>OX940957.1:7507500-10007500 GCA_954870475.1 Euphrasia confusa | reverse complement strand
ATGTCAGGAGAACTTGAATTTAAAGATTAAGATTTCAGCAATTCTGAGAATGGGCACAGAATTAAAAACTCACATGGATTGCAACTGTGTACAGTTCCCAAGTTCTGGGGGGATTGGCCCATAAAATACGTTGTCATGAAGAGCTCTACAAGCACGTATTGAACAGAATCAGAATGAGGAGGTATAAATAAGTTAGAAGAAGAAAAGCCTGAGATGCATACAGGAATTGAAGGCTTTCTAGTTTCCCAATATCCGGTGATATTTGTCCACTCAACTTGTGGTTAGGGAGGCTCCTGCACCAACAGATCTATCATTAATATTCAAGATAACATTTATACACACTGCTCAGCTTTCCATAAACGTAATGTGTATTTTTATAAATTTATAAAGTAGATAAAACATAGGAGTTACTTAGTTGTATAACTAAAGAGAAATTGATCACATGGCATCAAACAACATAAATGTATTTCTAGTTCATTACTTAAAATAATATGTTCTTTGTACTTGGAAAGTATAGTTCCATTGGAACATAACTTCCTAAGTGTACCATTTTAATTAGTAGGCAATACAAGAATCTGTTATGCAAAGCATGTACTGCATACATGGCTATAACAAGAATAATAAACAAATTGATCGGGAAAGAATGAACATTTCATTAACTTTTTTTAAAGTATAATGTTAGTATAAGAAGAGTCGGTTGAATAAACTATTTGAGTTCATTTCAGTATACATAATGTGTAGATAAATAAGTAGCGCATCAGTCATAGATAGTTCTCTAGTTGGACCACCAGAAGTGGCATAAACCGACGCATGAGGCTATGTTGCTATTTATGAAATTTGCTGTCCAGAAAACCAATCCAATAGAAAATATACATTAGTACAAAGTTAAGACATCCTGAAATCAGGAGGAGCTTACAGGGCTGTAACTCTTTTAGACTTGTTGTCGCATTTTACTCCTTTCCACCCACACGGATCATCATCCTCTGGTCTCCACTGATTCAGAATACCATCTGAACTAATTACAGCTGTCCTAAAGTTGACAAGGGCTTGACCTGCAAACCAAAAGGCAATGTGTTACCATTCCTACGTAGAACTGTAGAAGTAATGCTACCAGAATAGAGCACCAAATTAAAACTCGAGCATTGCCGTTTCTTTAGCTATATTTTGCACAGATTGCAACAACATGAGCACAATGATATGTCCTTTCAACACCTCAATGTCAAAAACACCGTTTTCAAATTACAAATGAGAAGTAATTACCGTCCGGGCTGAGAGCTTCAGTTCCTCTTGCTAGAAAATAAAGCAACAAAACGCAAAGGTTCAACTTCAAGAAAGTCATAAGAAAAGTGCTCATTGTAGTTCTGGTCAGACATAATAAGATGAGTAAAAGCCATCGGTTTTGTTGAGCCGAGTCATTCCACAGGAGATCCGGTAACTATATCGACTACGCCCAAAGTAACCACGGCAGGAGATTGGAAGTGCCTCCTGACAAACACCTTCGTTTATAAGAATAACGAGCAAACGTAAATAGATACAAAGTTAAGGCGCAAAATGCAGTAGCCATAACTGAAACTAGTTCACAAAACATGGGATCAGAAAGACAGAAACCCCAGTATCAAACCATGCTTATTTCGTCAACATTTCCCTCAACTTGTACCAAAACGCACAATCGCCGTACAACTCAAGTAGCGCAAAGTACAAGCAGCTTGTGCCTAAATTTCCCGTCCCCAAACCCACGGCGTAATCAGGAACCACGTGACGTTATCCGGTGAGTAAACTGAAATTCCACACTCTATACAGTTCGCGAATAAAAATACTACTGTGGTACATTAATCCAGAAACAAAACCTGAATTACCTCGAGCTCGCAATAAAAAAATAAAATTGCAGATTCGAATCTCTGTAAATTCAGCTCATCAGCCGAGAGGGGGAATTCAGCTGCTGCGATTTGTTTTTGGTGGCAGAAATTAGATGCAGTAACTATAAGTCTCAGTACTTTCTCTCTCTAGTACGATACGTACAGTATATGTATCTCTCTGTTTGAGTGTTGGATTTGGGAGAGATGCTCAGAATCGAAAGGCAACTGAGTACAATTGTACAAACCAATGAGAGAAGGTGAAGCGGCACGTGCCGCCTCGATATATTGCACGTGTGACCGACGCCTGTGATGCGCTGTAATGAACTCCAGAAAATACTAGGGAGTAGTATAAATGTATTTTATATTGATTCTTTTCTTAAAAGATACTTCATCCATCTCTTAACTTAACATAACATATGTTGTGCAAATTTTTTATAAATAATGAATGTGATAAAATTTAAGAGTAAATTTGCCTGGTTATAATTATCGTTTAAATTATGATGAAAACAAAATACGATGTCAAAATATCGAACATTAGAATTTTTGAAACTATATTATAATTTATTTGATATGTATCAATATGAAATTTTTAAAATTTCGATATTTTGGTATTCATTTAGGATTTGCCCATAATCGCGTCGCTGCAAAAGACGAATAAGCAAAAATGAGAAAATAAACGAGACACAGAATTATAGTGGTTCACCAAAACATAGGCTACGTCTACTCGTTGCTGCAGATCTTTTCACTAGAATAATATAGACGACGGGAGTTTACAAACGCATAATCGATCTCAGTATACTCACGCTCTCGTCTAGCTATTCTAGAAATTCTCATGCTATTATAATTACATTGATGGGAATATCTATTATATAGACTATACCCATATAAAACCCTAATATTAATTAAAGTAGGAGTCACGCTGAAAAAGGCTGCAAAACTTAGCGCGCAAGAAAATAATCTTGCGCTGAAATTTCATGGACATGTCGGCCGACATCATGTTTGCGCCTGCCAAACATATTTCGGCGTCCGCCGAGACTCATCCGCGACCGCCGGAGGTCGGGCGGCGCCCGCCGAAAGGGCCCAAAATACGCCAAAACTTCTTACCCGTTTCTCTCGGTTTCGACGCCAGCCGAAACCCTTTTGGCGCCCGCCGGCGGTGGCCTGCGACCGTCGGACCCCCTCCGGCGACCGCCATTTCCGTTCTCGGCGATTTCGTCCTTCGTCGTCCTCGATTTCGATTTCACATCCCAACAATCTCCCACTTGGAGGCGAAACCCGATCACCTTCCACTACAGCGGCATCCCCGGTCATTACTAACGTCGCCCAGTCGAAGTTTCCACCAACTTCGACACACCGCGACTTCTCAGGTTCTTCAAGGCCTTCATCAACATGCACTTCGACTTTTTCATAAACATTCCTCCAGCAGAGACGCAAGAAAGCTTACACGAACGCATCTCCTTGTTTTCCACGGACAAGGAACCGTGTGACAATAACGAGGTCGCCTCGTTTCTCATTGTCAACTCCCACTTGCTCGATTTCCCAGCCAACATTGCCCCATCTTCTCGACTTGAAAGCTCATGACTGGTCTTCAAGATCTCATCCGGTTGGTCTTCTTTCACCGGAAAATCTTCCACGTCACTTCTCAGCTCTCCACTCTTCGACTCTCTCTCGATCACCGAGAATCGAACTCTGCTCTGCTCTTCGAGAAATGAACTCCGATCCATGCGAGACTTCCCCGAATCCTCTCTAACACGACCCAATTCGCAATGCTCAGGCGCATTGGTGTTTTTGGCTCCACCAATATCGACACGACCTCTAGCCGTAGTTTAAAGAGTGCCCGTCTTTCGACCACGAGCAATCACTATCGCACCCTTCGTCACTTTCCAAGATCCATCATCGAAGGTCACCCTATGGCCGTCTCTCGCAAGCTTACTGATTGAGATCATGTTTTTTCTCAGCTTCGGGACATACCTCACCTTCGAAAGCTCCAACGTCTGTCTACGAGACGTCTTTTGTGTCACGTTTCCAATACCACCAACCTTCAAAATTCGACCATCCCCGAGGCGAACTTTCCCGCGATTCCCAGCAATGAAACCTTCCATGCAATCGCGCCTTGTCGTGGTGTGAAACGACGCTCCCGAATCCAGCACCCAGGAGTCTTCAGGATTCTCAGAAGATGTTAGCAGGACATCTCCATAATCCTCATCGGTTACCGAATTGGTTTGAGCCTTCCCAGGCTCCCTGCAATGCCGATTGATATGCCCTTCTTTCTTGCAATTCCAACAAACCACCTTCTTGCCTTCTATAGTCTTTGTCCCTCCGCTGCCATGATTAGTGTCGCTCCCTCAGCCTCGTCCTCGGCTCTCAGTACTCAGGACAGAACCAGAAGGTGCTATCTCTTGAAAATCCTTCTTTCGCAGCTCCTCAGCCAGAATGCTATCTTTGACATCAGCACATTTGAGATTCTCCTTCCCCATTGAATTACTAATAACAGCCCTCATGGGCTCCCAGCTGTCCGGCAAAGACGCCAGCAAGATCAATGCACACACCTCGTCGTCGAACACAATTACGACCGCCTTCAGCTTGTTCAGGGTCGAGCTCATCTCATGAATATGAGCCGCAGCATCGAACCCGTCTTTCATCCTCGAGTTGAACAGGCTCTTCATCAGGTGTATCTTGTTGTTGGCAGTGGGCTTCTCATACTTGTTGGCAAGGGCCTTCATCAAGCCTTGAGTAGTGGTCTCATCGGCCACGTCATCCGCCACCCTCATCGACATGGACAAACGGATAATCCTCGTAACCTGCCTGTCGAGCTCAAGCCATGCCGCATCTTCCATCTTCTCCGGCTTTGGATTCAATGGATGATAAAGCTTCCTCCCGTACAGGTAGTCCTCGATCTGCATCCTACAGTGTCTGTAGTTCTTTCCATCGTATCTCGTCACAGGGAAATTCGCAAGATCTCCCATCATCTCTTCAATCGCTCCCCTTGAAGCTCTGATACCATTTGTTAGGATTTGCGCCTAATCACGTCGCTGCAAGAGACGAATAAACAAGAAAGATAAAATAAACGAAAGAAATTAACGAGACACGGAATTATAGTGGTTCACCCAAAAATAGGCTACGTCCACTCGCCGCTGCAGATCTTTTCACTAGAATAATATAGACGACTCCGGGGATTTTACAAACGCATAAGCGATCTCAGTATACTCACGCTCTCGTCTGTCGCTATTCTAGAATTCTCACGCTGTTATAATTACATTGATGGGAATATCTATTGTATAGGCTATACCCATATAAAACCTTAATATTAATTAAGGTAGAAGTCACGCTGAAATTTCATGGACCTGTCGGCCGACGCCGAATACCTGTCGGCCGAAATCATGTTGGCGCCCGCCAAACATATTTCGGCGCCCGCCGAGACTTACCCGCGACCGCCGGAGGTCGGGAGGCGCCCGCCGAAAGGGCCCAAAATCCGCCATAACTTATGACCCGTTTCTCTCGGTTTCGGCGCCCGTCGAAACCCTTTTGGCGCCCGCCGGCGGTGCCCCGCGACCGCCGGACCCCCTCCGGCGACCGCCATTTCCGTTCTCGGCGATTTCGTCCTTCTTCGTCCTCGATTTCGACTCCACATCCCAACAACACTGATATATGGAAAAAAAAAATATTTTAATATTATATATATTTCGGTATATGAAAAAAATTATATAGTTCAATATTTTGATATTTTTTATACTAAAAATTTTTGTATGGCTCTAATGTTTGGTATAGTGCTTGTATAAAGTTTGTCCATTGCGAAATTCAATAATTGATATACTCATATTATACCGATTGAGATTCTCTCCTCATAATAAATCTCCTCATATTTCCTAATAACAAAATCTAGCTTTTCATTTTACAAGTAATCTTGAAAATTGATGTAAAACGAAAGGCTAGATTTTGTTATTAGGAAACACCATCTCCTTCTCCGAGCACGTAGGTCGAAGTTATATTCGATCGAAACTAGTAAAATCCTTGTTCATTTTTTGTGATTTCAATTACGTTATACTCCTACAAGTTTTTAAATACTTTTAGGTGTGTTTGATCGCTTATTCAACGTCCGAATCACTTTTCAGCATTGTTGAATTCGAAACTCAATTCAAAATTTTTGAGCTCGCTATTCATAATTTAAAAAAATAAAAAGGTAAGGATGTATTCATAATTTTCACCATTGATGTAAAACGAAAGACTAGATTTTTGTTATTAGGAAATATGAGGAGATTTATTATCAGGAGAGGATCCCAATCACTTCCTCTAAGTACATCCCTACCTTTTATTTTTTAAATTATTTTTATTTTTTATTTATACACCACGTACTCTTCCTAACTTGCCCTCTTTTAATTAACAATACAACCATGTTCGAATTCCAGAAGGACATCTCCACAACGCCAGAGCACTCAAGCGCCTGAGAACAATTGGAAATCGACATCCTGGGGTCGTCAGAAAACGCGGAATAACAATCCCGGTCGCCGAAAACCCGCCACGAACCACCACGAAGCCCTGCCCGACCAAAACCCTAACCGCGGGCGAACCTACGGCTGTTCGGTCGAACCCCCGCGTGGGGCTCGCAACTGTTCCCAGTAGCCACGCAGGCTGCCTCGTAGCAGCCCGCAGCGAGTCGCTGACTCGCTGCTGCTGGGCCCCTGCTGGATCGATGCGGGTCGCTGCAGGAAATCTCGCAGCACCCAGCGATTCTCCCGTAGCAGTCCGCAGCGAGTCGCCTGACTTGCTGCTGTTGGGCGCTACGGGTCGCTGCGGGAAAACCCGCAGCCCAGCCGCACAATCGAGCCCTAGGCTCGATCGATCTCGCGTGATCCCATCCAACAGGGATTTCTCGACCGTCGGCGGTCCGGTGGTCTTCGACCCCCACCGCCCGGTCGATCCTCGTCACGGGTCTCGTCCTCGGATCTTGGTTCAAGGTATGTTTACGATAATTAACCTCTTAAAATCATAAGGTCGTTTAAGAGACGATAACCTTGTTTCTCGTTTGCCAGAAAATAGAGATCAATGACCTTGAGATCTTCCCACGTATTCCTTGCACTAGCTCGAACGTCGGGGTGGGCGACGATCTTCCAAGCTTCCATAGATCTCTTCTCTCTCTACTTTCTCTCTCTAGAATATTGTATGAATAATCTTATGAAAGAAGAGAAGACCAGAGAAGTGCTTTTATAGGCTACGTAGGGAACCTTAAGAAAGTAGAATATTGGGATTCCTTTGGAATTAATTAAATTGAGCCCAAGCCCAAATCTATTAATTAATCCATAAATAATATTTAACTCCATTATATAAATATAATTGCAACTCTCAATATTAAACTATATTATATCAAATAATATTTTCCGTAGTATTATTTATTCCGCATGTTTAAGATATAAATGTCCATGAATAAATTATATTTATTGCTAATTAATTTATATATCTCTTGTAATTCCGAGACTAGTACCACTCAACTTTATTATCATGCGAATCAAATCTGCTTGCAAGGGGTCCACTCAATACACCAAGTGTATTGTGTAATAAAATAATTAAGACAAATTATTTCCTCTTATTATACTTAAGTATAATAAAATAATTAAGACAAATTATTTCCTCTTATTATACAATGACTATACCGATGGATTGGTCCCTATCCATCTAGGTCGTGAGTGACTGTTTGATTATATACGAATAACCGATATTACGTTCTTTCGTGTGACGTCGAACACCATACTAACTACAACGTATATAATCTAGGATTATGGTTTGCACATTTATTAAATAGGATAAACGACTTTATACGGAGTTCACATGTTACTTAAATCTAGACATTAAGTATACAACTCCATCAAGAACCGCCTGAGAGAAGGCCAAGCGAACGCTGTCCTCCACCACGCAGATGACCATCGAGGTCGATTTCTTCTTCGAGAGGAGCCGATCGACGCGCGCCAGGTTCTAAGTGTTCTGTATGGACCGGTTCCTTAACTTCATGGATTTGGCCGAGAAGTGCGTCGAGAGCCGGGGCTTTCTTCGAACTACTTCTACTTCCTTTAAAATAGCTATTCATTCAAAATTGGTTTGGGATTTTATCCAGCTGAAGGGGTGATCTAGCTTTGGTTACCTTGTTAGGAAGTAAGATTATGAACCCCAACTTTCAGAACGGTTTAACCAAACGATCCAGCGGTCCAAGCGTTTTGTTAATTCGGCCTTGGCATTTCCCCCCGAATTGATTCTTCCCACCCCAGTAATAGAATTAGGGTGGTCTAGATTAGCCCCGATTATGCCCAGGGTTGCTTGACGTTTGGCGTGGGAAGCTTCGTCTAAGCCTATTTCTTGGGCGATACTTTCTATCAGAGTACTGGGGGCTTGTCTTTTTCGACGAAATTCGTCTATTAATTTGTCGGTGTGAAGTTTCACCTGTTCTGGAGATGGCACATGTGCGACTGCTTGTGCATCGCCGGCAAGCTATGCGCCCGGCTCATTCTCTCCGAGAAGACTACTCTATTGGCTCACCGTAGGGTCGGCATTATACCCTACATCCCGATTAGAAGGTCAGGTTTGTTCCTTTAAGCATAGTACTTCCCGATTAGAACTTCCGAATCGAAGAAGCATTCGAATACTGCTTAAAGGAACAAAACTGCACTTTATTTTCCTAAGAGAAAAAATAAGATGAGCACTGTTAATGGTAAAAACTAAATTAGGAAGATTAAGGAGTGTATCAAGTACAAATAATAATTAATTAAGATAATAAAAATGTGAGATATACTTTACACTCCGATTTTTTTTTCTTTTTCCTTATGGACTTGTAAAATATTTATATTGTCTTTGTATCCATTTTCATTAAATTCACTACTTCTCAAAATAATCACATTATATTATTATAATATTTTATAAGTCCCATACAACATTATATGTGAAAAACATTTAATGTATATAGTCTTTTTTATGATCTACTGCAAAATATCTTTGAAATAACCTACGTTTAAAATTCACGACAAATTAATATGTTTCTTTGAATTTTTTTTATACACTTACATAAACAATCAACATTCATACGTACTTAAAAATCATACTTCAAAAACAATATAATTCATCAAAATTTCGCCAAGTTCATCCAAATGTTAGACAAGTAATCATTCAAAATCAACTACAAATATTTATATAAAATCACCATAAAAATAACAAAATTAATCGCAATCCGCGCTCTTCGTCTACCCTGCATGCTCACAACGATGTTCCTGCTGGATTGAGCGGCTGTTGTTGTGCTCTAAAGTCGAACTTGGTATATTGGATGAACTTGGCCAAGTAATAACATATATAGGGAAATGAAAAATCCCCAAATAAATAAACCCTAATTCAGCCCTAATTTTGAAATCGATTTTCCCCCTTTTAATTGATTCAGGAAATGTCCTTCTTGCCCTCACTTATTCCAGGCGTCCGATAGCTGCCACCTATCTTGCATGGGCGTCTCTCAGCCATTCGATCTCCGCCAATGGATTGTTGCCATCTGGACGTTATAACGGATACAAGGACGAGTTGTCGTCTTCTTCATGCTAGGGTTTAGGGTTCCTCTATATATAGTATGTAATTAATGCCCAGCCGTCATGTACGAAAACATCATGAATTAATATATGAAAGTTTGAGTTCTTGAAAGATAGCAGCTTTATTTTTCATTTTTGTTTTTATTTAAATATTATCACCAAGTTCATACATAACTGTTAGAAATATTTTAGAATTGGAGTACGTATCTCCAAAATATTTAGAGAGAGCAGTATTTAGAAAATGAGGATTTTTATTAGAGTGTTTGTGTGTACAATATTTGGATGATATTACAAATGACATCAAGGTCCTATTTATACTAAGCAAGGAAGGTTCTAGTCCTTAATTATTTTACTAGTGACTAAAGAACCTAGTGGAGGATTCTAGTCCTTATTAACTTCACTCTCTTACTTGAAGAGAGTAGAAGATTCTAGTTGAATATTTAATTAATCCCACTTGTAGAATAAAGTGGAGATTTGTGGAGGCTTCTAGAAATGGAGTAGATTAATTGCATCACTAATTTTAATACTCCTCGATGCAATAATCGGTAACTACAAGCATCTTGCGTAGAAATTGGAACCGGTCTCTTGGAAGAGCTTTGGTGAATATATCTGCCACCTGTTCTTCGGTTGGGCAGTATTTCATCTCGATAAGCTCCTTTGCTTGGACGTCCCTTAGAAAATGATATTTGATGTCGATGGGCTTGGTTCGATTGTGTTGGACTGGGTTTCTGGCCATCGCGATAGCTGACTTGTTGTCGCAATATATTTCTGTCGCCGAATCTTGTGGTTCTCCCATGTCTGCTAATATTCTTTTAAGCCATATAGCTTGGCAAGCTGCACCGGCTGCTGCGACGTACTCTGCTTCTGCTGACGAGAGTGCAACCGAGTCTTGCTTTTTCGATCCCCATGAGAAAACTCCAGAACTGAGCGTGAAAGCATATCCTGAAGTGCTTTTCATGTCATCTTGCGATCCAGCCCAATCGCTATCTGTCTATCCGACGATCTGTGTGTCGGAGCTTGGTTTGTACCAAATGCCGTAATTTATTGTTCCTTGTAGATATCTGAGGAGTCTCTTTGCTGCTCCGTAGTGAGTCTCGCTTGGACTTTCCATGAATCTGGATAGCAGACTTGTAGCATACATGATGTCCGGTCTTGTTGCCGTTAGGTAGATCAAACTCCCGATTAGGCTTCGGTAGTTGGTAGCATTTGTCGGCTTCGTCCCGTCTTCCTTCTTTAGCTTCTCGTTTGGAATTTGAGGAGTGACGCAGGCTTGCAGTCTTGCATCCTGAACTTCTTTAGTATATCCTCAGTATACTTTTTCTGAGATATGAAGATACCCTCTTCTTCTTGTTTTATCTCCACTCCGAGAAAGTAGTGCATCAATCCCAAGTCGCTCATCTCAAAAGTGTCCATCATGTCTCTCTTGAATTCTTCGATCGAACTTGTATTGTTTCCGGTGACGATTAAATCATCAACATAAAGAGAGGCGATTATAATGTTGTTACCTTGGGATTTGATGTAGAGAGTGGGCTCGCTTATGCTCCTCCTGAATCCTTGACGAGTGAAGTACCCATCGATCTTGGTGTACCATGCTTTTGGCGCTTGTTTTAGCCCGTACAATGCTTTCTTTAGTCGTAGGACCTTGCCTTCTTCTTGCAGGAAGCCTTCTGGCTGCTCTACATATATCTCGTCTTTTAGCTCTCCATTTAGAAAGGCTGACTTGACATCGAGTTGATATATTTTCCATTTCTTATGTGCTGCTAGAGCTATGAGTGCTCTAATTGTGTCCATCCGAGCGACTGGAGCGAATGTCTCTGTGTAGTCGACTCCTGGTATTTGAGCATATCCCTTTGCGACGAGTCTCGCCTTATGCTTCTGGATTGATCCGTCGGGATTTAATTTGGTCTTGTAGACCCATTTGACTCTTATAACGTCTTTGTTACTTGGAGGATCCACCAGTTCCCAAGTCTCATTTTTTTCTATCATCTTGATCTCCTCCTCCATTGCTTTAATCCAAACTTTGTCTTTTGAAGCTTCTTCGTAGTTGTGTGGCTCCAAAGAACAGAAGTTGCATGTTTCGATGATATTAGTGGAATCATATAGATCAGTTAGAGTTCTTACTCGAAGAGGTGGAGATTTTGGTGAGGAGTCAAATTCATTGGTTGCATCAACTTCTGAAGAGGCTCTTGGCGTTGAAGTCGGACTTTGTTGATCTTGATCTTCTTGTTCTGGAATTTCTTGGATCTGTGTAGTAGTTGTCTTTCTCTCGACCGTGTCGGTCTCCAATTCCAGAACGCTTGTTCGTCAAACTCTACATCCCGACTTGTTGCCAGCTTTTTGTTCTCGAGATTGTAGATTCGATATCCTTTAGATATAGTGATGTAGCCGAGGAAGATGCCCTTCTCCGTCTTCTCCTGTAGTTTGTGTCTTTTTACCGAGGGGACGTGAATGTAGCAGATACTTCCGAAAACCCTCAAGTGTTTGGCTAAAGGCTTTTGTCCCGACCACGCTTCTATTGGAGTCTTGTTTAGAACTGCCTTGGTTGGACACCGGTTGAGTAGATAGACCGAGGTGTAGACTGCTTCTGCCCAGAATTTCTTCGGCAATCCTTTCTCTGCTAGAATAGATCTCGCCATCTCCATGACTGTCCGATTCTTTCTTTCTGATACTCCATTTTGTTGTGGAGTGTAGGCCACGGTTAGTTGATGCTCTACGCCTTCGTCTTCACAGAATTTGTTGAACTCCTTGGAGTTGTACTCGGTACCTCGATCACTTCTTAACTTCTTTATTTTGTGACCACTCTGTTTCTCCACAAAGTTCTTGAATCTCTGGAAGATTCTAATGACTTCCGACTTTTCTTTGAGGAAATAAACCCATGTCAAAATAGAGTAGTCGTCGATAAAGAGGATGAAGTACTTGTTTTGATTTACTGTAGGCGTGCGCATTGGACCGCAGACGTCAGTGTGGACAAGTTCTAGAATCTTCTTGGCTCGCCATGTCTTCTCTGTTGGGAACGGCTGCCTGTGTTGCTTCCCGGTCATGCATCCTTCGCATACACCTTCTTTTTCATTTAGAAGAGGCATATCTCTCATCATATTTTTCTGATGGAGTAGCCATAGGGCAGTGAGATTGAAATTCCCAAATCTTCGGTGCCACAGACTCGTGTCGTTGAGTTGAGCTACCAGGGCCTTTTGTGGATATTGCCTTTGGATGGGAAAATTTCGGTTATTTCCCATTTTTATTTCGGCAATTTCTTGATTATTTTTCTTGTCGTAGATTCGACAAGAATTCTTCTCAAAATGGAGGGCATATCCATTTTCCATCATTTGGCCGACGCTTAGTAGATTTGTAGCAAGGCGTAGGACTATGAGAAC
Organism: Euphrasia confusa; assembly: GCA_954870475.1. Classification (NCBI taxonomy): domain Eukaryota; kingdom Viridiplantae; phylum Streptophyta; class Magnoliopsida; order Lamiales; family Orobanchaceae; genus Euphrasia; species Euphrasia confusa. The sequence continues at coordinate 9,994,717 of OX940957.1, read as the reverse complement.
GTTTTTAATGAAGCGCGTACCTTTCTTTGTTTCTATGGCGATGGTACCCTTTCCTTTCGTCTCCACTAGTTCTCCGTTGCCCATCTTGACCTTAGTTCGGACGGAGTCGTCTAGCTCACGGAAGATGGCCTCGTTGGATGTTATGTGGTTGCTGCATCCGCTGTCGATGAACCATTCTTCTTCTTTTGCTTCCGTTGCCGAGTGACATGCGTAGAACATGTTATCTTTCTCATTCTGGTCTTCTGTATAGTTGGCCTGATGGTTTCTTTTATCTCTGCAGTCTTTTTCTGCATGCCCGAACCTTTTGCAATTTTTGCATTGCGGCTTGCCTCGATGGTAGCAGTCCTTCTCCAAGTGATTCGTTCTCTTGCAAATCCTGCACGGTGGAAAGTTTGCCCTTTCTTTGTTGTCGGAACTTCTTTGTTTGTAGTTTCCACCATTTCTCGATTTTTTTCCTTTGACGTTGAGCTTGGATTGGAACGCGATCTCGAGTGAACCTTCTTGCCGTTTGTTTAGCCGTTGCTCGTGTACCTCCAGAGAACCCATCAACTCCGCCACAAACATGGTTGATAGATCCTTCGATTCTTCGATCGCCACTACTACCGGGTCATATTTTTCGGTGAGGCTTATTAAGACCTTCTGGATGATTCTCTCGTCTGAGACTTTTTCTCCATAAGATCTCATTTGATTGATTATTTCTATCACTCTCGAGAAATAATCTTTAGCCGCCTCTGAATTCTTCATTTTTAGATTTTCAAGCTCGCGCCTTAAACTTTGTAGTTTAATGGTTGGAACTTTAGCACTTCCTTGAAACTCCTCTTTAAGGATGTTCCAAGCTTCTTTGGCAGTAGTAGCTTGAATGATTCTCGACATTATAGAATCACTAACAGATTGTTGGAGGAGATAGAGAGCTTTGGCATTTTGTTGCTTTAATTTTTTTACGTACCTCGGACGAAGATGCTTTATCGGTTTCTTCCTCCGGCATGGTGACTCCTTCTTCGACGATGTCCCAAAGGTCGTAGGACTCCAGACAGGTCTTCATACGGACGCACCAAAAATCGTAGTTCTCTCCGTTGAACATCGGAGTAGTGACTGAGATGTTGGATGACGCCATATCGCCTTGATCGAACGGAGCTCTGATAGCACTTGTTAGAAATATTTTAGAATTGGAGTACGTATCTCCAAAATATTTAGAAAGAGCAGTATTTAGAAAATGAGGATTTTTATTAGAGTGTTTGTGTGTACAATATTTGGATGATATTACAAATGACATCAAGGTCCTATTTATACTAAGCAAGGAAGGTTCTAGTCCTTAATTATTTTACTAGTGACTAAAGAACCTAATGGAGGATTTTAGTCCTTATTAACTTCACTCTCTTACTTGAAGAGAGTAGAAGATTCTAGTTGAATAGTTAATTAATCCCACTTGTAGAATAAAGTAGAGATTTGTGGAGGCTTTTAGAAATGGAGTAGATTAATTGCATCACTAATTTTAATAATAACACTAAAGGCGCTAAATGAAAGCAAACACAAGGCCTAGAGCGCTATAGACCAAAAAATAATAACTTTACAAAACACCTTCGAAAATCGAAAAAAACTAACAACCTATTTGGCTGAGTATACCTACATGCCTCGACGAATGGGGTTGAGGTCCTCAAACCCGACCAACAAAATCTATGTACACAAGCGATTTGATGAGCTCGTTGTTCATCTTTGCCTGTAGGGAAATATATATTTGCATTGGAAAGAATTAGAGTCACCTAATTAAATAAACTAATGATTTTCATGGGTTATTTACGATTCTGACATTAAATATGCACTCATCTACAGACTACAAGTTACTGGAAACCAATTAATCTGTATGAATATTATTAGAGTTATAAAATACTATAATATGATTAATATGAGAGAGATGTTCTTAATACATATAAGGGTAGAATAGATATTTTCTAAGATGTATGAGAAAACAAAAATGAAGTGTGGTTTGAATGAAAAGAAGAAGGTGTAAACAGTCTGAGCCATAAAAAAACTGGTTTATCTAAAAAACAGCCCAAGCCCACCAGCCCTTTGACTTGATCCGGCTGCGACAAAAAGCCCAAATATATGTGGCCACTCACAATTAGACCTGTAAATGGGGCGGATCCGGAGCGGATCGACATTGATCCGTACCCGTTTAATAATTTAAATTTTAGATCCGTATCCGCTCCGCGACCCGCCGGATCATCGAAATCTCGATCCAAATCCGTATCCGACGGATCAACGGTTATCCAACGGGTTTTTTCGACCCGTTTTAAAATTGAAAAAAAAAAGACAGTCTTGACTCTTAGTCTATTACTTATCGGATGAGTAGATTGAATGGAAAATATATGTTCGTTCTTTACCTTATGTGAAAGTGATATGGCGTGAGTCGTGTGACCGTGTGACTTGGGAGACAATGACATACTATTCTTGGACTTGGTATTGATAATTATTACATTAGCTTTATAAAAATTGGGAAACCAAATGTTCTCTTAATTGTTTAGGTTATAAAAATATAATTAAGTTATTAATATATATAATATTAATTAATTTTTGAGAGGGTCGGGTCATTAACGGATCGGGTCGGCCTTGATCCGTATTCGATCCGTTTATAAAACGGGTAAACGGGTCGGGTCGTAAAACGGGTAAACGGGTCAAATATTACGATCCATACCCGTTAAAACACCACGGATCAGGAGCGGATATGGATAAAACCCGCTCCAGGTCTACTCACAATAAGGCCGAACATGCCCATTTTCTGAAAGTATAGCCCTACAAGGGAAGTGATGTGATAATTTTTTAAATAATTAATTTATCAGGGATAAAAGAGTAATTAAATTAAATAAATAAAAATATTGTGGATAGGCATCTTATAATCCATAGTATTTTATTTTATTAGTAATAAACGTGGAAAAGTTGTATCTTGTCTTTTAGCTAGACCAAATTTATCTCTCACATAGTCACATGCAAGAATATATTTTAGTAAAAAATTAAGAAACGAAACGAATCTCCATGAGGGAGTTTTAAATGATTATTATTCATAACAATATTAAAATGTTGTTCCGACGAAGTCGCATATCTCTATAGCAATTTTTTGTCACCGGATCGACCTAGGCAATATATGAATACCGATCACGTGGACCCCCTCCGGAGCATCCACCACCCACATCCCTCCTGTCGCCACGTCAACCACCGCAACCTTATACCCGTCGGCGCACAGCACGCAGACTCTCCCGCCGGCCGCCGCCACCTGCTGCGCCCCCTCCAGCGCCCGGCTCTCCGCGACGGCCACCCACTTATCGCTCAGCGCGTCGTACTTCCTCAGCAGCCCCTTCTTCTCGTCCACCACGTAGATCGTCTCCTCCTCCATCGCCGCCGCCGGCCCCTTCCACCCGGCCAGCATTCCGGCCGGCATGCTCTCCCACGAGTCGGCCCTCGCGTCGTACACCGCCCCGTCCTTGGCCGCGTGCCCCTTCACGTTCACCATGCACAGCTTCCCCCGCCACCCCACCGCCTCGATCGCCTCCCGGCAGAACCTCGTGTCCTTCTGCCCGCCCATCCGCCGCCACCGCCCCTCCTCCTCCGTTACTTCCCACCGCTCGACCGATCGGGCCACGTCCTGGGAGTACCGGGCCCCGATCCCGCTCGCCACGTGGACGGCCCCGCCGACCGCGCCGACCACGCAGTAGCGGCGCGGCGCGGAGAACGCGGGCCCGCGGGTCCATTTCTGGGTCAGCGGATCGAGGACGAGCGGGCGGGGGAGCGCCGGGAGGAAGTCGCCGTTGGTGCCGGCGAGGACGAGGAGGCGCCCCGCGGCGGTGAGGGTTTGGACGGGGAAGTTTCTGGCGATGTAGGAGCGGTGGCGGAGGAGGAAGTCGTCGGAGGGGGGCGGAGGAGGGAGGCAGTCCCATTTGGAGGAGATCGGATCGAAGGAGCAGACTTCGATGGGGTCGGTGATGTGGTTGAGCGAGTGGTCGGCGGACGAAACGACGGCGTATAGGGAGAGGAAAGGGGGGAAGGAACGGGAGTAGAGGAGGCGGCGCCACGGGCGGCAAACGGAGTAGAGAGTCGATGGTGGGACGAGAGAGAGGCAGGAGTGCGCTATGTCGTCCGGGAGTCCGGGGAGCAGTGGCTGGTGGGGCTCCTCCGCCGCGGCCGCTGACTCACGGCGTTTCCGGCGGTGGTGATTGGGGAAACTGGCGGTGGTGGGTGAACGTTTGTTCATTTTGATCGATGGTTTAGGGATTTGAGAGTTTGGGGGTTCTTTAATACAAGTGTGTTTGTGATGGGTTAATAATTTTATAAGGAATCAAAATGGATCGAATATAATGACAACCCATCTTTACCTTTTTAGGGCGTATAAAATAATCTTTCATGTTAATTAATCCTGGACGGAGGGATACGGAAACATTGGTAGAAACAAAAATTAATGCTCCATCCACTAGTTTGAATCATGTACTCAATGAATCTTTCAAATAACTCACTTTAGTTAAATTAAATTTACTTCAATTCATTTGGCAACGAATCGATTTCAATAATTAAAAAAAAAAAAATTACAATGAATAATTTCAGATAAATAATTGAATTCATGCTTATTTGTAAAAATAGTAACAAAATAAATAAGACTAATTAAGTGAGTGCTACTGCTACATCTCTTACTAGTCTCATTTTTATATGCGTACATTTAAATTAATTATAGAGTAACCTTATTCACACATCGTTTACTCTACGGACATATTCTTTTGAACTTAATTTTAGTCTAGTTTAGTTTAGTTCAGATCGCTTCATAATAAATTAAAATAAAATAAATAAAAAATAATTTGAATCTATAATTTTAAATATAAAATCTAGTTATCGTCATAATATTATTAATATTTTTTAAAAAATATTTAATAATTTATACAAATTATTATTATTTTTATAAAAAATCAATTCAGTTCAGATCGCTTAAGTTTAGTTCAGTTAAGTTCAGATCGCTTAAGTTCAGTTCAGATCACTTAAGTTCAGTTCAGTTCAGCCGATTTCAGTCCAAAAGAACAAGTCCTAAGTACACTATCATATTTTTATAATATTAATTATTTACTATTTTTATTTAATATAGTACTTAATTTTCATAATTTACACTTAAAAAATTAATAATACACCACCCCTTAATAATCAAACCACGATTGAAGAAATTTATATATATATATATATATATATATATATATATATATATATATATATATATATATATATATGTATAATATTTTTTCCCAGTCAAAATAGAAAAAGAAAAAAAATAGGAAATGTAGCTTGTGTAAAGATGGTTATAGATCGAGAGAGAGAGAGAGAGGGGAAATTTGTTGGGAAGTTGAAAATTAAATTTCATAAATTAAAATAAGTCAAATTAAAAGAAAATATTATAGAAATATAAAGTTGTACTTAGAGTAAACAAAAGTGCGCGCTACCCTTAATTATATTTCTTCTTATTATTATTTAAAATATTTAACAAATAATTAAACTACAATACTAAAATACTACTTTCATCTCATATTTATAGACTATAGTCACAATTTTTATTATCATCATATTCTTAAAAAAATAATTTTATTATAGAATAACTTGTATCTTTAATTAACTTTTAACTCAATTTTTATCTTTTTTTTATGAAAATGTAATAAAACAGTATTTTTTTAATTTTTTTCATACATATAAATGATTATATACTATATATATTTATTAAATTTAGTAATGATTTAAAAAAACATTTGTTAGAACATATTGTATATATATATTTAGAAATACTAGAAATTATTAATAATAATAAAAATATAAAGGAAAAATTATAATACTATATATTACACATTAGATGTTATACTCGTGTTATTCTTGTGACATCTTAACCGTAAATGTGTAGACTATACACGTCAGTGTATGTAATTGAGTGTGTTTTTTACCGTCTAATACATATGATAAATATTATACAAAAATTATAAAAAATAATTAAAATAAAATTTAATAGTTAAATTTTATTTTAATGATTTTTTTTATAATTTTTATACTGTTTATTATATGTATTGAACGGTAAAAAAAATTAACGTTATATGAAGTATTATTTTTAAGTTATCTTATTAAAGAAGAAAATGAGACACTTTCAACTGAACAAAATGAGTTAGTTTTAGTAGTAATTTTTGAACATTAATGTCAATCAAACTTATTTTGAAAGTAAACGTGACAATAAACTTATTTGTGAACTAAACTTTGACGGTGTTGGAGATGATACTCCTGGAGCAATGCTTCAAGTGCTATATATTAACTGTTGAATGCATACACAATACACGAGGAGTGTGTGATTAAGCGTGCACTTGTATTAATCTATTTTATATCAATAGTGATTAGCTACATGGAGTCGATTGACAAACAATCAACCTTACTTTTTAGTTTTCACTTTTCAGTCGATTGATTGCAATCGAAAGCAAATAAATAAATAAATAATATTACACGTGAACATACTGTTCACAACCGTGATCATAGTTGAATTTTGTAATTTTATATATAAGCAAATTGTGTGCTTCCAACAAAACCAACCTTTTAGGGTAACAATATATTTATTATATTCAGCTCGACATCCCAGGAATTCCAATTGAAGCAAAAGATTGAAAAAAATATACTCCGTATAAGGCTCCACGAATTAAATTGCTTGATTTGGTATCTTAATTCACATGGTTCTTTTAATAATAGCATTAGTAACAAAATAAAAAATAAGTGGAATTGAACCCTAATAGTCAACCATTGCTAGCTAATACAGTATTGTTGAACGATCACAAAACGACCTTAATTAATTTGGATCAAACCAATTAATGAATAATTCGATTTTTAAAAGAAGTTGTAATTAGCTCTTGACCAAACTCTAATACCACTTGACGAAAGTTCAAAAAATTAGAATCGAATAAAAAGTAAATAAAGAAGATAAGAATTTACGTGGAAACTTGGTAGTCCAACCCTTGTTCGGATTATAGCATCGGAAGCGTGTTAGAGGTAGAGCCAGACCAATCGGAGAAGTCGACGACGAGCCGAAGGCGAAGACGGAACGAGGCGAAAACGGGGATTTTCCCCCGAGGGTGCCAGGCCTGGGCAAGCGGGCACCTGGTCCCATCTTCAGAGAGCAGCTCCTCGTTGCGAGCGGGCGCTTGGGCAGCGGGCGGGCGCTTCGTCGCCTTGCAGCTGTTTGACCGCGAGTTTGACTCGGGTTTCTTGGGGATTGGGTTAGGATTTTACATCCTATCTATAAAAGTACCTCCTCCCTTCTTTTTTTGTAAAACCAAGAGAAAACTTAGAACACGAAATAGTGAGTCGAAAAGATATCTATCGAGATCCGGTCCTGTACACAGAAATATTATTATCGAATAATATTTTGTATGGTGTCCGTGGAAGTAGGCATTCTTGGCCGAACCGCGTAATTCTTGTCTTCCTTTTTATTTCGTTTTATTTGCGAATCGAACCTACCCTTTGACATTCTCGTCCAAGCCCGTCGTCGTTTTTTTTTCCAGCTCAATCAGTTTTTGGCGTTGGTTCCGTTTTTGGACTCCAAGTGCAGTTTTTTGGGCTAAGATCAAGTCATAATATATTTCCTTTGTTAGGGGATATGTAGTTATATTTGGAAAAAGATTCTATTCATAATTCTATTGTATACCTAATTTATGGATTTTCAACATTTATAAATTAGGATCTCCATGGACACACACTACAAAAAAAAAAGAGTTTTTGCGACCACGAAATGTGGTCGCAAAAACCAGGTTGTGGTCGCTAATACGTGTTTTGCGACTACATGTGGTCGCTAATGCGTGACCGCTAATATTTTGTCTCAAATTCTCTTTTGGCGACAACAGGGCGGTCGTGAATGTTATTGCGACCACGATACTTATTCGCGACCACCGATTGTGGTCGCTAATACCACGTGTCGATGTGGCAACGAGCGATGACGTGGCACATTATTAGCGACCACGAGTGACGCAATTGTCGGGCTTTAAAAATTGAGATTTTAAGGCATTAGCGGCCATGCGTGGTCGCAAATACCGATTTTTTTAAAATCAGATTATTTAGTATTAGCGACCACGCGTGGTCGCAAAAAGATATTTTTCTGAAAAAAATATATTTTGAAATTACAATTTCCAACCTGCAAATCAATCCCAATTGCAATACAAATTCAATACAATCCAAAATACAATACAAAATCATCAAAACAATTATTCAAATTCATCAACACCATCCTAGCTAATAGAATAGTCAAATAGTACAATCCGTAATCAACCTAAAAACAAGCTACGGTGATTCATCGGTCAAATCACGAGGAGTAGTAGAATCACGAGGAGAAGTCGAACCACCTGCACTTGACATGGAGGGAGGTCGAGCATCAGGATACATTCTGAGCATGTACTCGTTCCAGTAAAGCATGTCAGCTTTTATCTTTTCCATGTCAGCCTGGGATGCAGCAGAATGTTGAGATGTCCTTGAAATCGAGGAAAGATACGTTACCGATGCATGAGAACCTAACACACGATATAAAATTAACCTCAGTACATTAACAAGTTGTAAATTTGATTTAATTTCAAATAGTTAAAGGTTGTATATATATTAAAACTTGGCCCCCACTGAAATTTTAATAATTAGAATATAGGCTGGCTTCATTTTACAATATACTTTTGTGGGCTTAGTGGTTTAGTTCTTTTGCTAGATTTCTCCCACCCGTGTTCTAGTTTTCTTGGCCCCATTTATTTTTATTTTTATTTTAACTTGTTTCAATTTTAGTTTTATATTTAGGCTCATTTAAAATCCCTCAATTTATTTATATATCCTTTTATGTTTTTTGTTACAAGCATTTTTTTTGTTTATTAATGTTTTTTTGTTTCTTAAAATTTTATACTGAAGATACAAATTAAAATATAAATCATTTTTGTTCAAATTTCAAAAAAAATTAATAATAATAGTAATAATATTTTTTTGTTAAAATTAAAACATAGTAATTATATATCAACATTTTAATATAATTTATAAACATTTTAAATATTTTTTTTCTTCTTTCCTTAATTATAAAAAAAATTAATAAGATGAGTCCATTTTTTTTCGTTTCTTAAAATTTGGCCCGCACTGAGGCGAAATCCTGGGTCCGCCCCTGGGCCTCGGTCCTACAATTCCAAGTTTTAATATATATATTGGAGATGGTTTTAGGGACTACTTGTGGATACCGTAATATATATATATATATATAGGGATCAACGAGTTCTTACATTTGTTGATCGTTGACGTTGGTTAAGGTGGTGTTGAGTCGATTGAACCACCTTAATGGATCAGCCAAGAATTGTTCACCTTTGGAATGACCCCTTCACGCCTTTGGATCATCCGGATATTGAAGCCGCACAAATGGCCCGGCCTCTACGTGTTGCACACGAACCAGGATGACGAACACTTTGCTTGATCGAGTCGGTTCTCCAAGAACACTCTCTCCTTTCTCTCTTTTTTATGGATTTCGTAGGTCATGTTCATGATGAAAATCTGATTTTTCATCCATATTATAACCTCATTATTCACCACATTACTCCCCTTTGTAACCTACAACATAATGGGCATCATAATGCACCATTAACATGCAAAAGGGGTTACAAAGGAGGTGAAAAGTCATGCCACATACACATGCCACTATGCATTGTATGTGGTCCCACTTGCTTGTGTGGGATGCCATGTCACACTATGTGACTTGCATCCATGCAAGCCATGCATCCCATGCATGTGTATTAAATCCACGTAAATATTGATTCTAAATCAATATTTATATCAAGCATCGTACATCATCTTCGAGTCCGTGTGTGACCCAGTAGGTATGATTTTATCGATCAATATTATATTTTCCCAATTAATATTATCGAATAATCATTTAACATCCATAGACGACCTTATGACTTTATCGATTGCACACGTAGGATCGAAGGACATATCCCAACAATCTCCCACTTGGCCTTCAGAGCCAGTGTGCTGCCAACTTCCTGTTGTCACTTTATGTCTAAGTTTGAACTTGAGGCAAGACTCGAGTCATCCTCAATCGGTTCAAACCTTTCTTGGACTTTGAGACAGACTGTAAAACCAGATTTATCACTATGATACGAATCTGTACGTGGCCACGCTTTTCCACAGTCTCGACTCTCCAAGTGGCCGATAAGACATATGATCCATATTAAAATGGAGGACAATCCCATCTTGTCAATCCAAGCTCTCCCACTTGCTTCCTAATACACCCAACAACAAGTTTTATAACCTCCTTTTACGAAAGGCGTTTACTGAAGGTACCGGTATACCGATCCGATCGATATACCGTGTGTGCGGAAGCGTGTAAAGCATATAAATCTATCATGCTTGGATCTTAGTGCACACTTAATGTGTATAAGAACACATATAAACATATATATATACACATCCAATATATATATATATATATATATATATATATATATATATATATATAAGGTTCAACGATTACTTACTTTTGGTGATCGTTGATTTTGGTTAAGGTGGTGTTGAGTCGATTGAACCACCTTAATGGATCAGCCTCTCGAAGCTCTCCTTGTGAATGACCTCGTCACTCCTCTTGTCTAGATCGCCCGGATGTTGAAGCCGCACAAATGGCCCGGCCTCTACATGTTGCACACGAACCCGGATGACGAACACTTTGCTTGATCGAGTCGGTTCTCCAAGAACACTCTCTCCTTTCTCTATTTTGTGTGGATTTCGAAATATGTGATTAAGTTGTGTGAAAATCTGATTTTCACCCTCTTATTCATCTCATTATGGTCACATAATTGTCCCATTATCAACCTTGTAACCCCCCACCTTAATGTGTGTCATCAACACACATAATGGGGTGGTTTATGGTGAATATGAATGGTCATACCACATCATCATGCCAACTAGCATAAGACATGGTCCCACTAGCTTGTGTGGCATGCCATGTCACACTATGTGACATGCATCCATGCAAGCCATGCATCCCATGCATGTGAATTAAATCCACGTAAATATTGATTCTAAATCAATATATTTATCAAGCAACGTACATCATCTTTGAGTCCGTGTGTGACCCTGTAGGTATGATTTATCGATCAATATTATATTGTTCCCAACAAATAATATTATCAAATAATCATTTAACATCCATAGACGACCTTATGACTTTATCGATTGCACACGTAGGATCGAAGGACATATCCCAACAATCTCCCACTTGGCCTTCAGAGCCAGTGTGCTGCCAACTTCCTGTTGTCACTTTATGTCTAAGTTTGAACTTGAGGCAAGACTCGAGTCATCCTCAATTGGTTCAAACCTTTCTTGGACTTTGAGACAGACTGTAAAACCAGATTTATCACTATGATACGAATCTGGACGTGGCCACGTATTTTCCACAGTCTCGACTCTCCAAGTGGCCGTTAAGACATGTATCCCATTATAAAATGGAGGACAATCCCATCTTGTCAATCCAAGCTCTCACACTTGCTTCCTGATATACCCAATAACAAGTTTTATAACCTCCTTTTACGAAAGGCGTTTACTTGTATCAAAGTACACCATTTCACAATGGAATCACTCTGGACTACTCAGGTCAGAGGAAATTGCTCGAGAGTCAATGAAATAGTATTATGACTCGAAATCTTAAATACTATTCCAGTCGGGTCTGTTCGATCATTAGCTCCCAGCTAATATCTATGTAATTGTACTTGATGTCCCACATCACTAGCCCATGAAGCGGCGCTATAGTACACATTACAAACTAGTTCATTGTATTATCGGTTTGTCCGTACTCGATTATACGAACCAGGAACAACTATATGATTTAAGTATATCAGTTCAACCATTGGGACTTCATTATGCGGTAAGTCGACCTCATAACCCAATTGATATCACTTAATCATTTGGACAATTCATATAAATTAAACCATATTTATATGAAGAAACATGTATTATACATATGAGTGAATGTTTACCAAATCTCCAAAAGTATCTAATACAGTAATAGAAATCACAACCCATCTCTAAGATGTTTGATCTCTATTGCAGTTGTGAAAGCCTCAAGCTTAAACTGCTGGAGAGGTTTAGAAAACGGGTTTGCAACCTTACCAAAAGTTGCAACTTTATTATCTCGATGTCTCCACAAAACTATCTCCCAGATAATGTGGAACTTCCTGAGCACCAGTTTTAGACTTGTGGTGCTTCCTAGCTCATTGGCTTGCGCGATAACTCTACTATAAATAGAGAATTATCGGATGGGCTAAGCTAGTTACGGCACCTAGTTCATTCAAGAACTTTCAAATCTTAACTGCCAACATTACTGCATCCAATGCAATACTGTGCTCAACTTCTGTAGTTTAATCCGCTATATTGCATTGCATGGAACTATTCCAGCAAATTTCACCTCTAACCAGACAAAAGATATAACCAGATTAAAATCGGAAATTATCTTAGTCTGTTTTGAAGTTAGCAGTCAAACTGCTTGTTAATATCAACTCTTTTTGTCTTCCAAAGACAACAAAATATTCTTTAGTCCATCTAAGGTACATAAGAATACTCTTGGCCGCAGTCTAATGCGTCTCACCTGGGTTTCCTTGAAACCGAATCGTCATGCTCAAAGCATACAATACGTCCAGTCGTGTACATATCATGGCGTACATTATAGACCTATTGCCGAAGCATAAGGAATGTTTTACATCCTCTTTTGCTCATCAAGTACCGTAAGGCCTTGCATCTTGCTAAGTGATGTGCCATGACTCATTGGAATGAGACCCGTTCTGGCGTCTTTCATTCTGAACTTATCAAGCACCTTATCAATATAGGTCGCTTTACTAAGTCCAAACATCCTTTTCGATCTGTTCCGACAGATCTTGATGCCCAATATGTACTGTGCTTCTCCAAGATCCTTTATTGAAAAACAATTCCCAAGCCATTCTTTAATAGAATTAAGCATAGAAACATTGTTTCCAATAAGGAGTATGTCACCGACATACAACACAATTAATACAACGTAACTCCCACTGATCTTCTTGTAAAACAAGACTCTTCCGAGTTCCTCTGAAATCCAAATCCCAGTATGGATTCATTGAACTGAAGATTGCTACTCCGATATGCATTCTTTATTCCATAAATAGAACTATAAGTTTGCATAATTTCTCAGCCTTATTAAGATCGATAAAACTCTTTGGCTGTGTTAAAACACAGCCTCTTCTAGAATCCAATTCAAGAAGTTAGTTTTAACATCCAATATTACCATAACTCATTATCAAGATGAGTAGTAATGGATAAGATAATCTGAATGATTTAATCAAAGCAATTGGTGAAAGTTTTTCCATAATCCACCTCGTGAATAAAACTTTTACCATCAACCTTGCTTTGAAAACCCTAGGTTTTCCATATGTCTGTTTAGATCTTAAAGATCTATTAGCATTCATTGGGTCTAACCCTGTGATGCAAATATATCAAGTTCCAAACTTGATTATCAGATATTGATATCATCTCAGATTTCATGGCACCATGCCAATTTTCAGTAGCTGGACTCGTCATAGCTTGGAATTAGGTCGAAGGTTCACCGCTTTTCAAAAGCATGAATTCATATCTCTCATTGGTCACAATATCTAAGTATTTGAATAATAGAGATAGATTTATGCCTTTCGGACCTACGAGGGCTGGTATGGCTTCCAAAACCATAAGAATACTCTCAACCCAGTCTTGAGTATTCATCGTTGGTTGTTTCACTTGAACCTCGTTCAAGACAACCGAGCTCCCACTGAATTTCTAGGAAAGATAACTCTTTTCAAGAAAATCACTATCTCGAGCAACAAAATATTGTTCTCAGATAGATCGTAGAAGTTGTGCCCTCGAGTTTCTTATGGATACCATAAAGAAACTTTTATCCCATTTGAGTTCAAGCTCTATAGAGATAAATCTCGTCAGAGAAGCTTTTAGAACCTCAAATTTTGATGAAAACAATTTAGGGACCCTCCCTTTCCATACCTAGTATGATGTCTTATCAACAGCTTTTGACAGCGTCCTATTCAGTGAATAAGTTGAAGTGAAGAATTGTGTGTTCCCAAAAGAGACCAGTAGTTCATTTAGACCTCTCATCGAATGGTCGAACTATATCTAATATAGTTTGTTTTCTATTTTCCGAAACATAACCTTCATGTGCTTGTGAACTGATAGGTTCCACATACATCAGTATGGATCATCCCTAATTAATCACTCACATGTTCTCCTTTCTCCAAGAAAGATGACATTGTTATCTTTGTCCATCAAACATCATTCACATGTATCAAATGACTCCAAGTCAAATGATTCTAGAATGCCTTCTAAAGAAGATTCGTTACATGTTTAGATTTTGATCTAATCAACAATGTTACAGTTATGTCTCAATGAGACTTATTCGATTTGGACTTTTGTGTTAATGTTATATATGATTTGTTGAGTTTAAAGTATACATAAATAATGTAATAATCGTACCAAAACAAAGAATAGTTCACAATTAAAATAGTTATCAAACTATTTAATTAGTGAAAAACTAATCCATCAGTATCCAATACTGAACCAATATTCATTGTTTATTGAAGGTACGAAATTACATAGTTATAATACTAAAACAAGGCCCTAAGGCAAAACAACATCATATTATCATACGGCTAATGCAGCGACCTTCGCTCCATTTCTCGCCCGTAGAACGACATCTCTACTCACCAAACTTATACTTCTATGTAGTTCCTCCACATACAAATGTGAGAACTACGTTTGGCATCCAATACCCAAGAAGTAGAATTTGTGAAGTTTAATGTCTATAACATTAATACCTGAAGATGAAGCAACCCCGCTCTTCACATCTTCTTTGAACTTTGGGCAAGTTCAATTATTCTCAATAATTGACTCTTATTCGAATTTCCCATTCAAAATTATCTCAATGTCAAAACGTGATAAATCGTAAGTGAAAAATCGAAGTTTTCTAACCAGCGATATTATCATGCAATTGAAGCCCTATCTCTCATAAAATATGAGGGAGCCAACCAGACAATCGATTCACGCCATCCAATGGCTCGAAAGTCTCTAATTTGTGTCATTGATGAACTTAAGTGTTTTGGATTAAATCACTCCCCGAGGTGTAAATAATCATAACCTTATAAATTAGGCATTTGTTTTGAAATTGAATAAAATATGAACTTTTATAAGTTTGCAAGTAGTGTCCAACACTTTTGCAGTAGACGCATTGAGATTCCCTAGGAACCCTAGTAGCCTTCTTGCCCATGCTCTTTTGAATACCCTATCCTATATCATAAGAATTTCCCTCTTAGGGTCCTTCTCTATCGCCGGCTCAGCAGCCTTGAGCATCCCGTGGAGCTCACGAAGCGATTTCTTCAAACCATTCATATGGAAAATTTAGCCTAAAAGCATTATAACCATCATGAGATTGAAGTATGAAATCGGTTGCCAAATAATCATCATAGGAAAAATCTAGGCGGTCACTTGAAACAAATAATCCAATCATTTGTTGCACATGTTATCCCATAGATTTCCATTTTTCCAGCCTAGCTGAAGCGATGACCCTGGTCACACCGAACCGCTCAATCATTGCATATTCTCCGAACATGATATTGAGTTGTTCAATGATATCTTAGGATGTGGTTATCTAACACATTTTCCTTGTCTTCGTATTTGAGGACCATCCTCAAATTACGTTGTGAATCAAGAAAATTTGTTCAATTTTTCATAATCAAGAATTGAACCAAACTTGAATTGAGTAGATATTTGACATGATAAACTATAAAAGAAAGATAACTAAAGTATGTAAACATCCAAAAAGCGGTAAACAAATAAGGTTGTCTAACAATTGTACTTATTTATTTCATTTTGTTCAATTGATATCCAATATCATTGTCCCTTAGAACAAAACGATTCCGAGATCCTCATCTTGCAAATCTTTAAGCCGACTAAGTCCGCACTTAAGTATTTCAAGATAGGTAGACACACCCATGTCAATGATATCTAATATCACTCTCGGTCGATGAGAATCCCATTCTCATCTCATGTCTCGATAGCCACGCCTGCAGTGGATCTATCGATGAGAAAACCAAAGTCATGTTGGAGTTGTGTACTTAATGTCTAGATTTAAGTAACGGTAAACTCCCGATCATAGCATTTAATCTATTTAATTAATAAACAATTATTTGCATTTAATTATATGCAAATCATGGTTCTGGATTTTATACGTTGTAGTTAGTATGGTGCTGCATGGGCGCACAGAAGATCATACTATCGGTTACTCATATTTAATCGAACAGTTGCTCACGGCCTAGATGGACACGAACTAATCCATTGGTATAGTCGTTGTGTGAGAGAGAAAATAATTTATCTTAATTATTTTATCACACTTGTACACTTGGTGTATTGGGCGGATCAATTGAGACTCATCAATTAGGATTGCTCGGCGATAATTGATTTGAGACTCGAAGTATTTTATTCTTAATCCCTGAAACAATTGCGGGTGTGTATATTTAATATAAGTGACTTTGATTTACCAAAGGAATTAACCGGTTTGATAATTGGGTTAATTACCGGTTAAGTTGGGTCACTATATTTTATATATGGCATGCCGTGAATTCTTGAAGGAGCAGTGTATCCCGGAAGGGTTGATAATATCCCCGAGATGAGTTCATAAGGAATTATTGTGTAAACCTCATGAGTGGATTCGTTCCGCACAATAATTAAGGTTGAATGGTACTAGTCTCGGATTCAAGAGATGAATATAATTTATTAAGCAATAAATAAATTTATTCGTGGATATTTAAATCTTAAATACACGGAATAAATAATACTAAGATGGAGAAATATTATTTGATATAATATGGAATAATATTGGGAGTGCAATTTTATTTATATAGTGGAAAATAAATAAAATTAATATTGATAATAATTAATAGATTTGGGTTGGACCCAATTTAATTTTCAATATTGAAGCCCAATATTTATTCTCCTTATGATCCCCTTCGTAGCCTATATAAGCACTACATGGTCTTCACTTTTCATTAACCTACGTTACGCCAATCATAAAGTTCTGAGAGTGAGGAAGATCCATAGGAATCCGATAGATCGTCGCCCACACGACGTTCGGACGAGGTGCAAGGAATACGCGGGAAGATCACGAGGTCGTCAACCGAATTCGTTTCTCCGTACAACGATTCGAGGTAATAATCGAGAAACCCCCTTCTATGATTATTTGTGCGTTGAATAATTGTAATATATACATGAACGCGCGATCCGGGAAAACGACGATCATCGCGGACGGGGATTCGAGATCCCCGGCGAAGATCGAAGGGGGCGGTCGAAACCCTAGGGTTTGACCGCCCGGCGCGCGCGACGAGGGGCGAAGCCCCGGCTGGACGCCGGGGCACGCGATCGACTCCGGTCGATCGCTGGGGTGCCACGGGCTGGTGCCGTGGCGGACCCCAGCCGCCCCTTCGACGGCGGCGTGCGCAACGGGGGGCAGCCGCGGCTGGATGCCGCGGCTGGAGCGATCGAGCCCTAGCTCGATCGCGGGGCTGTCGAGGGCTGGTGCCTCGACTAGGCGCCCCTCCTCCCATCGGATGGCGGCGGTGAGTCGCCGGACTCACCGCCAGGGGGCTGTTCCGAATAGCCCCACGGGGATGCCGTGCATCCCCGGCGATCGCCATGCACGGCGATCGCGAACCCCGCGGATGGGGTTCGGCTAGGGTTTAGCCGCGGGTTCATCCCGCGGCGACGCTCTTGTCGAGCCCGGTTCTTCGCGTGTGGTTCGCGTTCGTGATTTCCGACTCGTGGGAGAAAATCGGCTGGGGGCGGGCTGCGTGTCTTCGGATGCGTAGTCTCCAAAGGTCGGACTCCTGCGGATGAGTTGGCATTCGTGCGATCTCCGGCGACGGGTTTTCGGTCGGGTTATCGGTTCCGCAATTTTGATAGCCCGGGATATCGAACACCATCAAATGGTATCAGAGCGTTCGGTTTCGTGTTCATGTATATGTTCGATTATTGTTCTACCTTGCAGGATTTCCGGCTATCATGGTTGGATTTAATTAATTGTTTTTTAATTAATTATCATGATTATTAAACTCTCGGACATGTCGAGATTCGTTTTGTGTGGTTGAATGTTTGTAATAGAAAAAATTCGGGGGTTGACCGAATTTAGGATTTATTATTACGTACTTTATTTTCCGGAAAATGTATAGGGTCGATTTCATGTATAGAATCGATACCGGAATTGTAATTTAAATTTTGTAATTTTAATTACGTTGGTTCGATGTTGAGACGATCGCCGGAAGACGAAGAAGTGACGAGAAGACAAGGGCTTGGGATCGATCACATGGTGGTGATCGACCCATGGCCTAGCCGGCGGTGGCTAGGCGGCGGCGGCGCTCCTCCCGAGTGGCCGGCCGATCCATCATCGTGGGGATGGCGTGGGATCTCCTAATCCCGTGCTATTCCTACGAAAATCTACTTTCCCAATTAATTCGGATTTTTCCTATTTGAGTACTTTCCTTTTGGAAACTCTCATGCATTAGGAAAAGAATTAATTTAAATTAATTTTATTTTCTATTGTTTTATTTCCTTCATGGAAATATTCATAGATTAGAAATTTAATTAATTTAGTACTAAATTTATTTTTCCTATTTGATTATTCCTACTCTTGGGAATATTCATGGATTAGGAATAAAAATAAATTTGAAAAGTAGTAGTCCTAATTTATTTATTTTATTTCCTTGTTCTATTATAGATATCTTCTAGAATATTCCAAGTTTTACTTGGATAGATTATTCTAAAGATTTAATAAGAACTAGATAGGAAAATAAATAAATAAAAATATTAATAATATTTAATTTTATTTTTGATATATTCGATTGACTTAATTTTCGAATTAAGTAACTTTTGGATTAATTGAAAATAAATAGATTTAAATATTAGAGATTAATATTCTCGTCACATGGAGCATTCAAGAAACGAAGACTAAAGACTAGAAGATGCATATGAAGATAAAGCCATGATAGTCGGAGAAAAATAATTTCTCTAGCATTATTTTTGACTATGTGCTATGTGCTTTATTGCTTTCATGCATGCTTATGTGTTTAATTATGCATTAGATAGCGTATCCCTTTATTATAAAAAGCTAAGTGGGAGAGGGGATGGAAACATTCCCATGGTCTCCATTACTGTTCTCTTGGTGACTCTTATGGACTCTTGAAGTTCGTATAGATGTGTCATTGGAGGAGAATTCTTGTAATTCCTCTTACAAGAAACATTGATCAAGTTTATCAAACAATGCCTAATTTGTCTTTCTGAAACTGACTTCAAGTCGACTCATTCTCACCCCGGGGAGTGGAATGGAGCCAGAGCCACTTGGTCATGTAGAGGACACAAATTAGAGACTTCCGTGCCATTCTTTGATAGATGGGTCGCTTGTCTGCTCGGCTCCCTCATTTATGAGAGATAGGGTCGTTCGCATGGTGAATCACTAGTTAGAAACTTCGAGTTTCACTTATGATTCTCCACGTATTGATTTACGAGATTAAATGGATCAAGTAATTGGGAGTCAATTATAAAAGTCTCTTAGTGAAGTAAACGTCCACACCACGTGGCTTGCTGCACTGACGGATTTTGGATTAATTGATGTAGACAGTTGTAAGGAATTGTGAAGAGTTGTGAAGTTGTCGTAAACGTCCACACCACGTGGCTTGCGGTAATGTAGCAATTCCAAGCGATTCACTTTGGTGCTGAGTAATGGTTTACACTTAGATACGCCTTGTAGTATTCCTCCCCACGAGGTTCCGCTATAAGCGATGTATGACCAAAGAAAAACTAATTGCTAAATCATTTGGGTGGGTAAACGTCCACACCACGTGGCTTGCCTTACCTGATGGGATTTTAGATGTGATTAGTAATTTAATGATATTATTTAAGGGAGATAATATCGGATATTAAATTAATTGTTTGTTTAAATGTGCTTATAGGTTTAGAGAATAGCTATGAACCCACTTTCTATGATACTCAAGGAGCATAAGCTCACTGGCACCAACTATATTGATTGGAAGAGAAATTTAGACATTGTCCTAACTTCGGAAGAGTACAAGTATGTACTCCATGAAGTGTGCCCTGCCGAGCCCACGGCTGCCTCAACTGATGAGGAGAAACTGGCATATCGGAAGTGGAAAAAGGCTGATGAAATGGCTAGGTGTTATATTTTGGCTTCCATGTCAAATGTACTCCAAACCCAACATGAGCCAATGGACACTGCCTATGATATGATGTTTAACCTCAAGGAGATGTTTGGGGAGCAAGATCGTGCGGCAAGGCAAGAAGCCATGAGAGTCCTTATGTCGACTACTCAGTCTGAAGGAACGCCCGTTGGGGAGCACGTTCTTAAGATGATGAGTTTGTTGAATGAACTTGAGGTCCTAGGAGCTTCTATTGATGCTGAGACGCAAGTCGACATCATACTCCAGTCTCTGGCCCCTAGTTTTGAGCAGTTTCGTATGAGCTATAATATGGGTAAACTATCTTATACTCTTGCGCAACTCCTGACTGAACTAAAGGCGGCAGAGGGGATCTACAAGAAGGGCAAGTCTCAAGCGCTTGTAGCTACCAAGTCCAAAGGCTTTAAGCCTGGTGGAGGTAGGGGCAGGAAAAGGAAGCAAGCCTGGAAACCCAGTGGTGTCAAAAGGACTGCACCACAAGTGGGGGCTGCAAAGCCAAAGGGTAAGTGCTTCCGATGCAATAAGATGGGACACTGGAAGTCTGAATGTCCTCTCAGAGGTACGAATCTTTCTTTAGTCGTAAAAACATAGTCAGCGGTATTATCTACCAGAATTGTGGTGTGTAGATATGGAACCACTGACGGTATGTGCATTTTTTAATGCAGGGGTTCCTGAAAACCCGGCGACTTAGAGAAGAAGAATTCGAGTCTACATGGGCGAAGCTGTTGGGGTAGCAGCGGTTGCAGTGAAAGACATTTATCTGTTTTAAGTTTTCATTTCAGTTATTGCTTATGTACCCCTTTATTTTGAAAAAGAACTTCGTTCTGTTTTTCTTTATTAATGGATATTTTATTTCTTTAATCATTGGATGGTTTGGATAAGAAATAATGGTGATATTCATTATGGTACATTAGATAGCAATATGTGAATGATGAATCCTTAGTCTACCACGATGCAACAAACCGTTATATATAACTTGTTTTACTTATTAGATATTTCTTTATCATTATACTTATGAAATCTTATACTTAGTAGTATTTTCAAATAAAATTCATATGGTCGAAATTGATTTGATCAATTATAGTTGAAGGAATGGACCTTCCGACCTAAGGATTGAATTTGGAGGATAATACGTCTAAGCAAACCTTTCTGGAAAAAGGATAGAGTTCAGAAGAGTATTGGAAATGATTAGATATGCAGACATATGTGTATATTAGAGAGGTATGAGTAATTCTTTCAAAGAATACTCAGTGATGGATTAGAATGCTTGATGTGCCATAAAAGCAAAGTGTTTTGACTTGTCAATGGACACAAAGCTATTATGGGGAACCATCAAAGTATATCCATTAGAAGCCTGCGACTCGGTCGCGGAGGCCATCACCTATCTAGATAACACATAGCATAATCAAAGATTGGGATTAATTCCCAAAGAGACATGCCGTGCACTTACGTGTAGAGATGGTGCGTTGTAAAGAAATAGAAATCTAATAGTAAGAGAGCAAGTTGTTCGGAATTACCTATGTTCTATGGATATTCCTGGAGACAACAACATATTCAATGTGGTTGTAGGATATCCTATATGAACGAAGTATTGTGTGTTCTATAGTACTATGAACCAGAGGGACGTCTCGTCCGGTTCATAGAGGAAAAACTATTAGATGAACTACAATGCCCTAATTGACAAAATACTTTAAAATGAGGAAAGAGAAAGACTGAGAACCAGCCTGACCGAGTAGTAGTACACCACTAACTGCACCTAATGTTGTTACTGTTACACACCGGGACGCCATTGCAGTGGGAGGTTGTTAAGCAACTAGAGATATTCATAAGACTGGATGAGTTTTGAACTCTGGATCCAGTATACATGAAATCGATCCCTAGGTCTGCACAGGGTTTAGCGAAGAAGGTGTGTTAGAGACGTGACGGAAACAAAGGTGGTGTTTCTCGGAGATTTTATGTAGATAACATTTTATCATTGGCGACAATGTAAAAGTGTTGTCAGACATAAAATGGAGGTTGTCTAAATAAATCGAGATATAAGATTGAGAAGGAGTTAGAGCATGTTCTTAAGATCTTATGATCTAGAGATAAGAACATTGTACTTCTCCTAGACATCTTATACGATTAAGGTTTGTTTTAAACATGCATACTTCTGAGAAAGGCTATTGCCTTTCGAGAACAGAATTCATCTATCTAAGGTATGTGTCTTGAACACATGAAGGAGATAGATATAGACAAAGCAGTTCCCTACACTTCGAGTGTAAAGGGCTTTGTAGATGCAATGTTGTAAAACAAGAACCTGATATCAACTATGCGGTTTGCGTAGTGGGAGGATATCAAAGTAATCTGGATAAAAGATGTTCGAATGCTGCAAGAGTACTTTCATAGTACTGGCTTGAGCAAGACGAAATCTTCTTAGATTACAGATTCTCAGATCCAAAAATCAGAGAAGGACCAGTGAAAGTCGATATCAGGCTATGTGTTCACTTTTAGAAAGAGGTGGAACCATGAAATGAAAGAGTGATAAGCAGGATGCTTCTCAGACTCTCTCATGACCGAATGGCAGCCTCAGAGGCAGCGGAAGTTTTGGTTAGGTTCCGGGATAACCTCTTGACTTGGATATGACTCTTAGTTTACCAAAGGCTATTAGATAGCGGTGCACGGTGAACTAGAAGAGGTCATAAGTCAAAAGTGATGTTAACACATAGAGCAAGTACCACCTGATACGAGTCATCGTCAGGGAGACGACGTAGTAGTCACCAAGATAACTTCAGAGCGGCAACCTAGATTGCTCACTCACATAGTACTTCTCGGAAGTACACTTTAAAGCACGTGATGAGTATGGGAACCGGGAGTTTGGAGGAAATGACTAGACCTTAGTACAAGTGGGAGATTGTTGGAGTTGTGTACTTAATGTCTAGATTTAAGTAACGGTAAACTCCCGATCATAGCATTTAATCTATTTAATTAATAAACAATTATTTGCATTTAATTATATGCAAATCATGGTTCTGGATTTTATACGTTGTAGTTAGTATGGTGCTGCATGGGCGCACAGAAGATCATACTATCGGTTACTCGTATTTAATCGAACAGTTGCTCACGGCCTAGATGGACACGAACTAATCCATTGGTATAGTCGTTGTGTGAGAGAGAAAATAATTTATCTTAATTATTTTATCACACTTGTACACTTGGTGTATTGGGCGGACCAATTGAGACTCATCAATTAGGATTGCTCGGCGATAATTGATTTGAGACTCGAAGTATTTTATTCTTAATCCCTGAAACAATTGCGGGTGTGTATATTTAATATAAGTGACTTTGATTTACCAAAGGAATTAACCGGTTTGATAATTGGGTTAATTACCGGTTAAGTTGGGTCACTATATTTTATATATGGCATGCCGTGAATTCTTGAAGGAGCAGTGTATCCCGGAAGGGTTGATAATATCCCCGAGATGAGTTCATAAGGAATTATTGTGTAAACCTCATGAGTGGATTCGTTCCGCACAATAATTAAGGTTGAATGGTACTAGTCTCGGATTCAAGAGATGAATATAATTTATTAAGCAATAAATAAATTTATTCGTGGATATTTAAATCTTAAATACACGGAATAAATAATACTAAGATGGAGAAATATTATTTGATATAATATGGAATAATATTGGGAGTGCAATTTTATTTATATAGTGGAAAATAAATAAAATTAATATTGATAATAATTAATAGATTTGGGTTGGACCCAATTTAATTTTCAATATTGAAGCCCAATATTTATTCTCCTTATGATCCCCTTAGTAGCCTATATAAGCACTACATGGTCTTCACTTTTCATTAACCTACGTTACGCCAATCATAAAGTTCTGAGAGTGAGGAAGATCCATAGGAATCCGATAGATCGTCGCCCACACGACGTTCGGACGAGGTGCAAGGAATACGCGGGAAGATCACGAGGTCGTCAACCGAATTCGTTTCTCCGTACAACGATTCGAGGTAATAATCGAGAAACCCCCTTCTATGATTATTTGTGCGTTGAATAATTGTAATATATACATGAACGCGCGATCCGGGAAAACGACGATCATCGCGGACGGGGATTCGAGATCCCCGGCGAAGATCGAAGGGGGCGGTCGAAACCCTAGGGTTTGACCGCCCGGCGCGCGCGACGAGGGGCGAAGCCCCGGCTGGACGCCGGGGCACGCGATCGACTCCGGTCGATCGCTGGGGTGCCACGGGCTGGTGCCGTGGCGGACCCCAGCCGCCCCTTCGACGGCGGCGTGCGCAACGGGGGGCAGCCGCGGCTGGATGCCGCGGCTGGAGCGATCGAGCCCTAGCTCGATCGCGGGGCTGTCGAGGGCTGGTGCCTCGACTAGGCGCCCCTCCTCCCATCGGATGGCGGCGGTGAGTCGCCGGACTCACCGCCAGGGGGCTGTTCCGAATAGCCCCACGGGGATGCCGTGCATCCCCGGCGATCGCCATGCACGGCGATCGCGAACCCCGCGGATGGGGTTCAGCTAGGGTTTAGCCGCGGGTTCATCCCGCGGCGACGCTCTTGTCGAGCCCGGTTCTTCGCGTGTGGTTCGCGTTCGTGATTTCCGACTCGTGGGAGAAAATCGGCTGGGGGCGGGCTGCGTGTCTTCGGATGCGTAGTCTCCAAAGGTCGGACTCCTGCGGATGAGTTGGCATTCGTGCGATCTCCGGCGACGGGTTTTCGGTCGGGTTATCGGTTCCGCAATTTTGATAGCCCGGGATATCGAACACCATCAAGTCACGTGTAAGGGTCTAACCCTTACTCCCACTTATCCCAAGATAACAAGTAGTACCCCGCTGAGGCGGACCTACCAACTTATGATCGAGGGCTTCATGAGTGTGATGTTTTTGGACAAGACATTATACTCATTATTTTGGGAACTTGCATGCATAGGTGTTTATATGTAAGTTGAACATTTATAACATAATACATCCTATAACTAGCAAAGCAAATAAATACGAAATCTAAAGGCCCCTAGAACCTCACAACTCTCAAACGAAAAGATTAAAATAACAACAAAAGCCTTGAACATCTTCTGGACTGGTCCTCGCCCTCCGTTTTAGTTCCGTGCCCTCCGATTTTGGTCAAATCTATTCCGTACCCATAAAACCACGAACAGCGCCCGCCGTTTCACAACCAGCGGTCGCTGAACACCACCGGCGGTCGCCGTTTCCAAAACGGCGCCCGCCGAAAGGTCCGGGAACAATCTGCCAAGAAAAAGGGCTTTCGGCGGTCGCCGTTTCCAAAACGGCGCCCGCCGAAACAAAACAGCGCCCGCTGGAGCTACAACGGCGCCCGCCGTTTGGCTCCCGCAGCCCAGTTTCGTCCGTTTTGCTTCGTTTTGCTTCGTTTTGCTTCGTTTCTTCTCGTTTTCGCCAGAGAGCCGAGATCCTCCATCGAACCATGGACTAAGTCCATCGCTTACAAGTAGTACAATACAAATATAATAGAAAAACCTATCTATTACAAATGATTCCAAGGGACGCAGCCCTCAAAAGACTATGGCCAATCGAAACGTAAAAAACGACGAAATCATTCACCCGACCACTAACGGTGGCCGGACTTACATCTAATCACATAATCACAATTAAACAAATAATCCAATTATGTTGATTTAACCTTCGTGTCCAACACAAAAGTGTGCACGAGCCCTAGGCTCTGATACCAATTGAAGGTACCGGTATACCGATCCGATCGATATACCGTGTGTGCGGAAGCGTGTAAAGCATATAAATCTATCATGCTTGGATCTTAGTGCACACTTAATGTGTATAAGAACACATATAAACATATATATATACACATCCAATATATATATATATATATATATAAGGTTCAACGATTACTTACTTTTGGTGATCGTTGATTTTGGTTAAGGTGGTGTTGAGTCGATTGAACCACCTTAATGGATCAGCCTCTCGAAGCTCTCCTTGTGAATGACCTCGTCACTCCTCTTGTCTAGATCGCCCGGATGTTGAAGCCGCACAAATGGCCCGGCCTCTACGTGTTGCACACGAACCTGGATGACGAACACTTTGCTTGATCGAGTCGGTTCTCCAAGAACACTCTCTCCTTTCTCTCTTTTGTGTGGATTTCGAAATATGTGATTAAGTTGGTGATGAGTTATTCAGAACTACCAGTTTCGTTCTGGGGATATGCCTTGGAAACAGCGGCGTATATCCTGAACTTAGTTCCTTATAAATCAGTCCCTAAGACGCCCTCGGAATTGTGGACCGGGCGTAAGCCAAATTTGAAACACATTCGGATCTGGGGTTGTCCAGCACATGTGCTGAAGCATGGGGCTGATAAGTTGGAATCTCGTTCAGATATTCGGTTGTTTATAGGATATCCTAGAGGAACGAAAGGTGGTCTATTTTATAGTCCTAAGGACCAGAAGATCGTTGTTAGCACCAACGCTCGGTTTTTGGAAGAGGATTATATAATGGACCACAAGCCCAAGAGTGAGATAATACTTAACAAACTGAGAGGGGACGATCAAGGCTTAGATCCAACCGAACCGGGTGATACGCCACCACAGTCTGCACCTGTAGTTACTGAGGTTACACCGGAGCCTCGTCGTAGTGGGAGGTTTGTTCGACAACCCGATAGGTTCATGTTTATAGGTGAGTCTTCGGACTTGTTACCTGGAGAACATGAAGCCGATCCCTGGACCTACGGCGAGGCGCTTAAAGATCAAGATGCTCAGTCTTGGCAAAAAGCGATGAAATCTGAGATTGAATCAATGGATTCAAATCAGGTCTGGAATCTTGTAGCACCACCCAAAGGTGTAAAAGCCATTGGTTGCAAGTGGGTGTACAAGAGAAAAAGAGGGTCTGACGGGAAGGTGGAAACCTTCAAGGCTAGGCTTGTTGCGAAAGGGTATACTCAGAAAGAAGGGATCGATTATGAGGAAACTTTTTCGCCGGTAGCTATGCTAAAGTCGATCCGGATTCTTTTGTCTATAGCAGCTCATATGGATTATGAGGTGTGGCAAATGGACGTCAAGACAGCATTCTTGAATGGGAATCTTGACGAGACCATTTACATGAGACAGCCAGAAGGTTTCATCAAGAAAGGCCAAGAGCATCTAGTGTGTAAGCTAAACCGATCCATTTATGGATTGAAGCAAGCTTCTAGATCTTGGAACATGCGGTTTGATGAGGTTATCCAGTCTTATGGATTCATTCAAAGCATGGACGAGTCGTGTGTATACCGGAGAAGTGACGGAAACAGCGTGGCGTTTCTCGTGCTTTATGTAGATGACATTCTTCTAATTGGCAACAATGTGAAGATGTTGTCAGACATAAAGGGATGGTTGTCCAAGCAATTCGATATGAAAGACTTAGGGCAAGTTGGGCATGTTCTTGGGATCAAGGTTATAAGGGATCGCCGGAAAAGAACATTAAGCTTGTCCCAGGCTTCATATATTGATACGATTCTGGCTCGTTTCAACATGCAGAATTCCAAGAGAGGTGCTCAACCTTTCTGCCATGGAATTCATCTATCTAAAGACATGTGTCCCAAAACACAAAAGGAGATAGATTACATGAAGAAGGTTCCTTATGCTTCGGCAGTAGGAAGTCTAATGTATGCCATGTTGTGCACGAGACCTGATATCTGCTATGCCGTGGGCATGGTAGCTAGATATCAGAGTAACCCTGGACAGGGTCACTGGACTGCTGTAAAGAACATACTTAAGTACCTGCGAAGGACTAGGAATTATGTTCTGAGTTACAAAGCGTCCGAGTTGATTCCTATTGGTTACACAGACTCGGACTTCCAATCTGATAAGGATCAGCGAAAGTCTACATCAGGCTATGTGTTCACATTGGGAGGTGGAGCAGTCTCATGGAAGAGTGTTAAGCAGAAATGCATTTCGGACTCTACCATGGAAGCCGAATATGTAGCAGCCTCTGAGGCAGCTAAAGAATCGGTGTGGCTCCGGAACTTCCTTATGGACTTGGATGTGGTTCCTAAAATGCCTAGAGCTATCACAATTTATTGTGACAATAGCGGTGCAGTGGCAAATGCAAAGGAACCACGAGCCCACAATGCGAGTAAACACATAGATCGCAAGTACCACCTGATTAGAGACATCGTCAGGAGAGGCGATGCGGTTGTCACCAAGATTGCATCAGCGGATAACCTGGCAGACCCCTTTACGAAGGCACTTCCAGCGGAAGCGTTCAAGAGACACGTGAAGGGGATGGGTATCGGATGTATGGTAGAGGGCAACTAGAGATTTAGTATAAGTGGGAGATTGATGGAGTTATATTCTAAATGTCTAGTTTAGTGACAATATGGAACTCCTTATCTGTGTTTTTCATTATCTATTAATCAAACTGTCGGCATTTTTGTCTACCTTGTACTTGAATGCAATAGTTCTAGATATATACGTTGTAGACAGTATGGTGTGAGGAGACACGCGGAAGATCATACTATCGGTTACTCGTATATTATCGAACAGAAGCTCACGACTTAGATGGACAGGGACAATCCATCGGTACGTCGTAGTGTGACTGGGTAATAGTTGGTCTTGACTATTATGTTACACTTGTACACTTGGTGTATTGAGCAGGACCACGGGAGGGCGTTCGATTTATACTAATCGACGTAATCGAACTAGACCTCAGAATTACGGATATACAAATTCTTAATCTCTATATAATTATAGGTGCGTATGTCCAATTCTCGGTTCTTTAACTTGCCAATGAGTGAGACTATTTGATTAGTCGAGATACTCGGTAAATTGGGAATCGGAATTGTACACACGGCATGCTATAGATTATAGACAGGAAACCGTGTCCCGTTTATTGGGTTGACTACGTCCCCGAGATGAGCTCATAAAGTTTATCATGTAAACCCTGCAGGTGGATTTGTTCCACATGATAATAAGGATGAGTGGTACTAGTCTCGGATAATAAGAAACGAATTAATTTAATTATTAGTAATTAAATAAATTCGTGGACGTTCGATATCTTAAACACGGGGAAAGTCGTGTATGTAATTTCGGCGGATTTATTATTGTTGAAATAATATTAAAATTAATTTCGGGAATTCAATTATTATTTTATAGTGGAGTTAATAATAATTAAAATTGAAATCGATTAATTAAGGAATTGCGTTTACGTATTCCAAGTTAATTAATATTTCAATTTAGCCCTTAATTAATTTATCCTAAGGTCCCTAACGTAACTCTATATAATCCCCTCCCGTACTCTCCTAAACCCTATCATTCGCCGCTATTTCATTTTACTCAGAAAAACAATTGCGTTAACGCAATTATAATTTTTCTCTGTAAAATTAAATTAGTTTGCGCTAATATTTTTCTCTCAGAGAGAAAAAGATATTAACGCTGTTGATAGAGAAAGTACAGAAGGGAGAACTCCAGCGGATCGTTGCCCACACAACGGCTGGAGAAGGGATCTGAGGCATACGTTAGAAGCATCTAAGGTCTCAACAATCGACCGAGAGGTATGAGATCGGAACTTTTATTCCGCAATTTTATTCGATCTCTGTTTTTGCGTTAATCATACAACGAACCAAATATCGGGTTCCGTGGCTTGGATGTGATGTTCTCGGACTGCTGGGAGGTTTCTGACCTCCGGCGTGGCAGTCGGATCGAGAAAATCTCATCGGAACAGCCGGAACGGGCGGATCGCGCTGCTGTTCGCAGCAGTCAGGCGACCGCCAGAGGAGCAAGCGCCCGCTCGCGACAGGTCGCGGGCGCTCGCCTGGGCAGCAAGCGCTCGCTTGCCTTGCTGCGCGAGCGCTCGCCTGGTGGGCAGGCGGTCGCCTGCTCCGGGCAGATCGCGAGCCGCGGCTTCGGCTGCGGCGGATGCGCGATCTCTTGGGCGGGTGGCCTTGGCTGTCCGGGGGTGACTTCCAGAAGTCGATTGGGGATGTCCGGATGTTCGAGTGTTCGAATGGATGTGTCCCGGGTAGTCGATTTCCAACAATTATCTTGTCCATCACACGTAATCCACATGTATCAAATGACTCCAAGTCAAATGATTCTAGAATGCATTCTAAAAGAATCTTCGTTACATATTTAGATGTTGATTTGACCTAATCAACAATGTTATAGTTATGTCTCATTGAGACTTATTCGATTCGGCCTTTAGTGTTAATGTTATATATGATTTGTGAAGTTTAAAGTATACATAAACAATATAATAATCGTACCAAAACAAAGAATAATTCACAATTAAAATAGTTACCAAACTATTTAATAGTGAAAAACTAATTCATCAGTATCCAATACTGAACCAATATTCATTGTTTATTGAAGGTACGAAATTACATAGTTATAATACTAAAACAAGGCCCTAAGGCAAAACAACATCATATGATCATGCGGCTAATGCATCGATATTCGCTTCATTTCTCGCCCGTAGATCGACATCTCTACTCACCAAACTTACACTTCTATGTAGTTCCTCCACATACAAATGTGAGAACCACATTTGGCATTCAATACCCAAGAAGTAGAATTTATGAAGTTCAATGTCTATATCATTAATACCTGAAGATGAAGCAACCCCGTTCTTCACATCTTCTTTGAACTTTGGGCAAATTCAATTATTCCCAATAATTGAGTCTCATTCAAATTTCCCATTCAAAATTATCTCAATGTCAAAACGTGATAAATCGTAAGTGAAAAATCGAAGTTTTCTAACCAGCGATATTATCATGCAATTGAAGCCCTATCTCTCATAAAATATGAGGGAGCCAACCAGACAATCGATTCACGCCATCCCATGGCTCGAAAGTCTCTAATTTGTGTCATAGATGAATTAAGTGTTTTGGATTAAATCACTCCCCGAGGTGTAAATAATCTTAACTTTAGAATCCATCACATGAAAGACAAATCAAACATTTGTTTTGAAATTGAATAAAATATGAACTTTTATATGTTTGCAAGTAGTGTCCAACACTTTTGCAGTAGACGCATTGAGATTCCCTAGGAACCCTAGTAGCCTTCTTGCCCATACTCTTTTGAATACCCTATCCCATATCATAAGAATTTCCCTCTTAGGGTCCTTCTCTATCGCCGGCTCAGCAGCCTTGAGCATCCCGTGGAGCTCACAAAGCGATTTCTTCAAACCATTCATATGGAAAATTTAGCCTAAAGGCATTATAACCATCATGAGATTGAAGTATGAAATCGGTTGCCAACTAATCATCATAGGAAAAATCTAGGCGGTCACTTGAAGCAAATAATCCAATCATTTGTTGCACATGTGATCCCATAGATCTCCATTTTTCCTGCCTAGCTGAAGCGATGACCCTGGTCATACCGAACCGCTCAATCATATTCTGTTCCTCGAACATGCTATTGAGTTGTTCAATGATATCATAGGAATTGGTAATCTAACACATTCTCTTTGTATTCGTATTTGAGGACCATCCTCAAATTACGTTGTCAATCAAGAAAATTTGTGTTGTTCAATTTTTCACAATCAAGAATTGAACCAAACTTGAATTGGGTTGATATTTGACATGATAAAGTACAAAAGAAAGATACATAAAATATGTAAACATCCACAAAGCGGTAAACAAATAAGGTTCTCTAACAATTGTACTTATTTATTTCATTTTGTTCAATTAATATCCAATATCATTGTCCCTTAGAACAAAACGATCCCGAGATCCTCATCTTGTAAATCTTTAAGCCGACTGAGTCCGTACTTAAGTATTTCAAGATAGGTAGACATACCCATGTCAATGATATCTAATATCACTCTCGGTCGACGAGAATCCCATTCTCATCTCATGTCTCGATAGCCACGCCTGCAGTGGATCTATCGATGAGAAAACCAAACTCACATGTAAAGGCTAACCCTTACTCCCACTTGTTGGAAATCGACTACCCGGGATGCGTTCGTTCGATCACTCGAACATCCGAACGATCCCAGTCGACATCCGGCGTCGCTACTTCGTTCGATTTTCCAGCCCGTGCCCCGATTCACGCCCAGCCATTGCCCCGAAGGACAACCGCGCGAACCGAGCGGGCTGCCAGAAAAACACCAAAACGGCGGTCGCCGTTTGGAAACGGCGGTCGCCGTTTCTCCGCGAACAGCAACGCGACGTTGCTGTTCCGGGCTCGTTTCCGGGTCGTTTTTCCTCATCCGACTACCGATCCGGAGGTCCTAGAACCCCCAGTAGTCGAGGAATACAACCCACAACCCCGGAACCCGATCTACGTTCATGTATGATCAACGAGAAATTAGATCGAATGAAATTGCGGAATTGAGATTCAATCTCATACCTTATCGGTCGATTGTTGAGACCTTAGAGCTTCTAATGTACGACTCTTCCCGACTCCAGACGTTGTGTGGGCAACGATCTACTGGGTTCGTCCTTTTCTGCTTCTCTCCTTCCAAGACCACCGTATGAATTATTCTCTGGTGAGAAAATAATTTAATTGCGTTAACTTTTATTTTAACAGAGAAAACTTTTATTTGCGCTTAGCAAATAATTTTTCTGCTGAAATAAAATGTTGCGGCGTTCTGTAGGTTTTAGGAGAGGGCAAGGGGGGGTTTAAATAGAGTTACATTAGGGACCTAAGGTTAAATTAATTAAGGGCTAAATTGAAAAATTAATTAACTTGTAATACGTAACCGCAATTCCTTAATTAATCAATTTCAATTTTAATTATTATTCACTCCACTAAAAAATAATAATTGAATTCCCGAAATTAATTTAATATTATTTTAACAATAATATTTCCGCCGAAATTACATATACGACTTTCCCCGTGTTTAAGATATCGAACGTCCACGAATTTATTTAATTACTAATAATTAAATTAATTCGTTTCTTATTATCCGAGACTAGTACCACTCATCCTTATTATCATGTGGAACAAATCCACCTGCAGGGTTTACATGATAAACTTTATGAGCTCATCTCGGGGACGTTATCAACCCGATAAACGGTACACGGTTTCCTGTCTATAATCTATAGCATGCCGTGTTGGAGTTGTGTACTTAATGTCTAGATTTAAGTAACGTAAACTCACGATCCATTGCCACTAATCTATTTAATTAAATAAACAATTATTTGCGTATTAATTATTTATAATTAAATATATGCAAATTATAGTCCTGGATTCTATACGTTGTAGTTAGTATGGTGTGTCGGGCCCACACAGAAGATCATACTATCGGTTACTCGTATTTAATCGAACAGTTGCTCACGACCTAGATGGACACGGACCAATCCATCGGTATAGTCGTTGTGTGAGAGAGAAAATAATTTATCTTAATTATTTTATCACACTTGTACACTTGGTGTATTGAGCGGATCGTTGAGATTCATCGATTAGGATTGCCGGCGATAATCGATTCGAGTCTCAGTGTATTTTATTCTTAATCCCCGAAACTATTGCGGGTGTGTATATTTAATATAAAATGACTTTGATTTACCAAAGGAATTAACCGATTTAATTATTGGGTTAATTACCGGTTAAGTTGGGTCACTATATTTTATGTATGACATGCCGTGAATACTTGACGGGAAAGTGTATCCCGGAAGGGTTGATAATATCCCCGAGATGAGTTCATAAGGAATTATTATGTAAACCCTGCAGGTGGATTCGTTCCGCATAATAATTAAGGTTGAATGGTACTAGTCTCGGATATAAGAGATGAATAAATTAATTAGCAATAAATTAATTTTATTCATGGATATTTATATCTTAAATACACGGAATAAATAATACTACCGGAGAAATATTATTTGATATAATATGGTTTAATATTGGGAGTGCAATTAATTTTATATAGTGGAAAATAGAATTAATTAATAATAGTAAGGATTAATAGATTTGGGCTTGGGCTCAATTTAATCACTATTATTGGAAGCCCAATATTCCACCTCCTTAAGATCCCCTACGTAGCCTATAAAAGCACTACATGGTCTTCACAATTTGACAAGACAAGATAATCATACTTGATTAGTCTAGAGAGTTCGTGAAGGAGATCCATGGAGTTCGGTAGATCGTCGCCCACACGACGTCCGGGCTAGTGCAAGGAATACGTGGGAAGATCTCAAGGTCGTCAAATTGAGTTCTTCGTTTTTCCGAACAACGAGAACGAGGTAAATCGTAAAACCCTCTTTATGATTTTATCGTTAATTATCGTGAAAATATCATGAACAAAGATCCGAGGACGAACCCCGGAACGAGGATACACCGCGCGGTGGTGGTCGAAGACCACCGGACCGGCGGCGTGATCTCCGTGGGGATCGAACCAAGCGAACCCCGGATGGACGCCGGGGACGCGTGCATGGGAGCCCTCGGCCGAAGCCGAGGGGGCGATCGATGCCCTAGGGCACGATCGCCGGGCGGGCGGCTGGAGCGCCCGCGGCGGCTCGTCGATCGAGCCGCACCTCCACGGCGGGCAGCAGGTCGCCGGACCTGTTGCCGGGGGCTGCCGGGAGCAGCCCCAGCGATCGCATCATGCGATCGTGAGCCCCACGTACGGGGCTCGGCTGGACGCGCGTGGGTTCGCCCACGGATGCGTGTTCGGTTGAGCTTCGGGCTTCGTGGCGTGCTCGCGATCAAACTCCGGCGAAGGGTTTTTCGATTGGGTTGTCGGTTCCGCAAATTAGACAATCCGGATATTCGAAGGATTTCGGTCGGAATTAATTAGATAATTAATTTTATTTAATTTATTAATTCCGGGATATCGATTTCCAACAATTGGTATCAGAGCGTTGGTTTTAGTTCATGGTATTTTC
Organism: Euphrasia confusa; assembly: GCA_954870475.1. Classification (NCBI taxonomy): domain Eukaryota; kingdom Viridiplantae; phylum Streptophyta; class Magnoliopsida; order Lamiales; family Orobanchaceae; genus Euphrasia; species Euphrasia confusa. The sequence continues at coordinate 9,959,638 of OX940957.1, read as the reverse complement.
GATAAATTGTTCTACCTTACAGGGTTTCCGATTATTATGGCTAGATTTAATTTTGTTAATTAATGTCATAATAATATTCTTGATTATTAAACTCTCGGTGATGTCAATATTTGTTCTTGTGTGGTGAATGCTTGTTCTTAATTTTTCCGGAAATTGTATGAGGTCGATTTCATGTAGAGATTCGATACCGGAGAGCGTAGTAATAAATTTGTAATTTATTTACGTTGGATCGAGGACGAAACGACGACCGGAAAAGTGTGACGGAGGAGACGAAGAGAGGGAGGACCGGGGATCGATCACGAGGATCGATCCCATGAGGATCGATCGCCCGGGCTGCCCTAGGGCTCTCGGCCACGCCGGCCACCAAGGGTGGTGGCGCGTGAGCTTTGGCCGGCGGTGGTAGTGGCGGTCGATGGTGGGGATGGCGTGGGGATCCCCAACCCATGCTATTCCTACCAAGATCCAACTTTCCTAATTGATTCTGTTTTCCTATTTTGAGTATTCCTAGTTTTGGGAATTCTCATGGAAATAGGAAAAGAATTAATTGGAATTAATTTATTTCCTTATTCTATTATGGAAATCTTCTAGAATATTCTAAGTTCTACTTGGAATAGGATTCTAGAGATTTAATGGAATTAGAAAGAAAAATAATTAATTATTAAATTAATTTATTTCCTATTTGATTATTCCTATTTTATGGGAATTTTCATGGACATGAAAATTAATTAATTTTGGAAAGTTTAGGAGTCCTAAATTAATTTTTCCTTATTTAATTATTCCTTTATGGAATTTTTAATGGATTAGGAAAGGAATTAATTTGGAAGGACTAGGAGTCCTAAATTATTTTATTTCCTTATTTCATTATGGAAATCATCTAGAATATTCCAAGTGGGTCTTGGATAGATTATTCTAGAGATTTAATGAAGTAGAAAGGGAAAATAAAATAAATTTATTTTATTTCCTTATTCTATTATAGATGTCTTCTAGAATATTCCAAGTGGGTCTTGGATAGATTATTCTAGAGATTTAATAGAATTAGATAGGAAAATAAATAAATAAAAATATTAATAATATTTAATTTTATTTTTGATTTATTCGATTGACTTAATTTTCGAATTAAGTAACTTTTGGATTTATTAAAAATAAATAGATTTAAATATTGGAATTAATATTCCCGTCCCATGGAGCATTCAAGAACGAAGACTAAAGACTAGAAGATGCGTACGGAGATGCGATAAAGCCATAATAGTCGGAAAATAATATTCTAGTATTATTTTGATTATGTGATAATATTCTATGTGCTTTATTTCATGTATGCATGCTTATGTGTATTTAATTATGCATTAGATAGCGTATCCCTTTATTGTAAAAAGCTAAGTGGGAGAGGGTATGGAAACATATTCATGGTCTCCATTGCTGTTCTCTTGGTGACTTTTATGAACTTTCAAAGTTCGTATAGATAAGCCATTGGAGGAGAATTCTTGTAATTCCTCTTACGAGAAACATTGATTAAGTTTATCAAACAATGCCTAATTTGTCTTTCCAAAACTGATTACAAGTCGACTCATTCTCACCCCGGGGAGTGGAATGGAGCCAAAGCCACTTGGTCATGTCGAGGACACAAATTAGAGGCAGTCGTACCATCTTTTGAAGGTGGATCGATTGTCTGCTCGGCTCCCTCATTTATGAGAGATAGGGTCGTTCGCATGGTGAATCACTGGTTAGAAACTTCGAGTTTCACTTATGATTCTCCGCGTCTTGATTTACAAGATTAAATGATTCAAGTAATTGGGAGTCAATTGTAAAAGTCTTTTGGTGTAGTAAACGTCCACACGAACGTGGCTTGCTACATTGAATGGGATTTTGGAACGATTGATGTAGACAGTTATAGAAGGGAGTAAAGGAGCGTATGTTAACGTAAACGTCCACACGAACGTGGCTTGCGGTGAATATACGTGTCCCAAACAATCTTCTTGGATACTGAGTAATGGTTTACACTTAGGTACGCTTTATAGTATTCTTCCCAACGAAGTAACGCTATAATTGATGTACGACCGAAGCAAATCTAATTGCTAAATCATTTGGATAGGTAAACGTCCACACGAACGTGGCTTGCCTTATCTGATGGGATTTTAGAGGTGATTAGTGGTTTAATGATATTATTTGAGGGAGATAATGTCGGAGATTAAATCGATTGTTTGTTGTTATATGTGATCATAGATTAGGAAATGGCTTTGAACCCACTTTATGTGATACATAAGGATTTTTAAACTCACTGGTCCCTAAATGTAATGATTGGAATAGAGATCTAAACATTACCCAAACTGTTGAAGAGTACAAGGTTGTACTCAATGAGCTTTGTCCTCCCGAGCCTATTGACGTAGGCGGCTAGACAAGAAGCGATGAGGATACTCATAAAGGCCAGTCACTTCGAGGAAACGCTTAAAAACGTTTTTGAGATGATTGACCTTTTAGACGAGTTGAGACGGAAATCGCAAGCTCTTGTAGCCAATGCCAAAGGTTTCGAACCTAAAGGCATGAATCGGGGGAAAGGACAAGAAAGCAAAGAATCCCAGTGGTCCTAAGTTGCTTAGACCACGAGATGGGACGAGAAAGCCATGAGGCAAGTATTCTCGACACAAACAGTCTGGGTACTGGAAGTCTGATTATCCTCTCGAAGAAAGTATGAAATTTTCTTTAAGTCATAAAACATAGTCAGTGGTATTATCTACCGGAACCTGGTGTGTAGATATGGAACCACTGACGGTATGTGCATTCTAAATGCAAGGGTTCCAGGAAACCCGACGACTTAGAAAAGAAAAGATCGTAGTCTACATGGGCAATGCTGTAAGGAGGCAGCTGTTGCAGTGGAGGACATTTTATAGGATTTCATTTTGAGTTATTGCTTTTATGTACTTTTCATATTAGAAAGAACTTTGTTCTGGATTTCTAATGAATGGATATTTTATTTCTTTTAATCATTTGATGGTTATAAGAAGAAATAATGATATTATCTATTTTGGTACATTAGCTAGCAATATATAAATGATGCATCCTGAGTCCACCACGATGCAACGAACCGTTTTATATAACTCGTTTTACTAATAAGAGATTTCTTTATTAAATCATTTATACTTGTGGATTCTTATGCTAAGTCATATTTATTCAAATAAGAAGTTCAAAGGTCGAAAATTGATTGTAAGATCAATTAAGTTGAAGGAGTGGACCTTCCGACCTAAGAATCTAATTTGGAAGATAATACGACTAAGAAATCCTTTATGGATATAAGATATAAGATCCGGACAAGTATAAGAATTGATTGACTCTGATGTATGCAGACCTATGTCTACTCAGACAATAAGGTACGAGTACTTCATTTGATGATTACTCGAGAAATGTATTAGAATACCTGATGTGTCACAAAAGCAAGTGTTTTGACAAGTCAATGGACACTAAGCAATTGTGGAGAACCATCAAGGTATATCCATTTGTAGCCTGCGATTTGATCGCGGAGGCAAGTACCTGTCTGAGGAATGCATGGCATACTAATCAGAGATTGGGATTTGATCCCAAATGACTACACCATACACTGTTGTGTAGAAATGGTGTGTCGATAATAAGAAATGGAACTCTTATAGACATAGTAAAAGATGAGTTATACGGAACTACCTATGTTCTATGGATATATCTGGAAACAACGGCGCATTCAAATGCGGTTGTAGAATATCCTAGAAGAACAAAAGGTGTGTGTTCAATAGTACTATGAACCAGAAGGACGTTATAAGTTCTAACGCCCGGTTCTTAGAGAAAGACTATATGATGAACCACAAGCCCAAAGTGACGTAATACTTTGAAATGAGAGAGAAAGATTAAGACTTAGAACCAGCCAAACCGAGTAGCGGTACACCACTAACTGCACCTACTGTTATCACTGTTTATACACCGGAATGCCGTTGTAGTGGGAGGTTGTGTGACAACCGGAGATATTCATAAGACTAGGAGAGTCTTCGGACTCTGGACCTAGTATACATGAAATCAATCCCTGGATCTACATGAAGGCGGTACTAGATCTAAATGTGCCTTCTTGGAGAGCAATAAGGATTATTGCTAAGAAGCAAGATCATTTAGAGTACAAGCTTAGTTGATCCATTTATGGATTGAAACAAAGCATTTAATTCGTGGTACTTGCAAATTGATGAGATAGTCCATTTTATGGATTCATCAAAAGCATAGACGAATCGTGTGTATTGGAAACGTGATGGAAAACAAGGTGGTGTTTCTCGGAGGTTTTATGTAGATGACACTCTTATCATTGGCAACAATGTAAAGATGTTATCAGACATAAAATGATGGTTGTCTAGATGAATCATTATGAAAGATAAAGGAAGAAGTTGGACATGTTCTTGAGATCTTGGATCTCTAGAAAAGAACATTGTACTTCTCCTGAACATCTTACATATATATGATTATGGTTCGTTTTTTAAACATGCAAGATTCCGAGAAAGGTTCGTTACCTTTCAGAGACGGAATGCATCTATCTAAGGATGTGTTTTGGAACACAAAAGGAGATAGAAGCAATGAAAGCAGTTTCCTACACTTTGAGTGTGGAAAGCTTAATAAATGCATTGTTGAAAACAAGAACCTGATGTCGGCTATGCGGTTAGCATAGTGGGAGGATATCAAGGTAATCCTGGAAAGGAATATTCGACTGCCGTAAAAGTACTTTCGAAGTACTGTTCTAGACTACGAAGCAGACGAGTTTTTCCTTTGGATTACATTCTCTTAGATTTCTAATCAAATGAGGACCGGTGTAAGTCGATATCAGGCTATGTGTTTCACTATTGAAGGAGAAGGAGTTTTAACATGGAAGAGTGATAAGCACGATGCTTTTCGGACTCTGCCATGGGTAACCAAATAGCGGCCTCAGAGGCAGCGGAAGTTTTGGTATAACTCCGGGATAATCTCTGGGACTTAGATGTGATTCTTAATTTGCCAAAGGCTATGTGAATAGCGGTGCAATGGCAAATGGTAAGAAATCACTAGTCCATAAGTGTAAGATAACACATAGTGCAAGTACCTCCTGATACGAGTCATCGTCGAGGGAGACGACGCTGTAGTCACCAAGATAACTTCAGAGCGGCAACCTAGAGTGCTCATTCACATAGTACTTCTTGGAAGTACAACTTAAGCACGTGATGAGTATGGGAGTCGGGAGTTTGGAGGAAATGACTAGACCTTAGTACAAGTGGGAGATTGTTGGAGTTGTGTACTTAATGTCTAGATTTAAGTAACGTAAACTCACGATCCATTGCCACTAATCTATTTAATTAAATAAACAATTATTTGCGTATTAATTATTTATAATTAAATATATGCAAATTATAGTCCTGGATTCTATACGTTGTAGTTAGTATGGTGTGTCGGGCCCACACAGAAGATCATACTATCGGTTACTCGTATTTAATCGAACAATTGCTCACGACCTAGATGGACACGGACCAATCCATCGGTATAGTCGTTGTGTGAGAGAGAAAATAATTTATCTTAATTATTTTATCACACTTGTACACTTGGTGTATTGAGCGGATCGTTGAGATTCATCGATTAGGATTGCCGGCGATAATCGATTCGAGTCTCAGTGTATTTTATTCTTAATCCCCGAAACTATTGCGGGTGTGTATATTTAATATAAGTGACTTTGATTTACCAAAGGAATTAACCGATTTAATTATTGGGTTAATTACCGGTTAAGTTGGGTCACTATATTTTATATATGACATGCCGTGAATACTTGACGGGAAAGTGTATCCCGGAAGGGTTGATAATATCCCCGAGATGAGTTCATAAGGAATTATTATGTAAACCCTGCAGGTGGATTCGTTCCGCATAATAATTAAGGTTGAATAATACTAGTCTCGGATATAAGAGATGAATAAATTAATTAGCAATAAATTAATTTTATTCATGGATATTTATATCTTAAATACACGGAATAAATAATACTACCGGAGAAATATTATTTGATATAATATGGTTTAATATTGGGAGTGCAATTAATTTTATATAGTGGAAAATAGAATTAATTAATAATAGTAAGGATTAATAGATTTGGGCTTGGGCTCAATTTAATCACTATTATTGGAAGCCCAATATTCCACCTCCTTAAGATCCCCTACGTAGCCTATAAAAGCACTACATGGTCTTCACAATTTGACAAGACAAGATAATCATACTTGATTAGTCTAGAGAGTTCGTGAAGGAGATCCATGGAGTTCGGTAGATCGTCGCCCACACGACGTCCGGGCTAGTGCAAGGAATACGTGGGAAGATCTCAAGGTCGTCAAATTGAGTTCTTCGTTTTTCCGAACAACGAGAACGAGGTAAATCGTAAAACCCTCTTTATGATTTTATCGTTAATTATCGTGAAAATATCATGAACAAAGATCCGAGGACGAACCCCGGAACGAGGATACACCGCGCGGTGGTGGTCGAAGACCACCGGACCGGCGGCGTGATCTCCGTGGGGATCGAACCAAGCGAACCCCGGATGGACGCCGGGGACGCGTGCATGGGAGCCCTCGGCCGAAGCCGAGGGGGCGATCGATGCCCTAGGGCACGATCGCCGGGCGGGCGGCTGGAGCGCCCGCGGCGGCTCGTCGATCGAGCCGCACCTCCACGGCGGGCAGCAAGTCGCCGGACCTGTTGCCGGGGGCTGCCGGGAGCAGCCCCAGCGATCGCATCATGCGATCGTGAGCCCCACGTACGGGGCTCGGCTGGACGCGCGTGGGTTCGCCCACGGATGCGTGTTCGGTTGAGCTTCGGGCTTCGTGGCGTGCTCGCGATCAAACTCCGGCGAAGGGTTTTTCGATTGGGTTGTCGGTTCCGCAATTTAGACAATCCGGATATTCGAAGGATTTCGGTCGGAATTAATTAGATAATTAATTTTATTTAATTTATTAATTCCGGGATATCGATTTCCAACATGCCGTGTGTACAATTCCGATTCCCAATTTACCGAGTATCTCGACTAATCAATTAGTCTCACTCATTGGCAAGTTAAAGAACCGAGAATTGGACATACGCACCTATAATTATATAGGGATTAGGAATTCGTATATCCGTAATTCTGAGGTCTAGTTCGATTACGTCGATTAGTATAAATCGAACGCCCTCCCGTGGTCCTGCTCAATACACCAAGTGTACAAGTGTAACATAATAGTCAAGACCAACTATTACCCAGTCACACTACGACGTACCGATGGATTGTCCCTGTCCATCTAAGTCGTGAGCTTCTATTTGATAATATACGAGTAACCGACAGTATGATCTTCCGCGTATCTCCTCACGCCATACTGTCTACAACGTATATATCTAGGACTATTGCATTCTAGTACAAGATAGACAAAATGCCGACAGTTTGATTAATAGATAATGAAAAACACAGATAAGGAGTTCCATATTGTCACTAAACTAGACATTTAGAATATAACTCCATCAATCTCCCACTTATACTAAATCTCTAGTTGCCCTCTACCATACATCCGATACCCATCCTCTTCACGTGTCTCTTGAACGCTTCCGCTGGAAGTGCCTTCGTAAAGGGGTCAGCCAGGTTATCCGCTGATGCAATCTTGGTGACAACCGCATCGCCTCTCCTGACGATGTCTCTAATCAGGTGGTACTTGCGATCTATGTGTTTACTCGCATTGTGGGCTCGTGGTTCCTTTGCATTAGCCACTGCACCGCTATTGTCACAATAAATTGTGATAGCTCTAGGCATTTTAGGAACCACATCCAAGTCCATAAGGAAGTTCCGGAGCCACACCGATTCTTTAGCTGCCTCAGAGGCTGCTACATATTCGGCTTCCATGGTAGAGTCCGAAATGCATTTCTGCTTAACACTCTTCCATGAGACTGCTCCACCTCCCAATGTGAACACATAGCCTGATGTAGACTTTCGCTGATCCTTATCAGATTGGAAATCCGAGTCTGTGTAACCAATAGGAATCAACTCGGACGCTTTGTAACTCAGAACATAATTCCTAGTCCTTCGCAGGTACTTAAGTATGTTCTTTACAGCAGTCCAGTGACCCTGTCCAGGGTTACTCTGATATCTAGCTACCATGCCCACGGCATAGCAGATATCAGGTCTCGTGCACAACATGGCATACATTAGACTTCCTACTGCCGAAGCATAAGGAACCTTCTTCATGTAATTGTTGGAGTTGTGTACTTAATGTCTAGATTTAAGTATCGATAAACTCCCTGTCATAGCATTTTACCTATTTAATTAATGAACAATTATTTGCAGTTAATTATTATTAATTAATTACGCAAAATATAGTCCTGTATTTTATACGTTGTAGTTAGTATAGTGTTGCATGGGCACACAGAAGATCATACTATCGGTTACTCGTATTTAATCGAACAGTTGCTCACGACCTAGATGGACACGGACCAATCCATCGGTATAGTCGTTGTGTGAGAGAGAAAATAATTTATCTTAATTATTTTGTCACACTTGTACACTTGGTGTATTGGGCGGATCGCTTGAGATTTATTGATTAGGATTGCCTTGGATAATCAATTTAAGTCTCAGAGTATTTTATTCTTAATCCCCGATATTATTGCGGGTGTGTATATTTAATATAAGTGACTTTGATTTACCAAAGGAATTAACCGATTTAATTATTGGGTTAATTACCGGTTAAGTTGGGTCACTATATTTTATATATGGCATGCCGTGAATTCTTGAAGGGACAGTGTATCCCGTAAGGGTTGATAATATCCCCGAGATGAGTTCATAAGGAATTATTATGTAAACCCTGCAGGTGGATTTAATCCGCATAATAATTAAGGTTGAACGGTACTATTCTCGGATATAAGAGATGAATAATATTTATTGAGCAATAAATAAATTTATTCATGGATATTTAAATCTTAAATACACGGAATATATAATACTACCGGAGAAATATTATTTGATATAATATGGAATAATATTGGGAGTGCAATTTTATTTATATAGTGGAAAATAAATAAAATTAATATTGATAAGAATTAATAGATTTGGGTTGGACCCAATTTAATTTTCAATATTAGAAGCCCAATATTTATTCTCCTTATGATCCCCTACGTAGCCTATATAAGCACTACATGGTCTTCACTTTTCACAACCTAAGTTACGCCAATCATAAAGTCTTGGAGAGTGAAGGAGATCCATAGGAGTTCGATAGATCGTCGCCCACACGACGTTCGAACGGAGTGCAAGGAATACGTGGGAAGATCGCTAGGTCATCAAAGGTGTTTGATTTCGTTTCTCCGCACAACGAATCGAAGGTAAAATCATAAACCCTCTTTTATGATTTTGTGTGATTAATTGTAGTATATACATGAACACACGATCCGGGTAAACGTACGAACTTCGGGGACGGGGATTCGAGATCCCCGGCGAAGATCGAAGGACCCTCGGCTTGGAGCCAAGGGACCGATCGAACCCTAGGGTTCGATCGAACGCGCGCGGACGAGGGAGCCCCGGCTGGACCGCCGGGGCAGGCGATCGACCATAGGTCGATCGCGGGGAGACCGCCGTGGGCTGGTGCCACGGCAGCTGGTCTCTCCCCAGCTCTCGACCGGCGGCGTGCGCACGGGAGTCATCCCGGCTTCGGCTGGGGTGAGCGATCGCGGCTGGTGCGCGATCGCGAGGGAAGCCGTGGCTGGGCCGCGGCGGGTCAGCTGGGGGCTGACCGCCCTCCTCCGGCGGCGGTGGTGAGTCGCTGGACTCACCACCGGGGGCTGCTGGGCAGCCCCAGCGATCGCGAGGTGCGCGATCGCGAGCCCCCTCGCGGCGGGGGCTCGGCTAGGGTTTTGCCGCGGCTTGTCCGCGGTGGAGCTCTCGTCGGGCCCGGTTCCGTCGTACGGTGGTTCGCGTTCGTGGATCCGACTCGTGGGAGACTTCGGCTGGGGGCGGGCTGCGTGTCTTCGGGCGCGTAGTCTCCAAAGGTCGGACTCCTGCGGATGAGTCGGGGATCCAATCTCCGGCGATGAAGGATTTCGGTCGGGCTATCGGTTCCGCATAAATTTTAATAGCCCGGGATATCGATTTCCAACAATTGGTATCAGAGCGTTTGGTTTCGTGTTCATGTATATGCTCGATTATTGTTCTACCTTGCAGGATTTCCGGCTATCATGGTTGATTTAATTATTGCTTAATTAATTATCATGATTATTAAACTCTCGGACATGTCGAGATTCGTTTTGTGTGGATGAATGTTTGTAATAGTAAAAATTCGGGGGTTGACCGAATTTAGGATTTATTATTACGTTCTTTGTTTTTCCGGAAAATGTATAAGGTCGATTTCATGTTTAGAATCGATACCGGATAATTGTAATTTAATTCTTGTAATTTTAATTACGTTGGTTCGATGTTGAGACGATCGCCGGAAGACGAAGAAGGTGTGACGAAGAAGACAATGGACGAAGGGGCCGATCATCCCCATGATCGACCCCATGGATCGATCGCCGGCGAAGGGGCTGTCCGTGGAAGTTTCCGGCCACGCCGGCCACCGGTGGTGGTGGCGCGTGGGCTGGGGGAGGCGGCGATGCTCCTCCAGGAGGGCGGTCGACGGTGGGGGTGGTGCGGGGACTCCCAACCCGTGCTACTCCTACCATAATCCGACTTTCCTAAATTAATTCGACTTTCCTATTTGAGTATTTTTTTTAGGAAACTCTCATGGATTAGGGAGAGAATTAATTGAATTTAATTAATTTGGCATTAATTTATTTCCTATTTGATTATTCCTATTCTTGGGAATTTTCATTAGATGGAAATAAATTGATAATGGAAAGTAGTAGAGTCCTAAATTTATTTTTATTTCCTTATTCTATTATAGAAGTCTTATAGAATATTCCGAGTTTTACTTGGATAGATTATTCTAAAAGATTTAATAGAATTAGATGGGAAATTAAATAAATAAAAATATTAATAATATTTAATTTTATTTTTGATATATTCGATTGACTTAATTTTCGAATTAAGTAACTTTTGGATTAATTGAAAATAAATAGATTTAAATATTAGAGATTAATATTCTCGTCACATGGAGCATTCAAGAACGAAGACTGAAGACTAGAAGATGCGTACGGAGATGGGATAAAGCCATGATAGTCGGAAAATAATTTTCTAGCATTATTTTGACTATGTGATACTATGTGCTTTATTGCTTGTATGCATGCTATATGTGTTTATTTTTATGCACTAGATAGCGTATCCCTATTATTATAAAAAGCTAAGTGGGAGAGGGGATGGAAACATTCCCATGGTCTCCATTACTGTTCTCTTGGTGACTCTTATGGACTTTCGAAGTTCGTATAGACGAGTCATTGGAGGAGAATTCTTGTAATTCCTTTTACAAGAAACATTGATCAAGTTTATCAAACAATGCCTAATTTGTCTTTCTGAAACTGACTTCAAGTCGACTCATTCTCACCCCGGGGAGTGGAATGGAGCCAGAGCCACTTGGTCATGTAGAGGACACAAATTAGAGACTTTCGTGCCATTCTTTGATAGATGGGTCGTTTGTCTGCTCGGCTCCCTCATTTATGAGAGATAGGGTCGTTCGCATGGCGAATCACTGGTTAGAAACTTCGAGTTTCACTTATGATTCTCCGAGTCTTGATTTACGAAATCTAATGGATCTTGTAATTGGGAGTCAATTATAAAAGTCTCTTAGTATAGTAAACGTCCACACCACGTGGCTTGCTGTGCTGACGGATTTTGGATTAATTGATGTAGACAGTTATAAGTGATTGTGAAGGATTGTGAAGTTGTCGTAAACGTCCACACCACGTGGCTTGCGGTGATGTAGCAATTCCAAGCGATTTACTTTAGTACTGAGTAATGGTTTACACTTAGATACGCGTTATAGTATTCTTCCCCACGAAGTTACGCTATAATCGATGTATGACCAAAGAAAATCTAATTGCTAAATCATTTGGGTGGGTAAACGTCCACACCACGTGGCTTGCCTTACCTGATGGGATTTTAGATGTGATTAGTAATTTAATGATGTTGTTCTAGGGAGATAACGTCGGATATTAAATTAATTGTTTGTTTAAATGTGCTTATAGGTTTAGAGAATTGCTATGAATCCACTTTTGTTGATACTTGAGGAAATTAACGAACTGGTTCCATACTGTATTGAATGGAAAGAAGAGTTAGACATTGCTCAGACTGCAAAAGAGTACAAAGACGTACTCAATGAAACTTGTCCTCCTGGACTCACCATTAACTCAACTGAGGAGGAGATTTTTGACTTTGAAAAGTGGGGTAGTGCTCGTGCATTAGCCGCTAATCATGATGTCATGCTCAAACTCAAGTTGCTGTTTGGACATGATGAGAAGGCTAGAAAAGAGGCGATGAGGATACTCGTAAAGATCTGTTACTTCGATGAAACACTTGATCATGTTTTTGAGATGATGGATCTTTTGGACGAGTTGAAACAATCGCAAGCTCTTATAGCCAAAGCCAAAGGTTTCGGACCTAAAGGCAAAGGAAAGGAGAAGAAGACAAGGGGGTCCGGTGGTCCTAAGGGACTTGGACCAAAGGGTGGGATAAAGAAGCCTTCTGGCAAACATCCCCAAGGAAAGCAGTCTGAGTACTGGGGGTCTACATCTTGTCCTCTCAAAGGTACGAATTTTTTCTTTAGTCGTAAAACATAGTCAGCGGTATTATCTACCAGAATTCTGGTGTGTAGATATGGAACCACTGACGGTATGTGCATTCTAAATGCAGGGGTTCCAGAAAACCCAGCGACTTAGATAAGAAGAGTTCGAGTCCACTTGGGCAGAGCTGTTGAGGAAGCAGCGGTTGCAGTGGAAGACATTTATCTTTTTGATAGTTATAGGATTTCATTTCAAGTTTATTGCTTTGTACCTTTTATTCTAGAAAAGAACTTTTGTTCTGGTTTTCTATTATTAATGGATATTTTATTTCTTTAATCATTTGATGATTTAGATAAGAAATAATGGTGATATCTATTCTGGTACATTAGATAGCAATATGTGAATGATGAATCCTTAGTCTACCACAATGCAACAAACCGTTATGTATAACTTGTTTTACTTATTGGATGTATTTCTTTATCGATCATTGTACTTGTGAATTCTTGAACTTGGTAGTATCTATTCAAAAGGGATTCAAAAGGTCGAAATTGATTTGATCAATTATAGTTGGAGGAATGGACCTCTCGACCTAAGAATCGATCTTGAAAGATGATATAACTAAGTTAACCTTTCTGGATAAAGGATGGAATTCGGACAAGTATTGAGAATGATCAAAGATGATATATGCAGACATATGTGTAATTAGAAAGGTTTGAGTAGTTTCCTTTTAAGGAATACTTGAAGATGGATTAGAATACTTGATGTGCCATAAAAGCGAAGTGTTTCAAACACAAAGCTATTATGGGGAACCTTCAAAGTATATCCGTTGGAAGCCTGCGACTTGTTCGCGGAGGCCGCTACCTATCTAAAGAGCACGTAGCATAAATCAAGGATTGAGATTAGGTCTCAAACGACTGCACCATACACTGATGTGTAGACATGGTGTGTCAGGAATAAGAAATGGAATTCTAATAGTAAAAGGACAAGTTTGTTCGGAACTACCTATGTTCTATGGATTTTCTGGATACAACAACATATTGAATATAGTTGTAGAATATCCTAGATGAACAAGTAATTGTGTGTTCAATAGTACCACGGACCAGAAGGGTGTCTTCGCCCGGTTCTTGAAGAAGACTATTAGATGAACTACAAATGCCCTAACGAACAAGGTACTTTATAATGAGGAAAGAGAAGACTGAGAACCAGCCTAACCGAGTATTAGTACACCACTAACTGCACCTAATGTTATTACTGTTATACACCGGAACGCCATTGCAGTGGGAGGTTGTTAATCAACCGGAGATGTTCATAAGACTGGAGGAGTTTTAAACTCTGGATCTAGTAGACATGAAATCGATCCCTAGTTCTGCATAGGGGGCAGTACTAATCTAAATGTGCCTACTTGGATAACAATATTTTATTGTTAAAGAGGCGAGATCATTTGGAAGTACAAGCTTAGTGAATCCATTCTTGGAGTATCACAAAGCTGAAACTTGTGGAACTTGCAAATTGATGAGATAGTCCATTGTATGGATTCATCAAGAGGCATAGACAAGATTGATGTATTGGAGACGTAATGGAAACAAAGTGGTGTTTCTCGGAATTTTATGTAGATAACACTTCATCATTGGCAACAATGTAAAAGCATTATCAGACATGAAATAGAGGTTGTCTAAGTAAATCGAAGTATAAGATTAAGATGAAGTTGGATCATGTTCTTAGAAATCTTTCGATCTCTAGATAAGAACATTTGTACTTCTCTTTAGATATCTTATACGATTATGGTTTGTTTTAAACATGCACTATTCTGAGAAAGGTTATTGCCTTTCGAGAACAGAATGCATCTATCTAAGGTATGTGTCTTGAACACATAAAGGAGATAAATATAGACAAAGCAGATTCTTTACACTTCGAGTGTAAAGGACTTTGTAAATGCGGTGCTATAAAACAAGAACCTGATATCAACTATGCGGTTAGCGTAGTGGGAGGATATCAAAGTAATCTGGATAAGAGATGTTCGAATGCTGTAAAAGTACTTGGAAGTACTGGATAACTAGCAAAACGAAATTTTCTTAGATTACAGTTTCTCAGATCCAAGACCATAGAAGGACCAGTGTAAGTCGATATCAGGCTATGTGTTCACTTTTAGAAGAGGTGGAACCTAAGGATGAAAGAGTGATAAGCGTAACGCTTCTCGGACTCTATCATAAACCGAATAGCAGCCTCAGAGGCAGCGGAAGTTTTGGTTAGGTTCCGGAATGACCTCTGAACTTGGATATGATTCTTGGTTCACCAAAGGCTATGTGTATAGCGGTGCATGGTAAACTGGAAGAAGTCATAAGTTCAAAAGGTGATGATAACACATAGAGCAAGTACCACCTGATACGAATCATCGTCAGAGAGACGACGCAGTAGTCACCAAGATAACTTCAGAGCGGCAACCTAGATTGCTCATTCACATAATACTTCTGGGAAGTATAACTTAAGCACGTGATGAGTATGGGAGTCGGGAGTTTGGAGGAAATGACTAGACCTTAGTACAAGTGGGAGATTGTTGGAGTTGTGTACTTAATGTCTAGATTTAAGTATCGGTAAACTCCCTGTCATAGCATTTAACCTATTTAATTAATGAACAATTATTTGCAGTTAATTATTATTAATTAATTACGCAAAATATAGTCCTGGATTTTATACGTTGTAGTTAGTATGGTGTTGCATGGGCACACAGAAGATCATACTATCGGTTACTCGTATTTAATCGAACAGTTGCTCACGACCTAGATGGACACGGACCAATCCATCGGTATAGTCGTTGTGTGAGAGAGAAAATAATTTATCTTAATTATTTTGTCACACTTGTACACTTGGTGTATTGGGCGGATCGCTTGAGATTTATTGATTAGGATTGCCTTGGATAATCAATTTAAGTCTCAGAGTATTTTATTCTTAATCCCCGATATTATTGCGGGTGTGTATATTTAATATAAGTGACTTTGATTTACCAAAGGAATTAACCGATTTAATTATTGGGTTAATTACCGGTTAAGTTGGGTCACTATATTTTATATATGGCATGCCGTGAATTCTTGAAGGGACAGTGTATCCCGTAAGGGTTGATAATATCCCCGAGATGAGTTCATAAGGAATTATTATGTAAACCCTGCAGGTGGATTTAATCCGCATAATAATTAAGGTTGAACGGTACTATTCTCGGATATAAGAGATGAATAATATTTATTGAGCAATAAATAAATTTATTCATGGATATTTAAATCTTAAATACACTGAATATATAATACTACCGGAGAAATATTATTTGATATAATATGGAATAATATTGGGAGTGCAATTTTATTTATATAGTGGAAAATAAATAAAATTAATATTGATAAGAATTAATAGATTTGGGTTTGACCCAATTTAATTTTCAATATTAGAAGCCCAATATTTATTCTCCTTATGATCCCCTACGTAGCCTATATAAGCACTACATGGTCTTCACTTTTCACAACCTAAGTTACGCCAATCATAAAGTCTTGGAGAGTGAAGGAGATCCATAGGAGTTCGATAGATCGTCGCCCACACGACGTTCGAACGGAGTGCAAGGAATACGTGGGAAGATCGCAAGGTCATCAAAGGTGTTTGATTTCGTTTCTCCGCACAACGAATCGAAGGTAAAATCATAAACCCTCTTTTATGATTTTGTGTGATTAATTGTAGTATATACATGAACACACGATCCGGGTAAACGTACGAACTTCGGGGACGGGGATTCGAGATCCCCGGCGAAGATCGAAGGACCCTCGGCTTGGAGCCAAGGGACCGATCGAACCCTAGGGTTCGATCGAACGCGCGCGGACGAGGGAGCCCCGGCTGGACCGCCGGGGCAGGCGATCGACCATAGGTCGATCGCGGGGAGACCGCCGTGGGCTGGTGCCACGGCAGCTGGTCTCTCCCCAGCTCTCGACCGGCGGCGTGCGCACGGGAGTCATCCCGGCTTCGGCTGGGGTGAGCGATCGCGGCTGGTGCGCGATCGCGAGGGAAGCCGCGGCTGGGCCGCGGCGGGTCAGCTGGGGGCTGACCGCCCTCCTCCGGCGGCGGTGGTGAGTCGCCGGACTCACCACCGGGGGCTGCTGGGCAGCCCCAGCGATCGCGAGGTGCGCGATCGCGAGCCCCCTCGCGGCGGGGGCTCGGCTAGGGTTTTGCCGCGGCTTGTCCGCGGTGGAGCTCTCGTCGGGCCCGGTTCCGTCGTACGGTGGTTCGCGTTCGTGGATCCGACTCGTGGGAGACTTCGGCTGGGGGCGGGCTGCGTGTCTTCGGGCGCGTAGTCTCCACAGGTCGGACTCCTGCGGATGAGTCGGGGATCCAATCTCCGGCGATGAAGGATTTCGGTCGGGCTATCGGTTCCGCATAAATTTTAATAGCCCGGGATATCGATTTCCAACAGTAATCTATCTCCTTTTGTGTTTTGGGACACATGTCTTTAGATAGATGAATTCCATGGCAGAAAGGTTGAGCACCTCTCTTGGAATTCTGCATGTTGAAACGAGCCAGAATCATATCAATATATGAAGCCTGGGACAAGCTTAATGTTCTTTTCCGGCGATCCCTTATAACCTTGATACCAAGAACATGCCCAACTTGTCCTAAGTCTTTCATATCGAATTGCTTGGACAACCATCCCTTTATGTCTGACAACATCTTCACATTATTGCCAATTAGAAGGATGTCGTCTACATAAAGCACGAGAAACGCCACACTGTTTCCGTCACTTCTCCGGTATACACACGACTCGTCCATGCTTTGAATGAATCCATAAGACTGGATAACCTCATCAAACCGCATGTTCCAAGATCTAGAAGCTTGCTTCAATCCATAAATGGATCGGTTTAGCTTACACACTAGATGCTCTTGGCCTTTCTTGATGAAACCTTCTGGTTGTCTCATGTAAATGGTCTCGTCAAGATTCCCATTCAAGAATGCTGTCTTGACGTCCATTTGCCACACCTCATAATCCATATAAGATGCTATAGACAAAAGAATCCGGATCGACTTTAGCATAGCTACCGGCGAAAAGGTTTCCTCATAATCGATCCCTTCTTTCTGAGTATACCCTTTCGCAACAAGCCTAGCCTTGAAGGTTTCAACCTTCCCGTCAGACCCTCTTTTTCTCTTGTACACCCACTTGCAACCAATGGCTTTTACACCTTTGGGCGGTGCTACAAGATTCCAGACCTGATTTGAATCCATTGATTCAATCTCAGATTTCATCGCCTTTTGCCAAGACTGAGCATCTTGATCTTTAAGCACCTCGCCATAGGTCCAGGGATCGGCCTCATGTTCTCCAGGTAACAAGTCCGAAGACTCACCTATAAACATGAACCTATCGGGTTGTCGAACAACCCTCCCACTACGACGAGGCTCCGGTGTAACCTCAGTAACTACAGGTGCAGACTGTGGTGGCGTATCACCCGGTTCGGTTGGATCTAAGCCTTGATCGTCCCCCCTCAGTTCGTTAAGTATTATCTCACTCTTGGGCTTGTGGTCCATTATATAATCCTATTCCAAGAACCGAGCGTTGGTGCTAACAACGATCTTCTGGTCCTTAGGACTATAAAATAGACCACCTTTCGTTCCTCTAGGATATCCTATAAACAACCGAATATCTGAACGAGATTCCAACTTATCAGCCCCATGCTTCAGCACATGTGCTGGACAACCCCAGACCCGAATGTGTTTCAAATTTGGCTTTCGCCCGGTCCACAATTCCGAGGGCGTCTTAGGGACCGATTTAGAAGGAACTAAGTTCAGGATATACGCCGCTTTTTCCAAGGCATATCCCCAGAACGAAACTGGTAGGTCTGAATAACTCATCATAGATCTTACCATTTCCATAAGAGTCCTATTCCTTCTTTCTGCTACACCATTCTGCTGGGGCGTGTATGGTGCAGTCATCTGGGAGTCAATCCCATTCTCTAATAAGTACGCCTTAAACTCTCCCGAGAGGTACTCTCCTCCACGATCAGATCGTAGAGTCTTTATGGTTTTACCATGAAGGTTCTCCACAAGAGCTTTGTACTCCTTGAACTTGTCAAAGCACTCGCTCTTGCGGCGCATCAGGTATATAAAACCATACCTTGAGTAATCATCAGTGAAGGTTACGAAATATTCGTAACCTCCTCTCGCTTGGACAGATAAAGGCCCGCACAAATCAGAGTGAATCAACTCCAGTACTTCCTTGGATCTATACCCCTTATCACTAAAGGGTCGCTTGGTCATTTTTCCTTCCAGGCATGATTCACAGGTCGGAAAGTCCTCATCTTTCACACCACTGAGTATTCCATCAGTTATCAACCTTTGAATCCTACCCAAGTTAATATGACCCAGCCTAAGATGCCATAAGTACTTTTGATTCATCCTAGAAGGCTCCTTTCTCTTATTGGTACTAGATGTGTTAAAAGACTCTACTTGTTGCATCGTGGAATAATCAGGATTCAGTATATATAAGTTGCCTATCAATGTACCAGAACAGATATAATCACCATTCTTTTTGATAATAACAGAACTATCAAAAGAAACTGAATATCCATTCAAAACCAACTTAGAAACCAATACAAGGTTCTTTCTAAAATTCGGTACATAAAGACAATTATTCAATACCAAAACATTATTATTAAAAGATAAATAAATATCTCCCACTGCAACGGCCGCCACTTTCGTTGCGTTGCCCATGTAGATAGTGATCTCTCCCTCTCTAAGCCGCCGGGTTTCCTGGAACCCCTGCAAAGAATTGCAGACATGATCAGTGGCTCCCGTATCCACACACCAGGTACCGGTGGATAACACCGCTAAAAATGTTTCAGTGACTAAGGAAAAGTTCGTACCTCCTTGTCTGAGAGGACAATTAGACTTCCAATGTCCAGACTGCTTGCAACGGAAACACTTGCCCTTGGGCTTGTTTACTCCATTCTGTGGTCCACCATTTCTGGGTCCACTGGGTTTCCGTCCTTGCTTCTTCTTCCTCTTAGTCCCCGGAGGGCCAGGAAGTTTCACAGCCACAAGTGCCTGAGACTTCTTAAAGATTCCCTCTGCCGCCTGGAGTTCAGTCAGGAGTTCCGCCAACGAATATAACCTCTTGTTCATGTTATAGTTCAGGCGGAACTGCTCAAAACTCCTAGGCAGAGACTGGAGCACTATATCGATCTGGGTTTCCCCATCGATAGCTCCTCCCATAATCTCTATCTCATTCAGATAGCCAATCATCCTAAGAACATGATCCCTCACGGGCGTTCCTTCGGACATGGTGGCCGTCATGAGTTTCCTCATAACATCTTGCCTGGCTGCCCTATCCTGACTACCAAACATCTCCTTGAGGTTAAGCATCATATCATAGGCAGTGGTCATGGCCTCATGCTGATGTTGCAGCACATTTGACATAGAAGCCAAAATGTAGCACCGCGCCATCTGATCAGCCTTGACCCACTTCCGATGAGCTTCCTTTTCCTCAGGAGTGGAGGTATCAGTAGGTTCATCAGGACAAACCTCATGGAGTACATACTTGTACTCCTCAGCAGTTAGGACAATGTCCAAGTTTCGTTTCCAATCAACATAGTTTGGACCAGTGAGTTTGTTTTCTTTTAGTATAATGGACAGCGGGTTGAGTGCCATATCTATAAAAGAGACAAATCAAACTGTCAAATTTAATTCGATATTAACTCCCTTAATTAATATCATTAAATTTACCAATCAATCCTAAAATCCCATCAGACTAGCATGCCACGTTCATGTGGACGTATACTAGTCCAAACGATTTTATAACTGGACTTTTACTTCGGTCGTACATCATTACAGCAGTGACTCCGATGGGGAGGATACTGTAAAGCGTACCTAAGTGTATACCATTTCTCAGTACTAAGTTAACCGCTCGGAAACTACACGCCCACCGCAAGCCACGTTAGTGTGGACGTTTACGTTGACATGCGGTCCCTTTACGATTTCCTATAACTGTCGAGCCTCAATTAACCCAAAGTTCCGTTTCCGTCTAGTAAGCCACGATAGTGTGGACGTTTACTAAACAAACAACTTTGTTAATTGAATTCCATTTAATAAATTTCACAATTTCGTTAATCAAAGCTTGATATCTCGTAAGTGAAACTCGAAGTTTCTAACCAGCGATCAATCATGCAATTGAGCCCTATCTCTCACAAAGTGAGGGAGCCAACCAGACAATCGATCTAGTCATCAAATGACTCGAATGTCTCTAATCTGTGTCATCGACATAACCAAGCGCTTTGGCTCCATTCCACTCCCCGGGGTGAGAATGAGTCGAGTTGAAATTAGTCTTTGAAAGACAGATTAGGCATTGCTTTGAAAAACTTAAGTGTTCAATTCTATAAATGGAATTGAATTCGAATTTTAATCCAGTGATATCCGTGTGTCAACTTTATCCGATAGGGAGGATGACACTAAAGCCAACTCGTAAGCGACACACATCACTATCAAAACAGAGAATGGAGACCGCGGGATTGTTTCCAATCCCTCTCCCACTTAGTTTTTACGAAAAAGGGATAACAAGCATGCATATGAAATTAAAGCATAATAAAACACGTAAACACATAGAAAGCATTTAACGTGGCCCGATTATTATGGCCTTTAAAATCTTCGATGCACGTCTCCTCGGATCTTCGTCTCGTTGCTCGTCTAGGTCTCGATCCACCACCGACTCGTCTAGGTGCCAAGAGACGAACCCCTCCCACTGGAGTATCATCCCAGGCCTCGACGAGCGATCCGTGGTGTCCGTCGAACCCCCGCGGAGCTGCTGCCAAGAAACTAGCGAAACGGCGACCGCCGTTTAGGAAACGGCGACCGCCGTTTGCCCTTCAGCAGCCCGCGGGTTCGACTTCTCGACCCTCGTTCGTCCGGCCTTCGATCTCGTCTCGATCCACCAAGCAGCAACAACATTACACAGTAAAGCTAACTACCTCCGGCATCGATCCTATACAGGAATGATCGATCCTATACACCCGGATAAACGAAAAACGAAAAACCGAAATAGAAAACCTAAACGACTCAACCCGTCGTTTTAACTATTACAAGCAAGCAACGATTAAAAAAAAAACAAAGATCTCGACAACCCCGAGAGTTTAACAAACCACAAAATTACAGTAATACAACATGACCATAATAATCGGGTTATCCTGCAAAACAAAACTCGCAAACAATACAAGAACGCATAAACCGGCTCTGATACCAATTGTTGGAAATCG
The DNA here is from genome assembly GCA_954870475.1 of Euphrasia confusa. Lineage (NCBI taxonomy): Eukaryota > Viridiplantae > Streptophyta > Magnoliopsida > Lamiales > Orobanchaceae > Euphrasia > Euphrasia confusa. The sequence goes on along the minus strand of OX940957.1, from coordinate 9,937,709 downwards.
ACTACCTGGGATGCGTTCGTTCGATCACTCGAACATCCGAACGATCCCAGTCGACATCCGGCGTCGCTACTTCGTTCGCTTTTCCAGCCCGTGCCCCGATTCACGCCCAGCCATTGCCCCGAAGGACAACCGCGCGAACCGAGCGGGCTGCCAGAAAAACACCAAAACGGCGGTCGCCGTTTGGAAACGGCGGTCGCCGTTTGGAAACGGCGGTCGCCGTTTCTCCGCGAACAGCAACGCGACGTTGCTGTTCCGGGCTCGTTTCCGGGTCGTTTTTCCTCATCTGACTACCGATCCGGAGGTCCTAGAACCCCCAGTAGTCGAGGAATACAACCCACAACCCCGGAACCCGATCTACGTTCATGTATGATCAACGAGAAATTAGATCGAATGAAATTGCGGAATTGAGATTCGATCTCATACCTTATCGGTCGATTGTTGAGACCTTAGAGCTTCTAATGTATGACTCTTCCCGACTCCAGACGTTGTGTGGGCAACGATCTACTGGGTTCGTCCTTTTCTGCTTCTCTCCTTCCAAGACCACCGTATGAATTATTCTCTGGTGAGAAAATAATTTAATTGCGTTAACTTTTATTTTAACAGAGAAAACTTTTATTTGCGCTAAGCAAATAATTTTTCTGCTGAAATAAAATGTTGCGGCGTTCTGTAGGTTTTAGGAGAGGGCAAGGGGGGGTTTAAATAGAGTTACATTAGGGACCTAAGGTTAAATTAATTAAGGGCTAAATTGAAAAATTAATTAACTTGGAATACGTAACCGCAATTCCTTAATTAATCAATTTCGATTTTAATTATTATTCACTCCACTAAAAAATAATAATTGAATTCCCGAAATTAATTTAATATTATTTCAACAATAATATTTCCGCCGAAATTACATATACGACTTTCCCCGTGTTTAAGATATCGAACGTCCACGAATTTATTTAATTACTAATAATTAAATTAATTCGTTTCTTATTATCCGAGACTAGTACCACTCATCCTTATTATCATGTGGAACAAATCCACCTGCAGGGTTTACATGATAAACTTTATGAGCTCATCTCGGGGACGTTATCAACCCGATAAACGGGACACGGTTTCCTGTCTATAATCTATAGCATGTCGTGTGTACAATTCCGATTCCCAATTTACCGAGTATCTCGACTAATCAATTAGTCTCACTCATTGGCAAGTTAAAGAACCGAGAATTGGACATACGCACCTATAATTATATAGGGATTAGGAATTCGTATATCCGTAATTCTGAGGTCTAGTTCGATTACGTCGATTAGTATAAATCGAACGCCCTCCCGTGGTCCTGCTCAATACACCAAGTGTACAAGTGTAACATAATAGTCAAGACCAACTATTACCCAGTCACACTACGACGTACCGATGGATTGTCCCTGTCCATCTAAGTCGTGAGCTTCTGTTTGATAATATACGAGTAACCGACAGTATGATCTTCCGCGTGTCTCCTCACGCCATACTGTCTACAACGTATATATCTAGGACTATTGCATTCTAGTACAAGATAGACAAAATGCCGACAGTTTGATTAATAGATAATGAAAAACACAGATAAGGAGTTCCATATTGTCACTAAACTAGACATTTAGAATATAACTCCATCACCACTATCCCAAGATAACAAGTTGTACCCCGCTGAGGCGGACCTACAACCTTATGATCGAGGGCTTCATGGGTGTGATGTTTTGGACAAGACATAATCTCATTATTTTGGGAACTTGCAATTTTAAGGTGTATGTTTGTTGAACAATTTTTAACACGCATAACTTAAAAAAGCAAAGCATATAAATACGCATTCGAAAGGCCCCTAGAACCTCACAACTCTCTAAAGAAATGAATTAAAGCAACTTAAAATGTCTTGAACATCTTCTAGACTGGTTCGCGCCCTCCATTTCGGTTCCACGCCCGCCGATTTTGGTCAAACCAAGTCCATACCCAAAAAACCACGAACAACGCCGCCGTTTCACAACCAGCGGTCGCTGACGGCGCCCGCCGTTTTGCTCCAGCAGCCCGATTTCGTTTGTTTTGCTTCAATTCTTCTCGTTTTCGCCGGAGAGCCGAGATCCAACGTCGATCCATGGAATCAATCAATTGCTTACATATTGAACAATACATTTTTGAATAGAAAAAACCTATCTATTACAAAAGATTCCAAGGGACGCAACCCTCCAAAACTATGGCCAATCGTACGTAAAAAACGACAATTTCATTCACCCGACCACTAACGGTGGCCGGCCTTACATCTAATCACATACATACAAATAAACATATAAGTCAATTATGTGATTTAAACCATTGTGTCCAACACAAAAGTGTGCACGAGCCTTAGGCTCTGATACCAATTGAAGGTATCGGTACACCGATCCGATCGATATACCGTGTGTGCGGAAGCATGTAAAGCATATAAATCTATCATGCTTGGATCTTAGTGCACACATAATGTGTATAAGAACACATATAAATATATATATATATATATATATAGGGATCAACGAGTTCTTACATTTGTTGATCGTTGACGTTGGTTAAGGTGGTGTTGAGCCGATTGAACCACCTTAATGGATCAACCAAGAATTGTTCACCTTTAGAATGACCCCGTCACGCCTTTGGATCGTCCAGATATTGAAGCCTCACAAATGGCCCGGCCTCTACGTGTTGCACACAAACCAGGATGACGGACACTTTGCTTGATCGAGTCGGTTCTCCGAGAACACTCTCTCCTTTCTCTCTTTTGTGTGGATTTCGTAGGTCATGATGTTCATGTGTGATGAAAATCTGATTTTCATCCATATTATAACCTCATTATTCACCACATTACTCCCCTTTGTAACCTACAACATAATGGGCATCATAATGCACCATTAACATGCAAAAGGGGTTACAAAGGAGGTGAAAGGCCATGCCACATACACATGCCACTATGCATTGTATGTGGTCCCACTTGCTTGTGTGGCATGCCATGTCACACTATGTGACATGCATCCCATGCATGTGTATTAAATCTACGTAAATATTGATTCTAAATCAATATTTATATCAAGCATCGTACATCATCTTCGAGTCCGTGTGTGACCCAGTAAGTATGATTTTATCGATCAATATTATATTGTTCCCAATAATTAATATTATCGAATAATCATTTAACATCCATAGACGAACTTATGACTTTATCGATTGCACACGTAGGATCGAAGGACATATCCCAACAACAACGGCAACAATGGACGAACAACAATTATAAAAAAACCCTAAATCTATTTCACCCCCATTAATTTAAAATCGAAAATCAAACTTCAAAACCCTAAATATATTTTTAACGAAGAAATAACGACCAAAACCGAAAATCAAACTTCAAACCAACAAATAATCCAAAAACCCCCAAATTGAAAATCAAAAACCCTAATCAAATAAACGAAATCGAAGCCAAGGGAGAACAAAGCATACCTGGTCGGATTCAGGTCGTCGCCGCCGCCGGAGATGCGCCTCTGTCGGAGATGCTCGCGGTGCTCGGAGTAGAAGTCGAAATCACCTTCGGTCTGAAACAAAAAGAGAGGAAGAGAAAGTGAGGAAGAAAAGCCATCTGCCCCCGCTGATTGAAGGTTTTCGATGCCGATCCAATTGCTCGATTACCTTGTTCGTGTGTGCGGAAGCGTGTAAAACAATAGTACACGAACAACATGAAGATCTAGGCACACATTATATGTATAGACACGTTACATATATACATCCAATATATATATATAGGGATTAACGAGAACACTTACAACCGGTGTAGCGTGCCTCGTTGATGTTGATGAAGGTGGTGTTGAGTCGATTGAACCACCTTCATGGATCAGTCACTAGATGCTCTCCTTGTGAATGACCTCGTCACTCTTCTTGTCTAGATCGCCCGGATGTTGAAGCCGCACAAATAGCCCGGCCTCTACGTGTTGCACACGAACCCGGATGACGAACACTTTGCTTGCTTGAGTCGGTTCTCCAAGAACACTCTCTCCTTTCTCTCTTTTGTGTGAATCTCGAAATTGGTGATCTAGTCATTGTGAAAATCAGATTTTCACTACTTAACACCGTCATTACCACCTCCATCACTCCCTTATAACCCCCATATTGAATATGCACCATTATATCACATAATGGGTGGTTAATGGGGAGGTGAAAGGTCATGTACACATCACTATGCCACAATGGCATAAGATGTGGTCCCTCTTGCTTGTGTGGCATGCCATGTCACACTATGTGACATGCATCCATGCAAGCCATGCAATGCATCCCATGCATGCATATAAATTCACGTAAATATTGATTCTAAATCAATATAATTATCAAGCATTGTACATCATCTACGAGTCCGTGTGTGACCCTTTAGGTATGATTTATCGATCAATATTATATTGTTCCCAACAATTAATATTATCGAATAATCATTTAACATCCAAAGACGACCTTATGACTTTATCGATTGCACACGTAGGATCGAAGGACATATACCAACAATCTCCCACTTGGCCTTCAGAGCCAGTGTGCTGCCAATTTCCTGTTGTCACTTTATGTCTAAGTTTGAACTTGAGGCAAGACTCGAGTCATCCTCAATCGGTTCAAACCTTTCTTGGACTATGAGACAGACTGTAAAACCAGATTTATCACTATGATACGAATCTGTACGTGGCCACGCTTTTCCACAGTCTCGACTCTCCAAGTGGCCGGTAAGACATATGATCCATATTAAAATGGAGGACAATCCCATCTTGTCAATCCAAGCTCTCCCACTTGCTTCCTAATACACCCAATAACAAGTTTTATAACCTCCTTTTACGAAAGGTGTTTACTTGTATCAAAGTATACCATCTCACAATGGAATCACTCTGGACTACTCAGGTCAGAGAAAATTGCTCGACACTCAATGAAATAGTATTATGACTCAAAATCTCAAATACTATTCCAGTCGGGTCTGTTCGATCATTAGCTCTCAGCTAATATCTATGTAATTTTACTTGACGTCCCACATCACTAGCCCATGAAGCGGCGCTATAGTACACATTACAAACTAGTTCATTGTATTATCGGTTTGTCCGTACTCGATTATACGAACCAGGAACAACTATATGATTCAAGTATATCAGTTCAACCATTGGGACTTCATTATGCGGTAAGTCGACCACATAACCCAATTGATATAACTTAATCATTTGGACAATTCATTTAAATTAAACCATATTTATATGAAGAAATATGTATTATACATATGAGTGAATGTTTACCAAATCTCCAAAAGTATCTAATACAGTAATAAAAATCACAACCCATCTCTAAGATGTCTGATCTCTATTGCAGTCGTGAAAGCCTCAAGCTTAAACTGCTGGAGAGGTTTAGAAAGCGGGTTTGCAACTTTTCCAAAAGTTGCAACTTTATTATCTCGATATCTCCACAAAACTATCTCCCAGATAATGTGGAACATCCTGAGCACCAGCTTTAGATTTGTAGTGTTCTCTAGGCTCATTGGCTTGCGCGATAGATCTACTATAAATAGAGAACTATCGGATGGGCCGAGCTAGTTACGCCACCTAGTTCATTGAAGAACTTTCAAATCTGAACTACCAACATCACTGCATCCAATGCAGTATTGTACTCAGCTTATGTAGTTTAATTAGTTATATTGCATTGCATGGAACTATTCCAGCTAATTTCACCTCTATCCACACAAAAGGTATAACCACCTCTATCCACACAAAAGATATAACCAGATTAAAATCGGAAATTATCTTAGTCTGTTATGAATTTTGTATTCAAATAGCTTGTTAACATCAACTCTTTGTCTTCCAAAGACAACAAAATATTCTTTTGTCCATCTAAGGTACTTAAGAATATTCTTGGTCGCAGTCCAATGCGCCTCACTTGGGTTTCCTTGAAACCGAGTTGTCATGCTCAAAGCATACGATACGTCCGGTCGTGTACATATCATGGCATATAGACCCTATTGCCGAAGCATAAGGAATGTTTTCCATCCTCTTTTGCTCATCAAGTCCCGTAGGGCCTTGCATCTTGCTAAGAGATGTGCCATGACTCATTGAAATGAGACACTTTTTGGCTTCTTTCATTCTGAACTTATCAAGCACATTATCAATATAGGTCACTTGATTAAGTTCAAACATCCTTTTCGATCTGTTCCGACAGATCTTGATGCCCAATATGTACTGTGCTTCTCCAAGATCTTTCATTGAAAAACAATTTTGAAGCCATTCTTTAAAAGAATTAAGCATAGAAACATTGTTTCCAATAAGGAATATGTCATCAACATACAACACAATGTATACAACGTAACTCCCACTGATCTTCTTGTAAAACAAGACTCTTCCGAGTTCCTCTGAAATCCAAAACCCAGTATAGATTCATTGAACTGAAGATTGCTACTCCTATATGCTTGCTTTATTCCATATATGGAACTATAAGCTTGCATAATTTCTCAGCCTTATAAGGATCGATAAAACTCTTTGGCTGTGTCAAAACACATTCTCTTCTAGAATCCAATTCAAGAAGTTAGTTTTAACATCCAATATTACCATAACTCATTATCAAGATGAGTCACAATGGCTAAGTTAATCCGAATGAATAAATCACAAAAACTGGTGAAAAAGATTTATCATAATCCACCTCGTGAATATAAAACTTTTACCACCAAAATTGCTTTGAAAACCCTAGGTTTTCCATACATGTCTATATTGGTCTTGAAGATCTATTTGCACTCAATGGGTCTAGCCTCTTGATGCAAATCTATCAAGTTCCAAACTTGATTACCAGACATTGAAATCATCTCGGATTATATTGCACCATGCCAATTTTTTAGTAGCTGCACTCGTCATAGCTTGGATATAGTTCGAAGGTTCATCGCTTTCCAAAAGCATGACTTCATATCTCTCATTTATCACAATACCTAAGTATCTGACTAAACGAGATATATGCCTTCTGGACCTACAAGGGCTGGTATGGTTTCCAAAACCATAGGAATACTCTCAACCCAGTCTTGAGTATTCATCATTGGTTGTTCCACTTGAACCTCGTTCAAGAATGATGGAGTTGTATTCTAAATGTCTAGTTTAGTGCAAATACGGAACTCCTTATCTATACCTTAATTCGAGATATGATTCAAGCATGATTGCATTTAATGCAATAGTCCTTGATGTATACGTTGTAGACAGTATGGCGTGAGGAGACACGCGGAAGATCATACTGTCGGTTACTCGTATACTATCGAACAGTAGCTCACGACTTAGATGGACAGGGACAATCCATCGGTACGTCGTAGTGTAACTGGTAGATAGTCGGTCTTGACTATCATGTTACACTCGTACACTTGGTGTATTGAGCAGGACCACGGGAGGGCGTTCGATTTATACTAATCGCAGTAATCGAACTAGACCTCAGATATTACGGATATACGAATTCCTAATCCCTATATAATTATAGGTGTGTGTGTCCAGTTCTCGGTTCTTTGACTTACTAGTGAGTGAGACTAATTGATTAGTCAATATTCTCGGTAAATTGGGAATCGGAATTGTACATACGGCATGCTATAGATTATAGACAGGAAACTGCTGGGATTCGATGTCCCGGGTTATCAAAAAAAATGCGGAACCGATAACCCGACCGAAACCCCGTCGCCAGAAACCGATCGCGAACACCGAACGAGCTAGAGCATGACCGAGGCGTCGCCACGGGCGAACCCGCGGCTAAACCCTAGCCATGCCCACGCCGGGGCTCGCGATCACCGTGCATGGTGATCGTCGGGGATGCGGGGTGCATCCCCGCGGGGCTGTCGGACCAGCACCCGCCGGCGGTGAGTCCGGCGACTCACCGCCACCATCACACGGGGGGGGAGGGCGCCCAGCCGAGGCTCCAGCCCTCGGCTGCCCTCGCGATCGAGCCCAGCTCGATCGCCCGCCCCGGCTTCAGCCGGGGCTCCCCGTGCGCACGCCGCCGTCGAAGGGTGGCCGGGGGGTTCATCCGCCGTGGCTCCAGCCCACGGCGAACCCCCAGCGATCAACCGAAGTCGATCGCGTGCCCCGGCGTCCAGCCGGGGCTCCCCTTTGTCGGCGGTACCGGCGGTCGAAACCCTAGGGTTCGACCGCCCCTCGTTCGATTCCCACGGGGATCCAACGATCCCCGTATCTAGGTCTCGACGATTTCCCGGATCGTCTTGTTCATGTATATATCACGATTAACGAACACATAATCAAAGAGGGGGTTTTAGATTATGTTACCTCAATTCGTTGTGCGGAGAAACGAATTAAACGTTGATGACCTTGCGATCTTCCTACGTATTCCTTGCACCTCGTTCGAACGTCGTGTGGGCGACGATCTATCGAACTCCTATGGATCTCCTTCAACTCTCTAGAACTATCAAGTATTGATATTCTTGTCTTATGTTGTGTATTAATTATGAAGGCCATGTAGTGCTTTTATAGGCTACGTAGGGGATCATAAGGAGGTGGAATATTGGGCTTCCAATATTGAAGATTAAATTGAGCCCAATGCTCAAGTCCATTAATCCTTATCAATATTAATTAATTTATTTTCCACTATATAAATTAATTGCACTCCCAATATTAAACCATATTATATCAAATAATATTTCTCCGGTAGTATTATTTATTCCGTGTATTTAAGATTTAAATATCCATGAATAAATTTATTTATTGCTCAATAAATTATATTCATCTCTTGTATCCGAGACTAGTACCATTCAACCTTAATTATTGTGCGGAACAAATCCACTCATGAGGTTTACACAATAATTCCTTATGAACTCATCTCGGGGATATTATCAACCCTTCCGGGATACACTTTCCCGTCAAGTATTCACGGCATGTCATATATAAAATATAGCGACCCAACTCAACCGGTAATTAACCCAATAATTAAATCGGTTAATTCCTTTGGAAAATCAAAGTCTCTAATATTAAATATATACACCCGCAATAGTATCGGGGATTAAGAATAAAATACTCTGAGATTTAAATTGATTATCCAAGGCAATCCTAATCAATAAATCTCAAGCGATCCGCCCAATACACCAAGTGTACAAGTGTGATTAAATAATTAAGATAAATTATTTTCTCTCTCACACAACGACTATACCGATGGATTGGTCCATGTCCATCTAGGTCGTGAGCAACTGTTTGATTATATACGAGTAACCGATAGTATGATCTTCTGTGTGCCCATGCAACACCATATTAACTACAACGTATAAAATTCAGGACTATAATTTTGCATAATTAATAAATAATAATTAAATGCAAATAATTGTTTATTATTTAAATAGATTAAATGCTATGACCGGGAGTTTACCGATACTTAAATCTAGACATTAAGTACACAACTCCAACAGAAACCGTGTCCCGTTTATCGGGTTGATGATGTCCCCGAGATGAGCTCATAAAGTTTATCATGTAAACCCTGCAGGTGGATTCGTTCCACATGATAATAAGGATGAGTGGTACTAGTCTCGGATAATAAGAAACGAATTAATTTAATTATTAGTAATTGAAATTAATTCGTGGACATTCGATATCTTAAACACGGGGAAAGTCGTATATGTAATTCGGCGGAAATATTATTGTTGATATAATATTAAATTAATTTTGGGAATTCAATTATTATTTTTTAGTGGAGTGAATAATAATTAAAATTGAAATCGATTAATTAAGGAATTGCTTTTAAGCATTCCAAGTTAATTAATATTTCTTTTTAGCCCCTAATTAATTTACCTAAGAGGTCCCTAGTGTAACTCTATATAAACCCCCCCTTGCCTCTCTTAAACCTATGAAACGCCGCAATAATTATTTTCAGCAGAGAAAAATAATTGTTAGCGCAATTAAAGTTTTTCTTTGTTAAAAATAAAAGTTAACGCAATAATAATTATTCTCAGAGAATAATTCTTACGCTGGTTTGAGAAGAGAGAGCAGAAAAGGAGAATCCAGCAGATCGTTGCCCACACAACGACTGGAATCGGGGAAGAGGCATACGCTAGAAACGTCTAAGGTCTCAACAATTCGACTCCTCCGAATCACGCGACAAAGGTATGAGATCGAACCTAATTCCGCATTATCGATCTCTTGATTCGTTAAAAATACATCGGATGAACGATCGGGTTCCGGGAGTCGTGGTACGTGTTCCTCGACTACTGGGGGGTCAAGGACCTCCGGAACGGTGGTCGGAAGAGAAAAAACGGACCGGAAACGAGCCTGGAACAGCAGCAGCGCGCTGCTGTTCGTCACGGGCAGCGCCCGCTGGAAGCCGGGCAGCGCCCGCTGCCCAGGGGCTCTCCAGCGCCCGCTGGTGGCAAGGCAGCGGCCGCTGAACGTGAACAGCGGACGCTAGTGGCGGGCAGCGCCCGCTGGTTGCAGCGGGCAGCAGCCGGTTCGCGCGGTTGCGCCTCGTGCGCGGCGGCTGGGCGTGAATCGGCTGCGGGGCTTCGTCATCAGCATAGAGCTGTCACATGAGGTCGACTGGGCGTGTTCGGATGTTCGAGTGATCGAACGGACACGTCCCGGGTAGTCGATTTCCAACAATTGGTATCAGAGCCGGTTTTGTCGATTCGTTGTATTTTTGCGAGACTTGTTTTGCAGGTTCGAACCCGATTATTATGGCCATTGTTATTGTGCTGTATGATGTGGTTTGTTAAACTCTCGGGGTTGTCGAGATCTTTGTTTTATAATCGTTGCATGTTTGTAATAGTTAAAACGACGGGTTGAGTCGTTTAGGTTCCTTTTTCGTTTTCGTTAAATCCGGATTGTATAGGATCGATCAACCTGTATAGGATCGATGCCGGAAGTAGTTAGTCTTACCTATGTAATGTTGCTGCTACTTGGTGAATCGAGAGAAGATCGAAGGCCGGACGAACGAGGATCGAGAAGTCGAACCCGCAGGCTGCTGTGCACGAACAGCGCCCGCTGGAGCTAAGGCATCGCCCGCTGCCCGGAGCTTCTCCAGCGAGCGCTGGATATAGGGCAGCGCCCGCTGCCCTAGGTTTGGCAGCAGCGCCGCGGGGGTTCGACGGACACCACGGGTCGCTCGTCGAGGGCTGGGACGATACTCCAGTGGGAGGGGTTCGTCTCTTGGCACTTAGACGAGTCGGTGGTGGATCGAGACCGAGACGAGCAACGAGACGAAGATCTGAGAAGACGTGCATTCAAGATATTTAAGGCCATAATAATCGGGGCCACGTTAAATGCTTTTTGTGTGTTTACGTGCGTTTTATTATGCTTTATTTATTTTGTGCATATTTATCCCTTTCGTAAAATACTAAGTGGGAGAGGGATTGGAAACAATCCCGCGGTCTCCATTCTCTGTTTTGATAGTGATGTGTGTCACTTACGAGTTGGCTTTAGTGTCATCCTCCCTATCGGATAAAGTCGACACACGGATATCACTGGATCAAAATTCGAATTTAAAATCCACTTATAAAATTGAACAATTATATTTCTCAAAAGCAATGCCTAATCTGTCATTCAAAGACTAATTTCAAATCGACTCATTCTCACCCCGGGGAGTGGAATGGAGCCAAAGCGCTTGGTTATGTCGATGACACAGATTAGAGACTTTCGAGTCATTCGATGACTAGATCGATTGTCTGATTGGCTCCCTCACCTTGTGAGAGATAGGGCTCAATTGCATGATTGATCGCTGGTTAGAAACTTCGAGTTTCACTTACGAGATATCAAGCTTTGATTAATAAATTGTGAAATTTAATAAACGTAAGAATCAATTAACAAAGTTGTTTGTTTTAGTAAACGTCCACACTATCGTGGCTTGCTAAATGGAAACGGTACTTTGGGTTAATTAAGATTCTATGACATTTAAATAAGTAAGATTCAATTAATAAAGTTGTTTGTTTTAGTAAACGTCCACAAGAACGTGGCTTGCTAAATGGAAATGGAACTTTGGGATTAATTGAAGCTCGACAGTTATAGAAAGTCGTGGAGGACCGCATGTCAACGTAAACGTCCACAAGAACGTGGCTTGCGGTGGACATGTGGTTACCGAGCTGCGGACTTAGTACTGAGAAATGGTACACACTTAGGTACGCTTTATAGTATCCTCCCCATCGGAGTCACTGCTATAATGATGTACGACCGAAGTGAAATCCAATCATAAAATCATTTGGACTGGTAAACGTCCACAAGAACGTGGCTTACTATGTCTGATGGGATTTTGGAAATGATTGGTAGTTTAATGATATCACTTAAGGGAAATGATATCGAATTAAACTCATTGTTTGTTTTATATGGTATTATTCCCATTAAAAGTCAACAAACTCACTGAACCTGATTGTATGGATTGGAAAAGAAACTTGGACATTGTCCTAACTGCAGAGGAGTACAAATATGTACTCCAAGTCAATTGACCTGCTGAACCAAATGATGATTCCATTACTGAGGAAAGGAAGCTCATTGGAAATGGATCAAGGCTATGAGATGACGCGGAGCAACATTATGGTTTTCATCTCAAATGTGCTGCGACATCGGGATCATGCCATGACCATTACCTGTGATATGATGCTTAACCTCAAGAAGTTTTTGGTTATCAGGACAGGACAGCCGGACAAAAGGAGATGAGGCAACTCATGACAGCCATCATGTCGGAAAGAACGCCCGTAAGGGATCACGTTTTTAGAATGATGGGCTATCTTAATGAGATAGAGATTCTGAGAACAATTATCAATGGGGTAACCCAGGTTGATTTTGTGCTCCAGTCTCTGCCGAGAAGTTTTGAGCAGTTCCGTCTAAACTATAATAAGAGGTCTTATTCAGTGGCGGAGCTCCTGGTTGAACTTCAAGCGGCTGAGAGGATCTTTAAGGGCTCTAAAAACACTTGTGGCTGATAAATTGGCCCTTCCTAGGCCTTCGGGTGGCAAAAGGAAGAAGAAGCAAATACGGAAACCCAGTGGGCCTAATATATCTGGACCACGGAATGGGACAAGCAAGCCCAAGGGGCAAGTGCTTTCGTTGTAAGCAGTTTGGATACTGGGAGTTTGATTGTCCTCTCAAAGAAACTAGAAGTTAACTTCTCCTTAGTCACCGAAACATGTTTAGTGGTGTTATCTACCAGTACCTGGTGTGTGGATACGGAAACCACTAATCATGTCTGCACCTAAATGCGGGGGTTCCAGGAAACCCGGAGACTTAGAAAGGAAGAAGTTATAACCTACATGGGCAATACTGTTAAGGTAACATCCATTGCAGTGGGAGATGTTAAATGTTTTAACGGTAGGATTTTAGTTCTAATAAATTGTCTTTATGTGCTGGTATTTAGAAAGAATTTTCATTTCGGATTTCTAAATTGGCTTATAATGGATATTCTGTTTCTTCTGATAGTTTCATACCTATCAGAGTAGGAAACGGGGATATTATCTATTCTGGTACATTGATAGACAATTTATACTAAATCTGTATTCTTCCACGATGCAACACACCGAAGCAAATAACACATTATCAAACCCCAATAAGAGTAAAGATCCTTCTAGGATGAATCAAATGTACTTATGGAATCTTAGGATAGATCATTTTAACTTGAGTACGATCCAAAGGGTGAAAGCTGATGGACTACTCAGCTAGGTTGAAGGAAAGGACCTTCCAACCTTCGAATCATACTTGGAAGTTTTAATGACCGAGCAACCCTTTACGGTTAAAGGGAAAAGATCCAAGGAAGTACTAGAATTGATTCACTCTGATATATGCAGACCTCTTTGAGGAGTAAGGCATACTTATCAGAAAATGGGATTAACTCCCAACAGACTACACCATTTATGCCTCGGCAAAATAATGTGTTGTAAAGAAGGAATAGGACTCTTATAGATATGGGAAAGTAAAAAAATGAGTTATTAGGAGTTACCTAATTCGTTTTTGGGATATGGCTTGGAAACAGCGGCGTTTATCCTGAACTTGATTCCTTTGGAAACTTGTACTGATATTTGGCTGTTTATAAGATACCCTAAGAAAACGAATTGAGATATGTAATATAGTCCAAAGGACCAGATGTTCGTCGATTGAATCAACATTCGGTTCTTAGACATGGACCATATATACACAAGATCACAAGCCCAAGAGTAGAGTAATACTTAATGTGCTTAGAGGGACTGATCAAGACTTAGAACCAGCCTAACTGAGTAGTTCACTAATGTAATCTTTAGTCACTAAAGACACACCGGAGCGTCGTCGTAGTGGGAGGGTTGTTAGACAACCCGACAGGTTCATGTTTATAGGAGAGTATTCGGACTTGTCACCTAGAGAACATGATGCCGACCCCTGGATCTATGACGAGACGCTGAAAGATCAAGATGCTCAGTCTTGGTAAAAGAAGATGAAATATGAGATTGAATCTTTGGATTCAAATCATGTCTGGGATCTTGTAGCACCGCCCAAAGGTGTAAAAGCCATTGGTGGCAAGTAGGTGTACAAGAGGAAAAGAGGGTCTGACGGGAAGGTGTAAACCTTCAAGGCTAGGCTTGTTGCGAGAGGGTGCACTCAGAAAGAAAGGGATCGATTATGAGTAAACCTTCTCGCCGGTAGCTATGCTAAAGTCGATCCGGATTCTTTTGTCTCCACATGGAAGATGGAAGTCAAGACGGATTTCCTAAATCGAAGTCTTGACGGGACCATCTGTGTGGGACAGCCAGAGGGATTCATCGAAAAGAGCCAAGAGCATTTTGTAAGCAAGCTTAATCGATCTTAGGATTGAAGGAAGCTTCAAGATCTTGGACACATGCGGACCTATGATAAAATCCATTTCATGGATTCATTCAAGGCAAATTTAGGTCCTGTGTGTAATAAAGAAGTGACAGAAAAGATGTGGTGTTTTCTCATTTCTTTATGTAGACGACATCCTTCTAAATTGGCAACAATATGAAAGATGTTATCGGACATAAAGGGATGGTTGTCTGAGTAATTCAATATAAGAGACTTAGGAGAAGTCGGGAATGTTCTTGGGATCAAAGTTATAAATGATCGCCAGAAAAGAACATAGAACTTATCTCGAGTCTCATACGTAAATACAATTCTTACTCGTTGCAGTATACAGAATTCCAAGAAAGGTCTTCACCTTTTACATGTGGAATTCATCTATCTAAAGTTTTGTGTCTGACACAATAAAGAAGATAGATGAAAAGTAAGCAGTTCCCTGCACCTTAATGGTGGGAAGCTTAATATATATAATGCTATGCACGAGACTGATATCTACTATGTCGTGGGCATGGTGGTGAGATATCATAGTAATCCTGGAAAGGATCACTTGACTGATGTAAAGAACATGTTTAGGCTCCTACAGAGGACTAGGAATTATGTTCTGAGTTACAAAGCAGTCAAGTTGTTTCCTTTGGATTACATAGAATTGAATTTCCAATCAAACAGGGGCAGTCGAAAGTCGAAGTCAGGCTATGTGTTCTCACTGTGAAGTGGAGCAGTCACATGGAAGAATGTAAAGCAGCGATGCATTACGGACTCTACCATGGAAACTGAAAGGATAACGGCCTCTGAGGCAGTTAAAAGGTCAGTGTGGCTCCAGAACTTCCTAAGGGACTTAGATGTGGTTTCTAGTTTACCCAAAGCTATTTTGAATAGCGGTATTGGCAAACTTGAAATGCCACGAGTCCACAGTGGGAGATAACACGTAGAGCGCAAGTACCACCTGATTCGAGAGATCGTCTAGTAAGATGATTCAGTTGTCACCTAGATAGCATCGAGAGGATTGCCTGGTAAAACCCGTTCACAGAGGCACTTCCAGCGAAAGCGTTGGGTAGGCGTGATGAGGTTATGGGAATCTGATGTTTGGGAGAGGGCGACTAAACTTTTAGTATAAGTGGGAGATTGATGGAGTTGTATTCTAAATGTCTAGTTTAGTGCAAATACGGAACTCCTTATCTATACCTTAATTCGAGATATGATTCAAGCATGATTGCATTTAATGCAATAGTCCTTGATGTATACGTTGTAGACAGTATGGCGTGAGGAGACACGCGGAAGATCATACTATCGGTTACTCGTATACTATCGAACAGTAGCTCACGACTTAGATGGACAGGGACAATCCATCGGTACGTCGTAGTGTGACTGGTAGATATCGGTCTTGACTATCATGTTACACTCGTACACTTGGTGTATTGAGCAGGACCACGGGAGGGCGTTCGATTTATACTAATCGCAGTAATCGAACTAGACCTCAGATATTACGGATATACGAATTCCTAATCCCTATATAATTATAGGCGCGTGTGTCCAGTTCTCGGTTCTTTGACTTACTAGTGAGTGAGACTAATTGATTAGTCAATATTCTCGGTAAATTGGGAATCGGAATTGTACACACGGCATGCTATAGATTATAGACAGCAAACCGTGTCCCGTTTATCGGGTTGATGATGTCCCCGAGATGAGCTCATAAAGTTTATCATGTAAACCCAGCAGGTGGATTCGTTCCACATGATAATAAAGATGAGTGGTACTAGTCTCGGATAATAAGAAACGAATTAATTTAATAATTATTAGTAATTGAAATTAATTCGTGGACATTCGATATCTTAAACACGGGGAAAGTCGTATATGTAATTCGGCGGAAATATTATTGTTGATATAATATTAAATTAATTTCGGGAATTCAATTATTATTTTTTAGTGGAGTGAATAATAATTAAAATTAAAATCGATTAATTAAGGAATTGCTTTTAAGCATTCCAAGTTAATTAATATTTCTTTTTAGCCCCTAATTAATTTACCTAAGAGGTCCCTAGTGTAACTCTATATAACCCCCCCCCCCCCCCCCCCTTGCCTCTCTTAAACCTATGAAACGCCGCAATAATTATTTTCAGCAGAGAAAAATAATGGTTAGCGCAATTAAAGTTTTTCTCTGTTAAAAATAAACGTTAACGCAATAAATTTATTCTCAGAGAATAATTCTTACGCTGGTTTGAGATGAGAGAGCAGAAAAGGAGAATCCAGCAGATCGTTTCCCACACAACGGCTGGAATCGGGGAAGAGGCATACGCTAGAAACGTCTAAGGTCTCAACAATTCGGCTCCTCCGAATCACGCGACAAAGGTATGAGATCGAACCTAATTCCGCATTATCGATCTCTTGATTCGTTAAAAATACATCGGATGAACGATCGGGTTCCGGGAGTCGTGGTACGTGTTCCTCGACTACTGGGGGGTCAAGGACCTCCGGAACGGTGGTCGGAAGAGGAAAAACGGACCGGAAACGAGCCTGGAACAGCAGCAGCGCGCTGCTGTTCGTCACGGGCAGCGCCCGCTGGAAGCCGGGCAGCGCCCGCTGCCCAGGGGCTCTCCAGCGCCCGCTGGTGGCAAGGCAGCGGCCGCTGAATGTGAACAGCGGGCAGCGCCCGCTGGTTGCAGCGGGCAGCAGCCGGTTCGCACGGTTGCGCCTCGTGCGCGGCGGCTGGGCGTGAATCGGCTGCGGGGCTTCGTCATCAGCATAGAGCTGTCACATGAGGTCGAATGGGCGTGTTCGGATGTTCGAGTGATCGAACGGACACGTCCCGGGTAGTCGATTTGCAACAAAGATAACCGAGCTCCCACTGACTTTCTAGGAAAGATATCTCTTTTCAAGAAAATCACCATCTCGAGCAACAAAATATTGTTCTCAGATAGATCGTAGAAATTGTACCCTCGAGTTTCATATGGACATACCTTAAGGAAACTTTTATCCCATTTGAGTTCAAGCCATGTAGAGATAAATCTCTTCATAGAAGCTATAGAACCTCAAATCTTGATGTAAGACAATTTAGGAACCCTCCCTTTTCATACCTAGTATGGTGTCTTATCAACAACTTTTGACAGTGTCCTATTCAGTGTATAGGTTGAAGTCAAGAATAGTGTGTTCCCAAAAGAGTTCAGTAGTTCAATTAGACCCATAATCGATAGATCAAACTCTATCTAATAGATTTAGTTTTCCCTTTTCCGAAACATAACCTTCATGTGCTTGTGAATTAATAGGTTCCACATACATCAGTATGGATCATCCATAATTAATTACTCACATGTTCTCCTTTCTCCAAGAAAGATGACATTGTTATCTTGTCCATCACACATCATTCACATGTATCAAATGAATCCAAGTCAAATGATTCTAGAATGCCTTCTTAAAGAAGCTTCGTTACATGTTTAGATGTTGATTTGACTTAATCAACAATGTTGTAGTTATGTCTCATTAAGACTTATTCGATTCGGCCATTGGTGTTAAAGTTATATATGATTTGTCAAGTTAAAGTATACATAAACAATATAATAATCGTACCAAAACAAAGAATATATAACTCACAATAAAAATAGTTACCAAACTATTTAATAGTGAAAAACTAATCCATCAGTATCCAATACTGAACCAATATTCATTGTTTATTGAAAGTACGAAATTAAATGGTTATAATACTAAAACAAGGCCCTAAGGCAAAACAACATCCTATGATCATACGGCTAATGCAGCGACCTTCGCTCCATTTCTCGCCCGTAGATCGACATCTCTACTCACCAAACTTATACTTCTATGTAGTTCCTCCACATACAAATGTGAGAACCACATTTGGCATCCAATACACAAGAAGTAAAATTTGCGAAATTTAATGTCTATAACATTAATACCTGAAGATGAAGCAACCCCGTTCTTCTCATCTTCTTTGAACTTTGGGCAAATTCAATTATTCCCAATAATTGAGTCTCATTCAAATTTCCCATTCAAAATTATCTCAATGTCAAAACGTGATAAATCGTAAGTGAAAAGTCGAAGTTTTCTAACCAGCGATATTATCATGCAATTGAAGCCCTATCTCTTATAAAATATGAGGGAGCCAACCAGACAATCGACTAACGCCATCCCATGGCTCGAAGGTCTCTAATTTGTGTCATTGATGAACTAAGTGTTTTGGATTAAATCACTCCCCGAGGTGAAAATAATCCTAACTTTAGAATCCATCATATGAAAGAAAAATTAGGCAATTGTTTTGAAATTGAATAAACATGAACTTCTACATGTTTGCAATTAGTGTCCTACACCTTTGCAGTAGACGCATTCAGATTCCCTAGGAACCCTAGTAGCCTTCTTGCCCATGCTCTTTTGAATACCTCGTCCCTTACCATAAGAATATCCCTCTTAGGGTCCCCTTTTTAATTGACGACTCATCATCTTAGAAAAATTTAGGAGATCACTTAAAGCAAATAATCCAATCAATTGCTGCACATGTGGTCCCTATATGTTTCTCTTTTTCCAGCCTTGCTGAAGCAATGACCCTGGTCATTCAGAACTGCTCAATCTTAGCATATTCCATGAACATGCTATTGATTTGTTCAATGATATCTTAGGATGTGGTTATCTAACATATTTTCATTGTCTTCGTATTTGAGGACCATCCTCAAATTACGTTGTCAATCAAGAAAATTTATGTTGTTCAATTTTTTACAATCAAGAATTGAACCAAACTTGAATTGAGTTGATATTTGACATGATAAACTACAAACAAAAGATAACTAAAGTATGTAAACATCCACAAAGCGGTAAACAAATAAGGTTGTCTATCAAAACTACTTATTTGTTCCATTTTGTTCAATCGATATCCAATATCTATGTTCGCTTGAACAAAACGATCCCAAGACCCTCATCTTGCGAATCCTTAAGCCGACTGAGTCCGCACTTAAGAACACCAAGATAGGTAGACATCCCATGTCAATGACATCTAATGTCACTCTCGGTCGACGAGAATCCCATTCTCATCTCATGTCTCGATAGCCACGCCTGCAGTGGATCTATTGATGAGAAAACCAAACTCACATGTAAGGGTCTAACCCTTACTCCCACTATCCCAAGATAACAAGTAGTACCCCGCTGAGGCGGACCTACCAACTTATGATCGAGGGCTTCATAAGTGTGATGTTTTGGACAAGATATTTATACTCATTATTTTGGGAACTTGCATGCATAGGTGTTTATATGTAAGTTGAACATTTATAACATAAAACAACCTATTACTAGCAAAGCAATTAAATACGTAATCGAAAGGCCCCTAGAACCTCACAACACTCAAACGAAAAGATTAAAAGCAACAAAATAGGCCTTGAACATCTTCTGGACTGGTCCGCGCCCGCCGTTTCAGTTCCGCGCCCGCCGATTTTGGTCAAACCTATTACATACCCAAAAAACCACGAACAGCGCCCGCCGTTTCACAAACAGCGGTCGCTGAACACAACTGGCGGTCGCCGTTTCCAAAACGGCGGTCGCCAAAAGGGTATAAAACGGGGCTGACCCAAAAACAGCCTTTCGGCGGTCGCCGTTTCCAAAACGGCGCCCGCCGAATCAAAATGGCGCCCGCCGTTTGGCTCCAGCAACCCCGGTTTGCTTCGTTTTGCTTCGTTTCTTCTCGTTTTCACCGGAGAGCCGATATCCAATGTCGATCCATGGATTCAATCCATTGCTTACACATTGAACAATACATTTTTGAATAGAAAAAACCTATCTATTACAAAAGATTCCAAGGGACGCAGCCCTCCAAAACTATGGCCAATCGTACGTAAAAAACGACAATTTCATTCACCCGACCACTAACGGTGGCCAGTCTTACATCTAATAATATAATCACAATTAAACATATAATCCAATTATGTTGATTTAACCTTCGTGTCCAACACAAAAGTGTGCAATGCATCCCATGCATGCATATAAATTCACGTAAATATTGATTCTAAATCAATATAATTAACAAGCATTGTACATCATCTACGAGTCCGTGTGTGACCATGTAGGTATGATTTATCGATCAATATTATATTGTTCCCAACAATTAATATTATCGAATAATCATTTAACATCCAAAGACGACCTTATGACTTTATCGATTGCACACGTAGGATCGAAGGACATATACCAACACTGATATCTGTAACTCTTTCGCGACCACTGTATTTGCGACCACGCGTGGTCGCAAAAGACCGTCCTCGTGTCAAGTTGTATTAGCGACTACTACGTGGTCGCATAAACAGTGGTTCCTTAAACCTATTTTCCACCGTGGAAAATCGGATTTTCAGTAATAGGTTTTAGCGACCACATCGGTGGTTGCTAATACGTTTTTGCCACCGTGGAAAATTGGATTTCAGAAATATGTATTAGCGACCACAGTTGTGGTCGCCAATAGTTTTTTGCGACCGCCTCTTTTAATAGCGACCACGTCTATGGTCGCTAATATGTGCGCGGGAAGCTAAAGCCTTTATTAGCCGAACAAATAGCGAGCGTCTGTATTTGCGACCGAGCGTGATCGCGAAAACCCCATAATAACGACCACTGCCTGTGATCGCAAACGTGTGGTCGCTAAAAGCTTTTTTTTGTAGTAGTGACAATTAAAAGAGCTTTAGAACACGAAGAACACCAAGCAAGAGAGATATTATTATTATGTGAGATTAGAGGGTTTTAGAGTGAATATCTATAATCGTGGGCAATATTATAGTGAATGTTCTCGTCGTTCCTCCCGTGGTTTTTCCCGACTTGGGTTTCCACGTAAATTTTTTCTCTTCTTTATTTGTCTCATTTGCTTATTTGTTGAGTTATTATTCGGTTCTTGTTATTATTCGTACTATACATCGTCGAATCTTCAACAAGTGGTATCAGAGCTTTGCCGGTCGCGATCAAGTGGCGTCAAGAGCTTTGTCAAAAAGCTAACAAGTAGTATTAGAGCCAGACTACGATCTTACGACCTTCCGGAGCAAGGTTTCGATGGCGAGCGTGAGGTATGATCTACCGAACTTAGATCTCAACACGAGGTTTCCTATTTGGCAACACAAGATGAGGTTAGTCCTCAGATCTCTTAATAAGCAAGAGATTTGTCTACTTAGTGTTGACAACATCCCGAAAGACATGAAGCGTGACGAGTGAGAGATGCTCGATCAGATGGCTATGGCGACCATAGGGCTTCATGTTTCGGAATTTTTGACCGAGGAAACGACGGAGGCAAAAACCGCAAAGGAATTATGGGAGTTGTTGGAGTCGATGTGCGTGGAGAAAACGGTGTCCAGCAAGCAGTGTTCTAAAAAAAGGTCTAGGCGGTCGCCTAGGCGGCGCCTAGACGCTAGGCGGCGGGCTGCTGCTCCGTTTCTCATCTAGGCGGATTAATCTAGGTGGGTTTCGAGCGAGACGGGTTTTAGACCGCTTCTGAGCGGTTTAGGCGGCTTCAAGACGGGCTAGGCGGGTGCAAAACGGGCTAGGCGGGTGCGAGACGGGTTTGCAAACCCTAGGCTGTAAAAATTAAAAGAAAATTGAAAAAAAAAATCTGACCAGTGCACGCTCTGGTCTGCTCCTCTCGCTGCGTTGTGTGGCTCCGCCCCGCCTCTCTTGCCACAACGCTAAGATCCTCCCTTCTTGACTCGCCGCCGGTTTTCTACTGTCATTTTTTTTTTCTTCCGCTTTTCCCTTCTCTTTCTAATCTACCGTCATCTCTTTCTTATGCAATAATATCTCCTATTAATTATGTTGACTTTTACTTTTTAAAACAATTTCTTTTTTTGTTTTTTCTTTTCCTTTCTCAATATTTATTTTTCCTTTTTTATTTAATTTTTCTTTTTCTTTTCCCAATTGCTACGTACTTCTAGACTTCTAGTAAATATTAATTTAGTTTTTTTTTCTTTATTTGCTACAACTATATAAAATATATATAAATATATAAAAATTTTGAGATACTTATATGGATTTTTACCTAGATGGACTCGTCCATCTTCATATTATGTTGGGTAAACTGACCCAAATTTTGGAGCAATTAATTATATTGCTCCATTACCAGCCTTCCGTCGCACATTTTGTAATTCATAAAATTACCAACCAGGAACTTCTTACTAGAAGCGTCCTCGTCAATGTACTTGGATTCAAGACTATCCCAGAGTTCTTTAGCAAATTCAACGTTTTGATAGATGTCGAAAAGTGAGTCAGACATACCGTTTAAAATATGCCCACGACATATATAATCGTCGTTCTCCCATTTGCACCGTTTCCGAGTTTCCCCGGCGTTTCGTTGTCCGCTGCTTCCGGTTGTGGAGTGCTTAGCACGCACACCACCTACAATGTTGTTAGCAAGAAATGCATCTTCTTTCGACATCTTCAAAATCTACGCCTTCGAACTTCTCTAATTTTCTGAATTTGCTGTTCATCTCACGAACCGACTCCATCGTTCAGAATAGTAAATATTCTTTAAGATTGTTGTTTCCCTCGTGTGTTTCTGAATATGGAGGCTTTGGAGAATATTGAATCACGTTTACACGTTTTCCTTAGAGAATATTTCGACCCTATAACAGCCAAGGTATCACGAAACTTCTTCTAGGATAAGACAATACCGCACTTGTTCTTTGGTTTTAGAAACAAGTAAATTATAGAATGTTTATTCGCTATACTTCGTTAACACAAAGCTCTTAATTTCGTGGGTCTTAGAATCTGATTTTCAACACCCTTATATAGGTGTTGAAACACCCCTTTGAAAAAATGAAAATGCCCTTTCATGAAGGGTTGCCCCTTTGGGAAGAGTTGCACCTTTTAAGAATGAGCACACATTTTCGAAATCAATTTCTTTAGGTGACATGCATGAAATTTCGTGGATATATGCATGTTACAACCATGCAAACCATGATATTAACATATAATTCATGCCAATTTACACACAATAAATCACCACCAACATTCACTTAACCAAACAATGATCCGTTATCACTTTTATATGACCGTGCACCCAGGGGCGGACCCACAGCCAAGTCAGTGTGGGCCTTGGCCCCCAGTCTCCCACCCGAGTTCTATTCAACGAATCTCCTTTTTTCTTGTTTTAATTTTTAATTGATTTTGGCGTACAATTTTCTATTATTTAAATTCATTTTCCATTCAAATTCAAATTCCCCTCTCCTTAAATGTCTATTTTTTTTCTATTTATTATTTAAATATTTTTGAAATTTTATTTTTCCCATTTATTTTTTTTATCCTTTTATGTTTTTTGTTCTAAGCATTTAATGATTACAATTTATAATCATTTTAAATAATTTTCTCGTTTTTTCTCCTTAAAAAAATTACTATAACAATTTATAATGTAACGATTTATGAACATTTTAATAAATAAGATGAGTAAAATATTTTTGTTATGCAAATTTTGGCCCGCACTGAAACAAAATCTTGGGTCCACCCCTGCGTGCACCCGCACTTCGCCTAAATTATATTGTAGTGCTTTAGGATCATTACCGAAACTTTGTATGATTCAAATCTCATTAAATTGACAATGATTTCACTTAAATCATCAACAAAATACATAGACGAGTCAATGCACTTCACTATTCATGGTTTTATTCACTACGAGTTATGCATGATTTTTGATCATATGTCTAACGGTTTTCAAAGCATAATTCTCATTCAAACCCCAAAATATTTGAATTTATTTGGTGGTAACATATATTGTACTATACATTATTTTATAACTTACAAGGCTAATAAATCACTCTCTTAACTTATTAAAGAAAAAAAAAGTTTTGCTTACATTTTCTCTCTTCTTTCTTCTTTGAACAAGCAAAATAAATACTCATATCGAATTGAAATACATTTTTTTATGAATGCTCGTATATTTTCCACCACATTTAATTTTCATTAGCAAATACATAAAACATATATTTTCTCTGTCCATGACAATAGACATTTTTTTGTAAAATCAATGAGAGCAATAGACACTTTTCTTTTGTTTTTACAAAGAAAATCTTGTATTTGGACTACATCTCTTTTCATGATAGGAGTCTTCTCCCGAATATAGGCAAGCATTATAGGCAGCATTCTACTGGAGATATGTCCAAATAAAGATATTGGATATGGTATCAGAAGATGACTCTTCTTGGGTCTGCTCACCACCACCACCACTCCGTCGCATTAGTATGATATTGTCCGTTTCGGGCAAAGCCCTCACGGTTTTATCTTTAAGACTCATCTTAAAAGGTCTCGTACTAATAGAGTGGTGTGTCTTTTTATATACTTGACAAACTCTGCTTCATTTTCCGATGTGAAATTGGTTTGTACTCAACAATCGTTACCATCTCCTTGCAACCAGGGGCTCGCTTTCTGCCGCGTACTTTTACAACAATTGCACCTCCAAGCTTGGACCATCGATTTTGAAGTTGCATTCCCTACAACTTCAAGTCATATGTAAGTATTACTCCGTATTATCTATGTTCTATAAGAAGTATATGTATAGACAAGAGGCTAATTAAGAGAATCAGAGAACTTTTATGTAAGTTTAATTCTAACAAATTAATGTTGAAAGTTGTCTTTTGTTTTTTAGCTCAGCCAGTTTTGCTATTGTCCTCTTCTGTCACATGCAAAAACAAGGACAATACAAGAATAGTCAATTCATTTTTATTAACCAACTATCTATAGTAGATTACTTCCTTTGTTTTTTTATCACAAATAAATTAACAAACGGAATCAAAATAAAATCGATGAAGTAATTAATTAATTCATTAATGTGTATTTGGTATTACAAAATTATTAAAGTGTTACGCCGGTCAACCTCGGCAGTATATGAATCCCTAGAACATGGATCCCCGCCGGCGTATCCACCACCCACAGTTTCCCCGTCGCCACCTCCACCACCGCGATCCTAACCCCGTCGGCGCACAGAACGCAAACCCTCCCGGCGGCCGCCACCACCTGTTGCGCCCCCTTGAACAAGCCGCTCTCCGCAACCACCACCCACGCGTCCCTGGACTCGTCGTACTCCCTCAACACCCCCTTCGTCTCGTCCACCACGTACAGCGTCTCCTCCTCCATCGCCGCCGCCGGCCCCTTCCACCCCCTCAGCATCCCCGCCGGCATGTTCTTCCAGAGATCCGCCCCGGCCTCGTAGATCGCCCCGTCCTTGGCCACGTCCCCCTTCACATTCACCATGCACAGTTTCCCCCTCCACCCGATGGCCTCGATCGCGTCGCGGCAGAACCGCCCGTCTTTCTGGTTCCCCAGCCGCCCCCACCGCGGCGGCTCGCGGTGGCGGTCGTCGATTTCCCACCGCTCGACCTGTCGCGCCAAGTCGTGGGTGTAGCTCGCCCCGATCCCGCTCGCCACGTAGACAGATCCGCCGAGCGTGCCGGCGGAGCACCAGCGGCGCGGCGCGGAGAATCGGGGGCCGTGGGTCCACTTCCCGTTCGACGGATCGAGGACGAGCGGCGCGGATAGCGACGGGAGGAAGTCGTCGTTGGTGCCGGCGAGGACGACGAGTTTCCCCGCGGCGGAGACGGATTGGATCGGGATGTTTCGGGCGATGTAGGAGCGGTGGCGGATGAGGAAATTGGGCGGGGGATCGGACGACGGCGGAGGGGGAGGGAGGAAGTGCCAGGTGCAGGAGATCGGATCGAAGGAGCAGACCTCGATTGGGTGAGCGATGTGGTTGAGAGAGCGATCGGCAGACGAAACGACGGCGTATAGGGAGAGGAAAGGGGGGAATGAAGGAGAGTAAAGTAGGCGGCGCCATGTGCGGCAGACGGAGTAGAGAGTGGAGGCTGGGACGAAAGAGAGACACAACTGCGCTACCTCGTCTGGGAGTCCGGGGAGTAATGACTGGTGGACCTCCGCCGCCGCCGGAAACACCTCACGGCGTTTACGGCGGTGTTGATTGAGCACACAGGCGGTGGGAGCACGTTTGTTCATTTTCGATGATTTAATTAGGGATTGAGGATTGAGGAATTGGGGATCTTTAATAGAAGAGCTGATGTGAGGCCACTTCACATTCACATGCCTAATTGCTTATTATTAAATTATACTCCTCTCACAAATAATGTGTGACAAATTGACAATAAATTTGAAACATTTAACGTCAATAATTTAGAAAACTTTTCTCAGAGTGTACGTATCAATTGTGACATTCAAAAAGCAAATTTTATGTTGAAAAGAAAAAAGATCATTTCAATGATGAATGTAGTAGTCCTCTATCTATCTTCAAACTTTCTTTAAATGGATTTCACATTTAAGTCTTTAAATAAAAATATCTCCCATATATTTTTGTCCTCTTAAAAATAAATTAATTGTACTTAATTTTTTATTTTAAAAATACATAATTATATCTTTAACTTAATTAAAAAACATTCAAGTTAAAGTATGAAAATGATCAATATATTATGGAGTGCTCTAATATTAAAAAGAGAGGTATGAATACTCCTATGTTTTAACAAAAATAATGACAGCAAGTTGTGAGGGTAAGCAAGATTTGAAGATCTCTTTTGTTGAAAACTAAATTTGGACTTATCCATATGGACAAAGAGAGGTAATATTACTAATTAGGAGAGACTAATTTTCAGAATTATAGTAATACAAAGTACAATTAGGATTATATAATGATTAAAGCTGTGGGTATTCGGACATATATTATTAAGAAAATATTAACTCAGACGTTGTGATGATACTTGATTGGTTCATACTATAAAAAATTGTGACCTATTGGCTATTGGGCAATCGAAAAGACTATTCACATGCTTTTAAAGGCAACGTGTTTTAATTAAACGATTTGACTAAACAATAATAATACTGAATTTAGGTTCAGTTCTTTTAAATTAAAACTTGTTGACTGAAAGTTTTAAATAAATTGAATTAAATTAATTTTCTTATAAAAGTAATAATAATTTTTATAAATTATTAAATATTTTAAAAAAATATTAATAATATTCTAACATTAATTTAATTAGATTGTATTAAAATTATTGATTAAAATTATTTTTTATTTATTTTATTTTAATTTATTTTAAAACCAAATTAATCAAGTTAAATTGAATTAAACTAAAACGATCAAAGTTAAAATTAATAAATCTAAAAGTACATGAACACACCGTTTAGGTTCAGTACCGTGGCCATGGTGGATCCAGTCACACACACACGATCAATCGTTTCACGGATTTGTGGAATTAATTTTAATAAGGATTAATTAGTCTTAAGCTCCGTATATATATTCTTTATTAATTAATCACAAAATAATTAATTAATTTAATACAAATGGATTAATAAATTAAGTGCTAGTTCCAAAACCAACCTTTTTGGGGTACACGAATATTATATACGCAACTGACGAAAGTCCAATAAAGAAAATGATTTTTATAAAGAAATATTAATCAAAGGATTAGAAAGCTCCACGAATGAGATTGCTTGATCTGGCATCGTAATAAAAGTTGTCCTTTCATGCTTTAATAAATAAATAAATAAGTCCCCAGGGGCATAGCCGAGTGGTAAGGTCTGTGATGATGTGTGTGAAATTCCCCGGCGACGCAGGATTCGAACCTCGGGTGGGGCAAATTTTCATTAAAATATTATGAAAGTTTGTCCTGGAGTTCGACCTGTTGACTCTCTCGCACAGGTGTCTGCTACTCGGGCACATCCCTCGATTTACATCCTACCCTATCTCTCGCACAGGTGTCTGCTACTCGGGCACATCCCTCGATTTACATCCTACCCTATCGAGGGACCTCCGATCAAGTGGGGTGGAGTTTCTCGTCTCTCCTCCTTATAAAAAAAAAATAAATAAATAAATAAATAAATAAATAATAGTCCAAGTAGTTGATGAGTGACCTAGTTCATTGAACCACACCTGTCATTAATCGCTACTCCCCAATATGTTGTGCTTTTGACCAAGAGAAAGCCATTGATATCACATATCAATGGGAGAAAGTGAGATCAAGCCACGAAAAGTTGTTTGATTTAAGTTGTTTGATTTATCTAAGCTTCATTATATTTTCACAAAGACCACTTCATTGGTAAGTCAGACAATATTTTCATACTTTTCTATTAAAAAAAACCTAATATGTTATTTTTCTTATATTGAAAAAAAGGGATAAAATAAAATTGTATTTATATTAAAGTTGAAAAAAATAAATGAAAATATAGGAGATATTCATTTATTAAAGTGTAAAAATATAAATAAGACAAAAAGAGTAGAAAATCCACAAATTCCATGATTTATAAGAGAGAACGTCTTTAGACAATTTTTATTAGAAAAATATAGTAATACTATTTTTTTTTTGTCAAGAAGCAATATTTGCTTTATTTACTTTTTGACTAAAATTAATGAGTAAAAATATATTATAAAATTCATGTAGATAAAATTTTAAAAATTAAGTGAAAATGTAAAGATAATATTACTTTTTAAATACCATTAAAACTTAATAAATAAATATATATTTCATTTATTTGGGTGTCTACGGTATAATTAGGGGCGGATCCGCTTGTTAGCAAAAGGGCTTAATACTAATAGCATCTTTAATGCAGCCCATTTCGATGCATTGACCCACGTAAAATGGACTTGGTCATTCAAAAATAAAAAAACTTGCGTTGGAGCAAATTTGAAAAACTTGAATACGCAACTGTCTTGGCCAGCCTATATTCACTATTCATGTCAGTTTTTTTATTTTTTAATTGTGTTATTAATATTTTATTAAAATCATTTATTTATACTTTACTGTATTTAATTTATTTATTTTGTAACATTATTAAATAGTAATGCTAACAAATATAATATAAATTTAATAATAATTTTATTATTAATATTTTATTAAAATTATCTATTTATTTTAAATATAATACAAATATGATAATATTTTATTTATTTATTAATATTTTATTATTATCATCTATTTATTTTTTTATTGTATTTAATTTTAATGTATTTAATAACAATACAAATTGATAATATTTTTTATTTAGTTATTAATATTTTATTAAATTCATTTATTTATTTTATTAATAACTAAATAAAAAATATTAATATTTAAATAAGAAAAATAGATGATTTTAATAAAAATATTAATAACTAAATAAAAAAATAAATAATGAAATATTTACCATATTAAATATTTAGTAAAAATACATTATTTAATTATTTTGATATTAACCTTAAAAAATATAACAAATACAATCTTTTTTAATATTAATAAATATTTAACAATTACAATTATTTAGTTATTATTTTTTAATTTTGTTTTTAATATAATATTATTCATTGAAATTGTTTTAAATAATATGATACATTTTAGATATATCTTTTATATTAATAATATTTTGTAAAAAAATGATCACTACTTAAATTATTTTAAATTGATCACTAATAATAAAAATAAAATAATATTTAAATGGGGTCCACAAAAGTATAAAAGTGGACTTACCATTGTATGGAATTGCCCACTTTTTTCATATGCCCACTTTAACATGATGTGGCAATAAACGGGCCCACAAAATGATGAAAGTGGGCATGCATTGGAGATGCTCTTACAAACCTATTTTTTATTTTTTGTGGGTTTATTTATTGTCACATCATATTAAATGGGCAACTATAAAAAGTGGGCAATTTATCAAAAGTCCACTTTCTAATTTTTAAATTTCAATTATATTAATTAAATAGTACTATTACAACATACAAAAAGTGGGAAAAAATAATTAAGGCTCACATGTCAGAAATAAGCGTGACCAAGACAGTGGGCATGCTCACTATTTTCATATTTGCTCCAATGTAAAAAAAAAATGGATTTTGAGTGCCCAACTCCATTTTACTTGATCCAATGCACCCAAATGAGCTGCATTGAAGATGCTCTAAAGCATCTCCAATGCTGTCTACTTCATCATATTGGGTCAAGTAAAGTGGGTATGGACACTCTTGAATACAAAAGTTAGCATGGGAGGAGAAAGAAAAATAATGGGCATGGAGGCCAAGCCCATTTACACTATTCATGTAAGTTTTTTCAGCTTTTTGTGTTTGTTTAATATTTAATTACACAACTCACATTTTAATTGGTCTTTCAAAAAGTGAAAATGGGTTAGCATTGTATAGTATAATAGTATTGCCCATTTTTTTCTTTGCCCACTTTGTGTTGATATGACATGTAACGGGGTCCACACAAAGTGGAAAATGGGAGCACCTCCAATGCACAAAGCCCATTTTTTACTTTATGTTAGCCCATTTATTGCCAAATCATAGTAAAGTGGGCAAATGAAAAAAGTGAGCAATACGCTCCAGCGGAAATGCTCAACTGCTCGAGACAGGATTCCTGTCATCCGATTTGGAACATGACACATAAGCAAGAAAAATTAAATTCTAAACGCAACATTAGTTTTACGCAAATAAAAAATTATTTTTTATTTACTCAACATTTTTTTTATTTAGCATGATGGGAGATGAACAAGAAAATACAGGTTCCACATGCAACTATTGGTGTTCTACCCACAATCGGTCAAAATTTTCATTTACCGGACGAGGCTAAGGAAGTTTACAATAAATATGCAAGACAAATAGCCATGGCTTGCCATTAACAAGCACATCCTCAACACAGCTATCAATGTCCGCGTCCTTCAAACCCCAGTATATAACCATTTCTGGAAATATCAAAAAATCTCCATCTGAAAATTTCACATCATCGCCTCCCTCGCATATAGTCAAGCGAGTCTTGACAGCGATGTCGTTGTTGCGAGCTTCAAAGTGGAGGCGAGCAGCTTGAGGAGTGGATCGGAGTCGGAGTTCTTGAAGCGCGAAAGTGACGAGTGAGGAAGAAGGATCTCTGATTCAAGTGCTACTGTTACCAAGTGCGACTGCTAGGTGGCTGACTTAGTTTGATGACATCTAACTTATGATGAAGGATGAGATCTTAAACATTTCGATTTTTATTTATTTTTAAATAAAAAATATTTTTTTTTTGCGTAAAATTAATGTTGCGGTTAAAATTTAATTTCTCTTGCTTATTCCAAATCGGATGACGGGAATCCCGTCTCGGGCAGTTGAGCATTTAAGTATTTGTTGAATTTGTATGATTCAAGGATCGATTGCACTTAAATTAGAGAATTGTTGGTGATTTAAATGAAATCGCTTTCCATTTAATGTAATTTAAATCATTTAAGGTTTCGGATTAAATTTAGTCAATATAATATAACTTTGGAGAAGTGTGGAGTACACGGTTATATAAAATTGATATGATTTAAGTATTTGGATAAGCATAATAATGCATGTCGAGTGTAATCTTGTAGTTGCATGGTTGAATGGATGGAATATGATATTATATCGTACAATTGATGCAAATTCGAAATTGAATGTCCTTCCATGCAAAACAACATGAATAAGTGTCAAACTGAAAGGGTGTATTCACTAAAAGGTACCTATACATTAATAGGTGCAAAGTGAAAAGGTACTTTTTAGAAAAGGTACCTATTCAACCAATATGTGCTTTTATTTAAATGAAAGGGTATTTACTACCTATATAAGGAAGTGATATTCATTAGATGAATACAACACAATTTCACCAACGAAATTAAGAAGCTTTGAAGCAACCAAATAAAGTGGAATATTCCATAAGTTGTTCGTGTTCTAAGCCTAAAACTCGAGTGTCGATATAATGTCTTATCATGCGAGGGATTTCGTGATACCCAGTCTTATAGGATCGAAATACTCTTTAAGGAAAGCGTTGCTACGCGATTCAATTTATTAAAGCCTCTACATCTTTCAGTAACACCCTATATATACAACAATAACTCAGTTGGCTGAACACTTGAATAGAAGACCAAATGTTCTAGTTTCGAACTCCAAACATTGTAATTGACCTATAAAAAAAACGACCTAATAGTTAAAAATTCAAAAGGCCAACAATTAAAAATGGGAGGGTTAATATACAATCAATTGATTAATTTCTACTGTGCTATTTTTTTTGCTGCTCGGTCCCTAGGTAGAATGAGAAAGATTTAAAAAAAATTTGTTTATTGCTGAGGAAAAAAAGTAAACATGTCCCGATTTATTTTTAACTTTATTTATTTAATTCGGAATATATTTTTTTCCATAATTTATCTTAATTTATTTCCTTTACATTTTAAATTTGATACACTCCCAATATATATATATATATATATATATATATATATATATATATATATATATATATATATATAATTGTAATATTAATTCATATTGTTGTCGATCGGACGATGTATAGTATGATGAAAACGAGAATACCGAAAGAAAAGAAATCAACAATAAAATAGAGAAGACAAGAATTTACGTGGAAACCCAACTGGGAAAAACCACGGGAGGAACGACGAACAATTCACTATAATATTGCTTCACGATTACAAGGATGATATACGCTCTAAACCCTCAAATCTCACGCAATAGCTATAGAATTATAATAGATGTGTTTATGCCTATGGAGTAGCTCTCTTTATATAGGGGAGAGACCTAATTAATGTATGGAAACATTAATTCTCGCCCATAGTATGCCTTGTAGGAGAAAGAAACCTAAACGGACCAAAATTATGTATTTTCCAAAAATACCACGCCTGGGCCAAACGGCGATCGCCGTTTCAAACTGGCTGTCGCATGACAGATTCGGCAGTCGCCGAATCCATTTCGGCGGTCGCCGAAACCCCGAATCCTTGGCCAATGGCGGAGCTAAGATTTTTTTTTAGAGTGGGCTGGCTAAAATGACAAATTAAGTTAAATAAAAAAAAATCATGAAAAGATTTGAACTTTTGACCTCTAAAATGTTAAAGATTTTTTTCAAGAGTGGACTGGCTAAAATGACAAATTAAGTTAAATAAAAAAAAATCATGAAAAGATTTGAACTTTTGACCTCTAAAATGTTAAGCATACCTACAAACAACTTAACCAACTCAATCATATGTAGAGTAAGATATTTTCTATATAAAAATAAAGGACAAATAATAAAAATAAAAGGTAAATGAGAAAATAAAAGATAAATGAGAAAATAAAGGACTTAAGGAATCGAACCCTTGACTATTTGGTTTCTATAAATGGTACTTCAGCCAATTAAGCTACCAATTTACTTTAAAGAAACCTGCACATATAAATATATTTACTTAAAAACTCAAAAATCAGGGTGGGCTGCAGCCCACCCCAGCCATTGAATGGCTCCGCCCTTGTCCTTGGCAGTCCCGAATCTCGTCAACTTGACGTTTTCGGCGGGCGCTGGTCCTTTTCAGCGGGCGCTGGACAGAAACGGCGGGCGCCGAATCCTCCAGCGTCGTTTCTCTTCTCGGTTTCGTGGCAAACTCAACACATATAATGTTAAATTAGAAATTATTAAAATATGTAGTAGGACAAGTTTCTTAAACCTATATTTAAACTGCATTACACTCTTAACATCGATTAAGATTCTTAAGATGATTTATAAGTTATTGAACGTTTTTTTTCTGATGGAATGTGCATTTGAAGAACTTTAAGGGTAGTCGTGAATTTGAATTTTATTCTCATTTTTAGACCATTTATTTTCTCAATTAAATACCACACAATTGACATGCGCCTATATTTTCAATGGCTTATTTATTAATCATTATAATTTTGGGTTTGGTTGTTTTTCTATTACCAAGTCTTCCTGACTATTCACGTCACGTGTATATCATGTACATATATATGCATGCAAAGTCACGTTATTCTAATGAGTAACGACTTACAATATTTGAGCATGTATAGAATTACTTGTACCCTATCGAGCTCCTTAAAACCGAGTTATAATTTATAAAAATGAATCTTAACAAAAAATACTTAGTATTCGAGTGAAGAGTGAATAATGTATAGTGAAATTTATTATTTTGAATTGATTTCATTGAATTGAACAAAATTAAGTGAATTGATTTGAACTAATATTTTTTATAATAATAATATTCTTAAGCATGAATTTTATCGTATATATAATGTTATTTATTTTAATTATTATTTATTTAATTTTATTGTAATTTTATTTTGAAATTAATTGAATTGAGGTGAATTGAACTATTTTTTTTAAAATTAAACTATGCACAGTAAACTTGTTTTTTTTTAGGAAATAATAAGGTGCGTTGAAATAATTTAAAATTTGCAATCAGTATGATTCTCAGTAATTAATGTCAACCTCAATTTTATATTTAAAATTAATAATTTGAATAGATAATTAAAGTCAACCTTCATTACACAGTGTGGGAAATGTCAAATAGTTTGTGTATGTGTTGCTGGCCGGCTTTGAAAATCGGGGGCTGTAGGCGTATAAGCATCAGACGCATCACAAGTCAAAACTAAATCTCTGTGTGTCTCCCATGTAATAATAATAATAATAATAATAATAATAATATTAATAATACTTTAAATAATAACTACTTTGTGAAATAATTGCTGATTAAACAATACAGAAAGACACCATGTGCAATGAATGCCATTCCATAAGTTGACTCCAAACCCATTGCATATTTTTTAAATAAATAATAGGAGTATTAATTTGTTTTTTTGGTGTTTTTTTTTTCTTTTTTCATATAGTATCTTTAATTTATTATCTTTAATAAATATAAAAATAACTTTCTGTATAAAAGCGAAAAAAAATTCTAAGATAATTCATTACTATTTTAACAAATTTATATAATATAAAATTTATAATCTTAGTTTTTTTACTTATATTTTTAATTTTACTCATCACTAACTTATTTCTCAAATTAAAAAAATTATATTTATTTCTAATTGTTTTTTAATCAAAAAATCAATAAAATAATATTCTAGTAATTTTCGTACTCAAAACACAAATATGACTATAAATTTAGACGAAAAGTCTATATAAATCTTCCAACAATTTAATTTTTTTAGATACTTTGGACATTTTAATTAATTTTTCTAGAGGTATATTTGTAATTTATGGAGTGTAATTGTACAATATACATAATTTTTATGTGTGTGTTTGTTCATTGTTTAGATTTAATGTTTTTTTTCATGAAAAATAATTATTGAAACTTATTGATAATTTGATGGAGTTGCTTTCAAATTGTTCATCAAATACAAAAATAGATCGATCCTTTGATTATCAATGTTGGAAAGTGTATAGATCATCGATCTAAGAGGACAAATGAGGTCAAGTTACTTTTGTTAGCTGGATTAAAATACCAAGTTCAACGACAATTCAAATTAACCGCTTATTAATGAGATTTCTATTTGAAAGATGGGCTCATGATGCAATCCAAGACCTGAGACGACTAAGAAGGCATCAGAACGAGAGTCGGGAGTGTGCCGAGAAGGTGCCGCGAAGTTCGTCGAGCTGTTGGCTTGGTGTCGGCCGACACAGAGTTTACGGCCCTTTTGGAAATTTCAGCGCAGTGGCAACTTTTAGCGTCAATTTTAATTGTTTGAATTTTAATTGTTTTATTTGCCGTTAGTTTTTAATTGTTTTGATTTTAATTATTTTATTTGCGTTAGTTTTTAATTGTTTTTATTTTAATTGTTTTTAATTGCATCAATTTTTAATTGTTTTGATTTTAATTGTTTTATTTCTTTTTATTTAATAATTAGTGTATTGCTTATATAAACTCACCAACACAATGTTTTAATCAGAACCATTAGTGATGAATAAATATATTTTTGTGAGTTTTTAGTAAATTCTCTTTTGGGTCGAATTTTGCCTGGTTTTACCAACAAAGTTCAACCGACGAATTAAGTCATCATCCTTCGTTCGTGTGTCTACCTCATCCCCGAGTTGCTGCGTCGATTGCTGGAGTAGTATACTTAATGTCTAGATTTGAGTATTCTGAACTCCTTGTACACTTTCATTTACCTATTAAATACAAACATTCATTTGCTTTTAATTATTGTTAATTAAATATATGCAAATTATAGTCCTGGATATTATACGTTGTAGTTAGTATGGTGTTGCATGGGCACACAGAAGATCATACTATCGGTTACTCGTATTTAATCAAACAGTTGCTCACGACCTAGATGGACACGGACCAATCCATCGGTATAGTCGTTGTGTGAGAAAGAAAATAATTTATCTTAATTATTTTATCACACTTGTACACTTGGTGTATTGAGCGGATCGATTGAGACTCATCAATTAGGTTTGCTCGGCGATAATTGATTTGAGACTCAGTGTATTTTATTCTTAATCCCCGATACAATTGCGGGTGTGTATATTTAATATATGTGACTTTGATTTTCCAAAGGAATTGACCGGTTTAATTATTGGGTCAATTACCGGTTAAGTTGGGTCACTATATTTTATATATGGCATGCCGTGAATTCTTGACGGGACAGTGTATCCCGGAAGGGTTGATAATATCCCCGAGATGAGCTCATAAGGATTTATTATGTAAACCTCGCGAGTGGATTTGTTCCGCATAATAAATAAGGTTGAGTGGTACTAGTCTCGGATAAAAGAGATGAATAAATTTATTAACCAATAAATAAATTCTATTCATGGATATTTATATCTTAAATACACGGAATAAATAATACTACCGGAGAAATATTATTTGGATATAATATGGTTTAATATTGGGAGTGCAATTAATTTATATAGTGGAAAATAAATTAATTAATATTGATAAGGATTAATGGACTTGAGCATTGGGCTCAATTTAATCTTCAATATTGGAAGCCCAATATTCCACCTCCTTTAGATCCCCTACGTAGCCTATAAAAGCACTACATGGCCTTCATAAATCACAAGACAAGATTATCATACTTGATATTCTAGAGAGTTGAAGGAGATCCATAGGAGTTCGATAGATCGTCGCTCACCCGACGTTCGAACGGAGTGCAAGGAATACGTGGGAAGATTCAAAGGTCATCTTGATTTCGTTTCTCCGAACAACGAATCGTAGGTATGATATCTAAACGCCCTTGATATTATTCTATTTTATTTATCGAGAATACCGTAGAACAAAGATCCGAGGACGAACCCCGGACGAGGATCGAACCGGGCGGTGGTGGTCGAACCACCGGACCGCCGGCGGTTCGAGGATCCCCGTGGGGATCGAACCGATCACGCCCCGGCTGGACCGGGGGCGTGCGCATCGAAGGACCCCAGCCCTCGGCTGGGGATGCGATCGAACCTAGGGTTCGATCGCTGGGGTGGCGGGCTGGCGCCGCCGCGGCTCGTGGGACGAGCCGCCCCCTCCTGTGCGAACGGCGAGTCGCCGGACTCGCCGTAGGGTTGCTTCGATGCAACCCGGCGATCGCAAGATGCGATCGCATGAAGCCCTAGCCGCGGGGGCTCGGCTGGGCGTGCGCGTGGCTTCGGCCACGTCGTGCGTTCGGTCGTGCTCCGGCGCGTGCAACGGCGTTCGTGTGATCTCCGGCGAAGAGTTTGATCGGGTTATTGATTTCCGCAAATTTAAATAGCCCGGGATATCGAATTCCAACAATTGGTATCAGAGCCAGGTTTACGTTCACGGTATTTTCGATAAAATTGTTCTACCTTGCAGGGTTTCCGACTATTATGGCTTAATTTATTATTCGTTTAATTTATTTTGTCATGATTGTTGGTTTGATTAAACTCTCGGACATGTCGAGATTCGTTTTTGGTGGTGAATGCTTGTAATAGTAAAAATTCGGGGGTTGACCGAATTTAGGATTTATTATTACGTTCTACGTTTTTCCGGAAATTGTATAGGGTCGATTTCATGTATAGAATCGATACCGGATAGTGTAAAATCAAATTTGTAATTTATTTTGCGTTGGATCGATGCCGAAATGACCGCCGGAGAAGACGCGTGACGAAGGAGATGATCGTGAGGGCTAGGACTCGGATCGACCAACATGGTCGATCCATGGAGGATCGAGCCATCGAAGGAGAGGCGCCGAATTCGCGCCTCCCGGCGGCGATACCACCGGCGGTGGTGGTGCGCCGTCTAGGTGGCGGCGGCGGCGGTGCTCGGCCGGCGATAGCGGTCCGGTGGGGGCGCGGGGGTCCTCGTGATCTTCGTGCTCTCCCGGTAAATTCACTTTCCTAATTGATTCGGATTTTTCCTATTTGAGTATTCCTATTTTTGGGAATTCTCATGGATTAGGAAAAGAATTAATTGGAATTAATTTTATTACCTTATTCTATTATGGAAGTCTTCTAGAGTATTCCGAGTTCTACTTGGAATAGGATACTAGAGATTTAATAGAATTGGAAAGGAATAAAAGTTAATTTAGGATTGATTTATTTCCTAATTGATTATTCCTATTTTATGGGAATTTTCATAGTAATAGAAATTAATTAATCTTGGAAAGTAGAAGAGTCCTAAATTATTTTATTTCCTTATTTCATTATAGAAATCATCTAGAATATTCCAAGTGGGTCTTGGATAGATTATTCTAGAGATTTAATGAAATAGAAAGGGAAAATAAAATAAATAAAAAATATTAATAATATTTAATTTTATTTTTGATTTATTCGATTGACTTAATTATTATTAATTAAGTATCTTTTGGATTTATTAAAAATAAATAGATTTAAATATTGGAAATTAATATTCTCGTCACATGGAGCATTCAAGGAACGAAGACTAAAGACTAGAAGATGCGTACGGAGATGGAGTAAAGCCATAATAGTCGGAAAATAATATTCTAGTAATTATTTTGACTATGTGATAATACTATGTGCTTTATTACATGTATGCATGCTATATGTGTTTACTTTTATGCACTAGATAGCGTATCCCTTTATTGTAAAAAGCTAAGTGGGAGAGGGTATGGAAACATACCCATGGTCTCCATTACTGCTCTCTTGGTGACTTTTATAAATTTTTGAAGTTTATATAGATATGTCATTGGAGGAGAGTTCTTGTAATTCCTCTTATGAGAAACATTGATTAAGTTCATCAAACAATGCCTAATTTGTCTTTCCAAAACTGATTTCAAGTCGACTCATTCTTACCCCGGGGAGTGGAATGGAGCCAGAGCCACTTGGTCATGTCGAGGACACAAATTAGAGACCTTCGTACCATTCTTTTGAAGATGGATCGATTGTCTGCTCGGCTCCCTCATTTATGAGAGATAGGGCTGTTCGCATGGTGAATCACTGGTTAGAAACTTCGAGTTTCACTTATGATTCTCCGCGTCTTGATTTACAAGATTGAATGGATCAAGTAATTGGGAGTCAATTATAAAGATCTCTTGGTGTAGTAAACGTCCACACCACGTGGCTTGCTATACCGACGGGTTTTGGATTAATTGATGTAGACAGTTGTAAGAAATTGTGAAGAGTTGTGAAGTTGTCGTAAACGTCCACACCACGTGGCTTGCGGTGATGTAGCAATTCCAAGCGATTTACTTTGGTGCTGAGTAATGGTTTACACTTAGATACGCCTTATAGTATTCCTCCCCACGAGGTTCCGCTATAAGTGATGTATGACCAAAGAAAATCTAATTGCTAAGTCGTTTGGGTGGGTAAACGTTCACACCACGTGGCTTGCCTTACCTGATGGGATTTTAGATGTGATTAGTGATTTAATGATATTATTTAAGGGAGATAATATCGGATATTAAATTGTTTGTTTGTTTTATGTGCTTATAGGTTAAGAATGACTGTGACCCCACTTTGTGATATACTTAAAGATGAAAACTCACTGGTTCCATATAGTACTGATTGGAAAAGAAATATGGACACTGTCCAGACTGTTGAGCCTTCTGAATCCACTGATGACCCAACTCATGAGGACATTTCGAATGACCTCAGAATGATATTGAGGCATAACGTGGAAGCCGGACAAGAAGTGATTGACATACTCTATAAATTCAGTCCTCTTAGAGAATCGCTTAAAAACGATTTGAAAAGAGCGGAACTTGTAAGTATGGTCAGAGAGTCACAAGCTCTTGTGGCTAAGATGGAAGTGCAAGCAAAGAAGCCCAGTGGTTCCAAACCACGGATTGGGAAGAGCAAGCCGCGAGGCAAGTGCTATCGATGCAAGCAGTCTGGGCACTGGAGGTCTGATTGTCCTCTCATCAAAGATACGAAATTTTCCTTAGTCACTGAAACATTGTCAGTGGTGTTATCTACCAGCACCTGGTGTGTAGATACGGGGGCCACTGATCATGTCTGCAATTCATTGCAGGGGTTCCAGGAAACCCGGAGACTTAGAGAGGGAGAGATCGTAGTCTACATGGGCAATGCCGCGAGGGTGGCGGCTGTTGCAGTGGGAGACGTTCACTTACGCTTTAGTAGTGATAGGGTTTTAGTTTTACATAATTGTCTTTATGTACCCAATTTTAGAAAGAATTTAATTTCGGTTTCTAAACTTATCATGAATGGATATTCTGTTTCTTTTGACCACTCTGTGATCATAAGAAGAAACAGTGAGATTATCTGTTCTGGTACATTGGTAGACGATTTGTATGTGCTAAATCCTGAGTCTAACACGATGCAACTAACCGAGAGTAATAACACATCTACGAACACCAATAAGAGAAAGGAACCTTCTAGAATGAATCAATTATACTTGTGGCATCTAAGGCTAGGTCATATAAACTCGAATAGGCTTCAAAGGTTGAAAGCTGATGGTCTAATCAGCGGTGTTGAAGGAGTGGACCTTCCAACTTGCGAATCCTGTTTAGAGGGAAAAATGACCAAGCGTCCTTTTTCTGGTAAAGGACGAAGAGCTGAACAAGTATTGGATTTGATTCACTCTGATGTATGCGGACCTATGTCTACTCAGGCAAGGGGAGGGTACGAGTACTTCATCACTTTCACTGATGATTACTCAAGATATGGATATGTATACCTGATGAGCCGCAAGAGCGAATATTTTGGCAAGTTCAAAGAATTCAAGGCTCTTGTGGAGAACCTTCGTGGTAAATCCATAAAATGCCTGCGATCTGATCGCGGAGGCGAGTACCTGTCTGGAGAATTCAAGGCATACTTGGCAGAGAATGGGATTGAATCCCAACTGACTTCACCATATACTCCCCAGCAGAATGGTGTGTCAAAAAGAAGGAATAGGACTCTTATGGAGATGGTGCGATCAATGATGAGTTACTCGGACTTACCTATTATGTTCTGGGGACATGCCTTGGAAACAGCGGCGTATATCTTGAATAGGGTTCCAACCAAAACGGTACCAACAACACCCATGGAATTGTGGAGTGGGCGTAAGCCTAACTTGGGACACATTCGGATCTGGGGCTGTCCAGCACATGTGTTGAGACAAGGGGCCGATAAGTTAGAACCTAGATCAGAATTACGGCTGTTTGTAGGATACCCGAAAGGAACTAAAGGTGGCATGTTCTATAGTCCTACGGATCAGAAGATCGTTATAAGTACTAACGCTCGGTTCTTAGAGGAAGACTATGTCATGGACCACAAGCCCAAGAGTGACATAATACTTGATGAGTTGAGAGGTAACGAGGAAGACCTAGATACAGCTGAACCGAGTAGTGATACACCACTAGAACCTGCACCTACTGTCACTGTTAATACACCGGAACGCCGTCGTAGTGGGAGGGGTGTTAAACAACCAGAAAGATGGATTGGACTGGGTGAGTCTTCGGACTCTGGACCTGGAGTTCATGAAATCGATCCCTGGACCTACGATGAGGCGGTACAAGATATAGATGCGCCTTCTTGGAAGAAAGCGATGAAATCCGAAATTGAATCTATGGATTCTAATAAAGTCTGGGATCTTGTAGAACCACCAAGCGGCGTGAATCCAATTGGGTGTAAATGGGTCTACAAGAGAAAGAGAGGATCTGACGGAAAGGTTGAAACCTTTAAAGCTCGGCTTGTTGCGAAAGGATATACTCAGAAAGAGGGAATCGATTATGAGGAGACCTTCTCGCCGGTAGCCAAGATAAAGTCGATCCGGATTCTCTTATCCATAGCAGCTCATATGGATTATGAGGTGTGGCAAATGGATGTCAAGACAGCTTTCCTAAATTGAAGTCTTGACGAGACGATTTATATGAAACAACCAGAAGGATTCATTGCTAAGGGGCGAGATCATCTAGTGTGCAAGCTTAATCGATCC
The DNA here is from genome assembly GCA_954870475.1 of Euphrasia confusa. Taxonomy (NCBI): domain Eukaryota; kingdom Viridiplantae; phylum Streptophyta; class Magnoliopsida; order Lamiales; family Orobanchaceae; genus Euphrasia; species Euphrasia confusa. The sequence goes on along the minus strand of OX940957.1, from coordinate 9,894,915 downwards.
ATTTATGGATTGAAACAAGCCTCGAGATCGTGGAACCTGCGGTTTGACGAAGTAGTCCAATCTTTTGGATTCAGTCAAAGCATGGACGAATCGTGTGTGTATTGGAAACGTGATGGGAAGAAGGTGGTGTTTCTCGTGCTTTATGTAGACGACATTCTTCTCATTGGCAACAGTGTGAAAATGTTATCAGACATAAAGGGATGGTTGTCTAGACAATTCGATATGAAAGATCTGGGAGAAGTGGGACATGTTCTAGGGATCAAGGTTATAAGGGATCGCCGGAATAGAACATTGTATCTTTCCCAGCAATCTTACATAGACACGATTCTGGCTCGTTTTAACATGCAAGATTCCAAGAAGGGTGAACTGCCCTTCAGTAAAGGAACTTATCTTTCTAAGGAGATGTGTCCTCAGACACAAAAGGAGAAAGATGAAATGAAAGCAGTTCCCTACGCTTCGGCTGTGGGAAGTTTGATGTATGCAATGTTATGCACGAGGCCTGATATCTGCTATGCAGTTGGCGTAGTAGCGAGATATCAGAGTAACCCTGGAAAGGCTCATTGGACTGCCGTAAAGAGCATTTTCAAGTATTTGCGAAATACTAGGGATTATGTTCTGAGTTACGGGGCAGACAATCTGATTCCTTTGGGTTATACGGATTCGGATTTCCAAGCTGATAAGGATCGGCGAAAGTCGACATCAGGCTATGTGTACACTTTGGGAGGTGGAGCCGTATCATGGAGGAGTGTTAAGCAAAAGTGCATTTCAGACTCTACCATGGAAGCTGAATATGTTGCAGCCTCAGAGGCAGCGAAAGAGTCAGTTTGGTTCCTTAATTTCCTCCAGGACTTAGATGTGATTCCGAGTTTGCCCAGAGCTATGACAATTTATTGTGATAATAGCGGTGCAGTGGCAAACAGTAAGGAACCACGGTCCAATAGTGCTACGAAACACATAGAGCGCAAGTACCACCTGATTCGAGTCATCGTCAAGAGGGGCGATGCGATAGTCACCAAGATAGCTTCGGAGGACAACCTAGCGGACCCTTTCACCAAGATACTTCCTAAGGAAGTATATTTCAAGCACTTGGAGGGTTTGGGAGTCAGAAGTTTGGAGGATAAGACTAGACCTTAGTATAAGTGGGAGATTGTTGGAGTAGTATACTTAATGTCTAGATTTGAGTATTCTGAACTCCTTGTACACTTTCATTTACCTATTAAATACAAACATTCATTTGCTTTTAATTATTGTTAATTAAATATATGCAAATTATAGTCCTGGATTTTATACGTTGTAGTTAGTATGGTGTTGCATGGGCACACAGAAGATCATACTATCGGTTACTCGTATTTAATCAAACAGTTGCTCACGACCTATATGGACACGGACCAATCCATCGGTATAGTCGTTGTGTGAGAGAGAAAATAATTTATCTTAATTATTTTATCACACTTATACACTTGGTGTATTGAGCGGATCGATTGAGACTCATCAATTAGGTTTGCTCGGCGATAATTGATTTGAGACTCAGTGTATTTTATTCTTAATCCCCGATACAATTGCGGGTGTGTATATTTAATATATGTGACTTTGATTTTCCAAAGGAATTGACCGGTTTAATTATTGGGTCAATTACCGGTTAAGTTGGGTCACTATATTTTATATATGGCATGCCGTGAATTCTTGACGGGACAGTGTATCCCGGAAGGGTTGATAATATCCCCGAGATGAGCTCATAAGGATTTATTATGTAAACCTCGCGAGTGGATTTGTTCCGCATAATAAATAAGGTTGAGTGGTACTAGTCTCGGATAAAAGAGATGAATAAATTTATTAACCAATAAATAAATTCTATTCATGGATATTTATATCTTAAATACACGGAATAAATAATACTACCGGAGAAATATTATTTGGATATAATATGGTTTAATATTGGGAGTGCAATTAATTTATATAGTGGAAAATAAATTAATTAATATTGATAAGGATTAATGGACTTGAGCATTGGGCTCAATTTAATCTTCAATATTGGAAGCCCAACATTCCACCTCCTTTAGATCCCCTACGTAGCCTATAAAAGCACTACATGGCCTTCATAAATCACAAGACAAGATTATCATACTTGATATTCTAGAGAGTTGAAGGAGATCCATAGGAGTTCGATAGATCGTCGCCCACCCGACGTTCGAACGGAGTGCAAGGAATACGTGGGAAGATTCAAAGGTCATCTTGATTTCGTTTCTCCGAACAACGAATCGTAGGTATGATATCTAAACGCCCTTGATATTATTCGATTTTATTTATCGAGAATACCGTAGAACAAAGATCCGAGGACGAACCCCGGAGGAGGATCGAACCGGGCGGTGGTGGTCGAACCACCGGACCGCCGGCGGTTCGAGGATCCCCGTGGGGATCGAACCGATCACGCCCCGGCTGGACCGGGGGCGTGCGCATCGAAGGACCCCAGCCCTCGGCTGGGGATGCGATCGAACCTAGGGTTCGATCGCTGGGTGGCGGGCTGGCGCCGCCGCGGCTCGTGGGACGAGCCGCCCCCTCCTGTGCGAACGGCGAGTCGCCAGACTCGCCGTAGGGTTGCTTCGATGCAACCCGGCGATCGCAAGATGCGATCGCATGAAGCCCTAGCCGCGGGGGCTCGGCTGGGCGTGCGCGTGGCTTCGGCCACGTCGTGCGTTCGGTCGTGCTCCGGCGCGTGCAACGGCGTTCGTGTGATCTCCGGCGAAGAGTTTGATCGGGTTATTGATTTCCGCAAATTTAAATAGCCCGGGATATCTAATTCCAACATCGATCACGTGTTGGAGTGTAGGGTTTCTTCCTTAGATTATTTCGAAATTCAGATTCAGAGGTTTTGAGACCTATCCACCGGTATCATCTATCTTTTTGGTTCTTTTTTCTTCTTCTATCCATCAATCTCAAACGAGGTTCGTATCAGAGCCCAAGTTAGGGTTCTAAATTTTTTGATTACGTAACCTTGTTCTTGTTCGTGTCTTTTTTATTTTCTTTTTAGTTTCTTTTTCTTTGGGATAAAAAAAACAAAAAAAAACACAAAAATTATTGTTCATATTCGGTAATATATATATATATATATTGTATCTGTTATTTTACGTAAATAAAGTAAATTGTATCTGTTGAAACATATATAATATTTTACGTAATAAATTAATTATATCAATTTGATATAATTTAATAATAAATTGTATCTGTTGAAACAGATATAATATTTTACGTAATAAATTAATTATATCAATTTGATATAATTTAATAATTAGTAAAACAGATATGAATTAATTTATTATTTAATAAAGTTTAATAAATATTAAACGTTGTGTCCAACAAATTTAAACATTGTTGCGCTTAAACATTGTGTATAATAAATATTAACGCTTGTGTCCAACAAAGTTAAAACTGTTATGAATATTATTAATTAGCGAATGACTAGTGGTGAATAAGCCTTTCTTGGTGAATAAGATAGAAACCCTATTTTGTATCCTATATTCTCCTCTCATCTCTCTCTACTATATTATTCTCTCTCAAATTTCTTTTGAGTTTATAACACGTTATGAGCACGAAAGCTCAACCGCGTTCTTCATCCGAAGTTCTACTCATCCAAGATCCGAACTCCAAGACAAGAATTTATATTTTTGTTTATATTCATTAATAATTATAAATTCATCTACTTCTCCTCCCTTATTCTTAATATCATATGTTCCCGAAAAACATTATACTATGATATTCCCGAAGAAATATCAAAATTAAATGTTCCTGAAAAACATGATATTATATTCGTGACGAAATATCAAAATTAGGTGTTCCTGAAGAATATATTCCTGTAGAAATATCAATATAAAATTGATTATGATTATATACTAATAATCTTGAATAATATCTTTGAAAATTTATCGTGAAAGATTCATTAGCTTTTAAAAAGATTTAAAAGAAAGATACGATCGTTGGTCGTAATGATTGACTCCAATTGGATTACAAGATTTTAAATATCTTGAGGCATATAATAAAGTTATAATGAAAAACATTATAATTTGATATTCTTGAAGTAATATCAAATCAATTATTTTTAGTATATCAATTAAAATGAATGTTTCTGAAGAACATATACTCCTATTTAAATATTATATTGATCGAAGAACATCATGATTTGATATTATTCGAGAAATAAGAAATTAAATTGTTTGTTGTAGTAGCAATAAGTTTGGAAATATCAAATTAAAGTGCTCTCATAAGTTTTAAATGTTCTCGAAGAACATTATGATATGATATTTTTGAATAAATATCAAAATTAAATTTTAAATGTTCTTGTATAATATCATGATATTCCCGCAGAAATATCAAAATAATTTGTTTCTGGACAATTAAACTTTAAATATTGTAAATCAATATTGATATTTTTATTGATTGCTCCCGAAGAAGCAAAATTCAAAAATTAAACGTTGTTGAATAAAGTTACATCGATTGTTCTCGTTGAAACAATGATTACATATGAATTATCCCTGAAGGATATCTTTTGAAATCGAGAACAAATGTATCTTAATGTGGGTATTAATGGAATATCGAAAAAGTCGATTTCAATTAAATGTAATTCCTGAGAAAATTATATATTGAGGTATATTTGATCCCCGAAGGATCATTGATAAAACCTAATATTTCGATCCCGAATAATCATCGGTAAAAATACTGTATCCCTGAAGGATCGTTGGTAAAACAACTATTATGCAAATAAGACATATTGAGAGTGTGCTCCGGAAGAGCTTTACTAATTATCCCCAAGAGTACTACAAATGTATTGAAAATGATGCATATCATGATTATTATTAAGTGCGTGGAAATTGTTATTTCCCATCTGCGAATTTATTTGAAATATGCAACTTATATTTATATCAGCACTAAAGTGAATGTTTATGAACGGGCATAGTAGAAAATAAGTTATAATAAATATCTCGAGCCACGATCCAAAAGATCGGTTTATAGCAATTACGATGGTTTGCATATTTAAGGAAGATAATTTCTAGACATTAGGGGGAGATAAGAATATAAAAGATATAACTGCCGAAAAATTTCATTGAATGAAAAAAATCTTCAATTCTTGATTCACGCACCAATCAATTGAACCTGAAGTTCATGAAAATAAGTGACTTGCTATATTCAGCAAGTAATCTGCCAAATTAATTTATATATTAATGAAGGTGTGACAAAATCACATATATTTGTGATAAATGAACTATAGGAGTTCAAATACCAAAGTGATCAACTCAAATGTTGATTTTAATATACGCCTGAAGCGTAGTAGATCGATCTCAAGATTTAGTCACCCTCATAATCTCCTGAAGAGAGTTAGATGTAAATCCCATTGAAAAATCATGTGCACATGATAATAGAAAATCGTGGGATTGCGGAACAACAAAATTAAATATTTTGGGAAATTATGAAAGATTTGGTTGATAGAATTGTCATCAACATAGAAAAAGTCGTCAACGGCATATTTGCCTCCAGAGTTGCTCTAGAAAATTTGGATCCAAAATATAAATCAATGATAGTGTGTCAGCAACACTCGAAAAATAAGAAACGAGCAATTGAGGCTGAGCATGACTCGCTAAATAAATATATATTTTGACTCTATAGTACACACCTCAAAATATTATCCCAGAAGGATATACGTGGGTGTTCGTACGAAAAATGAGTAATGATGTGGTGAGTTATAAAAGCGAGATTAGTTGCTCAAGAGTTTTTCGCAGAAACTCGATATTTCTAAGGATGGCATTAAGTCCGCCCTTATACTTCTGGCAGCAACAACGATAAATACAGATATGCATGAATGTATGATTTGACCATGCAGAAGTCATTAAAAAGGTACATACATGAAAATCTTGGATGTATTTTAAGATTCCTGAAATGAAAGGAAATGAAAATCAGAACATGTATAGTATCATATTACATATGTCATTATGGACAAAAATGATATTGAAGACAAGGTCCCGAAGACCAGTGATTGGTACCGAAGACCATTGATTGCACTCTTTTTCCCTCTACTAAGTTTTCCCACTGGGTTTTCTTAGTTAAAGGTTTTTAACGAGACAATCACCACAATATAAATGTGAATGTCATGTACTCTTTTCCTCGAGTATTTTTTCCTACAGGGTTTTATAATGAGTTTTTAACGAGACGTGTACATCACTCGATAATAATTAATGAAGACATCAGAATGTTCCATATGAGTTTGTTTTCGAGATAAAGTGAGACATTGAACCTGAAGTTCAAATGGTTGTAAATTGAAGTTCACATTATTGTTCATTTGTTAAGAAATGTATATTGAACACTAGACGCATCTAAAATACTCCAGAAGAGTTACCGGCCGGTTATAGCAATTGCGAATGCTCTAGTAAATAGATGTCTGGTAAAGGCATGTCTCAGAAGGACGAAAAATATACAATAATACAAATGAATGTGAAACTCGAAAATTTGAAGGTTGTGTCCTGAAGACCAAAATTTATATAACTAATTTTTTCCTATATGGTTTTATTAGTTACAGATTTTAATGAAACTGATTGATCACAAATAATTACTTTCAAGAAGTCAAAGATTTTCGGTGATTACAATCAGGGGGAGCAGGCTGTACTCTTTTTCCTTCGTCGAGGTTTTATCCCACTAGGTTTTCCTGAAAAGGTTTTAACGAGGCAACAAATCCTGTAAATAGTCATTCAAGGGGGAGTGTTTTGAAAATTATTAATTAGTGAATGACTAGTTTACCCTTTCTTGGTGAATAAGATAGAAACCCTACTTTGTATCCTATATAAAGAGGTCTCCCCATATGAATGAAACAACAATTTTATTCTCCTCTCATATTGTCTCTCTCTACTATATTATTCTCTCTCAAATTCCTTTTGAGTTTATAACAAAAACGTTGTTGCTGAAAACATTGCGTATAATCTAAAACGTTGCATCCCTCTTCAATAGTCTGTTTTATGCGTATAAATATGTGTTTGCATTAAGACGCAAAAATATAGAGTGAAGCAACACACAGTACACAAAGAGTACCGAAATAGACAAGCAAATAATAATATCTACAATAAGTTTCTCAATAAGAATTTTGTGTCTTGTTGTATCCTGTACACAAATTTCTACATAGTGGAAATATTGTTTTTCGAATAGTGATCAACACGCCTCAAGGTTTTAGATTTCTGTTTCCTATCCATATTAAAAATACACAACAATCGAAAAACAATATTTCCACTATAATGGAGACAGAAGAATTCATCAAAAGGTGCAATTCTAGAAATCAACAAGAAGGTGCAATTCAAGGAGAAGGATTCTATATGGCACAAACTATATAAGGTGACAAGTTAAAATAATGTTTTTCTTACTCTCTTTGATAAGTTATATATCTTATTATAAGATTATTGTTCCTAATAATTCCAAGTTAGGACCATGGAACATTAAAAATGTTCTGTTGGTTATGCTCAAATTTTTGAAGCATGAAGATTGTTAGACTTACGATCTAATATAATAGTGAATCCATTTAAGTGGAATTTTTTGAGATAGGTTCTTATATCTTTGAGTCTATCATAGAAGGTAAAATGCAAAAGAAATTAAATGATGGTAACACACATGGATCAAATAATCATGGTAAAAAGAAAAAAACCGTGAAAAAGATCAAGTGTAAATCCACGAAGAAGTCTACGAGTTAAGAAAAGAAAAGGACTTTGGTCTTTATTTATATTTATTCTTGTGAATTCAATCACTTTTAAAGTAGAAAGCTACTAGAGAAAAAGTTCAAAATATAAAATTAATTTATAATAACTGTTCAGATGTGATATTAAGTTATTGTAATTTAAAGATGGATATCCCATACTAATAAGGGATAATCTATTCTCAATAGGTGGACGCTATAAGTTGGTCGTCCAAGGAAATAAAATTGCATAACACATTCCACAATGGAATCAGAGTTTATAAGCAGAATGATTATATTTTGTTAATCAATTAGTTAATCGATACAGAGTTAGCAGTAAAAGAAGCAAAATGATTAAAATTTTGTTAATCGATGAGTTAATCGACATAGAGTTGTGGCCACAACCCATGTCTACTATTTCTTTATACAGCATATATAATAAATATATAATAAACATATTGGTGTAAACACTAATATGTAAGAAAATTAATTACAAAGTGTGTAATTAAACTTAAGAGCATATATATAGTGACATATATAATAAACATATTGGTAATATGTAACAGATTTAATTACAAAAGTGTAATTACAATTATTTAAGATCTGCGCACACTACAAAAAAACCAGTGAACCCCTACGGGGGTTCCCTACGGAAAGCTAGCCGTAGGGAGTTTCCTACGGCATCCCCTACGGGGAACACTATGTAGATGACCCCTACGGCTGCCCCTACGACTCTAGCCGTAGGGGTGAACCCCCGTAGGGACAAGCGCGCGAATTCGCGCGCCGAGTTTCCCTCCAAGAAGTCCTACGGGGTCCCCTACGGGGACCCCTAGGCTAATTAGCCCTACGACAACAATCCCCGTAGGGGCGTGGCGCGGAGCCCCCCTACGGCTGATCCCGTAGGAGTATATTAATTCCCCCTACGGCATGGTGCCGTAGGGGATCCCTACGGGATTCTAGCCGTAAGGGAGTATTAAAACGGTGGGGTTTTAATAATTACTTATGCCCTACGGGAACGGCCCGTAGGAGAGCCCGTAGGGGACGTCTACATCAGTCCACAGAACAAAAACATATTTCATTTCGCGTTTTTTGAAGAGGGTGAAGCGGGCCGCGGCGATTTGAAGCTCCCACCGGCGAAGACGTGCAGAATCCACCTGAAACGCATCCAATTACACAAGGCTAAAGGTTAGATATCGATTTTCCCCTTTGTATTGGTTTATTTTTCTATAATTCGAAAAAATTAGGGTTCCTTAGAACACCTTGATTTTTGGTTTGAATTTGCTTTGTCATAGTCTTATCGAGCAGTGCTAAGTATTGAGGTTTGTATTATGTTGATTTTGAATGTGAATTGAGGTTTTTGAAATTAGGGTTTTCAAATTTAGGTTTTTCGAAAATTGGGGGGTTTTTGAAACTGGGGGTTTATGTTTATTGCTTATATTGGAATGATGTATGAGGTTTATATGTATTTTGAAATTACATAAAGATTTTAATTTTTTAAAATTATTGGGCAGCTGTCGTTTTTTGACGTTTTAGGATAGAAAATGATTTTTTTGCAAAATTTCAGTAGGGTGACCCCCACTAATTTTTCTATACGCAACTTTTTCTTTTTTGGAGTTTCGACTGAATCTTTCATCTTGAGGGTCAAAATCCTTGATTCCTGTTTTTCGTTTTAAGTAAACATTGTCCAAATCACATGAAATTGACACCATACGATTAGTAGACTTTTATAAGCTTAATGATATAGTTTAATTGGTGTTTCGATATCGTTTGCTATTATTATTTTATTTTGTTACATGGCTGATTTTTAGAGTTATAGTGTCGGTTTTAGTTTGTCGAAAATAATTCCTACATTAGTTGTATTATGTTATAATGAGTCTATGTTGAAAGTTTGAGGCCATTCGGATAAGTAACGAACCGTAGGGGACGAATAGTGTAAATTGAGTAAAACAAGCAAAATGCGTAATTAAATAGGTTATGAGAAGTATATCCTCCTTTGAAACCTATTTGTTTTCTTTGTAAACTTAAAAAAAATTCTTATTTTTAAATTTTAGGTTGTAGTTATTTTTAAAATGTGTTATATGACTACATATATGTTATAATGTTTAATGTTTATATTGAGATATGTTGCAATTTATCATTCAATATGTTGGAGCTTAGACCCGTTTGAGATTTAATATCGAACTTACCATTCGATATTGAATCTTGAATTGTCCCATTTTTGGACAGTTTGAGAATGTGATTATGATGTTCTTTGTTAGTTGATATATGCGTTTCGATTATGGACTTATTTTAACATTTGGTTAGTTATTTCTCTACGTTCTCGGGTACATTGAAACACGTGTACTTAGAGAACTGTAGGGAAGTGTTGCCAAATTTTTTAAGTCCATTTGAGACACTAACTAACAATGAACATCATATCACATTCTTGAATGGGATATGACCCTTACCAATAAAGCAATTACAACGCATATGTGCTGTCGAATTCATGTCAAAATCTCATTAACTTCTTTAAATGTGTATGATTGTTTAGTATACTTTTTTAAATGTATGTGATTGTTTATTTTGTGTATGTGTTTATCGTCTTAATTATATAGAATGAACTCTGATCGTAATTGGATGTACAAACGGAGGATTGACGGTTATCTGTCTAAAGAGTTTTTGGATGGAATCGAGTCATTCATTGAGTTCGATCGCAAAGAAAAATGCTGAATGGAAAGACAGTGATAAGTTGAAATGTCCTTGTAGTCGGAAGAGGTGTAGCAATATTAATTACTTGGACACTGAGACGATCACGCAACATCTGCTGAAACATGGGTTTGTTCCGAATTATCACACATGGTTATTCCACGGTAAAGACCATCTTTATGAACGCGTAGTTCAGAATGTGATCCCTATTCCAAGCCAATCAAACATTCCGGCCGATCCAAATCCATACATCGATATGATCCATGATGCTGCTGGTCCGTCATTCAATCAGTCTGAAACTGTTGAGGAACCACCCAATCCAGAGGCTCAAATATTTTATGATATGTTGAAAGCAGCGAATGACCCATTGTACGAAGGATGTAAAACTCATTCGAAGTTGTCTTTTGTTGCTCGGGCAATGAATATAAAGTCCGAGAATCACATCTCAGAGAAGGGTTACGATCAATACGCATCGTTGTTCAAAGAAGTGTTGCCCGATGGTAACTCGGTAACTGAGAACTTCTACAAGAGCAAGCAATTACTTCGAGGCATGGGTTTACCGGTTGAGAAAATTGACACATGCCTCAATAAGTGTATGATATATTGCGGAAGCGAAGACCGTGATCTCAAGAGTTGTAAGATTTGTGATCATCCACGATTCAAACCAGTGAACTCGACCAATAACAAACGGAAGAAGACAAGCACACCGTACAAGAGAATGCATTATTTTCCTTTGACTCCTCGTTTACAACGTTTGTACGCCTCTAATGCCATAGCTGCGGACATGAGGTGGCATGCCGAACATGTTGTCAAAGACGATATTATGCATCATCCATCAGATTCAATGGCTTGGAAGCATTTCAACGACCAATATCCAGACTTCGCATCTGATTCTCGAAATGTCAGATTAGGTTTATGCACCGATGGGTTTCAACCGTTTGGAAGTTTCGGTCAACAATACTCTTCATGGCCTGTAATAGTCACACCTTATAACTTCCCACCGCACATGTGCATGAAAGACCAATACATGTTTTTAACGGTATTGATCCCAGGACCGAAAAACCCAAAAGACAAAATTGATGTGTTTCTACAGCCCTTGATAGCTGAATTGCTTAATTTGTGGGAAAACGGTGTTGCATCCTACGACATATCCAAAAACCAAAATTTCGTGCTTCGGGCTGCATTGCTGTGGACAATTAGTGACTTTCCAGCTTACTCGATGTTATCGGGTAGAAGTACCGCGGGTAAAGAAGCATGTCCTTACTGCATGGAACGTTCTGAAGCGTTCAACTTACGATGCAGTGGCAAACAATCGTGGTTTGATAATCACCGGAAGTTTCTTGAAGCTGATCACCCTTTTCGAAGGAATAAGGTAAATTTTCGAAAGAACAAAGTTGTCACTACTATGCCCCCTGCCCCACGATCCGAGACTGAAATTCTTGCCGAGATTGATCGCCTAGGTCTTTTGAAAGTGACTGAACCAGACACAGCTCTAGTGAATGCAAATATTTTCAAGACGACCGGTTGGAAAAAAAGAAGCATCTTCTGGGATTTACCGTATTGGAGCACTAATCTCATTCGACATAATCTTGATGTAATGCACATTGAGAAAAATGTTTTCGATAATGTCTTTAACACAGTCATGAATGTGAAGGGAAAAACGAAAGACACACCGAAATCGAGAGAGGAGTTAAATGATTATTGCAGACGACCCGAGTTACAAAAGGACCCTGTAACTGGAAAATATCCTGCAGCGTGTTACTGTTTGGATAAAGCTTCAAAAACTTAGTTGTGTGAATGGTTGAAGGGACTAAAATTCCCAGATGGGTATGCAAGTAATCTTGGGCGATGTGTCGACATGATTGGTTTGAGATTGATCGGCATGAAAAGTCATGATTGTCACGTATTTATGCAAAGACTGATTCCGATTGCTTTTCGTGATTTGCTACCGCAACCAGTTTGGAAGGTGCTAACGGAGTTGAGTTTGTTTTTTAAAGAATTGTGCTCTAGGTCTGTAGGCACTCATGATATGATCAGATTGGAGCGCGAAATACCGATAATATTGTGCAATTTGGAAAGGATCTTTCCCCCGAGCTTTTTTGATTCAATGGAGCATTTACCTGTTCACCTGCCACACGAAGCCAAAATCGGTGGCCCAGTCCAATACAGATGGATGTATCCATTCGAAAGGTACCTTCAAAAACTGAAAAACAATGTAAGAAACAAGGCTAGAGTAGAGGGTTCGATGGCGAATGCTTATCTGGTTGAAGAGATTGCTACCTTCATGTCATTTTATTTTGAAGATCACGTGCCTACCAGAATTAACAGTTTGGGCAGAAATGAAACAAATAATGACATTGAAGGAGAACATGTTCATGACGATCGACTTTCATGCTTCATACAATGGGGAGAACCGTTTGGGGGAGCGCAAAAAAGGTTTCTAGACACGAAAGAGCTTAATGCTGCTACAATCTATGTTCTGTTGAATTGCCCTGAAGTCGAAGAGTATGTGAAGTAAGTTTCATACTACTAATCGCACTTGAAGTATTAATCAATATGCTCTTTCACTAATAACTTATTAATTTTTACTATGTCTATGTCTGTAAAAGTATTTACACAGAGATGGTGAAGCAGCATGACCCGAGAATTTCAGATGCGAGGCTCAATGAAAGGCTAGACAAAGAATTTGCCAGTTGGTTTCGAAATTATGTGAGTTTGTAACTTATTACATTTCCAAAGAATGGACTACAATTACTAGTTAACTTGATCATTATTCAAATGTGTAGGCTGAAGACCCGGCAAACAATGTTGTGAACGAAGACATCCGAAATTTAGCGATAGGACCATCTTCTTTCGTGACAGTATATCCTGGCTGCAAAGTAAATGGATATAAGTTTCACACTGTTGAATACGGGTCTAACAGAAATTCGTCCAATATGGGTGTCTATATTCGAGTAAGTAGTTACTTATCTGAAGATGATGACTACTATGGACTTCTAAACGAAGTTTTATATCTCGACTACACGGGAATGCTTCAAAATAAAGTCCCGATGTTCAAATGTGATTGGTTTGACCCTACACCAGCAGGCACGAGACTAGATCGTCGATACAGGCTGGTCGATATCAATCACAATCGACGTTTCAGAAGCTACGAGCCATTCGTTCTGGCATCACAAGCCACACAAGTTTATTACTCATCTTACCCGAGTACTCGTAGAGAGAATAAAGATTGGTGGGCAACATATAAGATAAAACCGAGGGCTTCTATAGAATATATTGAACATTTATCAGACTCTTTTCAAGAGGAAATAATTGAAGATCACGTCCCGGTACAAGCAGACGATGCGTTGCTTTTGTTAACAAATTCTATCAATCCCGAAGACACTGAAATGCTAGATGATGCTGATGAACTAAATGATGATAGTGATGCTCTAGGATCGTTTGATGAGGATGATGATAATATAGAGTCATCCTCAGGTAATTATATTGTAATGACGTGTAATATTGTTGTTAAGTAGGTATTTCACTGAATATTAATGTTGTTATTATATCAACAGATGGCGGGTCGAGGTAAACGCAGAGGTGGAGTTGGTCGAGTTGGTGGAGGTGGTCGAGGTGCCCTAGGTGGTGGACTGGGAGACCATGATGGGGATGACGCCTTGATGCATTCTCCTTCTTCTGGGAGTGTTCCTGCGACTCCTTCTTCAGGGAGTGTCCCATTGACTCCCACTACTGATATTGCTCATGCTGCTACTCCTCCGAGTGCAGATGCCTCCTCTTCACCTGCTCCCGCTCGTACCGAGATTTTTCCAAATTCAAACACGTAAGTATAATTTTATTTGAATATTAGTAACTATTGATTTTGTATTTTGTTAATTGTGTCTCTTGAATGTAGTTTCGTTGCTCGCAATAATGTGAACATTGCATCCGAGGTCCGATAGATTATTGAGGCTCGTATCCACCCTGATGGATATACTCTTGCTAAGGTCCCGAAGAGTCATCAGGAGATTTATTGGACCGAGTTTCAGGTACATGTGTTGATACTTTATTATTTTACACATTTATATGTTTGATTTTACTAACTTATTTATTTTGTCTGTTTTGAAGCGTCGCTTCTGTTGGGATAGGAGCAGGTACAGTGATGCTGAGATCTATAAACAGTTCAGAGTAGTGTTGATGAGGAGGTACAACAGCCGCATTAGCGAGTGGCGTCAGAAGTGGAGGGAATCGAGGGTGAAGCCGAAATGTGTGCCCGATGAAGTTTGGAAGAACTGGTTGGTGATCTTCGAGACAGCCGAGTATAAAGAGAAGTCTGAGCGTTGTACGAAGAACCGGATGAGTGAGCCCGATGGGCCAGGCACCGGCATTTCAAAGGCCGCTGGAGGATCTCGATCGGGCGTCAAATATGCCATGGACATTGTAAGATTTTTAAATTATATATGTTTTCATATTTTTAATTATATATGTACTTAATTATATATGTTTTCATATTTTGAAGACCGAGGAGTTCGGTCGACCTGCGACGGCATTGGACGTTGCAAAACGTCTGCACGCGAAGAAGGACGGGACCCCGACATCTCACCGAGCACAGAAGATCATTGTAAGTTTAAAACTATAACCATTTAACTTTATCTAACTTATTAACTTAAATTATTCTTGACTAATTACATATTTTTAATTTTTGTTTTAGACTACTAACGAGCCCGTATGCTTGTCGTTGGGAGCAAACAAGCTGTCAAAATGAAATTTATAATTTAGCCAGTACCCAATCACTACAAAAGAGTAGATAATGGTAAGTACGTGGGGTCGGTCCCACAAGGAGGCAATTACAGTAGGTGATCTCGGCTTTGCCCAAGGGGTTGTCACAAAAAGATTTTGGTTTGGGGTGCTGTGGGCACAGCGGTTTTGCAATCGTTTCAACACTTTGACCTACTACGGCTAACCAAACTAACATGCAAAGTAAATAAAACTGAAAATTAAACAATCCAAGCACTCAGATCTAACAGAATACTAAACAGAAAACTTAAATCAAATGGGAAACAAAGCATCCGGGCAGACAACTTCACTCAGGATCATTAGGGCAAACTACCGTTCATTGGCACTAAGGATTTTTACCAGCGGTTTGTCAGCAGTTATAGGGTGCATAAGACAAAAGTGGTCCTATTGCGTCACGCCCAACAGTTGCCCCACCCCTCATCTATCCTTACTGTGTAAAGAGAAGGCTAGCTAACACTTTGCCTAATCCCCTGGATCTGAACAATTCGATAACCTATGCGACCAAACATGGATCTAGTTTGCCCAAACCCGCATTACCCTCTAGACAGACCCGCTCGGCCAATAGCATGCTCGAAACATACGACCGCATCTCCTGCAAGTTCTAGTGCTATGCCCGCAACAATACTACAAAGTACATCTATGCGGTTTGCCAATCACCAGTATCCCAGTTTGTAAAGGTTCACTAGTGGTCGTCCTAGTTTACCCAAACTCCCCAGAAATAAACCTCAAACAACTTTGCCTCGGGAACAAACACCCAACCGGTTAGTTCAGCCCCTCCAACCTCGCGGTCTAACTAAACCCTAATTTCACCTTCGATCTGTCCCTGCCCAGATGCAAAATAACTTAGCCAATCATACAGAAATTAAAAGACAAAATAATTAAGGGAAATAGAACTATATTATTCATGCCTTCAAATCGTAAACGTTTTTGAAGGAATTCAAAGTACGGAATTAAAAACTTAAAAACATAAAAACATGGAATTGTTTCTCAACCCGAAGGTTGGATCTACTCAAAACAAACAAAGAGACTCGGACGAACAGCTCCGATCTCTATCTCCGGCAACTCCGGCGGCGACGGCGAACTGCGGGACCGGCGGCTCTTCCGACTTCTCGGTGCGTAATATGTTGTGTCTTTTGCTGCCCGTCGCGCCCCGCCTTTTATAGACTTCCAATTTGAATTTTGAATTCCCGGCTGTTGCTCCCTCCTAAAGAATAGGCGTCCTTGGTCAATGGGCTGGGGGATAAGTCAGATCCCCTGAATCCAGGGATTCTGGTATGCTGCCAGCTTGCCCGCAGTGAATCTCCTGTCTTCAGCCGCTCTCTGCCCAAATTGAAGTCTGCAGGTATTTCTTCTCCTCCACAGGTGGTCGGACCAGGCACGGTACTTGGTAAGATTTCTGGGTCTTCTACTTCGTGACCTTACCCATTTGCCCGATGTGGTCAAACTGTTGCTTGTCACTACCGCTCCAGAACTTTGCCCAAAGAAGGGGATTTCCTTGCCTCTTTTGCCCAGTGCGCCACCTGTTACCTGCATCACCACACACTCTGCCCAAACACCTAATTGTGCCCTCCCAGACACGTTAACGACTCAAACTGACTCAATAAAGGGTGTAAAAAAATGCTCTAAGATGAGCAAATAAAATGGCTCATCAGAACCGCACACACTTGGATACGCTTGTCCCCAAGCGTGGGCTCTGATTTGCCTGACTCAAGACCAAAGTGAAAACAGAAATGAAAGGAATAGAGAGAAATAAAGCAAAGGACTTTAGCATGATCAGTACAGGTAGGGGTGGGGAAAATATCGAAATATCGAAATATCGATTTTATCGTATCGAAAAATGTCGAAAAATGCCGAATTTTCGATATATTGAAAATTTCGATACGATATGATATCGTATCGATAATTTTCGATACGATATCGATATAAAAATTTATAAAAATCGATATATCGATATATATCGATATATTGATCGGTATATCGGTATTTCGGTATATATCGATATATTGATCGATATATCGATATATTTTGATATATTGTTCAAGTGTTAACATAATCACATAATTACTTTAACCATTTCATTATTTATTTTTTATAATAAATGAATTAATTATAATTTAATAAATGTATTACTTTAATTAAAACAATTTCTGCACATTAATACTTACGAGATCTAAAATTCTAGATCTAGTTTCCAAAACCAAAACCCTAGTTCATAGATCGCTCTCACCGGCACCGCTACTCGCTTCTCTCATTCACGCTACCACTGCAAGTCCTTCCTCCACAGCAGCGTTCTCACCGCCCATCGTCAGCGTTCTCGTCACGAGTGCACCGCCACGAAGCATCATCGTTCATCGATCGACCAACACAGCTCTCACCGGCACTACCGCCAATAAGGTGAGATATTTTTCTTAAAAATCAACTCAAAATCATTTCATACAAGGCCCAGCTCCCTCCTCCCGTAAAGCTCCGGCGGTGACTTTGGCTGCGGCGGCGGAAAGGGACGGCGGTGCCCCACATCCATTCACACTAGACATTTTTTAAATACATTTTTTCTCTTCCCTCCCCTCCCTCCCTATCTTTAAATTTCCATTTTAGGTCCTACATAAATTATTCACAAGAATTGAAAAAAAAAACATTTTTTTTCTAAACAGAGAGAGATGGGAGGGTGAAGAAAAGAGGGCAGTGGAAATGGAAAAATAATTTAGAGATAGTCTGTGAGATGGGTTTTTTATTTTATTTTATTGTACTCCATTTTTATTTTTATTATATTTTTTCTGACTGGGGATAATTGATACAACCCCTTCTCTTTATCGTCCCCGTGAAGTTAAAAACTGGGGATATTTTTTCATGTGAAGTTACTTCAAAAGGTATTTAATAAATAGTAGTATAATATATATTTGGACTTTAGTAAATTTAGATTATTAACTTTTTTTAACATTTGCAGGCATTTTGTTGCTGCTGGAAATCAGATGTTTGGAATTGAAATTTAAATTTACGTAGTATTTAATTGACGATTTGAATCTTGCTTAAAATTTGGAACTATTTTGGGACATAAGTTTGTTTGATCATATTTTTTTGTGTGTTTTTATGTTTGTTAAAAATAAAAAATGTTGTCTGTGTTCTTATGTTTGTTATAAATGTTTTGTGAATTGTTAAAATTTTGGTATGTTGAATTTTCGATATATCGAAAATTTTCGATATATTTCGGTATATTGAGAATTCGGTATGCCTCGATATGAAACGGTATTCAATTATATCATACCGAAAATTCGGTATATCGATTATCGATATATCGAAAATTTCGGTACGATATCAATATAGTTTATTTCGATACCGAATTTTCGATACGATATTCGATATGATTAGTTCGACACGATACGATACGATATCCCACCCCTAAGTACAGGGCATAGTACATACAGATAACACAAAATTCAAGTAAAGATAAAAATAAGTCAAGAGTCTGTTCAAGGTATTTGGGTTCACTCCCTCACAGTGTTTCTCTCTTTTCAGTGTATGGGTTCAATGACACTCATTTTCTGCTGTGACTCCACTTTGCCTAAATTTGCCTTATTGCTAATCTGAGTTTGTTTTAACTAAGTAGGGGGGTTATCAAAGGGGCTTTTATTGGGTTGTAGTGTTGGGCTCATAAGGGTAGATTTTTCTGGGAGTAGGCTCTGTTTGGGAAGAGGGCTTTTTGATGTTAGCCTTTTCTCTGCCACTTTGCCCCTTTTCTTACGGGCCTTAGCACAACAACTATTTATTCTATTTTTTTTCTTTTTTCTTTTTCTTTTTTTTTCTTCTTTTTTTTTTTTTTTTTCAACACTATGCCCTAACTCCCTCTTTTCTCTCTGGCTGCCTATGTAATGTGGGCATAATACCAGATGGGTTCACAAAGAATATTCAATCAGGCTCAAAGGGGCTAGCAAGGGACAGTGTTATTTATTTAAGCAAAAGGAAACAAGAAAATGCCCTAATCATCTAACAACCCTACTCAGTCAAACTACTCATTTCAGCAAACAGGCAAAGACAAGCATTGTAAATATCACAGCAGACTCTCAAAGAAAGAAATCATATATCAATGTTGGCTCAATTCTCACAGTTTGCCTAGAACAGTTCCATCATCCCTATTTCATGCATCTTAACTATAAAGTTTGAGTAACTGTATGTACGTTTGCCCAAAGTGATCACATAATCATGCTGACTCGATTAGAAACAGGGGTTTGCCCTTTCCCTTTCCCCCCTCACACACTTTGCCTGGGCAAAGTGTGCAAAAGTAATAAGATTGGTAGGGGCTACCCACGACCAGACTGTGACTCAAAAAGTTTGGCGCACCTGCCCCCTCACACACTTTGCCTGGGCAAAGTGTGTGAACAGGGAGATCAACCTAGTCTCCCCCGAACCAAAGCGACTCGGGGGTGACCTTAACGAAAACAAACAAAACAAAAAGGAAAAATAAAACCTAAAAACTACTAAAACAAGGGAGGGTACAAATTAGGAGGTGGAGGCAGGTGTGTACCTGAATCCACTGTAGTCAAAGTATGCGATCATCATCGCCTTCACTTCCTCGAACACCTTCTCAATCTTGTCCAAACGCGCCTCGATCGCGCCTTGCCTCTCTGCAACTTCCTCCTTGACCTTAGCCTCAGCAACCGAATCTATTGCCTCTGCCTTCACTGCAACTGGTTTCTCCACCAGGAACTTCACTTTGCCGTCACTCAAAGGCACAATGTCCTGCATGCGCTTGAAGCACTGGATGTCAAACTTGCCCTCCATCATCATGTCCAGCTCTTTGCCCTTCTTGATCAGGTTCATCTTCGCAGCATACACCATTGGGAAGTGGGCCAGTGAGAGGCGCTGGAGGGGGTGAGTATGCAGCCACTTCATTTGGACACAAAGGCAGGAACTGAAATGCAGCCTAATCTTCTGATGCATGCACCACAGTATGCCCAGTTCAAGATGGGAAACCGCACTGCTGGTGTCCGTCTTGCCAAAGAAATTAATGGCCAGGATCCTGTGGCAAACCCTGAGTGCATGGCTCTTCAACTGGATTGACTTGGTGCTTTGCCCCACGAACTCGCCTCCTTTGCCCAGTTGCTTCCAGATCTTCTGCAGCTCCTTCTTTGTGTACTCTGGCAAAGCCCTCAGTGACTCCTGGTACGCCTTTGACTTCAGATCCGCAATACCTGCCATATCCAAACACAAATCAAGTTCATTACCACCAATAGAAACACCTCGACCAAACAGCTCAAACTGAATTCCTATAACTCCCTCGTCCTTGGTCTCTTTGATACCCAGAGACCCAAAGAACTCCCTTACGACGCCTTCATTGATTTTCCCAGACCACTCAAGGAACGGCTCCCACCCTATAGCCTGGAAATAGCCTCGAACCTCCTTCTCCACACCCATCAGTTTGAGCGATTCAAAGCACACCGTTTTGGGGGCCGCGATTTCGCGCGCCGTGGTTTCAACCGCCTTTTTCTTCTTTGTGGATGCGCGGGTCCTGCTTTTGGGGGCTGGGTTTTTTATCACCTCTCATCTTCTTCCTCTTCCACCGGAGTTTTACCGGCGGCCGTCGAATCTTCCTTTTCCTTGTCGTCGGAGGTGGATCCGGCAGTGGGGGTGGGAGTAACCTTCTTCTTGCCTTTGCCCGCCGCCTTTTCTGCTTCTTTTTCGAGGGGCTGTCAGCGGCGGCTTTGCCCTCCTCCTCCTGAGCGGCGGTGGCTAGGGTTTCCAGATCCTTCTCGCTGGTGGTTTTGGACTCGTCGATTTCTTTGGCCAGATCGTCGATTGGGGTGTTGTCTGTCTCCGTCGTGGCTGGGCTGGGTAAAATGGTGGTCAGGGGTACGGCGTGGACGACTTCCACGACGGTGGGGGACTTGGGCTTCGCTGGGCTTGACTGCTTCGGCGACACCATCTTCTTCAACTTTGATGCAGCGGTACCTATGGTAAGATCAATTAGGGTTTTGTTAGGAATTTTTCTCAATTTATTTTTCGCTCTAGTAGATACCATGAAGAGAGAGAAGAGAAGGTATATAATGTGTTTTTTGAATTTTGAAAACAAAGGAGTTATTGGCAGTTATCGGGAATCGCGGGATAGGGATAGAGGCGTGATGATGGTGGAACTGCAGAGTCCCGGATGGGACGGTTTTCAGTCCTTGAAAATCGCAACTGCCTAGTTGCGTATCCCCGATTTATTCTCATCTTCCTGTGTATGCCCAAAGTCTCAGTCTGCCCAAAGTGTACTCCTGCAAAATCAAAAACAAAAATACCCTTCCTCACGGCATAGTCAAAGTCTCTTGTTACAAGTAGGTTTATTCCTAATCTAAATAAAGGGAAATAACAAAAATAAACAAACATACCAGGTTGCCTCCTGGCCAGCGCCCTAGTTATAGTGTCGGGCAGGACCCAATTGTTTGATTCGATCACTCAATCAGGGCAAGCTGCCCTTCCAGATTCTTTTGCCCAAAGTAGGGCTTCACTCTACGACCATTCACTTTGAATATGTAGTCATCGTCTTTTTTGCTTTTCAACTCCACAGATCCATTTGGGCTGACATGGTGAACAAAGTAAGGTCCTTCCCACTTAGAGGACAGTTTGCCCGAACGGAACTGATTCCTGGTTTGGTACAGTAAGACTAACTGTCCAGCTTCAATTTTTTTCTTCCTAATCAGTTTGTCATGAGCTCTCTTAGTCCTCTCTTTGTAATGGGCAGCATGGTCATACGCCTCGATGCGAAGCTGCTCCAATTCGACCAAGTCAAGTTTACGCTCGTTTCCAGCCAGGTCCCAGTCAAAATTGACTTTATTTACAGCCCAGTGTGCCTTGTGCTCTATCTCTACGGGCAAATGACAAGCCTTCCCAAATATCATTCGGTAGGGAGAAATGCCAAATGGAGTCTTGAACGCAGTGCGGTATGCCCACAGTGCATCATCCAGTTTGCCTGCCCAATCCTTCCCCTCTGGCCTAACTGTCTTCCTTAGAATTGCTTTGATAATCCTGTTGGATTGTTCTGCTTGGCCGTTTGCCTGGGGGTGATAGGCACAGGTGATTCGATGAGTAACTCCATATTTCCGCAGTAGCCTCTCAATGATATAGTTGCAGAAATGGGTCCCCTGATCACTGATAAGCGCTCTGGGCACACCGAAGCGAGTGAAGATATTCCCTTTGAGGAATTCAGCCACAATGCGCGAATCATTGGTGGTGGTGGCCTTTGCCTCGACCCATTTGGAGACATAATCAACTGCTAGAAGTATGTATTCCTTACCTTGTGAATTCGGAAATGGCCCCATGAAGTCTATGCCCCAGACATCAAAGATCTCTACTGGCAGTATGGGCACAGAGGGCATTTCATTTCGCTTGGTCAAGTTGCCTTCCTTCTGACACTCGTCACACTTCTTGCATAGGTCATAGCAGTCTTTGAGCAAAGTGTTCCAGTATAATCCGCAATCCAGAATTTTTCTTGCCGTTCGCTTAGGCCCAAAGTGGCCTCCACAGGGTTGCTTGTGGCAGTGATCCACTATGCCCTGCTGCTCAGACTCAGGAATGCATCTTCTAAGGACTTGGTCTTCACATCTTTTCCACAAATAGGGTTCATCCCAAACGTAGCTCCTTGCCTCACGTTTCTT
Source organism: Euphrasia confusa (assembly GCA_954870475.1). Lineage (NCBI taxonomy): Eukaryota > Viridiplantae > Streptophyta > Magnoliopsida > Lamiales > Orobanchaceae > Euphrasia > Euphrasia confusa. The sequence goes on along the minus strand of OX940957.1, from coordinate 9,872,127 downwards.
CTTGTTTTTCTCATAATACGTCATGCCTTCTCTGAAAATCCCTGTAACCATAAAGTTCACAAGGTCAGCAAACCATGGCTCTTCGCCCAAAGTGGTAATAGAATATAAATGCTCATCAGGGAACGTCTCGGTGATAGGCATGTCCTCTTCTTTCTGGAGAATCCTACTGAGGTGATCCGCCACGAGATTCTGATTTTCAGACTTGTCTCGAATTTCAATGTCAAACTCCTGGAGTAGCAGGATCCATCGGATTAGCCTTGGTTTAGTTTCCTTCTTTGCCATGAGGTACTTCAGTGCAGCGTGGTCCGTGTACACTATGGTCTTACTGCCCAGCAGATATGACCTAAAATTCTCAAAGGCAAATACTATGGCCAAAAGATCCTTCTCAGTAGTGGCATAGTTGCTTTGGGCAGCATTAAGGGTCTTCGAGGCATAGTAGATCACATGCCTTTCTTTTCCTTTCATTTGCCCTAACACAGCTCCTACTGCATATCCACTTGCATCACACATCAGCTCAAACGGCATGCCCCACTCTGGTGGTTGAATAATAAGCGCTTTGATCAATCTTTCCTTCAAGTGGTTGAAAGCAGCCTTGCAGTCCTCATCAAAGTCCCATTCTACATCATTCTGAAGCAGTCTGGTCAAAGGGCGAGCAATTTGGGCAAAGTCCTTCACAAAGCGTCTGTAGAAGCCAGCATGCCCTAAGAACCTTCTGACTTGCTTCACATTCCTTGGGTATGGTAGCTTCGAGATGACTTCGATTTTTGCTTTATCCACCTCTATGCCCTTAGCTGAAATAACATGTCCAAGGACAATTCCCTCTTCGACCATGAAATGGCATTTCTCGTAGTTCAATACAAGGCTCTTCTCCACACACCTTTTGAGCACCATCTCTAAGTGTTCCAAGCAGGAGTCAAATGAGTTGCCGTATACGGTGAAGTCGTCCATGAACACTTCAATTCCATTCTCGAGCAGGTCAGCGAAGATACTCATCATGCACCTTTGGAAGGTTCCTGGTGCATTGCATAGGCCAAAGGGCATTCTCCTGTAGGCAAAGGTGCCAAAGGGACAGGTGAAGGTGGTTTTGTCCTGATCCTCTTGAGCAACCCATATCTGCATATACCCTGAGTAGCCATCTAGAAAACAGAAATGCTTCTTCCCGGCCAATCTCTCTAACATTTCATCAATGAAGGGCAAAGGGAAATGATCCTTGCGGGTTACCTTGTTCAGTTTGCGGTAGTCAATGCAAACTCTCCACCCAGTTTGTAGTCGTGTGGAAATTTGCTCATTCCTTTCGTTCTCTATGACTTGAAATCCAGACTTCTTTGGTACCACATGCACTGGGCTAACCCACTTGCTGTCAGACACTGGGTAGATTATGCCCACACTGAGAAGTTTCTTGATCTCTTTGAGCAAAACTTCCTTCATTGCTGGGTTGAGCTTCCTTTGAGGATCACGTACGGGCACAGAGTCATCTTCCAGAAGAATGTGGTGTTGGAAGATGCTTGGACTTATCCCTCTGATGTCAGCCAAAGTCCACCCTATGGCCTGTTTGTACTGCCCCAGCACATATCTCAACTTTGCCTCTTCTGCCTCTTGCAAATAGGCACTTATGATGACGGGCAAAGTGTCATTATCTCCCAAATATAGATACTTGAGATGCTTGGGCAGTTTTTTCAATTCTAGCATTGGTGGCTTTTCAAGGGAAGGCACCATGATCATTTCTTCAATCTCTATCGGTTTGCCCGGGTTGCCTTTGAAATCCTCCAGAGAGTCTAACTGCTCAACTGCCTCTTGCAGTTCTTCTGGTTCGCCCTCCATATCAAACTCCGTAAGCCCTTGCTGAATGGCTATCTCAGTATGGTCATACTTGCCACATTGGAGTGCCTTTGCCTCCACTGCCTTCTCAATTTGGTCAATGTAGTGGATCTTTTCGGTGTCGGCTGGGTGCTTCATGTATTTGTAGAGGTCAAAGGTGACCATTTCTCCTTCGAATTTGCACGTTAGCCTTCCGGTTTCGCAGTCGATGTGGGTCCTTGCTGTTTTGAGGAACGGTCTGCCTAATATCATCACGGGGGCTTTACTTGATCTGCCCATATCAAGCACATATAAATCAGCAGGAAATATCAACTCTTCCACTTTGACCAGGACATCTTCCAGTATGCCCTCAGGATAAACATTAGATCTGTCAGCCAGTTGGATCACAACTCGAGTGGGCTTCAGTTGCCCAATTTCCAGGTCTTCGTACATCGTTTTGGGCATAACGTTGATTGATGCTCCCAGATCGAGCATTGCCTTCTCTATCTTCATATTCCCTATGATGCACGGAATGTAGAACATGCCTGGGTCTCCACACTTTGTAGGTCCAGTCTTTTTAATCACTGCAGAGACATTCTCCCCTACCTCAAACTTCGCATCATCCTGATACTTGACCTTCTTTGTGCAAAGCTCCTTCAGGAACTTAGCACATCTGGGCATAGCGTTCAGTATGGTCAAAAGGGGCATATTGATTTCCACCTTTTTGAACATTTTGAACATCTCTTGAGTTTCTTCCTTCTCACGGTTTTTACTCAGTCTGCCCGGGTAGGGTGGTTTGATTTTCGGTGGTGGAGATTTGTCCCTCTTTGCCCTGACTATCACCTCTTCCTGCTCAATATCTGTCCCAGGGTCTTCCTCGATGACTGGGGGATCATCTAACACGGGTTCTTTGTCCTTTACTGCAGACTTTTCCACTATGGTAAGTGGTTTGCCACTCCTGAGCTGGACGGCATTAACATGAGCATTGTTCACTTCGACTTTTGGGGGTAAAGTACCTCCTTTCTGTTCCAGCTTTGCCACCACTTGGGTAAGATGTGAGACTTGGGCTCCTAGATTTTGGAACTGCCCTCTAGTCTCTTGCTTGAATTTCTCATTCTCTTGGTGGGCTTTGGCATTCTCTTGCTGAAACTTAATATTTTCTTTGACCAAAGTTTCCATCATTTCAGACAAAGTAGGCCCTTTGGTCTGAGCGGGCTGGTGGTACATCCCTGGGCCTTGCTGTTGGTACTGCCCTTGTTGATTGTAACGCTGGAAATTCTGGTTCCCATTATACCCCTCATTGTAGTTGTTCCCATACCTATTATCATAGTACGGTTTCCCCCTTCCTTGCCCATTACCGTTGCTTTGTCCCATCGCTTTGACCTCCTCATCATACAGGGAGGGGCATTCATCAGTGGCGTGCTCTGTGCCCTGGCAGATCTGGCAAGCTTTTACTCCTCTCTTTGGCCCGGTGGCCATACTGTTCATAAACTTCTCCATTGCGCTGCACAGTTTGTCGATTTTTAAATCCGCAGCTGTGGTTGTCCCCAAATTGGTCCTGGGCAACTCACTTCCATCATCTCTGAACTCCTCTGCCATCTCCTTGAAGAGTTTAAATGCCTCCTCAGCACTTTTATTCAGGATGGACCCTCCACTGGCAGCGTGCAAGAGGGTTCTCTCGTGCATCCTTAGCCCAGACACAAAGTATTGGATCAAGTCGTGATCAGGGATCTGATGCCGAGGGCACTTTGCCAACATCTGCTTAAACCGTGCCCAATATGCGGGAAACTCTTCGCCCGCCCCCATCTTAATGCTACTGATGTTCCTTCGCATGTGTTGGATTCGGGCGGCAGGGAAGTATTTCTCCAAAAACTTCTGCTGGAGCTGTGCCCAAGTAGTGATTTGTCATTCGGGCAGAGTGTAGAGCCACTCTCGTGCTCCATCCCCAAGTGAAAAGGGAAAAGCCAGCAGTCGGATGTATTCACTCAAAGGGGGCCCTCCCCTTATAGTTCCGCAGGCTAACTCGAAGTCTTGAAGATGCCTCTGTGGGTCTTCCATGGGCATATCGCTGAACTTAGGCAGTATTTGGATGAAATTGTGTTTCATCTCCCAGTTCTCGTTGATGGTGGGCAAAGTGATGCCTGATGGTTGGAGGTTCAGATTGGCAGGGAACATCATTTCCCTGAGGGTTGCCATCGTGGCTGGTTCCGGTGAAGGTCTTGGTGGGGTAATTGGTTCACCTCTCCTTGCCCTTCTCGGATTTTCTGCCCTTGGTGTTCGGGCAGCTTCTTGGGCGGCACGTGCTAACGCTTTGGCTAGCCTTGTCTCTTTTCGGATTCGCTTCGCGGTCTTTTCGATCTCAGGGTCGTACCAGGGTACAATCTCTTTGCCCGAAGTGGAATCCTGCATAAACAAAACAAGTCAAACTGTTAGCACAGACGACTTACTGTTGGAAATTTGCCTCCCCGGCAACGGCGCCAATTTTGACGAGCCCGTATGCTTGTCGTTGGGAGCAAACAAACTGTCAAAATGAAATTTATAATTTAGCCAGTACCCAATCACTACAAAAGAGTAGATAATGGTAAGTACGTGGGGTCGGTCCCACAAGGAGGCAATTACAGTAGGTGATCTCGGCTTTGCCCAAGGGGTTGTCACAAAAAGATTTTGGTTTGGGGTGCTGTGGGCACAACGGTTTTGCAATCGTTTCAACACTTTGGCCTACTACGGCTAACCAAACTAACATGCAAAGTAAATAAAACTGAAAATTAAACAATCCAAGCACTCAGATCTAACAGAATACTAAACAGAAAACTTAAATCAAATGGGAAACAAAGCATCCGGGCAGACAACTTCACTCAGGATCATTAGGGCAAACTACCGTTCATTGGCACTAAGGATTTTTACCAGCGGTTTGTCAGCAGTTATAGGGTGCATAAGACAAAAGTGGTCCTATTGCGTCACGCCCAACAGTTGCCCCACCCCTCATCTATCCTTACTGTGTAAAGAGAAGGCTAGCTAACACTTTGCCTAATCCCCTGGATCTGAACAATTCGATAACCTATGCGACCAAACATGGATCTAGTTTGCCCAAACCCGCATTACCCTCTAGACAGACCCGCTCGGCCAATAGCATGCTCGAAACATACGACCGCATCTCCTGCAAGTTCTAGTGCTATGCCCGCAACAATACTACAAGGTACATCTATGCGGTTTGCCAATCACCAGTATCCCAATTTGTAAAGGTTCACTAGTGGTCGTCCTAGTTTACCCAAACTCCCCAGAAATAAACCTCTAACAACTTTGCCTCGGGAACAAACACCCAACCGGTTAGTTCAGCCCCTCCAACCTCGCGGTCTAACTAAACCCTAATTTCACCTTCGATCCGTCCCTGCCCAGATGCAAAATAACTTAGCCAATCATACAGAAATTAAAAGACAAAATAATTAAGGGAAATAGAACTATATTATTCATGCCTTCAAATCGTAAACGTTTTTGAAGGAATTCAAAGTACGGAATTAAAAACTTAAAAACATAAAAACATGAAATTGTTTCTCAACCCGAAGGTTGGATCTACTCAAAACAAACAAAGAGACTCAGACGAACAGCTCCGATCTCTATCTCCGGCAACTCCGGCGGCGACGACGAACTGCGGGACTGGCGGCTCTTCCGACTTCTCGGTGCGTAATATGTTGTGTCTTTTGCTGCCCGTCGCGCCCCGCCTTTTATAGACTTCCAATTTGAATTTTGAATTCCCGGCTGTTGCTCCCTCCTAAAGAATAGGCGTCCTTGGTCAATGGGCTGGGGATAAGTCAGATCCCCCGAATCCAGGGATTCTAGTATGCTGCCAGCTTGCCCGCAGTGAATCTCCTGTCTTCAGCCGCTCTCTGCCCAAATTGAAGTCTGCAGGTATTTCTTCTCCTCCACAGGTGGTCGGACCAGGCACGGTACTTGGTAAGATTTATGGGTCTTCTGCTTCGTGACCTTACCCATTTGCCCGATGTGGTCAAACTGTTGCTTGTCACTACCGCTCCAGAACTTTGCCCAAAGAAAGGGATTTCCTTGCCTCTTTTGCCCAGTGCGCCACCTGTTACCTGCATCACCACACACTCTGCCCAAACACCTAATTGTGCCCTCCCAGACACGTTAACGACTCAAACTGACTCAATAAAGGGTGTAAAAAATGCTCTAAGATGAGCAAATAAAATGGCTCATCAACTACGGTAGAGGAGGCTCTTGAGGAGCGTCGAGCCTCTACGCAGGAGGAGCCCGATGTGTACGAGGTCTACCTGAGCCTCGTCCCGAAGAAGAAGAATAGGATCTTCGGAACGGGCACTTTAGGTAAGCTCTTCGGCAGCTCGTCTTCTTCATATTCGGTGTCCTCTTCGGCCGGCCCGTCTTCTTCAGAGACCGAGGAGCGCATCCGTCAGAGCCTGAGAGAGGAGTTCGAGAAGAAGCAGGCAGAGCTCGAGACTCGTCACGCTGAGGAACGTGAAGCTGATCGCATTCGAGCGGAGCAGGAACGCGAAGCTGATCGCATTCGGCTGCAGGAGCAGGAGCAAAAGACGGCTGCCTTGGAGAAGAGCTTTCAGGCGACGTTCTTAGCGATGGAGGCTCGTCTACGGGCTGAGATGCTTGGTCGGCCACAACCACCTCCTTGATTTCTGTCATTTGTGATTTTGTGTACTATATAACTAATTTTTAGATATTTTTGGATATTTGCGTTGTTTTTGTATGATTTTAGATAGTTGAACTCTATTTTAAGATGTTTGAATATTGTGTTTTGAGTTTTGAGTTTGAAAATGTCTTTGAGTTCAGTTTTGAGTGCAGGTTGGGTAATAAAAAACGGAATTGATCCTGCCCAAAAAAACAGAGGTTCCCTACGGCTGTTGCCGTAGGGATAATCCCCGCATGACCCCTACGGCTGATGCCCATAGGGGAGGGACTCCAGTTATCCCCTACGGCTGATGCCCGTAGGGGACCCTCTACAATATACCCCTACGGGAATGCCCGTAGGAGAGGGCTTCCAGGTGCTCCCTACGGCTATCCCCGTAGGGGAGGCCCCTACGGGCTACCCTACGAGTTTGCCGTAGGTGTCCCCTACGGGGAAAATGGGATGGGGGAACGAATTCCCCAAGGGCTCCCCCTACGGCAAACAAAAGCCCGTAAGGAAGCTGTTCCCTACGAGGCCGGTCCCTACGTCAAATTCCCGTAGGGATCCCCGTAGGGGAAGGTGATCCCTACGAGGCCGGTCCCTACGTCAAATTCCCGTAGGGATCCCCGTAGGGGAAGGTGATCCCTACGGCATTCCCTACGGGAATGTCCGTAGGGATCGGCAGTTTTTTTGTAGTGGCAGATCATCTCATTAAAGTAATTAGTGTGTAATTCGACCAAAATTATTGGATTTAAAAATAAAAAATAAAAAAATAAATAAGCACCTATGATGGGAACCCAGCTTTGAATTAGTAACAACTAATGATAAAGTTCAATGGGTAATAACAAGTCATAGTAATGTGCTTGATAGCACTAGTGTATTTCAAAACAATACAATTATAACTAGTGGTGACAATTGCCAAAAGAAGAGGATGAACATATTGTTCTTAATAAAGTATTAAGTCTAAAGCAATTGAGACAAATTAAAGACTTTACCTAATGAAACATAGAAGTGGTGCCGCTTCGATTAGAATTTGTGATATTCTATTAATGTTTACGAAAGTGACAGGATTAGCACATGGTCATATATAATAGTGCTAAGGTTAGTTAAAATCTTTTGAGAAATATAATAATAAATATATTATGTGTGTTATATTTTTCGTTTAACATTTAAGAGATTAAGGTTCAAATCTTAAAGATACATATCATTTCGTTAAACTTTAAAGTATATACACTAATTGAAGGTCCAAATCGAAAGATACCTTCTTGTATTCATAATATGTTTAAAGTGGAGAATATACAAATTAATGGGGGTTGTTAGTAATTTATATCTGTTATTTTACGTAAATAAAATAAATTGTATCTGTTGAAACAAATATAATATTTTACGTAATAAATTAATTATATCAATTTGATATAAGTTAATAATTATATCAATTTGATATAAGTTAATAATTAGTAAAACAGATATGAGATTAATTTTTTATTTAATAAAGGTTAATAAATATTAACGCTGAAACGTTGTGTCCAACAAAGTTAAACGTTGTTGCGCTTAAACATTGTGTATAATAAATAGGGAATATTACATAAACCTGCCCAAGGTTTGGTGTTTTTTAAATTCACCTACCTGGTCGAAAAACTGTTATACTCACTCCATGCATCAAGCCTAAGATTGATTCTTCATTTTCCAATATTTGCTCAACTTGATTACGTTCATTATTTTATTTAGAACTCTCTCTCCACTTCCGTATAAAATTAATTCAGATTGATAATAAATTATTTTATAAGTAATTCGTAGATAATTATAAAATGACTATAAAATTAATTCAGATTGATAATAAATTATTTTATAAGTAGTTTGTAAATAATTATAAAATTTTATTTCGTCAAAATCTAATTTTAGGTGAATGAAAAATAAATTATTAAAAATAGTCAAAATAAAAAGCACTCAAAATGAAATATAGATTTTTATAAATTTTAAAAGATTGTGAAACACATTTGTGTATAACAAAAAGTTATTCAAATTGTTAAAAAAATATTATTTTTATTTGTATATTTTATTTAAATCAGTTAAAGTTTTAAAAATGTCTCTTATTAGCACCTTTACTTATTTTGCAAGATAAATAAAACTTTTTTAATGTTGCAAAATAAACCATAACTTTTATTATTATTTACAAAATTAAATATAAATAATATATTAATTATAAATAAATTTTAATATATAAAAAAATTCACAAAAATATATTTTAAATTATTAAGTCATCTTATTTTCACCATCTTTTATATATATATATATATATATATATATATATATATATATATATATATATATATATATATATATATATATATATATATATATATATATATATATATATATATATATATATATATATATATAAAGAATTTTGAGTGAAAATAAAATGTATTAAGAATATAAAAAATACAGTATATTTTTATATTTTGTAAAATATTTTAATTTATTATAATTAATATAGTCTTCATAATACTAATTATAAATAAATAACTCTTATTAAAAATTATTTATGAAAAATATATTAGTGACAAAATGAGAAAATTTAATAATTTATAAATTATATTTTTTGAATTATTTCAAATAAAATTTGAATTTATTATATTATTTTAATTGATTTTGCAAATTATAAAAAAATGCTGGTTTATTTTGCAAAGTTAAAAAAGTTTGGCTTAGTTTGCAAATGAAGTAAATGTGGTAATTTTATATGCTATTAACTCTAATTAAAATAGATTAATTTTAGATAATGGAATTAATTTATATTTTTTAAGAGAATATTTTAAAATAACTATTATAGATTTTTAATTTTTTTTTCCTTACACCTCAGCGACATTAGTCTCTCAACCAACCGTGATGATTCATGTGAATATCAAGCCCTGTTCGGGTTTTCCTAGCTTATTCATACGTACAACAATTATATTCGATGAGGATAAGACTGATTACTAGTGTTACTCGTTTTTCATCTTAAAAAATGGAAGTTGTAATTATCAGAAATCAATTCAACATCTTAACGTAGGTTGATTACTAGTAATTGTGATGTGGATACAAATCTTAACTTACGCAAAGGTTGAGTACTAAGTAATTGTGATGTGGATATATACAAAGAAGACAAAACAATTTACTCAAATCGCTGATCTTGTTTGATTAACATCATCTATTGTTACCATTGGATTTTTTTTGCGTCAAATCATTGTAACTTTCTTGAATGAAATTTCTTGTTGATCATAATGAGAATAGTTACAATGAATAATGCTCTTGGAAATGTGAAATTGACATCGGCGAAAATTCAGCATGATATTAATAGATCCATTTATAATTTAACTACTTCATTTATTCTTGGAGATTCCGGGGACGAATATTTGTTTACTATATTGGTTGATGAGGCTCGTGATATATCGGTGAAAGAACAAATGGGTTACGTTTGTGGATGAAAATGCATGGGTACATTGTTGAACGACTTCTAGGAATTGTACATATTTGTAATACGACGTCATTATCCCTTAAGATTGCTATTGATTCTTTGTTGTGCCAACATGGTATAGCTATATCGAGCCTGCGAGGGCAAGGGTACGATGGGGCTAGTAATATGCGAGGATAATTTAATAGTTTGGAAAGCTTAATTATGAAGGAGAATGAGTCTGCATATTATATTCATTGTTTCGCTCACCAACTACAACTAACACTGTACCCGTTGCAAAAAATAACTTAAGCAGTTGTTGAACAATATTGTTGATGTGGCTTCACATTTTTTGATGTGGTTTCACAGTTGAACAATATTGTTGGAGCTTCATGTAAGCGTAGTACCTTGTGAGAAACAATTTGAAAAAGTTGTTGAAAGAATTCACAATGGTGATATATTGACCGGGCGAGTGTTAAGTATCCCACATATGTTGGAACAAGGTCATAAAGCTCAAATATAAGTTGGATTACCTTATCACTTTAAAAAGACCTTTTAAGGTGTTATTGGCTCAACTTTGACATGGTATCAGAGCAGACCCAACACGATGATAAGTGCCCCAGCTGATGAAATTTCTAGCTTGCCCAATGATGGCACTATGTCCTCGAGTAGAGCTGACAAAACTGAGCCTACTTGTGAGGGGGCGTGTTAAGTATCACACATTTGTTGGAACAAGGTCCTAAAGCTCAAATATAAGTTGGATTACCTTATCACCTTAACAAGGCCTTTTAAGGTGTTATTGACCCAACATTGACAGCGAGGTATGAATCAAGAAAAATCATATAAAAGGGCAGGAGTTGCACGTTGGGGTTCATATTATTATACATTGTTGAGTTTATTTGCTTATATCCGTCGGTTATTGATGTTGTTTTACTTGTTGAAGAAGAAAGGGAAAGATACCAAGCAAAGAGCACAAACAAATAATCTGTTGGTGTTCCTGGAAATTTATGAATTCATATTTCAATTGCACTTTTATGAAAAATATCTTAGGAGTCACTGATGATTTATCACAAGCTTTGCAAAAAAAAAATCAAGATATTGTCAATGCTATGATGCTCAAGCAAGCAAAACTGCAAAATATGAGAGATCATGATTGTGATTCTTTGTTGATTGAAGTTTCTTTATTTTGTGAAAAATATAAGATACCTATCACAAACGTGGAAGAGTAGTTTGTGTCTCATGGAAGATCTCGACTCAACATTGAAAAAAGACAAATGTTCGCATTATCAAGTTGAAACATTAAATGAAGTGATAGATTTTCAACTCAATGAGATGAACAACCGTTTTAATGAGGTGAACACAAATTTATTGTTGTACTTGTCTTGCCTTGATCCATCAGATTCAATCTCTACTTATGATAAGAGAAAATTAGTTCAGTCTTTCCTAGTTTTATTCGCTTGATTTCTCTCAAATAGATTTAATGCGACTAGAAAACCAACTTGATAACTTTATCTTTAACATGGAAAGTGGTGATCAATTCTCTGAAGTGATAGGGATCGGTGGGCATAAGAGAATGGTTCATTTGAAGAAGCATTGAGTGTATCTTTTGTTGTATTTACTTTTGAAGTTAGCATTGCTACTACTTGTCGCAACAACAATTGTTGAACGAGCGTTTTCAACAATGACAATAATCAAACTTCACTCCGTAATAGACTAGGAGATGATACGATGAATGATTGTTTAGTGCCATATATTGATCGAGATGTGTTAGATAAAATTGATAATGAAGATATTATTCATTATTTTCAAAATATGAAATCAAGCAGAGTGTTATTGTAATGTTAATAAATATTTTATTTCTACTATTTATATTGTATTTTTTTTAATTTGCACTCTCTCACTAATTTTCTAGGTACGTCACTGGATGCATGCTGAAATATTTATACTACAATCACAAAAGTTATCTCACTTATATCTTTTATTTCAAAATTCTTAAGTTCAAAGAAAATTAATATTGGGATGCAATAAATCAGGATCATTAATTGTGAGCAAAACTTGGTCAACAAACTGAATCAAAAATTAAACATACTTCCATTGATTTTCAGATTATTTCAATCCAAAATAATTAATGATATTAGAACTTTAAATATAATAGACGGGGAAACATATTTTACACAATAATTAAGCAAAAAAATAGCATTCGTTTTATATTTATCGAGCTTTATAAATAGAGCATAAAATTTTGTGTTACTTGAAAACCAAAACAATTCATGTTTTAACACTTATTTTCGCTTTTCTTTACTACTTTTCTTTTGGAGTTTTCAAGATACCTATAGTAAATTCTTCACAAAACTATAATATTTTTTTAATATAAATTTTTATAATCAAAGTGAAAATACAAATATACGACCTCCATAAAATATTGTTTATGTATAATTTAGAAAAAAATATCAATTAGGCTTTTTTTCCACATTTTTTAACCAATAAGGATTTTGAGAAATTACGCGTGTCATTTAGGCCGCCTAAAATGTGCAAAGACACTACTACCCCTTGCTCTATTTTCTATTCCTGTTCGCAATACACAGATCTCAAATCCCTAATCTCTCTCTGAAACACACCTCGCCACCTCCTCCTCGCCGGCTCTTCCTTCTACGACAACCCCCTCCGCCGAATCGCCGCCAAGGCCTCCCGCAACCTCGAGTAGAAATAGATTAAGGGTATTTTTGTCCTTCCAGTTACATTTTTCAGCTCAATTGACACAAAAAGGCCTAATTACTACATAAATTGGAACTTGACCTTATTAGTCAAAAAATGTTGAAAAATGTCTAATTGGTATTTTTCCCTATAATTTATTATTATTATTTATTGTATTATAATATTATGATTTTTGATTTTTTTGTTGTCGAATTATTTAAGTAGTACCACTGCCCGTGCAATCTTTATTATTATGATTTATAAATTATATCCGCATGTTTTTGTTTTTTTTCATTTTGTGTTTATAATTTTTTTTATTTGATTTATAGATGAACCTCTTAACAACGGGTTTTAGTCATATTATCATTTTTAATTTATTTATTAATAAATATTTATGAAGATCCTATATTTATGAATTTATGATTTTTTAATAAATAAATAAAAATTTATTTAAAATAATTTATTTATTTATTTTAATTATATGAAATAAAATAATATTTCAAAGAATTAAAAAACAAATAAAAATGACAATATAATTTATTAATACAACATTAAATTTAAATTAAATATCTTAAAATTTCAAATTTAAAGTAATTTTTTTTAAATAATATTTAATATAAATATAAAAATTAATACTCATATCAATGTTTCTTTTTTTTGTCGAAAAATAATTCTAAAAAAATAATATGCATCTAATGCAAGTCGAATCTAAAGAGAAAAATAAAAGTAGAAAAGTGAACAAATTTATAAGGACGAATCTGGAATGGGGGCTGAAAATATAAGGACGGGTAATGGATATCGATTTAATTGCGCTTCATAGAAAAAGCCGATTTTGACTATCGTGCGAATTTAATTTATATTGTAAATACTTCGAAATTTTGGATCGAAGATTCGCCGGCAATTTGATGATTGATGTGCATCGACTATGGATGAATCTTAAAGGATGAAGAAAGCACAGAGAATCAATGCGGGCCTTGAAGAAGAGATGACGACTATATTTCTTTCTCGTGTAATAGAATTTTCGAAAGAGAAATAGAAAACGAACTATTTTCTGCAAAAAATAAATACCAAGTAAGCCGATTATTAAATTTTATACAATTATAAAAAGGAAAAATTATTTAAAATTTGTTTAATTAAGAATTTATAAATGATTTTTACTTTTTATTTTTAATTTATATGGTGATCACAACATTATTATTTCAAAGAAAATTATTTAAAATTCCGAATTTATAAATATTTTTATTTTTTATTTTTTAATTTAGTGTGAACATAAAATTATTATTACTTTTCAATTGTTCCACACGCGGTGAATTCATGAATTATATATGTATAGATTCACGCGACATTAGTGAATTCATGAATTATATATGTATAGATTGGTCGACGTGACATAAGTGAATTCAGAAATTATATATGTATATATTTTTACGATCAATATATTAATTATGTAATAATTTTAAATTTAATAATTATAAATATGACATAAAAATAAATGTTCAATATATTAATTATGTAATAATTTTAAATTTAATAATTATATATATGAAATAAATAAAATTAAATGAAAAATACAGTGACGTATATGCAGGAGAAAAATGTTACATTTGAAAATTAATGTTTTTTAAAAAAATGTTAAAAAAGAAATTATGAAAATAGTACTCCTTCCATTTCATACTAATTGTCACACTAGTATGGACACAGATGTTACGAAATAATATTATTATATTGTTATTAATTAAAATTAGTATTGTGATTTTTTTAATTGAGAGAATAACATTTTTGTTGGGTAAAAGTGATATATTTTAATAATATTGTATTTTTTTAATGTATAAATTGTAATAATAATTTTTTTATTTTTTGTTATTGCAATTAGTATGAGACAGCTCGAAAAGGAATATGTGATAACTCTTACTAGGCCGTTGCCTAGTTAAATGTATGATAGTTAGGTTAACACAAATATTTGGTGTTTGGTTTTATCTTATTAGGCCCGTGTTAGATAATTGGCCCGCTAGTGATTATTGTTTACCTTCAACTAAATTATCAACCTAATATGGGAAGTTGGACTCACTCAATTACACAGTAACTAGGTTAAAGCCACAAATCATTTTTCATTTTCCAAATACTTTCCTTTTCCAAATTTCACTCTTCTCCTTCTCCCGTAGCCGATTCAAGATTTGAGATCTACTCTTCATCTCTTCAAATTTTCACATAATTATAATACAAAATTTCACTAAATATTTTTAAACCGATTCAAGATTTGTGATCTACTCCTCATCTCTTCAAATTTTCACATAATTAAAATACAAAATTTCACTAAATATTTTTAAAATAGCTAAGGGAGAAGAGAACTTTCACATAATTAAAATACAAAATTTCACTAAATATTTTTAAAATAGCTAAGGGAGAAGAGAACGAGAGATGTTTAAAATGGGCCTAATGAGCCATTGTTGGTTTCGATTTTTAGCCATGGATTGGGGAGGTAGGGAGAAGGTCTACTAACTATTGAGGAGTTTTACGATTGTTTATTAATTATTTGAAGTAATTTGTGTAGAATTTTTTTCATAAATAAAAAATTGAGTCTTCGTAAAAATTCATCGAGTTTGTCCTGTTTTTGATCTTGTGCAAACTTTAAATTTAAGTTTTTTTTTTCAATTTCCAGGTTAAATTTTGTTTTTAAAAAACCAAAAATAAAATTGGATTTTTTTTGTCCATTGAGTTAAATATGTGAAGGAGAAAAGGAAAATAAAACAAAAAATACCAATATATGATTTTTTTGTTAAATTTACCGTAATAGTGAATATCACAAAGATGTTAACCAAACATCAGTTTATTAATACTACCGTTAGGTTAAGATTCTTATCTTGATAGATAACTTATCATTCGGTTTATAGTTTTGGCCACCAAACGAGGCCCTAGAGTATTACGGGAGAAATCGAATGTATAATAACCGAGTTAGAATCGCAAATGATCCCACCTGAAAAATCCATTCTCACATAAACCCCATAAGTCAATCAATTTCAACTGTTCATCCTTTTTCAACTGTTCCGGCAAGAAAATCTCACGTGATAAGCACGTGCGTGATGATTTGGCACCGGAAGCTGACCTGGCCACTGGATATTGGCGCGCAACTCATTTCTTCCGCCATGTCATGTGGGACCCACGCGTAATACAATTTTTTTTTATAAAATGAAAACGCTAATTCAGAACCCTAATTTCATTTCTTCATCCCCAATTCGCAATTCCCCTAAATCGACCATCTGAGAACCCTAATTTCTTAGCAACTTTTGCTGGATCGAAATCAGGTTTGCCATTTCCGACCTCAGCACGTCGATTATTTCATGTAAATCGTTCTTCTTTCTGACCTATGCGTACATCGCTGAATGAAAGCTGGTTTTTTTTACACTTTCAGGAAAATGTCGACTAACTCTGTAAATTTAAGAATGAATTTTGGAAGTGCGAGTCGATTTAGCTATGAGAACAGGCTTTGCGGCTCCTGCCAAAAGAAGCTTCAAATTCGCATTGTGTCTGGTAACACTAAAAACTACCAGAAGTTGTTCTATTATTGCGAAAAACACACGTTCCAGGGGTGGTGCCATCCAATTAATGTTAATCAAATTTGTGAGAGCTATGATGTGAAAGCTGAAGAATCTCTGCAGTTGCTAAAGGATGTGAAAGCCAGAGTGGAAATATTTGATGATTATATGAAGAAAGGTGAAAAATCTGTGCAGATGATAAAGGAAAGGCACAGTGGAAACAATGTCACAGTTGATTAAAGTTTTTCTGTGTTTATTGATTGTTGGGATTGCAGTGTTGTTTAGGATGTAATTTGAATGATTGTATTCCTAGATAAACTTGAATCTGTAGTTGTTATGCTTTATTGAATCAGTAGTTGTTATGTTTTATGTATTGAATATGTAGTTGTGTTTTATGTATTAAATCTGTTTTATTTGACATGAATCATTTGACATGTAAATTCAACAACTACATTCATTAGCCACAACAGGAAATTGATACAAAAGAAGTTCAAACAGATCCAAAAACTCAATTGCATATATTTATCTAAAATAAGGGCAAGTACATTCTAGTACCCACAAAATACATAACATAGTCTGTTTGGTGATCACAAATATTCCAAAACACCATCAAGTACATTCTGATGCCCACAAAATACATAACATAATCAGTTTGGTGATCACAACTATTCCAAAACACCATTGCATAAACTGCCCTACTTGGTCTTCTCATTTCCAATGAAAAATATTTGCTTTTTGGAGGCTTCTCCTCTTGTTTGTGAGGTGAACATAGGCTTGTATCCAATCAGAGGCATTGTTGGGTATTTGAGAACACTAGATTGAGTACAGCTTGATCCTTTGAGCTGGTCCCAGCATGTAGGTCCTTGAAGAGATGGAACCATAGGGCAGCCACTGTTGAACTGATCTAGTAGAGCTCCAAACTGGGTATCATCTTCATCCAATAATCCTCTAGTGCTTCCAGTAGTAGCCCTACCTCTTCCTCTCTCCCTCCTCAATGATGCCCTGATAGAAGATTTTATTCTCCTAACCTATATGTAAAACCAACCAAGTCAGAATATTCATGAGTCAAGAAATACAAATATTACACAAACTATGTGAACCTGTGGAGGCACTTCAGCAACACTATCTTGAGTTGGAACTCCTTCAAACTCAGTATGCACTCTGTTACTCCCAGAAGTAGCCCTACCTCTTCCTCTCTCCATCCTCAATGCTTCCCTGATTGAAGATTTTGTTCTCATTACCTATGTGTAAAACCAGTAAATGATGAAAATAAATATGACAAAAACAGTGATATGACAAATTACAAAAAAAATCAATACCTCAAGTTTCTAATTTGTTTGTGGAGGTCTGATCACACTTTCTTGTGTTGGTACTTCCTGAATCCCATCATCTACAGCAGGGAAGGGTAGAATCACACCAACAACAGAAAGTAAGATGCCACCCCTTGCTCCCTTCATCCAACAGCCATCAACACCAATGAAAGGCCTACAACTCTTGAATCCTTCCTTGCATGCAGAGAAGTAGACATATATCTTTGAAAACTTTCCAAAATCATCTATGTCCAGAACAGTAGTAGTAACAGGGTTTGATGTCTTCAATTCCTCACAGTAATCCCACGGCTTGTTGTATTGAATGTCAGGCTCACCTTGAATAATATGGAGTGCAGCTTTTCTAGCTCTGTATGCCATCTGCTTTGAGACTCACATTTTTCTACCACAGAAACAGACTCTTTAGCATTCAAATTTTCAACTTCTTCAACCATAGACTCACTAACATTCAAATTCACAGCTTTTTCTACACATATCTCAAAGAACTTACATCTACCTGGTTCTCTAGCCCAAGTCAGTAACTACCTGTTTGTTTTGAAATATAATTTCTTATTGTCTACAATAGAGCAATAAGATTTATGACCTGTTAACCCCAAATTCTCACAAAACAGGTCCAATCTCTCCAACTTCGCATTTTTTTTCAAGTCTACAAAGTCATACAGAACATGATCTCCACCCAAGTAAATACATGATGTTGACCCAGCAAACTTACCTCCATATCGCAGAAGCAAAGAGTAGAAAATAATCTTGTTGTTCTTCGCATACAATTTCCTCCTTGCAGGTGAGCTATTCGCGTCGGTGCTCTCCGCAACACCCATTTTCAGGTAAAGCTCGTCTCCTTTTTTAGATTTAACGGGTGAATTTCAAGATTTTTGGTGGAAAATTTTTTAGGGTTCTTTCGATTTGGGAGTGGAATTGGGGAAAATAAGCTTAGGCTTTTTCAAATTGTATTGTGAATTGATGATAAAGGACGGTTACAATCGAGTTTCCTCTTCAGTTTTAATTAAACCCTGTTTTACACGAATATTACAAGAAAACCATGCAGGTTTTCCCTCCAATTCGCATTTTTTTGTTTTTTTTTTATTCTGAAACATGTGGGCCCCACAAAAAGAGATGCGCGCCAATATCCAATGGCCAGGTCAACTTCCGGTGCCAAATCAGCACGCATGTGCTTCTCACGTGAGCTTTTCTTGCCGGAACAGTTGAAAAAGAATGAACAGTTGAAATTGATTGACTTATAAGATTCATGTGAGAATGACTTTTTCAGGTTAGATCGTTTTCGATTCTAACTCTATACTGTATTAATCAATCTATATTAACCAATCCTAGTCATTTAAAATTGAGAGGGAGTACTACTCTTTATAGTCGGTCTACTCCACTTTAAAAATTAAAGTTGGGGCCAAAATCAAAAATCGCAAATCTAGGGCATCATAAACCTTTCCCCTCCGACGCGACCGAATACAAATCAATATGGCGGCGACAACTGCGATTCCGAGAGGCGGTAGCCGGCGAGACATGGCGGAGGATGACTCTAAGCTCGTTTTCGAAACGTCGAAAGGCGTCGAGCCGATCATGAGCTTCGACAAGATGGGGATTAAGGAAGACCTCCTCAGAGGAATCTACAATTACGGATTCGAGAAGCCCTCCGCCATTCAACAGCGTGCGGTTCTTCCGATCATCTCCAGACGTGACGTCATTGCTCAGGCGCAGTCCGGTACGGGCAAAACTTCCATGATTGCACTCTCTGTTTGCCAGATTGCCGACACCAAGTCCTCCGAGTATGTTTTTGTGCTCACTTCCCGCTTCTTTATGTACAGTATTTTTTACACTGCTAATTGGCTGTTGTTTTCCGTGTAAGTTCCTATGCACTTGTATCTATTTCTGTTCCTCCTTAAAAAAATGAAATTTCAGTGTAATGCATTGTCTTGAATAGGGTTTGTGTTATACTTTTTATTGTTATAGAGTTCTTAGTTTCTATGTTGAGGTATCATTCGCTTACACCCTTTAATGTGTTCTTTGTGGTTCTATGGTTAAATGTTGAAGAACTATTCGTTTATTTGATACTTACAACCAAATGACTAGTACTTTTTTTCATGTGTTGGCTTGTTTGTTTACTGTTAGGGTCCAAGCCTTGATTTTGTCTCCTACAAGGGAGTTGGCTACCCAAACAGAGAAAGTAATACTGACAATTGGAAACTATATGAATGTTAAAGCTCATGCTTGCGTTGGAGGCACAAGTGTTGGCGAGGATATAAGGAAATTAGAGCACGGAGTTCATGTTGTGTCTGGCACTCCCGGTAGAGTTTGTGACATGATCAAGAGAAGAGCTCTGAGAACTAGATCAATCAAGTTGTTAATCCTGGTAAATTCTTCTTACGTGATGTATTGGGGCCTTTCTTGGCATATTAGTTGATTTCCTGTACTATATGTTTTATAGCATACTTATATTGCTCTCACTCTCATTCTTTCTCCTTCTGGATTTTTTTTAGGATGAGTCTGATGAAATGTTGAGCAGAGGATTCAAGGATCAGATATATGATGTTTACAGATATCTTCCCCCTGAGCTGCAGGTTTCCGTTTTCTCTCTCTCTGTCTCTCTCTGATCTATTACTAGAACAACACTCTTGGGTGCCTAGTGCAGGCATGCCGTAATGTGTTAGGCTCACGAGACCTCAATTAGGTATCATAGACATGTTAATATAGGAATAGAATTGTACTTTGCTATTTGGTTTATAGAAAATTACTTAATTTTGCTATTTAGCATCGAGACTGGTAAGCGTGTTAGCCCATGACATTGAAAATAAACAATTGTCTATTTGCAGGACTGAATATAATAATACTACATCTTTTATTGGCAAATTAATACTGAATATTGAGAGTGTACAGTGGACAGGCATTGGAGAAAAATGCATCTTTATTATATAGAGTTTCATGTGAATTGTAAACTTGGGAACATTTATTTTTTGGATTCCTAGAGATTATAATAATATGTGCTGACACTGTAGGTTGTCTTAATCTCTGCCACCCTCCCAAATGAAATATTGGAGATTACAAGTAAATTCATGACTGACCCAGTTCGGATCCTCGTAAAGCGTGATGAACTGACACTGGAGGTAACCTACCATTTATTCTGGTTTATGCGAGTAATTGGTATCACAATTTTGTTGAGATTAGGGGGAATTTATGTTTAATACTGTAGCATTTTTAGGTCGTAGCCTATCCTGAAATCCAATGATATATACCAAAAATAACATCCCCGTATTAACTTTAGAAGCAACAAACAAGTAGCTAGAATGCTTTGGATCTTATCACATCTTCTATTCATTAGTGTATCTGACCCCCTCGTCTCTTTCCTTCCTGTTGATGTATTCTTTTTTCAGGGCATCAAACAATTTTTCGTCGCAGTAGAAAAAGAAGAATGGAAATTTGATACTCTGTGTGATTTGTACGATACTCTTACCATAACACAAGCTGTTATCTTCTGTAACACTAAGCGAAAGGTAATCTTATCCCCTCCTTTATATGAAATTCCCCGATGTTTATTAACTGTTTTTTGCAGTTCTAATGTGTGCGCTTGTTGATAATTACTGAATCTGATTTTCATTTTGTACATTGAAAACTTTATATAACATTACTTTCTGCCTGATTTTATTTTCCCATACTTCTACAATCTTAAAGTCCTTGCCTAGGCTCTTTAGGCTGAGCTCGACCGTCTATATTTAGCATCTAGGCCCCTAGCCGCCTAAGTGTAGCCTAAACCGGCTTTGGTCTGCCTTTACCTGCTTAGACGGTCCAAGTAGGCTTAGGGAGACAACTCGAATTTGATGAAAAACTTGATGAATCGAATGAAATAAATGGTGGTATGATAAATTTCGAGTTTAAAGACCAACATCGAAGGATGATTAAATACACAAAGAAGAAAGTGATGTCAATTTTTAAATTTGCAAGTTATTTTGTATATTTGCTATGTTGGGGCTTGCTAATATTATGTTCAGACTATTTATGAATTGTTATGTAACTATGTTAAAATATTTCATTAATATCCATAAAAATATTATTAAATTATAGTAATATTAATTAACTAAATACAAAAATGTAAAATGTCTAATCCTGTCTAGTTCCAGATTAATCCGTTTAGCCGCTAGTCTTTGGGTCACCGTCGCCTAGCGCCTTTTAGAACCTGGGCTAGGACCCAAATTCTACTATGTTAGAAATTAATGACCCTACATTTGCTCACATGAAGCCACTAATTTGGAAATGAAGATGTATATTGCATGAGGTTATGAAACACTAACTTGCTTAAAGAGTTGCACATACTTGGTAGATAATAAGAAACTGACCAATAAAGAATCCTAACATATAAGTATTGTGTAACAAATATTCATTGTCTTACAATTTTTTTCCTATTCATTTCAATGCTTTACCTTTGGAAATGGTAGGTTGATTGGCTGACAGCTAAAATGCGTGAGAACAACTTTACCGTCTCTGCCATGCATGGTGACATGCCGCAAAAAGAACGAGATGCAATTATGGAAGAATTCCGGAAAGGGGAGACCCGAGTTCTTATCACAACAGATGTTTGGGCTAGGGGCCTGGATGTTCAGCAGGTACTTCTCTACACTTGTTCCCGTGTTTGACAAGTTTGTCCATCAACAAATGCCAGTATTCTCACAATTGTTGTCCCTGTGTTGAATTTGTGATAGGTTTCCTTGGTGATCAATTATGATCTTCCCAATAACCGAGAGCTTTACATCCATCGCATTGGACGTTCTGGTCGCTTTGGGAGAAAGGTATTTTTATGTAACATTATTTACTATTCTCAGCTTAGTTTTGTTTAGTATTTTAACATCTAGATAAGATTAAAAACGACTGATAGTGTGATTGTTTTGGGGCTGAGAGACTTTTGAAACTTCTAAACTAATGATGGTGTTAATGATTGCTGTTCTGTAAAATATGTGTTTTGTGATGGTGTGCAGGGTGTTGCCATAAATTTTGTTAAAAGCGACGACATCAAAATCCTGAGAGATATCGAGCAATATTACAGTACACAGATTGATGAGATGCCGATGAATGTGGCCGAGTTAATTTAAACTTCTGTTTCCTTGTGCAAATATAGCATTCTCTACTTGGTGAAAGCACTAGCAGTGAGAAAAAGGTTCTTGAAGATTTGGGATGTTGATTAGTTATATAACTATCTTCCCCCTTCTTTATTTCTGAATTGTGTGATTTTCGGCATGATGGGGATTATTGTATAATATTTTCGAAATTTCGATTTTGCTCTTTATGTCGTGCGCTGATTCAGTTTACAATCTTCGGGTTTCATTTGATATTACATTTTCACGGGTTGAAGTGTTTTTTTTTACTAACTGATGTTTCATGTTTGTGATTGGTAGGGATTGACGTTTTACTCTTGTGAATACAGAGGTATGATCTTTTGGATATGTGCAAATGGAAAGGGGTAAATAAGTCAAAAATAAAATGACTGAATTGACTGTGAAACACAATATAAATAGTACAGTGTTATCAGCATTCAATCTCAACGAGTTAATTATATATCTTCAGACCGCATCTCCTAGGTTCACTCCAAGACACATTAACACTATTCAAATTCTCTTCATTTTCAATAGCCAGAGCCATGTACCTCTTCCAATCCTCGATCACCATCTTAAGATCGTTGATTTTTCTTTTCAGTCCGACGCAGCAATTCGCGTGCATTGTGACCACCAGGCCAAGATCCTCGCTGGGCTCACAGAACCCACCGAAGTAAGCCGTGCCCAAGTACCTAATCCTCAACCCAATGTCTTCTATGAACTTGTCCGACTTTATCTCTTTAAACACATCCTGGTCGTGTTTTCCGGGGTAATAATCTTTCGCGGCGAACCAGAATTTGTAGAATTGGATGCTGCGATTGTTCGACTTCACGTAGGTAAACCCTCCGTTTGGAAATTCGTTTGATTTCGAATCCAGATCGCATGCGATCTGGAAGTCGCCATCCGGGTGGAATCTCGGGAACGGATCTCTCAGCCACATTATATCAGCATCCTGAAAAAGTTTATAAAAGTTTTTATAGTTTGAAAACATTTTCAACGAGTTTTCAAGAACTCACCGAGAACACAAAGTCGAATCCCATCTCAAGAACCAATCGTAGGAAATCGATCCTTCTCCACATCATCTTCAGATAAGTGGCGCTCATGAAGGCCGACAGTCCGGAGAAGTCCACGTCATCATCCGGCGTCAGGGCGAAACAGTGAAGGTGCACGTCGAGGCAACGAGAGTAGGCCTTTTGATCCAAAGCCACGACCACCACATGTTTCAAAAGACTCTGTGTCTCGTTTCCGACTCTAAAACTTTCCAAAAATAGATCGAATATGGAGTTTGGGTCCGTCCATGCTGCATTCAGGGTTGTTATTATAACCGTTTTTTGATCCTTCATGGATGCACTCTTCAATATACTCTCCAACTTCTTCTCATCATTAACCTAATTAATAAATATATCAAAAAATGAAAACAAAACCAATAATATTCTTCTTATCATTGCTATAATATTTATAATGATCACAAAAAAAGAAAAAAAAAATCATACACTAGATGTTAGGCCTTCAGGTTTGTAGCCACGAAACCAATAAACGATGTTGGTGGCGTGATTCGATGAAGAGTAGAGTGAATAAGATGTCTGCACAAGCTGAGTGGAATAGTCGGATTGATTCATGAAGAGACATATGAGCCCGATGACGGTGAATAGTAACGTGATTTTAACGATTGCAGCGCCGGAGAAATGGTGACGGCGGCGGTGGTTCTCGTGACCTTTAGGGTCGTATTCATCGTAGGGTCCGCCACGTTCAATTGATTTCATCTCTCTCGTGTTTTGCAAATGCAGTTAGATTAAGACGCAGCTATATAAATTGAAGATGAAGAATATATGTGTGTGCAATGAATGAATATCTTCTTTTTTTTTACACGATTTTCATTTTCTTGTAGGAGTATAATAGGTAAGAAAATGTGTGATAAATCATTTGGATGTTAGAATGTGATTATGCAAATGCGGTAATACTTGAAGCATTATGAGTAAGAATGAATGAGATTATTTTTGGATTATGCACGTGGATAGTAAATAAAAAATAGTAGTACTATAGTAGTAGTAATTAATAAATAAGTAGTTTATCAATGTATTGTTTGAATCATCAAATAAATCCATCAAAAAGCATAGAAAAATACAACTTTAAAATACTTTTCAATTCACCCACTTCTTATGGGCAATTTATATCATAGACTAGGATTACTCCCAGTGTCAATTATAATGTGATTTTAGTGTTAATTAATAAATATTTATTTGAAATGTTTTTATTAATAATAATTTATTTATTATATAATAATGATTTATGTTTATTTTTATATATGTTTATCTATTTTTTGAATGATAATTTTGTATGTTTATAACGAAGATTTAGACTAGATTTATGATATAAGTATTGCTTCTTTTAAAATTTTTTAGCACATAAAATAATTGTAAAATTATATAGAATTTTTTAGCACATAAAATAATTGTAAAATTATATAGTAAAATTGGAAATTTAGTTATATTGTAAAACTTTTTTTACAGAGTTAAATTTCTTTTTATAATTTGCTGAAGAAGTGAATTCGGATTCTTCAAAATTTAATTAACATTACTAGTGAATTCATGTTTCCTAACTATTTAACTTAATGCTGTGAGAATAACTCAATAACAAATAGTAATGAGTAATTTGTTTCACATCTTCATCTGATTTTTTCTATTTAATTAACTCATTTAACTACTCAATTTAATATCAATTCCTAAACCTAAATAATATATATCTTTGAATTAATTTCTCAAATGGAAGATATTAATATTATTTCAATTTTTTTATAGATTTATAATATTTCAAAATGAAAGTTTGATTGGTCAGATTTGATTGATAGAAGAGTTAATATAATTAATGTGTAATTTTTTAGAATATTTAAATAAGAAATTTGAGATTTTTTTAGAATATTTAAATTAGAAATTAGGTATTTTTAGAGTATTTTTTTATACTTAGTTATTTATTGTCATCTTTATAAATTTGAGATTTTGAGAGTGCAAACATCTTATTGAAATTATATTTATTTATTAATTTTTTAATGTAATAATAAAGTTGATGATATTAAACTGCTTTAAGAATCCTTAATAAAAACAAACCACCGTTCAAGATTTTATCAAAACTATTACCACTACTACTCGTGCGATGATGACGTGATATTTTTATTGAAAGTTGATACGCATGAAAATTTTATTTTATTTCATAATTTTACTTTCACTAAAATTTTACTTTCACTAAGGGTGAGCATGAGACGTGATTAGGGGAATCTCGTTTCATACTGATAATTTATATTTGGGTCAGATCGAGACGGGATAAAGACTTCCCAAAATTTTAAATAAAATTAAAAATTAAATTAAATATTATCAACTTATAAAATAATCAAAATACAAATAAAATAAAAAAATTTAAAATTTTAAATAAAATTAAAAATTAAATTAAATATTATCAACTTATAAAATAATCAAAATACAAATAAAATAAAAAAATTTAAATTTTTAAGAGAAATAAGTTTTCAGTTTAACAATTAAATTAAATTATTGAATTATTATTTCTATAAGTCTAAATATTTTTTTTATAATTCAAACTTCATAAGTATATAAGTTGATCTATTAATTAAATTAAATTGATAAATAATTATTATTATTTGTAGTTA
Organism: Euphrasia confusa; assembly: GCA_954870475.1. Taxonomy (NCBI): domain Eukaryota; kingdom Viridiplantae; phylum Streptophyta; class Magnoliopsida; order Lamiales; family Orobanchaceae; genus Euphrasia; species Euphrasia confusa. The sequence continues at coordinate 9,845,946 of OX940957.1, read as the reverse complement.
AATTATATCTCATTTTCAACTAAATAATAATAAAATTATGAAAATAAAGTATAATTTATTTAATTATTTTTAATATTTAAAAATTCAACACCATCATATTCATATTGATCTCACCTACAGTGAAAAAAATATAGAACAAATAGAGCAAGAGTCAAGAATCATGGTTAAGCTCTGAAGGGGACAAGTCAAGGTCGAGAACTACTGCGGCCCGTACGTAATTAACTCATCGAAAATAGAACTGTAAAATAGAAAATGTTCATTTATTTCTCTTCTGATCGATAACATTGCAATTAGCAAATAGATATGCAAACTTTTCATTCCAAACGGACTGTAGGCTACAATTCCAATTCAATTACGAGATATTGAAAAAAAATCTATTAATAAATTATACCTAAATTTGATTCTGCAAAAAAAATCTAAATTTGAATTAGAAAAAAAAGAAAAAAAAATGCATAATAAAATAATTAAAGTGTACATGAAATTATGAAAAAGATAAAGAAAAATCCGACGAATATATATACGCAATAATATTGAAGCATGAGAACATGTAATACCTCGACGAAATGAGAAGATGAGCGGATCGGTTGAAATTTGGGAATAGGAGGAGAATGAGTTTGATGAGAATAAAAAAATATTTAAGCAAATAGAAAGAAATAAAAAACGTATTATTAATTAGAATTACATATTCTTTTTCACTGAATATGTATAAATTTTGAGTTAATAATAATATTGGTACACTTGGGATTGAGAGATTTAGAAATTATATATGTATAGATACTATTACCAAATATAAATAAATATAAATTAATTAATTATGAAATATTTTAGAATTACTAAAAATAAAAAATAAAAAAAATTAGAATTTATAAATATTTTTATTATTTTTATTTATAATTTATAGTGTGAACACAATAATATTAAAGCTATTCTATGGGTAGAGATTATATATTTATAGATATTATTAAAATAAAAAATTAAGAAAACAATATTCACGTAAGATTATAAGACTAATGTTATTGAAATATTATTAAAAAAAATTAACAATTCAGAATTTATAAATATTTTTATTATTTTAATTTATAATTTATAGTGTGAACACAATAATATTAAAGCTCTCTTACCATAGTATCACATAGTATCGAGAGATTAAGAATTATATATGTATATATAGATATAAATTAAATTAAAATTAATATTAGTATTTGTTAGCTTTTAGAATCGTAATCTGGCTCTAATACCACTTGTTACGGGACAAAGCTCTGAACGCCACACGATCAAGACCGGTGCCACTAGATACTACTTGTTGCAGATCGACGATGTATAGTACGAATAATAATGCGGAACCCCGAAAATAACTCAACAATAAATAAAGGAGACAAGGAATTTACGTGGAAACCCACTGGAGGAACGACGAGAACTTTCACTATAATATTGCCGATGATTACAAGGATTGATATCCACTCTAAAACCCTCTAATCTCACACAATATTAGTATCTCTCTCACTTGGTGTTCTTCGTGTCTCTACACGCTCTCTCTCAATAATAGTGTCCATGGAGATCCTAATTTATAGATGTAGAAATCCATAAATTAGGCAACAATTAGGAATAGGAATTATAATCCTTTCCTAATATAACTCAAACCTCCTAACCAAGTTAGGAATCCAAAAATACTTATTTCATAAGTCAAGAAGTCATCTAGAAGCTTCTAGGGTCGAAGAGCACGCTGAAAAACCGATCTCGGTTAAGAAACGGGCGCGTCGGGCGCAGACTGGCGCGCCGCGCTGGGTTTACACTAAAACCCCAGCGCGGCGCGCTGGGAGCTCTCGACTTTTGGAGTGCGGCGCGCTACGAGGCTTCTTACCAAATTACCCCGTTTGCGACCTCGTTTCGGCTCGATTCCTTAAGCGGTTTTGAGTCACATTTCAACAATCTCCACCTTGACACCAAACCGCGAAATCCCATCGCACATGTGAAATCTCATCACATACAACACCAAGCCGCGAAATCCCATCGCGCATGCGAAATCACATCGCACTTCATAGTCTCGTCCCTCGTCTTCCTCCAAACGCCCCAACGGGCCTAGTTCCTAGAAGATTGGACCTTCAAAGGTCCCCATGAATCGGAACTTACATACCAGAGTGTCTTCTTCAAGTTGTGAGCCAAATTCGAGATATACCCTCTCGACCGCTTTCCAAGCGCACAATACTCACCAGATTTAGAAACACTCCATCGATCGATATACACTCGATCCTTCTTGTCGACTTTCCTCACATGCCCAAGCCGCACATGGTCTAGTCGTGTAGACTCTTCATCCGAGAGCCTAGTTTTTCCCACGGTTACTTCGTTCACCGCTTCATCTTCATTAAGCTTGGTCACTCCGGCCTTCGATTGCATGCCTCTATGCCGGATAGACTCTTCTACCAAGAGTCGGGTTTCGGCCCCGGTTACTTCCTTCACCGCGCCTTCACGGAGGACATAAGGTCGCTCTGCCTTTTTGTCTCCTCCCAACACTACCAAAGCCTCTTCGGTAGCCTCAAAAACTCCACCTTCTCCGGTGTAGCTAGTATTAACCTCGGTTACTTCTTTCGCCGAGCTTCCATCGAGGACATAAAGACGACTCGTCTTTCTCTTTCCCCGCAATATTACCAAAACACCTTTGGTAACCCTTAAAACTCCACCTTCACAGATGTAGCTAAACATAACTCCGATTACTTCTTTCACCGAGCTATAGTGACATACCTTATTCCCGTGTCGCGACTTCGAATTCTCCGAGTCACTCCCTTTATCACGGTACTTCTTTTGGACGTCAAGTCCATCACACGATGTCACATCGGAGACACCAATACCAATTCTTTTCACGTTCTCCCCCGCAAATAGCGCCAATAACACGGCTACATAGGATATTATCTCGAAAAGTTGCCACAACTCTTCAAATAATTCCCACAACTCCTTTGCGGACCTTGTCTCTATGGTTTCCTCGGTCATGGAGTTCGATATATGAAGGTCGATTGAAATTACCTTCCGATCGAGCTCAATCCTTCTGGACTCCTCCATGTCGTGATGGTAAAGAGGATACCCCCCGTTGAGACTTAAATTCGGTAAATCGTACCTCACGCTCGTCATCGAAACCTTACTCCGGAAGGTAGTAGGATCGTAGTCTGGAAGGTCACGGGATCGTTGCCTGGCTCTGATACCACTTGTTAGCTTTTAGGATCGTAACCTGGCTCTAATACCACTTGTTACGGGACAAAGCTCTGAACGCCACACGATCAAGACCGGTGCCACTAGATACTACTTGTTGCAGATCGACGATGTATAGTACGAATAATAATGCGGAACCCCGAAAATAACTCAACAATAAATAAAGGAGACAAGTAAAGAAGACAAAGAATTTATGTGGAAACCCAAATCGGGAAAAACCACGGGAGGAACGACGAGAACTTTCACTATAATATTGCCGATGATTACAAGGATTGATATCCACTCTAAAACCCTCTAATCTCACACAATATTAGTATCTCTCTCACTTGGTGTTCTTCGTGTCTCTACACGCTCTCTCTCAATAATAGTGTCCATGGAGATCCTAATTTATATATGTAGAAATCCATAAATTGGGCAACAATTAGGAATAGGAATTATAATCCTTTCCTAATATAACTCAAACCTCCTAACCAAGTTAGGAATCCAAAAATACTTATTCCATAAGTCAAGAAGTCATCTAGAAGCTTCTAGGGTCGAAGAGCACGCTGAAAAACCGATCTCGGTTAAGAAACGGGCGCGTCGGGCGCAGACTGGCGCGCCGCGGTGAATCTGGGCGCGCCGCGCTGGAGTAGCGCGCCGCGCTGGGTTTACACTAAAACCCCAGCGCGGCGCGCTGGGAGCTCTCGACTTTTGGAGCGCGGCGCGCTACGAGGCTTCTTACCAAATTACCCCGTTTGCGACCTCGTTTCGGCTCGATTCCTTAAGCGGTTTTGAGTCACATTTCAACAGTAATACCAACATTATTTTAATTTATGCACATTAAGTGTGTTGTAATTATATTTTAAAAATAAAAAATTAAAGTATTTTTAAAATTAATATTAGTATTACCAATATTGTTTTAATTTATGCACATTAAGCGTGTTGTAATTATATTTTTTCAAGGTGTGACTTGCTAAAAGTGAAAGGAAGATTGAAAGAATTAAGACTTGTTCTTTTAGACTTAGGGTTATTTTGAACTTTTTCAGTTCAGTCTAAAGAATTAAGACTTATTCTTTTAGACTTAGTGTTATTTTGAACTTATTCAGTTCAGTTCAGACATATTAATTTCAGTTCAGTTTAACTATCTTGATTTTGTGCCGTTTGATTCCTTCGTTAACACGTGGTAATTTTAAAAAAAATACGCTCATTTTTATAAGGTATTTACTAAAAACCCCAATATATTTATGATAATTTTAGAAAGTGTAAATTGTAGAGAATACACTAAATGGTATAGTGAGACATTTTGTTTGTATTAGGACATAAAAAAACCGGTTATTTACCCTGAATGACTGTTATACCCTTACTTTTATTTTTTACCGAATTTTCCTTACACAGGGCGATAGATATGAATATTTTGTTCTGCCTTGTGAAATTGATAATTCTTGTCGAAACCTTTGTGGAATGTTATTATTTGTGTCGAATGTGTAGAATTTGTGTCGAATGTGTTTATCCTTTGTTAAATGTTATTAGTTGTGTTGAATCTTGTCGAATGTTTTCAGATGTTTTCAGTGTCCATTATCTGTGTTTGTTTTGGCGAATATGGGTGGAATGTATTGATATGTGTGTCGATTTTCTTAATTCTTTTGTCGATTGCATGTGTGGAATATTGTGTGTGTCAAATATGTATGTGTCGAATTAATGAAATATTATTCAGATTACCATAAATAAATATTAACGCAATTACGCTATAAAATTAGATTTACCCATAATGAATGATCTTTGAAAAATTTAGGTTGAAATATTTGCGTTAACTTTTTTTGAATGTGTGTATTTTTACTGAATTAAAATATAAAATAATTTTTTTTGAAATATTTGCGTTAACTTTTTTTGATTTTTTCTTAATTAATATATAAATTTTTTTTTTTGAAATATTTGTGTTAACTTTTTTTAATTTGAGTTTAGCTATGGCCGATTGTGGGTTCGCTTACGGAGAATGTGGATTCGCCCTAGGAATGTGGATAAGCCAAATGGAATTTCAACGGCGAATGTGGATTCTCGATTGTGAATTCCCATGGCGAATGTAGTTTCCCGCTCACGGCGAATGCCACGCGAATGTGGATTCGCCCAATGTGGATTTTTTTTCTAATTAAAATATATATATATATATTTTTTTTAAATATTTCCGTTAACTTTTTTTGAAAATGTGGATCACATTCATTGCCACAACTAATGTGGATTTGCATTTATAGATTTTTTTCTGAATTAATATTTCTCTGAATTAAAATATAAAGTAATATTTTTTGAAATATTTACGTTAATTTTTAAAAAAAATTAAAATATGATTTTTTTTAAATATGTGCAATAACTTTTTTTTATTTTTTATTAAAATAAAATATTTTTTTTGAAATATTTGCGTTAACTTTTTTTATGGCGAAAGTGGATTGGCTATTGCAAATGTAGATTCGCCATTTTTTGAATGTAAGTTGTTTTGAATGTAAGTTTAGGTGGATTGGCTATGGCGAATGTGGATTCGCCACGGTGAATGAGAATTCGCTCACGGCGAATGTGAATTTGTCTACGGCGAATGTAGTTTCGCCATGTCGAATGTGAGATTCGACATGATGTGGATTCGCCCACGGCGAATGTAGATTTTTTTCTGAATTTGCGAATGTAGATTTTTTTCTGAATTAAAATATAAAGTAATTTTGTTGAAATATTTGCGTTAACTTTTTTTGAAATTATAACGCAAATATTATAAAAATTTTATTTAAATAAAGATTACACAAATATTATTAAAATAAAAAATCAAGAAAATAATATTCTTATAAGATTATAACGCTAATATAATTGAAATATTATTAAAATAAATATTAGATTCCTCTGGCTTATAACATTCAACATAGTTATCGCTATCATTTTTGCCAAACAAATAACATTTGTGATAGTGATAAGATTCGCTCGCATAAGATTGCCATAGTGTGTACATTCGCCAAAAGATTGGCTATATTGATAAATTTGTCGAATGTTAGTTGTTGATTAGATTCGCCAAGGAGAATGTGGATTCGCCCAAGACTAATGTGGATTACGTCGAATGAGAATTCGCCTAAGCTAATGTGGATTTTTTTGTGATTTAAAATATAAAGTAATTTTGTTGAAATATTTGCGTTAACTTTTTTTGAAATTACAACACAAATATTATTGAAATTTTATTTAAATAAAGATTACGCAAATATTATTAAAATAAAAAATGAAGAAAATAATATTTGCCTAAGATTATAAAGCTAATAATAAATATTATTGAAATAAGGAAAATGTAAGAAAATAATTTGCATAAGATTATAATAGATTCGCCTTGCTTATAAGATCCGACATAGTTATCGCTATCATTTTCGCCAAACAAATAACATTCGCCATAGTTCGCTCTAACATTCGCCATATTGATAAGATTCGCCATAACATTGGCCATAGTGATAAAATTCCCTCTAACATTCGCCATATTGATAACATTCGCCATAGTGTGTACATTCGAAAAAAGATACAACACATAAGATTCGACATCAAATTCGACATTAAATCAAAAACATTCGACATCATATTCGAAAAAAGATACAACACATAATATTCGACATTATCTGACAAACATTCGACATCATATTTTCCATAGTGTTGACAAACATTCGACATCAGATTCGCCATACTAATAAGATTCGACAAGGATCTCAACGTAGCTATAGCAAACATTCGCCATCCATAGCTTGTCGAAAGTTATGAGGTAATTGAAGAATCGACATAGGTGGAGGGCAATTTCGGATGTTCACTACTTTTTTATGTAAATAACCTGTTTTTTTTATGTCTTAGTGCAAATAAGCTGTCTCACTATCCCATTTAGTGTAGTTTAATTTTTCTCTTTTTTAGAAAACCCTTATAGTTATAGATTGATCATATTCATACCTCAGTTTCGGAGGTAATTATAAAATATTTATAGATGTTGGGGATATTTTATAATTAATTGAAATACTATCCTTATTAATACCTACAGAGATATCCCCAACATGAAATACACACATCATTGATCATTATCTAATCTACCTATACAACCAACCACATCAATCTTGTGTTGCTACAATCAGACGATTGATCGAACGCCTCCCGACAGAATTCTTCATCTCTGAGATACTATAACCTAACAAGTACACAAAATCTCGGCAAAAGGAAGATCAAAACTACATCTCATTTCAACGTATCTGCAGCAGTATCGTTAACGAGATCAGCTTTGGTTAACGCCCCCGACCCATCAACATCAAGCTGCTTGAACCACTCCATCACCATCCCAACATCTTCCTCGCTTATTTTCCCCATCTCCTTCAGCTTATAAACCACAAACTCCGATGCACTGAAAAAATTAACAAAACAAACAAACAATCTCAGTTAACTAATTTTCTCTGTTTTTCCATTTTACCTTAAATCTTACCTCACAAACGTATCTTTATCCAAATCAGCCGCCTCGAGATCAAAAGCCGTAAGCCTCCTCGACATCACCCAATGCACGAACGACTTCCTCCTCCTCTCCGTATACATCTCAGCCAACGCGTAAAACGCTTGCCCCAAACAAACCGTGCTCACCAAAATCCACACACCCGCAAACAATCTTCCCCCCGCAGTCGAGAAGCTCTCGTCCCCATACCCGAGAGTCGTAATCGTCGCACACACGCAATAAAACGCATCAAACACACCCAACCCCTCGACTCGACACAAGAAAACCATCCCCACCACCACGAGCCCCGACAGCAAGCACAACACGGTCAAACACTTGTACTTGACCCTGTTCGTCTCGACTTCCTTGAGTATCTCGTCGGGGGTGCACGTGCCTACCGCGTGGATCGCCCTAGCCAATAGCAGCTCCTGATTCTCGACTATGCTGTCGGCTGCTTTGCTGAGAAGGGCCCCGACTAGGCCGATTCCGACGAACACGAACACGCACGCGAGGAGCTTGGAGGTGGGGGTGGAGGGGACGAGGTCGCCGTACCCGACGGTGGTCATCGTGACGATGCAGAAGTAGACGGCGTCGATTATTGAGTTTGTTTTGTGGCCTTTGATTTGGTGTCTGACTAGGAAGAAGGAGAGGGCCCCGCATGCCACGTAGGATAATAAGACGAGGAATGCGAGCTTGTGGAAATCGAGGTTGTCGCGGGGTGACGGGTAGGTGGGGTCCGGATTCGGAGCGAGGTCGGGCGGGTTCTTGGGGCGGATGTGCCTTCGTTGGGTCGGAGGTTGTTCGAGCAGGGGATTTTCGGCGTCGTTGTTCTTGGCCATTGTTGATTTACGTTTTCTCGATGTGTCGTAAAACATGGAAAATCGTGTTGAGATCGAAGAAAGAAGATTGTGATCGTATGGAATTTGATAGAGCTCTTGGCCTTTCGGAGATATAGGATCATGACATTAGGCTATAAATAGTAATTTGCATATGAAACTAAACAAGGCTTTCATTGTGTTTAAATATAAGTTTTTTATACAATTCTAGAGTAAAAATTCAATTATACTTTTAAACTTTTTAAAACAAAATACATACAAAAAAATATTATTGTTGGTCTCCTTCTTCTCTCTCTCTCTTCAATCATTCATATTCGATCGCGAAATCTGTTAAGAAAAAAAATACCAAGTGCTAAATTTGAATATTCGACCACCAAGACGGAGAAAAACAACGACAAATGATCTTTCAATCATTGTTAAAATTTGAAACTTAAGTTTTTTTTTTCGAAAATATAGTTTTTCTTTCGAATAATATGATGAATTTCATGTTAATTTCCTATGATTTTGGGTTTTGGGTCGTGTTTCTTGAGTTTAAGTAAATTTAGAACTAAAAATGTGAATTGAATTGTGCAAATTCCCATTTTTTTGTGTTCTTACCTTCTATTTGGTGTGCGTATTACTCGATCGAGTACTGTCCCATCGAGTATGACCCATTAAATTTTAATTACTCGGTCATACTTGATCATTCATATGATCGAGTAGCACAATCGAGTACTTACTCAGCCGATTAGCTCATTGAGTACTCATAGAGTAGTTAACTATACTTTTGATTTTTTTCAAATTTAATAATCGATAATTAATTTTTTTTTCATTTTTAAAATCATTTTAAAAATTAACATACAATACACATATTCAATAATTTAATTTCACGTTTTTAGTAGTAATATATGAAATTGAACAATAATTAAAAAAAATATTAAAAAATATATCCGAACCACTAATATAACTTACTTTTCTAACCATTTGAATTCTTACATGGTTCAGTTTGTAACATATTCGATATCCATTACTATTGGAAGCCTACTTAATTACATGCATTGCGAAAAACTAAAATGATTCCTAATTTACCCTATCACATATGGAAAATGATTTTATTTTTATTTTTTTGCGTTGATTATATTTAATTTATACACGAAAAAAGAATCCAAGAACAGTAACTAATTTTCCACAAACTCTTTTTCCATTTACTGCATTTTCTTATTTTAGCTGGATTTTATTAATAAATGACCAAACGGGCAATTTGACAATTCTACGGTGGAGGTCATTTTCGTCTTTCCACGCCAAAACAAATTTGATAAATACCCTGTCATGAAAAATCATGTTCCCAAATCTTGATCACTCTCACTCTTTCCACTCTCCAAGAGTTGTAACTCAGTCATCAAGAATGGCTTCGATCAGGCCGGCAACTCGCTACACCAACACCAAGAAGATCGAAAGAACGAATTCCGCCAGGTGGCCTAAGAGTTTTGTGTTCGCCGAAGATGGCGTGGCAGCTGTTTCGAAGAAAAACGGAGAAAAAAAGAGCTCCGCTTCAGGCGGGCTCCACAAGAAGCCGGTGCTGACGGAAGTGAAGGACAACAACAACAACAACAACAACAACACGAGGACTGTGGCGATGCTGCTGAGGAGCGAGAGGGAGCTGTTGATCGAGAACAAACAACACGAGGAGGAGATTTCTCGACTCAAGATTAAGCTCATGGAGAAGAACACTGAGGTTCATTAAAAAAAAAATTCAATCTTTGGGACAATCTCACGCGCATAATATATAATTTTCTCGATTTTTTTTTTTTGTTTTTGTTTGTTAGGCGGAGAAATTGAAAGACTTGTGCTTGAAGCAGAGGGAAGAGATAAAGTCTCTAAAGAGCGCGGTACTCTTTCCTGACTCCTCTTCCTCCTCCTCGATGAGCTGGCTACTTGAGGACTCAGAAGTACGGCAGGCGAAACAACAACTCATTCCGAGCCTTCAGAAGCAGGTCGCTTCTCTCAAAGGAATACTCCAATCTCTTGCCGATGACGTGGCAGAGGTGAAGGCCGAAAAATATTCCAAAAGAGCGACATTCGACAATGGCTTCTTGTTGTATGATCGGGTAAAAAAGAATACACTTGTTGATGAAGGATATAGCTCGTGCGCTGATAACATGACTACCTCGGATGAGATGATCGTCGGAGATTTGAATCCATGCCTAACACCTTGCCATGCCAAGACAAAATCCAAGGTATCTGTAATTTCCTTTCACATGTTTTAACTATTTTCAAGACATTGCCTAACGTTATATAAGTAATATTGATTGTGTTGGAATGGTAGGAATTCGATGTGTACAGTTCATGTGATGACAATGTGGAAGCGTACGACATGTATTCAACATAGCTGTTGAAAATGGAAAAGAAGACGCAATGTAAACGATTCTCGTGATGTTTGTAGTGTAGGGAATAAGCTTCCAGCTTATGTAAACATCATCAATATTGTGTACAATTGCATTACTACTTCTGCCCTTGTGAAATGATCTTGTTTCTTTTCGATGCGAAGTTTAATATGACATGTTATTACTAAATCAATTTTGTGTTGCAGTAAACAAAGAATCCCCTAAGAGGTTTGATAAGATCTTACATTTACCCCTTTCATAAGTAAACAAAAAATACTTATTTGAAACTGTAACTAAGAAAAGCACTTATTTTACTAAGAAAGACATGACTAAGAAAATGAACAAGGATTATCCATCTATTAAAGTGTCTGTAATACTTCAGGGCGTCTTTCATAATTTTTGACAAAGGGGGTGGTTTCCCAGAAACACACAAGTTCATGACAAAAAAAATCTGGAAGGAAATCAGTACAAAAGTTCTTTGAAGGGATAGATACAAAAATTGACCTTTTATTGTTCTTATAAATAAATTACAAACTCTAAAAATTAAATAGAGACAACTTATCTTTATAACTTTAAAGTTCTTATGAAACAAATATACTATTCCTTACAAAACAATAGCTTTAAGATTAAGAGGATTGGGTCTGAAACCCAAATAAATGCTTGTCAAAGCTAGAGACCCATTCGTCATAGATCCGACGATACTCCCGCTTCAAGGCGTAGCATTGGAACTGCTATGTAGGCTTTTTGTTTACCGAGGGTTCGAATCCCTCTCTTTCCGTACCTTCACTTAATAGATCCAATAACGCCAGATCAAATAGCAATAAAGATCTTTATTCCACCAGTTAGACGGCGATATAGATTCTCTATTCCGAATTGCTAAACTAGGAAAAATACTGGAAAGAGTATTAAAATAGACTAAGTCAGGAGTAATTAGGCCTTTATCTCTATATACTTGAGATCAACTCCTAATCTCCATTTACAAATTTGTAAACGATTCGAATTAAGAAGAAAGAACACCACTCATGTATGCATTCCAACTCAAACTAAATGCCTTCATGAGAATACGGTACATATTATCCTGGCAAAACAAAAACTTAAAAGACAATAAGGGCAGAACAAATAAACCTCCGAGTCACAAGAGACAAATATTGCAAAGTAGCATCAACAACGAACATCATTGCATTATCAAATCAAAAGCCTTTAAATCTGAAGCTGACATTACACTCCTTGGAAGCTCTCTTCAAACGCAAAACATGAGCTGATTTCAGTCGTATTACAGAGCCAATAGTACTCCACAAGAGTCAACCCTGAAATGAAAGGCAAAGCACAAACAAATCAAAAACTCCGTTCTCACAGCATATATACAAATGACGGTCAACCTTCAATTTGGTATTAACTAAAATCAGCTAAATTGAGCAGAACAACGCATTGCTGTTTGTAAGAACTATGAAATGAGCAAAAGAAGCAAAGTAAAATATGTCAGTTTACACCTATCTTCCCACTAAAACAACTAAATACCTTTTTCTTGTACACCAAATACTAGTCATATCGGATTTTCATGTGGAAAAATACTATTCTGCAACACACATCACACATCACACATTATGTTTCTTAACACACCGAGCTGTCAGCAAAACAGCTCTAGACATTCAGATGTAACATACATGCACTAGTTATCACAACTACTAGTATTCACCAACTCAAATAAAACATATGCACAAGCGAATCACTACCAAGGTTGTCACGGCGGCAAGTTGAGCAAAGACTAGTTAACATTGACTAGTCGTGACTAGTCGACACATCATATTTATATGTATACTTACTAAATTTAATGCATATTATGACTAAACAATTACAGTATAAAAAAAAGAAACTTAACTATTGTATTCAAATAAGAATGAAATACAAATAACAATTAAATAATTATATTATTTTAAAACAGTAACAATATAGTGAATAAACAGCAATGGAGTGATTAAAAAACAATTACATGAGTGAAATTATCCCCCCAAAAAATACAACTATTTAAATTGAAGAAACAATATTACTGTTGAATAAATTACCCCCCAAAAAACATTTATTTTCAATTATAGAAGTGAAACTACCCCAAAAAAATTACAGCAAGTTAGGAAAGAAATCCCCCTAAAACGATTTTTTTAAATACACAGTAATTAATTATCTCAAAAGGAGTATCAATGAAGGTGATTAAATAAAGTTACAGCAACGAAATTAACAAAAAAAAGACAGAAAGTCAGAATCGGTGCCCGATTTCGTCACTGGTTTCATCACCGATTCGTTCATAATTTAGGGCTTGGGAAATATGCATTGGTTTGTGTATAAGAATTTTTTTAATATACAAATAAAATTTTAATATATATACATAATTTAGGTCAAGTTCAGGACTTTGGGTCAATTTTTGGATCTGGGTCCGAGTAAAACAACTTACCGTATAAACCAATTAAGTCCGTGGAAACTCAATCACGACTTGTTGACAAGTCGACGACATGATAACAGTGTCACTTACAACTCACATAAAAAGAAGGCTACAAACAACCATAGATATATTTCTAAGAAAAACAAACTTACCAATCACCGACGCCTAGAACGCCTATCATCATCCCTGTTATCATCTGAATCATATCTTCTTCTGCTAGACCGCACCTCATCATATTTTGCCCTCTTCGAAGCATATCCCTCTTCTCTCTCATCTTCCTTATCTCTCCCCCTTCCTCCCTTGTACACATCTTCGTGCTCAAGCCTTTCATGCTTCCTTACACGACTGTCTTCTTTATCATCTCTTCTTTCTTTTTTACTCCGTTTGTAACCATCACGGTCCCGATCAACTCTCCTATCTTCATTTCTTGGCTCATTCCTTATACCAGGACTTTTATCCTCACGGCCACCACCACTGGCCCTCGTGAGCCTAGAATCTTCATTATTATCATCCACATTCTTGTACGATTTACTCCGCCTCTCAGATGAAACATTAGCCCCCTCATGCCTGGTTTCTTTACTTGGGTCCCGCTTTATGTACTTCTTCTCTGGCTGTTGCCCATCCCATCTTTCGTCTTCTATTGTCCTCTTACCCCTTCTAGTATTCTCCGGCTGTTGCCCATCCCATCTTTCGTCTTCTATTGTCCTCTTACCCCTTCTAGTATCTTCTGCTCCTTCTCCTAATCCATCTATCTTGGGTTTATAAAGTTGCTCCAATTTCTTGAATGTGCCGAGCCCATCAACTTGATTCTTCCGTTTCTCCACATCACCAGTTTCACGTGGATAATCCCTCTCTCCACCTCTGGCACCCGAATCACCACCACTACCAATTCTACTACTCTTTCCTAGGGACTTGACTACTTCGGCTCTATCACGAGTCTCATGATCTCTACGTCTCTCGATGACATCATCCTGCCAGCCCTTGGAAGCCTCTTTATCTCTTTGATTCTTATTTTTAGGGCTTTCGGCAGAAGTATAATCATGCCCGGAGCTCATTTCCTTCCTGTTCTGGTATTGTTTTGCCTTCTCCAGTTGTTTATGGTCATCAGTGCTGTACTTATCATAAGAAGTCTGCTTTCCCGTCTTCAGATTTTTAATCTCACGTAGACGGCCTCCTTCAGAACTGTCATCGTCAGAATCATGCCTCTTGCCCTTCACGTGCTTCTGGTCTTCTCTTCTAGCATCCGAATCACCACCATTACCAATTCTACTACTTTTTCCTTGGGACTTGACTACTTCAACTCTATCACGCGTCTCATGATCTCTACGTCTCTCGATGACAGCATCCTGCCAGCCCTTAGAAGCCTCTTTTTCTCTTAGATTCTTATTCTTAGGGCTGTCGTCAGAAGTATAATCATCCCCCGAGTTCATTTCCTTCCTGTTCCGGGATTGTTTTGCCTTCTCCAGTTGTTTATGGTCATCAGTGTTGTACTTATCATAAGAAGTCTGCTTTCCCTTCTTCAGATTTTTAATCTCCCGGCCTCCTTCAGAACTGTCATCATCGGAATCATGCCTCCTGCCCTTCAAATGCTTCTGGTCTTCTCTTCTAGGGCTTCTACCAGAGTGAGCTTTCTTGTAGTTCTTGTCAGAATCAGATTCAGAATTAGCTTCGGACTCAGAAGAACTACTGTAGTGTTTTGCAGATTTCTTCTGTTTCCTAGATGACTTTTTCCTTCTCCTTCTACCATCAGTGTCGGAATCATCACTGCTCTCTGCATCCTTTCTGCGTTTTTCCTTACTCTGGTGCTTTGTCTCATCTCTACTTTTCTTCACAGTCTTCCGCTTATCGTCCTTCTTGTGGATGTTTCTCGGTTCATCTTCATCAATATTCTCTTCGAAACCCAGATCCTCTAGATCACGAAGCTTTTTCTCTCTTTCGGCTTCGGATTCAATTCCAAGTGCAGCTTTTAGTGTTTCCATCTGCCTTTCCTTCAAAGCGGCAATCTGATGGGTCTGAGTCTCTGAAACCCTGATCATCCACAAAATCATATAAGAATCGCAACTCGAAGAATAAAGAATTACAGTATTCAAATTGAATAAATCTAAGAACATCAAACTAGCTTTAAATGAACAGAAGAACGAAAACCCTACTTTTCGGATGCGAAGGAATTACTTCCTTCATCTTCAAGCACTAGCGACTTCCTCGCCACGTCGAGCTTTTCCGAGATCTCAGCATCAGTGTATCCCTGGTCGAGAAGCTTGTCCTCCAACAAGCAAAGCTTCAACTCAATCTTACGCTTTCGATCGTGCTCCAATATCTCCTTGTTTGGTTTTCGAGTCATGCCGGCGGTTCCCTGACCCGATTCGTAGCCCCTGCTCGGGTCGGTGAGAACCTTGTTCGTCTTCGGCCTCACGAAGAACTTGTTCGACTGGATGTATCCGTTGGTGCCGGAGCCACGCGCCGTTTGTAACCCTATTCCGTTATACATGATGATTACGCCTTCGAATCGATCTCGCAAAAACAAATTGGAGCAGTTTGGATTTGAATGGAGAAGAATCCCTAAAGGCTAGGGTTTATATGAATTCCTTTTGCGTTTGAAAGCTTTTGGGCTGCTAATTCTAATTTAGTCCCAACATTTTCTACGTATGCGATATTTCACCCACCGTTAGATTGATTTATGTATATTAATATTAGTATGATATTTATGTATCTTATTACTATTTTTATACTAAATGTTTTATTTTTTATTTTTATAATAAAAAAATTGATTTATGTATTTAAATATTAGTATGATATTTATATATCTCATTAATATTTTTATACTAAATGTTTTATTTTTTATTTTTATACTAAAAAAAGTTATTTCTATTTTTTAACTTTAAAATATAATTGTACTATCATTTATTTTTCACTTTTTTTTTATTTTACTAAAAATACTTTTATATTTTTGCTTTAAATACAATATATTTATTTTTATAAATTTAATAAAAATAATACTCCGTAATAGTTTTTGTTTAAATGCATAGTCGTGTGATAAAACTTGTGATGATATGAGTGTAATCCTTAATCTCTTACTACTCTGACATGCAAATTCTTATGGAGTTTGTTCTGAGGTGAGACTTGTTATTTGACTCTCTCCTTAATGTGGTGTCTGCTACTCGGGATGATCTCTCGATTTACATCATAATCAATCAAAGAGCCAAAGATCAAGTGGTAGCGAAATTTGTCGTCTCTCTTTTTTTGAAAAAAAAATATGAAAATATTTACGTGATGGATGGAGTAGTATTTTTAAATCAACATTATTTCTAAAAAAAATTATAACTATCGATTTTGGAGAGAATAAAGAGTTAGAGGGAGAATTCTTGTACAGGTCGATGTATCGATTTTGTTTATAAAGTGAATCTGTTCGTGGCTAATAGTGAATATAGTATATTGAGAGGTGTCATTGTTTTTTCATTTTTGGTGTCAAGTTTGCTTTCGAATTGTGGTTTGTTATTGAAGTTGTTTGATATAAATATATACTATATAGTCTATATTTGCATTGAAGTTGCTTGATATAAATATACTACATATTGTTTGTGTCGAGATTACAGTTCAATCGAGTGAGTTGATTTTCAACGATTGTCATTGATTTCGAAGGAAAATTGGATCAAGTTATCGTTCAAGCAATCCAAATATTCATTCTGGAAAGTAAAGTGATTTCAAATACACTCAATCTTAAAATTATCATCTCAACAAACAAAATGCACTAAAAACTGCTATACATTTTAATATGCTGTTTCGAAAATTATTTTTGAAAATTTTATCACGAGAAAGAATGAGTAAATACCAAATATTCCAGCCACAGACTACAACTTTACATGAAAAACTTCAATACAAATTAATTCTGGTAAGAGAAACTAAAACAAAAAATCAAATTAATACGTAAATTTAAAAGAGTTCGCACATATATCGAAAGAATTCCAACAAAATAAAACTAATTTAGCTGATTCTACTGTATGTAGTACCAAGAGATAAACTAATGAAAAGACAAACTATAACTCAGAAGATTTCAACTACTGTAGTATACAACAATGTTCTCAGACTCTTCATGCTTCCACAGCACGGCCAACATTTATAAATGAGACCTAGAGCCCAACCCAGTATGAACGGCCATTGGTGTTGTGCATGTACGAAGGAGATGGAGAAGTCACACACCACTCGTACCAAACCTGATTTCATTTCAACGCAAAAAATTGTGTAACCATTATGTTTGTTACTATTGGCACACATTTCTATTTCATGTAAAAAACCAATGCAAATTTAATAGAAAGAAAAAGCAAGACTACAAAGAGCAGAAGCTTGGACTAACTGAAAGATGTACAAAGTGGCATCTCTGAAGACATATTCAACATTTTATGATATTTTTATTCAACCGCTTTATTATATTACAATATTATTTCCATTTTATTGTGTTGTGTTTTTCTTTAGAGACCTGAGAGGAGAGGGTTCTCTGGCATATCTTCTGATGATACAATACAGTAATTCAATTTTGTTATCAGCTTAGGGATATCACGTCCCCATTTTAGTAATAAAAGTATTGTTATTATTAAAAACTTATGTTCTCCTATAAAAGGGTTGGATTAAAAATAATAAATAAAATAACAAATATGTTTGAAGTCCAAGTTTAAACAGGATAAGAGGGTCTAAGTTAACCTTGCTATGCTATTAACTTGTGATAATCTCACATTGATTTGTGCTTGAGGGAATGAAAAATCTCTCAAACGTTACACCAAAGTCAAGATGATAATCGAAAACAAAGAAAAATGAGAAGAGGACATACCTTGGTAGAACCACAACAACGCCAAAAATGAACTTCTAAGGGAGTACCAGGTTGAACATATACCGGCGTCCTCAAAGGAAAGAATATTGGAAACCTGTATATAATAAGAAAACAATCTTGAATAGAAATAAAAACTATCAATGTTTCATATAAAGAACCATTTTCTCTTTATAGGGAATTTATTTATTTACTGTTCTCATTTTCCAATGCGGAATATATGTTGCTGATGAATGAACAAATATCAATATTTGTTCATTTTCAATATATAATATATACGTACATACTGTAACTAAGATATCTATAAAAAGCATACCAGCTAAACATATTTGGGGTAGCCGTTCCAGGTTCAATACCAAGATGTACATCTTTGTAAAGTGTAGCATCAAAATAACCTGCAAATCCTGTTCATGAAACAAAAAAATAATGTATGATTCAAAGGAAGTGGTTCATAACTCGACTATTTTGTACAAACAATAAAATATTCCAAAAATACAACTTCCTATGACTCTATGAGTATATATAAACTCATTGGAAAGTTTATATATCTGACGGATAGCTGTACTATGGAGATAAAAAGTTCCGTCTCCCTATTTAAACCAAGCACAAAATTACACTTGCTAAAAAATCCTCATTAGCAGAAGTTGGCAAGAGCCTGAGGCCCTGAAGTACTATTGCTTGCGAGTATAGTCAGCACCTTGGAAATATGAAAATCAATGGTGTAATAACTAAACCACACATACCATGAATCAAAGATGAGCCAGTCTCACTCGGAATTTCAAAACGAAGCTTCTTATAACGTTGATTATTCGTCTTGGTCAAATCTTCTGGGTGGGCAAAAGTGAAGACCTATTTACCATATGGAGAAGTGAATTGCTAGAACCAGGCAATTATTATAAATAAATTCCTAATTAACCGACACTGATATACATCCGAAGGAAGGCACTAACAGATTGAGTAGGTGCAAGTCTTGCCACGCGGTGCAGCTTGACAACATAAGCAGTTTCAAAGTGCACTAGATCTTTATGTGACTTGATCTGTAACAATTACGAAAATAAGTAATAAAAAAAGGAAAAAATAGAATAGATAAGAGTAGTAACCAAACATGAAAGAACGTTACATCATTGTAAAGTTTGCAGGCAGTCACGGGATGAATGAAGCTTGTATATCTGCAAAGACAAAGCAAAGAGGCATTGATAACTAATTAAACCTAAAACTAAGGGCTAGTTTTCAACAAAGAGTGGAGTCAACAAAAGAAAATCAATTTAGCAGAAGTTTCAAAACAGGAAATTTCCAAGGTTTCGCTTCCAGAAAAAACATTTGTTCAGTGGACACTGTACAAGTAGAATAACAACACCCAAATGGGCATTACAATGGTCAATAGATTGGCAATAAAATTACAATTGTTTGTGGCTGTAACTTTGTATTTGAAGCAAAGGAAAACAAGAAAAGTGGAACATGCAATAACAATGTGAGCACAGCACCAACAATGGCAATATACTAGATGGAAAGAATCTAGAGTAAGAGGACTTTTGTTCCCAATGCAATGCTAAGTCTCTTCAAACAAACAAACACACACACACACACACAGAGAGAGAGAGAGAGAGAGAGAGAGAGAGAGAGAGAGAGAGAGAGAGAGAGAGAGAGATTACGATGATGGGATTGAAATTCCATCTTCCTTCAAAAACCTTTGTGCTCCATCAAGACATTCAGGTGAAAGCTCATTGTCACCGAATGATCCCAGCAGTTCACTTACCTATATCAAGTGAAAAAAAATAAATAATCAAAGACCGATGTAAACAAAAAGAATGCAACTTGTCATGGTTGTCACTTTTTAGAATTAGCATCACAATAAAAATGATATACCAATATGTCAGCCTTCTCTGGAGCATCCCAATCACGCATGTCGCTGGAAACAATGGTAACCTTTTCTTCCCAGCCCTCTAGCTTGACCAAACTCTGTTTAGATCACATGTAAATATTACCTAGAATTCGTAGCTTATACATGGCATGAAGATATGCATAATTGTAATATCGTATTGAATGTAGAAATTGTTCTTCACAACAACCTTAAAGTTGCATAATGGTAAAACATATTGCAAACTTTAATATAGCATATTAATAAATTATATGGTCGGAAATATAAGAACTGATGTTTTCAGTTAGTATGAAATTAGAAAGTTTTTCAAACTGCATAAATGAAATTATATACCCTAAAAAGGCAGGAACACAATGGAGTACATACTGAAGTAGCCTATAACAAAGCGTATATATGGAAATATATAGATAGATATATTTAGGCATTTAGCTTTACACAAAGCATCAGAAATAATCACATTAATATATATGGAAATATATACTAATGTGATTAGTACACCCTAAAAAGGCACGAAAACAATGAGTATATACTGATGTAGCCTATAACAAAGCGTATATATGGAAATATATAGATAGATATATTTAGGCATTTAGCTTTACACAAAGCATCAGAAATAATCACATTAGTATGTGGCATACAATACACACATTAGCAAGATGAAAAAGGTCCTAAACTTACATGGAGTGTAACCACTGCATTTGGGTTTTTTTCAACAGCGTATACTTTTAATTTACGTTCTGTTTCTTTCGCAGCCTGTTACATAAAGACAACCAAATAAAGATTTTAGAATATATTTCAAGATCAAGCTATTTTCACATTCTCTATGCAGAGGATGGAAAGACCTGCAATGATGCCCTGACAAGGGGCCCTCGACCAGCTCCCACAACCATCAACACCTGGACCAGGTAGAATTAGTATATTAATACAGGACCTCGCAGCTTAAACAAATTCACAATGTACTGGTAATCACCGAGTTGAATATAAATTCTTAAAACACATATATAGTTATTTGCATAACTTACAGTTATAACACTAGAAGCATTTTCATCGGGAACCCTATCAAGCAAAGCTTTAGCAACAGCTCTTTGGTACTGTCATGATATGAGTCGCCATATTAACAGAAAAAATAAATTATAAAACTACAACATCAAGAGGTTGCATGTACTAATACTATAAGAGCAACAACTTATGGCGTTAATTTACCCAGTTATCAAAATAACTGCATACCTGGCTATATTTAGTTGTGTCCTTTTCAAATATTTCATAAGTTTGGGCCTCCAAATTATCCATGAGAGGCTTCAAAAATAAATGTGAAGTGTTTTTCAGTTGGGGGAAATCAACGTAAACAGCACAACAGGAATCAAATACTTCTCTTGGTGAAAAATGAAAAAACTTTACATAAAAACTTACCTGCAATGGTGATTGTAGATAATCTCTGTACCCAAACTGGTTCATCACAAAGCAAAAGTCAACAAAAATGAGAAAAAAATATGGAAAACCAAATCAAAGTGCGTAATCATTACCTCAAAGCGTTCCTGTTCAGGAAGGGGGTCCATTTTTTGATAGAGGAATGCAACATAATCTAAGTATGACTTTAAGGGGTGTCCATCTGAAAAAAGAAACAGAACTTACAAAGGGGACATAAAAACAGCAGTAAAACATCTTAAAGTAACACCATGTCTAGTTTTAATAGTCAGTGTCAGGCTAAGGATGAACCCCAAAGAATTGCTTTGAACACTAAGCAAAAAGCCAAAAACAGTTAGAGTCTTAGAGATACAAAGTATTACCCTGAGCGGGTTTATCAATGTTTAATTTGGAGGCGCCCAATAGTTTATTGTGTACTGGTCGACCAGAAATCACTACCTGTACAGTACAACAGGAAATACAAAACATACTTGAGATACTTCCCATCCATGTGAAAATTATAAATAACGATATAACATAGTATATGTTTGGTGATCTTCAGTACTAAGTTTAATATTCGAAGGACATAGGAAATCGGATATAGATAGTAGTACAGTCTCAATAAGGAACACTACCTGAACTGAGTGATCGAAAAATGCAGTTGTTAGTTTCTGGTGACGTTTTGATAGACAAGGATAGCCCCGTGCATTGGTGAGAAAAGACTGTCAAAACAGAAATTTATTCAAAAACAAAAAAGATGAAGATACACCTAAACACCTAGAAGCACACATAAAATTTACATATTTTGTAGAGTGTCTACAGTTTATAGTAATTAAAAACAGCTTCAGAATCTAATATCAGCACCTCATTTCCTCATGTTGAGTGCATTCTACAGCTTGAATTTATTTATAGAGTAAGATGTCACCTAATTTCCTGTGAATTTGTGTATCACGGATATAAGGAGTTTGTTCAGGGTTTTATTTTTGCAGAGTTGTTACAGGATCAAAAAAACTGAAGTTGAAAAACCAACACAACTCTCACTATGGGCCAGAAAACTGTTTTACTAACATTTAATTTTGACTTTTATAAATAAATTAAAGTAATAGTAGCAAAGGAGGGTCCTAGTTTTGGTCATCATATCATAAGCTAACTTTCTAGAAATTCCTCAAATTGTTGACGCTCAAAAGCACAAAATTTTACTACAGCTCTATTGGGCACAACCATCAGCTAAAAAAATTGAAATCGAGTTATTACATTTGTATTTATTATGACTGCCCTAACAGGCTCTCCAAACCATCGTGAAACTGACAGATCTGAAGGTAATGATGACCTAATCAATAAAAAGAAAAAACCTCATCAACCAGTGAATTATTTAAATAATAAATTGAAAAGAACATAGGGGTAAGCATTATATTTTAAAAGCTCACAGAATATCAAGGGAAACTGATAGCTGGTTATGATGTTCGCAAAGAAGCCGAAAGGAATTCCACAATTCCCATGAATCATTCTGCTTTACACACCGTAAGTCAGTATAGGGGCAAAGCAAAAGTTGATAGTCGCACCAAAGAATAAAGAAACAAATTATGAAGCAATGTAAGAGAATATCATCCAGGAATGAAAGACAAGACAAGCCAATATATTTCAGATGACAGATTCTTTCAGCAGCATGCAAAAACTTCTCTTTTCCAAGAGAACAAATTTTAAAAGAATTAATTAGCGAAAGAAAAGGGACACAACAAGAAGTGAATGAAAGAGTGCAGAACAGAAAGAGTCACACCATCAACACCGATATGGTCAATGAGAGGTCAATGCATGGCAAAGAATTAGAACAAACAACATAGCCTCAAAATCATTGCAAAAAAAAAAAATAGGAGCCAATGTGATCAACACATCAAATGGGCATTGAATTAGCATCACTCACCGTATAATCTGAAGCTTGTTTATTAACAGATGTGTCATCCTCAGACTTCTCCAGTGGAATTCTGAGCCACAACTTTCATATGAAAGTAAATAATAAGAACAAAGGGAAACAACAAGAACACAAATGCATGCAATTATCTACCTAGGCTACAAAAATGTGTGGAGACAATTCATATAAATGTGGAAAATAGATAGTAGCATACCTGCATGTTACCTAAGTTTTGTAATATCTGATTCAAACATTTTGCATAATTTGCACAAGAAGTCCCCTTAGGTGTGGGAAGGAGACAAGCCTGCAAATGAAAAACATACCTTATTAAGGAGCTAAGATAACAGTGAGTTTTCAATCAAGAAAAGAAAGCATGGAATACTGATGGACAATTTGAAAAATAAAGGCGAAATCCTGAAAATTCACGCTGAGCTACAGGATGAACAACTATACAATGTGATATCCTCATTCCTCACTTATGGTGTTTACAATGTTCGCGCACCAGGGTGCAAAATTGAAATATCATAAATCACCTGTAAAGCCAAATGAGAGGCCCAAGCTATTTCTTGTTTCAACGCCACTTCAGAATCCTTCCGAAGAGTCTCATCTTCGGAATCCAAGTCAATCCAAGAGCTTATTTTGCCTAGATATCAAATGAAATTATTGCAAGTGTTAGTACAATATATAATTTTTTGGCCAAAATGTGACACGCTTAATCAACAAATATAAAGCCAGCATCTTTTACATGCCAACTATTAGCTGCAATAGATCTGATAAAAAATAAATTACAGAAACCGAGATCTGGAACTACATGAACAATAAAAGAGGTTGGGGAATAAGTACAAACCAACTACATGACTGCTCCACTGAGAAGGGCTTAGAACCAAGTCTGAACCCGCAAATGGCAAGGCATTTGATCTGCTAGAATCTTTATCCACAAGACTGGGCCTATAAGTAGGATCCATCTGCATCAGGGAATTTATAAATAAGTAAAGCTGGTCCGAAAGTTAAATTGTTATGGTTTCATTGTTCCCATTAACATCAAGCTTGATGGATGAAAAGTGAAAACATAAATTTACAAAAACAAAAATGCATTTTTCCAACAGACATGACATATATAATCGTATTCCTTTTTAGTGCAATTTTTTTATTAAGGTCCAGTGCCATAATAATTAGTTACCATAATTAAATTTATCACAACCAGATTATTCCTACCAATAATATGATTATGTAATATAAACCTTCATTACTATGCATTGTTACTAAAACCTATAATAATCAAGTTTTTTGTACATCTCTTTAGATCCAAAGTAATGATAAAGAGTGTGGATGGCATCCAGTTATTGAAAATACATTATATAGGATAATGAAGACTTGGTAAGTTAATAGGTTAGCGTTCATACAAATTAGATGTAGTTGATAACCTCAGCAAGAAAATACAGTCTCACATATGAGGAAATCAACATAATGATCTAGGTGAGCTTACTGACCAGTCACACAGATCAACAGCCTTACAGCTGATGCATGATTGGCTAATTTGCCACCATAAGAAGACAAGAATTCTGAACGCACAAGGAGAAGAAACCTTTTCTTGGCTTTTATTATTTTCGCTCAGAAGATTTTGTGAATAAAAACACATACATTTCGAAATAAAAATATATAAACCAAAGCCATTATAATCACGAATATATATTCAGCCCTTCGTGAGTGGATATATGCTATAAGTGAATGCTCAGTAATAGCTGAAATTACGATGAATTGAATGCCGTGAACTTATAGCACTATACACGGAATACTTCGGATAATTGACTTCAAGCAGCAAAACAAAATCAGGAAGACATTACTCGACACACACCGGTTGAAACGAAACTTATTTACAACCAAGGAAAGCATAATGTACAACGCAAAATCGCGGCATACGCAACAAGAAAGAATAGTGGGGCGTGAGATAACTGACCAGAGTAACGATAACAAAATCGAAGCCGCCATGAATGTTGAAGGAGAGGAGGTCCGGGATGTCACCGTCGAACTCCGTCTCCACGCCGCAGTATCGAGACTCGTTTTTGTCTCCGGCAAATCTCTCCCCCAGCGGCATTTTGTCTCTCTGAACTTCTGTGAGATGGGGTTTGAGCTTGGTCTGTCGGAGAAGGGTTTAAAGAGGAGTTTTTTCAGTTCAAATACTAATGAGAGCGGTGAGTGGTGGCTAGGGTTTATGGGATGCTCACAGCATATTATTTATTTTGCCTTTAATATATTTACATACTTTTTTTTTCTTTTAGTATTTTATTTTTCTATGTCAATTGACATTGACAATTTGACATGTCTTGGTTCGAACTAGACATGCTAAAAAAAAAAAAAAAAACGGACCGCGGGTTAAAACGGGAAACCGACGGTCCGGGACCGGCTTAGCCGGTTTTTTAATCGGGATCGGGTCCACCCGGTTCAAAACCGGGTCGTGATCGGCGAGAGCCGATCTAGTCCCGGTTCCCGTGATCTGGGAATTGTGTAGAACCGGGAAATAGCTGTTGGAGAATCGGGAACCGGTCGGTTCGAACCGGGATCGCCGGTTCAGCCGGTCCCAACGACTATATTTCAAAAAATATTTAAAAAATACCCCTCCCGTATAAATACCCCTCTAACACACATCAAACAATCACAACTTCTACTCTCTCACTCTCTAATCTCCGTACTATCTCTAATCTCTCATCTCTCTTTAATATTAATATATACATACTACTAAATTACTAATAAATAATATACTACTAAAAAATAAAAATACTACTATTATTTTTTTATTCTCTAATATTAAAAATGAAGAGGATTTTTGGTATCGGTTCGTCTCGATCGGGTACTAGTTCTCGGAGGCGCAAGTCGAACCCGTGTACTACTACCGGAGTGCGTGACTTTTCCAGTGACATCGTTCCGAATGATATGCCTCCGCACAAAATTGAGGGGTTGTTTCATGCCCGAGACCCTTACTCGCCTTACCGCCCCGAAGACGAGTACAGTGAGGATGAAGTCGAGCCCGAGGTGCACCCCGAGGAGGAGGAGCTCGACTACGAGGACGAGCCCGAGGGAGACCCCGATGCCGCCGCCATGCCACCACCACCACCGGTCAACAGCCGCCGACCAGCCCCCCGGGACAGGGGCGGACCCAGACATTCAAGTGAGGGAGGGCCAATTTGTTTTACTATAAACTTGTGTGTTTGTGTACGATTTTTATTTTATTATTATATTAGTTTTTTGATATAATAATAATTTATTTTTAAATTAAAAATTAAGAAATTTTGACTAAAATTTTAAAAAATTATGTAAAAAATTTGTTAAGTAAAATTTTTTTTATAATAAAAAATTTAAGATATTTTTATGAAATATATTTAATGAAACGAGACAAACTAAATTTTAAGTGTATTTATTTATTCGAGACAAAAAGATTATAATATTTAACTTTTTGTCACTAAATTATCTTTATAATTTGATACACACATATTACAAAAATATGTTTATTTAAGTATATTTATGAAAAATATAATGTGTAAAGATAAAAGTAATTTTAAGTAAAATACAAAAATTGGATAAAAATTAAAGATATATTTGTATTTTAAATATAAAATGTAATTATTTTATTTTTGGGATATTAAGATTTATAGAGAGAATGACATCTAAATAAATGGAACAAGATTGTGAAAATACTTAAATAATGTTTTTTCTTTAACACTCATCAAATTATAAGAATTTCAGCAGGGCCACGTCAAGTTTTTTGTGAATTCTCCTAAGTAGATACAGATGCGCATATATATATATATATATATATATATATATATATATATATATATATATATATATATATATATATATATATATATATATATATATATTGAAGGATTTTGAAAAAATTTAGGGTGGGCCAAGGCCCACCCTGGGCCTACGTAGGTCCGCCCCTGCCCGGGCCCCCGCCACCGTGGCTGCCCCCCTCCCGGAAGGGCTGGAATCGAGGTCATCGATCTTCTGAGTGCATTTTTCAAAAATTCACGATCCGTCCGTCAAAGAAGGCATCGACTTCTACGCGGTGTGCAAACATTGTCTCTCGGACCCCCAAAGACAATACCGATTCAAGAAAGGCGGAGATTTTGGAACCTTAAAAGAAGCAATTGCTTGCGGCCCACCCGGTAGAGTACGGGATCGAGGCGTCGCAAACCCAACTTCATCCGGAGGTATATATAGCTTCTCCAAGCGGACCACGCTCCCAAGGTACGTCTACTTCTCAAACTTTTCCTTATTTATTTAGTTATATGCATGAAAATTATAGGAAATGATTTGTTGATTTTTTGTGTGTTAAATCTCTTCCATTTAATTTTGTCTACTTCTCAAACTTTTCCTTATTTATTTAGTTATACGCATGAAAATTATAGGAAATGATTTGTTGATTTATTGTGTGTTAAATCTCTTCCATTTAATTTTGCGGACGATGAATATTATGAAGATTTTGCGCAATTACATTTAAACCCGAGTGCAAAAAGAATTGGTAGAACGACTGTTGCACGTAATCTTAAAATTAGATGCCATGAAAAAAATAGTTTTAATAAATCATTTAAAAAAAATTAATTGTAATTTTAATATTTGTGAAGATATTTGGACTGATGTTGATCTTAAACCGTATTTGGATGTGACTTGTAGTTGAATAGATAACTTTTGGAATATTCAAAAACGTTTAATTGCCTTTAATTAAATTATTTAACGATTTTCATACGTCTCATAATATAGCAAATAAAATTATGGTTGTTTTAAATGAATACGAAATTACTCAACGTATATTTTCGATTGGTTTAGGTAATGCATCCGCAAACATGGCCAGTTTACCGGAATTGATTGATATTTGCAAGCCTATTTTAGGAGGTTGTTTTTTTCATATTCGTTGTATTTGTTATATTATGAATTTGTGTGTCCAAGATGGTTTTGAATGTTTTGAACGTGAAGTTGCTCCAATTCAAAATGTCGTTACTAATTAGCCTGATAGACCCGCACTAAGAAGAGATTATCAGAGATATTGCAAAATTATAAATGTAAGACCTAAAAAATTTAGTGCCGACACTCCGAACTGTTGGAACTACACTTATTCCCTTTTAACCGATACTTATGAATATAAAGAATCTATTTGTTATTTTTTTGCTAATTTAAATGAAAGCGAAGAATTCAATTTGAATCCAAATTTTTGGGATCGACTTCAAAATTTGATGAACGTTTTATAAATGTTTCAAAAAACCACATTGACTTTATCTGGTTATTATGATTCGACAATTCTTTTGGTTGTTGATTCTTGTGTTGAAATATCTATTATGTTGAATTTTATGTCGAATGGCCCCCTTCTTTCTTCGGTAATTTTCAAGAAGGCTGAAAATTTGCTTAAATATTTTCGTTTAAATACTGATGTATTTTTTATTGCTTCGTTGTTAGACCCTACCGTTAGAGAAACAGGTTTACGACAAAGTCTTGAACTATACTATAACAATTTTTATGGTTCGAATAGTCTTGCAAGTAATACCTGACTTGGACGATGTTATGAGCACGGCCAAAAACTCCCTATACTCTATGTTTAGGGAGTACGTCGATCCCACCAACACCTCTTCCCAAGGTTATACGGGAATAGGCCTCTCCCCCTCTGATTAAGGTACAGGTAATGATGAAGATGATAACTCCCAACCCAAAACACCGAGCGACGGCCTTACTGCTTGGGAACGAGCATTTATGCCATTGAAGAAAATAACCACTTACAACACGGGGCGGAGGAAGGCTCAGACACAGAAGAACTTCTACCAAGAGCTCGATGTCTACCTCCACACACCCGACTTGGGACGCATTGACATGAACGCAAATGGAAAAGTAGATTATTTGATCTTTTGGTCCAAGAGATCGGAAGTTTGCCCAATACTCTCGAAGATAGCTCGAGGCATCTTCTCTGTTCCAGCGTCTACCGTTGTAGTGGAATTGGCTTTTAGCATTGGAGGGAACATGGTTGAACCAAGAAAATCGCGCCTCCACCCGGAAAACTTAGAGGCGCAACTTGGAAGAGTTGACCGAAAGTGAATGAACAATTTATTATAATTTCTAGATTTATTTCTTAAAACTTGTAATTTGTGAAACTAATTTGTATTTCTAATTTTCATCTTTAAATATAAGACTATAAGTTAAATCTTTTATTAATTTTTTTATTTCTATTAAAGTTTGTATTCTAATTTAAAATTTTAAATATAAATTATTAAATTTTTATTTTTTATTTAACTTAGAATTCTAATTTTCAAATGTAAAATTTTAATATGTAAATATAAATTTAAGTTTTTTGTTGATTTTTTTCTATTTTCTTTTTAAAAACATAAAAATATTGAAATAAATATTTAAAAAAAAATGGGACCGGCTTTGGCCGGTTCAGTCCCGGTTCCTGCAGTTTGAGGATCGGAACTGTCGGTGCTGGAAACCGACGGGTTGGAACCGGTGGGCATGTCTAGTTCGAACATTGACCTTACGGTTCTCAATTCTAATACTCAACCAACTGAGCTAACAACCCTTGACGATTTTTTCTTTTAGTTGACTATTTAAAAGCTTCAATAATTTTTGTGTTTGTACATTCTCAATGTTTGTTATTTTAACTAATTAATTAATGTCACTCTTCACAAACTTATAGTAGTGGCATCAATCTATTATGACGTAGAGACTACATCCATGTCATCAAGCGTATACCTAAGTCGAGAAGTGCTCAACTGGAAAATGTAAAGCTTAATCGTGTTTGTTGTTTGATGTTCAACCTTTGAGAAGTTTTTGCATTTAGTTGTGTGAAACACTTCATTTAGACAAACGTAAGCTGAGCAAACGAGTATCTAAGAAGAAAATCTACATTGACTTATGACATACATGATTCTACTAAAGTACATGTACCTTTTCCGTCACCTGAAATATTCGACTCGAAACCTAATCGATTATCTCGTCTCTTACACACAAAAAATCTACAAATGTACATATTCAACAATATGCATTGTGTAAACTTTACATTAAGTTGCAATTAGACACCCTTTTCAAGCTTCTACTATTCCAGACTTCCCGACACTAGCACGTTCGATCGCCCGCAAATGTACGGGGTTACGGTAGTATGTAGTAAGATAGCTCGGGTCGTGTTCTCAGGGAGTGTTACAATCAAATTCAAGTTTGTGTCGATATTTTGTGTCAAGAAGCAAATAAAAACAAATAATAAAGCAATTAAACTATCATAAAGGAAGCAAGAACAACTATAAAATACCAGGAAGAGATACATAAAAACGAGAATAAAATATGTAGCAAATAAGGAAATAAACGATAAGAGATGGGGCTATGGTGTTTGGGTAATTTCTCTAACGAGTGAGTTGGTTTTCAAACAAAACGAGCCAACAAGCTTTTTGATTAAGAGTGAGCTAGGATTGAAGGATCGAGGTTCTAGAAGGAACACCGGGTAGGTCTCTCCTCCAATCAATTGAGCAATTAACTGTGATCACAAAGTGAAACGTCTCCGAGTAGATCTTGGTTTCAACAATCGATCAAGGTCGATCACAAAAGATAATTTTCATCCAAACAATTTAAGACAATTACGAAATTCCAATTCAAAACCTCAAATGAATTAACCAAATACTATAACACTAAACTAGCCTAGCATGTTTACTAAGAAAAATAAAAAAAGCAAACACATAAACACGATCCATGAGATTGAAGCAAATAAAGAAATATAATACCATATCCCCAGTTGGGTTTTGTATGGATCTCATCCATAACCCAATAGATGGATTTAGATGTTTTACAAGCATAAAAATGGTGCAGAAAAGTAGAACATGCATAAACACGTAAAACTCTAACATAGATCTAGAGTGCACGTAGTAGTAAGAACAATTAATTGAGTTAGTAAAGAATTGTGTACCTTGTAATTTTTCTATGTAGTATGCCCAAGCGTAGATGGTAGCCACGAACGTACCCGGCCTCAATTCGTTGCACGAACCCTCCTTGATCACGAACGGGGAAGCCTTCCAACCTCGAACGATTCTCACTCGTGTCTCATGAAATTTACCGAGTCCCACTCGATTCTCTCGTCTCGACGCGAATATGAAGTTTGTGGAATAATATATTTCACGTGTTGTAGCATCAAAATTCGTAGGTCAAAATCCCTTTATATAAGGGAGAGGTTAAAAAGAGTTTAGGGTTGATTAGGAAAAGGAAAGGAATTTTCGCGCTGAAAATTTGCCTGATGATGGCCGACATCACATGGTGTCGCCTGACACATTCACAAATTACACCGCCTCTATTTTACACTTCGTGCGGCCGACATGCATTTACACTATGAATGGTGTCGGCCGACACCTAGTATAAAATGGACACGAAATTCGTTTCCTCTCCATTCCTTCTGTCGTTCAACCTCGATTCTCAATCAAGGCTTGTATACTCCAAGTATAGATGATCAATAGTGACGTGTGACTCATTTGCCTTGATTGTTGACTATTAAGTTAAGTTCTCAACTCGAAACTTAATATCGCTCAATAGATCCATCTACACAGGACGCACTACATACCTTGTTTCGGTACAACACACGTGGGATGAATAACTGACGCTACCGTCGTGGAGTAGCGCAAAATAATATTTATAGTTCCTAAACTATTCACTAGCACAAGTACTAGTAGCAAGTATAGGGTCGATCCCACGAGGAGGCGATTTAGCTTATAGTTTTCCCGGCTTTGAATGCTCAATTGGGTTGTCACGTTTGAAAAGGTTTTGTTTTGGAGAGCAGTTGGGCACTGCCGAACCGTGGTCACCGTGTTTACTTGACTGAAAAATAGCAAATAACTTAAACAGGAATAAAACTAGCATGCAACCTAATTGACAGACTGAGCAATTAACAGACTCGACTAACCAAATAATAAGAAGCAAATAAACACTAAAGTATCCAGGCATTGACTCCCCTGACTTCCCCCTTGACTTATGTGATGCCGATCATCGGTACGTATATCATTTTGCTAACAGTTTTGTCTTCCAGTTATAGACCCCAAGTATTAACATCCCTATAACGTCACGCATATTAATACCCCGAACCCTTATTCGCTCTTATGTTTAAGTCCTGCCAGATCTCTCTCGACAGGTCTCCTGACGTTGACCAATTCGACACTATGTGACCGCATGAGTCTAAGTTGGTCAAGTCGCCTTCATCCTCCAAGCAAACCCGGAATGGCCAATAGCATGCCTGGACAGACCCAAGTCATACGACCACATCTCCAGCAACATGTTGTACTTCGCGGACGCCCAGTCTCCCGGTCGCGTTGATCCACGTACTCCTGTGTTAGGCAAGTCGGGGTTCCCACTGGTCATTGTAGGATTGCCCAAGTCCCTAACATGCTTAAGTTACTACCCTGTTGAATCGGGAACAAAACTCAGCTAGTTGCTGTCATCAATAAGCCTCCCGGCATGGTCACGTCTTAGGGTTGGTCAGGTTCTGTCTTTGCCCAGATACAAACAGATTAGCTACTTGACATAGTTAAAACAGAAAATAAACCAAAGGAAATACGACGAACTGAACTATGCATTAAAACTGGAAATTGTTCAACGGGAAATAAAATCAAAGTACGAAATTAAAAACATGAAAGCATAGAATAAATTGTTTCTAGCCCGAGGGCTTAACAGAAAATAAACGCCGGCGAGTGGTGTTGCTCACGCGTCTGCCGTCGTCTTCGCTGGTCAGGTAAATCTTCGATCCGTCTTCTTCGCTGCTCATGTGTTCCCGTTTCTTCTTCAGTCGCTCTTCTTATATAGACGGGCTTGGATGGATAAGAGACGTGAGGGGGAAATACCTCTAAGACCGGACGAGAGTCCATCTTAGGCGGGAGTGTGAATCTGGTCCTCTTTAAAAGACTCCACAGAATTCAGGACTCCTGGTACACCGCATGCCCAACGTTCCGTCTCTGTCAATGTTAGTGCTTGCCCATGTACTTCCTTCTCTGACTGATTGAGGTAGCGGACCATGTGCGGTACTTGGTCGAACTCAAGTCTTGCTCCACCTGCTGACGGCCTGGTTGCTTGATCAACTCTGCTGGACCCTTTTTGTCAGTCTGGCTTGCTCAACGAGTGCTCTTGACCATGGAAGGTGATTTCCTTGCCTCTTTCACACAGTGCGCTCCTCTTTTCACTCCTTTACCTGCCCACCTGCAAAACTTGCCCAAGTACCCAAACGTGCCCTCCCAGACACAAACAAAGTAAAAGCAAACTAAAGACTCGATATACTTGACTCTAAAAACCTAAAAATGAGCCAAAAAATATGGCTCATCACACGCACACACTTTACTTCGCTTGTCCTCAAGCGTGTACGGTGACTTGCCTGCTCAAGCAGAAAACAAACAGGGGGGTAGAGATAGAAAGAAAATAGAAGACTCAAGGACAACATGCTTATCAAAATACAGAGAGTTGATCAAGTGAACAGATAGTCAAAATCATAGTCAATGGAATGCATAAAAAACGGTCAAGAGTTTGCAACAGGATTTTGGGATTCTCACTAAGTGTTTCTCTCTATGTAGTGGATGGGTAGTGTTTCGCTCAATACTGTTTTAAAAGAAGCTTTGCTTTGGGCTTGACCAAGTTCTATCCTGTGACATTTTCAATTGAGTTGGGCAACATCATTAGGGCTTTCTAGGGTGACTGTATAGGCTAGCTTGGGCAATGCCCATAATTGATCTTAGGTAGGACATGCATTTTACTTAGCAAATTTCCTCCTAATTTCTTCTCTTTCTTACGGGCCTTAGCACACCCTTTTATTCGTGGATCTATTTTTTTTCTTTTTCTTTGTTTTTCTCTTTTTTTTTTCTTTTTTTTTTCTTTTTTTTTTCTTTTTTTTTTCTTTTTTTTTTCTTTTTTTTTTTTTAGAGAAGACTTTACCCTGACTTGCTCTTTTTATGAACTTGAGCATATATGCAGGTTTGGTCAGGGCAGTGGGAGTTTTCCCCCAGGTGATCAAGAAAATAGGCTCGGCTCAAGGGGCTAACAAGGGTCTTCTTTTTATTATAACATAACTGAACAAAATGCCTAAGTCATTTACTACTCAACTCAATTTTCAAATAATCACAATGGTCAGAACTTGGGCAAGCTTCAGCATCACAACTTTTTAAACAGCTACTCTCAAGAAAGAAATATATCACACAGATGTAGGCTCAAATCCTCACAGCTTACCTAGTTGCAATTCCATCGTCCCTAATATTTTTCATGCATAGACTATTAATTTTGAAAACTGTTCAAGTTGATCAAGGTATTTATCAAGCATGCGACTCGATCAAACTATGGGGTTGCTCTTGCCATTCCCCCACTCACACACTTTGCCTCTGGCAAAGTGTGCAAACAGTAATAAGTTGGGCAAGCATCCCCCCTGACTCCGACTCCAACGATGTTGGCGCACCTTCCCACATACACACTTTGCCTTGGGCAAAGTGTGCAAATAAAGAGGTTGACCCCATCAGACATGAGCCGGGCAGACTCAAGACCAAATAAAAATAAAATAAAATAAAATAAAATCCTAAACTACTAAAAACAAAGGGAGGGTACATTTAGGGTTTGGGTTCAGGTGGGTACCTGAAACCAACGTGGTCGAAGTAGGCAAGTAGGGCAGCGTGCATCTCTTCCTGCTTCTCTCCAATGCGATCCTGCTTCTCTTCGAGGACATCCAATTGCTCAAGGATCTCCTCCTTCTGCGACTCGACCCTCACACTTGGTCGACTCACAGGCTCGGTCTTCACTTTCGCCTTGGCTGCCAGTGCCAAGGCCTTCACTTCCTCTGGGTTTGTGAACACCCACTCCTCTCCATCAATTCTGATATCAGTCATCCTATTCAAACATGCGTGGTCAAACTTCTCCTCGGGCATCATCTCCATCAACTCAAAATCAAGCTTCAACTCCATTCTCTGGGCATAGACTCCTGGAAAGTGGGAAAGGGACAACCTCTGTGCTGGCTTGCTCAAGATGTTCTTCAGTTGTGCGCACAGGAAAGCTCCAAAGTTGACCTTGATCTTCTTGGTCATGCACCACAGTAGATCAAGCTCGGTCAGGGAGACTGTGTTGCTGTTGTCCTTCTTCCCGTAAAAGTTGTAGGCCAGGATACGGTGACAGATGCGCAAGGCGTCGTCCTTCAACTGGAAATTTTTGGCCTCCTGAGGTTTGAACACTTTCTCCTTGCTCAAGGCCTTCCAGATCTCATTCCTTTCCTTCTGCGTGCGCTCGGGTGGCGTGGTCAATCTGTCCTGGTACTCTTTTGAGAACTTATCCTTGAAGCTGGCCGCTCCCATGGCCATGTTGATTTCGAAGATGCTTGCCTCATTATACGATCCCATCAACTTGAATGAAATGCCCAACGGTCCACCATCCTTGCTCGTTCTCACCTCCAGATCTTCATAGAACTCCTTGACCAACTTCTCAGAGACTTGCCCTGGCCAGGTCAAGAAGTCCTCCCATCCTATAGCTGCAAAATAACCCTTAACTTGATCAAGAATATTCAAATCCTTAAGGGTTTCGAAACATACCGTCTTGGGCACGACAACTGCCCTTTTCTGGATATTTGAGGGTGGGGGTACTGACTGCTTGCCCTTGCCGCGGGTGACTCGGGTCGACGCCGGGGTCTTTTTCTCAGGCGTGTTGGCCGGAATCGACTCCGATTCTTCCTTAATCTCCGTCTCCTCTTCACCGTCTTTTTCATCCTCCTCGCCGCCGGCAGTGGACATGTCGTCGGGCTTCTCGTCGGACGACGACTCCATGGTGGCGACCGGCGTGTTCTCTCGGGGCTTCTTGAATTTACCTTTTTCCTCCGCCGTGAACTTCCGTTTCTTGATTATGTCTTCGCTCGGTTCGCCGCTCTGACTTGCCGGAGCTGATTCGTTGGACGGTTTTGGAGTTGTGTCGAGGTCGGACAATTTTGGGGCTTCGATTTCAGCGGTCAGTTGGTCCACTAAGTCGGTGTTGAGGGGTGGTGGGCTCGCCTCGCGCGTCGGGCTCTGTTTGACCGGCGAAGGTGTGTTTTCCTTTTCCGGTGGTGGTGGTGTCTTTTCCTTCGCGGGTACAGAGGCGGCGACGGCGACTTTGGATGCTTTTCCTCCGACCATCTTCTTCGGTGGTTGCGATTGTGGACTGGTGAGATCGATTTTGGTACCGTGTGGGATTTTGTTGAGTTTTGTGTTTTTGGGACGGGTTGATACCATGATTTGCGGGAGTTAGGGTTATGGGGTAGTGGTGGTGATGGGGGAAGTTGAGGGGTTGTGCGGTTTTTGAAGTAGAGGGGTAGTGGTATAGATGAATTAGGATTTTGAATTTGTTAGGACTCTGCAAATTCAGAGTTGATAGGACTCTTTTGCGGATTCCCGATAATCCCGCAATCATCACAGCTGGCCTCTCCTACTTATTGCTCAATTACCGCAGTTGCCCACTCAATTTTCCTGTTTCCTGAAAACAAAGACAGACCAAAAACCTTTCCTGCCCAAGGCTACTCCTTGGCGTGGTGAATTTATTAATAAAATGAAATAATGGAAAAGCATAGTATACATACCGAGTTCGCCTTCGGTATTTGCCTCTATTTATTGTCATGGGCCTGACTTATTTTTCTTGCTTTACTTGGTCAAGCGGCTGGCTCAGGGGGTATCATCCCCTTGAGATCCTCATTCCCATAGTAAGCCTTGACTCTCTGCCCATTCACTTTAAAGATCTGATCGTCACCTGGTTTAAATAGCTCTACCGAACCATTTGGGCAAACAGCATGGACTATGAATGGTCCTGCCCATTTGGTGGATAGCTTTTTAGCCTTGAACTTAAACTTGGTTTGGTAAACCAGAACCAGTTGACCAGGCTCGATCTTCTTTTTCTTGATGATTTTGTCGTGGGCTCTCTTTGTTCGCTCCTTGTAATTGACCGCGTTATCATACGCTTCAATTCTTATCTCCTCCAGCTCAGTCAAGTCAAGCTTACGTCCTTCGCTGGCTGCATCCCAGTCGAAATTGACCTTGTTTACTGCCCAATGCGCCTTGTGTTCAATTTCCACGGGCAAGTGGCATGACTTGCCAAACACCATACGGTAGGGAGAGATCCCTGAAGGTGTTTTGTAGGCGGTTCTGTAGGCCCAAAGTGCATCATCGAGCTTGTCACTCCAATCCTTACCTTCTGGCTTGACCGTCTTCCTCAAGATGGTTTTAATGATACGATTGGATAGCTCGGCTTGCCCATTGGCCTGGGGGTGATAAGCTGTGGAGATCCTGTGGTGCACTCCATACTTCCTGAGCAACCTTTCAATTATATAATTGCAAAAATGTGTACCTTGATCACTGATCAATGCGCGGGGTACCCCAAATCTGCTGAATATGTCGCCCTTGAGGAAGGTGGCAACCACTCTCGAATCATTAGTTGCTGTAGCCTTGGCCTCGACCCATTTGGATACATAGTCAACTGCCAAGAGTATATACTCCTTTCCTCTGGAGTTGGGCAGTGGTCCCATGAAATCAATGCCCCATACGTCGAAGAACTCCACGGGCATGATGGGCATCATGGGCATCTCATCTCTCTTGGTCACGTTCCCCTCTCTTTGGCACTTGTCACAGCTCCTGCACCACTCAAAACAATCTCTCAAGAGAGTTGTCCAATAAAAACCACAGTCAAGTACCTTTCTTGCTGTACGTCGGTGGCCAAAGTGTCCTCCGCATGCTTGCTCATGGCAGTGCTTCAGAATGTCTGCTTGCTCAACTTCAGGAATGCAACGCCTCAGTACTTGGTCTTCTCCTCTCTTCCACATGTAGGGATCATCCCAAATGTACTTCTTGCTCTCCCGCTTGAGCTTGTTCTTGCCGTAGAGGGTCATGTCTTCTCTTATATCTCCTGTGACTATGTAGTTGGCCAAGTCTGCATACCATGGCTCTTCTGACTTGGTTGAAATCTGGTACAAGTACTCATCTGGAAAAGTCTCCGTGATTGGCATGCCTTCTTCTCGCTGGATTATCCTGCTCAAGTGGTCAGCCACTAGGTTTTGGTTGCCTGATTTGTCTCTGATTTCGATGTCGAACTCTTGTAGCAACAAGATCCATCTTATCAGTCGCGGCTTGGTCTCCTTTTTGGCCATTAAGTATTTCAGCGCGGCATGGTCAGTGTAGACTATGGTTTTGCTTCCGAGCAAGTAAGATCTGAACTTCTCGAATGCAAATACCACAGCCAGTAGTTCTTTCTCTGTGGTCGCGTAGTTGCATTGGGCAGGGTTCAAAGTCTTGGATGCATAGTAGATTACATGTCGTTCCTTGCCCTTCATCTGCCCAAGTACAGCACCCACGGCGTACCCGCTCGCGTCGCACATCAGCTCAAATGGCATTCCCCATTCTGGTGGTTGGATGATGGGGGCAGTGACTAACCTCTCCTTGAGGTGGTTGAAGGCAGCTTGACAGTCATTATCAAAATTCCAGTCAACCTCATTTTGTAATAGCCTGGTTAGAGGTTGGGCGATCTTGGCAAAATCTTTTACGAACCTCCTGTAAAACCCAGCGTGCCCAAGGAAGCCTCTGACTTGCTTAACATTCCTTGGGTAGGGCAGCTTTGATATGGTCTCTATTTTGGCTCGGTCGACTTCAATTCCCTTGGCAGAGACTACGTGCCCAAGGACTATCCCTTCCTCAACCATAAAGTGACATTTCTCGTAGTTAAGTACTAAACTTTTTTCCACACATCTGATGAGGGCCAATTCCAGGTTGTTCAAGCATATCTCGAACGAGCTGCCATATACAGTGAAGTCATCCATGAAAACTTCTATCCCTTGCTCAAGTAGATCAGCGAAAATGCTCATCATGCATCTCTGGAAAGTCCCAGGGGCGTTGCATAGACCAAAGGGCATGCGTCTATATGCGAATGTACCGTATGGGCAAGTAAAAGTAGTCTTGTCCTGGTCTTCCGGGGCCACCCAAATTTGCATGTAGCCGGAGTATCCGTCAAGGAAGCAAAAATGTGTCTTCCCAGCTAGCCTCTCGAGCATCTCATCAATGAAAGAGAGTGGAAAGTGGTCTTTCTTTGTCACCTTGTTCAACTTCCTGTAGTCTATGCATACTCTCCATCCGGTTTGAAGTTGAGTAGCTATCTGCTCCTTCTTTTCGTTCTCAATCACTTGAATCCCTGACTTCTTGGGCACCACATGGACTGGACTGACCCATTTGCTATCTGAAACAGGGTAGATAATGCCCAAGTTAAGTAGTTTGAGTATCTCCTTGAGCACCACCTCCTTCATGGCAGGGTTCAGTTTTCTCTGTGGATCACGTACTGGACTTGACTCTTCCTCGAGCAATATGTGGTGTTGGCATATTGTGGGGCTGATTCCCTTGATGTCGGCTAGAGTCCATACAATGGCTTGCTTGTACTGGTCAAGGATGTATCTCAGCCTGCTCTCCTCTTCCTTCTTCAATTTTGAACTAATGATCACGGGCAACGTATCATTTTGCCCAAGAAACATGTACTTGAGATGTGCGGGGAGTTTCTTTAGTTCCAATTCTGGTGGTTTTTCCAGGGATGGCACCATGATCGTGACTTCCTGGGGTGGCAGCTTGCTCATGCCCATAGGATGATTTTCCAGAGCTCCCAGTTGCTCAACTATCTGTTGGACTTCAAGTTGCTCATCTTCTGCATCTTTCATGGTCAATCCCCTTTGTATCACCAAATCTACTTTGTCAGAGACTCCATATCCCAGAGCTTGCTCCTCGATCAATTCATCAATTTGGTCAACATAGTGCACTTGCTCGGTATCTTCTGGGTGCTTCATTGACTTGAACAAGTCGAATGTGACCGTTTCTCCTTCAAACTTGCAGGTTAGCTTTCCAGTCTCGCAGTCAATGTGTGTCCTTGCTGTCTTCAAGAATGGTCTGCCCAAGATCATCACTGGCTGCTTGCTTGATCTCCCCATGTCCAGGACATAGAAATCGGCAGGGAAAATGAGCTCCTCCACCTTGACCAATACATCTTCCAGGATTCCCTCGGGGTACACGTTTGATCTGTCCGCCAACTGGATAACTACCCTTGTTGGTTTCATCGGCCCTATACCCAAGTCTTCGTACATTGACTTAGGCATAACATTGATAGATGCTCCCAAGTCGAGCATGGCTTTTTCGATGTTCATGTTGCCTATTATGCAGGGAATATAGAACATTCCAGGGTCTGCACATTTCCTTGGTACATTCCTCTGGAGTACCGCTGAAACATTTTCTCCTACTTCGAATTTGGCATCATCTTGATATTTCACCTTTTTGGTGCACAGCTCCTTGAGGAATTTGGCGCACCTGGGCATGGACTTCAGAATGGTCAACAAGGGCATGTTGATTTCCACCTTTTTAAACATCTGGAACATCTCATTAGTGTCCTCTTTTTCCTTCTTCTTGTTCAATCTGCCTGGGAAAGGAGGGTAGATTTTTGGTGGTGTCACTGTTTGAGCAGGGACTGATGTTTCCTTCTGTTTGGGTGGTATCAGCTCAAGTTCCTCTTCTGATTCTTCTTCCTCATTGACTTCTTCAACAGTCCCTTCCACTCGAGATGGTGGAGTGGGCTTTTTGGGCGCTTCAGCCAGGACCTTTCCATTCTTGAGATGGATAGCATTCAGTTGGGCGTTGTTTAGCTCAATTTGGGGAGGTAGACCGCTGGTCTTCTTTTTCATCTCAGTCATTGCCTGGGTCAAGTGCGCCAGTTGGGCATTGATGTTCTGGAATTGCCCGCGCGACTCAAGCATTTGAGCGTTTATATTCTGCAGTTGACCTCGAGTCTCAACCTTGTACTTCTCGTTGTCCTGCTTGTACCGGTCATTCTCCTGCTGGGCTTTGATATTTTCATTGACCAAGGTCTGCATCATATCTGCCAAAGTCGGGCCATTGCTCTGGTTCTGCTGGTTGCCCTGATTTTGGTAGTTGTTCCTCTGATGATTGTTCTGGTCGTGGTATTGCTGGCCTTGATTTCCTTGGTTCCCTCCGCCCTGGTAGTTGTTGTTTCCATACCGGTTATTGTCATGATTTTTCCAGTTGTTCGAGTTGTACGTGTTTCCATTGGGCCTTTGTCCGTTTCCATTGTTCTGCATTATCACCTTGACCTCTTCGTCAAAAAGCTCAGGGCACTCGTCCGTGGCATGGTTACTTTCTTTGCAGATTTGGCATGCCTTGACTCCTCTCTTTAGCCCTGGGTTTTGGTTGAGCACCAGCTGCTCAACTATGTTGCACAGCTTGTCCAATTTGACTTCAGTTGCAGATGGTACGGGCAAGTTGTTCCTGGGTAGGTCACTGCCATCCTCCCTTGTTTCTTCGGCCATTTCCTTGAAGATTTTGAATGCTTCGTCGGCCCTCTTGTTTAGAATGGATCCTCCACAAGCTGCATTAATCCATGTCCTCTCCGTCTCTCTTAGTCCAGAGATGAAGTACTGGACCAAGTCATGGTCAAGGATCTGATGCTGTGGGCACTTGGCCAACATCTGCTTGAACCTGACCCAGTAGTCATGGAAATTCTCTCCTCCTCCCATCTTGATGCTGTTGATCTTCTTCCTCATCTGCTGGATGCGTGCAGCTGGGAAGTACTTCTCAAGGAACTTCTGCTGAAGCTGACTCCAGGTGGTCACTTCTCCAGCAGGTAGAGTGTAAAGCCACTCTCGGGCACCTTCGGCTAGTGAAAAAGGGAAGGCTAGGAGTCTGATGTATTCCCCTAGCCCTTCACTTGCTCGGATGGTGCCACATGCCAATTCAAAATCTTGGAGGTGTCTCTGGGGATCCTCCAGGGGCATGTCACTGAACTTGGGCAAGATCTGGATGAAGCCGTGCTTCATCTCCCAAGAATTGTTTTCAACCGTGGGCAAGGTGATGCCCAGTGGTTTCAGATTCAAGTTCTCTGGGAACATCGTGTCCCTCAACGTCTTGGCTCTCTCTTCTCCCATCCTTGATCGCGTAGGTGACCTGGATGTGTTCGGTGAATCTTCTCTCGCTGTGTCCGAGATCGACTCTCCTGTCTCAGTTATGGTCAACTGAGTTACTTGAGCGGCACGTGCTAATGCTTGCTTTTGTCTTGCTGCTTTTCGATTCTTCCTTGCGGTTCGCTCGATTTCAGGATCAAATAGTAGCCCTGTATCCTTGCTTCCCGATGAGTCAGAATCCTGCATACAAAAATAGGTTAAGCGTTAGCACGGAAAACTATTGGCTTGGAATATTGCCTCCCCGGCAACAGCGCCAATTTTGACGCTACCGTCGTGGAGTAGCGCAAAATAATATTTATAGTTCCTAAACTATTCACTAGCACAAGTACTAGTAGCAAGTATAGGGTCGATCCCACGAGGAGGCGATTTAGCTTATAGTTTTCCCGGCTTTGAATGCTCAATTGGGTTGTCACGTTTGAAAAGGTTTTGTTTTGGAGAGCAGTTGGGCACTGCCGAACCGTGGTCACCGTGTTTACTTGACTGAAAAATAGCAAATAACTTAAACAGAAATAAAACTAGCATGCAACCTAATTGACAGACTGAGCAATTAACAGACTCGACTAACCAAATAATAAGAAGCAAATAAACACTAAAGTATCCAGGCATTGACTCCCCTGACTTCCCCCTTGACTTATGTGATGCCGATCATCGGTACGTATATCATTTTGCTAACAGTTTTGTCTTCCAGTTATAGACCCCAAGTATTAACATCCCTATAACGTCACGCATATTAATACCCCGAACCCTTATTCGCTCTTATGTTTAAGTCCTGCCAGATCTCTCTCGACAGGTCTCCTGACGTTGACCAATTCGACACTATGTGACCGCATGAGTCTAAGTTGGTCAAGTCGCCTTCATCCTCCAAGCAAACCCGGAATGGCCAATAGCATGCCTGGACAGACCCAAGTCATACGACCACATCTCCAGCAACATGTTGTACTTCGCGGACGCCCAGTCTCCCGGTCGCGTTGATCCACGTACTCCTGTGTTAGGCAAGTCGGGGTTCCCACTGGTCATTGTAGGATTGCCCAAGTCCCTAACATGCTTAAGTTACTACCCTGTTGAATCGGGAACAAAACTCAGCTAGTTGCTGTCATCAATAAGCCTCCCGGCATGGTCACGTCTTAGGGTTGGTCAGGTTCTGTCTTTGCCCAGATACAAACAGATTAGCTACTTGACATAGTTAAAACAGAAAATAAACCAAAGGAAATACGACGAACTGAACTATGCATTAAAACTGGAAATTGTTCAACGGGAAATAAAATCAAAGTACGAAATTAAAAACATGAAAGCATAGAATAAATTGTTTCTAGCCCGAGGGCTTAACAGAAAATAAACGCCGGCGAGTGGTGTTGCTCACGCGGCTGCCGTCGTCTTCGCTGGTCAGGTAAATCTTCGATCCGTCTTCTTCGCTGCTCATGTGTTCCCGTTTCTTCTTCAGTCGCTCTTCTTATATAGACGGGCTTGGATGGATAAGAGACGTGAGGGGGAAATACCTCTAAGACCGGACGAGAGTCCATCTTAGGCGGGAGTGTGAATCTGGTCCTCTTTAAAAGACTCCACAGAATTCAGGACTCCTGGTACACCGCATGCCCAACGTTCCGTCTCTGTCAATGTTAGTGCTTGCCTATGTACTTCCTTCTCTGACTGATTGAGGTAGCGGACCATGTGCGGTACTTGGTCGAACTCAAGTCTTGCTCCACCTGCTGACGGCCTGGTTGCTTGATCAACTCTGCTGGACCCTTTTTGTCAGTCTGGCTTGCTCAACGAGTGCTCTTGACCATGGAAGGTGATTTCCTTGCCTCTTTCACACAGTGCGCTCCTCTTTTCACTCCTTTACCTGCCCACCTGCAAAACTTGCCCAAGTACCCAAACGTGCCCTCCCAGACACAAACAAAGTAAAAGCAAACTAAAGACTCGATATACTTGACTCTAAAAACCTAAAAATGAGCCAAAAATATGGCTCATCAATAACACTATTCTAACATCCCCAATTTTCAAACTTAACCAAATGATAAATGAAACTGATCAAAAGTAGCACAACGAAAAGATGAACAACGTTTATGAAATGAAAAATAACAAAATTTCAATAAATAAAAGAAGATATAAATTATGAAGTGGCTTGAACAATAATATATAAAATGTCTCAAGAACACTAATTAACAATAAAATTAAAAATTGTTCGAAGCCAAAAACAAGGAAAATAGATTTTTTTTCTATACTTTCTCTCTCCTAAAAGTTGGGTTACATGGGTTGTGTGTGTGCTTCTCATTTTTATAACTTTCCAATAGAATGTGGGTCTTCAAAATGTCATTTTTCCCTCAAGCACTCCATTTCCGAGCAGTCAACGCGAAAGTTAACTTTTTTTTTTTTTGCTTTTCGGCGGGCGCGGTCGCTCCCGATTGGGTACGGTTGCTCTCACTAGTCGAAGTTTGGGGAGCGATGGGATCGATC
Source organism: Euphrasia confusa (assembly GCA_954870475.1). Classification (NCBI taxonomy): domain Eukaryota; kingdom Viridiplantae; phylum Streptophyta; class Magnoliopsida; order Lamiales; family Orobanchaceae; genus Euphrasia; species Euphrasia confusa. The sequence continues at coordinate 9,801,209 of OX940957.1, read as the reverse complement.
ACTCCTGATTGGGCGTGTCCATTCCCAGTGATCGAAGGTTGAGGTGCATCGAGGAGCGGTCGCTCTCGATTGGGGTCGGTCACTCTCAATCTCTAATCATCTTCGGCTCTACACCCGTCCTCGTTTTTTTGCTCGTTTTGCTTAAGCTTCAAATCCCCATTTCACAAAAAACTTCAACAAAGTAAGAGATTCTTTAATAATAGAGGATATTCCACATAAATGTAAGAGAAACGTGCATAACAACACACAAATTGTGGTATAATTTACACCAACTATGGGCGACGCAACACACTTTTACTACAACATGATAAATCAAAGTTGAATAAATTGTGAATCACAAACTACTAAGGTTGATGCTACGAGTAATGAAAAAGACGCGGAAATTTAAACTAACCAACAAACAGCACAACACATTTTTATCGCGAAGATGATTGGCAAAGCCAGCAGCGGATGCCTAAAACCATTAGGTACATCTTAGAAAAAAATGCTCATCGAAAATGGAAGATAATGCCATAAAACAGTGGTAAAGAACTTACAGTAAACCAAACAAACTATTTTGTCTCTAAAGGTTCTGTAAAGCTCCCGAGACTTCAATCTGTGCTGGACCTTGTCTCAAACCTTACCAGGAAAACAACAATATATGCAGAGATAAATGTTAAGTGTTCTAGATTTCAATAAGATCTTCAACAAATTAATTGTCCTATATTTATTTACAGTTAACACATAACAAAACTTTGAAAAGTTAACACTTAACAAATTAATTGTTCTAGTTTTTTTGTTGTTTTTGTATAGGCTACTTCATACTTCAATTTTTTAGTTAACACGTAACAAGACTTTGAAAAGTACAATAACAAGAAGATAAAACGTGTATGGATGATATATGCAGATATAACGGTGATCCTCCTAATCTTCTTTGAAATTGCATATTTGCCCACTCTATATTTTCTTGGTCTAAACATGATTTTTGCTTTTGTTTTTTTTCCAAAAGGTATGGGGCAAAACCTAATGGTGGATTTGGAGTGAGATTAGAGCGTGTGGAGAATGCTCTTATGTGCCCTTAACAACATCCAAAAGACTTCTATGTTCCCTCGTGATCCTAAGAGAATTCATTTATTATCGAAATTCGAATATGGAATGGAAAAAAATACAAAGGAGAATTAAATACAAATTGTAAAAAATACAAATTGTGTCGAATGTTTTGTTGAATTTACAAACCATTGTCGAGTTATATATTGGCTTTTCGAATTCATTTATTATCGAAATACGACAATATCGATGTAAAAAATACAAGCAACATACGATACAAAGACGAATTTATTCGACAATATCAAATAAAATAAATTTAAAGGAAATTTAGGTCGAAACACACCTCTCGTGAATTTTCGATCATTTTTCGTAGATTTGCAATTCCCTATTTTTTTTGGTCTAAATTAATTTTATAAATTTAAATACTTACACACATGTCTCGGGTTCGAACCTTAAAACTTACGGTCCTTAATTCAAGTGTTCAACCAACTGAGTTAAGAACCAACTCCCTATCCCTATTTGACCATGGTCGTTTGACCACAAACAAACAATTACGCTGGACTTCGTGTTTTTGTCGAATTTTTATATTTTGTGTCTACTACTTTAGCGCGCTAAACCAAAAACCTGGAGAAGTGTAATAAGATAGCTGAAATAAATGATATGGAAAGTGTATTTATATTTATTTCAGTATCGATCTTTTCATTGATGAAGACGATACAAAAGTGTGCGGCGTTCACGAGGTGTTATTTATTGTAATGACATAACACCTGAAAACCCTAGCTGCAACTAATAAATAAAAAGAATAAATACAAAAACGAATATGAATTCAAATTTCCCACAGCTACAACACAACACGTGAGAAGCACACTCTTCATAAAGGTATTTGCGTCATTCCAGGAAGCAAAACGAAACGAGGTCGTTTTGCGATCAATTTGGATTCTGAATTTGGGGGCGCAAATTAGGGTAATAAATTAGGGCCATAAACCCTAATTCCCCAACTACTGCATTCATGGTTTATTACCCCCGCAATCCGCCGGGAGAGAGGTAATTAAGGTTGAGCTTGCGTTTCAGACGGAGGAAGGATTGATGAGAAAGAGCCTTGGTAAAGATGTCGGTCGCCTGATCAATATCTGGAACATGTTGTATGTTGATCTGATTGGATTGAACTTTCTCCCTGATAAAGTGAAGATCATTCTCAATGTGTTTGGTGCGAGCTTGGAAAACTGCATGGTGTGACATGTGAATGGCACTGGGTTTGTCAACCCAGAGCCGAGGTGGGTGTTTTAAGGGCACCATCAGTTCCTGGAGAAGGGATTTAATCCAAGAAACCTCAACATTGGCTAGTGCAATACCTCTGTATTCGGACTCGGCACTAGATCTATATATTGTGTGTTGCTTCTTAGAACTCCAGCTAAGTAAAATGGGACCAAGGAAGACACAAAAACCAGAGGTTGATCTTCTTTCATCTTGGTCAGATGCCCAGTCAGTAGGTAAAGAAGCTGACCTAGAAAAGAAGATCCCTTGATTTGGGGTTCTTGAAATGTACCTGATAAGCCTTTTCACAACTCTCAGATGAATGTCAATTGGAGCTTGCATGTATTGGCTCAATTTGTTGACAGCAAATTGGATATCAGGTCTGGTGAATCTAAGATACTGCAAGCCTCCAATAAGTTGCCTATATAAGGTAGGCTCTGACATTGGGACACCATCAGTTTTAGAGAAGGATGTAGATTTGACCATTGGTGTGGGGTTGGATTTGGCATTAGTGGGGGGCCACCTCTATCAAGAAGTTCTTTGGCATATGATGTTTGTGTAAGAAGTAAACCATCAGAAACATATTAAGAGACCTCAATTCCTAGGAAGTAGTGTAGAAGCCCAAGATCCTTTAAAGAAAATCTCAGTGATAAGGTATGAATAACCTCATTTATAGCTGAATTTGAGCTACCAGTCAAGATGATATCATCAACATAGATTACTAGGAAAATAGTGGCATGGGGAGTGGATTTAATATAAAGACTAGAATCTGCCTTAGAGCCCTTGAATCCCATTTTGCAAAGGGTTATTTTGAGAGTGTCAAACCAGGCTTTAGAGGCCTGTTTAAGCCCATAGATATCTTTGTTAAGTCTACAGACATGATGTGGCCTAGTAGGGTCTTCAACCCTGGGGGTTGATTCATAAACATAGGTGTACTAGAATCAAGTTTCCCATGCAAGAAAGTATTATCCACATCCAATTGTCTCAGAGGCCAGTTTCTTGAAAGAGCAATGGAGATAATCAGTCTGATGGTAGTGGGCTTAACCACTGGGCTAAGTACCTCCTGATAATCAATTCCAACTAATTGACTAAATCCCTGAGCAACCAGTCTTGCTTTGTGCTTCAAAATGGTACCATCAGGGTTCTTTTAAGTTTAAATACCCATTTGGACCCTATCAGATGCTGTTAAGGATTGTGTGGGACAAGATCCTATGAATGATTGGCTAAAAGAGCTTTATGTTCCGAGATCATGGCAGCATGCCATTTAGGGTGTTGGAAGGTTTGTTTATGATTTTCAGGTTCAGTGGTAGATAAAGCAAGGGTGGTGGAGGATAGAAGGGCTGAAAGATAGGATTTTGGTTTTAAAATACCATTTTTTCTCTAGGGTGCTGATTTTCAAAAGCAGAGGGGATGAGATTTGTATATGAGTAAGAAGTGGAATCTGATGGTGTAGGATCAAGGTTGACACCATTTTGAGATGAAGAAGATTCAGTGTGATGGTTTGACTCAGATTCTGAGTTTTCAGGTTCTGGGACATGATTTTGTGAGTTTTTAGGATCAAAATGAGGTGTGTTATTTACCTCAGATGGAATATGAGGGAGAGTGTTGTTATGCGACGAATTTCCGACAAAGACCCGAGCATAGGGTTCATCCCCTTGTTCGCCCTTTAGAGAAGAGCGAGCCGAATAGGGGGGGGGGGATATCGAAGATTAGCTCCATAAGATACAATAAGGTGAAGAGGAGACGTGTCCGGCCGAAGCGTACGGATAGACTCAGTCGGAACAAGCATGAGCGCGGGCGAACAGGAATGACGTGCTCGATCCATCAGAATTCATGTTATTGCTTTTGGGCCTTGAGCGCGAGGGATGGGCCTAAAAGAAGGATGTCGGTGGGCTCAGCCCATTAACCTATTTTAGAAACCCTAGTTTGTATTCTCTATAAATGAAAGTTGGCAAATAGAATGGTTGGGTAAGGTAGGAGTCACATGAGACTCAGGAGATATTTTAGCTGGATATACAGTTTCATTGAACACAACATGTCTATTGAAAATGATTTTATCATCAGGTAAAAGGAGTGTATAGCCTTTGTATTTGTTGCTATAACCAAGAAAGATGCAAGGCTATGATCTGGGCTCCAGTTTATCAGAGTTTTAAGGCCTTAAATAAAGATATGCCTCACAGCCAAAAACTCTGAGATAAGTGTAATTTGGAGGTTTTCCAAAAAGCAAATTATAAGGTGAATTGAACTTGATGGTACTTTGAGGAATTCTATTTATAAGGTGCACATCAGTAGCAAAAACATCATCCCAATACTCCTTACCAAGGCCAGAATGAGATAAAAGATTGATGCAAGCCTCAATGATATGCATATGCTTCCTTTCAGCTGCCCCATTCTGCTCAAGAGTATAAGGACAAGAGATTTGATGTTGAATGCCACAAGAAGTAAAGCATTCAGTTAGAGGTTTGTATTCAGTACCACCATCACTCTGAGACACCTTGATTTTTCCTGTTAAACTGATTCTCAACAAGAGATTTAAAGCTCATAAAAGCATGTTGTGTATCAGATTTTTGCTTTAAGAAGTATATCCAAACATAATTATTGTAATCATCTAAAAAGGAGACATAGTAGTTACAGCCATTAATAGAAGTGGTACGTGCAGGACCCCAAAGGTAAGTGTGAATCAAGTTCAATGGTGCAGTGGAGTGTGAAGTGCTAACAAGAAAAGGTAACTTGTGAGATTTTGCTTGTTGGCAATTTGAACAAAAATTAAAAACATTTTTATTGACATAAGGAATATTACATGAATGTAGGGCCCTTTTAGTATTATCCAAAGAAGGATGGCCTAATCTCTTATGCCAGAGTTCTAAACTCTTAGATGAGTTAACAAAACAAGCAAAAGAACTAAAATGACTTGTACTTGAAATACTGGAAACATAAGACTTGGACTATGGTGAACATTGTGGTGACTGGACTTAGGAGAGCTGGAAGGTGTAGAGGCCATGGCTAAGAATCCCCTCCAGAAGGACCTGCCATGTGGTGAGATCCTTGACAACACAAAAAGAAGGGTGAAATTCAAAAAATACCTTGTTATCTTTTGCAAATTGACTCACACTAAGCAAATTCTTTGTGATGGCAGGCACATGAAGGAGATTTTCAAGGTTAAAGGTATGAAGAATATGGATTGAACTTGTTTTAATGGCAGTAACTAATGTCTTGCCAGTGTAATTAATGTTGAGTCCAGCACCATTTCCCATAGTGAGCTTGTTCATGCCACCATATTCAGAACCAATGCTCATGTTGGACATGTCATTGGTCACATGATGTGTGGCCCCAGAATCTGGGTACCAAGAAGCCTCGGAGGAGTTCTCCATAGAAGTATAATGTGCAGAAGAATTCTGAGATGAGGTGTTGCCATTAGAGCTTCCCTGATTCTCATTCTGTGCAGGTGGATTCCTCACAAACTCAGGGTAATATCTGTGATAGCACTTCTCAGCTGAGTGATTTGAGTATCCACATATCTGACAATACACTCTATTTCCATTGTTTGTCTTTACACCCCTCCCTCTATTTGAACCTCTTCCTCTACCATTGGGGTTTCCTCTACCCCTATTTGATTGAGAGCAATCAGTACCTCTCCCTCTTTTCTGATAAGTAAGATTTGCATTAGGAAGAGTGTTTGCAGTGGAGCTTGCCTCTAATCTGCTCTCATAGGTGAGTAAGAGGGAGGTGATATCCTTCATGGTAAACATATCTCCTCTAGATGTAACAGTGATGACAACAACATCATATTCACTACCTAGACCCCCAAGAACATACATGACCTGGTCAAGTTCTGACATCCTTTCCCCTGCACTTGCCAAGGCATCACAACAAGCTTTGACACGATTGAGATAGTCTCTCATTGACATATCTCTCTTCTTGAGGTTCTGAAGCTCCAGTCTGTATTGCATCTTCCTCAATGTGGTTTAACTGGAGAAGTTGGTTTCAAGAGTTTCCCAAATTTGCTGTGTGGTGTTTAATCCCACCACAGAGATGAGTACCACTACTAGAATCTGGCAAATATACATCACCTCTTTAACGTCATTCAGTTATGCAATAGATGTGTTTGGTATTACTAACATCAGTCAAAGAAATATTGATATGTCAGGACTTATTAACATCAGCTATTTGTGCAGCTAATGTTAAAAGTGTAGTTTTGAAATTGACAATTTTTTCAAACATCGGTTCCTAAAATAGAACCGATGTTAAAACAGGGGCAGCAGCATCAAGGTCTCATTTCTAAAACAGGGGCACATGTGATTTAAGCTTTTGTTGTCTCATTTAATTATATGCTTTGTTCTTGTGTTAAATACTACTATTGCTTTTATGTGTGTCCTCACATGCCAATGGGATGAGAACTTTGATGTGACATTGTTTGTAATAAGAAATCTTTTGTTAGTTATCAGGAGTTAAGAAGCCTAGCTTGTTTTCCTCAGAAAAATATGTGCTTAATCATGTGAACGTATTATATAAAATGCCTTTTCAGAAGATTTTCCAAACTTTTTATATTTAAATAGGTAAAAATCGTGGATATGATGAACACGAGCTTATGTGTTTTACAACATCCTGTTTTTTCATTAAGTTTACTTCCACCTGGAACACAATTTCTTTATGAATCTCGTGAATAGATTTGATTTGAAATCATTCTAATGAAGTTTTTTAATTACTTGAATTTTATGTGTGATTATTGAGTAAAACTTCTGATGCAGATTGTAATTCTAAGTTGAATTGGTTACTAAAGAATGTGGGTTAATTTTGGGTTTTCATTTCTCCATGTTATTGGGCTCAGGTGCACGACACCGCGCGGTGCTTTGGCTCCAATGCAGTGTCACTACCGTCCAAATGAAACAAACTGGTATTTTCCAATATCTTTTTTTCTTTTTTCGTTGTATTTTAATTAAGGAAATTTGAAAGCTTTTTTTTACTTATTCTTTACTACCATTTTTTTGTCTTTAACACAAGGTGGAGCATCGAACATACGAAAACAAGAAGACTATAAGGCCTAACATGGCCCTTCTTGACTATCTTTTCCTGAACAAGAGCCTAACATGGTCAGAGTTCCAAGAGCCTAACCAGTTTAGCAACTTCTGCCTGCACTCTTTTACTTTAGGATTTATTAATTGCATCTTTTTTCTATGGCGCATACAAATCGACATTCTTTTTATTGTGGAATTTTGAATATTAAATATAATGAATATTTAATATTTTTAATATTATATTTGGTGCAATTTTTGTGTTAAAGATATCGTCCTTATCGAACAAAATAGATGTATTAACATATATACGACATCGGCTGTAGAAAATATTATGATGTTTTTATGTATATAATAGAAATCGGTTTTAAGACTTTAAGTGATATTAAAGAGTTTATGGAAATCGGTTTTTGAACAAACAACTGATTTTAAAATGGTACTTTAAATATCGGCTATTTTAGCTGGATTTTGTATCGGGTATTGACAGATATGCTTACATTCAACCACATCGGTTGGATTCTACTGACTGATATTTATTCACTATACAGACATCGGGTATTCACCGATGTCTATAGTAATGTCTATAGTTGGCCTACTATAGACATCTCCTATCTAGACATCAGTCAGGAAATCTTTAGACATCGGTTAATGACCGATGTCTATTTGACAGATTCTAGTAGTGTATGGGCTCAGAAAGAGAGGAAAGGATCCAGCTCGTGAGAATCTGATCTTGCCTTTGCCAGCCTGCATATTCAGGGTTGAGAATGATGTTGTGCTCATCTTCTCCGGGAAGGTATTTCTTTGGCTCTGGTTTGGACCCGTTGATGAAAGGCTCCAACTCGTGACCTCTGATGGCCGCCAGTATTTGTTGTTTCCAGATGAGGAAATTGTTGTCATTGAGCTTTATCGAGACCAGTTGATGGTTGAGCTGTATACACTACAAAAAAAACCAAGGAATCCCTACGGGGATTCCCTACGGCAATTTTCCCGTAGGGATCCCCTACGGCATTCCCTACGGGAATCATATTCAGAGTTCCCCTACGGCATTCCCTACGGCCTCAGCCGTAGGGGTGACTCCCGTAGGGGATTCCCGTAGGGAACTGCGCGCGCATTCGCGCGCATAGCTTCCCTCCATTGTCCCTACGGCACACCCGTAGGGGATTATAAATCCCCTATGGGAATTTTTCCCGTAGGGGTCCCCTACGGCTATTTCTCGTAGGGGAGTATTGAAAAATATTTCCTACAGCATTTGCAGGGGAATTGTTTTTTTTTTTTTTTAAACTATTCATTTATATAATAATAAATTAATTAAATATTATTATAAAATTATGCTAAATTGTTTGAAATGTTTTTTTAAATCACTATTTCACTAAATAATAAATTACAATTAAAGTTTTTTTTAACTTTACGCAATTATGGCAATTATAATTTTATAAAAATAATTAATTACAAAAATAATACAATTACGCAAAACATTACGCAATTATATAAAAATAATAATAACAAAAATTATACAATGTTGGTTCAGCATTTTGACAAGTTTCAATAATTATAATTTTATAAAAATAATTAATTACAAAAATTATACAATTACGCAAAAAATTACGCAATTTTATAAAAATAATTAATAACAAAAATTATACAATTACCTAAAAAATTACGCAATTTTACAAAAATAATCAATTACAAAATTTTTGGAATTTAATATATTTAAATGGTGTTTTATTTAAAATTAACTTTTGTTAAACCACTATTTATATTTATAATTTGATATATATATATATATATATATATATTGTATTTTATCTTATTATTACATTATACTACATAATAAATATAGGTTAATGAATACATATATATTATCTTTTAAAAGTTGTACATATAACTCAGATAGCTTAGCGGTTATCTTCCTCCTATTCACTCATGAGGTCCAGGGTTCAAAATCTGGGCTATGCAATACACATCACAAAATCTGGGCTATGCAATACACATTATTAATTAATACAAGAGGGCTGGGGTTCAAACCCTGGGCAATACTCCCTCCTTCCCTTAAAACAGTCCTCCTTCCCTACAAACTGTTGGGCTATGCAATACACATTATTAATTAATACAAGAGGGCTGGGAGGTTTCCCTCCCCCTCCTTCCCTTGGGAGGTTTCCCTCCCCCTCTTCAAACCCTGGGCAATACTCCCTCCTTCCCTTAAAACAGTCCTCCTTCCCTACAAACTGTCGGGCTATGCAATACACATTATTAATTAATACAAGAGGGCTGGGAGGTTTCCCTCCCCCTCCTTCCCTTGGGAGGTTTCCCTCCCCCTCCTTCCCTACAAACTGTTGGGCTATGCAATACACATTATTAATTAATACAAGAGGGCTGGGAGGTTGAGGGCTGGGGTTCAAACCCTGGGCAATACTATGCAATACACATTATTAATTAAATAATTAATACAAGAGGGCTGGGAGGTTTCCCTCCCCCTCCTTCCCTTGGGAGGTTTCCCTCCCCCTCCTTCCCTACAAACTGTTGGGCTATGCAATACACATTATTAATTAATACAAGAGGGCTGGGAGGTTGAGGGCTGGGGTTCAAACCCTGGGCAATACTATGCAATACACATTATTAATTAATACAAGAGGGCTGGGAGGTTTCCCTCCCCCTCCTTCCCTTGGGAGGTTTCCCTCCCCCTCCTTCCCTACAAACTGTTGGGCTATGCAATACACATTATTAATTAATACAAGAGGGCTGGGAGGTTGAGGGCTGGGGTTCAAACCCTGGGCAATACTCCCTCCTTCCCTTAAAACAGTCCTCCTTCCCTACAAACTGTTGGGCTATGCAATACACATTATTAATTAATACAAGAGGGCTGGGAGGTTTCCCTCCCCCTCCTTCCCTTGGGAGGTTTCCCTCCCCCTCCTTCCCTACAAACTGTTGGGCTATGCAATACACATTATTAATTAATACAAGAGGGCTGGGAGGTTTCCCTCCTTCCCTTAAAACAGTGCACAAACTCCTCCTTCCCTTAAAACAGTGCACAAACTGAAACTGTTGGGCTATGCAATACACATTATTAATTAATACAAGAGGGCTGGGAGGTTTCCCTCCTTCCCTTAAAACAGTGCACAAACTCCTCCTTCCCTTAAAACAGTGCACAAACTGTTGGGCAATGCAATACACATTATTAATTAATACAAGAGGGCTGAGGTTCAAACCCTGGGCTTGCACAAACTGTTTTAAGGGATAGAGTAGTACACATTATTGAACCCCTCCTTCCCTTAAAACAGTGCACAAACTGTTGGGCTATGCAATACACATTATTAATTAATACAAGAGGGCTGGGAGGTTTCCCTCCTTCCCTTAAAACAGTGCACAAACTGTTGGGCTATGCAATACACATTATTAATTAATACAAGAGGGCTGAGGTTCAAACCCTGGGCTTGCACAAACTGTTTTAAGGGATAGAGTAGTACACATTATTGATTAATACGAAGAGGGCTGGGCTTGGTCGGGCCTTCGGGCCATTGAGTAACATATGGGTTATGTTTTTATCCACATTATTAATTAATACTTATGCAATACACATTATTGATTAATACGAAGAGGGCTGGGCTTGGTCGGGCCTTCGGGCCATTGAGTAACATATGGGTCATGTTTTTGGATAAAAACGTATGCAATACACATTATTAATTAATACGAAGAGGGCTGGGCTTGGTCGGGCCTTCGGGCCATTGATTAATTAATACTTATGCAATACACATTATTGATTAATACGAAGAGGGCTGGGCTTGGTCGGGCCTTCGGGCCATTAAGGGATAGAGTAGTACACATTATTGATTAATACGAAGAGGGTTGGGCTTGGTCGGGCCTTCGGGCCATTGAGTAACATATGGGTTATGTTTTTATCCACATTATTAATTAATACTTATGCAATACACATTATTGATTAATACGAAGAGGGCTGGGCTTGGTCGGGCCTTCGGGCCATTGAGTAACATATGGGTCATGTTTTTGGATAAAAACGTATGCAATACACATTATTAATTAATACGAAGAGGGCTGGGCTTGGTCGGGCCTTCGGGCCATTGATTAATTAATACTTATGCAATACACATTATTGATTAATACGAAGAGGGCTGGGCTTGGTCGGGCCTTCGGGCCATTGAGTAACATATGTTGGAGTTGTGTACTTAATGTCTAGATTTAAATAACGGTAAACTCCCGATCATAGCATTTAATCTATTTAATTAATAAACAATTGTTTGCTTTTAATTATTGATAATTAAATATATGCAAAATATAGTCCTGGATTTTATACGTTGTAGTTAGTATGGTGTGTCGGGCCCCACACAGAAGATCATACTATTGGTTATTCGTATTTAATCGAACAGTTGCTCACGACCTAGATGGACACGGACCAATCCATCGGTATAGTCGTTGTGTGAGAGAGAAAATAATTTATCTTAATTATTTTATCACACTTGTACACTTGGTGTATTGAGCGGATCGCTTGAGATTTATCGATTAGGATTGCCATGAGATAATCGATTCAAGTCTCAGAGTATTTTATTCTTAATCCCCGATACTATTGCGGGTGTGTATATTTAATATGTGTGACTTTGATTTTCCAAAGGAATTAACCGATTTAATTATTGGGTTAGTTACCGGTTAAGTTGGGTCACTATATTTTATATATGGCATGCCGTGAATACTTGACGGGAAAGTGTATCCCGGAAGGGTTGATAATATCCCCGAGATGAGTTCATAAGGAATTATTGTGTAAACCTCATGAGTGGATTTGTTCCGCACAATAATTAAGGTTGAATGGTACTAGTCTCGGATTCAAGAGATGAATAAATTAATTAGCAATAAATTAATTTTATTCATGGATATTTAAATCTTAAATACACGGAATAAATAATACTACCGGAGAAATATTATTTGATATAATATGGTTTAATATTGGGAGTGCAATTAATTTATATAGTGGAAAATAAATTAATTAATATTAATGGGAGATTAATAGATTTGGGCTTGGGCTCAATTTAATCATTAATATTGGAAGCCCAATATTCCACATCCTTTAGATCCCCTACGTAGCCTATAAAAGCACTACATGGTCTTCTCTTTTCCACACACATCATAACTTGAAGATCATAATTCTTCTAGAGAGAGAAAGTAGAGAGAGAGAGAAGAGGATCCATAAGCTTGGAGGATCGTCGCCCACCCGACGTTCAAGCTAGTGCAAGGAATACGTGGGAAGATCGTAAGGTCATCATCTTGATTTCGTTTCTCCGCACAACGAATCGAAAGGTAAAATCATAAACTCCTTTGTGTGAATTTATGTGAATTAAATTGTAATACATACATGAACACACGATCCGGGAAAACGTCGAGACCGGGATACGGGGATTCGAGATCCCCGTCGGGATCGAGAGGGGCGGCCGAACCCTAGGGTTCGGACCGCCGGAACGCGAGGAACCCTCGGCTGGAGCCGAGGGGTGCGATCGATCACGAGGATCGATCGCGGGGTGCTGCGGGGTCACCCGTAGCCGCCTCGCATGAGCTACGGGTTCGCCCGCAGCGGTCGTGCGAGGGCGACGCCCTCGCTGGCGCAGCGAGTCAGCGACTCGCTGCGGGGGCTGCTACGAGCAGCCCCGGGGATGCCGTGAGGCATCCCAGCGATCATCGTGAGATGATCGCGAGCCCCGTGCGGGGGCTCGGCTGGGCGCGCGGGTTCGCCCGTGCGGTGCTCGGTCGAGCCTCGGGTCGTGCGGTGGTTCGCGGTTGGTTCTCCGGCGATCGAGGATTTCGGTCGGGTTATTATTTTCCGCAAATTTTAATAGCCCGGGATATCGAATTCCAGCAATTGGTATCAGAGCGTTTGGTTTCGTGTTCATGTATGTGTTCAATTATCGTTCTACCTTGCAGGGATTCCGACTATCATGGTTAATTAATTGATTAATTGTTTAATTAATTGTTATTTAATTTTACCATGATTATTAAACTCTCGGACATGTCGAGATTCGTTTTGTGTGGATGAATGCTTGTAATAGTAAAAATTCGGGGGTTTACCGTGTTATACCCAAGAAAACAGTCACCGACACGTGTCACGAATCAAAGGGCCACGTCATCAAGAGAGAAATTCAGCCAAGACAATCATGAAAAACCTTCAAAAGCATATCTAAGAAGAAGATGAGGAGCTTGGACAGTAGAAAGCGCACGGTAGAATCAGACTCCTTTCACAGGGGAATCGCCTGGGGAGACTCCTGGGACGCCCGTCAATGAACTGGGACTTCACGGGGAAAGAGGCAGATTAAGCACTAAGGGAAATTAGTGGATATTTAATGCTTCATATTAGTGGAATAGAGGTCCAATAAGAGGCATATATGTGGGCATTAGGTGGCATAATTAAGCCATGCATGGAGTATTATAAATAGTGGGAGTTAGATAGTGGAAAAGGGACATGCAACCTTGATTTTAATCATGTACTCTAAGTATGGATATTTGAATAAAGAGGAGCCTTGAGCTTCCATTTCCAGTACTTATGATTTCTGCATTTAGCTTAATCCTCTTGCTTTCTTACCTATAACAAATTTACCATTTTGTGTTGTTTACCAAAACCCTCTATTACCAGCAAATACTACCGACAAGTACAAAAACAACCAAAACAGTTGGCGCTAGAAGGACGAGCATCAGGTATTTAAGTTGCAGAAAAAGCTCGATCAAAATCAGAAATGGTGAACGAAGGTGAAGGCACTACAGTGTCAGGTGCATCCGGCACAAGCGGCAGGTGGCGGGCTGTGATGGGTAAGGCCGTGATGGTGGAACCCGAGGTTCCATCTCCGCCTAAAAACCCAGAACCTGAAAATAAGGAACAGCCGCCGCCTACCCAAATCAGCTCCGATGAGCACAATAGCAAACGTGCAGAGGCCGATGAGCTCACTGACAGTCAGGCAGATCAACGACAACGTCGACTTCGGTCACGGCGTCGGAATCGCCGTCTTCATCCTTACGAGATCGGAGGGCCGTCGACGCCTATGGCTCCACCTCCGATTAGATTCGCGAGTCTTGATACTCCACAGAAAATTGATGAAGCAATGGCTGAATTGATGTCTTTAAAATATGTGATGACAACCCCTGTGATCCCGGTGAGGGGCATGCATGCACCCGCAGGGGAAAATCCAGGGAAGGGCCCTGAGCGAACTGCCCGAGCTCCCCGGGGGAACCGCAGAACACGCCGGACTTTAGATCTAAATAAAAGGGCCGAATCAGTAGCTACTTCTACGGATCCTCATCGACAGGCAAGTGACATGCACGGTCAACGTGTGAATTTCTCACCGACGAGGGCCCGCAGAGCCCCCGGTGCTGATCTTGAACTGGCCGATTTGAGGCAGAAGTACTCTGAACTGGAAAGGCGATTGAACGAAAATCAAATTCTCGCCGCCCCGACAGGTCGTCATAATGATCCCTTGGCTCCCGAGGTTGAACAAGCTCCCATGCAACTGGAAATTCAGCCCATGCAAATTACTTTGTACAGCGGCAAGACTGACCCAGAAGTGCACTTGAGCAGATTCAGGACGTACATGTCCGGCCGAGGAGCCACTGATGCTACTCGGTGCAAACTATTCCCACTCACCCTGGGCGATATTCCTCACCAATGGTACGTCAGCTTACCTACACATTCTATTAAGTGTTTTGACGACTTGGTGCATAGGTTTGTGTCGTATTTTGCATCCAAAGCTTCCTATATGGAGTATAGTCAGAAGCTGCTTGGGGTCAAACAGGGTGAGAACGAAACAGACGAGTCGTATGTGGATCGCGTGGAGGAACTACTGATGGCGGGCGGAGAAGAGATTGGCGATAACCTCAAACTACACACAGTGTTGGCAGGTTTGAGAAGAAATTCTAAGTTGTTTAAATCTGCAATGTTGAACTATCCCCGATCGTATGAGGATTTCAGGAGGAAAGCTGGGGCCCAAGTGGCCTACCAGCGTCTTGTTGCTGGCGGGGGACACTCCCCCGAGCAAAAGAAAAAACCTCATTTTTCCTCCGATCGAAGGCCAAACTATATTGGCAAAAAACCAGGCCCTAGGCCAAATGACCCACGAGTGGATGAGATCCGTGAGTGGGAAGGAAAACTCACTGCTCAGACTGGTCATACACCAACTGATATCCTGAATATCATGGTGGTACAAAAATCCGATCTGTTGGAAAAACCACCACCAATTCTAACTTCCCCGGACAAGTTGAATCCCAACAAATGGTGTGCCTTTCATGAAAAGATTGGTCACAACACCAGCCAGTGCAGACAACTGGTACAACTGTTGTGGAAACTTTTCAAGGATGGGAAACTATGGCAATTCTTGCCCAGGCCAGGTGCCGGGGGAAATCCGCAGGGGCCTCCTCCCCGGGAAGTACCCGCACCAGCTCCACCACCGCTTCCTCCGGCTCAGGATCCCCCAAGAGTGGGTCAGATCATGATGATCGGTGGTTTAAAGCCGGTGAACGAGGAGAGCCGCCGCAAAAGGAAAAGAGACTTTCAGATGTGGGAAGTTTGGTATGAAACTGCCCCATCAAAGGAAGCAGCAATTAATGAAACGGCGGTGATAACTTTCACCCCGGAAGATCGAGCCGAGACAAAGTTCCCGAAGGATGTGCCTTTAGTGATAAAGGCAAGAATCCTCGGTCTGGACGTGTCTCGCACGCTGGTAGACAATGGCGCGCATCTTAATGTTCTTTACAAAAAGACCCTGGATCTGATGGGGAAGCTGGCGCGCTATGTCAACCCGTGCGATATGGTGCTGAAAGGTTTTGGTGACGACGTAGTCATCCCCTACGGAGAAATAATCCTCCCGGTGGAAATGATGGACGCGAAGAATCCCGAAGTCGTGATGGTTAGGAATCTTAAGTTTGTAATAGTTGATAAGGTTAGTGGCTATAATGCTTTGTTAGGCAGGCCCTTTCTGGACGCTTTTGAAGCAGTCGCCTCGTCCTATTACTACTGTATCAAGTTTCCAACACCCTCCGGTGCAGTTGGCACCGTCAGAGGGGACCTAGTAATGGCTAAGAAGACTTTGATGTATTTTCGCGATCTTGATAAAATCAAAAACAAAGTAAAAGCTAACATTCCCCAAATCATTTTGGAGGAAAGCAACATAAAACAAATCGATCACATCAAAGATATCATTAAAATACCCGAGGAAGGAATGAGCTCCCCCGGGAAAAACCCGAGCGGAGAAGTTCTTCAGATCCCCTCGGATGACATGAATAATCCCCCCGAAAAAGAACCCAGTGAAGACTTAGCATCTCCTGGGGAAAAACAGCCTAAACTTAAAACAAACTTAGAGGATTGGGGCTCACGGGGAGGATATCAATGCAAAAAAGCACCCGGTGTAGAGATGGTTGAAACTCTGGACTCTATAATTGTAGATCCAGAGCAGACCGAAAAACAAATACTTGTGGGGTCTCATATGGAATCCACTGTCAGGAGCGACTTGATAAAATTCCTAAAGGAGAACATCTCCGCTTTCTCATGGTCCAGTGCGGATTTAGGAAAGATAGATCCTAAACATGCCTGCCATCGATTGAAAATTGATCCCTGCAAAAGGCCAATTGCGCAGAAGCGCAGGAAAATGGGCCCCGAGAAGTGCCAGGCACTCGCCGGGGAAGTAGATAAACTAATTGAAAGTAAACTGGTCAGGAAAGCTTCGAGTGATGTCACTTGGCTTTCCAATGCGGTAATGGTGACAAAAACGGCCGGAGCATGGCGTTTGTGTATAGATTTTACAGATCTAAACAATGCTTGCCCGAAAGACCTTTTTCCCATGCCACACATCGACCATGTGGTTGATAATTTGACAGGTCACGCGATATTCTCGACATTGGACGCTAAGGCCGGATACCATCAAATTCCCATGCATCCAGATGACGTTGAACACACGGCTTTCTACTCAGAGAAAGGGATCTATTGCTGGGAAAGAATGCCCTTTGGCCTAAAGAATGCTGGGGCCACCTATCAAAGGTTGGTAAATCTAATGTTTTCTGAATTAATTGGTAAAACCATGGAAGTGTACATTGATGATATTATTGTAAAAAGTAAAAACGAATCAGACCATATCAAAGACCTCGAAGAAGTTTTCAAAATTCTGGGGCATTATAATATGAAACTGAACCCCAAGAAATGTAACTTCGGAATCAAAAAAGGGATGATCCTGGGGCATGTGGTTAGCGAGAAAGGCATTGAGCCCAACCCTACCAAAGTCCAAGCTATCTTGGACATGCAAGAGCCCCGGGACGTAAAAGGCGTACAACGACTCACGGGTCGTCTAGCCGCCCTGAACAGATACATTTCTTGCCTGGGAGATAAAACTCGACCGTTCTTTGCCTCCATTAAAGGACAGGAATTTCACTGGAAGAAGGAGGCCCAACAAGCTTTTGTACGGATAAAGGAATATTTATCCAATCCGAAAGTAGTTGTGGCACCTAAACCAGGAGAAAAGTTGTATTTATACCTGGCCGCCTCAGAACATGCCATCAGTGCAGTCTTGACGAGAGCGGAAGGAATACAACACTTCCCGGTCTATTTTGTGAGCCAAGTATTACATGAGGCCGAAATTAAATACACTCCACTGGAAAAATTAACATATGCTTTAATAGTGTCAATTAGAAAACTCCGGGCCTACTTATTCGAGCACCCCGTCGAAGTGTTGACTACTATGCCTTTAAGGCAAGTATTGCACCGGTCAGATATCTCCGGGAGACTCCTGCGTTGGGCGTTAGAAATTAGTCAGTATGACATAACTTTCGCCCCGAGGACAGCAATCAAAGCACAAGCCCTGGCCGATTTCATTGTGGAATTAACTTTCCCTGAGAAATCCCAGAATCAACCACGCGCCTGGCAGCTGTTCGTAGATGGATCATCTACCACCGCGTGCTCGGGGGCAGGAGTGGTATTACTCAGTCCCGATGGAGACTCAGTAACCCATGCGGTAAAGTTTGAATTCCCCACATCTAACAATGAAGCAGAGTACGAAGCTCTCATTTCTGGGTTGGAATTGGCTATAGCCGTCGGGGCAAGAAAAGTCCATGTGTTTATGGACTCCCAGCTAGTAGTAAACCATGTAAGTGGGGACTACGAAGCCAGAGGGGAACAAATGATAAAATACCTGAAACTGGTATGGGAACTTTGTGAAAAAATCCCTGAAGTTCTAATCGAACAAATCCCACGGGAACACAATTCACAAGCTGACGCCCTGTCGAAATTAGCATCAGCTGAGGGCTCAGCAGACTTCTCAAATATTGTTCTGACAAAATTAATGTCTCCATCAATAGAACAAAGAGAGATACAAATGCAAATACTTGCCGGGGCCGGAGAAGACTGGCGAATTCCCATTCAACGGTACATAGATACCGGGGAAGTACCAGCAGATAAAACCGAAGCAAAACAACTCCGATCCCGAGCAGCAAAGTATGCTTTAATAAACACACAACTTTATCGAAGAAGTTATTCCCTTCCACTACTAAAATGTGTGTCGAAGGAAGAAGGATTTAAAATCCTTGAGGAAATACATGATGGTGTGTGTGGAAATCATGCGGGGGGAAGATCCCTGGCACACAAAACCATGGGGCAAGGATTTTACTGGCCAAGCCTGAGAAAGGACGCAGTCGGATATGCACGCAAATGTGTTAAATGCCAGACGCATGGGCCTAACATCCGCATTTCCCCAGAAGCCTTGAAATCCATTTACAGCCCGTGGCCATTTGCTCGGTGGGTATCGATTTGATCGGACCACTAGCAACCGCACGGGGCGGAGTGAAATATGCGATTGTAGCAGTCGACTATTTTACCAAGTGGGTTGAAGCAGAGCCATTGAACAAAATTGATCAACCACAGGTTATCAAGTTCATATGGAAAAACATTATATGTCGATTCGGTTTGCCCGAGTCAATCATTTCTGACAACGGAAAACAATTCGATGGGGCTGAGGTGGAGGAATTCTGTGAAAAATGGAAGATCAGAAGGTTATTCTCTACTCCTTACCACCCCCAGACGAATGGTCAGGTTGAAGCAGTGAATAAAATACTAAAGCACACCATCAAATCAAAATTAGAAAGTCGCAAAGGAAAGTGGGCGGATGAACTTCCAGAGGTCCTGTGGTCGTACCGTACCACAGCCAGAAATGCCACTGGAGAAACCCCCTACTCTTTAGCTTTTGGAACAGAGGCGGTAATTCCAGCGGAAATAACGGTGTTATCACATCGGACCGCCCAGGAAATCTCCCCGGAGAATGAAGTAACCATCCGGAAAGAGCTGGACCTTCTTGAAGAAAGAAGGTTAGCCTCGGATTCTCTAAATGCCATGAACAAACAAAGAATTGCAAAACTATTTAACTCTAAAGTAAAAGCACGAGAATTCCAAGTAGGAGACTTGGTGTTGAAGAAAATCTTGGGGACGCACCAGGGAGCACTGGGGCCGAACTGGGAGGGACCGTTTAGAGTGAGCCACTGCCTCCAAAACGGAGCGTACGAGTTAGAGCTTCTCGACGGGACCAAGGATCAGTATCGGTGGAATGCGTTGCACCTAAAGAAATTCTATCACTAAAACCGAAAGGTTAATTTTGGCTTTTTTGTAAGAGTATTATTTTATAAAAACCTTTTTACTATCTTATAAATCTTCTCGGTATTTAAAAATGCTTGTATGATTTCAAAATTATATTTTCTCTATAATAAAGAAAAACAGTTTCCCGGGAAAAGGAATAAATTTCCCGGTCGGAATAAAGAATGTTGAGTATTCCTAAAAGAATACTAAGGTTCGGTAAAGACCCAAAAGATCTGCGGATTAGGGGCCGAACACTTCTTTCTGCGTACGGATTCAACAGAGTAAGAAAAAATCAAAGAATCGCGCGGGAGGAAGATATTGGTCCGAGGACTATCCTAAGAGGTATTTCATCATGGACTGAACCTCAAAAGGGTATTCATGATGGACAAACCACAGGATCGGACAGTCTTTGTAAAAGGAGAGATGGAGGAAAAAAATGTTACTCAAAATCAAAGAATTCCAAGAAGTAACTTAATCCGAAAATCACTTTTACAGGACAAAGAGCTCACGAAGAAGTCCCAACAAAGTTTTAAAATAAAACGTGGGTGTGAGCCAAGAATTATCTGTTCACAAGAATTACGATTCACCAAACAAGCTAGAATAGACTTGTCAAGTGACAGATAATTATGGTAGAAAAAAGCCTAAACAAATGGTGGTCGGGCTATGTGTAAGACCCAAAGGATAATATCCAAAAGTAACTTACTAAAGTTATTACACACCAGCAAAATATAAAAACTTGTCCAGGCAAAAAAACTGCCTCTGAAATTCAAGCAGAAATAACAAATATTGTCTTATGGCCTTGGGCCCAAATAAGAAATAAAACATAAAAATCCCTGAGCTTTTTACACTCAGGGTAGGGTTCATCTTAGCAGACTCCTGAGTTGTTAAACTCAGGAGGTGGAATTACCATCACCAGGGGGGGTTACCAGAGGATCTTTTGGCTTGCCATCAGGCCCAACACCAAGTAGATCCACACCCTCATCATCAAATTCGTCCTCATCAGCAGGAGCATCATCAGCTAACTTTGCAGGTTCACCAGGCATAGAAAGGAGACTGTATGATGGCCACCATGTCATGTCAATCCCATGGACAACTTCCAGATCCATGAAAGGTTGAGGAACTCTGGAATCCAGGGTGCATCCCTTCATGTGATCTTTGAGGAGTTTGAGTCCATACTCTTTGGCCACATCATTCTTCTCCTTTGCTGCAGACCTAATGAGATCAGCATATGCAGTTACATAAAGGAGGTCAGTCAATACCCTGGGATTGTGAGCAGGTGAATCCAGTAGAGTTTCAAGCTCCACAACTCTTTCCATGGACTGTGAGAAGTTGTCCTGGACCTGCTTCAGTTCATTGGTGACTTTGACCACCTCATCCTTTAGCTCTTTCTTTTCCCTGACAAAGCTGTCCTGGGCATCCTCAATCTGTTCTTCTTTTTCCTTGATGGTTTTCAAAGCTTCCTGCATCTCAGACTTCAACTTCCCCATCTCTGCCCGTGCAGTGTCTGCAACCTTCTTCCACCTATCCCTGTCCCCTGCTGCGGCTATGTAGGCTGCATTGAGCTCCTTCACTTGTGTTTCTTGACCAGTGCTGGTGATGCGTAGCTTGGTAACCTCAGCTCTGAGTTTCTCAGCCATGGTATGAGCACCAGAGATGGCAACTGCACTTTGACTGGCCAGTTTAAGGGCCAGGGAAAAGGCATGTTCCTCATGGTCCATCAGGTCATTGAGCTCTGAGGTCCAGCACCTCCCAACTGCATCAATTGAATCACCAACAGGATTGCCCAGGGTAGTGACAGGGTCAATGGGGCCTTTGCCAGAGAAGAAGGGAAGGAGCACAGATGGAAGTTTTTCCTGGGAAAACCTAGCCGAGAAATAAAACATAAGGATAAGAGTGAATATTTTGTAAAGATAAAGAAAAAATATAAAGTTAATAAAAACTTACTTATCAGAGAGAACTTTCTCAACTCCAAAAACAGACTGACTTATGTCAGCGCGGGGAGGTGATTCAGTCACATCAATAATACCCCCATCAACTTTCTTCCTTTTCTTGTCGCCTTCGAGCTTGACTTGTAGAAGAGTGGACGACCCAGAAGGAGGCAAACCCTGACTGGGAACAACATCAGTCATCACAGCATCAGCGGGGGCCGGGGAATCTTTGTAGGAGTCCACCACCTCCATGATCCCCAGAGAATCTGTCTCACCGCCCTGGGCGGAGACAGTTCGGGATCTGGTCCGGGAAGCCGGGGCACCTACTGTTCCACCCCGAGTCTTCACAGATCCTCGGCCACCTATGCTGGTTGAACTGGTTTTTGCTTTACGGGCTTTCCCCACCTGGGATGGATCCACAAGTCCAAGTCTCTCAAACAATCTGTTATCCGCCATCTCTGGGGGTTTCACGTCAAACACTGTAGAGAAAAATTCTGCACGGGGAAAAGTAAAGATATTACACCCGACAAAATTGACAATATTTCCCCGAGGGATATGTCCCCAGGAAATAAGACAAAACAAAAACTGTAGAAAATACAGGACTTTACCAAAACAAGGTTTATCTTCAACGAATGGAGGACAGAACAAGCCTGCTGCGTCACGAATACTGTCGTCGTTAAGGTACGTCGAATCCCTCTCAGTAGTAGGAATGCACTGGGCCAAAAGATTCGCTGTAGCCAAATCCCACGGGATGCTATAGTCAGTTTTGGAGATCCGGGCACCTACAAACATAAGAACAATTTTAGATCAGTCAAAACTGTAAAAAACTTTAAAAGTATAACTTACTTTCATCTTTAACGCCATAAGTTAGAGGAATTTCAATTTCTCCCTCTCGGGTCTGAGTTCTCCATCTCCCCGAGACATAAAACCATCGATCCCAACAAGTAGGATCTTTAACTTCCGGTTCCTTTATCTTCACCATGTTTTTCCTGCATCGAACTGTGTAATCACCCAACAACCCTTTCTGGAAATTGACCGGACTAAAGAACAAATGGAATTCATCCCCCGTGAGGGGTCGAGAAAATCCCACTTGTCCTAGAACCGTCAAAACCCCATACAACTGAGCCCACCCGTTCGGATGAATCTGATGAGAAGCCACACCCCACCGGTTCAACAGGCCTGAAATTGAGGGATGCAGAGGGAACCGCAGACCTTGATCCATCGCGTCGACGCCGATGGCCACCATGCCTGGAGGTGGACAACAGGCGGATTCTCCCTCTTCTGGCGCATGCAAATGCACGTTGAAGGGAACCCGCCAGTCATCCCTCCAGTCGGTGAGTTCGTCCGCCGTCACCGTGCTATCTCGGCCATGCGCACCCCACTCCTGGTGATTTGGGTCCGGTTGAACCGAAGTGATGGTCCTCTCAGCGGGAACGTAGGGATGGGCCGCGTAAAGTTCGTCCAGTCGGAATTCTGGCAAGGCCGGTTCCGCCTTGTCCATGAATTCCTTGTACTGACGAGCGAGCAGGACGTGAGGCTCTTCGACCACCTTGGGGCGAACGACTCTCGTGTACTTTGGCATGATGGTGAGGGTTGCAGATGGAAATTTACGCTACAAACTAAATAAATTTACACAGTAAAATTGCAGGGGGAGAAGGTTCTTACCGATCTTTAGATCTGAGAATCGAGGAAAGAGATGTGAAGTTTTGAAATTTGAAAAGGGTTAATGTGTTTTGAAAGTTAACCCTGCCTCCTGATTTGATCAACGGCTGAGATCAAGGAAGGGGAAGAGAGGGCGGTTACCGATGAGAAACGCACTCAAGTATCCCCCACTACCCCGTAAAACCTAAAATACTTGGTCAGGATAATGCCACGTGGCAAATATTTACTGACAAAATCCAGGTTGAAAAGAAACCTCTTTTTTTACATTCTTTTATTATTTATTTGTTAATCAGTTTACTGATTTATTACAGAAAGAAAGTTTATGATACTTATCACGATTTACAAAATAAAAGAGTCCTTCAAAGACAACAAAACTTATTCATTTCACCGGGAAATAAAACCGGGGGAATATGATTTAACAAAGAAAATACCAATTTTCTATATTCTGGATAAACCTCACGGGGAAGAATATCCCCAGTCATCTTTTACAGGAAGATTTTCAGGTTCGGAATCAACCGAGCTGTCTTCAGAATCAGTTCCCAGATCAATGATCTCCTCTCCATCTCGCCCAAATACTCCAATACTGAAAGACTTTTGCCCACGCAACTCCAGAAAGATGGTCACATCCACCGAGACAAAACGGCGTTCACAGAATTTGTCCCAACCGTCACTCAGAGCGAGACGTCGACCATCCTTCTCTACCTTAACTGTCCAGACCCGTTCAAAAGCATCTACCAAAGCAACATCCTGTCCATCGAGCTCCGGAAACTTCTGAGAAAAAGACAAAGAAAGAGGCAACTTAGTTTTCATCGACCGGTTCCTGATCCGAGAAGAAAAGCTGGTTATTTGATTCGGGTACACCTCTCGGTTCCAAATAAAAGCCATGGTATGAAGACATAATCCAGAGTTGAAGAGCCTTTAAAGGCGTAAAACTCAGCATTTAATGAAGTCTCAACCACCAACAGAAAGTCAGAATGCAATTTCCGAGACAAGTCAACCGAGGAAGACGACCATAAACTTCAGGGAAATCAGAGTTGAAAGCTCTAATTTTCCTGGGGGCCTATGTTATACCCAAGAAAACAGTCACCGACACGTGTCACGAATCAAAGGGCCACGTCATCAAGAGAGAAATTCAGCCAATACAATCATGAAAAACCTTCAAAAGCATATCTAAGAAGAAGATGAGGAGCTTGGACAGTAGAAAGCGCACGGTAGAATCAGACTCCTTTCACAGGGGAATCGCCTGGGGAGACTCCTGGGACGCCCGTCAATGAACTGGGACTTCACGGGGAAAGAGGCAGATTAAGCACTAAGGGAAATTAGTGGATATTTAATGCTTCATATTAGTGGAATAGAGGTCCAATAAGAGGCATATATGTGGGCATTAGGTGGCATAATTAAGCCATGCATGGAGTATTATAAATAGTGGGAGTTAGATAGTGGAAAAGGGACATGCAACCTTGATTTTAATCATGTACTCTAAGTATGGATATTTGAATAAAGAGGAGCCTTGAGCTTCCATTTCCAGTACTTATGATTTCTGCATTTAGCTTAATCCTCTTGCTTTCTTACCTATAACAAATTTACCATTTTGTGTTGTTTACCAAAACCCTCTATTACCAGCAAATACTACCGACAAGTACAAAAACAACCAAAACATACCGAATTTAGATTTATTATTATTGTTCTATGTTTTCCGGAAAGTGTATAGGGTCGATTTCATGTATAGAATCGATACCGGAATTGTAAATTTATTTCTTGTAATTTATTTACGTTGGATCGATGCCGAGACGACCGCCGGAGAACTCATGTGACGAAGAAGACGAAGAGGACGAAAAACCGGGGGGTCGATCATCCCCATGATCGATCCCCATGAGGATCGATCGACCCCACGCCAAGGGGCTGCCCGCTAGGGTTTCCGGCCACGCCGGCCACCGGTGGTGGTGGCGCGTGGCTAGGGGGCGGCGGCGGTGGTGCCCGGCGATGGTGGTGGTCGACGGTGGGGGTGGTGTGGGGATCCCCAACCCATGCTACTCCTACCTAGATTCACTTTCCTAATTAATTCGGTTTTCCTATTTTGAGTATTCCTAAGTTTGGGAACTCTCATGGAGATAGGAAAAGAATTAATTAATATTATTTATTTCCTTATTCTATTATGGAAGTCTTCTAGAATATTCCAAGTCCTACTTGGAATAGGAATCTAGAGATTTAATAGAATTAGATGGGAAAATAATTAATTAATAAATTGATTTATTTCCTATTTGATTATTCCTATTTTATGGGAATTTTCATGGACATGGAAATTAATTAATTTTGGAAAAAAGAAGAGTCCTAATTTATTTTAT
Organism: Euphrasia confusa; assembly: GCA_954870475.1. Lineage (NCBI taxonomy): Eukaryota > Viridiplantae > Streptophyta > Magnoliopsida > Lamiales > Orobanchaceae > Euphrasia > Euphrasia confusa. Next base: position 9,775,390 of record OX940957.1, on the reverse strand, counting down.
TTCCTTATTCTATTATAGAAGTCTTCTAGAATATTCCAAGTTTAACTTGGATAGATTATTCTAGAGATTTAATAGAATTAGAAAGGAAAATAAATAAATAAAAATATTAATAATATTTAATTTTATTTTTGATTTATTCGATTGACTTAATTTTCGAATTAAGTATCTTTTGGATTTATTAAAAATAAATAGATTTAAATATAGGGATTAATATTCTCGTCACATGGAGCATTCAAGAACGAAGACTGAAGACTAGAAGACGCATACGGAGATGGAATAAAGCCATGATAGTCGGAAAATAATTTTCTAGTATTATTTTGACTATGTGATATGTGCTTTATTACTTGTATGCATGCTTATGTGTTTAATTATGCATTAGATAGCGTATCCCTTTGTTATAAAAAGCTAAGTGGGAGAGGGGATGGAAACATTCCCATGGTCTCCATTACTGTTCTCTTGGTGACATTTATGAGCTTTCGAAGTTCATATAGATATGTCATTGGAGGAGAATTCTTGTAATTCCTTTTACAAGAAACATTGATTAAGTCTATCAAACAATGCCTAATTTGTCTTTCTGAAACTGACTTCAAGTCGACTCATTCTCACCCCGGGGAGTGGAATGGAGCCAAAGCCACTTGGTCATGTGGATGACACAAATTAGAGACATTCGTACCATTCTTTTGAAGATGGATCGATTGTCTGCTCGGCTCCCTCATCTAATGAGAGATAGGGTTGTTCGCATGGTGAATCACTGGTTAGAAACTTCGAGTTTCACTTATGGTTCTCCGCGTCTTAATTTACAAAATCAAATGCTTCAAGTAATTGGATGTCAATTGTAAAAGTCTTTTGGTGTAGTAAACGTCCACACTATCGTGGCTTGCTGCATTGAATGGGATTTTGGAACGATTGATGTAGACAGTTATAGGAGGGAGTGAAGGAAACGTAGGTTAACGTAAACGTCCACACTATCGTGGCTTGCGGTAACATGCGAATCTTAAACAAACTTCTTAGTACTGAGTAATGGTTTACACTTAGGTACGCTCTATAGTATTCTTCCCATCGAAGTAACGCTATAGTGATGTACGACCGAAGCAAATCTAATTATGAAATCATTTGGATAGGTAAACGTCCACACTAACGTAGCTTGCCATATCTGATGGGATTTTAGATGTAATTAGTAATTTAATGATATTATTTGAGGGAGATAATATCGGATATTAAATTGATTGTTTGTTTAAATGTGCTTATAGGTTTAGAGAATAGCTATGAACCCACTTTCTGTGATACTCAAGGAATTCAACGCACTAGTTCCATACTGTGTTGGATGGAATAGCGAGTTAGACATTTCCCAGACTATTGCTGAGTACAAGTTAGTACTCAGTGAACTTTGTCCTCCTGAACCAACACGTGTCTCAACTATTGAGGAAACAGCTAATTTTGAGAAGTGGAACAGTGCTTTTGCATTAACCACCAATCATGATATCATGCTGAAACTTAAGCTTATGTTTAGAGACAACGAGAAGGTTAGAAAAGAGGCGATGAGGATACTCATAAAGGTCAGTCGCTTCGAGGAAACGCTTGAACACGTTTTCGAGATGTTGGACCTTTTGGATGAGTTAAGACAATCGCAAGCTCTTATGGCCAAAGCCAAAGGTTTCGAACCTAAAGGCATAGACCAAAGAATGGAGAAGCAGACAAAGAAGCCCTGTAGTCCTGCACTTGGACCACGGAATATGGTGAGAAAGCCTTCGGGCAGTCATTCTCAAAGAAAGTTATCTGGGGACTGGAAGTCTTTATTTTCTCCTGGAGAAGGTATGAGATTCTCTCCTTAGTCTTTAAAACATAGTCAGCTGTGTTATCTACCAGAAACCTGGTTGGTAGATATGGATCCACTGACGGTATGTATGCATTTAAAATGCAGGGACACCAGGAAACCCAAAGACATGGAAATGGAGGAATAGTCAAGGCAAAGCTGTAGAGGAGGCAGCTGTTGCAGTGGAAAACATTTATCTGCTTTAGTAGTTAAATAGGATTACATTTCAAGTTTATTGCATTATGTACCCTTTATTTTAGAAAGAACATTTTGTTCTGGATTTCTATTATTTAAGAATGGATATTTTATTTCTTTAATCATGGTGATGATTTTGATAAGAAATAATGGGTATTATCTATTCTGGTACATTAGATAGCAATAATGTAAATGATGAATCCTTAGTCTACCACGATGCAACAAACCGTTCTATAACTTGTTTTACTTGTTAGATTTATTTCTTGTTAAATCATTATACTTGTGAATTCTTATACTTAGTAGTATTTATTCAAATAAGATTCAAAAGGTCGAAATTGATTTAATCAATTATAGTTGAAGGAATGGACCTTCCGACCTAAGAATCGAATTTGGAACATAATACAACTAAGCATACCTTTCGGTAAAGGATAGAATTCAGACAAGTATTGAGAATGATCAATGCAGACATATGTGTAATTAGAAAGGTGTGAGTAGTTCTTTTAAGAATACTCGAATAATGGATTAGGATGCTTGATGTGCCATAAAAGCAAAGTGTTTTAGTCACAAAGCAATTATGGGGAACCTTCTAAGTATATCCATTGGAAGCCTGCGACTAAAATCGCGGAGGCTATCACCTATCTGAGTTACACATAGCATAATCAAAGAATGAGATTAAGTCTCAAATGACTGCACCATACACTTACGTGTAGAGATGGTGAATCAATAAGAAATAAGATTCTAATAGTAAAAGAACAAGTTGTTCGGAACTACCTATGTTCTATGGATATTTCTAGAGACAACGGCACATTCAATGTGGTTGTAGAATATCCTAGATGAACAAAATATTGTGTGTTCTATAGTACTATGAACCAGGAGGACACTTCGTCCGGTTCTTAGAGGAAGACTATTAGATGAACTACAAAGCCTTAACTGACGTAATACCTTGGAATGAGAAAAAGGACAAAGACTAGGAACCAGCCAAACCGAGTAGAAGTACACCACACACTGCACCTACTGTTATTACTGTTATACACCGGGACGCCATTGCAGTGGGAGGTTGTTAAAACAACCGGAGATGTTCATAAGACTAGAAGAGTTTTGAATTCTGGATCTGGTAAAGATAAAATCGATCCCTAGCTCTGCATAAGGGCAGTACTAGATCTAAATGTGCCTGCTTAGAAAAACAATAAGGATTATTGTTAAGAGGCAAGATCATTTAGAGTACAAGCTTAGTAAATCCATTTATGGATTGAAACAAAGCTATAAATCATGGAACTTGCGAATTGATGGGATAGTCCATTTGATGGATTCATCAAAAGGCATAGACGAAAGGTGTATTGGAGACATAATAGAAACAAGGTGGTGTTTCTCGGAGATTTTATGTAGATAACATTTTATCATTGGCAACAATGTAAAGATATTGTCAGACATAAGATGATGGTTGTCTAAATGAATCGGGATATAAGATTGAGTAGAAGTTAGAGCATGTTCTTGAGATCTTTCGATCTAAGGATAAGAACATTGTACTTCTCCTAGATATCTTATACGATTATGGTTTGTTTTAAACATGCATACTTCTGAGAAAGGTTATTGCCTTTCAGAGACAGAATATACATCTATCTAAAGGGTATGTGTTTCTAACACATGAAGGAGATAGATGAGGACAAAGCAGTTTCCTACACTTCAAGTGTGGAAAGCTTTATAGATGCAATGTTGTAAAACAAGAACCTGATATCAACTATGCGGTTTGCGTAGTGGGAGGATATCAAGGTAATCTAGACAAGAGATTTTCGAATGCTGTAATAGTGCTTGCGAAGTACTGGATTACTAAGCAAGACGAAATCTTCTTTGATTACAAATTCTCAGATCTCAAATTAGAGAAGGACCAGTGTAAGTCGATATCAGGCTATGTGTTCACTTTTAGAAAGAGGTGGAACCATGAAATGAAAGAGTGATAAGCAGGACGCTTTTCAGACTCTCTCATAACCGAATAGCAGCCTCAGAGGCAGCGGAAGTTTTGGTTAGGTTCCGGGATAACCTCTTAACTTGGATATGACTCTTAGTTTACCAAAGGCTATTGGATAGCGGTGCACGGTAAACTGGAAGAAGTCATAAGTCAAAAGTGATGTTAACACATAGAGCAAGTACCACCTGATACGAGTCATCGTCGAGGGAGACGACGCAGTAGTCACCAAGATAACTTCAGAGCGGCAACCTAGAGTGCTCATTCACATAGTACGTACTTCCTGGAAGTACAATTTTTAAGCACGTGATGAGTATGGGAGTCGGGAGTTTGGAGGAAATGACTAGACCTTAGTACAAGTGGGAGATTGTTGGAGTTGTGTACTTAATGTCTAGATTTAAGTAACGGTAAACTCCCGATCATAGCATTTAATCTATTTAATTAATAAACAATTGTTTGCTTTTAATTATTGATAATTAAATATATGCAAAATATAGTTCTGAATTTTATACGTTGTAGTTAGTATGGTGTGTCGGGCCCCACACAGAAGATCATACTATCGGTTACTCGTATTTAATTGAACAGTTGTTCACGATCTAGATGGACACGGACCAATCCATCGGTATAGTCGTTGTGTGAGAGAGAAAATAATTTGTCTTAATTATTTTATCACACTTGTACACTTGGTGTATTGAGCGGATCGCTTGAGATTTATCGATTAGGATTGCCATGAGATAATCGATTCAAGTCTCAGAGTATTTTATTCTTAATCCCCGATACTATTGCGGGTGTGTATATTTAATATGTGTGACTTTGATTTTCCAAAGGAATTAACGGATTTAATTATTGGGTTAATTACCGGTTAAGTTGGGTCACTATATTTTATATATGGCATGCCGTGAATACTTGACGGGAAAGTGTATCCCGGAAGGGTTGATAATATCCCCGGGATGAGTTCATAAGGAATTATTGTGTAAACCTCATGAGTGGATTCGTTCCGCACAATAATTAAGGTTGAATGGTACTAGTCTCGAATTCAAGAGATGAATAAATTAATTAGCAATAAATTAATTTTATTCATGGATATTTAAATCTTAAATACACGGAATAAATAATACTACCGGAGAAATATTATTTGATATAATATGGTTTAATATTGGGAGTGCAATTAATTTATATAGTGGAAAATAAATTAATTAATATTAATGGGAGATTAATAGATTTGGGCTTGGGCTCAATTTAATCATTAATATTGGAAGCCCAATATTCAACCTCCTTTAGATCCCCTACGTAGCCTATAAAAGCACTACATGGTCTTCTCTTTTCCACACACATCATAACTTGAAGATCATAATTCTTCTAGAGAGAGAAAGTAGAGAGAGAGAGAAGAGGATCCATAAGCTTGGAGGATCGTCGCCCACCCGACGTTCAAGCTAGTGCAAGGAATACGTGGGAAGATCGTAAGGTCATCATCTTGATTTCGTTTCTCCGCACAACGAATCGAAAGGTAAAATCATAAACTCCTTTGTGTGAATTTATGTGAATTAAATTGTAATACATACATGAACACACGATCCGGGAAAACGTCGAGACCGGGATACGGGGATTCGAGATCCCCGTCGGGATCGAGAGGGGCGGCCGAACCCTAGGGTTCGGACCGCCGGAACGCGAGGAACCCTCGGCTGGAGCCGAGGGGTGCGATCGATCACGAGGATGGATCGCGGGGTGCTGCGGGGTCACCCGTAGCCGCCTCGCATGAGCTACGGGTTCGCCCACAGCGGTCGTGCGAGGGCGACGCCCTCGCTGGGGCAGCGAGTCAGCGACTCGCTGCGGGGGCTGCTACGAGCAGCCCCGGGGATGCCGTGAGGCATCCCAGCGATCATCGTGAGATGATCGCGAGCCCCGTGCAGGGGCTCGGCTGGGCGCGCGGGTTCGCCCGTGCGGTGCTCGGTCGAGCCTCGGGTCGTGCGGTGGTTCGCGGTTGGTTCTCCGGCGATCGAGGATTTCGGTCGGGTTATTATTTTCCGCAAATTTTAATAGCCCGGGATATCGAATTCCAGCAACATATGGGTCATGTTTTTATCCACATTATTAATTAATACTTATGCAATACACATTATTGATTAATACGAAGAGGGCTGGGCTTGGTCGGGCCTTCGGGCCATTGAGTAACATATGGGTCATGTTTTTGGATAAAAACGTATGCAATACACATTATTAATTAATACGAAGAGGGCTGGGCTTGATCGGGCCTTTGGGCCATTGAGTAACATATGGGTCATGTTTTTGGATAAAAACGTATTCCCTACGGGCTTAGCCGTAGGGAATACCCCTACGGGCCAACCTACAGGGAGAAGGGGAGGCGGAGACGAGTTTCCCAAGGGGTATGGGTCATGTTTTTAGATAAAAACGTATATGGGTCATGTTTTTGGATAAAAACGTATTCCCTACGGGCTTAGCCGTAGGGAATACCCCTACGGGCCAACCTACGGGGAGAAGGGGAGGCGGAGACGAGTTTCCCAAGGGGCTCCCCTACGGCCAGCCCGTAGGGAATCTGTTCCCTACGAGGTTGTTTTTGGATAAAATGTTGGGATATGTCCTTCGATCCTACGTGTGCAATCGATAAAGTCATAAGGTCGTCTATGGATGTTAAATGATTATTCGATAATATTAATTGCTGGGAGCAATATAATATTGATCGATAATTATACCTACAGGGTCACACACGGACTCGAAGATGATGTACGATGCTTGATATATATATATATTGATTTAGAATCAATATTTACGTGGATTTAATTCACATGCATGGGATGCATGGCTTGCATGGATGCATGTCACATAGTGTGACATGGCATGCCACACAAGCAAGTGGGACCACATACAATGCATAGTGTCATGTGTATGTGGCATGACCTTTCACCTCCTTTGTAACTCCTTTTGCATGTTAATGGTGCATAATTGATGCCCATTATGTTGGAGGTTACAATGGGGTGTTGACGAACACGAATGCTTGTCGTTTGAGCAAACGCACTGTCAAAATGATATTTATATTTAGCCAGTACTCTAATAACTACAAAACGTAGATAATGGCAAGTACGTGAGGTCGGTCCCACAAGTAGGCAATTACAGTAGGTGATCTCGGCTTTGCCCAAGGGGTTGTCACAAAAAGATTTGATTTGGGGGTTGCTGTGGGCACAGCGGTTTTGCAAACGGTTCAAACACTTTGATCTAACTACTGCTAACAGAAATAACATGCAAACAAACAAAGTAAAAGTAAACAAGCAAACACTCAGATCTATCAGAATATTAAAAGGAAAACTTAAATCAAATGATAAATAAGGCATCCGGGCAGACGACTTCACTCAGGATCATTAGGGCAAACTACCGGTCATTGGCACTAAGGATTTCTACCAGCGGTTTGTCAGCAGTTATGGGGTGCAAAAACAAAAGTGGTCCTATTGCGTCACGCCCAGCAATTGCCCCACCCCTTATCTATCCTTACTGTGTAAAGAGAAGGCTAGCTATCACTATGCCTAAACCCCTGGATCTGAACAATTCAATAACCTATGCGACCAAACATGGATCTAGTTTGCCCAAACCCGCATTACCCTCTAGACAGACCCGCTCGGCCAATAGCATGATCGAAACATACGACCGCATCTCCTGCAAGTTCTAGTGCTATGCCCGCAACAATACTACAAGGTACATCTATGCGGTTTGCCAATCACCAGTATCCCAGTTTGTAAAGGTTCACTAGTGGTCGTCCTAGTTTGCCCAAACTCCCCAGAAATAAACCTCTACCAACTTTGCCTCGGGAACAAACGCCCAACCGGCTTTAGCCCCTTCAACCTCGCGGCCTAACTAAACCCTAATTCACCTTCGATCCGTCCCTGCCCAGATGCAAAACAACTTAGCCACTCATACAGAAATTAAAAGACGAAATAATTAAATGAAATAGAACTATATTATTCATGCCTTCAAATCGAAAACGTTTTTGAAGGAAATCGAAATACGGAATTAAAAACTTAAAAACAAAACATAAAGAAATTGTTTCTCGACCCGAAGGTCGGATCTACTGCAAAACAAACAAAGAGACTCGAACGAACAGCTCCGATCTCTTCTCCGGCGACTCCTCCGGCGGCGACGGCAACTGCGGGACCGGCGGCTCTTCCGATTTCTCGGTGCGTAATGTGTTGTCTTTTTGCTGCCCGTCGCGCCCCGTATTTATTGACTTCGATTTGAATTTGAATTCCCGGCTGTTGCTCCTTCCTAAAGAATAGGCGCCAGCAGTCAACGCGTTGAAGGATAAGTCAGATCCCCAAATCCAGGGATTCTGATACGCTGGCGCCTTGCCCACAGGGAATCTTCTGTCTGCATCTGTTCTCTGCCCAAATCGAAATCTGCAGGTATTTCTTCTCTTTCACAGGTGGTCGGACCAGGCACGGTACTTGGTAAGAATTCTGGGTCTTCTGCTTCGTGACCTTACCCATTTGCCCGATGTGGTCAAACTGTTGCTTGTCACTACCGCTCCAGAACTTGCCCAAAGAAGGGGATTTCCTTGCCTATTTTGCCCAGTGCGCCACCTGTTACCTGCATTCATACACACTCTGCCCAAACACCTAATTGTGCCCTCCCAGACACGTAACCGACTCAAACTGACTCAATAAAGGGTGTAAAAGTGCTCTAAGATGAGCAAATAAAATGGCTCATCAGGTGTTATGACATGCATAATGATGCTAATATATGGATGAAAATCAGATTTTCATCATACATAACATTGAACCACGAAATCCACACAATAGAGAGAAAGGAGAGAGTGTTCTTGGAGAACCGACTCGATCAAGCAAAGTGTTCGTCATCCGGGTTCGTGTGCAACACGTAGAGGCCGGGCCATTTGTGCGGCTTCAACATCCGGATGATCCAAAGGCGTGACGGGGTCATTCCAAAGGTGAACAATTCGTGGTTGATCCATTAAGGTGGTTCAATCGACTCAACACCACCTTAACCAACGTCAACGATCAACAAATGTAAGAACTCGTTGATCCCTATATATATATATATATATATATATATATATATATATATATATATATATATATATATATATATATATATATATATATATATATATTAGATGTGTATATATATATGTTTATATGTGTTCTTATACACATTATGTGTGCACTAAGATCCAAGCATGATAGATTTATATGCTTTACACGCTTCCACACACACGGTATATCGATCGGATCGGTGTACCGATACCTTCAATTGGTATCAGAGCTTAGGGCTCGTGCACACTTTTGTGTTGGACACGAAGGTTAAATCAACATAATTGGATTATATGTTTAATTGTGATTATGTGATTAGATGTAAGTCCGGCCACCGTTAGTGGTCGGGTGAATGAAATTGTCGTTTTTTACGTTTCGATTGGCCATAGTCTTTTGAGGGCTGCGTCCCTTGGAATCATTTGTAATAGATAGGTTTTTCTATTATATTTGTATTGTACTACTTGTAAGCGATGGACTTGGTCCATGGTTCGATGGAGGTTCTCGGCTCTCCGGCGAAAACGAGAAGAAACGAAGCAAAACGAAGCAAAGCGGACAAAACTGGGGCTGCTGGAGCAAAACGGCGGGCGCCGTTTGTGCTCCAGCGGGCGCTGTTTTGGTTTGGCGGGCGCCGTTTTAGAAACGGAGACCGCCGAAAGCTCTTTTTTGGGTCAGGCGGCTTTTTGCCCTTTCGGCGGGCGCCGTTTTGGAAACGGCGACCGCCGGTGGTGTTCAGCGACCGCTGGTTGTAAAACGGCGGGCGCTGTTCGTGGTGTTTGGGGTAATGACTTGGTTTGACCGAAATCGGCGAGCGCGGAACTGAAACAGCGGGCGCGGACCAGTCCAGAAGATGTTCAAGGCCTATTTTGTTGCTTTTAATCTTTTCGTTTGAGAGTTGTGAGGTTCTAGGGGCCTTTCGATTACGTATTTAATTGCTTTGCTAGTTATAGGATATTTTATGTTATAAATGTTCAACTTACATATAAACACCTATGCATGCAAGTTCCCAAAATAATGAGTTTAATGTCTTGTCCAAAACATCACACCCATAAAGCCCTCGATCATAAGTTGGTAGGTCCGCCTCAGCGGGGTACTACTTGTTATCTTGGGATAAGTGGGAGTAAGGGTTAAACCCTTACACGTGAGTTTGGTTTTCTCATCGATAGATCCACTGCATGCGTGGCTATCGAGACATGAGATGAGAATGGGACTCTCATCGACCGAGAGTGACATTAGATGTCATTGACATGGGATGTCTACCTATCTTGGACTTCTTAAGTGCGGACTCAGTCGGCTTAAGAATTTGCAAGATGAGGGTCTTGAGATTGTTTTGTTCAAGGGAACAAAGATATTAGATATCGATTGAACAAAATGGAATAAATAAGTAGCTTGTCAGACAACCTTATTTGTTTACCGCTTTGTGAATATTTACATACTTTATTTATCTTTCTTTTGTAGTTTATCATGTTAATTTCAACTCGATTCAAGTTTGGTTCAATTCTTGATTATGAAAAATTGAACAACATAAATTTTCTTGATTCACAACGTAATTTGAGGATGGTCCTCAAATACGAAGACAATGAAAATGTGTTAAATAACCACATCCTAAGATATCATTGAACAACTCAATAGCATGTTCGGGGAATATGCTAAGATTGAGCGGTTCGGTATGACCAGGGTCATTGCTTCAGCTAGGCTGGAAAAATGGAAATCTATGGAATCACATGTGCAACAAATGATTGGATTATTTGCTTCAAGTGAACGCCTAGATTTTTCCTATGATGATTATTTGGCAACCGATTTCATACTTCAATCTCATGATGGTTATAATGCCTTTAGGCTAAAATTTCCATATGAATGGTTTGAAGAAATCGCTTCGTGAGCTCCACGGGATGCTCAAGTCTGCTGAGCCGGCGATAGAGAAATACCCTAAGAGGGAAATTCTTATGATATGGGATAGGGTAGTCAAAAGAGCATGGGCAAGAAGGCTACTAGGGTTCCTAGGGAATCTCAATGCGTGTACTGCAAAAGTGTTGGACACTATTTGCAAACATATAAAAGTTCATATTTTATTCAATTTCAAAACAAATGCCTAATTTGTCTTTCATTTGATGGATTATAAGGTTATGATTATTTCACCTCGGGGAGTGATTTAATCCAAAACACTTAAGTTCATCAATAACACAAATTAGAGACTTTCGAGCCATTGGATGGCGTGAATCGATTGTCTGGTTGGCTCCCTCATATTTTATGAGAGATAGGGCTTCAATTGCATGATAAAATCGCTGGTTAGAAAATTTCGAGTTTTCACTTACGATTTAGCACGTTTTGATATTGGAATAATTGTGAACTGGAATTCGAATAAGAGTCAATTATCAAGAATAATTGAACTTGCCCAAAGTTCAAAGAAGATGTGAAGAACGGGGTTGCTTCATCTTCAGGTATTAATGTTATAGACATTAAACTTCACAAATTCTACTTCTTGGGTATTGGATGCCAAATGTAGTTCTCACATTTGTATGTGGAGGAACTACATAGAAGTATAAGTTTGGTAAGTAGAGATGTCAATCTACGGGCGAGAAATGGAGCGAAGGTCGCTGCATTAGCCGTATGATCATATGATGTTGTTTTGCCTTAGGGCCTTGTTTTAGTATTATAACTATGTAATTTCGTACCTTCAATAAACAATGAATATTGGTTCAGTATTGGATACTGATGGATTAGTTTTTCACTATGAAATAGTTTGGTAACTATTTTAATTGTGAATTATTCTTTGTTTTGGTACGATTATTATATCGTTTATGTATACGTTGACTTGACAAATCATATATAACATTAACACCAAAGGCCGAATCGAATAGATCTTAATGAGACATAAATATAACATTGTTGATCATGTCAAATCAACATCTAAACATGTAACGAAGCTTCTTTTAGAATGCATTCTAGAATCATTTGACTTGGAGTCATTTGATACATGTAAATGATGTGTGATGGACAAGATAACAATGTCATCTTTCTTAGAGAAAGGAGAACATGTGAGTGATTAATTAGGGATGATCCATATTGATGTATGTGGAACCTATCAGTTCACAAGCACATGAATGTTATGTTTCAGAAAAGAGAAAACAAACTATATTCGATATAGTTCGACCATTCGATGAGAGGTTTGAATGAACTACTGGTCTCTTTTGGGAACACACAATTCTTGACTTCAACCTATACACTGAATAGGACACCGTCAAAAGCTGTTGATAAGACACCATACGAGGTATGGAAAGGGAAGGTCCCTAACTTCTCTTATATCAAGGTTTGGGGATGTGAAGCTTATGTGAAGAGAAATATCTCTACAAAGCTTGAACCCAAATCGGATAAATGTTTCTTTGTTGGTTATCCAAAAGAAACACGAGGGTACCACTTTTACAACCAATCCGAGAACAAAGTCTTTGTTGCTCGAGATGGTGTATTTCTTGAAAAGGTATATCTTTCCAAGAAAGTAAGTGGGAGCTCAGTTGAATTGAACGGAGTTCAAGAAGACTTGAACGAGGTTCAGGAAGAACAAACTGAGCTGGAGACTCAAGACTTGGTTGAGAGTACTCCAGTGGTTTTAGAAACCACACCTAACCCTCGAAGGTCCGGAAGGATTAGATCTCAACTTGACAGATACTTAGGTATTCTGACAAATGGAACTATGAAATCATGCTTTTAGAAAGCAATGAACCTTCGACCTATATCCAAGCTATGACGAGTCCAGATTCCGAGAAATGGCAGGGTGCCATGAAATCCGAAATGGAATCAATGTCTGAAAATCAAGTTTGGAACTTGGTCGATTTGCCTAAAGGGGCTAGGCCCATTGGATGCAAATGGATTTACAAGATAAAAACAGACATGAATGGAAAACCTAGTGTTTTCAAAGCAAGGTTGGTGGCAAAAGGATATAAACAAATTCACGGGGTGGATTATGATGAAACCTTTTCACCAGTTGCTATGATTAAATCCATTCGGATTCTCTTAGCCATTGCTGCTCATTATGATTATGAGATCTGGCAAATGGACGTTAAAACCGCCTTCTTGAATGGGATTCTAGTAGAGGATGTGTTTATGACACAACTAGAGAGTTTTATCGATCCTAATCAGGCTGAGAGAGTATGCAAGCTTATTAGATCCATCTATGGATTAAAGCAAGCATCTCGGAGCTGGAATCTTCGGTTCGATGAATCCATACAACAGTTTGGATTTCAAAAGAACATGGAAGACTCTTGTGTTTACAAGAAGGTCAGTGGGAGTTACGTTGTATTAATTGTGTTGTATGTCGGTGACATACTCATTATTGGAAACAATGTTTCTATGCTTAATTCTATTAAAGAATGGCTTGGAAATTGTTTTTCAATGAAGGCTCTTGGAGAAGCACAGTACATATTGGGCATCAAGATCTGTCGGAACAGATCGAAAAGGATGTTTGGACTTAGTAAAGCGACCTATTTTGAAAAGGTGTTTGATAAGTTCAGAATGAAAGACGCAAAAAAGGGTCTCATTCCAATTACTCATGGCACATCTCTTAGCAAGATTCAAGGCCCTACGGGGCTTGATGAGCAAAAGAGGATGGAAAACATTCCTTATGCTTCGGCAGTAGGGTCTATAATGTACGCCATGATATGTACACGACCGGACGTATCTTATGCTTTGAGCATGACTAGTCAGTTTCAAGGAAACCCAGGTGAGGCGCGTTAGACTGCGACCAAGAATATTCTTATGTACCTTAGATGGACAAAAGAATATTTTGTTGTCTTTGGAAGACAAAAGGAGTTGATGTTAACAAGCTATTTGGATGCAAAATTCATAACAGGCTAAGATAATTTCCAATTTTAATCTAGTTATATCTTTTGTCTGGTTAGAGGTGAAATTTGCTGGAATAGTTCCATGCAATGCAATATAGCTGATTAAACTACAGAAACTGAGCACAGTATTGCATTGGATGCAGTAATGTTAGTAGTTAAGATTTGAAAGTTCTTGAATGAACTAGGTGGCGTAACTAGCTCAGTCCATCCGATAGCTCTCTATTTATAGTAGAGTTATCGCGCAATCCAATGAGCTAGGACGAACCACAAGTCTAAAACTGGTGTTCAGGAAGTTCCACATTATCTGGGAGATAGTGTTGTGGAGACATCGAGATAATAAAGTTGCAACTTTTGGTAAGGTTGCAAACCTGATTTCTAAACCTCTCCAGCAGTCTAAGCTTAAGGCTTTCACGACTGCAATAGAGATCAGACATTTTAGAGATGGGTTGTGATTTCTATTACTGTATTAGATACTTTTGGAGATTTGGTAAACATTCACTCATATGTATAATACATAATTCTTCATATAAATATGGTTTAATTTATATGAATTGTCCAAATGGTTTAATTTGAACATTTGTTCAAATTGAATGTACCGTACATTTTTCTTTTAACCAATTAAAATTTGACACTTCATTTTGTTATCATGCACCTAGATGCACTTGATTACAACTTTAAAATAGTTATGACCTGTTACCTGCTATAGCAATTTTTTTTTTATTTATTAATATAATAAACAATATTTTTATATTCCTATATAATTAAATTAAAATTAAATTAAATTATTTAAAACAAAAAAAATTATATTAAATAATACACTTAATAATACATTTATCTAAAAAAATATTTTATAATTGACTAATAATTTTTTAAAAATAAAATATTTATTTTTATATATTTCTTTTAAACAACTTAAAATTACACACAATGCAATTAATTTATTTCACATAATTATTAATTTATATCGTTTAATATTTATAAATAAATAATTTATTATTAACTATGAAAAACATAATAAATTAATTTTTGAACATATTTAATTTTTAAATAAATTTTAAAATAAAATTGTTTGTTCCCGAAATGACCCACCAAGAGCTACTTATTCGTTCGAGTTCAACGATTTTCTTCTTTACCGAATAGATGAAGCAAAATTCATGAAATGAAGTGATATATATTAGTGAAACGTGATAAAAAAAATCACATTTTTACAAAAAAAAATAGTGTTCATTAACGAAAACTAATTAAAATATTTATATTGTTTTGTTCATTTTGTTCTAGTTAGTTAGAAATTGTTGTGTTTTCGTTTGTTCATAAAACAATTCGATTAATTTCAATCATACTTAATTATATCAAAGAGATTATAGATCATTTAATTTGTTGATCCATGTGAATACTAGAAAGAGAAGTCCCCATACTTGAGGGACCAACCTCAGTGTACAAAAAAAAAAAAATTGAAGAGGCTATAAGAATTTCTCAGCATATTGATGAAATGAGCTTGTTTGGTATTATAATTGATACAAAAATAGTCGACTTGGGAAATAAACAAGTGTGAATCATTGATATAGTCACTAAGTTTAAAGTTGAGTTAGATGAGACTTCATATTTGATGTAAAATGCTTGGCCTGATTCCATCGACTTTGTGAAGACTAGACGATAGAGTTGCAGAATAAAAAACGACCCCATTTGTGATTCACTAAGTCTTTTGATTATCCGTATTAAAAAAACTGAATACAAATGTGAATCACTTAATATTTGCTTCATATATTATACAAATAATTCGATTCGAATTAATATTTTTATATGTAATAAATAAATAAATAATTATATTTTATAAAAAATGATTAGAAAAAGAAACATGTACTACTCTGTATTATTAATTTTTGTCCACGCAAATCTTTGTCCTTCTTCTTAGAGCATCTCCAATGGAGAGGTAGAAGTCTACGTGTACTTCTACTTCTCACTCAAAAATGCGGTAGAAGCCATTAGAGATGCGATGACGACGTGTTAAGATTAGATGTTCCTAAAACATCTGGGGTAGAGTAACTTCTACCGGGTAGAGATAAATTATATTATTATTTTATTATTATTATTTACCATAAATTATATTATTATTTTATTATTATTATTTACCATTATTAATTTATTATTATTATTTAGTATTATTAATTAACAAATTTAATACTGCGTAATATTTAACGTAAAGATTATTATTTATTTTATATAAAAATTATTTAAAATTAAGAATTTTGAAATATATTAAATTTTAACTTATTTTGTATTTTAACGAATTATTCTATTTTATATAAAAATTAATACAAAATGAAAAAATTTAAATAATTAAATTGTTAGCGTTAAAAATTATTTATATAAATATTAATTAAAAATAAGAATTTTGAATATATAAAATTATTTAAATTTAAGAATTTTGAAATAAATTAAATTTCAACTTATTTCTTATTTTAATTAATTATTCTATTTTATATAAAAATTAATACAAAATAAAAAAATTTAAATAGTTAAATTTTTTGTGTTAAAAATTATTTATATAAAAATTAATTAAAAATAATAATTTTAAAATAGTTAAATTTTTAGTGTTAAAAACTATTTTTTCTATTTTTTATTTTATATAAAATTTAATTAAAAATAAAAAATTTTAAAATAGTTAAAATTTTAAAATTAGTATATCCTTAATTATTTCTATAAATATTAAATAAAAAAAAAAAAAAAAATAAGTTAGTGGTGGAAATTTGGTAGGTAGAACCATTGGACGAGGTAGAAGTAAAAAAAATATGAATTAGCGCATAAGTGGCCTACTCCTCACCCAAAAGTTGAAACTATGGAGATGCTCTTAGAGAGATGCTCTTAGAGCATCCCCAATTGAGAGGTAGAAATCTATGTGTACTTACGAGGTAGAAATCGTTGAAGTGCGCTGACGTTTAGATTAGAACTCCCTAAAAAATTTGGGTAGAAAAACTTCTAAAGATAAAAAATAATATTATTTTATTATTATTATTATTATTATTATTATTATTATTATTATTATTATTATTATTATTATTTAAGCGTTAAAAATTATTTTATATTTCAACTTTATTCTGTATTTTATATAAAAATTAATAAAAAATAAGAATTTTTAATTAATTAAAATTTTAACTCGGATTATTTGTATTTTTATTTTATATAAAAATTAATTAAAATTAAAAAAAATTGAAATAGTTAAAATTTGAACGTTAATTGATTATTTGTATTTTTATTTTATATAAAAATTAATTAAAAAATAGTTTTTATTTTATATAAAAATTAATTAAAATTAAAATTTTTGAAATAGTTCAAATTTTAATGTTAACGGATTTATTTTATATAAAAATTAATTAAAAATAAGAATTTTTAAATAGTTAAAATTTTAGTGTCATGAATTATTTTGTATTTATATAAAAATTAATTAAATATTTATTTTATTTAATTATGGATTATATAAATATTAAATAATTTATTTTATTTTATTTAAAAATCATTTTTTTATGTTTACTATTATTATTATTATTTAAATATAAATAATAAATAAAAAGTATAAAATAAGTAAGTATAAAAAGTATAAAATAAATAAGTATAAAATCATTTTTTTAAGAAGTTTTTTTTGGTAGTAGTAGTAAAACTATGAGTTAACGCACACGTGTCTTACTTATCACCCAAAACTTGAAACAGGAGATGCTCTTATATCTTCCTCGTTGATCGCAATAAAAAATTTATAGAGAAACTTAATTGAGATTTTAAAAATTGACATCGTGGGCATAGTGGGTAAAGATCCCCTTTGAAAAATTGACATGGTGGGCATCGTAAGTACAGATCCCCATCCCCTTTGAAAAATTGACATCGTGGGCATAGTAGGTAAAGATCCCCTTTTTTTCTTTTTCTGAAACATCCCCTCTTTTTCTGAAACACGCCGCCAAATTTTTGTTCTTAATTCTGAAAAATATTTATGTATATTATCGGTTAACAGCTTAGTCAATATATACAATAATAATTGTGTGTTGTAATCTCTACGTTAACTATTGTATTCTGTAATAAATCTGAACAGTTCACATTAATTAATTAAATCTAATGGTTGAAATAAAAACAAAGTACCGTGCCTTGACTGCACTGTAGAAGCCTCCTATATATATATATATATATATATATATATATATATATATATATATATATATATATTAGATGTGTATATATATATGTTTATATGTGTTCTTATACACATTATGTGTGCACTAAGATAAAAGAATGATAGATTTATATGCTTTACACGCTTCCACACACACGGTATATCGATCGGATCGGTGTACCGATACCTTCATAAAAACGTATTCCCTACGGGCTTAGCCGTAGGGAATACCCCTACGGGCCAACCTACGGGGATGCCGTAGGGAACCCCTACGGGGAGAAGGGGAGGCGGAGACGAGTTTCCCAAGGGGCTCCCCTACGGTCAGCCCGTAGGGAATCTGTTCCCTACGAGGTTTCCCCTACGGCGTGATTCATCTGTTCCCTACGAGGTTTCCCCTACGGCGTGATTCCCGTAGAGGATGCCGTAGGGAACCCTGTTCCTTACGGATTTTTGCGGATTTCCCTACGGGAATGGCCGTAGGGAATCCGCGATTTTTTTGTAGTGATAGGTAACAACAAATCTTGAGATTCTTTTCCTACCATTGAAGCGTGTTAATGCTCACCAAGTTCTGTCAAAAAACAGACATTTTCAGTGCTCTGATACCATAATAAGATAGTTGAATTAAATGATATGAAAAGTGTATTTGTATTTATTTCAGAATCGATCTTTTCATTGATGAAGACGATGCAAAGTGTGCAACGTTCACGAGGTGTAATTTATAGTAATGACATAACACCTGCAAACTCTAGCTCTGCAAACTCTAGCTGCAACTAATAAATAAAAAGAATAAATAAAAAAAGGATATGAATTCATATTCCCCACAATTGCAACACATCACGTTAAAGTGAAAAGCACACTCTTCATAAGGGGGTATCTACGTCATTCCAGGAAGCAAAACCAAACGGGATCGTTTTGGGATCAATCAGGTTTCTGAATTTGGGGGCCCAAATTAGGGTTTAATGAATTAGGGCCAGAAACCCTAATTCCCCAATTACTGCATGCATGGTTTATTAAAGTGTTAAAGCAAGGAAAAACCTAAGGCCGCCACCATTCATCGTCTCCAGACAAAAAACATACCTTGGAAGATGTCGTCTGAAGAGAAGTCCGAAAAGAAAACTTCGAAGGAGCTCGTCAAGCTTGAGCGCCAGCGCAAGCGCCAGGAAGCCGCCGCTGCCGCTTCAATTTCCTCTGTCTCCCTCGAATCCGACCCGCTGGGGGCCAATTACGGTGAAATTCCGTTTAAGGACCTGCAATCGAAGGAAGTATCCGGGAAGAAATGGACGGAGATCAAAGATTTGACCGATGCGTTGAAGGAGCAGACGGTTCTGATTAGGGGGAGAGCGCAAGTGATCCGTGCCTTTACCAGACGTTTCACGGTGCAATGCATCTTAACAGTGGCGCCGGAATTGGTGAGCCTGCAGATGGTAAAGTTCACCAACAACTTGAGCCGAGAGAGTATAGTTGATGTCTATGGGGTTGTCTCTGTGCCGCCTGAACCCATCACCGGCGCCACTCAGCAGGTTTTATTCTCTCTCTCTCTCTCTCTCTCTCTCTCTCTCTCTCTCTCTCTCTCTCTCTCTCTCTCTCTCTCTCTCTCTCTCTCTCTCTCTCTCTCTCTCTGTGTGTGTGTGTGTGTGTTTTTTTTAGATGCTTGTGCTTTTGATTTATATTATAGAGAGAATTGGAGGTATTTGGATTATAATATAGGCTACTTTGAACTCATTATATGGTTGGCTTGTGATTTGTATGGTATTTGATTTTGACAAAAACATAAACATGCACATCAAATGAAATGGTCCTATTACTGTAAAACAGCTCCAGACGGGGTTTCATTTTGGATGGAGGCATCTTTTGGTTATTTTCGCCTTCTAATTCTTATAATATCTACGTCATTTGATCGCCTATATATCAAATTTAAAGAAAAGTGGAATTGAACTTCAATAATTGACACTTGCATGGCTTTATAATTAATTATCAATTCCTTGGTTCGTGGCTTCTTCTTTTAGGATTTGTAATCACAGTATTTCATTATTTTTGTCTTTCCCTTACATATTTAGTTTGAATTCTTATAGGTGGAAATCCAAGTGCGGAAACTTTATTGCGTGAACAAGGCTATTCCTGCGCTGCCATTTAATATTGAGGACGCAGCTAGAAGTGAGATTGATATAGAAAAGGCTTTGGAGGTAATCTGCAATGTGTATTTACATGTTATTTGCACGTGAGGCATGTATTTTCCATTAAATAAAAGACTCTTATGCATGTTCTTTCTAAGCAGTCTGGTGAGCAGGCTGTTCGTGTAAACCAAGACACTCGCTTAAATTACCGAGTTCTCGACTTGCGCACTCCTGCTAATCAGGGGATTTTCCGTATTAAGGGTCAAGTTCAAAATGTAAGTATGCGTGATGTATTAGGTGATCTATCCCTTATCGTAATTCAAGGTCACAACATCTTTACAATGATTAAGTCAAAACTGCTTTTTGGTAGATTTGTTTGAAGAAAACCATGTGCAAGTTGTTCATTTTCGTGTGTGTATGCCTATAAATCTGTGCCTGTAGGCTGTAGGAGCTTGATATTTTTGCAGTTCTCATTTACTCTTCCTGACTGACATCAATTATGTTATTGTATAATATCGAAAGTTTCCGAACATTAGACACTGACTCGCGATGTTTTTTCTGCAGAAATTCAGCCAATTTTTGTTATCCGAAGATTTTTTTTGGATCCAGACGCCTAAATCAATCGCTGGTTCTAGTGAAGGCGGTGCATCTGTTTTTAGATTGGACTACAAAGGGAAACCTGCCTGTCTGGCACAGTCACCTCAGCTTCATAAGCAGATGTCCATTTGTGGTGATTTTGTCCGTGTATTTGAGATTGGTGCAGTCTTCAGGGCAGAGGACTCTTTTACCCACAGACATTTGTGTGAATTTACAGGTCTTGATGTTGAAATGGAGATTATGGAGCATTATTCAGAGGTATGCATTATTAAACTTCCTAGATTTTGTTTTGTTGGTCATGACCTGATATTGTTCGCGCAGGTGATGGATGTTGTTGACCGCTTATTTGTTGACATGTTTGACTATTTAAATGAGAACTGTTCGAAGGAGCTTGAAGCCATCAACAAGCAATACCCTTTTCAAAAGCTGAAGGTCGACTTACAATCAGTTTTAATTTGTTTTAATACTGATACTAAAAACAATCTGAAATTGATGAGCGCCTCTGTGTTTGTTATATTGTTTATTGTGTGTTTTAACTCACTATTGATTTTTAACATGCAGTATTTGCGCAAGACCTTACGCCTTACCTTTGAAGAAGGGGTTCGCATGCTTAGGGTAAGAGAAGATTATTATTGATACATTCTTATAAACAGCTGGTTCATACTCTTTCAATTATATTATTTTTGTAATTTATATTAGTAAGAAAAAAGTGACTTGTATTTGTGAATTGATTGAGATATCCTTTGAGGGATTCCTGATGGACAAATAAAGGATGTAGAAGAAAAGGCTCTAATATTATATATTTGTATCAGACTAACCATCAGATTCCAAAAAATGTCCTAGGCGGCTGTCTACCATACTGATAACCCTAGGCGGCCAGGTCTATACAGAGTGGGCTCTAGGCGTTAGGATCTTATTTACACACACACATACATATATATAAAAGTCTTCATTCTGTACAAGCAAATCTTCATTCTTTAAACAAGATGTCTTTGTTTTCTTGCCTTAGATGCGTTTTCTTCATCGAGAAGACGCATTTGCTTTTTTTAACTTATTTAGTTCTTCATTGAGAAGGTGCATTTGGATAATTCCTAGTTCTTATTTCTTAGATTTGTCTCTACGAATTTAGAAGTATTCAAAATTAAATTCTAAGGGAAATCAGAAAATTATGGAATTGGGTTTTTATTTAGTAGCTTGTTTAACTTGTTATTTTAAAATTCAGTTTTTAATACCTTCTCTGAGAATTCTTGTTTTTGCAGGAATCTGGTGTTGAAATCGATCCCCTTGGAGACCTCAACACGGAAACAGAGAGAAAGCTTGGACAGCTTGTACTCGAGAAGTATGATAATTGTCTTATTGTGTATTTATAATTTGTGTCACCAGTTAATCCCCTTCTTTTCATGTTACCTTATCGTGTCATGATAAATAAAGCTTGTGTTGCGATGAATCATATGCATATCACCAATTTGATTATATCGTAAGGAAATAAATTACTTGTACTATATGAAGATTCTGGTTATTGTGCACATCACCTATATCTTTTTCTCCGAATTTATTTCCTTAAATATATTTTTATTTATATGTTGAGAATCAGATAAATAGCATAGTTGGTATCATATTTGCATTTTCTAATTGTAGGTATGACACTGAATTCTACATCCTTCACCGCTATCCTTTGGCTGTGCGACCATTCTACACCATGCCTTGTCACGATGACCCAACATATAGCAATTCATTTGATGTTTTCATCAGAGGTAGCTATACTCTTATCTATGTGCATGCGTTTGTTTGTAAATTAACAGCCAAACTTGTTCACACTTCCTAACGGAAACACAATTCCTTGTGATTAGTTTTCAAAGAATTCAATATTATGTGTTTAATATTTTTGCAGATTACTTCTATTTATTTATTTAGGGTTTTCTAGTTTTTCGTACCTTTTTTCTATTAAGTTTTAGTGGATTGGTCTAATGGTTAGGTGGTCTTAAAAAAGTTTTGAATTGATTTGTGATTAATAATAAATAATAAATTCAATTGTGAAAATTGTTCCATTTCCTGATGCCTTTATTTTTTGGTCTCAGGGGAAGAAATTATATCAGGAGCTCAACGTATCCACGTGCCTGAGTTATTGGCAGAGCGTGCACAAGCCGTTGGAGTTGATGTTAACACAATCTCAACATATATTGATTCCTTCAGGTGCACTTTATTTGTCTGATACTGTAACTCGATCTCCTTTCCGCATCATATGTTTTTGAGATTGCGGAGGCCAAAGCAAAATTTTTTTTTTTGCACTTAAATTTACAGTTTAACACTTAACAAGACTTTGAAAAGTACAATAACAAGAAGATAAAAAACGTGTATGGATGATATATGCAGATCTGGCTGTGATCCTTCTAATCTTCTTTGAAATTCCATATTTGCCCATTTTATATTTTCTTGGTCTAGACATGGTAATGCTTCTGAACATGATTCTTGCTTTTGTTTTTTCCGAAAGGCATGGAACACCACCTCATGGTGGATTTGGAGCGGGATTGGAGCGTGTGGTGATGCTCTTCTGCGCCCTCGACAACATCCGCAAGACTTCTCTGTTCCCTCGTGATCCTAAGAGATTAACTCCGTGATGGAGTTTTCCCGGTTTTGTGCTGAGTGCATTGTACAAACTTGAAACACCAGTTTCCTAATCATCGTGCCGTTCACATTTATATATTTCGCTTTGAAAATATGTTTATTGTAAATCGATTGATCAGACGATTAGCTTTTTGATAGTATCCTCAAATCTCAATTAGCCTTCTTGACATTTTTTCTTCCAAGTTTTATAACTACCTACTAGTACTATCATATCTTTTAGTGTTAGAGAGAGAGTATTTTTTTCAAAAAAAAATTGTTATTAATAAATTCACACGTTTTTTGAATAAAGAAAACAAATATATTAGTATTTGTAATTATTTGGTTTAATTAATTTTTTGGTTATAAGTATTTTTTTTTAAGTGGTAGATTTTCATTGGTCAAAATTAATTTATTAGGAAATGTTAGGAAAAAACATATTAGTAGTGCCCAATAATGGATTAATGCTTTTTTTTATATAAAATTAAATATATGTGGAAGAGAGAGAATCTTTGCAAAGGGGCATGGGATCTTCAGCAATTAATTCAAATGTTTTCGTCTACGGCAGTCTCCTCGCCGACGACGTCGTTCGTGCCCTATTGAGTCGCGTCCCTTCGTCGTTCTCAGCCGTCCTTCCTAATTAGTCAGTCTCTCACTTATCTCTCTCTCTCTCTGCGTGTGTATTTTTCTTATGTGGTGGTATATAGGATTAGGTTGACGATGGTACAACATCCGATGCTCGATGTACCAAACTCATGTGTGTGATTCGGAACTGTTATGTGATGCTAATAGAAATGATCGATCGATCCCTCCAAAAAAACTGCTCATTTTTCCCATCTAAAAGCTGAAAATTACATTACACATATATATGTATGTGTGAGTGTGTGTGCTGTGGAGCAGCTGAGTTAAGTTATAAACTGCATTTCTTTTCTTTTTGTAGCCAAAGGTTTAGTATCAAGGGACGCGTTTACCCTGCAATTTTACCTGCTGAAGATAACAAAGTCCTCGGCAAGGTTCGTTCACCGCGTTAATTCTTGGTATTATGAATTGTAGATCTTACGTTAATTCGTGTTTAATACGATGACGGCCAATGGGGTATGGTCTTTGCAAACTCTAAGAAAAATGTAATCATCTCTTTTTTTATTAGCAGCTCAAAATCATTTTCCCCTCAATTTAACGAGACGAGGTTGTTAATGTCTCCTAGTACATATATTATGGTTGAATGTTTAGTGATCGAATGTACCAATTCTCATAGTAGCTATCTTACAATTGAAAAAAAAAAAAAAACTGGAAGAAATTGATTTTTGTCTGATTAATGATTAATTGTTGGTGCAGGTACTCCTAGACATTACCCCATCCGAACTTCATATATTGGATGTGTTTGAGGATGATGAGTATGAGAGAAAATGTGTCGATGTTGTCTTGGGGGTATGTTTGCTTTGATATTTATATACAAAGCATGCATAATTTCTTCAAAATCGCAGCATTCTTCAAATTTGCATATCCAGTGCTTCAAAATTCTCCCCTTATCCTGGTTGATTTTCTGGTTATTTTTTTATCATTACCATCAGTTACGATTTGAGTTAAAATAATTCCAAAAACGCCATCTTCCCAAACAAACAACCATATAAAATACTCCTATTTAGCCCTCAATCCAGCATTAAAAACCATTTCACGTTTTTCCTCTCCACATCCAGTCCTCTATTGCTCTATGCTCTCTCTAGGATTCATTGTTTCCCCATCCAACCCTTTATCTCCTCCCTCCGAACTTGGCCACCAAGTCCGTCTTTGTTAATTTGAAAACTGGATTTTTTTCGTAATTAGTCTAAACCCCTCAAGTGTATATTTAGAATTCTTCTGTTTTGTTTTTCTCTGTTGCAGGATAGTTCAGAGAAGCTGAAAGCACACACGTATGTATGGGCAAACAAGACTGATCCAGACTTACATGGCGAGTGGGATTTTGAGGTGAGTTATTTTTCATCATTATACAACAATATAAGTTTACTCATAGGCCCCTACAATATTGCTTATTATGATCCCCTCATCTTTTTTAATTCGTTTCCTGAATTCCTCTTCTTGTTGAAGTGCCTACTTACAAAGCATGCTAGGATAGTTTTAGATTCTACCAATACAAAAAATAAAAATAAAAAATCAACCGACTTGTTCCCAAAACCAGAAATCTGTGACTGATCATCACAGACCAAAGCCCACGATGAAAACATGAGCTGAAGCCCGAAAGTCTCTTCCAGCATACTGATGTGGATACTGGAGGCCCAATATTAAGTGATTTTATTTGTTTTGTAGTTTGAACCTAATAATCTCTTCTTCTTTTTTTCTGTTTGGAACGATTGTCCTAGGAATGGAAACTATTGCACATGAAGGATTTCTTGAAGATGACAACGGATTTTAGGAAAGAAATGGAGCTACCCGATCCAAGGATCTGAGTGGGAACTTATGCACGAAAGGTGTAGATAACATCAGTCCTCCCGATTCTTACGGGTCTGTTCTCTCATTTGCTTCCTTTCGAACAATAGCTCTCTTATTACACAGAGAATTCGGGTTTATTGTTATGAAAATTGTATCAACGGAAAAAACCCAACATCCACAAATTATTAATAACGAATTTGTGAAATACTTAATCAGTAAGCATTGCCATAATCAAAGTTCTGGAACAAATAAAAATTAAGATTATCCTTTCCTGAAAAAGGAAAAATAAATTAAAATAAAATAGAACTTTGCACATGGAGCTCCAACAACGTGATTCTCCACATTGGCAAACATTGTCGGTAGGACCTAACATGATTCATATGAATCAATTTTTATTTTATTTTATGTAAAGTGTTAATAAATACTTTGCTTTGATTAAAATATTTATTGACAATACATTGTCTTATTTTGTGATAGTTCAGAAATTGTCATGTCGCTTTGTACCGGTAAGTTGTTATGTATCAAATACTATATGATAAGATTGTCTGTTCTTGGTCGACCACTAGGTTCTACTATCAGCCTGTCTTCTCCTCCTCCTCTTTGAGCTCAATGGTCATACAATGTCGACGATACATAACATAATCTGGTAAATTTGTTTTCTTTGGGTCTCATATGGATTAGACGACAACGAACGATATTCACCTAAATTTGTTGGTACTCTCACATCGCCACGTGTACACGTATCAATGAGGAATTGTGGGAAGCAATCTCCTTAGCTTCTTTTACAAAAGAAAGTGAAGTGCAACCACTCCTTGTTCATATGATCTTATGCACAACAAAAGGGTTGATCTGGACAATCTATCAACTTAATTGATTGATTCTAAAAGCTTGGATTCCTCTCATCTAATCCTTCTAAGTGTGTAAATTTTGAATTACTTTCCATTATTTTTTTGATAATATATACGAAATGAAACTTTTAATTGACCAAATATATACTCCGTCTAAATCTATCTTGGACGTGCAATAGCCCACCAATGATTGGACCAAATTAATGTATAAACCGTGACTTTATATAGGGGCAGTTGATTTTGTAGCAAAGGGCAATTTGGTAAATTCGTCTAAAGGAAAGGAGGGTGGGTGACTTCATGCAACTTATATGATTCCCACTTTTCTTGCTTCATTGGAGAAAAGCAACTTTGGCTTCTTCTCCTCCTTCACCAACTTCAGTTGAAACAAAAAATAAAAAAATAATAAAAAATCTTATCCCGGTCGACTAGTCGACCGGATCAAAGAGGAGCACTTTACACTATATATATAATCACTTATGGGTATTGGTATTGCCCTTTCCTATCTCTCATTCACACACACAGAAACCTACCATAACAATATAAGTAATATATATCTATCTGCTCCAATGGATAACAAGAAAAGAAGTTTCCAGAACAGCAATTCAATGACCAAGAAAAGCCCTTCTCAAGATCATCATCATATCTTTCAACTCAATTCTCAATTTCATGATCATGCTTTTTCTGCCATGGATCATCATCATGTGTGTCTTGTCTTCCTCTCCTTGCAATTTTTTATGTTGTTTGTGTTCAATTGTAATTAACAAAAGATCTGGGGTAATTCAACACTTTTTTGTTTTTTTGGTAATTAGGCCTAGTGTAGTGTTTATGTAAAAAAATCTGGGATCATAAGTTTAAATTAACTAATTTAGAGAGCTCACTTTGCAATTTATAAATTCTGTTCTTTGATCTCATTCTTGGCTTGCTCTGATATCTTAGGACATCTCAGCCTCTAATTTGTTGCCTGATATCTCAACCTGGTCCAACTTTCCGTTGCCCGTTACCTCCCAGTCGTCACTCCTTGGTAAGCGAAATGGACTTTCAGCCTCTCGATTTTCTGTGTGTGTGTTGTTTTTAATTGTATGTGTTTGTATAATTGTGTGTTTTCAGCATCCTCGACTCATACCTCAAAGGCCGGAGACAACCAACTAGCCCTTGGAGATAATAGCAGCGCTTCATCGCCGGACCAATCGGACGACGACGACCAAGAGGAGATAGAAGCCGGCCCTTGCGAACAAAGCAAAAAACCCCTCGACACCAAACGCATCAAAAGGTATATATATATATATATATATATATATATATATATATATATATATATATATATATATATAATATATATACTCTTTTAAAAAGTGAGATCATATATTATATGAGAGCTTCTAACAAGTAGAATGTATGTTTCAGGATGGTTTCTAACCGGGAGTCGGCTCGACGCTCAAGGAGACGAAAGCAAGAACACGTAGCGGATCTCGAGCAACAGGCCGAACAACTACGCTCAGAGAATGCATCCTTGTTCAAACAACTCGAGGACTCTACTCTGCACTTCAAAGATTCCACTACCAATAATCGAGTTCTTAGATCCAACGTCGACGCTTTAAGAGCCAAGGTAACCAATCTATTTCCGATACGAAAAACATAAACCAGACTCTGGATGATTCATGTGTCGATAATTTGATCAGGTCAAACTAGCTGAGGACACGGTTGCCCGCGGCTCGTTGACTTCCAGTTTGAACAACCTTCTCCGGAATTACTTAAACGCCCCTCCGCACGACCTCTTGAGCAACAACAACAACATGAATAACCGCATCAACGGGATATCGGAGGAATCACCCATCGGGCTTGAAGACGCTGACGCCTTCTTCAACAGCGACGCGATTAATCACAATATCCCGGAGGCATGGACTAATTGGGAGACTGATCACGGTGGTCCAGTTACAAAGTGAATGAATGTAAATCAAATGTGATCACTTGGATTAACAATATATGTTTCTCGACGTAAAATACATTATAATTTGCGATTAAAGATCCCCAAGGACGGCATATATCAATTATAGAGATCTCGACTTGGGGAGAAATGTTGGCAACTATATATAGATATAGCTATGATCAGGCGAGGGTACTAAGGGGCGAACAGTACTTCAAGGGTAACTTCGAAAGGTCAGCGAAGGTGAAAGGGAAGGTTGATCCTGGAAATTTCTTCAGAAACGAACAAGACATTCCGGTTCTTTTGTGATTGATTCAAGAGAGTATATAAAGATTTTGTTGAGTGAAATAAATCACAGCCTTTACCCTTCCAAAGCTCTCTGTAATACATTTTACTTGTGATCAGTGTAACATACTCTTCCTATTACTCACAAGTCACATCCATCAACGGAATACTCTATTCGAATCTGAAGAAATTACCAACAACTTCAGCTTTTGTCTTTCACGAACTTGCGTGTATAAAACTAGCTCGTTGGTATTCATTCACAAGTCAATCTATCAACTAATTCATTGATTCTAAAAGCTTCTACTCCTCTAATCTAATCATTTGTATTCAAACTTTTCATTGTTTTAGATTAAAATATAAGAATTTTAGGTTCAAAATCCTTTCATTTGTATTCAAACTTTTCATTGTTTTAAATTAAAATATAAGAATTTTAGGTTCAAAATCCTTTCCATTGATTTAGATAAAACTTAGAGAATTAGGTTCAAACTTCAAACTCATCTCAAGCATCATCTATAAATACATTAAATTAAAAAAGTTTCAAAATCATCTCAATGTTAATCTAAAAAATAAATAAAAAATATCAAAAAAAATATCAATGACCTCGTCTTCTAAAAAATAAATAAAAAATATCAAAAAATATCAATAACGCCTGATTCATCGTCCTCACAACGGTCAAAGAATTAGTATTAATTTTTTTTTATTTAATAATAATAATAATCAATAATACTTACTTTGTATAATTTTTTTATTAACAAAATTAATATTAAATTTCAAATAGATTTTATTTATTTATTTAATAATAATCAATAATACTCAGTTTTTTATAAATTTTTTTATTAACATGTTATTAAATATTTTTAGTGTAAATGATTAAAAATACACAAATATATATATATCAATGGTGTATTTGTAAATACATGTATACTCAATTTTTGTGATAGAATTAAATAAAATAGATTGTCAATCAAATAATGTTAAATATATTTTTATATCGAATTAAAGATTACGGATTAAATAATTGCCAATTTACACAATGGAGAATGTTATTAGAACAATTATTTATTTCCTTCCCCTCCTCCGGTCTGTCTATAACTCTATATTATATGACATTTCTGTAGACGTGCAAATGTGCAATAGCGCACCAATGATTGGACAAATGTCTAAAGTCTAGAGGATGTTATGTTTTAACATTTGAATTGAGGACTTAAAGTTCAAGTTTCAAACCAAGACATTACAATTGACCTGGAAAAAAAAAAACAGTCTAACCATAGGCAAAAAAAACAGTCTAAGTGTCTAACCATAGGGCGGGTGATTTCATGCAACTGAAATGTGATCACTTTCACTTGGATCAACAACGATTTGACGACGTAAAATACATTATAATTCGCAATTAAATTTGGACAACAAACAAACTCTCAAATGAACTCATGCTACATTCTCGTTCAATCCCTCGATCCTCTCGACCGCCTCCCTCAAATCCCATCTCTTCCCCTCATCCCATTCGCAGCAACGCAGCCCGATTCTCAGCAGCACGAGCATTTCCGCCTCGCATTTTCCTTCCTCTCCCATCTCCTTATCAAACACCTCCCCCATCCACTCCTCCCTCGCCACCGAGTCAACCCACCTGGCCAGGTCCGAACTCGGCCCCCTTCCCGGCCTCAGGTAGTTGGCCGGGAACCGGCCCGTAAGCAGCTCGAGTATCAAAATCCCCAAGCTCCAAACGTCGCTCTTTCTCGTCACACAGCGAGTCGACTCGGGGGACTTATGCGCCGCCATGAACTTCCGCGCGTGGGCCCTCTCGGTCAACGGCTCCAGCCCGTAGTCCGCCAGGACCGGCTCGTACGAACGGTCCAAAAGCACGTTCGACGACTTGAGGTGGCCGTGCGGGAGAGCCAGCCCCGGGAGCTCCTCGTAAAGATGGGCCAATCCTCGGGCCACACCTTTCGCGATCCTCAACCGCGTGGGCCAGTCGAGGCCCACTTCGTTGGGCTTTCGTTTGCCGTGGAGGTGGCTGGCCAAGCTCCCGTTCCCGACGAACTCGGTGATCAGAAGCTTCTCTTCTTTCCGGTAGTGGAACCCCACCACGGGCAGCATTTTGCGGTGGGACAGCCGCCCGAGCCGTTTCATGTGCTCGCGGAAATCTTCTCTTCCGACGAGGTTCATGTGCATGAACCTCCTCACCACGTAAGTTGCCCCGTTGAAGAGCACGGCTTTGTACGAAGAACCGAAGCTCCCGCTTCCCAAGATCTCGGCCGATGCCCTCAGAAGATCCTCCAGCTCAAACGGGCTCACGTCGTCTCTCACGAAGCAAATCTTCCCGTAGCTCTTCGGACGGTCGAGAGACTTTTGGTACTTCAAGGGTCGTTTTAGGCGTTTGCGGTATAAAAGGAAGAAGACGATCATCGTTAAGGCCACAAGAATCGTACTAACGATGAATGCGATTTTCGAGAGAGAGTACGGCTTCGGCTTGCATGGGATTAAGGGCTTACCACAGAGGTTGATGTTCCCTGATCAAAATCATTTTTTGAAGTCAAAGAGAAAGACAACGTGCACACAACTCACAAAATCCTCTGTTTCAAAACAGAGGAAAACAGAGGAAATTTATATATTAAAAAAATAAACTTTACCAAGAAATGAGGTTGCATTCTGTTTCTCGAGTGCAGCCGGTATAACGCCCTCGAGCTTGTTGTTCGACAAGTCAAAAATCAGCCCCGGCTGCGGAAACTCCGGGACCCACCCTACGAACCGGTTGTCCCGAAGCTGCAAGTTGACCAGCTTCGGAAGGTCGAGCAACGACGAAGGAATCTTACCGGTGAAGGAGTTGTCTGCCAGCACGACTTTCCGCATGCTCTTCATCCCGGAAAACGCGTCGTCGGGAATATCTCCGGTGAAAGCGTTGTGAGCGAGGAACAAGCTCCTCAGTCGCCGGAGTCGCTTTATGTCGGGAGGGAATTGGCCGGAGAAGTGGTTGTGCATGAGGCTGAGGGTTAGCAAGGGGAGTTGGGAGAGGGAGTCGAGGTCGATTTTGCCCCCGAGGGACATATTCTCGAGCCGTAATCCGATGAAGGAGCCGTTGAGGCACAATAAGCCGGTCCAGTTGGGCTTGTTCCGTGAGCACAGCCGATCGACGGGTTTTTGCCAGGTGGCAAGCATGGAGGGGTTGGTCAAGGATTGCTTGAACTTGAGGAGGGATTTGGAGTAGGCTGTGTCGTCGGAAGAATAACACAGCGGCAGAACGGAGAGAAAAACGAGGAACGGTAAAACCCGAGAAACGGGAGGAGGCGTGTGCATGGTGATGTTAAAGAAGATGGAGAGAACAAACAGCCTTAACGTGAGGGGTGATCGATCAGTAGAAGAATATCAGAAATGAAGGATATGGGAGGTTTGACAATAGGGATTCATAGCTGTTTTGGCCGGCTTCTATATTATTTTATGTTAATGAATGTAGTATTATATATATTTTTAAGACTTTGAAAGTTGAATACTTACAATTTTTGTTTGGTGAATTAAGAAGCAAGAATGTTTATGTATGTTGTGTTGAGGATTCGAAAAAAGATCCATCAAAATTATTCAAAACCATAGCTCGAAAGCTCAAAATCGAGCTCCAAGCACCAACAATGGTGGATTTTAAATTGGAGTAAGATCATATAAGTAACTCTGAATTCCAGGGAACACAACGCTACTGGAATCACAAAAAATGAACAAAGAATTTAGTGCTACGATCCATTAAAAGTTCGATCCACATGCACAAACCAGGAGGGGACTGTTTTTTGATATTATTCACACTCTGAGAGCGATCGAACAAGGTTACAACACATTTATAGATTCCCCCAATTCGAGCTCTTATGAAGTCTACCATCATTTAAATTGGATTTAAATTGGATGTTGTTGATGATTTAAGTGAAATCATTGTCCGGTTTAATATGATTGGAATCATTCAAGGCTTTGGATTAATCCCTAGTCAATAGAATATGAATTTGGAGAAGTGTGGAGTACACGTTCATATAAAATTGATACGGATTAATACTTTGAATAAGCATGTTGATGCATGTCGAGTTTAATCTCGTGGTTGCATGGTTTGCATGGCTAGATAATGATCTAATATCATATATTGTATGCAAATTCGAAATTGCATGAATAGCCATGCAAAACAACATGAATAGGTGCTTAGTGAAAAGGTGTGTTCACTAAAAGGTACCTATTCAACTAAAGAGTGCTTATGTTCAAATGAAGGGGTGTCTAAAACCTATATAAGGAAGTGAAATTCATTTTCTGAAGATAACAACATCTCCTACGAAATTAAGAGCTTTGAAGCAACAAATAATACATAAAGTTCCATAAGTTGCTCGTGTTCTAAGCCTAAGACGCGAGTGTCGTTATTGTCTTATCCTGCGAGGGATTTCGTGATACCCAGGCTAAATAAGGGTCGAAATACTCTTTAAGGAAAGCGTTCTACGCGATTCAATAAATATCCAAGCCTCTCTCTTCTTTCAGTAACCAAAAAATACAACATTCTGTTGGAGGACTCTTACTGTTCTCTTGGTGACTCTTATGGACTTTCGAAGTTCGTATAGATGAGTCATTGGAGGAGAATTCTTGTAATTCCTTTTACGAGAAACATTGATTAAGTTTATCAAACAATGCTTAATTTGTCTTTCTGAAACTGACTTCAAGTCGACTCATTCTCACCCCGGGGAGTGGAATGGAGCCAAAGCCACTTGGTCATGTGGATGACACAAATTAGAGACCTTCGTACCATTTCTTGAAATGATCGAATGTCTGCTCGGCTCCCTCATCTAATGAGAGATAGGGTTGTTCGCATGGTGAATCACTGGTTAGAAACTTCGAGTTTCACTTATGATTCTCCGCGTCTTGATTTACAAGATCGAATGGATCAAGTAATTGGGAGTCAATTATAAAGATCTCTTGGTGTAGTAAACGTCCACACCACGTGGCTTGCTATACTAACGGATTTTGGATTAATTGATGTAGACAGTTATAAGGAATTGTGAAGAGTTGTAAAGTTGTCGTAAACGTCCACACCACGTGGCTTGCGGTGATGTAGCCATTCCAAACGATTTACTTTAGTGCTGAGTAATGGTTTACACTTAGATACGCATTATAGTATCCTTCCCCACGAAGTTACGCTATAAGTGATGTATGACCAAAGCAAATCTAATTGCGAAATCGTTTGGGTGGGTAAACGTCCACACCACGTGTCTTGCCTTAACTGATGAGATTTTAGATGTAATTAGTAATTTAATGATATTATTTGAGGGAGATAATATCGGATATTAAATTGATTGTTTGTTTATATGTGCTTATAGGTTTAGAGAATAGCTCTGAATCCACTTTCTGTGATACTCAAGGAGAATAAACTCACTGACCCCAATTATATTGATTGGAGGAGAAATT
The DNA here is from genome assembly GCA_954870475.1 of Euphrasia confusa. NCBI lineage: Eukaryota > Viridiplantae > Streptophyta > Magnoliopsida > Lamiales > Orobanchaceae > Euphrasia > Euphrasia confusa. The sequence goes on along the minus strand of OX940957.1, from coordinate 9,741,163 downwards.
TGGACATTGTCCTGACTGCTGAAGAGTACAAGTTTGTACTCTATGATGTATGCCCTGCTGAACCCACGGGTGCCTCAACTAATGAGGAAAAGGAAGCATATCGATCGGAAGTGGAAAAAGGCTGATGAAATGACTAGGTGTTATACTTTGGCTTCCATGTCAAATGTATTCCAAACCCAACATGAGTCGATGGCCACTGCCGAGGATATGTTGTACAACCTCAAGGATATGTTTGGGCACCAAGATCGTGCGGCAAGGCAAGAAGCCATGAGAGTCCTTATGACAACTACTCAGTCTGAAGGAACGCCCGTTGGGGAGCACGTTCTTAAGATGATGAGTTTGTTGAATGAACTTGAGATCCTAGGAGCTCAAATTGATGCTGAGACGCAAGTCGACATCATACTCCAGTCTCTGACCCCTAGTTTTGAGCAGTTTCGCATGAGTTATAATATGGGTAAACTATCTTATACTCTTGCGCAACTCCTGACTGAACTGAAGGCGGCAAAGGGGATCTACAAGAATGGTTAGTCTCAAGCGCTTGTGGCTACCAAGTCCAAGGGCTCGAAGCCTGTTGGAGGTAGGGGCAAGAAAAGGAAGCAAGCCTGGAAACCCAGTGGTGCCAAGTCAAATGGACCACGAGGAGGGGTTGGCAAGCCTAAGGGCAAGTGCTTCCGATGCAAGAAGTATGGACACTTGAAGTCTGAATGTCCTCTCAGAGGTATGGATTTTTCTTTAGCCATAAAAACATAGTCAGCGGTTTTATCTACCAGAATTCTGGTGTGTAGATATGGAACCACTGACGGTATGTGCATTTTGAATGCAGGGGTTCCATAAAACCCACCGGCTTAGAGAAGAAGAGTTCAAGTCTACATGGGCAAAGCTGTAGAGGAGGCAGCTGTTGCAGTGGAAGACATTTATCTGCTTTTAAGTAGTTATAGGATTTCATTTCAAATTTATTGCTTTATGTACCTTTTATTATAGAAAGAACTTTGTTCTGGTTTCTATTATTTATGAATGGATATTTTATTTCTTTAATCATTTGATGATTTTGATAAAAATAATGGTATTATCTATTCTGGTACATTAGATAGCAATATATGAATGATGAATCCTAAGTCTACCACGATGCAACAAACCGCTGTATAACTTGTTTTACTTATTAGATGTATTTCCTTGTTAAATCATTATACTTGTGAATTCTTGTACTTAGTAGTATTTATTCAAATAAGATTCAAAAGGTCGAAATTGATTAGATCAATTATAGTTGAAGGAATGGACCTTCCGACCTAAGAATCGAATTTGGAAGATAATGCAACTAAGCAAACCTTTCTGGATAAAGGATAGAATCCGGACAAGTATTGAAATTGATTGACATTGATATATGTAGATGTATGTGTAATTAGAAAGGTGCGAGTGATTCTTTCAAAGAATACTCAAAGGTGGATTAGAATACTTGATGTGCCATAAAAGCAAAGTGTTTTGACGAGTCAATGGACACAAAGCTATTATGGGGAACCTTCTAAAGTATATCCATTAGAAGCCTGCGATTTAATCGCGGAGGCTACCACCTATCTAAGTAAACGCATAGCATAAATCAAAAAGTGGGATTGGATCCCAAATTGACTTCACCATACACTCTTGTGTAGAAATGGTGTGTCGGAAATAAGAAATGGAATTCTAATAGTAAAAGGACAAGTTGTTCGGAACTACCTATGTTCTATGGATATTTTTTTGAACAACGGCACATTCAAATGTGGTTGTAAGATATCCTAGAAGAACAAAAGGATTGTGTGTTCAATAGTACTATGAACCAGAAGGACGTTATAGCTCTAACGCCCGGTTCTCAGAAGAAGACTATTAGATGAACCACAAAGCCCGAATTAACGTAATACCTTGGAATGAGAAAAAGACAAAGACTGAGAACCACCTAAACCGAGTAGTAATACACCACTAACTGCACCTACTGTTATTACTGTTTATACACCGGAATGCCATTGCAGTGGGAGGTTGTTTGCTAACTGGAAATCTTCATAAGACTAGAAGAGTTTCGAACTCTGGATCTAGTAAAGATGAAATCGATCCCTAGCTCTGCACAAGGGCAGTACTGAATCTAAATGTGCTTTCTTAGAAAGCAATAATCGATATTGTTAAGAAGCAAGATCATTTAGAGTACAAGCTTAGTTAATCCATTTATGGATTGATACAAAGTTATGAATCGTGGAACTTGCGAATTGATGAGATAGTCCATTTGATGGATTCATCAAAAGGCATAGACGAAAGGTGTATTAGAAACGTGATGGAAACAAGGTGGTGTTTCTCGGAATTTTATGTAGATGATATTTTATCATTGGCAACAATGTAAAGATGTTGTCAGACATAAAATGATGGTTGTCTAAATAAATCGAGATATAAGATTGAGTAGAAGTTAGAACATGTTCTTAAGATCTTTCGATCTAAGGATAAGAACATTGTACTTCTCCTAGACATCTTATGCGATTATGGTTTGTTTTAAACATGCATGATTCTGAGAAAGGTTATTGCCTTTCAGACACAGAATGCATCTATCTAAAGATATGTGTTCTGAACACATAAAGGAGATAGGCGAAGACAAAACGGTTTCCTACACCTTGAGTGTGGAAAGCTTAAATGCAATGTTGAAAAACAAGAACCTGATATCTACTATGCGGTTAGCGTAGTGGGAGGATATCAAAGTAATCTCAACAAGAGATATTAGGATGCTGTAAGAGTACTTTCGAAGTACTGGCTTACGAAGCAACACGAATTCTTCTTGGATTACATATTCTCAGATCTTAAATCAGAGAAGGACCAGTGTAAGTCGATATCAGGCTATGTGTTCACTTTTGAGAGGGATGGAACCTTAAAGATGAGAGAGTGATAAGCACGATGCTTTTCGGACTCTATCATAACCGAATGGCAGCCTCAGAGGCAGCGGAAATTTTGGTTGGGTTCCGGATTAACCTCTAGACTTGGATATGATTCTTAGTTCACCAAAGGCTATTTCATAGCGGTGCATGGTAAACTGGAAGAAGTCATAAGTCAAAAAGTGATGATAACACATAGAGCAAGTACCACCTGATACGAGTCATCGTCTAGGGAGACGACGCTGTAGTCACCAAGATAACTTCAGAGCGGCAACCTAGATTGCTCATTCACATGGTACTTCTTGGAAGTACAATTTAAGCACGTGATGAGTATGGGAGTCGGGAGTTTGGAGGAAATGACTAGACCTTAGTACAAGTGGGAGATTGTTGGAGTTGTGTACTTAATGTCTAGATTTAAGTAACGGAAACTCCCGGTCATAGCATTTAATCTATTTAATTAATAAACAATTGTTTGCTTTTAATTATTTGATAATTAAATATATGCAAAATATAGTCCTAGATTCTATACGTTGTAGTTAGTATGGTGTGCGTCGTCACACGGAAGATCATACTATCGGTTACTCGTATTTAATCAAACAGTAGCTCACGACCTAGATGGACACGGACCAAGCCATCGGTATAGTCGTTGTATGAGGGAGAAAATAATCGGTCTTGATTATTTTATCATACTTGTACACTTGGTGAATTGGGCAGATCGTTTGAGATTTATTAATTAGGATTGTCTTTGATAATTGATTTAAATCTCAGAGTATTTTATTCTTAATCCCCGATACTATTGCGGGTGTGTATATTTAATATAAGTGACTTTGATTTTCCAAAGGAATTGACCGGTTTAATTATTGGGTCAATTACCGGTTGAGTCGGGTCACTATATTTTATATATGACATGCCGTGAATACTTGACGGGAAAGTGTATCCCGTAAGGGTTGATAATATCCCCAAGATGAGTTCATTAAGAATTATTATGTAAACCTCATTAGTGGATTTGTTCCGCATAATAATTAAAGTTGAATGGTACTATTCTCGGATAAAAGAGATGAATAAATTTATTATGTAATAAATAAATTTTATTCATGGATATTTAAATCTTAAATACACGGAATAAATAATACTATCGGAGAAATATTATTTGATATAATATGGTTTAATATTGGGAGTGCAATTAATTTATATAGTGGAAAATAAATTAATTAATATTAATGGGATTAATAGATTTGGGCTTGGGCTCAATTTAATCATTAATATTGGAAGCTCAATATTCCACCTCCTTTAGATCCCATACATAGCCTATAAAAGCACTACATGGTCTTCACAATTCAAGACACCAATCATAAGATTATCATACTTCATATTCTAGAGAGTTGTGAAGGAGATCCATAGAGTTCGAAGGATCGTCACCCACACGATGTTCGAATGAGGTGCAAGGAATACGTAGGAAGATTCAAAGGTCTTCAATTGATTTCGTTTCTTCGCACAACGAATCAAAGGTAAAATCATAAACTCCCTTATATGATTTTATGTGAATTAATTGTGATACATACATGAACATACGATCTGGGAAAAACGTACGAACTTCGCGGACGGGGATTCGAGATCCCCGGCAAAGATCGAGAGAAACCCTTGACATGAGTCGAGGGTGGTGGTCGAGCCCTAGGGCTTCGACCGCCGGCGTTCACAAGAGGGGAGCCCTGGCTGGACGCCGGGGCAAGCGATCGACGGCAGTCGATTGCTGGGGATGCCACGGGCTGGTGCCGTGGCGGATCCCCGCCCCTCGACGGCGGCGTGCGCGAAGGGAGGCCCCGGCTGGACGCCGGGGCGTGCGATCGAGCTAGGCTCGATCGCTGGGCGAGCCGCGGCTGAGCCGAGGTGGTCAGTGGGGCTGACCGCCCCTCCCGACGGCACCAGCGGTGAGTCGCCGGACTCACCGCACCGAGGGGGCTGCCGGAGCAGCCCCATGCGATCGCCATGCACGGCGATCGCGAACCCTAGCGAGGGTTCGGCTAGGGTTTAGTCGCGGGTTCATCCCGCGGCGATGCTCTTGTCGAGCCCGGCTTCGTGTGGTGTTCGCGATCGGATTTCCGGCGATGGGATTTTGGTCGGGGTTATGTTTTCCGCAATTCCGTTAACCCCGTGATATCGATTTCCAACAGTTAGGCGTGTATTGAAATACTTAAAGGGAACCAAAGACCTTGGTTTACGTATGTCGGATATCCTTCGGTACTAGAAGGGTATTCTGATGCGAGTTGGATAACCAATATAGATGATCATTCCTCTACTACTGGTTGGGTTTTCTTACTTGGAGGCTGTGCTATAAGTTGAGCTTCAAAGAAGCAAATTTGTATTACAAGTTCCACTATGGAATCGGAATTTATAGCACTCGCGGCAGCTGGTAAAGAAGCTGAATGGCTAAGGAATTTGGTGTATGAAATTCCTTTGTGGCCGAAGCCTATTTCGGCATTTTCTATTCATTGTGACAGTGCAGCCACTTTGGCTAAGGCATACAGTCAAGTATACAATGGCAAGTCAAGGCACTTGGGCGTTAGACATAGCGCGATCCGTGAGCTGATCACTCATGGAGTAATCTCAATAGATTTTGTGAGATCTCAACATAATCTCGCTGATCATTTGACCAAAGGATTAGCGAGGGACTTGGTAGCAAAGTCGGTAACTGGGATGGGTCTTAAGCCTCTCTGAATCTTCAAATATGGGATACCAAATTCATTTCTAATTACATTAGAACCAGAATTCAATTGGGAAGCCTATATTTGAGATTGAAACACATGGAAATTATCCCAAAGGTGCACGAAGAAGAGATTCACCTATGTGAGTGGGAAGTGTGACAACTTCAAGAGTCGTGGCTAAGCTCTATATACGCTCATGAATGGATAGGGACACAAGGCCTATTTTGTGTCGGTTTTCCTTATGGAATTGTAATAAACTTGTGTGTGTTTTGTCTTCATGTATTCAGATGGGTTGAACGGTTCAATCTTTAAGACACCGTGATTCTCGAATATTTTTAAAGTATAATTCACTAAGATGAAAATTCAATCTTCAAGACATTTTCATTTTATGCACTAGTTTGGTTTTATTTGTTGAATTTGTATGATTCAAGGATTGCACTTAAATGGAGGAAGAATGTTGATGATTTAAGTGAAATCATTGTCCGTTTAATGTGATTGGAATCATTCAATGCTTTGGATTAATCCTAGTCAATAGAATATGAATTTGGAGAAGTGTGGAGTACAAGTTCATATAAAATTGATACGGATTAATACTTTGAATAAGCATGTTGATGCATGTCGAGATTAATCTCGTGGTTGCATGGTTTGCATGGCTAGATAATGATCTAATATCATATATTGTATGCAAATTCGAAATTGCATGAATAGCCATGCAAAACAACATGAATAGGTGCTTAGTGAAAATGTGTGTTCACTAAAAGGTACTTATTCAACTAAAGGGTGCTTATGTTCAAAGGAAGGAATGTCTAAAACTATATAAGGAAGTGGAATTCATTTTCTGAAGATACACAACATCTCCTACGAAATTAAGGGCTTTGAAGCAACAAATAATACATAAAGTTCCATAAGTTGCTCGTGTTCTAAGCCTAAGACGCGAGTGTCGTTATTGTCTTATCCTGCGAGGGATTTCGTGATACCCAGGCTAAATAAGGGTCGAAATACTCTTTAAGGAAAGCGTTCTACGCGATTCAATAAATATCCAAGTCTCTCTCTTCTTTCATTAACCCAAAAATACAACAGATGTCACATGATGTACATGAGATGAGATGGCAAGAATCATGTAGCTCTTGAAATAACCAAATTTGACTTTGACTAATTTTTTTTTTTTGGTTGAATATTTATTTTGGAAATATTTATTATTGGGAGAAAAATCTATTAAAAAGATAAAGATATTCAAAATCTACTCGATAAGGTACAATATCTTTTAGTTATGGAAGAAGTCTTTTTTACCATAGAAGATTAATTACTTGGAGGAGAAGACTTGTCCCTTATAAATACAAGACTCACATGGATTTAAGACCAAGCTGAACGACGAATCTTTTAGAGAGAGAAATTATTTTCAGCACACGTTTTTCTTTTTTAAATATTTATTCGAGTACTAACTATTCAATCTCGTAATTGTTTAGTCTTTATTTATTTTTTCTCGGATTATTTTGTATTCATGATTATAGTGAAAGTTTATTACTTTTGAAACAGCTTGGTAGGTTGTATTGATTAATACAACCTACGAAGATTATATCCTTGTTCTTTACGTTTTTCAGTTGCTGTACTTTTTACTATTTTCGTTGCATAACTGAATTTGTTGTTCTGTGACACGAGTACTCAATCTGTTGTTCTCTGGACAGCAGAACTTAAACTCGTTACAGTGACTGACTTTTCTGTTTCAGTACGTGAACTGTGAGTCGACCGCAGTTTCAATTGGTATCAGAGCGGGTCACTTGACATACGAAGTGAGATCCGTGGAGTCGACTCAACATGGATTCACGTTATCAGATTCGTACTATTGTACTTAACGGATACAACTACTCCCAATGAAAGGTACGTACTCGTTTAAAAATTAAGTCTATTGACTCACGTGCTTGGGATGCAGTTGAAGACGGATGGGAACATTCTATGCACGATTACCGTGGAGACCAAGTTCGGAAGCCCTCTAAACTATGGACGAAAGATGAAAAAGATGCGACCTTAGCAAACGAAAAGGTTGTTGGGTGTGAAGCTCGTAATCACGCCAGAGATGATCGAAGAAGACGACGGAGAAGACGAGCGGGGTTCGAAGCGCGTCGAGGACGTTGAGCCAAGATTCTGGCCTGGTGTCGGCCGACACCAGGCCCTGTCGGCCGACATGGAGCTGATCGAGCTTCTGAGGATCACGCGCTCCAGCCCGAGGTGAATCCTGCAATTCGGGATGGGTGTCGGCCGACACCCATGAGCCGTCGGCCGACAAGCGGGGGCTTTTTAGCCCACGGACGTGATTTCTTCTCTGTTAAGTTTCCTACCCCTATATATAAGCCCTACTCGTGTAATTAGGGTATGAGAGCACCAGAAGCACAAAAAGAAGTCTAGAATAATTAGAATAATCGAGAGCGTGAGTATACTGAGATACGAGTGTATTTGTAAACTCCCCGGAGTCGATTATTGCGTATTCTAGTGAAATCTGCAGCGGCGAGAGTGGACGTAACCCTTGTTAACGGGTGAACCACTATAATTCTTGTGTCTTTATTTTTCTCGTACTATTTTCGTGTTTGTTTATCGTTTCTTGTATATACGGATTTGGGCTCAATTCCTAACAACTGGTATCAGAGCTTTGGTTGGAAAAACTGGGCAATCGAAGAAACGATGGGAGACATCACGACCTTTGGAGTTACGAGATTTGATGGTTTGGGTTTCGCATCTTGGAGGATGGAAATCGTGAAATATTTGGACGAGAACAATATTCATCACTCGTTGGAAGGCGTGAAGCCGGAGGAGACGAGCGAGGCGGATTGGGCTCTCCTTGATCGACAAGAACTCGGATTGATCCGTTTGATGTTGTCGGAGAACGTTGCCAAGAAGGTGATAAAGGAGAAGACAACCACGGGGATGATGAAGATGTTGTCCGAGCTGTATGAGAAGCCATCGGTGACGAATAAAGCGGCGTTGTTGCAGAGGTTGTTCCATTTGAAGATGGAAGACGATGGTGTGATTGCGACTCATGTGAACGAGTTTAACTCGATTGTCAAATAAGTGACTTCGTTTGAGATCGAGGTTGATGATGAAGTTCTGGCCCTGACCTTATTGGCATCGCTACCGATTAGCTGGGAACCAATAAGAGAGGCGTTGGGTGATTCCATGGGAGGTGAGAAGTTGAAGCTCGAAGATGTGAGGGACCGCGTCCTTCCGAGGGAGTTCGGAGAAGGGATTCCGGGTAAGCATCTAGTTCAACTACGTCGGCCATGTCCATGAGCCGAGGTGAGTATCTCCATGGGGATTTCAAACGCAGTGGAAGGGTGAGTTCGAGTAACCGAAAGAAGAAGCAATTCAAGTGCTGGAATTGCAGAAAACTTGGTCACTTAAAGAGGCATTGTGGAGAGCTTTCGGGGATCGGAGGCGGGAAAAATGCGGTGACGGAAGAAGACGAGAGTGGAGATGTCTTGCTAACATCTTCTGAGCCTCTCGGAAACTCTTGGGTGCTTGACTCAGGAGCATCGTTTCACACAACGGCGAGATGTGACGGCATGGAGGAATTAGTTGCCGGAGATCACGGTGAGATTCATCTTGCGGATGGAAAGACCTTGGGCGTCGTGGGTGTTGGTAACGTGAGATTGAAGACGTCGTTTTTTAGACGTTGAAGCTGTCGAATGTAAGGTGTGTGCCGAAGTTGTGGAGGAATTTGATCTCGGTTAGACAGCTTGAGAGGGGTGGACACAAAGTTACATTCGAGAATGGGTCTTGGAAGGTGTCAAAGGGTGCGATGGTTATTGCTCGTGGTCGAAGGACGGGTACCCTTTACACTACGACTTGTGGTCGTGATATTGGTGTGACCGACGACACCAATGAGCATGAGCATTGTGGGCTGGGTCATATGAGCGAAAGAAGGTTGCAACCAAAAGTGAGTTCGGAGGAATCTCATATGGATCGGAGTCTGTGTCTCGAGAAGAAGAGAAGAGTACGATTCTCGGTAGCCGAGAGAGAATCGGAAGATGGAGAGCTGAGATATGATTTGGGAGATGTTCCGGTAGATGTGGCCCATGTAGACTAACCGGAGGAGGTCTCGATGTTCAATCATATGCTTTCAAAGCGAGACGACGTAGCAATGTTGGCTGAAAATTCAAGCAATAGGACAATGAGGAACGAGATGAGCTCGTTATTGTCAAGATATGACTCGTTGGTAAGAGACGAGGTAATGCGTTCGGGTAAGATTCCTTGCGACTCTGCTGGAGGAAGTCTTATGAAAAATTCGAATAGCATTGATGAGAAGACCGACATTTCCCATGCGGTGGGAGTTGTTAGACGAGTTGGATGCAGCTCTGGGGATCGTTTTGGAGAGAGTCCGGTGATGAGGATTCTGGAAACGGAGAGGAGTGTGCAAGGGAATCGTGAGGCTAGCAATGAGAATGTCGGTGGTTCTTGAAAAAGGTCGTCGGGGATAGACGACGGGCATGCGTATGCCGACGTTGTCCATACAGTGGGAGTTAGACGGTTCACAAGCAATTCGGGGAAGCGACGTTTGGGAGCTTTGAGAAGCTTGGTTTCAATGTTGCGGTTTCGGAGGTCCGAAAGGGATTTGCGAGGTGATGAGAAGGTTAACGGGGATGACAATGTGATGAAGAACCTGAGAAGTCGCGATGCGTCGAAGTTGGTGGATACTTCGACTGGGCGATGTTGGTGAGAACCGGGGATGCCGCTGCAGTGGGAGGTGATCGATGATCGGGATTCGCCTCCAAGTGAGAAGAGAAGATAGGGGTCGTGAATTAGCTTCAAGTGGGAGATTGTTGGGTGTGAAGCTCGTAATCACGCCAGAGATGATCGAAGAAGACGACGGAGAAGACGAGCGGGGTTCGAAGCGCGTCGAGGACGTTGAGCCAAGATTCTGGCCTGGTGTCGGCTGACACCAGGCCCTGTCGGCCGACATGGAGCTGATCGAGCTTCTGAGGATCACGCGCTCCAGCCCGAGGTGAATCCTGCAATTCGGGATGGGTGTCGGCCGACACCCATGAGCCGTCGGCCGACAAGCGGGGGCTTTTCAGCCCACGGACGTGATTTCTTCTCTGTTAAGTTTCCTACCCCTATATATAAGCCCTACTCGTGTAATTAGGGTATGAGAGCACCAGAAGCACAAAAAGAAGTCTAGAATAATTAGAATAATCGAGAGCGTGAGTATACTGAGATACGAGTGTATTTGTAAACTCCCCGGAGTCGATTATTGCGTATTCTAGTGAAATCTGCAGCGGCGAGAGTGGACGTAACCCTTGTTAACGGGTGAACCACTATAATTCTTGTGTCTTTATTTTTCTCGTACTATTTTCGTGTTTGTTTATCGTTTCTTGTAGAGACGGAATTGGGCTCAATTCCTAACAAAGGCGTTGACAGAAATAGATGCTTCCGTTGACACACACATGTTTAGGCTGATAAAGAACTCAAAATCAGCAAAGGAGGTTTGGGACACGTTGCAGAAACACTGTGAAGGAAACAAATCTGTGAGAGAGTCTCGACTGAGAGTTCCCACAACTAATTTCGAGAACATTAGAAGGAGAAGACGAAACTGCAACAAGTTACTTCAAGGCGATGTCGTCGGAGGAAGAACACAGCGGTAGAATGGATAGAAGAACCAGGAACGGTAAAACCCGAGAAACGGGAGGAGGCATGTGCATGGTGTTAAAGAAGATGGAGAGAACAAACAGCCTTGACATGAGGAGTACTGAGTAGAAGAAGACCAGAAATGAAGGATATGGGAGGTTTGACAAAAGGGATTCCATAGTTGTACGTTTTGGCCGACTTGTATATTATTTTATGTAAAAAATGTATTATATATGTTGAGGATTCGCGCAACAAGGTTTAGAATAACCGAATAAATCCGATTAAACTAAACTTTCATAAACCACACGAATATGAATAATACAAAATCGCACAAATATGACTTGACTCTCAAGCTCACGATCTCTCACGTATATATGAACTCACAAGAAAACCAAAGCAAATAAAACGAAAGTCACAAGACAAGATTTAAGAGCTTCGGTTTCGTGCTGCGCAGCAGCAGAAACCTACGTGCTCGGGGAGAGGGGTGTTTCTTCTTTGTTATATGAAAACGAGATTACAACTGTTCCTAGTAACCCTAGAACCAACAAGGTGTAATCGATTACAAGTTTAATCTCTAAAGAAGAAGTATAGAACTCGATTCTTTCTCTCTCGCGCTCTCTCTCGATGCATCTGATCGAGCGTCCTTTTATAGAGGACCTGGACGTCGATTTATGGTAAAAATAGGTTCCTTGTGCTCCAAGAATTCCGTATCCTTTTGAATCACCTCAATCGGATAAGTATGACAAAAGATATTCAATTTTTGGTTTATTACCAAAAATAGAAGATTCTGCATCCTGCAAGAAAACTGTCTGCTGCGGCAGTGACTCTGCCTTAGCACTGCTGCAGCGTCCTGCCTTAGATTTCGAACATATTTCCACAATATATATTTGTTTGGTGAATTAAGAAGCAAGAATGTTTATGTATGGAACACAACTGGAATCACAAAAAATGAACGAAGAATTTATTGTTACGATCGATATTAAAAGTTCGGCCCACATGCACAAGCTAGGAGGGGACGGTGTTTTGATATTATTTAAATTATAGATTTTCCAAATACGAGCTCGTATGAACTCTACGATCAACTAAATTTGGGCGAATCTCATTCGCGAATCTCATCCGTCCAATTATAATCGAAATTGGATGACCTATGATGTACAGATGGCAAGAATCACTTAGCTCTTGAAATAACCGAATTTGGTTTAGTACCACGTGCACAATCTTCGATAGAAGTTGTTGGGCAACATTTCTGAAGTATACAACAATAATGACATCATATTAGTAAAAACTGAGAAGTGCTATATGCACGTTAACAGAATGACGTGATTATTTCTGAAGTATACAACAATAATGACATCATATTAGTAAAAACTGAGAAGTGCTATATGCACGTTAACAGAATGACGTGATTGATGTATTTCTATTTTTTTTATTTAATTAAAAATACGTTTTTCAATAACATTAATTAAAATTCATTTTTACGAAACGTAAATATTTTTACAATTTTGAAATCTACAAAATACGCACGTAATATAAACATCAATTTTAAATATCAATTAATTCATGCGTTTCTAGTTAATTGCACGCAATTAAATTCGTTTTAAATTTCAAAAAATATTTTATTTTTAGTTTCTGAAAATTTTTCAAAAAATATTTTATTTTTAGTTTCTGAAAATTTCGGAATAAATATAAACAAATACCACGACTTTGAAAGTATAAAATTGCGATAGAAAATTATAAAAACATTGAAACACTTTTTTTATAAAATTTCGATCGAAAATAAAAAAAAAACATGTAAAATATTAATTAAAATTCGTTTTTACGAAACTTAAATATTTTTACATTTTTGAAATTTACAAGATGATAATTATAAATTTTTTATTAATAGTTTCGAAAAACATGTTTTTTTTCGATCGCAATTTTATAAAAAGGTGTTTCAATGTTTTTATAATTTTCGATCGCAATTTTATAATTTTGAAGTCTCGTCTTATTTGTTTATATTTATTCCAGAATTTTCAAAAACTAAAAATGAAAGTATTTTTTTGAAATTGAGGACGAATTTAATTGCGGTGTAGGAGTAAGTAGAAACTAATAAATTAATTGATATTTAAAATTGATATTTATATTACATGCATATTTTTTAAATTTCAAAAATGTAAAAATATTTACATTTCGTAAAAATGAATTTTAATTAATGTTATTGAAAAATAAAAAAAAAATAAAAAGTATCAATCACATCATTCCGTTAATTAATGTGCATGTAGCACTTCTCTTAAAAACTACGCTGTGTTATAATGCATGATAGATTTAAATTTCCTTTGAAGTGACAATTGTTTAGCTAAAGTCTAAAATGTCCATAACAAAACGTAGAATTCAAAATTCGTATATATTTCAATATTTTTCTACTCCTATATAAGCTCTTGTAATTCTGCCTAATCATCGGGACCTTTAAAGTAATAATGGAGTGCCCATAAATGTAAAGGTGATAATTTGGTGAACTTATTGACAAATTAAAGGACTTTTATGTGCGTACTTCTAATTGAAATTAATGACAATTTATAACTTGTTCGTATGATTCTAATTGTACACTCATAAATATATTTTTATGTATTTTTTGATAAATATTTATTAAGTATACTAAAATATTCATTGCTATGTTAATTTAATATTTATAATAATTGTTTTTTGAAATAAATTTTTTTTAATTATTAAATGATAATTTTTATATTTTAAAGGTTGTGAGCACTATTTATATTGTGCTCGCTGGAGTATGATATATGTATTGAAAATTAATAGCCTAATTCATTAGTTAGTTACAACAAGTCTAAATTCAATGAATGATGAATCTAACCTCATTTCCTTTCTCTTTTCAAATCTTGATTTTTTTGTAAACTGTGTTTTATATTCTTTCTTAACCATATTATACGTTTTCAAATCTTGATTTCTTATAACATTTGTTTAATCTTCTTTCTTAACCATATTATACGTTTTCAACCCCACGTCAAATTTATGGAGTGAAAAAGCCGTCCAGGTTCAATGAACCAAAAACATTTTTTTTATTCATTTTAATTTGCTTCTTTTAATACACATAATTAATATTGAAAAAATAAATGCAAATTAAAGATTTAAAAAAATAATAATACTACCGATTGTCATACTTTTTATTTTTGTTCCTCTTTTTATTACTCTTATTTTTTGATTTTAAATAACAATTTTTTATTTAATTTTATTTTTTTTCAATGACTTATTTTTAAAAAAATTACCAATGTAAATAAGGGAGAGAGAGAGAGTGGGAGGGTATCGATCGCAGTCATATCGCACCCATTTAAATTTCCGTATGATAAGTTAATTAATTATATGTAATTACAAAATAGCCCCTCGTTCTCGTATAAATTTGCCGATTGTCCCCATCGCCTCCACCTCCCGCAGCTCTTGCGAACGGAACATTTTTACAGACCAACAGAGATCAATCGAGGGAGAGAGATTCAGAATCAATATAAAATTTCCAATCATTTTCATCTCTCTCTCTCTCTACCTCATTTGACCTAGGTCACATTCTCGTTTACCTTTGATCCGACTCATTTTTTTTCTCCAGATTTTTTACTGTAATATATCTTCGACAATGCAATTGATTCAATAATGTTTGCTTTTTTGATTTCCAGGCGTAACATTTTCTTCAAAAAGAAAAAAAAGGAAAAAAAATGGTGTTCTGGGTTTTCGGGTACGGTTCATTGGTGTGGAACCCGGGTTTTGAATTCGACGAGAAAGTGATTGGGTTCATCAAGGACTACAAGCGCGTGTTTGATCTCGGTAGGCTATACTTTTTTTCTGTTTTCCAATTATCCCTAAAAAAAATTCCCCCAATTTCTATCGGGTCGAATTTTGTTGGCGGGTTTTTGTTCAAATACTCGAATGTGGTTTTGTTGTAATTTTGATAATTTCAAATGGGCATTTATGATTCATGAACAGTATTTAGTTTGATGCATTTAATTTTTTTTTCCTTTTTCTTAGCTTGCATTGATCACAGAGGTACTCCTGAGAGCCCTGCAAGAACTTGCACCTTGGAAGAGAATGAAGGAGCTATCTGTGTATGTTAATTTAAAAGCTCAATTTTTTCCGGTTAAAAGCGTGCTTTCGATGTTTCTCTTTTACTAGCCTTATAACATATATCATGTGACATCTCTTGCATTATCCATAGGCTGACTATGCTGTGTGTTGGATCTAGGTGTTAACTTATCTAGATTTTTTCTTAACATATCTCGAGCTATCTGTGTATGTTAATTTAAAAGCTTGTTTTTTTTTTCCGGTTAAAATTGCGCTTTCGATGTTTCTCTTTTACTAGCCCAATAACATAAATCATGTGACATATCTCTTGTATTATCCATAGGCTGACTATGCTGTGTGTTGTATCTAGGTGTTAACTTATCTCGGTTTTTTCTAAGTTGTTTCTGAGAGGCTGAGACTCTCCGGAAAAAATGTGGTCCATTATTTCATGAATGCATTTCATTTCTTACAAATATGTGGTCCCTTTAATTGTCTCTCTCTCTCTTTCTCTCTCTGTCTTAGTGGGGAGCTGCATATTGCGTGCGTGGAGGGCCAGAGAAGGAGAAAGCGGCAATGGCAGTATGCCCCCACGCATTTATCGATTTTTTTATGACATGGATGTAATTGCATTGTGTTCTAAAGCTGATTATTTTCTTTGTTTTAATGCTATGCAAGTATCTGGAACGAAGAGAATGCGAGTATGATGAAAAAACTTTGGTGGACTTCTTCAAAGTGAGTTAGTGTTCTTGTTAATTTAATTCTTCATTTTTCTTGGGCAGTTGTCTTTATTCTTGCTGATGATATGTTTGTTTTCTTTCAATATAGGAAGGCGAACCTGAGCAGCCCTTGTTAACCGGAGTGATAGTGTAAGTAATATATCGTCACGATCGCAATTGAGCTAGTTTTAAAATTGCAGCTATTGTTTTCTTTTCATGGGTTTCGACAAAATCTCTGTTTTTTCTTTAAAAAAAAATGCAGCTTCACATCCACTCCGGACAAGATATCAAACAAGTACTATCTTGGCCCGGCACCTATCGAAGACATGGCTAGCCAAATCGCGACCGCCTTTGGCCCGTGTGGTAACAATAGGGAGTACCTATTTTTACTGGAGAAGGCTATGTTTGATATAGGTAAAATATTATTCTTTCGACAAGATGAAAAAATGTGTATATTTTCATAAATTTTGTGAACTAGAGTTTTGATTCATCACATCCAATCAGGTCATGAGGATGACTATATTATCGAGCTGGCAAATGAAGTCAGGAAGTTTCTTGGTGTTGGCCCGAAGAATGAGAAGAATGTTTCCGGTGCAACATCGGACGCGTCTCTGAAGTCGAGCCTGTCGCCGCTTAAATTAAGGACCTTGCCCGACGCAATCGCTATGGATTCTTAAGACCTTCTAATCGGAATAAAGTTCAAGGAAAGACTTATGTTTTTATGGTGGGAAAAAATAAACAAAAAGTAAAATTAAAAAATCATAGTTTGAGTTGCAGTTCTGATTACTAATTTGGTGATGTGGGTTCAAGGGGCAGGCACAAGTAGGTTTCACTAATTGAAGGTAGTGAGTTATGGATTATCCTTCACCAACTTTTATTTACACTTATCCACTCCACATTGCTTCTCTTTAATTTTTTGAATTGAATAAAATCTACTGTTACACTTTATTATTCTATTTGTCTTGTATTAATGGGTTTTTTTTTTTTTTTTTGAATTGTCCAATTTCACTAATCATTATAATAAAATTCTATTTTGTGGAAAGAGTTAAAATACTTTTCTATTCACAAGATTAAGATAATAAATTGATAGAATAAATTTTAAATTATATTTTAAAGTAAAAAATATTGACCATTTTATATATTTTTTTGAGTAAAGTTGTATTTTAAAGTTAAAAAACACTTTTTTAAAAATGTATACCCATTATTTTGAAACTAAAGCCTAAAACTGCTTCAACTATTTTGAAACTAAAGCAATAAAGCATATTGAATATCTCACAACTGCTTCAACAAACTAAAGCATATTGAATATCTCACAATAAATAATTTTGAAACTAAAGCATATTGAATATCTCACAATAAATAATTTTGAAACTAAAGCATATTGAATATCTCACAATAAATAATTTTGAAACTAAAGCATATTGAACATCTCACAATAAATTTTGAAACGGACAACCAACAAAGGAATATAAAAACATTTTGATGCTAAAATTATTTTCAAACTTTTTTTTTCTCGAGAAATATCTTAATTCATAACTTGAACAGAAACAAGAAACAAAAGGCTCTCAAAATTAATCTCTACAAATGCGGGCAAAATCCATGGAATCCATAAACATTCTCTACTGATCTTTTGATAAAATCTATTGACTGCCAATATTCTGAAAACAATATTCCGGCCACTTCTTGAAGTCACAAGGCGAAGAGGAAACAAATCACAGCACCAGAAAAAAAAGACCAGGTGCTTAAGCCACTTCTAGTTCAGCTCTCGATCATAGGTTCCGGACCAGATGGCTCCGCCTGAGATTTGCTGGACTGCCTTACAGAATTGAATAGAATATCCTTGATGACCTGGAAACAATGCGTAAACAACATATGAATATGATTACTTGAAGTGTTATGGGATTTTTGGGCATAACTAAAAATTTTGAGCTGAAAATATTGTTATGACATACGAGAGGTAATTACACTAACCTGTGACATTAATCCATGAACCTGCTCCACAGTTATTTTTGCGCTATCACGTGTAATCTTGGAAAGTTGAGATTCTTCCTGGAATGCAGTGAAACACTTGTAAGGAATTCATTAATTAAAAAAAGGGACACAGTCTTTACAGTCTTGATGTTCACTACAGGCAACGTAAGAATCATAAAAATTCAATTGCTCCTCATCTTCTGGATTAGGCTTATATCTCTTGTTAAAATTAGATACATTCCTATTAAGTTACATTTATTTCATGACGATAATCCAACCGCTAACAATCATAGTAATGAAAATTGTTTTTCTGCATATCATCAGCTAATTCATTAGGATGGGATGAATTCACATGTTTATGGGTGGATGAGAGTATCCTCAAATCAGAAACCTATTTTCTAAATATAACTACAAAGAGCATTCAGATAAAACACACACTTCTTGTGTTCACATACTTCAAAGATACTTGTGAAACTGGCTGGTTTAGTGTTATATGGATCTATGCATTATACGAACAACAAACCACCCAATATAAGTCTACACATGAGGTTTCAGGTTTGTGTGAACGAGGAGCTTGACAGTGACATTCAAGGAAGGTGTCAACATATATAAAGCATAAATCAGCATGCATAATAATTAACAGACCTCTTTCTTCCTTTGAGGAGTTGCAATCAAGGACCCAAGGCGCGAATGAGACAACTGACTTTCAGCTTGCTCTATTTTCTCGGCTGCAAGAAGTCAAAATAGTCAAAGCAAAAAACAAATCCAGTAACTAAAGAGCATGTATACTGACAAAAGGTAAATGGACAGCCTAGTAGTAGCTTTGCCAACATATCAAGGTGCAAATAAATCAAATACTTGGGATAAATTACCTAAGTCTGATATTTGGCCAGCAACATAGTCTCCATTACCGAGCAAAGGAGAAGAAGAAAGAGTGTTAACCCAATACTTGTTCCAGAGCAGGTCCAGAAGATGACAATCAAGAGATGATTTGAAATATGTGATATCCAATGAATAATACTGCAAACACAAGACCCAATCAAATGAGAAAACTGGTGAATAGAATCTTTGAACAACAAGTATTACTATAAATGCAATCATCACCTGTTTACAGTGAACCCCAAAGTCTTCAATTTTGTTCAGGGGGATTGTCTGGTATTCAGAAACGGGCTCATCCGAAGGCTTGTACCCCTCAGGGAATGTCCTGAAAGCACCAATATCAACTTTTCCAGCGGAAACAGTCCTAGTTGGGTCAATAACCACCGCCAAAAAAGGCTCCTGGAATTGCTGGTTAAGCATTTGAGTAGATACATCTATACCGGAAAGCCAACAGCCGTAACCAGGATGGGAATGATACCATCCGACCACATTTTCCAGACGACCCGCCTTCATACAAAACAATGAATTTCAGGGGAAGTTGAGGTAATTAAGAAACATATACTGATAAAGAACAATTATGCTGTCAACGCGGCCACAGTTATTCAACTAAGCCCAAAATCATGATTCTAATCATCAATAAAATAGAACTCTTATACATTAAAACAGAAACTCTACTATCTTTTAACAAAAGGAACAGACGAACCTTTATCGGAGTTTAGCAATGTGTGATATGCGTATGGGTGTAGATTTGAGGTTTAAGAAAACTATATCAAACAATTGTTTTCATACTATACAATTACAGGAAGGTTAGTCGGATTTAGGGTGTTTCTAGGGATCTATTTTTTTCTAATAAATCCTGACCTAGGTATTAATACATCCTCCGTTAATCTACTCTGAACTCATCACTAACATATAGGTCAGAAATCCATGACAATACCTCGAAAATCAGAAAAACAACAACAATATATAACCAACATAGTAATAAAAAGGAGGAAATTGAAGGCAACAAACAGTGAGCATAAAAGACCTGTTTATTAGTCTGGGAATAATCAACCATGTACTCATAGGCATCGGCCTGCGCGTTAACCCTAGTCTCAGTACCCTCGACGGGGAGGGCAAAAGCGTCCATGACAATAATCGCATCCCCGTCGGTCTTCCCCTGCATAAGCCCCATGACCTCAATCGTGCCGCCGGAGCGCGCGTGGACTACCATCTTGAGAAGCGCGAGAGCGGAAACCTTGACGCGCTTGAAGTAGTGTGGGTCGTTAGTCCACGGTTTCTCCTGCTGGGACTTCATCTGCGCCGCCTCGTCGTAGTAGAAGATGGCGTCGGAGGCGGCGGCGGAGGACGAAGAAGACTCCAAGACGGCGCCGTCGGTGGTGTCGACGATGTTGTTCTCCAATTCCCACGTCTGACGTGCAATCGCTGCGGAATCCATGGTTTGAGGGTAGAGAGAAAAAGTAGTGCCCTTTGCTCTCACTTGTTTCTTTTGTTTTGGGTTTTGGGAATTTGGGATTTACCACAGCTATTTGTATTTTTATTTTGGCTCAAGATATTTACACCTCCGTCTTTACGTTGCACACCCCTCTTTCTATTTTTTTAATTTTTATATAATGTAAAATATCTATATTGACCTTATATACAACTACTATTACTACTTACACCCTCCATTATCAAAATAAACAAATAAATAAATGAAGTAAAAATAGTCCTTGATAATACAATACAAAGACCAGCTCATGACATCATGTTCATCATCGATCGGCTCATTCGCGCTCTCATACCTTCATCTCGAGCTTCACATCATAACGATGGAGAGATCAGTGCCTAAGACGTTTGAATAATATGGAGAATTCGACAACGA
This sequence comes from Euphrasia confusa, assembly GCA_954870475.1. NCBI lineage: Eukaryota > Viridiplantae > Streptophyta > Magnoliopsida > Lamiales > Orobanchaceae > Euphrasia > Euphrasia confusa. The sequence goes on along the minus strand of OX940957.1, from coordinate 9,720,492 downwards.
CGAATTCTTCATCCACGTCGTCTTCTTCATCTTTGATGTTCTCTTATAAAGTATCATCGCAGACGATATCGACTCTTCTTCCTTTACTCCGATTGGACCTCTCTCAAATATCTCTCCGATCCCGGTCTCGATCTTTCTTCAACCTCTCTCTCAACCTCCCGGCGATTATTGTAACTCTGACTTCCATCTTCTTATAAAATAACCGCAAAAAAAAAAAAAAAAACTCAAAAAACATAAAATTAAAGTTATCATCATCATCAACATGAGGCCATGAGGGAGAGTCTCTGAAACAAATTATTTTGTGCTTTATCAGATTGAAGCCAATAGAGCCGACACTAGCTCTTCTAGTTTCTATGTTTATATCGATCCTGATTTTAATTCAAGATTTGATCTTTAAGAGTCCGATGAGAAACATCACTGATTTTAATTCAATATTTGATCTTTAAGAGTCCGATGAGAAACTTCAATCGGAAAATTATAATTCAAGGTTTGAAATTTCACGGCCAATTAGGTTTTTATTCATTTATCATTTAATTTTTTAATTTTTAGCAGGGAGGGTGCAAGTAGTAAAAAGATTTTAGACAAGGTTAATATAGATATTTTGCAATATATAAAAATAAAGAAAATAAAAAGAAAGGTGTGTAAAGTAAAGATGGAGGTGTAAATATCTTGAGCCTTTTATTTTTTAACCTATCTAGTCTTTTGGACGGTCCAATTCCTAGAGCACTTATTCGGACTGGGCCCAGATCTTTGCAATCCAAAGCTCGACCTTATTCAGTCGTCTTAATTATCAAATGACTACACAAGTTTTCCAAAAAACACACTCTCTCTTTTGTATTTTGTACATGAAATTGTCCTTTTTATTAAACTATTATTAGGCCTTGAGAAGCTGTATGTATTTTCGTAACACAAACAAAACAAGATACATTAAATCGATACCTGGATTTCTCAAGTGAACCCGAGAAACAAAATAGTAGTACTACTAGTATAAATTTCTTAGGATTCGAAAACATGTAATGTCTAAGAACCTTTCTATACACCACATATCCAACAAGGTCACACTCACAGAGACTAACATTAGAACACAAAATATCAAATATCCTCGTTTCTGAGATAAGTATTTACAAAGTGACAATCTACAAATATACTAATGAATAGTGACAATCTATACACCAAAATGTAAGGTAATATTCAGAAAATTTTGAGGGATATGACGGATATCATTGTAAGAATCTTGGATGACGTAAGCAATACACATAAGCTCATCTAAAGGCAGGAGTCTGATGTATAATAGATGTCACTCTACTGGCTACGTTCTGATGACGGGTGAGAATCGTATTGGGAATTGAAGGAATTTTTTTTCATCAGCGTTTTTGCCCTTGAGAAATTTCCCGATTCTTGTATTCTGATTTGGGCTGTATTTGACTTTAGCTCCCGCTGCATCTTATCCGGTTACAGCAGAATTGAGGATCCTGATCTTCGCTGTATCCTGTTTTTCGGGTGTGATATACCATATATAGCCCCCCCCCGGCATGCACCTCTTTTACCGGAGTATCTTTCCATGGAACCTAATTCTATGTTCCTGCAGGTTTTCAACAATATTAAGGAGCATAACATGTCTAAGTAAGTAAACACGAAACGATGATCATGAGATTGGAAAAGGAAAGGCCGTCGTGCATCGATCATAGGATGACAAACGAGTAGTTAAATTCATTTGCAGAAACAAAATTCACACAACCACAGAAACAAACAATAAGCAAAGATGATTTTTTTTGTTTGTTTGTTTCATTGATTCATAACTTTTTTTAATACAAGAATCACTTTTTATCAGACTCACCAAACAATATACATAGAAAAATTGTGTTTATTTTTTTAATTTTTGAATATTGACATCTGAGCAAGAAAATATTTTTTTTTAATAAAGATTACAGTTTTTTTACCAAACCTTAAAACACACAAAAAAAAGCTTAAATCAATGATAACAGACAGACCCATGAAAAAAGAAATCAAACGTTGACCCCCACAATTCAAGAAATCCAAAAAAGAAACAAAAAAAAATCATCATCAATCCAGATATCAATAATCACAATCAGAGGTCTCAACAACAGAACTAAGAGAAAGATAAATAAAATGAATTCAAAAACAAAAACTCAAACTCACATATTCGGCCCCATTGGGTATGGCCCAATTGGTAATATGGTGCATGATGTATCCGATTAAGATTCACTCCGGAATCAGGATAGTATGAATTGCATTTCATCTATCTATTTATCTATTTATCTATAATTACAAAAATATATGTAATTAAAATTTTATACTATTTTATATAAGATCATTAATCATTACTCACAAATAAAATAATATCAAACATTGAAATTGTTTTTAGAAGACTGGTTTTTACTCATGTGCAATTTTATGTTGAAGTTTCAAAAGTCACTAACAGACACTGGATTGAAAATTTTATGTTAAGAATGAGTGACAACTCACTAATAAAATCCTTAATGTTCTTTATTAGGAGATATTTCGCAATTTGCAAACAGAATATTTGATTCTATAATTTTGTTTTTGTTTTATAATTTGGTTTACATAAAAAATATTACTTCAAACATTCGTAACTTTTCAATTTTTAAAAAAAAAATTATATTTGAGATAACGATCGATAATGAGATTCAATACGAGTTTACAAGTTAGTAAGAGTGGATATTTTGTCCCAGAAACCCGATCTCGTCCTGATCTCATCCCGAAAGTTAACGGAATGAGACGAGATCAATTTTAAAAATGGCAATCCCGTTCTCTCTCGTCCCGAATTATTTTTTTCATAATGGGAGGGGATGGAATCAGAATGATCCCGTTCTATCTCATCTCGTCATGTCCCGCAAATTTATTAATATACATATAAATAATATTTTTTTCACATAAATTAATAAAAATATTAAAATATTAATCTTACTTTCAATTAAATTTATTAATTAATTAATATATTTTCACAAATCTCATAATAATTTATTTTTTATATAATTTGTTTTGAAAATACTTATATATTTATATTTCAAAAATGGTAAAAAGTTAAAATTGAATAATTTAACTTATTTCCCTTAAAATTTTAAGAATTTTTATTCTTATTTTATTTTTATTTTAAATTTTATAATTTTATTTTAAATTTTGAGAGGTCTCGATCTCGACCCAAACCCAAACGGGATAGGGACATGCGGGACGTACTTTTTAAACGTCAATCTCGTCTCATCCCAAATATAAATTATCGGGACGGGACGAGATTCTCCTAATCATGTTTCATGCCCACCCTTACAAATTAGAGTAAGAGTTGGATCATAAAATAAAATAAAATATTCATGTGGATCATTAATTTTGAAAAAAAACACCACGTGTATCTCACATGCAATTATAGTTAATTACACTTTCTTAGTTACCTAATATTTAGGTGTATTCGCACGATGCTACCTAAACGAAAAATTGAAATCGTCGTCAACGGAAGATTTCGTAAAATTTCATATTTTCTATAATACAAGTATTCAGAATCGGAAATAATTAAAATTATCTGTCGTACAGGAGCCTAAATTAAAATTTTCTTAAAATTACATTAATATTTAAGTGTATTCGCACGATGCTACCTAATCAAAAAATTGAAATCATCGTCGTCAACGATCGATTTCTTAAAATTGCATTTTTTCTATAATATAACTCTTCATAATCGGAAATAATTGAAATTTGAGGACTGAACATTTAGTAAAATTGCATTTTTTTCTATAATACATTGCTTCATAATTTATTGTTTTCTTTTATCATAAATTCTTATTTAGTACCATTAAAAATTGAATGATTGTTCAGGAGCCTGAAAATTTCGTAAAATTACATGAATATTTAGGTGTATTCGCGGGATGCTACTTAATCAAAAAATTGAAATCATCGTCATCAACGAGCGGTTTCGTAAAATTGCATTTTTCTATAATATAACTTTTAATAATCGGAAATAATTGAAGTATGACTTAACATTTAGTAAAATTGCATTTTTTTTTCTATAATACATTACTTCATAATTTATTGTTTTATCATAAATTCTTATTTAGTACCATTAAAAATTTAATGATGAATAAAAATCATTTATTCCATTTAGATGTTATCATTAATTTCTTAGATTTGTTTAAATTTAAGTCCCAGTATAAAAAGAGGAAGAGTAAAATTTAAAGGAGAAAATGCATTTTTTTATTCATGTAGGACAACATAATGATAATGATAATGATAATGAATTAAGATAAAATTTCAATGTCTTCAGCAGTCATATTTTCTTTCCGACACGCCGTACTGCAATATCCAACATCCCTGCAGTTTTAAATGGCAAAACATTATTAAAATAATTTGTAAAAATAATTAGTGTATAACATTAGGAAAACAAACAAAATCAAAATAAAGTACCTATACATATATATGTTAATGCCTTGGGCTAGTACACGGTGGCAGTGGCCACACCTCCGGAGGAACTGGTCGGTTGCAGCTGCCGGAAGGAGACGATGAAGAGGAGGCACATTGGGGGTTTCGACAGGAACTGGGTTTGCTGCGGTGGATTGACGATCGCGCTTTCCCGAATTCATTTTTTTAATGAATTAATTGTGTGTATTATGAGGTTATTTATAGGAGGGAAATGATAATTATTTTGGACTGAATTTTGTACACATACGGAAATTTGTTAAAATCACAAAAACAAAAATACTGTTAATTAGTTCATTATTGCAATACCACAAAAGGTGGATAGAATTCAATGTTCATTGTTGAGACTAATTTCCAATATATAATTGAAGTAATTATAACTTTTTATTAAAAGGTTACAATTATAAAACCAAAATTAGAAATATGCTTAACCGAGTCACCATAAATAAAATTGTATTTATAGATATTATATTACGTACAAAAATGAAATTATATAACTCATTATTGGTGTATGTTGGATTTGAGACTTAAAAACTCCGCAGGCCGGTTTCATATAATATAATTTATAAATATTTTGATATAATAAATTTATTTAATTTATAATTATATACAAAATTGTTTATTTTCAGATTTACCTGTATATTGATACAATGAATTACTTGTCTAATTTACGTGCATTTTTTATTATGTGCAATTTACGTGATTTTAATATAATATAATAATTATATACAAAATTATTAGTAATTTATTATGTTATTATATATGAGCTTTTGATAACGTTATATTTGAATTGAAAATGTTAGATTTTATTAAAAATCGGAGTAGAATAACATATCTATTGCATTTTTTATTTTGTGCAAAATTTTAATATAATATAATAGTTATATACAAAATTATTATGTTCAATAATTTATTATGTTATATTTTGATAAAAAAATGTTGGATTTTATTAAAATTGAAGTAGAATAACATATCTATATGTTTTTTGTTTATCAATATGTGTAGATAAATCATATGCTAGGGTAAGGGTTCATAGATATTCAAAAGTAGGAATCAAGTTTTGGTTTGCACTCAATATGTTCGATAAAATGTTAACTTTGTTTAAAGTTTAGGATGTTTAGCCAATTTTTTAAACATCAATCTCATCCAGAAAATAGAAATGAATTATGGAGACGAGACGACATTAGGAGAATCTCGTCCCTTAATTCTAATTATGTACTATGTGTCACCTCCCTCCCGTAACCTCTGAAATCATTGTCAATATTACAATTTTTTGTTAGCAGTGTCGATTATATTTTTGATAAATTTGTTTTTAAAAAATAGTAGACTGAATGATTATTTTAAAAATATTTATAGTAATATAATCAAATGTAAGAGCCACTAAAAATGTTAGAAATGGACCTGGTAAATTCAATGAAATACTTCTAGCTTTTTGCGGGTTATACTTTTTCTTAAAACTGAAAGATTACATGAATGAAATGAAAAAGAACAATAGTCTACAATCTTCATAACTTGTACAGTATATACTGATATTTGAAAACTGTATATCTTCTTAATTGTCTTCCTAGTTTTGCACAAACTAGAAAAAAAACTATTTTTAAAAAAAGAAAACGAAAATAAAATAAAATAATACTATAAAATAAACTTAGGTATTTGATCAATCAAACCTAGGTATTAATGATCAAGGTGTTTAATTGATGGGGGAAGTATTGTATCATTTTGAAACTAGGAAGAATACCCCTTAATTATGCTTATTCCATTGGACACGCATTGTATTGGTGGGCTTTGCATGATTTACGGTTACCCTTAGAAACAACCCAATTTGTTTTTATGTTGTTTGTCAAAAGCTTCTCCATCTCTACCTATCATTATTTGCTCGATCGATCTCTTCCCTTGGAGTCGGAGTCATCAAATTTCATATCAACTATTCTTCTTCGCATTCCATCTTTTGTCATCTTCTTCTTCGTCGTCATCTCACAACATCGAAGGTAATCACATTTCACATATATGTGTACTACATTTATTTTCCTTGACTCATATGTTTTTCTGTCGACGGTTCATTTATCCTCTCGTAGATGGCAACGAGAAGAAGAGACATTGCTCCAAGGAAAGACAAGACGACGACCGGACATGGACATGAATCACCTTCACACACACCAAACAGAGCAATTGCAACCTCAAATATTGTAGTACCTTCTATCAAGATTACAATCTCTGCTCAAACCCTTGATCCCAAAAAACACATCGCGACGACCCCTCTCCGTCCAGCCGTAATGAGAAGCTCGGCCAACGACGTTCGTAAGCAGCTTGTCAAGAAGCAGACCCCCGTAGACTCCACCCATAATAAGCCCAAAAGAATGCTCGACAAGAATCAATTGCCAGCACGCACTCCGACTCATCCAGCTCATGAAACAACATGTCCAACACCACTGTCCACACAAAAAACACGAGCTTCAACCGCCTCATCCCTTACATCTCGTGTCAAGACTCCATTGCCAGCACATAAAACACAAGTTTCGACCAATACAACCCTTCAATCTGGTGAGAAGAGTGCAAGGCCAGTGCATAAAACAAGTGTTCCAACCAATCCATCTCTTCGACTGCCAGCACGGAAAACACAAGCGTCGCTCGGTTCGATTTCCGGGAAAACCATTGCTTCCGCGAAAACAGGCCCAGGTAAAAATTTGAAAATGCTAAATAAGAACGACGGGCATCATTCTTTACATGAGACGCCTAGAAGTACTACTTCGAAGGGGAGCAGTGCATGCAGAAAGCAAGGGGCTGAAATTGTCACTGCTTCGATGAAGAAAGGACAAACCAACTACACATTTCAGGAAAACGACGAAAACCTAAACATATATCAGAATCTCCCGGAAGTTGAAACCCTACTAGAAGATCAAGAACTAGACACATTTTTCCTTCAACAGAAATTACAAACCTTGGAGAATGTTGAACCTGAAGAACATATTATAAAAGTTGCGAGCAGTGGTGAGAAGGGCATCTCTAATTTAGCACCGGAGGGAGATCTGGAAAAACCTTCAGACATTGTGGAGATCGAGGCTGAGAATCATGACGACGACGGTGCCAAGATTGTAACTATGATCGAGCCTTGTCCAGCACCTCTTGATGTCAAGAGACAAGAATCGGAAGAGGACAGTGAGCAAGAAATAGTCGATAGCACGGACAATATCAATAAAAGTGTTGGCAATGACTATCACGAGGAAGAGGATGAAGAGAAGGTTGAAGTAGTAGTTGAAGTGATAGAAAAAGCGTTCGACAAGAACGACGAAGTTTCTGGTCAAAGTGAAGTTCATGAGTCTGGAGATACGAAAACACCAGAAGTAGTTGAGGAACACGATCGGGAATCGGAAAATAAAGCTCAGAAGCAAGGAGGATCAATATGGAAGAAGGACTCACTAGTAGTTTCAAACAACGCGATAGAGGAGACCGCTAGTAAACTGCGTGATCAAAGAATAAGCAGAGTGAGGGCCCTTGCTGGAGCATTTGAATCTGTTATGCAGTAAACCAAGTGAATCCGTCATTCAACTTCTCTCTGTCATTTTATAATTATAACTAATCTCAAATTGTTGTACTGCAATTTGACACGCAAAATCGGTCATCGGTCACATTTGACGAGTTCTTGGTAAGGTTACATAGTTGGTCATGGGTAAAAACTCCAACTGCCCTTGAACTAGAAGATGATGATCCGTATTTCACAATTATTATCATTTTGTACCTTTTTTCTAACATAAGATCAATGACAAAGCCAACTGATGCTGAGCTTGCAACACAAGGTGGTGGAGTTCTCATTAGCGTTGAAAGCGGGGCATCGAGCTGCAGATAAAAAGAGCCATAATAATACATCACAAAATGAGAAATGTATTCTTATTTTTTAGAAGGAAGAAAAAAAATCCTAATGAAGCTCATTGCAAGTGGTTTTTAAGGGTTGAATAATATTTGCCCTGAGGTTTAACCTAATTACCTTAAAGTGTTGCAGAATGTTAAGGGGTGTATGAAATAGAATATATAATTGGAGTTTCTGGCAACGAAAAAGCAATTAAGTTGAACTAAAACAACATTACCGTATCACAGTCTTCACGGTGCAATACACCCACACAGCCTCCCCACTCATCTAAGACGGGCACTGCAGAATCCTTAAAAAATCGCATTACCACTTGCTTCAGTTTCAATGTAGATTGAAGCGGTGAAGACTCGTCAAATGGTATCATAATGTCCTCAATCGCGTCTTTAACAGACACCTAAGCTCAGAGTTCAGACAGATAATAACAGAATTTTAGACAGTGGGGATGTGTTTATGAAAATTAGAGTACATGATATCTTATGCTACTACCTGAGGAAGTACACGAGGACTCAAAATCGATTTGTTTAGACCCAGTAAAGCCTCAAGACGAACGGCAACCTGCAAAATTGATGCAATGTAATTAAAGGAAATCGGTAATAGAAAACATCAATACATGGATCTAAAAGAGATTTAAAAAAAATCAATTTGTTTTTATCTTCTCAACAAGAAATCAACAGAGAATAATAGAGGAACTCTACAATGGCAAGATTTGGTGCTGTCAATGTGTTGGTGCTGTAAATTATATAAAAATAATCAACAAATATATTATTTCTCTGTATATATATATTTTTATTTTTCTATTTTGATATTCATTATTTTAATTGCATAAACATCTCACTTTGTATAAATTATATAAAAAAATAAAAAATCTTTTAAAATTACAGCAAGATTTGGTGTGCTGTCAATGTCTTGTTCTCAGTCAAGAAATAATGAATATCAAAATACAAAAGAAATGAGCTCTCAAACAAGTATATATTGCTATAATTTTTAGGACCGCTAGTACAAGAGTACGTGAGACACACGTGCCAAATCACCTTATCACGATTCATGAAGTGGTGAATTGTTAGGAAAATGTACATGCGACGATAAAATGTCATTCAGATGGAGTATTTAAGTCACGGTGATACTGATTTCCTTGCAAATGTGCATGAGAGTATGAGACTGTATCTATATTTATTCAATATATAAGGTGCCAAGTAAAATTTGATGAGTGAAGAAAAGAAAAGGAACAACGTTTCACTGGTGTGAAACATAACATGACAGAGACATCCAACATGGACACCATTAATCTCAGATGCAGTCTCATACTCAAATCCATTATCCATAAATTAAAATCTAGTGCACTTAGTTGAAACTTTACGAAATTAAGACTTGTCAATAGAAAATATATGACAACAAGAACATACCATGCCACCTCGACTGCTCCATGATATGTCCCTCCAGTTCCGCATAACCTTCTTAAATTTTTCTAAAGCCAAGTCAACCTGCAAAAAAACACAGAATTAAGTGCATCTAGTAAGAAGATTTATATTAGCAATAAATTAATGTAAAGGTGAAAAGACGATGCTTAGAATATATCATTATATTGCCACGAAGGCAGTGAGATATGCAGTTTAAGAAAAAATAGTCAGTGAAAAATAACAAATTATAGTGTTGTTGTGGAACACCCTTTTTGGCTCAACAAATTAATAAGGACAAGCCCCAACCCCCAAGGGTTATACATTAAGTACATATGTACAATAGAAAAATATAACTTGGCATGTTAAGTCTATTTACCCGGCCTTGATTTAAGGCTGCCTCCATTATGAGATAATCAGATTCTGATCGCAAGGCAGAAGTTATTGTTCCTGCTGAATCAACCCACATTCTTTCATGAAGTCTTCTAACAAAGTTGTAGTCTCCCCTAGCAGCAAATGCTCGCATCATGGACAGAAAGAGGTGTGGCTTTGGCCTCAGCTTAGGGTTAGACTTTGCTTGTTTTATCATCTCCCCAAAAATGCAAAGAGCACCTATTAATTTAAAAAACAAAATGCATGAAAAACATGGAATGTAAAGCAAATATGAACTCTTACTACGAAGTGGCGCACATCAAAAAATGAAAAATAGATTTTTTGATATAACAGTGTTAATTGCAAAATTGCCCTGTAATTTTTTGAGGCTAGCAATCTCGGTCATGTAAGTTTTGAATGTTTGCAATTTTGGTCCATAAGTTCTAATTCTGTACAGTCCAAAATGGTTGTTTCAATATTAATTGATTCTCAAAATGCCCTTACAAAAGCATCCAAAAAAATCGTATGAAAAATTACAAGTGTGAAATAATTATTTTTACAAGACATAATCGTAGAAAACCAAAATTCCTACTTCAAAATGTTGATGGATTAAAACTACCAACCCACAAGATTTACGAGACCAAAATACCAATTTAGCCATATAAACAAGAATATGAACCCTCCAACAAAAATCTTCCAAGTAAGAGTAGACTTCTAACATTGATTTCATAAAAGCAAATTATAAGATCTCAAACCAATTTGGAGTTGAGTTTTTAACTTTATTTCCTTCTTTGTACTCATTACAGAACGTGTAATGCAACCCAAAAGTAGCATATACCTTTGATTGATCCACAGTTTAGCAGTGCATCAACAATCGCAGTGTACGCAACACGATCAATGCGCATTTTGTTGCATGATTTGATTTCAATCAAGATCGTTTTTAGCGAACAAATATCTTTGGCATGCCCAAAACCCTACAAACAATATATGTTTGTGTTAGTTGTTGCAACCACAGGTAAATCAAATAAAGGTGTATATACTCACATAAATTCTTAGATCTACACAGATTACAGTGATTTGTCACGTGCATTATTTTCAAACCAGAAGAAACAGAAGGTGCATCTATTCATTAGGATTCTTGCTTAATAAGCTAAAGAGATTATTTCTATAATCTTGATATAGATGTATAAGATTTAGTGCCAGCATGATTCAGCAAATTGAGGGAGTTGATAGCTTATTCACCCTTAATCATCTTAGGCATAAAATGTTCATATTGAAACTTGAAAGAATAAAACATATCAACAAGTGAATGTAATGTATATATAAGATGAGTACGTGTCTCTAACAACCTTAAGCAACTGGCTTAATATCTGCCTATAAAAATAAGGTATTTTAGAAATAAAGAAGGTCTAAGAGAGAACTAGCTTCTTCCATTCTCGAGAAGTTCCTCTTGAATTAAAGAATCAGTATGATAGTATTTTTTACCATATCACAATAAACTCATTCTATTTGTATTGTCTATCTTCAGAATGAAAACTTACTTATCTGAGAAATAAAAAAGGGTTAAGAAAGAGAATTCAATTCCTTCCATATTCAAAAAAACTAAAGGAATTGCATGATTGTTCAAGGATACTGCTTTAATTAATTAATTGAAACAATTATTTGAAAATCATGAATTTCAATATCATGATTTTAATAATTAAAAAATATTTATGATAAATTTATAATGTGAATGCTTATGGGGAATCCCTTTTTCATCCATCTCTTGTGAAAGTAATTTTATGTAATTAACTCGCCTATTGTATACATATTTTAGAAAAATACTGTGAATGAAATATTTATTTATAATTATTTTTTAGAAATTTATCTTTCAATCATGTCTACACTGGTAAATTAATCTTAAATATGGCACTCCAATCAACTAATTTTACAAGCTCTCAGTTTCCTTGATCACCTCAACCAAGCAGACAATTAGGCTCATAAACATCAAATGAGGTACAAAGGTCGTATACTACAAGAAATAACTATACATAGTGGTGGCATGTATATCGAACCTGTATTAATGTAGTGTAAGTAACAAGATCAGGGGAAACATCGAGATCATTGTTCTGTGCTTTATCCTGCAACAAAACACAGCAATGGTTCAAGAACCTGGTCATTCTTCTTTACATAATATTTAACTCATTCACGAGGCTCTAAACTAGCCTTTCAGACACGTGCATGAGACCTTCATTCGCTCAAAAAATCGCATTGCTGCGCCTAAGTTTCCATCCTTGATACATGCAAAAATTAGAGTATTGTAGCTGAGCCTATCAGGGGTCAGCCCGTGTCTCAGAATCTCATCATGTACACCTAATGCTGCCTGAGGACAACCAGAAGTTATATATCCCTGAAAGAAATAATGCATGTTGATCATTCTACTAGAATAACATATACTAATTGCCTCATCTCAACATTTAGATTCAGAAAAATTACCTTCATCAATAAGTTAAAAGTAATGATCGATGATTTCCCACCTTCTTGTAGAGCCGAACCGTATGTTGCAAGAAGTCCATTTGCACGTCTTAGGTCCCCTGCACTAAATCGTTACGTAAAAAAGTAGGAATGTTAAAAGGTTTAGAGTAAAGGTTGAGAACATAGAGAAAACTTTCAACATTATTCCTAAATAAAAGAGGAAATCGTAAATTAACTAACAACTGGAATAGATATTTTGAGTAGAAAATCGAACCTGATTCGATTAAAGCATTCAAAAGACCACAAATCAGTATCGCTGATAATCGTGGTCTACCAACTGCGGTACCTTTTTCCACAGACTCGAGCACTTGAAATGCTTCATCAATTCTCCGAGCATCACCCAAGCCCTTCATGTATTATTTATGACGAAAGACACATCTATTACACAACATTTCACAGACAAAAAAAAAACTTATTTTCAACTAGAAAGTTGAGAACTAAGGTATCATGAAACATATGTCTGGATATAAGATGATGATGTCTATCTTCTCCTTAAAAAAAGGGGTCTCCAATTCATTAACTAGCTGGAAATGATAGCAGAGTGCTTGTTCTATTTTTGTTTTGAACTATTTTTATACACTGAGTTCAGATCGACTGCTTCAAGCACGCTTCATGTAGCAAGGTACAAATTGAATCCAATAGTGTTAACGATTGGGCTACCGTTCTAACAACAATAACATAGACAATCCCCTAGTATGGGCAACAGATTACAATCCAAATTCCGAAAGTTTTTGAGTACCTTCAAAAGCGTACCATAGGTAACTTCATCGACCCCGCAGCCCTCCAGCTTCGACATTTCATCAAACACTCTAAGGGCTGACTCAATGTCATGGCAATGGACACAAGCTTGCAGAACAGCATTCATAACGATTGTGTTCAGCTTCCCATGTTGCCTTTTTGCGATCTCTATTTCCTCGAATATCTAAAACATGAGGGAAATTAAAAACAGATGCACTGTAAGAAGATGTTATTCTACAACGGGAAAATCACCTGAGCAAGTTGCCGGCGGCGAGTGAGCTGGACGACACGGTAGGTGAGAGGTTTGAGATTCATCGGTTGGGAGGAGAAGGGGCGGCGCGAGCGCGGCTGACATTTGCCTGTCAAGTGCTTGCGCAAATGCCCAGGATAATTTCTGGTGCTGCAAAGGAGTGTCGTCGCCGTTAACGACGAAGCCGGCGATGGACGAGTAACCGGTGGTATTGCTCCGTTAATCGGCTGATTTTGTAGCATCATCCGCATGTCGTCTACGTTCAATCGCGACTCAGGAAGGAGCCATGGTTTGGGGAAGAGTGAGAGAGATGGTTGGATGATGGAGAAGATAACGTTGTGCACAGAGGCACGTGTCCCGTCACGTAAATTAGTGAATTTAAATTCGTTTCAATTTCAAAAAATCATCCTTCAATTTTCTTGGGAATTTTTGTTTTATTTATATACAAAGAGAAATAGAATAACTTCCTTCAAAACATTAAAAAGACATAAATCTAAAAGACAAGGTCATATTTTTGTGAGACGAAAATAGTAATGAATAATGATACATCCATGAAATAATACTAAAACAGATTTTGAAATTATAAACCTCCTCTACAAAAACACCTTGGAAAAGCATTCCGTTCCCGTCCCACCGGAATATTTATGATGAACGATCCATCGAAAAAATCAGTTAACAGTCGGAGAAGTTTGATACTGATGATCTCCAACAACGTTATTCAGTTTCCCACTCGTTTGCCTGACTTTGAAGCTCCCCTGTTTCACCGGCCTCGGTTGAAAAAGACCGTTAAACATACTCTCCAGCGACTGAGCAGTGTACTTGGCGTATTTACTCGTGCTCCCATCCTGTTCAGCCAGCGGGCCATAGCTCTGCATGTAGCTCCGGTAAACAGGAACAATCGTCTGAATCACAACTTGACATGTCTTCTCCCTTAAGTCCTTATCAGCAATAACCCACCCCAATTGCTTCATGTGCATCTCGTCAAACGCCTCGTTGAAAGCCTTTAGCCGCTGCTTGACCAGATTCCGGGCAGTTGCCCGTCCACCGGAGAACAGAATAAGACCTTCCCTGCTCAGAAGGGCAGGAAGCTTGCCCCAGCTCTCTCTCAAGTACGTGGTGGAATAATACTCCTTGTACTGCTCGTGTTCGCTTAACCAGGACTCTCCAAGAATCACGCCCAGCTTGGTGCCCTTGAGGTGTTTGTATAAATGCCAGTGATTGTTCATTAGGAAGAAATAGGACGCGACAGCATCTCCGTAGCCTTTTGACCATGTCTCCAAGTTCATCTCGATGGCTTTGACCAAATTCAGAAGCTCCCCGACAAGGATCCTGTCTTGGTACTTTTCTTGCTTCCAGCTTCTTTCGATGACAAGAACCTGCGTGAGGATAGGCTTATACTCCTCCCCGAGAAGCTTATTACAGTAATCGGTAATAAAAGTCACTACTCTCGGAATACTGCAGTCGGCAGGTGGCGGTGTGTCTCTCTGAAGCTCGACCTGAACTAGAAGTTCCCAGAAAATCTCGCAAGCACCTTCGATCACTCTCTTTATTAAATCTCTCGTCATATTCTGGATCTCAGCACAGGCAGCCCCGCCAAAGAGTCGGTTGAAATCCAGCCTCAGTTTATTCAGGGACGAGAAAATATCCAGAAGCTTCAGTAGCTTGACGGGGTCCTTCTTACTCTCGGTTACCGTTTTCCCAAAGTGAAGGAAAGCAAGCATGCCCGCCTGAGCTGCTATTTTCGCGAAACAACTTTTCCACATGTCCAACCCCATTTTCTCAAACACGTCGTTGCAGAGTTTATACTCAGCTTCAAAGAGGTGTTTCATGGCAAACTCCAAATGCTTGCCCCACTGGGATATGTAAACCTCTATGCTCGAGACGTGGTTGAACTCAGAGACCGATATGTCGAGGTAATCCAGATCCAGGGCCCGCAAGCTGGCCCGCACATTCGAGCTACGGACCTCAACGTAAATCGACACGCACTTCTCGAGCCGGTTATTGGAAACCAGCCTCCCTAAAATGGCTTGTAATTTCTGGATGACAGCCACGGGAAGTGGAGAAGGGGCGATGGAGGCCGGCTCATCCGGAAGAGTCGGAGATGACATAGGCAAGGGGACACTATTTTCCGTCAGAAGCCGACGGAACTCGTTTTCGAGTCTCCCCAAGGCGACCTCGAGAAGGCCTCCGTCGAGAAGGCCCTTCTCCTCGCCGGACTCGAGTTCCCGGAGCTTTCTCAGTGCATTTTTTAGACCGGAGGTGAAACGGGAATCGGCAACCTTGTGGTCCTCCAGGTACTCGACTATGTCGGCTAACCACTGGATCGCCATCCCACAATTCTCTCCCAGGAACCTCAGAGCCTCTTCGAGGCGCTTGAGGACTCCGAGGTAGCCGGAGAGGTCGGAGTGGGGGTCGGACAGGGATTTCTCGAGGCCGTGGATGGCGTCGAAGACCTTGAGGACGGCGGCCGCCGGGACCACGGCTCGGTTGATGTGGCCGCCGACGGAGTTGAGGGCGTCGGTCTCGGCGCGTATGGGGCGGATGGCGACTTCTAGGGAAGGGAGTCTGTGGCTAATCTCGTCTAATCTAGGCCCGGATTTATCCAGAGATAACCCTAGGGCTTTGGATTTGTCTACAGTGGATTTCAAGAGATTCCGAGCGGATTTCAGATTCTCAAGGCGCTTATCCATTGGATCGCGAATTCTTAAAAACCCACAGGAAAAAAAAGAAGGAAACTTTGTTTTGGGAAAGAGGGGAATGAAAGAATCAATCGATCAATCAATCTGGGTTCTCGTAGATGTCAACTTCCATCCTCAATTGAGTTCAACAACTAAAACAGTCGAATCAAAATCAAGAATTTATTTATTTCTAGGGATTGAAGTAGGAATTTCCCCCCACCGATTTGGGGAAAAAGCGAAACTCACCGTGAAAGTGATACGGCGGCGAAGAAGAAGAAACTGGAGCGAGTCCACAGAGAAATTGCAGACGCGCGGTTGATCCAGCTGTGATAGTTTTGGAAAGAGTGAGTATTTGAACGAGGGAGAGAGAGAAAGTAATTTTTACAGGTCGGCTCGGGTCCAAAAGGACTATGACAAAGTGGACGACAGTAAGTTTCTTTTTTGTTTGTTTATTCATTAAATTTTCTTCATTAATTACCGTGTTTAATTACTATTTATTTATTTGTATTTAAAAATAATTAATACGCAGTAAGTGTATATTTTTACTAGTATTTTGAATTTGAATTAAAGTCGAAAACAAAATAAAAAAATAAAAAAAAATATAAATTAATTATTTGGTAAATAAAGTGAGTAGTCAAAGTGCGGTTATAGAAAATAAGAATGGAATTGAATGGAAATAATTGCAACCAACTTGTTGCCTGTCCTAGTTTTGCAGCAATGGCATGTCGGTGGCTTAATAAATGAACAAGAATATTAAGATTTTTTTTCATTTGAATTACAAAATAAATCAAATACATAAATATTACACCAATTTATTGCCGGAAATATTTTTTTACAAAATGAATCGTAAATTTTGTATTGTTTAAATCAAATAAAAAAGATTAATAATATATAAAAATAATCACATTTACTTCCTTTACAAAATAAATTAAATCTAAAATATAAGAGTAATTCTTTAGGGCAAAATATTGTAGTATATTTTTATAATATTAAAAAAAAATATTAAATAGAAAAACGTGTTTTAATTTACATAGTAGCCCGTGTTACATGCCCTAGTGGCAATGTAATCAAATTCGGTGTTACATGCCCCTAGTAGCAATGTAATTAAGTTTTTTGACACACATGATAGTTTTTTTTTTAAGTTCAATTTTATATAAGTATACGAAAAGTGAAGTAATTGTACAAGAATCACGCCTAAGGAAAATTTTACCGTCTTACACGAGCTAACAGACTAGCTTTTCAAACAACTAACAAGACATAAGCTATAAATAACAATATGGTCTATCAAGCTATATGTCACTCTCTTTTCAGAGCTCGTGCCTGAAGAGAATTTGGGAGTCGTAACGAGACAAACTAAAACTTATCACAAACTAATGTAAGTGCTAGAGAAGCCACAACATCTGACTGTTGGGGTTATTTTCGTATTTTGAATATTACACTGCTGAGTCGAGAGATGGCTCTCTGTCCTTAAGACGAATTTGCCCCGTATTAGTGCTTCACGGAATCACAGGCAAAGGTCTCCCAAGATAAAACAGCAATAAGACAATATCGAAGCACACGATACTGAATCTGACGAACAAGAAACAGAGAGAATTCTTATGCACTAAAAGAAAGGAAAGACGGGAGGAATATCGATAACTCGAATTGTGTCGGAACATTGTGTGTTGCGTTTCACGTTGAACTCTCGGTAGGCCTTTTGTTAACGAATCCGAAATACACACTCGTAGAGATCAACTGCCTAATGGTTTTATGTCTACGACATATGTCTAGACTTACCATTCTACTCCGTGCCATTTCCAAATTCGAATGACTATCATAGTGAATAATCTCACTGAAAGCACGAGTTCATCCCAACATGGGAAATCCTCTAAAAAAATTTGAAGTCGTTTAACTTCTTTTCCAACTTTATCCAAAAGTTATAAACTCCAATTTCATAATTAATCGAGTAATAAAAATTTGCTTAGAGGATTTTCAAGATACACTCCCACCACTAATTAGTAAAGACATTACCATCAGTAGTCTTGACTTTCTTTGTATCAAATATCCAGTTATCATCACTGTATCTTTCCAATACAACTGAATATCAATAGTAGTACAAATCATACTTCTGCGTATATTTTAAATATCGCATCTCACAGTTTATCACTTTCCAGTGATCGTTTCACGGATTGTGCATAAACATCTCCAACTTATTTACTCAATAAATAATATATGGATGAGTGAAGTTTGTAATATTCATTACACTGCCAATGATTTGTACGTACTTAATTTCTTATATGGGTTCACCATGATTTTATCATTATAATGATTTCTATCCATCGGTGATTATAGGTGAACTATCAATCATGTCTCATTTCTCCAATACATCTCCAATGTATTGAGATTGAGACAACACTAGTTCTTTAGACGTCTTTGAAATGTTTATTTCCAATATGACATCTTTCACATCCATATTTTTCATGTCGTACAACATTTCAACACATTTTTGTTTTCCAAGATTAAGTCTAGGTTACTCCCATTAATGAGATTTTCAAATACGTAAAGGCAAACCATTTTCAACACTACTGAAATCATGTTTCCTTTCACGTATATACATTTATCGCACTCATTAACTGAGAAACCCTTTGATTAACATTAATCTTACTTGAATCATTTTCTTACCATTTAGGTCAGAAAATATGTACTAAAGGTTTTAGCCTTTTCAGTTCTTGTATTCCATTTATTTTCATTTTCAGAAGTTTTGGCGCCCTTCTGATTAGAATCAATATATTTTGAATTACATACATCCGAACTACTAGCCGTTTCATAATTTCATTTAACAGAAATTAACCTTTCTTCTCTTTTCGAGGATAGACATGTTCAAAGAATTCAACATCTCTGAAGATAATAATTGTATCCAAATGGATATTTAATATCGCAAACTTATAAGAATCGATATAAACTACTGTTATTGTCATATTCAATTAATATGCAATCCACAGTTTTAGGACCAATTTTAACTTACTTTGGTCTAGGTACTACAACCTTATCCAAACAACTTCACACTAAATATTTGTATAACAGTTTTAAGTCTCTTCCATAATTCATATGGAGTTTGATCCTTACAGTTGTGGGGAATTCTATTAAGAATTGCAATCAAAGTAAGTATTGCTTCGCCCCACAAATTCTGGCTTAATCCTGAATTTATTAGTCACGGATTCAGAGTTCATCATATTTGAAGTCTACGAACTTCATTAATATGAACCTCTTTTAGCCACATAAAATCATTACGATTTTCGTATGTCTTCAGTCATCTTTTTCGCTAAAGAGACTTGAACCGTCGGCTCAGATCTAAACCCAGTAGAAGAAGGCTGAGTATTAGATCTAGTGGAAGTCGCCAGAGTTCGAGACCCAACAGAATCATCCTCAGAAGAAGAAGGAAAATCTCCTGTCAAGTATCTTGAGATTTGTTATATAGAATAACACAAATTTTCTTTTTCTTTTCTCCCCACATTTCATGAACGTCGCTGTTTTGAAATCATCATCTCGAATATTCAACAATACAGAAACAACATAGAAAAATTCGTCTTAAGATTGTTGGGGTTATTTCCGTATTTTGAATATTACACTGCTGAGTCGAGAGATGGCTCTCTGTCCTTAAGACGAATTTGCCCCGTATTAGTGCTTTACGGAATCACAGGCAAATGTCTCTCAAGATAAAACAGCAATAAGACAATATCGAAACACACGATACTGAATCTGACGAACAAGAAACAAAGAGAATTCTTATGCACTAAAAGAAAGGAAAGACGGAAGAAATATCGATAACTCGAATTGTGTCCTCGGAACATTGTGTGTTACGTTTCACGTTGAACTCTCGGTGTTCGAATGTGTATATATGAACAATGAATTAATGGTCTTTATATAGTATCAAAGTGCCCGATCAAATTAGGTAAGCACCCATTCAAATTGAAGGACTAATCAGCTTTGCCCAAGAGTTGCGACTCTTACCTTCTAAAAGACAAACTCACTAATCATGTGTCCCTCCGTAATTAATTGTTTCATGAAAACTAAACCATATGTCTATTCACAATAATCACGTGCTGTATGCAAACTTTGATTTGCCATACACACACAACACACGTCCACACATACATGCAATACTATAACATCAGTATATATAAATGTATTTAACAACACATATTTATATAATATATTATACAATATGTACATGTACGTATCAACACATATATTATATACTTATATAATATATATACACTAATTAATCTTTAATTAAACACTTTTCTTTATACATTTTAGCAATATAGAATAATACATATTCTTATATTTATTCTTTTATATTTAAATTTTCAACTACCATACTTTGTACAACAATTACTCTTTCACCAATACATGTATTTTAGTAATTATTGATCAAGTAACACCTACTCAAATAGTAAAATAAAACAGTCGAAGAATTATCAATTTCGTCGACGTGCGAGGGCCCGTAGTTTAATCGTTAAATTAAAGAAACCATGCTAAAATTCCAACACTGACGACATAAATCGAACCTCTCAGATACGCGTGTTCTCTCAAGCCA
This sequence comes from Euphrasia confusa, assembly GCA_954870475.1. Classification (NCBI taxonomy): domain Eukaryota; kingdom Viridiplantae; phylum Streptophyta; class Magnoliopsida; order Lamiales; family Orobanchaceae; genus Euphrasia; species Euphrasia confusa. The sequence continues at coordinate 9,699,659 of OX940957.1, read as the reverse complement.
TATAAAATACACGATAGCAGCAAGAAGGTCACGATAATAGCAAACAACCTTATGTTTTCCACGCTACCGACTAGCAGCTCGTATGTAACGCCCCAATTTTCGTAACTCAAAATAAAAGATATTTCATCAGAAAATAATTCCGTACTTAGAGGCGCTACTCACGTATTTTTGAAAATTCAAAAATTCCACGTCATTTTCCCAAATCCCAATAATAAAAATAAAATCATCATTTCAGAGTTATTAGTCCAAAAAATAAAAGTACTTCTAGACGTTTTTGAAATCAAAGTTTGCAGCGGAAAATAATAAATAATAACCAAATAAAAATTCCTAATTCGTCTCCTCGTCATTCCCCCGGTGATCATCCTCGTAAGTACCTGAAAAAAAATGCGTTGATTTGGGGTGAGCTCAACGTGCTCAATAAGGACTACTCATCTCCAATCTGATGGAGTAGTATACTTAATGTCTAGATTTGAGTATTCTGAACTCCTTGTACACTTTCATTTACCTATTAAATACAAACATTCATTTGCTTTTAATTATTGTTAATTAAATATATGCAAATTATAGTCCTGGTTTTATACGTTGTAGTTAGTATGGTGTTGCATGGGCACACAGAAGATCATACTATCGGTTACTCGTATTTAGTCGAACAGTTGCTCACGACCTAGATGGACACGGACCAACCCATCGGTATAGTCGTTGTGTGAGAGAGAAAATAATTTATCTTAATTATTTTATCACACTTGTACACTTGGTGTATTGAGCGGATCGATTGAGACTCATCAATTAGGATTGCTCGGCGATAATTGATTTGAGACTCAGTGTATTTTATTCTTAATCCCCGATATTGTTGCGGGTGTGTATATTCAATATAAGTGACTTTGATTTACCAAAGGAATTAACCGATTTAATTATTGGGTTAATTACCGGTTAAGTTGGGTCACTATATTTTATATATGGCATGCCGTGAATGATTGACCGGACAGTGTATCCCGGAAGGGTTGATAATATCCCCGAGATGAGCTCATAAGGATTTATTATGTAAACCTCGCGAGTGGATTTAATTCCGCATAATAAATAAGGTTGAGTGGTACTAGTCTCGGATAAAAGAGATGAATAAATTTATTAAGCAATAAATAAATTTTATTCATGGATATTTATATCTTAAATACACGGAATAAATAATACTACCGGAGAAATATTATTTGGATATAATATGGTTTAATATTGGGAGTGCAATTAATTTATATAGTGGAAAATAAATTAATTAATATTAATGGGAGATTAATAGATTTGGGCTTGGGCTCAATTTAATCATTAATATTGGAAGCCCAATATTCCACCTCCTTTAGATCCCCTACGTAGCCTATAAAAGCACTACATGGTCTTCTCTATTCTCATAACTTGAAGATCACAATTCTAGAGAGAGAAAGAAGAGAGAGAAGTAGATCCATAGAGCTTGGAGGATCGTCGCCCACCCGACGTTCAAGCTAGTGCAAGGAATACGTGGGAAGATTCAAAGGTCATCTTGAATTCGTTTCTCCGAACAACGAATCGAAAGGTACAATATCTAAACGCCCTTGATAATTGTTCGATTTTGGTTTTATCGAGAATACCGTAGAACGCAAGATCCGAGGTACGAAACCGGGAAGGAGGACGAACGCGTGGTGGTGGCGAAGCCACCGGACCACGGCGATCGCCCACCTAGGGTTTCGGTGGGGATGGGTCGAACCCCGGCTGGGAGCCGGGGACGCGATCGATCATCGCGATCGATCGCGAGCCGCGAGGGCTAGGCCCCGCGGCTGTCCGCTGGTCGGACCGACGCCCCGACGGCGGCGAGTCGCCGGACTCGCCGTTGGGCTGCTAGGCAGCCCGGTCGATCGCCGTGAGCGATCGACCCCTTCGATCGCGAGCCCCGCGTGCGGGGGCTCGGGCTGGGCGTGCGCGAGGCTTCGGCCTCGTCGTGCGTTCGGCTCGTGCTCCGGCTCGTACGTGGTGCTCGTGTGATTTCCGGCGGATGGTTTTGATCGGGTTATTGGTTTCCGCAAATTTTAATAGCCCGGGATATCGAATTCCAACAATTGGTATCAGAGCGTGGTTTACGTTCGCGGTATTTTCGATGAATTTGTTCTACCTTGCAGGGTTCCGACTATTATGGCTTAATTCATTATTCGTTTAATTTATTTTGTCATATATGTTGGTTTGATTAAACTCTCGGACATGTCGAGATTCGTTTTGGTGGTGAATGCTTGTAATAGTAAAAATTCGGGGGTTGACCGAATTTAGGATTTATTATTACGTTCTACTTTTTCCGGAAATTGTATAGGGTCGATTTCATGTATAGAATCGATACCGGATAGTGTAAAATTTATTTTGTAATTTATTTTGCGTTGGATCGATGCCGAAACGACCGCCGGAGAAGACGCGTGACGAAGGAGATGACGTGAGGGCAACGGGACAAGGATCGACCATCCCCATGGTCGATCCCATGAGGATCGATCGACCCTCACATGGAGGAGCCGCCGGCGATGGTGGCCGGCCACCTCCTAGGCGTGGGTCGAGGGTGGCGCGGGGATCCCCACCCCGTGCTATCCCGGTCCGGAAATTTACTTTCCTTATTAGTTCAGATTTTTCCTATTTGAGTATTCCTATTTTTGGGAATTCTCATGGATTAGGAAAAGAATTAATTGGAATTAATTTTATTTCCTTATTCTATTATGGAATTCTTCTAGAATATTCCGAGTTCTACTTGGAATAGGATCCTAGAGATTTAATAGAATTGGAAGGGAATAAAAGTTAATTTAGGATTAATTTATTTTCTAATTGATTATTCCTTTTTTATGGGAATTTTCATAGAAATGGAAATTAATTAATCTTGGAAAGTAGAACAGTCCTAAGTTATTTTATTTCCTTATTTCATTATGGAAATCATCTAGAATATTCCAAGTGGGTCTTGGATAGATTATTCTAGAGATTTAATGAAGTAGAAAAGGAAAATAAAATAAATAAAAATATTAATAATATTTAATTTTATTTTTGATTTATTCGATTGACTTAATTTTTAATTAAGTATCTTTTGGATTTATTAAAAATAAATAGATTTAAATATTGGAAATTAATATTCTCGTCACATGGAGCATTCAAGAACGAAGACTAAAGACTAGAAGATGCGTACGGAGATGGAGTAAAGCCATAATAGTCGGAAAATAATATTCTAGTAATTATTTTGACTATGTGATAATATTATGTGCTTTACTGCTTGTATGCATGCTATATGTGTTTACTTTTATGCACTAGTATAGCGTATCCCTTTATTGTAAAAAGCTAAGTGGGAGAGGGTATGGAAACATACCCATGGTCTCCATTGCTGCTCTCTTGGTGACTTTTATAAACTTTTGAAGTTTATATAGATAAGTTATTGGAGGAGAGTTCTTGTAATTCCTCTTACAAGAAACGTTGATTAAGTTTATCAAACAATGCCTAATTTGTCTTTCCAAAGCTGATTTCAAGTCGACTCATTCTCACCCCGGGGAGTGGAATGGAGCCAAAGCCACTTGGTCATGTCGAGGACACAAATTAGAGGCAGTCGTACCATTCTTTGATAGATGGATCGATTGTCTGCTCGGCTCCCTCATTTATGAGAGATAGGGTTGTTCGCATGGTGAATCACTGGTTAGAAACTTCGAGTTTCACTTATGATTCTCCGCGTCTTGATTTACAAGATTAAATGGATCAAGTAATTGGGAGTCAATTATAAAGATCTCTTAGTGTAGTAAACGTCCACACAACGTGGCTTGCTATGCTGACGGATTTTGGATTAATTGATGTAGACAGTTGTAAGAAAATTGTGAAGAGTTGTGAAGTTGTCGTAAACGTCCACACAACGTGGCTTGCGGTGATGTAGCAATTCCAAACGATTTACTTTGGTACTGAGTAATGGTTTACACTTAGATACGCCTTATAGTATTCCTCCCACCGAGGTTCCGCTATAAGCGATGTATGACCGAAGGAAATCTAATTGCTAAGTCGTTTGGGTGGGTAAACGTCCACACACCGTGGCTTGCCTTACCTGATGGGATTTTAGATGTGATTAGTGATTTAATGATATTATTTAAGGGAGATAATATCGGATATTAAATTGTTTGTTTGTTTTATGTGCTTATAGGTTAGGAATGACTGTGACCCCACTTTGTGATATACTTAAAGATGAAAACTCACTGGTTCCATATAGTACGGATTGGAAAAGAAATCTGGACAATGTTCAGACTGTTGAGCCTTCCGAACCCACTATAGTCCCAACTGATGAGGACATTGAAAATGACCTCAAGGAGATGTTAGGACATAGTAAGGAAGCCGGACTAGAGGTGATTGACATACTCATCAAGTTTAGTCCCCTTGAGGAATCGCTTAAAAACGATTTCAAAAGAACTGAACTGATAAGTATGGTCAGAGAATCACAAGCTCTAGTGGCCAAGTTGGAAGTGCAAGCAAAGAAGCCCAGTGGTTTTGAACCACGGATTGGGAAGAGCAAGCCGCGAGGCAAGTGCTTTCGATGCAAGCAGTCTGGGCACTGGAGGTCTGATTGTCCTCTCATCAAAGGTACGAAATTTTCCTTAGTCACCGAAACATTGTCAGTGGTGTTATCTACCAGCACCTGGTGTGTAGATACGGGGGCCACTGATCATGTATGCAATTCATTGCAGGGGTTCCAGGAAACCCGGAGACTTAGAGAGGGAGAGATCGTGGTCTACATGGGCAATGCTGCGAGGGTGGCGGCTGTTGCAGTGGGAGACGTTCACTTACGTTTTAGTAGTGATAGGGTTTTAGTTTTACATAATTGTCTTTATGTACCCAATTTTAGAAAGAATTTAATTTCGGTTTCTAAACTTATAATGAATGGGTATTCTGTTTCTTTTGACCACTCTGTGATCATAAGAAGAAACAGTGAGATTATCTGTTCTGGTACATTAGTGGACGATTTGTATGTGCTAAATCCTGAGTCTAACACGATGCAACTAACCGAGAGTAATAACACATCTACGAACACCAATAAGAGAAAGGAACCTTCTAAAATGAATCAATTATACTTGTGGCATCTAAGGCTAGGTCATATAAACTCAAATAGGCTTCAAAGGTTGAAAGTTGATGGTTTAATCAGCGATGTTGAAGGAGAGGACCTTCCGACCTGCGAATCCTGTTTAGAGTGTAAAATGACCAAGCGTCCTTTTTCTGGTAAAGGACGGAGGGCTGAACAAGTATTGAATTTGATTCACTCTGATGTATGCGGACCTATGTCTACTCAGGCAAGGCGAGGGTACGAGTATTTCATCACTTTCACTGATGATTACTCAAGGTATGGATTTGTATACTTGATGCGCCGTAAGAGCGAATCCTTTGACAAGTTCAAGGAGTTCAAGGCTTTTGTGGAGAACCTTCAAAACAAATCCATTAAGTGCCTGCGATCGGATCGCGGAGGCGAGTACCTGTCTGGAGAATTCAAGGCATACTTGGCAGAGAATGGGATTGATTCCCAAATGACATCACCATATACTCCCCAGCAGAATGGTGTGTCAGAAAGAAGGAATAGGACTCTTATGGAAATGGTGCGATCAATGATGAGTTACTCGGACTTACCTGTTATGTTCTGGGGATTTGCCTTGGAAACAGCGGCGTATATCTTGAATAGGGTTCCAACCAAAACGGTACCAACCACACCCATGGAATTGTGGAGTGGGCGCAAGCCTAACTTAAGACACATTCGGATCTGGGGTTGTCCAGCACATGTGTTGCGACAAGGTGCCGATAAGTTAGAACCTAGATCAGAATTACGGCTGTTTGTAGGATACCCGAAAGGAACTAAAGGTGGCATGTTCTATAGTCCTAAAGACCAGAAGATCGTTATAAGTACTAACGCTCGGTTCTTAGAGGAAGACTATGTCATGGACCACAAGCCCAAGAGTGACATAATACTTGATGAGATGAGAGGTGACAAGGAAGACTTAGATACAGCCGAACCGAGTAGTAATACACCACTAGAACCTGCACCTACTGTCACAGTTAATACACCGGAACGCCGTCGTAGTGGGAGGGTTGTTAAGCAACCAGAAAGATGGATTGGACTGGGTGAGTCTTCGGACTCTGGACCTGGAGTTCATGAAATCGATCCCTGGACCTATGACGATGCGGTACAAGATATAGATGCGCCTTCTTGGAAGAAAGCGATGAAATCCGAAATTGAATCAATGGATTCTAATAAAGTCTGGGATCTTGTAGAACCACCAAGCGGCGTAAAGCCAATTGGATGTAAATGGGTCTACAAGAGAAAGAGAGGATCTGACGGAAAGGTTGAAACCTTTAAAGCTCGGCTTGTTGCGAAAGGATATACTCAGAAAGAGGGAATCGATTATGAGGAGACCTTCTCGCCGGTAGCCAAGATAAAGTCGATCCGGATTCTCTTATCCATAACAGCTCATATGGATTATGAGGTGTGGCAAATGGATGTCAAGACAGCTTTCCTAAATGGAAGTCTTGACGAGACGATTTATATGAAACAACCAGAAGGATTCATTGCTGAGGGGCGAGATCATCTAGTGTGCAAGCTTAATCGATCCATTTATGGATTGAAACAAGCCTCGAGATCGTGGAACCTGCGATTTGACGAAGTAGTCCAATCTTTTGGATTCAGTCAAAGCATGGACGAATCGTGTGTGTATTGGAAACGTGATGGAAAGAAGGTGGTGTTTCTCGTGCTTTATGTAGACGACATTCTTCTCATTGGCAACAGTGTGAAGATGTTATCAGACATAAAGGGATGGTTGTCTAGACAATTCGATATGAAAGATTTGGGAGAAGTCGGGCATGTTCTAGGGATCAAGGTTATAAGGGATCGCCGGAATAGAACATTGTACCTATCCCAGCAATCTTACATAGACACGATTCTGGCTCGTTTTAACATGCAAGATTCCAAGAAGGGTGAGCTGTCCTTCAGTAAAGGAACTTATCTTTCTAAGGAAATGTGTCCTCGGACACAAAAGGAGAAAGATGAAATGAAATCAGTTCCCTACGCTTCGGCTGTGGGAAGCTTGATGTATGCAATGTTATGCACGAGGCCTGATATCTGCTATGCAGTTGGCGTAGTAGCGAGATATCAGAGTAACCCTGGAAAGGCTCATTGGACTGCCGTAAAGAGCATTTTCAAGTATTTGCGAAATACTAAGGATTATGTTCTAAGTTACGGGGCAGACAATCTGATTCCTTTGGGATACACGGATTCGGATTTCCAAGCTGATAAGGACCGGAGAAAGTCGACATCAGGCTATGTGTACACTTTGGGAGGTGGAGCCGTATCATGGAGGAGTGTTAAGAAAAAGTGCATTTCAGACTCTACCATGGAAGCTGAATATGTTGCAGCCTCAGAGGCAGCGAAAGAATCAGTTTGGTTCCTTAATTTCCTCCAGGACTTAGATGTGATTCCGAGTTTGCCCAAGGCTATGACAATTTATTGTGATAATAGCGGTGCAGTGGCAAACAGTAAGGAACCACGGTCCCATAGTGCTACGAAACACATAGAGCGCAAGTACCACCTGATTCGAGTCATCGTCAAGAGGGGCGATGCGATAGTCACCAAGATAGCTTCAGAGGACAACCTAGCGGACCCTTTCACCAAGATACTTCCTAAGGAAGTATATTTCAAGCACTTGGAGGGTTTGGGAGTCAGAAGTTTGGAGGATAAGACTAGACCTTAGTATAAGTGGGAGATTGATGGAGTAGTATACTTAATGTCTAGATTTGAGTATTCTGAACTCCTTGTACACTTTCATTTACCTATTAAATACAAACATTCATTTGCTTTTAATTATTGTTAATTAAATATATGCAAATTATAGTCCTGGATTTTATACGTTGTAGTTAGTATGGTGTTGCATGGGCACACAGAAGATCATACTATCGGTTACTCGTATTTAGTCGAACAGTTGCTCACGACCTAGATGGACACGGACCAACCCATCGGTATAGTCGTTGTGTGAGAGAGAAAATAATTTATCTTAATTATTTTATCACACTTGTACACTTGGTGTATTGAGCGGATCGATTGAGACTCATCAATTAGGATTGCTCGGCGATAATTGATTTGAGACTCAGTGTATTTTATTCTTAATCCCCGATATTGTTGCGGGTGTGTATATTCAATATAAGTGACTTTGATTTACCAAAGGAATTAACCGATTTAATTATTGGGTTAATTACCGGTTAAGTTGGGTCACTATATTTTATATATGGCATGCCGTGAATGATTGACCGGACAGTGTATCCCGGAAGGGTTGATAATATCCCCGAGATGAGCTCATAAGGATTTATTATGTAAACCTCGCGAGTGGATTTAATTCCGCATAATAAATAAGGTTGAGTGGTACTAGTCTCGGATAAAAGAGATGAATAAATTTATTAAGCAATAAATAAATTTTATTCATGGATATTTATATCTTAAATACACGGAATAAATAATACTACCGGAGAAATATTATTTGGATATAATATGGTTTAATATTGGGAGTGCAATTAATTTATATAGTGGAAAATAAATTAATTAATATTAATGGGAGATTAATAGATTTGGGCTTGGGCTCAATTTAATCATTAATATTGGAAGCCCAATATTCCACCTCATTTAGATCCCCTACGTAGCCTATAAAAGCACTACATGGTCTTCTCTATTCTCATAACTTGAAGATCACAATTCTAGAGAGAGAAAGAAGAGAGAGAAGTAGATCCATAGAGCTTGGAGGATCGTCGCCCACCCGACGTTCAAGCTAGTGCAAGGAATACGTGGGAAGATTCAAAGGTCATCTTGAATTTGCCCTTTTAGTTCTTGCAGCTCTTTCGGTGCCATACGATATGGGGCCTTCGATGTAGGGGCTGCTCCAGGTATTAAATCGATCGTGAACTCCACTTGACGGTTTGGTGCAACGCCTGGTAGCTCTTTTGGAAATACATCCAAGAAATCTCGTACCACGGGCACATCACTTGGCACAACTTCAGTCTTTACACCGCCGATTAGGTTCACAAGGAAACCTTGACACTGATCTTTTCTTAACATCTTTACGGCCTTCATCGCTGATATTACATATGGTAGTGTCTTAGCCTTTGCTCCGGGAAGTTTAAGTTCACCCCCTTCTGGAAGTGGAAAAATGATTTCTCGCTCGTGACATTGGATGTTAGCTCGATGTCTGTTAAGCCAGTCCATGCCCAAAATCAAGTCGAAATCCTTCATATCGATCACGTAAGGATCAGCCAATAGAATTCTTCCACCAACATCAACTTCTACTCCTTCGACTCTTTCACTCGTTAAGATTGTGTTCCCTGAAGGTAGACTGACTTCCAAAGAATTTTCTACTCTAGTGCTATGTTTATCAGTTATATCGTGAAACTTTCTAGAGATAAAAGAATGTGAAGCACCCGTATCAAATAACACAAGTGCAGGTACTCTAGAGATTGATAACATACCAGTCATCACATCAGGATCTTTAGCAGCATCTTCCCTTGCCATTGCATACATCCGTGCATTTCCTCCCGGTCCACGCCTATCTTGATTTTGCTGCTGAGGTGCATTACTGCCATTACGTCTCGGGTTACCCTGTTGGTTACCCTTTGGACAATCCCAAACTTGATGCCCTTCTTGGTGACATCGGTAGCATGCGTTCTTGCCTCTCAAACAGACTCCGAAGTGATGTTTCCCACATTCATGGCACAATGGTCGGTTGTTTGGTGCTGCATTGCGGTTGTCTCCGCCAGTTCTCATATGTTTGTTGTCGTTCTGGTATCCTCCATTCCACTTTCTCTTTTCGGACGAGCCTGTGACTGGTTTTGGCTTTACTTCTGCAATTCTCAAGCTCGTCTCCACATCATGAGCTCTACTCACCATCTCCGAATACTCGATATTCCCTTGAGCTGATAGGATACCAGCCAATTGGGACTTCAATCCTCTGCGGAACCTGAGTGCCTTCTTAACATCCGTGTTCACTAGATGCGGGGCATATCGACTCAATTGATTAAATTTGCGTTCGTACTCAATAACGGTCTGATTCCCTTGCTTGAGGTTCAAGAACTCGGTCTCCATTTCGTCACGATAGGAATGTGGGAAGAATTTGTCCATCATTGCTGTCTTGAAATCCTCCCAAGTGAAAGCATTTCGCTGTGCATCTGTAAGAGTCCTCCAGTAACCCTCCCACCAGTGATCGGCATCTTTCGTCAGTTGGAAGGTGGCACATGTGATCTTTTGTGCATCGTCACACTCGATCATTCGATATATCCTCTCCAACGAGCGGAACCACTCTTCGACGGCTTCGGGTCCATCTTTTCCATTGAAACTTGGAGGACTATAAGAACGAAATTGTTCAACTGCTTTGACATTTCGATTTCCATTCTGATTTCCATTTCCATTACCGTTGCCATTGCCATTTGCTTGATTCTGTAGATTCTGAAGAAAATTAGCCAAGACAGCTCCCATGGCATTCGCAGCAGCCTGGTCGACAGGGATGTTGTTACGTGGGTTTTCTTGTTCTTCTGCCATTGGAGGGTTCCTAGATGCCCAACGGGTATTAATCATAATTGTTCATGCGTAAAGAAATTAATATTGATCTTAAATGCTTTAATAATTCAAGTGCTACGTACCTTGAGGATGTCACGGGGTAGGACGAGGACGAATGAAACTAATAATATAAAGAAAAGTTTTAACGAGTCTGCAGAAAAGCAAGCTAGCTCTGATACCACACTGTAACGCCCCAATTTTCGTAACTCAAAATAAAAGATATTTCATCAGAAAATAATTCCGTACTTAGAGGCGCTACTCACGTATTTTTGAAAATTCAAAAATTCCACGTCATTTTCCCAAATCCCAATAATAAAAATAAAATCATCATTTCAGAGTTATTAGTCCAAAAAATAAAAGTACTTCTAGACGTTTTTGAAATCAAAGTTTGCAGCGGAAAATAATAAATAATAACCAAATAAAAATTCTTAATTCGTCTCCTCGTCATTCCCCCGGTGATCATCCTCGTAAGTACCTGAAAAAAAATGCGTTGATTTGGGGTGAGCTCAACGTGCTCAATAAGGACTACTCATCTCCAATCAACATCGCAAATCACCGTACGATATATATATGCAATGATCATATCATGAAATCACAAAATGAAACATAATTTTCAATACATGTTGCGCATATCATAGAACACGGCGTGTAAACCACGATGCCTCCTCCTGACACTGACCCTTCTGGGTCACAGGTTCTATAATATAAATTTTGACCCATGCGAGTATACCTCGGTGCCTCCTCCTGACACTGACCCTTTTGGGATCACGAGTCTAAAACATTTTCATATCATGCAATAATTCACATATTCAAATCACATATAGCACATACTTTGAAATTAGACATTAAAAAGGAGATGAGAAACCCCTACCTTATAAAGGTGTCGTGCGATTAAATCTTTAAATTCGAGAGAAGTCCCTAAGTCCCTTGCGCCTCGTTTCCTATTAAAGCAAAAGTCTTAACTTTAAGTAATCCTTGTAAATTAGTTATTAAAGTTTCACGTATAATGTTTTCATGTATAGAATTAATCTGCTATTTTATTTGGATTGATTGAGTGCATTAGTAATTTGGGTCACAATGTAAAGGGCATTTAGTATTTAATTCTCTTAAAGGGGTTGATACGAAATTATTCAAGAATTGAGGGATAAGAATATGAATTCTGCATAAAGGGTCTTCAACATAATTTAGAATATAGGCACAAACCTGATCTATTCATACAGTCGGAAAGAAGACAACCTATTTCTATATTCTATGTCTATCATGAATTTAAGAATTAAATTAATGGGTTTGCTTATAGTTCTAGATAAGCATAATACCAATTGTTACGAGTATAAACCCTTAGTCTATAGCTCCTCTGTCATTATTTACTGGATTCAATACAGCTAGGACTCCCAACAAGTTTCGATGCTAAGGAATATTTAAAGGTTCAAGTACTACGATGCAATAGATTTAGCAACCAGGGATCCTCTCTTTTTACTCATAGTCATAATAGTCTGCTTATTATTTTCTCTACAGACGTGATAAAAGTACGATATAGAAGAACGTGTACCCAAGGAATGAGCCGGTAGTTCGAGGTTTACCTTATATGAGTGGCTACGAACCAAAGAAAGTAGAGGCAACAGAATTAAACGAAGAGGAAGCTAGCACTAAGAGTTTCCAGAAGCGGTTGCGTCTATAGCTCGAGGCTGGGATTTTGATTGCAAGCGAAGAAGAAGGACCTCCACAAGCGTCCGCGCCGATAGCTCGGGGGCTGGAATTGTTGATTGGATGAATGTCCTCCGTCTTGTTGCCACAACAATCGATCTTTAGTTGGATGGTTTGAATATGGAAGATTATTTTTAATTACTTAGCTTGTGAAAATTTGGGCGTGCTGAGCCTAGGTTTGAGATGGGATAAATAGAGGTTTATTTGCCCGTTGTTGTATTTAACGTGCGGTCAACACCTTTTTCTAGGAGTTTGTTAAGTGAAGTTGTTGTGGATTATGAACGCTTAAGGTTTGATTTATTCGTTAATTTTGACTTGTGTGGGAACTAGTCATCAGTCCAAGAAGGACTTTTAAGCCCACAGTATTTAATTAGGATTATGGGTTTAACTCCCGTTGATTAATTTTGTTTAATCAATCTATAATAATTATTCCATGGAATTTATTCATATTATAATTTAGATTTGGTATTATGTTTTATTATTTATTAGTGGTAATGGTCTTCTTAATTAAATAGTAGTTTCGCGCCAGATCGGGACTTCTAAAAAGACTACTTAAATAATTTTAAATAATTAATTATTTTATTTTATTCTTTACGCATGGACATTACAATACTACCCTCCTTCGAAAAATTTCGTCCTCGAAATTCAGAGACTAATCAATAGGCAGAAAACTCGGATACTTTGCGTAAAATTCATCCTCTCGTTCCCATGTAGCTTCACTCTTGTTATGTCTTCTCCATTGAACTTTAAGCAGAACAACTTCTTTGTTCCTTAAATTTTGGACCTTACGATCCAATATTTCTTCTGGAGTCTCCTCGTAAGTCAAGTCTTCCCGAATGTCCAACTCATCGTGACTCACCACATGTCTCGGGTCATGCATATATTTTCTCAACATCGACACATGAAAGACGTTATGTACGTTTGAAAGTTTTGGTGGCAATGCTAGCTCGTAGGCTAAGTCTCCGATCCTTTTGAGTATCTCAAAAGGTCCTACGTATCTCGGTTTCAGTTTACCCTTCTCGCCGAATCTGATGATGCCTCTGACCGGTGCTACTTTTAGAAATACATGATCACCAATCTCAAAGTGAAGATCTTTCCTTCTTCGGTCCGCGTAAGATTTTTGTCGATCTTGGGCGACTTTAATGCGATTTTGTATAGTAGCGATGTGTTTCACGGTTTCTTGGACCAACTCGGGTCCTAAAATCTTTTTCTCCCCCACTTCGCTCCAATATAATGGTGATCTACACTTTCTTCCGTATAAGGCTTCATATGGCGCCATACCGATTGTCGCTTGGTAACTGTTATTGTAAGCAAACTCTACCAACGGTAAAAGAGTTTCCCATTGACCTCCCAAATCCAGAACACAAGTTCTCAACATATCTTCGAGTATTTGATTCGTTCGTTCGGATTGACCATCCGTTTGAGGGTGATAAGCCGTGCTGAACCTTAATTTTGTCCCAAGCGCTTCTTGCAAACTCCTCCAAAATCGAGAGGTGAATCTCGTGTCTCTATCTGACACAATCGACACAGGAACTCCGTGCAATTTCACAATCTCACGAATATAGATTTGTGCGTATTGCTCCATGCTGAACGTCATCTTAACTGGTAAGAAATGTGCTGATTTCGTGAGACGATCCACAATTACCCAAATAGCTTTGTTACCTCTTATCGATGGCGGCAAGCCTACCACGAAGTCCATCGTAATGTGTTCCCATTTCCACTCAGGAATTTCCAACGGCTTGAGCAGACCCGACGGTCGTTGGTGTTCAGCCTTCACTCGTTGACAGACCATGCAACTTTCCACGAATTTAGCTATGTCTCTCTTCATACTTCTCCACCAAAACATGGTTCTTAAGTCTCGATACATTTTTGTTCCACCGGGGTGTGCTGTATAAGGAGTACTATGAGCTTCTTCGAGAATTTCTCTTCTCAACTCTTCATCCTTTGGAATACATAACCTCCCTTCGTACACCAGAATCTCATTGTCGGCTATTGCAAAACCTTTGATGTTTCCTCCTTTTGCTTTTTGTCTCATTTTATTCAAGAACGCATCTCGAGGCTGAAGTTCTTTCACTCGATCTCTGAGTGTTGGTCGTATAGTCAAAGAAGCTAATCTCGCTTTCGTGTTACTCGGTGGTACAATTACTTCGATTTTCATTCTTTCAAAATCTCGTACCAGGTGTTCTTGATCGGAAAGTAAATTCGCCAACTTCCCTCTTCGACTCAAAGCATCAGCTACCACATTAGCCTTACCTGGATGATAGCTAATTGTGCAGTCGTAGTCTTTCACCAACTCTAACCATCTCCGTTGTCTCATGTTCAATTCTTTCTGCGTGAACAAGTATTTTAAACTCTTATGGTCGGTGAAGATCTCACATTTTCCTCCGTACAAGTAGTGTCTCCAAATCTTTAGTGCATGGACTACTGCAGCTAACTCCAAGTCATGCGTGGGGTAGTTCGTCTCATGCGGCTTTAGTTGTCTTGAGGAATAAGCAACCACTTTGCCGTGTTGCATCAACACGCAACCTAATCCCAATTTTGATGCGTCGCTGTAAATGACGAAATGCTTACTTGGGTCAGGAATTGTCAACACCGGTGCAGTAGTGAGTCTTTTCTTCAACTCTTGGAAACTATTCTCGCATATTTCGTTCCATACAAACTTCTCCCCTTTCCTCGTCAGTCGAGTCATCGGTGTTGCTATTTTCGAAAAATCTTCAATGAACCTCCGATAATAACCTGCTAAGCCCAGGAAACTTCGAACTTCACTTGCATTAGTAGGTGCAACCCATTCATTGACAGCTTCAACTTTGCTCGGGTCGACTTCAATTCCTTGAGCAGTGATAACATGTCCCAGAAACACAACTCGATCAATCCAGAATTCACATTTCTTGAATTTTGCGTACAATTTCTCTTTACGAAGTATCTCTAGCACTATTCGCAAATGCTCTTCGTGCTCTTCTCGACTCTTCGAGTAAATAAGGATGTCGTCGATAAACACGATGACGAATTGGTCCAAGTACGGTTGGAATACTCTGTTCATCAAATCCATGAATACTCCTGGTGCGTTACTTAGACCGAACGGCATAACCACAAATTCATAGTGTCCATACCGAGTTCTGAACGCCGTTTTTGGAATATCGCTTTCCTTGATCCTCAGTTGATGATACCCTGATCTCAAATCAATCTTTGAAAAGCAACTTGCTCCTCTTAGTTGATCGAACAAGTCTTCGATCCTCGGCAGTGGGTATTTGTTCTTCACCGTGAGTCGGTTAAGTTCTCGATAATCGATACACATTCGGAATGACCCATCCTTCTTTTTTACGAACAACACTGGTGCTCCCCAAGGTGACACGCTCGGTCGAATGAAACCCAAGTCCAATAGTTCTTGAATTTGCCCTTTTAGTTCTTGCAGCTCTTTCGGTGCCATACGATATGGGGCCTTCGATGTAGGGGCTGCTCCAGGTATTAAATCGATCGTGAACTCCACTTGACGGTTTGGTGCAACGCCTGGTAGCTCTTTTGGAAATACATCCAAGAAATCTCGTACCACGGGCACATCACTTGGCACAACTTCAGTCTTTACACCGCCGATTAGGTTCACAAGGAAACCTTGACACTGATCTTTTCTTAACATCTTTACGGCCTTCATCGCTGATATTACATATGGTAGTGTCTTAGCCTTTGCTCCGGGAAGTTTAAGTTCACCCCCTTCTGGAAGTGGAAAAATGATTTCTCGCTCGTGACATTGGATGTTAGCTCGATGTCTGTTAAGCCAGTCCATGCCCAAAATCAAGTCGAAATCCTTCATATCGATCACGTAAGGATCAGCCAATAGAATTCTTCCACCAACATCAACTTCTACTCCTTCGACTCTTTCACTCGTTAAGATTGTGTTCCCTGAAGGTAGACTGACTTCCAAAGAATTTTCTACTCTAGTGCTATGTTTATCAGTTATATCGTGAAACTTTCTAGAGATAAAAGAATGTGAAGCACCCGTATCAAATAACACAAGTGCAGGTACTCTAGAGATTGATAACATACCAGTCATCACATCAGGATCTTTAGCAGCATCTTCCCTTGCCATTGCATACATCCGTGCATTTCCTCCCGGTCCACGCCTATCTTGATTTTGCTGCTGAGGTGCATTACTGCCATTACGTCTCGGGTTACCCTGTTGGTTACCCTTTGGACAATCCCAAACTTGATGCCCTTCTTGGTGACATCGGTAGCATGCGTTCTTGCCTCTCAAACAGACTCCGAAGTGATGTTTCCCACATTCATGGCACAATGGTCGGTTGTTTGGTGCTGCATTGCGGTTGTCTCCGCCAGTTCTCATATGTTTGTTGTCGTTCTGGTATCCTCCATTCCACTTTCTCTTTTCGGACGAGCCTGTGACTGGTTTTGGCTTTACTTCTGCAATTCTCAAGCTCGTCTCCACATCATGAGCTCTACTCACCATCTCCGAATACTCGATATTCCCTTGAGCTGATAGGATACCAGCCAATTGGGACTTCAATCCTCTGCGGAACCTGAGTGCCTTCTTAACATCCGTGTTCACTAGATGCGGGGCATATCGACTCAATTGATTAAATTTGCGTTCGTACTCAATAACGGTCTGATTCCCTTGCTTGAGGTTCAAGAACTCGATCTCCATTTCGTCACGATAGGAATGTGGGAAGAATTTGTCCATCATTGCTGTCTTGAAATCCTCCCAAGTGAAAGCATTTCGCTGTGCATCTGTAAGAGTCCTCCAGTAACCCTCCCACCAGTGATCGGCATCTTTCGTCAGTTGGAAGGTGGCACATGTGATCTTTTGTGCATCGTCACACTCGATCATTCGATATATCCTCTCCAACGAGCGGAACCACTCTTCGACGGCTTCGGGTCCATCTTTTCCATTGAAACTTGGAGGACTATAAGAACGAAATTGTTCAACTGCTTTGACATTTCGATTTCCATTCTGATTTCCATTTCCATTACCGTTGCCATTGCCATTTGCTTGATTCTGTAGATTCTGAAGAAAATTAGCCAAGACAGCTCCCATGGCATTCGCAGCAGCCTGGTCGACAGGGATGTTGTTACGTGGGTTTTCTTGTTCTTCTGCCATTGGAGGGTTCCTAGATGCCCAACGGGTATTAATCATAATTGTTCATGCGTAAAGAAATTAATATTGATCTTAAATGCTTTAATAATTCAAGTGCTACGTACCTTGAGGATGTCACGGGGTAGGACGAGGACGAATGAAACTAATAATATAAAGAAAAGTTTTAACGAGTCTGCAGAAAAGCAAGCTAGCTCTGATACCACACTGTAACGCCCCAATTTTCGTAACTCAAAATAAAAGATATTTCATCAGAAAATAATTCCGTACTTAGAGGCGCGGGTGGAATATTGGGCTTCCAATATTAATGATTAAATTGAGCCCAAGCCCAAATCTATTAATCTCCCATTAATATTAATTAATTTATTTTCCACTATATAAATTAATTGCACTCCCAATATTAAACCATATTATATCAAATAATATTTCTCCGGTAGTATTATTTATTCCGTGTATTTAAGATTTAAATATCCATGAATAAAATTAATTTATTGCTAATTAATTTATATTCATCTCTTGAATCCGAGACTAGTACCATTCAACCTTAATTATTGTGCGGAACGAATCCACTCATGAGGTTTACACAATAATTCCTTTTGAACTCATCTCGGGGATATTATCAACCCTTCCGGGATACACTGTCCGGTCAATCATTCACGGCATGCCATATATAAAATATAGTAACCCAACTTAACCGGTAATTAACCCAATAATTAAATCGGTTAATTCCTTTGGTAAATCAAAGTCACTTATATTAAATATACACACCCGCAACAATATCGGGGATTAAGAATAAAATACTCTGAGACTCGAATCGATTATCGCCGGCAATCCTAATCGATGAATCTCAACGATCCGCTCAATACACCAAGTGTACAAGTGTGATAAAATAATTAAGACAAATTATTTTCTCTCTCACACAACGACTATACCGATGGATTGGTCCGGGTCCATCTAGGTCGTGAGCCACTGTTTGATTAAATACGAGTAACCGATAGTATGATCCTCTGTGTGACGTCGCACACCATACTAACTACAACGTATAGAATCTAGGACTATGATTTGCATATATTTAATTAATAATAATTAAAAGCAAACAATTGTTTATTAATTAAATAGATTAAATGCTATGACCGGGAGTTTATCGTTACTTAAATCTAGACATTAAGTACACAACTCCAACAATCTCCCACTTGTACTAAGGTCTAGTCATTTCCTCCAAACTCCCGGTTCCCATACTCATCACGTGCTTTAAAGTGTACTTCCAAGAAGTACTATGTGAGTGAGCAATCTAGGTTGCCGCTCTGAAGTTATCTTGGTGACTACTACGTCGTCTCCCCTGACGATGACTCGTATCAGGTGGTACTTGCTCTATGTGTTAATATCACTTTTGACTTATGATCTCTTCCAGTTTACCGTGCACCGCTATCCAATAGCCTTAGGTAAACTAAGAGTCATATCCAAGTCAAGAGGTTATTCCGGAACCTAACCAAAAACTTCCGCTGCCTCTGAGGCTGCTATTCGGTTATGAGATTTCATGGTTCCACCTCTTTCTAAAAGTGAACACATAGCCTGATATCGACTTTCACTGGTCCTTTCTTTGATTTTTGGATCTGAGAATTTGTAATCAAAGAAGATTTCGTCTTGCTTAATAATCCAGTACTTTGTAAGTACTATTACAGCATCCGAAAATCTCTTGCCTAGATTACCTTGATATCCTCCCACTACGCAAACCGCATAGTTGATATCAGGTTCTTGTTTTACAACATTGCATTTATAAAGCTTTCCATACTTGAAGTATAGGAAACTGCTTTGTCCTCATCTATCTCCTTCATGTGTTCGAACACACACCCTTTAGATAGATGTATATTCTGTCTCTGAAAGGCAATAACCTTTCTCAGAAGTATGCATGTTTAAAACAAACCTTAATCGTATAAGATGTCTTAGGAGAAGTACAATGTTCTTATCTCTAGATCATAACATCTTAAGAACAAGCTCTAACTTCTTCTCAATCTTATATCTCGATTTATTTAGACAACCATTATTTTATGTCTGATGACACTTTTACATTGTTGCCAATGATAAAAAATTATCTACATAAAATCTCCGAGAAACACCACTTTGTTTCTATCACTTCTCTAATACACCTCTCGTCTATGCCTTTTGATGAATCCATTAAATGGACTATCTCATCAATTCGCAAGTTCCACGATTCATAGCTTTATTTCAATCCACAAATGGATTTACTAAGCTTGTACTCTAAATGATCTAGCCTCTCAACAATAATTCTTATTGTTCCAAGCAGGCACATTTAGGTCTAGTACTGCCCTTATGCAGATCTAGGGGTCGATTTCATCTTTACTAGATCCAGAGTCCGAACTCCTCTAGTCTTATGAATATCCCTGGTTGTCCAACAACCTCCCACTGCAATGGCGTCCCGGTGTATAACAGTAATAACAATAGGTGCAGTATGTGGTGTACTTCTACTCGGTTTGGCTGGTTCCTAGTCTTTTGTCCTTCTTCTCATTTCAAGGTATTACGTTAATTTTAGGCTTTGTGGTTCATCTAATAGTCTTTCTCTATGAACCGGACGAGACGTCCCTCTGGTTCATAGTACTATAGAACACACAATACTTCGTTCATCTAGGATATCCTACAACCATATTGAATATGTCGTTGTCTCTAGGAATATCCATAGAACATAGGTAGTTCCGAAACAACTTGTTCTCTTACTATTAGATTTCCATTTCTTTACAACGCACCATCTCTACACGCAAGTGTATGGCGCGTCTCTTTGGGATTTAATCCCAATCTTTGACTATGCTATGTGTTATTCAGATAGGTGATGGCCTCTGTGACTGAGTCGCAGGCTTCTAATGGATATACTTTGATGGTTCCCCATAATTGCTTTGTGTCCATTGACTAGTCAAAACACTTTGCTTTTATGGCACATCAAGCATTCTAATCCATTACTTGAGTATTCTTGAAAGAATTACTCGCACCTTTCTAATATACACATATGTCTGCATATCTAATCATTTCTAATATTTGTCTGGATTCTATCCTTTTTCCAGAAAGGTTTGCTTAGACGTATTATCCTCCAAATTCAATTCTTAGGTCGGAAGGTCCATTCCTTCAACTTTAATTGATCAAATCAATTTCGACCATTTGAATCTTATTTGAAAATACTACTAAGTATAAGAATTCACAAGTATAATGATTAATTTAAAGAAATATCTAACAAGTAAAACAAGTTATAGAATGGTTTGTTGCATCGTGGTAGACTAAGGATTTATCATTCACATATTGCTATCTAATGTACCAGAATAGATAATGCCATTATTTCTTGTCAAAATCATCCAATGATTAAAGAAATAAAATATCCATTCATTAATAATAGAAATCCAGAACAAAACGTTCTTTCTAAAATAAAGGGGTACATAAAGCAATAACTTTGAAATGAAATCCTATTTAACTACTAAAGCAGATAAATGTCTTCCACCGCAACCGCTGCCTCCTCTACAGCTTTGCCCGTGTAGACTCGAATTCTTCCTCTCTAAGTCGCCGGGTTTTCTGGAACCCCTGCATTCAAAATGCACATACCGTCAGTGGTTCCATATCTACACACCAGAATTCTGGTAGATAATACCGCTGACTATGTTTTTACGACTAAAGAAAAATTCGTACCTTTGAGAGGACATTCAGACTTCCAGTGTCTCATCTTGTTGCATCGGAAGCACTTACCCTTTGGCTTTGCAGCCCCCACTCGTGGTACAGTCCTCTTGACACCACTGGGTTTCCAGGTTTGCTTCCTTTTCTTGCCCCTACCTCCACCAGGCTTAAAGCCTTTGGACTTGGTAGCTACAAGCGCTTGAGACTTGCCCTTCTTGTAGATCCCCTCTGCCGCCTTTAGTTCAGTCAGGAGTTGCGCAAGAGTATAAGATAGTTTACCCATATTATAGCTCATACGAAACTGCTCAAAACTAGGGTCCAGAGACTGGAGTATGATGTCGACTTGCGTCTCACCATCAATAGAAGCTCCTAGGACCTCAAGTTCGTTCAACAAACTCATCATCTTAAGAACGTGCTCCCCAACGGGCGTTCCTTCAGATTGAGTAGTCGACATGAGGACTCTCATGGCTTCTTGCCTTGCCGCACGATCTTGCTCTCCAAACATCTCCTTGAGGTTAAACATCATATCATAGGCAGTGTCCATTGACTCATGTTGGGTTTGGAGTACATTTGACATGGAAGCCAAAATATAACACCTAGCCATTTCATCAGCCTTTTTCCACTTCCGATATGTCAGTTTTTCCTCATCAGTTGAGGCAGCCGTGGGCTCAGCAGGGCACACTTCATGGAGTACAAACTTGTACTCCTCCGAAGTTAGGACAATGTCTAAATTTCTCTTCCAATCAATATAGTTGGGGCCAGTGAGCTTATGCTCCTTGAGTATCATAGAAAGTGGGTTCATAGCTATTCTCTAAACCTATAAGCACATTTAAACAAACAATTAATTTAATATCCGATATTATCTCCCTCAAATAATATCATTAAATCACTAATCACATCTAAAATCCCATCAGATAAGGCAAGTCACGATAGTGTGGACGTTTACCCATCCAAATGATTTAGCAATTAGATTTGCTTTGGTCGTACATCACTATAGCGTTACTTCGATGGGAAGGATACTATAGAGCGTACCTAAGTGTAAACCATTACTCAGTATCTAAGAAGATTGTTTGGGACTCGTATATTACCGCAAGCCACGATAGTGTGGACGTTTACGCTAATACATGAACCTTTACTTTCTTCTATAACTGTCTACATCAATCGATCCAAAATCCCATTCAATGCAGCAAGCCACGATAGTGTGGACGTTTACTACACCAAAAGATTTTTACAATTGACATCCAATTACTTTGAAGCATTTGATTTTGTAAATCAAGACGCGGAGAATCATAAGTGAAACTCGAAGTTTCTAACCAGTGACTCACCATGCGAACAACCCTATCTCTCATTAGATGAGGGAGCCGAGCAAACAATCGATCCATCTATCAAAGAATGGTACGACTGCCTCTAATTTGTGTCATCCACATGACCAAGTGGCTTTGGCTCCATTCCACTCCCCGGGGTGAGAATGAGTCGACTTGAAGTCAGTTTCAGAAAGACAAATTAGGCATTGTTTGATAAACTTAATCAATGTTTCTTGTAAGAGGAATTACAAGAATTCTCCTCCAATGACACATCTATATGAATTTCAAAAGTCCATAAGAGTCACCAAGAGAACAGTAATGGAGACCATGGGAATGTTTCCATCCCCGCTCCCACTTAGCTTTTTATAACAAAGGGATACGCTATCTAATGCATAATTAAACACATAAGCATGCATACAAGTAATAAAGCACATAGCACATAGTCAAAATAATGCTAGAAAAATTATTTTCCCGACTATCATGGCTTTATTCCATCTCCGTATGCGTCTTCTAGTCTTCAGTCTTCGTTCTTGAATGCTCCATGTGACGAGAATATTAATCCCAATATTTAAATCTATTTATTTTCAATAAATCCAAAAGATACTCAATTCGAAAATTAAGTCAATCGAATAAATCAAAAATAAAATTAAATATTATTAATATTTTTATTTATTTTATTTTCCTATCTAATTCCATTAAATCTCTAGAATAATCTATCCAAGTCAAACTTGGAATATTCTAGAAGACTTCTATAATAGAATAAGGAAATAAAATAAATTAGGACTTTTCTACTTTCCAAGATTAATTAGTTTCCATGTCTATGAAAATTCCCATAAAATAGGAATAATCAAATAGAAATAAATTAATTATTTTCCTATCTAATTCTATTAAATCTCTAGATTCCTATTCCAAGTAGAACTTGAAATATTCTAGAAGACTTCCATAATAGAATAAGGAAATAAATAATATTAATTAATTCTTTTCCTATCTCCATGAGAGTTCCCATACTTAGGAATACTCAAAATAGGAAAACTTGAATCAATTAGGTAAGTAGTATCTTGGTAGGATTAGGAGTAGCACGGGTTGGGGATCCCCGCACCACCACCACCACCACCGACCGCCGCCATCATCGGAGAGGGCACCGCCGCCGCCGCCCCAGCCGGCCGGCCACCACCTTGCCGGCGGCAGCCCCAGCCGAGGGGCGATCGACCCCTCCCCATGGCTTCGGTCATGGGGTCGATCATGGGGTGATCGACCCCTTCGGTCCTTCGTCCTCTTCGTCTTCTTCGTCACACGAGTTCTCCGGCGGTCGTCTCGGCATCGATCCAACGTAAATAAATTACAAGAAATAAATTTACAATTCCGGTATCGATTCTATACATGAAATCGACCCTATACACTTTCCGGAAAACATAGAACGTAATAATAAATCCTAAATTCGGTCAACCCCCGAATTTTTACTATTACAAGCATTCATCCACACAAAACGAATCTCGACATGTCCGAGAGTTTAATAAACGAACAATCATGGTAAATTAAATAGCAATTAATTAAACGAATAATTAACAATTAATTAAACCATGATAGTCGGGATCCCTGCAAGGTAGAACACAATTGAACACATACATGAACACGAAACCAAACGCTCTGATACCATTTGTTGGAATTCGATATCCCGGGTCATTAAAAATTGCGGAAAATAATAACCCGACCGAAATCCTCTCGCCGGAGACCGATTACGAACACCACGAAGAACCGGGCTCGACAAGAGCATCGCCGCGGGATGAACCCGCGGCTAAACCCTAGCCGAGCCCCACCGTGGGGCTCGCGATCGCGCACAAGGCGATCGCTGGGGCTGCTCCGGCAGCCCCGGGCGGTGAGTCCGGCGACTCACCGCCACCGCCCGAGGAGGGCGGTTCGCCCAGCGGCGAACCCGCCGCGGCTCCAGCCGCGGCTGCCCGGCGATCGACCACCGCGGTCGATCGCCCACCCCGGCTCCGAGCCGGGGTTCCTCGCGTGTGCCGTCGCGGTCGAAGCCCTAGGGCTCGACCGCACCCCCTCGGCTCCCGGCCGAGGGCTCCTTCGAACTTCGCCGGGGATCTCGAATCCCCGTCCCCGAAGTTCGACGTTTACCCGGATCGTCCGTTCATGTATGCATCACAATTAAATTCACATAAATTCACACAAAGGAGTTTATGATTTTACCTTTTAATTCGTTGTGCGGAGAAACGAATCTAAGTTGATGACCTTACGATCTTCCCACGTATTCCTTGCACTAGCTTGAACGTCGGGTGGGCGACGATCCTCCAAGCTTATGGATCCTCTTCAACTCTCTAGAACTATCAACTATTGATATTCTTGTCTTATGAAAAAGTGAAGACCATGTAGTGCTTTTATAGGCTACGTAGGGGATCTAAAGGAGGTGGAATATTGGGCTTCCAATATTAATGATTAAATTGAGCCCAAGCCCAAATCTATTAATCTCCCATTAATATTAATTAATTTATTTTCCACTATATAAATTAATTGCACTCCCAATATTAAACCATATTATATCAAATAATATTTCTCCGGTAGTATTATTTATTCCGTGTATTTAAGATTTAAATATCCATGAATAAAATTAATTTATTGCTAATTAATTTATATTCATCTCTTGAATCCGAGACTAGTACCATTCAACCTTAATTATTGTGCGGAACGAATCCACTCATGAGGTTTACACAATAATTCCTTTTGAACTCATCTCGGGGATATTATCAACCCTTCCGGGATACACTGTCCGGTCAATCATTCACGGCATGCCATATATAAAATATAGTGACCCAACTTAACCGGTAATTAACCCAATAATTAAATCGGTTAATTCCTTTGGTAAATCAAAGTCACTTATATTAAATATACACACCCGCAACAATATCGGGGATTAAGAATAAAATACTCTGATACTCGAATCGATTATCGCCGGCAATCCTAATCGATGAATCTCAACGATCCGCTCAATACACCAAGTGTACAAGTGTGATAAAATAATTAAGACAAATTATTTTCTCTCTCACACAACGACTATACCGATGGATTGGTCCGGGTCCATCTAGGTCGTGAGCCACTGTTTGATTAAATACGAGTAACCGATAGTATGATCCTCTGTGTGACGTCGCACACCATACTAACTACAACGTATAGAATCTAGGACTATGATTTGCATATATTTAATTAATAATAATTAAAAGCAAACAATTGTTTATTAATTAAATAGATTAAATGCTATGACCGGGAGTTTATCGTTACTTAAATCTAGACATTAAGTACACAACTCCAACAGATGGGTCCTTGGTCCTCGTCCCGCCGGCTATGTTCTGGACTGGGGGCGATGTTTCCCATTAACCCGCCTCGTGCTTCTGTGATCCTTGTACTTGGCTTTTAATTTCCGTCTTCCTGTATGCCGGGTCCCGCGCCGCGGTGGGGTTTTTCTGAAATAAAATTAAAGACGAATTTGACACTTACGTGATCGCGTCGGTCCGGGTTCTGGACCGCGCGTGCAGGGTTGGCGCTGGACACAATTCGACTTCTTAGGATTCGAAAAGTTGCGGCGGTTCCCAAGGCTAATGATTACACCTTTTTGGTGTGTCACGTCTTTGGGCACCTTTTTTAACTTTCGATTTTCATCAAATCTTTTGCCCGACCTCGATTTTGCACAGGAACCTTCGTCCGATCATCTTCTTCGGCGAGAAAAAAGGACGAAAAAATGGCGATCTCCTCCGTTGGTAGCAACGTCTACGACTCCCGGAGATAATCTATATCTCCTCCGATGACGAGCCTGAAGCAGTGCGGGAGTCGAACCAGGAGGCGCCGGAGGTTTTCGACGTCTCCTCTGACTCGGACCCCGACGCCGGGGATAGCCACCTCTCCGTTCCCCCGTCCCTCGAAGTTGCCCGCTATTGGCATTCCTGAACTCTTGTAGAGTTCCGGCGCCGTCCGGGAGGGAGATTGCCGCCGCCGCTCACGGTATGCTTCCGCCGGAAAAATTATAATTTCTTCATCTTTTAAATATTTGCAAACTTTTCTTTTTCGTTTATCACTCAAATGTGTACTAGTCTTAAAATACCCACTTTGCTCATTTATATAGTTTCATTTTTCTGTAAATATATGCTCAATGTCTATTTTACACCAAAAAATAAAATAATTATACTTACTTTTTAATTTTAAATACAATAATATCTTTATACACACACATATATATATATATATATATATATATATATATATATATATATATATATATATATATTGATATATAAAATATATAACAAGAATAAAAATTTCTAAATTAACCAATAAAATTACTTTATTATTAAATTTTTCAAACACTTCTATTTCAACTATTTTATTTTTTAAATAAGTTCACATTATATTAATATTATTAATCCGTGAAACACAATTTTTCTATGACTCCACTTTTATGTCAATATTGTTTAATGTGTAAATATATAAAATAATAAACACATTTTTATCGTCCAACGAGAGTGGTTCATTTTTAATATATTTTTTTAATTTAATTTTTTATAATTAATAATAATAATAAATACTTTTATCAATTATGTGATTTAAATTTGGTATACATATTCATATCCAAAATTTTAAATATATTTTGTTATTAAAATTTAATTGAATGTTAAATATTATAAAATCAAATCAATTTGTTTGCAATTCTATAAAAAAAAAACATAAATTATGAGACTGCATACAAATTACTCATGAAATTACATAACTTTTTTATTTCAATAACAATCATACAAACATCTCTGTTCCCTCCATCTGAGAAAAACAAAACTATCCCTTTCTTATTTTGTGAAAAAAGTGGTTCTGTTTTTCTAAGACAACTATAGAATTTCATTACCATTTATTCCTAAATTTCAGTACACTTGGTAGGAGATAACAAGATGTATAAATACCATCTTCTCTTGCTATATAAACAAAACGTCTAGTAGGACCTTCAGACCAATTTGAATTAAAAGCTTCGAAAGTTGTATTTTTTCCATTCCACCAAAAGTGACAGGCGAACAAAGTAAAACCATCACCATCACAAAATTTTAATTTAAAATATTTATTCGGTTTAAGGTAATGAGTTCTTAACTCTCCAAGGTAGCAGCTGAACTTAAGCGGCTCAGAATTAGAAGGGAGTTGACTATAAATGTAGATAGAATAACGCACACCAAAGAAACACCCCATGCTTGTACATATGACTAACATATAAAATCAAAGACAAGAATAAATATTTGAAAATCATTCTTACTCTGTGTGTGTGTTATTACGTGCATAAACGATATATTTATAAGGTTGATAGCAAATAAATAAGTGAATCCCTTAATTTTGAAAGTATCACGTAATTTTGTTATTTAATTATGTATAATTTAGTTGGTAAAAAAACATAATGTTTTACTATTAATTGTAAATGTAAATAAGTTTTGAATAATCTAATAACTATAAATTCTCAACTAATTATTATTGTATTTTAATTGGAATATATTCTAGTTAGTTATTAGGCCGATATAGTAAAAGATACATATTATTTAAAAGTAGCAAAGTTTTGTCATATTCATTTAGTTTTTTTTGTCTATTTTTGATCTATTTTATATAAAAAAAATTTAATTTAATTATTACTATGATTATTACAAAAAATGATATCATCCATCCATAAAAATAGTTCACTTAAAATTATTTCAAATAAACACATATTTTTTCTTTTAGTGGCGCTCTTTTCACAGTTTTCACTTTTCACAATTTAAGTATATATATAAAAAAATATTACAATTATATATATTTATTTTAGTTTTGACTGATTATTTTAATTGATTAATTTATTATTAAAAATTAACAAATTTTAAAAAATATATTAATAAACATAATAGAATTAGACAACATAAAAGTGATAAAAGAAATAAAAAAATTCAAAAAATAATAGAGTAAAACACTATATAGTTTAACGTATACTTTAACCGTGATTGGTCTGAAATTGTATTAAAGTTTTATTATTAATTTAAAAAAAAAGAAATTCTCTTTTAAATTACCAGTTTTATATTTTATTTATTAAAAAACGGTATGGTAGACTTCAATTTTTCATAAGAGTGATTTTATTTGCACCCCAAAAATTGATAAGTTCACCTCATTACTTTATTCACCCCGCTATTAAAATTTGAAATCTTTATTTTTAATGTACAAACCCCTCAATGTACCAAATATACCCTTTTATTATAAAAAAAAAGCTAAAATTACACATTCCAAAATAATAAATAACTAAATTAATAATAAAATCGTAAGAATAAAAAAAAAAAAAAACACCATATAAAAATAAGAACGAAAAAAATCTGAAAATTTTTATATTATATATATACATATAGCAGAATTTTATTAAGAAAAATAAAAAAATAAAAAATGATTTCAAAATAGTACAATTATTTATAAAAATTAATAATAAAATAGTAAAAAAAATAACCGATAATAATAAAAATGAAAAAAAAAATCTAACAAAATTTATATTATATATAGCAAAATTTTATTAAGAAAAATAAAAAACAAAAAGTGTTAAAAAAATTCAAAATAAATAAAGATTAAAAAAATGAAAAACGGAAAGAAAAAAAAATACATTTAAAAAAACCTAAAAAATTAATATAAATAAATAACATAAATTGTTTTATAAAAAATAAATAATACATACAGTAATTTATATTGAATACAATATGAATTAATATTTTAAATTGATACTCGTATTATTTATTAACATAAAATAATAAATAATTAATAAAATAAGAGCAATTTATTAACTACATTATTTAATATATTAATTATAAATAATTTTATTTAATTATACGTTATATTTAGTTTTGCGGTAGATTTACTAATTGAATAAATAAATATAATATTAAGGATATTTTAAACTTTTAAATTAGTGATTTAAATATAAATATAAATATGGGGTGTACTTGAAAAATTTGGGGTAGATTTACTAATTGAATAAATAAATATAATATTAAAAATATTTTAGAAAGTTAGTGATTTAAATATAAATATAAATATAGGGTGTATTTGGAAAAATTTAGGGTGCAAATAAAATCACCCTTTTCATAATCAATTGCCCATAAAACTTCAATTTTATGGACGGGCTTTATAACTTATTTATTTTATACAAAAATATTTAATAGAGTATAAAAAGAACAAGACCCTCCCTTCCTCTCTCTTCACCAGGGTTTTTCAGTAATTGAATTAGGGTTTCAGGTTCCTTTCGCTCTATCCTCTCTGTATTCCGTTGAAAGCTTAAATAAGTTTTTTGTTCATTCAGCGATCAATTGTCGCCTTAATAGTTTTCACAGTTTTGTTGGATCGTTTTTAAACAATGTATTCTGCTTGATTTTTTTAGGGTTTGAAGTATTTTTCTCGGAGGAACTTCGTTCAAGATGTCCAGGGTGTACGTTGGGAATTTGGATCCGCGAGTCACTGAACGGGAACTTGAGGATGAATTTCGCGCGTTTGGAGTTATCAGGAGGTAACATTTAGTTAGTCCTATGAAATGGCGTGTGTAGAGGAACTTTAGGATTTGTGGGTTTGCGTTATATATTGCATTTGGTGTTGTCTCCTGATGATTTCCGAATCGATCTGCCTCTAATTTTGTTCTATCTTGATTTGTTTTCGCATATTCACAAATGTTGGTGTATTGGTTCAGAAGAATATATTAAACAGTATTATGTTTATAATTATGCAGTGTGTGGGTTGCCAGAAGACCCCCCGGTTATGCTTTCATTGATTTTGATGACATAAGGGATGCCCAAGATGCCATCAGGGAAATCGATGGTGAGTTTTGTGTGGGTATTCTTTTTGTTTAAATGACCGCTGTTCGACAAGTTGAATTAGGATCTCAATTTTTTGACTGAAATCATATTTAATTATTTATTTGTTTGGTGTTGATGTAGATTTTAGTCACTGAGTTTTAAACAAACATAAACCACGAGCTTGTGACTCAAGTGTTGCTGTAGATTTTAGTCACTGAGTGCAAACCCTGCTCAGTTTTTATTTTATTGAAAGTTACATATTTTCTCCTCTCATGTTCACATTTCTTATAGGCTATAGCTTTATCTCTTGTTTTTAGTTATTAATTCCCTTGACTGATCAACCAGAGCTGATGGTATCTCAGTTAGACACACTTGGATGTTGCCTTAATTTATGGTATTTGTGTTGGAGCAGGTAAGAATGGGTGGAGAGTTGAGCTATCACACAACTCCAGAGGTGGAGGTGGTGGGGGCCGTGGTGGTGGTCGTGGTGGTGGAGGAGGACGTTCAGGTTCAGATTTAAAATGCTATGAATGTGGCGAACCTGGTCACTTTGCACGTGAGTGCTTGAATAAGGGAGGTTCCGGAAGGCGTAGGAGCCGCAGCCCACCTAGATATCGCAGGAGCCGTAGCCCTCCTAGATATCGCAGGAGCCCAAGTTATGGTCGGAGGTGAGATTTAATATTTCTATGCACGAGCGTCGAGCTCTCACTATTTCGGATTAATAATGATTTTGTTTTCTAACGTTATATTTTCCTTATTCTTTTTAAACTTGATGTTGTTTTTTACTGATTCAGGAGTTACAGTCCTCGTGGTGGTAGGTCCCCCAGGCGTCGCAGCTTGTCACCCAGAGGTCGCAGCATCAGTCGGTCACCACCACCTTATCGTGGACGTGAGGAGCTGCCATTTACCAATGGGTGAAGTCCTATTTTACCCCCTCACTGCACTGTAGTATTTAATTACTTTTTCCAATTTAAATGTGGACATGTTTTGTCCTTTTTATTTATTCATAAATTTGAAAGTAGGTTACCTTGATTCAACTAATAAATAAATTTACACCTCAGCAGAATCTGGAAGGCTGTCTTTGTAAATTAGTGATACAGGAACAACCCAAAGGCATTCTTGACTCTATAAAAAAAATCAGGACCTTCTTTAGTACTAGTATAACTTAGTAGATTACGTGGGTAACTGGACTTTGATTTGTAGACCTTCCATGTGATTTCACATTTTTAAAACTGTTTTTGATTTGTCTTTCAAGGTTTCTTAATTCTAGTCTACTAATTTGAATCGGATTTGTGTATTTTATGCAGAAATGGGGTCAGGGAAAGAGTCGAAAGGCGCAGAAGCAGGAGCTGAGCTTGGATAAATCATTAGTTTCATTTGAGTCTCTATGCAGAATTATTTTGATCGTGTGTTTTAACTGTGGTCGGACCTATGTACGATTGTTTAAGTGGGGGCGTCTCCCCAGGCTCAACTCATGGATTTGGTTGTGTGGCATTACTACTTCAGTAGTAAGTTTGTCACACTATTCCTGGTATATCTTTCTTTAGAGTGTGGCTATTAGCCAAACACGCTATAACATTTTATCTGTACGATGGATTTAATATCTTCTATTCGAAACTCGTGAAGAGCATTGCTAAAAGTTTATGATTTGTTTTTTTTTTGTGTGTCGAGGTGTCTTCTTCCATGGCACTCAACTGCTTCATTGGTTTTTGTGCATCTTCTTCACATCCGACCTTGTGTGGATCTTCAATTTGAATATGATTTGTGATCCCAGCTTGCTCTACTCTACTCTACCCTGCTAGATGCTTCTTCGTTTCATTGATGGGGTCTCTCCTCAAATAGTTTTGGTATTTGACTAGTGTTTAAAGGAGATGACTTGCTTCTGGCGGCAGGTACTTGATCCATTATAGGAGTATGAATTATCATCATGATTTGGTTGCAATGGTAAATATGTGATTCCTGGACCTCTGTTCTGTTCGGCTATGCGTTGTTGCTTGATTCTTCTTCTCAATTCTTTGGAAAGTGTCAAAAGAGTTAAAATGTTGCAAAATTGTTTTGTGGGTTACTAATTGTAGTCAAAGGCGCTTTGCACTCCTTTGATTATTTGACTTAATCAAGGAAGTGTGCAATCCTTTGATTATTTGACTTAATCAAGGAAATGTTGCACACGCATCTTTGACAAAGTGTGAGCTTTTTTTTATCAACTATGACCCAAAATGATTAAGGCAAATCATGCGTTGATCAAGCACCTCGTACTTTAAATGTCACGTGATAGTAATATTCAAAAATGATAATTTTTTTTTTTTTATACATATATATAATTACATAGAAAAAAAAGGCAAATAATGTATTGTATTTTTTTTTTTGAAAAATGCCTATTCCTTACACATCCATTTAAATGTAATGAGAAATTAATAGAAATAGTCAGACACAACACTCACTTTACCGGACGTTTAAACAGACGTCTTTTTCAACATTAAAACGAGTAGTTGGGCAGACTATGTGTGTTCTTTATTTGTGATAAGGATGTTCATAGTCATTATGGTGGGCAAGGTACGATTTGAGTGAATCTTTTTTTAAACTTTAATTAACAATTGTTCATAGTTTAATCTTGATTTTTGTTAATCTTAACTAAATAAGATGTAAATGTAACTAATAGTTGGATAAGTGAGCTTTTTTGTATTTGGAAAAAACAATCAAAACTATCATTTTTATGTAATTTTTTTTTATAGAATTACTGTATAATATTTTCTTTCATAGTTGAAAGAAAATATTAATAATTGAAATAACAAAGACAACAAATAACAAAAAATTATTCAAAATCCATCTCCGACCTCTAAATTCATACTATTAATCTATCATTATTCATATTATCTTTTCCAACAAGTATAATTAAAAAATCTTGATAAATAAAAAATATTAACTTTTTAATTTTTTGACAAAAATTAAAAAGGTAAAATGTAATTCTAAAGAAAAATAATTATGACTAAACTTTAATACATACTATATATATATATATATTCTGAAAGAAAATAGTACTTTTGTAAGAAGAAAATAAGTAGTAGTGTTCAAATTTCCTTACTTAAAAAATAATCATTAAATTTTAATTTAAGTGTTAATTTATTTTCTTCGCATTTAGTTTGCTTAAATCAATCAATTTTTTTGACTAGTCAATTAATTAATTAAATAAATTTAAATACTCACAGTTCGAACTGAGCAAACAACTTTACGATCCTGTTCTTTTGGACTTAATTTCAGTTCATTTCAGTTCAGTTCATTTCAGATCCGTTCAGTTCAGTTCAGTTTCAGTTCGGTTTTTAATAATAATAACAACAACAACAACAACAACAACAACAACAACAATAATAATAATAATAATAATAATAATAATAATAATAATAATAATAATAATAATAATAATAATAATTAATGTCAATAAATATTAAATGTTTGTAATATTGAAAAAAATCACAAAAATTACAAAATTTAAACAATCGGTCAATCTACTTCCATATGATCTACCTCCTTATCATTTTGTTGTACTCCATTTTCATGCTCTTCGGTGTTGTTATCTTTCCAAATAACTTCGGCTATATCCATCCTTACCTTAGACATGAGCTTCATTCGATTTTTGTCATCCAAGTTTGTATCTGTTCTCCCACTGGCAACATCATGATGTACAATTGGAATACCACTCTCGTGCATTCGTATGAAATTATGAAGTGTGAAACAAGAAACAATAATTGATATTTGATACTTTTGTGATATTTGAGGCATAATTTTCAACACTTTCCACCTTTTTTTTCAACTGACCAAAAGCACATTTCATTCTTAATGAAGAATGTCAGTAATTGAAATGTTCTGAAATTCCTCTAGGTGGTCCATGCTTATATTATCTGACGTTGGGATCGCAAATAGAAGACAAATATCCAAGAGTATTAAGATATCCAGAGTCTACCAAATAGTATTTACCTACAACGTAAAATAATTTTTGCATCAAAATTAAAGAAACAATGTGCTATAATAAAATAAAGCAATTTATTTAATTATTACCTTCCGGTGGATGTGGAAAAACATATTTTGAGGCAGTTAAAGAATTTCGCCGTCGAGTGTTGTTAGCTCAGTTGATTGAGCATTTGACTTGAGAACCGTAAGGTCCAAGGTTCGAACTCGAGACATGTGTGTGTGTGTGAGTATTTAAATATCTGCTTTTGACCTAGACCAAAAAAAAAAAAAAAAAAAGAATTTCGCCATACAGTTAGATCATGGGCGCTCCCTTCTCAACCCACATTAATAAGAATTTCGCCATACAGTTAGATCATGGGCGCTCCCTTCCCAACCCACATTAATAAATGTGAAAATACTATAAAATGAGCTACGATCTCGAAATGGCGTACCAATACTCTCGAAATGGCGTACCAATACGATCACTAATAATTACATGAACAATTTTGTGTAATATCGAAACTTCTAACAAAAAAAATAGTGTAATTACATGAACAATTTTGTGTAATATCGAAACTTCTAAAAAAAAATAGTGTCGTAAATACGTATACTTTGTTTGAGTATTCATATGAACAATTTATTTGAATTTATCGATTAAACATAAAAGTTATAGAATGTAAATCATTTTTTAATTTTTTTAACCTCATAAAAAAATAAGAAATTTAATAAAATTATTTATAACTAGTCCTCTTGCCCGTGCGATGCACGTTAATAAATTTCAAATTTTTGTTACTCGAAATAAGCTCTTTCTGTTTATGTTTGATGTTTAACCTAACAAATAATTCGATATAGACATTGATAATGCATAAATAAACATTAAGTTTGTGATCTAATTGTAATATCTAATAAGAAATTACAATGAAATTACAAATTTTGGAATACTTCTTTATAAACTACATTTGTTGTTCTATTCGTAAGACGGCCACGATCATCACAAAGCAAAAGTTTCAACTCGGTGGTGTTGGTTACTCTAGACAGCGCAACGTATAATTGACCCTGCGTAAATACTGGTCTCTTCAAAAATGTTCCAACATTTCTCAACGACTGACCTTGACTCTTATTAATCGTCATGGCATACGATATCATAATCAGAAATTGTCTTCGTTGAAAAGAAAACTGGAATTTGGTATCTGATGGCGTCAGAGCAATTCGAGGAATAAAAACCAATTCCCCAAAATTATTTCCTCCTAGTACTTTCGCCTGGATAACATAATCACCAAGGTGTGTTACAACCATCCTGGTACCATTGCATAGTCCCAAAGCGGCATCCATATTCCGTAGCAACATAAGGGCACACCAATCTAATAAAAAACAATTCATGTATCAAAAATATGTAACATCTCACAAAATAGAATTAATTCATTTAATTAATTATTTAATAAATACAATACATAGAATATACCTGCATAAATGGTTGGATAAAAAAACCAAAGTTACAATTTGAATACATATATATTAACGTAATATTTGTATGAATATAAATATTAGGAATAATCAAAAGTGATTGATTATTCTTCAATAATATATATATTAGTCGCACAGCTATATAATGATCATATTTGAATGTATATATTAACTACTATATTAATTAATTAATAGAAATAGATTTGAAAAAAAAGGTTATAGTAATACTAACCTTCAACTTCAGCTCATGGTTTGGCAGTCCGGAACACTTGATGGTATTTAAAAACTCAACAGAATGCATTTGAGCAAACATATTATCCCCGCGTTCGGTAGGGACGATACTATCCGAACTCAAGTAAATTCATTCTTCAGTATTATGCATTGCAACCATGTAATCGTTGATTTCATTAACGTCATCCAGGGTCGGCGCCAGAATCGCCCGTCCGTCTAGAAAATTGATATCACCAATGTGGTCATGGAAATTCGGGTATGTGGCTTGAACAATAGATTCAATATAATTATCCGAATGAGTTATCAAATATTCATCCGGGATCTCTATATCCACTTCTCCGTCATTATCGTCACCAATAGTACCATCCCCTATAGAAGACAGCCAATCAGAGAACTCGCGCAACTTACGACCATCACTTCCCTCACCGATATTTTGCAGTCTCATATTTTTGGTCAAGCGCAAAACTTTGCAATTTATCCATATGTTGGAAGAATTAATAGTGGCGTGAACTATATCTTGCCTCGTACCTTTAGGTATGACCGGTAAATTTGTCGAAAATCTCCTCCGAACACAACAACCTTGCCTCCGAAAGGCAGATGCTGAGCTTCAGGTCGATGGGAGCTCATGATATCACGCATTGTTCGATCTAGTGCTTCAAAACAATTTCTACAAAAATCAAAACCAAAATAGAATAAATATGATTATGTTGTATTAATAATTATATAATAAACACAAAAATATAAGATAGTAAGACAACAAAATCTGATTAATTGATTGTTAATACCTGTGCATCATAGGAGCCTCGTCCCATATAATGAGTTTCGTCTTAACAATCAATTTACCTAGATCGCTTTGCTTCCTGATGTTACACGTAGAGCTTTCGTGCAAAGATATCGGAATCTTTAACCTTGAATGGGCTGTTCTACCTCCTGGTAAAAGAAGAAAAGCTATACCGCTTGAAGCAACATTTAGAACAATGTCGCCCCTAGATCGGACGACAGCAGATAGAGTCTTCCAAACAAAAGTTTTGCAAGTTCCACCATAACCATACAAAAAGAAAACATGTCCGTTTGGATCGTCGAGAGTTCGAATGATTGTCTTATAAGCCTTCCGCTGATCATCATTCAACATGGCCACTAATTGTTCGTACTCGACTCGGAGAGCATTTCTGTCATAGGGAAGCTCGGCTGCTAAGAGGCTGTTTTGTCCAACAGTAACATCAACGAATTTTGGATATGGCATATTTGGAATATCTTTCAGCGTTTGTCCTTGGCGCTTCAACATCTCTTCAATGAATTGCAAGCACAAATTATAAATCTCATCTTGTGTGAGAGTTACATCTGAGGATAATATGGAAAAAATACGTTAATAATTAGCGGTCGATTATAAAAAATATCGATAAATTATATTGCATGCAGGCACTGTAAAAGTTTTTCATGGGGCAACGGACAGTTTTTCATGGATTTTAAAAGTTGTGCAAATTTTAATAACCTGCATTAAATATAATAACAATTATAAATCACTTATTTATTACACATATATAATAAAAAAATGTATTTAGGTCTATAAACATTAAATTCAATAACATAGCTTTAGTAAAACTGAACGTCGGAGGAATTGACATTGATTGAAAATGATTAGTAAAAAGTTTAAAAAAAAATTATTATACAAAAATCTCTATACAATTAGAGAGGGATGAGAAAGAATGAAGAATCACAAATTTATTTAGTACTATAAATAAATAATAAATAGTAGTATAATAGAATAAACGTAATTAAAGAATATAAATATTCTATAAACGTGATATTCTGAATATTACTTATATAAATAAATCAAAATATATTAATTTAGTTTAAAGCATGAGATAAATAAGAAATAAAACCGGAGATATTTTAATGCTCTAATATAAATAGAGGATAATATTATTTTTAATTGTAAATTAATAAATATTGAATTATTATTATTTCATTCTCAAATCACGTAACTTTTGAATTTATTTAGTTGTTAAAAATAAAGAATAGTTTTACTATACTCATAATTAATAATATTATTGATATATAATTTTAGTTTATCTTTGAATTTATTTAGTTGCTTAAAATAAAGAATAGATTTACATACTCATAATTAATAATATTATTGATATATAATTTTAGTTGACCATTAAATTTATTAAACCCTAAAACCTAGAAATAGATTTACCATTCTCATAATTAATAATATAATTGATATATAATTTATAATCAGAGATAATAAAAATTTTATTTGATTTCTCTAATTAAAGATAAATTTTATTTTATAAATTTATTAAAATACATAAATTAATTATGTCACAATTATTATTATTATTTATATATAAAAAAAGATCAAACTAAAATACATAAATTAATTATGTTTTAGTGATATTTGTAAGTAATACAAATAAAAATATTGTTGCGTAAGTTACAAAATAAACAAAATTAGAATAA
Source organism: Euphrasia confusa (assembly GCA_954870475.1). Taxonomy (NCBI): domain Eukaryota; kingdom Viridiplantae; phylum Streptophyta; class Magnoliopsida; order Lamiales; family Orobanchaceae; genus Euphrasia; species Euphrasia confusa. Next base: position 9,661,358 of record OX940957.1, on the reverse strand, counting down.
AATTAAATAGAATTATTGTAAATTGCGTAAATTTCATTAATTACATTAAATAGATAAAATACATCATAAATAAAATGAAAACAAACTACTAAATTGAGTAAATTACATCATAAATAAAATTAACACAAACTACTCTAATTTTATCAGAAAACATAAACAAAAGCTTGGAATCCATTTAAAATTTGTGCAATCAAATGTTTTTTTTAATGACTTCGGTAGGTATTTTACTTATAATGAAACCTACAAAATAAATAGTTATAAATAAACCTACAAAATAAACAAAAAAATGAGTAAGAAATTCAAAAGGTCTGGACAAAAATGACTTACTTCCAAAAATTATTAAAATCAAATTAGTAAACGAATACTTAGCTGCAAAAAATATAAAAAAACAACAAAAAAAACTACAAAACATATATAGAGCTTGCAAAAAAAAAAACGTAAGCATAAACAAACATAAACAAATAAAAAAAATAGCTAAATGAAAAGGATACAAAAAATACAAAAAAAAACAAAAAAAAAACAACAAAACTTACTATGCACAAAAATAAATAAATGTGAGCATAAATAAATAAAAAAAATAGCTGAAATAAAAATTGAATAAATAAATGTGAGCATGAACAAATAAAAAAAATAGTTTAAATTAAAAGTGAGAGTTAGTCCAAAAAATACAAAAACACAAAAAAACAACAAAACTTACATAGAGCTCTACAAAAATAAATAAATGTGAGAATGAACAAATAAAAAAAATATCTGAAATGAAAATGATACAAAAAATACAAAAAACAAAAAAAAAAAAAAAAAAAAACTTACATAGAGCTCTACACAAAAATAAATAAATATGAGCATTAATAAATAAAAAAAATAGCTGAAATGAAAATTTAATAAAAAAATGTGAGCATAAACAAATAAAATAAATAAATAAATAAATGTGAGCATGAATAAATAAAAAAAATAGCTGAAATAAAAATTAAATAAAAAAATGTGACCATGAACAAATAAAAAAAATAGAAGTGAGAGTTTGTACAAAAAAACAAAAAAAACAACAAAACTTACATAAAATTCTGCACAAAAATAAATAAATGTGAGCATGAACAAATAAAAGAAATAGCTAAATGAAAAGACTACAAAAAATAAAAAAAACAAAAAAAACAAACAAAACTTACATAGAGCTCTGCACAAAAATAAATAAATGTGAGCATAAATAAATAAATAAAATAGCTGAAATAAAAATTAATTAAATAAATGTGAGGATGAACAAATAAAAAAAATAGCTGAAGTTAAAAGTGAGAGTTAGTGTAAAAATAAAAAAAAAACAAAAAAACAACAAAACTTACCTAGTTCTGCACAAAAATAAATAAATATGAGCATGAACAAATAAAAAAAATAGCTGAAATGAAAACGTTACAAAAAATACAAAAAAACAAAAAAAAAAAAAAAAAGAACAAAACTTAAATAGAGCTCTACACAAAAATAAATAAATGTGAGCATGAATAAAAAAAATAGCTAAAATGAAATATGAACAAATAAATGTGAGCATGACCAAATAAAAAAATAGCTAAAAATAAAAGTGAGAGATAGTACAAAAAATACAAAAAAACAAAAAAACAATAAAACTTACATAGAGTTCTGCACAAAAATAAATAAATGTGAGCATAAATAAATAAAAAAAATAGCTGAAATGAAAAGGCTACAAAAAATACAAAAAAAAACAAAAAAAAAAGAACAAAACTTACGCTCTGCATAAAAATAAATAAATGTGAGCATGAATAAATAAATAAAATAGCTGAAATTAAATGTGAGAGTTAGTACAAAAATACAAAAAAAAAACAAAAAAACAACAAAACTTAAATAGAGTTCTGCACAAAAATAAATAAATGTGAGCATGAACAAATAAAAAAAATAGCTGAAATGAAAAGGCTACAAAAAATACAAAAAAAAAAACAAAAAAAAAAGAACAAAACTTACATAGAGCTCTGCACAAAAATAAATAAATGTGAGCATTAATAAAAAAAAAACTGAAATGAAAAGTGAATAAATAAATGTGAGCAATGAACAAATAAAAAAATAGCTAAATGAAAAGTAAAAGGTAGGGAGTGAGTGAAAATGACATTTTATATAGACACGGATTTGAAGTAGGGTTTGATAATATTTATTATTTTTAAATATAACTAATTTGAATTCCCTTAAATTTCGTTATTATTGTTTGTATAATAAAAATTAATTAATTTATCCATTAAATATATCAATAAAAAATGTAGATTCTCTCTTATCATTAATTTTAGTAGTATAATAGAAATAAACGTAATTAAAGGAGATAAATAAGGAATAAATGTTATATTTTGAATATTTCAAAGTCAATATTTACGGAGATTATATTAAAAATATTATAAATGTAAATTATATTATATAAATAAATAAATAATTATACTAATTAATTAAAAATAATTACGCTAATTAATTACACTAAAAATAATATTTATTATATTAAGAAGATTATAAATGTAAATTATATTATATAAAGAAAGAAAGAAATAATTACACTAATAAATTAAAAATAATTGCGCTAATTAATTAAAAATAATTATGCTAATTAATTACACTAAAAATAATATTATTAATATAAATTATATTATATAAATAAAGAAATAAATAATTACGCTAATTGATTAAAAATAATTGAAATAATTAATTAAAAATAATAATTATCTAATTAATTACTTAAAAATAATTAAACTAATTAATTAAAAATAATAATTATCTAATTAATTACGCTAAATTAATTAGGCAAATATTTGTAATTGATTATTATTTTATCTAATTAATTAAGTTAAAAATAATAATTAATTTCAAATAATTGCCTAATTAATTAAAAATAATTACACTAATTAATTACGCTAAAAATAATATTGAATTATATTAAGAAAAATATAAATGAAAATTATATTATATAAAGAAATAAATAATTACGCTAATTAATCAAAAATAATTGTTTCAATTAATTACGCTAAAAATTCTAATTAATTACGTTAAAAATAATAATTAATAATGACCAGTGTGAACACAAATTTAATCTAACGGTGCTTGTTTAATAATAGGTGTGAACACAAAAAAATCAAACGGTGAAATATACGACACCTCGAACAATTGCTAGCTGAATTATATATTATAAGGATATACAAAATATTGAAATTTTAACAATACTAATTTTAGTTTTTCATTATTTTAAGTTTCTTATTTTGAATTTAATTTCAGTTCAGTTCAGTTCAGTTCAGGTCCATCCAGTTCAGTTCAGTTCAGATCTATTCAGTTCAGTTCAGTTCAGTAAAGTTCAGTTAGTTTCAGTCCAAAAAAACAGAGCCTACATCAAACTTGACCTAAGTGTAAGTACAAGCACACCTCGAGATGGGCTAGTACTCAGGCCTGTTCTTGAATTTACAAAGGCCCTAAGTAAAATATCATAAATGGGCCCAAACTTTAAATTTTTTAAAAACAAATGTTTATTTACATTTTTATAATTTTTTAACAAGATTATTAAGAACATAATGTAATTATATAAAAGTATATATATATTTTAAATGGACTCCTAAAAAATGGGGGCCATAAGCCCTGCTAGTACCAATATTCAACTAATCAATTACTGAAATAAAATTATAACATCACCAAATGATACTATTAGTCATGTCTGAATAAATTATTCATACTTTATTTATAATTTATAAAAAAAATGTGTATAATTAATTGAAATAAAAATAGTAGTTTATTTTTATTTACGATCTAGATTAAAAAATTACAATTATTTTGTTATGAATAAACTCTTGCGTTTGAGAGAAAAAATTAAAACTATTTTTTCTAGATTTTTTAAATAACAATTTTTTTATTAAAAAGTAAAAATAAAATAAAAAATATAAATAAAATTGGGTTTTAATTTTTTTTTTTTGAGAAATAGAATATTATAGTGAAATATTTATTTAAAAAAGTGTAATTATTATTTTGAGATATAAATAATACTCCGTACTTCTTTTGTTCATAATCAAATGTTTTTTATTTTTTGATACTTAGTTTAAAAAATAATTTATTTTATTTTGCAAATAAAAAATAGTTTGCAAATGTTTCACATAAATAAATATTATTTTTCTGTAATTTGCATATGAAGTTGTTTTATTAGTGTCACGCTCCGAAATTCGGTTTCAATTTGTCGATTTTATGTACAAAAATCACATAAAATCCGCTACTTTTAGACCCTACTTTCTATTTTGAAAAAAATGTCGTCGATCCGGAAAACGATTTTAACTAAAAATAACGTATTTTAATCAATTTTTATTTAGTATTACTATTTAATTGGTATGAATTTTTAATTGTAACTAGTTATAAATTTAATAAATATGAGTATATGATAATGAATTATTTTCAAATTTTATTTAATTATTTATTATATATGCATTAAAATTAATGTTTGTTTAACTATTTTTGTATGAATATTTGTAATTAATTATAATATTAATATAATTTAATCTTATCCTAATTATAATATTATATAAATAATATTTAAGCATTGTTTTACTTAAAATAATTGATATTAATAATTTTTTATTTAACATTTTTTTTAGTTGTTACAATTAAATTGAATAGAAGTTGAACCAAATGAATTCAACTGAAATTATTTTAAAAAATAATTACATGAATAAAAATATGTAAATATGAATCTTGACTATTGATCGCTAATTAATGCGAATTAAAAAAAAACAAAAACAAAAAAAACAATGACCATTTTATAAAATGGGTTGATTACGAAAATAACCTTCATTTAATTTCTACTATAGACCCAAATTATATTACTAATATTCCTTTTTTTAATAATTATTTATTTATTTCGCAAAATTTGAAGTACAATTATAATTACTTTATGCTCTTCACGTCCTTCCTCTTGAATTTATTTATTTTATGCTAATATAAAAATAAAAATAAATACAACACCGTATAATACCCTTTATTACAGCTACTTATTACTCATTAAGTGGACTTTTATAGAAATCACTAATCTCACAGGTCAACTTCACATAGAACAAACGATACAGTTTCAGTCTTCATTAACACGATTCGTTTTTTCATATTCTTCCAAAAACAAAAAAGAGATTTTTGTTTTCTTTTATACATCATTAAATTTCACAAACCCTTTTTTTATTCAATTTTTTCCCCATTTTTTCCCACCATTTTCTCAACGATTCTTGAAAGGGTTCTTGCTCTGTAATGGATTCTTGAGATTCGACTCTGCAAAATCATGGGTTTCAAGAAAGACCATCAAGTTAGGTAATTTTCCTTCTTTTTAATTTTTTTTTTTACTACCTTTTTATGTAAATTTGAGTGATGGGGTTTTGTTATTTTTTATTTTTATTTGTATTATTTTTGAATTTAGGTTCCACATTGAAGAAAAACGGAATCTTGAAACATTCTTGGAGAAAAACGAGGAAAAAACACAGCTGCCCGTGTACAGAAACCCAGCCCCATCTCGGAAACTCGAAGGTGGGCCCCCACCGAAATTCGGTAGTTCAAGAATCTACCCGGAAGGGCAGGTGGAGGAGTCGGAGAAGAAAGCGATCCTCGACCCTGGGAGTGATACTGTCCTCAAATGGAACAGAGTGTTCTTGTTTTCCTGCTTGGTCGGGCTCTTCATGGATCCCTTGTTTTTCTACCTGCCTTCCGTGGTGAATCGAGGAAAATCGTCGTGTATGCAGAAGGATTTGAATCTGGGCATCATAGTTACATGTGTTCGGACAGTGGCGGATGTGTTCTATTTGTTGCACGTGGTCTTGAAGTTCAGGACTGCTTACGTTGCTCCGAGCTCGAGGGTGTTTGGGAAAGGCGAACTTGTCATGGATCGAACTAAGATCGCCAAGAGGTATTTGAAAACACAGTTCTTTGTGGACTTGATTGCTGCACTGCCTCTTCCTCAGGTCAAACTTCAATACCGATTCGTATTCTTATTTTTCATTTTTTTTTTTGTGATTTTGTATTTGCCTTTTTTTGTTTCCGAAATGATTGATGAGATGTTGCTGACTCCTAACCGGCTCCGGATAGATGATTATCTGTAAAAGAAGCTTGTGTTATTTTAGTTTTTTTTTCATGATAGAATCTCATATAATCGGGTTTCGAATAAGATTTTCACCACTTCTTTCATGTAATATATACACACACATATTATTGTACTACTATGAACTTTCGTATTTCTATTATTAGATATAATTATGATTGTTTTTTTGTCATTTATTGCATATATGTTTCTGAATCTTATGTATGTAAGTTTTAAAATTTCATATATTTATTTATTATAAATTTGTATAGTATTGTTAAAATCTCTGTGTGTAGTGTTTTTATATCTTTCAATCATGTGTATATTTAATTTACCAAACCATGGATGGTTAGGATACTTGTCTCGATAAGATTCTACTGAGGTTGATTTAACTTTCGTTGATTACAAAACTGTCTTGAGGTTTGATCTAATTACATATTGACCCCTCGCTTCGTTGGGTATTTGTAAGGTAAATACAAACCTGAATAAAGTGAGTGCAATAACACTTTAAGAAGATGCTGGTAACTTTGAAATACAAACTCGGTTTTTGAGTCACTGGTCTAAACTATGCTATCTCTTAGTCTTACTCGAGCATTTTCTTCCTTTTGCGATTATTTAATACAATTATCTGTTTATTCTGCCTCTTGCAGATTGTTATATGGTCCATATTACCGGCAATTAGAAGCTCACACGCCGATCATACCAACAATGCCCTTGTCCTGATCGTCCTTCTACAGTATATTCCCAGATTATATCTCATTTTCCCATTGAGCTCTCAAATTATCAAAGCTACTGGCGTTGTCACAAAAACAGCTTGGGCTGGCGCTGCTTATAATCTTCTGCTCTACATGTTAGCAAGCCATGTACGCCAATAGGCCTACTCAAAGTTTTCAATCATAGCTGAATCATTTTTTATGGAATTAGCCTAATTAGAAAGAAATGCATGTTACATTTCGAAGTTACAAGTACCCCATTTTGATTTTATTTTTCACTTTTTTCGTAAAATTCTTACAGAACCGATTTGGTCAACTTCAAAAATTACAGAAAAAAAAAAATCTTCAGGTTACACTCTTATATTTTCTACTAGCTGTTAGGGGAGCTTACAAAATTGTTGACATTACCAAATACATCCCTAAAATTTTCTAAATATTACAAATATTCCTCAATGTTCATTTTAGTTTTGCACCCTCAATTTTCCTAAATATTGCAAATAACCAGATGAAAGTTGGGTCTATTTGTAATTTTTGGAAAGGCGAGGGGTGTAACTGTAAAATTTTAGGATGCCAGCAAATTTGATTATACTTGTCAACTAATGGTTGGGCCAAAATGTAAATGAAAACAAACCACAAGTGTGGTATTTATAATTTTCGAAGTTGCTTGTATTTTTCTTATGTAATACTCAAACTTCAGGTATAGTTTTTGTAATAATTCCTTTTAGGTTCTTTTAATTTTAAAAGTTAAATGGACCTTTATGTACTTAAACTAAACCTCCAATAGTTTATGACATTACTATTCCTTTCAACATTATACTAGTTTTTTTTTAAAAATGATTTAGCTTCAATGTGTAGGTGTTAGGGGCTTCTTGGTACTTGCTGTCAATCGAGAGACATGCTACATGTTGGAAATCGGCTTGCAGGGATGAATTTAACAGCACAGGCTGCTCTGTCCGATTTCTTGATTGCGGCACTTTAGGACATGGTGAAAGAGAACTGTGGGTAAACAGCACACTTGTCTTCTCAAAGTGCGACCCCGAAGATACTTCCTATTTTAATCACGGAATATTCGGAAATGCTGTTGCAAACAATGTCGTGTCATCCAAATTTGTCGAGAAGTACTTCTACTGCTTATGGTGGGGTTTACAGAACTTAAGGTATGATCCCAAGCTTCTTTGATTTTTAAGATTGCTCGATTTCATTTGAAATATGACAAAAAATGATAACAACCGAGAAGTTCCGGACCTCAAGTTGTAAATTTCAGTTACTTTTGAGGTTTTTGTAATCGGGCTACTAAACCTCAAAGAGATTTTGTTGTTTTCGTGACAGTTCTTATGGTCAGACATTGACAACAAGCACGTTTATCGGTGAAACTTTGTTTGCGATACTCATTGCCATCTTAGGACTCGTTCTGTTTGCTCACTTGATTGGGAATATGCAGGTATAAATTTTAGAATTCGATGTTCCTATTTTCGATTCTTTCTTTACGACTTCATATGTTCTTGGATTAGACTGACCTTCTTGTGTTCTGTATGTAAGACCTACATGCAATCCATCACAGTGAGACTCGAGGAGTGGAGGCTCAAGCGACGAGACACCGAGGAGTGGATGAGACACCGTCAGCTTCCTCAACCTCTTCAACAACGCGTGCGTCGTTTCATGCAGTACAAATGGTCCACAACGAGAGGAGTCGACGAAGAGAGCATCCTCCGTGCCTTGCCTGTCGATCTCCGACGTGACATTCAGCGCCATCTCTGTCTTGCCCTCGTTCGTCGTGTAAGATCCTCACATTCCTTTGATTTCAGCAACTTTATCAAAAGATTTATGTTCAACTTCGACTTCTCTATAGGTTCCGTTTTTCTCGCAAATGGACGATCAGCTCGTCGACGCCATATGCGAGCGTCTCGTGTCCTCCCTGAGCACCCAGGGGACCCACATCGTCCGAGAGGGTGATCCGGTCACCGAGATGCTCTTCGTCATCCGTGGGACCCTCGAGAGCTCCACCACCAACGGGGGCCGCTCTGGTTTCTTCAACTCGACAACCTTAAAACCGGGCGACTTCTGCGGAGAGGAGCTGCTCGCGTGGGCCCTCCTCCCAAGGTCAACCCTGAACCTTCCTTCCTCCACGAGAACCGTGAAAGCAGTCAACGAGGTCGAGGCTTTCGTCCTCAGGGCCGAGGACCTGAAATTCGTGGCCAATCAGTTCAGGCGGCTCCACAGCAAGAAGCTGCAGCACACGTTTAGGTACTACTCCCACCATTGGAGGACGTGGGCCGTGTGCTTCATTCAGGCCGCATGGCATCGCCACATGAGGAGGAAAATGGCTAAGAGTCTTAGTATGCAGGAGTCGTTTTCTTTGTTGTTATCGGACGAAGAAGATAAATACGATGATGAGCTGTCTGTGAATGGAAGCTTAGGTTCGCAGCAGGTCAGACAGAATTTCGGAGTGACGATATTGGCTTCGAGATTCGCTGCCAACACGAGAAGGGGAGCTCAGAAGGCTAAGGATGTGGAGCTGCCTAAGTTTCGGAAGCCTGAGGAGCCGGATTTCTCGGCCGATCCGGACGAGGAGTAGTTTCGGTTATTAACCGCCCCACCCACCCCTGAAGTTTAGTTTAATCACGAAAAAACCCCATTAGTGATTCGAAATTACAAGTACCCTCTTGGTAATTGTGTATTCTTTAAAGGTTGCACCATAGTTTAAAAAAGATGCAAACTACAAGGGGGCGTTTGTAATAGATTGAGGGGGTATTTTGTAATTTTTGAAAAATAATTGTATATTTTGGTAATTAGGTCAAACCTCTGGGTGATTTTTTGTAATATAACCTAGTTCTGAACAAGTACCACATACAGGTGTTTTGTGTGTTTGTTTTCTAACACAGTTTTAGTTTAACTGTGTTTGAACAAATGATATAATCAGGTCCGGTGGGTCTCCAACCTCCCTAGTCTTCGACACTAGTGATTGATTAAGCTCGAGTAATACTCTGATGGCACACTAGTGATGAAGTTAATGTACATGAAATTTTGCTTGGGTTGATGTTTACTTTTATATATATCGTTATTTATTCGAGTATTATACATGTGAAATACAGTATTTTTTTTCTTCATTGATTGAAATACAGTATGTTTTTTCTTTCAAAAATAAGCATCAGTTACTACACAAAACAAACTTGTACAAATATGCTCTTCCTTTCTCTTTCTTACTTTCCCTGTTTAGAAAGTATAGACATCAAAATCCATGTATTGTGCAGTGCGACTTCAAGTTGCCAACGAACGAAAGCTCTCTTGTGATTTCTTCCGTCAAGTATCTTATCTCATTTACTATGTGTTTCCACATCCGATGTAATCTTGATCGGCAGCTTGTTTCGTTTCTGCTGATATTTTGCGACCGAATACCAAACCCCACCAGCAGTGTTGATCACTAGTCCGGTGACGTTCAAGGCATGCACTGGGACTCCTCCCAGTATGAAAAAGCCGAGGGTCTAACGTGAAATAGGAAGAAAAAAAACAGCATCTTTAGCAAATCAAGACACTCTTTAAAGGGTTGAATTTCAAATCTACCCTTGAGGTTTTGGCAAATGTAAGTTTGATATGTATTGTAAATTGTAATTAACCCTGTAACATACCGTGGAGCCGACTCCCTTGAGGACACCGACTATTGTAGTTGTTAAAGCTGAGTTGACAATCGTGCACAAGAACATGGTGTAGTTCAAGACTATAGCCATCACCAGGGAAAGAAGAAGAAGAATCGAAAATGATAACAAGGTACTCTGTCACCATTGAAAAATAAAATTAACTGGAGAAGTAAAAAATAAAATTGAAAAAATTACATGTCGATGTAATTTAGAGGTACTAACCTTTGCAAAAAGTATCGACAAAGAATTAGGAAATTCTCCAGTAGCTATGATGAGGAATAAAAGAAAAGGCAGCGACAAAATGCTGTTGTATAACATGATTTCAACAGAGGTTAGCCCATCCTCGGCGCCCGATTTCTCTACTAATACAAGGTACATGGTCTGCAAATAAAAAAAATAGGTGAGACTAACAACACTCTAAAGTCTAAATAACCTCAAAACAAGGCTGAAAACGGTATTTATTAGTACAAAATACAGACAAAAATGGTGAATTACATAAACTACCCCTGAGATAATCACAACAAGAACACTTGAGGTTTGGTAGTCAGTATTAAACTTTACCTACTTCATAAACAAAAACATTTCAAACATCCCCTAATACATTTGTTAAAGTATAACGGATTCACAAGTACCCCTTTTAAATTTAACACAATAAGAAATCATAGGTAAAATGAAAAAAAAAAACTCACGTCATGGGCAGAATTTCTAATTCACCCTATACAAAATCTTAAAAAGAATAAATGTAAAGATTTCCTATGTCTATCAATAGCAAATAATTAAGGAAATGCGAAAAAAAGCACACCTGAAAAAAAACAGAAGTGAAGGCCAAGCCATATCCAAAAAGATCAAAGGAAAAATCTCCGAACGCTGCTATAAGAACTCCAGCTGCAGTTAGAAGCACAGACAGAATGACCTGAAAAGTAGCACAAAAACGATATACATTTACATATATTGCCGAAAAAAAGATGAATAATTATCTGTTATTGCAATATCAAGGAAACAACATTAATAGCAAAACCCAAGATTTTCTTTTCATGCAAAAGGGCAAGTTGCAAAGTCCAATAACATGAATTAAAAAAAATATATAAACCTGAGTTGTGGGCCTCCCTTTCCCGTAAAAGAATCCAGCAATAAGTACAGCGAGCGGCGTAAGCCTTTTGATGGCTATGTACATTGGAATATTTACTCCTTTCAAACTCGCTAACGCAAACGCTACATTCGCATTGTAGAATAAGGACACTAGTAGAAGCTTCTTTGCCGTCTCTACATTAAATCCTCTGGCTTTTGTGTAACCCATTGTTCTACCAAACCGTATAAGCACAGCTGTCATCAATTGCTGATAACAGCTCACACATTACAAAGAAAACTCCGATCAATGATTTATACATAAGAAATAAAAAAAAAAAGTATTACGTATAGTTTTTGTGTACCTGAAGAGTGAGAAGAGTCATTGAGTAAGCATACTGCATGAGCACAGCTTTGTTGATGAAAACCATAGCCATTGAAGCAACCCCATATGACACGGCAGCAAATAAACTGCATATTCGAATAAGGTAAACGTGAACTTCGGTTTTGGTTCAATTTCGTAATTCCCAATTAATAATATACAATGTAGCAATGGAGCCAAGGGTGGAAATCAACAATGATTTCATTCGAACAGAGGTAGCTTTCGGGTTGATTATAAAACCTGTCTAGGGTGTTTAGACTAATTACAAGATACGCTCGTTTCTCTTTCACAAAGTGTATCCGCGAAAGGCCCCATTTGTTTTTGGGGTAATATCATCTCCCATAGTTCTGGGTAGTTTTTCTAATCATCCCATTGTTTATACATGAATTCGATAACAAGGCCCAGTTCGCCCCCCACCCCCCTCGTTCGAAAATAAGTAGTTTTCGCCTTTTCGGGTTCATTACAATTACAAAATTATCACACACTACAAATGCAGCATAGCAAATGAACTAAAGTCAATCAGAAAGTAACAGAAATCGATTCCATCTCTAATCACTATTCACTAACCTCAAATATGAAGTTGGATCCATGTTTTGATCCATCCAGAAGAACAAATAAGTCAACCGATCTTTCGGCGAAAACGAAGAACTCGAAACCCCCAATACTTGATTCAGCTCCGATTACTGCAACCCCATTAGATCCAACATCACCTACTCGTCCGGAAAAATAAAATAAAATCAAGAAAAACACATTATAACCCAGAACGAATTAAATCGAAAATAAATAAATTAAAAGACATTTTCTCTCTCTTCTACCTCAGATCGAGAAAAGGTGGGGGTGGGTTTTGAGTTTTGAGGGGTGAATTTCTGAAACCAGTGGGAGTGTAATTAAGTGAAAACGGTGGGTCGTGATTCGTGAAGAAAGGTGAAATCATGAGATTCATTGTAAAAAAAAATAAAATTAAAAAAATGTACTAATACATGAGATCCAATTCCGCGGTAAAAAATATGTGGAAAAACCGTGGAAAAAAGGCATCGTAATGGGAGGCGAGCTTCACGGGTCGACTGCTTTTTCCATTTTTTACTATTTGCATAGGGGAAGGGAAGGAAATAACCTTTCCATTTTTACCCTTTCCATTTTCCAGTAAGAGTATAAAAAATAAAAATGATGTTTGGGAGTTGACGTATATTTGTCCCAAAATGTAAAACTCTTGATTTTTTGTATTAAAATATGAATTTATACTTGTAAAGTACCCGAGTTGGTAGAGTAGAAAAGCCTAAGAGTAAGAGAGGTCCCGAGTTTGAATTTTTTGCTAACATTTTTTGGGTTGATCCTTTCACACTCAGCTTGTCCAACCTAATTTACTAGTAGGGGTTGATCCTTTCACACTGAGCTTTCACACTAAGGCTCGGCCTATAAAAGCTCGGCTCGGCTTGGCTCGTTTATTAAATGAGTCAGACTTAAACTTTTTTAAAAGCTCGTTTATATAAAAAAGCCAGACTTAAGCTCTATTCCAAGTCTTTTAGACTTAACAGGTCGGCCTATTTAATATATATATATATATATATATATATATATATATATAATATTAATAAAATATATATCTAATTTTAAGGACAAATAATATTTTTAATTTTTGTTTTTTCTAAGTAAATATTAATCACTATTCTATGATTTTTATTCTACATCGGTAGAAATTTAAAATTGAAATGTGATTATCCTATATTGATCGGAGGATACTTTTTTAACATTATTTGTATTTACAAAATGTTGTTCACTTTTTTTATTATTATTAATTATTGAATAGTTAATTGTTAAAAATAATTATATAAAATAAATTAAATATAGTGAAATTTATTTAAAATATTTTTAATTGAAACTTAGATTTATTCATTACATCGAGTTGAAGTTAAAATTGTACTTAAAAAGGTTTTTAAAAGGCTTTCAGGTCGGGCTTATTTACAAAAAAGGCTTAGGCCGAACCTCTTAAAAAAGCTTATGATAGGTACTAGGCCAGGCTTGAGCCTAAATTTTTTACACCAGGTTCAGACCTATTTAAGCAAAGCTCGGCTCGGCTCAGCTCGTTCCCACCCCTATTTACTAGACTATTACGTTCTGTCTAAGGGTTTTGAGATAACTATTAACTACGTTCATTTCGAAAGTTTACCAAAAGTGCACTCAAATAAAGAAACTATTGCCATTTCCTTATCCAATAATTTTTATCACTTTTATACTTTTTTTTGTTTGTTGAAAAACTCAATATAGTGCTGTATATATAATATTTCATGAGATGATCATATAACCAGTAAAAAAAACTAATTTAACTTCCATCTTTTTAATAATAATAATTTTTAAGAAAAGTCATAACTATTTACGAGAAAGGTGGCGCCACTTTTACTTCTCCAATCCCATTCCCATGGGGTCGACATTAGATTTCTTATCAATTTTTATTTGTCTTTCATGCTCAAAATCTGCATTGGAGTCTATATATATGACGTGACATGCATGGTCTTAATTATTTGGGCTAATTAATCTCACACATTACAATTAGATTGTAAAAATTAATTAATGTAATTGGAGTTGAAAACGTACCAACAAATTCCGGAGTGGTGTTGTCCACTAACCAATCCATCTTCTCAATGTAATTTTAGTATATATTAATATAATCCAAATATGGATAAAGGAAAAACGTCAATATCATGAAATGCAAAGTTATTTTTGACCCGTGCTATCCGGGGTTCATAGTTTTTATTAGTGTTTGAATTTTATTTAAATTTAATGTTGAAAATAATAAGAAAGGGGTCAAAAGAAGAAGCCGAGAGATTCATCTTTTGAGTTCCGTTCGCTACTTCAAAAAGTTATGAAAAAGAAGACGAGAAAAATAAAATAATTATTTTATTTTTATAAGTGTGCATAATTAGTTGAGAAATCTGAAAAATGAAAGTGTGCATAAATAGTTAGAGATTAAATCACATTTGGTCCTGTAAATACTGCTGATTCCACATTCAATCATTTATTTGTTAATTTCATCAAATCCAGTTCTTCCCGCTCAATTTCCACCGGGAAACTCACGTGCTGGTCACGTGCGTGCAGACGTGGCGGTCATCAGGGGAGGCTTGCTGACGTGGCTTGAGATTAAATCACATTTAGTCCTGCAACTTAGGTTGATCCCACGTTAGGTCATTTTTTTGTTCAAAAAATCAAATCTCATCATTTCTGGTTAATTTACACCGGAAATTGCACGTGTAGATAGGGATGTCAATCGGGTCAGCCCACTCGGGCTATCAAGTTACTTCAGTTCGGCCAGAAATTTTTTCGGGCTGAAAATTTGTAGCCCTAACCCTAAAATCTTCGATCTCGGGCTGGAAAAAAATAATATTATATAATAAAAAATAATTTTTAATACCAAATTAAATTTAATATTAATAAAATATTAATATTTAATAATTATTATTATAATTCTAATATTTAAATTATACTATGGTTTGAATCCTCTATCAACCGAAAAATATTTTGAATTTCCTAACAATGCTGAGATGACAGGTTGTGGGACCATATTTACTCTCCACATCAGCAAGCCGCCGGAGTCGACCGCCACCTGTACTGTTGGAAAGTATCTTTCAAATCCTACGTGTGCAATCGATTAAGTTAGATGGTCATCTTTGGATGTTAATTGATATATTGATAATGTTATTTATTGCTTAGAGCAATATTATATTGATCAATTATCAAACTTACAAGGTCAAACACGAGCTGGAAGTTTAACTGTTAATTGCTGAAAATTATTGATTTAGAATCAATATATATAAACTAGATTTATATAAATAAATTATGTGAATTTAATAAAGTGTGACATGTCTTATGGTATGACATGTCATGCCACTTAAATAGATGTCTTGGAGACATCTATGGCTGACGTGGCAAGGGGAGGTCAAAGGTATGACCTTACAAATACCATTGATGATAGTCAGAAAATCGTGCTGTCTAGCTATCCAATAATTATAGATATTTAGGGGATTGAGTAGTGAATAATGTATTTTTGCTCTCTAGAATTTTTTTTGGAGAAATGTGTCCACCCTTAATGACATTCAATACCTACTATTTATAGAGATTACAGATTAGGGATACTAAAATAAATTAATGGGCCTGACCCAAAAATAAGCCCAACAGGCTAAGCCCGGCCCAAGGAGACTTCACCTCGCGATCTTGATCCGGGCTGGAGTGAGGCGGTGGGATTGAAATCGTGCTCGCCTGCCGATCATGAAAATCATCTCCTCTCCCGAGCTGCTCTATCTTGTATGTTCGTGTTTACTCATTTTACATGCTTCCGCACACACGAGTGAGGTAATCGAGCGATTGGATCGACATAAAAAACCTTCATGTACATCACGTGACCCACAAGTGCAATTTCCGGTGTAAATCAACCGGAAAAGATGAGATTTGATTTTTTGAACAAAAAAAAGGATCAAATGTGAGATCAGCCTAAGTTGGAGGACCAAATGTGATTTAATCTCAAGCCACGTCAGCAAGCCTCCCCTGATGACCGCCACGTCAGCACGCACGTGACCATCACGTGAGTTTCCCGGTGAAAATTGACCGGGAAGGACTGGATTTGATGAAATTAACAAATACAGAACTAAATGTGGGATTGAGAATATTTACCGGACCAAATGTGATTTAATCTCAAATAGTTATAAAATTGTGCATAAATGGTCTTAAGACCGATGATGTATTAATAAATAAAATCTCATTCGAATGTTTATTCTATGATTTCTACCTCATACTTGAAATTGAAAATCCATGTGAGTATGTGACTACGTGAGAGTCAACTACTTATATAAGTATTTTTCATAGTGAAACAACACATGCATGCATGATCATTTAAGATGAAATTTTGAGAAAAAAAAATCTTTGAAATTTATTACTACTCACATTCTCGATTCTCGTACGTGAATCTCATTAAATTAAATCCCATGAAAAGCCGATGATAAAACACAAAAAATGTTAAAAAAAAAGAAAAATCTAGAGAAATAGGTTTGTTAGATTGTATCCAAATTTTTAGTGGTAAATTAATTGGAGTTAGAATTATTAAATTTTTTTGTCTTATTTACGTAATGGTCTCTGAACTTGTTTTCTCGTCGTTCTTTTCCTGTATTTCTTGACAAAATTAAAATAAAAATCATGTCGCACTTGATTGACATGTGGCATCCAAAATATTACAAAACGCATTAATTATAAGCAAGTAAATGATAGGGAGAAAATAATTCTAACTCAATTAATTGATCTGAAACGGTTGATTAGCTCCACTAAAAGCCAACGCTCAAATAACTACTTGGATTAACATAAAATTAATCCGTCACACCTATGTATAGGAGCATTTACTAGTATTGTTTTTATAAAGTCAACGAGGGTCATATTCGTCATAATAATAAAAAGTCATCTTTAGGCCTGTCAATTTGGACACAACCCGATAACACGACTCGAAACCCGCACGAAATAAAGCGAGTTGAACCCGCACGATTAAAAAGTGGGTCAACGGCAGGTCAACCCGCCATGACCCATTTATTAAATGGGTCAATCGCGAGTCGACCTGCGAACCCGAAATTAACCCGTTTAACCCATTTATTAAATTAATTTTAGTTATTATATTATAATAATACATTATTTATTAAATAAATAATATTAATATATTATTTGTTTAAAAAGATCCATTAATTCTTTTTTTTTTACTATTAAATTTACAAAAACATGCATTCTCTTACAATTAGAGTTATCATAAAATGTTACATTACACGTTTACATTATATATGTCATTATTTTAAAAATTAAATTATTTTATAATATTTTTATTTATAAAAATGTAAAATTTTAATGTTAAAATTAAATGGGTTGAAAACGGGCTATAAATGGGTAACCCGTTTATAAATAGGTTGGATTTGGGTTTAATTTTTCGACACGATTATTAAATGGGTTGGGTTTGGGTTTATGTTTTGTCACCCGCGAATACCTTTGACACGACACGAACCCGACCCAACACGACCCATTGACACCCCTAGTCATCTTATACGCAGTTTTTAACCATAATTTTGTCGAAGAGAACCTAATTATTGATATCCAATTGATTGTTATTTTATTGCAACTTATAATAATCATTAAAATGTGTTTAAAAATTGCCAATAATAAGTGTAAGCAATTAAATTGTTTGTTAATTAAGTTGAGGAATAAAAAATTAAATATGTGGTATATATAATTAATAGGCTTAATTAATCGCAACTATTTATATATATATATATATATATAATAACATGTCCATCCAACTAATCTTATTCACTATGTCGACGTTTAACCAATCATTTCAGTTTTCTTTATTGTTTATAACTTCCTTTTTTATATATTAATTAGTTGATTAATTAATTAATTAAGCTACAATTTCTCTTGAACCAACCCATGATGTATTATCTAATTATAGTATGGAAAAATGACGTGCAAGTATATGTATATATATATATACACACATCTTGTAAGTATATTGTCATATTTGATGAATATTTTTTAAGTGATTTATTTAGACATTTATATTACTACATTAACTGAATAAATCGGATTATTTTGATAATATTGAGAAATTAATTAAGGATGCAATTTTATTTTTTCTGGATTTAATTATGTAAGTGTGTGTATATATATGTTGTGTGTTTTTATATAAAAATATAATAAAGAAAATATTGAAAGAGTTGATAATATAGAGAAATTAAGAATGCACACATATAATAAATAAAATATTGAAAGAGCCGCCAATAATAATAAATAGAGTAAATAAATTGAAAGTTGAATTGAATTTTTTTTCGATGGTTTACCTTATTAATGTTTAATTTAATTTAAATAAAAATAATAAAAGTGTGCTGTGACACTACAATATTTTTTTTATCGTTTTATAAAAAAAATAGTGAAAATGATGTGATCATTAATATTATGGGGGAATTATGGATTGGGGCACTTCTAACAATAGTATTATATCTACTACCTATATTTTTTCCTAATTCTGATATAAGGCAGTGTTACATTATTAACCTTTTCAATGTACTTCGTATTAATTAAAATAACTACTTATCAAAACCTAATATACAAAAAAAATGTTTCTAATATTCTCGCTCAAATTTTCCACAAAACTACGGTAGAAATCGTATTATAACATGCCACCCTTTATTCCTTACTACACACTAAACTATGGGAGCCGAGGGTTGCAAATCACTCTCATAATATCCATGGCCTGGAGACGAAAACCCTACTCACTCCCCCACAAGATACTATGGGAGTGATATATATTTCCCTTATCAAAATACTATTCAATATTATTATCATTTTATATTGTTGTTAAATTTTAGTTATTTGTTCATAACAATGGCCTGGAGACGAAAACCCTACTCACTCCCCCACAAGATACTATGGGAGTGATATATATTTCCCTTATCAAAATACTATTCAATATTATTATCATTTTATATTGTTGTTAAATTTTAGTTATTTGTTCATAACAATCAATTCATTGAATATATATAAAAAGTGAAATATCACAACAATTTCGCATAGAAATAATACAAGAAACTTATATCTAACATAGATATTAAGAAGTTAATAGAAATCAAATACAAAAAACTTATCATAGATATTAAGAAGTTGATAGAAACCAAATACCAAACTAAAAATATCATAGATATTAAGAAATTGTCATGAATATCATGTAAAATAATATTATAGAAATCTATCATAAATATGAAAGATTTCTCATAAATATCAGATAATTAGAAATTAGAAATCTACCATAAGTTGAAATCTACCATAGATATAGAAAAATAAGTAAAAGAAAATAAAAACTATCATAGATATAGACTAATATTAAAATCAAAACAAACTATCATAGTAATAGCAACTAAAATTAGTTTGAAAACGATAACTATAATATAAATACATAGATATAGATCAATATTAAAATCAAAACAAACTATCATAGTACTAACAACTAAAATTAGTTTGAAAACGACAACTATAATATAAATACATATGTACCCAAATTATGTAATGCAAATATTTTTTTTTTGCGCAATATATTTTGATATTATATACATATATATAATCTGAATGGTTGCGCAAATATATTTTACCAAATATATTATTGCTCAAATATATTTACATGCAAATATATTTATATATATTTAGTAAGCTTAATATTAGTGAATATTAAATAAATTAATATATGTTACCGTAATATTATTTAAGGATATTTACGACTTTATAAATTTTAAAAAAATACCCTTACTTAGTATTTAAAGAATACAAATACCCTAATAAATAAAAAAATAAAAAATATAAAACCCCTAAAAATGAGGTAAAAAATAATGGATGTTCAAAATAATATTAAAAATCAATCTGCCATATACCCTAATATTAACTAATATTATTAATATGATATTCATTCTGACATAATATGACATTACCCAATGGTGTATATTTATAATTGTTTATCTTAGCTATAATTGAATTAAAGAAGAAATGATATATGGCGTGTTTATTGTTGGATATACTTTCATATAAAGAGTTCTTCATACTTCATATATATACTAGTATAGATATACTATTACTATTTATATATATATATATTTGAAGCAATGGTCACATTTTTTATTTTGATATTCTTCTCAAATATGATATATGATGATTATATTTTATTTAAAAAAAATATTTATTTAATTATAATTTTTCATTTTAAACAATAATTTTACATTTCATTTTTCAAAAAATTTATCCAAAATTTGCACTTTGCCCAAAAACTTAATTTTAAAATTTACATTTCAATATATTTGATAAAAAAATAAGTATTCTATCTTAAAATTATTTATAAATAAAAATCAATTTTCAAACAAGTATCACATTATTTTTATTATTTTATTTTATTTTAATTTTTTAAATGATATTGAAATTAATTTATCTTGTAACTACAATTACAATTTTATTTTAATAATAACAAAAAAAATTAATTAAAACAATTAAATTGACAATGTTAGTTACTATTAAACTATTACGTTATTAATACCATACAAGAATTAAAATTAAATATTTTAAAATTTTACATTCAAAGTTCAAGTTAATTAAAAATATATTTAATTTTAAATTTTAAATTTTAAATTAATAACGTGATATTTTTTTTAATACAACATATCAGTATTAATTTTTTAAAATAAATAAAATTATAAAAAAAATATAAGCTTAATTATTAATATAATTAATTAAAATTTTTAAATATAATAAAAAAATGTAATATTCATTTGAAAATTAATTATTATTATTATTTTTAAATTAATTTTTTGTTTTTTACTTAATAATTTAAAATTTAAAATTTTTAATGAAATATTTTGAATAAAATACTAATACTTTGATGTCACATCACATGTCTTTTGTAATTTACAAAGAATATTTGTTATCTGTTATTTGATAGAGGGAGTATTACTTTTATGAAAAGTTTGAGTTTCAGTATTAATAGATGTCACGTGTCTTTTGTAATTTATAAAAACATGTGTCATCTATTATTTCATAGAAAGACTATTACTTTTATGAAAAGTTAGTGTAAAATACAATTTTAAATAAAGTTTTAGAAGTTCTAAAATTAATTTTTATTCTCTTCATTTCATACTAATAAAACCATCGCTTATACTCGTATTTTAATTGAACTTGTCTATGAAACTTGACACATATTAGTGAAGATTGGAGAAGGAGTCGGTGTAGCGATTTATTTCAATGTAAGAAACATAAAATTCAGTGCTCATAGATCCAACATACAGTAAATAACATGGGGCGGTGGCTTCACATACAAATATAGTAATACGGTATGTTCCTATCCCATTTCCTAATTAATAAATATTTTTTATTTTTTTAGAACAAACAGAGTAGAGTATTAGGACTTATATTTTCTTTCTATACATAGAACTCTCTAAGTAATGTGAATGTTATTTATTCCAATATTTATGTGATTGTAAAAAATAAAAAAAAGGTAATTTCAAATGAATACTGGAAATATCAAGTGAGTCAATTTCAAACAGATTGAGAAAAAAAATTAAGAAAAATATAATTTTTTTGGGTAGTGGAATATTGTATTATAAAATAAAAAAATAAGATAATTTTTTTTAAAGGTAGTTGTTATTGTGTGACATGGACATCAATTTAAGAAAAGTATCTCTACGGAGAGTGAGTGAATACTCCGTATTACATTATGCATTGAAGTACATAATTATGTTTGTAATTGCAAATATATATTTGGTAATATTAGGTATCGGGTCAATTGCTTTTTAATATTATTTTAAACACTCATTCTCTATCACTTTATTTTGAAGGACTGCATATTTTTTTACTTGTTTATTTATTAGGTATTTGTATTCTTTAAATACTAAGTAGGAGATATTTTTTAAAATGTATGAAGTCGTAAATATCCCTACAATAATATTAAACAATCTTATTCTTTTTCACTTCATTTTTAGGGGCTGCATATTTTTTTAATTGTTTATTTATTAGGTATTTGTATTCTTTAAATAAAGAGACATTTTTTAAAATGTATAAAGTCGTAAATATCCCTACAATAATATTAAATAATCTTTGGTAAATAATATTACGGTAACTTATATTAATTTATTTAATATTCACTAATATTAAAATATTATATATATATATATAAATATATTTACGTAAAAATGTAAATATATTTGAGCAAGAATCATTAAATATAGTTGATAAAATACATTTGCCCAACTTCCGATTATATATATATATATATATATATATATATATATATATATGAATATATATATCATAGATGTTTATTGTTTACCGCATAACAATATATAACAATAAATATCTATGATAAATATGTAATTGAATAGATATCTATATATATATAGATATGTCATATGAATAGATATTTATTGCTATGTTAATATGTTAGATAGTTTTGCTAAATTCAAATTCAACTAAAATTTTTCTAAATTGATAAACCTGCAAAAAGTGAAATAAAAAATCTAGAAATTTTATAAAGTTGTAATTTAAATTACACTAGTATCAACTGCTCGTGCGATGCACGGAAATATGTAATGTAATTTTTAAGTTAAAAATTGCTAAAAGCAAAAAAACTGAATATTTGTATTTTTATATTAATTATAAATTTATACTTATTAAAAATTATAAACAATTTTATTTTATTAGTGTATTTTTAATTAAATTTTTGAACAATTACCTAATAAGTTGTACTATGGTAAGAATTTAAATTAATTAATTTCGTTTAATAAAAGTGGATTTTTGGAAAAATGAATCATAATTATTATTGTAGTTAGATTTTATGTTTTGAATTTTCTATTACACTCCGTTAAAGATTGTACTTGGATTAGTAACTTTAGATTTAAGGTTATAGTCTTAAATATATTTATGAAACACATAACTATAAAAATATCAAAACCATAGCACATAATTAATTTATAAATTTTAACCTTGGTGTTGTTGAGTTTAGTTAAATATAGCGTGACAAAGATTAACATTTACTCTTGTTAATCTTAACATTTTGACTTTAGGGGGGATTAACCGAAACGGAATTCGGTAATCGGATGGATTGAGCGTCAGCTTTTGAATATATA
Organism: Euphrasia confusa; assembly: GCA_954870475.1. Classification (NCBI taxonomy): domain Eukaryota; kingdom Viridiplantae; phylum Streptophyta; class Magnoliopsida; order Lamiales; family Orobanchaceae; genus Euphrasia; species Euphrasia confusa. The sequence goes on along the minus strand of OX940957.1, from coordinate 9,637,824 downwards.
CGACATTTTCTGAATCCTTTTTTTTCTAAACATCATTATCAATCGTTCTTCGTTGCATAAACCGATCGTGTGTTCGATATTTCGTAACATCATTATCGACACTTGATATACTTCAGAAATTTGATCTGTTTGAGATAATTATAATTCAATTACATTAAACAAATAAGTCTTAACGAAATTAAGTTTAATTTAAATTAATTTTAAAATATTGAAATAATAATAATAATAAATAAATAAGTGAACTGAACTAAAACTAATGAGTCGAACTGAAATTAATTTAATTGATAATGATTCTGAACTGAAACAATTGAAAATAAGTCTAAAAGAACATGTGTTAAGTGGGATTAAAAAAATACTTTATTCATGTGTGTAAAATTGAAAAAAAAAAATGAACTAAAACTGAGTGATCTGAACTGAATTTAATAAGTTTGAATTGAAATGAACTGAACTGAATTAATCCGAACTGAACTTAATAGGTGTAAACTAAAATGAAATGAACTGAAATTAATAGGTCTAAACTAAAATAAAATGAACTGAACTTAATAGATCTAAACTGAACTGAACATATGAGTTGTTCTTTTGAACATATTTCCAGTACGCTTCTATTAAGTTCAGTTCAAACTCATTAACTTCAGTTAAGTTAAATTTAGTTCAATGATTTAATTTTTTTTATTATTATAATAATTTAAAATTTAGTAGATAATTTATAGTATTTAGAGTATTTATAGTATATATGATAACTCAGCTTCTATTAAATTCAGTTCAAACTCATTAACTTCAGTTAAGTTAAATTTAGTTCAATGATTTAAATTTTTTTATTATTATAATAATTTAAAATTTAGTAGATAATTTATAGTATTTAGAGTATTTATAGTATATATGATAACTCAGTAATATAAACAATCGACTGATTTTGGGTTCTTTATCAATGAAATTACAGAAATAATATATAAAATATTTATTACGGATTAAAAATGTTATTTTGGATTCGAAATGGCTGAACTGAACTGCACTAAACTTAACAGGGTTGAATTGAACTGAACTTAATAGGTCTGAACTTAAGGGAACTGAACTTAATAGGTCTGAACTAAAGTTAATTGAAATTAAGTTCAATTGAATTTAATTTTAAAATATTTTAATAATAATAATAAAATAAAAAATTAAATAATTGAATTAAACTAAACTAAACATAATAAGCCTAAAATGAACCAAACTCAAATAAAGTTAGTTTAAAATAAGTCCAAAAGAACATTTCATATATTATTATCAACATTAAGGATCAGCTCTTTTGGACTGAAACCGGGCAAAGGGAATTGAAGTTAACTTAATAGGTCTGAATTGAACTGAAACTAAGTTCAATTTAATTTAATTTTGAAATATTGAAATAATAATAAAAATAAAAAATAGAAAAAAAATTAAATGAATGAATCAACTGAATTTAATGGGTCCAAATTGAACAGAATTTAATTTATCTGAAATGAATTGAACCTAATGAGTAACTAAACTGAGAATAAATCCAAAAGAATATGTACTAAGTGGTGTTAAAAAAATATTTTATTCATGTATGTAAAATTGAAAAATTTTTTGGACTAAGAAACTGTTCATTTAGACTGAAACGGGTTGAAGTGGTGTTAAAAAAATATTTAATTCATGTGTGTAAAATTGAATAATCTTTTGGACTAATAAACTGTTCATTTGGACTAAAACGGGTTGAATAGAATGTCTGAACTCAACAGAATTTAATAGATCTGAAATAAAGTAAACTTAATATGAACTGAACTTAACTGAAAGAATCGTTTTTTTGAAAACTGAAAGAGAGAATAGTTAGTCATGCAAGCAAAGCAGTACTCATCTTGCTTAAGGCTCCGACGACTCCGCCGGCGAGAAGCCGAGTCACGGTGCCGATCTGCGAAACTTGGGGTTGCGTCAACCGTGAAGGGAGAAAATTAATAAACCTGAAAAAATACAAAACTAAAGTAATCAATATGAATAATCAACAATTTTAATCGATTTATACGCATTAAATTAAAAAAAACACATAAAATTACTTATCGTGCGACCTAAACAAAAAATAAGAACAAATAAACAAATTTATTCATTAAAAATTAAGAAAATAAATAACCAAATAAACATAAAAAACAAACAAAATAGAAATAACAAAAAATCAATTCTTGTTAATGAGATTGTACGTATTTACCTGGTGGCCATGTTTAAGGAGCTCCGCCGAGTAGAAAGGTTTGTAGCGGCAGAAGACAATCGAAGTCACGGACGGCCATGGTGGCGGGCCCGGGTGGTCCGGGTCGATCATGTAGGCGACTCTCGAGGTAGTCATGTCCTCCGGCCACTGCCAGCGCATTAGTGGTCCGTGTTCCCATCCCCACCTGTGATCAAAAAATTTAATTTGCAAAAAATACAAACAAATTATATATACCATTTGTTGATTATCATAAATCAAAAGAAAAAATATAACGATAAATAGGTTTTGTGTTGAGATACTTACATTGTCATCTGCAAAAAAAAATATACAAACCTTTAAATTATACTGTATTTTGTATTAGTTAGTTCGACAACAACATAAACAAAAATATTAATTACTTACGTTTTGACCTAAAAAAAAAACACATCAATTCATCAATAATCAAGTTCATAAATTACAAAAAAAGAGGATAAACAAATCATATTTATAGAGAAAAAGAGAAAAATAAATAATTGGGTATGGGCAATATAATAAAAATGATGAAGAAGAATCATTTTAAATATAATTTGATCGGATGGAAATAAAATATTATAGAACCATAAATTAATAATTTATTTAAGGAATCGGCGGATTTTGTGGAGTCTAATAGAGAAACCGTGTGATATTTATTAATTAAAGAATAAAAAATAGTATATTTATTATTATTTTGAATTGATTTAAAAAGATAATTAAAATAATTAATGAATTTAAATAAATAAATGAATATCATACAATCGATTAATTTAAATTCAAAAATACATAACCAGTTGTTTCAATTAATTATTAATCGTAATTTATTTATTACCAATTTTGAAATATATATGGAAATAATTATGATGAATTCGTGATGATGCATTAATATTTTTAAATTGTTCATTATATATTCAGGATGAAATACTCATTTTCTTGTCATCATATTTAAAAATATCCAACCAATACCTATTAATAATTAATAATAATTACTAATAAGTACATAATTCTGTCTAAAATATTATGTCTAAAAATTGCAACGGTGATTTGTCTAAAAATATTTATAATATAATATTAAGGCTAATAAATACGGAGTATATATTGGACTCAATTATGAAGTTCTTACCAAATAAGATTATTACCATTTACAAAATAGGACATAAATGTAAATTAGTAGCTAATTAATAGGTAATGCTTGTATATTATCATTATGTATATTATGTATAGCTAATTAATAGGCCATTACCATAGCTAATTTAGGTAATGATGGAGCGATTTCAAATTATTAATAATTAAATTACTATAGTTAATTAAAAGACACGTCATATTTATTATTGGTAAAGAAAAGTCACATAATCAAATATTTACTAATGAAATCTTTGTCTGTGTCATATTTATTATTGGTAAAGAAAAGTCACATAATCAAATATTGACCAATGAAAGCTTTGTCTGTGCCACGTAGTGTGAACATGCTCATTTTTTGTAGTGTTATTTTTTGTGTTCACACTGGCCACTTGGGATCAGCAAAGTCTGGATTTATATATTATATAGATAACAAAATTTGTAAAATACCACAATAACGAGAGTGGACAGCGTTCTTATCTTTGCAGTTTGGATTCCCGTAAAATTCAAGTACAATGAAGTAGATGCTCTAAAGTAGATGTGAGGATTTTTAATCTGAATAAAAAAAGTTTACTCAAAATTATCTATGCAAAGTGATCTTGAATTTTCTATAGCGTCGTGCACTTATATTTTAATCAGTCTTAGTTGTATTTTTAATCTTCAAATTGAAAAAGATAATATTGGTATCCTAATAAAGAAAATTGAAAAAGATAATATTGGTATCCTAATAAAGAAAAGAATAGGTAATATCTATGATACTAGTTTTAGAATTATCCAATTCCCCCTATATATTTTAAATTTATTTTAATTATGTATATAATTATGAAATAATTCTTCCTTAAGCATGTATAAAATATGTCCCTATATATTTTAAATTTATTTTAATTATGTATATAATTATGAAATAATCCTCCCTTAAGCATGGATAAAATATGTCTAAATAAACACTATAGAAATATCAAATGCTCAAGGGTTCTCAAACAAATCTATTACAAAATAATTTTAGTACAATAACTTGTTTTTTAACTTTCAAACATTATCTATTTAATTTGATTGTATTTAAAATGTGTGTTTTAGGTCAAGTATATATTAAGATTCATATTTATAGGTTGAAAACTTATTAAATATAAATGATCATATTAAAAATATAACTTGAGATTCTACTTGAATCGTCATTTTGACACTACAAAAAACCAGTGAAACCTTAGGAATTTTCTTTACGGTCGGCTTTCCTTAAGGAATTCTCTGTAAGGAATTCTCTACAAAAAAAATAAATTGACATTCTTACGGCAATCTCCACGGACATGGCCAGAGGGGCCATGCCGTAGGGGATGCCGTGGCCCAACTTCGCGCCTTTCGACTCCCTCCAAAATTTCCTAAAGATCACCGTAAGAATTTTTGACGCAATTTCCCCTACGATAAGGAACGAGGAGCGAATAATTCCCTTCAAAAATTTGGAGGTTCTCTACGACTTATCTCCGTTGAGAAATTGTTTTTATTAATTTTAGTTATTTTAGTTTAATTTTTTTACTACTAATTTATATAATAATAAATTAATTACATATTATTATAAAAATATATTTTTAAATTTATAATTTTCACCAACAAAATATGCTATATAATAAAATTACAATCAAATTTTTTTTACCTATTTTTAATTACTTAAAATATTATATTATTTGTAAAAATTAAAATTGAAAATCCTAAAAAAGTAATTTATTTTTAATAATAATTATAATAAAATATTTAAGTGTTATTATTTTTAATTTATTTTTATAAATGTTCCAAATAAAAAAATAAACAATAAAATATAAAATTTAAATTTATAATTTGATATATATATATATATATATATATATATATTATTTTTTAATAATTGTACATATAACTTATATAGTTTAGCGGTTGTCTTTCCTTTCTTCACTCATAAGATCTAGGGTAATACACATTAATAGCTATCAAAAAATCCGTAGAGAATAGTTTACCTACCACTTTAACATCACTTAATTAAGTGTTTACTTAAATTGAAAAACAAATCAGACAAAATAAAATAAATACCCTTTACTATTATTTCCTTTGTCCCATACTATTTTTAGTAGAAGATTAATTTTTGTTTGATAAATGTGATGATATTTTAATAATATTGTGTTGTTTTAAGGCTAAAGAGTATAAAAATAGTTGATTTTTTTAGGTGTGACAATTAGTATAAAACGGTAAAAAAAAATACTTTTATAGGAGAGATAGAATACTACTCCCTCCGTCCCACAGAAATAGTCACATGGGTCAATGTTGAATTTGTTTGTCGTAAAATACATATGATAAATAGTGTACTATTAAATTTTATTTTAGTAATTTTTATAATTTTTGTACACTATTTATCATATGCATTGAATGAACAAAAAAAGTCAACCTTAACCCCCTTAACTTTTTGTGGGACGGATTGAGTATGTTACTACTAGCATTATCATATAAACAAGGTTAAAATTTGAGAGATGAATGGAAGGTTTTGGCAAGTGTTTAAATAGAGGGGATTATTAATGGGTAGTCCACGTGATGGATGGATCCAAAAGGAGCTTTAATTAATATACACTTCATTAATTGCTAAAACCAACACACAATTAATCTGCTTAATCATCAAGCTTAATTAAATTAATTTCTCAATTCACTTGATTTAATTATCAATTTGTTGGAGCTTTCAAAATAAATCGACTCAAGTGAAGAAAATTATATAAAAATATATTCGATCTACAGTACTAAATATAAATAAAATTTCTCAATTTCTTTAACAATTCAATTTTTGAGACTTCTGACATAATTTTATTTCATGTATACAATTGCACCTACCATTTGGACATTGTAATAACTTAATTTCAATTATTTATGTACCAATTGATGGATACGTGCAATAAGAAAAATGAAATAGTATTTTTTATTTTGATCAAAAAGTTGAAAGCAAAAAATGTACTATTTTTTAGATTAAAAAACAAAATAATTCTGAATAAATTTTAAGAAATTGAAATAGTAATAAATTTATATTTTAAAATTTAAGAGCAAACAAATTGTTTCTTGTTTAGAGTGTACATAGAAACATAAAAAAAAGTGTACATAATTTAATTAGTTGCTCTAGTATCATAAAATCACTTCATATTTATATTTGTATTATTGTATAGTCATATTTTCCGTTGTTGTCGCTTACTGAGGATACTCACTTCGTATTACTTTTTCATTAAAATAAAATACTTTTACCCTTAACATTTACTTATATTTTTTAAAACTTCACTTGCAAATCCTTATTTTATTAATTAAAAAAACTAGTATTTCATCTGCCTAGTTTTCTTTATGATTATTAATAAAAAAAGTTTTTTTTTTTAATTTTAATAATTTATTGTTCTCAATTTTAAGTAAACAACCAACTTAGCTAACAATAATCAATTGTTAACGTATAAAAAAATTAAAATAATATTTTTTTTATTTCGTTACGAATTTAACGTTTTTATTGACTACAAAAGTTACAAAATCATATTTTTTATATTAAAAAGATTAAAAAAATAATATTTAATGTGATTTTTGAAATATAATAATTTATTTTATAATATTTTAGAACCTATAAACAAAAATAATATAACTAATTATTATAATTAAAGTAAAAAATTTGTTATTTTTTCGAAAAATATATATATAAAATTTATTTTTAAAATATAATATTAATTAAATAAATATAATATGCAAACTTTAGAGTACTGAGTGAGAGACGAAGTAGGAGATTTACAGCTTTCTTTTCTCTCTCGCCCACACCGCACGCACCACTTACAGGTAGCAGAGCATACAATACAAATTACAGTACACCTGTGACGGACCTTGTTTGATTGAATGAATGATCGTTGCACAGACACACAGTACGAGGATTTTATTAATTTATTTTTCGAAAAGAAAAATCAAAGAACCCCAAATTAATGGATGATACCATGAATCCAACCTAGCACAACACACACACACGCACTCAACACGTTCTTGAAGAACCCTCAAAAACACATACACAAAAGTTCAATTTTTTTATGCAATTTATGAATTTTCAGCGCACATGGGTAATGGGTTCTTCTTTCTTCTTCTTCTGAATTCCTTTTTCTTGAATCTACCAACAGATTACATTTTCCATTCTCTGTTTTTAAATAAATAAAAACAGAGTCTTGATTATAGCACATGCCCCTCCCCTAATCATCTTGCCCTATGGCTCTGAATATTATTGTTTTTTAGTTTGACCTCTAAAGAAATAAACCGACTCTTTTCAGATCTACACTACTCAAAACTTCTTTTCGTTTTTGGATTCTCATCTGCGTCTTCTTCTTCTTCTTCATGCATTAAAAAAAAAACAGAGAGAAACAGAGGAAATTTTCAAGAACCCTTCAAATTTCATCCATAAAGGTCGGTTCTTTCCGGATTAATCGCTGTTTTTAGTTATGGGTTTCCGATTTCTCCGGCGACTAACCGTCGTTTTCCCCGTGCAGATTCTCAAATTTCAATGCCGAGGAATCACTGAAATCCGGCGCGAATGGGTTGCGAAATGGAAACCGACCTTCCGGAAGACATGGACGTGGTTCTGTCATCGATGTGGCCGGAGGACATGAACGAGGCCGGCCGGCAGTTCAACGTGGAGCGGCCGCCGGCCGACGACCAGGACATGCTGGAAGAGTTCACCATCAACAAGGACCTGAACATCGTCGATTTCCAGCGGCTGATGGAGCTGACGAACTACACCGAAAAGGGCAACTGGCAGCGGGCGAACCTCATCAAGAACTGGGAGTTCAAGCAGGAGAACACCGTCCGCCTCCTCAAGGAAGAGCTCGACACTCTCAGCAAGCAGCAGCAACAAGTCGAGCTCAAGAAGCTCGAGATCTTCGAGGAGCACAGGTTCGAAAAGGACGTTCACAAGCGGCCCATCTCGATTCTCGACGAGGAAATCAACTATCTCTACCAAGATCCTCCTCCCAAGAAAAAAACCGAGGAGGGCGATGGCTCGATTCTTAGGGATGACGTCGAGGTCGAGGGGGAGTGCGACGTCGGGGTTGAGTATTGGAAGCGGAAGGTTCTGAGGTTGGAGAAGCTTCTAGAAGCCAGCCTTCTACGGGAGAAGCTGCTGATCGAGAAGCTGGAGGAGAGTATCGAGAATCTCGAGAGGCAGTCTTCGCCTGTGGAGGAGCTCTCGCAGGTTTTAAAAAGGGCCGATAATTTCTTGCATTTCGTACTCCAAAACGCTCCGGTTGTGATTGGTCACCAGGATAAGGACCTCCGCTATCGATTCATCTTCAATCATTTCCCGAGTCTGGGCGAGCAGGTAATTAGTTTTAGTCGAGTGCCATAAGATTCGGCTTTCTTATCGACTTATGAATAAAAAACGACTGATTATTACAGGACATCATAGGGAAAACAGACCTAGAGATATTCTCGGGAGTAGGTGTAAAAGAATCGCAAGACTTCAAGCGGGAGGTGCTCGAACGAGGATTGCCAGCAAAGCGGGAGATCACGTTCGAGACGGAGCTTTTCGGTTTCAAAACATTCTTGATTTACGTCGAGCCCGTTTTCAGCAAGAGCGGAGAGACAATCGGTGTGAATTACATGGGGATGGACGTAACCGATCAGGTGAAGAAGAGAGAAAAAATGGCGAAGCTCAGAGAAGAAATGGCTGTGCAGAAAGCAAAGGAGACGGAGCTCAACAAAACCATCCACATAACAGGTTTACTTAATCGTCAAATAACGAAAACACTTACTCCCTAGTTTACTTTTTTAAATTCGTGTTATTAACTCTTGCAGAGGAGTCGATGCGGGCGAAACAAATGGTGGCAACGATGTCTCACGAGATAAGGTCTCCTCTGTCGGGAGTCGTGAGCATGGCCGAGATTCTTTCGACCACTAAACTCGATAAGGAGCAGAGGCAGCTTTTGAAAGTAATGCTGTCATCCGGGGACTTAGTGCTTCAGCTGATAAACGACATCCTCGACCTTTCAAAAGTCGAGTCAGGTTCGACTCTCATTAAGTTTTAGAAGAAATTTATATAAATTTTCGGATTGTTTTCATCCCTTTTTTTGTACTTTTATTACTTTAGGAGTAATGAAATTGGAAGCAACGAAGTTCAGACCGAGAGAAGTCGTGAAGCATGTACTTCAGACATCAGCAGCATCGTTGCAAAAGTTACTGACCTTAGAAGGTCATGTAGCAGACGATGTTCCAGTCGAGGTTATCGGAGATGTCCTAAGGATTCGACAGATTCTCACAAACTTGGTTAGGTACTAACAGCTCCTCTGAAGTCTGTGTTTTTCCGATGATTTAAAAGACATCAAGTTTAATGCGTTTTTTTTTTACAGCAACGCCATCAAGTTTACGCACGAGGGCAAGGTCGGAATAAACCTCTACGTGGTTGAGGAGCCTCCGTCTATGACTATATCCGAACAAGCTTCACCGGAAGTTTCTAGTACGACAAAACAGTTGCCAATTCCTGAAAACCAAGACAATCAAAATGGTATTTACGAGAACAATGTGACCCAATCGGAAGAGGACAAGGAGACTGATCCCAAGAACAAAGAACACATTGTGTGGATTCGTTGCGATGTTTACGACACGGGGATTGGAATACCTGGTAATCTATCTACTCTCTTATTCACGTTCTTCACACGAATGCATTCGTTAACGTTTTCAAGCTTCTGCAACAGAGAATTCCATATCGAATCTGTTCAAGAAATACATGCAAGTTGGGGCGGATACTGCTAGGAAGTATGGCGGAACGGGGCTAGGCCTAGCGATCTGTAAACAACTGGTAATTATTTTTTACCCGGTTAAAAGTCGAGTTTTAAAATCATAATCTGAAAGTCTTGTGAAGTTTTTTTTTTCTTTTCATGATTTATTCTAAACCAGGTTGAGCTAATGGGAGGCCAGCTTACTGTATCCAGTGTAGAACACCACGGCTCGACTTTCACGTTCGTGCTACCTTACAAAATCTCATCCATATCTGACAATTCAGATGATTCCGACGAACTGTCAGATTCCGACCACCTAGATTTCATGTGTGATGGCGACGACGATCTACACTCGGGCGATTTCGTGTTTCAGCCTCGCACTTTGGGTACTCTATTTTCGTCTCAGACTTCCGGAAGGATCCAAAAGCTCACCCCGAATAGCTATGGATCATTATTGGAGGACTCGTTTTCGCCGACTAGTAGCGTCACAAACAGAGAGATCTCGTCTCAAGAAGATCCTAATTTCGACAGCCTGAGTTCAGGATGGAAACACGAAACGAGCGCGAATGGGCATTTTCACACTCACGTTCATCATCCGGTTGAAACAAAGGCTCTGAATGACGGGAGTTCCGAGTGCTCTTCGAGTAACAGTCCGGAATCTTCCAAAGTCGATTCGAAACCGAAACCGAAGATTCTTCTCGTAGAGGATAACAAGATTAATGTGATGGTGACAAAGTCGATGATGAAGCAGTTCGGGCACAACATAGATGTCGTCCCGAATGGGGCGGAAGCCGTTCGCGCGGTTCTATCAAACAACTATCATCTTGTTTTGATGGTACGATAATCTGCTTCTGTTTGCGCTTTCAGATTTTTCTTTCGATTTTGTTCTTCATAATGTGCATGCATTTTGCAGGATGTATGCATGCCAGTGATGGACGGTCTACAAGCGACAAGATTGATCAGATCATACGAGGAAACCGGAAGTTGGGATGAAGCGTTGAAGGCCGGAGTCGACATTCAGCTGCCGTCTTCGAGTTCTTGCTCGAATAATTCAGAACCTGAGAAATCAAGAAAGAGGATTCCTATAATAGCGGTAACACTTCCTCCCAAACTTTTCATTCATTTTGCACCCTAGAATTTTGGGTTAATTGCAGTAAATACCCTTTTTGGGCTCTTCCCATAATTAAGCGACTTTTAAGGGTAGTTTTCGTAGTTAATGAAAGTATGTTTCCTTAACACATTATATGCTTGTTATTGCAGATGACAGCAAATGCATTATCAGAAAGTGCAGATGAATGCTATGCAAATGGGATGGATTCATTTGTATCAAAGCCGATCACTTTCCATAACTTGAAACAATGTCTGCAACAGTATCTACCGTAAAAACGATTGCAATTTTTTCCTGAAATTTGTACAGATGAAAAAAAAAAATGGTTGAGTTAGGACAGTTTTGACAAAATGTATATCCTCTTCTTCTAGCATTATTAGTATTTGTAATGTAATGTGTAATATTGCTACAGTAGCATCTTCTTACCCGATACTCGTGTGGAGTTCTACAGTTTCGTTTCGACTATGACTCAAAAGACGTTGGATTCTGGCATTTGTATATACTCCAGATAAGATGAAAGATATTTGAATGAAAAAAATTATGTATATTCTTTATTTGAAATGAATTTAGATGTTACACACACCTTGTTTATAAAAACACATCCACATTTAAGTTGGAGAATGTATAAGATGAATTCTCTGTCATCACTCATTACATAATAAAGTACATAAAATACACTTAATATTCACCTCGGACTGTATACAGGCGATGCAAAACTGGAAGTGAGAAATTCAGGGTATTAAAAGACGAGCCATTTCTAGGAACCCTAGTCCTCCAAAATGTGAATTTAAGTTGACTATAATTAACCTAATCGGCGTTAATGGCTTCAAGTTGCCGTCTCAGTTCTTCAAGGTCGTCGACATTGTCATCGGTTTCCTCTGAAACAGGTGGCTTTTGGAATTCGTCTGCACTCGGCAGCTCATGAACGAGACCTTCCGGCAAAGCACCTAAAGTAAATGTTTTATGATTAAGAAGAATAAAGAAGACAATGTGTAATATCCTTTTTTTCTTATTCTTATGTGAGTAAAGAAGACAATATGTAATTCAGTAATAACCTGAACTGCTACTTGAGCCTTGTACATGACTATCATCATCAACAACACTGGATCACAGTAAAGATAACAGTACCAGGTTATAGAAACTCAGAATAGAGAATTAGGGATAGCCAATGGATGTACATGTAAAAGATAAATTCATCGAAATAAATATTTTGGAGACTTTTAACTACCAGAATAAAGATGACTATTACCTTATATTCCAATCATTATCTTCATGGAGTGATTCAGGTTCAATTAATTCTACAGCTTCCAACTTGGCTTTCGAAGCAGCAGCATCCCTGGCCGGTTTCGCAAGAATGTATTCTTTCTGGATCACAACATATTTTTATTTTTTGCTTTAGAAGAAGAAGGGACAGAAAGGACAGGGGCTAAAATATATTTGAAGAAATAACGAATAGGCTCTATCCAGCTTGGTTACCTGTCTCTCCAAACAGGCAGCATTGGAACATTGTGGGTTCGGTTTCATTTCCATTGTCGGAAAGAAGTCTTTGAGGGCGTTGTAACCCTATATCAAGAAAGCAGTTTCACTCTAAATATAAGGATACTTTACGAGGTATACAGTACTCGTGCCAGATAGCCTAATTTTTAGACCAAATCTACAAAATAACGAACTCCAAAGATGAAAAAAAATATAAAACACAAAAACTAGAAAAAGCTTCAAAGAAAAAAAAAAGTGCGCTGCATCCTATGAGAAGTAGCTTGGTCTGACGGGCAGTACTTGAGTTAGGCACTCTGACACAAGTTTTGCCAAATACAAAGGTGTAGGATCAGGATGTACAAATATATGTTTGTGTGCGTGAGAGAGATAGAAGGGGTGTATTTTAAGACTTACCAAATAGGGTGTGACACTTCCAAACTTCAGCAAGTATTTAAGGGTATTTTGAACAAGAAGCCCGGCAACAACGCCCTTCATGTCAAATTTACAAATAAAATAACATCAAAGGAGAGGGACATGGAAAGTAAATATGTTGATTTCAGGCAATAATATATTTACCATTGTAGTTGGTAAAGATGCAGCACAAACCCCTTCACGCTTTAGTGTACGCTCATCAACCCCTGATGCTACAACCTAATAAATAAAATTTCAATAGTCAAAGTGATAGTGTATAAACAGATTTTGAAAGTAAAAAAAATGTTGTTGGTCAAACAAAAACATAACTATGAGCAGTCAGGATAGGAAGGTAGCATTTGAAAATCATTTCAGTTTTATTTTATTTTTTAAATCTTAAGTTGAGGATTTTTGGAAATAATCCAAAAATTGCAATCACCCTTTTTCCCACTTCAACACTAGTTTAAAAAAAATGATCATCCAATAATACTAATTACATTATCTCCATAAATTTCACTGAATTATTCAACTACTCTTATAACAATAGAATTCATGCACCTATATCTTAATGTCCAAATTTGGGTACATTCCTGTATTTAAATTTTTATAAGTTCAAATAACAGAGACATGGATATGCATCCATACCCGACACCCCGTATCCGAGTTCAAGTATCTTAATCTAGTACCTACCAATCAACTTTAACCATTACATTTCAATTAAATGTCGACCACATTGTCAAACAAAATAATTCTTCTTTAAGAAAACCATCAATATTTCCTAACCAAATTGCAAGTATATCAATTCGCTCCTTAGGGTTCTAAAATTTCAATTCTGAATGCCTTGAATTTTCAAATTAGTAAACATACCAAGGGAGGTGCACATGCAAAACAAGCACTTTCACCTGGAACCAGCAATTGTATATGACCAGAAACAGCATTCTCGGATACACCTGCACAAAAATGACACTCACCTTACTATCTATCAACCCCAATAATTTAAAATATTGCACAAGGAAATTTACTTAGTAATTTTACATAATTATAAATTGACGTAAAAAAATGGAGTATTATTACCTGACTCCATCCATGTTTGGTTCAACTCATTGCAAGCCTGCACACATAACCCCAGTTATCAGATTATGGCAAAGGTATTTAAGAATAGCCATGGGAAACAAAGACAAAGTTCTTGGTAAAGATCAAACCTGATTTACCACCATTCTTGCTTCATAATTATCTACACAGCTCAAAACAAGATCAACTCCAAGACCTTCTTTATCTGGACGAAATGATTTATTTTTAAGACTTGACATAAAGGTCTCAAAGCCTTGTACTGTTGTGATATTCAATGTATAGCTCTGAGAAACAAGATTAAAAAATCAAACACCATATGAGACATATAAAACAATAATACAAAATTTTGGTGTATATTGAACACCAGGGTGAGTTGAAAAAGAAAATAAAAAAATAGGAAGAGCACAATTTATGACTGATATACTACTTTACCTCTAGAACAACATCAGGGTTTATGTCCGAGAGAGTTTGGACAGCAGCATCTGTCTTAGTCATCCCGGCCTAGAAAAGGATAAGAGATTTAGAGATCTCATTATATTGTGCTTGAGAAGAACAGCAAGACAAAAAAAGGAGAATCGAACTATGGGCGTGATTGGGAGAGTGGTTGGTTGTGAGATGAATAGTGATAATAATATTTGAAATATAAAATAGTTAGATAATGATTGAAAGTGACCGGTAGTAAAAAAACATGTGAGTGGGGGATGAACACAGAAATTTATCAGAAAATGTGTACTCGTGATTTGGTAATTTTTTTAAAGTGTCTCAAACGAAATGTAGGGGATGAGACTGAGAAAATATGAGACAGTGCCTCAAGACAAGTTCAACTACTAGAGGACAACATATTTTAAAAGTGGAAAACGAAGCTAGATAATATAATATTCAGGCACCTGTTCAGGACGGAAAAAAAGCCTGTTCATGTTAGCTAACTCCACTTTATCATAGTCATACAACAAAAGACGACCTATGCCACACCTTGTCAGCATCTCAGCAGCAACACTACCAACACCACCTATACCCTGTAAAGAGAACAATCAGAACAAAAAACATAATTATATGAGAAATGGTATAATTCTGGATCATCAACTTTCAATGTATATCTTCTATAGGAATGGCCCGATTTTAAAAAAACCAGCCGAAACCCGTTTTTTTTTTCTTCTTTCAATAAGTCAATGCCCAACTCATTTTCTTCCAAAGTCCATCCCGTTTTGTATGATGTCTTTTAACCGGAAGCCAATCTTTATAACTATGATATAAACAATATGTATACAGATCGAATATTTTTTCTCATAATTATGTTGATAGTTTTTTAAACTCGCTAAAAATATTTTACTTAAATACACACAAATAATACTATATAATTAAGACTGAATCGTTGTATTTATTAATGAACCACGTAGATGTTAAGAAAGGACACTGATATCAATATTACTAAGATGGAAGAAATCAGACCTAAGTATGTGTACTGTAAGGATAATAATCAAGTAATAAACAAACATAATTGAAAATAACAGCTAATTGCGAGGAGAGAAGCTAAAGACCGACCACTATGGCAACTGAAAAATCCCGAATTCTTTCATAGTTTTCCACGATACCCATCCTTTGCAGTGCCATAAGTCTACTGTAAGGGTTGCTATCAACCACCTCAGCACTCATATCCTGCATCGCAGAAGCATAAAATAACAATGTCAATATCCTGAATCATCCATCATAATGGCAGAATAAACAAATATAATAATAACCTTAATTTTGGAACGTTGTACGTTTCCCAACTTTTCCATTGTAGATAGATGCTCAACACGTGATCTCATCTACAATCAGAAGGCAACAGAAACAAATATAATGCAGGGTTCCAGAAAAAGACTATTAATATCATCCTGTCATTTATATATATAAGCGCACACGCACGCGGCACACTCACAGACACACTATTAATCAACCCAACAGTAAATTAATGCAGTTATCGTTTAAAATTCTGCAATGAACATTCCACCTTTTCATAATAATTTCCAAATTAAATAATTACGGGCCAGTGGGACACCTTCAAACTATACATATCATACAAGAACCATTATACCTCTTCTAATCACATCCTATCGTGTACGCGTTTCCAAAATTATCATCACATTAATCTCATCAACCAATTATTGCATGTTTTTTCAACTCCTAAAATAAATAAAACTACAATGTTATAAACTCCCAGTCGCCCACCACCCATCATCAGTGATCATCAACAGAATATATTACTAAAAAAATGTTTAAAAATCCCATGACAGTCCTCCATTAATAACTCGCAAGTCAAAAACAAAAGCATCACTGAAGAACGACAATTATAATTAGAAATGTATATTGAAAAATAAATCTGAAAAAAAGAGGCACAAAAGCATGAATACCTTGTCAAGTAGATCTTTGTGAGAGGGATCTTGCAGAGAGTCCTTTAGACTATGAAGGTCGCTCAGCAAAGCATTAATTTCAGAATCCATCTGATCGGAAATTACCTGGAATTGAATCAACCCTAAGTTTGCTTATTGAAATGCGATCAGGGAATTCAATTTGGGGGTTTTGCAATTGAAAATTATGATTAATAAATCTGGGGGAATGGGTTTATGGACGGGCCGGTCTTAAATTAAAGCCGTTGGCAGAGGTGAACCGGCAGCCGGTCTGTTACGTATTTTAGGATTCCAGAGCGAATGAGCATTCGCCACGTTATCTCCATTATCGTGTATATACAAGAAGGCAAGAATTAGTAAATTACACTAGCCCATACACAAATAATTATAATCCATGTGTTTTTCTTCCTATTTTGATCAGCACCCAAATAAAAAAATTATTATTTTTCTTATATATATAAAAATTAAAAAACAAAAAAAATTATATTGAAAATGAAAAGATAAAAGTAATTGTAAGTAAAATTAAAAAATAAGTAAAAAATAAAAATATAATTGTATTTAAAAAAAGGGAAAAATACCGATAAGGTCTTTTTTCAATATTTTTTGCCCAATAAAGATTTCGAGAAATTACGCGTACCATTTAGGCCGCCTAAAATGTATAAAGACATCATTACCCTTCTATATATACACATTCGAACACACCATTCCTCATTTCTCTCTCACACTCCCTCTCTCGTCTTCGCTGTTCTCTCTCTTCGTGAGTACAGATCCAGATCAAGCTCGACGGCAACGACGACGGTAATCTCGACTCCGTCAACATCACCGGTCTCAAAGGCGGCAAGGTCGGATTCGGCTCCGCCGTCCCCGACTCCCCCCTCGGCTCCCCGTCCCCAGCGCGGCCCACCGGTCGAAAGGTTAGGTCAATTTTTCCGTTTTCTGATTTCGCGATTGTTTTTACGAATCTTGATCCAGGAACATGACGATTGATTACAGTAATTGATAGTAGGTTTTGTGCGTTCGATTTTCAATCATTCCCCAATTTCAATTTTGATGCTGAAATTGATGATTGCCATCAATCCAACCAAGCCCTAACTCCTCGACTTTCCCAAGCCCGACACCTTCTTACCTTGCCAGCCCAACATCTTCCTCTTACCCAAGCCCATCGCGCTGTGACTGGCCAACGTCCTACATCCTCCCATTCCGAAATAAATTTGTGTTAGATGAACGAGATTTCCTAGTCATGACCGATGTCCCAATTCACGAATCCAACAACGAGACTTCCTTAGTGAAAGTTGCATGTCATTACAAGAGTTCAGTCGGTAATTTAGCGAGCGAGGTAAAAATCCAACGGCTGGTTTTGATCGGAAATTTATCGGTGTCGATGGAGGTGGACAGGGAGAGGAACAGGCTTCGATCGGTCAAGGCTATGTCTGAAGTCAGAGCTGCTGCTGAACGAGGGGAGTTGACTTTTGCGGTGTCTGTTTTGGAGAGGTGTCGGAAGGTGTTATCGGAGACTGTGTCGGCTAAGGACAAGTTGTGTGTGGGGTTGGACGATGAGTTACGAGATATGGGGGAGAGAATGGGGAGCAGACGAGCGTACGAGATCTTTGGGAGGACGTACGTGCTGTCGGGTCTGAGCTCGCACTCGTGGCAGCGGGAGAATACGAGAGGGGGCTCGACCGATGGGAGAGCTTAATACTAGACGCAGTCGATGATTGATATGGTGCCTTGATAATCTACTCGATACAAGGAAGCTTGGCTTCTTGGTAATGTCTGTTTGCGCCTGTTTGCGCGCTTTGCTGTAACCTCTGTACCCGACCTGGTCGAGGGTGAAGGTCGTCTCGTTCAGAACACGAGAGATGTTGAAAGGCTGCCCATTGTGATCGTACGTGTGCCTCGTAAACATTGGGAACTTCTTGGCATCGAACAGGTTGGTGAAGTAAGTCAACGGCGACATGACGTACATCATCAGGAAGAAGCCGACGAGGATGTTGAAAATGGCGAATGTGGGGGTCGCTATTGGGCTGCCCGCGTAGGTGATGGTGGCCCAGTCAAGCCCGAACGACCCGATCCCCATCCCGTATAATCTCTTTTTTAATGATATTCAGTGTTCTTATAATATTCAGAGTAAAAATCTGACATTCTAATATTCAGTGTTTTATAATGATATTCAGTGTTTTTATAATATTTTACTTTAAAAATCCGGCATTCAGTGTTTTTAGGGACATTCAGTGTTTATTCAGTGTTCTTATAATATTCAGTGTAAAAATTTGACATTTAGTGTTTCTTTATTAGATTTCAGTGTTTTTTTAATTATATTCGGTGTAAAAATCTAACATTCAGTGTATGATATTCAGTGTTCTTATAATATTCACTGTAAAAATCTGCAGTGTTTTTATAATGATATTCAATGTTTTTATAATATTATACCGACATTCAGTGTTTGTTAATGACATTCAGTGTTTTTTTAATAAATATTCAAGTGTTTTTATAATATTCTACCGACATTCAGTGTTTTTTAATGATATTTAGTGTTTTTTAATAATATTCACTGTTCTTATAATATGAAGTGTAAAAATCTGAGTGTTTTTTAATGACATTCAGGTAAAAATCTGACATTCAGTGTTTTTTTAATGATATTCCGTGTTCTTATAATATTCAGTGTAAAAATTTGACATTCAGTGTTTTTTTAATGATTACATTGTTTTTTAATAATATTCAGTGTTCTTATAATATTCAGTGTAAAAATTTGACATTCAATAGTGTTCTTATAATATTCAGTGTAAAAATTTGACATTCAATGTTTTTAAATGAAATTTTGTGTTCTTATAATATATTTAGTAATATATTCAGTGTAAAAATCTGACATTTAGTGTTTTTATAATATTCAGTGTAAAAATCTGACATTTAGTGTGTTTATAATATTCAGTGTAAAAATCTGACATTCAGTGTGTTTGATTAAAAAATACACTAAATTTACAGTAAAAATCTGACATTCGTGTTTTTATAATATTCAGTGTAAAAATTTGACATACACAAATTAGACTGAAACACATATACACTAAATAGGACTGAAACACACTGAATAAGACTGAAACACAGAATGAAACACAATAAATAGGACTGAATTCATGAATACACTGTTTAATTATTAAAAAATACACCGAATGTCATAAAAACACAGAAAATCCAAAAAAAAAAAAATCTACATCAAAATCACAACAATCCAATTACATCGAAACAAAAACGCCTACAAGATAATGTCTATACACAACGACTCCTCCTCCTCGATGATCAGTTCCCGACTCCATGATCACTTACTCGATGAGTTCGCTTCTCTCAAAGGAAGTCTTCAAGCACACGAGACTGAGAATCAAAGGAATCGACAAGACGTCGAAGGATCTGGAGACCTTAAAACAAATCCTCGAAGCTCTGCTCCTCAAAGGCCTCCTCCACTGTGGTTATTTCACATTAAAGTTCAACCCCACTTCTCTCTCTCTCTGCCCATTTTTCCAAATCGTTCAACACTGAAGAAAACACACACACACACACGCACAACACACACTCTTAAATAATAGTGAAGAAAAAGAAAAGACTCATCACTGTCAGTATTCATCATTTTAATTTCCTGATTAAGTTTTGCCCTTTCTACAGGAAGAAAATTGGAGCATAGGGAGAGGATGAGACCGAATAATGAGCGGGATAAAGTAAAATCCATGGGGATGAAGAAGAAACCCATACTACACTTATCACTTATGGCATGTTAATTTCAATCCGCCCAGTCACTCGCACCTCAGCGATCGAGAAACTGAAGTTTCGATGCGTCTGTTGGAATTCGATATCCCGGGTTATTAAAATTTGCGGAAACAATAACCCGAACGAAAAACCTTCGCCGGAGATCACGCGAGCACTACGTACGAGCCGGAGCACGAACCGAACGCACGACGAGGCCGAAGCCTCGCGCACGCCCAGCCCGAGCCCCCGCACGCGGGGCTCGCGATCGATTTGCATCGATCGCATGGGCGATCGTTGGGGAGGGGCTGCCCAGCAGCCCCCGCGGCGAGTCCGGCGACTCGCCGCCGCCTGGAAGGCTGGCCCGCCTCCAGCAGGGCCGCCGCGGGTCACAGCCCGCGGCCAGCGATCGATCATGATGATCGATCGCACCCCCGGCGTCCAGCCGGGGTTCGCCCTTCCACGCCCGTGCGAAACCCTAGCCCGGGCGATCGCTTGTGGTCCGGTGGCTTCGCCACCACCACTCGATCGTCCCCCGTTCATGGTTTCGTACCTCGGATCTTGTTCTACGGTATTCTCGATAAATCCAAAACCGAATAAATCAAGGGCGTTTAGATTTTTACCTTTCGATTCGTTGTTCGGAGAAACGAATTCAAGACGACCTTTTGAATCTTCCCACGTATTCCTTGCACTAGCTTGAACGTCGGGTGGGCGACGATCCTCCAAGCTCTATGGATCTACTTCTCTCTCTACTTTCTCTCTCTAGAAGAATTATGATCTTCAACTTATTGAGAATAGAGAAGACCATGTAGTGCTTTTATAGGCTACGTAGGGGATCTAAAGGAGGTGGAATATTGGGCTTCCAATATTAATGATTAAATTGAGCCCAAGCCCAAATCTATTAATCTCCCATTAATATTAATTAATTTATTTTCCACTATATAAATTAATTGCACTCCCAATATTAAACCATATTATATCCAAATAATATTTCTCCGGTAGTATTATTTATTCCGTGTATTTAAGATATAAATATCCATGAATAAAATTTATTTATTGCTTAATAAATTTATTCATCTCTTTTATCCGAGACTAGTACCACTCAACCTTATTTATTATGCGGAATTAAATCCACTCGCGAGGTTTACATAATAAATCCTTCTGAGCTCATCTCGGGGATATTATCAACCCTTCCGGGATACACTGTCCGGTCAATTATTCACGGCATGCCATATATAAAATATAGTGACCCAACTTGACCGGTAATCAACCCAATAATTAAATCGGTTAATTCCTTTGGCAAATCAAAGTCACTTATATTAAATATACACACCCGCAATAATATCGTGGATTAAGAATATAATACACTGAGTCTCAAATCAATTATCGCCGAGCAATCCTAATTGATGAGTCTCAATCGATCCGCTCAATACACCAAGTGTACAAGTGTGATAAAATAATTAAGATAAATTATTTTCTCTCTCACACAACGACTATACCGATGGATTGGTCCGTGTCCATCTAGGTCGTGAGCATCTGTTCGATTAAATACGAGTAACCGATAGTATGATCTTCTGTGTGCCCATGCAACACCATACTAACTACAACGTATAAAATCCAGGACTATAATTTGCATATATTTAATTAACAATAATTAAAAGCAAATGAATGTTTGTATTTAATAGGTAAATGAAAGTGTACAAGGAGTTCAGAATACTCAAATCTAGACATTAAGTATACTACTCCATCAATCTCCCACTTATACTAAGGTCTAGTCTTATCCTCCAAACTTCTGACTCCCAAACCCTCCAAGTGCTTGAAATAAACTTCCTTAGGAAGTATCTTGGTGAAAGGGTCCGCTAGGTTGTCCTCCGAAGCTATCTTGGTGACTATCGCATCGCCCCTCTTGACGATGTCTCGAATCAGGTGGTACTTGCGCTCTATGTGTTTCATAGCACTATGGGACCGTGGTTCCTTACTGTTTGCCACTGCACCGCTATTATCACAATAAATTGTCATAGCCTTGGGCAAACTCGGAATCACATCTAAGTCCTGGAGGAAATTAAGGAACCAAACTGATTCTTTCGCTGCCTCTGAGGCTGCAACATATTCAGCTTCCATGGTAGAGTCTGAAATGCACTTTTGCTTAACACTCCTCCATGATATGGCTCCACCTCCCATAGTGTACACATAGCCTGATGTCGACTTTCGCCGGTCCTTATCAGCTTGGAAATCCGAATCCGTATAACCCAAAGGGATCAGATTGTCTGCCCCGTAACTTAGAACATAATCCTTAGTATTTCGCAAATACTTGAAAATGCTCTTTACGGCAGTCCAATGAGCCTTTCCAGGGTTACTCTGATATCTCGCTACTACGCCAACTGCATAGCAGATATCAGGCCTCGTACATAACATTGCATACATTAAGCTTCCCACAGCCGAAGCGTAGGGAACTGCTTTCATTTCATCTTTCTCCTTTTGTGTCCGAGGACACAATTCCTTAGAAAGATAAGTTCCTTTACTGAAGGGCAGCTCACCCTTCTTGGAATCTTGCATGTTAAAACGAGCCAGAATCGTGTCTATGTAAGATTGCTGGGATAGGTACAATGTTCTATTCCGGCGATCCCTTATAACCTTGATCCCTAGAATATGCCCGACTTCTCCCAAATCTTTCATATCGAATTGTCTAGACAACCATCCCTTTATGTCTGATAACATTTTCACACTGTTGCCAATGAGAAGAATGTCGTCTACATAAAGCACGAGAAACACCACCTTCTTCCCATCACGTTTCCAATACACACACGATTCGTCCATGCTTTGACTGAATCCAAAAGATTGGACTACTTCGTCAAACCGCAGGTTCCACGATCTCGAGGCTTGTTTCAATCCATAAATGGATCGATTAAGTTTGCACACTAGATGATCTCGCCCCTTAGCAATGAATCCTTCTGGTTGTTTCATATAAATCGTCTCGTCAAGACTTCCATTTAGGAAAGCTGTCTTGACATCCATTTGCCACACCTCATAATCCATATGAGCTGCTATGGATAAGAGAATCCGGATCGACTTTATCTTGGCTACCGGCGAGAAGGTCTCCTCATAATCGATTCCCTCTTTCTGAGTATATCCTTTCGCAACAAGCCGAGCTTTAAAGGTTTCAACCTTTCCGTCAGATCCTCTCTTTCTCTTGTAGACCCATTTACACCCAATTGGCTTTACGCCGCTTGGTGGTTCTACAAGATCCCAGACTTTATTAGAATCCATAGATTCTATTTCGGATTTCATCGCTTTCTTCCAAGAAGACGCATCTATATCTTGTACTGCCTCATCATAGGTCCAGGGATCGATTTCATGAACTCCAGGTCCAGAGTCCGAAGACTCACCCAGTCCAATCCATCGGTCTGGTTGCTTAACAACCCTCCCACTACGACGGCGTTCCGGTGTATTAACAGTGATAGTGTCAGGTGCAGATTCTAGTGGTGTATCTATACTCGGTTCGGCTGTATTTAAGTCTTCCTTGTTACCTCTCAACTCATCAAGTATTATGTCACTTTTGGGCTTGTGATCCATGACATAGTCTTCCTCTAAGAACCGAGCGTTAGTACTTATAACGATCTTCTGGTCCGTAGGACTATAGAACATGCCACCTTTAGTTCCTTTTGGGTATCCTATAAACAGCCGTAATTCTGATCTAGGTTCTAACTTATCGGCACCTTGTCGCAACACATGTGCTGGACAACCCCAGATCCGAATGTGTCTCAAGTTAGGCTTGCGCCCACTCCACAATTCCATGGGTGTAGTTGGTACCGTTTTGGTTGGAACCCTATTCAAGATATACGCCGCTGTTTCCAAGGCATGTCCCCAGAACATAATAGGTAAGTCCGAGTAACTCATCATCGATCGCACCATTTCCATAAGAGTCCTATTGCTTCTTTCTGACACACCATTCTGCTGAGGAGTATATGGTGAAGTCAGTTGGGATTCAATCCCATTCTCTGCCAAGTATGCCTTGAATTCTCCAGACAGGTACTCGCCTCCGCGATCAGATCGCAGGCATTTTATGGATTTACCACGAAGGTTCTCCACAAGAGCCTTGAATTCTTTGAACTTGCCAAAGGATTCGCTCTTGCGGCTCATCAGGTATACATATCCATATCTTGAGTAATCATCAGTGAAAGTGATGAAGTACTCGTACCCTCCCCTTGCCTGAGTAGACATAGGTCCGCATACATCAGAGTGAATCAAATCCAACACTTGTTCAGCTCTTCGTCCTTTACCAGAAAAAGGACGCTTAGTCATTTTTCCCTCTAAACAGGATTCGCAGGTTGGAAGGTCCTCACCTTCAACATCGCTGATTAGACCATCAACTTTCAACCTTTGAAGCCTATTTGAGTTTATATGACCTAGCCTTAGATGCCACAAGTATAATTGATTCATCCTAGAAGGTTCCTTTCTCTTATTGGTGTTCGTAGATGTGTTATAACTCTCGGTTAGTTGCATCGTGTTAGACTCAGGATTTAGCACATACAAATCGTCCACCAATGTACCAGAACAGATAATTTC
Source organism: Euphrasia confusa (assembly GCA_954870475.1). NCBI lineage: Eukaryota > Viridiplantae > Streptophyta > Magnoliopsida > Lamiales > Orobanchaceae > Euphrasia > Euphrasia confusa. The sequence continues at coordinate 9,613,017 of OX940957.1, read as the reverse complement.
ACTGTTTCTTCTTATGATCACAGAGTGGTCAAAAGAAACAGAATATCCATTCAAAATAAGCTTAGAAACCGAAATTAAATTCTTTCTAAAGTTGGGTACATAAAGACAATTATGTAAAACTAAAATCCTATCACTACTGAAGTGTAAGTGAACGTCTCCCACTGCAACAGCCGCCACCCTCGCGGCATTGCCCATGTAGACCACGATCTCTCCCTCTCTAAGTCTCCGGGTTTCCTGGAACCCCTGCATTGAATTGCAGACATGATCAGTGGCCCCCGTATCTACACACCAGGTGCTGGTAGATAACACCACTGACAATGTTTCGGTGACTAAGGAAAATTTCGTACCTTTGATGAGAGGACAATCAGACCTCCAGTGCCCAGACTGCTTGCATCGAAAGCACTTGCCTCGCGGCTTGCTCTTCCCAATCCGTGGTTCAAAACCACTGGGCTTCTTTGCTTGCACTTCCAACTTGGCCACTAGAGCTTGTGATTCTCTGACCATACTTATCAGTTCAGTTCTTTTGAAATCGTTTTTAAGCGATTCCTCAAGGGGACTAAACTTGATGAGTATGTCAATCACCTCTAGTCCGGCTTCCTTAGTATGTCCTAACATCTCCTTGAGGTCATTTTCAATGTCCTCATCAGTTGGGACTATAGTGGGTTCGGAAGGCTCAACAGTCTGAACATTGTCCAGATTTCTTTTCCAATCAGTACTATATGGAACCAGTGAGTTTTCATCTTTAAGTATATCACAAAGTGGGGTCACAGTCATTCCTAACCTATAAGCACATAAAACAAACAAACAATTTAATATCCGATATTATCTCCCTTAAATAATATCATTAAATCACTAATCACATCTAAAATCCCATCAGGTAAGGCAAGCCACGTGGTGTGGACGTTTACCCACCCAAACGATTTAGCAATTAGATTTTCTTTGGTCATACATCGCTTATAGCGGAACCTCGTGGGGAGGAATACTATAAGGCGTATCTAAGTGTAAACCATTACTCAGTACCAAAGTAAATTGCTTGGAATCGCTACATTACCGCAAGCCACGTGGTGTGGACGTTTACGATAACTTCACAACTCTTTACAATTTCTTACAACTGTCTACATAAATTAATCCAAAATCCGTCGGCATAGCAAGCCACGTGGTGTGGACGTTTACTACACCAAGAGATTTTTATAATTGACTCCCAATTACTTGATCCATTCAATCTTGTAAATCAAGACGCGGAGAATCATAAGTGAAACTCGAAGTTTCTAACCAGTGATTCACCATGCGAACAACCCTATCTCTCATAAATGAGGGAGCCGAGCAGACAATCGATCCATCTATCAAAGAATGGTACGACTGCCTCTAATTTGTGTCCTCGACATGACCAAGTGGCTTTGGCTCCATTCCACTCCCCGGGGTGAGAATGAGTCGACTTGAAATCAGCTTTGGAAAGACAAACTAGGCATTGTTTGATAAACTTAATCAATGTTTCTCGTAAGAGGAATTACAAGAACTCTCCTCCAATAACTTATCTATATAAACTTCAAAAGTTTATAAAAGTTACCAAGAGAGCAGCAATGGAGACCATGGGTATGTTTCCATACCCTCTCCCACTTAGCTTTTTACAATAAAGGGATACGCTATCTAGTGCATGAAAGTAAACACATATAGCATGCATACATGTAATAAAGCACATAGTATTATCACATAGTCAAAATAATTACTAGAATATTATTTTCCGACTATTATGGCTTTACTCCATCTCCGTACGCATCTTCTAGTCTTTAGTCTTCGTTCTTGAATGCTCCATGTGACGAGAATATTAATCTCCAATATTTAAATCTATTTATTTTTAATAAATCCAAAAGATACTTAATTAAAAAAATTAAGTCAATCGAATGAATCAAAAATAAAATTAAATATTATTAATATTTTTTATTTATTTTATTTTCCCTTCCTACTTCATTAAATCTCTAGAATAATCTATCCAAGACCCACTTGGAATATTCTAGATGATTTCCATAATGAAATAAGGAAATAAAATAACTTAGGACTCTTTTACTTTCCAAGATTAATTAATTTCCATTTCTATGAAAATTCCCATAAAATAGGAATAATCAATTAGGAAATAAAACAATCCTAAATTAACTTTTATTCCTTTCCAATTCTATTAAATCTCTAGGATCCTATTCCAAGTAGAACTCGGAATACTCTAGAAGACTTCCATAATAGAATAAGGAAATAAAATTAATTCCAATTAATTCTTTTCCTAATCCATGAGAGTTCCCAAAATAGGAATTCTCAAATAGGAAAAACCCGAACCAATTAGGAAAGTAGATCTACCGGTAGAGCACGAAGATCACGAGGACCCCCGCGCCCCCACCGGACCGCCATCACCGGCCGAGGACCGCCGCCGCCGCCACCTAGCCGGCGAACCACCACCGCCGGTGGTTTTGCCGCCGGGAGGCGCGAATTCGGCGCCTCACCATCGATGGTTCGATCCTCCATGGATCGACCATGGTGGTCGATCCGAGCCCTAGCCCTCACGTCGTCTCCTTCGTCACGCGTCTTCTCCGGCGGTCGTTTCGGCATCGATCCAACGCAAAATAAATTACAAAATAAATTTTACACTATCCGGTATCGATTCTATACATGAAATCGACCCTATACATTTTCCGGAAAAGTAGAACGTAATAATAAATCCTAAATTCGGTCAACCCCCGAATTTTTACTATTACAAGCATTCACCACCAAAAACGAATCTCGACATGTCCGAGAGTTTAATCAATCCAACATTCATGACAAAATAAATTAAACGAATAATAAATTAAGCCATAATAGTCGGAACCCTGCAAGGTAGAACAATTTTATCGAAAATACCGCGAACGTAAACCACTCTCTGATACCAATTGTTGGAATTCGATATCCCGGGTTATTAAAATTTGCGGAAACAATAACCCGAACGAAAAACCTTCGCCGGAGATCACGCGAGCACTACGTACGAGCCGGAGCACGAACCGAACGCACGACGAGGCCGAAGCCTCGCGCACGCCCAGCCCGAGCCCCCGCACGCGGGGCTCGCGATCGATTTGCATCGATCGCATGGGCGATCGTTGGGGAGGGGCTGCCCAGCAGCCCCCGCGGCGAGTCCGGCGACTCGCCGCCGCCTGGAAGGCTGGCCCGCCTCCAGCAGGGCCGCCGCGGGTCACAGCCCGCGGCCAGCGATCGATCATGATGATCGATCGCACCCCCGGCGTCCAGCCGGGGTTCGCCCTTCCACGCCCGTGCGAAACCCTAGCCCGGGCGATCGCTTGTGGTCCGGTGGCTTCGCCACCACCACTCGATCGTCCCCCGTTCATGGTTTCGTACCTCGGATCTTGTTCTACGGTATTCTCGATAAATCCAAAACCGAATAAATCAAGGGCGTTTAGATTTTTACCTTTCGATTCGTTGTTCGGAGAAACGAATTCAAGACGACCTTTTGAATCTTCCCACGTATTCCTTGCACTAGCTTGAACGTCGGGTGGGCGACGATCCTCCAAGCTCTATGGATCTACTTCTCTCTCTACTTTCTCTCTCTAGAAGAATTATGATCTTCAACTTATTGAGAATAGAGAAGACCATGTAGTGCTTTTATAGGCTACGTAGGGGATCTAAAGGAGGTGGAATATTGGGCTTCCAATATTAATGATTAAATTGAGCCCAAGCCCAAATTTATTAATCTCCCATTAATATTAATTAATTTATTTTCCACTATATAAATTAATTGCACTCCCAATATTAAACCATATTATATCCAAATAATATTTCTCCGGTAGTATTATTTATTCCGTGTATTTAAGATATAAATATCCATGAATAAAATTTATTTATTGCTTAATAAATTTATTCATCTCTTTTATCCGAGACTAGTACCACTCAACCTTATTTATTATGCGGAATTAAATCCACTCGCGAGGTTTACATAATAAATCCTTCTGAGCTCATCTCGGGGATATTATCAACCCTTCCGGGATACACTGTCCGGTCAATTATTCACGGCATGCCATATATAAAATATAGTGACCCAACTTGACCGGTAATCAACCCAATAATTAAATCGGTTAATTCCTTTGGCAAATCAAAGTCACTTATATTAAATATACACACCCGCAATAATATCGTGGATTAAGAATATAATACACTGAGTCTCAAATCAATTATCGCCGAGCAATCCTAATTGATGAGTCTCAATCGATCCGCTCAATACACCAAGTGTACAAGTGTGATAAAATAATTAAGATAAATTATTTTCTCTCTCACACAACGACTATACCGATGGATTGGTCCGTGTCCATCTAGGTCGTGAGCATCTGTTCGATTAAATACGAGTAACCGATAGTATGATCTTCTGTGTGCCCATGCAACACCATACTAACTACAACGTATAAAATCCAGGACTATAATTTGCATATATTTAATTAACAATAATTAAAAGCAAATGAATGTTTGTATTTAATAGGTAAATGAAAGTGTACAAGGAGTTCAGAATACTCAAATCTAGACATTAAGTATACTACTCCATCAGCGTCAGCTCCACCTCTTTTACCCTCCCCGTCGTGTCGGAGGAGAATAGAATCACGGCGGCGGCGTTTGGGGAGACGTCGACTGGAGCGTTATCTTCGCGAGATTGAGAGATGAGAAGCGATTCGAAATTTGGGGGCGAATTCTGCGGCGGCGAACGCGACCGTCGGGTTGAAACAGAGGGCGATCAAACGGCTCCGGCTTCGTGGTCGTGTGCGCCCCGATGATGTTCCTCCAAATCCTCTTCGTCTACTACGCCGACGTCACCGGAGAGACGTCAGAGAATACTCGAAACCCTCACATAGAAGAGCAAGGCTGGTGGGGTGGGGTGGATTAGGGTGGGGTAGGATATATTAATTGAGGGAGGGATAGTTTCGTTCTTTTGGATATATTTTTTGGCCTAATTGAAACAAAAAGGTCTAATTGGTACATAAATTGGAATTTGTCTTTATTGGTAAAAAAATGTTGAAAAAAAAGACCTAATAGGTATTTTTCCCTTAAAACAATAGATATAATTATTGTGATGTGAAAAATATATATGAATCATCTAAAAAGCTTGTTGAAATATTAATGAGACACCGAAAATATTAAGGTATTTTAAAAGGTATCAGTTTCTTTATACTAAATAGTTTATACTATTTTAAAAAATTATAACATAAATCTAAGATTTGTAAGTATTTAAATTTTTTAAAAATTCTAAATTTATTTATTTTAGAAGATACATATAAAAAACTAACAAAAATAAATTATAAATTGTAGTAGTAAGTAGTTAGATCATAATCTCTTAATTACCATAAAATAGTTGCATGCCCAATAACATATCAACTATGAAAAATCCATCAATCCATGAGGTGTCTATCGGAGAATATATATATATTCGACCCATTAATATAAATGTAAAGAAATTCAACTTCTCTACCAGTTCGAACTTTTAGATGAAGCGGTTTCTAGGATGCACTTCTAAAATATATTGTAAGCAATCAATACATGTGATGATGTGACCCGCTATGCATGAATATGTAACGCCCCGATTTTTATAATTTATAATAAAGCAGAAACATTTAAAAAAATATATTTATTTTAAAATAAAATTTAATCCAATGCGGGAGTTACATAAAATAATCGTTTTTAAAACCAATGTTTAGTCCAAAGAAATAGAAATAGTCACCCAAACATGAAAATAGTTCGAAAACCAAGTTTAAAAGTCTTAAAATTCGTCACACCAAAGACAAAATAAAAACCATAACAAGTGTCAAATAAACGATGAATAAAGTATGTAAAGTCACTCCATGCCCTCCTCGTCACGCCCATCGTAGCCTCCATTCGTACCTAAAAACATGTTGTTGATTCGGGGTGAGCTCAACGTGCTCAGTAGGACCAATATTTCATCTCAACTCAACATAAACAATCAAGATATGACATATAACCGGCATAGCATGAATAAATAAACATATAGACATTTCCTTGGCATGTATTAAACAACCCTTGTGCAGAACAAGTCCGATGACAACTGATGGTCACAGACCCTTATGAGGATCACAGACTATTTAATAATTATTTCAACCCATACGCGGAACAAGTTCGATGACAACTGATGGTCACAGAACCTTAAGAAGTTCACAGGCTAAAATAATAACTTGTGTTTCAACCCTTACGCGGAACAAGTCCAATGATAACTGATGGTCACGGAAACCTTAAGAGGTTCACAGTCTAAGATAATGTGTTTCAACCCTTACGCGAAACAAGTCCGATGACAACTGATGGTCACATAACCTTAAGAGGTTCACATGCTAAAATAACTTGTGTTTCAACCCTTACGAGGGAACAAGTCCGATGACAACTGATGGTCATAGAACCTTAAGAGGTTCACAGGCTAAAATCATGTGGTTCAACCCTGATGCGGAACAAGTCCGGTGACAAATGATGGTCACAGAACCTTAAGAGGTTCACAGGCTAAAATCATGTGGTTCAACCCTGACGCGGAACAAGTCCGATGACAACTGATGGTCACAAAACCTTAAGAGGTTCACACGCTAACCGATATACATTTATCAACTCATACAATTCAATCACATATCACATGCTTGAACATATATGTTAAAAAGACATGAAAGAAAACCCCTACCTGATAAAAGTGTCTTGCAAGTACCACCTTAACCGAGAGGAAACTCCAAAATCTCCGTCGTCTCGTCTCCTATTAGGCGTGTAAGCCCAAATTTAAAACATGAAATCAGTCCACTTATTTCTCTAATTAACATTTTATTCATCTGTTGAGTTGTTTGTTCAGACTAAAGTTCTCGGAGTAGATTTAATTTGGTATTTCTCTAATCAAACAACCATATGCTCTATAATCATAATTCATCAATACTTCCCTGCATATACACTAAACTTAACTCTACATTAAATATAATTCTACTACTAGTATAACTTTAGATCATGACTTCTGTAGGTATACTATTAATTTGTTTTATTAAATAATATGGGTTAGTTTCATAGAATTTCAGAGGAATTATTAGTATACGAGAGTTCCCACCCATTAACTTATAAACTCACACCAACATCTATGACTAGCAGTACGAGTAGTAAGATGGAAGTTCAAGTTTGGAATATTCTACTATTTCGAATACCTGTAGCATTTACCCCTTTTTTTTTATTAACATTAACAATTATTATGAAACAACTATGTATAAAGTCTAGACTAAAAAGTTAGCTATATAACTCCAAAGATCCCTATGAAAGTAGGTTCAACACATACATACGTATCTAAGTCCAAGTATGTAAATACCTATATACATAGAGTGGCTAAATCTATTTATTCACTGGTCCAACATCCTACAATTCTTATATAAGCTTTTTACCATAATTATTTCTAAGTTTAAATACAGAATAGAGTATATAAATTTCTAAGGGGGCCATTACTTATCCTACATCCGAACTGAACATGAATAATCTAATGCAAAACTAGGAATTTAGGGAAATTACCTGCTAATGTGTGACTACAAATCGAAAAAGAGACAATCACTATGTTGACGAGACGATCCGCTATAATCTTCAAAACTTTGCGTATAAACTTCCAGAGTCGTAATGTATTGTTGTGATTCAATACTTTTTCCTATCGATGCTACAGATATTCTGTTTATGAGATGGAGAGTCTAAGATTTTTAGGGACGATGGTAGTCGATTCCTAGAAATTAGCAGATTGTGGAGAGTTAACGCGTATTCTGTAAAGAAAATTTATTTAATTTAATTTTTTTAACATTCTTTTTAATTTCTTATTTATGGTATTATTTATTATTATTTGTATTCTCTTTATTTATTTACTTATTATTATTAGTATTATTATTATTATTATTATTATTATTATTAACATTAGTATTTTATTACGTGCAGTCGTGAACATTACAATACTACTCTCCTTAAAAAAAATTTCGTCCTCGAAATTCAATTTCGTACCTGATAAGAATGTTGAGTATTTAGCATAAAATTCTTCCTCATTCTCCCACGTGGCCTCACTCTTGTTATGACGCTTCCATTGTACTTTGACGAGAGTCACTTCCTTGTTCCTCAGGTGATGAACCTTTCGGTCTAAGATCGCTTCGAGGATTTCTTCGTAAGTCAAATCCTTTCCGACGTCCAGTTCCTCATAACTCACAATATGACTTGGATCGTGCACATATTTCCTCAACATTGATACGTGAAAGACATTACGTACAACCGATAAGTTTGGAGGCAAAGCCAATTCATAAGCAACATCTCCGATTCTTTTGAGAATCTCAAAGGGTCCGATAAAACGTGGTTTTAACTTCCCTTTTTCTCCGAATCTTATTATTCCTCTAACCGGAGCTACTTTCAAGAATACATTATCTCCAACCTCAAAATGTAACTCCTTCCACGTCCGATCTGCATATGATTTTTGTCTGTCTTGAGCCATCTTAATTCGACTCTGAATCGTTTGAACATGCTCCACCGTCTGTTGAATCAACTCACGTCCCAAAATTTTATTTTCTCCTACCTCACTCCAGTAAAGTGAAGATCTACACTTTCTCCCATACAGAGCCTCGTACGGTGCTATGCCAATCGTAGCTTGGATACTATTGTTGTAAGCAAACTCGACTAGCGGTAGAAGCGTCTCCCATTGAGTTCCCAAATCAAGCACACACGTTCGTAACATGTCTTTTAGTATCTAAATTGTCCTCTCTGACTGACCATCTGTGGGTGATATGTTGTACTGAACTTGAGTTTCGTTCCTAAGGCATTCTGTAAGCTCTTCCAAAAAGTTAGAGGTAACCCTCGTGTCTCTGTCTGACACTATAGAAACCGGAACTCCCTGCAATTTGGCAATCTCGCGAATATAAATTTGAGCATACTGTTCCATGGTAAAAGTCATCTTGATCGGTAAGAAGTGAGCTGTCTCTCTTAACCGATCAACTATAACCCACGCCGCTTTATTACCTCGCGCGACAGCGGTAAACCCAAAACGAATTCATCGTGATGTGTTCCCATTTCCACTCTGGTATCTCCATCAGTTGTAATAACCCTGACGGCCGTTGGTCAGCTTTCACGTGTTGACATACCAAACATCGTTCCACGAATAGGGTAATGTCTCTTTTCATTGCTCTCCACCAAAACATTGTTCGTAGATCCTGATACATCTTGGTTCCACCAGGATGTGCGGTATATGGCGTGCAATGAGCTTCGGTCATCAGCTCTCTTCTCACTCACCGTCTTTAGGTATGCACAATCTTCCCTCGTACATCAAACGTCATCATTTGCGATCATGAAACCCTTGATGGTTCCTTTGAGAACTATGTATCTCATTTTCCTCAAGAATCCATCTTGGTGTTGAACACTTCTGACTCTATACCTCAGCGTCGGTTGTAAAGTCAATGCTGAAAGAGTCGCATTCGTATTGTTTGGCGGAAAAAATACTTCAATTCTTAGCTTCTCAAATTCTTTTACCAACAGTTCTTTGTCTGAAAGTAAGCATGTCAATTTTCCTTTTCGGCTCAAGGCATCGGCAACCACATTAGTCTTTCCTCCGTACAAATAGTGCTTTCAAATCTTAAGCGCGTGACCTGCAGCAGCTATTTCGAGATCGTGTGTGGGGTAGTTCGTCTCATGAGGCCTCAGTTATCTTGGTGCATACGCGATAACCTTTCCTTGTTGCATCAGAACACACCCTAACCCAAGTTTCGACGCATCGCTATAGATCACAAAATCAGTTGTCGGGTCCGGGATCGTCAAAACAGGAGTTGTGGTCAACCTTTTCTTCATTTTTGCAAAGCTCTCCTCACACGTGTCACTCCAAACAAACTTCTCTCCTTTTCTGGTCAAGCGAGTCACTGGTGTGGATATCTTGGAGAAATCTTCGATGAATCTTCTGTAATAACCAGTCAGACCCAAAAAACAACGAACTTCACTTGCACTCCTAGGAGTAGCCCATTCTTTAAAGCTTCCACTTTACTCGGTACCCTTCGCTGTAACGATATCTCCAAAAAATACAGGACACGTTCGATCCAAAACTCGCACTTCGAAAATTTTGCGTACAACTTCTCAGCACAAAGTATTTCTAGTACCACACGCAAGTGTCCCTCGTGTTCCTCTGGACTCTTTGAATAAATCAGGATTTCATCAATGACTACAAATTCTTAGTGTCCATACCGTATTCTGAATGCCGTTCTCGGTGTGTCGCTTTCCTTAATTCTCAACTGGTGGTAATCTGACCTTAAATCGATCATAGAGAAAGTAGTCGCTCCTCGCAGTTGGTCAAACGGATCCTCTATACTTGGTAATGGGTACTTGTTCTTGACAGTAAGTCGATTCAGTTCTCGATAATCAATACATATCCAGAGTGGTCCGTCCTTCTTCTCCACAAACAGAACAAGTGTTCCCCATGGCGATACACTCGGTCGAATGTAGTCCATATCCAAAAATTCTTGAATTTGTGTTTTCAGTTCCTCCAACTCGTTTGGTGCAATAAGGTGCTTTAGATACAGGTGCTGCTCCTAGAACCAAATCGATCGTAAACTCCACTTTTTGTTTATGAGGTAATCCCGACAACTCTGTTGGAAATACGTCCAAAAATTCATTCACAACCTGTACATCATCTGTTGTCATGTTCGAAACCGGTTGGTTGACTAAATTTACGAGGAAACCTTGACACTTGTCCTTTTGTAGTAACTTCACAGCTTTCACCGCGTATATCACTTGAGGTACCGTCTTCGCCTTTGCTCTGCAGAATATGATCTCACCTCCTTCAGGAAGTTTGAAGGTGATCTCCCGTTCATGACACTTGATTTTTGGTTGGTGCTTGGTAAGTCAGTTCATGCCTAGAATGAGATCAAAGTCTTTCATATCGATCACGTACACATCAGCAGGTAAATATTCTTCCTCCAATGTTGACATCTAACTCCTTATCCATTTCATTCGTGGCGATCACACCTCCTGAGGGTAAACTAATCTCTAATGAGTCATCTACTCTAGTACTATGTTCTCTCCACATCTCGTACATCTTAAGTACTTGTTCCTAAAGCGTGTGGCCACTATGTTTTACGTAATTGCGGTAATTTTGAATCTTACGTCGTACCAAATCATCTGGCCTCATGTTCGTTCTAATACAAGTCCTCCTAGTGCGTGTCATATAAGCACCCAACATAGACATAAACATAAACAGGAACATAAACAAATTTTGAGCCCATTAACGTGAAAACTGAATCCATACCTTTGGAGAGCTCGACGAGGAATGACGAAGGCATCCGTAGTGACAAAATATTTTCTTCTTCTTTTTCATTTGAAAATACGGGTTTTTTTTTTTTGTAAAGTATACAAAATAAAAAACTGGCACTCTGATACCACTTTGTAACGCCCCGATTTTCATAATGTATAATAAAGCGGAAACATTTAAAGAAAACTATTTATTTTGAAATAAAATTCAATCCAATGCGGGAGTTACGTAAAATAACCGTTTTAAAACCAATGTTTAGTCCAAAGAAATAGAAATAGTCACCCAAACATGGAAATAGTTCTAAAACCAAGTTTAAAAGTCATCACACCAAATACAAAGTAAAAACCATAACAGGTGTCAAATAAACGATGAATAAAGCATGTAAAGTCACTTCGTGCCCTCCTCGTCACGCTCGTCGTAGCCTCCATTCGTACCTAAAAAGATGTTGTTGATTCGGGGTGAGCTAACGTGCTCAGTAGGACCAATATTTCATCTCAACTCAACATAAACAATCGAGATAGGACATATAACTGGCATAGCATGAATAAATAAACATATAGACATTTCCTTGGCATGTATTAAACAACCCTTGTGCGGAACAAGTCCGATGACAACTGATGGTCACAGACCCTTATGAGGATCACAGGCTAAAATCATGTGGTTCAACCCTGACGCGGAACAAGTCCGATAACAATTTGATTAAACGTTTTTGGTGCGTCTCTCGTCAAAATCCGAGGTCAGTTGTAGTTGACTCAGTTATCAATCCATGGAAACGGAAGAGTAAAGTTTTCGTGAATGAAATAGTTTTAGATGCATTTTTCATATCTACTAAATCCTAAGTTTAAATTGCAATAAAAGTAAATGACCTAAATTAAATGAAAAAAAAAATAAAAGACATGAAATTAAACACTCGAATAATTTATATCAAATTGTTTCCGGCCATTTCATAACAACATTCCATATTTCAAAATATTCGACACATGAAAGTAAAGCTCCCGGTCAGGTTACTAAACTCACTCAAAGGCGTTTAATTCACTTAAGGGTCTCGCTCTCGATCAAGTTACGAGTCCTAAGGTTGTCGTTTCTAATGACATAGTTCAATTGAATATGAAATTCCTTTTTCTCGATTCTCGATTCATCATTCGAGCAAATATGAATATTACATGAAAACAAACGAAAGCATGATTAACGAAAACAATTAAAGAGAATTGAGAAATACATTAAGAGATTAAATAAAAAGCAATTTATAAACACAATCGAACATAATATAATCAACATTCTTAAACTAAGAACGAAATGAAAAACTAAGAAATGATTACATTACAGAGTTTACGAAGGCCGTAGAACTCGATTACGCTTCTTAGAACACCGGTGTCGTCACTACCGACGCCCCTCACTCTACGTCGAGTTCTAAGACGAGAGATGTCTTTTTTTTTTCTCTAAATCCTTGCCTAAATGTCATGTCAAAAACCATCCTCCAACTGCCATGCAACCGCCCTCTTCAATTAATGAAACTTTTCCAAACGACACTAATTAATTATTTTCGGCCCACATACATGCAAATGTCCAGCCCGCTTCGTCTTTTCGTTCTCGACCCGTTTCCTTCTCGATTTCTTTGACTTTTCACCTGAAACATGACCAAACAACAACTTCCAACTACCCGTGAGATTCGACACAACACAACATAAACATAAAATAAAACGATACTAAAGTAACAAAACACGACTCACACTCTACACAAAACGTAAACTAAAAACACATAAACACGACACAATTCACACCCCCACGCTCAAATCCTTGCTAGTCCCGAGCAAAGTCAAATCATCCAACAACGTGTTAGTACAAATCACCTACTTGAACTTGCAATCATACCACAATCCCACCGACGAGTCATATAAGAGAAAATGAAAATGTCTCTGTTACAAATTGTGTGTTGGCCCATTTACTGGTGCTGGCCCATTTAATAGAAGCAGCCCAGCACCCACTGCAGCCCAGCCCACTCTACTTACCTGGCCCAGTTGTCTTCAGCCCAGCCTCTGTGGGCTTTGACCTATCCTGACCCTTGATCTCTACTTGGTAAGTTGTGGCTTAATCTGGACCCTTGATCCCTCCTTTTCTTGGACACTTCACCCGCAACCCTAATCACTCTACTCAGCTGATACTGTGTGTAAACCATACCTCTAATGTGTGCGATTTCTGATACCTTCACCTTCCTCACCTCCTGTGGTGTTCTGTGGTGTAGATCTGTGAGATCCTTGTGTGAGTGAGGGCTGTGAGTGAGTGTGTGAGAGAGCTGTGCATTGTGGGTGCTGCTGGCAAGGCTTCTGTGTTCTCCCCTCGTTTGGTGGTGCCTGGAGATGCTGCTGTGATTGCATCTTCGCAGTCCTGAGCCGAAGCTCAAATCTCTCTCTCTCTCTTTCTCTGTTTTCTGTTTATATACATATATACATATATACTCCGCTGCATGTGCCCTTGTACTCCATTCAAACTCAATACCTGTAATACAGACCAGATCTCTTTGGGGATCTGCTGACTGTTGTGTATTGGGAGCTTGCTCTGGTTTTAGGGCTTGAACAGATCTGACTCCTCTTTTTGTTTGTGTATTTACAGGTGTCCGTGGCTCGCCGTAGAAGCGCGGAGCTCCAACAGTCTCCATGAACAACAAAGCCTCTCATCACACAAAAATATCCATCGAGACAATATGTGGAAAAAGAAAATGATATGGAAAACAATCTGAAAACTCTCCACACGAATGCGAATGAGAACAACATCCAAAAATACATGAACACCTCCCAAATCCATACTAATACTCTCTCAAATAAACAATGAGAATCAAAATGTGATCGATATAGGTCGGAAGGTCAAATACTACATAATAATGATCGAATAATAATACCCTCAAATGTAGACCTCAACAAACTCCACAACGGTAAATATCGAATCCCGATAATCAATGAAAACTCAATAACGAACGTGTCTCGTCTAGACTTCACCCCTTTTTTTCTTTTCTTTTTTTATTTTTTATTTTTTTTATTGCGTACATCAATCGTTCCAACAATCGATGAGTCCTTGTTTTTTTATTGTTTTTTTTTCTATTACTTTTTTTCCAACTAAATCAATCGTTCCACAATCGATAAGTTATTTTTTTTTATTCTCATTTTTTTTCTTTTTTAAAAGGGGTGAAAGCTTTTTCATTTTACTTAAAAACACGTAACGTTCGATACAACAATTCTCAATAACCACAACATCAACTTGTACCACCACAACTCACATCTCTCGTGAAACGCTCGGTTACAAAAAGACTCCATGTAAGCTTAACGGGTTATCTAGCTGGGAGTCCCACGACGACGGTGACGGTATTTTTGGGATAAATATAATAAATGGAGTTCATCCTAAAATCCCATTCATCGTCTTCTCAAACATTTCAATATCAAGAGCATTCATACACACAATATCATATCTCAAGTTCACGTATGCTCATATAATCAACATGTCATCTCACTCTAGTCTCTCAAGAAAAACAATGAAACTCACAATGAATAAGGCCCTCTCAACAAGAAAATCATGCAATGACATCAATCAAAATCCTCAAATATGACAAGTGGTTCCAAACAAACAACCGTGCAAGTTCAAGCAAAAACTTGACCAATCTCCACATACAAACACGGCCACATTCGGAACAACTAGTTATTGAGTGTAGAGAGATAATCCCAACACACAAACTCACACAAAAACAACTAAACAAAAATTAATAAAAATAAAAATATAATATATACAAAACACAAAATAAAAATAAAAATACAAAGAAAAAGAAAACATACCTAGGTCGTGTCAAGCACGACCTCTCTCACGTGTCGAGTGGTGGTGATGTCCAAAATCTCGGTGATAGCCGTTCAAATTCATCCCTGAGAGCTTGGTTCTCCTCTTCAAGCGTAGTTATCCGACGAGTCATCGCTTCTTGCTGGTCATAGTCAATGTCGATCTTTCTCGTCTATGTATCGTCGAGTTTCATATGATTAGTGTTGCCTCTCTAGTAGCTCCTCCTCAATAGCCCGTCTCACTTGCATACACAGCATATTTCTGATCTCAAACCTCTTCCCCTCGCTGTTATTCATCATCATCATCCCCATCATCACCCACCAGCCCTCCTTCTAATCGAAAATAGGGAATGGAGCCGTCGGAGCTACCGAAGCTTGAGTTGATGAGGATGCTCGTCCCCTACTCCTCGTGGTTCATACAGTAGGGAGAGTAGCTTTCTTCTTTGGTTCCATGTCGATCGGGAGAAGAAAAATTCGAAAATCTTCACTCAAGAAATTTGTCGAACACCTTGTGTGCGCTGAAGAACTTGATGAATTTCTTGAATATTTATTTGATCCTTGCCTAACCACCATCACATCAATGGTTACAAGATATATGAGAGTGAAGAATAAGTCTCCTTGCGTATCACTTTATTTTAGGATAGATTTTTATTTGTTTTAAGCTATGATTTGTTGCCTTCATTATTCATTCCTTTTACAACTATGTTACACCTATATAATCTTTGAGGAAGAGGAATAAAAGGACAGACGATTATGATACTATTCAATTAATCTCTTTCATGGTATCAGAGCTTAAACAATGACAGTCGATAATCCTACACCATCGATCGATGGTAATAAAAATTCCTCTACTCCTATAAAAATAGAATACAATTCTCCCTTTTATCTTGGTCCTCAAGATAGACCAGGTGATTTCATTACCCCTACTCGCTTTCGCGGTGACAATTATGATGATTGGGCTGGCGATATGCGAACTGCTCTTGAAGCTCGTCGAAAATTTGGGTTTTTGGATGGATCGATTCCGCGACCTATTCCGCCTTGCACCGAATCTGATTGGAATACCATCCACGCAATGCTTATTTCCTGGATCAAGAATACCGTTGATCCCGAAGTTAAAAGCACTCTCTCCAAATACAGAGATGCGAAGCGTTTGTGGAATTCTTTAAAATCTAGATATTCTGTGGTGGATGGACCTCGTATCCAACATTTGAAGATGTCAATTGCTCGATGTGAGCAAACTAAAAATATGTTTGTGGCTGCATATTTCGGGAAATTGACTGGTCTTTGGGAGGAACTCCATAATCACGAACCCCTCATCGAGTGCACTTGTTGCGGTAATTGCACGGCCGGCCAACAATACGCGGAACGTAGAGCCGTCGGTAAACTTCATGAATTTCTTATGGGTTTGAATTCAGATTATTATGCTACTCTTCGTACCCAAATTTTATCTCGGGATCCACTTCCGTCTCTCGATCGAGCGTATCAATTAGTCGCCCAAGAGGAAAGGGTTCGTCTTGCTAAACCTATTCTTGCTGAAGCTCCAGATGTGACTAGTTTTGCTCTACAGGCTGGTCCTAGTCAAGGACGTGATCGTCCTGATAAGTCTTCTCTGACATGTACCCACTTCAAGAAAAATGGGCATGATGTGGGTTCCTGCTTCGAACTTCTTGGATATCCAGAATGGTGGATAGAACGTAGCAAAAACTCTCGTGGTGGTGGTCACCCACAAAACGGGCGTGGTCGTGGTTTAGTTCATGCCAATGCTACTCCGCCACCTGTCGATCGAAGTACTACGAGTTCTACCGGCATTAGTGTTGGAGCAGTCGCAACAGGGGGACACGCTTCGACTTCTGGATCTTCTCACGTATTTTCTGCAGATCAATGGAAGGCTTTGGTCGGTCTTCTCGGTAATACTCAACTTTCCGGTGACAGACTTAGTGGTAAGCCTGCGAGTTCTTTATGGATCATCGATACAGGTGCCTCGAATCATGTTTCCGGAGATGATTCACTCTTCTCTACATCACGACTTATTAATGATTGTCCCGTTGGACTTCCTAATGGTGCCACTGTTTATGCCAAACGGGAAGGATCAATTCGATTGTCGGACACTATTACTCTTCATAATGTTCTCTTTGTTACTCAATTAAATTGCAATCTAATTTCGGTTTCACAAATAACTGCTAATTTGAAATGTACAATCCAATTTAATTCCACTATGTGTGCTATACAGGACCAGTCGAGGAATCTGATTGGAACGGGGGTTAGGCGGGATGGACTCTACTATTTTGGAGGAGAAACATCGGTATAACATGTTTCAGTCAATAGTGCAACTAGTGCAATGGATTTGTGGCATTATCGAATGGGTCATCCTTCAGAACAAGTGGTGAAACTTCTTCCTTCTATTTGCTCTTCTACCGGTACTTTGAGCAAACCATGTGAGGCCTGTTTTCGAGCTAAACACACTAGAGATCCCTAACCTATTAGTGAGTACAAGTCTACTAGGATTTTTGAGAAAATACATTGTGATTTGTGGGGTGCTTATAGACATGTTTCCTCCTGTGGAGCTCGTTATTTTTTGACTTTGGTCGATGACTATTCTCGTGCCGTTTGGGTTTATTTATTGATTGATAAGACATAAATTTTTCGCATGTTCATGTCATTCATTGCAATGGTTGATAGACAATTTTCTCAAAAAATTTGTTTTGTTCAATCGGACAACGGCACTGAATTTAATTGCATGCGCGATTATTTTTTTTCAAATGGTATTACATTTCAGACCTCGTGCGTAGGTACTCCTCAACAGAATGGGCAGGTTGAAAGAAAACACCGTCATATTTTAAATATAGGGAGGGCTTTGCGCTTTCATGCCCATCTTCCCATCTATTTTTGGGTCGAAATTATTCTTGTTGCTACTCACTTGATCAATAGAACCATATCTCCTTTACTGCAAAATAAAACCCCTTATGAAATGTTGTTTGGCAAGCCACCACCTTACAATGCTATCAAAGTTTTTGGCTCCCTTTGTTTTGCCCATAACCAGCGTACAAAAGGTGATAAATTTGCTAGCAAAAGTCGCAAATGTGTATTTTTTGGGATACCCTCTAGGCAAGAAAGGATGGAAATTATTTGACCTCGAGACGAAGGAATTTTTTGTTTCTCGGGATGTGAAATTTTTTGAGGATGTTTTTCCTTTTCGTGATCCTGTCGTATTTCACCAACTACCTTCTGTCGAGGATAATCCTTCTTTGGACATCACATTTGATTTTAGTGATTTCTTGGACTCAGATCAGATTACTCCGGACCCTCCTAGTCCTTTGATTCCGGACGTTGAGCCTGAAGTTCCTCTTGATACAACCACACCTACTACTTCTGTGTCGGCCCCTGTTGCACCAGAACTTCTTGGTAGAGGAATGCGAGAAAAGAAAACATTTGTTCATCTTCAAGATTTTGTAACTAACAGCATTTCTCTTCTAAGTCCATCCTCTGCCCCTCCTCTTCCACTCAGTTCCTCAGGTACACCCTATCCTATAGCTCATTATATAAATTGCGATAGCTTTTCTATGCCGTACCGCACATTTCTTGCAGCCATTACTTCAGCCAAAGAGCCTAAATCTTTTTAAGGAGGCAATATTACATGATGGATGTAAACAATCTATGAAAGAGGAGATTCGTGCTCTCGAAGACAATTGTACTTGGACTATGGAGGTCCTACCTCCGGGTAAACGTGCTTTGGGCATTCAATGGGTGTATAAGCACAAATATAATGCTGCAGGAGTCCTTGAACGATTGAAATCTCGTCTTGTGGTTCTTGGCAATCACCAAAAATAAGGTATTGACTACACTGAAACGTTTGCTCCTGTTGCTAAGATGGTCACTGTTCGTACTTTTCTTGCTATTGCCGCTTCAAAAAATTGGGAACTTCATCAGATGGATGTCCATAACGCTTTCTTACATGGTGATCTCGACGAAGAGGTTTACATGAAACTTCCTTCGGGATTCACAGCTTCTAATCCGAACATGGTGTGCCGTTTACGTAAATCTCTTTATGGCCTGAAGCAGGCCCCTCGTTGTTGGTTTGCTAAATTGGTTACTTCTCTAAAAGATTATGTCTTTCTACAATCATATTCGGATTATTCTCTTTTTACGTTCACCAAAGGCGACATCCAAATGAATGTTCTTGTGTACGTTGATGACCTTATTATTTCTGGGAACGATTTCGCTGCTCTAACATCCTTCAAAATCTATCTAAGTGAATGCTTTAAAATGATAGATCTTGGACCCTTGCAATATTTTCTTGGTATTGAAGTTGCTCGTAGCTCTTCGGGTCTCTTCTTATGTCAACGCAAGTACGCGCTAGATATTATTTCTGAAGCAGGTTTACTCGGTGCCAAGCCTGCTGGTTTTCCACTTGAGCCACAACACAACCTTAGCCTTGCTACTGGTGCTTTGTTGGATAATCCAGCATGCTATCGACGTTTGGTTGGGCGTCTATGTTGGAGTTGTGTACTTAATGTCTAGATTTAAGTAACGATAAACTCCCGGTCATAGCATTTAATCTATTAAATTAATAAACAATTGTTTGCTTTTAATTATTATTAATTAAATATATGCAAATCATAGTCCTAGATTTTATACGTTGTAGTTAGTATGGTGTTGCATGGGCACACAGAAGATCATACTATCGGTTACTCGTATTTAATCAAACAGTGGCTCACGACCTAGATGGACCCGGACCAATCCATCGGTATAGTCGTTGTGTGAGAGAGAAAATAATTTATCTTAATTATTTTATCACACTTGTACACTTGGTGTATTGAGCGGATCGTTGAGATTCATCGATTAGGATTGCCGGCGATAATCGATTCGAGTCTCAGTGTATTATATTCTTAATCCCCGATATTGTTGCGGGTGTGTATATTCAATATAAGTGACTTTGATTTACCAAAGGAATTAACCGATTTAATTATTGGGTTAATTACCGGTTAAGTTGGGTCACTATATTTTATATATGGCATGCCGTGAATGATTGACCGGACAGTGTATCCCGGAAGGGTTGATAATATCCCCGAGATGAGTTCATAAGGAATTATTGTGTAAACCTCATGAGTGGATTCGTTCCGCACAATAATTAAGGTTGAATGGTACTAGTCTCGGATTCAAGAGATGAATAAATTAATTAGCAATAAATTAATTTTATTCATGGATATTTAAATCTTAAATACACGGAATAAATAATACTACCGGAGAAATATTATTTGATATAATATGGTTTAATATTGGGAGTGCAATTAATTTATATAGTGGAAAATAAATTAATTAATATTAATGGGAGATTAATAGATTTGGGCTTGGGCTCAATTTAATCATTAATATTGGAAGCCCAATATTCCACCTCCTTTAGATCCCCTACGTAGCCTATAAAAGCACTACATGGTCTTCACTTTTTCATAAGACAAGAATATCAATACTTGATAGTTCTAGAGAGTTGAAGAGGATCCATAAGCTTGGAGGATCGTCGCCCACCCGACGTTCAAGCTAGTGCAAGGAATACGTGGGAAGATCGTAAGGTCATCAACTTAGATTCGTTTCTCCGCACAACGAATTAAAAGGTAAAATCATAAACTCCTTTGTGTGAATTTATGTGAATTGAATTGTGATACATACATGAACGCATGATCCGGGTAAACGACGAGACCGGGATACGGGGATTCGAGATCCCCGTCGGGATCGAGAGGGGCGGCCGAACCCTAGGGTTCGACCGCCGGCGCGCGCGGACGAGGGAGCCCCGGCTGGACCGCCGGGGCAAGCGATCGACCATGGGTCGATCGCGGGGAGACCGCAGTGGGCTGGAGCCACGGCAGCTGGTCCCCCCCGCCACCTCGACCGGCGACAGGCGCACGGGAGGAGCCCCGGCTGAAGCCGGGGCAGGTGATCGACCGTGAGGTCGATCGCGGGAAAGCCGCGGCTGGTAGCCGCGGCGGGTCAGCTGGGGGCTGACCGCCCTCCTCCGGCGGCGGTGGTGAGTCGCCGGACTCACCACCGGGGGCTGCTGGGCAGCCCCGGCGATCGCATGTGCATGCGATCGCGAACCCCGAGTGGGGTTCGGCTAGGGTTTCGCCCTCGCGGCGATTCCCTCGTCGGACTCCGGTGACGTGGTGTTCGTGATCGGTTTCCGGCGACGGGTTTTCGGTCGGGGTTATCGGTTCCGCAATTTTTTGATACCCCGGGATACCGAATTCCAGCAATTGGTATCAGAGCGTTTAGGTTTCGTGTTCATGTATGTGTTCAATTGCGTTCTACCTTGCAGGGATTCCGACTATCATGGTTTAATTAATTATTAATTATTGGTTTAATTAATTGCTATTTAATTTACCATGATTGTTCGTTTATTAAACTCTTGGACATGTCGAGATTCGTTTTGTGTGGATGAATGCTTGTAATAGTAAAAATTCGGGGGTTGACCGAATTTAGGTTTTATTATTACGTTCTATGTTTTCCGGAAAGTGTATAGGGTCGATTTCATGTATAGAATCGATACCGGAATTGTAAATTTATTTCTTGTAATTTATTTACGTTGGATCGATGCCGAGACGACCGCCGGAGAACTCGTGTGACGAAGAAGACGAAGAGGACGAAAAATCGGGGGGGTCGATCATCCCCATGATCGATCCCCATGAGGATCGATCGACCCCACGCCCGGGGCTGCCCGCTAGGGTTTCCGGCCACGCCGGCCACCGGTGATGGTGGCGCGTGGCTAGGGGGCGGCGGCGGTGGTGCCCGGCGGTGGTGGTGGTCGACGGTGGGGGTGGTGCGGGGATCCCCAACCCGTGCTACTCCTAATCCTACCTAGATTCTACTTACCTAATTGATTCGGTTTTCCTAATTGAGTTTTCCTATTTTTGGGAATTCTCATGGATTAGGAAAAGAATTAATTGGAATTAATTTTATTCCTTATTCTATTATGGAAGTCTTCTAGAGTATTCCGAGTTCTACTTGGAATAGGATCCTAGAGATTTAATAGAATTGGAAAGGAATAAAAGTTAATTTAGGATTGATTTATTTCCTAAATGATTATTCCTATTTTATGGGAATTTTCATGGAAGTGGAAATTAATTAATCTTGGAAAGTAGAAGAGTCCTAATTTATTTTATTTCCTTATTCTATTATAGAAATCTTCTAGAATATTCCAAGTTTACTTGGATAGATTATTCTAGAGATTTAATAGAATTAGATAGGAAAATAAATAAATAAAAATATTAATAATATTTAATTTTATTTTTGATTTATTCGATTGACTTAATTTTCGAATTGAGTATCTTTTGGATTTATTAAAAATAAATAGATTTAAATATTGGGATTAATATTCTCGTCACATGAAGCATTCAAGAACGAAGACTAAAGACTAGAAGACGCATACGGAGATGGAATAAAGCCATGATAGTCGGAAAAATAATTTTCTAGCTTATTTTGACTATGTGCTATGTGCTTTATTACTTGTATGCATGCTTATGTGTTTAATTATGCATTAGATAGCGTATCCCTTTGTTATAAAAAGCTAAGTGGGAGAGGGGATGGAAACATTCCCATGGTCTCCATTACTGTTCTCTTGGTGACTCTTATGGACTTTTGAAGTTCATATAGATGTGTCATTGGAGGAGAATTCTTGTAATTCCTCTTACGAGAAACATTGATTAAGTTTATCAAACAATGCCTAATTTGTCTTTCTGAAACTGACTTCAAGTCGACTCATTCTCACCCCGGGGAGTGGAATGGAGCCAAAGCCACTTGGTCATGTGGATGACACAAATTAGAGGCAGTCGTACCATTCTTTGATAGATGGATCGATTGTCTGCTCGGCTCCCTCATCTAATGAGAGATAGGGTTGTTCGCATGGTGAATCACTGGTTAGAAACTTCGAGTTTCACTTATGATTCTCCGCGTCTTGATTTACGAAAATCGAATGGATCTCATAATTGGGAGTCAATTATAAAAGTCTCTTGGTGTAGTAAACGTCCACACCACGTGGCTTGCTATACTGACGGAATTTGGATTAATTGATGTAGACAGTTGTAAGGAATTGTGAAGAGTTGTGAAGTTATCGTAAACGTCCACACCACGTGGCTTGCGGTGATATAGCAATTCCAAACGATTTACTTTGGTGCTGAGTAATGGTTTACACTTAGATACGCATTATAGTATTCCTCCCCACGAGGTTACGCTATAAGTGATGTATGACCAAAGAAAACCTAATTGCTAAATCATTTGGGTGGGTAAACGTCCACACCACGTGGCTTGCCTTACCTGATGGGATTTTAGATGTGATTAGTAATTTAATGATATTATTTGAGGGAGATAATATCGGATATTAAATTGATTGTTTGTTTAAATGTGCTTATAGGTTTAGAGAATAGCTATGAACCCACTTTCTATGATACTCAAGGAGCATAAGCTCACTGGCCCCAACTATATTGATTGGAAGAGAAATTTAGACATTGTCCTAACTTCGGAGGAGTACAAGTTTGTACTCCATGAAGTGTGCCCTGCTGAGCCCACGGCTGCCTCAACTGATGAGGAAAAACTGACATATCGGAAGTGGAAAAAGGCTGATGAAATGGCTAGGTGTTATATTTTGGCTTCCATGTCAAATGTACTCCAAACCCAACATGAGTCGATGGACACTACCTATGATATGATGTTTAACCTCAAGGAGATGTTTGGGGAGCAAGATCGTGCGGCAAGGCAAGAAGCCATGAGAGTCCTCATGTCGACTACTCAATCTGAAGGAACGCCCGTTGGGGAGCACGTTCTTAAGATGATGAGTATGTTGAATGAACTTGAGGTCCTAGGAGCTTCTATTGATGCTGAGACGCAAGTCGACATCATACTCCAGTCTCTGGCCCCTAGTTTTGAGCAGTTTCGTATGAGCTATAATATGGGTAAACTATCTTATACTCTTGCGCAACTCCTGACTGAACTAAAGGCGGCAGAGGGGATCTACAAGAAGGGCAAGTCTCAAGCGCTTGTAGCTACCAAGTCCAAAGGCTTTAAGCCTGGTGGAGGTAGGGGCAAGAGAAGGAAGCAAGCCCGGAAACCCAGTGGTGTCAAGTGGACTGTACCACGAGTGGGGGCTGCAAAGCCAAAGGGTAAGTGCTTCCGATGCAACAAGATGGGACACTGGAAGTCTGAATGTCCTCTCAAAGGTACGAATTTTCCTTAGTCGTAAAAACATAGTCAGCGGTATTATCTACCAGAATTCTGGTGTGTAGATATGGAACCACTGACGGTATGTGCATTTTTGAATGCAGGGGTTCCAGAAAACCCGGCGACTTAGAGAGGAAGAGTTCGAGTCTACACGGGCAAAGCTGTAGAGGAGGCAGCGGTTGCGGTGGAAGACATTTATCTGCTTTAGTAGTTAAATAGGATTTCATTTTAAGATTATTGCATTATGTACCCCTTTATTTTAGAAAGAACGTTTTGTTCTGGATTTCTATTATTAATGAATGGATATTTTATTTCTTTAATCATTGGATGATTTTGATAAGAAATAATGGCATTATCTATTCTGGTACATTAGACAGCAATATGTGAATGATAAATCCTTAGTCTACCACGATGCAACGAACCGTTCTATAACTTGTTTTACTTGTTTCTTTATTAATCATTATACTTGTGAATTCTTATACTTAGTAGTATTTTCAAATAAGATTCAAATGGTCGAAATTGATTTGATCAATTAAAGTTGAAGGAATGGACCTTCCGACCTAAGGATTGAATTTGGAGGATAATACGTCTAAGCAAACCTTTCTGGATAAAGGATAGAATTCAGACAAGTATTGGAAATGATTAGATATGCAGACATATGTGTAAATTAGAAAGGTACGAGAAATTCTCTCAAAGAATACTCGGTGATGGATTAGAATACTTAATGTGCCATAAAAGCAAAGTGTTTTGACTAGTCAAAGGACACAAAGCTATTATGGGGAACCATCAAAGTATATCCATTAGGAGCCTGCGACTCGGTCGCGGAGGCCATCACCTATCTGAATAACACATAGCATAGTCAAAGATTGGGTTCAATCCCAAAGGGCCGCACCTTACACTTACGTGTAGAAATAGTGCGCTATAAAGAAATGAAAAATCTGATAGTAAAAGGACAAGTTGTTCGGAACTACCTATGGATATTCCTAGATACAACGGCATATTGAATATGGTTGTAGGATATCCTAGATGAACGAAGTATTGTGTTCTATAGTACTATGAACCAGAAGGACGTCTCGTCCGGTTCATAGAGGAAGACTATTAGATGGACCACAAAGCCTAAAATTGACGTAATACCTTAAAATGAGAAGAAGGACAAAAGACTGGGAACCAGCCAAACCGAGTAGAAGTACACCACATACTGCACCTATTGTTATTACTGTTATACACAGGGACGCCATTGCAGTGGGAGGTTGTTGGACAACCAGAGATGTTCATAAGACTAGAGGAGTTCGGACTCTGGATCTAGTAGAGATGAAATCGACCCCTAGCTCTGCATAAGGGCGGTACTAGATATAAATGTGCCTGCTTGAAACAATAAGGATTATTGTTAAGAGGCTAGATCATTTAGAGTACAATCTTAGTAAATCCATTTATGGATTGATAAAGCTATGAATCGTGGAACTTGCGAATTGATGGGATAGTCCATTTGATGGATTCATCAAAAGGCATAGACGAAAGGTGTATTGAAAACGTAATGGAAACAAGGTGGTGTTTCTCGGAGATTTTATGTAGATAACATTTCATCATTGGCAACAATGTAAAAATGCTGTCAGACATAAAGTAATGGTTGTCTAAATAAATCGAGATATAAGATTGAGAAGAAGTTAGAGCGTGTTCTTAAGATCTGATGATCTAGAGATAAGAACATTGTACTTCTCCTAGACATCTTATACGATTAAGGTTTGTTTTTAAACATGCATACTTCTGAGAAAGGTTATTGCCTTTCAGGGACATAATACACATCTATCTAAAGGTTATGTGTTCGAACACATGAAGGAGATAGATGAGAACAAAGCAGTTTCCTATACTTCAAGTATGGAAAGCTTTATAGATGCAATGTTGTAAAACAAGAACCTGATATCAACTATGCGGTTTGCGTAGTGGGAGGATATCAAAGTAATCTGGATAAGGGATGTTCGAATGCTGCAAGAGTACTTTCATAGTACTGGCTTGCAGAAGAAGACGAAATCTTCTTAGATTACAGATTCTCAGATCCAAAAATCAGAGAAGGACCAGTGAAAGTCGATATCAGGCTATGTGTTCACTTTTAGAAAGGGGTGGAACCATGAAGTGAAAGAGTGATAAGCGGGACGCTTCTCAGACTCTCTCATAACCGAATAGCAGCCTCAGAGGCAGCGGAAGTTTTGGTTAGGTTCCGGGATAACCTCTTGACTTGGATATGACTCTTAGTTTACCGAAGGCTATTGGATAGCGGTGCACGGTGAACTGGAAGAGGTCATAAGTCAAAAGTGATGTTAACACATAGAGCAAGTACCACCTGATACGAGTCATCGTCACGGGAGACGACGTAGTAGTCACCAAGATAACTTCAGAGCGGCAACCTAGATTGCTCACTCACATAGTACTTCTCGGAAGTACACTTTAAAGCACGTGATGAGTATGGGAACCGGGAGTTTGGAGGAAATGACTAGACCTTAGTACAAGTGGGAGATTGTTGGAGTTGTGTACTTAATGTCTAGATTTAAGTAACGATAAACTCCCGGTCATAGCATTTAATCTATTAAATTAATAAACAATTGTTTGCTTTTAATTATTATTAATTAAATATATGCAAATCATAGTCCTAGATTTTATACGTTGTAGTTAGTATGGTGTTGCATGGGCACACAGAAGATCATACTATCGGTTACTCGTATTTAATCAAACAGTGGCTCACGACCTAGATGGACCCGGACCAATCCATCGGTATAGTCGTTGTGTGAGAGAGAAAATAATTTATCTTAATTATTTTATCACACTTGTACACTTGGTGTATTGAGCGGATCGTTGAGATTCATCGATTAGGATTGCCGGCGATAATCGATTCGAGTCTCAGTGTATTATATTCTTAATCCCCGATATTGTTGCGGGTGTGTATATTCAATATAAGTGACTTTGATTTACCAAAGGAATTAACCGATTTAATTATTGGGTTAATTACCGGTTAAGTTGGGTCACTATATTTTATATATGGCATGCCGTGAATGATTGACCGGACAGTGTATCCCGGAAGGGTTGATAATATCCCCGAGATGAGTTCATAAGGAATTATTGTGTAAACCTCATGAGTGGATTCGTTCCGCACAATAATTAAGGTTGAATGGTACTAGTCTCGGATTCAAGAGATGAATAAATTAATTAGCAATAAATTAATTTTATTCATGGATATTTAAATCTTAAATACACGGAATAAATAATACTACCGGAGAAATATTATTTGATATAATATGGTTTAATATTGGGAGTGCAATTAATTTATATAGTGGAAAATAAATTAATTAATATTAATGGGAGATTAATAGATTTGGGCTTGGGCTCAATTTAATCATTAATATTGGAAGCCCAATATTCCACCTCCTTTAGATCCCCTACGTAGCCTATAAAAGCACTACATGGTCTTCACTTTTTCATAAGACAAGAATATCAATACTTGATAGTTCTAGAGAGTTGAAGAGGATCCATAAGCTTGGAGGATCGTCGCCCACCCGACGTTCAAGCTAGTGCAAGGAATACGTGGGAAGATCGTAAGGTCATCAACTTAGATTCGTTTCTCCGCACAACGAATTAAAAGGTAAAATCATAAACTCCTTTGTGTGAATTTATGTGAATTGAATTGTGATACATACATGAACGCATGATCCGGGTAAACGACGAGACCGGGATACGGGGATTCGAGATCCCCGTCGGGATCGAGAGGGGCGGCCGAACCCTAGGGTTCGACCGCCGGCGCGCGCGGACGAGGGAGCCCCGGCTGGACCGCCGGGGCAAGCGATCGACCATGGGTCGATCGCGGGGAGACCGCAGTGGGCTGGAGCCACGGCAGCTGGTCCCCCCCGCCACCTCGACCGGCGACAGGCGCACGGGAGGAGCCCCGGCTGAAGCCGGGGCAGGTGATCGACCGTGAGGTCGATCGCGGGAAAGCCGCGGCTGGTAGCCGCGGCGGGTCAGCTGGGGGCTGACCGCCCTCCTCCGGCGGCGGTGGTGAGTCGCCGGACTCACCACCGGGGGCTGCTGGGCAGCCCCGGCGATCGCATGTGCATGCGATCGCGAACCCCGAGTGGGGTTCGGCTAGGGTTTCGCCCTCGCGGCGATTCCCTCGTCGGACTCCGGTGACGTGGTGTTCGTGATCGGTTTCCGGCGACGGGTTTTCGGTCGGGGTTATCGGTTCCGCAATTTTTTGATACCCCGGGATACCGAATTCCAGCAGTCTAATCTATCTTGCTGTGACACGACTCGACTTGGCCTATTCCGTTCATATACTATCTCAATTCTTGAAAGAGCCTCGCCATGAACATTGGGAAGCCGCCTTGTGTGTGGTTCGATATCTTAAAGGTAGCCCGGGACAAGGTATTTTTTTACGCTCGAACAACAATCTTAGTCTTAATGGATGGTGTGATTCGGATTGGGCTGCTTGTCCTATTACTCGTCGCTCTCTAACCGGATGGATAGTGTTTCTTGGTAATTCTCCTATATCTTGGAAAACTAAGAAACAACCTACTGTGTCTCGCTCGTCCGCCGAAGCTGAATATCGAGCACTTGCTGCTCTTACTTGTGAACTTAAATGGCTGAAAGGTTTACTCTTGAGTTTGGGTGTCCGTCACTCCAAAACCATTAATGTCTATTGTGATAGTCAGTCGGCTCTCTATATTGCGAAAAATCCGGTGTTTCATGAACGTACGAAGCACATTGAAATCGATTGTCACTTTGTTCGTGATGCAATCACTACTGGCCTTATAACTCCTTCGTATGTTCCCACTGCTGCACAACTTGCGGATGTTTTTACTAAAGCTCTTGGCAAGCAACAGTTGGACTCTCTTCTTGACAAGTTGGGCATTCTAAATCCCCATACTCCAACTTGAGGGAGGGTGAAGAATAAGTCTCCTTGCGTATCACTTTATTTTAGGATAGATTTTTATTTGTTTTAAGCTATGATTTGTTGCCTTCATTATTCATTCCTTTTACAACTATGTTACACCTATATAATCTTTGAGGAAGAGGAATAAAAGGACAGACGATTATGATACTATTCAATTAATCTCTTTCAGAGAGTGATTTGTTGTAAGAATTCTGAGGAAAAACGAGTAAGAATTTAGAGAGAAATTCGCCCAAACACAAATGGAAAAGAGGGTTTGAAGAATAAACTCCCGCTGCCCACTCCTTTTAATTTCCTGATTTTTAAAACCCCGCGACCGCTGCATTACGACCGCGATCGCGTAATTCATTCCGCGATCGCTGAATGCTCAACGACGACCGTGAATTGGTCCAAAAACTGGGCAGATGTTCTGGATCGTTTTTCTCCCTTTCAGCGATCCCACCAGCGCTCGTCGTTGGAATCTTGCGCACGTTGCATCCTTTCAGCGATCGCTGAATGTGAAATTTCTCGATTTTTCATTTTTCAACTCGTTTCTTCTATTCTTTCATCCTCCGAAATACGATCTCATCTCAAAACCTTTATTCTTGCTCAGTTATTATCGAGAGCTCGACTTATTTATTTCCATCTTATTTGCAACACGTTCATGCCACCTTGATAAGAAGATGATGTGGCTCTTGAAAAACTCCATCGTGTAAGAACCATGCACACTCAAATAGAAGTTCAGCAAATAACAAGAAAAATATCTTTACACTATTAAATAATGAAATATGAAACTAAAACTAAACAAACACTTAAACAAACTATCTGTTTCCCCGGCAACGGCGCCAATTTTGATTAGACGTTTTTGGTGCGTCTCTCGTCAAAATCCGAGGTCAGTTGTAGTTGACTCGGTTATCAATCCAAGAAAACGGAAGAGTATAATTTTCGTGAATGAAATAGTTTTAGATGCATTTTTAATATCTACTAAATCCTAAGTTTAAGTTGCAATAAAAGTAAATGACATAAATTAAATGACAAGAAAATAAAAGACATGAAATTAAAAACTCGAAAAATTTATATCAAATCGTTTCCGCCCATTTCATAACAACATCCCATATTTCAAAATATTCGACACATGAAAGTAAAGATCCCGGTCGGGTTACTAAACTCACTCAAAGATGTTTAATTCATTTAGGGGTCTCGCTCTCGATCAAGTTACGAGTCCTAAGGTTGTGTCGTTTCTAATGACATAGTTCAATTGAATATGAAATTCCTTTTTCGCGATTCTCGATTCATCATTCGAGCAAATATGAAAATTGTTGCGATTTAAACACAAATCGCGCACGGCGCTCGCGAATATAAACACGAGATGACACAAAGAAATTGATATGCGAAAAGAACGAACACAATTTACGTGGAAACCCAAACACGAGAAAAACCACGGGAAGGAAGAAACAGTTCACTATATCGTTGAAGCTTACAATAATTCGTCTAGTCTAGTCTGATTTTCGTCTACCGAAGAACCTCAATTTATAGGTGTAGAAGATCTATCAAATTGGAAACAATTAGAATTAGGAATAAATCATTTTTCTAATTTATGACTCCTAAATTAATAAGGAATAGAATTATATTCCATATAATTCTAATTCCTAATTAAATAAACTCACGCAAAAATCCAAGTGCAAAAAGCCACGCAAAAAATCTCAGCGCAAGACGCGCATAGACAAATCCCGCAACTGGGAAAACGGCGACCGCCATTTTCAATTGGCGGTCGCAGGACAACATTCGGCGACCGCCGATTGAGAATCGGCGGTCGCCGAAATACCCGAAAATCTCCCTGTCCCGATTTCGACATACGAAGGCCTTTTTGGCGGGCGCCGGCACCATTTCGCGAGCGCGAAAAACCCTTCCGCGAGCGCGGTTCCCCCTCCGGCAATTTTTACCTCTTTTGCGTGTCGATTCGAGTCATAATTCAACAAATCTCCACCTTGACAAGAATCCACGCGACTCCAAGCCGCACCATCCTCCAACGACCATAGACCAATGTTTCTTCCTTCCACCCAGCCCCGTAGGGCTCACTCAAAGCATGAGCAACCTAAGTTTGAGCCACACCCAAACTTAGTACAAGAATCCGAAGTTGCACCGATCATCCCTTGGATACCGCCAAGCTCCATGACTATCACGCAATCTCCATTCTCAAGTCTCGTCTTCCCACTACTATCAGCACCTCCTGCATTCGCCATTGCTTCAGTGCTATCCATAGTACGCCTAGGCTCGATCTCCAATTTTTGAATACTATTCGGGTTAGTATTCCCGGTATCCCCGACACCATCACACATGCATGAATTTTCAACCAAAAGTGATCCCGACTCACTTTCCAGCAAATGACTTCCTTGGGCAGATGCAATTGCCCTCGTGGTAATTGTGTTGCCGCACAGCTCATACAATCCACCGATCTTTCTCTCACCTCGCAAAATAAGTCGTCTACCCCGACTTACTTTCAACACTCCACCTTTACAGAAGTACCAGTACCCTTTCTGATCTAAGGTGCTAAGAGAGATAAGATTCCTCCTCAGGTCTGGAATGTACCTTACATTACCCAGGGTTCGAATATGCCCATCGAACATCTTGATTCTCACCGTTCCCGTGCCGCGTATCTCACACGATGTGTCATTACCCATGACCACCGTTCCACCGACACTCTCATCAAACGTGTCAAACACATCCCTGTTGTGACACATGTGATATGAACATTCCGAATCCAAGATCCACCCCTCACTCGTTCCCAAATCGGATACATCCAGGAGTTCCCCATCGATGAAACCTCCTTCTCCGAAATCGACCACGTTCGATTCTTCTCTCCGATTTTTCAGGGCCTGACAGTCCCTCTTCATGTGGCCTTCTTTCTTGCAGTGGTAACAAATCCCCTTGAATCTCTTCTTCTTTGCCCGCCGCCCTGGACATTAAGACCTTCACCTAGATTTTCACCACTTACAACCTTCTTCATCGTCTCCTTTGACCTCAAAGCATCGACCAAGTCTCCAAGCTTTAGGGTCTTACTACTATATAGAATAGTATCCCTAAACGAATCATACGAAGATGGCAACGAACAAAGCAAAATCAAAGCAAGATCTTTTGTATAGTACTTTAACTCCATGGCCTCAAGATAGACACGATATTCATGAAGGTAGACATATCCTCTTGCAGGTTTGTACCCTCCATCATACAATGCCCGTACAACCTTTGCTTAAGATGCAACTTTGTGGTCAAAGTCTTCGTCATACACAGATCCTGCAACTTCGACCACATCTCTGCCGCCGTCTTCTCCTTGATCACCTCTTCGAGCAAAGGACCAGAGACGTAGACCAAAATTATACCTCTTGCCTTTCTGTCCTTCCGAGCCTATTCTTCTGGCTTCATCGTGCTTGCCATATTGTCCATGCCCAGCAACGCATCATCAAGGTCCATGTTGGTGAGAACCGACTCCACCTTGAACTGCAATGTATAGAACCGCATGGTCCGATCTAACAACGGAATATCAAATTTCGCCGACATCTCTCCCAGAATATTCACGAGCACCACCGAAAACGGAAACCCAAGTCGCCACCTCAGGCTATGATACCACTTGTTACGATTTAAAGCACAAATCGCACACGACGCTCTCGAATATAAACACGAGATGACACAAAGAAATTGATATGCGAAAAGAACGAACACACAATTTACGTGGAAACCCAAACACGAGAAAAACCACAGGAAGGAAGAAACAATTCACTATATCGTTGAGGCTTACAATAATTCGTCTAGTCTAGTCTAATCTGATTTTCGTCTACCGGAGAACCCCAATTTATAAGTGTAGAAGACCTATCAAATTAGAAACAATTAGAATTGGGAATAAATCATTTTCCTAATTTATGACTCCTAAATTAATAAGGAATACAATTATATTCCATATAATTCTAATTCCCTAATTAAATAAACTCACGCAAAAATCCCAGTGCAAAAAGCCACGAAAGAATCTCAGCGCAAGACGCGCACAGAAAAATCTTGGGAAAACGGCGACCGCCATTTTCAATCGGCGGTCGCGGGAAAACATTCGGCGGCGCCGAAGCTTAATCGGCGGTCGCCGAAATACCCGAAAATCTCCATGTCCTAATTTCGACATACGAATGCCTTTTTGGCGGGCGCCAGCACCATTCCGCGGGCGCGGAAAACCCTTCCGCGAGCGCGGTTCCCCCTCCGGCGATTTTGACCTCTTTTGCGTGTCGATTCGA
This sequence comes from Euphrasia confusa, assembly GCA_954870475.1. Lineage (NCBI taxonomy): Eukaryota > Viridiplantae > Streptophyta > Magnoliopsida > Lamiales > Orobanchaceae > Euphrasia > Euphrasia confusa. The sequence continues at coordinate 9,579,522 of OX940957.1, read as the reverse complement.
GTCATAATTCAACAAAAATTACATGAAAACAAACGAAAGCATGATTAACGAAAACAATTAAAGAGAATTGAGAAATACATTAAGACATTAAATAAAAAGCAATTTATAAACACAATCGAACATAATATAATCAACATTCTTAAACTAAGAACGAAATGAAAAACTAAAAAATGATTACATTACAGAGTTTACGAAGGCCGTAGAACTCGATTACACTTCTTAGAACACCGGTGTCGTCAATACCGACGCCCCTCACTCTACGTCGAGTTCCAAGACGAGAGATGTCTTTTTTTTTCTCCAAATCCTTGCCTAAATGCCATGTCAAAAACCACCCTCCAACTGCCATGCAACCGCCCTCTTCAATTAATGAAACTTTTCCAAACGACACTAATTAATTATTTTCGGCCCACATACATGCAAATGTCCTGACCGCTTCGTCTTTTTGTTCTCGACCCGTTTCCTTCTCGATTTCTTTGACTTTTCACCTGAAACATGACCAAACAACAACTTCCAACTACCTGTGAGATCCGACACAACACAACATAAAACATAAAATAAAACGACACTAAAGTAACAAAACACGACTCACACTCTACACAAAACTTAAACTAAAAACACATAAACACGACACAATTCACAACTGATGGTCACAGAACCTTAAGAGGTATTGCTAACCAATATACATTTATCAACTCATACAGTTCAATCACATATCACATGCTTGAACATACGAGTATATGTTAAAAAGACATGAAAGAAAACCCCTACATGATAAAAGTGTCGTGCAAGTACCACCTTAACCGAGAGGAAACTCCTAACTCTCCGTCGTCTCGTCTCCTATTAGGCGTGTAAGCCCAAATTTAAAACATGAAATCAGTCCACTTATTTCTCTAATTAACATTTTATTTATCTGTTGAGTAGATTTAATTTGATATTTCTCTAATCTACCTACACAATCAGTCATATGCTGCATAATCATAATTCATCAATACTTCCCTGCATATACACTAAACTTAACTCTACATTAAATATAATTCTACTACTAGTATAACTTTAGATCATGACTTCTGTAGGTATACTATTAATTAGTTTTATTAAATAATATGGGTTAGTTTCATAGAATTTCAGAGGACTTATTAGTATACGAGAGTTCCCACCCATTAACTTATAAACTCACACCAACATCCATGACTAGTAGTACGAGTAGTAAGATGGAAGTTCAAGTTTGGAATATTCTACTATTTCGAATACCTGTAGCATTTACCCCTTTTTGTTATTAACATTAACAATTATTATGAAACAACTATGTATAAAGTCTAGACTAAAAATTTAGCTATATAACTCCAAAGATCCCTATGCAAATAGGTTCAACACATACATACGTATCTAAGTCCAAGTATGTAAATATCTATATACATAGAGTGGCTAAATCTATTTATTCACTGGTCCAACATCCTACAATTCTCATATAAGCTTTTTACCATGATTAGTTTCTAATGATTTAAATACAGAATAGAGTATACAAATTTCTAAGGAGGCCATTACTTATCCTACATCCAAACTGAACATTAATAATCTAATACAACACTAGGAATTTAGGGAAATTACCTGCTAATGTGTGACTAAAAATCGAAAAAGAGACGACCACTATGTTGACGAGACAATCCGCTATAATCCTCAGAACTTTGCGTATAAACTTCCAAAGTTGTGATTCAATACTTTTTCCTATCGATGCTATATTTATTCTGTTTATGAGATGGAGAGTCCAAGATTTTTAGGGATGAAGGTAGTCGGTTCTTAGAAATTAGCAGATTGTGGAGAGTTAACGTGTATTCTGTAAAGAAAATTTATTTAATTTAATTTTTTTTTAATTTTTAAAGTAAAAAACAAACCTTTATATTTAATTTCTTATATCTGTTATTATTTATTATTATTTATATTATTTGTATTCCTTTATTTATTTATTTATTATTATTAGTATTATTATTATTATTATTATTATTATTATTATTATTATTATTATTATTAACATTTAGTATTTTATTACGTGAACATTACAGAATAGCATTAGGTAAATGATAGTAACTACAAATGCCCGATTATTAGATTTAATCTTCCATGAAAAGTAAAAAAAAATCCGCCCATATTTTGATCAATTCTAAGGTAAAAATATATAGGGTTGCTAGCTCCCTCAGCAGCAAAACTCGAATATAATAGAGTTGCGTCAAAAGATTGTGATTCAAGATAAATTCATGAGACAACTTAATCAGATTTCAAATATTCTACGTCGTTTAGAAATTGGTTAATCAGATTTCAAATATTCTACGTCGTTTAGAAATTGGTTAATCGGTCAAATATTCTACGTCGTTTAGAAATTGGTTAATCGGTATAACGTGTACTCGTTTAGATATTCCATTTACTCATGTTAAACATAAATGATTGACTCTCACTAAAGAGACTAGTCAATTGCAAAATGTATTTGAGTGCATAATATATGAGCCCTTTTTTGTATCATAAACAAAATCTATAAGAATTGAAGATCAATAATTATAATTTGGAGCTAGTAACCATCGTATATCTATATATGATACATATAGGTTATAGGTTGATGACTTAAATTAATAAAGATACCAATAACTGTAAAATTACAACAAAAACGTACGTGTTCCGCAACTAATATTGTTAACCTTTAGTTTGTCATGCATGTGTTTCCACGTGAAAACTTCACATTTATAGAAGTGTTTTGTTTAAGTGAAATTAAAACACAATCAATTTGATGCAAAATTCAATTAAACATCACCCAATAAATATGGATTCAATTCAATTTGAACTCATTCCAATAGTACTCACAACCACTCCATAAACTATGTCATCAACATTAGCAACCCCAAACGAGTCGGCCACCATCCAAGGCTCGCCATGGCACTCTCCGGTGCCATATCTCTTCGGAGGCCTGGCGGCAATTATGGGCCTCATAGCATTCGCCCTCCTCATCCTCGCCGGCTCCTATTGGAGAAAGACGCTTTCAAGCCAAGTTAACGACGACACTGCATGGGGAGATCATGGCCGGTCGGACGAAGAAGCTCATCATCCCGATGATTACGATGATGAGAAGGTTTTGGTCATTATGGCTGGTGATGTTAAGCCCACTTTCTTGGCCAACCCAACCTCGATCATCTCTCAAGGAAGAAAATCATGTGACAGAAACAAAGAAGATGATTTCACATAATGCATGTCGTAGTTGTGAATAAATTAAAATCAGTTATTTTCTTTATTATGCACAAAAATAGTTTAATAATAATAATAGTAGTAGTAGTAGTAAATAGTTGTGAAATCTTTGGTAATAATACTAATAATGATAACAACCCCTCACTTAATTAGTTGCATGTCTACACAATACAGTTACATTTCTTGATCCTAGCTAGTTGTTATTGCACACGATTAATTCACTTAATTGAAACAAATATTAACTCAAAAAAAAATTAAATACCAAATGAAATACACACAATTATATCACGTACACATGCATACACACTAATTCACCAAACTTTAGCACTTGAAAGAAAGGAGAAAAAAAGATTTTGAATGTGACCGAATTACTCAATCAAATATTGAATGAACAGAGTGTGAAAGTTGTGAGTTTGCACTTGTGAAGTGTCTCACATTCAATCAGTCAAGTACTTATTCCCTAAAGTTACGAGTTACGACTTCATCGAAGTAATTAACTTTAAAAAAAATTGAAGCAAAACTCGTTAGTACGTTCCACGGCCTCAATCACGATTCACGAGTCACGACACTAATCATGCTTTTGTTAGTTTGTATTTGGAATATTATATAGTTTTCCGAATAACCCAAGTTCTCACGTCTCTGCGCAGGACCACGCAACTCCCACCCAACGCATTTAATTATTTGGTCAATGATATCTTCTTGTACATTAAACATTGCTTCGCTTAGATCAAAATTACAAACATGATAAAATTAAAAATGTACATGAATTTTAAATTAAAAGTTCACAGTGTTTGTTTTGAGTGACGTTAATACATGTCTCAGAAAAGGTATCAGGGGTGTATGTATAGGTTTTTTTTTATAAAAATAATAATAATTATTATTATTAATTATTAAATATTTTTTTAAAAATATTAATAATATTGTAAAATTAACATACTTAAAATTATTGATTCAAATTATTTTTTATTTATTTTATTTTAATTTATTTTGAAACGAACTTAATCGAAGTTAAACTGAAGTGATTTAAAATAAACTGAACTTAAATCTGAAGTGAACTGAAATTAAATTTTAAAAAAACATGTAGATTTAATATGCCGTATTTTGTTATTGTGGTGCATGTTGTTTTATTATAATTTTCATATAATTCAAGGTTATAAACGACATGAGGGTTGATAATTTTGATATATTTTTCTGTCATAAAACTAACCACAATTAGATTACTCTTAATTGTTGCTATATATTGTTAGGAAATGACAAATTACTATAAAACGGATGGAATATTAATATAATTTGATAGTGGTAGTGACTAACTTTACAAATAAAATTCTAATTTTGAAAAGATTGTGAACTGAATTGAAGAATATTAGTATATTTTATATTTTTTAAATGAACTTAATATAGTTGAAGTGAACAAAATTTATTTGAATTAAATTGAATAAAATAAAATTAAGTTTAAAATAATACTATGACTCATCTATTCTTAGTTTCCTATATTAATTTCTCATCTCATTTCGAAATGTAGAGTATACGATCTATTTTAGGATCTCCGAACAATCGATGAAGATGTACTAAAATGATTAGAGTGTGATTTACTACGAACATCTCTTCGGGGTAATCTGAATGTGATACTAATAATATCATCAGTGTAATTTGTTTGGCTTAGATTCGGCCACGTATCGTTCTCCGATTGGGCCATGTCACATCTGTACAGTGCGGATCAAAACAGGCTTTCCCGTTTACAATACCAATACTACAGTTACACTGTTACAGCTCATACATTTCAACAAAAATCGCCATTTTCTCTCTCTACCAACAACAAACAAAAACCCAAATCTAATCTTAGAGATAGAGAGAGAGAGAATATTTAATGGGGTGCAAGAGCTGGAGCTTGACGGCCAAGCCCTGCGACTCCTGCAAGGCCGCGCCGTCCGCCGTCTTCTGCCGCTCCGAATCCGCCTTCCTCTGCCCCTCCTGCGACGCCGAGATCCACGCCGCCTCTGCCGCCCGCCACCCCCGCGTCCCCGTCTGCGACGTCTGCGAGCAGGCCCCCGCCGTCGTCTCCTGCAAGGCCGACGCCGCCGCCCTCTGCGCCGCCTGCGACGGCGACATACACTCCGTCAACCCGCTCGCCAGCCGGCACGAGCGCTTCCCGGTGGTCCCCTTCTACGACGCCGCCGCGAAACCCTCGGCCTCCGCCGAGGAGGAAGCGGAGGCCGCGTCGTGGATCCTGCCCGACCCGAACAGCAAGTTCGGCGGATCCGGGTCCCCCGCGAACTACTTGTTCGGGCGGGAGATGGATCTTCCTTACCTAGATCTAGATCTACTCCACGGGAAGCCGGAGGAGGAGGAGGAGGAAGAGGAGGAGGAGGAGAAACAGCTGTCCTCTGATGGGGTCGTTCCGGTACACGGGCACAACGAATACGGGTCGGGTCAGTACTTTGGTCCGGTTGTCGACGGGTTCCCAGCTTACGATGTGGACTACCCGGCTTCGAAGCCTCTCATCATGTACAACTTCACTTCACAATCCATTGACCGAAGTGTATGATTGATTTTCTTCATCATTTTTATTTCAAAAATTGTTTAATTTTATATATTCCAATTATACTGTAACTAAACAAAACTGAGTATATATTGCAGGTATCTTCGTCGTCCTTGGAAGTGGGAGTGGTGCCAGATCCAGCAGCCACAGTCGATGTATCCAAGGCCGAATCGGAACTCCCTAGCCGAGTGTTTGGGGCCGACAGAGAGGCCAGGATTTTGAGGTACAAGGAGAAGAGAAAGAATCGAAAGTTTGAGAAAACAGTGCGTTACGCTTCAAGAAAAGCGTACGCGGAGACGAGGCCGAGGGTCAAAGGGAGGTTCGCCAAGCGCTCAGACAACACATCATCGTACGGTGTTGTCCCGGCCTTTTGAATTTACTCGTCGTCTTCAACTGGATTTTTCATATATATGCAATTGGGAAGTTATATATATATATATATATATATATATATATATATATATATATATATATATATATATGACATTCATGCTCATTCATCAACAAGATGAAAGACAAAGATCATGACAATTAATGTGTGTATATATATGTTGTGTTTATGATATACAGTACTAGTATATCACATTGACAATGTTTAATGTGATCAAGTTTTTGGGTAGTATGACTTTTGAGTTTCGACCATTGTAATTTGGATCTTGAATTGTAATCTTATTTCGCATTTTGTGTTATATATTTCAATTGATATTGAGAAGCGTATTTGTACTACAGTGTTGTAAACAAAATTTTGAAATGAGGTAATATTGGAACGTTTTACATGTACAAAATGTATTTAATGAAATGTAATATGGATAAGAATCTTTGGAAAAAAAAAGTGAATAAAAACAAACACTATCTTTCGAGAATCAAAACCAAGTGGTAGTAGATAGATCGCAGAATCGATACAGTAGTGAGTACATTGAATAAGAAAACTGTTGATTATGGCCCACAACCACAAGATATCAAATTCTGAAACCTCATTGGTTCACAGGATTTCCAATATCTATTCAACCGCTCTTATTTGCTACTCTATATTTGTATTTTTTTTTTAATTCGTCAATTTAATTTCTCCGAGTTCAAATTGAATTTTTTATTGTTATCCTTATTTTACTAAGAGCATGTACAATGGTGGGTTCAGTTCATACTAACCCACCACAAATTAATAATTTATTAATTTATTTTCAATCACTTCTCTTATTAACTGAACTACATAATCTATACTTGCATTGGTTTTTTGGTTTGAACCGAATTGAGTGGTTCAAATTGAAGAGCATGTACAATGGTAACAATTTTTTTGAGTTTGAACTCATTAAAGTGAACTCGTACCATTGGGAGTTCAAGTTCATTATACCCACCCTACTTATCCCACCCCACCAAATTGAACTCGGTTCAAAGGTATGAACTGAGTTTTTTTTTATTTTTTTTATTTTTTATGTCAGAATACACAATTATTCCCAAATAAATGGACAGAAATGCTGCGTGGAAGATACGCCCCAAATGCACAATTAAGCTATAATCATAGTTTTTAATTTTAATTACGTTAAATTAAAATTATTTAAGTTAAACTATAATCATAGTTTTTAATTTTAATTTTGTTAAATTAAAATTATTAAATTAAAATTATTTGCGTTAAACTATAATCATAATTGTTAATTTTAATTGTGTTAAATTAAAATTATTTGCGTAAAACTCTATTTGCACAAATCAGGAGCAAAACCAACCCAGTCAAATTCTTAAATTATTAATTTATGAATTTTAATTTATTTTCAGTTTTTTTTGTTGTTTTTTTAATTTATGAAAACTTAAATAATTTAAATTATTTGTTAATTAAATTAAATTTAATTATTTTTTTAATTTAAATTATTTTACACATAATTTTAAATTATTAACAAAATCAAATACAATTTATTATTTTTATACATAATAATGAATAATAAATATTTGTAATTCAAATGTATATTTTATTTAATAAAAATATATATAATTAAAAAAGTAAAAGTTTGTATGACCCACTCAATTCGGTTCAAACCAAAAAACCAATGCAAGTATAGATTATGTAGTTCAGTTAATAAGAAAAGTGATTGAAAATAAATTAATAAATTATTAATTTGTGGTGGATTAGTATGAACTGAACCCACCATTGTACATGCAAAAGCCCACTTTCTACATTTTGTGGGCCCTATTTATTGCCACATCATTCTAATTTGGGCAAATTAAAAAGTGGGAATATGACTTTTCATGCACAATTTTAACAAACATGAGAATTTTGGCCACTCCCATAACAACATGAGTATTTTACACAAACTTCATATGAAATCTCTTAAATACCCTTACTTTTTATTTTACTTCAAAACTTCAAATAAAAACTCAAAACAAATCTAAAAAAAAAAAAAATCGTGGGGCCCATGTATTACCAAAATCAGAATTTGGGTTGTTGAAGATGTAAATTCATGCATTAAATCATGCATACAAACTCTAAAACCATCTCACCCAACAATTTTTTTTCAAAACACAAAAACTCACCCAATCTCTCTAAAATTCTCTCACAAAAACAACTCTAAAAGAAGGCTCCGTCCGAATCTACGTGGGAAGAGCTGGGTTCGCCGGCCGAAAGTTACGTCGAAAATCACCGTTTTTTTTTTTTTTTTTCGATTTTCTGTTCGAGTTCATAGCTACACGGTGGCTACACGGTGGGCAGCTTCTACCGTGTAGCCACCGTGTAGCTATGAAGATTATCCGGTCACTGCCTGGTAACACGGAGCAGAGCACTACACGGTTATCCGGTCACCGTGTTCCGGTAAGTGTCTCGGTAACACGGTGGCACACTACACGGTCAGGTGACCGTGTAGTGACCGTGTAGCCCACCGTGTAGCCTACCGTATAGCCCACCGTGTAGCTTAGAAAATATTTGGTTTTTTATTAATTTGAAGCATTTATCGAGCATTTTTGTTGTTACCTTAAGAATGAAACATCATTTTAAACACTAGATACATCCAATAAACATAATAAAACAACAAATATAGGACTACAAATAGGAAATGTCTTCTACCGTGTTGGACCTTCTACCGTGTAGCCCACCGTGTAGCTTAGAAAATATTTGATTTTTTATGAATTTGAAGCACTTCTCGAGCATTTTTGTTGTTTCGTTAAGCATGAAACATCATTTTAAACACAATATACATCCAATAAACATCATAAAACAACCAATATAGGACTACAAAGATGAGATGCTTGGAATGTTGACCGTTTTTTGAACATTCTACTAATATTGTCACAATCTTATCTATATAGGTAATAAATTGTTCATGCGTAATCACTTAATTTGTCAAATTCAATAGTTGATCATGTTTTTTGAATAATTTTGATTATTAAAATGATGTTTTATACTACAAGAACAAGTTAACAATCTAAAAATGTCTTAAAATCAATGAAAAATCAAATTTTGTTCTAAACTACACGGTCACAACCGTGTAGGCAACCGTGTAACCGAGTAACACCTTGTTACCGAGTAATTGCCCAGAAAATTGACCGGACAATTCTTGACTACACGGTCAGTCTTACCGTGACCGTGTTACCGGTACACATGACCGTGTTACCGGTACCACCGTGTAGCAGAGGAAAGAACCCGTTTTTTTTACCTTTTTTCACCAAAATCAATCAAAACATACACCTATTAACCACTTTTCACCAAAATCAATCAAAACACACCTAAATCAATTCAAATAGAAACCAAATCAATCCGAAAAACTCCAAAATCATTCAAAATACAAATCAAAGGTGATCGCTACGACTCAAACAGAAGATATTTGCTTTAAATGTTTGCTGCTATGTAATATTAATGTTTCCGCTAAGTGATGGAATTTTTAATTGATAAAAAAAATTAATTGTGATTAATTTAAATGTCAATTAAATTCAAATTGATTCAAATATGTTTGCGCTAAGTGATGAGATTTTTAATTGATAAAGAAAAAATAATTGTGATTAATTTAAATGTCAATTAAATTTAAATTGATTCAAATTAAATAATATAATTATCTTAATTGTCAATTTCACGTGCACATATTTACGTAATTAATTATATATGTGTAATTAATTAATTTGATTAATTTAATTGCACGTTGATTAGAATTAAATAATATGATTATGTTAATTGTCACTTGTCAATTTGACGCAAATTAATTATTTGTGTATGTTTACATAAACTAATTGATTAGAATTAAATAATGTGATTATGTTAATTGTTAATTTTACGCAAATTAATTATATGCGCATGTTTACGTAATTAATTGTTTAGTGTAATATATTAATATGATTAATATAATTGCGAAGTAATTAATTTATATGATAAGTAATATATTAATATGATTGCGCTAGAAGTAATTAATTTATATGATAAATATGGTGGATTATTTATTCTAATTAGATTTGAATTAAATAATGCAATTGGATTTGAATTAAATCTATATTTTCAATAAATAAAATACAATATAATGTAAAATGTTTACATTAATGAAAAACGGTTTTTCATAAAAATTTTGTTTTGTGCTGCGTATACATATCCATTAAATATCCATGTTTTCGCGTATCCGCTTAGTATATCCATGATTATTTTTCTCCACTCGAAGCCCTCCTGCAAAAATGAAATTAAATAAATAAATATAACATTCAATTAAATAACAAAACTAAAAATTCAAAAAAAAAAATATTGTTTCCGGTAACATGGTGACAGTGTTACCGGATAACCGATAACACGTTGACCGAGAAATCTGACCATGTTACCGAGATTTTCCCTGTCACTGACCGGTAACACGGTGGTCTCGCTACACGGTCAGCGCTATAATCGCTACCGTGTAGCGTGGAACAACGAGCAAAACCCAGATTTTCAGGCGATTCCAAGAGCAATTTAACACAGAATTTCAATTATAAATCAACTAAAACACAATAAGAAACTCAAATACACTCAATGACTAGCAATTAACAAATCAAATTGAACACATTATTGAAAAAAATTCAAATTTTCGAAACTCAAAAAACTAGGGTTCGGCACTTATCGGGGCTTGAATCGGCCATTGTGGCTCGTCCTGGTTGTCGTTGTTGTCGGCCATTGAGTCGCCGGAATTGATGTCGCCGGAATTTCACTTCTTTGATTCTCAAAGTGGCGGCGGTTTTGGTGTGTGGGGGGACCGAATGGGAGAAAAAAAAAAGGTGGAGAACGAAATTTTTTAATTCTTTTTTTTTTGTCCTTTTCTTATATTTTAATGCTTTTGTTTTGTGTTTAAAAAAAGTGAGGGTAAGTTAGACATTTCAAGTAGAAAGTGTATGAAATACTCATGTTTTTTTGGAGTGTGTCAAAATACTTATGCTTTTTATAAAAGTATCCATAAATCCACAGCACTCAATTAAAAAAGTGGGCAAAACTCTACAATGCAAGAGCTCACTCACTTCACACATTTTTAAAATCTAATTTTATTAATTAATTATTAATACAACACACAAAAAGTAAAAAAATCATCATATATGACCCACATGTCAGAAGTGGGCATGACGACCATAGAGGACATGCCCAATTTTTTCATTGGTGCTTCAATGCTAAAATTTTTATTTTTTGCTCCTTAAATCCATTTCACATGGTCCAATGCACCCAAATGGGCTGCATTGAAGATGCTCTAAGGCCTCGATTTGGAAGAAACCTTACAGCCGAAGTTGAAACACATTATAAATGGGTTGAATAGGCACAATTAAGAAAACATGTAAAAAATGGTGAATAGTTTTGTTTGTCCTTCAAAGTGGGTATGTTTTGATTTTATCCACTCGATTTCTAAAAAAGTTACTATAGCTCAAGTTTGATCGAGCTCGAGTCGAGCAACTAGTGTGTGGGTTTGAAAAAAATGTCGATTTACACATAAATAATAAAGTACAAATTATTTTTTTATATTCATGAAAATATATGAAATATAATTTTAATTACTCCCTCCCATTTTATTTAGATGACGTTTTGACCTTTGAAAATATTTGCAATTTAAATGACGTTTTGGTGTATTAAATGATAAAATCACGATAATTCATAATTTTTTCCAATTATCTATGTAGATGTTTTTTTTTTCAACCAACCATTTTTCATTGTTTTTCTATATATTTAATTTTCAATGCATATTAATTGTGATAAAATATTTTCTTAAATTATGTGTCCAAGCTTAGGATGTCATCTATTAAAAATGGGAGGGAGTATTAAAAATGAAAAGACTCAGTACATACCTCATTGTGACTATTGTTGACGAGCGCGAATACTTGTCGTTTGAGCAAACGCGCACGCCAAAATGAAAATTTGTATTTAGCCAGTAACCTATCACTACAACGTAGATAGTGGTAAGTACGTGGGGTCGGTCCCACAAGGAGGCAATTACAGTAGGTGATCTCGGCTTTTCCCAAGGGGTTGTCACAAAAAGATTTTGAGTTTGGGTGCTGTGGGCACAACGATTTTGCAATCTCTTTCAAACGCTCAGATCTAACTACGGCTAACAAAACTAACATTCAAATTAAACAGATCTAAAAAGTAAACAAAGTAAACACTCAGATCTAACAGATTACTAAAATGTAAACTTAAATCAAATGATAAACAAGGCATCCGGGCAGACGACTTCACTCAGGATCATTAGGGAAAACTACTGATTATAGGCACTAAGGATTTCTACGAGCGGTTTGTCAGCAGTTATAAGATGCTTTAACAAGACAATAGTGGTCCTATTGCGTCACGCCCAAAGTTGTCCCACCCCTTATCTATCCTTACTGTGTAAAGAGAATGCAAGCTAACGTTATCCCTAAACTCCTAGATCTGAACAATTCGATAACCTATGCAGCCATACATGGATCTAGTTTTCCCAAACCCGCATTACCCTCTAGACAGACCCGCTCGACCAATAGCATGCCCGGAACTCCGAGTCATACGACCGCAATCACCAACAAGTTCTAGTGCTATGCCCGCAACAATACTATAATGTACATCTATGCGGTTTGCCAATCACCAGTATCCCAGTTTGTAAAGGTTCACTAGTGGTTGTTTTAGTTTGCCCAGACTCCCCAGAAATAATCCTCAAACAACTTTGTTTCGGGAACAAACCCCAACCGGCTACTCTAGCCAAATCAACCTCTCGGTTTTACTAAACCCTAAATCACATTCGATCCGTCCCTGCCCAGATGCACAATTAACTTAGCTACTCATGCTGAAAATAAAAGACAAAGTAAATAAGGGAAAACAATCTATATTACTCATAGTTCAAACCGAACTTTTTGGCAAATTCAAAGTACGAACGGAAATAAAAGAAAACTAAAACATAAATAAATTGAAATTGTTTCTTAGCCCGAAGGCTGGATCTACTTCAAAACAAAGAAAAAAGACTCATCCGACTTGCTCCGATCTCTTCTCCGGCAACTCCTTCCGGCGGCGGCTACTTGCTACGGGACCGGCGGCTCTCTCGATTTCTCGATGCGTATCTGTTATATCCTGCTTTCCACCGCGCCCCTATTTTATTGACTCCAATTTAAATTTCAGATCGCGGCTGTTTCTCGTCCATAAGGAATAGGCGGTCAGCGGTCAATGAGTTGGGGGATAAGTAAGATCCCCCAATTTCAGGAATTCTGTTACGCTCCCAGCTTGCCCACATGGAACCTTTTGTCCACAGCCGTCCTCTGCCCAAATTGCAACCCGCAGGCATTTCTTCTCCTCCACAGATGGTCGGACCAGGCACGGTACTTGATAAGAATCCTGGTTCTTCTGCTTCATGACTTTACCCATTTGCCCGATGTGGTCAAACTGTTGCAGTCACTACCCGCTCCAGAATACTTTTTTGCCCAAAGAAGGGGATTTCCTTGCCTCTTTTGCCCAGTGCGCCACCTGTTACCTGGATCCATACACACTCTGCCCAAACAACTTATTTTGCCTTTCCAGACACACTACTGACTCAAACTGACTCAATAAAGGATGTAAAAATGCTCTAAGATGAGCAAATAAAATGGCTCATCAACTATAAATCATAATCATTGCAATCATAAGTATTCAAAGGAGAGTGTTTATGAAATTATCCAAATCACAAATAAGAGACTACAAGAAAATAAAGAAAATAAGAATAAGAAAAAATCAAAAAATGTGCATTAATAATTGTGAGAATGGGGTTAAATAAATAAATTATTTAATGTGATATTTAAAATAAAATATAAATCATTATATTAATAAAGTGTAAAAAATAAATAAAATTATCCAAAATAACTACAATTAATAATTTATAATTATTAGCAAAAACTTTAAGCGCAATATAGTATAGATATTGTTTAATGTGTAAATATATAAAATAAGAAACACAATTTTCATTGTGCAACGAGAGTAGTTCATTTTTAATGTATTTTTTTTTAATTAATAATAATAATAAATACTTTTATAGGTGATTTATATATTCATATCCAATTTTTTAAATATAAATTGTTATGAAAAAATTTAATTGAATGTTAAATATAATAAAATCAAATCAATTAATTTGCAATTCTATAAAATAACATAAATAGTGAGAGTACATACAAATTATTCATGAAATTACATTTTTATTTCAATGACAATCATACAAACATATGTTTCCTCCGTTTCAGAAAAACAAAACTACATCTTTTGTATTTTGCGAAATGGTTTTGTTTTTCTGAGACAACTGTACAATTTCATTACCATTTATTTCTAAATTTCAGTACACTTGGTAAAAGATAACGGGATGTATAAATACCATCTTCTCTTGCTACATAAACAAAATGTCTGGTAGGACCTTTAGACCAATTTGTATTAAAAACTTCAAAAATAGTATCCTTTCCATTCCACCAAAAGTGACAGGCGAACAAAGAAAAACCACCATCACAAAATTTAAAATTAAAATTTGTATTCGGATCAAGATAATGAGTTCCTAACTCTTTATTTCCGGAGTAGCAGTGCAACTTAAGCGGCTTAGAATTAAAAGGGAGTTCGCTATAGATGTAGACATAATAACGCACACTAAAGAAACACCACCGTGCTTGTACATGACTAACATATAAAATCAAAGACACGAATAAATATTTGAAAATCATTTTTACTCTGTGTGTGTGTTATTACGTGCATAAACGATACATTTATAAGGTTGAGAGCAAATAAATAAGTGAATCCCTTAATTTTGAGAATATCACGTAATTTTGTTATTTGATTATGTATAATTTAGTTGGTAAAAAAACATAATGTTTTACTATAAATTGTAATTTGTAAATAAATTTTGCATATCTAATGACTATAAATTCCCATCTAATTATTATTGTATTTTCTTTTCTGTCATATTCATTTAGTTTTTTTGTCTATTTTAAGTCTAACATATAGTATAAAAAAATTAATTAAATTATTACTATGATTATTACAAAAAATAATATTTGGTACATAAAAATAGTTCACTTATTTTTAATTTTAGTGGCGCTCTAGTCACAGTCTTATTTAAGGGGCAGAGGCATTTTAAGGTCAAAGCATAAGAGTATACAAGTTCTGAAACCCCGTCCATAAAAATGTAAGTTAAACAAGCCAATTTGAATGAAAAGACTTAAGTGCCCTCAAAAGTTATCTTTTCTCACAAAACAACAAATCGAATATTACAAATTAATAAAAAGAATATCAGAAAAATAAAGTTGCCCCACAAAATCAATTTTCGACGTTTGAAATTCACACGCACGACGAGCGCCGCCACGGTGAAACATCAGCCCCGACCGTTATCGAATCAACTATTCAAATCCGTCTCCGGCGATCATCATTATGGCAAGCAGTGACAACATCGACACCCTAGACAATCGCGCTCAACCTCCGGTAAGTCCATAACCCTAGCTTTCCAACTTCCGATTATTCGAGCTTTGATGCTTGTAAATCATTCGATTTGTAATTTGATACCGGTATATTCATTCAAGATATGGTTTTTGTTTCCGACATTTTAAAATGGTTAATGGTTTATTGCTCTCTGCAATTTTTTCGCATGCGGTTGTGTGTCAGTTCTGGTAGACGAAGGTTCAACCGTGAGTTTTATCACCGTGTATTATCACGGTAGAGTTTAAGACGGTGATATATCTCACGGGTGACTTACACCGTTTGTACTTACGGTCTTGTACGAGCACGATCCACGACTGTGATTTATCTCACGGTGTAATGTTACCGCGTGTACTTACGGTCGTGTATGATCACGATTCACGACAGTGTTTTATTTGACGGTGTATGTGTACTTACAGTCTTGTACGTGCTCGATCCATGGTGTACATACACCGTGTGTAATGTACACCGTGGAAAAACACCGTTTTTTATGTTCACGGTGAATTTACACCGTGATATTCAATAGTTTTTTCTTACGGTGTAATTCCGTCTTATGGTTATGCACGATCCCGGTGGTTGACATCACCGTGTGTATCTTCACCGTGATATTCAATAGTTTTTGTACACCGTGGAAAAACACCGTTTTGTATGTTCACGGTGAATTTACACCGTGATATTCAATAGTTTTTTTCTTACGGTGTAATTCCGTCTTATGGTTATGCACGATCCCGGTGGTTGACATCACCGTGTGTATCTTCACCGTGATATTCAATAGTTTTTGTACACCGTGGAAAAACACCGTTTTGTATGTTCACGGTGAATTTACACCGTGATATTCAATAGTTTTTTTCTTACGGTGTAATTCCGTCTTATGGTTATGCACGATCCCGGTGGTTGACATCACCGTGTGTATCTTCACCGTATACCCTTGATAACTGTTGTATATGCTCGTCGTGGATTTAACATCTCCGTGTACACTACACCCTTAGATGTTCACCGTGTACATTTCACCCTTTGACGTGCCACGGTGTTAATTTAAACTCACCGTGAATCGTGAAATCTTCTCTAATTTGATTGATATTTTCAGGCTGGGTACGAATGGAAAAGACCAGTAGCTTTGCAGTCGATCACCCCAAGAATCAATTTGTTTTACCGTTTCGACGTGATAAACTTGATAAAGCGTGTTATGGGTTAAATCGACGGCGGCGATGCAACATTGGCTGAATTCGCTCAGCATTCCTATATGAAGCATTTTCTGGAATTCGTAAAACCCAACGAAGGATTAGTTAAAGGACATGCTGCACACGCATCTCGTTATTTGCATCATTTCCTATGTAGAGAGTTGACTGGTCGGACAATACCGGCGATGGAACATTGGTTTTATGTCGGTGAGAAGATCGCGAAATTCACACCGGCTGATTATGCCATGGTAACGGGACTCAATTTTGGGCACTACACAGGCTTTGATATTTTTGAGTCACATGAGTTTCCTCCCGATAGCTTGTTTATTCGATTTTTCCAAGGAGATACAACCATTAGCTTATCGGAGCTACGCCAAAAGTTCGAGGATGTAAATCTCGGCAAAGAAGCGAAGGCTGAGGATTATATGAAAGTAGCCAAGCTCCTCATGTATTATTTCATATTGCTTTGCCGAGACCATAAGGTTAAAATCGATAAGTCGGCATGGTTGTTGGTCGAGGACCACGATTGTTGGGAGGAATTTCCCTGGGGCGCTTATTCCTATCAGAATTTATCCTACTACCTCAAAACGACGTCCATGCATGATGATGAATCTACTTACCATTTCTACAGGCCGGTTTGGGCTTTTCAGTTTTGGATGTACGAGTCCGTACCGTCGATCGGAGCATTATGCGCGAAACGTGCTCGGGTTACGAGAATTCCACGTTGCCTGATGTGGGACTCTACTGCATCGAAACAAGCTGCGTGCGATGTCACTAAATTCTTCAATGAGAATGTACTTTATTGAATTTTCATTATTAAAAAGCACACGTGTTGAACTTTATTGTTGTTGTACGTTGATACAGAGTATATTTGTCTGTAGATGGAAGTTTTTGAATCGTTAATTCCTACACCGAAAGAGGCCAAAGCATTATCTTATGCTACTGTAACTAAATCTATAGATGATTGTGAGCTATTTTCTGTTGAATTCTGTCCACCTCGACGAAAAGGAGGTATTAAGAAAAAAGATCGAGCCAAGCCGTCTCACAAGCGTGCTGCACAAAAAGCTTCACGTGCTATAGAAAGGCCTATTTCTAAGCGACGTGTTTCCGGACCTGATCTGACTTCTGTGACGGACATTTGCTGTCGAAAAGCAGGTGTCTTCGGTCCTGAGGGGCCGGACAACGATGAGATCGATCGCCAGGTAGGTAGGATTTGGTCTGCCGAACTGAGGGCAGATATTGTTTCGTTCCTTGCTGATGATTCTGGCACTTGCTTTAAGGAAGTTGTTGCTCAAAAAGTCTTCGAACTCATGAAACGTTTCCATTCGCAATCTAGTGCGAACCAAAGCGGACTCGAATATGTGGAAACGTTATTCAGAGAATGGATGAATTCCGGGTCTACCGACTTGATATTGTGCAGTCGAGGCTCCATAGACCACAGAGTGGGTGCAGACTTGTTTGATAAAATTGAGGACTTCAATTGGGCCTTCGAATCTGAGGTGCTAGATCTCTATATTATTTATTTGAAGTGCAAAGGGCGTAATGTTAAAGGGAGTACAAACACAGTCTTATTGAGCACTCAATTTTGGGTAAGTTTTACAGTACTGTCATTTTGGACACCTTCGTTTTTACTAATAATATCTTTTTCCAGAGTACTATAGATGCTGCATATAAGATTCATCGTGGCTCTATTGATGATTGGGTAGTGCCTGATTCTCTTCGAGAAGCAGTGGATGACACATATGGTCCGATGTCAATGGAGTCCGACCAGCCTACTCACGTAAGTATTGAAAAGCATACATGCTTCATTTTAACTAGTGTGAAACTGAATTCTAACTCGCTAACCTTAAACATGGTATGTAAAGTTCGTGGCGATTTGTAATGTCCACCATCGTTGGGTCACCGTCCGAATATCCCCCGAAGATTGGACTATCGAATTGTATGACTCATTAATTCATACTCAACTGGTGACGTATCCTGAATACGGATTTCGGAAGGACGAATTGAGGCCGTTAATGGAGTTTTTACCTCTTGTGTTGAGGAGATCAGATTACTGGGCAAAGAAGGGTCAACACCATGCGATTACGGAGGCCTTCGAGTTGAAAGTCATGCCGGACGCCGAACAATTTGTCCAGGATGTTACTGATAAACACTCTTGTGGAGTTTACTGTACCATGCAGCTTGACCGTTTATTTGTCGACCCTCTTATGCATCGGAACGAAAACATCGATGAAGGGTACATTGAGGAGGTCAGGAAACAGATATGCCTGAAGATTTTTTGGCTGAACTTGAATGATGTTGCTGATCCATTTTGATTGACGTATCAGTATAAACATGTTTGTTGTTTTCACATTGTGATTCATTAATACTGGTTTGTAATTGATGTTTTGTGCATGAATATTTGTACACGGTGCCTAAATGAATAAGTCCACGGTGTAATCACAGTACTGTGTTGTAGCCAATGGTAGACTCCTATGATTACCGTGTCACGGTGGATCAATAATTGTACATTGTTCCACTGTGTATCTTGAACCGTGACACGGTGCGGAAACGATTGCCAGCCGTGTTATAGCGTGACAGTTGTGTCACACGTGTAACCAACTAACCATACGCAGTCCTCTTTCAACATAAGCAAACATTTGAATTCAAATCATCCAAAACAAACCAGTCAAAAACTGATCAGAACAATATGTCTACACAATCGGTGAACTCCGTGAGTACTGGTCAACCAAGTCGATTGAAGTACCAAGATAAAGTTTGTGGTAAATGACGGAAGAAACTTCAGATTCGTGTGGTGTCCTCGAAATCTGAGAATTATGATCAGAAATTGATGTATTATTGTCAAGATCATACATTCGATTCCTGGTGTAACCCGTTAAATGAGGGAGAGATACAACATGAACAAATGTCAAGAGCGGAAGAGAAAGCCACAAAAGCTAAAATTAGGAAAGATCTGAAGAAGATGGAGACGTCATTGCACGACGTATCCATCCAGTTGAAGACTACTCTGTTTATTGTCTCCATAATTATGGTTCCTGTAATCATAATTATTGTTATGCTTAAGTGATTTTCAATGAACTTGTCATTGTGTTTTTTTCGAAATATGAAATGTGAAGTTGTTTGCTTCATTCTCTCCATATATTCTGGTAAATTTGTTATTCATTGTGAAAAATATGTTGCAGGGTTAGAAATTAGTTTTCACAGTGTATACTATCGAGCACGGTGTGTACACGGTGCACTACACACGGTGGTAAGACCATGTATGCACCGTGAATCTTATATTGAACGTGAAACAACGGTGCAATATTCTAGCGTATAATTTTGGAAACAAGGAAAAAGGAATACGGAGTAATTTTGGTGTACTAAATTAGCGGAATCCGAATTACAATAGGCGCCGAAACCCTAAGATGGTTTACTCTTTTTCAGAGACGACGACGACGAAGGTTCATCCTCGAATGCTCTCTTTCCTGGAGCAGGTCTCGGCAAGAATGACTTGAGTTCATCTCCATCCTCTTTAAATATCCGCACCAAGAACTCGTCTGGAAGTGGCCTATGCTCGAACAAGAGGGTCATGCCTTTCTTCAACTTGTGGATGTGGCGGAATTCAGTCCAACCATTGAAGAAATACGCCAAGCCATTTTTAAAGCCCATCAAGGTTGCCCACCTCTCACCGTGAACATCGCGGAGGTAGAAGAGCGGAGGCTCTGTACTGTATCTCACACGCAAACGGTAGAAACGTTCGGGAAGTCGAAACCGTCTAGATTCAATATGTTCATCAGTCAGCACAACAATGAAAGCATCAGCTATCTGAGGGGTATCCATTATTGGTATGAGGATTAAGGACCAAGAAATATTCAGAGTTTAATAGAGATTAGGCCTGCATAAATCACTATAAATAATGTTTCTCGCGGATTCCAAAAGGTCGCGCTTAACTGATTATTACAGAAGGTCGCGTTTAATTATAAATAATTGCGTCGTGATAGGCGCCGTTTCGGGTTTTACGCAACCCACTTATTAAAAGGCCCATTTATTAGTGGTCGTTGTATCATGTATGAGACCTAAAAAACACATCATCGCCGTGTCTATAATAAAATCACCGTGACACACGAAAACAAATTTCTAATTAGACACCGTGAGAGTTCAGTATGCCACGGTGTCAAACAACTCCGCGATGACCACACGGTCTCTTTGTCACACGGTATCAATTTATACCGTGACAGTAGACCGTGCGGTTTTAAAATCAATGTTAAAATTTGAAATTTAACTAGTCGTGTATTTTCGTGGAGAACCTGATGAGACGGTGGCGGGACAACCGATGCACGGTTTATTATTAGTATTGACAGTACTCAAAACTCAAAACAGCTTTTGCAGGCGCAAGTTAATTTTACCGATTTATATTTAAAATTCTAACTAAATTATCGAAAATAAAACTGAAGGGGTGGAGTTTCGCTAAATATCACGACCGTCACACGACATAACACTTACGGTGTTACACGGTCATTTCTAATATTCATCGTGAATTCGTGAAACTCCAAAAAAACGAGTTCTCATGGTTTGTACACAATTTGAATTCTTTATTAACGTTCACTGTGATATGTTTCAATCATTGAGACATATGGTATTTGATTTTAAACACGTATGATTCGATTCGGAGTATGCATGTCTCAAATTTAAGAGATGTCTAATTCATTAGTTACAAGTTACTCTCAAGTGTGATCATACATTGCACATGATATATCACATTCAATCGTTTCTTGCATAATTTTGGAGTTTTGTCGATTTCATATAATCATCTAGATGGAAAATAAACTTTGGATTAGCATTTTAACCAAAATATTCACACAACCCAAGCAATAATCACCAAAAAACGTCATTGTTCATACTTACACGGTGATATTGTGATATATCACCGTATCGGGTTACCGTGCGGAGATCAGATCAATTTTTAAATTTGAAATTTAAGAAGAAAAGTACTGGTATAGTACTAGTTCCCAAGATGGTGGCGGGACAACCGATGCACTGTACTCAAAACAGCTTTTGCAGGCGCGAGTTAATTTTACCGATTTATATTTAAAATTCTAATTAAATTATCGAAAATAAAACTGAAGGGATGGAGTTTTGCAAGGTGTAAATACTAAATATCACGAGCGTCGCACGACATAACACTTACGGTGTTACACGGTCATTTATAACATTCATCGTGAATTCGTGAAACACCAAAAAAACGAGTTCTCATGGTTTGTACACACTTTGAATTCTTTATTAACGTTCACTGTGATATGTTTCAATCATTGAGACGTATGGTATTTGATTTTAAACACGTATGATTCGATTTGGAGTATGCATGTCTCAAATTCAAGAGATGTCTAGTTCATTTGTTACAACTTACAAGTTACTCTCAAGTGTCATCATATATTGCACATGATATATCACATTCAATCGTTTCTTGCATAATTGTGGAGTTTTGTCGGTTTCATATAATCATCTAGATGGAAAATTAACTTTGGATTAGCATTTTAACCAAAATATTCACACAACCGAGCAATAATCACCAAAAAACGTCATTGTTCATACTTACACGGTGATGTTTTGATATATCACCGTATAGAATACCGTGCGGAGATCAGATAAATTTTAACGAGTATTGTACCAGTAGTACTAGTTTCCAAGATGGTGGCGGGACAACCGATGCACGGCGTAATATCACGGCCGCCACACGATGTACTACAAATATAACACGGACGGTGGTACACGGTCATTTATAAGATTCACCGTGACACACAAAAAACGCAGAAACCATTCAAATCCTAACAACCCCAAATAATCCAAAAAACACACAATCGCAGAATATCATACAAAAAAAACCCATAATTAGTTGCAATACCTAAATATCACAATTGTTCAGCATGGTCACAGAACTTAACGTTAATCCCCCCCGCACCGGACATGTCTGTATGTTATGGTCTGCACTCCGGCATACGCTACATTTTTCTTTTGTCTTTTCTGTCGGATTGGTTCCACCGTGGGTTGAGAATTCTGATCATCTTCGAGCGTCTGGCTTTCGGTGGGTAAAACAACTTGGTCACATTTGCGCGCGTTGTGTGTGGTCGAATTACACTTACTACACTTTTGAGGCTGACTTCTTCTTCTGGGGGCATTACCCTCGACAGCAGACCGTGCACGGCTCATCTTCGGACGACCAGCCTGTCTCACCGCAACCGGAGGATGAATGACGTGATCAGTTATATTCGCTGGAACGACCCAATCAGCAGGATGCGGAAGTCCTTTGATAGGAGTCGAATATGTCTCCATCAAATTGTGTTGTTTGTAATATCCACTGACGAAGTCATATATATGCAATCCTCTTTGTCTGAGAAATAGAAGTTGTGGTGGCAATGTGAAGTGATACGATCCTAGGGTAGTTAGTACGAACATATTGTCGAATTAATAAATTGAAAGTGTTTGTTTGATTAGTACATACCTAACAGCGGCTGCAGCGTGACTGCAGGGGATTTCATCAAGTTCGAAGCGTCAACATTCGCATGTCCGATTTTGAAGATCAACTTGAAAAGATAGCTTACCATCCTCCACTTTATACACGTCAGATGTGGTTGTGTCTCGGACAACCATACGCATAGCGTGCTCCACCGCGCAAGATAGTTTCTTAAACGTCTCTTCAGTCAACTCATGTTCTCTTGACGCAGCTTTCGCGCTTCGCTCTTGAAACCATTGTTCCAAGACTGCGCGGAATGCCTCGACCAATGAACATACGGGTAGACGTCTCGCCCAGACCATACGAGAATTGAAGCACTCGGCAATATTGGAGGTCATGAAACCATATCGTCGTACTGGACACATTGCCCTCGATCACCTCTCGACCCCTATTTCTAACATTCTCTTGTAAGCCCCGTCAGGGCTCAGCCTCTCCAAATCAGCTAAATGTCTGTGCATTGTCTCAACACGGTAACTGTTTGATGCAGAGGTTATTACGGCCCTGACGCGACCGCCATAGCGAACTAGATTCTTCTTAATGTGGTAAATACAGAACCCATGCACTGCATTCGGGTATGCAGACGCAACGACAATTTGGATGCTCTTATGCTGATCGGATACGACAATTAAACCACCTTGTCTATTGAAGCACCTGCTCAGGTAATGAAGGAACCATGTCCACGACTCATCATTTTCTTTCGGACCAATCCCAATTGCAAGTGGGAAGGCGTTTTCATTCCGATTCTTCGTCATGGCGACAAACAATATCCCCTGGCTCTTTCCCTTGAGGTGAGTCCCGTCCACAACAATCACTAGCCTTAGATTACTATAGAATGCAGAAATAGACTGTCCGAGAGCAAGAAACATGTGTTGGAACACCCCCCCCATTCCGTGTGGATTGTATTTCATAAAATGTGCCGGGATTCTGCTCTCTCAATATATACAAATACGAAGCGAGCCTATGATATGACTCAGCATATGAGCCATACGCCATCTCTATCGCTATGCTCCGCGCTCGGAGAGTGAAACTGTAATCCATCTCAACGCCGTAACGCTCACGCAACTCTGTTATCATGTCCTTTGGCTTCAGAACGTCACCGTCTTTGACAAGTTTACGAGAAAAGTAACTAGCAGCAACTATAGATTTAATTCGTCGACAGGTAATACGATGCAATATAGTCTGACAAGTGTGACTCAAGTTCAACTTTGTGATCATCCATAGTGTATCATCACTCCCACTAGCACACAATCTAAACGTGCATACTTTCCTACCGTGCTTGCAAACGAATGCACAACGCTTTTTGTTTGAACGATCAGTGACATATTCTAAGCGACTCTCCAAGTGATGCATTCCCAAAGATATTTCCAAGTCAGATTTCTTTCGAAACGTGGAACCAACTGCGAGTTCACCATCTTCGGGTTCACGTTCTTCGACCCAACGCATAGGTGGTGGCAAAATATCAAAATTGGGCATCGGGATCATCCAGTTGCTTAGTTTTCGCTGTAGTAGTAGATTATGTTCCAGGACTGCTTCTTCGTGGATCGGTTGATGATCAGATGATAATTTACGGGATCCCACAATCCTCTCTTTTTTTTTTTCGGATGTTGAAGCCAATCACTAAACTCTTGAATTAGGATATCGTTTAACTCTTTATCACGTTCCGCTCGTTCATCATCTGATGTAAATACTTCCTCGTCATCGGGTTCAGTACAAGATGGTGGTTGAGGTGGAGTAATGCTTACATTCTCTGCTTCAGAATATGTACCTCCAACATTAGCATTCTTAGACCGGTATTGTCTTCTCTCAGTCAAAAAGAGCACGTGATTGGTAACTTTTCCTTGCACGATGAATCGCAATAGATCTGTATCGTTCTGCAAACTAACCTTACTTCTCTGCGCGTCTATGTAGAAAATCACGTAATCTCTGTCCTCTGGAGCATTCAAAACAGATCTAATTTGATTGATTAGATCAACATAACTGATTTCTGAATACGTAATGTGTATGGTCATTCTATCTCCGCCTACGTATGCTGACTGTTCCCAGTGACCACCATGTCGTAAAGAAACACGCTGCCACGACATCTGTGAAAACCTAACGACCTGCATGCATGCATCGTCTAATAATAATAAGTATGCACGATGTAAACGAGATGATTTTTATCACACGATGTTATTACGATTAAGTATGTACAAAAATGTGATAGCATTATCAAACGGTGAACGAAGACAACGTGCTACGGTGACACCATCGCTATAAATAACACGGTAAAATCTCCGTGGTAATAACACGGTGATTTCGTAAACACGTCGGGGTTAAGGAAAACCTATTACACCTTCAGTGAACCGTGCAACGCGCTCTATCTCACGGTGAACGACGACATTCGGTGAAAAACACCTCAGTGTGCTTTAAAACAATTAAACAAAATGCAAAACGTGCTACCTCGTTGTTTTCGTACCTTTGATGTGCTTCAGAGACTCGACAACGAACTTGTTTTCAACTTGTTGTGTAAATGAACTAGCAATATTCGAGAGAATTTTTTCTCGTACGTAGTTTGGTTTCAGACCATTATTCTTTTTGGTTCTAAAATTCTCATATTGATTTTAGTAGCAACACAACTGCCCAATTGGTTGTTGAAGTGTCATTAACGTCGAGGTGAAATGAAATTATTATTTGTGGTTGTTGGATCTGCTGAAATGCCATTAATGTAGAAGGTTCGAGGATGGAGAATGGGGATGCAGTGCTTTTGGACACATTGAAACCCTAAATTTATTAATATTAGGGTCACCTTGAACCGTGGACCGTGGTATGTAAACGGTATAAGATTTCCGTGCCATTCTTCACGGTGAAAGGTTATCTTGGATGGTCTCACGGTGTAATATAACTGTGGATGGTTTCACGGCGTACGATTATCTTGCATGTTCTCACGGTGTCACCTATCGTGGTTGTATCACGGTGTCCATTTATCGTGGATGGTCTCAAGGCTTACGATTATCGTGGATAGTATCACGGTGTCCTATTATCCTGGATGGTCTCACGGAGTCCAATTATCGTGTATAATTTCACGGTGTCCATTTATCGTGATTTGTAAATTTTAACCGGCGTCTTATTATCGTGGATGGCTCAGGGTTTCCACTTATCGTGTCTGGGTGTGTTGGAAATCAATATCCCGGAATTAATAAATTTAAATAAATAAATTATCTAATTAATTCCGACCGAAATCCTTTGGAGATCGAATATCCGGATTGTCAAAAATTGCGGAACCGACAACCCAATCGAAATCCTTTCGCCGGAAACTACGCGAACACCACCGCGCGAGCCGGGGCACGACCGAGCACACAACGCACCCGAAGGCACGCCGTGCGTCCAGCCGAGCCCCCGCGAGGTCGGGGATCGCGATCGATCCATGTCGATCGCTGGGGCTGCTCCTAGCAGCCCCGCGGTGAGTCCGGCGACTCACCGCCGATGGAAGAGGGGGAGGCGGAGGGTTCCGCCGCGGTACAGCCCGCGGCACGCTCGGCGATCGACTCTAAGTCGATCGCATGCCCCGGCTCCAGCCGGGGGTCCTCTCCTTTGCACGATCCCGGCGATCGAACCCTTAGGGTTTCGATCGCCACCCTCGGCGTCCAGCCGAGGGTTCTTTGTGCATGCGATCCCCGCCGGGGATCTCTCGGCCTCCGCGGTCCGGTGATCCTCGATCACCACCGCGAGGTCGATCCTCGTCCACGGGGTTCGTCCCTCGGATCTTGGTTCATGATATTTTCACGATAATTAAACGATAAAATCATAAAGAGGGTTTTACGATTTACCTCGTTCTCGTTGTTCGGAAAAACGAAGAACTCAATTTGACGACCTTGAGATCTTCCGACGTATTCCTTGCACTAGCTCGAACGTCGTGTGGGCGACGATCTACCGAACTCCATGGATCTCCTCCACGAACTCTCTAGACTAATCAAGTATGATTATCTTGTCTTGTCTAATTGTGAAGACCATGTAGTGCTTTTATAGGCTACGTAGGGGATCTTAAGGAGGTGGAATATTGGGCTTCCAATAATAATGATTAAATTGAGCCCAAGCCCAAATCTATTAATCATTACTATTATTAATTAATTCTATTTTCCACTATATAAAATTAATTGCACTCCCAATATTAAACCATATTATATCAAATAATATTTCTCCGGTAGTATTATTTATTCCGTGTATTTAAGATATAAATATCCATGAATAAAATTAATTTATTGCTAATTAATTTATTCATCTCTTATATCCGAGACTAGTACCATTCAACCTTAATTATTATGCGGAACGAATCCACCTGCAGGGTTTACATAATAATTCCTTATGAACTCATCTCGAAGATATAATCAACCCTTACGGGATACACTTTCCCGTCAAGTATTCACGGCATGTCATATATAAAATATAGTGACCCAACTTAACCGGTAATTAACCCAATAATTAAATCGGTTAATTACTTTGGAAAATCAAAGTCACTTATATTAAATATACACACCCGCAATAGTATCGGGGATTAAGAATAAAATACACTGAGACTTAAATCGATTATCGCCGGCAATCCTAATCGATAAATCTCAAACGATCCGCCCAATACACCAAGTGTACAAGTGTGATAAAATAATTAAGATAAATTATTTTCTCTCTCACACAACGACTATACCGATGGATTGATCCGTGTTCATCTAGGTCATGAGCATCTGTTCGATTAAATACGAGTAACCGATAGTATGATCTTCTGTGTGTCCATACACACCATACTAACTACAAAGTATAAAATCCAGGACTATAATTTGCATATATTTAATTATAAATAATTAAACGCAAATAATTGTTTATTTAATTAAATATATTAGTGGCAATGGATCGTGAGTTTCCGTTACTTAAATCTAGACATTAAGTACACAACTCCAACAATCTCCCACTTGTACTAAGGTCTAGTCATTTCCTCCAAACTCCCGACTCCCATACTCATCACGTGCTTAAGTTGTACTTCCAAGAAGTACTATGTGAATGAGCACTCTAGGTTGCCGCTCTGAAGTTATCTTGGTGACTACAGCGTCGTCTCCCTCGACGATGACTCGTATCAGGTGGTACTTGCTCTATGTGTTATCTTACACTTATGGAATTGTGATTTCCTACCATTTGCCATCGCACCGCTATTTACATAGCCTTTGGCAAATTAAGAATCTAATCTAAGTCCCAGAGATTATCCCGGAGTTATACCAAAACTTCCGCTGCCTTTGAGGCCGCTATTTGGTTACCCATGGCAGAGTCCGAAAAGCATCGTGCTTATCACTCTTCCATGTTTAAAACTCCTTCTCTTTCAATAGTGAAACACATAGCCTGATATCGACTTACACCGGTCCTCATTTGATTAGAAATCTAAGAGAATGTAATCCAAAGGAAATGCTTGTCTGCTCCGTAATCCAGAACATAGTTTCTAGTACTTCGAAAGTACTTAAAATGTTCATTACAGCAGTCGAGTATTCCTTTCCAGGATTACCTTGATATCCTCCCACTATGCTAACCGCATAGCCGATATCAGGTTCTTGTTTTCAACATTGCATTTATTAAGCTTTCTACACTCAAAGTGTAGGAAATTGCTTTCATTGCTTCTATCTCCTTTTGTGTTCCCAAAACACATGTCCTTAGATAGATGCATTCCGTGTCTGAAAGGTAACGAACCTTTCTCGGAATCTTGCATGTTAAAATGAATCATAATCATATATATGTAAGATGTCCAGGAGAAGTACAATGTTCTTTTCAAGAGATCCAAGATCTCAAGAATATGTCCAACTTCTTCCTATATCTTTCATATTGATTTATCTAGACAACTATCATTTTATGTCTTGACAACATCTTTACATTGTTACCAATGATAAAATGTTATCTACATAAAACCCGAGAAACACCACCTTGTTTTCCATCACGTTTCCAATACACACGATTCGTCTATGCTTTTGATGAATCCATAAAATGGACTATCTCATCAATTTGCAAGTACCACGAACTCAATGCTTTGTTTCAATCCATAAATGGATCAACTAAGCTTTTACTCTAAATGATCTCGCCTCTTAGCAATAATCCTTATTGCTCTCCAAGAAGGCACATTTAGATCTAGTACTGCCTCCATGTAGATCCAGGGATCAATTTCATATATACTGGGTCCAGAGTCCGAAAACTCTCCTAGTCTTATGAATATCTCTGGTTGATCCACAACCTCCCACTACAACGGCATTCCGGTGTATAAACAGTAATAACAGTAGGTGCAGTTAGTGGTGTACCGCTACTCGATTTTGCTGGTTCTAAGTCTTAATCTTTCTCTCTCATTTCAAAGTATTACGTCACCTTGGGGTTGTGGTTCATCATATAGTCTTTCTATAAGAACCTGGCGTTAGAACTTATAACGTCCTTCTGGTTCATAGTACTATTGAACACACATCTTTTGTTCTTCCAGGACATTCTACAACCGCATTTGAATGCGCCGTTGTTTCCAGACATATCCATAGAACATAGGTAGTACCGTATAACTCATAATTTTACTATTTCTATAAGAGTTCCATTTCTTGTTTATGACACACCATTTCTACACAACAGTGCATGGTGTAGTCATTTGGGATCAAATCCCAATCTCTGATCAGTATGCCATGCATTCCTCAGACAGGTACTTGCCTCCGCGATCAAATCGCAGGCTACCAATGGATATGCCTTGATGGTTCTCCACAATTGCTTAGTGTCCATTGACATGTCAAAACACTTGCTTTTGTGGCACATCAGGTATTCTAATCCATTTCTCGAGTAATCATCAAATGAAGTACTCGTAGCTTATTGTCTGAGTAGGCATAGGTCTGCATACATCAGAGTCAATCAATTCTTATACTTGTCCGGATGTTATATCTTATATCAATAAAGGATTGCTTAGTCATATTATCTTCCAAATTAGATTCTTAGGTCGGAAGGTCCACTCCTTCAACTTAATTGATCAAATATCAATTTTCGACCTTTGAACTTCTTATTTGAATAAACATGACTCAGCATAAGAATCCACAAGTATAATTGATAAAGAAATCTCTTATTAGTAAAACGAGTTTCATACTACGGTTCGTTGCATTGTGGTGGACTCAGGATTCATCATTTATATATTGCTAGCTAATGTACCAGAATAGATAATATCTTTATTTCTTCTTATAACCATCAAATGATTAAAAGAAATAAAATATCCATTCATTAGAAATCCAGAACATAGTTCTTTCTAATATGAAAGGTACATAAAAGCAATAACCCAAAATGAAATCCTATAAAATGTCCTCCACTGCAACTGCTGCCTCCTCTACAGCATTGCCCATGTAGACTACGATCTTTTCTTTTCAAAGTCGTTAGGTTTCCTGGAACCTCTGCATTTATATGCACATACCGTCAGTGGTTCCATATCTACACACCAGGTTCCGGTAGATAATACCACTGACTATGTTTTACGACTAAAGAAAATTTCGTACTTCCTTTGAGAGGATAATCAGACTTCCAGTACCCAGACTGTTTGCATCGAGAATACTTGCCTCTTGGCTTTCTCGTCCCATCTCGTGGTCCAAGAAACCTAGGACCAGTGGTTTTTTTTTTGCTTTCTTTTTCTTTCCCCCGATTCATGCCTTTAGTTTCGAAACCTTTGGCATTGGCTACAAGAGCTTGCGATTTCCGTCTCAACTCGTCCAAAAGGTCAATCATCTCAAAAACGTGTTTAAGCGTTTCCTCGAAGTGACTGGCCTTTATGAGTATCCTCATCGCTTCTTGTCTAGTTGCCTATGTCATGTCTAAACACCAACTTGAGTTTGAACATGATATCATAATCAGTGGTCATTGCATAAGCATTCCCACTTCTTAAAATCAGTCCTTTCCTCATCAGTTGAGACATTAATAGGCTCGGGAGGATAAAGCTCACTGAGTACAAACTTGTACCCTTCAACAGTTTGGGCAATGTCTAGATCTCTATTCCAATCATTACATTCAGGGACCAATGAGTTTAAAATCTTTACGTATCACAGAAAGTGGGTTCAAAGCCATTTCCTAATCTATGAGCACATATAACAACAAACAATCGATTTAATCTCCGATATTATCTCCCTCAAATAATATCATTAAACCACTAATCACATCTAAAATCCCATCAGATATGGAAAGCCACGTTGTGTGGACGTTTACCTACCCAAACGATTTAGCAATTAGATTTGCTTCGGTCGTACATCAATTATAGCGTAACTTCGTTGGGAAGAATACTATAAAGCGTACCTAAGTGTAAACCATTACTCAGTACTAAGGTTAGTCGTTTGGAACCGCAACATCACCGCAAGCCACGTTGTGTGGACGTTTACGATAACTCACAATCCTTCACAACTTCCTATAACTGTCTACATCAATTAATCCAAAATCCGTCGATATAGCAAGCCACGTTGTGTGGACGTTTACTACACCAAGAGATTTTTATAATTGACTCCCAATTACTTGATCCATTCAATCTTGTAAATCAAGACGCGGAGAATCATAAGTGAAACTCGAAGTTTCTTACCAGTGATTCACCATGCGAACGACCCTATCTCTCATAGAATGAGGGAGCCGAGCAGACAATCGATCTAGTCATAAAATGACACGAAAGTCTCTAATTTGTGTCCTCGACATGACCAAGTGGCTTTGGCTCCATTCCACTCCCCGGGGTGAGAATGAGTCGACTTGAAATCAGTTTTGGAAAGACAAATTAGGCATTGTTTGATAAACTTAATAAATGTTTCTCGTAAGAGGAATTACAAGAATTCTCCTCCAATGGCTTATCTATACGAACTTCAAAAGTCCATAAAAGTCACCAAGAGAACAGCAATGGAGACCATGGATATGTTTCCATACCCTCTCCCACTTAGCTCTTTACAATAAAGGGATACGTTATCTAATGCATAATTAAATACACATAAGCATGCATACATGAAATAAAGCACATAGAATATTATCACATAATCAAAATAATACTAGAATATTATTTTCCGACTATTATGGCTTTATCGCATCCCCGTACGCATCTTCTAGTCTTCAGTCTTCGTTCTTGAATGCTCCATGTGACGGGAATATTAATTCCAAAATTTAAATCTATTTATTTTTAATAAATCCAAAAGTTACTTAATTCGAAAATTAAGTCAATCGAATAAATCAAAAATAAAATTAAATATTATTAATATTTTTATTATTTTTATTTTCCTTTCTAATTCCATTAAATCTCTAGAATCCTATCCAAGACCCACTTGGAATATTCTAGAAGATTTCCATAATGAAATAAGGAAATAAAATAATTTAGGACTCCTAGTCCTTCCAAATTAATTTCTTTCCTAATCCATTAAAAATTCCATAAAGGAATAATTAAATAAGGAAAAATTAATTTAGGACTCCTAAACTTTCCAAATTAATTATTTTCCTAATCCATTAAAAATTCCATAAAGGAATAATTAAATAGGAAAAATAAATTAATTCTAAATTTACTCCTTTTTCTATTCCAGGAAAATTTCCAAGAATAAGAATAATCAATAAGGAAAAAATAAATTTATTCTAAATTTATTCTTTTCCTATTCCATGAGAATTCCCAAAAATAGGAATACTCAAAATAGGAAAACCGAATAATTTAGGAAAGTTGGATCTTGGTAGGAATAGCATGGGTTGGGGATCTCCACGCCACCCCCACCATCGACCGCCACCACCACCGCCGGCCAAGGCTCACGCGCCACCACCCTTGGTGGCCGGCGTGGCCGAGAGCCCTAGGGCAGCCCGAGCGATCGATCCTCATGGGATCGATCCTCGTGATCGATCCCCGGTCCTCCCACTCTTCGTCTCCTCCGTCACACTTTTCCGGTCGTCGTTTCGACCTCGATCTAACGTAAAATAAATTACAAATTTATTACTACGCTATCCGGCATCGATTCTCTACAAAACGACCTCAAACAATTTCCGGAAAAATTAAGAACAAGCATTCACCACACAAGAACGAATCTCGACATAAACGAGAGTTTAATAATCAAGAACATTATTATGACATTAATTAACATAATTAAATCTAGCCATAATAATCGGAAACCCTGCAAGGTAGAACAATTTATCGAAAAATACCATGAACTAAAACCAACGCTCTGATACCAATTGTTGGAAATCGATATCCCGGAATTAATAAATTTAAATAAATAAATTATCTAATTAATTCCGACCGAAATCCTTTGGAGATCGAATATCCGGATTGTCAAAAATTGTGGAACCGACAACCCAATCGAAATCCTTTCGCCGGAAACTACGCGAACACCACCGCGCGAGCCGGGGCACGACCGACCACACAACGCACCCGAAGGCACGCCGTGCGTCCAGCCGAGCCCCCGCGAGGTCGGGGCTCGCGATCGATCCATGTCGATCGCTGGGGCTGCTCCTAGCAGCCCCGCGGTGAGTCCGGCGACTCACCGCCGATGGACAAGGGGGAGGCGGAGGGTTCCGCCGCGGTACAGCCCGCGGCACCCTCGGCGATCGACTCTAAGTCGATCGCATGCCCCGGCTCCAGCCGGGGCTCCTCTCCTTTGCACGATCCCGGCGATCGAACCCTTAGGGTTTCGATCGCCACCCTCGGCGTCCAGCCGAGGGTTCTTTGTGCATGCGATCCCCGCCGGGGATCTCTCGGCCTCCG
The DNA here is from genome assembly GCA_954870475.1 of Euphrasia confusa. NCBI lineage: Eukaryota > Viridiplantae > Streptophyta > Magnoliopsida > Lamiales > Orobanchaceae > Euphrasia > Euphrasia confusa. The sequence continues at coordinate 9,545,520 of OX940957.1, read as the reverse complement.
CGGTCCGGTGATCCTCAATCACCACCGCGAGGTCGATCCTCGTCCACGGGGTTCGTCCCTCGGATCTTGGTTCATGATATTTTCACGATAATTAAACGATAAAATCATAAAGAGGGTTTTACGATTTACCTCGTTCTCGTTGTTCGGAAAAACGAAGAACTCAATTTGACGACCTTGAGATCTTCCGACGTATTCCTTGCACTAGCTCGGACGTCGTGTGGGCGACGATCTACCGAACTCCATGGATCTCCTCCACGAACTCTCTAGACTAATCAAGTATGATTATCGTGTCTTGTCTAATTGTGAAGACCATGTAGTGCTTTTATAGGCTACGTAGGGGATCTTAAGGAGGTGGAATATTGGGCTTCCAATAATAGTGATTAAATTGAGCCCAAGCCCAAATCTATTAATCCTTACTATTATTAATTAATTCTATTTTCCACTATATAAAATTAATTGCACTCTCAATATTAAACCATATTATATCAAATAATATTTCTCCGGTAGTATTATTTATTCCGTGTATTTAAGATATAAATATCCATGAATAAAATTAATTTATTGCTAATTAATTTATTCATCTCTTATATCCGAGACTAGTACCATTCAACCTTAATTATTATGCGAAACGAATCCACCTGCAAGGTTTACATAATAATTCCTTATGAACTCATCTCGGGGATATAATCAACCCTTACGGGATACACTTTCCCGTCAAGTATTCACGGCATGTCATATATAAAATATAGTGACCCAACTTAACCGGTAATTAACCCAATAATTAAATCGGTTAATTCCTTTGGAAAATCAAAGTCACTTATATTAAATATACACACCCGCAATAGTATCGGGGATTAAGAATAAAATACACTGAGACTTAAATCGATTATCGCCGACAATCCTAATCGATAAATCTCAAACGATCCGCCCAATACACCAAGTGTACAAGTGTGATAAAATAATTAAGATAAATTATTTTCTCTCTCACACAACGACTATACCGATGGATTGGTCCGTGTTCATCTAGGTCGTGAGCATCTGTTCGATTAAATACGAGTAACCGATAGTATGATCTTCTGTGTGTCCATACACACCATACTAACTACAACGTATAAAATCCAGGACTATAATTTGCATATATATTTAATTATAAATAACTAAACTCAAATAATTGTTTATTTAATTAAATAGATTAGTGACAATGGATCGTGAGTTTCCGTTACTTAAATCTAGACATTAAGTACACAACTCTAACAGGGTGCACGGTGTTACAATCCACCGCCACGGCGATACATTAGGTTTTAGGGATTTCTACCTACCTAATACCGTTGCACGGTGTTACAATCCACCGAGGGAACCCGTACGGCAACACAGTTCTAGGGTTTTATTTATTTTCTTAATTAATTTATCGCAATGTGTTTAATGGGTGTGGTTGGGAGTTGATGAGTCGTTTCGTGCAACGATTGAAATCCGGCGGTGGGATGACTCGGAACAACTACGCATCGATTCCCTGAATTGAATGGTCATATCATATTAATGGATATGGAGCGTTGGATGGGGTGATTTACTATTAATTTTATTAATACGAGTAATTAATAAGCGTAGTTGGCAGTTGAATCGTTTCGTGGAACGATTGAAATCCTGGAGGTTGGATGGATTAGAATATTAAGCCTATAAATACGAACGAATGAACTCTATTTTTCTATATCCATTAATTCTCCATTTTTCTGTTTTGTTCTGGTTTTTTCATGGAGCAATTATCACCACACTTTTTCGAATTTCACAGCAGTTGCATTACTTTATCGAGATACTCGAGTTTCCAAAATTAAAGCATCATTTCCCTGAGTCATCTTGCATGAGATACGCAAGGTTCCAAAACCTCCCGTAGTATTCATCTTGTTGGGATATGTCCTTCGATCCTACGTGTGCAATCGATAAAGTCATAAGGTCGTCTATGGATGTTAAATGATTATTTGATAATATTAATTGTTGGGAACAATATAATATTGATCAATTAAATCATACCTACAGGGTCACATACGGACTCAAAGATGATGTACGTTGCTTGATAAATATATTGATTTAGAATCAATATTTACCTGGAATTAATTAACATGCATGGGATGCATGTCTTGCATGGATGCATGTCACATAGTGTGACATGGCATGCCACACAAGCAAGTGGGACCACATACAATGCATAGTGGCATGGGTATGTGGCATGACCTTTCACCTCCTTTGTAACCCCTTTGCATGATTATGGTGCATTATGATGCCCATTATGTTGTAGGTTACAAAGGGATGTAATGGGATGCATAATGATGCACTTATATAGATGAAAATTAGATTTTCATCATACAATTGCATTAGCCACGAAATTCCACTCAAATAGAGAGAAAAGAGGTTGTTCTTGGAGAATCAACTCGATCAAGCAAGCAAGTCATCATCCGGGTTCGTGTGCAACACGTAGAGACCGGGCCATTTGTGCGGCTTCTGCTGGAAATCGATATCCCGGGGTATCAAAAATTGCGGAACCGATAACCCCGACCGAAATTCCATCGCCGGAAACCAATCACGAGCACTACGGTATCCGGAGCTCAACCGGAGAATCGCCGCGGGATGAACCCGCGGCCGAAACCCTAGCCGAGCCCCACCGCGGGGCTCGCGATCGAAATCGATCGCGTGGGGCTGCCTAGCAGCCCCCGGCGGTGAGTCCGGCGACTCACCGCCACTACCGACCGGGGAGGGAGCGCCCAGCCGCGGCGCGAAGCCGCGGCAGCCCCCAGCGATCGACCCTAGGTCGATCGCTCGCCCCGACGTCCAGCCGGGGCTCCCCTCGTGTGGCTGCCGGCGATCGATGCCCTAGGGCTCGATCGCCACCCCTCGGCTCCCAGCCGAGGGTCCTTTGAACGTTCGCCGGGGATCTCGAATCCCCGTCCCCGAAGTTCTTCGTTTACCCGGATCGTGCGTTCATGTATGTATCACAATCAATTCACATAAAATCATAAAAGGGAGTATATGATTTTACCTTTTAATTCGTTGTGCGGAGAAACGAATTTAAGTTGATGACCTTACGTTCTTCCCACGTATTCCTTGCACTAGCTTGAACGTCGGGTGGGCGACGATCCTCCAAGCTTATGGATCCTCTTCTCTCTCTCTCTCTACTTTCTCTCTCTAGGAGAATTATGATCTTGTGTTATGTGTGTAGAATAGAGAAGACCATGTAGTGCTTTTATAGGCTACGTAGGGGATCTAAAGGAGGTGGAATATTGGGCTTCCAATATTAATGATTAAATTGAGCCCAAGCCCAAATCTATTAATCTCCCATTAATATTAATTAATTTATTTTCCACTATATAAATTAATTGCACTCCCAATATTAAACCATATTATATCAAATAATATTTCTCCGGTAGTATTATTTATTCCGTGTATTTAAGATTTAAATATCCATGAATAAAATTAATTTATTGCTAATTAATTTATTCATCTCTTTAATCCGAGACTAGTACCATTCAACCTTAATTATTGTGCGGAACGAATCCACTCATGAGGTTTACACAATAATTCCTTATGAACTCATCTCGGGGATATTATCAACCCTTCCGGGATACACTTTCCCGTCAAGTATTCACGGCATGCCATATATAAAATATAGTGACCCAACTTAACCGGTAATTAACCCAATAATTAAATCGGTTAATTCCTTTGGAAAATCAAAGTCACATATATTAAATATACACACCCGCAATAGTATCGGGGATTAAGAATAAAATACTCTGAGACTTGAATCGATTATCTCAAGGCAATCCTAATCGATAAATCTCAAGCGATCCGCCCAATACACCAAGTGTACAAGTGTGATAAAATAATTAAGACAAATTATTTTCTCTCTCACACAACGACTATACCGATGGATTGGTCCGTGTCCATCTAGGTCGTGAGCAACCGTTCGATTAAATACGAGTAACCGATAGTATGATCTTCTGTGTGACGTCGCACACCATACTAACTACAACGTATATAATCCAGGACTATATTTTGCATATATTTAATTATAAATAATTAAATGCAAACAATTGTTTATTAATTTAATAGATTAAATGCTATGACCGGGAGTTTACCGTTACTTAAATCTAGACATTAAGTACACAACTCCAACAATCTCCCACTTGTACTAAGGTCTAGTCATTTCCTCCAAACTCCCGACTCCCATACTCATCACGTGCTTAGAGTTGTACTTCCAAGAAGTACTGTGTGAATGAGCACTCTAGGTTGCCGCTCTGAAGTTATCTTGGTGACTACTGCATCGTCTTCCTCGACGATGACTCGTATCAGATTGTACTTGCTCTATGTGTTAACATCACTTTTGACTTATGACTTCTTCCAGCTTACCCTGCACCGCTATCCAATAGCCTTTGGTAAACTAAGAGTCATATCCAAGTCAAGAGGTTATCCCGGAACCTAACCAAAACTTCCACTGCCTCTGAGGCTGCTTATTCGGTTATGAGAGAGTCTGAGAAGCGTCCTGCTTATCACTCTTTCACTTCATGGTTCCACCTCTTTCTAAAAGTGAACACATAGTCTGATATCGACTTACACTGGTCCTCCTCTGATTTAAGATCTGAGAATTTGTAATCAAAGAAGATTTCGTCTTGCTTAATAATCCAGTACTTCGCAAGTACTATTACAGCATCCGAAAATCTCTTGTCTAGATTACTTTGATATCCTCCCACTACGCAAACCGCATAGTTGATATCAGGTTCTTGTTTTACAACATTGCATCTATAAAGCTTTCCATACTTGTATAGGAAACTGCTTTGTCCTTATCTATCTCCTTCATGTGTTCGAACACATACCCTTTAGATAGATGTATATTCTGTCTCTGAAAGGCAATAACCTTTCTCAGAAGTATGCATGTTTAAAAACAAACCTTAATCGTATAAGATATCTAGGAGAAGTACAATGTTCTTATCCTCAGATCGAAAGATCTCAAGAACATGCTCTAACCTCTACTCAATCTTATATCTCGATTCATTTAGACAACCATTATCTTATGTCTGACAACATTTTCTACATTGTTGCCAATGATGAAAATGTTATCTACATAAAATCTCCGAGAAACACCACCTTGTTTCTATTACATCTCCAATACACCTATCGTCTATGCCTTTTGATTAATCCATCAAATGGACTATCCCATCAATTTGCAAGTTCCACGATTTATAGCTTTGTTTCAATCCATAAATGGATTTACTAAGCTCGTACTCTAAATGATCTTACCTCTTAACAATAATCCTTATTGTTTTCTAAGCAGGCACATTTAGATCCAGTACCGCCCTCGTGCAGAGCTAGGGATCGATTTCATCTCTACTAGATCCAGAGTCCGAAACTCTTCTAGTCTTGTGAACATCTCTGGTTGTTCAACAACCTCCCACTGCAACGGCGTCCCGATGTATAATATTAATAACAGTAGGTGCAGTGTGTGGTGTACTTCTACTCGGTTTGGCTGGTTCCTAGTCTTTGTCCCTTTTCTCATTCCAAGGTACTGTGTCAGTTCGGGCTTTGTGGTTCTTCTAATAGTCTTTCTCTAAGAACCGGGCGTTACACGTCCTTCTGGTTCATAGTACTATAGAACACACAATACTTTGTTCATCTACGATATCCTACAACCATATTGAATATGCCGTTGTCTCCAGGAATATCCATAGAACATAGGTAGTTCCGAACAACTTGTTCTTTCAATATTAGAATTCTATTTCTTACTGACTCACCATCTCTACACGCAAGTGTATGGTGTAGTCATTTGAGACTTAATCTCAATCTTTGATTATGCTATGTGTTATGTGGTAGCCTCCGCGATTTTAGTCGCAGGCTTCCAATGGATATACTTAGAAGGTTCCCCATAATTGCTTTGTGACTAAAACACTTTGCTTTTATGGCACATCAAGCATTCTAATCCATCTTCGAGTATTCTAAAAAGAACTACTCATTTTATTGCTTTTATGTACCTTTCATTTTAGAAAGAACTTTGTTCTGGATTTCTAATGAATAGACATTTTATTTCTTTTAATCATTTGATGGTTATAAGAAGAAATAATGATATTATCTATTCTGGTACATTAGCTAGCAATATATAAATGATGAATCCTGAGTCCACCACGATGCAACGAACCGTAGTATGAAACTCGTTTTACTAATAAGAGATTTCTTTATCAATTATACTTGTGGATTCTTATGCTGAGTCATGTTTATTCAAATAAGAAGTTCAAAGGTTGAAAATTGATATTTGATCAATTAAGTTGAAGGAATGGACCTTCCGACCTAAGAATCTAATTTGGAAGATAATATGACTAAGCAATCCTTTATGGATATAAGATGTAAGATCCGGACAAGTATAAGAATTGATTGACTCTGATGTATGCAGACCTATGTCTACTCAGATAACAAGGTACGAGTACTTCATTTAATGATTACTCAAGCAATGGATTAGAATACCTGATGTGCCACAAAAGCAAGTGTTTTCACAAGTCAATGGACACTAAGCAATTGTGGAGAACCGTCGAGGTATATTCATTTGTATCCTGCGATTTGATCGCGGAGGCAAGTACCTGTCTGAAGAATGCATGGCATACTGATCAGAGATTGGGATTTGATCCCAAATGACTACACCATACACTGTTGTGTAGAAATGGTGTGTCGTAAATAAGAAATGGAACTCTTATAGAAATAGTAAAAGCATGAGTTATACGGAACTACCTATGTTCTATGGATATATCTGGAAACAACGGCGCATTCAAATGCGGTTGTAGAATGTCCTGGAAGAACAAAAGATGTGTGTTCAGTAGTACTATGAACCAGAAGGACGTTGTAAGTTCTAACGCCCGGTTCTTAGAGAAAGACTATATGAAGAACCACAAGCCTAAAGTGACATGATACTTTGAAATGAGAGAGAAAAATTAAGACTTAGAACCAGCCGAACCGAGTAGCGGTACACCACTAACTGCACCTACTGTTATCACTGTTTATACACCGGAATGCCATTGTAGTGGGAGGTTGTGGGACAACCGGAGATATTCATAAGACTAGGAGAGTCTTCGGACTCTGGACCTAGTATACATGAGATCGATCCCTGGATCTACATGAAGGCCGTACTAGATCTAAATGTGCCTTCTTGGAGAGCAATAAGGATTATTTCTAAGAGGCGAGATCATTTAGAGTACAAGCTTAGTTGATCCATTTATGGATTGTAGCAAAGCTAGAGTTCGTGGAACTTGCGCATTGATGAGATAGTCCATTTGATGGATTCATCAAAAGGCATTGACGAATCATGTGTATGGGAAATGTGATGGAAACAAAGTGGTGTTTCTCGGAGGTTTTATGTAGATAACATTTTATCATTGGTAACAATGTAAAGATGTTGTCAGACATAAAATGATGGTTGTCTAGAAAAAACGATATATGAGATAAAGAAGAAGTTAGAGCATGTTCTTAAGATCTAGGATCTCAAGAAAAGAACATTGTACTTCTCTAGATATCTTGTACGATTATGGTTCGTTTTAACATGCAAGATTCCGAGAAAGTTTCGTTACCTTTCAGAGACGGAATGCATCTATCTAAGGATATGTGTTTTAAAACACAAAAGGAGATAGAAGCAATGAAAGCGGTTTCCTACACTTCGAGTGTGGAAAGCTTGATTAATGCAATGTTGAAAACGAGAACCTGATATCGGCTATGCGGTTAGCATAGTGGGAGGATATCAAGGTAATCCTGGAAAGGAATATTCGACTGCTGTAAAAGTACTTTCGAAGTACTGTTCTAGACTACGAAGCAGACGAACATTTCCTTTGGATTACATTCTCTTAGATTTCTAATCAAATGAGGACCAGTGTAAGTCGATATCAGGCTATGTGTTTCACTATTGAAGAAGAAGGAGTTTTAACATGGAAGAGTGATAAGCACGATGCTTTTCGGACTCTGCCATGGGTAACCAAATAGCGGCCTCAGAGGCAGCGGAAGTTTTGGTATAACTCCGGGATAATCTCTGGGACTTAGAGGTGATTCTTAATTTGCCAAAAGGCTATGTGAATAGCGGTGCGATGGCAAATGGTAAGAAATCACAAGTCCATAAGTGTAAGATAACACATAGTGCAAGTACCACCTGATACGAGTCATCGTCGAGGGAGACGACGCTGTAGTCACCAAGATAACTTCAGAGCGGCAACCTAGAGTGCTCATTCACATAGTACTTCTTGGAAGTACAACTTAAGCACGTGATGAGTATGGGAGTCGGGAGTTTGGAGGAAATGACTAGACCTTAGTACAAGTGGGAGATTGTTGGAGTTGTGTACTTAATGTCTAGATTTAAGTAACGGAAACTCATGATCCATTGCCACTAATCTATTTAATTAAATAAACAATTATTTGCGTTTAATTATTATTAGTTAAATATATGCAAATTATAGTCCTAGATTTTATACGTTGTAATTAGTATGGTGTGTATGGACACACAGAAGATCATACTATCGGTTACTCGTATTTAATCGAACAGATGCTCACGACCTATATGGACACGGACCAATCCATCGGTATAGTCGTTGTGTGAGAGAGAAAATAATCTATCTTGATTACTTTATCACACTTGTACACTTGGTGTATTGAGCGGATCGTTTGAGATTTATCGATTAGGATTGCCGGCGATAATCGATTTAAATCTCTGAGTATTTTATTCTTAATCCCCGATACTATTGCGGGTGTGTATATTTAATATAAGTGACTTTGATTTACCAAAGGAATTAACCGATTTAATTATTGGGTTAATTACCGGTTAAGTTGGGTCACTATATTTTATATATGGCATGCCGTGAATACTTGACGGGAAAGTGTATCCCGTAAGGGTTGATAATATCCCCGAGATGAGTTCATAAGGAATTATTATGTAAACCCTGCAGGTGGATTCGTTCCGTATAATAATTAAGGTTGAATGGTACTATTCTCGGATACAAGAGATGAATAAATTAATTAGCAATAAATTAATTTTATTCATGGATATTTATATCTTAAATACACAGAATAAATAATACTACCGGAGAAATATTATTTGATATAATATGGTGAATATTGGGAGTGCAATTATATTTATATAGTGGAGTTAATCATATAATTAATAATAGTAAGGATTAATAGATTTGGGCTTGGGCTCAATTTAATCACTATTATTGGAAGCCCAATATTCCACCTCCTTAAGATCCCCTACGTAGCCTATAAAAGCACTACATGGTCTTCTCTATTCTCATAAGTTCATAAGTTGAAGATCACAATTCTAGAGAGAGAAAGTAGAGAGGGAGATCCATGGAGTTCGGTAGATCGTCGCCCACACGATGTCCGAGCTAGTGCAAGGAATACGTGGGAAGATCTCAAAGGTCGTCAAATTGAGTTCTTCGTTTTTCCGAACAACAAGAACGAGGTAAATCGTAAAACCCTCTTTATGATTTTATCGTTTATTTATCGTAAAAATACCTTTAACCAAGATCCGAAAGACGCGACCTATGACGAGGACGAACCGGGCGGTGGTGGTCGAAGACCACCGGACCGCCGGCGGATCGTCGGCTCGGCTGGAGGGGTCGAGAGGGCGAGAGCCTTGGCTGGGCGCCGAGACTCGATCGAACCCTAGTTCGATCGCCACGGACGGGCTCGCGTGCGAGCTGCGGGTTTTCCGCAGCGGACTCGCACGTGATGCGAGTCGCGTCCGGGCAACGCTACGGGGCTGCTGCGATCAGCCCCACGAGCCCATGCGGGACTCGCTGCGACGCGGGGCGTCAGCGGGATGCTACGAGCATCCCCGCAGCTGGTCGCGTGGGTTCTCGGCGTGCCCAGCGGGCTGCTACGAGCAGCCCGTGCGTGATCGCTGGAGCGACGCGCGAGCCCTACGCGGGGGCTCGACTGGACGGCTGTGGGTTCGCCCACGGCGGCACGTTCAGTTAAGCCCGGCTCCTCGTGGCGGTGTCGTGGTTTATCCGGCAATTGGGATTTCGATTGGGTTGTCGGTTCCGCAATTTTGACAATCCGGATATTCGATCTCCAAAGGATTTCGGTCGGAATTAATTAGATAATTTATTTATTTAAATTTATTAATTCCGGGATATCGATTTCCAACACATATGCCCTTGCTAAGAAAGCCTCGAATGAGGTGACATGTTTGATGTTGGCATCCGTGGTACCCGAGTTGCAAAAACAATTCGAGTTCATGGAAGCCTATGACATCATAGAAGAGCTCAAGATCATGTTCGGGGAACAGGCTAGGATTGAGCGCTTCGGTGTCACCCGGGCTATAGCAACAGCTAGGCTGGAAAAGGGTAAACCCGTGGGACCACATGTACAGCAAATGATTGGATTATTTGCTTCAAGTGCTCGCCTCGGTTTTGCATATGATGACGAGTTGGCTACCGATTTCATTCTCCATTCTCTTCATGATGGTTATGACGCCTTTAGGCTGAATTTCCACATGAATGGACTGAAGAAATCACTTCATGAGCTCCATGGGATGCTTAAGGCTGCTGAGCCGGCGATTAAGAAGGACCCTAGGAGGGAAGTTCTTATGATTCGGGAAGAAGGTACCAAAAAGTTCAAGGGGATTAAGAAACCGGAAGTGAAAGGCAAATGGAAAGGGAAAGTTGTGGTAGCTCCTTCCAAAAGGTTCTTGAAAGCTTCTAAGGTTCCTGGGGAATCTGAGTGTTTCTACTGCAAGAGTGTTGGACACTACAAGCGAGATTGCCCTAAGTTCAAGGAAGATGTGAAGAACGGTGTCGTTTCCTCATCTTCAGGTATTTATGTCATAGACATAAACTTTACAAATTCTTCTTCTTGGGTATTGGATACCGGATGCGGTGCTCACATTGTTTCACATGTGTAGGGACTGCAAAGAAGTAGAACTTTGGTAAAGGGAGATGTCGATCTGCGGGTTGGAAATGGAGCGAGGGTCGCTGCATTAGCCGTAGGATCTTATGATTTGTGTTTGCCTTCGGGCCTTGTTTTAGTATTAAATAATGTTTATTTCGTACCAAGTATTACCAAGAATATCATTTCTATTTCAGTATTGGATACTGAAGGATTTTCCTTCACTATAATAAATGGTTTATTTATTATTTCAAAAAGTGGAGTGAATAATGGTTCGACACGATTAGAACATGGTTTATATATACTTCAACTTGACAATCATATATATAACATTGATACCAAAAAGGCCAAATCGAATGAATTCAATGAAACATACCTTTGGAATTGTCGATTAGGTCACGTCAACATTAAACGTGTAGAGAAACTTCTTAAAGAAGGCATTCTCAAATATTTTTACTTGGAGTCATTTGATACATGTGAAGGATGTTTGACGGGTAAAATGACAAAGTCACCTTTTCTAGGGAAAGGAGAACGTGCAAATGATCTATTGGGTTTAATCCATACTGATGTATGTGGTCCAATGAGCTCACAAGCATGTGGAGGTTATTTCTACTTCATAACTTTTACCGATGACTTAAGTAGATATGGTTATGTCTATTTAATGAGGTATAAGTCGGAAGCCTTTGAAAAGTTCAAAGAATTCCAAAATGAAGTTGAGAATCAACTTGGTAAGAAGATAAAAGCCATTCGATCGGATCGAGGTGGTGAATATCTTAGCCAAGAATTCGATGATCATCTTATGAGTTGTGGTATACTATATCAACTCACTCCACCAGGAACACCCCAGATGAATGGTGTTTCCGAAAGGAGGAATAGAACCTTATTAGATATGGTTCGATCGATGATGAGCCTTAGTGAACTACCAAAATCTTTTTGGGGACACGCACTTTTAACAGCGGCCTATACACTGAATAGGACACCGTCAAAAGCTGTTGATAAGACACCATACGAGGTATGGAAAGGGAAGGTCCCTAACTTGTCTTATATCAAGATTTGAGGATGTGAAGCTGATGTGAAGAGAAATATCTCTACAAAGCTTGAACCCAAATCGGATAAATGTTTCTTTGTGGGTTATCCAAAAGAAACACGAGGGTACCACTTTTACAACCAATCCGAGAACAAAGTCTTTGTTGCTCGAGATGGTGTATTTCTTGAAAATGAATATCTTTCCAATAAAGTAAGTGGGAGCTCAGTTGAATTGAACAAAGTTCAAGAAGACTTGAACGAGGTTCAAGAAGAACAAACTGAGATGGAGACTCAAGACTTGGTCGAGAGTACTCCCGTGGTTTTAGAAACCACACCTAACCCTCGAAGGTCCGGAAGGATTAGAACTCAACCTGACAGATACTTAGGTATTCTGACAAACGAGAACTATGAAGTCATGATTTTAGAAAGCAATGAACCTTCGACCTATATCCAAGCTGTGACGAGTCCAGATTCCGAGAAATGGCAGGGTGCCATGAAATCCTAAATGGAATCAATGTCTGAAAATCAAGTTTGGAACTTGGTCGATTTGCCTAAAGGGGCTAGGCCCATTGGATGCAAATGGATTTACAAGATAAAAACAGACATGAATGGAAAACCTAGTGTTTTCAAAGCAAGGTTGGTGGCAAAAGGATATAAACAAATTCACGAGGTGGATTATGATGAAACCTTTTCACCAGTTGCTATGATTAAATCCATTCGGATTCTCTTAGCCATTGCTGCTTATTATGCTTATGAGATATGGCAAATGGACGTTAAAACCGCCTTCTTGAATGGGATTCTAGTAGAGGATGTGTTTATGACACAACTAGAGGGTTTTATCGATCCTAATCAGGCTGAGAGAGTATGCAAGCTTAATAGATCCATCTATGGATTAAAGCAAGCATCTTGGAGCTGGAATCTTCGGTTCGATGAATCCATACAAGAGTTTGGATTTCAAAAGAACATGGAAGACTCTTGTGTTTACAAGAAGGTCGGTGGGAGTTACGTTGTTCGATTATTACCCAAAGTATCCTATGCTTTGAGCATTACGAATTGGTTTTAAGGAAAATCTGGTGAGGCCAATTGGATGTGGCCAAAACTATTCTAAAGTGTCGTTTACGGACAAAAGAATATTATCTTGTCTTTGGAGGACAAGATGAGTTGAAATTAACAATATATTTGAATGCATACTTCAAAACAGACTAAGATAATTTCCGATTTTAATCTGGTTATATCTTTTGTCTGTTTAGAGGTAAAATGTGTTGGAATAGTTCCATGCAATGCATTAGCTAATTAAACTACAGAAGCTGAGTACAACACTGCATTAGATGTAGTGATGTTGGCAGTTCAGATTTGAAAGTTCTTCGATGAACTAGGTGGCGTAACTAGCTCGGCCCATCCGATAGTTCTCTATTTATAGTAGAGCTATCGCGCAAGCTAATGAGTTAGAAAGCACCACAAGTCTAAAATTGGTGCTCAGGAAGTTCTACATTATCTGGGAGATAGTTTTGTGGAGACATCGAGATAATAAATTTGCAACTTTTGGTAAGGTTGCAAACCCGCTTTCTAAACCTCTCTAGCAGTCTAAGCTTAAAGCTTTCACGACTGCAATAGAGATCAGACATCTTAGAGATGGGTTGTGATTTCTATTACTGTATTAGATACTTTTAGAGATTTGGTAAACATTCACTCATATGTATAATACATATTTCTTCATATAAATATGGTTTAATTTATATGAATTGTCCAAATGATTAAGTGATATCAATTGGGTTATGAGGTCGACTTACCGCATAATGAAGTCCCAATTGTTGAACTGATATACTTGAATCATATAGTTGTTCCTGGTTCGTATAATCAAGTACGGACAAACCGATAATACAATGAACTAGTTTGTAATGTGTACTATAGCGCCGCTTCATGGGCTAGTGATGTGGGACATCAAGTACAATTACATAGATATTAGCTGGGAGCTAATGATCGAGCAGACCCGACTGGAATAGTATTTAAGATTTCGAGTCATAATACTATTTCATTGACTGTCGAGCAATTTCCTCTGACCTGAGTAGTTCAGAGTGATTCCATTGTGAAATGGTGTACTTTGATACAAGTAAACGCCTTTCGTAAAAGGAGGTTATAAAACTTGTTATTGGGTATATCAGGAAGCAAGTGGGAGAGCTTGGATTGACAAGATGGGATTGTCCTCCATTTTATAATGGGATACATGTCTTACCGGCCACTTGGAGAGTCGAGACTGTGGAAAATACGTGGCCACGTCCAAATTCGTATCATAGTGATAAATCTGGTTTTACAGCCTGTCTCAAAGTCCAAGAAAGGTTTGAACCGATTGAGGATGACTCGAGTCTTGCCTCAAGTTCAAACTTAGACATAAAGTGACAACAGGAAGTTGGCAGCACACTGGCTTTGAAGGCCAAGTGGGAGATTGTTGGGATATGTCCTTCGATCCTACGTGTGCAATCGATAAAGTCATAAGGTCGTCTATGGATGTTAAATGATTATTTGATAATATTAATTGTTGGGAACAATATAATATTGATCAATTAAATCATACCTACAGGGTCACACACGGACTCAAAAATGATGTACGTTGCTTGATAAATATATTGATTTAGAATCAATATTTACGTGGAATTAATTAACATGCATGGGATGCATGTCTTGCATGGATGCATGTCACATAGTGTGACATGGCATGCCACACAAGCAAGTGGGACCACATACAATGCATAGTGGCATGGGTATGTGGCATGACCTTTCACCTCCTTTGTAACCCCTTTGCATGATTATGGTGCATTATGATGCCCATTATGTTGTAGGTTACAAAGGGATGTAATGGGATGCATAATGATGCACTTATATAGATGAAAATTAGATTTTCATCATACAATTGCATTAGCCACGAAATTCCACTCAAATAGAGAGAAAAGAGGTTGTTCTTGGAGAATCAACTCGATCAAGCAAGCAAGTCATCATTCGGGTTCGTGTGCAACACGTAGAGGCCGGGCCATTTGTGCGGCTTCAACATCCGGGCGATCTAGACAAGAGGAGTGACGAGGTCATTCACAAGGAGAGCTTCGAGAGGCTGATCCATTTGAGGTGGTTCAATCGACTCAACACCACCTCAACGACATCAACGAATCACTTCGTCACCATAAGTAAGTAATCGTTGAACCTTATATATATATATATATATATATATATATATATATTGGATGTGTATATATAGATGTTTATATGTGTTCTTATACACATTAAGTGTGCACTAAGATCATGGCATAATAGATCTATTGCTTTACACGCTTCAGCACACACGGTATATCGATCGGATCGGTATACCCGTACCTTCACATCTGTCTCCTTATGACTCGGGGTATCGGTTGCGATGATTCGGAGTGCATGTTAGCTTGTGCTCCTTGTCTCCGTCGAAATCACCAGGGAGATCTACCTCCTTCGATTTACCAGTTCTGATCAAGGCTTAAAAATCTGTGCTGCAAATTCACTGGTGACTGGTGTGATGCTCTGTTATTTTTCTTTTTTGCTCAGCTTTTTAGTATACCACTGACCGATAGTGTTTAGGGTTTAGAGTTTTGATCCATCAATTATTCTCAAGTTTTGGGGTTCTGCTTTTTGATCTTCTGTGTAATCGTTACTATAATGAATTATAAGATTTTAATTTATTTTAAATTTTTGCATTTTTTAATATTCTCATTCAAATTTATCACACAGTCGCTTTTAATTATCGTGTATCGTATTCGTACCACGTTGTCCATTTATCGTGACTCTTTTAATTATCGTGTATCGTATTCGTACCACGTTGTCCATTTATCGTGACTGGTTTCACGGCTTAGGATTATTGTGTAGTCTTACGGTATTCATTTATCGTGAATGATCTCCCAGAGTCCATTAGTCGTGTATGTATCACGGTGTGATTAGTCTCACGGCGTTCGACTATCGTGGATTTTCTCACGGTGTCCAGTTATCGTGTATGCTATCACGGCGAGCGACTTTCGTGGATGATCTCACGGTGTCTACTTATCGTGTATGGTCTCACGGTGTACGATTATCGTGTATGGTCTTACGGTGTCCATTTATCGTGTATGCTTTCAAGGCGATCGACTTTCGTAGATGTTCTCACGGTGTTTACTTATCGTGTATGGTCTCACGGTGTACGATTATCGTGGATGTTCTCACGGTGTCCATTTATTGTTGATGTTCTCACGGTGTCCATTTATCGTTGTTGGTCGCACGGTGTCTATTCATCGTGGATGAACTCACGGCGTACAATTATCGTGATTGGGCTCATGGTGTCTTATTATCGTGCATAGTCAGTCTATTGGAGTTTTATTATTAATTTTTAAAAGAGAAATTCTATTTTAAATTACCTATTCAGTTTATACTTCATTTATTAAACAACGAGGGTAGTGTAGACTTTTCTTACCCAATTGCCTAATAAACTTCTACTTTTATGGACAAGGCCTCAGAACTTATTTATTTTATGAGGTGGTCCTGAATCCGGTATTCCCACCTTATTTAATGTAAGTACACATATATACTGAAGTGGCGGAGCCACTTGAGAGGTATGGGGGCTTAAGCCCCCCCTAAAAAAATCACTTGTATTTTTTATAATTTTTTTGAAAAAATGTATTTATTTAATGGTTAGCTCCTCCTATAATATGTGTGTATTTGTACATATTATATATAAAATAATCTCAGCCCCTCTTACTCGTTTTTTCTGGCTCCGCCCGGTATACTGAAGCACTTATAAGATTGTTATTATATATTACACCTATTGTTTTGTCTAATTATATTATAAGGCTCACTACTTATTCTAACCTTTATTTATTTATCAATTTTAATCATGATTATTTTATTAAAAAAATTATGCTTATTCTAACCTAGTTCCATCAAATTTGATTACCTTTTATTTATCACACTCCGCCCACTTTTTTTATAAAACACGTTCCTCCCACTTCATAAATTACATAGTACAGTAGAAACTCCGTACAGTCATATCATTGGGACTGAAATAAAATATTACTATATAGAGTTATTCTTATACAGAGTTTTACAACATAAAAACAATTTTTTCTATAAAAAAATAATATAAATATAAAAATAATATACATACAATATTATCTATCTTAAAATTCACAAAATCAATTTTATAGTTTTGAATAATAATTTTTTATCATGTAAAAAATTGTGTTTAAGATAAAAATTGAATAAAATATTAATGAATCTAAGAACTATAAACTTTAATCATATACTTATATATTATTGATTTTGATAAATATTTAAGTCATCTTAAACATGTTATTGATTTCAATAAATAAAAAAATTATTAATAAATATTTTTATTATATATTAATCATTTTAATAAATAAAAACATTATTAATAAATATTTTTATTATATATTAATCATTTGTTCTGTATAGAGGTATAAATTCTTAAGGCAAAATGTATGACTTATAACAATTAGGGGTGACTATTCGGGTTCGGGTATTCGGGTTTGTACCGAAATACCCGCACCCATTAGGGTTTTTGGGTACCCGTACCCAATAAATTTGGGTAAAGGGTAGGGTTATGGAATTCATTTAAAAAAATATTGGGTATTAGGGTACCCGATTACCCGTTCGGGTATACCCGAAATACCCGATTAATTATTTAAATTAAAATAATAAATATATTGATATATTAATTAAAAATCTAAAACATTATATATATAATAAATGACATATTTTTATTATTTTTAATTATAATTTTTGTTTTTTATTGCAATTTTAAACTTTAATTGATAATTTTTTATTGTTTGTTGATGAAAACAAATAATTGAATTTGAATATTATTATTGATTTTTTGTAAATTAAAAATTTAGGGTAATTTTGGGTACCCGATTACCGTACCCGTTTACCCGACCCGGGTATTGGGTACCCGATTTACTAAAGAGGGTCGGGTTATGGGATGAATTTTTTTTATTATTAGGGTACGGGTACCCGAAAAATTCGGGTGCGGGTACCCGTCCGTACCGAATAGTCACCCCTAATAACAATATAGAGTTTATTCCTCTTTATAACTGGTACAAGTTGGGATTTGAATTTTTTATTACAATAGAGAGTTTATTCTTATATAGGAATATCTCAATATATCTCAGAGTGATTTGCTCACTTTTTTAAATCACAAGAAATCTCCGGATTCAACCATCAAATTAATCGGGTTTGAAATTGATATATTTCGTATATATATATAATATATATATCAACATATCTATACTTGTAAGCTTATGATTATAGAACTCGTGTCTTTTTGTTGCCGTTATCAAGAATCGGACCGCGCGCGCCCATTGCTCTGCCTAAAGCCGATGCAACCCTGGTCGAGGGAAATTAAGATCGATATCAATGAACCTCCGCTATTGAGATTTAACCACAACGAAATCTATGATAGACTGTGCAACCGAGATCTTGTCGCCCCTTCAGTGCCAGCCATCGAGCCGCATCAGCCGGAGTCATCTCCACCCCGCGAGTTTGGCCGTCGTGGTGTACTTCCTATCTTCAATTGATGAAGAAAAAAATAGGTAATTGCATTCGAAAAACAAAAGAACAATGTGTCTTTTTGTACAATTGATTTTGAAAGCTCTTGATACTTCTGGTTTTTTTTATGAAATTTGTAGTGTTTTTTGTATATGGGAAAATTGAATATTTTTATGGATTAAGATTTTACAAAAATAGTTAAACCTTTGTCGACTACTGTAGATCGGCTTTAATTTTTATGGCTGATCTGTTGCTTGATTTAAGTTATTCATCATTTTCAAAAAGTTCTACGCTTACACTATTCAAAGTACTATCCATACACTATTCTAGATTTACTGTATGTTTAATTATTGTTCACAAAATCTTTTAAGTTGATTTTTAATAATACTATGTACTCAAAAATTAAGTTAATCTTCCATACAAAATCTTTTAAGTTGATTTTTAATAATTAAGTCTGTTTGATGTAATTTATAGTATGTAAGCTTTTTGGGGCATGACTGAGTTGTAAGGTCTATGGTGATGTTGGTGTAATTTCCCGGCGAGGCAGACTTCGAATCTCGGATGGGCAAATTTTCATTGAAATATTATAAAGTTAGGACATGTTATTTTGAACTTAATTTCAATCAATTTTAGTTCAATTCAGATCTCTTCAATTCAGTTCAGATCGCTTCAGTTCAGCTTCGATTAAGTTCGTTTCAAAATAAATTAAAAAAAAAATTTGAATGAATAATTTTAAGTATACAATCTAGTTAATGTCACAATATTATTAATATATTTTAAAAATATTTAATAATTTATAATAATAATAATTATTATTATTATAAAAAAATTAATTTAGTTCAGTTCAGCCAGTTTTAATCCAAAAGAACAGAGCCTTAGTCCTGGGATGAGACCTATTGGCTCTCTCCCACATCTTCTACTCTGGCACATTCCTCAATTTTTATCCTTCCTGATCGAGAAGCTTCTGATCTGGTGGGAGAGGAGTTTCTCGTTTCTAAATTACTATTTAGAAAATCCGCAAATACATCAATTTTTTGTATAATTTTCAGAAAATATAGAATGGTTTAAGAAGATAAATAAATTACATTAGTGACCATTATTAATTTTTACTACCAAAATTGTTTTATAATAATATATATGTTGAATATATAAAACAATATTAAAAATATGAATTAATATATAATTTTTTATTTTTTATTTTTAATTTTATAGTGTGAACACAACAATATTAAACCCTATTTTTTTCATAATCGATCTCTCACTTAAATTTGTAAACTTTTATTGAATCTTATTATTAACAGTTATCTCAATTATGAAATTTTTATTATTTTAAAAGTTTAAGCCTGTTTGATGTAATTTATAGTATGTAAGCTTTTTAAGGCATGGCCGAGTAGTTAGGTCTATGGTGATGTTGGTGTAATTTCCCGGCGAGGCAGACTTCGAATCTCGGATGGGCAAATTTTCATTAAAATATTATACAGTTAGGACATGTTTCTTTGAACTTAATTTCAATCAATTTAAGTTCAATTCAGATCGCTTCAATTCAGTTCAGATCGCTTCAGTTCAGCTTTGATTAAGTTCGTTTCAAAATAAATTAAAAAAATATATTTTTTGAATCAATAATTTTAAGTATAGAATCTAGTTAATGTCACAATATTATTAATATTTTTTAAAAACATTTAATAATTTATAATAATAATAATTATTATTATTATAAAAAAAATAAATTTAGTTCAGTTCAGTCAGTTTCAGTTCAAAAGAACAGAGCATTAGTCCTGGGATGAGGAGACCTATTGGCTCTCTCCCACATCTTCTACTCTGGCACATTCCTCAATTTACATCCTTCTCGATCGAGGAGCTTCTGATCTGGTGGGAGAAAAGTTTCTCATTTCTAAATTACTATTTAGAAAATTCGCAAATACATCAATTTTTTGTATAATTTTAAGAAAATATAGAATGATTTAGGAAGATAAATAAATTACATTAGTGACCATTATTAATTTTTACCACCAAAATTATTTTATAGTAATATATATGCTGAGTATATAAAACAATAATAAAAATATGAATTAATATATAATAATTTATTTAATATTTATAATTTTATAGTGTGAACACATCAATATTAAATCTTATCTTATTGGTTTACGTGGGATTGAGATATTCAGAAATTATATATGTATAGATTAAATCAATGTAAAAATAATAATTATTAAAATTTTAGCCTAAAAGAGTATTCTAGACTTTATATATTTCAAAGAATGCCCTTATATATAATAAAAAAATATGTCAGTCTTCTAATATTTAACAAAATGTAAAATATAAAACCTATTATTTAAAATTAAAAATCATAGGGTGTTTCTTATAATAAGTAAAACCAAATAGCCATATACTCTAAATATACCTATTTTTAACTCAATATATTGTCAATATACATATACTTACAAAATTAAAATAAAACAAGCCAACATCTCTCTTACAAAAGAAATCTCATTTTTTTTTATAAATTAATAACAACACAAAAGAAAAATATTAATTAAATGCTTTTTTTAAACAAAAAATACTCTACGTTATTGATATAAAAATAGAAACAATAACATTAAAAAAAGTATAATATATATATATATATATATATATATATATATATATATATATATATATATTTACAATTAATAAGAAAATAAAATTTTAAAAATACATGAAAAGAATGAAAAAAATAAATAAAAACGGCCTCAATTTCATTAAAAAAATTCAAAGGGTCATAATTTATGTAGTGTATGAACTATACATGGATCAATATGATTGAATATAAATTGAACACAAACTAAGTAAGATTCAAATGATAGTTGAAAACTAATAAAATAATTGCAAGCTAATTGAAGACAAACAATTAATTAATAGATTCCAAATGATAAAAAGGGGACTAGAGATCGGGATTGTCAATTTTCTGCTTCGAAATTAAATTGTAGTTTGCAAAAATTATATTTATACGCCTATTGCCGGTTGGTACTAACGCTGTTTGATAATCTAAATCGCGAGATTACGTAAGAGCTTCAAACGTGATCTTTAAATCAACTTAGTATTTTATTGAACACCTTGAGTGCAAACTAAAATCTTAACTCCTAAATCGAAAATCAATGAACCTTACCCCTAGTATATGATTTAGCTACTCATAATTGTAATTTATACATCATGAATGAAGAAGTTAACGAATTCATAATTTAAACAAGCAATCAAATAATTAAATAAAAAAAATTAAGAACACAAACAAAGAGAATAAATAAAAACTTACTAATTATTAAAGTGTGAAAATCAGAATGTATACCGATTAAATTCACCAATCCAAACGTGAAAAAACTAGAATCGAAATAGTAACGCCCCGGCCCGTTGAGGGGTTGAAGTCCGACCCTAATGGGCCGGCTCGGTTACCAATGACTGCCGTCGGACTAATTATTAAAGTGTGAAAATCAAAATGTATACCGATTAAATTCACCAATTCAAACGTGAAAAACTAGAATCGAAATAGTAACGCCCCGGCCCGTTGAGGGGTTGAAGTCCGACCCTAATGGGCCGGCTCGGTTACCAATGACTGCCGTCGGGAGTGATATTCTGGCCCCACTGTACCAACACAATGTCTTTTCCAGCGCACTTTGTCCTCACTCGTGCGCACCCGGGTGACTTCCCAGGGGGTCACCCATCCTAGAATTACTCCAGAGCCAGCACACTTAACTTTGGAGTTCTTATAGGAGGATGCCCAAAAAATAAGATGCATCTGTTGGTATGAGTAGCATATTCAATCCTTTTAAGCCTTTGAATTTTCTGGGGCGTTACAATCACCCCACCTTTTATGCGCAACGTCCTCGTGCGCCTTTCCTTTCCCAGGACCTACCATACGTGCAGGATTCTAGAGGTGGCCCCTACGGGTACTCTCACAAACTTCTGGGTGGAGCACTTGGTCCCGCATGGCACTTAGTTCCCGCAATTCCGGTCGGCACCTGCCGCAAGCAGTCATTGGTAACCGAGCTGGCCCATTAGGGTCGGGCGTTACAGAAATCGACCTATGAGTTACCGAGTTTCTGTCTCGACAAGTGTGAAAAATCAAGTGTTTTAAGTAAGGACAAAATCCTCCTCTTATACAAAAACCGGCTTGGTCAAAATGGTCTAAAAAATCGACATAATAAGCGCTGGAATGACCTAGCGGGCGCTGGCTAGAAGTGCAGAATTCTGCTTGTACTCAACCCAGCGGGCGCCATGTGGTTGTACCGGCCAAGAGACTTTCATCGCCACTCAGCGGGCGATGGGTGGCCTCGCGGGCGCCAGTGTGCTGCTTCAAAATGCACTGGAATCGCCACCCAACGAGTACTAAAGAAAATGGTGAATATCATGGTGCCCTATTCGAGTCTGAATAATGGATTATGGGGAAAAGTCGTTTTAACGACCTTTTATTTGTTAAATAGAGTTCAAAACAAAATGAACAAGGTTACCCTATATATTTGTTACATATATTTCTAACAAATGAATTATGGGGAGAAGTCTAGTTAACGACTTTTTATTTGTTAAATAGAGTTCATAAAAAAATGAACAAGGTTACCCTTTATATTTGATTCATAGATTTCTAACAAAACGAACAAAGTTAGAGAAACTTCACGAAATACCATTCCAACAAATGAAATTGTTAAAAATACGTTCACTCTAATTTAATTTATTTCTTAATAAAAATTTATTAAAAATAAAGTTTAATTCAAAAATAAATAAATAATATTACAAAAAACTTATCAATATTATCTAATTGCAAATATACCTCAAATCAAATTAACCTTAACCCCAATTTCATCTGCCCCTCTTTTCCTTCTTCCCGTTTTTACCTTAAAAAAATTGTATTTTTGTTACCCTTCAAATTGAGAAACGACACTGACACCGTACGAACGCCATGAGTACTAGCAGAACCTCGAAGAAGAGACGGCCAAGAGATTCTCGACAAATCGGCAGAGGAGCTTTGGAGGAAGGTCGTGAATGACTGGCCGATCGGAGGGTTGCCGGAATTGGAGGTTGACGACAAGTTCCAAGTATGTAAATAGCTTTATCGAAATTTAAATTAATGTTTGAATTGTTTTTAATCCATATATATTTCGTATATAATTGTGTTTGAATCGAAGAAGAGAGAATGTTCTTGGGCGTTTCGTGCCCACAAACGCCACAAACGCAATATAAATCATGTGGCATTTTATGCCCACAAGATTTTCATATGGGGTACAAGTTTTTTTCAAAAAAAAAAAAAGAGGCCCGAAAGTGCTCGATCGGAGAAACAATGGGGTTTAGGAGTTTCTCCGATCGTGCACTTCTGAGCCTCGCTTTTTTTCCAAAATTTCACTCGACATGTAAGAACACCTTTCAAGAACATCCAACTGTTCGAATTAGTCGAATTGCGGCATAGTCGATTTCACATAGACATGATACTTGAGCCATTTGAAGCTTTTGAAGCTACCAAAGCCCCAAATGCTTAGTAGTAAAAAATAGTATTAAGGCGGTCAGGGCCTTTGTAGCTACAAACGCCCTAAATGACTCAAATTCTTAAAAATAATTTTTTCTTTGATCGAGCACTTTCGGACCTCTCTTTCTTTAAAAAAAAATCACCCACATACAAAAACATATTTCAAGAACATTCAACCGTTCGAATTCGTCGAATTGAAGACAAAATAGGATGTGTAGTGTAAATGAGTCGTTCTAACTTAAAATTTTAATAATCAAAATAACAAAATTAATTTAAAAAAAATATATTATTACAATAAAAGATAAATATCATCCCTAATATATAACATTAAAAGATGAAAAACATTACTAAACATTACACTTTATTCTAAAAACTTTATTTTGGCGTGTTGGACTTTGGAGTGCGCGAAGAGTGCATGTCACAAACAATTTTCCTTTCATTAGTATTGTTGTAAATGGTCATAATCGTACTCCAATTTTTGTCATGTAGAATAGGTTTGGGAAACACCATCGGTGTCGATGTGCATCCAGTGATCAAAACTGTTGAGTGTGGAGGACGATTCACGCCGAGAAGACGAGAAAACGACGAAGAGGACGATCCAGGAAAACGGCGACCGCCGTTTCTGAATCAGCGGTCGCCGGATGCGAGCAGCGGGCGCTGCTGCTGGTTCAGCGGGCGCTGAATCAGGGGAGAATACGGATCGAGCTACTGCCAAGAATTGGGCCGTTTGGCGGGCGCCAAAAGGGAAACGGCGGGCGCCGTTTCTGTTCAGCGGGCGCCAGAGCAAAACGGCGGTCGCCGTTTTGCAGATCGCTGAAAGCGCGTTTTTCTTGTCCCCCAAGTTTTGTCCCCTCTATTTAAATCCTATGTGCGTGAATAATAGGGTTAACACCTCCTAAGGACTAGAATTGATATTATAGCATTACAAGCGTGTAATCGAGCTCTATAATTGTTCTAGTGGAATTATTGCAGCGGCAAGAAAGTGGACGTAGCCCTCGTTAACGGGTGAACCACTATAAATCTCGTGTCTCTTTTATTCCGTATTTTTCGTTCTTGCTTGTTCGTATTGTTTTTCAAGAGGGGAATTTGGACGCGAATTATCCCAACAACTGGTATCAGAGCGCTAGGGTTATAGCGATCGGGGAAAAGCGATGACGGACACCACCTCGTTCGGGGTTACGAAATTTGACGGGAATAACTATGGGCACTGGAAGATGCAGATCGAGGACTACCTTTACGGGAAGAAGCTCGGAATTCCTTTGAAGGGTAGACCGGAGAAGATCAAGGATGACGAGGAATGGGAAAGCCTCGACAGGCAGGTGTTGGGATTGATACGTTTGTCCTTGGCTTCAAACGTGTCATTCAACGTGCGCTCAATTACCACAACCAAGGATTTGATGGCTGCCCTATCAAACATGTACGAGCAACCTTCAGCGAACAACAAGGTGTATCTCATGAAGCAGTTGTTCAACCTGAAGATGTCGGACAATGCAAACGCAGCCAACCACATAAACGAGCTGAATTCCATCTTGGATAAATTGAAAGGAGTCGGGGTGAATTTCGATGATGAAATTTACGCTTTGATACTACTTGCGTCTCTGCCAGATAGTTGGGAGCCCATGCGGGCAGCTGTTAGCAACTCTATGGGGAAGGAGAATCTGCAGTTCTCTGAAGTTAGAGATAAGATCCTAGCCGAGGAAATCCGGAGAAAGGATTTCAAGGGAAAGTCTTCTAGTTCGGCCTTGAGTGTGGAGAAACGGGGGAGAAACTCGGGTAGGAATGCTAACAGGAACAGAGGGAGATCCAAGTCTAGGAGTGGAAGAGATAGCTCAAAGTCCGAGGATAATGAGTGTTGGAATTGTGGGAAGACGGGGCACTTCAAGAGGGATTGTCGCTCTCGGGGGAAGAGTGACAAAAAGAAAAAGGGAACCGCCAATGCGGTAACACAAGAGGATGACGACGATGGGGACGTCCTTCTCTTATCGGTCGACTCACCGATCGATTCCTGGGTGCTGGACTCAGGGGCTTCTTTCCATACTACTGCACAGCGAGAGGTAACGCTGAATTACGTCTCGGGTGATTATGGAAAGGTCTTTCTTGCAGATGACGAGCCACTCGATGTAGTCGGGATGGGAGATATCAACCTAAAGATGTCAAATGGGCAAACTTGGAAGATTTCCAAGGTCAGACATGTGCCGGGGTTGAAGAGGAACCTGATTTCGGTGGGCCAACTTGACAGTGATGGTCACCGGGTGTCATTTGGAGATGGGTCATGGAAAGTTTTGAGGAACGCCATGACCATAGCTCGAGGTCATAAGACGGGCACACTTTACATGACGACGAGCGTGATGGACTCGGCTGGTGTTGTTGATAACACCAAGAAGACCGAGCTATGGCATTGCAGGCTGGGGCACATGAGTGAGAAGGGGATGAAAATCATGGCAAAGAACGGGCTGCTGCCCGAACTCAAGGCGATTGAGTCTCACGTGTGCGAGAGCTGCATTCTTGGAAAGCAGAAACGAGTGAGTTTTTCCAAAGATGGAAGGGAGCCCAAGGCGGAGAAGCTGGAACTAGTACACACGGATGTTTGGGGACCAGCTCCCGTCGCCTCACTCGGGGGATCACTCTACTATGTTACCTTCATCGATGACTCCACAAGGAAGGTATGGGTGTACTTCATGAAAAATAAGAGTGACGTGTTCTCTGTTTTCAGGAAATGGAAAGCCGAGGTTGAGAATGAAACAAATCTCAAGGTGAAGTGTTTGAGGTCCGACAATGGTGGTGAGTACATTGTGATGGAGTTATATTCTAAATGTCTAGTTTAGTGACAATATGGAGCTCCTTATCTGTGTTTTACATTATCTAATAATCAAACTGTCGGCATTTTTGTCTATCTTGTACTTGAATGCAATAGTCCTAGATATATACGTTGTAGACAGTATGGCGTGAGGAGACACGCGGAAGATCATACTGTCGGTTACTCGTATACTATCGAACAGAAGCTCACGACTTAGATGGACAGGGACAATCCATCGGTACGTCGTAGTGTGACTGGGTAATAGTTGGTCTTGACTATTATGTTACACTAGTACACTTGGTGTATTGAGCAGGACCACGGGAGGGCGTTCGATTTATACTAATCGACGTAATCGAACTAGACCTCAGAATTACGGATATACGAATTCTTAATCCCTATATAATTATAGGTGCGTATGTCCAATTCTCGGTTCTTTAACTTGCCAATGAGTGAGACTATTTGATTAGTCGAGATACTCGGTAAATTGGGAATCGGAATTGTACACACGGCATGCTATAGATTATAGACAGGAAACCGTGTCCCGTTTATCGGGTTGATGACGTCCCCGAGATGAGCTCATAAAGTTTATCATGTAAACCCTGCAGGTGGATTTGTTCCACATGATAATAAGGATGAGTGGTACTAGTCTCGGATAATAAAAAACGAATTAATTTAATTATTAGTAATTAAATAAATTCGTGGACGTTCGATATCTTAAACACGGGGAAAGTCGTATATGTAATTTCGGCGGATTTATTATTTTTGAAATAATATTAAAATTAATTTCGGGAATTCAATTATTATTTTATAGTGGAGTTAATAATAATTAAAATTGAAATCGATTAATTAAGGAATTGCGTTTACGTATTCCAAGTTAATTAATATTTCAATTTAGCCCTTAATTAATTTCCCTTAGGTCCCTAACGTTGCTCTATTTAAACCCCCCCTTGCCCTCTCCTAAAACCTACAGTTCGCCGCAATTCTCATTTTTCATCTGAGAATAATTATTTTGCTTAGCGCAAAAATATTTTTCTCTGTGTGAAAAATAGAGTTAACGCAATTATAATTTTATTCTCTCATTGAGAATAATTATACCGTGGTTGAGAAAGGAGAGAGCGGACAAGGATTTTCCAGCGGATCGTTGCCCACACAACGGCTGGAATTGGGAAGAGAATACGTTAGAAGCTCTAAGGTCTCAACAATCGACCGATAAGGTATGAGATCGGATCTCTAAATTCCGCATTTATTCGATCTAATTTCTCGTTGAATATACATGAACGTGGATCGGGTTCCGGGGTCGTGGATCGTGTTCCTCGACTACTGGGGGTTCTAGGACCTCCGGAACGGTAGTCGGATGAGGAAAAACGACCCGGAAACGAGCCCGGAACAGCAACATCACGTTGCTGTTCGCGGACAAAACGACGGTCGCCAAAGGGCAAACGGCGGTCTCCGTTTGCAGTTCCTTTCAGCGACTGCTGGACTGCTTTCGGCGGTCGCCGAATTGATGCAGTCCAGTTCCGTTTCGTGCGGTTGTCCTCCGGGGCGATGGCTGGGCATGATTCGGGATAAGGGCTGTTAAGCGAACGAAGTAGTGACTTCGGAGGTCGACTGGGATGGTTCGGATGTTCGAGCGATCGAACGAACGCATCCCGGGTAGTCGATTTCCAACAATTGGTATCAGAGCCGGTTATGCGTTCTTGTATTGTTTGCGAATTTGTTTTGCAGGTCACCCGATTATTATGGTCATATGTTTTGTACTGTATGTTGTGGTGTGTTAAACTCTCGGGATTGTCGAGATCTTTTGGTTTTAACGTTGCTTGCTTGTAATAGTTAAAACGACGGGTTGAGTCGTTTAGGTTTTCTATTTCGGTTTTTCGTTTTTCGTTTATCCGGGTGTATAGGATCGATCGATATGTATAGGATCGATGCCGGAAGTAGTTAGTATTACTTATGTAATGTTGCTGCTGCTTGGTGGATCGAGACGAGATCGAGGGCCGGACGAACGAGGGTCGAGAAGTCGAACCCGCGGCTGCTGAAGGGCAAAACGGCGGTCGCCGTTTCTCAAACGGCGGTCGCCGTTTCGCTGGATTTCGGGCAGCAGCTCCGCGGGTTCGACGAACGTCACGGATCGCTTGTCGAGGGCCCGGGATGATACTCCAGTGGGAGGGGTTCGTCTCTTGGTCCTTAGACGAGTCGGTGATGGACCGAGACCGAGACGAGCAACGAGACGAAGATCCGAGAAGACGTGCATCGAAGTTTTAAAGGCCATAATAATCGGGCCACGTTAATTGCTTCTTGTGTGTTTAACGTGCTTTTATTATGCTTTAAATTATATGCATGCTTGTTAATCCCTTTCGTAAAATACTAAGTGGGAGAGGGATTGGAAACAATCCCGCGGTCTCCATTCTCTGTTTCGAGAGTGATGTGTATTGACTTACGAGTTGGCTTTAGTGTCATCCTCCCTATCGGATAAAGTCGATACACGGAAATCACTTTGATCGAAATTCGAATGAAATTCCAATTCTAAAATTGAACAATTAAGTTTTTCAAAGCAATGCCTAATCTGTCTTTCAAAGACTAATTTCAACTCGACTCATTCTCACCTCGGGGAGTGGAATGGAGCCAAAGCGCTTGGTTATGTCGATGACACAGATTAGAGACATTCGAGTCATTTGATGACTAGATCGATTGTCTGGTTGGCTCCCTCACTTGGTGAGAGATAGGGCTCAATTGCATGATTGATCGCTGGTTAGAAACTTCTAGTTTCACTTACGAGATATCAAGCTTTGATTAACGAAATTGTGAAATTTATTAAATGGAATTCAATTAACAAAGTTGTTTGTTTAGTAAACGTCCACACTATCGTGGCTTACTAGACGGAAACGGAACTTTGGGTTAATTGAGGCTCGACAGTTATAGGAAATCGTAAAGGGACCGCATGTCAACGTAAACGTCCACACTAACGTGGCTTGCGGTGGGCGTGTAGTTTCCGAGCGGTTAACTTAGTACTGAGAAATGGTATACACTTAGGTACGCTTTACAGTATCCTCCCCATCGGAGTCACTGCTGTAATGATGTACGACCGAAGTAAAAGTCCAGTTATAAAATCGTTTGGACTAGTATACGTCCACATGAACGTGGCATGCTAGTCTGATGGGATTTTAGGATTGATTGGTAGATTTAATGATATTAATTAAGGGAGTTAATATCGAATTAAATTTGACAGTTTGATTTGTCTCTTTTATAGATATGGCACTCAACCCGCTGTCCATTATACTAAAAGAAAACAAACTCACTGGTCCAAACTATGTTGATTGGAAACGAAACTTGGACATTGTCCTAACTGCTGAGGAGTACAAATATGTACTCCATGAGGTTTGTCCTGATGAACCTATTGACACCTCCACTCCTGAGGAAAAGGAAGCTCATCGGAAGTGGGTCAAGGCTGATCAGATGGCGCGGTGCTACATTTTGGCTTCTATGTCAAATGTGCTGCAACATCAGCATGAGGCCATGACCACTGCCTATGATATGATGCTTAACCTCAAGGAGATGTTTGGTAGTCAGGATAGGGCAGCCAGGCAAGATGCCATGAGAAAACTCATGACGGCCACTATGTCCGAAGGAACGCCCGTGAGGGATCACGTTCTTAGGATGATAGGCTATCTGAATGAGATAGAGATTATGGGAGGAGCTATCGATGGGGAAACCCAGATCGATATAGTGCTCCAGTCTCTGCCTAGGAGTTTTGAGCAGTTCCGCCTGAACTATAACATGAACAAGAGGTTATATTCGTTGGCGGAGCTCCTGACTGAACTCCAGGCGGCAGAGGGAATCTTTAAGAAATCTCAGGCACTTGTGGCTGTGAAACTTCCTGGCCCTCCGGGGACTAAGAGGAAGAAGAAACAAGGACGGAAACCCAGTGGACCCAGAAATGGTGGACCACAGAATGGAGTGAACAAGCCCAAGGGCAAGTGTTTCCGTTGCAAGCAGTCTGGACATTGGAAGTCTAATTGTCCTCTCAGACAAGGAGGTACGAACTTTTCCTTAGTCACTGAAACATGTTTAGCGGTGTTATCCACCGGTACCTGGTGTGTGGATACGGGAGCCACTGATCATGTGTGCAATTCTTTGCAGGGGTTCCAGGAAACCCGGCAGCTTAGAGAGGGAGAGATCACTATCTACATGGGCAATGCTACGAAAGTGGCGGCTGTTTTAGTGGGAGATATTTATTTATCTTTTAATAATAAAGTTTTAGTATTGAATAATTGTCTTTATGTACCGAATTTTAGAAAGAACCTTGTTTCGGTTTCTAAATTGGTTTTGAATAAATATTCTGTTTCTTTTGATAGTTCTGTTATTATCAAAAAGAATGGTGAGTATATATGTTCTGGTACATTGATAGGCAACTTATATATACTGAATCCTGATTATTCCACGATGCAACGAGTAGAGTCAAATAATACATCTAGTACCAATAAGAGAAAGGAGCCTTCTATAATGAATCAAAAGTACTTATGGCATCTTAGGCTAGGTCATATTAACTTGGGTAGGATTCAAAGGTTGATAACTGATGGAATACTCAGTGGTGTGAAAGATGAGGACTTTCCAACCTGCGAATCATGCCTGGAAGGAAAAATGACCAAGCGACCCTTTAGTGATAAGGGGTATAGATCCAAGGAAGTACTGGAATTGATTCACTCTGATTTGTGCGGGCCTTTATCTGTCCAAGCGAGAGGAGGTTATGAATATTTCGTAACCTTCACTGATGATTACTCAAGGTATGGTTTTATATACCTGATGCGCCGCAAGAGCGAGTGCTTTGACAAGTTCAAGGAGTACAAAGCTCTTGTGGAGAACCTTCATGGTAAAACCATAAAGACTCTACGATCTGATCGTGGAGGAGAGTACCTCTCGGGAGAGTTTAAGGCGTACTTATTAGAGAATGGGATTGACTCCCAGATGACTGCACCATACACGCCCCAGCAGAATGGTGTAGCAGAAAGAAGGAATAGGACTCTTATGGAAATGGTAAGATCTATGATGAGTTATTCAGAACTACCAGTTTCGTTCTGGGGATATGCCTTGGAAACAGCGGCGTATATCCTGAACCTAGTTCCTTCTAAATCAGTCCCTAAGACGCCCTCGGAATTGTGGACCGGGCGAAAGCCAAATTTGAAACACATTCGGGTCTGGGGTTGTCCAGCACATGTGCTGAAGCATGGGGCTGATAAGTTGGAATCTCGTTCAGATATTCGGTTGTTTATAGGATATCCTAGAGGAACGAAATGTGGTCTATTTTATAGTCCTAAGGACCAGAAGATCGTTGTTAGCACCAACACTCGGTTTTTGGAAGAGGATTATATAATGGACCACAAGCCCAAGAGTGAGATAATACTAAACGAACTGAGAGGGGACGATCGAGGCTTAGATCCAACCGAACCGGGTGATACGCCACCACAGTCTGCACCTGTAGTTACTGAGGTTACACCGGAGCCTCGTCGTAGTGGGAGGGTTGTTCGACAACCCGATAGGTTCATGTTTATAGGTGAGTCTTCGGACTTGTTACCTGGAGAACATGAAGCCGATCCCTGGACCTATGGCGAGGCGCTTAAAGATCAAGATGCTCAGTCTTGGCAAAAGGCGATGAAATCTGAGATTGAATCAATGGATTCAAATCAGGTCTGGAATCTTGTGGCACCGCCCAAAGGTGTAAAAGCCATTGGTTGCAAGTGGGTGTACAAGAGGAAAAGAGGGTCTGACGGGAAGGTTGAAACCTTCAAGGCTAGGCTTGTTGCGAAAGGGTATACTCAGAAAGAAGGGATCGATTATGAGGAAACTTTTTCGCCGGTAGCTATGCTAAAGTCGATCCGGATTTTTTTGTCTATAGCATCTTATATGGATTATGAGGTGTGGCAAATGGACGTCAAGAAAGCATTCTTGAATGGGAATCTTGACGAGACCATTTACATGAGACAGCCAGAAGGTTTCATCAAGAAAGGCCAAGAGCATCTAGTGTGTAAGCTAAACCGATCCATTTATGGATTGAAGCAAGCTTCTAGATCTTGGAACATGCGGTTTGATGAGGTTATCCAGTCTTATGGATTCATTCAAAGCATGGACGAGTCGTGTGTATACCGGAGAAGTGACGGAAACAGTGTGGTGTTTCTCGTGCTTTATGTAGACGACATCCTTCTAATTGGCAACAATGTGAAGATGTTGTCGGACATAAAGGGATGGTTGTCCAAGCAATTCGATATGAAAGACTTAGGACAAGTTGGGCATGTTCTTGGGATCAAGGTTATAAGGGATCGCCGGAAAAGAACATTAAGCTTGTCCCAGGCTTCATATATTGATACGATTCTGGCTCGTTTCAACATGCAGAATTCCAAGAGAGGTGCTCAACCTTTCTGCCATGGAATTCATCTATCTAAAGACATGTGTCCCAAAACACAAAAGGAGATAGATTACATGAAGAAGGTTCCTTATGCTTCGGCAGTAGGAAGTCTAATGTATGCCATGTTGTGCACGAGACCTGATATCTGCTATGCCGTGGGCATGGTAGCTAGATATCAGAGTAACCCTGGACAGGGTCACTGGACTGCTGTAAAGAACATACTTAAGTACCTGCGAAGGACTAGGAATTATGTTCTGAGTTACAAAGCGTCCGAGTTGATTCCTATTGGTTACACAGACTCGGATTTCCAATCTGATAAGGATCAGCGAAAGTCTACATCAGGCTATGTGTTCACATTGGGAGGTGGAGCAGTCTCATGGAAGAGTGTTAAGCAGAAATGCATTTCAGACTCTACCATGGAAGCCGAATATGTAGCAGCCTCTGAGGCAGCTAAAGAATCGGTGTGGCTCCGGAACTTCCTTATGGACTTGGATGTGGTTCCTAAAATGCCTAGAGCTATCACAATTTATTGTGACAATAGCGGTGCAGTGGCAAATGCAAAGGAACCACGAGCCCACAATGCGAGTAAACACATAGATCGCAAGTACCACCTGATTAGAGACATCGTCAGGAGAGGCGATGCGGTTGTCACCAAGATTGCATCAGCGGATAACCTGGCTGACCCCTTTACGAAGGCACTTCCAGCGGAAGCGTTCAAGAGACACGTGAAGGGGATGGGTATCGGATGTATGGTAGAGGGCAACTAGAGATTTAGTATAAGTGGGAGATTGATGGAGTTATATTCTAAATGTCTAGTTTAGTGACAATATGGAGCTCCTTATCTGTGTTTTACATTATCTAATAATCAAACTGTCGGCATTTTTGTCTATCTTGTACTTGAATGCAATAGTCCTAGATATATACGTTGTAGACAGTATGGCGTGAGGAGACACGTGGAAGATCATACTGTCGGTTACTCGTATACTATCGAACAGAAGCTCACGACTTAGATGGACAGGGACAATCCATCGGTACGTCGTAGTGTGACTGGGTAATAGTTGGTCTTGACTATTATGTTACACTAGTACACTTGGTGTATTGAGCAGGACCACGGGAGGGCGTTCGATTTATACTAATCGACGTAATCGAACTAGACCTCAGAATTACGGATATACGAATTCTTAATCCCTATATAATTATAGGTGCGTATGTCCAATTCTCGGTTCTTTAACTTGCCAATGAGTGAGACTATTTGATTAGTCGAGATACTCGGTAAATTGGGAATCGGAATTGTACACACGGCATGCTATAGATTATAGACAGGAAACCGTGTCCCGTTTATCGGGTTGATGACGTCCCCGAGATGAGCTCATAAAGTTTATCATGTAAACCCTACAGGTGGATTTGTTCCACATGATAATAAGGATGAGTGGTACTAGTCTCGGATAATAAGAAACGAATTAATTTAATTATTAGTAATTAAATAAATTCGTGGACGTTCGATATCTTAAACACGGGGAAAGTCGTATATGTAATTTCGGCGGATTTATTATTGTTGAAATAATATTAAAATTAATTTCGGGAATTCAATTATTATTTTATAGTGGAGTTAATAATAATTAAAATTGAAATCGATTAATTAAGGAATTGCGTTTAGGTATTCCAAGTTAATTAATATTTCAATTTAGCCCTTAATTAATTTCCTTAGGTCCCTAACGTAGCTCTATTTAAACCCCCCCCTTGCCCTCTCCTAAAACCTACAGTTCGCCGCAATTCTCATTTTTCATCTGAGAATAATTATTTTGCTTAGCGCAAAAATATTTTTCTCTGTGTGAAAAATAGAGTTAACGCAATTATAATTTTATTCTCTCATTGAGAATAATTATACCGTGGTTGAGAAAGGAGAGAGCGGACAAGGATTTTCCAGCGGATCGTTGCCCACACAACGGCTGGAATCGGGAAGAGAATACGTTAGAAGCTCTAAGGTCTCAACAATCGACCGATAAGGTATGAGATCGGATCTCTAAATTCCGCATTTATTCGATCTAATTTCTCGTTGAATATACATGAACGTGGATCGGGTTCCGGGGTCGTGGATCGTGTTCCTCGACTACTGGGGGTTCTAGGACCTCCGGAACGGTAGTCGGATGAGGAAAAACGACCCGGAAACGAGCCCGGAACAGAAACATCACGTTGCTGTTCGCGGACAAAACGGCGGTCGCCAAAGGGCAAACGGCGGTCGCCGTTTGCAGTTCCTTTCAGCGACCGCTGGACTGCTTTCGGCGGTCGCCGAATTGATGCAGTCCAGTTCCGTTTCGTGCGGTTGTCCTCCGGGGCGATGGCTGGGCATGATTCGGGATAAGGGCTGTTAAGCGAACGAAGTAGTGACTTCGGAGGTCGACTGGGATGGTTCGGATGTTCGAGCGATCGAACGAACGCATCCCGGGTAGTCGATTTCCAACACATTGACGCCGACTTCAAACAATATTGTGTCGAGAGTGGGATCAAGATGGTGAAGACTATTCCGGGGACCCCACAACAGAACGGAATAGCGGAGCGAATGAACAGGACGCTAAATGAGAAGGCCCGGAGTATGCGGTTACATTCGGGGATGCCTAAGATGTTTTGGGCATATGCCATCGACATGGCAGCTCATTTAATCAACAGAGCACCGTCGGTTCCTTTGGAATATCGGATTCCTGAGGAGGTTTGGAGTGGGAAGAAGCTGAATCTGTCCTACTTGAGGGTGTTCGGGTGTCTGGCGTATGTCCATATCGACGAAGCTGCTCGTAGCAAGCTTGATCCTAAATCCAAGAAGTGCTTCTTCCTTGGATATGGCGGCACGGAGTTCGGGTACCGATTTTGGGATGCCGAAAATCATAAGGTGATCCGAAGCAGAAATGTGATCTTCAACGAGGCGGTCTTGTACAAGGGTAAAGACGAGGTTGTTGAAGAAGGCGTTGATCCCGTGGGAGAAACGGAGGAGGTTCCGGTGAAGGTCGTGGAGACCGAGGAGATCGAGGAGGGAA
Organism: Euphrasia confusa; assembly: GCA_954870475.1. Lineage (NCBI taxonomy): Eukaryota > Viridiplantae > Streptophyta > Magnoliopsida > Lamiales > Orobanchaceae > Euphrasia > Euphrasia confusa. Next base: position 9,509,335 of record OX940957.1, on the reverse strand, counting down.
ACACGAGCAGCGAGGATGAGCAAGATGAGAATGCTAATCCCAACATCGATCCAATCACACCGAAGCCATGGAGGTCGACTAGGGTAAGAAGACCTCCCCATAAATTTTCACCTTCCCTTAACTATATCTTGCTGACTGATAGGGGTGAGCCGGAGAGCTACACCGAGGCTATACAAGCGAGGGATTCGATCAAGTGGGAGTCTGCCATGAAAGAAGAGATGAGCTCATTGATGTCGAATCAGACTTGGGAACTAGCCGAGCTTCCGAAGGAGAAGAAGGCCTTGCACAATAAATGGGTCTTCCGGGCAAAGGAAGAACACGATGGGAGCGTTCGGTATAAAGCAAGATTAGTGGTGAAAGGATTCCAGCAGAAGGAAGGGATCGACTACACGGAGATATTTGCTCCGGTAGTCAAGATGGTAACCATCCGGGTGGTGCTTAGCTTGGTGGCGAAGGAAAACTTACATCTTCAGCAAATGGATGTAAAGACCGCATTTCTTCACGGGGATCTGGATGAAGAAATATACATGAAGCAACCGGAGGGTTTCGAAGTCCGAGGAAAGGAGAAGCTGGTGTGTAAGCTTCAGAAGAGCTTGTATGGGTTGAAGCAAGCTCCGAGGCAGTGGTACAAGAAGTTTGACATGTTCATGAAGCGGGTCGAATTCACGCGGTGCGAGGCGGACCACTGCTGCTACTTCAAGAAACTCGGAGGTACCTACATAATTTTGCTTCTTTATGTAGATGATATGCTGATAGTCGGGGCGAGTTTGGCGGAGATCGACAAGCTCAAGAAGAGTCTATCGAGGGAGTTCTCTATGAAGGATTTGGGTGCTGCCAAACAAATCCTGGGCATGAGAATCACGAGGAGCAAGGATGGTCTTGAGTTGTCTCAAGAGGAGTACCTGAAGAAGGTACTAGCACGGTTTAGCATGGAGGATGCGAAACCCGTGGGCACTCCTTTGGCTAGTCACTTCCGTTTGTCAAAGGAGGACTCGCCGACGAGCGAGAAGGAGATGGAGCATATGGATAAGGTCCCTTACGCCTCTGCGATTGGGAGCCTTATGTATGCAATGGTGTGCACGAGGCCTGACATTGCCCATGCAGTGGGAGTGGTCAGCCGGTTTATGAGTAATCCGGGGAAGCAACACTGGGAAGCCGTCAAGTGGATCTTTCGATACTTGAGAGGGACTTCCGGTTTTGTTTTGAGGTTCCAAAAGTCAGACTTGGGGTTACTCGGGTTCGTGGACGCGGATAACGGAGGTGACGTGGATAGTAGGAAGAGCACTACTGGGTACGTGTACACTTTCGGGGGTACAACGATTAGCTGGGTGTCGAGATTGCAGAAGATAGTAGCACTATCGAGCTGTGAGGCGGAGTACGTTGCCGTGACGGAAGCCGCGAAGGAAATGATGTGGCTACAGGCATTTCTGCTAGAGTTGAGACAAGACCACTCGGGGAGTGTCTTGTATTGCGACAGTCAGAGCGCCATTCACTTGGCGAAGAATCCCGTGTACCATGCTCGAACGAAGCATATCCAGCTGAGATATCACTTCATTCGATCAGCCTTGGAGGAAGGCGTTTTGGTGTTGGAGAAGATTCTTGGGAGTAAGAATCCGGCCGACATGTTTTTGAAGGTGGTGCCGTGCGAGAAGTTGAGGTTGTGTTCAACCTCGGTTGGTCTTCTGGGATGAGGACCGTGGACGCCGCTGCAATGGGAAGAGAAGATAGGGTACGCGAATCAGCTCCAAGTGGGAGATTGTTGAGTTTGGAGGCCGATTCACGCCGAGAAGACGAGAAAACGACGAAGAGGACGATCCAGGAAAACGGCGACCGCCGTTTCTGAATCAGCGGTCGCCGGATGCGAGCAGCGGGCGCTGCTGCTGGTTCAGCGGGCGCTGAATCAGGGGAGAATACGGATCGAGCTACTGCCAAGAATTGGGCCGTTTGGCGGGCGCCAAAAGGGAAACGGCGGGCGCCGTTTCTGTTCAGCGGGCGCCAGAGCAAAACGGCGGTCGCCGTTTTGCAGATCGCTGAAAGCGCGTTTTTCTTGTCCCCCAAGTTTTGTCCCCTCTATTTAAACCCTATGTGCGTGAATAATAGGGCTAACACCTCCTAAGGACTAGAATTGATATTATAGCATTACAAGCGTGTAATTGAGCTCTATAATTGTTCTAGTGGAATTATTGCAGCGGCAAGAAAGTGGACGTAGCCCTCGTTAACGGGTGAACCACTATAAATCTCGTGTCTCTTTTATTCCGTATTTTTCGTTCTTGCTTGTTCGTATTGTTTTTCAAGAGGGGAATTTGGACGCGAATTATCCCAACAAAAACTTCATTACAGACCAATCAATGATAATTTCTTCACAAACTTTGTCAATTAATTCATTGAACGAAATGTTTCTATCAACTGTACATTATGTCCAGTACTTCATATCCTTCATTAACCATTTCCAAGTCCATCTATATGCCTTCATTCTCCACCGTAATTTAGCGAGACGAATATTTTCATGTCCTTTGCAAATAAAATTAAACAAAATAGGTAAGATGATGCAGATATAAAAGGCAAAGATCGTGTCTTGTTGCCCAAGCTAGTTTTATTATTTTATTTATTTATTTACTAGGGTTTTAGTACTATTTATATGTTTAAGTATTTTCATTTATGCGGTAGTTGATTATTGATATGAAATAAAAAGGTTCCTCTATTGAGGTTTTTATCAGATTTCGGTATTCTTCGAAATCAACGAAAGTTTGATATTTTAATTTTTGGGTATTCTCAGAATCAACGAATTTTAATTTGTTTGTTTGTTCTTGCTTCCGTGCGTCATAAGAATATTTCTTTTTTCATTGGCAAAGGCTTTTGGGGCGTTTGTGCAAACGCCACAAACACCCTGCAAGGCCGACGCCGCCGCCCTCTGCGCCGCCTGCGACGGCGACATACACTCCGTTAAACCCGCTCGCCGGCCGCCACGAGCGCAACAAATACGGGTCGGGTCAGTTCATGGGTCCGATCGTCGACGGATTCCCAGCTTACGACTTGGATTACCCGACCTCAAAGCCTCTCATCATGTACAACTTCACTTCACAATCCATCGACCGAAGTGTATGAATTTTCCTTCATCATTTTCATTTGCAGTTTAATTTAGTTCAAAAATTGTTTAATTTTATATGTTCCAATTAACAAAACTGAGTATTGCAGGTATCTTCATCGTCCTTGGACGTGGGAGTGGTGCCGAATCCGGCAGCCACAGTCGATGTATCCAAGGCCGAATCGGAAATCCCCAGCCGAGTGTTTGGGGCTGATCGAGAGGTACAAGGAGAAGAGAAAGAATCGAAAGTTCGAGAAAATTACAGTGCGTTACGCTTCAAGAAAAGCGTACGCGGAGACGAGGCCAAGGGTCAAAGGGAGGTTCGCCAAGCGCTCAGACAACACATCATCGTACGGTGTCGCCCGGCCTTTTAAATTTACTCGTCTTCAACTGGATTTTTCTTTCATATATGGAGTATGTAATTGGTCCGATCCAAAGGGAAGTTATATATATGACAATGGTGCTCTTTCATCAACAAGGTGACAGACAACTATCATCACCATTAATGTCAGTATATAATATATACTGTATATCACATTGACAATGTTTAATGTGATCAAGTTTTTGGGTAATACTATGACTTTTGAATTTTAACCGTTGTAATTTTATTTTGCATTTTGTGTTATATTTAAATTGATTTTGAGACGCAAATTTGTACTACTATATGTAAACAAAATTTATTTAATGAAAATTGTAGTATGGAGAATATGGATAAGAATCTTTTAAATATAAAGGAAGTGAATAAAAATAACAAACACTATCTTTCGAGAATCGAAACCAACTGGTAGTAGATAGATTGCAGTGAATACATTGAATAAGGAAAATGTTGAATATGGCCCACAAGATATCGAATTCTGAAACTTTATTGGTTCACATGATTTCCAATATCTTTTCAACCGCTCTTATTTGCTACGCTAGTATTACTCCACACACACACACACACACACATACATATATATATATATATATATATATATATATACATATATATATAATTCATCAGTTCAATTTCTCAAACTCCATATAAAATGAATTGGAATTTTTATTTTTATCCTTATTTTACTAGTGTTGGAAATCGATATCCCGAAATTAATAAATTTAAATAAATAAATTATCTAATTAATTCCGACCGAAATCCTTTGAAGATCGAATATCCGGAGTTGTCTAAATCGCGGAACAACAACTCCAATCGACTCCCGGTTGCCGGAACATCCCGCCACGAACCACCACGCATATCCGGACTCATCCAAACCCTAACCGCGGCTAAGCCTCGGCTGTTCGGTCGAGCCCATGCATGGGGCTCGCGGCTGATCACAGCAGCCGCCTAGGGCTGCCCTTGGCAGCCCGTCGAACATCCCCGAACCCTCGCGACAGCCCCTTGTCGAACCCTAGCAGCAGCCCGAGCCGCCGCTGTTCGATGAAGGCATGCGCACGTCACCGGACGTGCGCTAGGGTTCGGTCCGTTCAGCCCCGTGCAGCTCCGGCGAAGCCCCGTGGATTCGCCGCTGCCAGGCCATACGAAGCGCCCGCCACCCTACCGGGCGGCCGCCCGCGACCACCACCAGGCGGGCGCTTGGCCCCCAGGCGGTCTCCTGCCTCCCCAGGCAGCGGGTGCGCGGGATTCTTGCCGCTGGATCGCTCCAGCCGCGGCGGTCCGGTGATCCTCGATCACCACCGCTTGGCTCGATCCCGGTGAGGATCCCAAACTTCGGATCTTGGTTCACGATATTTTTACGATAATTAAACGATAAAATCATAAAGAGGGTTTTACGATTTACCTCGTTCTCGTTGTTCGGAAAAACGAAGAACTCAATTTGACGACCTTGAGATCTTCCCACGTATTCCTTGCACTAGCTCGGACGTCGTGTGGGCGACGATCTACCGAACTCCATGGATCTCCTTCACGAACTCTCTAGACTAATCAAGTATGATTATCTTGTCTTGTCTAATTGTGAAGACCATGTAGTGCTTTTTAGGCTACGTAGGGGATCTTAAGGAGGTGGAATATTGGGCTTCTAATAATAGTGATTAAATTGAGCCCAAGCCCAAATCTATTAATCCTTATGATTATTAATTAATTCTATTTTCCACTATATAAAATTAATTGCACTCCCAATATTAAACCATATTATATCAAATAATATTTCTCCGGTAGTATTATTTATTCCGTGTATTTAAGATATAAATATCCATGAATAAAATTAATTTATTGCTAATTAATTTAATAATCTCTTGTATCCGAGAATAGTACCATTCAACCTTAATTATTATGCGGAATAAATCCACCTGCAGGGTTTACATAATAATTCCTTATGAACTCATCTCGGGGATATTATCAACCCTTACGGGATACACTTTCCCGTCAAGTATTCACGGCATGTCATATATAAAATATAGTGACCCAACTTAACCGGTAATTAACCCAATAATTAAATCGGTTAATTCCTTTGGTAAATCAAAGTCACTTATATTAAATATACACACCCGCAATAATATCGGGGATTAAGAATAAAATACACTGAGACTTAAATCGATTATCGCCGGCAAACCTAATCGATAAATCTCAAGCAGATCCGCTCAATACACCAAGTGTACAAGTGTGATAAAATAATCAAGACAGATCATTTTCTCTCTCACACAACGACTATACCGATGGATTGGTCCGTGTCCATCTAGGTCGTGACCAACTGTTCGATTAAATACGAGTAACCGATAGTATGATCTTCTGTGTGGGCCATACACACCATACTAACTACAACGTATAAAATCCAGGACTATAATTTGCATATATTTAATTATAAATAATTAAACGCAAATAATTGTTTATTTAATTAAATAGATTAATGGCAATGGATCGTGAGTTTCCGTTACTTAAATCTAGACATTAAGTACACAACTTCAACAATCTCCCACTTGTACTAAGGTCTAGTCATTTCCTCCAAACTCCCTACTCCCATACTCATCACGTGCTTAAGTTGTACTTCCAAGAAGTACTATGTGAATGAGCACTCTAGGTTGCCGCTCTGAAGTTATCTTGGTGACTACAGCGTCGTCTCCCTCGACGATGACTCGTATCAGGTGGTACTTGCTCTATGTGTTATCTTACACTTATGGACTTGTGATTTCTTACCATTTTCCATCGCACCGCTATACACATAGCCTTTTGGCAAATTAAGAATCACCTCTAAGTCCCAGAGATTATCCCGGAGTTATACCAAAACTTCCGCTGCCTCTGAGGCCGCTATTTGGTTACCCATGGCAGAGTCCGAAAAGCATCGTGCTTATTACTCTTCCATGTTAAAACTCCTTCTCCTTCAATAGTGAAACACATAGCCTGATATCGACTTACACCGGTCCTCATTCGATTAGAAATCTAAGAGAATGTAATCCAAAGGAAAAGCTTGTTTGCTCCGTAATCCAGAACATAGTTTCCAGTACTTCGAAAGTACTTAAAATGTTCATTACAGCAGTCAAGTATTCCTTTCCAGGATTACCTTGATATCCTCCCACTATGCTAACCGCATAGCCGATATCAGGTTCTTGTTTTCAACAATGCATTTATTAAGCTTTCCACACTCAAAGTGTATGAAACTGCTTTCATTGCTTCTATCTCCTTTTGTGTTCCAAAACACATATCCTTAGATAGATGCATTCCGTCTCTGAAAGGTAACGAATCTTTCTCGGAATCTTGCATGTTAAAACGAACCATAATCATATATATGTAAGATGTCCAGGAGAAGTACAATGTTCTTGCCTAGAGATCCAAGATCTCAAGAACATGTCCAACTTCTTCCTATATCTTTCATATTGATGTATCTAGACAACCATCATTTTATGTCTTGATAACATCTTTACATTGTTACCAATGATAAGAATGTTCTCTACATAAAACCCGAGAAACACCACCTTGTTTTCCATCACGTTTCCAATACACACGATTCGTCTATGCTTTGGATGAATCCATAAAATGGACTATCTCATCAATTTGCAAGTACCACGAATTCAATGCTTTGTTTCAATCCATAAATGGATCAACTAAGCTTGTACTCTAAATGATCTCGCCTCTTAGCAATAATTCTTATTGCTCTCCAAGAAGGCACATTTAGATCTAGTACGGCCTTCATGTAGATCCAGGGATCGATTTCATGTATACTAGGTCCAGAGTCCAAAGACTCTCCTAGTCTTATGAATATCTCCGATTGTCCCACAACCTCCCACTACAATGGCATTCCGGTGTATAAACAGTGATAACGTCACCTTGGGCTTGTGGTTCATCATATAGTCTTTCTCCAAGAACCGGGCGTTAGAGCTTATAACGTCCTTCTGGTTCATAGTACTATTGAACACACATCTTTTGTTCTTCTAGGATATTCTACAACCGCATTTGAATGCGCCGTTGTTTCCAGACATATCCATAGAACATAGGTAGTTCCGTATAACTCATGATTTTACTATTTCTATAAGAGTTCCATTTCTTGTTTACGACACACTATTTCTACACAACAGTGTATGGTGTAGTCATTTGGGATCAAATCCCAATCTCTGATCAGTATGTCATGCATTTCTCAGATAGGTACTTGCCTCCGCGATCAAATCGCAGGCTACAAATGGATATACCTTGATGGTTCTCCACAACAGCTTTGTGTCCATTGACTTGTCAAAACACTTGCTTTTGTGGCACATCAGGTATTCTAATCCATTTTTCGAGTAATCATAAAATGAAGTACTCGTACCTTATTGTCTGAGTAGACATAGGTCTGCATACATCAGAGTCAATCAATTCTTATACTTGTCCGGATCTTATATCTTATATCCATAAAGGATTGCTTAGTCATATTATCTTCCAAATTAGATTCTTAGGTCGGAAGGTCCACTCCTTCAACTTAATTGATCAAATATCAATTTTCGACCTTTGAACTTCTTATTTGAATAAACATGACTCAGCATAAGAATCCACAAGTATAATTGATAAAGAAATCTCTTATTAGTAAAACGAGTTTCATACTACGGTTCGTTGCATCGTGGTGGACTCAGGAATCATCATTTATATATTGCTAGCTATTGTACCAGAATAGATAATATCTTTATTTCTTCTTATAACCATCAAATGATTAAAAGAAATAAAATATCCATTCATTAGAAATCCAGAACAAAGTTCTTTCTAATATGAAGGTACATAAAAGCAATAACTCAAAATGAAATCCTATAAAATGTCCTCCATTGCAACAGCTGCCTCCTCTACAGCATTGCCCATGTAGACTACGATCTTTTCTTTTCTAAGTCGTCGGGTTTCCTGGAACCTTTGCATTTAGAATTCACACACCGTCAGTGGTTCCATATCTACACACCAGGTTCCGGTAGATAATACTGACTATGTTTTATGACTAAAGAAAATTTCGTACTTTCTTTGAGAGGATAATAAGACTTCCAGTACCCAGACTGTTTGTATCGAGAACACTTGCCTCTTGGCTTTCTCGTCCCATCTCGTGGTCCAAGTATCTTAGGACCACTGGGTTTCTTTGCTTGCTTTTCCTTTTCCCCGATCTTGCCCTTAGGTTCGAAACCTTTGGCATTGGCTACAAGAGCTTGCGATTTCCGTCTCAACTCGTCCAAAAGGTCAATCATCTCAAAAACGTGTTTAAGCGTTTCCTCGAAGCGACTGGCCTTTATGAGTATCCTCATCGCTTCTTGTCTAGCCGCCTATGTCAATAAGCTCGGGAGGACAAAGCTCACTGAGTACAACCTTGCACTCTTTAACAATTTGGGTAATGTCTAGATCTCTATTCCAATCATTACATTTAGGGACCAATGAGTTTAAAATCCTTACGTATCACAGAAAGTGGGTTCAAAGCCATTCCTAATCTATGAGCACATATAACAACAAACAATCGATTTAATCTCCTATATTATCTCCCTCAAATAATATCATTAAACCACTAATCACATCTAAAATCCCATCAGATATGGCAAGCCACGTGGTGTGGACGTTTACCAATCCAAATGATTTAGCAATTAGATTTGCTTCGGTCATACATCACTTATAGCGTAACTTCGTGGGGAAGAATACTATAATGCGTATCTAAGTGTAAACCATTACTCAGTACTAAAGTAAATCGTTTGGAATTGCTACATCACCGCAAGCCACATGGTGTGGACGTTTACGACAACTTCACAACTCTTCACAATTCCTTATAACTGTCTACATCAATTAATCCAAAATCCGTTAGTATAGCAAGCCACGTGGTGTGGACGTTTACTACACCAAGAGACTTTTATAATTGACTCCCAATTACTTGATCCATTCAATCTTGTAAATCAAGACGCGGAGAATCATAAGTGAAACTCGAAGTTTCTTACCAGTGATTCACCATGCGAACGACCTTATCTCTCATAAATGAGGGAGCCGAGCAGACAATCGATCCATTTCAAGAAATGGTACGAAGGTCTCTAATTTGTGTCCTCGACATGACCAAGTGACTTTGGCTCCATTCCACTCCCCGGGGTGAGAATGAGCCGACTTGAAATCAGTTTTGGAAAGACAAATTAGGCATTGTTTGATAAACTTAATCAATGTTTCTCGTAAGAGGAATTACAAGAATTCTCCTCCAATGGCTTATCTATATGAACTTCGAAAGTTCATAAAAGTCACCAAGATAACAGCAATGGAGACCATGGCATTGTTTCCAATCCCTCTCCCACTTAGCTTTTTATAATAAAGGGATACGCTATCTAATGCATAATTAAATACACATAAGCATGCATACATGAAATAAAGCACATAGAATATTATCACATAATCAAAATAATACTAGAATATTATTTTCCGACTATTATGGCTTTATCGCATCCCCGTACGCATCTTCTAGTCTTCAGTCTTCGTTCTTGAATGCTCCATGTGATGGGAATATTAATTCCAATATTTAAATCTATTTATTTTCAATTAATCCAAAAGTTACTTAATTCGAAAATTAAGTCAATCGAATATATTAAAAATAAAATTAAATATTATTAATATTTTTATTATTTTTATTTTCCTTTTCTACTCCATTAAATCTCTAGAATCCTATCCAAGACCCACTTGGAGTATTCTAGAAGATTTCTATAATGGAATAAGGAAATAAAATAATTTAGGACTCCTAGTCCTTCCAAATTAATTGCTTTCCTAATCCATTAAAAATTCCATAAAGGAATAATTAAATAAGGAAAAATTAATTTGGGACTCCCAATCTTTTTCAATTAATTCCTTTCATTTTCTATTTAAAAAATTCCATAAAGGAATAATTAAATAAGGAAAAATTAATTAAGGACTTTCAAAACTTTCCAAATTAATTATTTTCCTAATCCATTAAAAATTCCATAAAGGAATAATTAAATAGGAAAAATAAATTAATAATAAATTTATTCCCTTTCCTAATCCATGAATATTCCCAAGAATAGGAATAATCAATAAGGAAAAATAAATTTATTCTAAATTTATTCTTTTTTTTTTATTTCATGAGAATTCCCAAAAATAGGAATACTCAAAATAGGAAAACCGAATAATTTAGGAAAGTTGAATCTTGGCCTAGACGAACATGGGATGGGGATTCCCATGTCCATCATGATCGACCACCTCACCTAGAGGAGTCGAACTCCTCATGGTGGTCGATCGACCCTCCAAGGATCGGCCATGGGGATGGCCGATCGAGTCCTCCCTCTATTCGTCTCCTCCGTCACATTTTTCCGGTCGTCGTTTCGTCCTCGATCCAACGTAAAATAAATTACCAATTTATTACTACGCTATCCGGTATCGATTCTCTACATGAAAACGACCTCAAACAATTTCCGGAAAAATTAAGAACAAACATTCACCACACAAGAACGAATCTCGACATCAACGAGAGTTTAATAATCAAGAGAAATATTATGACATTAATTAACAATAATTAAATCTAGCCATAATAATCGGAAACCCTGCAAGGTAGAACAATTTATCGAAAAATACCATGAACTAAAACCTGGCTCTGATACCTGCTGGAAATCGATATCCCGAGGTATCAAAAATTGCGGAACCGATAACCCCGACCGAAATCCCATCGCCGGAAACCGATCACGAACACCACGAAGAACCGGGCTCGACAAGAGCATCGCCGCGGGATGAACCCGCGGCTAAACCCTAGCCGAACCCCACCGTGGGGTTCGCGATCGCACGGATGCGATCGCTGGGGCTGCTCCGGCAGCCCCGGGCGGTGAGTCCGGCGACTCACCGCCACCGCCCGAGGAGGGCGGTTCGCCCAGCGGCGAACCCGCCGCGGCTCCAGCCGCGGCTGCCCGGCGATCGACCACCACGGTCGATCGCCCACCCCGGCTCCCAGCCGGGGTTCCTCGCGTGCCTCGCGGTCGAAGCCCTAGGGCTCGACCGCACGCCCTCGGCTCCCAGCCGAGGGTCCGTTGAACCTTCGCCGGGGATCTCGAATCCCCGTCCCCGAAGTTCTTCGTTTTTTTCGGATCGTGCGTTCATGTATGTATCACAATCAATTCACATAAAATCATAGAAGGGAGTTTATGATTTTACCTTTTGATTCGTTGTGCGGAGAAACGAATTCAATTGATGACCTTACGATCTTCCCACGTATTCCTTGCACTAGCTTGAACGTCGGGTGGGCGACGATCTTCCAAGCTTATGGATCCTCTTCTCTCTCTCTACTTTCTCTCTCTAGAAGAATTATGATCTTCAAGTTGTTGTTATGTTGTGTAGAATAGAGAAGACCATGTAGTGCTTTTATAGGCTACGTAGGGGATCTAAAGGAGGTGGAATATTGAGCTTCCAATATTAATGATTAAATTGAGCCCAAGCCCAAATCTATTAATCTCCCATTAATATTAATTAATTTATTTTCCACTATATAAATTAATTCCATTCCTAATATTAAACCATATTATATCAAATAATATTTCTCCGGTAGTATTATTTATTCCGTTTATTTAAGATTTAAATATCCATGAATAAAATTAATTTATTGCTAATTAATTTATTCATCTCTTGAATCCGAGACTAGTACCATTCAACCTTAATTATTGTGCGGAACGAATCCACTCATGAAGTTTACACAATAATTCCTTATGAACTCATCTCGGGGATATTATCAACCCTTCCGGGATACACTTTCCCGTCAAGTATTCACGGCATGCCATATATAAAATATAGTGACCCAACTTAACCGGTAATTAACCCAATAATTAAATCGGTTAATTCCTTTGGAAAATCAAAGTCATATATATTAAATATACACACCCGTAATAGTATCGGGGATTAAGAATAAAATACTCTGAGACTTGAATCGATTATCTCAAGGCAATCCTAATTGATAAATCTCAAGCGATCCGCTCAATACACCAAGTGTACAAGTGTGATAAAATAATTAAGATAAATTATTTTCTCTCTCACACAACGACTATACCGACGGATTGGCCCGTGTCCATCTAGGTCGTGAGCAACTGTTCGATTAAATACGAGTAACCGATAGTATGATCTTCTGTGTGGCGTCGCACACCATACTAACTACAACGTATATAATCCAGAACTATAATTTGCATATATTTAATTATCAATAATTAAATGCAAACAATTGTTTATTAATTAAATAGATTAAATGCTATGACCGGGAGTTTACCGTTACTTAAATCTAGACATTAAGTACACAACTCCAACAATCTCCCACTTGTACTAAGGTCTAGTCATTTCCTCCAAACTCCCGACTCCCATACTCATCACGTGCTTAGAGTTGTACTTCCAAGAAGTACTGTGTGAATGAGCACTCTAGGTTGCCGCTCTGAAGTTATCTTGGTGACTACTGCGTCGTCTCCCTCGACGATGACTCGTATCAGGTGGTACTTGCTCTATGTGTTAACATCACTTTTGACTTATGACTTCTTCCAGTTTACCGTGCACCGCTATCCAATAGCCTTTGGTAAACTAAGAGTCATATCCAAGTCAAGAGGTTATCCCGGAACCTAACTAAAACTTCCGCTGCCTCTGAGGTTGCTATTCGGTTACGAGAGAGTCTGAGAAGCGTCCTGCTTATCACTCTTTCATTTCATGGTTCCACCTCTTTCTAAAAGTGAACACATAGCCTGATATCGACTTACACTGGTCCTCCTCTGATTTAAGATCTGAGAATTTGTAATCAAAGAAGATTTCGTTTTGCTTAATCTAGTACATCCAAGTACTTTTACAGCATTCGAATATCTCTTGTCCTGATTACTTTGATATCCTCCCACTACGCAAACCGCATAGTTGATATCAGGTTCTTGTTTTACAACATTGCATTTATAAAGCTTTTCTACACAAGAAGTGTAGGAAACTGCTTTGTCCTCATCTATCTCCTTCATGTGTTCGAAACACATACCCTTTAGATAGATGTATATTCTGTCTCTGAAAGGCAATAACCTTTCTCAGAAGTATGCATGTTCAAAACAAACCATAATCGTATAAGATATCTGGGAGAAGTATAATGCTCTTATCCTTTGATCGAAAGATCTCAAGAACATGCTCTAACTTCTACTCAATCTTATATCTCGATTCATTTAGACAACCATCATCTTATGTCTGACAACATCTTTACATTGTTGCCAATGATAAAATGTTATCTACATAAAATCTCCGAGAAACACCACCTTGTTTCTATTACGTCTCCAATACACCTTTCGTCTGTGCCCTTTGATGAATCCATCAAATGGATTATCCCATCAATTCGCAAGTTCCACGATTTATAGCTCTGTTTCAATCCATAAATGGATTTACTAAGCTTGTACTCTAAATGATCTTGCCTCTTAACAATAATCCTTATTGTTTTCTAAGTAGGCACATTTAGATCTAGTACTGCCCTCATGCAGAGCTGGGGTCGATTTCATCTTTACCAGATCCAGAGTTGAAAACTCTTCTAGTCTTATGAACATCTCCGATTGTCTTAACAACCTCCCACGCTGCAATGGCGTCCCGGTGTATAACAGTAATAACAGTAGGTGCAGTGTGTGGTGTACTTCTACTCGGTTTGGCTGGTTCCTAGTCTTTGTCCTTTTTCTCATTCCAAGGTATTACGTTAGTTCGGGCTTTGTGGTTCTTCTAATAGTCTTTCTCTAAGAACCGGGCGTTACACGTCCTTCTGGTTCATAGTACTATAGAACACACAATACTTTGTTCATCTAGGATATCCTACAACCATATTGAATATACCGTTGTCTCCAGGAATATCCATAGAACATAGGTAGTTCCGAACAACTTGTTCTTTCACTTTTAGAATTCTATTTCTTATTGACTCACCATCTCTACACGTAAGTGTATGGTGTAGTCATTTGAGACTTAATCTCAATTTTTGATTATGCTATGTGTTATTCAGATAGGTGATAGCCTCCGCGATTTTAGTCGCAGGCTTCCAATGGATATACTTAGAAGGTTCCCCATAATTGCTTTGTGACTAAAACACTTTGCTTTTATGGCACATCAAGTATTCTAATCCATTTTTCGAGTATTCTTAAAAGAACTACTCACACCTTTCTAATTACACATATGTCTGCATATATCATTGATCATTCTCAATACTTGTCCGAATTCTATCCTTTACCAAAAGGTATGCTTAGTTGTATTATCTTCCAAACTTGATTCTTAGGTCGGAAGGTCCATTCCTTCAACTATAATTGATCAAATCAATTTCGACCTTTTGAATCTCATTTGAATAAATACTACTAAGTGTAAGAATTCATAAGTATAATGATCTATCAAGAAATATATCTATCTAGTGAAACAAGTTATAGAACGGTTTGTTGCATCGTGGTAGACTCAGGATCTATCATTCATATATTGCTATCTAATGTACCAGAATAGATAATACCCATTATTTCTTATCAAAATCATCACCATGATTAAAGAAATAAAATATCCATTCATAAATAATAGAAATCCAGAACAAAAGTTCTTTCTAAAATAAAGGGTACATAATGCAATAAACTTGAAATGAAATCCTATTTAACTACTAAAGCAGATAAATGTCTTCCACTGCAACAGCTGCCTCCTCTACAGCTTTTTGCCCGTGTAGACTCGAACTCTTCTTCTCTAAGTCGCCGGGTTTTCTGGAACCCCTGCATTTAAAATGCACATACCGTCAGTGGTTCCATATCTACACACCAGATTTCTGGTAGATAATACCGCTGAATATGTTTTTACGACTAAAGAAAAATTCGTACCTTTGAGAGGACATTCAGACTTCCAGTGTCCAGACTTATTGCATCGGAAGCACTTGCCTCTTGGCTTTGCAGCCCCCACTCGTGGTCCACTCCTCTTGGCACCACTGGGTTTCCAGGCTTGCTTCCTTTTCTTGCACCTACCTCCAACAGGCTTCGAGCCCTTGGACTTGGTAGCTACAAGCGCTTGAGACTTGCCCTTCTTGTAGATCCCCTCTGCCGCCTTTAGTTCAGTCAGGAGTTGCGCAAGAGTATAAGATAGTTTACCCATATTATAGCTCATACGAAACTGCTCAAAACTAGGGGTCAGAGACTGGAGTATGATGTCGACTTGCGTCTCAGCATCAATAGAAGCTCCTAGGACCTCAAGTTCATTCAACAAACTCATCATCTTAAGAACGTGCTCCCCAACGGGCGTTCCTTCAGACTGAGTAGTCGACATGAGGACTCTCATGGCTTCTTGCCTAGCCGCACGATCTTGCTCCCCAAACATATCCTTGAGGTTAAACATCATATCATAGGCAGTGTCCATCGGCTCATGTTGGGTTTGGAGTACATTTGACATGGAAGCCAAAATATAACACCTAGCCATTTCATCAGCCTTTTTCCACTTCCGATATGCCAGTTTTTCCTCATCAGTTGAGGCAGCCGTGGGCTCGACAGGGCACACTTCATGGAGTACAAGCTTGTACTCCTCAGAAGTCAGGACAATGTCTAAATTTCTCTTACAATCAATGTAATTGGGACCAGTGAGTTTATGTTCCTTGAGTATCACAGAAAGTGGATTCATAGCTATTCTCTAAACCTATAAGCACATATAAACAAACAATCAATTTAATATCCGATATTATCTCCCTCAAATAATATCATTAAATTACTAATTACATCTAAAATCCCATCAGATATGGCAAGCCACGATAGTGTGGACGTTTACCTATCCAAATGATTTCGTAATTAGATTTGCTTCGGTCGTACATCACTATAGCGTTACTTCGATGGGAAGAATACTATAGAGCGTACCTAAGTGTAAACCATTACTCAGTACTAAGAAGTTTGTTTAAGATTCGCATGTTACCGCAAGCCACGATAGTGTGGACGTTTACGTTAACCTACGTTTCCTTCACTCCCTTCTATAACTGTCTACATCAATCGTTCCAAAATCTCATTCAATGCAGCAAGCCACGATAGTGTGGACGTTTACTACACCAAAAGACTTTTACAATTGACATCCAATTACTTGAAGCATTCGATTTTGTAAATCAAGACGCGGAGAACCATAAGTGAAACTCGAAGTTTCTAACCAGTGATTCACCATGCGAACAACCCTATCTCTCATTAGATGAGGGAGCCGAGCAGACAAACGATCCATCTTCAAAAGAATGGTACGAATGTCTCTAATTTGTGTCATCCACATGACCAAGTGGCTTTGGCTCCATTCCACTCCTCGGGGTGAGAATGAGTCGACTTGAAGTCAGTTTCAGAAAGACAAATTAGGCATTGTTTGATAAACTTAATCAATGTTTCTTGTAAAAGGAATTACAAGAATTCTCCTCCAATGACATATCTATATGAACTTCGAAAGCTCATAAATGTCACCAAGAGAACAGTAATGGAGACCATGGGAATGTTTCCATCCCCGCTCCCACTTAGCTTTTTATAACAAAGGGATACGCTATCTAATGCATAATTAAACACATAAGCATGCATACAAGTAATAAAGCACATATCACATAGTCAAAATAATGCTAGAAAATTATTTTCCGACTATCATGGCTTTATTCCATCTCCGTATGCGTCTTCTAGTCTTCAGTCTTCGTTCTTGAATGCTCCATGTGACGAGAATATTAATCCCAATATTTAAATCTATTTATTTTTAATAAATCCAAAAGATAATTAATTCGAAAATTAAGTCAATCGAATAAATCAAAAATAAAATTAAATATTATTAATATTTTTTATTTATTTATTTTCCCATCTAATTCTATTAAATCTCTAGAATAATCTATCCAAGTAAAACTTGAAATATTCTAGAAGACTTCTATAATAGAATAAGGAAATAAAATAAATTAGGACTCTTCTACTTTCCAAAATTAATTAATTTCCATGTCCATGAAAATTCCCATAAAATAGGAATAATCAAATAGGAAATAAATCAATTTATTAATTAATTATTTTCCTATCTAATTCCATTAAATCTCCAGATTCCTATTCCAAGTAGGACTTGGAATATTCTAGAAGACTTCCATAATAGAATAAGAAAATAAATTAATTCCAATTAATTCTTTTCCTATCTCCATGAGAGTTCCCAAACTTAGGAATACTCAAAATAGGAAAACTTGAATTAATTAGGAAAGTGAATTTTGGTAGGAGTAGTACGGGTTGGGGATCCCCGCACCACCACCACCATCATCGACCGTCCACCGGGAAGGAGCACCCGCCGCCGCCACTCCAGCCGGCCAGCCGCCACCGTCGCCGGCGACAGCCCACGGCCGAAGGGGCGCGACGCCCCCTTCCCCTTTGGTCGATCATGGGGTCGATCATGGGGTGATCGACTCCTTCGGTCCTTTCTCCCTCTCATCATCTCCTTCGTCACATGAGTTCTCCGGCGGTCGTCTCGGCATCGATCCAACGTAAATAAATTACAAGAAAATAAATTTACAATTCCGGTATCGATTCTATACATGAAATCGACCCTATACACTTTCCAGAAAACATAGAACAATAATAATAAATCTAAATTCGGTCAACCCCCGAATTTTTACTATTACAAGCATTCATCCACACAAAACGAATCTCGACATGTCCGAGAGTTTAATAATCATGGTAAAATTAAATAACAATTAATTAAATAATTAATCAATTAATTAACCATGATAGTCGGAATCCCTGCAAGGTAGAACGATAATTGAACACATACATGAACACGAAACCAAACGCTCTGATACCAATTGCTGGAAATCGATATCCCGGGGTATCAAAAATTGCGGAACCGATAACCCCGACCGAAATCCCATCGCCGGAAACCGATCACGAACACCACGAAGAACCGGGATCGACAAGAGCATCGCCGCGGGATGAACCCGCGGCTAAACCCTAGCCGAACCCCACCGTGGGGTTCGCGATCACACGGATGCGATCGCTGGGGCTGCTCCGGCAGCCCCGGGCGGTGAGTCCGGCGACTCACCGCCACCGCCCGAGGAGGGCGGTTCGCCCTGCGGCGAACCCGCCGCGGCTGCCCGGCGATCGACCACCACGGTCGATCGCCCACCCCGGCTCCCAGCCGGGGTTCCTCGCGTGCCTCGCGGTCGAAGCCCTAGGGCTCGACCGCACGCCCTCGGCTCCCAGCCGAGGGTCCGTTGAACCTTCGCCAGGGATCTCGAATCCCCGTCCCCGAAGTTCTTCGTTTTTCCCGGATCGTGCGTTCATGTATGTATCACAATCAATTCACATAAAATCATAGAAGGGAGTTTATGATTTTACCTTTTGATTCGTTGTGCGGAGAAACGAATTCAATTGATGACCTTACGATCTTCCCACGTATTCCTTGCACTAGCTTGAACGTCGGGTGGGCGACGATCTTCCAAGCTTATGGATCCTCTTCTCTCTCTCTACTTTCTCTCTCTAGAAGAATTATGATCTTCAAGTTGTTGTTATGTTGTGTAGAATAGAGAAGACCATGTAGTGCTTTTATAGGCTACGTAGGGGATCTAAAGGAGGTGGAATATTGGGCTTCCAATATTAATGATTAAATTGAGCTCAAGCCCAAATCTATTAATCTCCCATTAATATTAATTAATTTATTTTCCACTATATAAATTAATTGCATTCCCAATATTAAACCATATTATATCAAATAATATTTCTCCGGTAGTATTATTTATTCCGTGTATTTAAGATTTAAATATCCATGAATAAAATTAATTTATTGCTAATTAATTTATTCATCTCTTGAATCCGAGACTAGTACCATTCAACCTTAATTATTGTGCGGAACGAATCCACTCATGAGGTTTACACAATAATTCCTTATGAACTCATCTCGGGGATATTATCAACCCTTCCGGGATACACTTTCCCGTCAAGTATTCACGGCATGCCATATATAAAATATAGTAACCCATCTTAACCGGTAATTAACCCAATAATTAAATCGGTTAATTCCTTTGGAAAATTAAAGTCACATATATTAAATATACACACCCGTAATAGTATCGGGGATTAAGAATAAAATACTCTGAGACTTGAATCCATTATCTCAAGGCAATCCTAATCGATAAATCTCAAGCGATCCGCTCAATACACCAAGTGTACAAGTGTGATAAAATAATTAAGATAAATTATTTTCTCTTTCACACAACGACTATACCGACGGATTGGTCCGTGTCCATCTAGGTCGTGAGCAACTGTTCGATTAAATACGAGTAACCGATAGTATGATCTTCTGTGTGGCGTCGCATACCATACTAACTACAACGTATATAATCCAGGACTATAATTTGCATATATTTAATTATCAATAATTAAATGCAAACAATTGTTTATTAATTAAATAGATTAAATGCTATGACTGGGAGTTTACCGTTACTTAAATCTAGACATTAAGTACACAACTCCAACAATACCAATTGTTGGAAATCGATATCCCGGAATTAATAAATTTAAATAAATAAATTATCTAATTAATTCCGACCGAAATCCTTTGGAGATCGAATATCCGGAGTTGTCTAAATCGCGGAACAACAACTCCAATCGACACCCGGTTGCCGGAACATCCCGCCACGAACCACCACGCATATCCGGACTCATCCAAACCCTAACCGCGGCTAAGCCGCGGCTGTTCGGTCGAGCCCATGCATGGGGCTCGCGGCTGATCACAGCAGCCGCCTAGGGCTGCCCTTGGCAGCCCGTCGAACATCCCCGAACCCTCGCGGACAGCCCCTTGTCGAACCCTAGCAGCAGCCCGAGCCACCGCTGTTCGATGAAGGCATGCGCACGTCACCGGACGTGCGCTAGGGTTCGGTCCGTTCAGCCCCGTGCAGCTCCGGCGAAGCCCCGTGTATTCGCCGCTGCCAGGCCATACGAAGCGCCCGCCACCCTGCCGGGCGGCCGCCCGCGACCACCACCAGGCGGGCGCTTGGCCCCCAGGCGGTCGCCTGCCTCCCCAGGCAGCGGGTGCGCGGGATTCTTGCCGCTGGATCGCTCCAGCCGCGGCGGTCCGGTGATCCTCGATCACCACCGCTCGGCTCGATCCCGGTGAGGATCCCAAACTTCGGATCTTGGTTCACGATATTTTTACGATAATTAAACGATAAAATCATAAAGAGGGTTTTACGATTTACCTCGTTCTCGTTGTTCGGAAAAACGAAGAACTCAATTTGACGACCTTGAGATCTTCCCACGTATTCCTTGCACTAGCTCGGACGTCGTGTGGGCGACGATCTACCGAACTCCATGGATCTCCTTCACGAACTCTCTAGACTAATCAAGTATGATTATCTTGTCTTGTCTAATTGTGAAGACCATGTAGTGCTTTTATAGGCTACGTAGGGGATCTTAAGGAGGTGGAATATTGGGCTTCCAATAATAGTGATTAAATTGAGCCCAAGCCCAAATCTATTAATCCTTACTATTATTAATTAATTCTATTTTCCACTATATAAAATTAATTGCACTCCCAATATTAAACCATATTATATCAAATAATATTTCTCCGGTAGTATTATTTATTCCGTGTATTTAAGATATAAATATCCATGAATAAAATTAATTTATTGCTAATTAATTTATTCATCTCTTGTATCCGAGAATAGTACCATTCAACCTTAATTATTATCCGGAATAAATCCACCTGCAGGGTTTACATAATAATTCCTTATGAACTCATCTCGGGGATATTATCAACCCTTACGGGATACACTTTCCCGTCAAGTATTCACGGCATGTCATATATAAAATATAGTGACCCAACTTAACCGGTAATTAACCCAATAATTAAATCGGTTAATTCCTTTGTTAAATCAAAGTCACTTATATTAAATATACACACCCGCAATAATATCGGGGATTAAGAATAAAATACACTGAGACTTAAATCGATTATCGCCGGCAATCCTAATCGATAAATCTTAAGCAGATCCGCTCAATACACCAAGTGTACAAGTGTGATAAAATAATCAAGACAGATGATTTTCTCTCTCACACAACGACTATACCGATGGATTGGTCCGTGTCCATCTAGGTCGTGAGCAACTGTTCGATTAAATACGAGTAACCAATAGTAAGATCTTCTGTGTGGGCCATACACACCATACTAACTACAACGTATAAAATCCAGGACTATAATTTGCATATATTTAATTATAAATAATTAAACGCAAATAATTGTTTATTTAATTAAATAGATTAATGGAAATGGATCGTGAGTTTCCGTTAATTAAATCTAGACATTAAGTACACAACTTCAACAAGTATTCAATCAAGACAAGAATGCTTTCCTGCAGGCCGCGGGATTTCTTAATGTCCCCACGGCCTGACGTGGCATTGCCACGTCACTATAATAATCTATTAAAAAAACATTTAATTAATATATTTTTAATTAATAATTATTGTTTCGTCTTTGTTGTAATTTCGGCTCCCAAAATTACTCCACACAAAATAGCTTGAAATATTAAAATAGATGGGAAAAGAAAACAATATAAAAGATAGAACACGAATTTTACGTGGAAACCCAAAATAGGGAAAAACCACGGGAGGAGGAGAAAATATCACTATAATCGAATCAACGGGGTTACAAGTATAGATCATTCAATATATCTATCTCACGAAACTCTCTCTCAATAGAAACGCTGTCACAACACGATGTTCTCAATAACACCGTGGCTCACGATATTCTCAATAATATCGATCTCTCAAATTAATGCTCTCAATAACATTAATCGAGTTTCTTGATGCTCTCAATAACATCATACTAATAATCAAGTATGGAGATCCCTATTTATAGGTGTAGCAAACCCATAAAATAGGTAACAATAGGATTAGGAATAAAACTCTTTTATTCCTATTTCAAATAGAACTCAAATCCTCTTTCCAAATAATATAATTATATTCCCAATATAATTATATTCTCTAAATAAAAGAAACTCTCTAATATCTTATTCCCAATAAGATATTCGATATCAATTTCACAACACCAAATTAGCCGAACCGTAATTCTCAAAACTCCTAATGGGCTTTGGCCCATTTGCCCTCACACTCTCAATAGTGTGATGACGTCACACTTGAAATAAATCTAGGAGATTTATTATTCAAGTAGTCTCTCCCAGCGACATTAAATTCCGAGACAATGGCCCGACTTTTTCCGGCCTCGTGTTCGGCTCATTTCGTCTATTTGATTTAATCCCCGTTTCTTTTATTACGATTGGATTCGAGTCACCACTCAACAAATCTCCACCTTGACGAGAATCTCCTACAACCCCAAAACCAAAAGTCACCTAGACTTCACACGTTGATTATAGCGATCTCCATCTTCTCCTCCACCGGCCCCCGCGGGCTCCTCAATAACTAAAATTGACTAAGTTCGACCCTCGTCGAAACTTAGTCCCCAAATGTGATTTTCTCACCCAAATTGCTTTGTACCTCTTACGTGCTCTACCGGCATCCCCGCAACACAAAGCTAAACCATTCGACTCCCTCGAGTCGCGAAAACGAGCCTCCTCGTTTTTACTAATATGAGTGCCCACATCACCCATCACGAAAGCCATCGAATTCTCCTTAGCGAGCATCGCATGCTCAGCTTCCCCAAGACAGCTTGAACCAACGGGTACGATTACATCGCTCCGAGTAATCGTAGATCCTTCTAAGACATAAAGTCCTCCGGTCTTTTTCTCTCCTCGAATCACCATACGAGCACGTTTGCTCACCTCTAAAACTCCACCTCCAGCGGAGTGGTGATAACCCTTATCATCAAGGGCATTGAGAGAAATAAGACTCACCCTCAAGTCAGGAACGTGCCTCACATTGTCAAGTGTTCGAATCACTCTGTCGAACATCTTGACCCGGATCCTCCCAATGCCAAGTATCTCACACGGTGCGCCATTCCCCATAGCCACAGTCCCAGTACTGGCCACGACATCATATGTATCAAACCAACCCTTAAAGGGACACATATGATATGAGCATCCGGAATCCAAAATCCACTCATCGCACGCTCGTGATCCCAAATCAGACGCCAGAAGAAGTTCTCCATCATTGTAACTTTCTTCCAAAAAACCGACCTCCGGTTTCCTGCTCTGATTAACAGAATCGTCCTCACGATTCTTATCCTTCAATCTCGGACAATCTTTCACGACATGGCCCTTCTTCTTGCAATAATAACATTCTCGTTCTCCCTTAGACCGAGAATATCCCTTAGACCTTCCGCTCGCCCCACCTTGGGCGTTAAGGCCTTCACCTATTGCATCAGACCTTCCATCAACGAGAAATTTCATCCTCTCTTTAGAATGCAGCGCATCGACTACATCCTGCCTAGTAAGGGTTTCCCGACTGTAGAGCAGCGTATCCCTAAAATTTGCATGAGAATGAGGCAAGGAACACAATAACCACAACGCCAAGTCTTCACTATCGTACTTTATCCCCAAATTCTCGAGATCCGAGACCGTCTCATTAAAAGCAGATAAGTGATCTTGCAAATTACCTCCTTCGGGCATCTTGTGAAGAAATAATTTTTGCTTGAGATGTAGCTTGCTCGTCAAGCTCTTCACCAAGCAAAGCTCCTCGATTTTCTTCCACATGTCTGCCGCCGTCTTCTCATGCATCACCTCTTCCAATATAGAGGTAGAGAGATGTAGCCCAATAACCCCCCTTGCCTTTCGATCCTTCTTCTCTTTCTCCTCCGTCTTCAACGTGCTTGGCATCTTATCGAGCCCTAACAAAGTCTCGTCTAGATCCAATTGTGCCAAGATCGCCTCCATCTTGAATCGCCACGTCGAGAACCGAGTGTTCCTATCCAACATCGGAATATCTTACTTCATCGCCATCTCCGAAAAATATTCTCAAGCTCTACAAGATCCCAAGTCGCGAACTCAGGCTCTGATACCACTTGTTGTAATTTCGGCTCCCAAAATTACTCCACACAAAATAGCTTGAAATATTAAAATAGATGGGAAAAGAAAACGATATAAAAGATAGAACACGAATTTTACGTGGAAACACAAAATAGGGAAAAACTACGGGAGGAGGAGAAAATATCACTATAATCGAATCAACGGGTTACAAGTATAGATCTCTCAATAGATCTATCTCACGAAACTCTCTCTCAATAGAAACGCTCTCACAACACGATGTTCTCAATAACACCGTGGCTCACGATATTCTCAATAATATCGATCTCTCAAATTAATGCTCTCAATAACATTAATCGAGTTTCTTGATGCTCTCAATAACATCATACTAATAATCAAGTATGGAGATCCCTATTTATAGGTGTAGCAAACCCATAAAATAGGTAACAATAGGATTAAGAATAAAACTCTTTTATTCCTATTTCAAATAGAACTCAAATCCTCTTTCCAAATAATATAATTATATTCCCAATATAATTATATTCTCTAAATAAAAGAAACTCTCTAATATCTTATTCCCAATAAAATATTCGAATATCAATTTCACAACACCAAATCAGCCGAACCGTAATTCTCAAAACTCCTAATGGGCTTTGGCCCATTTGCCCTCACACTCTCAATAGTGTGATGACGTCACACTTGAAATAAATCTAGGAGATTTATTATTCAAGTAGTCGCTCCGAGCGACATTAAATTCCGAGACAATGGCCCGACTTTTTCCGGCCTCGTGTTCGGCTCATTTCGTCTATCTGATTTAATCCCCGTTTCATTTATTACGATTGGATTCGAGTCACCACTCAACAGTCTTCTTCCTCTCTTCTTTGGTTATTTTTTTTTCCAGAAAATTTAAATCGCTGTGGTAGATTTTCGTTATGTCTGTAGGGATCGGTTTTATAGAGATGGCAAAGGATAGAAAAAGACGAGGCTTGTGTTGGACACAATCTCCTTAAAACAAAATTCGACCTCTACCGATCGTTTGTTTCCCAGGATACAACGTCTCAAGCAACTACGTTGCACGTCGAAGCAAGAGTTGCCTGAAAGTTTCACCGGAGGGCCAAGTATAATCAGAAGAAAAGAAGAAGGGAAGTAGCAGATTGCTGGAGTGGTGAAGCTGTACAATTTCACAAATACGAGCTCGTATTTATAGGCTGAGCAAGGGACTTTGATCGATTCATGCAATGAATCTGGACAGTCAACACGTAACGTCCATGCAATAATGTCTCAGCATTAAGGCCACTTTAATTGTCATTTTGAATTTCAAAATATATAATCAATAAAATGATTTTATTTTATTTACTTAATAAATAAATAAAATCAGTGTCGTGTACGCAGGTCGCGCTCGCACACAAGTCCGGGGTTCGTAGGCTATTTCGGACTTGGTTTGCACCCCCCCGACCTGCGCGCACGTAGGAGGCGGAGCAATACTATAGCAAGTCATTCATAAGTCACTAAAGTGCAAGCATTATATAAGCCCACTTGTTTTTGCATATTTTTCCAATGTGGGATAACAACCCACTTTGTTATTTTTCTTTTCTTTTTCCCAATATTTTTTATTATATTCAACAATTAATTTCTCATTCATTTCAACTCCGATTCGAGTAAATGAGATATCGATTCGAAGCTCTTTACGAGCTCTATCTTTTCCAACAGTCCCCCCCATGAATGAAAAATAGGGTACTCCCCTATGTTTATCCACTACACTATACATATTTTATTTTGTAGGACATTATTCATTTGGAATTTTCTTCCAACTAGTTACATCTTTGAAAATTAATTTTTTTATTCATACTACTCAAAAATTGAGCGTATGAGATATCAAATCGAAGCTCTCTCTACGAGACGCTCATTTTCCAACAATGTCATCTTGCACTTGTGGTTCAAAAGGATAACAACGTCGGATCGTTGATAGAAACAAAGGTATTTGGGTATCTTTGACTTGAATTAGCGGCTAGAAATTTCCCTTCCGAGTCTACTTTTTCACAATTTTTTTTAATTTAATTTTTTTGTCTTAGCGGCTACTCATTTTTAAGAAAAAATGTTCGATTTCTGAGTCATAGCGGAAATTCCATGAAGACCCGATGAGCCCTATCGCTGCCTCTACCAAATAGATTTTGCCTCTTTGCCAAAAGGCCCCAACCGCACCGCCTCCTCGCACAACAACCGTCGAATTTCTGCAGTCTGCTCCGGTCAAATCCGTAGACCAAGAGCTTAATTGACCCCTCCCCTAGCCGAAGTCCTCCTTGAGTCTGCTGTCGTCGAATTTATCGAGTCTGCCGCCAGAAGCTGAGAAGTCGAAGGCTCGGCATGCTGAAGAACAAGGAGCGCCCCCTCCTCTGTGAACCATTATGTTGTCGACGAAACGCCCCTCGTTGGAGGACTCTGCCCCATCTGAATTGACGTATCGGCAGTCGATCTCTCTCTCTCTCTCTCTCTCTCTCTCTCTCTATATATATATATATATATATATATATATATATATATATATATATATATATATATGAGATAATATCATTTTACGTCCTGTAACTAAGGCCGAATCCAATTTAAGTCCTCCTTCTTTCAAACTCATGAAATGTCATCCTTTCCGTCAATTCTTTCAGCCGGCCGTTAAGCTTCGCTGACGTGGAAATTCAGTCCGTCAAACCTAAAACACGCGGCGAGAGTTCACTGGGCCGTTATTCCACGTGTATCCGGATTCAATTTCCCCCCAAAAATGGATGGAATTTCAAGTAAATACATTATGAAACACCACTGTTCTTATACCCTTCGAATTATTGATACGTTATTTTGGGGAATTTTGGCTGAAAATGCATCACTTACACTAGAACCCTAGAACTGCAAATCCGTCAATCCTAAATCAAAACCTCAAAATTCCAATTGAAAACCCTAATTCGAGAATGAGAGAGCACGGAGCAACCGAAAATGATGAAGATGGAGGAGAAAACAATAAACGAAAATGGCAGGTTGAAGATGATGCAGTTGGTTATGAGCCAAGAAGGCCAGTTTTCATTAGGGCGTACGCTGGACCCCATTCAGCAAGAGAACCTGGTTGTCCTCCTCCTCAGTACCCGCCGAGAGCCGTCTCCTTCTCACTGGTTTTCAAATGTGGTGGCAGATTACTCGAGGAGTCTGATTCTATCTCTTTTGCAGAAGGCAAAGTTATAACTTTTGACTTCTTTTGTCGGGGTTGGATGAGTATGAACAAGTTGCATATGCTTTGTGAGCAAGAAGGAGTGAAGGGGACTAGGAGATTTTTTGGGTTGTCTGGATCTTCTTATCAACTTTTGGAAGATGATGTTGGGTTGAGTAGTTGGCTTACTGAACTAGGAAAGACTCACATTGTTGAAATATGTGTTGAGTTAGTTGAGGAACAGGGGGCTGTTGATGAGGGTGTTGATCAGATGGATGTTGATGAGGGTGTCCAAGTAACTGATATGAAAGGGGTTCAAGAAGATGATGTTGATCAGGGGGCTGTTGATGAGGGGGTTCAAGAAGCTACTGAAAAGGTGGTTCAAGAAGAAGCTACTGAGGGTGTCCAAGTAACTGATATGAAAGGGAAAGAGACAGAGGTGGTTCAAGAAGATGATGTTGATCAGGGCTCTGTTGATGAGGGGGTTCAAGAAGCTACTGAAAAGGTGGTTCAAGAAGATGATGTTGATCAGGGGGCTGTTGACTTAACTGGATTGGTAGAGACAGAGGTGGTTCAAGAAGAAGGTGTCAAAGTTAGAGGTTGTAAAGGGAAAGAGGTGATTCAAGAAGATGATTTAAGTGGTTTTGTAGAGACAAATGTGTATATGGAAGATGAGTCTGTTAATCTATTTGAAACTGAGTTGGATGATAGTGGTGGTGATCACAGTGATGATGACAGTGATGATGATGATTTTGCTGTGGGAGAGAATGATGAGGTGGATAACTCCAGTGACAGTGTATCTGTGGTTGCAAGTGATGAAGAACTTGCTGAAGATAATGAAGAGGCTGTATGTGAAGATGAGTACATGGTTTCAGATGGAGAATACTATGATGAAAGGTTGGTTTCAGATGATGACAGGCCAGAGGAACCTCCAATCAAATTCAACAAGGATGTTGTGTATACTCCAGTGTTCAAGCTAGATATGGTGTTTGAAAGTAAGGATGTGTTCAGGAAAGCAATCACATCACATGCTATCAATACTAAAAGGTCATTGTACTTCCCAAAAAATGATAAGATCAGAATTTATGCTAAATGTAGGGAGAAGGGTTGTGATTGGGCTTGTCATGCCCTGAAGGTTGTTGGTGAGGCCACATTCAAGGTCAGGTTGTATAATGATGTACATAAATGCAGCCCTACATTTCATGTTACTAATATGAAAAGTACCTGGTTAGGAGAGAAACATTTAGCAGCCTTCCAAAGTGACCCTAAGAGAAATGTAAAAGGTTGGAGGAAGGAGGTGATGAGGGAGTATAATGTGAATGTCTCTGCTCAGCAGGCATATAGGGCAAAGGCAGTGGCACTTGATATTATTGAAGGTGAACCTGACCTCCAATACTCCAAGCTCTGGGATTATGCTGAAGAGATCAGAAGGTCTAACCCTGGTTCTACAGTGGTTATTGACATGGATCAAGATCAGAAATTCTCCAAGATGTATATATGTTTTCAGGCTTTGAAGGATGGATTTATGGTTGGTTGCAGACCTTTTGTGGGAGTTGATGGGTGCTTTTTGAAAGGGCCAAGAGGTGGTATACTGTTATCAGCAGTTGGTGTTGATCCAGCAAATGCATTATATCCACTTGCATTTGCTGTGGTGCCAATTGAAAATAATGAAACATGGGACTGGTTTCTGGTGAATTTGAAGCATGACCTGCACATAGAGAATGAAGGTAGGGGATATACTTTTATGTCAGATAAACAGAAAGGATTGATTATGGCCATGAGAGATGTACTTCCAGAGGCTGAGCATAGGCATTGTGTGAGGCACTTGATTGCTAACTTTGTGAACTCTGGATTCAGAGGAGAAGCATACACAAATGTTGTATGGGAGGCTGCTAGAGCTACAACCCCAGGTATGTTCCAGGAGAGGATGAAGGAGATGGCATGTGTTAATGAAGCTGCAGTGAAGTGGTTTGATGACAAAGATCCAAAACACTGGTCTAAATCCCATTTCAGTGTCCACTCAAAGAATGATATGATCTTGAACAATGTTTCTGAAAGCTTTAATGCTGTGATTCTTGATGCTAGAGAGAAACCAATCATTACAATGTTTGAGTGGGTGAGGTTGTGGTTGATGGAGAGGCTACAAAAAAACAGAGACACAGCCAATCTTAGATGGAAGGGAGCATTACCACCAAGTATCAAAACATTACTGAGAGAGAACATGAAAAGGATGAGCAAGTGCATCCCTGTGAAGTCTACTAGCAGATATTACCAGGTACAGTGCAATGATGGCACTCAATTTGCTGTGGACTTAGAGCTTTGGGAGTGTTCTTGCAGAGCTTGGGATTTATCAGGGATACCATGTATTCATGCCCTATCAGCCATCTGTCATCAGAGAAAGAACCCTGAAATGTATGTGCATCCATACTACAGCTTGGAAACTTATAGGAAGGTGTATGACAATGCATTACTCCCTATGGTTGACCAAGTTGACTGGGCAGGAACAATGTACATCCCACCTCTTCCACCAAATTTTGGAAAAAGGGTGGGAAGGCCTAAGAAATCTAGGAATTGACCCCAAGGAGAAGCAACTGAAAAAACTTAAAAGGCAGCAAACAACTTTGAAGTGCAGCAGATGCAAAGAAAAGAGACACAACATAAGGGGTTGCAAGAATCCATCTCAAGTTCCAGCAGCTCAGAATCAACCAACTCCATCTGAAGTTGCAGCAGCTGAGCCTCCTCAATCTGAAGTTGTAGTGGATGAGAGTGGTGTAACCAGGCCTCCTAAAGAAATTCCTATTAGGGGAAGAGGGAGAAGGACACTTGGTCTAAGAGGAAGAGGTGTTGCACCTGTGGTCAGAGGAAGAGGGGTACCTACTGTTAGAGGTAGAGGTAGAGGTAGAGCTAGAGGAAGGGCCAATTCATCTACTGGAAGCAACCATGGATCAAGGGTAAGTGTAATTAATTAATCTCCAGCTATTTTGTTTATTTTTTAACTAACAATCCTTCCTCTTTTGTATTCAGCTTCTAGGTGGCTTGTTTGATGAAGATGACACTGATTTTGAAGCCCTACTAAGTCAAGCCAATACTGGAATGATACAAGGACCTACACCTTGGGATCAGTTGAAAATGAGTACTAATTTAGCATCATCTAGCAGTGGGGTATGGAAGGGTTAGATGTTTTGGTGTTTTATTTTGGCCATGAATAAATTAACAGCAGGTTTTGTGTTGTCATGAACTATGTTATGGGTAGTCATTTTGTTTTTGTTTTGGTCTGAAATGCCTTTTGGATTAACTGTTGTCACAGTGGAAGTTTATGTAATGAATATTCTGCATTTCAGATTCAATTTGATGTCTTATTACAGTTGTTTAATTACATATTGAGTTTTATGATTTACTGCATAACAACACAAAACAGGGACAAAACAATTCATTGAAACATAACAACATTTTATTCACTGATTCTTATTACATCAACTAAAACAGGGGCAACACAAGGCACATTCATTTCAACAACACAACAAGAACTGCAATTACAAGCAACAACACCATGAAAATTAGAACAACAACCACCCTCATCAACCCTGCCATATCTGCATTTGACATTCGCAACATCTTGAGATCAGTCTTCATTTTCATAATGGTTTGTGATGGAGGCACGTCATTTTCAGAATGGCTATCTTCTTGCTGATTTATAGGGTTACACCAGCTGTCGAATCTGTGCTCATAGCAATAGTAGTACAGCTTCTGAAAATTAGGAGTTCTTGTTGAAACAAGTCGGATTTGAAGTTTCTTATCACATTTCTTGCAATTCCTTTCCTCATACTTCAAATGGCTCGCGGTGTCGAACCCATTGAAATTCATTGAAGATGAAGACATGATCCTACGACGGGAAATGGAAAAATTCAGAAATTAGGGTTCACGATTTGGAAACGATTCCAGAATCGCGATTCAAAAACAATAAAAAAAACTTACCTTCAATTAGGGTTCTCTTGTGGTCGTCGATTCCAGAATTAGATTGCGCTCGATTAAGGTTTTTCTGAAATTACAAATATTTTTCTTCTGAAATTAGGGTTCAAGAAGTTTGAAAGGGGGGAAATGAGAATGAATCCCGTTTTTTATTGTTGCAATGTTTCATATATTACGAAATTGCCATTATAATTTATCCGAAAATGAAATTGCATTTCCACGTCAGCGAAGCTTAACGGCCGGCTGAAAGAATTGACGGAAAGGATGACATTTCATGAGTTTGAAAGAAGGAGGACTTAAATTGGATTCGGCCTTAGTTACAGAACGTAAAATAATATTATCTATCTATATATATATATATATATATATATATATATATATATATATATATATATATATATATATATATATATATGTTCAAGAAGAAAGAGCCCCAATTTCGATTGAAAGATTAATACTCTTACTATATTTATTTTTATTTTATTGAGAAAAGAATTATTAATTAATATTGTATGACACGTAGATGATGGGCGTGATTTAAAAATTTACCGTATTCAAAAGTATTTTAAATGTCTATGAATTTTTAAGGATTTAATTTCCAAAATACAAAAGAATTCTATTGTTTGAAATCTCTGCTAAATACGTGAGATTTCTATTGATTTCTATTTTAATTGATTAATTTATTATTAAAAAATAATAAAACATATATAAATAAATATAATACAATTAGAAAACATAAAAAAAAATAAAAATTTAAAATAAAATAATTTAAAAAATAATAATAATATATTATTATATGTTGTATATATATAAAAATAATATTGAAATTATTGAATATATTAATAAATTGTTATTTAGTGAAAATTTATACTTGTATAACAATTGTAAAAATAAATAAATTTATTTATCATGGAATTTAAAAAAATAAAACTACTTTTTGTAATTTATATATATATATTTGTCTACATTCGAATTTACTAGTTCAAAATTAGAATTTGATCGAAAATTAGAATTTTTTTTTAAGTAAGGATAATTAAAATTAAAATTATAATTAAAATTAAAATGGTATAATTTTAAGTAAGGATTTTAAATTTCAAAATTAAATAAAAAATATAAAATTAATATAAATCAATAAAGAAAAGTCGATCAAACTCTATACAAATCCATATAAATCAATATAAAAAGTTAGTCAAACTCTATATAGATTCGGTAGATTTTTTAAATCCACCAAAGTCTATAGACTTTTTAAAATCCAAAAAATACCAATGAAATCCTAATTGAATACACCCTCCTTATTCATTAATTTGTATTGGACTTGTTAAATAATAACACGTATGATTATTATGGCTTGAATTAGTTGAAACATTTTAGTTGGCTTTAGCTATTGGGCTAGCCTAACATTGGTTGTATTGAAATTGAATAGTCAGCCCAATATGTATTTTACGGAATTTTAATAGACATCCCAATGACTTGAAAAGTCATCAGTATTTTAAATATATAAATAATTTCTCATAATGATTGTGACATTTAAATTGTCTTTTATGTCTTTTGGGATTCCCCTAATGAGTATAAATAAAAGCATTTAGTTGAGAGATATTCATTCCATTGAACATATCACATATATTTTCTCTCTAAGTGCATTTTCATATAGTTAGAATATAGTGTTAGCAATATTAGTTCCTTGCATTTTCATAATGATCGGTTCTCTCTCTTTCCCTGTTCGCCGGAGCTTCTAGGTGGTGTTGCCTCAGACTAAAAGATGATTGAAAGTTGTTGTATCTTTGGGGACTAACGTCGCAAAACTGTAGCATACACGGAGCGCTTTAGTCTTGAGAATAGAGAAGTCGCCTCGATTTCTAAGATAATTGCTATAGCTCAAGAGTTTTATTGAGCTCTAGTCAAGCAACTCGCGATCCGCTCGACTAGTTTGCAACCCTATCTTTAACGGGCTTTATGAAGGATGTAACCAAATACTTGAAATTGATTAAGACATTCGGAAAATAAAAAAAGTAAGATAAAGTTTGAAAAACTGATATTTATAAATTCAGGAAATTGCAAAATTAAGATTCGAGAAATCGCAATTCAGGAAATTTAAGCGAGCGTTTTTAATTTGAGATTAAGAAGAAATTTGAGAATTATGGTTCGAAAAAAGCGTTCCCATTTTTATTTTATTTTTAATTTGGTTTTTTCAGTTGAACACTACGCGTGTATAAATTATATAAAATTTTGGGAAAAATGGCGATAAGGCCATTTTTCAACATTTTTTCGGCAATAAGGCTTTCGAGAAATTACGCGTGTCAATTAGGCCGCATAAAATGTTTAAAGACATTGTTACCCTTCCATATATACAAATTTGAAACAAACGGGTTCTCATTTCTCTCTCGCGCACGAAACCACGAAACCACTGCTCTCTCTCTCTCCCTCTCGCTAAAACACAGTAAAGAACGAAAACCTCTCTCACTTTCGATCTCATCTCAACTGTTCGATTCTCATCTCAACTGTTCGATTTTCATCTCCTCTGTGGCTCCGTCGAGAAGAAAACCGCCGCGAAAAAAATCCACCGTGCCGACTCCAACCACCAGTTCTGTGGCTGCTTCCGAAAACACTGAACGGAGGGAGGCTTGTTCAGTACACTCCGTCGAGTGAAGAGCAGGAGAACCCTAGCCTTCAGCCTGCCGCCGGCGAGAAGAAGGAGAGGAAGTAAGTATTTCGAACCCTAATTCGATTTTCACTTTCAATCTGTTAATTTCCATTGATTGTGTGTTTTTTTATGTGTTTTTCGGTGTGATCGTGTGTTGATCAACTTGATTGTGTGTGTTGGTGTATGTTCAGTGTTAAAATGTTCTGTTCAGTGTTAAAATGTCCTGTTCAGTGTTGTACATGCCATTTAAGTGCCTCTGCATGTCACTCAGTGTCATTGCATGGCCACTCAGTGTTGATTGTGTGTGTTGGTGTATGTTCAGTGTTAAAATGTTCTGTTCAGTGTTTTTATGTTTTGTTCAGTGTTGTATATGCCTGTTCAGTGTCTCTGTATGCCACCCAGTGCCATTGCATGGCCACTCAGTGTTGATTGTGTGTGTTGGTGGCTGTTCAGTGTTAATATGTTCTGTTCAGTGTTAAAATGTTCTGTTCAGTGTTGTACATGCCATTTAAGTGCCTCTGCATGCCACTCAGTGTCATTGCATGGCCACTCAGTTTTTGATTGTGTGTGTTGGTGTATGTTCAGTGTTAAAATGTTATGTTCAGTGTTGTGTATGCCTGTTCACATAAAATGGGGGAGGCAGATAATAACTACTTTTATTTAAGTTATATAAAATGGGATTCTGAAATCACTCAGGTTGTGGAGTTTCATTATTTTCTGTACACATAAAAATGTCTAATTCCTATAAGGTTACTTACCGACTATTTATTTATTTTCCTTACAGGCGGCTGGTAGAGCGAAGGTGAGTAGCTTCTTACAAACGTTTACACATTCTGCTGGTCTATTTGCCTTTTCCTGTAACTGATTTCCCCTGTCAAAAATTTATTGGCAGAAATATGCAATGGAACAAGTCTGTGGGAACAGATGCTGGAATGCCACATCATATCCATATCTCAAACCCCTTCACCAAATGGATTGAGTCCATCGAGAATTGGCTTTTCAAATGCGTCTTCCTCATGCAGAACAAGATATTCGAGCGATACAAGATCAGATTCAAGCCTCCCTCGCTCAAGGACCTGGGCCCGCCGATATACATGATATGTGGGGCCTGGCTGGACCGAAGATGTTTGCTGACCTCCAGGAGGCTATGAGCAGTACAACTCACAGCAAGGATGACTCTAATATATTTTGCAGGAGAATTAATTTAAGGAGATAAATTAAAATAAAGAATCACATATGGAGTACTACATAGTTAGAGAACTATAGAAGAAACATATACATGGTGGGGGTATTTATTTGTACATGACAGATTCAATAAAAAAAAAAGGTTTTTTTTTTTTGAAATGGGATGTTATGGAGAATGTGGAGTAGCTTTTTGTGTAAAGCTATACAAATTATTTTATATCAGATTTTGCTTTTGCTCAGTTTATGCTCTTATAGTGTTTTTAATTGTTCTTGTGTTGTAATTTTTGCATTTGGTTGTTTTTTAATGTTGCAATTCAAGAAGTTTTCAACTGCTGACACTGAGTGGGCAAGATTAACACTGATGACAATGAAATACATAATAAACACTGCTAACACTGAGTAGACAATATTAACACTGATTAGATGACAATTACATAGAAATATGAACAAAAAACATTTTTTTTTTTTACAGAAAATAAAACCAAAACACAATCATAATCATGTTCATACATTTACAGAGAAAAAAAAATACTTCTTGTTTTTTTCAACCAGAACTAAACAAACAACCCACAGGCCAAGAAGCGCACTACTTTTCCTTCATGGTCAGGATGGTTCGTATCACGTGAGCCTTGAATAATTGGAACTCTTCCGTCCGGAATGGACTCTTTCTTCAGAATTTTCTCCATGTAGTAGCATACGTACAAAGCACATTCATTCCTGGACACACACATAGGCGCAGAGGAGTTAAAGGGAAAAAAAACTCTGACACTGAATGCATAAATATAACACTGAGTGCATAAAATGAAACACAGAAACACTGAATGAGTTAATTATGCACTGAACTACTTACAGAGATGGGGCTTGCTGTGGGAGAGGCTTCACGGCCTCGATTTCATGTATCGGGAAACCAGACTTCCCCGCTTTCTCAAGCCTTTGGTCCACGTTGGTTTCTAACTTTTCCTTCTGAAACGTACGAAACAAACAATTTATCAGTTATCATTAAAAAGGGAACATTTTTAAATATCGACTAAAAAACAGTACACGTACCAATTCCGCTGCATTCGCCATGTATATGGTCCTTTGATTTCGACCCCCTGGGTTGAATCGAGTTGTAGAATCGCCATTTCCGTTGGACGAAGTCGCAGACGAGCAGCGTCCAATGGTTTGGAGCTGCATTCTTTCTCAACCCAGGTGACACCATCGGGACATTATAATCCCTTCTCGCACGCATGGAATCATTTCTGTGATTTTTTCATACAATTTCTCGTGGTCAAGAGTTCCCAAGACAATGGAGGTCTGCGAGAAAAAAAAAAAAACAGAGTATAAGACAATGAACATGACATGAAAGACACTGACTAACACATAAAAACACTAACTGAACATGATAAGCACTGATCAACCATCATTAACACTGAACAGCCCTAACAGCACTGATTAACCATCATTAACACAAATACACTGAGCATATACACACTGAGTAGCACATTAAAACACTGAACAACACACACAAACACTGAATCAACCATCAATAACACTAAACAGCACATACAAACACTGAGTAGCACATTAAAACACTGAACAGCAGATATAAACACTGATCAACCATCAATAACACTGAACAGCACATACAAACACTGACAGCCCCTAACACACTGTATAACCACTAAAAACACTAAGTAGCACTGAATGCAACGAAAAAACACTAACATGTATATTAAAATCCACACACAGTGCGTGCATGCTGAATCACGCATTTAAGCACTGATTGGGTATGTGGATTCGAAATCACGTACCTGGATTCGAAATCGCCGGCAAGGAAGGCGGCGGCGTATCTGACATTTGAACTGTGCCAGAAACGGCGGCGGCGGCGATGAAATCGATCGATCGATCGTTGCCGATGGAGACGGACTGCATGAAATCGATTCTCCTTAGCGGCGGAGAATTCAAGGTGCTCACCGGTGGCGACCTTCCCCCTCTCCTTAGCTTGAACGCGGCGGCGACGGCGATGAATTCCCTCGGCTCGGAATTGAATTTCAGAATTGAAATCCCCTCGGTTGGAGTAGAGAGAGAGAGAGAGAGAGAGAGAGAGAGAGAGAGAGAGAGAGAGAGAGAGAGAGAGAGAGAGAGAGAGAGAGAGAGAGAGAGAGAGAGAGAGAGAGAGAGAGAGAGAGAGAGATGCGCACAGAATTGAATGCGTGATTTTACTCCCGGTTCGATTGTGAAAACAGGTGGAAGGGTATTTTCGTCCTTCCAGGTATATTATTTTGGCCCAATTGACACAAAATGGCCTAATTGACACGAAAATTGAAGATCGGCCTTATTGCCGAAAAAATGTTGAAAAATGGCCTTATCGCCATTTTTCCCTAAAATTTTTTATTTTAATTTTTTTCACCCGAGTCAATAACAATTTGAGATGTGACAACTTAGTCATATTAGACCTTAGGTCATCAAAAAAACTTAAAATTTTAATTGCACGTGACAGGCACGTGACAATATACTAGAAAATTTAAAAATTTAATAATCAAACTAGACTAAATGGACTATATTTTTATGCTTTGCGAGACTAACTTATACTGATTCCTTTTAGTGCACTAAAAATCAAAATTTGCATCATTTTATCGAATTAAAAAAATTATATCTTAGAAGTAAACATATTTATTCGAAATTAACTCTTTTAACCCGTTTATTAAATAAATTACATAATATTACATAAGTTTTAATTTAATTACTGTATAACGTGATGATTTAATCATATAGTGTTAATTTTTAATATTAGTACTATAAATGAATTTGATTTTAGGGAAAAATGGCAATAAGGCCATTTTTCAACATTTTTTGACCAATAAGGCTTTCGAGAAATTACGCGTGTCAATTAGGCCGCCTAAAATGTGTAAAGACCGCATTATCCTCTTTCCCCAAATTCCAACTCTCCTCCCTCACGCACTCTCCATTCTCTCCACGTCTCCGTTCTCTCGTTTGGAGTACAGACTTCAACACCTTCACAGACCAAGCTCGACGGCAACGACGACGACAATCTCAACTCCGTCAACATCACCGATCTCAAAGGCGGCAAGGTCGGATTCGGCTCTGCCGTCCCTGGCTCCCCCCTCGACTCCTCCTTCACCACCGCGGCCCACCGATCGAACGCGCGGTCGTACGTCAGTCGCGTCTCCCGATTTCGGCGACTCTCGCGAACTACACCTCGAAGGCGAGATCTCCCGATTCGATTTCTCCAATTTCGCTCAATTGAAAACGATCGAGCTCGGGAGATTCGAATTCTCGCCGGCTGCCGGAGCCTCACCGCCCTGATGCTCGCGAAGAACTTCTACAACGAAGCGTTCCCCGACGGAAATATCGACTCCACCGGCTCGAGAAGTGTTGGAGTTATGTACTTAATGTCTAGATTTAAGTAACGGTAAACTCCCGATCATAGCATTTAATCTATTAAATTAATAAACAATTGTTTGCGTTTAATTATTGATAATTAAATATATGCAAAATATAGTCCTGGATTCTATACGTTGTAGTTAGTATGGTGTGCGGGCCCACACAGAAGATCATACTATCGGTTACTCTTATTTAATCAAACAGTTGCTCACGACCTAGATGGACACGGACCAATCCATCGGTATAGTCGTTGTGTGAGAGAGAAAATAATTTGTCTTAATTATTTTATCACACTTGTACACTTGGTGTATTGGGCGGATCGCTTGAGATTTATCGATTAGGATTGCCTTGAGATATTCGATTCAAGTCTCAGAGTATTTTATTCTTAATCCCCGATATTATTGCGGGTGTGTATATTTAATATATGTGACTTTGATTTTCCAAAGGAATTAACCGATTTAATTATTGGGTTAATTACCGGTTAAGTTGGGTCACTATATTT
Source organism: Euphrasia confusa (assembly GCA_954870475.1). Classification (NCBI taxonomy): domain Eukaryota; kingdom Viridiplantae; phylum Streptophyta; class Magnoliopsida; order Lamiales; family Orobanchaceae; genus Euphrasia; species Euphrasia confusa. Next base: position 9,470,098 of record OX940957.1, on the reverse strand, counting down.
TATATACGACATGCCGTGAATACTTGACGGGAAAGTGTATCCCGGAAGGGTTGATAATATCCTCGAGATGAGTTCATAAGGAATTATTGTGTAAACCTCATGAGTGGATTCGTTCCGCACAATAATTAAGGTTGAATGGTACTAGTCTCGGATTCAAGAGATGAATAAATTAATTAGCAATAAATTAATTTTATTCATGGATATTTAAATCTTAAATACACGGAATAAATAATACTACCGGAGAAATATTATTTGATAAAATATGGTTTAATATTGGGAGTGCAATTAATTTATATAGTGAAAAATAAATTAATTAATATTAATAGAGGATTAATAGATTTGGGCTTGGGCTCAATTTAATCTTTAATATTGGAAGCCCAATATTCCACCTCCTTTAGATCCCCTACGTAGCCTATAAAAGCACTACATGGTCTTCACTTTTTAATAAGACAAGATTATCATACTTGATATTCTAGAGAGTTGAAGAGGATCCATAAGCTTGGAAGATCGTCGTCCACCCGACGTTCAAGCTAGTGCAAGGAATACGTGGGAAGATCGTAAGGTCATCATCTTGATTTCGTTTCTCCGCACAACGAATCGAAAGGTAAAATCATAAAACCCCTCTTATGATTTTATGTGATTTAATTGTAATACGTACATGAACACACGATCCGGAAAAACGTCGAGACCGGGATACGGGGATTCGAGATCCCGGTCGGGATCGAACAAGGGGCGGCCGAACCCTAGGGTTCGACCGCCGGGACCGCGCGACGAGAGACGAGCCCCGGCTGGACGCCGGGGCATGCGATCGACTTCGGTCGATCGCTGGGATGCCGCGGGCTGGCGCCGCGGCGGATCCCAGCCGCCCCTTCGACGGCGGCGTGCACACGGGGAGCCCCGGCTGAAGTCGGGGCGGGCGATCGAGCTGGGCTCGATCGCGAGGGCAGCCGAGGACTGGAGCCTCGGCTGGGCGCCCTCCTCCTCGTGTGGCGGTGGCGGTGAGTCGCCGGATTCACCGCCGGCGGGTGCTGGTCGGACAGCCCCGCGGGGATGCACCCCGCATCCCCGGCGATCGCCATGCACGGCGATCGCGAACCCCATGCATGGGGGTTCGGCTAGGGTTTCGCCCTCGCGGTGATTCTCCGGTCGGGCCCCGGTTCTTCGTGGTGTTCGTGATCGGTTTCCGGCGAGAGGATTTCGGTCGGGTTATTATTTTCCGCAAATTTTAATAGCTCGGGATATCGATTTCCAACAATTGGTATCAGAGCGTTTGGTTTCGTGTTCATGTATGTGTTCAATTATCGTTCTACCTTGCAGGGATTCCGACTATCATGGTTAATTAATTGCTAATTATTTATTTAATTAATTGTTATTTAATTTTACCATGATTATTCGTTATTAAACTCTCGGACATGTCGAGATTCGTTTTGTGTGGATGAATGCTTGTAATAGTAAAAATTCGGGGGTTGACTGAATTTAGATTTATTATTATTGTTCTATGTTTTCCGGAAAGTGTATAGGGTCGATTTCATGTATAGAATCGATACCGGAATTGTAAATTTATTTTCTTGTAATTTATTTACGTTGGATCGATGCCGAGACGACCGCCGGAGAACTCGTGTGACGAAGGAGAAGATGAGAGGGAGTACAAGGGCTCGGGATCGATCATGAGATCGATCCCATGGAGATCGACCGACCCCGGGCTGCCCTAGGGTTCTCGGCCACGCCGGCCACCAAGGGAGGTGGCGCGTGGGCCTTGACCGGCGGCGGTGGTGGTGGTCGAAGGTGGGGGTGGCGCGGGGTACCCCATCCCGTGCTATTCCTACCAAGATTCACTTTCCTAATTGATTCGGTTTTCCTATTTTGAGTACTCCTATTTTTGGGAACTCTCATGGAGATAGGAAAAGAATTAATTGGAATTATTTTATTTCCTTATTCTATTATGGAAGTCTTCTAGAATATTCCAAGTCCTACTTGGAATAGGATTCAAGAGATTTAATAGAATTAGATAGGAAAATAATTAATTAATAAATTGATTTATTTCCTATTTGATTATTCCTATTTTATGGGAATTTTCATGGACATGGAAATTAATTAATTTTGGAAAGTAGAAGAGTCCTAATTTATTTTATTTCCTTATTCTATTATAGAAGTCTTCTAGAATATTCCAAGTTTTACTTGGATAGATTATTCTAGAGATTTAATAGAATTAGATGGGAAAATAAATAAATAAAAAATATTAATAATATTTAATTTTATTTTTAATTTATTCGATTGACTTAATTTTCGAATTAAGTATCTTTTCGATTTATTAAAAATAAATAGATTTAAATATTGGGATTAATATTCACGTCACATGGAGCATTCAAGAACGAAGACTGAAGACTAGAAGACGCATACGGAGATGGAATAAAGCCATGATAGTCGGAAAATAATTTTCTAGCATTATTTTGACTATGTGATATGTGCTTTATTACTTGTATGCATGCTTATGTGTTTAATTATGCATTAGATAGCGTATCCCTTTGTTATAAAAAGCTAAGTGGGAGATGGGATGGAAACATTCCCATTGTCTCCATTACTGTTCTCTTGGTGACATTTATGAGCTTTCGAAGTTCATATAGATGTGTCATTGGAGGAGAATTCTTATAATTCCTTTTACGAGAAACATTGATTAAGTTTATCAAACAATGCCAAATTTGTCTTTCTGAAACTGACTTCAAGTCGACTCATTCTCACCCCGGGGAGTGGAATGGAGCCAAAGCCACTTGGTCATGTGGATGACACAAATTAGAGACATTCGTACCATTCTTTTAAAGATGGATCGATTGTCTGCTCGGCTCCCTCATCTAATGAGAGATAGGGTTGTTCGCATGGTGGATCACTAGTTAAAAACTTCGAGTTTCACTTATGATTCTCCGCATCTTGATTTACGAAAATCGAATGGATCGAGTAATTGGAAGTCAAATGTAAAAATCTTTTGGTATAGTAAACGTCCACACGAACGTGGCTTGCTATACTGAATGGGATTTTGGATTAATTGATGTAGACAGTTGTAAGGAATTGTGAAGAGTTGTGAAGTTATCGTAAACGTCCACACCACGTGGCTTGCGGTGATGTAGCAATTCCAAACGATTTACTTTGGTGCTGAGTAATGGTTTACACTTAGATACGCATTATAGTATTCCTCCCCACGAGGTTACGCTATAAGTGATGTATGACCAAAGAAAATCTAATTGCTAAATCATTTGGGTGGGTAAACGTCCACACCACGTGGCTTGCCTTACCTGATGGGATTTTAGATGTAATTAGTAATTTAATGATATTATTTGAGGGAGATAATATCGGATATTAAATTGATTGTTTGTTTAAATGTGCTTATAGGTTTAGAGAATAGCTATGAATCCACTTTCTGTGATACTCAAGGAGCATAAACTCACTGGCCCCAATTATATTGATTGGAGGAGAAATTTGGACATTGTCCTGACTTTTGAAGAGTACAAGTTTGTACTCTATGAAGCATGTCCTGCTGAGCCCACTGATGCCTCAACTAATGAGGAAAAGGAAGCATATCGGAAGTGGAAACAGGGTGATGAAATGGCTAGGTGTTATATTTTGGCTTCAATGTCAAATATACTCCAAACCCAACATCAGTCGATGGACACTGTCGATGATATGTTGTACAACCTCAAGGAAATGTTTGGAGAGCAAGATCGTGCGGCAAGGCAAGAAGCCATGAGAGTCCTCATGACAACTACTCAGTCTGAAGGAACGCCCGTAGGGGAGCACGTTCTTAAGATGATGAGTCTGTTGAATGAACTTGAGATCCTAGGAGCTCAAATTGATGCTGAGACGCAAGTCGACATCATACTCCAGTCTCTGACCCCTAGTTTTGAGCAGTTTCGCATGAGCTATAATATGGGTAAACTATCTTATACTCTTGCGCAACTCCTGACCGAACTGAAGGCGGCAGAGGGGATCTACAAGAAGGGCAAGTCTCAAGCGCTTGTAGCTACCAAGTCCAAAGGCTTGAAGCCTGTTGGAGGTAGGGGCAAGAAAAGGAAGCAAGCCTGGAAACCCAGTGGTGCCAAGAGGAGTGGACCACGAGTGGGGGCTGCAAAGCCAAGGGGCAAGTGCTTCCGATGCAATAAGTCTGGACACTGGAAGTCTGAATGTCCTCTCAAAGGTACGAATTTTTCTTTAGTCGTAAAAACATAGTCAGCGGTATTATCTACCAGAAATCTGGTGTGTAGATATGGAACCACTGACGGTATGTGCATTTTAAATGCAGGGGTTCCAGAAAACCCGGCGACTTAGAGAAGAAAAGTTCGAGTCTACATGGGCAAAGCTGTAGAGGAGGCAGCTGTTGCGGTGGAAGACATTTATCTGCTTTAGTAGTTAAATAGGATTTCATTTCAAGTTTATTGCATTATGTACCCTTTATTTTAGAAAGAACGTTTTGTTCTGGATTTCTATTATTTATGAATGGATATTTTATTTCTTTAATCATTTGATGATTTTGATAAGAAATAATGGGTATTATCTATTCTGGTACATTAGATAGCAATAATATGAATGATGAATCCTTAGTCTACCACGATGCAACAAACCGTTCTATAACTTGTTTTACTTATTGGATATATTTCTTGTTAAATCATTATACTTGTGAATTCTTATACTTAGTAGTATTTATTCAAATAAAATTCAAAATGTCGAAATTGATTTGATCAATTAAAGTTGAAGGAATGGACCTTCCGACTTAAGAATTGAATTTGGAAGATGATACAACTAAGCATACCTTTATGAGTAAAGGGTAGAATTCGGACAAGTATTGAGAATGATCAATGATATATGCAGTCATATGTGTAAGATGCGAGTAGTTCTTTTAAGAATACTCGAAGATGGATTAGAGTGCTTGATGTGCCATTATGGGGAACCTTCAAAGTATATCCATTGGAAGCCTGCGACATAGTCGCGGAAGCTACCACATAACGCATAGCATAATCAAAGATTGGGATTCAATCCCAAAATGACTACATCATACACTTACGTGTAGAAATGGTGTGTCAGTGACAAGAAAAGGGATTCTAATAGTAAAATAACAAGTTGTTCGGAACTACCTATGTTCTATGGATATTGATGAGTTAGATTTTGTGTTGTTTTTCTTGTGTCGTTTGGTGTCGTCTTGTGTTGTTTGGTGTCGTGTCGTGTGTATTTCTCTTGGTTTTGGAGCATTTCACATGTTTGTGTAGTGTGTAGGTCACGTTGGCATTTTTGGCGAAGTTGGAGACATTTTCGAGCGAAACGAGGCGACGAGTGGGCAATGCGTGAAGGACGAAGCTGACCACCCAGGCAGGAGGCCGCTTGACCCCCCAAGCGGCCGCCTGGTGCGGGGAGCAGAACTTCCTGGAACGAGTAGCAAGCGGCCGCTTGACCCCCCAAGCGGTCGCGTCGCTGTGTAGATCAGGTCTCCTGGAATACGGGGCAAGCGGCCGCTTGATTGATAGGTCGTTTTTATAGCGGCGAAATCAATTAAATTTATGTCGAACTAGTTGTCAAAACAACTCGCCCGAGTCGGTCTCGAGGAACACTACTATCGGCGTGTAAGAGTGTTTAATTGTTTGCAACGGAGAAATAGAACAGAAATAGCATAATGCAAAGTTTGGTTTGTTTTTGTTTATGAACTAAAAATTAACTACTTAAAATAAAAGTCGAGAGCTAGTGAAAATTGTTTTGAAATAATGAGAAAAGAGATTAGGGATCGGGAACTTTAACTCTCTACTTCGAGGTTTAATTTTTATCTGCAAAAAGTCGTAAAGGAGCGCCCGTCACCGGTTGGCTCGATTATGAGTTGATTGAATTCAAGTAATACTCAAGAGGCATTTTAACAAACACCTATTAAGCGATCTAAAATCAAACCTTTACTTAGGAAAATTAAAGCTCCCTACCCTAATCGAAATAATTAGCTACTCATGTTTTGAATCGAAAACGAAGATATTGAATTATGCAAAATCATGATTAGACGAACAAGAAAATAGTACGAAGAAATAAAACAATAAATAAAGCAAGGACAAATCGAAAAGAAGACTTACTACGATCAATAACGAAATCAAAATATCTATCGGCGGTGAACTCCGACTTTTACCGAAATTCGAGAACGACAAAAACGAAAGCTAAGAAATCTCTCGGGACTCGAGTCTATGTCTTCAGAACGTTCATCAAAAAATCAGAGAATGAAAAGTTGTTTCGGAATAAGACAAAACCCTATTCTTATACAAAGAGGTCGGTCAAACGCGGGTCAAAGTCTTCATAAAACGGGGACCAAGCGGCCGCTTGGGGGGTCAAGCGGCCGCTTGCCCCGTATTCCAGGAGACCTGATCTACACAGCGACGCGGCCGCTTGGGGGGTCAAGCGGCCGCTTGCTACTCGTTCCAGGAAGTTCTGCTCCCCGCACCAGGCGGCCGCTTGGGGGGTCAAGCGGCCTCCTGCCTGGGTGGTCAGCTTCGTCCTTCACGCATTGCCCACTCGTCGCCTCGTTTCGCTCGAAAATGTCTCCAACTTCGCCAAAAATGCCAACGTGACCTACACACTACACAAACATGTGAAATGCTCCAAAACCAAGAGAAATACACACGACACGACACCAAACAACACAAGACGACACCAAACGACACAAGAAAAACAACACAAAATCTAACTCATCAGATATTTCTAGAGACAACGGCACATTCAATGTGGTTGTAGGATATCCTAGGTGAACAAAAGGATTGTGTTCTATAGTACTATGAACCAGAAGGACATTTCGTCCGGTTCTTAGAGGAAGACTATTAGATGAACCACAAAGCCCGAACTGATGTAATACCTTGGAATGAGAAAAAGGACAAAGACTAGGAACCAGCCAAACCGAGTAGTAGTGCACCACTAACTGCACCTACTGTTATTACTGTTATACACCGGCACGCCATTGCAGTGGGAGGTTGTTGGACAACCGGAGATGTTCATAAGACTAGAGGAGTTTGGACTCTGGATCTAGTAAAGATGAAATCGATCCCTAGTTCTGCATAAGGGCAGTACTAGATCTAAATGTGCCTGCTTGAAGAACAATAAGGTTTGTTGTTAAGAGGCTAGATCATTTAGAGTACAAGCTTAGTAAATCCATTTATGGATTGTAACAAAGCTATAAATCGTGGAACTTGCGAATTGATGGGATAGTCCATTTGATGGATTCATCAAAAAGGCATAGACGAAAAAGGTGTATTGGAGACGTAATGTAAACAAGGTGGTATTTCTCGGAATTTTATGTAGATAACATTTCATCATTGGCAACAATGTAAAAATGTTGTCAGACATAAAATGATGGTTGTCTAAATAAATCGGGATATAAGATTGAGTAGAAGTTAGAACGTGTTCTTAAGATCTTTTGATCTAAGGATAAGAACATTGTACTTCTCCTAGATATCTTATACGATTATGGTTTGTTTTAAACATGCATAATTCTGAGAAAGGTTGTTGCCTTTCAGATACAGAATATGTTCGAGTTGTGTACTTAATGTTTAGATTTAAGTATCGGTAAACTCCCGGTCATAGCATTTAACCTAGTTAAATAAATAAACAATTATTTGCATTTAATTATTATTAATTAAATTATGCAAAATCATAGTCCTGGATTTTATAGGTTGTAGTTAGTATGGTGTGTATGGACACACAGAAGATCATACTATCGGTTACTCGTATTTAATCAAACAGTTGCTCACGACCTAGATGGACACGGACCAATCCATCGGTATAGTCGTTGTGTGAGAGAGAAAATAATTTATCTTAATTATTTTATCACACTTGTACACTTGGTGTATTGGGCGGATCGCTTGAGATTTATCAATTAGGATTGCCTTTGATAATTGATTTAAATCTCAGAGTATTTTATTCTTAATCCCCGATACTATTGCGGGTGTGTATATTTAATATAAGAGACTTTGATTTTCCAAAGGAATTAACCGATTTAATTATTGGGTTAATTACCGGTAAAATTGGGTCGCTATATTTTATATATGACATGCCGTGAATACTTGACGGGAAAGTGTATCCCGGAAGGGTTGATAATATCCCCGAGATGAGTTCATAAGGAATTATTGTGTAAACCTCATGAGTGGATTTGTTCCGCACAATAATTAAGGTTGAATGGTACTATTCTCGGATGTAAGAGATGAATAAATTAATTAACAATAAATTAATTTTATTCATGGATATTTAAATCTTAAATACACGGAATAAATAATACTACCGGAGAAATATTATTTGATATAATATGGTTTAATATTGGGAGTGCAATTAATTTATATAGTGGAAAATAAATTAATTAATATTGATAAGGATTAATAGACTTGGGCTTGGGCTCAATTTAATCATCAATATTGGAAGCCCAATATTCCACCTCCTTTTGATCCCCTACGTAGTCTATAAAAGCACTACATGGCCTTCATAATTAATACACATCATAAGACAAGAATATCATACTTGATATTTCTTGAGAGTTGAAGGAGATCCATAGGAGTTCGATAGATCGTCGCCCACACGATGTTCGGACGAGGTGCAAGGAATACGTAGGAAGATTCGAAGGTCTTCAACGTTTTGATTTCGTTTCTCCGCACAACGAATCGAGGTATAAAATCATAAACTCTCTTCTATGATTTTATGTGAATTGTAATTGTGATATATACATGAACGCATGATCCGGGAAAAACGTATGAACTTCGGGGACGGGGATTCGAGATCCCCGGCGAAGATCAAGACGAACCCTCGGCTGGGAGCCGAGGGAGAGGCGGTCGAGCCCTAGGGCTTCGACCGCCGGGAGCGGCTACGCGAAGGGAGCCCCGGCTGGATGCCGGGGCGAGCGATCGACCTAGGGTCGATCGCTGGGGACCGTCGCGGCTTCGCGCCGCGGCTGGTGGTTCCCCCTCCCGTCGGTGGTGGCGGTGAGTCGCCGGACTCACCGCCCGGGGCTGCCGGAGCAGCCCCACGCGATCGATTTCGATCGCGAGCCCCGCGGTGGGGCTCGACTAGGGTTTCGGCCGCGGGTTCATCCCGCAGCGGTTCTCCGGTTGAGCTCCGGATACCGTAGTGCTCGTGATCGGTTTCCGGCGATGGGATTTCGGTTGGGGTTATCGGTTCCGCAAATTTTGATACCCTGGGATATCGATTTCCAGCAAATGGTATCAGAGTGTTTGGTTTCGTGTTCATGTATATGTTCTATTATCGTTCTACCTTGCAGGGATTTCCGGCTATCATGGTTTAATTAATTGTTAATTATTTATTTAATTAATTGTTATTTAATTCTACCATGATTATTAAACTCTCGGACATGTCGAGATTCGTTTTGTGTGGATGAATGCTTGTAATAGCAAAAATTCGGGGGTTGACCGAATTTAGGATTTATTATTACGTTCTATGTTTTCCGGAAAATGTATAGGGTCGATTTCATGTATAGAATCGATACCGGAATTGTAAATTTATTTCTTGTAATTTATTTACGTTGGATCGATGCCGAGACGACCGCCGGAGAACTCATGTGACGAAGGAGATGATGAGAGGGAGAACTAGGGCTCGGGATCGATTGGACCGATCCCATGATGAGATCGATCGATGGCATGGGCGAGGGGCTCGATCGCCCCTGCCGCGGGCTGCCGCCGGTTCGGTGGCTGGCCGGCGTGGCTGGGCGGTGGTGCTCCTCCCCGGGGGCCGACCGGTCGAAGGTGGGGTGGCGTGGGGTCTCCCGATCTCATGCTACTCCTACCTAGATTCACTTTCCTAATTGATTCGGTTTTCCTATTTTGAGTTTTCCTATTTTTGGGAATTCTCATGGAAATAGGAAAAGAATTAATTGGAATTAATTTATTTCCTTATTCTATTATGGAAGTCTTCTAGAATATTCCAAGTCCTACTTGGAATAGGATTCTAGAGATTTAATAGAATTAGATAGGAAAATAATTAATTAATAAATTGATTTATTTCCTATTTGATTATTCCTATTTTATGGGAATTTTCATGGACATGGAAATTAATTAATTTTGGAAAGTAGAAGAGTCCTAATTTATTTTATTTCCTTATTCTATTATAGAAGTCTTCTAGAATATTCCAAGTTTTACTTGGATAGATTATTCTAGAGATTTAATAGAATAAAATAGGAAAATAAATAAATAAATAAAAATATTAATAATATTTAATTTTATTTTTGATTTATTCGATTGACTTAATTTTCGAATTAAGTATCTTTTGGATTTATTAAAAAATAAATAGATTTAAATATTAGGATTAATATTCTCGTCACATGGAGCATTCAAGAACGAAGACTGAAGACTAGAAGACGCATACGGAGATGGAATAAAGCCATGATAGTCGGAAAATAATTTTCTAGCATTATTTTGACTATGTGATATGTGCCTTATTACTTGTATGCATGCTTATGTGTTTAATTATGCATTAGATAGCGTATCCCTTTATTGTAAAAAGCTAAGTGGGAGAAGGGATGGAAACATTCCCATGGTCTCCATTGCTATTCTCTTGGTGACTCTTATGGACTTTCGAAGTTCGTATAGACGAGTCATTGGAGAAGAATTCTTGTAATTCCTTTTGCAAGGAACATTGATCAAGTTTATCAAACAATGCCTAATTTGTTCTTCTGAAGCTGACTTCAAGTCGACTCATTCTCACCCCGGGGAGTGGAATGGAGCCAAAGCCACTTGGTCATGTGGATGACACAAATTAGAGACATTCGTACCATTTTTCGATAGATGGATCGATTGTCTGCTCGGGTCCCTCATCTAATGAGAGATAGGGTTGTTCGCATGGTAAATCACTGGTTAGAAACTTCGAGTTTCACTTATGATTCTCCGCGTCTTGATTTACGAAAATCGAATGGATCTTGTAATTGGGAGTCAATTATAAAAGTCTCTTGGTGTAGTAAACGTCCACACCACGTGGCTTGCTATACTAACGGATTTTGGATTAATTGATGTAGACAGTTGTAAGGAATTGTGAAGAGTTGTGAAGTTATCGTAAACGTCCACACCACGTGGCTTGCGGTGATGTAGCAATTCCAAACGATTTACTTTGGTGCTGAGTAATGGTTTACACTTAGATACGCATTATAGTATTCTTCCCCACGAGGTTACGCTATAAGTGATGTATGACCAAAGAAAATCTAATTGCTAAATCATTTGGGTGGGTAAACGTCCACACCACGTGGCTTGCCTTACCTGATGGGATTTTAGATGTAATTAGTAATTTAATGAAATTATTTGAGGGAGATAATATCGGATATTAAAATGATTGTTTGTTTAAATGTGCTTATAGGTTTAGAGAATAGCTATGAATCCACTTTCTGTGATACTCAAGGAGCATAAACTCACTGGCCCCAATTATATTGATTGGAGGAGAAATTTAGACATTGTCCTGACTTCTGAAGAGTACAAGTTTGTACTCTATGAAGCATGTCCTGCTGAGCCCACTGATGCCTCAACTAATGAGGAAAAGGAAGCATATCGGAAGTGGAAAAAGGCTGATGAAATGGCTAGGTGTTATATTTTGGCTTAAATGTCAAATGTACTCCAAACCCAACATCATGTTGGAGTAGTATACTTAATGTCTAGATTTGAGTATTCTGAACTCCTTGTACACTTTCATTTACCTATTAATAATGAACATTCATTTTCTTTTAATTATTGTTAATTAAATATATGCAAATTATAGTCCTGGATTATATACGTTGTAGTTAGTATAGTGTGCGACGTCACACAGAAGATCATACTATCGGTTACTCGTATTTAATCAAACAGTTGCTCACGACCTAGATGGACACGGACCAATCCATCGGTATAGTCGTTGTGTGAGAGAGAAAATAATTTGTCTTAATTATTTTATCACACTTGTACACTTGATGTATTGAGCGGATCAAATGAGACTCATCAATTAGGTTTGCTCGGCGATAATTGATTTGAGACTCAGTGTATTTTATTCTTAATCCCCGATACAATTGCGGGTGTGTATATTTAATATATGTGACTTTGATTTTCCAAAGGAATTAACCGATTTAATTATTGGGTTAATTACCGGTTAAGTTGGGTCACTATATTTTATATATGGCATGCCGTGAATTCTTGAAGGGACAGTGTATCCCGGAAGAGTTGATAATATCCCCGAGATGAGCTCATAAGGATTTATTATGTAAACCTCGCGAGTGGATTTGTTCCCGCATAATAAATAAGGTTGAGTGGTACTATTCTCGGATAAAAGAGAAGAATAAATTTATTAAGCAATAAATAAATTTTATTCATGGATATTTAAATCTTAAATACACGGAATAAATAATACTACCGGAGAAATATTATTTGGATATAATATGGTTTAATATTGGGAGTGCAATTAATTTATATAGTGGAAAATAAATTAATTAATATTAATGGGAGATTAATAGAGTTGGGCTTGGGCTCAATTTAATCATTAATATTGGAAGCCCAATATTCCACCTCCTTTAGATCCCCTACGTAGCCTATAAAAGCACTACATGGTCTTCTCTATTCTCATAAGTTGAAGATCATAATTCTTCTAGAGAGAGAAAGTAGAGAGAGAAGTAGATCCATAGAGCTTGGAGGATCGTCGCCCACCCGACGTTCAAGCTAGTGCAAGGAATACGTGGGAAGATTCAAAGGTCATCTTGATTTCGTTTCTCCGAACAACGAATCGAAAGGTAAAAATCTAAACGCCCTTGATTTTATTCAATTTGGTTTATCGAGAATACCGTAGAACGAAGATCCGAGGATCGATTCCCGGAACGAGGGTCGAGCCGGGCGGTGGTAGTCGAACTACCGGACCGCCGGCGGCTCGTGGATCCCACGAGGGGATCGAGCACGGAAGTCCTCGGCTGGGAGCCGAGGATCGATCGGACCCCTACGGGGCCGATCGCTGGGAGCTGCGGGGTTACCCGCAACGACTCGTAGCGAGCTGCGGGGTTACCCACAGCGGGTCGCTGGGGACGAGCCCCAGCCGTGCGAGCAGCGGATCAACGGATCCGCTGCGGGGATGCCGTGAGGCATCCCGTGCGATCGCTGGGAGCGATCGCGAGTTCCCGCGGGGGTGCGGCTGGGCTAACACGCGTCTTCGTGCGCGTCGTGCGTTCGGTCGAGCCCCGGCTCGCGTGGACTCGTGATTTCTCCGGCAATCGAGGTTTTTGATCGGGTTATTATTTTCCGCAAATTTTAATAGCCCGGGATATCAAATTTCAACAATTGGTATCAGAGCGCGGTTTACGTTCGCGGTATTTTCGATAAAATTGTTCTACCTTGCAGGGTTCCGACTATTATGGCTTAATTTATTATTCGTTTAATTTATTTTGTCATGAATGTTGGATTGATTAAACTCTCGGACATGTCGAGATTCGTTTTTGGTGGTGAATGCTTGTAATAGTAAAAATTCGGGGGTTGACCGAATTTAGGTTTATTATTATTGTTTTATTTTTCCGGAAAATGTATAGGGTCGATTTCATGTATAGAATCGATACCGGATAGTGTAAAATTAAATTTGTAATTTATTTTGCGTTGGATCGATGCCGAAACGACCGCCGGAAAAGACGTGTGACGAAGGAGATGATCGTGAGGGTGAGGACAAGGATCGACCATCCCCATGGTCGATCCATGAGGATCGATCGACCCTTGGAGGGGCCGCCGGCGACGGTGGCCGGCCACCTCCTAGGCGTGGGTCGAGGGGTGGCGCGGGGATCCCCACCCCGTGCTATCCCGGTCCGGTAGATTTACTTTCCTAATTGATTCGGGTTTTCCTATTTGAGTATTCCTATTTTTTTGGGAACTCTCATGGATTAGGAAAAGAATCAATTTGGAATTAATTAGGATTCCTAATTGATTATTTCTATTTTATGGAAATATTCATGGATTAGGAATCTAATTAATTAAGAAAGTAGAAGAGTCCTAAATTATTTTATTTCCTTATTTCATTATAGAAGTCTTCTAGAATATTCCAAGTGGGTCTTGGATAGATTATTCTAGAGATTTAATGAAGTAGAAAGGGAAAATAAAATAAATAAAAATATTAATAATATTTAATTTTATTTTTAATCTATTCGATTGACTTAATTATTATTAATTAAGTATCTTTGGGATTTATTAAAAATAAATAGATTTAAATATTGGAAATTAATATTCTCGTCACATGGAGCATTCAAGAACGAAGACTGAAGACTAGAAGATGCGTACGGAGATGGAGTAAAGCCATAATAGTCGGAAAATAATATTCTAGTAATTATTTTGACTATGTGATAATACTATGTGCTTTATTACATGTATGCATGCTATATGTGTTTATTTTATGCACTAGATAGCGTATCCCTTTATTGTAAAAAGCTAAGTGGGAGAGGGTATGGAAACATACCCATGGTCTCCATTGCTGCTCTCTTGGTGACTTTTATAAACTTTTGAAGTTTATATAGATAAGTTATTGGAGGAGAGTTCTTGTAATTCCTCTTACGAGAAACATTGATTAAGTTTATCAAACAATGCCTAATTTGTCTTTCCAAAGCTGATTTCAAGTCGACTCATTCTCACCCCGGGGAGTGGAATGGAGCCAGAGCCACTTGGTCATGTCGAGGACACAAATTAGAGGCAGTCGTACCATCTTTTGAAGGTGGATCGATTGTCTGCTCGGCTCCCTCATTTATGAGTGATAGGTTTGTTCGCATGGTGAATCACTGGTTAGAAACTTCGAGTTTCACTTATGATTCTCCACGTCTTGATTTACAAGATTGAATGGATCAAGTAATTGGGAGTCAATTGTAAAAGTCTTTTGGTGTAGTAAACGTCCACACTATCGTGGCTTGCTGCACTGAATGGGACTTTGAACGATTGATGTAGACAGTTATAGAAGGGAGTGAAGGATCCATGTGTCAACGTAAACGTCCACACTATCGTGGCTTGCGGCGATATGCGAGTCCCAAACAAACTTCTTAGTACTGAGCAGTGGTTAACACTTAGGTACGCTTCATAGTATCCCTTCCATCGAGGTAACGCTATTGATGATGTACGACCAAAGGAAATCTAATTTCTAAATCATTTGGGTGAGTAAACGTCCACACTATCGTGGCTTGCTTTACCTGATGGGATTTTAGAGGCGATTAGTGATTTAATGATATTATTAAAGGGAGATAATATCGGATATTAAATTGTTTGTTTGTTTTATGTGCTTATAGGTTAAGAATGACTGTGACCCCACTTTGTGATATACTTAAGAATGAAAACTCACTGGTTCCATATAGTACTGATTGGAAAAGAAATCTGGACATTGTCCAGACTGTTGAACCTTCCGAATCCACTGCTATCCCAACTCATGAGGACATTTGGAATGACCTCAGAATGATGTTGAGGCATAGTGTGGAAGCCGGACAAGAAGTGATTGACATACTCTATAAATTCAGTCCTCTTGAGGAATCGCTTAAAAACGATTTCAAAAGAGCGGAACTTATAAGTATGGTCAGAAAATCACAAGCTCTTGTGGCCAAGTTGGAAGTGCAAGCAAAGAAGCCCAGTGGTTGTGAACCACGGATTGGGAAGAGCAAGCCGCGAGGCAAGTGCTTTCAATGCAAGCAGTCTGGGCACTGGAAGTCTGATTGTCCTCTCATCAAAAGTACGAAATTTTCCTTAGTCACCGAAACATTATCAGTGGTGATATCTACCAGCACCTGGTGTGTAGATACGGGGGCCACTGATCATGTCTGCAATTCATTGCAGGGGTTCCAGGAAACCCGGAGACTTAGAGAGGGAGAAATCGTGGTTTACATGGGCAATGCTGCAAAGGTGGCGGCTGTTGCAGTGGGAGACATTCACTTACGCTTTAGTAGTGATAGGGTTTTAGTTTTACATAATTGTCTTTATGTACCCAACTTTAGAAAGAATTTAATTTCGGTTTCTAAACTAATTATGAATGGATATTCTGTTTCTTTTGACCACTCTGTGATCATAAGAAGAAACAGTGAGATTATCTGTTCTGGTACATTGGTGGACGATTTGTATATACTAAATCCTGAGTCTAACACGATGCAACTAACCGAGAGTAATAACACATCTACGAACACCAATAAGAGAAAGGAACCTTCTAGGATGAATCAATTATACTTGTGGCACCTAAGGCTAGGTCATATTAACTCAAATAGAATTCAAAGGTTGAAAGCTGATGGTCTCATCAGTGGTGTTGAAGGAGAGGACCTTCCAACCTGCGAATCCTGTTTAGAGGGAAAGATGACAAAGCGTTCTTTTTCTGGTAAAGGACGAAGGGCTGAACAAGTATTGGATTTGATTCACTCTGATGTATGCGGACCTATGTCTACTCAGGCAAAGGGAGGGTACGAGTATTTCATCACTTTCACTAATGATTACTCAAGGTATGGATTTGTATACCTGATGCGCCGCAAGAGCGAATCCTTTGACAAGTTCAAGGAGTTCAAGGCTCTTGTGGAGAACCTTCAAGGTAAATCCATTAAATGCCTGCGATCTGATCGCGGAGGCGAGTACCTGTCTGGAGAATTCAAGGCATACTTGGCAGAGAATGGGATTGATTCCCAAATGACATCACCATATACTCCCCAGCAAAATGGTGTGTCAGAAAGAAGGAATAGGACTCTTATGGAAATGGTGCGATCTATGATGAGTTACTCGGACTTACCTATCATGTTTTGGGGATATGCCTTAGAAACAGCGGCACACATTCTGAACTTGGTTCCATCTAAAACGGTTCCTTCAACACCCATGGAACGATGGAGCGGGCGCAAGCCTAGCTTGAGACACGTTCGGATCTGGGGGTGCCCTGCACATGTGTTGAAGGTAGGTGCCGATAAATTAGAACCTCGTACTGAAGTACGGTTGTTTATAGGATATCCTAGAGGAACTAAGGGTGGCATGTTCTATAGTCCTACGGACCAGAAGATCGTTATAAGTACTAACGCTCGGTTCTTAGAGGAAGACTATGTCATGGACCACAAGCCCAAAAGTGACATAATACTTGATGAGTTGAGAGGTAACAAGGAAGACTTAGATACAGCCGAACCGAGTATAGATACACCACTAGAATCTGCACCTGACACTGTCACTGTTAATACACCGGAACGCCGTCGTAGTGGGAGGGTTGTTAAACAACCAGATAGATGGATTGGACTAGGTGAGTCTTCGGACTCTGGACCTGGAGTTCATGAAATCGATCCCTGGACCTATGATGAGGCGGTACAAGATATAGATGCGCCTTCTTGGAAGAAAGCGATGAAATCCGAAATTGAATCTATGGATTCTAATAAAGTCTGGGATCTTGTAGAACCACCAAGCGGCGTGAAGCCAATTGGGTGTAAATGGGTCTACAAGAGAAAGAGAGGATCTGACGGAAAGGTAGAAACCTTTAAAGCTCGGCTTGTTGCGAAAGGCTATACTCAGAAAGAAGGAATCGATTATGAGGAGACCTTTTCGCCGGTAGCCAAGATAAAGTCGATCCGGATTCTCTTATCCATAGCAGCTCATATGGACTATGAGGTGTGGCAAATGGATGTCAAGACAGCTTTCCTAAATGGAAGTCTTGACGAGACGATTTATATGAAGCAACCAAAAGGATTCATTGCTAAGGGGCGAGATCATCTAGTGTGCAAGCTTAATCGATCCATTTATGGATTGAAACAAGCCTCGAGATCGTGGAACCTGCGATTTGATGAAGTGGTCCAATCTTTTGGATTTAATCAAAGCATGGACGAATCGTGTGTGTATTGGAAACGTGATGGAAAGAAGGTGGTGTTTCTCGTGCTTTATGTAGACGACATCCTTCTCATTGGCAACAGTGTGAAGATGTTATCAGACATAAAGGGATGGTTGTCTAGACAATTCGATATGAAAGATTTGGGAGAAGTTGGAAATGTTCTAGGGATCAAAGTTATAAGGGATCGCCGGAATAGAACATTGTACCTATCCCAGCAATCTTACATAGACACGATTCTGGCTCGTTTTAACATGCAAGATTCCAAGAAGGGTGAACTACCCTTCAGTAAAGGAACTTATCTTTCTAAGGAAATGTGTCCTCAAACACAAAAGGAGAAAGATGAAATGAAAGCAGTTCCCTACGCTTCGGCTGTGGGAAGCTTGATGTATGCAATGTTATGCACGAGGCCTGATATCTGCTATGCAGTTGGCGTAGTAGCGAGATATCAGAGTAACCCTGGAAAGGCTCATTGGACTGCCGTAAAGAGCATTTTCAAGTATTTGCGAAATACTAAGGATTATGTTCTGAGTTACGGGGCAGACAATCTGATTCCTTTGGGTTACACAGATTCGGATTTCCAAGCTGATAAGGACCGGCGTAAGTCGACATCAGGTTATGTGTACACTTTGGGAGGTGGAGCCGTATCATGGAAGAGTGTTAAGCAAAAGTGCATTTCGGACTCTACCATGGAAGCTGAATATGTTGCAGCCTCAGAGGCAGCGAAAGAGTCAGTTTGGTTCCTTAATTTCCTCCAGGACTTAGATGTGATTCCGAGTTTGCCCAAGGCTATGACAATTTATTGTGATAATAGCGGTGCAGTGGCAAACAGTAAGGAACCACGGTCCCATAGTGCTACGAAACACATAGAGCGCAAGTACCACCTGATTCGAGACATCGTCAAGAGGGGGGATGCAGTAGTCACCAAGATAGCTTCGGAGGACAACCTAGCGGACCCTTTCACCAAGATACTTCATAAGGAAGTATATTTCAAGCACTTGGAGGGTTTGGGAGTCAGAAGTTTGGAAGATAAGACTAGACCTTAGTATAAGTGGGAGATTGTTGGAGTAGTATACTTAATGTCTAGATTTGAGTATTCTGAACTCCTTGTACACTTTCATTTACCTATTAATAATGAACATTCATTTGCTTTTAATTATTGTTAATTAAATATATGCAAATTATAGTCCTGGATTATATACGTTGTAGTTAGTATGGTGTGCGACGTCACACAGAAGATCAAACTATCGGTTACTCGTATTTAATCAAACAGTTGCTCACGACCTAGATGGACACGGACCAATCCATCGGTATAGTCGTTGTGTGAGAGAGAAAATAATTTGTCTTAATTATTTTATCACACTTGTACACTTGGTGTATTGAGCGGATCAAATGAGACTCATCAATTAGGTTTGCTCGGCGATAATTGATTTGAGACTCAGTGTATTTTATTCTTAATCCCCGATACAATTGCGGGTGTGTATATTTAATATATGTGACTTTGATTTTCCAAAGGAATTAACCGATTTAATTATTGGGTTAATTACCGGTTAAGTTGGGTCACTATATTTTATATATGGCATGCCGTGAATTCTTGAAGGGACAGTGTATCCCGGAAGGGTTAATAATATCCCCGAGATGAGCTCATAAGGATTTATTATGTAAACCTCGCGAGTGGATTTGTTCCCGCATAATAAATAAGGTTGAGTGGTACTATTATCGGATAAAAGAGATGAATAAATTTATTAAGCAATAAATAAATTTTATTCATGGATATTTAAATCTTAAATACACGGAATAAATAATACTACCGGAGAAATATTATTTGGATATAATATGGTTTAATAATGGGAGTGCAATTAATTTATATAGTGGAAAATAAATTAATTAATATTAATGGGAGATTAATAGATTTGGGCTTGGGCTCAATTTAATCATTAATATTGGAAGCCCAATATTCCACCTCCTTTAGATCCCCTACGTAGCCTATAAAAGCACTACATGGTCTTCTCTATTCTCATAAGTTGAAGATCATAATTCTTCTAGAGAGAGAAAGTAGAGAGAGAAGTAGATCCATAGAGCTTGGAGGATCGTCGCCCACCCGACGTTCAAGCTAGTGCAAGGAATACGTGGGAAGATTCAAAGGTCATCTTGATTTCGTTTCTCCGAACAACGAATCGAAAGGTAAAAATCTAAACGCCCTTGATTTTATTCGATTTGGTTTATCGAGAATACCGTAGAACGAAGATCCGAGGATCGATTCCCGGAACGAGGGTCGAGCCGGGCGGTGGTAGTCGAACTACCGGACCGCCGGCGGCTCGTGGATCCCACGAGGGGATCGAGCACGGAAGTCCTCGGCTGGGAGCCGAGGATCGATCGGACCCCTACGGGGCCGATCGCTGGGAGCTGCGGGGTTACCCGCAGCGGGTCGCTGGGGACGAGCCCCAGCCGTGCGAGCAGCGGATCAACGGATCCGCTGCGGGGATGCCGTGAGGCATCCCGTGCGATCGCTGGGAGCGATCGCGGGTTCCCGCGGGGGTGCGGTTGGGCGCGCACGCGTCTTCGTGCGCGTCGTGCGTTCGGTCGAGCCCCGGCTTGCGTGGACTCGTGATTTCTCCGGCAATCGAGGTTTTTGATCGGGTTATTATTTTCCGCAAATTTTAATAGCCCGGGATATCAAATTCCAACACATCAGTCGATGGACACTGCCGAGGATATGTTGTACAACCTCAAGGAAATGTTTGGAGAGCAAGATCGTGCGGCAAGGCAAGAGGCCATGAGAGTCCTTATGACAACTACTCAGTCTGAAGGAACGCCCGTAGGGGAGCACGTTCTTAAGATGATGAGTCTGTTGAATGAACTTGAGATCCTAGGAGCTCAAATTGATGCTGAGACGCAAGTCGACATCATACTCCAGACTCTGACCCCTAGTTTTGAGCAGTTTCGCATGAGCTATAATATGGGTAAACTATTTTATACTCTTGCGCAACTCCTGACTGAACTAAAGGCGGCAGAGGGGATCTACAAGAAGGGCAAGTCTCAAGCACTTGTAGCTACCAAGTCCAAAAGCTTGAAAGCTGTTGGAGGTAGGAACAAGAAAAGGAAGCAAGCCTGGAAACCCAGTGGTGCCAAGAGTAGTCGACCACGAGTGGGGGCTGCAAAGCCAAAGGGCAAGTGCTTCCGATGCAATAAGTCTGGACACTGGAAGTCTGAATGTCCTCTCAAAGGTACGAATTTTTCTTTAGTCGTAAAAACATAGTCAGCGGTATTATCTACCAGAATTCTGGTGTGTAGATATGGAACCACTGACGGTATGTGCATTTTGAATGCAGGGGTTCCAGAAAACCCGGCGACTTAGAGAAGAAGAGTTCGAGTCTACACGGGCAAAAGCTGTAGAGGAGACAGCGGTTTCGGTGGAAGACATTTATCTGCTTTAGTAGTTAAATAGGATTTCATTTCAAGTTTATTGCATTATGTACCCTTTATTTTAGAAAGAACGTTTTGTTCTGGATTTCTATTATTTATGAATGGATATTTTATTTCTTTAATCATGTTGATGATTTTGATAAGAAATAATGGTATTATCTATTCTGGTACATTAGGTAGCAATAATGTGAATGATGAATCCTTAGTCTACCACGATGCAACAAACCGTTTATAACTTGTTTTACTTATTAGATATATTTCTTGTTAAATCATTATACTTGTGAATTCTTATACTTAGTAGTATTTATTCAAATATGATTCAAAAGGTCGAAATTGATTTGATCAATTATAGTTGAAGTAATGGACCTTCCGACCTAAGAATTAAATTTGGAAGATAATACAACTAAGCATGCCTTTCTGTTTAGAGAGTAGAATTCGGACAAGTATTGAGAATGATCAATGATATATGCAGTCATATGTGTAAGATGCGAGTTATTCTTTAAGAATACTCGAAGATGGATTAGAATGCTTGATGTGCCATACAAGCAAAGTGTTATTAAGTCACAAAGCAATTATGGGGAACCTTCAAAGTATATCCATTGGAAGCCTGGGACTTAGTCGCGGAGGCCATCACATTACACATAGCATAATCAAAGATTGGGATTAAGTCTCAAATGACTTCACCATACACTTACGTGTAGAAATGGTGTGTCGGCAATAAGAAATAGGAATCTAATAGTAAAATAACAAGTTGTTCGGAACTACCTATGTTCTGTGGATATTTCTAGAGACAACGGCACATTCAATGTGGTTGTAAGATATCCTAGGTGAACAAAAGGATTGTGTTCTATAGTACTATGAACCAGAAGGACATTTCGTCCGGTTCTTAGAGGAAGACTATTAGATGAATCACAAAGCCCGAACTGATGTAATACCTTGGAATGAGAAAAAGGACAAAGACTAGGAACCAGCCAAACCGAGTAGTAGTTCACCACTAAACTGCACCTACTGTTATTACTATTATACACCGGGACGCCGTTGCAGTGGGAGGTTGTTGAACAACCAGAGATGATCATAAGACTAGAAGAGTTTTGAACTCTGGATCTAGTAGAGATGAAATCGATCTCTAGCTCTGCATAAGGGGCTGTACAAATCTAAATGTGCCTACTTGGATAGCAATAAGTATTATTGTTAAGAGGCAAGATCATTTAGGAGTACAAGCTTAGTAAATCCGTTTATGGATTGAAACAAAGCTATAAATCGTGGAACTTGCGAATTGATGGGATAGTCCATTTGATGGATTCATTAAAAGGCATAGACGAAAGGTGTATTGGAGATGTAATGGAAACAAGGTGGTGTTTCTCGGAGATTTTATGTAGAGAACATTTTATCATTGGCAACAATGTAAAGATGTTGTCAGACATAAGATTATGGTTGTCTAAATAAATCAGGATATAAGATTGAGTAGAAGTTAGAGCATGTTCTTAAGATCTTTTGATCTAAGAATAAGAACATTGTACTTCTCCTAGATATCTTATACGATTATGGTTTGTTTTAAACATGCATAATTCTGAGAAAGGTTGTTGCCTTTCAGAAACAGAACACATCTGTCTAAAGGTATGTGTTTCGAACACATAAATGAGATAGATGATACAAAGCAGTTTCCTACACCTTGTGTGGAAAGCTTAATGAATGCAAATGTTGAAAACAAGAACCTGATATCAACTATGCGGTTTGCGTAGTGCGAGGATATCAAAGTAATCTGGACAAGAGATATTTGAATGCTGTAAAAGTACTTGGATGTACTAGATTAAGCAAGACGAAATCTTCTTTGATTACAAATTCTCAGATCTCAAATCAGAGAAGGACCAGTGTAAGTCGATATCAGGCTATGTGTTCACTTTTAGAAAGAGGTGGAACCATGAAATGAAAGAGTGATAAGCAGAAAGCTTCTCAGACTCTCTCATAACCGAATAGCAGCCTCAGAGGCAGCGGAAGTTTTTGGTTAGGTTCCGGGATAACCTCTAAGACTTGGATATGACTCTTGGTTTACCAAAGGCTATTGTATAGCGGTGCATGATAAACTGGAAGAAGTCATAAGTCAAAAAGTGATGTTAACACATAGAGCAAGTACCACCTGATACGAGTCATCGTCGAGGGAGACGACGCAGTAGTCACCAAGATAACTTCAGAGCGGCAACCTAGAGTGCTCATTCACATAGTACTTCTTGGAAGTACAACTTAAGCACGTGATGAGTATGGGAGTCGGGAGTTTGGAGGAAATGACTAGACCTTAGTACAAGTGGGAGATTGTTGGAGTTGTGTACTTAATGTCTAGATTTAAGTATCGGTAAACTCCCGGTCATAGCATTTAACCTAGTTAAATAAATAAACAATTATTTGCATTTAATTATTATTAATTAAATTATGCAAAATCATAGTCCTGGATTTTATACGTTGTAGTTAGTATGGTGTGTATGGACACACAGAAGATAATACTATCGGTTACTCGTATTTAATCAAACAGTTGCTCACGACCTAGATGGACACGGACCAATCCATCGGTATAGTCGTTGTGTGAGAGAGAAAATAATTTATCTTAATTATTTTATCACACTTGTACACTTGGTGTATTGGGCGGATCGCTTGAGATTTATCAATTAGGATTGCCTTTGATAATTGATTTAAATCTCAGAGTATTTTATTCTTAATCCCCGATACTATTGCGGGTGTGTATATTTAATATAAGAGACTTTGATTTTCCAAAGGAATTAACCGATTTAATTATTGGGTTAATTACCGGTAAAATTGGGTCGCTATATTTTACATATGACATGCCGTGAATACTTGACGAGAAAGTGTATCCCGGAAGGGTTGATAATATCCCCGAGATGAGTTCATAAGGAATTATTGTGTAAACCTCATGAGTGGATTTGTTCCGCACAATAATTAAGGTTGAATGGTACTATTCTCGGATGTAAGAGATGAATAAATTAATTAACAATAAATTAATTTTATTCATGGATATTTAAATCTTAAATACACGGAATAAATAATACTACCGGAGAAATATTATTTGATATAATATGGTTTAATATTGGGAGTGCAATTAATTTATATAGTGGAAAATAAATTAATTAATATTGATAAGGATTAATATGTTGGAGTTGTGTACTTAATGTCTAGATTTAAGTATCGGTAAACTCCCGGTCATAGCATTTAACCTATTTAATTAATAAACAATTATTTGCATTTAATTATTATTAATTAATTATGCAAAATATAGTCCTGGATTTTATACGTTGTAGTTAGTATGGTGTGCATGGGCGCACAGAAGATCATACTATCGGTTACTCATATTTAATCGAACAGTTGCTCACGACCTAGATGGACATGGACCAATCCATCGGTATAGTCGTTGTGTGAGAGAGAAAATAATTTATCTTAATTATTTTATCACACTTGTACACTTGGTGTATTGGGCGGATCGCTTGAGATTTATTGATTATGATTGCCTTGGATAATCAATTTAAATCTCAGAGTATTTTATTCTTAATCCCCGATACTATTGCGGGTGTATATATTTAATATTAGAGACTTTGATTTTCCAAAGGAATTAACCGATTTAATTATTGGGTTAATTACCGGTTAAGTTGGGTCGCTATATTTTATATATGACATGCCGTGAATACTTGACGGGAAAGTGTATCCCGGAAGGGTTGATAATATCCCCGAGATGAGTTCATAAGGAATTATTGTGTAAACCTCTGTTGGGATTTGCGCCCAATTCCGTCTACAAGAAACGATAAACAAACACGAACGAAAAATAAACGAGAATAAAAGAACACAAGAATTTATAGTGGTTCACCCAAATAGGCTACGTCCACTCTCGCCGCTGCAGATCTTTCACTAGAATAATAATAGACGACTCCGGGAGTTTACAAACGCACACACACGTATCACAGTATTCTCGCTCTCGTCTATTCTATCTCTCTAGTATTCTCTCGATGATGCTATCATACTAATTACATTGTTGGAGACCCTCTTATATAGGCTTAGACATATAAGAAACCCTAATAGTAATTAAGGTAGGAGTCCACGCCGAAAAGGACACGAAATCCGCAAAACTTGGCGAACAAGAAAAATCCCGTCGCCAGGAATCCGCAAAACGGCGCCCGCCGTTTTGCCTTCGGCGCCCGCCGAAATGGCCAAAACCCGATCTGCCCAAATTTCCTGATTTCGGCGCCCGCTGAAACCTTTCGGCGCCCGCTGAAACCTTTTCGGCGCCCGCTGGCTGGCTCCGGCGCCCGCTGGCTGTAGTCTGGCACCCGCCAGCCTACTTGGCACCTGCTGACCCTTCCAACTTCGTTTTTCGTCCTTTTTCGTCCTCGATTTCGACTCCACATCCCAACAATCTCCCACTTGGAGGCGAAACTCGATCACCTCCCACTGCAGCGGCATCCTCGATCCTCACCAACATCGCCCAGTCGAAGTTTCCAACAACTTCGACGCATCACGACTCCTCAGGACCTTCAAACCTTTCTTCACGTTTCCATCCCCGTTAATCTTCTCATCACCTCGCAACTCACTTTCGGTCCTCCGAAACCGCAACATTGAAACCAAGCTTCTCAAAGCTCCCAATCGTCGCTTCCCCGAATTGCTTGTGAACCGGCTAACTCCCACTGTATGGACAACGTCGGCATTCGCATGCCCGTCGTCTATCCCCGACGACCTTTTTCGAAATCCTCCAACATTCTCATTGCTAGCCTCACGATTCCCTTGCATACTCCTCTCCGTTTCCAGAATCCTAATCACCGGACTCTCTCTAAAACGATCCCCAGAGATGCACTCAAATCGTCTAACAACTCCCACCGCATGGGAAATGTAGGACTTTTCATCAATGCAATTCGAAATTTTCATAAGACTTCCTCCAGCAGAGTCGCAAGGAAACTTACCCGAATGCATTACCTCGTCTCTTACCAACGAGTCACACCTTGACAATAACGAGTTCATCTCGTTTTTCATTGTCCTATTGCTCGCATTTTCAGCCAACATTGCTACGTCATCTCGCTTTGAAAGCATATGATTGAACATCGAGACCTCCTCCGGTTGGTCTACATGGGCCATATCTACCGGAACATCTCCCAAATCATATCTCAGCTCTCCATCTTCCGATTCTCTCTCGGCTACCGAGAATCGTACTCTTCTCTGCTTCTCGAGACACGGACTTCGATCCATATGAGGTTCCTCCGAACTCACTTTTGGTTGCAACCTTCTTTCGCTCATATGACCCAGCCCACAATGATCAGGCTCATTGGTGTCGTCGGCCACACCAATATCACGACCACAAGTCCTAGTGTAAAGGGTACTCGTCCTTCGACCACGAGCAATAACAATCGCACCCTTTGACACCTTCCAAGACCCCTTCTCGAACGTAACTTTGTGTCCACCCATCTCAAGCTGGCTAATCGAGATCAAATTCCTCCACAGCTTCGGCACACACCTTACATTCGACAGCTTCAACGTCTGCCCAAACGACGTTTTTAATCTCACGTTACCAACTGATGGAGTTGTATTCTAAATGTCTAGTTTAGTGCAAATACGGAACTCCTTATCTATACCTTAATTCGAGATATGATTCAAGCATGATTGCATTTAATGCAATAGTCCTTGATGTATACGTTGTAGACAGTATGGCGTGAGGAGACACGCGGAAGATCATACTGTCGGTTACTCGTATACTATCGAACAGTAGCTCACGACTTAGATGGACAGGGACAATCCATCGGTACGTCGTAGTGTGACTGGTAGATAGTCGGTCTTGACGATCATGTTACACTCGTACACTTGGTGTATTGAGCAGGACCACGGGAGGGCGTTCGATTTATACTAATCGGAGTAATCGAACTAGACCTCAGATATTACGGATATATGAGTTCCTAATCCCTATATAATTATAGGTGCGTGTGTCCAATGCTCGATTCTTTAATGTGCCAATGAGTGAGACTAATTGATTAGTCGAGATCCTCGGTATATTGGGAATCGGAATTCTACACTCGGCATGCTATAGATTATAGACAGGAAACCGTGTCCCATTTATTGGGTTGATGATGTCCCCGAGATGAGCTCATAAAGTTTATCATGTAAACCCTGCAGGTGGATTCGTTCCACATGATAATAAGGTTGAGTGGTACTAGTCTCGGATAACAAGAAACGAATTAATTTAATTATTAGTAATTAAAGTTAATTCGTGGACATACGATATCTTAAACACGGGGAAAGTCGTATATGTAATTTCGGCGGAAATATTATTGGTAAAATAATATAGATTAATTAATTGGGAATTCAATTATAATTTTATAGTGGAATTAATTATAATTAAAATTGGATTTAATTAAAGGTTTTCTTTTAAGGACACCGGTTTAATTAAATTACAATTTAGCCTAATTAATTAATTGTCCTAAGGTCCCTAGTGTGGCCTATATAAACCCCTCAATCTCTCTTCTCCTAACCTAAGTTTCGCCGCTATAATTAATTCTGCGGAGAAAAATAAATTGTTAGCGCAATTATTTTCTTCTCTGCTTAATTAATTTAGATTAGCGCTGATATAATTTTTCTGTAGAAATTAATTGCTAGCGCAATTATATTTCTGAGACAGAAATTTATTCTGTAGAAATTAATTTGCTAGCGCAAATATATTTCTGGAGACAGAATAAAAATCTCACCGTGGGTTTGAGAGAGAAGAAGAAGAGAAGACTCCGGTGGATCGTTGCCCACACAACGTCCGGCGTCGAGGGCTAGGATACACACTAGAAGATCTCAGGGTGTTCGCCTATTCGGCTTCTCCGAATCACGCATCAAAGGTATAAGAAATCGAAACCCTATTTCCGCTATTATTCGATTTCTTTCTCGTTGAAAATACATCGGATGTAAGATCGGGTTCCGGATCTCGTGGATCGTACTCCTCGATTACTGGGGGTTCTAGGACCTCCGGATCGGTAGTCGGAAGAGGAAAAACGACCCGGAAACGAGCCCGGAACAGCAGGTCGCGCTGCTGTTCGCGTGACAAACGGCGACCGCCGTTTCGCTGATTTTCGGGCAGCGGCTGCTGCATGAGGTAGATCAGCTCCGGTTTGCGCGGTTGTCCTTCGGGGCAATGGCTGGGCGTGAATCGGGACACGGGGTGTTACGTGAACGGAGTAACGGACCTGGAGGTCGACTAGGAGCGTTCGGATGTTCGAGTGATCGAACGAACGCATCCCGGGTAGTCGATTTCCAACAATTGGTATCAGAGCGAGGTTTTGTCGATTCGTTGTATTTTTGCGAGATTTGTTTTGCAGGTTCGAACCCGGTTATTATGGCCAACGTTGTGATTGTATGTTGTGCTTTAATTTGTGGTTTTTGATTAAACTCTCGGGCTTGTCGAGATTGTTTTTGTTTTGGAAAAACGATGCTTGTTTGTAATAGATAAAAACGACGGGTTGAGTCGTTAGGTTTATTTATTTTCGTTGTATCCGGGACATGTATAGGGTCGATCACCTTATATAGGATCGATGCCGGATTTAGTAAGTTTATTCTTGTATTTTTTCTTACTAATTTTGGTGGATCGAGACGAGATCAAAACCCGGAGAAACGAGGATCGAGGAGAGCGAATCGGCAACGGGCAGCCATCGAACACACCCCGTGTTCGCGACGGGCAGCAGCGGGGCTGGGGTTCGTTCGACCCCACGGACGACTCAACGAGGCTCGAGACGAGGCTCCAGTGGGAGGAGTTCGTCTTTTAACCCTCGAGCGAGTCGGTGGTGGACCGAGATCGAGACGAGCAACGAGATGAAGTTCCAAGAGACGTGCATTGGAAAATATTTAAGGCCATAATAATCGGGGCCACGTTAATTGCTTTTTATGTGATTTACGTGTTTATTATTATGCTTAAATTATTTATGCATGTTATCCCTTATCGTAAAATACTAAGTGGGAGAGGGATTGGAAACAATCCCGCGGTCTCCATTCTCTGTTTTGAATGTGATGTGTATTGACTTACGAGTTGGCTTTAGTGTCATCCTCCCTATCGGATAAAGTCGACACACGGATATCACTAGATCAAAATTCGAATTTAAAATCCACTTATAAAATTGAACAATTGTATTTCTCAAAAGCAATGCCTAATCTGTCATTCAAAGACTAATTTCAACTCGACTCATTCTCACCCCGGGGAGTGGAATGGAGCCAAAGCGCTTGGTTATGTCGATGACACAGATTAGAGACTTTCGAGTCATTCGATGACTAGATCGATTGTCTGGTTGGCTCCCTCACTTTGTGAGAGATAGGGCTCAATTGCATGATTGATCGCTGGTTAGAAACTTCGAGTTTCACTTACGAGATATCAAGCTTGGATTAATAAATTGTGAAATTTAATAAATGTAAGAATCAATTAACAAAGTTGTTTGTTTTAGTAAACGTCCACACTATCGTGGCTTGCTAAATGGAAACGGTACTTTGGGTTAATTAAGATTCTATGACATTTAAATAAGTGAGATTCAATTAATAAAGTTGTTTGTTTTAGTAAACGTCCACAAGAACGTGGCTTGCTAAATGGAAACGGAACTTTGGGATTAATTGAGGCTCGACAGTTATAGAAAGTCGTGGAGGACCGCATGTCAACGTAAACGTCCACAAGAACGTGGCTTGCGGTGGACATGTGGTTCCCGAGCGGTGAACTCAGTACTGAGAAATGGTACACACTTAGGTATGCTTTATAGTATCCTCCCCATCGGAGTCACTGCTATGATGATGTACGACCGAAGTAAAAATCCAATCATAAAATCATTTGGACTGGTAAACGTCCACAAGAACGTGGCTTGCTATGTCTGATGGGATTTTGGAAATGATTGGTAGTTTAATGATATCACTTGAGGGAAATGATATCGAATTAAACTCATTGTTTGTTTTATATGGTATTATTCCCATTAAAAGTCAACAAACTCACTGACCCTGATTGTATGGATTGGATATGAAACTTGGACATTGTCCTAACTGCAGAGGAGTACAAATATGTACTCCAAGTCAATTGACCTGCTGAACCAAATGATGTTTCCACTACTGAGGAAAGGAAGCTCATTGGAAATGGATCAAGGCTATGAGATGACGCGGAGCAACATTATGACTTTCATGTCAAATGTGCTGCGACATCGGGATCATGCCATGACCATTACCTATGATATGATGCTTAACCTCAAGAAGTTTTTGGTTATCAGGACAGGACAGCTGGGCAAAGTGAAATGAGGCAACTCATGACGGACAT
Source organism: Euphrasia confusa (assembly GCA_954870475.1). Classification (NCBI taxonomy): domain Eukaryota; kingdom Viridiplantae; phylum Streptophyta; class Magnoliopsida; order Lamiales; family Orobanchaceae; genus Euphrasia; species Euphrasia confusa. The sequence goes on along the minus strand of OX940957.1, from coordinate 9,439,584 downwards.
CATGTCGGAAAGAACGCCCGTGAGGGATCACGTTCTTAGAATGATGGGCTATCTTAATGAGATAGAGATTCTGGGAACAATTATCAATGGGGTAACCCAGGTTGATTTTGTGCTCCAGTCTCTGCCGAGAAGTTTTGAGCAATTCCGCCTGAACTATAATATGAATAAGGGGTCTTACTCATTGGCGGAGCTCCTGATTGAACTTCTAGCGGCTGAGAGAATCTTTAAGGGTCCTCAAAACACTTATGGCTGAGAAATTGACTCTTCCTAGGCCTTCGGGCGGCAAAAGGAAGAAGAAGCAAATACGCAAACCCAGTGGGCCTAATATATCTGGACCACGGAATGGGACAAGCAAGCCCAAGGGGCAAGTGCTTCCGTTGTAAGCAGTTCGGATACTGGGAGTTTGATTGTCCTCTCAAAGCAACTAGCAGTTAACTTCTCCTTAGTCACCGAAACATGTTTAGTAGGTGTTATCTACCAGTACCTGGTGTGTGGATACGGAAACCACTAATCATGTCTGCACCTAAATGCGGGGGTTTCAGGAAACCCGGAGACTTAGAAAGGAAGAAGTTATAACCTACATGGGCAATAATGTTAAGGTAACGGCCGTTGCAGTGGGAGATGTTAAATGGTTTTAAACTGTAGGATTTTAGTTCTAATAAATTGCTTTTATGTGCCGGCATTTAGAAAGAAATTTCATTTCGGATTTCTAAATTGGCTTAGAATGGATATTCCGTTTCTTCTGATAGTTTCATACTTTTCAGAGTAGGAAACGGGGATATTATCTATTTTGGTACATTGATAGACAATTTAATACTAAATCCGTGTTCTTCCACGATGCAACTCACCGGAGAAAATAACACATTGTCGAACCCCAATAAGAGTAAAGATCCTTCTAGGATGAATCAAATGTACTTATGGAATCTTAGGCTAAATCATTTTAACTTAAGTACGATTCAAAAGGATGAAAGCTGATGGACCACTCAGCTAGGTTGAAGGAAAGGACCTTCCAATCTTCGAATCATACTTGGAAGTGAAAATGACCAAGCAACCCTTTATGGTTAAAGGGAAAAGATCCAAGAAAGTACTAGAGTTGATTCGCTCTGATATGTGCAGACCTCTTTGAGGAGTAAGGCATACTTATCAGAAAATGGGATTAACTCCCAACAGACTACACCATTTATGCCTCGGCAAAATAATGTGTTGTAAAGAAGGAATAGGACTCTTATAGATATGGGAAAGTAGAAAATGAGTTATTCGGAGTTACCTAATTCGGTTTTGGGATATGCCTTGGAAACAGCGGCGTTTATCCTGAACTTGATTCCTTTGGAAACTTGTACAGATATTCGGCTGTTTATAGGATACCCTAAGAAAACGAATTGAGATATGTAATATAGTCCAAAGGACCAGGTATTCGTTGATTGCATCAACGTTCGGTTCTTAGACATGGACTATATATGCAAGAATCACAAGCCCAAGAGTAGAGTAATACTTAATGTGCTTAGAGGGACTGATCAAGACTTAGAACCAGCCTAACTGAGTAGTTCACTACTATAATCTTTAGTCACTAAAGATACACCGGAGTGTCGTCGTAGTGGGAGGGTTGTTAGACAACCCAACAGGTTCATGTTTATAGGTGAGTCTTCGGACTTGTTACCTGGAGAACATGAAGCCGAACCCTGGATCTATGACGAGACGCTGAAAGATCAAGATGCTCAGTCTTGGCAAAAGTCGATCCGGATTCTTTTGTCTTCACATGGAAGATGGAAGTCAAGACAGATTTCCTAAATCGAAGTCTTGACGGGGCCATCTGTGTGGGACAGCCAGAGAGATTCATCGAAAAGAGCCAAGAGCATTCGGTAAGCAAGCTTAATCAATCTTAGGATTGAAGGAAGCTTCAAGATCTTGGACACATGCGGACCTATGAGAAAATCCATTTCATGGATTCATTCAAGGCATATTTAGGTCCTGAGTGTAATAAAGAAGTGGCAAAAAAGATGTGGTGTTTTCTCATTCTTTATGTAGACGACATCCTTCTAAATTGGCAACAATATGAAAGATGTTATCGGACATAAAGGGATGGTTGTCCGAGTAATTCAATGTAAGAGACTTAGGAGAAGTTGGGAATGTTCTTGGGATCAAAGTAATAAATGATCGCCAGAAAAGAACATAGAACTTATCTCGAGCCTCATACATAAATACAATTCTTACTCGTTGCAGCATACAGAATTCCAAGAAAGGTCTTCACCTTTTAGATGTGGAATTCGTCTATCTAAAGTTTTGTGTCCAACACAATAAAGGAGATAGATGAAGAGTAAGCAGTTCCCTGCACCTTAATGGTGGGAAGCTTAATGTATGTAATGCTATGCACGAGACTGATATCTACTATGCCGTGGGCATGGTGGTGAGATATCATTGTAATCCTGGAAAGGATCACTCGACTGATGTAAAGAACATGTTTAGGTTCCTGCAGAGGACCAGGAATTATGTTCTGAGTTACAAAGCAGTCAAGTTGTTTCCTTTGGATTACATAGAATTGGATTTCCAAATCAAACAGGGACAGTCGAAAGTCGAAGTCAGGCTATGTGTTCTCACTGTGAAGTGGAGCAGTCACATGGAAGAATGTAAAGCAGCAATGCATTACGGATTCTACCATGGAAATTGAAAGGATAACAGCCTCTGAGGCAGTTAAAAGGTCAGTGTGGCTCCAGAACTTCCTGAGGGACTTAGATGTGGTTTCTAGTTTACCCAAAGCTATTTTGAATAGCGGGGTATTGGCAAACTTGAAATACCACGAGTCCACAGTGGGAGATAACACATAGAGCGCAAGTACCACCTGATTCGAGAGATCGTCTAGTAAGACGATGCAGTTGTCACCTAGATAGCATCAAGAGGATTGCCTGGTAAACCCGTTCACAGAGGCACTTCCAGCGAAAGCGTTGGGTAGGCGTGATGAGGTTATGGGAATCTGATGTTTGGGAGAGGGCGACTAGACTTTTAGTATAAGTGGGAGATTGATGGAGTTGTATTCTAAATGTCTAGTTTAGTGCAAATACGGAACTCCTTATCTATACCTTAATTCGAGATATGATTCAAGCATGATTGCATTTAATGCAATAGTCCTTGATGTATACGTTGTAGACAGTATGGCGTGAGGAGACACGCGGAAGATCATACTGTCGGTTACTCGTATACTATCGAACAGTAGCTCACGACTTAGATGGACAGGGACAATCCATCGGTACGTCGTAGTGTGACTGGTAGATAGTCGGTCTTGACTATCATGTTACACTCGTACACTTGGTGTATTGAGCAGGACCACGGGAGGGCGTTCGATTTATACTAATCGGAGTAATCGAACTAGACCTCAGATATTACGGATATATGAGTTCCTAATCCCTATATAATTATAGGTGCGTGTGTCCAATGCTCGATTCTTTAATGTGCCAATGAGTGAGACTAATTGATTAGTCGAGATCCTCGGTATATTGGGAATCGGAATTCTACACTCGGCATGCTATAGATTATAGACAGGAAACCGTGTCCCATTTATTGGGTTGATGATGTCCCCGAGATGAGCTCATAAAGTTTATCATGTAAACCCTGCAGGTGGATTCGTTCCACATGATAATAAGGTTGAGTGGTACTAGTCTCGGATAACAAGAAACGAATTAATTTAATTATTAGTAATTAAAGTTAATTCGTGGACATACGATATCTTAAACACGGGGAAAGTCGTATATGTAATTTCGGCGGAAATATTATTGGTAAAATAATATAGATTAATTAATTGGGAATTCAATTATAATTTTATAGTGGAATTAATTATAATTAAAATTGGATTTAATTAAAGGTTTTCTTTTAAGGACACCGGTTTAATTAAATTACAATTTAGCCTAATTAATTAATTGTCCTAAGGTCCCTAGTGTGGCCTATATAAACCCCTCAATCTCTCTTCTCCTAACCTAAGTTTCGCCGCTATAATTAATTCTGCGGAGAAAAATAAATTGTTAGCGCAATTATTTTCTTCTCTGCTTAATTAATTTAGATTAGCGCTGATATAATTTTTCTGTAGAAATTAATTGCTAGCGCAATTATATTTCTGAGACAGAAATTTATTCTGTAGAAATTAATTTGCTAGCGCAAATATATTTCTGGAGACAGAATAAAAATCTCACCGTGGGTTTGAGAGAGAAGAAGAAGAGAAGACTCCGGTGGATCGTTGCCCACACAACGTCCGGCGTCGAGGGCTAGGATACACACTAGAAGATCTCAGGGTGTTCGCCTATTCGGCTTCTCCGAATCACGCATCAAAGGTATAAGAAATCGAAACCCTATTTCCGCTATTATTCGATTTCTTTCTCGTTGAAAATACATCGGATGTAAGATCGGGTTCCGGATCTCGTGGATCGTACTCCTCGATTACTGGGGGTTCTAGGACCTCCGGATCGGTAGTCGGAAGAGGAAAAACGACCCGGAAACGAGCCCGGAACAGCAGGTCGCGCTGCTGTTCGCGTGACAAACGGCGACCGCCGTTTTGCTGATTTTCGGGCAGCGGCTGCTGCCTGAGGTAGATCAGCTCCGGTTTGCACGGTTGTCCTTCGGGGCAATGGCTGGGCGTGAATCGGGACACGGGGTGTTACGTGAACGGAGTAACGGACCTGGAGGTCGACTAGGAGCGTTCGGATGTTCGAGTGATCGAACGAACGCATCCCGGGTAGTCGATTTCCAACACCAACACCCACGATGCCCAAGGTCTTTCCATCCCCGAGATGAACCTTACCGTGATCTCCGTCAACGAAATCCTCCATGCATTCACGTCTCGTCGTTGTGTGAAACGATGCTCCCGAGTCAAGCACCCAAGAGTCTCCGAGAGGCTCAGAAGATGTTAGCAAGACATCTCCACTCTCGTCTTTTTCCGTCACCGCATTTGTCCTGCCTCCGATCCCCGAAAGCTCTCCACAATGCCTCTTTAAGTGACCGAGTTTTCTGCAATTCCAGCACTTGAATTGCTTCTTCTTTCGGTTGCTCGAACTCACCCTTCCGCTGCGTTTAGAATCCCAATAGCGATGCTCACATCGGCTCATAGACATGGCCGACGTAGTCGAAGTAGATGCTTCCCCGAAATCCCTTCTCCGAACTCCCTCGGCAAGGACGCGGTCCCTCACATCTTCAAGCTTCAACTTCTCACCTCCCATGGAATCACACAACGCCTTTCTTATTGGTTCCCAGCTAATCGGTAGCGATGGCAATAAGGTCAGGGCCAGAACTTCATCATCAACCTCGATCTCAAACGAAACCACTTCTTTGACAATCGAGTTGAACTCGTTCACGTGAGTCGCAACCACACCATCGTTTTCCATCTTCAAATGGAATAACCTATGCAACAGCGCCGCTTTGTTCTTCACCGATGGCTTCTCATACAGCTCGGACAACATCTTCATCATCCCCGCGGTTGTCTTCTCCTTCATCACCTTCTTCGCGATGTTTTCCGACAACGTCAAACGGATAATTCCGAGTACTTGTCGATCAAGGACAGCCCAATCCGCCTCGCTCGTCTCCTCCGGCTTCGCGCCATCCAACGAGTGATGAATATTGTTCTCGTCCAAATGGTTCACGATTTCCATCCTCCAAGATGTGAAACCCAAGCCATCAAATCTCGTAACTCCAAAGGTCGTGATGTCTCCCATCGTTTCTTCGATTGCCCAGCTTTTCCAACCAAAGCTCTGATACCAATTGTTGGGATTTGCGCCCAATTCCGTCTACAAGAAACGATAAACAAACACGAACGAAAAATAAACGAGAATAAAAGAACACAAGAATTTATAGTGGTTCACCCAAATAGGCTACGTCCACTCTCGCCGCTGCAGATCTTTCACTAGAATAATAATAGACGACTCCGGGAGTTTACAAACGCACACACACGTATCACAGTATTCTCGCTCTCGTCTATTCTATCTCTCTAGTATTCTCTCGATGATGCTATCATACTAATTACATTGTTGGAGACCCTCTTATATAGGCTTAGACATATAAGAAACCCTAATAGAAATTAAGGTAGGAGTCCACGCCGAAAAGGACACGAAATCCGCGAAACTTGGCGAACAAGAAAAATCCCGTCGCCAGGAATCCGCAAAACGGCGCCCGCCGTTTTGCCTTCGGCGCCCGCCGAAATGGCCAAAACCCGATCTGCCCAAATTTCCTGATTTCGGCGCCCGCTGAAACCTTTCGGCGCCCGCTGAAACCTTTTCGGCGCCCGCTGGCTGGCTCCGGCGCCCGCTGGCTGTAGTCTGGCACCCGCCAGCCTACTTGGCACCTGTTGACCCTTCCAACTTCGTTTTTCGTCCTTTTTCGTCCTCGATTTCGACTCCACATCCCAACAACCTCATGAGTGGATTTGTTCCGCACAATAATTAAGGTTGAATGGTACTAGTCTCGGATACAAGAGATGAATATAATTTATTGAGCAATAAATAAATTTATTCATGGATATTTAAATCTTAAATACACGGAATAAATAATACTACCGGAGAAATATTATTTTATATAATATGGTTTAATATTGGGAGTGCAATTAATTTATATAGTGGAAAATAAATTAATTAATATTGATAAGGATTAATGGACTTGAGCATTGGGCTCAATTTAATCTTCAATATTGGAAGCTCAATATTCCACCTCCTTATGATCCCCTACGTAGCCTATAAAAGCACTACATGGCCTTCATAATTCATAACTAAGAATAAGACAAGAATATCAATAGTTGATAGTTCTAGAGAGTTGAAGGAGATCCATAGGAGTTCGATAGATCGTCGCCCACACGACGTTCGAACGAGGTGCAAGGAATACGTAGGAAGATCGCAAGGTCATCAACATTTAATTCGTTTCTCCATACAACGAATCGAGGTAATATAATCATAAACCCCTCTATGATCATTTGTTCATAATAATTGTGATATATACATGAACAAGACGATCCGGGAAAAACATCGAGACCTAGATACGGGGATCGTTGGATCCCCGTGGGGATCGAACGAGGGGCGGTCGAACCCTAGGGTTTCGACCGCCGGTACCGCGGCCAAAGGGAAGCCCCGGCTGGACGCCGGGGCATGCGATCAACGTGAAGTCGATCGCTGGGGAGTCGCCGTGGGCTGGCGCCACGGCAGACGACCTCCCCGGTCCTCCCTGGCCGGCGGTGGCGCACGAGGAGAAGCCGCGGCTGGAAGCCGCGCCTGGGGGCGATCGAGCCCTAGCTCAATCGGCGGGGGGGACTGCCGCGGGCTGGTGCCGCGGCTGGTGGTGCCCTCCCACCTCCGACGACGGCGGTGAGTCGCCGGACTCACCGCCCAGGGCTGCCGGAGCAGCCCGGCGATCGCGTGCATGCGATCGTGAACCCTAGCGGGGTTCGGCTAGGGTTTCTAGCCGCGGGTTTATCCCGCGGCGACGATACTCTTGTTGAGCCCGGTTCGTTGGCGTTCGTGATCGGTTTCCGGCGATAGGGTTTCGGTCGGGTTATCGGTTCCGCATAATTTTTGATAGCCCGGAACATCGAATCCCAGCATAATAGACTTGGGCTTGGGCTCAATTTAATCATCAATATTGGAAGCCCAATATTCCACCTCCTTTTGATCCCCTACGTAGCCTATAAAAGCACTACATGGCCTTCATAATTAATACACATCATAAGACAAGAATATCATACTTGATATTTCTTGAGAGTTGAAGGAGATCCATAGGAGTTCGATAGATCGTCGCCCACACGACGTTCGGACGAGGTGCAAGGAATACGTAGGAAGATTCGAAGGTCTTCAACGTTTTGATTTCGTTTCTCCGCACAACGAATAGAGGTATAAAATCATAAACTCTCTTCTATGATTTATGTGAATTGTAATTGTGATATATACATGAACGCACGATCCGGGAAAAACGTATGAACTTCGGGGACGGGGATTCGAGATCCCCGGCGAAGATCAAGACGAACCCTCGGCTGGGAGCCGAGGGAGAGGCGGTCGAGCCCTAGGGCTTCGATCGCCGGGAGCGGCTACGCGAAGGGAGCCCCGGCTGGACACCGGGGCGAGCGATCGACCTAGGGTCGATCGCTGGGGACCGTCGCGGCTTCGCGCCGCGGCTGGTGGTTCCCCCTCCCGTTGGTGGTGGCGGTGAGTCGCCGGACTCACTGCCCGGGGCTGCCGGAGCAGCCCCACGCGATCGATTTCGATCGCGAGCCCCGCGGTGGGGCTCGGCTAGGGTTTCGGCCGCGGGTTCATCCCGCGGCGATTCTCCGGTTGAGCTCCGGATACCGTAGTGCTCGTGATCGGTTTCCGGCGATGGGATTTCGGTCGGGGTTATCGGTTCCGCAAATTTTGATACCCCGGGATATCGATTTCCAGCAGAATATATATCTATCTAAAGGGTATGTGTTTCGAACACATGAAGGAGATAGATAAAGACAAAGCAGTTTCCTACACTTCGAGTGTAGAAAGCTTTATAGATGCAATGTTATAAAACGAGAACCTGATATCAACTATGCGGTTTGCATAGTGGGAGGATATCAAAGTAATTTGGACAAGAGATTTTCGGATGCTGTAATAGTACTTGCGAAGTACTGGATTACTAAGCAAGACGAAATCTTCTTGGATTACATGTTCTCAGATCTCAAATCAGAGAAGAACCAGTGTAAGTCGATATCAGGCTATGTGTTATGACGTAGCGGAAGATAAAACAAACAATTAAAACTCGTTGATTCTGAGAATACCCGAGAATTAAAACATCAAAACTTTCGTTGATTCCTAAGAATACCGAAACCTGATAAAACCTTAACTGAGGAACAAACTTTATTTCATCATAAACAACTTATTAATTGAATGAGAAAAACGACATATAAATAAGTACTCAAACCCTAATAAAATAAATTAAAACAATAAATAAAATAATATTAATAGCTTGGGCAAGAAGACACAATCTTTTCCTTATTTGTCTCTGCATCATTCTCCCCCTCTAGGAGAAGGTTCGACCGCGAACCTGAAAATCGAGTACGAAGATGCCAGGATCAAACACCAATCGCCGACAATCCCGAGGGCACAACGCAAGGGCAGCAGCGACACTTTGACGTGGCGTAGGGACAATGGCTAGAAGAACCGGCGCAGGGGCAACAACTTGAGGAAGCGACGATAAGTCAGCGGCAACGACATCGGGATGCAGCGCAAGAACATGAGCATGCGGATATGGTGCAGGGGTAGTATCATCTCTTTTCAGCACAAGAGCAAAAACATGTTGATGTGGTGCAGGGTAACAACACCAAAACTCAGCACAAGTGCCACAGGGATTTCGGAAAAGGGCTCTTCATCATATTTAGGGGGACCATCATACGTGGATGACTCTTCATTCACACATAACGTGTGAGGGTGAGAGAACGGGCAAGTCTCATGACGGGGGCTGGTTGCGCCACACTCAAAGCAGCATACTACGGCCGAGGTCGATGATGACTCCACGCTAACGACGGGGTCGGGGATAGACTGACGACGAGAAGGCATCGTTTCGTCTCTGATACCAACTGACGCAGGGAAGCTATAAACAAACAATTAAATCTCGTTGATTCTAAGAATACCCGAGAATTAAAACATCAAGACTTTCGTTGATTCCGAAGAATACCGAAACCTGATAAAAACCTCAACAGAGGAACAAACTTTATTTCATCATAAACAACTTATTAATTGAATGAGAAAAACGACATATAAATAAGTACTCAAACCCTAATAAAATAAATTAAAACAATAAATAAAATAATATTAATAGCTTGGGCAAGAAGACACAATCTTTTCCTTATTTGTCTCTGCATCATGTTCACTTTTAGAAAGAGGTGGAACCATGAAATGAAATAGTGATAAGCAGGACGCTTCTCAGACTCTCTCATAACCGAATAGCAGCCTCAGAGGCAGCGGAAGTTTTGGTTAGGTTCCGGGATAACCTCTAAGACTTAGATATGACTCTTGGTTTACCAAAGGCTATTGTATAGCGGTGCGTGGTAAACTGGAAGAAGTCATAAGTCAAAAAGTGATGTTAACACATAGAGCAAGTACCACCTGATACGAGTCATCGTCGAGGGAGACGACGCAGTAGTCACCAAGATAACTTCAGAGCGGCAACCTAGAGTGCTCATTCACATAGTACTTCTTGGAAGTACAACTTAAGCACGTGATGAGTATGGGAGTCGGGAGTTTGGAGGAAATGACTAGACCTTAGTACAAGTGGGAGATTGTTGGAGTTATGTACTTAATGTCTAGATTTAAGTAACGGTAAACTCCCGATCATAGCGTTTAATCTATTAAATTAATAAACAATTGTTTGCGTTTAATTATTAATAATTAAATATATGCAAAATATAGTCCTGGATTCTATACGTTGTAGTTAGTATGGTGTGCGGGCCCACACAGAAGATCATACTATCGGTTACTCGTATTTAATCAAACAGTTGCTCACGACCTAGATGGACACGGACCAATCCATCGGTATAGTCGTTGTGTGAGAGAGAAAATAATTTGTCTTAATTATTTTATCACACTTGTACACTTGGTGTATTGGGCGGATCGCTTGAGATTTATCGATTAGGATTGCCTTGAGATAATCGATTCAAGTCTCAGAGTATTTTATTCTTAATCCCCGATATTATTGCGGGTGTGTATATTTAATATATGTGACTTTGATTTTCCAAAGGAATTAACCGATTTAATTATTGGGTTAATTACCGGTTAAGTTGGGTCACTATATTTTATATACGACATGCCGTGAATACTTGACGGGAAAGTGTATCCCGGAAGGGTTGATAATATCCCCGAGATGAGTTCATAAGGAATTATTGTGTAAACCTCATGAGTGGATTCGTTCCGCAATAATTAAGATTGAATGGTACTATTCTCGGATTCAAGAGATGAATAAATTAATTAGCAATAAATTAATTTTATTCATGGATATTTAAATCTTAAATACACGGAATAAATAATACTACCGGAGAAATATTATTTGATATAATATGGTTTAATATTGGGAGTGCAATTAATTTATATAGTGGAAAATAAATTAATTAATATTAACAGAGGATTAATAGATTTGGGTTTGGGCTCAATTTAATCTTTAATATTGGAAGCCCAATATTCCACCTCCTTTAGATCCCCTACGTTGCCTATAAAAGCACTACATGGTCTTCACTTTTTAATAAGACAAGATTATCATACTTGATATTTTAGAGAGTTGAAGAGGATCCATAAGCTTGGAAGATCGTCGCCCACCCGACGTTCAAGCTAGTGCAAGGAATACGTGGGAAGATCGTAAGGTCATCATCTTGATTTCGTTTCTCCGCACAACGAATCGAAAGGTAAAATCATAAAACCCCTCTTATTATTTTATGTGATTTAATTGTCATACGTACATGAACACACGATCCGGAAAAACGTCGAGACCGGGATACGGGGATTCGAGATCCCCGTCGGGATCGAACAAGGGGCGGCCGAACCCTAGGGTTCGATCGCCGGGACCGCGCGACGAGGGACGAGCCCCGGCTGGACGTCGGGGCATGCGATCGACTTCGGTCGATCGCTGGGATGCCGCGGGCTGGCGCCGCGGCGGATCCCAGCCGCCCCTTCGACGGCGGCGTGCGCACGGGGAGCCCCGGCTGAAGCCGGGGCGGGCGATCGAGCTGGGCTCGATCGCGAGGGCAGCCGAGGGCTGGAGCCTCGGCTGGGCGCCCTCCTCCTCGTGTGGCGGTGGCGGTGAGTCGCCGGACTCACCGCCGGCGGGTGCTGGTCGGACAGCCCCGCGGGGATGCACCCCGCATCCCCGGCGATCGCCATGCACGGCGATCGCGAACCCCATGCATGGGGGTTCGGCTAGGGTTTCGCCCTCGCGGCGATTCTCCGGTCGGGCCCCGGTTCTTCGTGGTGTTCGTGATTGGTTTCCGGCGAGAGGATTTCGGTCGGGTTATTATTTTCCGCAAATTTTAATAGCCCGGGATATCGATTTCCAACAAGAAGGACGTCTCGGGAATAGGCACGCTCAGCCTCATATGGGCTACTGTCGTGCTTCTCTGAGGGTTCGCCATAACTCTCGAAAAAACCGACTTCGGGTTCATCACCGTGATCCTCTTGATCGAAGGGACGCGGATCTTCAGCCGTAGCCACGAGCTGGAGTGGCAGCACCTGGCCACGTAGTCCATCGCCGCGCACTGAAGTCGAGCTCGAGATACGTCGTCAAGAAGGACAAGTCCGCTATCCGGACGATGAGCACCAGCAGAGAGATATCAATAGCCTGGAATCAGGCACGTGATTAAGCAGGTGAATCACTCCATTGTATTCTAGGTAAGCAACTCTATCTATTTGTACTTTGATGTAGTGGTGGTAATCAAATATTGTATATGCTATGTACGGTATAATTTATGTGTGTGTGTGTGTGTCAAAATTTATCAAATATTGATTTTAGTTAGTTAGTATATTTATGTTGCGATTACACGAACCGAACGGGGCCCAAGTTCTCATCCCGGTTGCTTGTCGTCTAATCGAACTCTTCAGAGATTTACACGGTTTCTCAAAACTCTTGCAGGTACTTTCAAAAGATTTGTTAATAATGGTTTGCTTCCAAAAGAATTGTCAATAATGGTTTGCTTGCTACTAAATGTTATCTCATTATTTTTCAGTGGTTGTGCATTGAGCTTGCCACTCAGTGTTTAATTGATTGTGCATCCACCATGCGCTTGGTTTCATTATGCGTTCATTCAGTGTTAAATTGCTTGATTCAGAGTGCACTGAACTGAACTAAGTGTACTTACACACTGTATCTACTTGTGTCACACTTCTCGATCCCACACGGGCAGCGGGCCATCGAGCTCGTCGGGGGGAAGGAGAGCGCCATAGCTCAGGCTGCCCGCACAGTCCGAGGGGATTTCTTGTTCATGATGAAGCATACCATGTATATCACCTCTATATCCTTTTTTTTTTTCTTTATCCCTTTGTTTTTAGATTTGAATATGTAGCTCTATATCCTTTTTTTTTCTTTATCCCTTTGTTTTTAGATTTGAATCTGTAGTTAGTTCTGGACATGTAATATCAACAGGTATAAGATGTTTATTGTTTCCACTTTCCACACTATTCATCTCACCTATTCTGTGAGTCTGATTTTCTTTTAAATGGTTATAGGTATTGGTGAAAATTGGATTCTCTCTTGACTCTCCAGCTTTCTATACTGTCAGTGAGGTTTCATAATGAAGTTTTTGTGGCCAATAACAAAGAAGAAAAAATCTGACATTCAAGATGTTCTCGACCCGACGATTCTCGATGCTGACTCGAAGCATGTTGTACAACCATTTATTCATTTTGCGCTGTGTACGATTTTATTGTTTGTTTGTTAATTACTGTCAAGGCATTAAATGAAATAAAGGCGTTGCTGGGATGGAGAGTGGTGTACGCGTGGGTCGGTGATGATCCTTGTGGAGATGGGTCTTGCTTCCGTGGTCTGGTGTCACATGCTTTGCATTGTGATTCTTTCTGCAAATGAATTTTAGACTTCCAAATGTAATGTACTGTGTGGTTTGAATTCAGAATCTTACTGCAATTGGATTTAGTTACTAATGAAGTTTTTTGTGCTATTTCTAATTTGGAAAGAGATAGGGGCTTTTCTTTAATTAACACTGAATGTCATATTTAACACTGAATGTCATAAAAACAAACTACACTGAATGTCATAGTTTAACACTGAATGCCCCATTTTTACACTGAAGCATAATAACACTGAATGCTAGAGTTTCACACTGAATGTTATAAAATTACACCGAGTAACAACATACTGAATGTCATATTTTAACACTGAATCACATATTTTAACACTGAACACACTGAATGTCATATTTTAACAGTGAATGACATATTTTAACACTGAATGACATATTTTAACACTGAACACACTGAATGTCATATTTTAACAGTGAATGACATATTTTAACACTGAATGACATATTTTAACACTGAACATACTAAATGTCATATTTTAACACTGAATGACATATTTTAACACTGAATGACATATTTTAACACTGAACACACTGAATGTCATATTTTAACAGTGAATGACATATTTTAACACTGAATGACATATTTTAACACTGAACATACTAAATGTCATATTTTAACACTGAATGACATATTTTAACACTGAACACACTGAATGTCATATTTTAACAGTGAATGACATATTTTAACACTGAATGACATATTTTAACACTAAACACACTGAATGTCATATTTTAACAGTGAATGACATATTTTAACACTGAATGACATATTTTAACACTGAACACACTGAATGTCATATTTTAACACTGAATGACATAACACTAAACACACTGAATGTCATATTTTAACAGTGAATGACATTTTTAACACTGAATGACATATTTTAACACTGAACATACTAAATGTCATATTTTAACACTGAATGACATATTTTAACACTGAACATACTGAATGTCATATTTTAACACTGAACATACTAAATGTCATATTTTAACACTGAATGACATATTTTAACACTGAACATACTGAATGTCATATTTTAACACTGAATGACATATTTTCAATAACAATCTCCACTGCATTCAAGTAACTACCTCCGCATTCAAATATGTAAAATGACTATATTCAAAAATCATCTTAACCAACGTGCCGCCTATAACTCATTGCAATGTCAACTTCCAATATTCTTTCACCCTAATTCCATAATATTGAAAGCAAGAAAATATTATTTTCATCATATTTTTATAAAATTAATCCCACAAATTCCACTTCATGGCCTCCTCTAACTTAGTTTTCTATTCTGAATCATGGAGGGAATAACATAACAGTACCAGTACCAGCAGCTGCTATTTATTACTCAATCCCCCTTGATATACTCTTGCAAATAGCCTGTCATGACTCCCTCTTTCACCACTAACTCCCTCCTCCTTCTCACCCTACTAATACTATCATCATCCCAAATCTCCACCACCTCCGCACAAGATAACAAACCCGATACCAACATCATCACAAGAACCTCCAACACCTTCACCTTCGAAAACCCTACCCTCCGCCAAGCCTACATCGCCTTCCAATCCTGGAAACAACACGCAATCTTCTCGGACCCACTCAACTTCACCGCCAGCTGGACGGGCCCCGCCGTATGCTCCTACAACGACATCTTCTGCGCCACACGAACTCCGAAGTGACCAAGAGATCCCCGATGGGCCCCTGCTCGGTGCAGTCGCACCAGTTCCTTGTGTGTCCTCGCTCTTCTCGTCTAACCAGAGGTGCAGGTTCGCGTCGACGTACCAGATGTTCAGAGCGTTCGTCACGCGGAAAGTGAAGTTTTGGTTTACGCCGTCCAAAATCAGACTCAAAAAAGGGGTGATCTCGATGTCGTAGGTAGGGAGATCGAAGGATCCAATCGCGGTGATCGGCCCATGAAGGGCTGGGGTTGATCGATTCATCGGGTCTTTGAAATGGAACCACCGGCATCTGCATACAAAAGAGCGAATCGACTGCATATAGTAAGTACATCCCCTTGGAGTTGATTTGCACAGGCTACATCATAGAAGCAAAAACGTGTTTTATTACTATATACGTAGTATTCAATTCGTTTACAGCCTGATTATCAGTGTTCGTTTATACCATCGCCTGCGACGTCTCGGATTAAGTGATAGAAGTAAACAACAGAGTCTGATACTGCTACTCAGCACCATCAATTTCAATCAGGTGAATCAGAAGCTCAAATCTACGCATCACAAAATAATACTCAACTAGTAATAAAGATTTAAATAATAAAAAATTGGAAGAAAAAAAATCAACTATCGCGGACCTGAGGTTTGGACGAGGATGAATCGCACAGAATCGACAACGGCAAGTACGCCCGTCGCCTTGAATCAAAGCCGAATCGAATGAAGCACAAAATCGACGGGGGCGACGGAGGTGGAGCCTCTGCCGTGCGGGGAGAATCGATCCGGCGACGGAGAAGACGGCGGCGAAGGCGGAGTGCAGCGGGAGCCGTTGCATCACCATCGACGATCGTCGATGAAACCGAGGTCGCAACTCCCTGCTCGCCGTCGGACCGAATTTGTCCAGCGAATCGAACCCTCGGCATACGTCTACGACATTCACCTGGATCGCGTCGCGGAGCTGGAGATCGAACCATTCGAACGGCTCCGAAAACCTCTGGAAATCCAAATTAGAGATTCAATTCGGTTGAAGGGTATTTTCGTCTTTGCAAATACATTTTTTTGGCCTAATTGGAACATTTTGGCCTAATTGACACGAAAATTGGAGATTGGCCTTAATGGTCAAAAAATGTTGAAAATTGGCCTTATTGCCATTTTTTCCATGATTTTAATTATAAATTTACAATCATTTTTTTATTCAATAAAAGAATTATGATATACTGGATTTTGTATTGTTCTACTTAAATGCTAACAATTTTATTTTAAAATTAGAAAAAGACCCGTGCAATGCATGGATTTGTCTTCGTAAGGTCTCGTTTGGTTGGGCCGATAAAAATCTGTTAGATAGATTAACTCCCTTATCAGTTTGGTTTAAGTTTATTGGGCATGCAAGATAAGAAGCTCGCCTTTATTCACTGTACCAATTCAGCGGAATCATCAGCCATTTTGGTAAGATATTGTATAATAGAAAATAAAATAAATGCATTTATTACAAAGTTATCCTCATCTTATCTAAAGTGAAAAAACAATTGATTTTCCATTTGCACCATTTTTCACTTTTCTTCTTTTTCTTCCATCCAAGATTGATTTAATGTCTTTTTTTTCTTATAATTTATCAATTCATTTTTTTTCATCATTTTGTTTCATCTGTGTTTGGGTCTTTGGGCTCATATATATACGGAATGCAATACAGTGCAATTTGTTAAAGAAATGCATTTTGAAATTAAAGTTTTGTCCGATTATATTTTGTAAGTCTTGATCGAGTTTATTAATAATTTTTTTATTTGGGTTTTATATCATTGTTATTTCACTCTTTTTCAATACTCATAATTAGAGTTTATTTTATTTATGTTTTTTTTCAAAATTATATATTTATTTATTATACATATATTCCAGTATTTTTTTTTTGTTCTCCATAAGAAATAATAAAAACATGAAATCAAGCTTATGATGTTCAAGGTTTTATTGTTACAAAAAAATATGTGAAAAATAATGACTTAATGGAAATCGGCTGATTTTCAATGTGAAGAACAAAAAAACATGAATGATACTGTATTTAATTTTTTTTAATGAGGTACACTGTTTGTGATTTAAGACACAAACCAGCCGTATATATCTAGAGCTGGGACTTAGGTCGAGTCGGGCCAGCGCGACTCGACCCGACGGGCTAACTCATTGTTTTGAGCCTAGCTCGGCCCAACCCGAAATATCCGGGCCTGGAATTTTAGAGCTCAGTCGAAACCTTGTTGGGCTACAGAGCTACGGGGCCAAAATGACCCGGTATTTTTAAATAATTAAATAATTATAAAAAATAATATTTTTTATATTTTAACATATATTAATTATTAAATATGTTAAAAATATAAAATATATATATAATCAAATTTTAAGTTGATAAATATTATTAAATTTAGAAGCGAATCATAAATTTAGTAATAAAAATAATATAAATTGATAAACTAATAAAAAAATATTAAAAATTATAAATATTAAAATTAAAATTAAAATTAAAAAAAAATCCGCGACGGCCCAGCCCATTTGACCAAATTCAAGTCTGGCCCATCGACCTATCGGGCTAAGCCAAAAAGGCCTGAATATTTTTGGACCTCTATTTTTATGGCCCAGCCCGGTTTATTAGTAGGACCGACCAGGTTGGCCCATCGAGCCGGGCTGCAAGTCACAGCTCTATATATATGAGATGACAAAAGGAAAAGATATACTAAAGATGAACACACAAATTTACGTGAAAATTTAAAACACGGAATCACGAGAAGAAAGAAATAATTAACTATATCGTTGAGATTACAATAATTCAATTTATGATTTTCGACTACGGAGAACCCCTATTTATAAATGTAGTAAACTTATCAAATAGGAAACAATTATGATTTTCCTAATATAATTCTAAATCCAATAAGGATTAAAATTATATTCAAATATAATTATAATCTCATAACCAAGTAAATAAATCAAAAACCCATATTTGGAGCTCTATTTAACGCAGCGAAAAATCGAACAAGAAAACTCGCACAAATGTGCCAATGCCTCAGCAGGCTGACACGTACGTGCCAGATTGCTACTTCGATTTTTTCGCATCCCGACTCCAATTTTTTCGTCTCGATTTACTTTTTCTTTAAATAAGAGTCATAATTCAATATATATATATATATATATATATAACAAAAATAAAGATTTCTAAATTAACCAATAAAATTACTCCATTTTGAAATTTGTCAACACTAAAGTTCTATTTCAACTATTTTTTTTTAAATAAGTTCACATTATATCAATATTATTAACCTCAAAACACAATTTTTCTATGACTCCGCTCTTTTATCAATATTGTTTAATGTGTAAATATATAAAATAAAAAATATATTTTTTATTGTTTATCGAGAGTGGTTCATTTTTAATGTATTTTTTTTATTTTTTAATAATTAATAAAATTAATATTTTTATCAATTAGGTAATTTATATTTGGTATACATATTTATATACATTTTAAATATAAATTGTTATTAAAAATTTAATTGAATGTTAATTATTGTATAATAAAATAAAATCAATTTATTTTCAATTTTATAAAAAAAACATAAATCATGAGACTACATACAAATTATTCATGAAACTACATAACTTTTTATTTCAATGACAATCGTACAAACATATGTTCCCTTCTTCTTAGAGAAACAAAACAATCTCTTTTATATTTTGTGAAAAAAAATGTTTTTGTTTTCCTGAGACAACTATAGAATTTCATTACCATTTATTCCTAAATTTCAGTACACTTGGTAGGAGATAACGGGATGTATAAATACCATCTTTTTTTGCTACATAAACAAAATGTTTGGTAGGACCTTTAGACCAATTTGCATTAAAAACATCGAAAGTTGTATTTTTTTTATTCCACCAAAAGTGACAGGCGAACAAAGTAAAACCACCAGCACAAAATTTAAATTTAAAATTTGTATTTGGTTTAAGATAATGAGTTCCTAACTCTTTATTTCCAGAGTAGCAGTGCAACTTAAGCGGCTCAGAATTAGAAGGGAGTTGACTATAAATGTAGACATAGTACCGCACACTAAAGAAACACCACCTTGCTTGTACATGACTAACATATAAAATCAAAGACAGGAATAAATATTTGAAAATCATTTTTACTGTGTGTGTGTTATTACGTGCATAAACGATACATTTATAAGGTTGAGAGCAAATAAATAAGTGAATCCCTTAATTTTGAGAATATCACGTAATTTTGTTATTTGATTATGTATAATTTAGTTGGTAAAAAAACATAATGTTTTACTATAATTGTAATTGTATATAAGTTTTGAATTATCTAATGACTATAAATCCTCAGGTAATTATTATTGTATTTTAATTGGAATATTTTCTGGTTAGTTATTAGGCATATATAGTCAACCAACATGAGATATACACATTGTTTAACGGTACTAAAGTTTTGCCATATGCACTTAGTTTTTTGTTTATTTTAAATTTAATATATGTAAAATTTTAAATATTTTAATTTAATTATTACTATGATTATTACAAAAAAATAATCATCGATCCATAAAAATAGTTCACTTTGTTATAACTATTGTAAATAGTGAATGACTAATTTACTTTATCTTGGTGAAAAAGACTTAAACCCTATTTTTATTCTATATAAAGAAGGGGACTCTATGAATGAAATACAATTTTATTGTTCTCTCTTATTTTATCTTTTTATAATTTATTATTCTCTCTCATTTCTTTTAAAGTTTATAACATGTTATCAGCACGATGCCCTGCTAAATAAGTTTAACTGCGTTCTTCATCAAATATTCATCGAAGTTCTACTCTCCGAAGTTTCAATCACCAAAGATTCAACATCAGACAAAAAATTATATTTATATTTAATAATAGTTATACATATATCTACTTCTTATCATCCTCTTCATAAATTGCTCATGTTGAAACAATTAAATTTCAAATGTTCTTGAAGAATTTTATAATTTTGATATTCTAAAATAATATCAAATTAATTATGCCTAGTAAATCAATTAAATTTTTAATGTTCTTTAAGAAAATTGTGATACGATATTCTTGAAAAAATATCAAAACTAAATGTTCCTGAAAAACATGATATGATGTTCTAAATAAATATCAAAACTAAATGTTCCTGACTACAGAAATATCAATATTAAAAAAATTGATTATGATTAATGAATTGGATTTCAAAGGTTGATAAATTCTCGATGTCATTATGGATTTTTATCGGCATGCATGATTGCAATTTTGTTATCCATTACTCATGCATATGACCTCGTATGATTTATCAATTAATATAAATATGGATCGAATGTATTATTAGACCATTTAGAATTCATTAAAAAGATGTATATATGAAAATCTTGGAAGAATTTTACAAATCTTGAAATGAAAGGAAATGAAAATCAGAACATGTAAAATATCATATTACATATGTCATTATGTACAAAAATGATATTGAAAATAAAATTCCGAAACCAGTGATTGCACTATTAGTCTCTCTACTAAGTTTTTCCCACAAAGTTTTCTACTAAATTTTTCCCACGGAGTTATCTTAGTTAAAGGTTCTTAACGATATAATCACCACAATATACATGTGAATGACATGTACTCTTTTCCTCTGAGTATTTTTTTTCTACAAAGTTTTAATGAGACAGAATTCATGTAAATAGTCATTCATGGGAAAATATTATAAATATTGTAATTAGTGAATGACTAATTTATCTTTTTTGGTGAACAAGATATAAACTATACTTTGTATCCTTTATAAAGAGGGGTCTACCCTGAATGAAATACAATTTTATTTTCTCTAATATTTTTTCTTTATCTAATTTATTATTCTTTCTCAATTCTTTTTAAGTTTATAAAACACAAATTATCTCAAATAAACACGTATTTTTTATTTTATTGGCGCTCTATTCACAGTTTTCACCTTGTAAGTACACACACACACACACATATATATATATATATATATATAATATTGAAATTATTTTTTTGTATTTTAGTTATGATCGATTATTTTAATTGACTAATTTATTTTTAAAAATTAGCCTAACTTAAAAAATATATTAATAAACATAATAGAGTTATGCAACATAAAAGAGATAAAAAAATCAAAAATTAATACTCTGTATATTATTTATATGTTTGATATATATGAATTACATCTGTTAGAATATAGTAGTTATTATATTTATAAGATTATGGTTTACCTTTTGTTTATAGGATTAGGGTTTACCTTTTGTTTTGGCTATATAAAGCCTCTCTCTTGTCTATTTTAGATAACGCTTATTT
This sequence comes from Euphrasia confusa, assembly GCA_954870475.1. Classification (NCBI taxonomy): domain Eukaryota; kingdom Viridiplantae; phylum Streptophyta; class Magnoliopsida; order Lamiales; family Orobanchaceae; genus Euphrasia; species Euphrasia confusa. Next base: position 9,418,025 of record OX940957.1, on the reverse strand, counting down.
GTTCTAATACTACAAGTTTTCTACGTTCATTTTTTCCTTTAATCCTTGTTCGATTATATAAATCCTAACATGGTATCAGAGCCAGGTTGAATAAAAAAATCTCCTTGTTCGCGTTCTTCGTCCGAGGTGTTCGTTTTGGTTCGTGTTTTTCGTCCGAGGTACGTTGACATGGGCTTGTTTGGTTTTCCTCATTTGATTCCTTTGCAGCTTTGTTCGACGGTTTGTTTTGTGTTCTTCGTCCGAGGTACATTAACATGGGATTGTTTTGGTTCGTTTTGGTTGTTGGTTAATTTTGGTTCGTTTTGGTTAATTTTTTCTTCTAGTCGTTTTGGTTGTTGGCGTTTTCGGTTTCGCCAGTCAATTGGTGTTCGTTTTGGTTAATTTTTCCTGTTCGTTTTGGTTGTTGGCGTTTTCGGTTTCGCTGGCTCCTAGTGAGGACTCGTTGCAGTCAATTGGTGTTCGTTTGGATGTGGCTTCAGAGTCTTTTGTTTCCATCCACCGAGGCAGAGTATCGTGCTATGGCTTCCACTACGGATTATATGGTTGCGCTCATAGATTTTTCGTTGACAAACTCTCGATGCTTCTTGCTGTACCATCGTGAGTTTGAGGGGGAGTGTTAGAATATAGTAGTTATTATATTTATAGGATTATGGTTTACCTTTTGTTTATAGGATTAGGGTTTACCTTTTGTTTTGGCTATATAAAGCCTCTCTCTTGTCTATTTTAGATAACGCTTATTTGTTCTAATACTACAAATTTTCTACGTTCATTTTTTCCTTTAATCCTTGTTCGATTATATAAATCCTAACAACATCTACATCAAAATTTACTAGTTCAAAATTAAAAATCAGATCAAAATTAGATTTTTTTTTTAAGTAAAAACAAATTTAAAATTTATCTGATTTATTTTTAAGTACTGTATTCAACAATTTTAAAAATCGATGTAAATCGATAAAAAAAATATATTTCAAAATTCTTTCCAACTTATTAAAATGTATATAAATAAAAAAAATAGTCAAACTTTATTAAAATTCATATAAATCAATAAAAATCAATAACACTCTATATAGACTCATAGAGTATATGGATTTAGATCAAATTTCATATACTTTTTAAATTTTCAAAAAATTCTAATATTATCAATTGAATTAAATTTAATTCTAATCCCCACAGACATTTTGATCATAGTTAGTGACAATTTAATCTCCATAGTTAATACTATCTCTGTCCCAAACGAATATATTTTTTTTTTGTAAATTACAAAGGAAGTAGGATCATTTGTTTGAGATAGAAGTATATTATGGCAATTTATACCATGGTACTAGTACCATACTAAGCACTATGATACCACATTTTAATATTTAAACATATATTTTTTTCTCTTTCTTTTTTTTCCCTTCTCCCTTCTTCTTTCTCTCTCTTTATCTCATCCCTCTAACCCTAGCCCCAATCGCAAAGAAATCGAGCCAAAATTTTTCTCATCTCTCCAATCTAGCCCCAAATTTTCACGTCAATCTCTATTTTCTCTCTACAACCCTAACAATAATCACGAAGAAATCAATTTCACCGGAGAAAATGAGCCCAAATGTGAGTTTGAAGAAGCACCGCTCGTCCGCAACCGAGGTCGATCGATCGAGCCCGTCACCCCGTCCTTGTCTCCGCCCAGTTGACATCACTTCGATCCCCAGCTCCGTCGCCGCTTCTTCGACCCGCGATGTTGCAGCCCAGTCGACGCCGCCGCCCCACCACCCCCGAAGCCGATCTCCTGCTCCATTCACCGCCGGCGGCTGCGATGTAAGTGCGGCTTCTTCCTCTCCTTAATTGTTGATTAAGTAATATACTTAATTATTGAGTATGTTAATCGAGATATATTGTTGATCGATCGAGTATGTTACTCGAGATATATAGTTGTTGTTCTCTTCTGCTTTCACATTCTGAGTCATATGCACTGATGTGATGTGTAATGATCTGAATAGAGCGATGGCTCTGTTTTTCGAGTTTCTGAGTTTGGCACTTAAACCGGCTAAGCTGTTTTGTCAAATTTTGGGCCGGACCGTTTGTATAGCTTATTGAGACATGGTACGAGGTTCTGAGGTACGCTGTGTCCGTGCATTTCATCATACTATGGTGCCTTCTCGTCTCCACTTTCGCATTGTTGAAGCCCATAGTCAAGTCCAGACCCTTCTTAAATAGGAGTATTCTCAAGTGCAGACCCTTCATTGTGAGTATTTAGCTTAATTTATAGTAGAAATTAATAATATACATGCATGTAACTAGGTAGGTTTCATGTAATTCTATATACATGCATGTTACTTTTAATTTATCTTTCATTTTTTGTATTATAATGTGTGTTTAAATTTGATTGATAAAAAATCACATATAATTAAGAAAAAAATGTATACTTTTGGTGTTTTAATTAATTGTACCCTTTATTTGATCTAGTGCGACTTATCAAAAAGCTACTGCCAAGTCAATAAATCATGACTTTATTGATATGTTTGTAACCCAACATCTCCCTTGGAACACAAGGTTTTCTTTTTTATTTCAGTAAACATGATAGTGATCCTTTATTCATCCGAATGAGTAGTCAATGGTGATAAATGTTAAGCTTCTCTGTTATGTGTGGAACTCTATCTGTTTTTGTATGACATTCTTCTTTGTTATGTGTGAAATTCTACTATGTTTTATGTTGAATTCTTCTTTATTTAGTTGACCAATTAATCGTAACTTTTTACTGCATCATGGAGTTCTTCTTTGTTTTACAATTAAAAAACTCAGTTTTACAAATGAGTTCTTATCTATTTCCTGGTTTAATATTTCTCTACTTTTTTGTGGAATCCTTCTCTATTCCTCTGGTTTTGTTATTTGTATTCTTTCTATTTTATGTGGTATATTTTATTTAGAATTCTTCTCTATTTGGTATGCAATTCTTCTCTTTTTTGTATACAATTCTTCTGTTAGTTAATATTTACTTGTTAAAATTTGTATTATTGTAGGATGATTTCCACTTATGATTGTGCAGACTTTGTTTGATATTCTGTGTAATATTCTACTCTGTTGTGTCTGAAATTCTTCTTTGTTTTATGTTAAATTCTTCTCTGTTTTATGTGAAATTCTTCTTTGTTTTGACCAATTATTTAAAACATTATTATTACATCATGCATTATTTTTCAGTTTTTCAAATGAATTTTATTATGTTTTCTAGTGCAATTCTTATATATTCGTTTGGTTTTTCTGTTATAGAGTTTGATTACAATAAAAATGGTTATTGATTTGTTTTTTGTGTGTTATGTTGAATTCTTTTGCGTTTTATGAATCATTCTTCTCCGTTTTGTATGCAATTCTTCTCTGTTTGTTAACAAAATTACACAATACTTTTTACTTATTATATTCTTTTTTTAGGATGATTTCCATTTATGATCGTACAAGTTCAATATTTCCCACAGTGTTATATAATTGTACAAGTTCCATATTTCCATGTTTTATATTAAATTATATTTTGTGTTATTAATACATTTCTATTGTGTTTTTTTAGGATAACGAGGGTAGTTACGTGGTAGTTACGTTGTGCATCCTGTTTCTGAAGATCAAGAATTAGAAGTTGTTTCTCCAAATACAAGTTACAATTTCCCGCAGTGTTATATGATCATGTCCTATGATTTTTTTTGTTTTTGTGGCAACATTGTGATGAAGATATTGAGTTTTTAGTGTTGATGATGATATTGACACTTTGTATGGTTCCATTTCTTTGTAATTCAGATTACGTTATTTTATTAAATAATTTTTATTCATGTAATATATGTTGTTTATTTCATATTTGGATTTAAAAATATAGTAGAATATAGTTATAAATACAGTAGAATTTATTAACAATTGCAGTAGAATATTGATATAAAGAGATTAAAATTCAGTAATAAATGGAGTAAAATTCATTAACAATTGGAGAAACATATTAATATAAAGAACATAGAATTCATTAATAAATTGTTATAAGAGAGCATAATTCATTAGAATATGAAGAGAAATGTTCATTAACAATAAGAGTAGAATATTGATATAAAGAGAATAGAATTCATTAATATATGGAGTAAAATATTGTTATAAAAAATATAATTCATTACTAAATGTAGGGCTAGGGTTAAGGTATAAATGTAGTATATACTACTAAAGAGAGTAGAATTCACTAACCAATGCAGTAGAATTCACTAATAAGGGTTTAAGGTTTAGGGTTTTTAGGGTTTAGATCGAGTTTAGGGTTTTGGGGTTTAAGGTTTTTAGGGTTTAGGGGTTTAGGGGTTTAGGGTTTTAGGGTTTAGGGTTTAGGGTTTTTAGGGTTTAGGGTTTTAGGGTTTATTTTTAGGGTTTATGGTTTAGCGTTTAAAGTTTAGGGTTTTAGGGTTTTAGGTTTAGGGGTTTAGGTTTTAGGGTTTAGAGTTTAGGGTTTAGGTATAATGTAGTAGTATATACTAATAAAGAGAGTAGAATGCAACTTCGATACAAGACTTTTTGAAACAAAACCTTTCGAACCAAAACCAACTTTAAGGTTTAGGAGTTTAGGGTTTAGTGTTTAGGGGTTTAGGGTTTAAGGGTTTAGGTATAAGTGTAGTAGTATATACAAGTTACAGATTTCCCGCAGTGTTATATGATCATGTCCTATGCTTTTTTTGTTTTTGTTGCAACATTGTGATGATGATATTATAGTAGAATATAGTTATAAATATAGTAGAATTTATTAACAATTACAGTAGAATATTTATATAAAGAGAATAATCTAACCAATGTAGTAGGATTCACTAATAAGGGTTTAAGGTTTAGGGTTTTTAGAGTTTAGAGCTTAGGGTTTTGGGGTTTAGGGTTTAAGGTTTAGGGTTTTTAGGGTTTATGGTTTAGGGTGTAGGGTATAGGGGTTTAGGGGTTTATGGTTTAGGGTTTAGGGGTTAGGGTTTATGGTTTTTAGGGTTTAGGGTTTAGGATTAGGGTTTAGGGATTTAGGGTTGTTTTAGGGTTTTAGGGTTTAGGGTTTAAGGTTCATGGTTTTAAGGTTTTAGGGTTTAGGGTTTATGGTTTAGCGTTTTAGGGTTTAGGGTTTAGGAGTTTAGGGGTTTAGGGTTTATTTTTAGGGCTTAAGGTTTAGCGTTTAAGGTTTAGGGGTTTAGCGTTTAGGGTTTTGGGTTTAAAGTAGTAGTATATACTAATAAAGAGAGTAGAATGCAAGTTCGATACAAGACCTTTTGAAACAAAACCTTTCAAACCAAGACCCACTTTAAGGTTTAGGGTTTAGGGGTTCAGGTATAAATGTAGTAGTATATACAAGTTACAGATTTCCCGCAGTGTTATATGATCATGTCCTATGATTTTTCTGTTTTTGTTGCAAAATTGTGATGAAGATATTGAGTTTTTAGTGTTGATGATGATATTGACACTTTGTATGGTTCTTTGTAATTCAGATTACGTTATTTTATTAAATAATTTTTATTCATGTAATATATGTTATTTATTTCATATTTGGATTTATAAATATAGTAGAATATATGTACAAATACAGTAGAATTTATTAACAATTGCAGTATAATATTGATATAAAGAGAATGAAATTCAGTAATAAATGGAGTAGAATTCATTAACAATATATTGATATAAAAAGAATAAAATTAATTAATAAATGAAGTAGAATTCATTAACAATTGGAGAATAATATTGATATAAAGAACATAGAATTCATTAATAAATTGTTATCAAGAGAGTATAATTCATTAGAATATGGAGAGAAATGTTCATTAACAACATGAGTAGAATACTAATATAAAGAGAATAGAATTTATTAATAAATTGAGTAGAATATTGTTATAAAAAAATAGAATTCTGGCAATAAGATGGTGAACCAAACCAGGGGACCGGTAGTGCCTTGTAGAGCTCTTCAAGAGCTTTTCGGAAGGGTATGGATCATGGCTTTAAGTGGACGGAGTTGGGAGAAACGAGGTGGCCAAGTTTGTTGCATGGTCTCGATTGGTAGTCGGCCAAATCACTTTTCCCATTTCAACTCGTTTTTGCCTCATATTCATTTGTTTCTCCTGCCAAGCCAATAATCAATGTAAAACGAGACAATCCACTAAGATGCGATATAACACCACACAATATGAACACAAGTATACTTAAAATGACAACGGAAAACCTTAGAGTATATTATATCCTTCGCGCGGTTAAGCTCCTCCAATGCATTGTCTCAATTCTACATCAGAATCTCTGCTGCCAGTTTTCCCCGCAATGCACTCAAACTCCTGCCACATTTGGTACACAAGGCCCTGTACAGGTAGAAAGAATCAGAAGCCCTAGAGTAGTTTCCACATTCAAACTGGAATTTTGCATATTGATACAATGCTTCAATCACATCTGGACCAATCTGCTCAACATAGAACATGGATCAAATGATTTCAACTAGTAGACAACCCACACACACACACACACACACATATAAAAGACTAATTCGTAAGCCGATCACCTTTGGATGTATGAAATCCATCCACTGTATTATAAGTTCAATATTACATTGAACTTATTGATCTCCAGAAATAGATTTCATTGAAATATTTGTACAAGCCTTATGCTTCTTCTTGATAGAATCAAAAGATGCAATTTCACCTTCACAATACCTGACCATAACATTAAACAGAAGCAAGAAACAGACTCATTTATTTATCAGCTGGAGTCGATAAAGGCATCGAGCTCGATCTCGAGCTTCTTCTAAAACTCGCCTCTATCTTGAATCTCCTTGAGCTGCCCCTCGTTCTTCTCCCTTTCGATCCTCTTCCTAGACAAGGAAACATGAAGTTCAATTCATAGAGGCAAAACACAATCATGAATTCCCTCATATTTCACCATTCTCCATTATCTAATCCTTCCCAAAAGAAATTAAAATCGAACTCATAACTTCATATGAACACGACTATGAAGAAATCCCAAACCTGTTGTCGGACTGGGCGCAAGAGGAGAGATGGCGGAAGTCGACGGAGCGGGCACGGGCGGATAGGCGGCGGACGTCAATGGAGCGGGTGCGGGACTCGCTTGGGGAGAGACGAACGGCGGTGTCGACGACGCTGGGATAGAGGCGGCAGTGGTAGGGTTGATGATTGCGGCAGTGCGATGGTAGGGTTGGTGGTTGCGGCGGCGCGGTGGTAGCGAGACGGTTGTTGCGGCGTCGCGGTGGATGTAGCGGACCTTTGACATCGTCGTGGATCAACCGGATATTTCTGATTTTTTTTTTGGTAGGGTTGCGGAGAACGCGAGAAGAGAGGAGGAGAATCTGTGTTTGGAGGGAATCGAAGGGAGAATCTAATGCACAGCGGCATCCGATCCCTCTTTCCCGTCAGACGATCGGAGACTCCGACGATCGGAGATTTTCCAAACAGTGAGATTTGACGAATATCGAAATTGGGTTGGGGCGGCGGCGTTACGGTGCGGCGATCGGTTTTTTCTGTGTTGAGAAACTTCGTGCGTATGTTAGAAAATTGGTACGGAAACAGAATATTGGGCCGATTATGTTTTGTATTTGGGCCGGTACCATACTGTTCATATGGTACCGGTAACCACGGTATAAGGCCTCGTATATTATTAGTTAGTGCGAATACCGGATTCAGGACCATCTCATAAAATAAATAAGTTCTGAGGCCCTGTCCATAAAAGTAGAAGTTTATTAGGCAATTGGGTTGGAAAAGTCTACACTGCCCTCGCTGTTTAACAAATGAATATAAATTGAATATGTAATTTAAATAGAAATTCTGTTTTAAAAATTAATAATAAAACTCCAATACAATTTCAGACCATCCACGGTTAAAGTACGTCGTTAGACTATGCACGATAATAAGATACCGTGACATCATTCACGAGTATCTTTCGCCGTGAGTTCATCCACGATAAAGAGAGACCGTGAGACCATCCACGATAAGTGAACACCGTGAGTTCATCCACGATAAAGAGAGACCGTGTGACCATCTACGAGAAATGGACATCGTGGGGACATCCACGATAAATAGAGACCGTGTGACTATACACAATAAATTGAAATCGTGAAAACAAATAAGATAATTGCACACCGTGAGCTAATCCACGATAGTTGCACGTCGTGAGACAAATCACGATAAATGGACAGCGTAATGCATACACGATAAGTCAACTCCGTAGAACATCAACGATAATCATACGTCGTGAGACCATCAACGACATTCATACGCCGTGTGACTAGCCACGATAAATGGGCGTCGTGGCATCGTACACGATAATTAAAAGCGATTGTGATAATTTTGATTGAGAATATGAAATTGGACAAATTTAAAATAAATTTAAATCTTATAATTGAGAACAATTGATGAATCAAAACTCTAAACCCTAAAACTTGAGAACAATTGATGGATCAAAACTCTAAACCCTAAACACCATCGGTCAGCGTAATACAAAAAAGATGAGCAAACAAAAAGAATAACAAAGCACACAGTGAATCTCCTCTTTTGACATCTGGTGAGCAGCACAGATTTTTGAGCCTCAACCAGAAGTGAAACGGCGATGGAAGACCTAACTGGTGATTTCGACGGAGATAAGGAACTCAGGTGTTCCCGAATCATTCTAGCCGAAACCCAGAATCATCTCTGGTGGAAGATAATTCAGATGAATGATGCTTTTATTTTGGAAACTCGAGTATCTCGATACAGTAATGAAACTATGAAAATCGAAAAAGTAAGGTGATAAGTACTGCTCCATGAAAAAACCAGAACAAAACAGAAAAATGGATTATTACTCCGCCTTTGCTATTGGTATCTCCGCTGGGTATAGAAAAATAGAGTTCTTTCGTTCGTGTTTATAGGCTTAATATTCTGATCTAATTTAAGTCATCCAACCACCAGGATTTCAAACGTTCCGTGAAACGATTCAACTGCCATCTACACTTATTAATTACTAGTATTAATAAAATTAAAATTTATAGAAAATCACCCCATTAAACACGCTATCCATTAATTTGATATGACCATTCAATTCAGGGAAATGATGCATCTCTGTTCTGAGTCATCCCACCGCCGAATTTCAATCGTTGCACGAAACGACTCATCAACTCCCAACCACACCCATTAAACACATTGCGATTAATTAATTAATAAATAAATAAAACACTAGAATTGTGTCGCCGTGCGGTTACCACGGTGGATTGTAAAACCGTGCAACTGTATTCGATAGCAAACCTTAAAACCTAATGTGTCGTCGTGGTTAGATCACGGTGGATTGTAACACCGTCGTAAGAAAAAGAAATTGCAATATAAAATACATAAAACAGTGAAATAATATTACACCGTGAATTAATATACACCGTGCAATAATTCAAGATGCTATATCATATAACCTTATACCGATGCACGGTTACACACACCCGTATTCAACACGGTAATAGTACACGGTAAAATAAATAGTTAATTAGTACACGCATATATATATTGTAATTTTAATTTTAATTTTAATTAATGAAGTCCAGGCGGAGCGCCAACGCGTCTGGCAACTACGGCCGTCTCTTAATAATTAATACGAATACTGATAGATTTAGGGTTTCTATATTAATGAGTAACCGTCTGACGGTTTTAGCAAGATTAATAAATGACGGTGATATTAAATTCTTTTAATGATACATTTAAGGAAAAAGTACAGTAAACAATTGATATTTGGTTGAAAACCCTAAAACCTATTGTGAAAAATTGATGGATCAAAACCCTAAACACTATCTATTGAAAAGTAGATCCATCTTGAAAAGCCGCTTGACCCTGTACATGAATAATGGGAAGCTCAGAAGACATAACCGGAACACTATCTATTGAAAAGTAGATACATCTTGAATAGCCGCTTGACCCTGTACATGAATAATGGGAAGCTCGGAAGACATAACCGGGTCGGAAGAGATCCCGATCTATCCCCATCAAATGCACAGTCTGAAGAGAGTCAAAAAGATGGAGTCCGGTATCATGAAAGATAAGAAGATGGTTTTCTTTTGGAAACTCGAGTATCTCGATAAAGTAATGCAACTGTGAAATTCGAAAAAGAGTGGTGATAACTGCTCCATGAATAACAAGAACAAAACAGAAAAATGGAGTATTAATGGGTATAGAAAAATAGATTTCTTTCGTTCGTATTTATAGGCTTATATTCTGATCTAATTTTAAGTCATCCAACCACCAGGATTTCAATCGTTCCACGAAACGATTCAACTGTCCACGATGCTTATTAATTACTCGTATTAATAAAATTATTATAAAATCACCCCATCCAACAATCCCTATCCATTAATTTGATATGACCATTCAATTCAGGGAATTGATGAGTCTGTTCTGAGTCATCCCACCGCCGGATTTCAATCGTTGCAGAAACGACTCAACTCCCAACTACGCCCATTATATACATTGCGATTAATTAATTAAGAAAATAAATAAAACCCTAGATCTGTGTCGTATTGGGGTTCCCTCGGTTAGCCACGGTATTAGGTAGAAAATCCTAAAACCTAATGTGTCGTCGTGGTTTGGCACGGTGGATTGTAACACCGTGGAACTCTCATAAATGGGATATAAAACCCTTGGAACATTTTCGCCGTGGGGTTCCCTCTGTGGATTGTAACACCGTGCAACGGTATTAGGTAGAAAACCCTAAAACCTAATGTGTCGTCGTGGTTTGGCACGGTGGATTGTAACACCGTGGAACTCTCATAAATGGGATATAAAACCCTTGGAACATTTTCGCCGTGGGGTTCCATCTGTGGATTGTAACACCGTGCAACGGTATTAGGTATAAAACCCTAAAACCTAATGTGTCGTCGTGATTATATCACGGTGGATTGTAACACCGTGGAACGCTCATAATTGTGATATAAACCCCATAGAACAGTGTCGTCGTGAGGTTCCATCGGTAGCTAATAACACCGTGCAACCGTATCATGCAGAAAACCCTAGAACCTCATGTGTCGCCGTGATTCAAACACTGTGGATTGTAACACCGTTAAAGATCTTAAATGGCATAGTAGACGAGGGTATCCAGTTTTAGAATACACCGTGAATTAAAATTACAACGTGAAGGTATTATATAACGTGAAATAATTCACGTAGATAAATCATTACAGTCTTATTACAATTGATGGATCAAAACCATAAACCCAGAACGCTATCAAAATTAGCCGTATTACAATTGATGGATCAAAAACCTAATGGGAATTAAAATTGATGGATCAAAACCCTAAAGCACCGTCCCTTTATAGAAAAGTAGCAACTTCTTATTTAAAGAGACTCGAGTGAACAAAGAAAAAAAAAAAGACATCACACCCGTCTCAGAATATAATCTCTGGATCTATAAAATTAGAACTTGAATCGCTTGATCCTCGATAGTGATACGAGTGACGAGATGATATTCAAAACCTTCTATTCCCCGTCATTGATGATCTAGGGGAAAGAAGGTTTTCTTTTGGAAACTCGAGTATCTCGATACAGGACTGCAGCTATGAATTTGAAAGATGCGTGGTGAAAACCGCTCCATAAGAAAAAAAACAACGCAGAAAACATGGAGAAAAAATTGGGTATAGAAAAAAAAAGGGTTTTTTCGTTCGTATTTATAGGCTCAATCGACTCACGAAACGACTGACCTCTAAACTACGCCCATTAAACACATTGCGATTAATTAATTTATTATTTAAATAAAAACCTAGAACTGTGCCTCCGTGGGTATTTCACGGTTGATTAAATCACCGTGTCGCGGTCACTGTGACTTTGGTAACGTGACTACACCTCTGAATGGGTCGTCGTGATGTTAGCACGGTGCATTCTAACACCGTGTACGTACATATTATAGGTGACATAAAAAAAACCTAATCCTCCGTCATCGTTGGTATCCCACGGTGCGTAAGCCGTGGTATGTTCATATATGACATAGAAAACTTAACCCCCCATCCACCACGATATCCATTAATTAGATATGACCGTGAAATTCAAAGAATTTATGATGTGTGTCTGTTCTGATCCTCCTCCCACGACCCAACCCAACTTCCAACTACTGTACGCTCATTGATGGTCCAGATATGATATGATATGACCATTCAATTCAGGGAATTGATGAGTATCTGTTCTCACATCATCGCCGGATTTAAATCGTTTCACGAAATCACTCAATTCCCAACCACCCCCATTAAACACATTGCGCCGTGGGTTTATTACAGTGGATTTCCTCACCGTGTAACGGTTACTGTGACGGTCTATGTGACACTGATAACCCTTGATAAAAACCCTTACCCACCGTTGCCGTTGGTATCTCACGGTGTATTGTGAAACCTTTATTAGTTTATTAACCCCTCAACTACCCACTTTTGGCGTGTATACATAAGCACCGTAACACGCTGAAAACCCTAATTTTTATAAAATCAAATTTCATATTCAATGGCCACCCCAATCCCGATTTGTAGATTCTTCAAAGTTCTGAACACCGTTGATTTCCGCGAAGTTTGTCGTTTACCTTCTGATTTTGCTCATGAACATGAGTATCTGGCAGGCAGGGCTACTTTGCTTGGAGATTGTGAGACACTCGCCTCATTTGTAATCGCTCGTGCCCCGTGGTCCGTGGAAATCTCTTGGGTCAACGGTTACGTGTGCTTTCATCGTGGCTGGGCCGATTTCTGCACGGCTCATCATCTTAAATTCGGTTATTCTTTGGTTTTTCACTACGCCAAGAAATTGGGTCCTTTCTTTGTCAATGTATACAATAAAGATGGTCTCGAGATTCGGAACTTTTCCGATCCTAATGCCCCTGGAGACCCCCTTCTGCCGAACATATCTAAGGTTGTAGAAGAGATCCTGTTTGAGAAGGTGGTGGAAGTGGTGGAGCTCTCGGACGATGAGGACGATATGGACGATGAAGCAGACGATAAGGACGAAACGACTGTTGAAGGCGATGACGCAGATGGCGAGGATGATGAACCATGAATGCAAAGAATGTTTCTTTCTGCGTTTTGTTTATGAATAGTACTATGTTTTTATTTTTGCTACACTACGTAGTCTACGTTATTATACTGTACTAGTGCTTGTTTTTCTTTGTTAATATATTTCGACCTTCTCCCACCGTGCACGAGTAACCGTGTGACTTTAGCGTTTGAAGATATTACCGTGCGCCAAAGGTCGTGTGATTGAACCGTGGCAAAAGGCAACCGTCCTCTCTTTTTTTTTTTTTTTTTTTTGGTTTTTGGGAATCCCGGTAATTTAATTTATTAAATATTAAAAGATGAATAAAAAGGTTGAATAAACCTGCGGCTTCAAAAGCTAGTCTGTTCACTGACAAAACCCTGCCACGTAAGTATCTGTTTACATACATACATTGATTTGACCGTCGCACGGTACTGACTCACGGTGAGGTCTCACGACATTACCGTGTAAGTATGAACAATGACGTTTTCACGTGATTCTTGCACAATCGCGATAATTTTTTTGGCAAAATGCTTAAGCAAAGTTACTTTCCTATGGAATTGATTATATAGAACCTAAAAAATTCCACAATAATCCATCAAACGATTAAATTTGACATACCATGTGCAATATGATCACACTTGAGAGTAAATTGTTACCAATGAACTACACATCTCTTGAATTTGAGACATGCACTACTGCAAATCGCATCGTACGTCTTCAATTTCAAATACCATACGTCTCCTAGCCTGAAACATGACCCCGTTGATGGTAACGACGCCTTAAAAGTGTATACAAACGATTGACCATCGTTTTTTTGCGGGTTGAACAAGCCACGGTGTAGATGTATTGATGACCAACGTAACGCCGTGCAGATACAACCGTGAAACTAAATGACCGTGCGAAACGGCTTCCATCCTCTCATTTATTTTCCGGTGTTTTAACTCGAATTTTAAATAAAAGAATAAAGGATGACTATACCCGCCTGCAAAAGCTGTCCTGATAACTGACACCACTAATATTTCGCGTGCATCGGTTATCCCGCTCCAATACGAAAATACGCCATCTAAAAAAAGAACTCGTTCAATTTCAAAAATGTTTAAAATTGATTTGATAACCACACGGTGTTGTATCACGGTGACGTCTCGTGAGGTCACCGTATGAGCATGAACACTCACGTTTTCGTGTGATTCTTGCACAATCGCAATAATCTTTTTGGCTAAATGCCTAAGCAATGTTAATTTCCTATGGAAATGATTATATTTAACCTAAAAAATCCACAATAGTCCATCAAACGATTAAATTTGACATACCATGTGCAATATGATCACACTTGAGACTACTCCAGATTGTTACCAATTTTAAGTTTTAACTAAACATCTCTTGAATTTGAGACATGCATTAATACAGATCACATCGTACGTCTTTAATTTCAAATACCGTACGTCTCAATGCCTGAAATATGAACCCGTAGATGCTAACGACGCCTTAAAAGTGTATACAAACGATTGTCAATCGTTTTTTTCGGGTTGAACAAGCCACGGTGAAGATGTATTGATGACCATGTATCACCGTGCGTATACAACCGTGAAACTAAATGACCGTGCACAATATACGTTTTACTGAGCCGTGCGTAAAACGGCTTCCCCCTCTCATTTATTTTCCGATGTTTTAATTTTAATTTTAAATAAAAGAATAAAAGATGAATACCCGCCTGCAAAAGCTGTCCCGATAACTGACACCACTAATATTTAAGTACACGTGCATCGGCTAACCCGCCCCAATCCTAGAAACGAAAATACGCCATCTAAAAACAGAACTCGTTCAATTTCAAATATTTTTAGAATGGATTTGATAACCACACGGTGTTGTATCACGGTGACGTCTCGTGAGATCACCGTGTGAGAGTGAAGACGTCTTAAAATTCAAATACAATAACCGTCGCCGTTGGTATATCACGGTATATTGTAAAACCGTGCCACGGGGCATTGGTATACCGTGCTGATACAAGACCGTAAGTGCACACGGTGATCAACAGTTTTTTTTTAGATACAGTCATTGATAGTTTTGCACACGGCGCTGATCAACCACACGGTGATAAACACACGGTTATACATACAACGGCATACAGTATATGAAAAGTTTACTCTCTTGCAAACCAAAACGAAACCAACTGTTATCCATCCCTTAATCAAAAAGGGAGTTCAATGTCTTTGCAGGACATCCAAAATATCTTCAGTGCTATGTTTTTTCTGACAGCTTTGATATCGATGTCGTCCGCATTACGATACAATGATGGGTCGGTGAGCAATCGTTCCAAATACATTGTGCAGAAAGGACCGCAAGAGTGGTTGTCATCTTGGGCAAATTGGTCTTCGGCTGGCATGACCTTGAGCTTGAAGTCTTTTGTTTTCACAGGTAATCTTTTTCTTTCCCAGTAACCTGTTTCCTCCAACATTCGAGGTAAGACCTTCAACAAACACTCGAACTCAGGGGCGCGAGGGTTCACACCAGGCTCATAGTTATGAGCTAACGAGTCATACAGCTCGACAGTCCAATCATCAAAACAAATTCGAACTACGACCCAATGTCCCGGAAGATGACAAACCATGACGGCCTTCACATAAAATAAGTAAACGATATCATGAGTGCTTAATTAGTGTTCAGAGTTTGTGATTTAGGGTATATGATTGTAGTACTTACGTGGGAATATCTGAACCATTCGAAATCGTCTCTTAAACTGCCTGGGAGTTCCCCATTTGGATTGTTCAATGAGTTGTAAGCATGTTTGAAGGTCATCTGAAGACGTGCAACGAAAATATATAAGGTCATAACTCATAAGTGAGCTAGATTTTATTGAGTTCATACCACGGAGTTTGTGAAAACTTACAAAATAGTTTGGGGGTAAAATTATGAAGGATTCCTGAGGCCACTTTTCCTTTTCCATTTTTAACTCCATGTAACTGCAGAAGGTAGTCATCACCTGATATAAAAAGACTAGTTGGTAAGTATATAAACTTTATTTCTGAATTATACTACTATACACCTTTAAATTTACAATGGTTACCTCCCCGTCGAAGTCCCAGTTCACGTTTTCAATGTCAAGAAACGTTTTCCGTTTCACGATAATTTGCGTGCCACGGAAATGTACACAATCGACAGAAGATTTGGTCCGTTTGGATTGTCTCAGAAACGACCGATATGCTTTTACAACGGCTTCAAGTCCTTCACTGGGAGAAAGTGGTGTCTTACCGTGAGTTTGGGGAGCATTTTTCGCCGCTTCAGGCTTACGAGTTCTCAGCCTACGGGGAGAAACAATTGGCCTACCAACATTTTCGCACGCATCTGTGGGATTCACTGTGAGCTGATCGGTGGGATCAGCTGCGTTTGATGAACTGTCGAGATCAACCGCCGCCAAGTGATCAGCCACAGCGGTTGTCGAGGCTACGACACTGACCACATCAGCTACCATCCCGGTATCAACTGTTGGCGATAGCTCAATGTTTTCTTCGACTTCTCCGGCAGGGAGTGTCGGTTCTAGGACACTGGCTTCATCTGCTGAAAGTTGTCCAACAATAGACATCACTAAGTCGTTGGGATCAATGGGTTGGTCGACTTCGACGGTATCAGAAACAGGGACTGTGAATGTTTGGTCGTTGGCTTCATCAGCGACAATGTTTGGTCTAGTGGGTTGGACGACTTCCACGTAATCAGAAACAGGATCTTGCTCCGGTTGAACGTGGTTGTTTTCGACTTCTCCGGCAGCAACTGTCTGATTTTGGACGTCGGCTTCTCCGGTAGCCTCACTCGCTGTATTATTGTCTGATGTGATCGGCGATACAGGTCGGCGCAGATCTCCCGGCGACTCATGCAGAGACGCTCTCTCATGAAGTTGTTGTGGAGTGATGCCTTTAATCCGCTCAAAGATATATCCAGCAAAATCTGCAATCAATCCTTCATCAGACAAAATCCGTTCATGATCGGCTCTCAATTTGGCCCTCAAAAGCCCAGTCAGTCGTCTGTCTTCATCAGAAGCATCTTCATGTGGGCAACAAAGTGTACGCCGACAGCACACAGGCCTACAACACACATGCCCACTTGGACCAGGAGTACTCTGCTCAGAAGCACGTCGTCTGCGTGATCTAGAAACGGGCATTTCAATATCCGTGGTTGCAGCACGCTTTTTCGAACAAGGCTTTTTGGTTTGTGTAATTTTCTTCTCCGGATTTTGTTTGGCTATGATTGGATTACCACCATTGCGTACTGGGCGATTGAACTCAACATGAAATGGTCTGTCATGTACAGAAAGGTAACACGGCTCATTTTTCTCTTCATCAGTAGGAATCAAGGTTTCATGAACAACTTCAATCTGAAACTTATCAACACAGAGTATTAATATTCCACCGCGTGAAACAAATACTATTACTAGCAAAATATAAGTAGGAGTAGATGGTTACGTACCTCTCCTTGGAAGAAAAGATCATCGCAATCAGTCTTTGTTGTAGATGTACTCCACATCAAACAACGTGGCACTTTCATATTCGGATCACGTTGACCACATAACTGACCGATATTCGGAACGGACTCGAACATCCAAATTATAAAAGCCCAACTGGGGCCATAGACGTGGTACGAAGTTTTTTCTGCTAATTCAGGGTCCATCGCTGTTGTTTCGAGGTAGTAGCTCAGAGCCTGGTAGGAATAAGCGCCCCATGGAAAACACTGCCACTTTTCCGGCTCATCCACTAATGCCCATGCCCAGTCCTCGACATACATTTCAGCGGATCGACAAAGAAAGAAGGAATAGTAGACGATGAGATTGGCGACTTTAATGTAATCCTCCAACGAGGCAGGTTGTTCCCCATCGAAGAGTTGTTTGGCCGCAAATAACTTGCGTAGATCATTGCTTCTTACACGCTTCCCACCGAATAGCCGCTTATTTAAGCTACCTGGAGCAGACTGGGGTGTGGCATGGATGTCAAATTCATCGTAGATGCCGAAATTCAGTCCCGTTACAATGGCATAAGCGGCGGGTGTGAGTTTCGCAGTCTTACCACCGACGTAGAACCAATGCTCCTTCTCCGGTATTGACGGACCTGACAACTCTCGACATACGAGGTGGTGCAAAAAATTAGTGCTTGATTTGGCAGTAAATCTTATTCCCAGAACACTTTTCATGTAAGGCAGCGCAAAAAAATCGCGAACTGCGACAGCATCACCCCCGATATCTTTTATCGTGTCCGTGATCAGTTTCGGAACTTCGTAGCGAGTATACAAATTGAGACTTAAAGTGACCGACTGCAGATTGGTTGGTCTCTTCCATTCAAATCCAGACTGAAATATGAAATAAATAAATAAGTATTAAAGGATAAAAAATGAGAAATATAACGACACGGTGAAATTACACCGTAAGAAAAAAACCATAGAATATCAAGGTGTAAATTCACCGTGAACATACAAAGCTGTGTTCTTCCACGGTGAACATTACACACGACCTTGAACATATGGTGAATATGTTTTTCCACGGTTTACTTTATACACGGTGTTTGTACACCGTGAAATAAAACGCTGTCGTGGATCGTGCTCGTACAAGACCGTAAGTACACATACACCGTGAAATAAAACACTGTCGTGGATCGTGCTCGTACAAGACCGTATGTACACATACACCGTGAAATAAAACACTGTCGTGGTCCTCGTGGACCGACCTCGTACAAGACCGTATGTACACATACACCGTGAAATAAAACACTGTCGTGGACCGTGATCGTACAAGACCGTAAGTACACATACACCGTGAAATAAAACACTGTCGTGGATCGTGCTCGTACAAGACCGTAAGTACACACGGTAAATGTACACCGTTAGATGAATCATAGTCGTAAATCGACAAGACCGTAAGTAGACACGGTGTATGTCACCCGTGAGATATATCACCGTCTTAAACTCTACCGTGATAATACACGGTGATAAAACTCACGGTTGAACCGTCGTCTACTAGAACTGACACACAAACGCATGCGAAAAAATTGCAGAGAGCAATAAATCATTAACCATTTTAAAATGTCGGAAACAAAAACCCTATCTTGAAAGGATATACTAATATCAAATTACAATCGAATGATTTACAAACATCAAAGCTCGAATAATCGAAAGTTCGAAAGCTAGGGTTATGGACTTACCGGAGGTTCAGCGCGATTGTCTGGGTTGTCCATGTTGTCACTGCTTGCCATAATGATGATCGTCGGAGACGGAGTTGAATAGTTGATACGATAACGGTCGGGGCTGGTGTTTCACCGTGGCGGCGCTCGTCGTGCGTGTGAATTTCAAACGTCGAAAATTGATTTTGTGGGGCAACTTTATTTTTCTGATATTCTTTTTGTTATTTTGTAATATTCGATTTGTTTTTTGTGAGAAAAGATAACTTTTGAGGGCACTTAAGTCTTTTCATTCAAATTTGCCTACTTAACTTACATTTTTATGGACGGGGCTTCAGAACTTGTATACTCTTATGCTTTGGCCTTTAAATGCCTCCAGCCCTATTAGTTACATGGTCTATTTTTAAATGAAATTGGGAATATAAAAGAAGCGAGTGATTGAAATTGGAGAATAAAAGTATCGTCTCGGAGGGCCCATACCATACCATAAGTCCATAACACAATAGCCCAATACCAAAGAAATTCCTCATCTCCTTTATTTATATTTCTCCGTCCATAAATACCCAAAACTCCTGCTTTTTTTTTCTTTCTCTAATCAATATTCTTTCCAGCTCGAATCGGAGAAGGAAGAAGAAAAAGAAGAAAAGATGCAGATTTTCGTGAAAACCCTAACTGGAAAAACAATCACCCTTGAGGTTGAGAGTAGCGATACCATCGACAATGTCAAGACCAAGATTCAGGTCTCTCTCTCTTTGTTTTTTCTGGGTTCGATCGTTTTTCTTAATTTTGGGTTTTAAATCTGCTCTGAAGTTGTTGTTTTTGTAATTAATTATATTTGATTTCGGGGTTGTTCTTCGTTGATTGATTTGTGGTATTAATGGAACTAGGGTTTTGGATTTCCCAGATTATTATTATTATTGTGCTTGTTCCTTTCGAGTGGTATATAGTTGAAGATGTTCTATTAGTTGGAACAGAACAATGAATTGATTGTGTGTTTCGATTCCTTCGCGGGGGGCGATCTTTGTTGCTGGGGAAATAGGAATAAGATGCTATGTTTTAACTGCATCTTATCAAATTATTGTTGTGATTATTATCATGTAAACTGATACGAGAAACTACTCGTACCAGGACAAAGAAGGTATACCACCTGACCAGCAGCGGCTGATTTTCGCGGGTAAGCAGTTGGAAGATGGAAGAACTCTAGCAGATTACAACATCCAAAAGGAATCAACACTTCACCTTGTTTTGAGGCTCAGGGGAGGGACGATGATCAAGGTCAAAACCCTAACAGGAAAAGAAATCGAGATCGATATTGAGCCGACCGATACCATTGATCGGATCAAGGAACGTGTTGAGGAGAAAGAAGGAATTCCACCTGTGCAGCAAAGGTCTGTCTTCCCTCTTTGTTTTCTTCAGATTTTGTAGTAATTGACTATTACTTGAAGAAGTCCCAACTGAATTTAATTTTGCTGCAGGCTCATCTATGCTGGGAAGCAGCTAGGGGATGATAAAACCGCGAAAGACTACAACATTGAAGGCGGCTCTGTTCTTCACTTGGTCCTTGCTCTAAGGGGTGGTGGCCTTTTTTAGGCTGCTACGTATTTGTTATGCTTTTTTTTGTTCGAATTTTTGAATGAATTTATTATCTCATGTACTTTTGGAAAACCAACCGATTGCCTAAATATCAATTTTAAACTTCAAACCAACTCCCTTCATGTATCATTTCTATGGTTTCTTGGATATCTAGGATCTTCGAAGTTGAAGATGTTATGATTGATCATCTGATACATTTTTTCGGTATTTATTTATATGGTTGTCAATCCTCTTCTCTACACGAGTTGTGTTTTAATTCTATTTTGGTATCTATTGATTTTGAGATCTAGAGAAGCAACTGATTCAACTTCCATGTGTTATTATTGGAACGTAAACATCGATCTTCTAAGGAAGTGGGGTTGAAACACTTATAGATCCTATACATTGTATTATTGACGGAATTGTTGGATACATATTTGGTAGCTCGGATATATGTATCGCAATATAACTTCTAATGTGGTGATAACATTGTATTATTGAGTGAAGTACGTTAAACAAACAATAGAGCTCAGATGCACCTGTCTCGTTGGGTTTTGTAATGTGGTGATAACATTTCAGGCTGGGAATTCAGAAGAATGTTATGAATGAAGTTTTTCAGTTCCATATGATTTCAAGCATGTTGATTATGCTTTTTAACCAAGCTTTTTGGCTGTGCTTACAAGCACTCACTTGTCCTTTACGCATGTGAAGTTAAAATCCAAATAGATTTTTCTTTTTTCAATTGGTTGTTTGTTATTGTCTTGAATAAAGTTTGAATTTCTATTTTGAAATTGAAAATAATTCTGATGGAAATATATAATAGTTGTAAACAAACACATGATATTTTGCAAGTATATTTTAATGTAAAAATAGTTTCACTTGTTCATCAAGTGCAGAACCAGATGGAAGGCAAATAGACTTTTGACAGATATATGTATTATATATATGGCCCTCATTTGTTTTTTAACCAGAGGTGGTATGGTTAGAGGTATTTTCATCTTTGTTCCCGAGAAACCGGACAACGACAACTGTGGTGTTATCTCCACTGCCTCTCTGATGGGCCTCCTGCATCAGCCTCTTAGCCGCTTCTTCTGGATCAGAGATGGACTTAGCCATAGACACAGCTTCCTGAAAAGGAATGAAAATTAAAAACGAACCACACTGAATTCATGAAAGATTTACGTAGCTTATATCCAACATCGAGGATAGAAATGAACACAGAACACATTATATACCTCATTTGTAACCACATCCCAAAGCCCGTCGCTTGCAAGGATAAGAAACTCGAGCGTGTCATCAACTTTTTCCTCCTGTGTTTTTACACAAGCATTGTCTTAGCAAAGCCGGAGTTTGTTTTTTTTTTTTTATGGCAACAAAATCTAATCTGATAAAACTAAAATCATCTGCTCTCCACAGGATTCATAAGATTCTACATAAAAAAACTGAATTTTAAGGATGACGAAACAGAATTCCTTATTTCGTCTTTTAATCGAGGATTACCCACCTGAATCTCTGGATCAGCAACCACATACTGCTTAAGAAGCCTATCACCAAATGCACGAGAAACAGCCAACACTCCCCCAACTCTCCAAGTCCCTGTAAAGAGTTATCTAATTAAAGATTAAAAAACTCACTCGCGTGTTTACTCACGCAGAAACTAGTGTATTATTTCACCTGCCCACATCACAAAACCTCCGGCATCTTCAATTCTTTGCCTCTCATCCGTTTGATCAGGTTTGTGATCACGAGAGGCAGCAATAGCTGCATAAAAAGAAAAATAAAAAAGCTTCTTGTTAAGAGGGTTGACGTCATCCTCACAAGGTTGATAAGACCCTAACATATTGCTATTTCGAAATCATATTGCGCTTTTTTTCTTCTGAATTGTTTGCTTGATTTATGCATTTTATGGAAAGCCGATTCAATGAAAACTCTGGCTTGTCTTGAATTCTAAATGTTTTTAGTCGAACTTGTGGTCAGTTGATCTTGGCTATCATATCCCTTTTTCTCGACAACCATCTTCCTATTGAGGGTGTCATTGCAATATGGAAACAAAAATAATAAAAATAGACTAGATAGTATATTCATACTACACCCAATAGTATTTGCTCCTAATTTCACTAACATACGCAAACAGTATGAAGCGTGAAAAATAAAATAAAAAAACAACCAAAGCCGTAAGTTTCCAATCTTACCATTGCCACCCCTGCAAATAACAGCTCTGGAGTCCCCAACATTAGCCACCAATAAACGGTCGCCAACAAGGATAGCAGTAGAAGCAGTTGACCCGGCATCCCTGTTCTGATTCTTCTCGGATTTCAAGAATTCTGAGTCGGTATGGTTGTATGCATCAGCTGACAAAAAGAGACAGTAACAAGAAAAATGTAAAAATATGTAATTTATTTTTGTGTCCAAACTACATAAATACCCCTCAGGTTTGATCAAGAGTTAAATTAAGGGGATAACACCAAAGATTTAATGCATGTGTAACTGTAAATGTAAAACAATAAAAAAATATTGGCGGTATTCTGAACTAATTTTGTAATTGCGTCAAACCTCGAGGGCACTTGAAGAATGCAAAAGGGTGAAGAAACATACCTATGGCTGATTTGGTGTCAGAAATGAACTTTGGGTGGCTGATGAGATTACTGAAGAGGTTCTGTTTCACATACTCTGCGGCTCGGGCTCCCCCGTGACCTATTATAATATTAGATAATTAGATAAGCAGATTAAGAATGAAACGGTACAAACAACATTCCTAAAAAATGTTATAAACGTGTACACTGTAAGGAGAAAACTTCGTGAATCCTTATAATAATCAAACGAATGTTTATATACTTGTATTTTCACATGTTTCGTTCTTTTGTATAAGATATATATATATATATACCATCAAAGACTCCGAAAAGACCAACGATCTCCCCATCTACACCGTCAATCCTCGTCTCATAGAAATCCTCCATGGAAGACCTTTTGCCTGGAGAACTTGCATATCCATAGCTGAACTTTCCATTCTGACTGCATTCACAATTGTTATTTGTTATACAGCTTCAGATATCATATTTGTCGGGCAGGAAAAAGGTAAACTGTGATTTCTTTTTCTCTAAAAATGCAATTATTGGGAAAAACAGATAACGATAAATGACAGCCTTATGAAGCTTCTTGAAACGTGGAGATGTAATTATCATAATTACCAACGGACCACGATTGCTTCTATATATACAAAGTCGCCCCACAAATTCCGTTCAAACAAAATAATTATTGCATTAAAACGAAGTTATTCTTGTTCTTTTGTCCAAAGAAGCCCAGCTTTGACGGCCTCCAAAGAAAATGAAGCCATGATAATTCAAATTCAAAGATAAACGCACAAACACCATATGAAATTTAATGATAAACACAACAAAGCTAAATATCTAAACGAGAAAATTAAAAAATCTCCGGTTCTCTTTCAAAACAAAGATGCCCCATTAAAGTTTTGAAAACACCGCCCTTGAGGTTCATATTTACCAAAAAAGAGAGTATTTTTCGTAATTCGGCTAAACCTCTCGATAAACTATTAGAATCAACCTCGTATGAAAGTCATCTCATAAATACGATATATCCTACAAATTCAACAAAACAACAAATTCCTAACAACAAAAACAGGTGGGACAAGAGGATCACCTAAGGCCGCCGCCGCTGACCGGAGCATCATCTACCTGGAATTTGCTCGTAGATTCTGACAGCACTGAATTCAGATAACCCATTTTCCCAAATTCCTTTTTTTTTAGAAGAGAGTTATAGCCCAAAAAAACAAGATCACACCACCACAGAATCTGAAATGGTCTCAATTCCAAATCACGGGTATTTCGAATTCAACCTGCTCATAACAAAAAGAACAAAAAAATAGAAATTAAATGTATTTATATAGATCATTAGATCTCATATGCATAAATGATATATCAATCATTAGTTTCTTCACAAATTTACACAACCCAAATATTTAGTTACAAATTTCACAGCTTTTCTTGGCATAAAGACCTAATCTTGATCATAATCTAGAAACTTCTTCAAGACAAGATTTTATATTTTATTTTTTCATTTTCACTCATGCAAGAAACAAGAAAAAGATACACGATAAATAAATAAATAAATTATATGTTTATGCATGTAATAGAAAAAAAATGAGAAGGTAGAGGGAGAAAGGAGACCTGAGAGATGAACCATGAGAAGAAGAAATGGCCATGAGAGAGAAACAGAGAACTTTAAAGAAGAAAGAAATAAGGCAGGAGAAAAAAGTGGATATGTATATGTTTAATTTTTCAGTCAAGAAATTAATCAATTAATAATTGATTCAATCTAATCAATAACGATTGATTTCTTAATTTATCTCAATAATTCAAGGTCTCAGTTTATTATTATCAATAAAAATTATACATGTGGGTTAAGTTTTTTAATTTTTATTGATACTTTGAATATTATGATAAGTGATTATGATGGTTTTATCTAGATACACAAAATCCATAGGTTTTTCGACACACACACAAAAAAATTGTTATCTAGTATTAAATAATATTGTTGACGCTTAAATTATAATTTTACATTTGATCCCACAATATATTGCATATTTTCTTTGTAAGTATGAGACAAAAAATAGTTATTGGAATACACTTACAAAAATAGTACTCCAAAATTGGCTTCTTTGATCATAATCAACCTTAATTTTTGTTAGTGATAGTGAAACACACTTCAATTTGTCTTTAAAAGTTTTTTTTGCCATTCTTAGGACCTACACTCCATTTTCTGTCAAAGAATCCAACATACCAAGTGTTCATTAAAAACAAATCAAATATCAGAACTTCCAAGACTTTTTCATTTCCTAATTCAGTAATAAGGAAGAGTAAGATCTTGGGTTGCTTAAAAAGTTCGTGTCGAAAATCCAGTAAACTCGACAATTTTACATTCAGAGATAGGTAATCACAAATCGCATGTACCCGGGAGTATGTTTTAATTACAAATAACCCCTTCACATACATTCATATCCCGTCCCGATACTCAAAATTTTACTTTCTCAATTTACTGAGAGCTACCCTAAGTAGAACACTAATCATCAGTACAAAAGTGGATTATGTCAACTGGCATGAAAGGAGTACTCAAGGAACCGGGCTTTTCGGTATTTAGACTAAACCTCAGGGGTGGTTTTGTTATATTAAATATATTTATTATAGGAAGGGAGATATAACAAAAAGGCATCTAGAAAGAACAAAGATTATCTTTGATGCTATAGATTTCGAGGATTGTTCTTGGATAAGTTGTGAATTATCTTTGATATACAGACCCACGTGGTATCGGGCAGTCTGTGGCAAGAGTGTGCCGACAGTGCAGAGGCAAGGTCAAACGCAAATCTTTGGAACTCGGGTTTCAAGGCAAGGCGTATGGCCATAGCCGTCCATACATCCGGGGCTAACTTCACTGCATGCCTGAGAGATTGAAACCCTTTCACCACTCTCACCAGCATTTCCTGTTAGAAAACCCATCAATGCACGACAGATACCCAAAAAAAATTATAGAATCAGTTAAAAATACAGTACTTCTAAAAACATGTCATATACCTCGGATTCCGGCATTATCACTCCAAGATTTTCATCAGAGAAGCAAGGAACTACTTTGTGTTCGAGAAAAGTATCGGCTGCCTTAAGCACGTCCCTGATGAGGAAAACTCGTACTCTAGAACCCTTTTTGGACAGAATAAATTGGAAAAGGTCCTCAGTGGCAGCCACCACTGCTCGCATATCAAATGACTTCCATCCCAGTGGATTCGGAGGACTATCTTGGGGTCTTGAGGTCGCATCGGTTTCAGAAGATTGTTCAGATATTGCCACTATCTGAAACAACATAAACCAACGGTTAAAACATGTAACAAATCCCAAAAGCTCTAGAAAATACTGATGTTACGAAGATTACGATATGTATGATATGTAAACAGAGAGGAAATGGACTAAAATGAATGAGAGCTTATTTTAGTTTTATTTTGTATACAACTACTTTTCTTAGGGGATCCGCTCAATCAAGATTCTAAAGTTGAAAGTAAGACTGTTCCAAAGACGGAAGTTATCCTTTTGGGATAAACTTTTTTTTCAAAAATGTAAGGCCAACTGTAAGGCGGGTGTATACTTATGAATAGGGTCAGATGTAGAGTAATACAGATGTAGAGTAATACAGAAGCAGATGTAAGGCCAACTGTGAGGCAGGTGTATACTTATGAATAGGGTCAGATGTAGAGTAATACAGAAGCAGACCTCAAGGATATTTTTTTAAACAAATGATTTTTTTAAGCTAAAGCCCACAGCTCAGTTTATTTTTGTTTTTTGTAATTAATCCTATTTTTTTTTTTTAAATATTTGATAGCTCTCTTTGACAACACACGATAAGGGATGGGAAAAGATCGAAACACAAAAATATTTACCAGTTTTTCAAGTCGATTCCATCTTATAGAACCATCATTCCGGATCAGAAGTTGACCCAATATTTTCCTCATGTCAAGACTCGGGTCAGCCAATAGCCTACCAATGACAAAAGGATATGCACTCTCCACAACCTTAAAATCAGGGTCCAGAACTTTTGCAGTGCCTTCAAGAGATCCCAGGGCTCTTATCACAAGGGCATAATCCGGGGGAAGGGAGAAATTGAAGTCGTACATAACATCGTATAACTGATTCATTATGCCCTGAATTCGAACAAATATCCTTTTCAACAAATTGAGTAAACCTATTAAACACTTGCATATCATAGTTATGAAATTTGGGATAGTTACAAAAGCTACCACTGAGGTTTAGCTTAATTTTAAAACAATAAACCCCTGATATTAGTTGGTGTTACAAAAGTGCACTCTAAGAGGGATCAGAAGGGGTAGCTGTGAGCAAAATACTATCATCAAGGGGGCTATTTGTAATTATAAGATGAAGTGGATTTTTTAATTAAAACACGCGAAATATGAGAACCTGAAAATCTTGGGTTAGTCTTGTTCCGTCACCAAAGGATGCTTGCAAAGCATCCGACACGGACTGTACGTCAATCCCTTCGGGAATAAATCCCAGAGAAAGAAAGTCATTTGCCAGCCCCAGAGAATCTCTATTTACAAAGTGCACCAGCTGACGCAGATTATAATATCTACATTTAAGTTAAAACAGAGGAATCTTATAAATGGAAAATGACACCTAAAATGGTTATCTCACCACTCTAATGAGCCCCACACGATAATGCCGTGGAATATCACCCATCATCCCAAAGTCGAAATAAGCAAGGGAGCCATCTTTGGTGGCAACAAGATTTCCAGGATGAGGATCGGCATGAAAAAATCCCACCTCCAGCAATTGCCTCAGAGAGCAATACAAACCCTAAAGACAATAATACATCAAAAAAACATGGCACAACGACAGGCACTAGCTGAGAAATTCAACAGCGTTTATAAGGATGGAAGAAAGAAAATCCAAGCACATTAAATGCAGCACAAATTACAAGCCAATGGTCATGATCTGAGTTTTAGAAATTATGTCAGACCGCCTGCTGCTGACAATTAATATGTTATTGAGAAAAAAAACATACCTTATCATATATATTATACATGTATAAACCAAAGATATTTTTAAAAAGCTAGGCAGGCCAGGTACCCGCGCGTTGTAGTGAATGAAGAGCAGAACCCCATAAAAATTGGGTGTTGTCAAAATACTTGGTGAGTGCCCTTGACCTCTTTTCTTACCTCATCAATTAGTTGCTTCCGGTTTAAACAGGCCTCTCTCAGACGAATTTCATCAGTAAGCTTAATTCCATCAATCCACTCCATTGTGAGAACTGCTTTGCGGGTTAAATTCCAATATATTTTGGGGACTTTGATGCCAATGACTTGCTGGTGTGTAACAGTTTCACTTTTCTCATGATCTGACAAGTAACAGTAAAATTGGAAGTTCACACGTGAAACATCACCACCCAAAAGTAAGAAGGAAAAAATTGGCTGATATAGTTCTATAGCTATGATAGCAGTTCTATTTTAATTATATCCATCTCTTAAGGTGTATGGAAGCTATAAATAGAAATATTTATATCCAAGCTATAAAAAGAAATAGTTACTAGTGAATAAAATTCTCGTATAGCACCAATCCAAGTATTAAATTCACATGAAATGTGAAATTACATCAGATGCACTCTAACTCACACCGACTCTCTAAGTTAACTTTTTCAAGGAGGGGCCAGAAAACTGAATTTGAAACTGGTGTGATAAAATAAGACATTATTTAAAGGGATATATGTTCTCTGGTTCTACCCATTGGAGAAAAGGTTCAATTATCCTTGGATATGAAGCACATATGTCACATGCAAGGATAGATGAACTTCTCCACACATCAGATAGATGAACTTCCCCACACATCAGGCAGAACCAGAGAACCACAAAATGGACACCACATATACAGTTGTCTAAAATTCGGAAGAACGTACGTGGTTGAAAGCCATATAAATCAGCGAACCGCTCCGCATTTTGACCTTCTAAGATGTAGTCAATCTCTTCAAACATGTGTCTTACCTGTACACTCACAAGTTTAACAGTAACATTAGATTTAAACTTAATAATGTAAAAGGTAAAAACATTAATTGCATATTTAGAGAAGCATTTGCATCTACAGCTGTCTAGAAGAATGACTTGATAAAATACTAGAATAAAAAAAAGTTCAAATTTAGAGAGAGGATACTAGTAAAGGTGTCTGTGAAAGATATGTATCGGAATAAAGAGGCTTACCATCTCATTTACTGCTACCAACAGATCCTTACGGGCTTTGGCAAATCTTTTTAACTGGCCACCAATCATATTAAATAGTAGGGCATCAAGAGTCAATGAATGGGACATACCAGGCCTCTGAACTTTGACAGCTACAAGCTCTCCAGAGTGCAGGTGAGCTGCAAAACTTGACGCAAAAGAGGCATATTTTTTTGAAATACAACTTCAACTAGAACCATACGGACTCACACTAGCATGAATTTCACTTACAAGATTTCAGTTTTTTTTCTAACCTTTATAAACCTGACCCAAGGATGCTGCGGCAATAGGTTCCTTGCTAATATCAGCAAATATTTTAGATATTGGCATTCCTAACTGGAATTCAATGGATTTGATGGCCAAAGGCGTTGGAAATGGAGGTATTTGATCCTGGAATTAGTAAGGGACTTCAGTTGTAATATTCATATCATAAACTAAACTTCATGATACTTGGTAAAAATATATAGGCCTGATCAAGTAGTCAATCAAAGTACAAAATAAAATGGAAACACAAACAATATGCATAATACCTGTAATTTAGCAAGTTCGTTGCAATATATTTTAGGCAGTATATCAGGCCTTGTGCTTAAAGCTTGTCCGAGCTGGAAATCAGAAAAGAGTAGGTTAAACTAAGATCCCCAGATCAGATTTTCTGTCAAATAGCAATGTGGCTCCTGACAGCAGTCATGTCCATTACTTATTATGAAAGAAAACTAGATAAGAGCAAATAACTACGACAGAACCAAAAGACATAAATTTAGTACACTGCTTAAATAGCTATTGTAAATGACTAAAATTATACAGTGATACAAAAACCTTCAGAACGATGGGAAAAAAATTCAAAACGCAAGCATTCAGTCATAAAGAGTAAGTAAATTCAGACTATGACATCAAATTCATTACTGACAATGATCTACAGTGAGATCTTTAGTCTTTATTTGACTAATTAAATAGATGCACCAGTTATTTCCAATCTTTTGCAACATCTTACAAAGCATCATCCCAGAATATAAATATAATTTAGTGATGGATAAGAAATAAAGAAGATATTGATGGGACTGAATAGATTCAGGGTTATATCAACATCTCTTTTACACCACAAATAGATTTGCAGACTAACGCGGAGTGTAGCCAAAAATATGTCAACAATAGGTAACCATGAACATGATAAGCAACAATTAGTACAATAGCACAGAAACCATTAACATATACCGTGAAACATAACTTGCCTTGATATAAAAAGGCCCCAAGTGAATAAGAGTTTCACGAAACTGCAACATGTAACAGAATTGAGCAATTCTTAGACATAAACAAGGATATAAATGTAATAAATTTGATATACTTTAAAACAAGAAATGTGAAAAGTGAAGCTCATATGCTTGAATTGACACTCAAAAGTCGAAAGAGATAATTTCATTCACAAGACGGAGAAGGGGCGGGAGAGACCGCGCTATGTAGGGTTATTAGTTATTACCCAAATAAGATTTATCCCAACTAATCACTTCCACATATTAACATTTTAAGAGTGGTATAGCTGTTTGAAATCAATTGAACTGGCTGATGAATGATCTCACATGGGCACGCATAAATTATTTAATAGTATCACACATAAACTTTTACGAAACTGAATAAAATAGTTTTAAACCTGACTTACTAAAGGCCGAACAAGGAGGCCTGACAGGAGTTTGATTCTTTGTTACACTATCACAATTTTACTCAAGGTAGCTATATAATTCTAATAATTGGATGAGTGGGTATCAACTGAAATAGACTGAGGAGCAATTTCCACAGTTGAATAGTTACTAGCTTTTTCTGCCATAATTTTTTTTTCGTATCTGTCAGGAAATACTACAGCTAACCTTAACCGAGCGCTTTTCGATATCTTGAACGAAGAACTGCCAAACTGTTAGCTTCAGTACATGGAACGAAATAATTGCAGCTCTATACAAAGCCATGAAGGGACCGAATCGGTAAAAGGAAGACACGCTTTTTATGCCAAGAGCGCGTCCAAATTGAGTCTCAAGTGACTCTTTCCTCAATTTCGCATACTCGGCAGACGGTCTCTCACCATGGACACTGGAGTATCCACTAGAGAAGCTGCAACGATTCGAACAAGGAAGTATAAGAAACCGAAAAGGAAAATCTAAGATGTTATAAAGTTACATTATACTCCATCCACATTCGGCTTTTTTAAATCTGTCATTCTTTATTTTATTTTGGGATTCATAAGAAGTATACAACACATTCAACTCCAAAAAACCTTTTACAGAACAAACTATTTGCAGCATACACTATGGGCAATCTTTTATGAAAAAAAATGCATTTTGGCTTACAATTTAGGTTGTAGAAAGCGCGAAAAGACATTATTATTATCATGCGATCTTCTAACGACTGTCTCTGCGGAAATCCCATGCCGTGAAACTGCAAAATCAAACAAGATATATAATCCCTAACAGCTATTCATGAAATCAGGTACTCCGGCAAAGAGAGGGAATTTACGCGTGGAGTGAAGAGGGATACGGCGTCGTTTGAGACAAGCAATCAGGCCCTTCATTGCTGGAGAAACTCTTCAAGAAACCAAACGAAATTTGTTGTGAACCATTTGATCCGAAGGTGTTTGCGAAAATGCGTATGCGGAGTCGCTCCGTTGGTGCAAGCGGTGCACTTGCGTATTGCTGCAGTTTCTTGAGATGATTTTGCAATTTGCCCCTTCTATTGCCCCTAATTCGGAATAGACCCCTCAATTTCTATTGAATATATTTGTACTCCTTATCTTTTACTAGCTTTTTCTTCTTAATATATGACGTTATAACAAATAAAATTGTTCTAAAAAGTTAACTCTGTTTTACTATAGATAACATATTCTTTTTTAATTATAAAAAAGTGACAACTTTTTGCCAGAGGAGTGATTGAATTTAGTTAGTAAATTTTACATGACGTATTTCAACTAATTATTTACTTCTTTATAGTAATTTACAAAGAAATACTGGATAACTAGTTGAGAGTTAGAGGTAGACGGTTAGTTAGTAAGGACTGGAGCGTAGAAGAAATCTATAGTAAGGGGGTCTTTGTCATTTGATATTAAATGAGGGAGCAAAGTGAGATTAACCGGAAGTAAGATGTGAAATGTGTGTAAATTTGAGGGTAAGAGAGCAAAAGGAAATGAGCAAACGGTCAAGGCTGAAGGAGTGACACGTTTATGAATATATTGTGATTTGTGACACGTAGTACGTGGTCATGGAGAAACACCTTAGACTATTGTCAAACCATTCAACGCCCTACTTTATTACTCCACATCATTTTCTCTCTCTTCCACCTAATCATTCAACACTTATTCAACTTTTACACCCTACAATAGTTTATTTAATAAAATTCAACACTCTACCCCACCACTTTTATTTAATCTTTTTATTTTTTTTTATAATTTTATTTTTATTACAATTCAATAAACAAATAAAAATATCAATTAATAATAAAAGAAATTATATATTATATTTTTATTTATTAATTATTTTAATTATAATAATTAATAATAAAATAAAGTATATAAATATTTTAATTTTTTTAAGTAATAAAGACGAAAAAAATAAAGATAGTCACGTTATTAAGACAAATTACAAAATACTTATGATGAAATACAATATAGTAAGCACACGACATAACTTTAATGAAACACACATAACTTAATTAATAACTTAATTAGTACAAGAGTTGGAACGGGTGTTTTATCGATAATTATCAAAGTTCAGATGATGAACCAACACACTTATTAGTAAATGTCTCCAGTCTTCTTTTGAGCACCCTGTTATCATGCTCCAACTTATCAATTTGTGCTTTCAATCTTACTACAATACCATTTTGAAGTTTAGCTAGTTCACCGTCAATCAGGCGGAAAAATTCACAATCATCGTACTAGAAGATGAATAAAAGGTATACCCGTCTCTGCCGGGTGACTCGGGAGCGGGTTTCATTTCTTATATTTATTGTTATCGTAATTTTTTGGTGTACAAATCAAATGAAACTAACTTCTATTTATAGATAAAAAATGATGAATTTTTGAATAAAAATAAAAATTAAAAAATAAATTTATTATAAAATAATTAATTTAAAGAGATAAGATAAGATAAGATAAAAATCTGAAAAATTAAAACGAACAAATGAAAAAAAAACATGTGGCAAAAGTGATAGATAAAGAGTTGGTAAAATAATTCAATCCGTATAATTTTATACATCCAATCCGTATAATTATACATCCGTATAATTTTATACAACACTCCAATGTTGCGGGTCCCACTCTTTTTATTTTTCACGGGTGTTGAAAGTCTTCAACAGCCAATTGCCTAATTGGCTTCAACACCCAAATTCAACCCCCCATTGCCCGAGATCAACAGTTGAAAAAGAAATTTCAACACCCTCATTGTAAGTAGTCTTAAGGAGACACATTTGCATTATACTCCTAGATTGTAGTGTTTTTAATTAAATACTATAACATTTAAGACTTAGTATCCGTTCTTTTAAAGTGAATTTGACTGAAATTAATTTAAATTGAACTAAACGTATTTGAACGGTAGACAATGTCAAATTTGACAATTCTCTTATGCCACGTCAGCTTGACATAAGTAACACTCTTTTTCCAGCAACAGCTCAATCGAGTGTTATTCAAGGTGTCAATGATTTTTTCTTTCTTCCACATCACCCTACTATACTTCACCATATTTCTCTTTATTTATTTTTTATATATAATTATTAAATTAAAAATACGTTTTTCCAGCAACAGCTCAATCGAGTGTTATTCAAGGTGTTAATGATTTTTTCTTTCTTCCACATCACCCTACTATACTTCACCATATTTCTCTTTATTTATTTTTTATATATAATTATTAAATTAAAAATACGTTTTTCCAGCAACAGCTCAATCGAGTGTTATTCAAGGTGTCAATGATTTTTTCTTTCTTCCACATCACCTTACTATACTTCACCATATTTTTCATTTCTCTTTATTTATTTTATATATATAATTATTAAATTAAAAATACGGTGTATAGTAGGGTGATGTGGAATATATAAGAGGAATATATACTTAATAAGTACTATATCATGTCCCACAACAATAAGCATGTGGTCAAAGTTAATAAAATTCCATTCAATACATATGATAAACATATTGGAGAATATATTAGAAACCGCTTCATCCAACAGCTCGAACTGTTAGAGAAGTTGGGCAACTAGACATTTATAGTGGGCCGAATATATTCTTCAATACTCCCCCTCACGAAGTTGGGCAACTAGACATTTATAGTGGGCCGAATATATTCTTCAATACTCCCCCTCACTTGTGAGCCGATTTCAACCTCAGGGGAAGGCCCAACAAGTGGATAATTAATTCGAGTGGAGTCGCAGATAATTAATTCGAGTGGAGTCGCACATGGCGGGAGTCGAACCCAGGACCTGCCACAAGGCTAGGGAAGGCCCGACAAGTGGATAATTAATTCGAGTGGAGTCGCACATGGCGGGAGTCGAACCCAGGACCTACCACAAGGCTAGGCTCTGATACCATGTTAGAAACCGCTCATCTAAAAGCTCGAACTGGTAGAGAAGTTGGACTTCTTTACATTTATATTAATGGGTCGAATATATATTCCTCAATACTCCCCCTCACTTGTGGGCCGATTTCAACCTCTTTGGGGAGGCTCAACAAGTGGATAATTAACTCGAGTGGAGTCGTCACTGGCGGGAGTCGAAGCCAGCTTCTTTACATTTATATTAATGGGTCGAATATATATTCCTCAATACTCCCCCTCACTTGTGGGCTGATTTCAACCTCTTTGGGGAGGCTCAACAAGTGGATAATTAACTCGAGTGGAGTCGTCACTGGCGAGAGTCGAAGCCAGGACCTCGGGTTATCCCAAGGCTCTGATACCATGTTAGAAACCGCTTCATCCAACAGCTCGAACTGTTAGAGAAGTTGGGTTTCTTTAACTGGTAGAGAAGTTGGACTTCTTTACATTTATATTAATGGGTCGAATATATATTACTCAATACTCCCCCTCACTTGTGGGCCGATTTCAACCTCTTTGGGGAGGCTCAACAAGTGGATAATTAACTCGAGTGGAGTCGTCACTGGCGGGAGTCGAAGCCAGCTTCTTTACATTTATATTAATGGGTCGAATATATATTCCTCAATACTCCCCCTCACTTGTGGGCTGATTTCAACCTCTTTGGGGAGGCTCAACAAGTGGATAATTAACTCGAGTGGAGTCGTCACTGGCGGGAGTCGAAGCCAGGACCTCGGGTTATCCCAAGGCTCTGATACCATGTTAGAAACCGCTTCATCCAACAGCTCGAACTGTTAGAGAAGTTGGGTTTCTTTACATTTATATTAATAGTTCGAATATATTTTCCAATACTCCCCCTCACTTGTGGGCCGATTTCAACCTCTTTGGGGAGGCCCAACAAATGAATAATCAATTCGGGTGGAGCCGCCACTGGCGGGAGTCGAACCCAGGACCTCGGATAGCCGGAGGCTCTAATACCATGTTAGAAACCGCTTCATCTAAAAGCTCGAACTGGTAGAGAAGTTGAACTTCTTTACATTTATATTAATGGGTCGAATATATATTCTCCAATAAAACAGTATAAAAAAATTATGAAAAAATAACTAAAATAAAATTTTATAAATAAATTTTATATTAATTATTTTTTCATAATTTTTGTATATTATTTATCATATATATTGGACAAAATGAGTAATCGAATAAGAATTTACATTGATTATTATATCTATTTTGAAATACAATTTTAAGAAACAATAATTAATCTAGTACATTTAACATTGTATTTAGAGCACCTAAAAAATTAAATTAATTATTAAATTATCTACAAAATAGAGATTAATTATTTAAATTATTTAATACGATCAATATTCGGAAAAAATCCACTAGAGTTTAGAGAGTGTATTCAATCAAGGCTTTATAGTTTTTTTTTTTTTTTTACTTTTAAAGTTTAGGATTATTCAATCCAGAATATTTAAAAGTCTATTAAAATCCTGAGTTTTTCAATAAAAATTTTAAAAATTTTTAAAAAATCTATAGATATTTAAAAGTAAATGAATTTTAAAAGTGTATGAAAATCGATTGATTTAATTTAAAAAATATAAGAAAAATTCATTCATTGAAAACTCTTGTAAATGTATGAGATTTTTATGTATTTTTATTTTAATTTACTCATTTATTTATTAAAAATAATAAAATTTAAAAAATATATATATATATATATAACATAATAGAGTTACAAATCATGAAAACTAAAAAAATAAAAAGCAAAAGCAAAAAATTATAATTGTTATACGTAAAAATAAATAAATTTATCTATCAAACTATTTTAAAAAATATAAGTTTTTTTATTTAAAAATAATATATATATATATATATATTGGAATATCGTCTATATTCCAATTTACTATTTTAATATTGATATAGATTGTGTTTTAGCACGTTTTTATCGAGTAGTATGATACGGGGCTGGGCTGTGTATAGAGGGTTTGGAACGATACTAATACATGTAAATTTATATTCTGGAGTAGGGGTTGGACTAGATCTGGAGAAGAACAGAGATTTTGAGCTTTGAAGCTTCTTCTGAAGGATTTCTATTATCCACTCTTTTAATATCGAGAATATTCACTAATTAGTGCCGCCCCCTAATCTGAAGGGATAAGCCCCCTATTTATAGGGACTTATGGAATGATTACATTCAGACCACGTACTACGTCTATATCTTTAAATGAAGCTAGTAACGACCCGAGGCCCGTGACTCGGCATGTTTACGACGCACGTGGGCTCACGTGGGCGATGTCTCCGCTCTTCCTGGGATGAGCCCTTCCCCAGATAATGATTGCGTGGCTTGGGCCGCGGGCTGGGTCTTTAGACCTCTGCTGGCTCTTCGCACGGGATGCGTGACGGGCTCGTGTAGAGGATCAAAAAGCGTGACCCGGGTCCGGCACCCTTGCATGGCCAGTATGACGACAAAGCGAAACCGAGTCCCGGGACGAGTCTGCTCCTCACGCCGTACCCTTGCATGGATCGCCTCGAATGATCCGTGACCCGAGTCCCGGACGCGCCCCGAGTCACTTCCCCGCGTGGATAGCCCAGGAGACCCGTGACCCGTGGTCCGAGCCGCGTCGCGTCCCATGCGTCGTCCTCCCGCCTGGCACGCCTCTGGATAGCCCATGCCCGCGCGCCTTATCTTCGGATGTATGTTTTTATATTTGATTTTTCCTCCCCCAACATTGGCCCCCGGAGAGATCGCCGGAGGTTCTGTATTTTCGGGGATGTCTCCGCCCGTTGGGGATTTTCGGCCAGCTGTCCCCTGACGACTGTCTGACTTTAATTGTGGGGGTTGGCAGGTGGCCCTTTCCTGTACTTCGCCGCCCGCCTCGGGCAATCGTGACCGTCTGAGTGCTCCTGGCCCGCTGCTGTAACACTGGGAAGCCATTCAATGCACCCGGGAATCGTGCCTAGACGGTGGCCTTGGTCCTTGCAATCCGGGGTCTTTATAAGGCCGCTAAGCTTTTGGTCTTATCTATCCCCAGAAGAGTAAAACATGTCAAGCCTTCCTCCAAGTACTGCTAACTCCGGCGTGGGGCCCATCACTCACCCCCGGGAACGTGAGCCCGGGGAAGAATCACTGGTGGCTACTCTGGAGTCTGGGGCTAAGCGCTTCATCGTTTCCCGGAAGTTTCACCCTCAATACCACCGCGAGGCGCTTCTGATGCCATCTCCTTTTTCGCAGATGTATGGGCACGTGTGGCCCGCTTTGCTCGCGGTCACTGATTCCTCCAGCTGCCTGTGGGTCTTTGATTTGATCTCCGGAGGGAATCGCTTGGGGATTGGGGGTATTGGATGGGCCGTCTTCGTCAAGCATATGCAACTGCAGGAAGGATGGAGAGTGGAGCTGCGCTGGTCGGCGGTGGAGGATATCAACATCGCCGTTTTCCGTGACGATGGTTCCCTGGTCCCTGTACCCGTCGCGGCCCAATGGCCCCTTTAAGTTGGGGTGGCCGATTTGCTTTCTATCTCCCCTGTTCCTGTAATAATTAGTCGAAAATTTCGCTTTGCCTTCATGCCTGTATTGGTCTTTGATTTTCTTTAAATAAATGATCATTAAAAAAGGAGAGAAAAAACACAAATAATTCATTCCGCGTGCCGGGTTGCGGATCCGGGTCACGATCCTGGAACTCGGGTTTTTGCCGCGCGGGACTGTTCGGTCCCTCGGGAGCCGAAAAGCCACACCGATTCCCCAGGGTAATGATGACGCTTTATGCACGTCACGTCTCCTGGGGATCTTTAAAAGATACTGTCGCCCACACCTTCTTCCCCGGACTTCCAACAATTTCTTCTTCCGTTTACACAAAAGCAGAAGTCATGGTGAGTTCTTCCGTCGGCAGTAATGACTTTAATGCGCCGGAGATCATCTATATCCCCTCTGATTCGGACGCGGAGCCTGAGGCTGAGCCTGCGCGAGCCCCGCCGGAGGTGGTCGAGATTTCATCGAATTCCGACCCGGACGCCGGAGACAGTCACCTTTCCATCGAGCACACGGTGGAAACCGCCCAGTTCTGGCATTCACGCACTCGGCCGGCGTTCTGGCGACGCATGGGCCTGCCCTTACCGCCACCTCTCTCCGCGCCTTTCGCCGGCGTGGAGGACCGCCGGGTCTCGGTTCAAGATGCCCTGGGTCAGAACTGGCCCATGAAGATAACCCGGCTCCGAAACCAGCTCCGGGTAAGAGGGAAAGGTTGGCGTTCCTTCTACCGCCACCTGGGAGCTCGAAGAGGGTGGCGCGTCTGGATCAACTGGTCGCCGGACGGGATCTCTCGGATCTGCGTGACCGATGAAAACGGCGTCGCTCAGACTAGGCCTAGATAGGGCATCTTTAGGATGGCGGTGCGGGCCGGTTTTTGTGTAGTCTTTTGTAGGGGATCGGTGACTTTCCCTCTGTAATTACGAGGGTGTTTTTTTTTTTCTTTTCTTTCTGATGTAAAGGGTTCTCCCCCTCAAGGAGCTCTGTCAGTGAAAAACCCCTTTTCTTGAATTCTTTTCGCTTGTGTTAATCGCGCTCGTGGCAACAGATGTCACGACCTTTTGTCCTGCCTTCCTCCTCTCCCGCCGCTGCTGGGGAAGCGGCGCGCGGGAACATCGGGATGGCGGGCCGCTGGACTAATGCAGGACCGCGACCCGTGGCGCTGTCCCCCGGATCTCGGGGCTATGGACATTGTGTCATCCCGAGACGCGGTATTGCGTCGTTGGCGAAGAGCCACCCCCCAGAAGTCGTGAATCGTCCGGTATAGGTACTCACCCCGTGACACGGGCTCCGGATCGCAGTCCTCCGGGGTTCGTCCCGTGTCCCGGTGCGCGGCCCTTCACGCCCTATGGACGGTTCATATTCGCTTGGGCCCCTTCATGCGTGTTGGGCTTCGAGAGTACTTGAGTGTTTTTATCAATAACCGCTCCTCATTGTCCCCTATTAGATGCAATTCCCTTCTATAAAGACCCCCCCAATCACGCAGCGGTTTCTCTCTTCGCCTCTGCAAATCTGCTTTGAACCCTAAAAATCGCCGGATTCCAGATTCAGAACCTCCGGGAGTTTGCTCAAGGTAGTCCTTCCCCACCCTTTTCTCATTTCCTTTTACACAGGTTCTTCCGATGTCGTCGTCCCGGGGGAAGGAAATCATGTTGTCGGATTCTTCGTCCGAGGATGCGGCGAGAGGAGAAAATCGAGGCGGGTCATCGTCGAACACGGAGCCGGACATGAATGCTCTTTTTCAGCAGTTCGACTCGCTGATGGACGAGGAATATCCCCCGCCTGCTGTGTTTCTCTGGGACTCGTACTTCCGTGAGAATCCCTATCCCGGCGCGCCGCCACGGCCCCCTGCCCGTTCGCCGCGTGCCTGTAGCACCCCCGCTTGGGGGGCCCACGGTCGGGCGAGCATAGTCACTTCTGCTATGTTAAAGGATAAGCGAGAGGAGTGGAGGATCCCGATTGATGTTCATATCTATCTCCCTCGTGCTGGGGAGTCTGCCTGCTGCCCGCCTCCCGGGATGGTGGCGATCGGGACAGAGGCGTTAGAATTCGGACTCCGGTTCCCCTTGCACCCCAACGTTAGCGTCGCTCTCCGATTTTGGGAAGTGGCCCCGCATCAGATTCATCCCAACGGGTGGTCACATCTCATCGGGGTCCTTTCTATGCTGGGCAACGTCGGCCTCTATCGGACCCTCACTGATTCGGAGATCCGGCGTTCGTTTACGATCGCGCGATTTGGGGGGAGCCACGGCGATTACACCGTCAAGGGGCGCTCCGGGATCCCTGCCGTGGAGGTGAAAATGTCCAAAGTGGACTTCCCCTGGGCGCAGTGGGTGTACGTCGCCGGGGCCTGGCGGACCCAGACTCCAAACGGGGAGATCGACATCCCCACTCGCTACCATGACAAAATTGCCAGTAAGACTTGAGTCGTTTATAAGTTTTCCCCGTCGTACTGATTTTAACTCCCTCTTGTGATTCCTTAGGTGTGAACACTCGCCGAGAGGGGCCGTTGAACTGGGACTACCAAGTTGCGTTAGGGTTCGCTGGTGCCCTGCCGACGAGGCGCCGCAGAGCCGACTATTTGTGCACAGAGGAGTCGCGGGACGACGCTCGGTTGATCTGTCCCCCCAAGCATCTGTTTGACCCGTACCCAGGTAATGTCACCCTGTTCTCGTATTATCTTCGTATACAGGTCATTTCATAGATACTCCTTCGTTTGCTTATGGGGTTGGGTATTGTGCTGCAGCCCCGTTTACTAGAATCTTCGAAGATCGCCCCCGTGGCAAAATGTCCAAGTTCCCTGGAGTCCCAGATAAGAAGTTGTCGTCCGCCGCGCCGCCGCCGCGGAGACCCGCGCCACGGGTAAGGACCCGCGGTCTTGTTGCCGCACCGCCGCCCGTGATCCCGGCCCGGTCTGCCTCTCGGGTTCGCCGAGTCCCGCCGTCCTCGCCGCCGCTACCGCAAGAGGCGGTGGAGTCCCGTGACTCGGGGCCGCTGCCCGAGATCCCTCACGGCCCTTTTATAATGGACGCGAGAGGCGTGATTCACGCGTCTTCCCCCGGTGGCCGCGTTCCCGGGTCCGGGGATGGCGGTCCCGTGGACCTTGTCTCGGACGAGTCTCCTTCCGCGCGGGAGCCGTTGACGGGGTCCTTTCCGGATTCGCCCCGAGGCGGGCTGTTCTCCCAAGAGCTCCCGGAGGTGCCCGAGCCCTCTTTGTCTCGGAAAAGGAGGGCGCCCTCCGCCCCGGAGGGTGGAAGCTCCGGTCCCCGGGCCCCTGTCGAGCCGCCGCGGACCGGGTCTCTTGGCAATGTCCCGCCCGTTGGCAGCACACCGATCTACGGGGTTGATCCGGGCGTCGCCCAGAGGTAGGTGTCCCGTTCCTTATTTTTGTGTCTTCCCTTTCGCCACGACTGGCGATTTACTTGTTGTTCGCTTATGGTGACAGCATCTCGGGTTCTGCGCCCCACCTGGCGCCGCTCCTGCTTCAGTATGCCGCGAGTCGGGGGCCCCTGCCCCCGGTTTCCACCCCTGGACTTCCCGTAGGCCGGGCGATCGATTCGGTGGCCCGCTGCTGGACTCAAGAGCTGCAGGCCTTCAATCGGGGACCCGAAGAGGCCTTCCTCCTCGCGTCCATGCTGCAGAGCCAGGCGACCGTGGCCATGGCCGAGGTACATGACTGGCTTGAGGGGCAGGCCCGCCAGATCAGGCACTGGATGGATCTCGCCAACGGGAGGGAAAGGACGATCGAGGAGCTGGGTCGAATGAATATGGACGTGGTTTCTCGGAACGAGCAGCTGAGCGGCGAGCTTAAGGAGAACGAGGAGGCTCTCCGGCAGAGCACCGAGGCCCTCGCCGCATCGTGAGGAGACCGGGATAAGTGGCGTGCCGTGGCGGATCTCCGGGGAGAGAAACTAGAGATGGCGGTTGCCGGTACTGCGGCGGCGGAGGCCCGGGCGACGCAATTATCTACTGCGCTCTCCGAGGCGATGGCCCGCGCGGCAGCTTATTGGCAAAAGTATATGGAGGGGCGCGAGCTTGATCCCGGGATCGCCGAAACCTTCCTTGATATGGAGGAGGATCTCCATATTGATATGAAGTGGTGGCCTACCTACGACCGCTTGGTTCGTCCTGGCTCACCCCCAGCTCACGCCGCTCCTTCCAGACCGGCGGGCGGTACCTTGGATGCAGCCGAAGTGACGGCGGAAGACGCCGCCCATGTCCCGGAAGTGGTGGGGGAGAGCATTGACGTGGTCCCGGAGGCGACCCCGGATGAGAGATGCGACTCGGAACCCAACCAGGAGGCGGCTATGGAGGAGGTGGTGTCGGGCTTCCCGGAGAAGTCATTTGATGCCTTCATGGCCGGCATGGATCCCGTTGAAGATGCTACTGCAGCGCCGGCTCCCGGGCAGGCGGATCAGGTGATGGCCGAGGCGGACAGCCAGTGTCCCGATGAGGTGGGTGGTTCTGAGTGATGACAGTCCCCGTGAGGGGCCTTCTGATTAATGATGCTTTTTGTTTTTGTTTCCTTTCTGCGGTCGTTGGTGGCCGCGGGCGTTTAGCCCAAGACAATTTCTTTTTGGATTATGTATTTTGTGTGGTTTGTTTTTTAGGCGAGGCTCCGTCTCCCTGGATATTTATAATCGAGCCATGGGCTTGGTTTTGGTTTTTTATTTGGATGTTCGATCGATGTTTTTTCAGCTAGTTTCTGTGTATAATTTTCAATGTAGCACTGGTTTTCTTTTTCATGTCCCGTGGGCATGCCCCGAATCTACCTGGTAGGTGGATCGTACCCTTTTTCCAGAGATTTCTCGGGTTGGATTTTCCGAGATGGAAACCCCTAAAGATCCGGGATTTTGCCTCATTGACTTGTCTCGGGACTTAGGTCCCGGGAGGAATTTGGTGAATCCGAGATGCAGCCTTGCGGCCTTACTCTGTGGATTTGGGATGGTCTTGGGTGTGAGCACCAGGGTCCCGTCGCTCGTGGGTTTTTTCACGTGTTTTCGGGATCCACCTTTTCTTGACTGGGGTGGTGCGGTCTCGTTATTTGCCCTGTGTTCTTTTACCGGGGATAGCTCGTAGCTTGTTTGCGGAAAATATTCGTTTTCCTATACTCCCCCGTACGTTACGACTCTTGACCCGGAGGTCTTTTTAGGAGCTCATTAGTATTACCGGGATCTTTGGCATTTAGCTGTGCGGAAATATCCGGTTTTATATGTTCCCCCGCACGTTATGACTCTTGACCCGGAGGTCGTTTTAGGAGCTCATTAGTATTACCGGGATCTTTGGCATTTAGCTGTGCGGAAATATCCGGTTTTATATGTTCCCCCGCACGTTATGACTCTTGACCCGGAGGTCTTTTTAGGAGCTCATTAGTATTACCGGGATCTTTGGCATTTAGCTGTGCGGAAATATCCGGTTTTATATGTTCCCCATTTAGGAACCCAGGTACAGACTCGCTTTTCCTCGGTACGGGACCGCGACGGCTCCTTCTCCCCGGCAGAACCTCTTCAAGCGTCGTGCGTTCCATTGGTACTGATTCGGGGTCTCGCCTGGAGGCTTCAACTTCGTACGCCCCGTTCAGTAGACTTTTGGTGACCCGCGACGGTCCTTCCCAGCTCGGTCCGAGGGCCCCGGAGCGCGTCTCGATCAGTTTTTTCAACACCATGTCTCCTATCCCGAACTCGCGAGAGCGGACCCGTGCGTAAAAAGCCTTAGCGATCCTCTGTTTGTTCATCGCGTTGAGGGAGTCGGAGCTAGGGCATCGTTCTTTGAGAAAAATCCCGCCCCAGATGCACAAACGCTTCGACTTCCGGGGCGATGGCATGGACGGTTCGGTGCGAACGGGCCGTGATTTTGGCTGGGATCACAGCCTCGGATCCAAATGCCAGGGTGTTTGGCGTTTCTCCCGTGGCGTTCCGGGCCGTGGTCCGGAAGACCGCAGCACTTCGGGTAACTCCTCGGCCCACTTCCCCTTTCGCGACTTGGGTTTCGCCTTAAGGGTATGTTTCAAGATTTTGTTCACTGCCTCGACTTGCCCGTTCGTCTGTGGATGGTAGGGGGTGGAAATACGTCCTCCGAATTCCCAATTGCTCACAGAACTCCGTGACCACGGTCCCGTCGAACTGCTTGCCGTTGTCCGGGATGATGGACTCGGGCAAACCGAAACGGCAGACTATGTCCCGCCAGATGAACCTGATTAC
The DNA here is from genome assembly GCA_954870475.1 of Euphrasia confusa. Lineage (NCBI taxonomy): Eukaryota > Viridiplantae > Streptophyta > Magnoliopsida > Lamiales > Orobanchaceae > Euphrasia > Euphrasia confusa. The sequence goes on along the minus strand of OX940957.1, from coordinate 9,373,270 downwards.
TTTGGCTCGATTGACCTTCTGGACTGCCTCCGCCTCGGCCCACTTGGTGAGGTGGTCTACTGCCACGATTGCGAACTCGACTCCTCGCGGCGCGGGGGCTAGAGGTCCAATGATATCAATCCCCTACCGGGCGAACGGCCATGGAGAGTACATTGGCTTGAGCTCTTCTGGGGTCCCCGGATGTTTGGCCCCATAAGCTGGCACTGGGGGCATGTGTGGGCGAGGTTGGACGCGTCCCGTCGCGAACTCGGCCGGTAATGGCCCTGGTCCATCGTCTTGTGGGCGAGAGGTCCGCTCCCGGCATGGTTTTCCGCATAGTCCATCGTGGATCCCCGCAAGTTCCCGCATCACGGCTTCTTTGGAGACGCAGTTTAAAAGCGACATCGAGAAATTCCTGCGGAATAATTTGGGGTTTAGGATCGCTTACCTCGCGGCGCGCACGCGGAGTTGCTTTGCTTCGACTCGGTCTGAGGGGAGGGTCCCGGATCCGAAGCACCGGTCCACCGGGCCGCGCCAATCCATTCCGGGCGCCGATTCTGGGGCCGTCCCGAGAAAAGGGTCAACTGGCATAACTTCCGCCCGGGCCGCGCTCGATGGCGAGTGCAACTGGGTCAAGATGACTCGGGACCAGGCGTCGGCCTGCGAGTTGCGCTCCCGCGGGATTTGTTTGATGCGGTCGTCCGGGATTTTCTCGCGGAGAGGCCACACTAAGCCCAAGTATTCCTTCAGATGAACTTGATTACTTTGCCCCGTAATCACTGGTGACTTGGTTCACCACTAGCCGCGAGTCCCCGAGTACGCACTGGCTCGAGGAGCACCACCCCGGCCCCCGAGCACGCACTCGTGTAGGATCAGTCCACGTGAGGCTGCCAGGGGCGTGCTGACCATGTGCTCCGTGGGGGAAGGTGAGCTCCCCAATCAGTCCACGTGAGTCACCATGACTGCGCTCGAGACCCATGTCACGTCGTGCGGGGCGAGTCGGATCAACCCGTCCCGGAGCCGCTTGTCTACCTCGTTGTTCAGTACCTTATTCCCTTTGGAAACCATCTCCCGGCGTCTCTGGGCTATGGCACGGCGTTTGCTTATCCAGCTGTAGGTGGTGACACGCGTGCCCCGGGTCGACCCTGCCGAGTCCCTTGCTGGCTCATGCAAATGTGGGTGGATTGATTCGGAGGAATCTCTCGAGTTCGCACTTCATTGCGGGTGCCAGTGACGTTCCGATGAGCAGCTGTCGCGGAAGGTCATTGCTTCCGACTTGAGGGGGGCAGTTTTCTTCTAGAGCCTCGATCCCTAGGCTCTCCTGGTTTTGGGTTCCCGGAAGCGTGTCCTGAGTGTCACGGGTTCGACTACCGGGTTCCGCATTCCACGAATTGGGTCTGATTGCCGGTTCTTTATTCCAATAGTGGTTTCGGCCCTGGGTCCGAGGCTATATCGTCTCGTGACGCCCCGCCGAGTTCGAGAACCGGAGCTGTGTCGGGGTCCGAGGTCCCTCCTGCAGCTGCCGCGTTCGGTGTATGTTTCAATCCGGGATCCGGGTCATCTTTTGCTATTGCTACGACAGACCCCTCTAGTTTCTTTTTTATATTTTTCATCCCGGGCCCCGGGTGTTTCGGGGTTGATTCCGAATTCCGGGTCCGCGGAGATTACATTCTCGTGAGTATTTATTACATTGATTCTTTTAATCAAGAAGTCACAACAAACATCTCTTTGCCATTAATTGGTCTCCTCGGACGGTGCCAATGGCCCCGGAGGAGACCGGGAACTTGATACAGTAATAGTACGAGGAGGCCACAGCTTCGAAAGCTTCCAGAAAGGGCCTCCCTAAAAGTGCGTTATATCCGCTAACTTCATCGACTATTACGAAGGTCAAGTTCCTTAATAGCTTTATTTCGGGGGTTTTCTCGTCTCTTAATTCCAAAGGTAGCACCACCGTCCCGTAGGGAACCAGCACGTCTTTCCCCACTCCTTTCAGCCTTATGCTACTGGGGAGTATGTACTGCGCCATGTTGTCCATCTGATCGAGGGCCTGCTTGTATAGGATATTGCAGTGGGCCCCGTTATCGACCAGAAGCCGCGCAACTTCCACTCCGAGTATGGCGGTTGTGATCACCAGAGCCTCGCTCTTGGGATAGCCGACCCCTATGCGTTCCTCCGGAGAGAACGTGATCAAGGCGCGTTCCGAGATGCTTCGAGGGGGAGCGGGGTTCGTCTCCTGGTAGACCCTCCATATCTCCACCTCCCGCTTCCTTTTCCTTCTGCTCTCGCTTGTGATGGGCTGCAGCCCGCCGATCATCAGGATCTGCCCGACGTGTACCGGGGACTGGCCGCGGTTCTGAGCTCCGCGGCCCGGGGCCGTAACCACGTTTCTACCGTTGTCCGGGTTGGCTACCTGGCCGGTCCCCCGGTCCCCGGGTCTGCCCAGGAGCTCCCAGAGTTTTCCGTCCTCAAATAACTTCCATAGCTGTTTTAACAACTGGCGACACTGGCCGGTGGGGTGCCCGTGCTGTTCGTGGAAAGCGCACCATAGGCGTCCGTCGAGCTTATCCGGCGAGATCCTCATAGGCTCGGGTTTGGTCAGGGCGTCCCCCATGGCTTGGAGTGCGTGCATCATGGCCATGGTGTCCTGCCCGGTGACCTCGACCAGCCGGACCTCCATCTCGCGGTAACTCGGGGCAGGACGGTCCCGTTCCGGGGCCTTGGGAGGGCCTCTCCTGGGAACGTGAGCCGGTCTTGCCTCCACGGGAGCGGGATCCTTCCGTTTTGTGTCCCCGGGGGCTTCCGTCCCGCGCATGAGGCGCTGGTACCAACACTGTGCCGCGGCTTTCACGCGGAAATCCTCGTAGGTCTGTGGATAGTTGAGCATCAGATGCTTGAAAAGCTCGGAATTCTTCCGGAGCCCGTTCATCGCCGTGTGCAGCTTCAGATCGTCGCCGACCTCTTCCCCGCCGAGCAGGATGTCCCCGACTCGGTCCACGTATCGCTCGTCGCCCTCCTCCACATTCTGGCGAATGCCGATCAGGCGCTGGCTCTGCTCGAGACGGTTCACCTTGGAGGCGAAGTGCGCCACAAAACGCTGGACGAGGTCGTCGAAACAGTGGATCGAGCGGGAGGAGATCCCCGCGAACCATTTGTGGGCCACATCCCCGAGGGTGAGGGGGAAGAGCCTGCACCTCGTGGCGTCGCTGGCTCCCCTCCCGGACATGTATGTTCGGAAGCGGCTGAGGTGGATCTCGGGATCCGTCTTCCCATCGTACAGGGTAGTCAGGAGGGGCTGGATCTCGTACTGCATGACCGCATGCTCGACCTCCAGGGCCAAGGGCTCTTTGCAGTAGTTGACCCGCTCCGGTCGGGCCTGGGCCTCGGCCAGCTTTCTCTCCATCTCGGACACCTTGCTGTAGAGGTCCAGGAGACCCGCCTCGGGTCCCGGTGGTCGCGGGACACGGGCCCCGGGACCTTGCTCCGGCTCGACGCGACGAGTCTTTTCCTCGCCGTCTCCCCCGATCCGGTCTGCTGGGGCCGATTGGTTGCCGGCCTCCTCGCCGAGATCGAAGACGAGTCGTCGGGCGGGGATTGTGTAGCGGTTGGAGCCGGCACGGCATCCTCCGAGGCGGTCGAACGCGCTGTGGCTGGCGTGACCGGGCCTCAGACGGCCGAACGCGCTTCCTTTCCCAATCTTCTCACCTGGACGAATAGAGAGGGAAGTTAGAGTACGCTTACGCTGTATGAGATCGGACATCGCAACGTCGATCTTTTCGGGGGTGTCCAAAAGGAGGTGCAATTCCCGGGCCGGTGTCACGGGAGGAGGTGGTTCGCGTCGGAACTCAGGATCCGAGCGATGTGCATGGCGGTGGGCCTGTTGGCGGCGTCTGAGGCGTCGGGCCTCGGAGCTGCTACGGAGGTACTGGTTGGACGTGTTGTGGTCGTCCAGCTCTCCGGTGATGACGGCGTCTTCGTTCCCGGGGACGTCCCCCGGGACCTTTGGGGAGAGTGGCGGGGCGGTGTCTGACTCGACGGCGGGCATCTTCCCTCTCTCCAGCTTCTTCCTCGTGGCGGAGCGGGAGGAATCTGACGCGGTGGCTCCATCAGACATGGCTTCGGCTCTTCTTTCTTTTCCTGGGTCTAGTATAACAACCCCCTCCTTCTAGCGCCAAATGTTTTAGCACGTTTTTATCGGGTAGTATGATACGGGGCTGGGCTGTGTATAGAGGGTTTGGAACGATACTAATACATGTAAATTTATATTCTGGAGTAGGGGTTGGACTAGATCTGGAGAAGAACAGAGATTTTGAGCTTTGAAGCTTCTTCTGAAGGATTTCTATTATCCACTCTTTTAATATCGAGAATATTCACTAATTAGTGCCGCCCCCTAATCTGAAGGGATAAGCCCCCTATTTATAGGGACTTATGGAATGATTACATTCAGACCACGTACAACGTCTATATCTTTAAATGAAGCTAGTAACGACCCGAGGCCCGTGACTCGGCATGTTTACGACGCACGTGGGCTCACGTGGGCGATGTCTCCGCTCTTCCTGGGATGAGCCCTTCCCCAGATAATGATTGCGTGGCTTGGGCCGCGGGCTGGGTCTTTAGACCTCTGCTGGCTCTTCGCACGGAATGCGTGACGGGCTCGTGTAGAGGATCAAAAAGCGTGACCCGGGTCCGGCACCCTTGCATGGCCAGTATGACGACAAAGCGAAACCGAGTCCCGGGACGAGTCTGCTCCTCACGCCGTACCCTTGCATGGCTCGCCTCGAATGATCCGTGACCCGAGTCCCGGACGCGCCCCGAGTCACTTCCCCGCGTGGATAGCCCAGGAGACCCGTGACCCGTGGTCCGAGCCGCGTCGCGTCCCATGCGTCGTCCTCCCGCCTGGCACGCCTCTGGATAGCCCATGCCCGCGCGCCTTATTTTCGGATGTATGTTTTTATATTTGATTTTTCCTCCCCCAACAGATTGAAAATCAGAATTTTAATTTTTTTAATCAAAAATTAATCTAATTTATTTTCAAGTACGAAAATTTTAAAATATCTATTAAAATTTATAAAAATTCATGTAAATTAATAAAAAAAATCAAAATTATTTAGAAAATATAAAAATTCATATAAATCAATACTTATGAATTTTTTTAAAACTTTGTAAGATCCTGATTGAATAACTCAAAATTTGATTTTTATGGACTTTTAAAAATTGGTATTAAATATTCTTAGATTTTAAATGTTCTAAATAGTTAGGGGTGTAAATGGTACGGGTCATTTTTCGCTCTGTATCCGTACCCACATTCGTTTTGAAGGATATGGTATGCGATTATATGAATCCGCAGGATATGGATGAAAATAAAAATATTGCCCGTGCGCATATCTGGCGAATATAGTATTTTTATTATACAAAGTTTTACAAGGATTATCCGATCATAATTAGCTTAAATAATCAAAAAAATCCAAATAAATGATAATTTATTAAAAAATTCTTTTGTATTGGGCACTTAATCATATTTACCGTTTCATTTTCTTTCTTTAACCCTACAATAAGAAGTTGCAACAGAATCTTTACTTAAGTACAGTATTATCTATTTAAATATTAGGTATTATCTACTTAAGTATTATCTACAAAAGGACTTTCATTTTGATGTAACAAAATTAAATACTACTCCCTTTATCCCAGAGCTATAGGCACAGGTGGTCAACGTTGACTTTTTTGGTCCGTTCAATACATACGATAAACAGAATACAAAAATTATGAAAAAATAATTAAAATAAAATTCAATAGTTAAATTATATTTTAGTTATTTTTTCATAATTTTTGTATACTGTTTATCATATTTATTGAACGGACAAAAAAAGTCAACGTTGACCACAATTGCTTATAGCTCTGGGAGAGAGGGAGTACGATCTTTGCATTGGTGTGATTTTGAATTATATGTTATTCTCTAGTGACGTTCTTTTGAAATTATGTTTTGTTGCGTGTACTTATCCGATAATATGTATCCGTATTTTGTTCGAATTCGTCCTTTTTTTTATTTGAGTCTGTAGTTCGATATAATCCGCATTTATATTCAGTCATTATCTTTTTCGCTTCGAATCCGCCAAAAAAATATAATTAAAGATATAAATAGAGCATTATTCGATCTGAATCGATTCGTTTACACCCTTATAAATAGTCCTATAAACTACCAATTCATTACACCTGTTTGACTGAGCTTATAAGCTCTTTAAAACAACTTATAAGCTGTTTAAGAGCTTATAAGCTCATAGTATTTGTTTGGTAAAATTTTAAAAAAATATCTTAAAAAACTTTAAAATAAATTTTAACTTAATAATAATATTATTGTTTTTATTTATAATTTATAGTTAAATATTATTGTTTTATTTATTATAAAATTTTGTAGAATTATTGAAAATAAAGAGAAAAAAAATTATAAATATTTTTAATGTTTTTATTTATAATTTATAGTGTGAACACAATAATATTAAAATTCTCCTATTGGTACACATGTATTCTCCTATTGGTACACATGTATTGAGAGATTAAGGAATTATATATGTATAGATAAGATCTTAAATTGCCAAACAAATTAACATCTTGTAAATTTATACATCTATTTTATACAACTTATTTATCCAATCGATTTAACCGCTATAAAACTTAAAATTTTATAAGCTATTTTAAATAAATAATTCCTTAGTTTAAAGTAAATAAATGATTTAATGGGCTTAATTGTAAATAAACCCATGCTTCGCCTGCAAGATAAAAAGATTTGAATTAAAAGAACACCGAAGACTCGAATCACAGGAATAACGCAAGCAAGGGTTTAAAAGACTGTATCAGCTGCGCGAGTAAAACTTAATGGCAAATCCTCAGCAAGCATCGTTGCGCCCATGGTTTCTCGAACTCGTGCCTCTCGCCGTCGTTCTCCTCGTTGTTTCTCACGTCCTCGCTTTGGTCAGCATCTCTCTCTATACTTTCTTTTCGAATCGAATTTGGGTTTCTCGTTCTTAATTTTTGTTTTATTTTTCGCTGCGTTTGTTTTAGGCGTATTGGATTTTCAGATTAGCAACTGAGAAACAACCGCTAAGAACGAAAAGGCACTAAAATCAGTACATCTTCTTCAGTTGCAGTGAGGGGTAAGAAGAATTTCATGGACTATCATTACTTACAAGCGCGTTTCAATTTATGTTTTTTTTATTGTATGTATGTATATGTATATATTAGTTGGTCCAAAGGAAAACACAGAATAAATTTATGGTTTTTTGACCTAATTTAAGGGTGCATTTCGACTGAAGTTTGGGAGATTTGTAAAATTTTGGATCCGGATTGTTCGGAACGGGTTGTTCTATGATTTTGTATCTGATGGGTAGGATAGTTAGTTTCTTGAGGGTAATGACGATTATGTGAGTGTTTGTTTACATATTGATTTGAGTAAGTTTGTTGTTGTTGTTCGTGGAACCAATTTTGAATAGATTGAAAATGGAACATTGTAAAAGAATTATGTGAATTATTTGGAGACTGTTGTGTTCGTATATTATATTCAAATGATTACTGACCTATTTCATATGCAATATCTTCCTGTTTTAATTAATTATTGATTATTGATTCTGGTTGATAAATCATCATATTCTCTACTTTTTTCTGCATCATCCTCTCAGGCAACGCGTCCTCTTGCTTTGTATTAATGTGGAAGTACACACGGAGGAGGTTTCTTGATTCTGTTTCAAATCTTTTGATTTTGTTTCATCCAAGCGTTTGGTTGTGGTATCTGTCGATGAGTTCAAAAAACCTTGTTATGTTTATCTCTCTTTAAGGCTGCTAGTACTGTAATATTTCTGTATATGTTACCTCTGGATGTGTAATTCAACTTATAAGCATTCTGCCAAATATTAAACTCCCGCTCTGAATACAAAAGTTTGAGCCTGACTACTGATTCAGATATTAACTTCACTATTCTTCATATGGATCCTGCTGAGTTAGAAATCCCGAAACTTACGATTGAATACAACAATTGACTTTTTTTTTCTTTCTGAATTCACTTCTGTACTTCTTGTTTCTGGTGCTATCATTTGAATATAGGGTGCTTAAAAAGCACTGAACCCCAACAAGAGCTCAACGTATGGTATGTTTATGTTTATGTTAATGCTCCTCTTAATTTTATGGTATTATTATATGTAAGGCTATGCAATGTTTTCCCAGTGCTCTGGCATCAGATAGTTGCCACCACACACCATTGATTGGGTTAAATGATAATGGTTTAATTTTTTTTCAATGCTTGTCGTTATTTACGTTTATAAAGCTTATTACCTAGGATTTGGATTGCTTCATGGTATAAGAAGCTCTATTGTTAAAGGAAACTTTTGGCGAGTTGACTTGTATTGAGTTGTATCCACTTTTCTATAAAAAAAAAAACGTTAGCTGCTTGCTGGATGGACAATTTGATCTAGGCTTGGGCAGGGCATCATTGTAAAGAAAAACGTAGTTGCAAAGAAGAGTCTAGCTAGTGTAGGGTGCAAGGATTATTAGGGCAATGGTTGCGTTTATGGTCAAAACATGTCCGGCCGGCATTGCATAAGCTTTTGAAAGTGTATGTGATATGTCAGTGATTTTGCATTACTGATTCCATGAAAACTAAAAAATTGAGTTCACCTTTCTCCATTTCCATTGTCTTGTCCAGAAATTAAATTAAACTTGCTTTCCTTTTTTAACGACTTTCTGAGATCGTTTAGCTCCCATAACCCAGCATTTTCCAATGTATTCTTGCCCAATTTAGAAATTATTAACCACAGTTCAAGCAAAGAAAAGGTGTTTGTAAAGATGAAGAGACGAGTCATGTTTGATGATTACTTTGATTCTTGTTTACAAAACCCATAATGTGTTCTCTTACATTGTTGGCGGGCAAGTATTATTAATTATTACTCATGTACGTGCACAACGCTTGATTGATGATTCCAACTCACTGGATTCATTTACAGCCCAGTGAGAATTGGTTGTTCCTTCAAATGTGATGCTAAAGCTTGTACTAATCGATGCATGATAATGTGATATAATCATTGACTAAACTAACATTTGTTCTTGGGGATCTCCATAACATGAGAAGGGAGAAAGGCCGGAGTATAATCCCTCTTCGGCAGCTCGATAACCAGAAATATATTGTATTTTATTCATACGAAAACAACTTCCGAAAATCAAATCATGAGGAGCAGAAATTAGGTTTTTATTTCTTCTTCATAATAATATACTACAGTACTAATTAATTAATAACAGTGCCGACGATGGGGTACTTGGCCTGGAATTTGACCTCCCAGTCATGGAGGACGCCGATCTCTTTCTCGGTGAGACCGTCGAGATCGGGAATGACGTCACTTTCTTCCTTGCTCATCTTGGCAAGCGCACGGCTGGCGTCCTTGCCGGAGAAGACGCAGTACGGGCCTCCGGGCCCGTAGAAGGACTTGCCGGTGCTCACGTCGTAGATACGCCCACGGATCGCCACGTAGATCGGCTTCAACGGATCGCTGCCGTCGTAGGTTTTCAGCTGCTGGACACTGAGCTCCATTTTTCCTCAAGCCTGAGATATTTGGATTTGTTGAGATTTGGAAACGGAAGTTTTATACAGTGTATAATTATGATCTCTAAGTAAATAAAGTAATTAATTAAAAAAAGAAGTCTAAAAATTGCCAACTACTCCGATTGCGACCATTTTTTATAAAGTTAATTAAATTTTATGACTAAAGTGTTATTTTATTTAGGGGCGGAGGCATTTAGAGGTCAAAGCATAAGAGTATACAAGTTCTGAAGCTCCTTCCATAAAAATGTAAGTTAAGTAAGCCAATTTGAATGAAAAGACTTAACTGCCCTTAAAAGTTATCTTTTCTCACAAAAAACAAATCGAATATTACAAAATAACAAAAAGAATATCAGAAAAATAAAGTTGCCCCACAAAATCAATTTTCGACGTTTGAAATTCACACGCACGACGAGCGCCGCCACAGGTGAAACACCAACCACGACCGTTTTCGTATCAACTATTCAACTCCGTCTCCGACAATCATCATTATGGCAAGCAGTGACAACATGGACAACTCAGACAATCGCGCTCAACCTCCGGTAAGTCCATAACCCTAGCTTTCGAACTTTCGATTATTCGAGCTTTGATGTTTGTAAATCATTCGATTGTAATTTGATATCGGTATATCCTTTCAAGATAGGGTTTTTGTTTCCGACATTTTAAAATGGTTAATGGTTTATTGCTCTCTGCAATTTTTTCGCATGCGGTTGTGTGTCAGTTCTAGTAAAATGGTTAAGTGTTATTTTATTTATAATATGCATTTTACTGCCCAAATGTTTTCATTTCTACAAATAATTTCTTAATTTTTATTTCTTTTTATTTTTTGTTCACATGAAAATAAAATAGAGGGCAAATTTTTCTTTGATATTTATTTGATTTTAGCGATTCAAAAGACAACAAAATTTTTTGGGATAAAATCATATTTCGTCTCTCTGAGAATTGCCATTCTCATAAACGGACTAAGATTCGATAATTGGGATTTTGGAGGAGGGCAAATTTTTCTTTGATATTTATTTGATTTTAGCGATTTAAAAGACAACAAATTTTTTTGGGATAAAATCATATTTCGTCCCTCTGAGAATTGTCATTTTCATAAACGGACGAAGATTCGATAATTGGGATTTTGGAGGAGGTAGTATTCGAGCCTTGGCCATTCAATGGAGAGATAGTAGCTCAAACCATTAGGCTACATTAATTACTTGTAACAATTTTTAATTTTAGTGTATATATACGTTGTAAGCTGTAAATATAAATTATGAATTAAATAATTAATTAACAATTATCATATAAATAAAAATAATTATTTATATTAAAAATAATTAATAAAATATAAATAATTATAATAAATAACAATCACGTTTATTAACATAAAAAACAAAAATAAAATATAATTCATTTAATGTACTATATACTTAAATATATTAAATAATTATAAATACTATCTTTTTTTTATGTTTCAACTTAGACCATCTCCAATGGTGTACCCCTCTATAGGTACAAATTTGTGTCAAGTCATATGACACATCAAAAATAAATTATACCTATCAAATTATACTTACACTCTTCAACAATACAAGGTACAATTATAATTTTGTAGGTCCCACCACAATACCACTTTTATTTTTATTTGCATACATATATTAAAAATGAAATGAAACAAAATGAAAAAAAATTGAAAATGGGCCCACAGTTGTACCTGGTATCAAAGTTTAGATACTCAATTTTTCTCTCACCTAATTGTACCTTCATCCCCAATGGTGTACCTAGGTAGAATTCCATGCCATGTAAGAATTGTACCTACCATTGGGTATGCTCTTAATATGTATAACTTTAAAAATAAATATATTTTTTAAACTTAAAAATATAATATCATTTTTTAATTTTTAATAGTAAAAATGTATTTTTATATAAGTTACAAATATATTCTTACTTTTTAAATTTTAGTAGTAAAAATATATTTTTATTTAAAAATGTATAATAATTTATAATTTTAAGGGTATACATATTAAGTGACTCATAAAAAAATGATATTGTGCATAATTATTTAATACATTGAGTATATAGTAAATTAAATAAATTATATTTTTTAATGCAAATAAAATAATTTATTACGTGATTGTTATTTATTATAATTATTTATGTTTTATTGATTATTTTTAATATAATTAATTATTTTTATTTATATAATAATTGTTAATTAATTATGTAATTCATAATTTATACTTACAGAGCTTTATAACGTATATATAAACTAAAATTACAAATTATTTTAAGTAGTTAATGTAGCTTAGTGGTTTGAACTACTTTCTCTTTGTTGAATGGCCAGGGTTCGAATGCGTATTGTGACGACGTGGCAAGCTGACTTAGCTTTCCGGCGTACGGAGTGAAGTCACGCGCCAATCTCGTGCCATTTTTCGCCGGAACAGTACCCAAAGGACTAAATCGGATAAAAAAAAAGTTAGTCCATTTATGAAAATAGCAATTCTTGAAGGCCATTTTTCGCCGGAACAGTACCCAAAGGACTAAATCGGATAAAAAAAAAGTTAGTCCATTTATGAAAATAGCAATTCTTGAAGGGACAAAATATGATTCTATCCCAAAAATTTTAGAAGACAACCAACTTGTTTGTCAAAAACACATACCAGTGTTATAGGCGTGTAAAATATTAGAGTGTGTAATGCATGATTATCAGTACTGAGTTGTAACCTCCTGAATGATTATATAAAGAGGCATTGAGGTCAAAAACACGTATGAATTTTACCTTACCGTATCTTGTGAATTTTATTTTGCTTATTTGTTTTTATTTACCTTGCCGTTTTTGTGAGAAATTGTGAGTCGGGTGGAATCATATTCATGAGTTAGTACATAATTGTGATGCAATAAAGTCTAATTTAAGGGAATGTATTCGATTAGATTGAATCCTGATGGGCGAGAATCCTCAACATTAGTAAAAAATTCGATTAAATTAAAATACCTTTTAAGATCAAAGCCCAAGCAATTGAACAAGAAACAAAACAGAAAACAACTCATGTTCCTATGCTACATTATACCCTGAATTCTATACAACATACAAACATATTCTAGTAAACCATAACTGAAGATCATATTCACCAGTCCATACAGAGACATTTCTATGCCCAAGTACGAATATAGAAGAAGCAATATAAAGTGATTTGCAACAATATTAATCCGAAACATAATACTAGATCACTCGTAATCATAATACATGTAGAATTAGGAACGTCCTAACTCAAAACATAAATACCTGTTATATAGAAACTAAAAGCTTCTTATGTTTTGGTCTACAGAATTTCAAATAATTAAAAGATTGATAATATTGCTGCAATTACTAATTAAACATGGCAGGTGGAAAAAAGCTAGTAAAGCGGGAAGCCTCCACCGGAATACTCGACATCCTAAAAATTGAAAAGGAAAAAAAAAATACATCATTAAATATGTAAAATCCATCGTTAAGAGATCAAATTATTTCTATACAAAATAAATGAAAATTTAAGATGATGATCACACCTGTGGTGGAGGCAAGGATGAAACCCAATCTGATATATGAGTAGGAAGAAGACCCAAGGTATTAAGCTGTGGACAACAGTAAAAAAATAAAAATTATAATTAAAATCGGGCAAGCTTTAAATAGTGCTTCACAGAAGACTTCCCAAGACTAAGAGAAAAGAGAACTAACCTTCCAGACGCCCAATCCAAGCCCGACCAAATTAAGGGCAATAAACACCAATTTAGGTGCCAGCAAGTCCACTTTGTTATCCTTGTAAGGGTCAAAAACTACACATCAACGTAATAGTATTAAGCATTGTCAGTTTTCTCACTTTCTGAAGTGAATAAAAATGTTAAGATAATGTGGAAACTCCTAAAAGATTAATACAATCATCTGATCGATATTAACTCATAATGCAGCTGGTATTTGACTTATTCGAAGAATATGACACCTAAATGTAAGCTTTTGCGAGAAATAAATAATACTCCTATATTGGTGTTGATTACCAAAAAAAACTTTTCAAAATTACTAATGCATGCACGCTCTTCATAACCATAACAAATCCAAAATATCAATCATATTTATAAAAATAATAAGGTTACTCCCTTAATTTTAACACCGAGTCAAACCTCAGGGTATCTCTCGCAATTAATAGTGGCACTTAAATCAAACCTCAAGGGTACTCCGTTTAATTATCGAATAATACTATGTGAATAAGTAATCAGCTGATGTGACAACCTAATAAATAGAAAAGCTGAGACGCTATCAAACAACCACTAAAATGCTTAGCAACTAACAATCAATCCAACTGAATAAAGAGCAACGAGTTATAATAGTTTGAAAATTGCTGCTCACCTTTCCCAACCCCACGAAGGGCATTAATAGGCTGCAAAAGAGCTGAAAACGTAATTCCAATGCTAAAAAGATGGACGGTGCTTCCAGCCATCCACATCATAAAGGCCATCATGAACAAGTTCTTGAAAGGTGCTTGTGCAACTTCCCATGCTTTCTGTTCATAAAAAAAAAACACGGATATTTCAAACAGATCGACTTGGATGGGATATCATTGGGATGGACAAAGTAGAATTAAGTAGCTTAGTAGCTATCACAAAAACCCAACAGATAAAAACAAGTAGCACTATCACATAACGGAAAGTCCATTCCATCGAGAGTTCTTGATTGTCTAAACCCTACACTCAAATCTAGATCCAAACAATGGGTAAAATCTGTATAGGAAAACACTACTGTAATTCTTAAGCTGGATATTATATGATGAAACTTCAGTAGTGGAAAAGAAAGTAGAAAAATGAGCGAGAGGGGTCGATTAACAAATGATGCCCTACTTAGGACTATCATACAAACCCATTTCAACACAATCAATCACCAAGATTTTATTATCAATTTAATCAAATCCTTAATCTGGAACCCATCACACAATCCTTTTCCCAGATAAATCTATGAACGAAATCAAATCCAAATTAAGGCAGTGCGATTCACAAATATTACCTGGGCTTTCCAATTAGCTTCAGCGTCCTTCTTTTGTTTACTCACAGCCGAATCATCCTAAGAGAGAGAGAGAGAGAGAGAGAGAGAGAGAGAGAGAGAGAGAGAGAGAGAGGGCATATTCACAACAGTTAAATCTCAGCTTCACAGGAATTAAAAAATCCCCCGTACAAAATACCTGTTCTTGAGAAGCGCGAGTGAAGCCCGGCGGATCAAGGATATCACGCGATGAGTACGACGTCGAGTTGTCCGTGAAATCGACGGCCCATCGGCGGCCCGAACCCATTACCGCTTTGCCCTTGTCCATATAATTCAGATTGAGATTGAGAATCACTGCGTTTGATTTTCAGAGTGTCTCGGTATACCGGCTCGACTCTAGATACTCTGTACTGTAGTATTTTAGGAATCGAATTTCACTTCCATCAAACTTTACCTATCTTCTTAATAAAATTTTGTCAAATTATTTATTTTTAATTTTTTATACAGTTATTAATAAAAAAAAACATATTTATTTTAATTTAAATATACTTAATTTTTTTATGATTGTTTTAGGAAAAGTGTAATATAATTAATAATACTAGTACTATTGCCCGTGGTGTTTGTCTGAGAATTGATAATGTATGAATTTTATCCGCATATTTTTTGTGATTTTTTTTTATTTTGTATTTTTTTGAATTTTTTATTTGATTTATAATTGAAACTTTCAAAAGAGGTTTTAGTCGATATTATCATATTTAATCTATATATTAATAAATATTAATGAAGATCCATTATTTATGAATTTATGATTTTTTCATAAATAAATAGAAATCTATTTAAAATAATTAATTTATTTATTTTAATCATATCAATTAAAATAGTATTTCAAAAAAATTAAAAAACAAATAAAAATAATAATATAATTTATTAATACAAATTTAAATATAAATTATACATCTTAAAATTTATTAATACAAATTTATATGCTAATTTGTTACGTACTTGAAAATTTTGATTAGGAAGAATGACTTTGGGGATATGGAAGGTGTAATGATCTTGTTCGAAAATAATAATGGAAGCGGAGACTATATTTCTTTCTCGTGTAATAAGGTTTTTGAAAGAGAAATAGAAAAACTATATTTTTTTCTCGTGTAATAAGGTTTTTGAAAGAGAAATAGAAAAACAAATTATTTTCTGTGAAAATAAATTAATAAAAATAAATTGATTATTATATTTTATACAATTATAAAAAAAAAAAGTCATAATTTATAAATATTTTTTATTTTTTAATTTATATTGTGAACACAATATTATTATTGGTACACGTGGATGAAGAGATTCAGAAATTATATATGTATAGATAGATTTTAACTTAAAGCATCTCCATTGCTAGGTACAAATACAATTTCTAGTTGACACATATTTAATGGTGAGAGAGGTACAATTTAGGAGAGAGAATTTTGAGTATTCAATATTAGATACTAGTACAAATTGATTTTGTGTATACTAAGTACAAATTGATTTTGTGTCTTACCTTGTGGTCCTACATGAAAAAAAGTGAATAATTTAGGCTTGGAATATTTAATTCTAACAACACTTTAAAATTTTCTCCTTATCCTAAATTTCCCTTTTTTTATTATCTATTTTTGTGTTTCTTACACTAAAAGCGTATAATATTTAATTCTAACAACACTTTAAAATTTTCTACTTATCCTAAATTTTCCTGTTTTTTATTATCTATTTTGGTGTTTGTTACATTAAAAAATTATAAAAAAAATCTTATGGAAAATACTAAAAAATTAAATTACAAAATTAATTTAAAAACAATTTTGTATTATAAAAAAAATTCAAAAATACATAAATTTGAATTAAAGAAAAAACATAACTTACTCCAAAATATTTTTATTAAATAAAATTACATTATATAAATTAAATTAATAAAAATCATCTAAACACCTGTCCGTCAAATGATGAAATATTATGACGTTAGTATCTCATGTATAAAATTTATTAAAATGTATCGTTACATACATTCTTACATAAAAAAGAATACTACTTGGATGAATGGTTGTAGTTCTAGTTGTAACAAAATATTTAGATTATTGTAGATTTGCTTCTTGCTTCTTGTAACAAAATACTCGTATTTAGATAATTGTAGATTTGATTGGACGCTTCTCGAATCTTGGGGCATCCAAATAGATTAGAGAAGTGCACGGATATTTCTAGACTAATGTTAATTTTTCTAGACTAATGATAATGCAATAATATCACCCCTGGACATACTACCTCTCGCAGGCTCTACAGCTTTGAGAAGTAAAAATGAAATTATCATTGTTCTCAGGGCATAGTCGAGTGATAAGACGTGTGATGATGTGGGTGTAATTTTCCGACGACGCGGGGTTCGAACTTCGGATAAAACAAATTTTCATTAAAATATTATGAAGGTTTATCCTGGGGTGAGACCTATTGGCTCTCACGCAAATGCATCTGCTACTCGGGCACATCCTACTCGATCGAGAGACCATTTATCGGGTAGAGTTTATCGTTTCTCCTCCTTATAAAAAAAGAAACTATTATTACATTTTATACCTTTAACACAATATAATATTATTAAAATATCAGTTTGTAGTCTGTCATTTTATACTTTTAACACAATATAATATTATAGTCTGTCATTTTATACCTTTAACACAATATAATATTATTAAAATATCATCATTTTTACTGGGTTTTTCCGTAATACCCTAATGGGGTACTACCATGACCCATTGATAATATTTCTCAACCTCAGTTTTTACTCAAAAAAGTTATTCTCTAACTTTAATCAATAACAATATAACAACTACAATTTGTATAATTTCACAAAACATAGAAACTTCTTTTGTGGCTACCTTATTCTACAACAAACGAGGTGTTGAGATATATCACGACACATTATCATCGATACAAACCGAAGTAGCTAGCTACTTTTTTAGGACGATTCAACGATAAACTTGGCGACGTCGTCAAACAACAAACCGAACTCGGGCATGCAGTTCCGGGAAGGCATAAAACCCGTGAAACGCATTCGGATACTCGATCAGCTCCACTGATTCCTTCTTCAACCCCTCGGCATACCTTCAAATTTATTGGTGGATTAGTGTATAATTTTCCTTAAAATTGTTGAAACGTTTAAATTAAGTGTATAAAGTTTGTGATTGATGTAATCTTTTGATGAAAACCTTTTATTATCATTTTAGATTAATATACACCAAATTCCATATCTTATTTGTTGTACTAGTAATATTTTCAAACTATATATTTAAAATTTTTAAAATGAAATTCAAGTTTTATAAAAATTGAAAACCATTTGATGCATATTTAAATGGACGAATTCACTGGTCTCATTTGAAAAAAAAAAAATTGAACTCAAAATATAAATTTTATAATATTAATACCTCTTTTAATTTTTTTTATAATATGGAGCAGTACTACTCATCCTAAAATTATACTCTTATGCTCGAATGATCCGACCCAAACCCATCTATAAAAATGAAATAAAAAAATAAGGAAAAAATGTCTACTCCATTTGGACGGAGAAGAAACAACAGAACATACACAGTAACAACGAAGCGAGACGCAGTTTTTTTCGGTGTCGGCAAAAACTTTCCGTCCCATCTGGTTTCCGGCAACCGATGAATCGATCGGGTAAGTTTTCGAAATTCGTACCTTCATATATAAACCCTAATTCCTAAATCTCTGCTCGTAACAATTTAATTCAGCGATCGCGATTAAATCAGATGATGATTCATTGAACAATGAGAATCATGAGATGAAATATCCAGCTTATGAATTTGTGTTTCTCAACCTTTGAACCGTGAATCCCCAGTTGCTATTTTTTATTTTTATTTTTGATAAAAATTGAATCTCGTATGTATTTGCAGAACTGAAATAGTGAGGGTGAATGTATTATGTTATTTCTCGATTCGGATCTGAAACTCCGTTGATTAGGGATTATGGAAGGAAATATCTCATCTGGAAACTTGATTCAAGTTAATAACAGTAGCAATAATTCCTACGGAGGTTGTTTCGACCTCCAATCCCCCGCCGGAGTTCACCACCACCAGCCGCCATTCACCTCCCACCACCACCACCACCACCATTCCAATAACCCATATTAACTGTTGAATCAGATCACAAACTTGGGTCATGGAATTTCCCTATTAATTTTTATGAATAAATTACTTCTTTCATAAGTTTCCAGATGAGATATATATAATGAGTCATTAGAGATAAAATTAAGTAAATGTAAAGACCAAAGTTGTCTACTTCTTGTGGATATGAAGATGATTGTCAAAATATTTTGACAAATATATCTATTATTGAGTATGTTCTTATATATTTTTCCTAATTTTAGTTTCAATTTATTTTACAATTTCTGAGTAATTGTTTTTGGTACAAGTAGTAAATTTTAGAGCATACTGTATATCTTTAGATGAAAACTGATTCACTTTTATACTGTAATTATTTTGCAAATATGGTCCTTTATATAAACCCATTTTGGGTTTAGCGCGAGACATTCTAATGCTGAAATTTTGATTCTCAAAACACACTACTCGTCCATGGCAGAGGAAGCTATGAAGTACACCCTGCCGGAATCCGTACGATCAGCTGTGCTTAAAGAATCCGTGCGGTTGGACGGCGCTACCCCCAAAATCGAGGGGTACGATTTCAACAACGGCGTCAATTATCACGAGCTTTTCAACTCCATGGCCGTAACCGGATTCCAGGCTTCCAACCTCGGCGATGCCATTCAGATAGTTAACGAAATGGTTCGTTCTACTATGTACTTCTAAACAGATTTTGAAGTTTGTTACAAACACTTTCCGGGGATTGTTTTGGGTGTTGGAAAAGTGTAAATTGAAATTAGGTTTCCGTGACCAGTTTTGTTGAATTGGGCATATCATTTATTGTTTCGTCGATGTTTGTGCTTCTTCCTAACTATTGGTTCTTATTGGATGAAGCTCAATTGGAGGCTTTCCGATGAGACTCCCGAAGAAGACTGCAGCGAAGAGGAGAGGGACGTGGCGTATCGAGAGTCTGTGAAGTGTAAAGTGTTTCTTGGCTTTACTTCTAACCTCATCTCCTCCGGCATTCGTGATATAGTCCGTTATCTTCTTCAGCATCGCATGGTGAGTGATTGATTGATTAATTAGTGCATCTGCCGTTTCAAGTATTTAGTGATTGGGATATTGCTTCTTCGCAGGTCGATGTAGTGGTAACGACAGCTGGTGGTGTAGAGGAAGACCTTGTTAAGTGTCTTGCACCAACTTATAGAGGTGAATTTTCTCTTCCTGGAGCTATTCTTCGTTCTAAAGGTCTGAACCGCATTGGTAACTTGTTGGTTCCTAATGACAACTACTGTAAATTTGAGGATTGGATCATCCCGATTTTTGATCAGATGTTAGAGGACCAAAATTTGCAGGTTTATATTTTACTTTATCTTCTAATCTGATACGTAATATATATTAACTTAATGGGTCTCTTAGCTGTCCATAAACATGGAATGTATATTATATCTTATTAGATTGGACTGGATGAAATAGTTAAGATTTAAGAAGACCGATTTCTTTTAGCTTTCCATAAGTGTACCTATAGGCTATAGTAGTATGCAGTTTGTATACCTATTTTGTGCTATGATTAGTTTATCTGTTTACTTGTGTTGTGGTGGGGAGAAGGTGAAAAACTGATGTAGCTTGATCCTTGAAAGTTAATGAACCAAATAAAAATGAATTCTTATCTCAGGAAACTTTGCATCTATGTGTGATTTGCATTCTGCCATTCATATTAATGTCATTGATGTTTTTGCAACACCAAGCTGGCATAGTCTGATATCAGCATCACATTTTAGTAGAGAAATTAAAATTGTAAATGTTGGTTACTCCATGAGTTGTGCTACTCTGCTTACACTTGCTTTCTAGTATTTACATCTTTAGTGTCTGTTCTACGCTTGAAATAAAATGTTTTACCATGATTAACAGTTTGGATATCTCATCATATGCAATTATAAACCCTTATTTTCAATTGATGTGACCTACTGACCTTTAGTTTGGCTATGTTATGGAGTATTTTTATTCCATAGAACTAAGGAAAGAAGTCTACTCTGATGGAGAGAGTTCTAGTTTTTCATTTCCGTAAATATTTGTTTTACAGAACATACTGTGGACACCATCTAAAGTAATTGCTCGCCTGGGGAAGGAAATCAATAATGAGGCTTCATACCTGTATTGGGCATACAAGGTACATGTTCTTGCAAACATTTTTAGCCTTCCTATGAACTCATTGGTTTCTTAATTTATCTTTACATGCTTTGCTTTCTCAATGCCAAATCATTTGAAATTTAAGTTGATTATTTTAAATTACATTTTTAACCACTTAGTGCATTTGAAAGCTTTTTTTTTTTTTTGCTTTACTGTGTCATTTTTCTTTCTTTGGATTATGTATGTATGTAAGCAAATAATTCACTTAGGTATATGCGTGGTGCATCTGTACATCAGTATCATATAAATGTTACTTAATTGACTTAGTTTTGGTACACACTATTTCCTGGTTTATTACACATCAAGTATGTTTAATAGGGTGCTGAAGCTTATTGTTGTTTAACCTTTAACTAACCCGAGATGAGTTTAGGCTATAGCATTTTTAATCTATAAAGAGAAGTTGTGCTGCATCATTGCATTTATGTTGAGTTATATATCCCTAATTTAGAAAGTAGTTTATTTATTTATAAATGTTTTGCAACTGTCTGTGCCTTATTAGTGAAACAATGGTTTTTTGTAAATAGAACACACTCACGGAGATTCCTTTCTGTCTACTGTTGTCTGAATGATGTTTTTAAAGAAAACGTCATCACTGGAGTATCTAATTTTTTTTATCAAACATTTCTAAATTTCCAATAGACGTAAATAATATTACAAGCTGGTTATCAATGGACAATGACTTTTTAAACATGATTCCAGTATAAAGTGCTTGGAGATTAAACTGCCCAATCTATATTAATCTGTATTGGCTGACTGATAACGAGAGACCTGTTGTGTCCGACTGTCCTCGCTATTAGTTTATAGTTGAAAATAGCATATAATTGGATTTAATACTGATAGGCAGCTATTAAGATTTGTCAAAGTGTTTACTAAAGTCAACTGACACTTGAGCATTATGACATTTATGCAGAACGATATCCCAGTTTTCTGCCCCGGCTTAACAGATGGTTCTCTGGGTGACATGCTGTACTTCCACTCGGTCACCAACCCTGGTTTGGTTATAGACATTGTGCAAGGTAAAATACATCAATCCCGTAACATCTCTCTTTGTCAATTTTAACATTGAAAAGGACATGAGTGAGTGTGGTATGAACAACAGATATCAGAGCGATGAACAGTGAGGCTGTCCATACTGATCCTCCCGCCAGGAAGACTGGAATGATAATACTCGGGGGTGGGCTGCCTAAGCATCATATTTGCAATGCAAATATGATGCGAAATGGAGCTGATTTTGCAGTTTTTATCAACACCGCACAAGAATTCGATGGAAGTGATTCAGGTGCCCATCCTGATGAAGCTGTGTCTTGGGGCAAAATCCGAGGTTCTGCCAAGACTGAAGGTTTGACCTTTTTTTATTTTTTTTGCTATCTTGAAGTTGAAGTGATTCATTAATCCTTTAATTATTATGTTTACTTGAAAAATGAAATCTAATTGAATTCGCTGTTTAAATTGTAGGTTTGTGAAAGAAAATAGAATGTTGTGGATTTTGCTCTAATTAGTAATTTCTTGCCTGATTTTTGGTTCTTTATTCGAACAGGTGCATTGTGATGCCACCATTGCTTTCCCTATCCTCGTAGCAGAAACATTTGCTGTAAAGACAAAGAAATCTGACGGGACGAGTTCTTGATCAAGGTTTGTGACTTACCAATGTTATTACTGTTATCTTAAATGTGACATTTGAGTTCTTCAAACTCTGTCAAAAATTGATTAATTTATGAGAAAAAACTCTTAATGGTGGTGGATGTTGATCCCTCAATAGTTCATGAATACAATCCCATCAACTATGCAAGAAATATCATTTGAAAAATAGAAGATTTTTACTAATTGCAAAATGAAATTTATACCAATGTTACGGAGATATAAAAAATGAGACCTTGGATTATAGATAATGTGTACAAGAACAATGTCCGACTCACATCAATTTGACTCGCTTCACAACGAGATGTTGATAAAATTGAACTTTACATTGCACACCAATCTGAAACAAATTAATGCAAAATGTGCTGCGGTAGAGAGTGGGGATAACGGCTGGCTCTCCATCTTAGGTACTCAACAAGAAGTGAATTTGTGCTTATTGCGATTCCGATCCCAGTGAAAGAGGAAAGCAGCACCGAAAGAATAGCATTTACATTGAGCTGCGCATCCTTTTTTAGAAGAATTTAGTAAAAATTAAATTGAAAAATAATACTCCACTACTAGCTATCTTTGGAATCAAGAATCTGCTTGATTTTTGTTTCTACACTACAAATTGTGATATGAAAATGGAAACCATAGCGTAAAATATACGAGCAGATAGGATCACTATAGCAAATTGGAACGAAGCATAAGCCCATATGTAACTCTTGCTCACTGCCAATCATCAATATAGTTAAAATTACAAATAGTGACAGAGAAGAGAAATTCTCGAAAAGTAAACAATTTTGCTTATCAAGATCTCTTATTCAGTCGGTTAATAGGTCATTTTTGCAAAGCCCAGAAACCCTTTGGACTAAAATATTGAATGAGAAGAAGTTATAGATGTTGATGAACTTTACCCATAGTAGATGCTATATATCATGGATGAAAGGAGACCTAAAACACAAGCAAAAGGCAAAGAGATGGCAAGAGCGAGGTCCCATGTCGGACACCTGTTATGGAGGAACTCATTGAAAATAATTAGTGTATATCATCCTATGAATGGCATAATTAAAACTACATCCATGTACTGAGGGTGATACAAATAGTATTACCAAGCGCATTATAACCCCGTATACTTTAAAATTTACATGCCCAAGTAAGAACAAAAAACATCAAGCCTGTACAAATGCTCCGTTGACATCATCAACTTCTCCAATTTTTATGAAAACAAAATTTTATTACACAACATGTCATTTTAGAGTTGGGAATATATAGTGATGAAGTCACGATAAAACAATTTGGCTTCTAACTGTGGTAAGTATAAACAATCATTTACGGAGTTTTAGGAGAAAATTCTTATAAGATAGTTAGATTGGTCAATAATAGTAGTAGAAGACAAAAAAGGGCTACCAGTAGGTGCTCCAGAAAGCAGAAATATGCAAGCATATATGCTGACCATGACAAGAACAGGCACATCCTGCCATACCCTGTCAAGAATTAGAAAACTTATACATCAAGCAATATGTAGATTCAGAATATAGAAAAAAAAATTAAACATTTTTATATTTCCTGAGTGTGAATCTCACCTTCAAATGTTGGGGTTCACAATTTCACCAAATTAGTAAAAACTATAGCGGTAATTAAATCTCAACAGTTGGAAAAAAAATTATCAAAAGCAAATT
The DNA here is from genome assembly GCA_954870475.1 of Euphrasia confusa. NCBI lineage: Eukaryota > Viridiplantae > Streptophyta > Magnoliopsida > Lamiales > Orobanchaceae > Euphrasia > Euphrasia confusa. Next base: position 9,349,126 of record OX940957.1, on the reverse strand, counting down.
CAAGGGTTGAACTTGCCTGTAACGATTCGCTTCTCTTTGCTGAACCCCAGCAGACGGCCTTCGTGTCCCACTGGGAGGATTTTGTAATTTCAGTAATGTTACCGGAAGGTTCCGGACATCCTGCCTGCAAACATCACACGTCTTATTACCTTTGATGCTAAACCACTTTATGGCACAGTCCTTATGTGCAAGTGCAAGCTCCCCTTTGCAACTGCACTCCAACTTCAGTGTCTCACCACCTTCTCCGAGCTCAACTAAACATATTCTGCAAACGGCTTCTTCCTCCGGAATGTCTTCCCCAGCATCATCTAGTATGAAGACAGAATTATCAAATAAAACAATTGACAGATAGAAAGGATTTCCTAGCATCTTTTCTGTTTTATGTTCCATAAATAGCACACTTTCTGTATTTAGTAATATTAGTATTTTAAAGTAATGTATCCCCATTTAATTTTAATGTGCATTTTGTCACTACCACCCTTCGTTAAATTGGCATTTTAAGAGCCAACGTGCAATAATATATATTATATATACACACAGACACACACACACAAACCTGCTTCTGTGTTGGGAGATATCTCTGGGGAGGCATTTTCAGCCATATTAAGTCGATGGCTTGATGATATTACTTGTATTAAACCTCCAGATGAATCTGTACGCCTCAAGCTTCGGGCCTTGATATTTACTGGAACCGAAAATGAGCGTGTCATATTTTGATTCACTTCCGTTTGCTTAAGAAAAAAAAGACAAGGTTTTATTAGAAAAAGGTCCAAAAAAGGGTCTTTTGCCACAAAAAAATACAACAAACCTAGGTGGTTTTGTAATTATCCAAAAACAAAAAGGCATTTTGCTTTTTCCATTCTAAGTACTAAAGAGACAGAAACAAACAATTTACGTGTACTTTTGATAAGTTATCCACGTGATTTTCCTGTGATGACTTAGGATCATCATTGGCCATTGGTGTCACGGGTAATGAATGTGCCGATTTCGTTGAAAATAAAATCCGATTCAATGAAAACGATCTCGAAGTTGAGGGCTTGTCCGAAAGGGGTGTTTCAGGAAGTATAAGTACTACTTTCTCGCCTTCTTGCGACAATGGATTCTTACTCTTCTGTGGGAGGATGTGTTTAACTGAAGATTTCAATTTTGCCGAAGTTGGTCTAGGTGGCAATTCGGCTCGGGTAGAGGTGGGGCTATTGACATTAATATCTATCCTCGTGGAATCGGACAACGTTCTCTCTAGAGACCGCACGGGTATTTCGATAGACGAGAGGTTGGGTTGCTTAGGCTGCATTAAGGTTTCTTCTTGTCTCTTGGATTTCTGGTAGCATTGTTTTTGTTCAGTCTGGAGAATTAGAATTCATTCCAAAGTTAAGACAGAAGCTGACTAAGATTAATACAATCATCCGATCGATATTAACTCATAATGCAGCTGGTATTTGACTTATTCGAAGAATATGACACCTAAAGGTAAGCTTTTGCCAGAAATAAATAATACTCCTATAAATTACTAATGCATGCACGCTCTTCATAACCAAAACAAATCCAAAATATCAATCATATTTATAAAAATAATAAGGTTACTCCCTTAATTTTAACACCGAGTGAAACCTCAGGGTATCTCTCGCAATTAATAGTGGCACTTAAATCAAACCTCAAGGGTACTCCGTTTAATTATCGAATAATACTATGTGAATAAGTAATCAGCTGACAATAAATAGAAAAGCTGAGACGCTATCAAACAACCACTGAAATGCTTAGCAACTAACAATCAATTCAACTGAATAAAGAGCAACGAGTTATAACTGTAGTTTGAAAAATGCTGCTCACCTTTCCCAACCCCACGAAGGGCATTAATAGGCTGCAAAAGAGCTGAAAACGTAATTCCAATGCTAAAAAGATGGACGGTGCTTCCAGCCATCCACATCATAAAGGCCATCATGAACAAGTTCTTGAAAGGTGCTTGTGCAACTTCCCATGCTTTCTGTTCATAAAAAAAACACGGATATTCCAAACAGATCGACTTGGATGGGATATCATTGGGATGGACAAAGTACAATTAAGTAGCTTAGTAGCTATCACCAAAACCCAACAGATAAAAACAAGTTGCACTATCAGATAACGGAAGGCCCATTCCATCGAGAGTTCTTGATTGTCTACACCCCACACTCAAATCTAGATCCATACAATGGGTAAAATCTGTATAGGAAAACACTACTGTAATTCTTAAGCTGGATATTATATGATGAAACTTCAGAAGTGAAAAAGAAAGTAGAAAAATGAGCGAGGGGTCGATTAACAAATGATGCCCTACTTAGAACTATCATACAAACCCATTTCAACACAATCAATCACCAAGATTTTATTATCAATTTAATCAAATCCTTAATCTAGAACCCATCACACGATCCTTTTCCCAGATAAATCTATGAACGAAATCAAATCCAAATTAAGGCACTGCGATTCACAAAAATTACCTAGGCTTTCCAATTAGCTTCAGCATCCTTCTTTTGTTTACTCACAGCCGAATACCTGTTCTTGAGAAGCGCGAGTGAAGCCCGGCGGATCAAGGATATCACGCGATGAGTGCGACGTCGAGTTGTCCGTGAAATCGACGGCCCATCGGCGGCCCGAACCCATTACCGCTTTGCCCTTGTCCATATAATTAAGATTGAGATTGAGAATCTCACACACTCAGCGTGTTACTGCGTTTGATTTTCAGAGTGTCTCGGTATACCGGCTCGACTCTAGCTACTCTGTACTGTAGTATTTTAGGAATCGAATTTCAGTTGCATCTAACTTTACCTATCTTCTTAATAAAATTTTGTCAAATTATTTATTTTTAATTTTTTATACAGTTATTAATAAAAAAACATATTTATTTTAATTTTAATATAATTATTTTTTTATTATTTATTTTTGTGTTGGGAATTGCTATTTGCATGAGATCCTATACCAATGGGGTAGGGGCCCAAACATCTACATGGTCCCCCAGCCCAAATATAAAAGAAATCAAGCCCAAAAAAATCCCGCGTATGAGACTCTAGCCCAAAATACCCAACTGCCCAAACAATTGAATTCAGTCTCTTTCTCTTCTCAAAGGCAAAAACGCACCAGAGAAAACATCTCCCACCTCCGCACCACCGGACCACCGCCCGAACGTCCACCGCAGCTGAGTCCACCGACCGATTCAGCCACCAGAACCCTAACTTCAGTAAGTAGAATCCTACCGCACCACCGCACCTCCGCACCTCCGCACCTCCGCACCACCGGACCTCCGCTCGAACGTCCGCCGCAGCTGAGTCCGCCACCGCACCTGAGTCCGCCATCTGTCTCACCGATTCAGCCACCGTGAATCACCAGAACCCTAACTTCAGTAAGTAGAACCCTAAATTCAACCTAAATTCTATTGCATGTTGAAATAGAAACAGGAAATTGCATGTTCAACCCTAGTTTTTCGAATTTCAATTTCACAATAGAATTTCAGTGTAATTGCATGTTTCATAGATGAATAAACCATGGAATTCTTCATCTAAATTCTTCATCCTCTCTGTTTTAATGATTTTGGTAATGTTTATAGGTTCTACTGTGATTTGTTATGAATTCTACTGTGATATGTTGTTAGGTTCTACTGTGATTTGTTCAGTTGTTTTCTGCAATGAATCCATCAGAAGATCAGGACAGATATAATAGAAATCGAAAAGTAAGTTTCTATTAAAAAATATTATGAGTTTTATTGATTGATTCTTATATTTATGATTGTTTTTTTTTTTATTTTTTCTTCAGGAATTGATTAATATGTTAGCCAAAGGAACCATAGGACAGCATGGTTCTCCAACAATACAGGTAAAGTTCTACTCTAAATTTGGAACAATTCTCCTCTGTTTTGCATGACTGTCATGAATTAAGTTAAAAACAATGTAAGATCATAGTAGTTACTGAGTTATATGCTAGATTCTACTATGAATTCTTAAGAATTCTTCTGTATTTGGTATGATGTTTTGAGTGGGTAATGTTCTCTGAACTTTGTAACTAATATTTTGATATCTTCTCTGATGTTTTGATTAGTATCTACTCTGATGTCTAATGAATTCTACTTTAAATAGTAAATAAATTTCTTGTGTTTCTGGGAATTTTGAACAATTCTCCCCTGTTCTGTGATTGGCATGAATTAAGCATCAACTCATTTATATGCTAGATTCTACTATGAATTCTTAAGAATTCTTCTGTATTTGGTATGATGATTTGAGTGGGTAATGTTCTCTGAACATTGTAACTAATATTTTGATGTCTACTCTGATGTTTTGATTAGTATCTACTCTGATGTCTAATGAATTCTACTTTAAAAAGTAAATAAATTTTCTGTGTTTCTGGGAATTTTGATATTTAAGTAGGTAAATAAACCATTTGATAACACAATATATCTTAATACTAACACAATAAAAAAACCACTATTAACACAGAAAATGGGGAAAATACCAACAGTACGTGCAATAATCAATGGTCAAAGGGTCAAGTTGATCTTTGGAAGAAAGAGACGTGGGAAGGTCGACTATTTTATTTGAAGTAAGGAGGGGAGGGGGAGGATTAATTATGTAGAAAAACTAATTAAATTTTATATATGCTTTTTAGAAGGAGTCCTTTAAAAATGTTTACAACAAAAAGAATAACAAACAAAAAGATGCTGATGTAATTACAAGAAGAACAAGCCCAAGGAGGGTGAGTTCAACCACTCCAGAAGCTGATATAAATAAAAGTCCTCAGAAGGTTTGTTGGTTTGTTTCCATATTAAATTAATCCAGCACTCTATTAGTGAATTATCCAGCTCTCTTTTTCAAATAAACAGGAAACACAAAGTCCTTTGGTTCAAACAAGACATCAAGATGATGAAGAAGATGTCTTCCAAACTCCGGTGGTACCAATACCCACAAAGAGTGTACCAGCTCCTGTAAGTTTCTACTTACTATATTAATGAATTCTCCTTATATTACTGCTCAATTCATCTACAATAATAGTAAAGTATAATACATAATCCTTTTTCCACTCATAATGAACAGAAGAAGAAAAAGAAAACTAAGAAGGATCAGATAGTTGAACCTGTCATCCCAACAATCACAGAGAATACACCTGCTGCACCAGAGATGGTTGAAACTGCTGCAACAGATGTCTTACAGAATCCAGAGGTTGAACCAATTCAACCAACACCCCCTGTTGTAAGTTTATGAATTCTTCTTGCATTAATTTATGATAATAGTAAACTATAATATTCTCACCCTAATACATTATCCTTTTTCCAATCATAATGACAGAAGAAGACCAAAAAACAATCTCGAATAACTCAGATTGTAAGAAGAAGCCCGAGAAGACAGGCTGAAATTCCTGCAAAAACGGTAAACTCATTCATGATTATTTCATTGCCCTATCTGTATATTTCTTAATTAAAAACAAAAGATTAATCTAAAAATGGTATTATACAGGCTGAAGAAATTTTGCTAGCTGTAAAGGCTCCAATTAAGAGAAAGGCTGATTCAAATGAATTGCCGAATCAGAAAAAGGTAATTGAAAAACTTCTAATAGAATGCACTTTCCTCTGATTTTTATGAATACACTAAAAAATATCTTGATGAAAATGGCAGAAAAAGAAGGAGGATAAGAAGAATGATCTTGAAAAAGATGAAATGGAGATGGAGATAGAGGAGGAGAAAGCTCTAAAAGAAGCCGAAAAACAGAAGGTATGATAAAAATGGATGCTTGATAATGGAATCTGCTATGTTTCATATTTTCATTTCTGTCTAGTAAATATATCTATTATTATAATCCTCTGTTTTCAGGAGAAAGAAAATGAGAAAAAGAAACAGACTGAGAAGAAAAAGAAGACTGAAAAAAAGAATGCGACTGACAAGGTGAAGGATAAGAAAGAGAAAGCAGCACAGAAACTTCTAACAAAAAAGGTTGATACTTAATTGAACTCTGATTGATACCTATTTCATTCTAAATTATGCTGACATTTTAATTAAATCTTGTTTAAACAGAAAGAGGAGAAGGAGAAGGAACCAGCTCAGAAAGAGAAGGAACAGGAGAAAGCTCCGAAGAAAAGGAGATCTTCTGACAATGAGATGGAGAAGAAGGCAGAAAAGAAAAATCAGGAGAAGGAAGTGAAAGAGAAGAAGAAAGAAGAAAAGAAGAAGAATCCTTACATTTCGACTAGAATGGCACCGATCCACGTCTCCAATGTCGTTGAAGCTATGAATGAACAACAAAGACAAGCTGTCCGAGACATAGGTTTTGGAGGATTGCTCAATCTAAACATCAAAATGAATAGAAATGAATTAACAACTTTTTTGATTCAAAATTTTGATATTTGTGAATGTTCAATCATTCTACAAAGTGGAAGAATTGATATCAGTGAAGATGATGTTGTATCGGTCTTCGATCTGCCAAAGGGCCACCTGCCAGTCCTCGAATCATTAGGTAAACAACTGAACTTTAATTTTCATTTTTACTTGTTTTACTTTCTTAGTTTGTTACACTTAGTTCTACTATGTTCTGTTCTACAAATACACTGACTCTGTAATGATGTTCATTCATGAAGGACTAAAAACAAAAGATGATGAAGAGGGGTTCACGGCATTCCTAAAAGACTGGAGGGACCGATGGGGTGGAAGACCAGGTATGTAATCTATTGAGTCATATTTGATTCATAAACTATTCTCTATTGCACATAATGAATTCTAATGATTTTTTTCATTAAACAGGGGGACCCTCTACACAAACTATGGCAGATGAACTGATACTCACAAATGAAAGTGGAGACACATTCAAGCAGGACTTTGTAGTATTAGTTGTCAGCACCTTGTTGAAAGGGAAGCAAGACAACTATGCATACTACAACGTCCTGTACTCTCTGAGGAATGTTGATCAGATACAAAACCTAGACTGGTGCAATTTCACGATCAAATCGCTTGTGCTTGCAGCAGAGAAATGGAAATTAGGAAAACAATCTACATTCACTGGACCAGTGACCTTGCTATTGGTAAATATTCTTCTAACATTTTAGATAAATTATGAGAAATATAAGCTCCTGAGTTAATCGATAAAATCTTCTTAATTTGACAATGACATATTGTTTTCTATTTGTTACTTTCAGCTTTGCTACCTGGACAGGCTTGTCTTCAAAGCCCGAACAGTATCCAGGCAATTCCCAGTTTGTTCGAATTGGGATTTTGAAAAAATAACTGAAAGAGTGAAAGCTGAGAAGGATCATAGCAAAGCCCTAGGCCTGGAATGTAAGTTTGGTTTTGGGAAAATTTGGAAGAGGTTTTCTAGACCATCTGGGGGTCAACAAGGTGCCCCACATTATGCTCCCCAAAACATGGACCCTCAAGATGATCGTGCCAGAGAACAAGATGAAGAACAAGATGATGGGGCCCAAGAAAAACCAACTGATGTCGCAGATATCCCTCAAGAGAACCCTGTTCATGATGCTGATGACCCCCAAAAAAGTTCTTCTGGTGCTGCAGCTGTACTAAACAAGGAATATACAGCAGATTTGACACTGGGTCTTGGTCGAATTGCTGATGGAGTTCTGGAGTGCTTAACTGCACTGAAAAAGATGGGTAAAGAAGAGCTGATGGTTGGCATTCTTAAAAATGCCTTAGTGAAGATTCTGATGAATGAGGACCAACAAGAAGAAAAAGATGAAGAGAAAAAGCAGCTGGAGACGGCTATGGAGGAGCCGGGTAGTTTGGAAGCAAGCCAACAGCAGGAACCAGTGCAGCCAACACCTATCAAAACATACACCGTGGCTGTAGAGCTAAACCCATTGGATGATGATTACTTCACTTCTGAGATGTTCGAGGCCATGGACAAAATGGTGGAAGATGTCCTAAATGCAAGAAAAACGAAGAAAAAGGATCAAACCTTCCCCAGCTTCAACCTTGGGATTTCTGGTGTCGATTCTGAAGAATCTTCAGAAGATACGATTGTGGAGGACACAATATTTATGGTATCTGCTGAAGATTCACAGGCTGTTGAAAAGGCTGAACAATTTTTCGCAAAGAAAACGCGAAAAATTGAAGAGTTTGAATTCAAAGAGTAAGTTCAAATACTATTTTTTTAAAATTAATATAATATAATAGGTTATTCACATGACATATTCCATTTGTTATTGAAACAGGTTGTTGAATGAGTCGGAGGATGAATCGGAGGATGTCATGACTCGGAAAACAAAAACCCGCAAATTCAGAAATCTTCCGATCAATCTCCGGTCACCCTTCTGGAAAGAAGTCAAAACACACGTGGACGTTTTCAGCAAGAAAGAACAACTCATTGCTGATTATGCTTTCCTCCCAACAAATGACGACAACAAAGGGTAAATTTTCTGTATATTCATCTCTGAATTATATTCATTTTACTACTTTGGGCTTCTGTAGAAATCTGTTTTAAAGTCAAATTATACAGTAATATGGTGCTTATGTAACTGAATCATGTTTATTTGACTGAATTCTACAGGGAGTGCCTATTTAAAGAGAAAGAAATGTATGGTTACAAATCTGATTTTGAAACACTCCTTCCAAAATCTTGGGTTGCTAGCAATGTAATAGACATATGGTGTCGTAAGCTCAACTACGAAAACATGAGAAGAGCACCTGGCAAGCCTAAAAGAATATTCTTCTCGGTCTTATTAACAGTAAGTACTATACTTTATATCAGATAGTAATAAATGAATCAAAAACTAATATTATTTAAAAATTACAGAGAGTGCTTATCAATGCAAAAGAAGAAAAGGACTTTGCTGCAGGAATAGATTCAGAACTTCTGAACGTCGACATCGAAGATGCTGATCTGGTAAAAAAGGAAGCTTATCTAATTATTTTGAGAAATTACAGCCTTTAACTAAAAATTTTGAACTGTTTTGAATTACAGATATTCTTCCCTGTTTTTAATCAAGCACATTATTGGGTGATTTGCTTCAACTTCAAGAATGGTACAATGGAGGTGATGGACAACAAGCCTCTTGTACCAGGAATCTCAGTAACTGATAAATATGGAGAAATTTCAGATGATGTGGTATGTTTCACAACTAATTATTGAATATTTATTATTGAATTCTACTTTTAAAATTAAATAAATCTCCTGTGTTTCTCATACATACTACTCAGATGTCTAATGAATACTATTGTTATGATTTCAGAAGTTGAAGTTTGTTGGGTATTTAAATAAAAAGAACCTGAAAAAGAAGGATGATGTAGCCAGCTTCAAGCTCCGAATGCTGAAAATGAAATGGCGCAACAGTAAGAACAATACTGACTGCGGCATTTATTGTATGAGGCATATGGAGACATATCAAGGCGAAGGAGATGACTGGAACACTGGATTTTTAAAGGAGAAGGTAATTTTGTTGAATATTTCTTACAAAATGCAGTGGATTCATTATTCTTAAAAATAATGTTTAAGAATAATGTTTTACTTTTGAACAGGATGATGAGTTCATGAAAGTCCTTCGTATAAAATATTGTTCAGCCATTCTGATGATGACGGAGAATGAGGTCAAGAAACAAGTAGAAAGAAAGGCCAAAGAAAATGCAGTTGTAATTTGTGAATTGTGATTTGCTGATTGAGAAATGCTCTTGTTGATTGTAGTATTGAAATTGATGAATTAGGTGTATTCTAAATTGTGAATTCTGTGAATTCTGATTGTCGGTTAATTGTGAACTGTGAATTGTGTGACTTTTGAACAGCTACTCCATTTAGTGATTCTAATGAGTTGGTAAATGAATTCTACTGTCTTGATTAATAAATTAATGTCTCAACAACTAAATTCTACAGAATTAGTTAGGTAATTCTACTCTCTTTAGTAGTATATTCTACTCTAAATCCTAAACCTAATGAATGAATTCTACTGTATTTACGTGTGAATTCTACTATGTTTTTATGGATATTCTACTCCATTTAGTCATGACTTAGACCCTAAATTCTAAAACCCTAAACCCCTAAATTCTAAAACCTTAAATTCTAAACCCTTCCAAAACCCTAAATTCTAAAACCCAAAACCCTAAACCCTAAACCCTAAATTCTAAAACCCTATACCCTAAACCCTAAATTCTAAACCCAAAACCCTAAACCCTAAACCCTAAATTCTAAAACCCAAAACCCTAAACCCTAAACCCTAAATTCTAAAACCCAAAACCCTAAACCCTAAACCCTAAATTCTAAAACCCAAAATTCTAAAACCCTAAACCCCTAAACCCAAAACCCTACTGCATTTACGTGTGAATTTTACTATGTTTTTATGGATATTCTACTCTACAACCCTAAAACCCTAAAGTCTAAAACCCTAAATTCCCTAAATTCTAAAACCTTAAAGTCCAAAACCCTAAATTCTAAAACCCAAAACCCTAAACCCTAAACCCTAAAGTCCAAAACCCTAAATTCTAAAACCCAAAACCCTAAATTCTAAAACCCAAAATTCTAAAACCCTAAACCCCTAAACCCCTAAATTCTAAAACCCAAAACCCAAAACCCAAAACCCTAAACCCTAAACTCTAAAACCCAAAATTCTAAAACCCTAAATTCTAAAACCCAAAATTCTAAAACCATAAATTCTACTGCATTTACGTGTGAAACCCAAAACCCTAAACCCTAAACCCTAAACTCTAAAACCCAAAATTCTAAAACCCTAAACCCCTAAACCCCTAAATTCTAAAACCCAAAATTCTAAACCCTAAATTCTAAAACCCAAAACCCTAAACCCTAAACCCTAAATTCTAAAACCCTAAACCCCTAAACCCTAAACCCTAAATTCTAAAACCCAAAATTCTAAAACCCTAAACCCCTAAACCCAAAACCCTACTGCATTTATGTGTGAATTCTACTATGTTTTTATGGATATTCTACTCTAAAACCCTAAAACCCTAAAGTCTAAAACCCTAAATTCCCTAAATTCTAAAACCTTAAAGTCCAAAACCCTAAATTCTAAAACCCAAAACCCTAAACCCTAAACCCTAAAGTCCAAAACCCTAAATTCTAAAACCCAAAACCCTAAATTCTAAAACCCAAAATTCTAAAACCCTAAACCCCTAAACCCCTAAATTCTAAAACCCAAAACCCAAAACCCAAAACCCTAAACCCTAAACTCTAAAACCCAAAATTCTAAAACCCTAAACCCCTAAATTCTAAAACCCAAAATTCTAAAACCATAAATTCTACTGCATTTACGTGTGAAACCCAAAACCCTAAACCCTAAACCCTAAACTCTAAAACCCAAAATTCTAAAACCCTAAACCCCTAAACCCCTAAATTCTAAAACCCAAAATTCTAAACCCTAAATTCTAAAACCCAAAACCCTAAACCCTAAACCCTAAATTCTAAAACCCAAAACCCTAAACCCCTAAACCCTAAACCCTAAATTCTAAAACCCAAAATTCTAAAACCCTAAACCCCTAAACCCAAAACCCTACTGCATTTACGTGTGAATTCTACTATGTTTTTATGGATATTCTACTCTAAAACCCTAAAACCCTAAAGTCTAAAACCCTAAATTCCCTAAATTCTAAAACCCTAAAGTCCAAAACCCTAAATTCTAAAACCCAAAACCCTAAACCCTAAACCCTAAAGTCCAAAACCCTAAATTCTAAAACCCAAAACCCTAAATTCTAAAACCCAAAATTCTAAAACCCTAAACCCCTAAACCCCTAAATTCTAAAACCCAAAACCCAAAACCCTAAACCCTAAACCCTAAACTCTAAAACCCAAAATTCTAAAACCCTAAACCCCTAAATTCTAAAACCCAAAATTCTAAAACCATAAATTCTACTGCATTTACGTGTGAAACCCAAAACCCTAAACCCTAAACTCTAAAACCCAAAATTCTAAAACCCTAAACCCCTAAACCCCTAAATTCTAAAACCCAAAATTCTAAACCCTAAATTCTAAAACCCAAAACCCTAAACCCTAAACCCTAAATTCTAAAACCCAAAACCCTAAACCCCTAAACCCTAAACCCTAAATTCTAAAACCCAAAATTCTAAAACCCTAAACCCCTAAACCCAAAACCCTACTGCATTTACGTGTGAATTCTACTATGTTTTTATGGATATTCTACTCTAAAACCCTAAAACCCTAAAGTCTAAAACCCTAAATTCCCTAAATTCTAAAACCCTAAAGTCCAAAACCCTAAATTCTAAAACCCAAAACCCTAAACCCTAAACCCTAAAGTCCAAACCCCTAAATTCTAAAACCCAAAACCCTAAATTCTAAAACCCAAAATTCTAAAACCCTAAACCCCTAAACCCCTAAATTCTAAAACCCAAAACCCAAAACCCAAAACCCTAAACCCTAAACTCTAAAACCCAAAATTCTAAAACCCTAAACCCCTAAACCCCTAAATTCTAAAACCCAAAATTCTAAAACCATAAATTCTACTGCATTTACGTGTGAATTCTACTATGTTTTTATGGATATTCTACTCTAAAACCCTAAACCCTAAAGTCTAAAACCCTAAACCCTAAATTCCCTAAATTCTAAACCCAAAATTCTAAAACCCTAAAGTCCACAACCCTAAATACTAAAACCCAAAACCCTAAATTCTAAAACCCAAAATTCTAAAACCCTAAACCCCTAAATTCTAAAACCCAAAACCCAAAACCCTAAACCCCTAAATTCTAAAACCCTAAATTCTAAAACCCTAAACCCAAAACCCTAAACCCTAAATTCTAAAACCCTAAACCCTAAATTCTACTGCATTTCGTATTGTATTCTACTCTATTTGTACACAACATCTAATACATGTGAATAAAAAAAACTGAAACATAATTCTCAATGTAATAAAAATATTGTTCAACAGGACAAAAAAATAAAAACCAACAATAGAATGTCATAAACACAACGTCATCAACAATAAATAAAAATCAATGTGATCAACACATCATTTCCAAAATATAAAAAACAATCAGGGGACATAATCATATAAGACTGCAGGAAATCTGGAACTTGTATTCGGTGAAAGAACTTCTAAACTTTGACCTCCAGTAACAGGGTGCACAACGTAAACACCATCGCCATCCTAAAAAAAACACAGTAGAAAGGTATCAGAAATATATTCGAATTCATTGTAACACAGAGTAAATATCATAATTAAAAACAATAGAACCCAAAAGACAGATTTACATTACCTTTAAATTCCGAAGAGCCATCTTCTCTTTTAACTCGACAGTTTTTGATTTCTTCTTTCCCCCTTTTTTTTTATTGCATATCTTCTCCATTGTAGGCTTCATCCTCTTTCTTCGCGTATACTTCAAGTTCGTACTTACTGGATTTTGAACAATGTCACTTCTTGAAGATGTGTCTCCCAAACTCCCCTCAGTGGTAACTGCCCCAACAGAACGAAGAACATCCTTTCTAATACTCTCAAAACCTGCATCCCAACTCAGCCGAGCATCCTTATTATATTCACAAGTTGAAATCAAATTCAGAGCATTCCTACTTGCTTGGGTTCTCCACAAAGATGCTGCCATTGAATCTTCAGTTTGAGAGGTCAATGAAGGAACACCACTATCCATTACACGACCTTTAACAGCATCTTTACGCCACCTCCTCAATATGTAGAATTCAGGAATGACAGAAACACAATGGATATTCATGATTCTCAAGGAATGCGAGCACAGGATTCCAACTTCAGTAAATAACTTGCATGTACAACTCACACTTTTATCAATAAGCTCATAAGACACCGTGTGCTTTATGTTCTCACGGCCTTCTCGCCACACATGGTACGTAGCAGTGAAAGAATCAGCACTAACGAGAAGCTGAAAACAAGTAGAACCTTTCTTGTATTCATGCTCAAACATGTCATACGCCTTCAATGTATAAACATCACTAGCATGCAAAAGCATTTGAGGCTCATCTGTAGACATTGTGCGCTTACCGATAAGGCAAGCCACATCTTGGGCTTTCTCATTGCTCCTCCATTCTGCAACAACACCTTCGAAGCAATCGAAAAAGTCACATAGCCCGGAAGTTTTTGAGAGTTTCTTTGAGAGAGCTTGATTAGTGCTTTCACTTCTTTGGGAAGACAGTGCACCTCCTGAGAAATAACCCTTGTTGAAAGCAGGACACCATTTCTCTTTAATCCCATACAGCCTCAACAACCAGCTGTTGCTTCCACAATCATATTTGGAAGTCAGCCTACAAAAAAAAAAAAACAGAACAGAATGAGACATGTATCAGAGCAGAATTAACTAACAAACAGAGTAGAATTGATTAACAAACAGAGCAGAATTTAACACAACACAGTAGAATTCCATATACAATAATCAAAACGATAAAAAAAATGAAATATTGAAAATAATGAAAACTTACTCCAACCACTTTGTTTCGAACTCAGCAATCGAATCACAACACTTCAGCAAATAGTCGAAATCATCCACGAACCCTTCTCTAATCCGAAGTGCCATGATGTGCTTCTTCGAATTTTCTCCAATATGCCAAATGCAAAGACGATGCCGAGAGTGAGGAAATACCTTTGAAATAGCAGCAGCCATAGCAGCGCACTGATCCGTCATGATAGTGGCTGGATAACCATTCATAGCTCGCAAGAAGGTCTTGAACAGCCACTCAAAAGACTCGGTAGTCTCGTTCAACAGAAAACCACAACCAAACATCACATTTTGTCCGTGGTGGTTCATACCAACAAACGGTCCACAGATCATGTCATATTTGTTAGTCCGGTAAGTCGTGTCATGCACAACCAGGTCACCGAATACCTTGTAGTCCTCCAACATGCGTCCATCCCTCGAAAAAAAACTACACAACCGGGACTGGCTATCAATCTGAAAATCAAAGAAAAAGTCCTTCTCGGTGGCCTGCCTATTCCTAAAGATATCTAATAACCTGCTGGAGTCCGTCCCATCAAGAATATTAGGGTTGTTCAATGCATTGTAAGCATCCCTAAGGCCAAACCCTAAGCACGGAGATCCACCGGACTGGTTTTTCAAAACCCGATAACCATCAGCAACCCCAACTCCACCTTTCTTCAAATCCTCCAAATACGCAATGTGGTTTCGGTTAATTCTTCTATGCGATCTCAGAAGGTGGCTAGCGGATGGTGGGCATAAGGCATGAGTGTGCTCTTTGACATGCTTTGAAACAATCCAGGTGCCGTCTTTATTGATTTTGAACTGCGCTTGAGCTTCACAATTAGACCTCACATTCAGCTTCGTAAAGGATACATCAGATTTGGTCTTTTGCTCCTTCAAACCGGCTTGAGAGCACAGATACCTTCTCATAGATAAAGAGCCATCTGCTCTACGCTTCATTTTTGACTTCCGAACACTGAACCCAAGCTTAAATGCATAGTCATTGTACATCCGATAAGCCTCCTCTTCAGATTTAACAACAACACCAACCAAGTCATAGTTTGCTAATTTATCTCCTGCAGGTTTAAGAGAAAAAAAATCAAAAAACACATAGAAATCAAGATCACGGATCAAGCGAAAAAATACAGTACAAAGCAGGGTGTATAAGGCAAGAATAAATTAGTACCTCCTTCAGCATCATTATTAATAATTACATCAGAGTGAGGAAGAGGAACTCCATCAACAGGAGCAGTGGCAAGATCAGATTCAACTAACAAGCAAATTAAACAAAAACAGTAGAATTCAGTGTTCAGTAGAGTAGAATTCAGTATGAAACTGAGCAGAATGAAAAAAATGACTGCATACCAGCAAGGTTTTCTTGTGTAGAATCAATCTGGATTATTTCTCCATCAGTGAAATCAACTGAGAAAATGCAAACAAAGAACAAAATCATAAAACATGACAATAATCCAAATCAATAGCATGACAATAACAAATCGATGATAAAAATAAAATCCCTACCATCAAAAGTAAATTCATCCAAATCAATAGCATCCATTGGAGGGAAATCGATCATCAAAATCTGTAAGTTATATATAAATAAGAATGAGATCAGAGACCTTGAACCAATTATTTTGAAACAATGTTTTTTGTTTTTTTTTTGGTGATTCAACCAAACACTAGTTGAGAAGTATAAGCAAACACAATTCAATCTAAATACAAAACAAATATTCTGATTTTGCAATGCACAAGACTTATCCATGACTACTATTCATGCCTGAAATACCTATAGTCTTTACATACACGAATATCAACTTTCGTCTCCAAAATCCGAATGACTATTGAGATTAGGATCACTCAAAATCAGTCTTACATTTAAAGTTAATTTTCAACAACTGTGTAATGCAAGCAAACATGAAACACATACACAAGCATATACACAGACTTCAAACCTCAAGCACATACACTGCTTATTTTGAAGACGAACAGAAAACAACATAGAAAGGAGCATAATCTCAAACAACATAGAAACAACCCTAATTCTGTAATCGAATTTGTACCAGGACTGAATTAATACAGAGGAGATTTAGAAACGATTAACCTAATTCTGAAGTCGTCGGTCGCTGGACACTCGGAATCGAAGCTCTGAATTCGTCGGAAGCTCTGAATTCGCCGCCGTCGGATGAAGATCGCAGAGTGAGTTTATGTTGAAGTCGCCGCCGTCGGATGAATTTGTGAATCGCCGAGCCGAGATCGCCGTCGAAGGCGTCGTGCAACAATCGCAGTCGAAAGCACAGAGATGCCTTAGAAGATGAAGATCGCAGAGAGAATTTCAATTGGAGGTCGGTTGTTATTTTGGTTTATTTGTGTTTCAGTTACGAAAGAGGAGAAAGAGAAAAGGGGAGAAAAAAAAAGAAGGAAAAAAATGGGAGAAAAAAAAAGGGGTATTTATATAATAAAAGAGGGGACCATGTAGAATAGGATGGGGTAGGGGTCCAAGTAATAATTTACCATTTGCATCCCGTAACTAAAAAAACTTAATTATAATTATAATTATATTATTTAATTAAAAGTCAATTATATCCTTATTAACCTAATTATTTTTTTATTTTTCTTCTCTCACTCTGCAAATTTTACGCAATATTTATTTTGGCTTTTAGCATATATTTTTTATTTTGGCTTCTATGTATATATGGATAAGAAGGATTTCTTTAAAGAATAATAATGTAAGTGTTGTGCACTTTAATTTATAATATTTTTTATGTTGTTCATATTGATGTTTTTTCCATATGATTTGCTTAGTTTTAGTTTTGATAACTTGATTGATTGTTGTTCATATGATTGATTTTAATTGGTAGTGGTTTTAATTTGTAGTTAAAGAACCAGTAGGTAGTGGTTTTAATTGGTAGTTAAAGAACCAGTAAGTACATGTTCTTTTGGACTTAATTTCAGTTCAGTTCAAATTAAGTCTAGTTCATTCAGATCATCGCCAACTCTTTCAAAAAAAATAAAATAAAATAAATAAAAAATAATTTCAATCTATAATTTTAAATATACAATATAGTTACTCTCATAATATTATTAATATTTTTAAAAAAATATTTAATAATTTATAAAAAAATATTATTATTTTTATAAAAAAATCAATACATTTTTAAAAAAATATTTAATAATTTATAAAAAAATATTATTATTTTTATAAAAAAATCAATACATTTCAGTTCAGATCGCTTAAATTCAGTTCCGTTCAACTGGTTTCAGTCCAAAAAAACATGTTCTAAGAATCAAATAATTAGTTAAATTAGAAGTGTTAAGTCCCCACCATGAATAGAGGAGAATCCAAAAAGCACCCGTTCTTCCAAGTTCAGCGGAAATATATATATATATATATATATATATATATATATAATATGTATAGTGATTTATATTCATAAATTTCTAGATGTATATAGCAGAGAAGAAGCACTCGTTTCTTATTTTTAGTTTTTGTAGTTAATTTATATTTTGTGTGTATATGTATGTATAGTTTTATATTTGAATTTGAACAGTGATTATAAAACTCTTTAATTTAGTTAACGCAAATTTTGATTAATTGTGTTATTTTTAAATTAATATATAATTTAATAATATTATACTTTATGAAAGACTAAGGGGTGTATTGTTATTTTTTTTAAAAGTGTATTAATGATAGATTGGGAGGTTTATTTCGAGAGTATCGTAAAAGCACAACAATAACAATATAACCACAACTAGAATTTGCATAATTTCACAAAACATAGAAACTTCTTTTGTGGCTACCTTATTCCTAGTTGTATAATTTCACAAAACATAGAAACTTCTTTTGTGGCTACCTTATTCTTCAATATGATATTGCAAAGGCTTGATAGATACTACAACAAATTAGGCGTTGAGATATATCACGACATAGTATCATCGATACAAACCGAAGTAGCTAGCTAGCTAGCTACTTTTTTAGGACGATTCAACGATAAACTTGGCGACGTCGTCAAACAACAAACCGAACTCGGGCAGTTCCGGGAAGGCATAAAACCCGTGAAACGCATTTGGATACTCGATCAGCTCCACTCCCTTCCCTCCACAGCTCCTCAACCCCTCTGCATATCTTCTATCCCAATCCTCCAGAGGATCGAACCCACCCGAGATCACCAGCGTCCTCGGGAAGCCGTCCTCGAGATCCTTCAGCCCTCCGAACACGTGGGCAGCCGGGTGGTTCCTATCGGCCCCCTCCGGCAGAAAGTTCCTCCACATCACGTCCGTCCTCTCCGCATCGATAAACGGGCCGCCCTTAAGCCGGAGCTCCGATCCCGTGCGCTCCTCCCCACCGAAAAACGGCTGCACCCCAATCAGCCCGGCAAGTTTTACCCTCCCGAACTCCTCGCGGGGAACCTGCGAAACCCTGACCGCCACGTGGTGGGCGATGTTGCCCCCCGAGCTGTCCCCCATGAGGAAGCATCTTCCCAGATCCGCGCACGGCGGCAGGACGGCGGCGTGGCTCCGGTCGTCGATGAATTTCAGGGCGTCGAAGCCGTCGTCGTACGGGGCGGGGTACCGGTGGCGGGGAGACAGGCGGTAGTTGACGGAGGCGACGACGGCCGGCGTTTTCGCGGAGAGGTGTCGGCAGAGGTCGTCGAAGGGCTTCGAGTCGGGGCTGTGTTCGGAGAACCCGCCGCCGTGGAAGTAGACGATCACCGGCAGGGATTCGGTCGCGGCGGCGGCGCTGGTTGGGGTGAAGAGGCGAAACCAGAGGTCGCGGGAGGGGTCGATCTGGATGTCGGAGGAGGAGACGAGGGTGGTTCCGACGAGCTTGGCGGCGGGGGAGGTTTTTGGGGTGGGGATGCCGAGGGAACTGGAGAAAGAGAGGGCGAGGAGCTTCAGCCGAGTCATGAGAGGGAGACTTTGACGACGACGAGGCTCTGATTTTTCAACCATTTTTTCTTTTCTTTTTTTTTTGTTGTTGTTTGATTTTAATGATTGGCGATTTATATAAGGAGGAAGTGAGCGTGTGAGGATTGTGGGAGCCCACCATGTGACCGTTACGGTCTTACGGACTGTCTTTATTAGAATAATAATTATTTCAATTAAAATCATTCCTTTTATATACATTTTCTTATTATGCCTCAATTAATTATAATAATTTTTTTTCTTATTTTTGGATATTTCAATTAATATACTCAGGACAAATGATTTATTTTTGGATATTTTCTTATGTGGCTTTTTTTTACTTATTAATTATGACGTGTCTTCTAATTTAATGATTATTTAAATAATGGTAACATATTTACTAAATTATTCAATTTCCATAAATAATATTAATAATAATGTTCCGATTATGTCTTATATTTATTCCGATTTTATTGACAATATATCAATATTCCAATTGTGTTTTATTAATGCTAATTAATTAATTATCGTTGTAAAAATTATCTATTTAAAATTGGTAATGCTAATTAATCACTTATCAATTACCCTATGCTAATTTACATTTATTTCCTAATGTATGCATGGTAATATTAATAAATGGAAAACACACTCTAATCCGGTCAAATTATACCATAATCAGAGGAGATTAATTTTATTAATATTGATATCAATTCCTTAATTATAGCAATCAAATAAATTTGATATTATTTTTTATTAATATTACTTTAACTATGCAGATTCTTGATTTGAATTTTCAAATTTGAACTGATTTACATTTACTATAAAATACACACACATAATTTCCTTTTATATATACTTTTTCTTATTCTGTCTGGATTAATTATATATATACATATATGTATTTTAAATATAATTTTATTTACGGTTTATTAATTTTATTCACAATTAATTTATTTTTTAGCTTAAAATACACTTTACAAATTAAAATAACATGCTTATCAAGAGTATTTATAAATGATTGAGAATAGGATGGGGAAGGGGAAGGACCGCTCTAATGGGTGTCACATTTATGACTCTATTTGCAGTATTTAATATTTATATTGATTATTTTAGACATTTATAATTCTTCTCAATAAAATTTCAATGAACTCTAAATTTATAAGAACCACAAAATAATAACTTTGGAATAATAAATAAATAAGTTTAGAATTGAAATTTATCATCTAGATTCTATTTTGGAGATATTATAATTCATCGTGCTCACAACAATGGTCACACAATAATATTGGTCACATGTCATTAGACATGTAGATTAACAAAATATTGTTTTTAAGCTTTTTAACTAAAAGTTGATAGTAAAAAATAATTTTAAATTAATAAAATAAGTATATGAAAGTAATGTTTCTCTTATAAAAAGTATTAGAAAAAGTAGGTGTATATATATTTTTTAAAATAAAAAAGTAAAAATAATTATTAATTATTTAAATAATATGTGATCATTGATATAAAATTACTTAGTAAAAAAGTGTAATCATTGATATAAGACAAATGATAAAAAAATTTGAATGATAAAAATTATAATAAATAATTTAATATTTTAATTCAAAACAAATAACAAATACATTACAAAAAAGTTACAGAGGGCGTTCGCTGCGAGCATGCGAGAGATGGAGCAGCGTTTACGAAATGAGCGTCCACAACCCTGACGGTATTTTATTATGCTTTGTTTGTTGAACTTCTTATTTTGGATGTGTTTGAATGATTTTGGATGTTTTTGAATGTTGTTGAATGATGTTGAATGTTTCTGAATGATTTTGTATGTTTCTGAATGATTTAGTTTGTTGAATGAATTTGTATGTTTCTGAAAATTGAGTGGAGGTTTGGGGTAGAAAAACAGAATTTAACCTGCTCCTTTTTCTTGAAATTCCCTACGGGCATAGCCGTAGGGATCCTATGCCAGACGTCCCCTACGGGAGGAGCCGTAGGGGACACCCTCTCACAGTCCCCTACGGGAGGAGCGGTAGGGGACATCCCTACGTCCGCCCCCTACGGCATCGGCGTCGGCCGGGCCTACGGGGAAAAGAGGCAGGGGAAATGAAGCTCCCTACGAGCTTCCCTACGGCCGTCCCGTAGGGGATGTCCCCTACGGCGATTATTTCCCGTAGGGATGAAGCTCCCTACGAGTCTGCCTCTACGTCCAAATCCCGTAGAAATGCCGTAGGGGATAGGCTTCCCTACGGGAATGGCCGTAAAGGATTTGCTGTTTTTTTTTAGTGATAATTGTATAAAAAGTAGTAATAATTATTTTGATTAAGTTTGTTTACTTGATTTTAAGACTTAATTTCAATTAATTTCATTCCGATTCAATTATGTTCAAACCAATTCATTTTTATTTATTTCATTTCAATTTAGTTATATACTTTATTTCAAAATAAAATAAAAAATAATTAAAAAATGATTTCAAACATATAATATAATTTATGTTTGAATATTTCAAGAACTCTTAACTCAAAGGAAAAGTACTAAATGTGAATAAATAGTTTTTGAAAAATATAATTTATGTTAGAATATTATTCATAATTTTTTAAAAATATTTAATAATATATAAATATTATTATTAATTTTAAAAATATTTCATTTCTACTCAATAATTGAATTTGTTCAATTCAAATTCATTCATTTTAGATTTATTG
Source organism: Euphrasia confusa (assembly GCA_954870475.1). Lineage (NCBI taxonomy): Eukaryota > Viridiplantae > Streptophyta > Magnoliopsida > Lamiales > Orobanchaceae > Euphrasia > Euphrasia confusa. The sequence continues at coordinate 9,327,177 of OX940957.1, read as the reverse complement.
AAAAAGAACTTTAGTTCTTTCAATATTTTATTTATATTTATAAATAAAGTACTTCTCGTCGTCGGAATGTCATCATCGGCTACCCCTAGAATTTTTGTTCCGTAGTCTTTAATTGTTTTTGAAATTGGATGTTTTGATTGTTGAAGCTTGAATGCATGCATTATATAAAAAATTACTATTAAGAATTATATAAATTGAAAATTCAAAATAAAAAATAAAAAACAATGTGACATGTATGCGTATATATGTACTAATTCTTCGTTTTACGATCACTAATTGAAGGCTTGTGGCGGGCCTTCCAAGCGAATGTAGTCGTAAAGGACGCCGGTGAAAGGGGTTGAGATTCTTGCTTGTCTAAGATATATCGTGTTTATGCCTTCGACTAGTTGGAATCCATATAATGGAACACTGTATAGATAGTACCTTCCATGAATTCCATGTCTTGCTATCGCATTGTCTCTTCCTATCTTCCTCGTCGTAAAATGAGGCCGGCGAAAGTACGGGTTGTTTATCCATACCTAATTAAGACCAACAAAGATATTGTAAGAATATTATAATCTAGCTAGTATTAATTCGCTAAGGTTAGGAAAAGACAAAAAAAATGCTGATGATAGGAAAAATGATGAGTTCGATCACATACTTGTATTTCGGCTAAGTTAGCAGATGCAAGTGCTAGCCTCAATGTATAAACTCCTGTCCGACTAACATTTCTTGCATCGAACAAAATCCTCCATGTTGTTGGCGCGATATTAGCGGTGTCGACATTCCTGGTAATTAATTATATATAAATCATGATTATCAATTTCAAAATTACATTATATATGTACTTACAGGTGAAGTACGTAGTACATACCTATTCACGTGAGCAAAGAACCAATCTTTTCGATAATCGCTTACCCCAACGGTATATATAAGATCTTGAGTAGGGTATAAATCTGTATATCTATCCCATAAACCGTATTGCCTATACCTTCAGACAAAATATTAGTATTAGTAATTGTGATAATTAAGGAAACTCATGTGTATATATAGTGCTTACTTTTCTGTATGGTTGATGAAGAGCTTGTTGGCAAAGCCTGGGGCAGCATCAGGGATGTAGAATTCAGCTGCCGAACGATCGGGTATACCGATTTCCCAGAGCGTGGGTCCGTTTCTTGGAGGATAGTATACAAGATCACCTATTTCAACTTGACTTCCTGGATATATAATTAATATGCACAAAGTCAAAAGTTGTTATTATAGGAAGTGATTTTTGCTGTTAATAGTTATAACAGAACGAAAGACAGTTGAGTTAAAGACGAGACCTGATCGGATTATAATATCAGCATCGTGCTTATAGTCTCCTATGATCCCCGGCACAAAAGCATATAAGTTATAAGTGTCCGCCCGAACCCCACTTATCGTGAAGTGCCCTGTTTCATTAGTCTGTGTCCAGAATTGATAGCCCTGAGAACATTATTTATAAGACAAAATTAGTCGTAAGTAAAAAAAATATTATGAACATAGTAATTTGTATATATGTATATAAACCTTGGATTCATCTTGCCAGGATCCGACATCTCCGGGTGGGGCCAATCCAACGTACGCTGATTTTGCCGGGAAAAGTTTCGTATTAAGGTATCTGTCGCGAACTACTAATCGGCCACTTATGGTGCCACGCTGATTGGGAAGTGGAAAATCCGTCGACATTGGGAAATCGTACGGCCATTTCTTGGTTTCTTCCGACAACTGATATGTAGGAGATCGATTCAAGATTACAAAATAAATGATCAGTACCCCGAGAGTGTTTAATGATGCGATTTACGAGAAATTAAAATGACCTGTTTTTTAGCGTCTTCCCATAATGCAGCTGAATTTTCGACATCCGAGTCTGAGTTGACGTACATGAAAACAGGGCCAAATACCTTCTTCCACTGCTCTCCTCCGCGTAATTTAACTCCAAATGAAGGACCGGCATAGTGATCACTAAAAAAGATCTATGGACGAAAAAAAAAACGATTAAGAGAACTTATGGACTTTAGGGATGAAGGAGTGTTGAGAATGTGTTGTACTCACTGCTAATGATGTTGGACCGGAGTGTGATGTGAGGTCCGTTTTGACAGGTCCTCCTGCTCGAAATTCATCACTCGGCGTTATCACCCAAAATCCGACCTTTGGGTGATCAGAGCTAATCCAGCCGTGGACATGGTTATCCTTGTTATCAAGCGAGAACTGATACTTGTCATCGACCTGAATATTGATGGATACGGTTTGATGAATATATGCTGTTTCTTTATACTAGTAATTTTATTTTTTTTACCTGTCCTCTGAGTCTTGGATCGTCGGGATTTGTTATCAAAACAGCTTCTTTGTAATCAAGTCTACGGCCGACTTCCTTATCGTGGTCTGTCGGCATCACCTTTTGTATATTGTCCGATACAGCCATGTAATGGAACCTAATTGTGCGAAAAAATAAATATTTTAGATTTAGTTTCCACACAATAACCAACAGATAAGTGTACGTAATTGCGTCGAGGGTTGTTAGCTCAGTTGGTTGAACACTTGAATTGGGGACTTGAGGTCCTTGGTTCGAATCCCAAGACACTGCAATTGACATAGACCAAAAAAAAAAGTGTACATAATTAATTACTTGTCTTGGTGAAGCTTGAAGGTGATTCTTGCGTCGTCGATATTTAGATCGGGCCACCCGGCCAAGTGCTCGAATATTCCGTACGAGTAGAAACCTGAATCTCCGCGCTTGACTATAAACCTGCCAAGGAAAATTATTAGCAAAAATTCTATTAGCAAGCATATCGATCGACACTTTAATCTAGTAATGTAGTAAGTCCATATATATATATATATATGTAAAGGCACCTTTTGTCAATATTGAGGGGTAAGGAATATTCGCCATCGGACGACATACTCCACGTCGTTGTGAATGAGACTTCAATCCGATCTTCGGTTTCTGCTATAACCCTAAAGTTCGTACAAGAAAGCCTGCACCACACATGAGACAGAATTAAATGTGATATATATGTGTATCTTTGAATGTGTTTAATTATGAGATCGAAAAGGTTAAGAAATTGATGACTGTACGTACGAGTCGAAATGGCTTCTGCCTATGTCTGGCCTACTCCATTGAATGTCCCAGTAACTGCATTGTGAAATCTATTAGTGAAAGAAATTGGGTTACATATATTATGTTTTGTGAAGAATTAATTAGCTTATTTTACTAACCCTCTTTGAGTCTGTTTATGTCGATATTCAAGCAGGTTGCCGATTTTTTTGTATCCTAGAGCTGTAATATGGCCGGTCGGGTTAAGCAACGTGAGTTTGACGATGCCATTATCCAGCTCTACCTGCAAGAAGCAATGCACAAGTAATTAATTACAAAGAAACAATACTTCATAATTAAATAGTTGAGACGGAGTCATGAGTATTACTACTTATTAAAGTCTTACGTGGTTGTCCCGTACACGGAGCTTGACCGGAGGTGGTGACGACTCATGTGGAATCCCTCTGCACAATATATATATAAGTCAAGAGAAGAACAAGATTTTCTCACAAATTATTTAAGTAAAAAGTAAAACAATTAATTTATCTTTTAAAGATGTGAATATTATTGTCATACTTTTCAAAAAAAAGTTTGGGGTATAAAATCCTAATAAAACGTATAACATGATATATATATATATAGAAAAGTGATTCAACCTTTTATATATATATGCATTCGTATTTACATGTGCATGATAAGAATTGCATTAACCAAATTAATCTAGCCAAGAAGCAAGAATCATATTTGATATCGATCGATAAACTAATTAAATAAATAAATTTAGAGACGGAAACCTGTCATCTGCGTGGATCTTGGCAGCACCGGCGATGAGGCAAAATAGGATGAAATACGTGCAGCATCGTATAAGTATTGAATGCATCGGAGCCTTCATTAATTCTTCGCCTGGTTACAAGAACTAATTCAATATCTGGTTGATCTTATTAAATCCTATCTTTCTAATATATATATGTTGATCGATCGATGATGGAGCAGTTCAAGTACTCTTAAACCTATATGTGATATAGTATATATATATATAGTCAATAGAGATAGTGAGATGGTAAACGAAATCCAACTAAATTAGGACTAGGACTAAATTTTTTTGTCTTTTGTGTATTTTGTTAGGTATTTTGTGAATCTACTCTTCCAATCCTAAATAAACAAATACGTAGTAGATGTGTCTTAATTTTTTGAGACACGAAGAGTAAGTAAAGTACTGGAGTAGTCTAATAAGTTACAATTCCTATCCTGTTCACAAGCCAACTAGGCAGCGGTTTCTTTTCTACAACTTCCAAAAGACTACTAATATTTATTTTTGTACGTTGATACTTTTTTGAGGTTTTGCAAAAGATACGTCCAAAGAAAATTCAATCTCATAATATACCTTTCTTCCGATTAAACAAAACTTTCTTTTCACTTTATATAAATTAAACTAATAATCACACTTCTTTTATAAATTATAAATAAAGTGTAATCATTGCTAGAAAATTGTATTTTTTTAATTATCGTCTACTATTAAGAAATCGCAATTTGAATTTGAATTTAGTTCAACAAATGATTGTTTGAATGTGATTTTGGTATCAAATTGATCATTTGACTCCAAAATTATCTATAAAGTACCTGTGGCAAAATAGTAGTAATAGTAATTTTTTATTTTAATTTTATTAAAAATTAATATAATCTATTTATCTATACATATATAATTTCTGAATCTCTCAATTACACGTGGACTAATAAAAAATGGTTAATATTTTTGTGTTCACACTATAAATTATAAATAAAATTATAATATTATTATTAAGTCAAAATTTATACATTAATATAATTTTTTGGTAAGTTTTTATATTCAGTAAATTTTCATAACAATTAATAGATGTAGATCAATATTTTATAAGAATAATATCACAAATAATACAAATATTTTACATACAATTAATTTTCAGAAAAATAAAATTTAAAAAAATACAAATTAGTTATTCAAATTATTTTATATAATTAATTTTCAGAAAATTTATACGTGCATCGCGGGATTGAAGATATTCAATAAAATAAATGACTATTTTATTATATACGTTTATTATTCTTTTCCATTTGCATAAATATTTTCTTAATTCTCATCAAACCCAATTTCCTCATATTCCTAAATTTCAATCGATTCGCTCATATTCCAAGAAAAAATTGGCCGCATTTAATAGAATATCTCGAAATCAATTCATCCAGGTATTCCCTGTTCTCATGCTTCAATATTTCTGCATACATATATTCGTCGGAATTTTCTTATCTTTTCCAGAATTTCATGTACGCTTTAATTATTTCATTATCCATGTTTTTTTTTTCTCTAATTCAAATTTGGAATGAGATTCTTTTCAGTATGTGCAAAATTGATACAAGATTTGACAAACGACGACTATAGAAAGGTTAGAATATCTATTCAAGATTAAAAAATTGCTTCTAACGAACCAAAAATGCAACATGCATGATGGTGGCAAGTTTTTCGCTCCAAAGCATATGACAGATTAAAAATGTATTGTTTTTCTACATTGTTGTTTGATTTTTCAATTTTATTGCTCGAACTTTGTGTCGTTTGATTTACAAGAATTGAGTTTGGTGGTGCAAGTGAGGTTGCACATCATTCAAGTTGACACGGTCGTCTCCCGCCCCGTGCGATGCACGAAAGCACTTTCCACAATCAGCATGAGTGGCTATGATGCTTGCAGCGTGCACTCCAAGGCATTCTAGGATGCAAGTAATTCTATTTGCTAATTGAAATGTTAATCGATCGGGAAGAGAAATAAATTAACTTTTTCTATTTTACAATTCTATTTTCGATGAGGTAATTACGTACGGGCCGCAGCCGCAGTGGTTCTCGACCTTGAGCTGCCCCCTTCACAGCTTAATCATGATTCTCGACTCTTGCTCTTTATGCTCTATATTTTTTACACTGTAGGTCAGATCAATATGATGGTGTCGAATTTTTAAATATTAAAAATAATCAAACAAATAAAATATTTTCTATAATGAGATTTTATACTTTATTTTCATAGTTTTATTATTATTTCGTTGAGAATTGGATACAGTTTAACCACAAAAAATTATAATTATTTATCAATTTAATTTAATTTAATAAATCACCTTATATATGAAGTTTGAATTATAAAAACATTAGTTGGCTTATAAAAATAATTATTCAACAGTTTAATTTCTAAATCACATGAGTTATATAATTTAAGAGATCAATAAGCACATTGGAAAATTGAGTAAGGAGATAATAAAACATATTTTTGGGTTTTGTATTAGTATTAATACTAATATAATGGATAAATTTCTTAAAACTTAATTTAAAAAAAATATATTTTATATATTGTTAAGTGATAATTATTAATAATTACCTCAAAAAACATATTATTTAATTATAATAATTAAAAAATATATGTGTGTAAAATATGAAAAGATATATGTAATTAAATTTTAATAATATTTTTTATAAGATCATTATACATTATTAATTATTTTTAAAGTTTTTATGTTGTAACAAGAATGAAACACTCGCAAATAAAACTCTGAATGTTATTTATTAGGAGATATTTTCATATTTGCAATGATAATATTTGATTTTATAATTCTCCTTTTGTTTTATAATTTGTTTTACATATTAAATATTACTTCAAACATGCATAACTTTTCAAGTCAAATAAAACATTCCATATTTGAGATAACGATTGATAATGAGATTCAATGGGAATTTACAAATCAGTAGAGGTGGACACTTTGTCCCGGAATTCCGATCATGTCCCGATCCTATCCCGAAAGTTAGCGAGATAGGACGTGATCAATTTAGAAAATGGCAATCACGCTCCGTCTCATCCAGATTTATTTTTTTCATAATGGGACGGGATGAGATCGGGACGATCCCGTTCTATCCCGTCTCGTCGCGCAAATTCATTATATATATATATATATATATATATATATATATATATATATATATATATATATATATATATATATATATTATTTTTTCATATAAATTAATAAAAATATCAAAATATTAGTTCAATTAAATTTATTATTTAATTAGTATATTTTCAAAAATCTCATAATAATTTATTTTTTTATATAATTTGTTTTGAAAATACTTAAATATTTATATTTTAAAATTTGTAAAAAGTTTTTTATAAATTAAATAATTTAACTTATTTCTCTTAAAATTTTATTTTTTTTATTTTATTTCTATTTTAATTATTTTATAAGTCGATAATATTTAATTTAATTTTAATTTTAATTTTATTTTTAATTTTATAATTTTATTTAAAATTTTAGAAGGTCTCGATCTGGACCCGAATATAATTTATCGGGACGGGACGAGATTCTCTTAATCCCGTCACATCCCGTTTCATGTCCACCCCTACAAATTAGAGTGCGAGTTAGATTATGAAATAAAATAAAATTTTCTTACGTATCAATTAAAAAAAATACCACGTGATCGCACGGGCAGTGGTACTAGTTAAATTTAATTCAGTATTTACTACAATTCAATTGGTTAAAGTTTCAATTCAAACGAATTCATTAGAGCATCTCCAGTGGAGAGGTAGAAGTCTATGTGTACTTCTACATCTCACCCAAAAACATGGATAAATACCATTGTGAATAGCTAGGATGATGTGGCATGAGTGAGGAGTTTGGGGTAGAAGTACTTCTACCCGTGTATTATTATTATACGTGGGGATTTTATTATTATTTTCATAATAAAATAATGATTAGAATATAAAATATAATATAAATAAATTGAAAGTGGGCTTATTTGTGAGGTAGAACCATCAACTTATAAGTAAAAGTTTTTGAAGTAGAGATTAATAATTTTTGACGTGGCATAACTTTCTATCTCAAAACTTCTAACTTGCATTGAAAATTTTGTTCTTGGCCCACAGAGAGTCAAATTTGACACATTTGACACCTTCTGATGGAGTGTAATTAAAAAACTATTTTTTGGACCCAATATGGCAATATCCACGTCATGCTCTAAATGACCCTTTCTTCTTTCGTAAGTCTACATGTTTTAAAATTTGAGTATTATTTATATCGTGTTATTGTCTTTATATTGTACAATTGTTTTTGATGAAATAAAAAGAGAGTTTTCTCGTTCATAAGGTTTTTTTTAAAAGTTTATCAATTTTTTGTATTATGAGAAATCAATTAATTTTAATTTATTAATTCTCGTTATTCTACGGAATCAACTAGTGTTAATCCCGTGTTTTATAGCTTCCGATCCGCTACATCAAGTGCACCATAGTGGTAGAAATAAGGAAGGATGAAAATTGTGACTTGATGAAGTGGCAAAAAAAATGATAATATTGGTTGGACGGTGAATAAAAAATGAATTAACGGCCATACCTATATTATTCATTTAAGTGTATGATCTATTATACAACTAATTCAAATCTTCATTATAAATATATAAAAACAAAATCTAAAATAAATAAATTATCATTATAAACTTTTCAAGAAAATATTCATTAATAACATCAAAATCATCATTATAACACATTTTAAAAAAATATTCACTAAAGAACACTAAAATCATTATTATAATTGACAATAGAAGAAAGTTTGTACACAATTCTCATTTTATATTTAAGTGTAAGTTATAAATTGTCAATTAACGGGAATGTGGGCTAAAAATAGGGGAGTTAATCTTATACTAGTAACTTCAATGTGCAATGTTATTTTATAAATTACAAAAAGAGCTATCCACTCTTTTAAGGGAAAAAATAGTATTATTTTTTTTTCTTTTCTAATTTTTTTGTTCTTTTTCATATTTTTTATTTTCACATTTCCTTTTTAGTATTTTATTTTTTTAAATACTGTATTTATTAATTTGTTTGTTTAAATATATAATTTTAAATATTATAATTTTATTTATTTTTTTAATCACTAAAATGAAATAAATAAATTTTATATCATCAAAAATATTTAATTGTATTTGTATAGGAAGTATTTTATTGACTACACAAAGCAGATGACTATTGACTACGCCCCCAACAAAAATGATTTTCATATATTTATAAAAGAAAAAAAAACAACAAAAAGATTCTCCAGAAACAAATATAACTTCTCTTCAATCTTCTTCAATCCGTATTGAATCCAAACATGTCGAGCAGTTGTTTTTGTTGCAGACCCGTGAATTTGGATCCGAAGAAGTTCTTCGTTCCGCCGGCAAAAGTGGAATTGAGGAGGCGAAAAAGGGTCGCTGTAAGAGCTTCAATGGTGGAGTCGTCTTATGGGAGCTCTAATTTCCTCAATCGCATGGAACGCGCCTGGTTGATTGCTCAGGTACCTTTTTTTTTTATCAATAATTGAAATGGTAGACGATGATAGCTGTTTGTGGTTATGATTATTCAATTTCATAGAAAAATAAATCATTGCTGTTATATGCTAATTTCTGAATTCGACTTTGTCCCAATTTCAATGGAGTAGTGAATTCGAAAACCCTAATTATTTTTTCATGGATTGGTATGGTGTTTAATTCACTTGTATTTGTCTGATTATTGTTACACATCATCCATGAAACCCTGCAGAAGTAAAAACAAAAAAGGTTAAAAAAACGGTGCATAACTTGTACGTGCCTAACACGCGATAAGCACGACTGTGTGAGGGTCTCTGCCTGCTGCTGCCCTCATTTGCTTTTTCTTGATATCCAATAACCGTTGTGTGTAGCAACCGAGGCCGATTGTTTGTTCTTCTTGCGACTCGAATGGCCACGTGGAATGCAAATGGTGCAATGGAACAGGGTTTTTCATTATCGGCGATAACATGTTGTGCCAAGTTCCTTCTAGAAACACCACCTGCGTTATATGCGTTGGAAAGGTAAATAAATCGACAATGCTTTCATTTTCCATTTCGGTATTTCAATACATGCTATATGACACCATCTTATACGTGTGATAGTCATTCATATGGTGAACTTATACAACACATGAAACACCCAATAGGAAAAGAAAATAAAGGAAGTAGGAAGTATTCTTATGGCATACTTACATAGTGATGATGGATCATCATCAAAATTACGCTTGAGGTTTAGCCAAATTATGAAATAACTTTGAAATTGCAATAATACACTATAAAGGTTTACTTTAATACCCCTTTGTTTTGTAATTGACGTGTCACAGCTACATCGTGTGCTGGGCATGTGACAGTGTTCTCCCCTTTGCGTTTATATTCTAGCTCTATTAGGGTTCCCAGAATAGATATAAATTGAGCCGCACCTCGATAGCTGCAATGTGGGAAAAACCAAATAAATACAATGAGCTTCTTTCAGCAGAACATTCTTTGCATTATTTTTTGCTTTCATTGAAAAGCTTAACATACACCCAAGGTTCGTTTTAGTGGTAAAATCAGGGCTAAATTGTAAAATGTTCATATATGTGAGGAGATGTTGGTGTGGGTGCTGGATCTTTTTTGGTTACGAACACAGTAGCAATCTCAGGACTATTTTTTTTGTCGTTTCTTCTTTGAAAGTTGGCTATTCTGATAATTGTAATTGAACATGATTTTGTTTTTTCCCTTTTAGGGTTCTGCATGTTGTTCTGATTGCAAAGGAACCGGCTATCGCGCAAAGTGGCTTGGAGAACCCCCTGTTTCCAAGTAGGCACATACTTCGTCTGGTCGTGAAACTTATGCAAGTTGATTTTGATGATGCTGAACTTGTCTGTTCTCCATTTTTGAAATCGATTTTTGTATTGTGGTTTATGTTGACCACAGGTCCACAACACAATGTATATGTTTACTTGTATGAAACCATGATTTATTTTCACTCTTCTCCGGCCAACTCCGTTATTAATATAAAAACATACATGCATCAGTTAGTTTATATTTAACAAACTGAATCAAAATCATACTCTATCTCATATCAATGATCATACTTTGTTTAAGAAAATAACGATTGTTAAGTACTTTTTTATTTAAAAAGACATATATTTTACATTTTCACTTATTTTCTTAAACACTACTCTTTTAACTATATACTAATTAATTTAAAATCATACTCTTTTTGTCTTCGTATGTTCCTGTTATCCTGAAACGGAAGGAGTAGTATCAAATATGGAATTCAAGTCCATGACTTGTAAAAATATACATCAGCAGGGTTGGATTCCTTGGAGTGGTATATCCCATCACTTCTAGCCTCCCAATAGCACAAAGAGTGTTTGCAGAGTGTTGGATCAGCTTGCTCGTCGTAAACGTCAAGACTCACACTTTTTCCGTTCCAATTGAAAGTACAAAAGTATAGTGTTTTAAGGTTAATGCAAAAGTCAAAGTTATACTCTTGACGGGCCATGAGTGTGGGCGTTCCTACCTCTTCATCTCCCGATGCACAATGCAAATTTAATTGCGCAGAATTTTCCGACTGTATATTATTGACTACTCAAACTGCTCCCCGTCCCTTAATAAAGCAATTCAATGATGTTGCTCGAAGAAATAACATGAATATGATCGCTAATTGCAATGAGTACCTAATCATTTTGTAACTTTATACGTACTTGCTGTTCGATCTTTAAATTTATTTGAACTTGAATCGATTATTATTTATAGGCAACAGAAGAACAAAAATTTGGTTCATTTGAAATATTGAGACAAAGACGGATATTGGTGAGACAAAGACGGAGAGATAGAAGGGGGATGCCATTGGAATATGTTTTGGTGCATTGCCATGTGATGGCTTGAACTTATACAGTAGAAACTCCGTACAGTCATATCGTTGGGACGGAAAAAAATATTACTATATAGAGTTATTCTTGTATAAAGTTTTACAAAATAAAAATATTTTTTTTATAAAAAATAATATAAATATAAAAATAATATACATATAATATTATTTATCTTTAAATTCAAAAAATTAATTTAATAGTTTTGAATAATAAAATTTGACAATATAAGTATGTAAAGTTGTGTTTAACATACCAATTGAATAAAATATTAATGAATCTAAGTACTATAATCTTTGATCATATACTATATGTTATTGATTTTGATAAATATTTCAACTTATCTTAAACATGTTATTGAATTTAATAAATAAAAACATTATTAATAAATATTTTTATTATATATTAATCATTTATTCCTGAGTTATAAATCCTTAAGACGAGAATTCAAAAATGTATAACTTATACAATGTGAAGTTTATTCCTATTTATAACTGGTCTCAACTCTCAAGTTAGGACATGGATTTTTTTATTAATATTCTATACAGACCATTACTATATAGAGTTTCTACTTTATTTATAAAGTGTACGGTAGTTTTAAGATAAATATTCCTATACAGAGTAGTTTCAAGATTGTAAAAACCACTCATTTTGAATACCGCAGTCCAAAAATATTTATGCTGACCATTATTGAATCATTATTACACATTTTTTTAATTATTATTCAATAAAGTGTTAGCTCTCAAACACAAATTTACGAAAAAGCTACGAGCTAATATCACAAATGGTCCTGATCTCCATAGTCGAGTCCATTAATAGTCATTTTATTTTGAAAATTTTCAATTTTGGTCATTTTGCTCCAAAATTTTGACATGACAGCTTATGTGGCACCTAGTCATTATGATCATGTCACAACCTTGAACCTATACACGCCACGTCATAATATTTAAAACCAAAAATTAAAAAATGTTATCAGAAAAAGAGGGATCGATCCTACAACCTCACAAAAAGACTATCAAATAACCTCATTAATTGATATAACATCAAAATAAAAATTAATTAATTCAAATACTAATTAATTAATACTCATTTTGTCTCAAAAACCTTTCTTGCTTTTTTTCATTCCTTTTCAAATTTGCTCATTGATAAATTGAATTATTTTTTACATTTTATTCTTTCAAATAAACATTTATTTACATTTATAATATTATTATTTTCACCTAATTTAATAATTAGATAATTTAAATTATTTTATAATTAAATTATATAAGTACTTACTACATAATTAATTATCTAGTAATCAACAAAATAATTAATTATTTTTATGTTAAACATTTATTCAAGAGAAAAAAAATGTATTTGAATTAATTAAAATTTGAAATAAAATGAGTATTAATTTGTATGTAAATTAATTAATATTTTATTTTGATGTTTTATGATTAATATTTTTAACTTTTAAGAATTTAACATAAAAAATACTTTAAAATAAAAAATATTATCTTTAAAAGTAATTACTAAATGTATTTTTAATAATTTAATATTTTGTTGAATAAATTTTCAATGATATTTTTTAAATTAATTTTTTTTTCATATAATAATAAAATAATTCGTTTTTATTATAAAATACATATTTAAAAAATTTCATTCCATAAACTATATAAGCTGTTTTTTGTGGTGGAAAATATGACGTCACATGTAAGAGTTTAAGGTTGTGACATGGCTATGGCTATGATGACTAGGTGCCACACAAGCTGTCATGTCAAATTTTTGGAGCAAAAAGACTAAAATTTAAAATTTAAAAAACAAGAGGACTACTAATGGACTCGGCTGTAGAGATTAGGACCATTTGTGATATTAACTCAAAAAGCTACATTTGGAACAATTTTATGCATAGGGGACAAATTGGTCTTTTTACTTACTCCGTTTGAATTCGGCCACCAAAGTCCAAGCGATGCTGTTTTGATATAAACGACGTCGTTTCACTTGGGAATTGCAGTTGCCGTCGAAACTTTGATTGATGATTTCTCACGTGTTCGTTGATGAAAATTCATGTTTCCAAGTGTTTATAAATCATCGTCAGCTCACACTCAGCATGCGCTCTCAAATTCTAATTAGAAATCTGTAGAGTTTATGTGCATTCGGGTTTTAGGGAAAATCGCGTGTATATATATGTAATTCGTTCAAATCACGTGTTGTGTGTGATCCAGAATTTTAACTGAATTTTTCCGATTGACTTGAGAGCATCAATAATATTCGAACACCATCTTCCTCCCCGTGCATGTAGGTCGGGGCGGAGCTAGAAAAAACGAATAGAAAAAACTAGAATTATTTTATAACTATACACATATTTTAAGAGAGGTTGATAAATATGATTTTTCTCTATCTAATTTTTTTTAGGGGCTTAAGCCTCCATAAGCATTAAGTGGCTCTGCCTCAGCATGTAAGTGGAAGTTTTTGTTCGTTTTTTATGCTTTCAATTGCATCGTACACCTTATTGTTAGGTGCGTGAGGTTGCTTGTTTGACATGAAATTTTAATTTTCACCTGAAGATCGGTTGTGAGTTTTTTGAACGAATAGTTGTTAGATTGGGTCCTGTTTGCAATGTTTTAAAAAACGGTAGAGGCGTACGCTTCGAGGCGCGCCTCGTACCGCCTTAGGGATTTCGTGTGATGAGGCGTATGAGTCAAAGACGTTTTAGTTTTTATACGCCTTTATACGTGAGGCGTACGAGTCGAGGCGGTACGAGTCGAGGCGTCTGAAGCGGCCGCCTCATCAAATTTTTGTATTTTTTATATAAATGATAGAGTAATTTATTAATTTATTATTTTGTATTGTTCTTTAATCATATATTTTTCCATCTTTGTTTAACTATACAATTTTTATCGTCTCCATTCTTGTAAGCCAACTCAAAAAATCATAATTTTTCACAAAATTTTCTCAACTTAGTACATATATTTATGTTTTCTCTTCTTTTATCTTGCTTGTACATCTATTTTTATATTTTTATTTTGAAATGTTTTAAATCTCCATTTTTTTAACTTAAATGCAACAAGCCAACAATTATGGAAAAAAAAATGCATAAAAATAATTATATATTCTAAGGTTCATTTTTATATATTTATGAAATTATAATATTTGATTTTTTTTTCTCATATAATGGATGCACTTTAAAACACTATTATATAAAAAAAATTATTGAAAATGGTGAAGGGATCAATCGAAAATAGACTAATTTCAATTTTTAATGAGTTTTTGAACAAATAAATTTTATTTTAAGAATTATTTAGTTTATTTATAATTTTATAAAATATTATTGATTTTTTATTAAAAAATATTAATTTTTTGAGGCGTACGCCTCGTTCCGACTCGAGCCGGCGTACGTACGCCTCACGCCTCAAGAGAAAAACGCCTCAAATACGAGTCGCGTAATTTAAAACATTGCTTGTTTGAACCATCAACAACAAAAGAAAAAAAACTACTAGTAGTAAATAAACATTAGAAAGAGTTAGAAAAAAAATATCAAAAGCATAAGAAAAATAAAAAAATTATACTCCTATCAAAATTATAAGAAAAATAAAAACAAAAACAAAAACAAAAAATATTAGAAAAAAAATTATATTTTGGCTAGAGAAAACAGAACAGCGTCGTTTCTTATACTTATCGCCGTCACAGGTCGGTGGTTGCCGATGGCGGATGAAGATGAAGAGAGGGCTTTGGAAGAGCAGCTCCAATTTCAACTCAACGAACAGAAAGAATCTCTCGCCGCCGTGGCCGATGCCCTCTCTGCAGATCCCTCCAACCACGAGCTTCTTTCGGTAAGCCTCCCGAAACCTATTAATTGGCTTTGCGCGCATTCTTCTAATAACTGGTTTTGGATGACTGTGTTTTATGAAATCCGACCACTCTCCATGGGTTTCTCAGCATTGATTCTTCGTTTTGGTTTTGAATTTGTAACCCTAGCTTTTGCATATTCTTTGGGCATTATTGAATTTCGGGTTGGAATTAACTTACTGATACGACCCGATTTACACCCTCTGTCTTTATTTGCTGCATAGGTTAATGTCGAGCTTGTTCAGTCCATCAAAGATGTCGAGGAGGGCCTTTTCCATCTGAAAAAAGCGAGATTGCTCAGAGAAGCCGATTCCGTTCTGAAAGGTTCTGTGAGTTCGGATGTCGAAGTGGGGCCTCTAGGTTCAACAAATGCTGAAGCCGAATCATTAGTGGATCAGGGCTTCTCCATTGGATCAAAATGCAGATTCCGTTATACTAATGGACGGTGGTACAATGGGCTTATTGTTGGTCTGGAAGGTTCCGAGTCGGCAAAGATAGCTTTCCTTACTCCAACATCAGAAAGCATGCTGGTGGGTTAAAAACTACTTTGTCTCTAATTTTTTTCTAACCTGGTTCAGTGGTTCTCTTTTTATATATAATTCCACCAGTTATCTCAGTAGTTAATTATATGTTGTTCCTTACTTAAGTGTGTGTTGAGTGCCTGAGGTAAAAGGACATACGTATATGCTTTGTGCGTGCGTTTGTGTTAGGGAATCTTCATTCCTCTGTCTATCGGTAGGCATTGAACGGGTAATCTATGCCTCATATAATATCATGATCTAAAATTCTCCTATTGGTTTTTTGACATTAAAACATTTCTTGGACATAGACTTCAAAACCTCTCTCGCTCTCTATATAAATTCTCAGCATTTGCAATTCAAATCAAAACACTTTTTTCTTCTCACTATACAATTTCAGTACTAATGCTAGACCACGCCTAGTGCAGATGTGCAAGTTCTTTCTACAGCAGCAATGTCGGTTTGGTAGTAATTGCCGCTTATCACATGGTATGTTTCATACCATAACAAAAGTAAAAATTTAAAACTGTTCCTCCCGATGCTCAACGTTGGGAAGTAATTATGGGCCAAAGAAAATGACTTAAGTGTGAATTAGTAGTCTTTCTCCGATGAGTATTTAACTACTAATTAAACTTACCCTTTCAAATAGAGGATAAATCGACTGAACCAAATACCAGGATCTCGGCTGGAGGGTTTGGGGAAAGAGGGTGTTTTATCTTACACCACTATTACTTTATTGTCCATTATTTGGGATTGAATCATGCCCCCACAAAATGTGGATTTTAAACCCATACCTAATACTATCCCCCATAATTTACCAGCATCCTGTCATGTTTTTTTTATTTATTTTATGCCAGGATTTGAAGTCCCATTATCTTCCATGAAGAAGTACATCCCCACATCATGGGAGCAATCTCTAGTGGGGTCCACCATCTGGGCGCTCTCGGATCACAAACTCGGCATCTGGAGAGAAGCCGAGCTGGAATCATGGGACGAGAACCTGAAAACAGGAGTGGTCATTTTTCGGGCCAACGGGAGCTCGACAAAACTCGGAACCGAATCCATCGTGCTATCCCAATATGCCAACACGAGCAGTGATGACGAAGAAGAAGAGACCTACGCGAGTTCTGACCAATCGGATTCCAGTGAGCACGAGGATGACACCTGGGAAGGGCTGGGTTTTCTAGAAAGCGCGGCCTCGCAAAAGGGAGTTCAAACTGACACCGCAATTTTCGCGAGGTGGGAAAATCACACACGGGGGATTGCCTCTAGATTGATGGCAAATATGGGTTACCGTGAGGGGATGGGCCTTGGCCCTTCCGGGCAGGGCATAGTGGACCCCATCTCCGTGAAAGTCTTGCCACCTAAGCAATCACTTGGTCACGCTGTGAAAAATGGGGATAATCAGGAGAGCCGGTCAGTAAAGAAGCGCAGCAGAGGTGGTAAGAGGAAACAGGATAAGAAGTTGGCGGCGGCGATTAAGGCTGTCGAGGATGAGGAGTCTGAAGACGTTTTTACCCTTATTAACAACCAGCTTGCGAAGAAGAAGCGGCAGCAGAGTAAGGCGAACGGGGAAGCGAAGATAGAGGACAGGCGGTCCATGCTGGCTTACGAGGACGAGATGAAAAACTTGAAGGGTCAAATCGTGAGACTCGAAGAGATGGCGAATCGGAATAGGAAAGAAAAGGTGGTGTATGATGCTGCTATGAGGAAGCTGAGCGAGACTCGGAAGGCTCTAATGGATGCTGAGGTGGCCCACTCTTCAACCTCCAATGCAGTTGCTAGGAAGGAGAAGGAGAAGAAATGGCTCAAGTTTTGAAGGATTAGGTTCTCTCACTTCTCTGTATAGGTTGTTTCTTCGGTTGTTGTTTGGCTTCATCACCTTTCTTGTTATTTTTAGTAAAATTATTATTATTATTATTATTATTATTATTATTATTATTATTATTATTATTATTGTAACAACAACATATTTTAATTATTTTTCATTAAAATAAATATTTTTACTCTAATTTATAATTAAAATAAATAAGGACTCCTAATTGTAAAAAATACTTAGAAGTTCCCTTTAATTAAAATTTCCCTAAACAAAACCGTAAAGAAAATAAAGAGAAGACTATAATTAGATATGGGGTCAACATTATCAATCGTCGTCCGATCATGTTTTTTTCTTCAACGGCCATGATTTCACCACCAAATTAAGGTCACATCAGATAAAATAAGTCGGTCTTTCCCTAACAGAGACAAAGCGCCTCCACCTTCTTCCTTTCTCCTCTGCCACTCCATTCCTGTATTTTCCATCTATTTAAAATCAAATAAATAAATAAATCAGAGTATTGATTTTATTTATCACTGTAACATATACTTTTTTTTTTCAATACTAATATTCTTGTGAAATTATTTATTTATTCATTCATTTAATTTAAATTTATTTTTCTATATTTTTTTGCTGTGTTTTCAATCCAGTTATTTATTTATTTTTGAGCGAAAAAACTTTTCCAGATTCAATCCCATCAAAAAAATGTCAGCAAGAACAAAGCAATCTCACACAATCCCCAACCCATGCAAGCACCTCCTCGATTTCAACCTCAAACGCGGCCCGAATCGCTACAATCCGATCCAAGATTCGTTCAGCTGCGGCCCGTGTGGCCCGACATTGATTTACAGCTCCGAGCCCAGATGCAACACCTGCTCATCTGGGCCCCACGGCAGATTGTTCATGTGCTTGATCTGTTCTCCGTCGCTAACCTTCTGCGAAACCCCTGAATCAAATCACGCCTTTCTACACAGCAAAGCTTTCAACGACCACGAAATCTTCGTCGACATCGAAAGGGCCGAGCTCTATTGCTGCGTCTGCCGCGATCAGGTGTACGATCCCGATTTAGACAGGGCCGTGGTGCTCAAAAACGCGATCTTGTTGAACGGGCTTTCGGGCCCTTCCGATTCGAGGGCTGGCAAGAGGAAAAGATTGGATTTTGGAGGGAAAAAATCGAAAAGCCAACGAAAGACTAATAACAGTAAGTCATGTGTGCCGTTGGGATTGAGGGGTTTGAACAATCTCGGGAGCACTTGTTTTATGAACTCTGTTTTGCAAGCATTGGTTCATGCCCCGCCTTTTAGGGATTACTTTCTTGGTGATGGGCATAGCCATGAGGTGTGCAGAAGGAGAAGGGGTTCTGTTGATCAGTTGTGTTTGGCTTGTGATTTGGATGTCGTTTTTTCGGCTGTTTTTTCCGGCGAACGGGGGCCTTACAGCCCTGCCAAGTTTCTTTACAGGTTAAAGATTGTTTTTTTAGTGTTATTTTGTTTTGTTATTGTTGAAATATTTACTTTTGTTTGGGTACCATGTGATGTATCCTTGTGTCATGTGTTCGTCTATGGACTATGGGATGAGACTATGGGTTTGGTATAAAATAAAGTGATTGTCAACTTCTGTCTGAATTTTTTAACCGAATGATTTTATTGATATTTTTCTTCTCCATTTTCAGCTGGTGGCAGCATTCAGAAACTCTTGCTTGTTATGAGCAGCAAGATGCACATGAATTTTTTATATCGATGCTCGACAGGATCCACGAGAAATTGGGTAAAGCTAATCCGGTTATTAAAGGTAATGGAGAACTAATACATAGTGCCTTTCATGTGAAGTATTCTGTAATTTTTGGTTGGTGATTGATTTATTGTGTAAAGATCTTAGATGGCTCTTAAAAAAATATTTATGTTTTGGGCAGAAAACGGGGATTGCCAGTGTATTGCGCATAGGATATTCTCAGGGCTGTTGAGATCAGACGTAACATGCACATCCTGTGGATTTATGTCCTCAACGTACGATCCTTGCGTTGACATATCCCTCGACTTAAATACAAACGGGTCCTTTTCGATAAATCCAGTCAGCAAACCAAGCAAGCCAAATGAGCCTTTGTCAACATCCTCGTCTCTAGCCAATTGCTTGGACCGCTTCACAAGACCTGAGAAGTTGGGACCAGATGAAAAGCTCTACTGCGAAAATTGTCGGGAAAAGCAGAACGCATTGAAGCAAATGTCACTAGAAAAGCTCCCATCCATTTTATGTCTGCACATAAAACGATTTGAGCACTCTCCCATCCGAAAAATGTCTAGAAAAATTGATCGTCATTTGAAGTTTCCATTTTCCTTGGACATGAGCCCGTATTTATCCACCTCGATAATCAAGAAGAGATTTGGAAATCGAATCTTTTCATTCGAGGGCGAGGAGAAAGCGGAAAATTCAACTGAGTTTGAGGTTTTTGCGGTGGTGACTCATTCGGGGATGTTGGAGTCCGGACATTATGTGACTTACTTAAGATTACAGAAGCAGTGGTATAAATGTGATGATGCTTGGGTGACAGAAGTCGACGATGAGGTGGTTAGAGCCGCACAGTGCTACTTGATTTTTTACACTCGGAAAGTGTTATACCATAACAAGGGGGGTGAGGATGTTGGGTGCCAGCCGGTGTCGACGTTGTCTGACCCTTTTGTCCCCATAGCTGGCTGTTGCTAGTAATTTTTAGGGCTGGAGCTTTCAATCGGTTTTACCGCCTTTTCTTTCTTTTTGTTTTACCTTTTTTGCTGCTGCAGACTGTTTTTTTGACCTGTGGCTGTTCGACTTAAACTTGTGGGTTTTGTTTTTTTAACCACATGGTTGAAAGGGAAATAAAAAAAGATATAAAATACTTGAAATTGCAACAAAGATATTCTTAAATGTACGAGTGTGTAGTTGCCTTTCACCCAAAAATCATTTATCTTCGGTTTTAATGTGTCCCGTCTTAATATATGATTACATTTGACTATCAAAATTCTAATACAATCAAAACATTTTGTTATCTATGAGAAGTTGATCAAGAACAAGATAGACAAAACAACAATCCAGATCAACAACGAAATTACAAAGCCCCTCAACTATCAAGAAATTACAAAGCCCCTTAACTATCACATAACGACTTCCATTTTAAGAAGAAACAAAGGTCCGTTCTTCATTATAGTGAGCATCTCTATCCGCCCCAATAACCATCTAAGTTAGTCTCATACTGCACAAGGGCTTTGCCACATGGATATATCAGCCAGAAGACCACGAAGCTGATCGATCAGATTTTTTAGATATTTGTTCTTGTCGGCAAGGTCCTACAATCCAAATCAAATAGATCATGAGTATATGTAATGTGTGTGTGTGTATATATATAAAGTAAGAGTACCTTTCTTAAGATAGCAGCTTGCTCTTCAAGCTTCTCAAGTTCCATTTGATCATCCGGAGATAATGAAGTATTCATAGGGACGGCTTCAGTCTACTTCAAGTTAAAAAATATACTTTAATCATTCATAATAAACCAAGAGAATAAAAAAAAAAACTAGATGACAGAATCACTTTTCTAAATAATGTAAGTGTAGCACCGGAGAAGAAACCCAAAAGCTCACAAGCATTGTTCTAGATCTTAGGATGTTCTGGAACAACACGTCTAAGATGCCAGCTTCTAGATCACAAACAAAAAAAAAGTCGGTATTTCAAGCTGTTGATTTTGCAGTAATCCACCAAAATTAGACGGTATTTGAAATGTTCCCATTTTCTTTAATTGATTCACCCAGATTATCAGACCCTGTCTTTGTCGTCTCGAATTTCTGTATTCAGCCCTTTAGGCAGTTGCTGGGGGTCCATAGGCGGTAACAGACAAGCTAACTTCGTTCCACCCTTTTTGACTTTCTCGTGAAATCTAAAATCAGACGTACTATTGAGTTGCTAAACTCCGAGAATTTTGGATCACTCATTCGGAAGAGGTCATTTCGAAGACCTGCTTGGAAAGTAATTCCTGAAGTAAACAACCCGTTGAAGAGTAAGAGTCTCTAGATCCAGAAGACCGCAGTTTCATCACAAATGGAAGCGGAGGCAGTTGAAGATCCAATTGCAGATCTTGTTTCTTGTATATCCCTCGAGTCGAGAGCTACTTCCTTTGCTGGAATTGCCATTTTTTCTGCTCTCGGCTTCTGAATTCGTACCTTTCAATAGCCAGAAGCCCTAATGTTGTAAGGCACGTGAATGCATTCCTAAATACTCTCTCTGGTTCCTTCTCGTTGACACTTTCCACTATCTTAGCTAGTTCGCCTTTGCCTCCCCGTCGGTGTAAAAGGACTGAACCTATTCAGATCTCTACGAATTAGCATAAAAGATGATATCCCAATATCAGAAAGTAGAGGTGCTTGATCCCGCCGAAAGGTGACCAGGAGGGAAAGGGCGGTCTAAACACGTCGAGAGAGGCGTTCGTATTCGACGTGAGTCGGTGGATTCGCCCAACCTATACAAAAGGGCATAGAAAGCTCTAGAACGAATCTGGTGGGTTGGGATTCTTTATTGGTCTTCCAATTTCATCGCCGCCCCCGTTTTTTGGTTCCCATTGGGTTTACCTTGTTCACAGGTCGACCCCATGGCAGCAAGAATAGGCGATCTTGTGATATATTCCGGTGATATCTTTCCTACCGTATAACAGAGAGATCATAACGTGCCTTTGAAATTGGAAGACCAATTTGGATATGGACTTTCATTACCCAGCGGACCGACGGAAGGAACTAACAATAGAAAAAATAAAAATAGCCTCTTTCTGGAAACTAAAAAGCGGGAATGAAAGAAGCGACGAAAAGGCCTTACCCTTATACTGGAGTGCAGTCTCTTGTCTTGGCGTACAGCTGCATATTCTCAATCGGCGAAGCCTCGGGCTCAACTGCCCAGCCTGTGCCCCTGCCTTAACGCCCTTACGACTGCTGTGCAGCCTTTCCTCGGGCTCGTAGAGTCGGGTTTCCCGTTTACCCACAACGGAGGAGCCGCCCCCACCAGGCAGAAACTGGGACAGACGACATTGATGGCTGACCGTGGTAGGATACAAGGCTTGAAGTATGGGGCTTGTTCATCACAAAACTGTCCTTGTCAATGAAAAGAGATCCTAATCAATAATGCTTTCCTTGTTCCCTCTTTCTTGAAACATACTGCTTAAGTCGAATTCAAGTAAGAACTTCGCAAAGGCTTTTCCCTCCTAGTTCACTTAGCCCTCTCCCATTGAGAATTGGCCCAATTTGCCGAATTAAAAGCCTTTGCGCAATTTATCAGTAGAACCGATTCCCCTTCGCAGCCTCCGTGGGCGCCCGATCAAATCGCCTGCTAGCTCCACTTCAGGGACTACCATACAAAACCTTTTTTCTTCCAGCTTTTCCCAGTTTATCAGATAAAAAACTAAACCAATGAGAATACGAAAGAGGGAGAAGCAAGGGTCCGAAGGAGACACCGAATTAGGTTAGGCTAATGAAGTTTAGCTAAATGTCCGCAGTCCGACTTTGCTAGGCTCTACTGGAATCGCCAATCCGGAACATCCTTTCTGGAATGAGCATAAGAGAAATAGCAACCCATTTCTGACTTCTTGCACACCACGTCGTAACTAAAATGCCGGGGGAACTTTATCAATTCCAAGGCAACAACTCCTTTTGGAGCTGACATAACAAACTACGCGAGCCTCCCTGCCTTCGACGCCTTCCTTTAGTAAGTAGTAAGTCAGACTCGCATTATTAAGCGATGAACGCCCCTTACTAATTTATTGTGGAAGGCCTGTTCGCATCGCAAACTAATAGAAAAAAACAACTACTAAACTAGACTAGTAGTTGAGTGCTCCTTGTTCTTCGGATCTTGACCGGATAGATGCTGAGCTACCCTCTCTCCTGTGAAGAACTGGTGTCAGGATCTCAACTACCGAAGTCAAGCAGTTCTCCTTTCCCCTCTCCTAACTCTTTCGCCCCTAAGCTAACGTCCCCAAACCAAGAACGGAAACGGAAGCCTTTCGACTCACTTCCCATTCTCTCTTAAATAAAGAAAGCTCGCCCTAGGCCGGTCGGAGGAAGAGGCCAGGCATTTGCGGTGCCTATCTATCCCCTGTCATAGCAGGCCTCATCAGCCCGCTTGAGGAAAGTCGGGATTTTTGACCGGAGAGAAAGATTCTATTATCGATGGACACATCAAGTTGGCCAACCACTGGGGACTTCCCATCGGCCTTGTACAGCCATAGCAGGACGAGACAAAGACCAACGCATACTATCACCCGTGCCCCAAAGACAGAGGATTTCTTATTCTAACAAATCATACGTTGATTTCAATCAAATCACCACATCTCCAACTCATGATTCATTCAAAGTTCGGACATTCTTTTATAACTGGTTGAAGTTTCAGCATGTATATTTGCAACGAGTGTCGAATTTCGATTCTAAAATGATAGTATTATCCATAACAAACAAGTTTTTTGTAAACAAACCCCAAAGCACTTGAAAATCACAAAAAAAACTTAACCCTAATTTGAAATGTTGCTGACAAAATCAAAGCGTACAAGTACAGATGCAAAACGTACAACTAGCGGAAAAAGAAATATACCTTCTGAGCATCCGAGATTTCGACGAGGAGAGACCTTAAAGACGCGACGGAGGACTTGTAGTGCAATCTAGCTTCGTCTAGGGCCCCACCGCCGATGTCGGATTGAGACGCGGAGGAGGAGTCCGACAATATGTCGCCGTTCGAGTGGTGTACGTTGGTCAAAGTAGCCGGATTGTTAGGAGGAGGAGGAGGGGCGGTGGTGGACCAAAGGGCGGGGTTGCAGAGCTCGTCGTTCATGGCGGAGAGGATGAGGAAGGCGGCTCCGATTGTTTCCTCGAGGTACTTCTGGCCTTCTACGGCGAGTTGCCGCGTGGATTTGGTGACGTGGTCGGGGGAGGTCGGAGAGGGGCTCAGCGGTGAGGGCTTGTCTTCTTCCATTTTTGAGAATACAGAAAAAGACCCTTTGAAGTTTTGGGTTTTGTTGTTAAATACTAGTAGTGTGAAATTACAAAATAATTTGAATTATATGAAATTCATTAATTTAAATAATTTCTGAAAAATACACATTAAAAAATATACTATGAAATTCAATCATTTAAGATATAGAGAGAAATAAAGTGTATGAATAATTTGTTGAAGAAGGTAAAAATACAGAGATTTTAATTTTAATTTTCAAGGATGAAAGAGAGATACTTATTACTCCATTTTGTTTTTGAATTTATTAGATAAATATTTTTGTTTTTGAATTTATTAGATAAATATTTTTATTTCTTAAACTAATATGACCACAATGGATACTTGATGATTCATAACAATGTTTGCATCCAACCCCTTGGGGGAATGACTCAAATTCATACCCAACGGACAAAAAAATAATATGATTCATAACAATGTTTGCATCCAACCCCTTGAGGGAATGACTCAAATTCATACCCAACGACAAAAAATTAATTGCACGAGTCATTCGCAGGAACGCATCCGCAGATAATAACACAATATTCACAAACAATGCTTAGTACACTTGCAGAGCAATGCATTTAGGTTACAACGACCAACCAGACGAAAATCTCAGGAAGCCGATACAATGTTACAAAATGCATTTATATGGCAATATGGTAATGGCACCAGCCGCACCACATTTCCAAAATACGCAACAACTAAAAACACGAGAATGCAAGAGTTTTAAATACGGAGAAATCATCTATTCATCTTCAGCTTTAATGCAGTTTGAGGTTCATTTATCTGAAACCAATAGAAGAAGTTAATTAGCCAATTTCTTCAAGTGCTGTAAAGTCTTCTGCTTGATCCACTGCCGATCGTAAGGTAGGTAAGCGTGGATCGAGTGATCATAGCTGCAATCGCACAACACACAACTAATGAATACAACCCACTTTCTATAATTCAAGTGCTTGTTTGAATTTACATTAAAAAACTTGAGACAGCTCTGATGTTACTATAAAGGCAACGGAAACTTTACTTACACTAATGCACTCATGTCAGCGAGTCCGTCGATGAAATTGTAGAGATCCTTGATATCGTATGTGATATTTCTCGTGGCTGGATTCAGATCCTTGAGTTTCCTCTCATATAGTCCACAAATCCCTGAAGAAAATTTTAGAAAAAAATTATTCAAATCACGAGGTCTCGTTTGGGGTTTATTATAGCTTAAGATATACTGACTAATATCATGTTTGCCAAGCAAGCGTGACTTCGGGAGGGGTTGAATTTAACGAGCTAATTTATAAAGAAATGGTTATTCAATCCCAAATATCAGACACTACCTCTAACCAAATAACAGTATCCCATGAACTGTACAATCATACATATGAGCCCCAAGTCTTGTTATATGATTATTTGGGAATTGAAAACTTATTAAAACGAGGATGGGTTAAAAGCTATCTATTGTGCACCACCCCCCCTAAAAGCAATCTATCTCCAAACAATCATGGTCTGAAAATTAAATTAACAAAATCAATTTAATGCATACCATCCATGGCTTGATTGATTGAATCGTAATCCATGAAAGTACGAGTTGCTCTGCTCTGAGATGGTTGCATGAGAACAATAGTGTGCCTATTCGACTGAATAAAAGACAGCAAATAACCCGAAATAAGAAATAACAATAGTTCAAGCAAATAATCTTATACGTAAAGAGAGTCTACGTCTAAGATCTTGTTTTCGATATAGATTAAATTTCTTGAGCAGTTAAGCGAAGCAATCTACGAGTAGTGTGTGCAGCACTTGAAAACGAAAAAAGATTCCAACTTTTAGCTTAAATTAGAAAACCCATTTTGGTGACAATTTTTCAACTCATCCAACAAACACTCTCGCTTAAACTAAATCGATTTTCGGCTAATACATGACAATGAAATCTATTCACATGATTTTTCAATCAATCTTACTCAGAATCAGTTTTTTTTGCAACAGCAAATTTATAAATTATAACACAAACAAATGATTAAGTCAATAAATATAATTGCAATAAAAAAACTTGAGAAATAATCGAAGAGCACGGATTCATCATCAGCGTCTGTTTAATTTAAAATTACAGCAACATCAAAATTGAAAAACAAATTCGAAAAATAAAATATAAAAATGAAACCCTAACAAAGAATCGAGAATCACATAGAGTAAAAACAGGGTTGAAAGCCATAAAATTGATGGGGAGGACATTACCATTTTTGAAGGAAAGAGAAGAACAGCTGCAGCTGCGATTTCCTTCAAGACAGGTTTGTATGTGCGTGGTGCGTGAAAAGTAAGAGAGGGGATTGTACTCAAGTCTCATGAGTCGTGTGTGCGAGCGTGACTGCGCGTGTTTCTCAGGAGGGCAAAATTGGCAAACAGATAATAATAATAATAATAATCAAATTTATATTATTTTCATTAAAAAATTTAGAATAAAAATATATTTTCAAATTAACAAATTAAATAACTAAGAATATTTTAAAAAAAATACTCCGATATATATATATATATATATATATATATATATATATATATATATATATATATATATATAATGTAATAATATTGTTACTATGAAATTACTTAAAAATTAATAATTAAAGGTATGCTTTGCAATTTCAAATATTTAAAAATATATATACTCTTTCAAAAAATATATATATACTTAATTAAATTCAATTTTTTCATTCACTTCTAAAAAGAGTAACAAAAATTGCAGTTAGAATTGTATTTGAAAAAATGCTGTATTTATAAATTTGGGGTGGAATACACCATCAACCCTTTTCATAGTTCTAGATGAATGTCATATATTTAAGAATATCGTGTAATTGTATACCTTCATTATAATGTGAGAAAACTCTACAATATATCATTAGTCCAATTAACAACTAAAACACTAAAGAAACAGAATCAGACTTGTGTTTTCTCATTCAATGGAACCATCTCCAAATTCCCATCCCCATCCACACTATCAACATCACCTCCTTTCACCATCAACACCTCGGTCGGAATCGAAACACTTCCGTAATCCACATTCGGAACGAGGAAAACCAAGAGCAGAGTCGAGAACCTCAGAACATTCCTGATCAGAACAGTCAGCCACAGGTTCTTGAAATCGGTCCTCGTAACATGCAACAAATGAAGGATTAACCCGCCACCCCACTTGGAACTGAGCGTACCGATACTGTCGATACACATCAAGAGAGCGAAAAACGTGCCCTCGATTCCCAACGGGCAGAGCCGTGAGCTGAGGACCATCATGGGCATCCACCGGATGCGGCTCACGATCCTCGATACGCACTCTTCCATCACGACGAAGACGTAGTCGGGAATGCCGAGGGTTAGGTTCCAACGAAGGATGAAGATGAGATCGAGGGTTCCGGAGATGCTGTAGAGGAGCTGAGCGAAGAAGAGCAAGGTTCGGAAAGGGTAGTCTTTGAGGGCCTTGTGGTAAATTATCACCCCGACTATGGATGCCATCGCACCTATTGCATATATCATCCCTACAAACTCCTGCATTAATTCATTCATGATCAGAACAAGAACATTCCATTCATTCTGTTCTATAATGTTACAAAGTCGAATTGAAGAATAAAAAAATTCGTGTCAAATCGATAATACCGATTGATGTGGAGATATTATCACAAAACGTCACGTGACATAGCTCGATTTCATATTTACTTCTTTAAGTTTTCGTTCTAGCCCCTTACTTTACTGATTTGTTTTATTTGATATTAATTTAACTAAGATAAGTGTCACACAAATATGAAAAAATTGAATGTATTTTTAAAATTCATTCGTAACACTTGCTCAATTGAATTGACTTTACACAAGACAAAACGCTAGATAGAGCTATCAAGTACACTTTATATTCTACCAACGTTACTAAAAAAATATCGTTAAATATGACGAAATTTGATTTTTCATAAACTTAAAAGGATTAAATGTAGAATTAGACTATGTTTTTTATGATATTATATCTTTGTGATCAATGTGTGTATATATATGTACCTGGGAGAATGCAGGGCCAGCTTTCGGGTCGGTATACCAATAGAATTGGCCTTCATGAGTGCTAATGCTTAGAGCTAAAGACAGGAACATGTAAAGAGATGGCTTCCACACTTGTGGGACTTGGATGGTTTTGTACATGCCGTTCACTGCTTCTTTTAACTTCACTTGTTCTAGCTGCACAATCGAAAAAAAGAAAACCATAAATAATATGACATTCTATATAGTTCTAGTTTAGTCATCTTTGGCCATAAATTAATTTAGACCTTTTTCTTGTCGACACGATCATCCTCGACTGTGGTCGTCTCTTCGTAGATCACAAATCCTAGCACAATCAGTGCAACTGCTGGAATTGCCAATATCCCCAATGCTACCTGTATCAGAATCATATACAGTATTGGAAATTATATTGACTCACTAATATAAATGTCAAAATATCTCCAATGTTACAACTTACATGTACAAATCGAATTATATTAGAAATTATATTCGACTCATTAATATAAATGTCAAGTTACCAAATCACTAATATAAATGTCAAGTTACCAAATTTATCTAACAGTTGTAGTTTTTAGATGATGCGGCTTCTGACATGGTATTAGAGCACCGAGATACTAGGTTCGACTCTCGCCAGATGCGATTCAACTCGAATTAATTAATTAATTAATTAAGTTGTCCAACTTATTTAACAATTGGAGATAAAAAAAAGGAACCTGAGGTCCGAGACGATGGACCAGGAAGCCGCTGGTGGAGTATCCGACGAGGGCGCCCACGGAGGAGCAGAACCCGCAGAGGCTCTGCATGTCGGGCGCTAGCCACTTCATCTCGATGCTGTTCCTCGCTATGCACGCGTCGATCGTCACGTCCGCGATGGCCACCCCGGCCGTGATCCCGACGAGGCAGGCGAGGGCGGCGGCGACGGCCATCCGCCCGCCGGACGCCACGGAGAGGGCGGCGACCGCCCCGACGGCGCCGGCGAGGACGAAGTAGGGCCGGCGCCGGTAGCCCCCGACAGGGAAAACATCGGTGAGGAGACCCCAGACGGGTTTCAAGAGCCAGGGGATGTAGTAGAGGCCGATGAAGAGCTGTACCTGAGACGGCTGAACCTTCTGGACGTCTTTCCAGTAGTAATCGGAGACGACTTTGAAGAAAGAGCCGGAAAAGCCCTGGCTCAGCCCGTACACGAGGACCACGCCGAGGACAAAAGTCGGGTTGAGCCGAGAGGAGAGCATGCGGAGCCATTGGTATGGCTCATCGAGAATGCGGGTGAGTGTGTACTGTTGTTGAGGTTCTGTTTTTGGTGGTAACAAATTTTGTGATTCCGATTTGGGATTTGGATCTTGCATTTTCGGGGGAGACGAGTCTTTTTGATGTGTTGGGAATATTAAATTAAGCAGTTGCGTTGCGAGTAACAACTGAGACAGGTAACGTATGATTCTCTTCTCACAGAAATATAATATTTATCGTCTCAACACCGGTAGATTGTTATTAAATACAATATACTATTTTTTAACTTTTTAATTAAAATGTAATTAGTTGAAAAAAAGAGTGTATATAAACCGTTGAGACGAGGTAGTAACAACTTGCTCATGTGCATGTGACGACTCGAATGTCGATGTACTATTACTTATAGTATTCACTCGCTTTGTACAATGCAATATTAATCTTTATTTAATAAAGTTTAAATCACTTCTTTTTTTACTATCATTCTTTTAGTAGGTATATATTGTTCCAAGTAAAATGTAATACTACTCAATATTAGAATATATCTCGTGAAGAAATAACATAGAAGATGGAGAGAGGTCGAATGCTCCTATATGCATATGATAAGGGAACAACTTCGTGAAGACCTCTGAGACGAGTTCAATGCCTCGTTTGAGGAGAAGGTGAATTTCAAGTTCGTGGTTAAGTTCTCGCGGCCCTTGGCTTGCCCTGTGATTATGCTATTTTTTAGTTGAATTGTGTTATTATTTCGAATTTGAACTTATGAATTTGTATACTTGTTTTGAATTATGAATTCGTAGTATAGTTGTAAGATTATTATAGTGAATAATTAGAATTGTTGAAAATAGTCGAGAGCGTAAGATTAATTACAAAATATATGGAGTGAATATTGTGTAAGATTTTATAGACAAGCTAAAAACAACGCAATTGCGTTTTATAAAACTAATGGTATCTATTAAGATTTGCAGCGGCAAATTTTATAAAACTAATGGTATCTATTAAGATTTGCAGCGGCAAAGTGTGGATGTAGTTCTCATTGACGGGTGAATTATTATAAAATTTTGTATTTTTGTTTTATTTCTAGTATCGTTTCATTTCGATGTTGTTGAGAAAAATTGGTTTGTAATATGTTATCGAGGAGCGGTTTTCTGATCAAAGCAATTAATAGGTAATTTAGTCGGTATCACTTATACCGATTACACAACGATCAAAGCAATTTGGGGCCGTTTGGTGGCTATGATAAAGAGAAGATATGTAAGTTATCTATAGGTGTAAGTTGTTTGGTTTGTTGTTAATGGGCCTGCGTTAGATAAGCAGGCCCGATTCTAAATACTATTTCGCTTCACATAATATATCTGTCCACTTGGACATGTTAAGTAATCTTATCGTAACAGTACAATATCTGAATTATCTTTAGATAACTAATCTTAGCAACCAAACAAGCCCTTAGTAGGTAATTTAGTCGGTATCACTTATACCGATTACACAACCATTAAGGGCTTGTTTGGTTGACCCATATTAATTATCTTAAGATAAAGTAGATAGTTTTCTTTTTTTACTGTTCCACCGAAATTCCTTATCACACCAAAGTGGGCAGATAGATACTCTGAAGTAGAATAGTAATTAGGAACGGGCCTGCTTATCTAACGCAGGCCC
Source organism: Euphrasia confusa (assembly GCA_954870475.1). Lineage (NCBI taxonomy): Eukaryota > Viridiplantae > Streptophyta > Magnoliopsida > Lamiales > Orobanchaceae > Euphrasia > Euphrasia confusa. The sequence continues at coordinate 9,295,389 of OX940957.1, read as the reverse complement.
ATTAAAAAGAAATCAAACAACGGCATGTATAGATAACTTGACTATCTTACAATTATCCAAGTTACCAAACGTAGGGGTGGGCGTGGGACGGGATGAGACGGGATTAAGAGAATCCCGTCCCGTCCCGAAAATAAATTTTCGGGACAGGACAGGACGAGATTTGCATTTTAAAAATCCGTCCCGCACGTCCCAATCCCATTTGGGTTCGGGTCGGGATCGGGACGGGATCGGGACGTCCCAAAATATTAAATAAAAAATAAATTAATTAATTAAATAATAATATTAACGACTTATAAAACAATAAAAATTCAAATAAAATAAGAATCAACAATTTTTTATAACAAATATTCATACATATACATACACGGGCATATATATATATATATATATATATATATATATATATATATATATATATATATATATATATATATATATATATATATATATATATATATATTGAATTGATTTTAAATTTTAATTTTAAACATAAATTATTAAATAAGTAAAATAATATTGGACTTATTTATATTTAATTTAAATGATATTTTAATTTTATTTAATATTTCAAAATAAAAATGTTAGTATTTCTAAACACAAATTAAACAACAAATATTAAATTATTTTGAAGTATTATGAAAATTTAAAAATATACTTAATTTAATAATAAATTTAATTGGAAGTATGATTAATATTTTGATATTTTACTAATTTATTTGAAAATATGAAAATTATATTATTATTAAATAAATTATCGGGACGGGACGGGATAGAACGGGATCGTCCCGATTGTTATACCCGAGAAAACGGTCACCGACACGTGTCATGGATCGGACTGCCACGTCTTTGAGAGAGAAGGTTAGCCAAAGACAGCCCTAAAGACCTTCAAAGGCACATCAAAAGAGAAGACAAGAAGTTCGGACAGGGGAGATTGCACGGTGGAGTAAGATTCCTTTCACGGGAAACCGCTCGGGAAGACCTCAGAGATACCAGGCAATAAGCTGGAACCTCACGGGGAAAAAGGACATATTAAGGACTAAGGGAAATTAGTGGATATTTAATGCTTCATATTAGTGGACTAGAGGTCCAATAGGAAGCCGATATGTGGGCATTAGGTGGCATAATCTAGCCATGCATTGAGTACTATATATAGAGGGTAAGGAAGAGAGGACAGGGGACATGCAAAACCTTGTATTTTAATATGAATTCTAAGTATGAATATTTGAATAAAGAGGTGCCTTGAGCATCCATGTTCTACTTATGATTTCTGCTATAACTTAATCCTCTTGCTAGCTTACCTATAACAAATTTATCATTTTGTGTTGTTTCCAAAACCCTCTATTACCAGCAAATACTACCGACAAGTACAAAAACAACCAAAACAGTTGGCGCTAGAAGGATCGAGCATCAGGTAATTAAGTTGCAGAAAAGCTCGATTAAAATCAGAAATGGTTAACGAAAATGAAGGTACTACGGTATCAGGTGCATCAGGCACAAGCGGCAGGTGGCGAGCGGTAATGGGTAAGGCCGTGATGGTGGAACCCGAGGTTCCATCTCCGCCTAAGAACCCAGAACCTGAAAATAAGGAGCGTCGCCGCCTACCCAGATCAGCTCCGATGAGCACAATAGCAAACATGCAGAGGCCGATGAGCCTACTGACAGTCAGGCAGATCAACGACAACGTCGACTTCGGTCACGACGTCGGAATCGCCGTCTCCATCCTTACGATCTCGGAGGGCCGTCGACGCCTAAGGCTCCACCTCCGATCAGATTCGCGAGTCTTGATACTCCTCAAAAAATAGATGAAGCAGTGGCTGAACTGATGTCCATGAAATACGTGATGGCAACTCCTGTGATCCCAGTGAGGGGCGTGCATGCACCCGCTGGGGTAAATCCAGACAGAGGTCCGCCCGAGCAAACTGGCCGTGTTCCCCGGGGGAACCGCAGAATGCGCCGGGCCTTAGATCTAAACAAAAGAGCATAATCAGTAGGTACTTCTATTGATCCTCATCGACAGGTTAGCAGAAGTGACATGCACGGGCACCGTGCGAACTTTTCACCGGGGAGAGTCCCCAGGGCCCCCGGGGCTAACCCTGAACTGGCCGATTTGAGACAGAAGTACTCTGAGCTGGAAAGGCGATTGAATGAAAATCAGATTCTCGCCGCCCCGACAGGTCGTCATAATGATCCCTTGGCCCCCGAGGTCGAACAAGCTCCTATGCAACTGGAAATTCAGCCCATGCAAACCACTTTGTATAGCGGCAAAACTGATCCAGAAGTTCATTTGAGCAGATTCAGGACATACATGTCCGGCCGAGGAGCCACTGATGCTACTCGGTGCAAACTGTTCCCACTCACCCTGGGCGATATTCCCCACCAATGGTACGTCAGCTTACCCGCACATTCTATCAAATGTTTTGACGACTTGGTGCAGAGGTTTGTGTCATATTTTGCATCCAAAGCTACCTATATGGAATATAGTCAGAAGCTGCTTGGAGTCAAACAGGGTGACAATGAAACAGACGAATCCTATGTCGATCGTGTCGAAGAACTCCTTTTAGCGGGCGGTGAAGAGATTGGTGATAACCTCAAACTTCACACCGTGTTGGCAGGTTTGAGAAGGAATTCTAAGTTATTTAAGTCTGCAATGTTAAATTATCCCCGATCGTATGAGGATTTTAGGAGGAAAGCTGGGGCCCAAGTGGCGTACCAGCGTCTTGTTGCTGGCGGGGGATACTCCCCCGAGCAAAAGAAAAAACCTCATTTTTCCTCCGATCGCAGGCCAAATTACATTGGCAAAAAACCAGGCCCCAGAACAAATGACCCACGAATGGATGAGATCCGTGGGTTGGAAGTAAAACTAACTGCTCAGACTGGTCATACACCAGCAGATATTCTGAATATCATGGTCATGCAAAAATCTGATCTGTTGGAAAAACCACCACCAATTCTAACTTCCCCGGACAAGTTGGATCCCAACAAATGGTCACAACACTAGCCAATGCAGGCAGCTGGTAAAACTGTTGTGGAAACTTTTTCAGGATGGGAAGTTGTGGTAATTCTTGCCCAGGCCAGGTGCTGGGGGAAATCCGCAGGGGCCTCCTCCCCGGGAAGTACCCGCACAAGTTCCACCGCCACCTCCTCCGGCTCAAGATCCACCGAGAGTGGGTCAGATCATGATGATCGGCGGCTTGAGGCCGGTGAACGAAGAAAGCCACCGTAAGAGAAAGAGAGACTTTCAGATGTGGGAAGTTTGGTATGAAACTGCCCCGTCAAAGGAAGCAACAATCAATGAAACGGCGGTAATAACTTTCACCCCGAAAGATCGAGCCGAGACAAAATTCCCGAAGGATGTGCCTTTAGTGATAAAGGCAAGAATCCTCGGTCTGGACGTGTCTCGCACGCTGGTGGACAATGGCGCGCATCTCAATGTTCTGTACAAAAGGACCCTGGATCTAATGGGGAAACTGGCGCGCTATGTCAACCCGTGCGATATGGTGTTAAAAGGTTTTGGTGATGATGTAGTCATTCCCTACGGAGAAATCATCCTCCCGATGGAAATGATGGACGCGAAGAACCCCGAAGTCGTGATTGTTAGGAATCTGAAGTTTGTAATAGTTGATAAGGTTAGTGGCTATAATGCTTTGCTAGGCAGGCCCTTTCTAGACGCTTTTGAAGAAGTCGCCTCGTCTTACTACTACTGTATTAAGTTTCCAACACCCTCCGGTGCAGTTGGCACCGTCAGAGGGGACCTAGTAATGGCTAAAAAGACTTTGATGTATTTTCGCGATCTTGATAAAACCAAAACTAAAGTAAACAATAACATTCCCCAAATTAATTTGGAGGAAAGAAAAATAAGACAAATCGATCATATTAAAAATATTATCAAAATCCCAGAGGAAGTGAATCCTCCTCAGAAGAACCCGCACGGAGAAATAACTCATAATCCCTCGGACAACACAAATAATCCCCCCGAAGTAGAAACCTGTGTGAACTTAACGTCCACCGGTCAAAAACTTCCCCAATCCAAACCAGACTTGGATGATTGGGGCTCATGGGGTGGGTATCAATACAAAAAAGCACCAGTTGTAGAAATGGTTGAAACTCTGGATTCTATAGTTTTAGATCCAGAACAAACTGAAAAACAAATACTTGTGGGGACCCACATGGAATCAACTACCCGGAGTGGGATTGTAAAATTCCTAAAAGAAAACGTGTCTACTTTCTCATGGTCCAGTGCCGATCTAGGGAAAATAGACCCTAAATATGCCTGCCATCGATTGAAAATTGATCCCTGCAAAAGACCAATTGTGCAAAAGCGCAGAAAAATGGGCTCCGAGAAGTGCCAAGCACTTGCCGGGGAAGTAGATAAACTAATTGAAAATAAACTGGTCAGGAAAGCTTCGAGTGATGTCACTTGGCTTTCCAATGCAGTAATGGTAACTAAAACGGCCGGGGCATGGCGTTTTTGTATAGATTTTACAGATCTAAACAATGCATGCCCAAAGGACCTTTTCCCCATGCCGCACATAGACCATGTGGTTGATAATTTGACAGGTCACGCAATATTCTCAACTCTGGACGCCAAGGCCGGATACCATAAAATTCCCATGCATCCAGATGATGTCGAACACACGGCTTTCTACTCAGAGAAATGAATCTATTGCTGGGAAAGAATGCCTTTTGGCCTGAAGAATGCAGGGGCCACCTATCAAAGGTTGGTAGATATAATGTTTTCTGATTTAATTGCTGTAACTATGGAAGTGTACATTGATGACATAATTGTGAAAAGTAAAAACGAATCAGATCATATCAAAGACCTCGAAGAAGTTTTCAAAATTCTGGGGCATTTTAATATGAAATTAAACCCCAAGAAATGTAACTTCGGAATTAAGAAAGGGATGATCCTGGGGCATGTGGTTAGCGAGAAAGGCATTGAGCCCAACCCTACCAAAGTCCAAGCAATCTTGGATATGCAAGAGCCCCGGGACATAAAAGGTGTACAACGACTTACGGGTCGTTTAGCCGCCCTGAATAGATACATTTCCTGCCTGGGAGATAAAACTCGCCCGTTCTTTGCTTCCATCAAAGGACAGGAATTTCACTGGAAAAAGGAGGCCCAACAAGCTTTTGTACGGATAAAGGAATATTTATCCAATCCTAAAGTAGTTGTGGCACCTAAACCAGGAGAAAAGCTGTATTTGTACCTGGCCGCCTCAGAACATGCCATCAGTGCAGTCCTGACAAGGGCAGAAGGAATACAACACTACCCGATTTACTTTGTGAGCCAAGTATTGCATGAGGCAGAAATTAAATACACTCCACTGGAAAAATTAACATATGCTTTAATAGTGTCAATTAGAAAACTCCGGGTGTACTTATTTGAGCACCCCGTCGAAGTTCTGACCACTATGCCTTTAAGGCAAGTATTGCACCGGTCAGATATCACCGGGAGACTCCTGCGTTGGGCGTTAGAAATTAGTCAGTATGACATAACTTTCGCCCCGAGGACAGCAATTAAAGCTCAAGCCCTGGCAGATTTTATAGTGGAATTAACTTTCCCTGAGAAATCCCAGAATCAACCACGCGCCTGGCATCAGTTCGTAGATGGATCATCTACCACCGCGTGCTCGGGGGCAGGGGTGGTATTACTCAGTCCCGACGGAGATTCAGTAACCCGTGCGGTGAAATTTGAATTTCTCACATCTAACAATGAAGCAGAGTACGAAGCTCTCATTTCCGGGTTGGAATTGGCTATAGCCGTCGGGGCGAGAAAACTTCATGTGTTCATGGACTCTCAGCTAGTAGTAAACTATGTAAGTGGGGATTATGAGGCTAGAGGTGAACAAATGGTAAAATACCTAAAATTGGTATGGGAACTTTGCGAAAAAATCCCAGAAGTTCTAATTGAACAAATCCCACGGGAACATAATTCACAAGCTGACGCCCTGTCAAAATTAGCATCAGCTGAGGGCTCAGCAGACTTCTCAAATATTGTTTTGACAAAATTAATGTCCCCATCAGTGGAAAAAAAGGAAGTACAAATGCAAATACTTGCCGGGGCCGGAGAAGACTGGCGGATTCCCATCCAACGGTACATAGATACTGGAGAATTACCAGCAGATAAAACAGAAGCAAAACAACTTCGCGCCCGAGCGGCAAAGTATACTTTGATAAACACACAACTTTATAGAAGAAGTTATTCCCTTCCACTATTGAAATGTGTGTCGAAGGAAGAAGGGTTTAAAATCCTAGAAGAAATACATGATGGTGTGTGTGGAAACCATGCGGGGGGAAGATCCCTGGCACACAAAACCATGGGGCAAGGATTTTACTGGCCGAGCCTGAGAAAGGACGCAGTCGGATATGCACGAAAATATTTCAAATGTCAGACGAATGGGCCTAACATTCGTACGTCCCCAGAAGCCCTGAAATCCATTTATAGCCCGTGGCCATTTGCTCGGTGGGGTATCGATTTGATCGGACCACTAGCAACCGCACGGGGCGGAGTAAAATATGCGATCGTAGCGGTCGACTATTTTACCAAGTGGGTTGAAGCAGAACCATTGAAAAAAATTGACCAACCCCAGGTCATTAAGTTCATATGGAAGAATATAATATGTCGTTTTGGTTTACCTGAGTCAATCATTTCCGACAACGGAAAACAATTCGATGGGGTTGAGGTGGAAGAATTCTGTGAAAAATGGAAAATTAGAAGGCTATTTTCTACTCCGTACCACCCCCAGACGAATGGTCAAGTTGAAGCAGTTAATAAAATATTAAAACATACCATCAAATCAAAATTGGAAAGCCGCAAAGGAAAATGGGCGGATGAACTCCCAGAGGTTCTGTGGTCATATCGTACCACAGCTAGAAACGCCACTGGAGAGACCCCATATTCTTTGGCTTTTGGAACGGAAGCGGTGATTCCAGCGGAAATAACGGTGTTATCACATCGAACCGCTCAGGAAATCTCCCCGGAAAATAAAGCGACCATCCGCAAAGAACTGGATCTTCTTGAAGAAAGAAGATTAGCCTCTGACTCTTTGAATGCCATGAATAAACAAAGAATTGCAAAACTATTTAATTCAAAAGTAAAAGCACGAGAATTCCAAGAGGGAGACTTGGTACTGAAGAAAATCTTAGGAACACACCAAGGAGCACTGGGGCCGAACTGGGAGGGACCTTTTAGAGTGAGCCATTGTCTCCAGAACGGAGCGTATGAGTTAGAGCTTCTCGACGGTACCAAGGATCAGTATCGATGGAATGCTTTACATTTAAAGAAGTTTTATCATTAAAACAAACCAAAAAGTTATTTTTTGACTTCATGTAGAGATATCATTTTGGTAAAACTCTTTTTTGATTACTCCTGTAAATATTTTGATAAAATATATATATAAATGGTTTTTGTTATAAAACGTCCTTATTCTAAAAAAAAACTTAGTTTTACGAATTGTCTGTAATACAGAAAAATATTGTCCCGGGAAATAGTATAAATCTCCCAGTAAAGATAATAATATTGAGTATTCCTAGGAAAATGAATACTAAGGTTCGGCAGATACCCAACGGATCTGTAGATCAGGGGCCGAACATTTCATCCAGTGCAAAGATTCAAGAGAGTAAAAGAAACTCAAGAATCGCCCTGATGAAAATATTGGTCCGAGAACATCCTAAGAGGTATTCATAAAGAAACAAACCACAGGATCGGTCAGTCTTTGTAAAAGGAGAGATTGAGGAGAAAAATGTTACTTAGAATCAGAGAGAATTCCGAGAGGTAACTAAATCCAGAAATCACTTTTACAGGACAAAGAACTCACAAAGATTCCCAACAGAGTTTGATAAAACCTGGGTGTGAGCCAAAAGTTATCTATTCACAAAAATTACGATTTACCAAACAAGCTAAACAGACTTGTGAAGTGATAGATAACAGTGGTAAAATAAAACCTAAACAAAATGGTGGAGGGGCCATTAGTAAGACCCCAAGGATAATATCCAAAATAACTTAATAAGTTATTACACACCAACAAAATATTAATTATACTTGTCCCAGACAAAAACTGCCTTTAAAATTCAAAACAGAAATAGCAAATATTGTCTTATGGCCACAGGCCCAAACCAGAATAAAAACTTTGATAAAAACCTCTGAGCTTTTTACACTCAGAGTAGAGATCATTTTAGCAGACTCCTGAGTTGTTAAACTCATGAGGTGGAATTACCATCACCAGGGGGGTCACCAGCGGATCTTTTGGCTTGCCATCAGGCCCAACACCAAGCAGATCCAAACCCTCATCTTCAAAGTCTTCTTCTTCAACAGGAGCATCATCAGCTAGCTTTGCAGGTTCACCAGGCATAGAAAGGAGACTGTATGATGGCCACCATTTCATGTCAATCCCATGGACAACTTCCAGATCCATGAAAGGTTGAGGAACTCTGGAATCCAGAGTGCATCCCTTCATGTGATCCTTGAGGAGTTTGAGCCCATACTCTTTGGCCACATCATTCTTCTCTTTTGCCGCGGACCTGATGAGATCAGCATATGCTATCACATAAAGAAGGTTAGTTAATATCCTAGGATTGTAAGCAGGTGAGTCCAGTAAGGTTTCAAGCTCTAGAACCCTTTCCATGGATTGTGCAAAGTCATCCTGGACTTGCTCCAACTCTTTGGTGATCTTGGCCACCTCATCCTTTAACTCTTTCTTTTCCCTGACAAAGCTGTCCTGAGCATCATCAATTTGTTCTTCTTTTTCTTTTATGGTTTTGAGGGCTTCCTGCATCTCAGACTTCAACTTCCCCACCTCTCCCCGTGCAGTGTCTGCAACCTTCTTCCACCTATCCCTGTCCCCTGCAGTGGCTATATAAGCCGCATTGAGCTCCTTTACTTGTGTTTCTTGACTGGTGTTGGTGATGTGAAGAAGCACTTTTCGTTCACAAAGGAAAGAGAAAGTGTTTTAACCTCGCTTCAAAAACCGAGGGTACGTTGTACTCGACCACTCGGATTATCAATCCGAGGGAGGGCTAGAGTGAGAGGTTCTCGAGTCATATCTAATGCAAGTAAAGCAAAACATAAATGAAGGACAAGAAAGCAAGAAAATGGGAATGAAAGTAGCAAGTAAAAGCAAGTGGAGACAAGATATAAGAAATGATACAAAGTGAATGATTCCGTACAAGAGAGATTCCGGATGTGTTCGTCTTTCAAGTATCACAACCATGTATCTAAGTTCGGAAAGGAGCTTTGGCATTTTCAAAGTGTAAATTATTTAAACTTCCCTAAAGAATCACCCCAAAATGGTGGTGAATTCTCTAGTAGCTCGTTTTCGTTCCTTAGTTTGTTGGTATTTAGGTGTAGTAAATCGAACCATGAGAAGAAAAGTCCCGCACCACGGCGACTAATCGATTTAATCTCTAATAGTCACTAACCCCGCCCCACGGTGATTAGGATCAATTGTGGTTCAAAATATCACTTAAAACCAAAATTAGTTCTCTCAAGCATTTCATCAAACACCTTATATACAAGTCTCACATCTCACCTCCTAATGAAATTCTAGCCAAGTAAATCCATGGAAATCATCACAATCAACATGAAACTAACTAGAGCTATCATATTCATCATAATCCACAAGTCAAATTCTCAAGTCTCATACAAATCAAATACTATGAAATAGCAAAAATACAAGTAAAGCATATGAGAAATGAGGAAATCTAAAGAGGAGAAGGAATAGAAATGCTAATCGAGATGTAGATCGTGATCCTCGTCTTCGATTCTTCTATCCGTCGTCAATGGATTGAATTCACTTGGAGAAGATCCACTTTCTCTCTTTTGTTCTTCTTCCTCTCTCTCTAAAATTCTCCCCAAGTGTGTGTAGTATCGAAAGTGTGTGTGGGAAGACTCATTTTCATGCTTTTATACTCCTCATGTGGAAATAACCAACTCTAGCTCTTTTCCCACCAAAAACGGACTTGAAATGACTCTTCTATCCTCGGTCAATGCTAAAATCGGATGGTCAATGCCTCAATTAACTCGGTCAAAGCTCGGTCAACTCGTGGTCATCACATCTCCACCCGGGTCAACATTTCTTGGTTGCATATCAGCCCATCTTCAACGGATAATATCTTCTTCCTCCGATCTGATATTGCAAAAGTGACTGTTGATCTTGTAGTTCGACGAGTCCTCTACATCATATCCAAAATTCAGCTCGATCCAACGGTTAACGAAGTCGGAATCGCATTTCTTCCGAAGCTGTGCAGTGCAGCCGCGCCATTGGTCCTCGCCCTTTGGTCTGCGGGATTTTACCCTCGGATCACTTGGTCCGCGGGCTTGATCCGCGGAAACCGCTGTCAAAAGTCTTCATGCCTTGCTTCTTTTCAAGGTCTGAGTGTTTTGGGCGCTCGGATCACGCGATCCGCGGCCTAGCTTCTTCGGTCCGCGGCCAAATCTCTCCTTCGCGCAATTTTTCGACTTTTAGCATATCTTTTTCGTCCGAGCTCCAATTGTCGTGATTCAAAATTCCTTGGATTCCCGACTTCAAGGTCTTTCCAACCGTGTATGGCATGGATCAAGATTCCGACCGAGCGATAGCAGTGTTTGAGGCGAAGTTGCTGCACTTCCCAGCTCGGTTCATCATCTCGTTTTGGTCGTTTTTCACCTACAATTTACACAAAAACTCGACTATACCACGTATAAACTCCGTCACGTCAATAATACATAATCCCTCAATAACCATACACTTATTTACATAATATATACAAAATCACTCCCAAAAATAACAATAAAACGAGCAAAATATCGGCGTTTCATGATGCGAAGCTTGGTAACCTCAGCTCTGAGTTTCTCAGCCATGGTATGCGCACCAGAGATAGCAACTGCACTTTGACTGGCCAGTTTAAGGTCCAGGGAAAAGGCATGTTCCTCATGGTCCATCAGGTCATTGAGCTCTGAGGTCCAGCACCTCCCAACTGCATCAATTGAATCACCTACAGGGTGGCCCAGGGTAGTGACAGGGTCAATAGGGCCTTTGCCAGAGAAGAAGGGAAGGAGCACAGAGGGAAGTTTTTCCTGGGAAAACCTAGCCAAGAAGTAATACAGAAGAATAAGATTGAATGTTTTATAAATCTGAGAAAGACCATGAAATAAAGAAAACTTACTTGTCAGAAAGAACCTTTTCAACTCCAAAAACAGACTGACTCATGTCAGCACGGGGGGGGGGGGGGGGGGGGGGGGGGGGGGGGGCGATTCAGTCATGTCAATGATACCCCCATCAACTTTCTTCTTTTTCTTGTCTCCTTCGAGCTTGACTTGTAGAAGTGTGGATGACCCAGAGGGTGGTAAACCCTGACTGGGAACAACATCAGTCATCACCACATCAGCAGGGGCAGAGGATTTTTTGTAGGAGTCTACCACCTCCATGATCCCCAGAGAATCTGTCTCGCCGCCCTGGGCGGAGACAGTTCGGGATCTGGTCCGGGAAGCCGGGGCACCAACTGCCCCACCCCGAGTCCTCACGGATCCTCGGTCGCCTATGCTGGTTGAACTGGTTTTTGATTTGCGGGCTTTTCCCGTCTGAGATGGGTCCACAAGTCCAAGTCTCTCGAACAATCTGTTATCAGCCATAGTTGACGGTTTCACGTCGAACACTGTAGAGAAGAATTCTGCACAGGGAAAGTAAAAACATTACGCCCAAAAAAAATATGGAGATTTCCCCGGGAAATATGTCCCCAGGAAATAAGTATAAAAACTGTCAAAAATACAGAACATTACCAAAACAAGGTTTGTCTTCAACGAATGGAGGACAGAACAAGTCTGCTGCGTCACGAATACTGTCGTCGTTAAGATACACTGAGTCCCTCTCGGAAATAGGGATGCACTGAGCCAAAAGATTCGCTGTTGCCAAATCCCACGGGATGCAATAGTCAGTTTTGGAAATCCGTGCGCCTACAAACATAAAAACAATTTTAGATCAGTCAAAACTGTGGAAACTTAAATGTATAAATTACTTACTTTCATCTTTAATTCCATAAGTTAAAAGGGATTTCAATTTCTCCCTCTCGGGTTTGAGTTCTCCATCTCCCCGAGACATAAAACCATCGATCCCAACAAGTAGGATCCTTAACTTCCGGTTCTTTTATTTTCACCATATGTTTCCTGCAACGAACTGTGTAATCACCCAGTAATCCTTTCTGAAAATTGACTGGACTGAAGAAACAATGGAATTCATCCCCCGTGAGGGGTCGAGAGAATCCCACTTGCCCTAAAACCGTCAAAACCCCGTACAACTGAGCCCACCCGTTCGGATGGATTTGATGAGGAGCCACTCCCCACCGGTTCAACAGGCCTGAAATTGAAGGGTGCAGGGGAAACCGCAGACCTTGCTCCATCGCGTCGACGACGATGGCCACCATGCCCGGAGGTGGACAGCAGGCGGATTCTCCTCTTCTGGCGCATGCAAATGCACGTTGAAGGGAATCCGCCAGTCATCCCTCCAGTCGGCAAGGTCATCCGCCGTCACTGTGCTATCACGGCCGTGCGCGCCCAAATCCTGGTGGTTTGTGTCCGGTTGAACTGTTGTGATGGTCATGGGCCGCATCTAGTTCATCCAGTCGAAATTCCGGCAAGGCCGGTTCCGCCGCCTCCATGAATTCTTTGTATTGACGGGCGAGCAGGACGTGAGGTTCTTCGGCTACTTTGGGACTGACGACTCTCGTGTATTTTGGCATGATTGTAGGAGTAAATTTACACTACGAATTACACAAATTTACACAGTAAAAGTTGCAGAGAAAAGAAAGTTTCTTACCGATTTTTAGATCTGGAAATTGAAAGAAGTTGTGAAGTTTTGAAATTCAAAAGAGGTTAATGTATTCTGAAAGTTGACCTCATCAATCAATAAAAATCGACGGCTGAGATTAAGGGAGAGGAAGAGAGGGCGGTTACGGATGGGAAACGCACTCGAGTATCCTCCCACTACCCCGAAAGACCTAAAATACTTGGCCAGGAGAATGCCACGTGGCAAATTGTTACTGACAAGGTAAATTCATAGAAGTTATCTTTTTCCTGATTCTTATCCTATTTTTATATTTATTTATTTATTTACTTCTTAGAAACATACATATATTATAAAAATAAGTCTTGAAAAGACTCAGATACAAAAAATCCGATAAGGACGAGAACTCCTATTTATCTCACCGGGAAAGGAACCTGGGAAATAAATCCTGAGAGATAAACCCAGAAAATATTATGGTACAGCTAAAATATGATTGATCTATTCTTTGGATAGATTTCACGGGGAAGTATATCCCCAGTCATCTTTTGCAGGAAGATTTTCAGGTTCAGAATGGATCGAACTATCTTCAGAATCAGTTCACAGGTCAATGATCTCCTCTCCATCCCTCCCGAATACTCCAATGCCAAAAGACTTTTGCCCACGCAACTCCAGAAAAATGGTTCCGCCCACCGAGACGAAACGGCGGTCACAAAATTTGGTCCAGCCATCAGTCAGAACGAGGCGTCGGCCATCTTTCTCCACTTTCACCGTCCAAATCCTTTCAAAAGCATCCACCAAAGCAACATCCTGTCCTTCAAGCTCCGGAAACTTTTGAGAAAAAGACAAAGAAAGAGGCAACTTAGTTTTCATCGACCGATTCCTAATCCGAGAAGAGAAGCTAGTTATTTGGTTCGGGTACACATCTCTATTCCAAGTAAAAGCCATGATATGAAGCCATAATCCAGAATCGAAGAGCCTTTAAAGGCGTAAAATCAGAATTAAATGAAGTCTCAACCACCAACAGAAATTCAAAATGCTATTTCCAAGGCGAGTCAACCGAGAAAGTCAATCATAAACTTCAGGGAAATCAAAGTTGAAAACTCTAATTTTCCTGGGGGCCTATGTTATACCCGAGAAAACGGTCACCGACACGTGTCATGGATCGGACTGCCACGTCTTTGAGAGAGAAGGTTAGCCAAAGACAGCCCTAAAGACCTTCAAAGGCACATCAAAAGAGAAGACAAGAAGCTCGGACAGGGGAGATTGCACGGTGGAGTAAGATTCCTTTCACGGGGAAACCGCTCGGGAAGACCTCAGAGATACCAGGCAATAAGCTGGAACCTCACGGGGAAAAAGGACAGATTAAGGACTAAGGAAAATTAGTGGATATTTAATGCTTCATATTAGTGGACTAGAGGTCCAATAGGAAGCCGATATGTGGGCATTAGGTGGCATAATCTAGCCATGCATTGAGTACTATATATAGAGGGTAAGGAAGAGAGGAAAGGGGACATGCAAAACCTTGTATTTTAATATGAATTCTAAGTATGAATATTTGAATAAAGAGGTGCCTTGAGCATCCATGTTCTACTTATGATTTCTGCTATAACTTAATCATCTTGCTAGCTTACCTATAACAAATTTACCATTTTGTGTTGTTTCCAAAACCCTCTATTACCAGCAAATACTACCGACAAGTACAAAAACAACCAAAACACCGATCCCGTCCCGTCCCGTTATGAAAAATTTAAAACGGGACGGGATGGGACGGGATTGCCATTTTCAAAAGTGATCCCATCCCATCCCACTAATTTTCGGGATGGGATCGGAACGGAATCGAGATTCCGGGACGAAGTGCCAACCACTAACCAAACGGCCCCTAAGGGAGTCGGTATACTTCTTATCCGAAGCATAAAACTTAGGAGTATTTATCAAATACTCTTCTACATTTTTCTCCTTATTAAAAATATTTATCAAATAATTATAATTTATAACCACACAAATTATTACACCTAATAATTATAATTTCATAAATTCACTATATTAATATTATATTCTATGAATTTCATAATAATTGAACCATTTTTCTTAAATGGATATCTTACTATAATTAAAATATTTCAAAAAATAAAATAATTTTTTTTTTCATTTTAAAATAAAAATTTATCAATAATTTTTAACTATTTTTTTTAATTTTATTCATAATTATTTATTTTTTTAATTTAAAAATACATTTAAATCCTTTTTTATTAGGTTAAAAGGTCAAAAAAATAAAAAATAAAATCTTAATATTCTTGTTCAGAAAATTGATTCCATTATTTCGAAAGAGAGTATTAAGAAAATTAAATTATATATGTCACATATTTAACGAACTAAAAATGTTTGAAAAATGTTTTGATGTATTAAAATCTTAGAGTAATTTAGCTCATTTTGTATCATCGGATAACCTAAAAGATATGGCGATTTCTCCAAGTGCAGTTCTAGCGGCTCAATTTCCATCTTCTTGTACACTCTCTCTCTCTCTCCCCCTCTCTGTCCGCCTTACTATTATTATTGTTTATACGTATAATTGTAGGTATGATTGATTCTGGGTTCTATTGCATTCGATGAAATCGAACTTTTTTTTTTTTGTTTTTCGTTCCGAATTTCACGAACATGTTTTTTCGATTGCTTGATTTATGTGGATTTTGAAGGCTTTATTCGTACAGACAGAATACTGTAGTTGGGGCAACTACAATAGGGAACAGGGTTGTGAAACTTGAGGAAGCAAGAAAAACTTTAGCATCGTATTTCCCCGCAAGAAAAACTTTAGCATCGTATTTCCCCTAATTTGTCTTTGGAAAATATGCTGTTGAAACTGTAGTTGAATCGATGATAAAAGTATCACGAAGTTGATGTTAAATATCTTGTAGCTGACATATAAACTGGTGATGTTTTGTTATAGCCGTAAATGTTATGTACCGCATGAGTATCTCAAGACTATATGTATGAAATAAAAGGTAGAATCGGTTGAGTTCTTAACTTGGTGTCTGCATAATACTAAGAATTAAACTTGAATTCTTAACAACCTAGTATTATTGGGAGAGTAATGGTCGGTGAGGAATTGAACATGTAAAGTATCAATACGACTTTGCCTTGATATATATAGTTTCAAACTCTACACGGTTTATGGTATGTTTTGTAGTATTGACTATCGTAATAGGGTTGATTACAAAAAGCTAACATTCAACATTACAAAAAAGTGTCACAGGATCTTATTCTGTATTACCTTCGCACATTCATAAGCAAAAAACAAAAAATGTTCCAAACCCCCCGTCACATTTGTAAAAATATTCCATTTGCCCCCTTAAATTTTTTTACAGTTTCTGTGAGGGTATTTTGTAATTTTGAAAGCATCATCCCTCGTACTATTGATGAATGAAATTGTTCGTTAAATCTATCATTGGTTATGAATTCTTTGTTCTGATCTCCGAAGGCAACTATTTCCTCATATCCTTATGTTGCAATTCAGGTAAGACTCACCAGACTGCAAATCTTGTACGCCTTCCGAGCTTGTCGTGGGAAGTAAGTCAAAATGTGAGGAAGCCAAGATCTCTGAGTGTGAACGCATTATTCGGTGGAAAGAAAGATAGCAATGACAAGAGTGAAGATGGCTCAAAGGTACTTCCTTTGTACCTGTTCGACCTTTGTATACATTCAGATAGCTAGGTGAAGTAAGCCAAACCGACTTCTTTCTCTTTAGCTTTATCCTTTTTTCCATAAATCATACATTAGGATGATTTCTAGGAGATTCCATTCGTGTCAAACCAAAGGTTTTTTTTATCCAGAAAGAGTCGAGATAATTAATAGGGATGATTATAAAAGTACCCCTGAAGTCTGGAGTAATTAAAAAAATGAGGTTTAAATGTTTGATTTCAGCTTAAGGTGTACTGGGGTTCTTGGTAAAAAAAGCATCAATTTGATATATTGTACAAATATTCCTAGGTAAAAGTTCTAATAGGCTCGTCAAACCTTACATAATCAATTGGGGATTAAGGGTATCTTAGTAGAAAATGAAGGGTTTATGTATACTCATGTGAAGGAAAATGGTCATTTAATAGATAATTTATTATGGAACTCGAATGAATAATTTTGCCAGTTTTTTTTTTTTTTTTTGCTTATGAAGTAAGAAGAAAAAATGAGACAGAATCAGACTTCAAGCTGTTATGGTAATTTGAAAATTACCCCCAAACTGGCCAAGCCTCGTTGGTGGTTATTGTAATTATCCCCAATTATTATGGTCATCAAACACTCCATAATGCATATTTTGAAAATATCAAATTGGTATATTTAAATATATCTTTTATGTATTTATTTGCATTCTTTATTCCATTTTTTTATACGCACTTTAGTTCCCCCACCACTTGAAACTTCTATCATTTCATATCGACATCAAGAGCCTAACATTATGATTGTGCCTGATATTAGGCAGGAATCTTAGGAAACATGCAAAACTTATACGAGACTGTAAAGAAGGCACAAAATGTTGTCCAAGTTGAGGCAGTACGAGTACAAAAAGAACTTGCTATGTATAACCTCGTCTACTTAAACCAATTATTATTATTTTCCTTTTCATTTATTGATTTCGCTTCTTTTACATATTTATTGGTCTGTTCCTGCTGATAATGCAGAGCTGAATTTGATGGTTACTGCAAAGATGAGCTAATAAAGGTAAATTTTCAAACCCGGTTCCATTAATATTACGAGGGGTGTACATATATTATCATGCAATAATTAACATCTCTTTGATGGATTATATTTCTAGGCAACGCTTTCAGGTAATCAACAACCGGTGCGTATTGAGATTACCGAAGCCGCAATGGAGTTAGGAGCCGAAGTAAGTTTGGTTCGACTCACTCATGTGTCTATGTGTAATCCTCAATTGCACAATAGTTTATACGCGATAATTATGATCATCTTGAGGTTTTAGTTAAATTGCACAAATTCCCATTTTCATCTGGTATTTGAGGTATTAAATACATCTCCCTGATGTTTCTAGTTGTTTTCAAATTTACCCCGGGAATCAGTATTCGTTTCTTTGGATTTTTGAAATGGTACCCTTGAGATTTGGCTATTATTTTTTGTTAAAATAGTTCACTTTGAAAATTACGAAAAACCAATCTCGACTCTCGAGGTTACAACTATATTCCTCAGTTTTTCTATTCAAGTATTGCATCTAAATTTGAAATAGTTTGAAATCAGGTTTATGTAGTTTTGGAATTTAGCTGCACTCTCTTTTTTTCTTCCTTTCTTTTTGTGTGGAAATTGCAGAAACCTCAGGGGTACTTTCTTGAATTATCCCTTCCATTAACCCAAGTAATCGAATGTCGTTTACTGTCCAGGAGTTGTCTCTTCTAGTGACGGAGGCGTACAAGGAAGCACACGAAAAGAGTGTTCAGGTAAGAGAAGTACTCCATAACCAGTCAAGTAGCCTTTATTACTATTAACATTAATGTTCGTATTCTACTTGCAGGCGATGAAAGAAAGAATGAGCAATCTTGCTCAGAGCTTAGGAATGCCACCGGGTTTAAGCGAGGGTTTCAAGTGATTTTTGATGATCAACCGAGATTGATGATATTTCTAGTCTTCAGCCCTTTTGAACTCTCTTCGATCTGATTCAGCATTCATAAAATGTCTCGTGTCGTCATCCACTTTTCGTTCGTGTTTTCGTCAATTGTTCTCCTTTGTTTTAGTTAGAAATTTATTGATGTTTCTAAATTATGATATTGTAATGAATTCATTGTCCTTTAGGTATTTGTAATAATGAAATGAAAATGAGATTAATTTATGGAAAAACAAAAAAAAAAAATTGCCATCTCTTGCTTTTCCAAAAAAATGTGACACGTGTCAAGAATTGTGTTCATGTGGACCAACACGTGTGTAAGATTGAATCCTGGAAAGTGACACGTATGAAACCTCTCCATTTTGTTTACTTAAATTTCAGACTGACTCAGAGAGTAGATAACATTTGTAATCAAGAAATGGCCTACAACGCTGGCGGCTTTATGCGGCGGAACTTACCCTACAGCCCCTACATGATGGTGCTAGGTGGCCTTGCTGCCGTCAGCACCGTTGGCATGTGGTATTTCTACAACCGAAGAAAGATCGATCAGGATCAGGCAGCTGACACAAAGCATATCAAGAGAGCTTAACTAATTCTAGATGTTTTTTTTCTGTTTGTAAAGTTGTGTGCTTTGTATGTTACTTTTGAATGGTTCTAAAATATGTTTATTTTGATAGTAACATGTTCTTTTGTACTTATTAAGTTAAATTAAGTTCAAATTTATTAAATTAAGTTCAGTATTAAGTTCAATTTTAAGTTCAATTACGTTAGTTCGTACTTATTAAGTTAAGTTCAAAATTATTAAGTTCAATTCAGTTCAAATTTATTACTTATTAAGTTAAGTTCAAATTTATTAAGTTCAGTTCAGTTCAAACTTATTAAGTTCGATTTGTTAAGTTCAATTCAAATCAAGACATGTTCAATTTGGTCATTTAATTTATTTTTTTTTAATTCACTTCAGACTTAGACTTATTAAGTTCGATTTGTTAAGTTCAATTCAAATCAAGACATGTTCAATTTGGTCATTTAATTTATTTTTTAATTCAGTTCAGACTTATTAAGTTCGATTTAGTTCAAATTTGTTAAGTTCAATTATAATCAGACCTGTTCAATTTGGTCATTTAATTTTTTATTTCATTTTTATATTTATTTATTACTTATTAGTAGTATTATAATTGTTTTTTTTATCATTTAAACATTAATTTTTTTTATAAAAATATTTATATTACAAAAATTATTAAAATATTATATATTATATAATTGATTAATATTTCAATATTTTAAAATTTAATTTAATACTTATTGAGTTCACTTTAAACATAATAAATTCAGTAATTTTAGTATAAAAGAACCTGTCCTAATTCAATAAAGAGTGACAAAGAATAACACAAATATTATAAGATGACAAAAACAAAAGAAAAGAATAAAAACTAAAGAGAATGCTGGATATGTCCTTTCTAAAGTCACATGAATATTATAACAAATCTTGGAACACTTCATCTTCTTTATCTATTTTCTCTTCTGCTATTCCTAAGCAAACCTTTCTCCTCTTCGAACTCCCCGATCAGTCGATCTTCACCGAAGAATAAATCAGCCTCGTAAACCAGAAGCAAGCGTAAAACCCAATGGTCCCCGTCAACACGAAAAACGCGTACGAAGCAATCAGCATGTACCCGAAATAAAGAGCACCCGAGACCGGCTTCGTAATATCAAGCTTGGTGAAAAAGTAAAACGTAGCGTAGAGGAACAGATACAATGCAGAAGAACCTGACGTCAAATACGACCTCCACCACCAATTATAATCCTCGCTGCACAGCTGGAAATAGCAAAGCACGACCGTTATCTCCGAGCACGTGACCAGCAGGATCAGGAAGACTATAAACAGAAACCCGAAGATGTAGTAAAACTGGTTCAGCCAGATCGAAGTCAGGATAAAGAAGAGCTCGATAAAAACCGCCCCGAACGGCAAAATGCCCCCGATCAAAATCGAGAACACCGGGTTCATGTACCAAGCCTGCTCCGGAATCTGCCTAGGAATCTTATTCGTCTTCACAGGGTCTTCGAGAGCCGGCTTTCGAAACCCTAGGTAGCTCCCAAGAAACACGAGCGGGACCGAAATCCCGAACCAGAGAAACACCAACGCAAACATGGTCCCGAAGGGGACTGCCCCAGACGACTTCTGTCCCCATATGAGCGCGTTGAGAATAAAAAAGACGGTGAAAACTGTGAATGGAAATAGAAGCGAGGTTTGTAGGGCAATCCTTTTCCACTCGGCGCCTTTGAAGATCTTGTAGAGACGAGAAGCAGCGTAGCCTGCAAAGACTCCCATGAGGGCCCAGAGGAGGAGCATGGCTGTCATGAGACCACCGCGGTTGGAGGGGGAGAGAAAACCGAGGACAGCAAAGGTCATTGTGACTAGGACCATTCCAAGGAATTGGACACCTGTCCCAACATGAGCACAGAGGGAGTCGGAATTGGCTGGGGGACGAAATACGTCAGCATGGACGAGTTTCCATCCAGTTTCTTCTTGGGCTTCTTCTTGGGTTTCAAGCTCGTTGTACCTGGAGATGTCGCGGTAGAGGGTACGGAGCATGATCATGGCGACCATGCCGGAGAGGAAGAGGACAATCATGAGGGAGTTGACGATGGAGAACCAGTGAATTTGGTCGTCAGTCATGAGGAGGTAGGTGTCCCATCTTGAGGCCCACTTCACTTCACTCTCCTGCAAAACACCAACCATGGGGTGTGAAATATTAAGGTGTCGGAAAGAAAAAAAGTGATGCCATTTTTTTTTTATTACTGACGTATTCAACTTTCAGCTTTTGTTTAAGAACACTACCAGATTTCTACTTATTGTCTTTTAGATGATGTCATACATACACTCAAGTTTCACACAAAATTCATGAACTTCTCAATTATCATTTTTGCCACTAGAAATTTGAAAAAGGAATAGACTTCCATACACCACTTTCAAGTTTTTTAAATATCATCGTCTTTTTCTACTCCGATTTAGATTTTACTGATTGTGCTTCTGATTTGAGTTTTACACACAGAAAGGAAAATTCACAATAAATATCGACCACTGTTTGCTTCTGCTACAATAAATCACTTCCTTTAAAAGTATAGAGTCTTATGCATGATCAAAGTTAAGAAATGTGGGTTTTAAGTAACAAAGATAACAGTAATGTTGCTAACAAATAATGACGACATTTGATGCTAAAGTGTATTATTGGTGAAATGTTACCTGGAACGAGACATCATAAGTGAAAATGACTTCTTGGTTCTCTTCAACCTCTTGGGGAGTGTTTGAAGATGAAACAATACGCTGGGCATGTGCATCGCATGAGGTTAGGCGAGTATTCTCGCTCCATTTTCCTTCATATTCATGCTTCACACTAAAATCATGAGATAAATAAAACAGTAAGTCAAAAATCTTTTCAGTACAATCTAAGGGTCCACTTTATTTTGCTTCTTCAAAGGATAGAACAGATAAGTAATATTTTGAAAACCGACCTATATGGCGTGACTTCAAAACCTACGATTCTCGCTGCATATGTTTGCGGATCCTTGTGGAACTTGACTGTGAAGCTCAAGTGGTTGTGGAGAAAGTATCTCTCTTCCTTGGTCTAGACATAGTCACAATACAAATATTAAGAAAAAATTGTGTGCGTAGATTGCTTGATAGATGTTTTTTTAATCACTAGTTAACTTACACCACTATATTGCCCTTTCAGACCGACATGAAAACCCAGCTGGTAAATCGGAGGACCTTCTTGTTCCGTTCTCGGTATAGGGACAACCAGAGGAAGATTATCTAAGATCCTGCAATATAAAATGTTTAAAATTAGGGAAAACTGTGTCATTTAGTCTAGTCCCGCAAGATTAATCCCTTCAAACTCCAACAAAAAATATTTTTTCTACTAATTAATCATTTCCCTCACCTAAATAAACATAAACTTCTAACCAGAATATGGTTCCTTAAACCTCGCCTAGTTATGCAAGAGTAATATTGAGTTTTATCTTTACATTGGAATTGATACGATTGGGTTGGGGGTGGGGGAATAGGCCGGAGCATACATCCTAGATTGCTAAATTTTATCCTATTTTCCAAGATCCCCTCAAATTAGTGAGGAACTCTTCTGCAACATGTTTATCGAATAAAAAAAACTATAATTTATCATTGTAACAAACAGACATACATGTTGACCCGATATTCATCTTCAATTTTTTCCTTGAACTCCTTTGCAGTTTTGGCATCAAGCGTGAGTCGACACAAAACGTTGCACATTTGTGGTTCTCGCATTTTAAACTGCAACATAATAAGCACGCAACAAGGAAAGGGTCAACACTGAACAGCCGAGATAGGATCAAAACAGAGAATATAAGCATTCAAATACATTATGACACGAACCACAAAAGGAGAGTTTTCAATGCGATCTCCACGAAGAACTTCTCCAAGATTTTCTCTACTGTCTATTATAGTGCTCGGGCGACAGTAAGGGAGAGTGTAGTAGGAGTAAGGAAGCTGGGTCTTTATAGAAGTTAACTTGTTGACTTTCACATTCAGTGGATCTCCCTGCAATTCAATATTTTGGAGACAATAAAATCAGAAAGAACAAAAGAGAGATCGAGTGAAAAAGAGCCATAGAAAATTTAAGCCTGTGCACACTATAATAAAATGCTGAGGTTGTTAATGATCGAATATCTTCCTCTGATATCAGTATATCACACTGAACCGTGTTCGAAACCTTAAATCTTATAATCCTTTAGACCATGATCATACATCAATCATTTTTGTTTCTTTTCTTTTCTTAATCATCCAATATGATCTTACAACCATAGTTTATTTAGAAGGGATACGATTCAAACTCAGGTTAAAGATCACATACATACCACAACACGCTTTCCAACTGAAACACTCGTATCAGATACAGCATTTAGGTCTAGGAGAAATATAAATTAAATTACTTCAAAAGAAACCCAGAAAAAAAACAGATCAGATCTTCGAAGAGAGCCCAGATCAGGAATCGCATCACACGAAACAAATAAAAGAAATTTAGTTGGGATTACCAATTCCGAAATAATAAAAAAAAAATGGGGATCGGATTCAATTGACCTTTTGGAAATCTTCGGGAGCAACGCCGGGGAGATAGAAAGAGAGGGCATTGTCGGAAAAAAGAAGAAGGCAGATAGATGTGAAGATGAAAGCTGTACGAACTGCATGGAATTTAGCAGCAGCTCCTGCCATCGTTGTGGAGTTTCAGATCCGCAGAGGGAGAGAGAGGGAGAGGATAGTTCTTGCGCAAAAATAAGCTAATAGTTGTCGGTTGCTTTGGGCACTCGCACTCGCACTTATCGGCCTAAATGTGGAAATGAAGGAAACTTTTTTTTATTAGTATAAATAAAAAGTATTTTATTTGCTTAACCGTAAATTAATACATTTGGATTCTCAAATGTATCAATACTCCATTTTGCAAAAAAACTACTGTTAAATTACGTGTATAAAATTTTATATACATAGTCAATCATGTTAATTCGATCATAATTCATTGTGCCGGTCATTTGAATGAAAAAAAAAAAAAAGAGATTAATTAGAATTCACTCATTTGATCTTCATAGATTTTATCAATGATTTTTTTGTGTTTAGTAGTCTTTGATAATGCTTCGTCCTATTTTTATCGAAATTCAACTCTACATTTTAGTACAATCCGTCATTGAGTGCTTGCTCGTGCTTCTCCATTTGCAACATTTTAAATCTCTCTAGGAACTTGAGTAATATTGTTCTCTTAATCTCATCGAGAGAAATAAATTGCTTTATGTTCAAGTCGAGGGTTCAAGTCGATAGCGGCGACTGGCGCTTTATGTTTATCTAGAAGGAGCATTCTATTTTTCTCAAGCTCTCTCTTTGTCTTTTAAAGGCCTTACAAGTTAAAAGGGTTCTTTGTTAGATAAAATAACGTGAGTGTTTGATATCGATCTTCCTCAAATAAGGTTGGATTGATAGGTCAATTATAATTTTTATCAATATATTTTGCATTTTATTTCACATAAAAAAAATTCACTTCTTTTCATATTATCGTTAATTTCATGAAAATTTCATTTTTAAGTTTTTAAGTTTTAGTTTTTTTCTCATATCATAATCAATTTTAATAAAAATATATATATTTAGAGTTTATGTGTATAAATATTTTTACTTTATTTTTTTTCATGTAAAAAAACATAAGGAGTACAATTTTATTACGATAATATATAAGTATATATATAATTATGATATATATATATATATATGTATATATATGTGATTATGATATTACTATGTACAAAAATAAATATGTCAACAATATGACCATTACCTTGTTTATAATATATAATATTCATTACTTTTCTTTATTTTTTAAGATATTAATTTATTATTAATTTGTTATTTTTCTTTATTTTTTAACATATTAATTTATTTTTAATTTATTTGGTATAAATTGATATATACCATGTACTAATGTATTATGGTACATAAAAATTTTGTACCGAGTACTGTACCACATTTAATATTGATATTATATACCGTGTAACATTTTGACGGTATGTATACCATTAAGGTTGATACAAGTAGATATATGAATTAGTTGGAATGAAATCATGTACTATTGTCACCCCTATCGTCAACTGTCAACTGATCGAACGAGTAGTGAACAATTTTCTATTGTCTTTTCATATCCTTCTCGATGACTTTGTAGATTTATAAGTAGTTGAGATCTCTTTCTTGATGTTTGGTATCATGTTTTTGCTCTATAACGTACGAGAATTCACCCTTCCTTCTAAATTGATTTAACGGTTGAAAAAATCGATTTGTCTCATGACTCATATATAAATTACAGTACTGAGTTTTCAAACAACAATTTTATATTATGTCCTATGGAACATTGATTTAGAGTTTATAAATTTACGAGTCAGTACATTTAGTAAAAATTACTCAAAGTGTACAAGAACAAAAATGAATAATTTTAATTTTTCATTTTTCATAATATAATATAGGAGTATTTTTAATTTTGAGTTAATGTCAAAATATAGAAAAACTTTTTTTATGTCCTCACTTAAAAACATGTTTTTTACTCTAAAAGATTATTTTGCCCTTGATTTAAAGTATAAAACTCCTACCATACGCAGAACAAATCATAATTTATCTAACATTCAGATTCGAATTTTGTTTTTTGTTAAATTGTTTTTTTAATGCACATGTCTAAATAATAAAAAAGTGGCCGAGATAACGATTAGAATGCAAATAAAATTAAATGCTTCAATTTATTTGTTTTTTTTACTTGAAATATTTTTTTGTGCAATTTTTTTTTTTTTAATTCGAATTTGATTTTTTAATTCGAATTTGATATTTGTTGAATGTCACACTGTAGTATTTACGCCAATGCAATCAAGTGGGAGTCCACATGGATTCAACACGAAATTCGCAGTGTCGAAAATTACTTATACAATTCGCCACAATAGAAGGACATTTTAGACATTTCATTACTTTTATGCGTAAAAAACTAGTTTTTTTATTCGTTAGTGCAAAAAAAATGTATTACTATGTCATTTAGTGTATTTTTATTTTTCTCTTTTTAATTTTTCTATTTCTCAATTGTATTACACTCTTCAAATTAATAGGTGACATGTATTTTGACAATAACAAAAGTTCTTACATACTATATGACATGACAACATTATTTTTTTGACCTAAATTTACAAAAAAAAAAAAAACAATTTTTAATTTTTAAAAATTTGAATGTACGAAATGTGAATTCTGATTTATGAAATTATCTCTTTAATTTATCTACAGTATAATTTTGATGAATGGCTTGCATTTCAGTGATGATGAAAAGTGGCCACTCTAAAAGTAAGGCAATAAAACTTGAGGGGCGAAAGTATAATTATTCATTTAATAAACTGCTCCAAAAGTTTTCACCGTCTCCGAACCCCCCATTCGGAAAACTCTCAGTAGCCGCAACGGAAAACTTCAGAGATTAACCCTTCTTCAAGGATGCAGAAATTGAAATCTCTGTTTTCATTGAGCCGCTCTATACACAGAAATGGCTCTGTTTATCGACAGGGTAGATGCTTTGCTGCCCTACCCAGCTATACCCAACCCGATTATCTTCAAGAAGAAGAGGCAAGTTTTTTCATTTTCCTTTTTTTACTCACATCGTAAGACTTTGGGTTATTATAAAAAAAAAATAAGCTTTTATTTATTTACTAATTTGTTTTTGTGTTCATATTGGATTTTGAATAGTTTTGGGAAAAATCCCGTGTTGATGTTTTACTTACAACGTGCTGCTTATCTTACTGTCTTAGAAATATTTAATTTTGAAGGAAACCCTTTTTCTTGTTTATTTATACGAATGCAGGTTCAAGTGGAAGGCAGGGCTATTTCGAGGATGGCCATTCTAAACAGACCCTCTGCACTGAATGCCATCACTGATTCTATGGTTAAATTTCATGTTTAATTTCCTGTTGTTTTATTCGATTATTACCGAGTTCATGATCGTTTAATTTTGTCTCATGTCGTTTAATCCTTTTAAGACTTGGGTTCGTTTATATTAATTGCGGACATTCTTTTACACAAAAATGCTAGGCTGCTCGGTTGAACAGATTATATGAGTCGTGGGAGGAAAACTCAGATATAGGATTTGTCATGATGAAGGTAACTATTGACTGTTGTTCCATCTCAATTATGCCATATTTTCTTCACTAGTCTGATTAGTTTTTAATTTTTTAAAGGGGGGTGGTCAGAGGCCATTTTGCTCGGGCACAGATGTTGTTGCACTCTCTCGGCTTCTTAATGAAGGTTTGTCCCAATTTAACTATTCCAGCGCTAAGTGAATTGGATTTATGGTGTGGGATATATCATAGTGTGTAGACTTTTCTCAGTTTCTTATGAATAAAATAATCCAAGTGTAAATGTACGTTCATGAGTTTATGCTTGCATGATGATATTGATCTGTAGGGAAACACATGTAACTTTAATATCAATATACACAAGGAACCTTTCATGAATCCCTTTGGGCTAATGTATTATTAATCCAATCATGAATTGTTTTTTTTTTTTTTTGTGCTCGTTATGTTTTCTGTTAAGTTTTATTGACTTAAAATTAATTTGCAGGGAAGACCGAGGAATGCAAAGCATTCTTCCAGAGTTTGTACAAGTTTGTTTATGTTCTGGGAACATATCTTAAGCCACATGTGAGTTCTTTTATCTTAAGCTAAAAAATGTGTTTTAATCCTTGATACACGTTGAACCATTTTTGTAATTATCTAATATAATATGGGTGTCCAGCCTTCAACTTATTCTGTTTTCTTTGCTTTAGATAGTTTCCTTTTTTATATTTTTGTGCGTAATCCAAGCCTCGGAAATTACAGTCCTGAAAAATGTAGCCTGGAACTTTAATTTGGAAACAAAATTGGCAAAACCAATCGAGATTTTCTTTCATTCTATCGAGTATCTTTTCATTCAGTTTCTTGTAATTTTGCTTTTGGCCAAGCTTAATATTGCAAATTTGAAGTAACTGGTAAATTTTCATCTGATACTTTTACTTGAATTCTGCTAAATGCCTAATAGTCCTCTTAGCTGAACCATATGGGTTGACCTTGTTTCAGGTGGCTATTATGGACGGTATTGTAATGGGAGGTGGGGCTGGTATTTCGCTGCCCGGGATGTTTCGTGTCGTGACTGATAGAACTGTATGAAACTTGCTCTCTCATTTTGCCTCTTGTCTCTTGATCGTTACTGCTCTGGATTCTGAATCAAGACAAGATAAAAGAACTACTGCAGTTTTTTCTTTATGCGCACATGAACAAGAATTAATCAATAGGAGAATTGAAATACCCATTTATTTGTATCCTGCGCCAATTAAGTGGATCGATATGCACTAAGTTGTATTTTGGATGGTCCTAAAATTAAATATCAAAGGGGTAGGAAATAGGAATTAGGAGCGAAGAGGTGTAAACTGGGGAGAGATACTTAGACCCGGCAACCACACCTTTGCCCATGTTTTTTCGAAAGTAGATTTAGTTCCTATTTTCCCATGCAGTCCAGGCTTTTTATATATAGAGAGAGCTCAGTACTTGATTGTCTATTTATCGACATCAGGTAAAAGTTAGGTATTTTGGTTGTCCTTATTTGAAATTCTGATATACTCCTACGTCATATAAGATGCTAGATTTTAGTATGTAAATTGTTCGATTGTAAATATATTATAGCTTATAATGCTTGTAATGACAGTTTGTAATTAAAATTGTTAAAACTAAAGGTCTTTGAAATAAGTTATTTTTCTTAAAGACAACTTATAAGCTTCTGAGTCGCTGACAACTTATTTTGGGAGCTTATTTTTTTTTTCTAAGTTACCAAACAGATTTAGGGAGCAATAAAAACTAAAGTTGTAATCTGTTTGACAACCGAGCTGTATAGTAGTACTAAATAGAATACATGATCTTATAGTGTTTAGGATGTTTGGAGTAATAAACACTACTTTGACTTTTTTATTTTGTGAATTCTGTTGGGATCTTCATGGTAATGAAAATAGATTTTGACAAATTGTAGGTGTTCTCGACTCCGGAGGTTCAAATTGGTTTTCATCCTGATGCAGGAGCTTCATACTACCTTTCTCGGCTCCCTGGCTATTTAGGTATCATTTTGGCAGAGTTTAAGATTTGAATTTCTAAGAATTATACATTTAGTTCTTTGCAGATGTGCTTTGAACTTTATGTTTGTTTCTGTGAGAGGAGTTTGGATATGTGGTGACTCAATTCATACCTTACATGCACCCAACTCTGTATTGGCGATTTGGAATGCCTTTTTTTTTTGCGTTTTTGGTTACAAAGAATAACATAATTTGAAAAGGATGGTTCAAAAAAAAAAAAAAAAAATTGAAAATGGCAGATGGGGAGCATTGGATAGTTTTATTTATTTATTTCTGTTTATATTATGGCTGCGCTTGCAACGGTGGTGGAGAAATATCGTTGCGATCATCCCATTTAATTGTTCGTTCATCTAGTGACAATATTTTTTTTTTGTGGATATTGCAATTAGGTTATATAGAGGGTCTCTATTTAAAAGCTTCTTTAAAAGAACTTATAAGTTACATCTATATAACTTGTTTTAATTTTAGAAGTATATGAACATATAAGTTGTTTTTAAAATTTATAAATAAGTTGTTAAACTGTTTGAATAAAAAATGTATATGAACATATAAGTTGTTTTTAAATTTTATAGGGATGAAAATTATGGGGTATTTTAGTATTTTATGCTTAAACTAGAGGAGCTTATAAGCTCTGAAATGACTTGTGTATGCAGGAGAATATTTAGCTCTTACTGGAGAAAAACTAAATGGAATTGAAATGATGGCTTGCGGTCTTGCTACACACTATTCACTGAAGGAAGTGAGTCTTCCGTTACTTGTTTCTATGTTTTATCTGTTTTGAGTTTAATTCGGAAACAAACAGTCCCATATAAATGTATATATTGGTTTGTAATTAGACTAAATCTTAGGTTATTTGTAAGCATTGATAACCTTTTTAACTGATCCACTTTCCCCAACAGAAGCTTCCCTGGATTGAAGAACGTCTTGGTAATTTAATAACCGATGATCGTTCGGTCATCGAAAATTCTCTTGCTCAATATGGTAGCTTGGAGTACCCAGATCCAAGAAGTTTGCTTCATGAGTAATGTCTTTCTTCTCTTTTTCCCTACAATCTTTGTTATCTTTTCCTTCTCAATTCTGTTCAATTTTTTCTCGATGCTGTTGTTTTTTCCTTTTTAAGTTATGATATTTGATTGTTGAGTGTCGGGTTTTATTATTTATTTCACCTAATTTGTTGTTTTGGGGGGTTATTTCAGGATTGAAACAATCGACTCATTTTTTTGCTATGACACGGTAGAGGAAATTGTCGAAGCTCTGGTAAGTTGATATTAATTGATACATTCATTTTGTCCTATTTTCTTGTTGAGAACACTGAATAAGCACGAGTATATGTTAGCAAGAGAAAATCGTGTTTATTATTATTATTTTGGTGTTACCCTTGTAGGAAAATAAGGCTACAGAATCTGGTAATAAATGGCACACGGCCGTGCTTGGCAAAATTAAGGAAGCTTCACCATTGAGCTTGAAAGTGACTTTGCAATCGGTAAGTCTCGAAAGTTGCTTCTGCTAGAAAAATCTAAATAATCTCGATGCTCTTATTAACCATTCCGTACTCCATGCAAAAACCTGGCGTATAGATCCGTGAAGGCAGATTCCAGACTCTCGATCAGTGTCTCACTAGAGAATACCGCACGTCCCTGAAATTTATATCCAAACTTGTCTCAGATGACTTTTGCGAGGTTCGTTTTAAACCACTTTAATTTAACTAGGACTAGGAGACAGATTGTTCGATTTTCGGAGCTTGTTTATATCCTGGAAATTGTTGTCTTGTGCAGGGTGTACGGGCGAGATTGGTCGACAAGGACTTCGCTCCAAAGGTATTTCATTTGTTGATAAAATCAATTTATTTGACTTGGGATGATTACAAAATGTACCCTTGAGGTTTCAACTAATTACAAAACACACTGGTAACATCAAAATTACAAAAATACCCCTGAAGTTTGATTCAGTAGTTAAGATTAAACCTTAGATTTCAGCTTTCGGAAACTATCTCCAGTTAACCCGGGTGTATGGTGTTTGAATTTCAGTGGGGCCCGTTCAAGTTAGAGGATGTAACGGACGACATGGTTGCTTCGTTTTTCTCTCCTCTCGGAGAATGTGAACCGGAATTAAACCTGCCTGTTTCAGTCCGAGAGCCTGACGTGTGATCGAAGAATACTTTCTACCGAAGGTGCATCTTGCTAGTATTTTTTGTAGCTTCCAACAGTACTTCATCTTCATGCGTGCCCATATTCCGATGGGGGCAAAATCGTCAAATCATTTAGGGTACTGCATTTTGCCACCCAAACATTTTGAAAAAGGCCCTGCAAACATCACAAATTGCACTAAGGGTTGGTAACAATGGTATGTATTGCAATTTGCACGTGGCCATATTTCTTGCTAGCAAAATTCATGTGAAATTACAAAATAAAAATAAACAATCCAAAGTGTCAATCACACTACATTTTAATGTACTAAAATTATTTTAATATTGTATTAATAAAAATAAAAAAAATGTCCAAATTTTCATTTTTACTATATAGCTACTATGAATATATGATATTCACCAAAAATAATAATAATAAATACTAGTAAACTTAAATAAGAATGATAAAATAGTTTATGAAATGTATCACGTTAACATTGGATTTGTTATCTATTCAACTTGACTTTATACAAAGAATTTGATAACCATAATGCATTCATTGATTCATTCAATTCAATACAATTATTTATTTAAATAATAATATTTTTAAAATTCATAATAATATTTTACGTAAAATAAAATAAATAAATTATGTTCAAAGTTCAAACAATAATTAAATTATAAAATTTAACAATAAAAATAATTTTAAACAAATTTTATAATTAATTAACATGTATTTTAAATTATAATTAAACAATATATATATATATATATATATTATTTAATTATAATTTAAAATACATGTTAATTAATTATAAAATTTATTTGATTCTATATAATATTTTAATTCACATTAAATTATAAAATTATAGTATAAATTTTTTAGTTATTTGATTTTTTTTTTTAATTTATCTTTAAACATCCCTAAATTAATTGGTTTATTTTGTTATATAATTAAACAATATATATATATATATATATATATATATATATATATATATTATTTAATATAAGATAAATGAAAAATAAAAAAATGTGGTAAAGATGTAGGGCGGGCTCCGGCAAAAGCTTCAACAAAATATTAAATAAATACAAGAGCAAGACACTTTCAATTTTTTTATGACACTTTCAAAAGTAGACTTGGTAAAAAAAAGTGGTTAATTTCATTCAAGATGGAGACCCACTTTCACTTTATTATTATATTATTATATTTATAATAAAATGATATTTTTAAATTTTTTAATAAATAAAATTAAATAATAAAATTTTATTAAAAATATTATTACAATTAAAATAAATATCATTTCAATAATTAATAAATAACACAAATTGTTCAAATCGTTTGAATTTATTTTGAGAGTTTAAAATTGAAAAATATGAATATGATAATTAAATTGAGTTAAAATTAATATTTATAAAAAATGAAAATTAAAAAATAATTAATTTAATTAATAAAAAAAACAAAAACAAAATAAAATATTGAAGTGACACAATGCTAAGACAGAGGCACTTTTTAGACCATACACAACAATTGTTATTTCATCATTCATCCTCATTCATCACTTTTCTCTATCATTACGTCATTTTAATTTATTCATCTTTCATTTAAAAAACACTACGCAACAATGGGTCACCATCATATCATATTTCTTACTTTATCCTACCTCACACTTTCATTTCTATTTAAAAATCAATTCAATAAATTTTATCATAATTTACAAATTAAATATTTTACATAATACACAATTTAATAAATTTTATTTTTAACATTTTTGAAATTTGAAAAAAATACACTTAATAAAAAAACAATTTGATTATAATTTATATAAGAAAAATAATAATAAAAAAATTAATTTTAACATTTTGAAAATTTTAAAAGTTACCCAATTAAAATACTACTAATATTTAAATATGCAATTAAAATATATATATATATGCAAACCACAAAACAATAAATGAATAATTAAAATAAACAAAAGATCAACATAAAAATAAACAAATAATAAATAACAATAAAATAATAAATGAATAGTATCATTTATCGAACCCTAACCCAACCCAAGAACGGACCGGGCTTTCCGTCAAGCTCAGATCTCAGATGCAAGAACATTCTTAGTGTAGGCACTGCTAGGAAGACGAAGGGCAACAATAAGGACTTCGTTAAACTTTAAGCTTAGTAGTATTGCTGATTCTTCTAACTTCTTTAGGTTCGTATTTGTCATGCTCGATGTCGATCCATTCACTAGCTTGCGAGAAATATCCTCATCGGATAACATGGGAAGAAGAATAGACTTAAAACCAGTATAAAATATTCAATCAAAGTCGCTCCTGTATAAGGAGCGAGGTATTGTAATGTAGCTGAAAAACGAATAGGCTAGCGCACCATAAAAATGAGCCCTTCTTTATTTTTTACTAGTCCACCGCACCATTGTCCCTACTTTTGTTGCCACATCAGCTCTCTCATTTATTCATCATTCGATATTTTGAACCACTGTGGGTGGAGTAACGCTACATGCACATTAACGAATCAGATGAGACGTTGGCCTTTTTTTTTTTAATTATTTAAATAAA
Organism: Euphrasia confusa; assembly: GCA_954870475.1. Classification (NCBI taxonomy): domain Eukaryota; kingdom Viridiplantae; phylum Streptophyta; class Magnoliopsida; order Lamiales; family Orobanchaceae; genus Euphrasia; species Euphrasia confusa. The sequence continues at coordinate 9,261,651 of OX940957.1, read as the reverse complement.
AATTGGTTTTTACAAAGCGTAAATATTTTTACATTTTCAAAATCTACAAAAATGCATACGTAATATAAAAATCAATTTTAAATATCAATTAACTCATGCGTTTCTATTTACTCGCAATTAAATTCAATTTTAAATATCAATTAACTCATGCGTTTCTACTTACTCGCAATTAAATTGTCCCGCGAATAAAGATACTAAATTTTTACAAAATTTCAAAAGATACTAAATTTTTATAAAGTCCATTTATTGTTTAGAAAAATTGTGCAACAAATATAAACAATTATGTTTTTTCTAAACAAAAAATGAATTTTATAAAAAATCTTTTATAAAATTATAAAAAATTTATGTTTTCGTTAACATTTTCATATATATTATTTTTAGTATATATTTACTTTAAAATTTTTATCGTAATTGTTTATATTTATTGCAATTTTTCTAAACAAAAAATGAATTTTATGAAAAACCTTTTATAAAATTGTAAACTTTTTATGTTTTCGTTAACATTTTCATATATATTATTTTTAGTATATATTTACTTTAAATTTTTTATCGTAATTGTTTATATTTATTGCAATTTTCCGAAACAAAAAACGAATTTTATAAAAAAAACTTTTATAAAATTGTAATTTTTTTATGTTTTAAATGTTTTTATTATAAAATTAATATGTTCTTATATATTAAATTATATAAAAACTTTTATATGAAAATGTAAAACTTAAAAATGCGTAACACACTAAACTTCTTTTAGTATTTTAATTGTTTATTGAATATTTTAAGGTATAATAATTATTTTATAGTATGATTTATTTACGTTATAGTATTTCAATGTTTTTATGATTTTCAATGACAATTTTATATTTTAAAAGTCATTTAGTATTTGTTTATATTTATTCCGCAATTTTTAGAAACTAAAAATTTAGTATCTTTTGAAATTTGGGACGAAATTAATTGCTTGTACGAGTAAGTAGAAACGAATGAGTTAATTGATATTTAAAATTGATTTTTATATTAGCATTTTGTAGATTTCAAAAATATAAAAATATTTACCAATTTTAATTAAATTTATCAAAAAATGTGTTTATTTAAATATTAAAAAAAACAAAAACAAAAACAAAAAGACCAATGTCTTATTCAATTTGTTAATGTGCATATAGCATTACTCATGTAGGTGCTCTTACTTCCCACAAAATTCATTCAATGCAAATAATTAAAAAAGGGAGAGTCGGTTGACATTTTACATGTCCCGAGGCAACAACCGACCCCACGCCATAAACGAGGGTGACTTAGACGCACGAGTCGATGGCCAATTGGCTAGCGACATTAGCGACATGTGGCAAGTCCTTAAGAAAAAAACAAAAAAAAACGAACATACATTTGAACTTTGTTCAGTCAAAGTTGATGAGTCATAGTGAATAAAAAAATATATCGTGTATTACATTGGTTTAATTTGATTCGAGTTTACTTAAGTAAGTTCGAACTTGATTTTTTTTCAACCAATGTAAGTGATCTAAGATCACTTCTTATAAGACAAAAATTAATACATGATTTTTGTTTACTAGCTATTTTGAGTGATTTCATTCTTAGAGCTCACATTTTGAGCCTACTATACTCAATTTCTCATTTCATATCGAAACTGATGCTCGAGACATAAATTTAATGAGTGTTGTTGTTGTTCACGATGTTTAACTGTTTTGCATTAGATAATTCGTGTTCGAATTTGGTAAGCTTAAAACAAATTATAGATTCAATTTTTTTTTTAAATTAGAGACTTTTGATGTATTATTATCTTGAATATTGTTTTTAATCGAACGGCATAGGAACCGATAGTGACTGAATTGAGAAAAACAACTCTAACAACAAAAAAAATACATTTACATTAGTGAAAAGAATTATTTAGATCAATTAAGCAAAGAGTAAATGATACAACAATATGTCAGAGACTACGTCAACTTATGACACTCTTTTATACTGCTCGAAGTTTAAAGTGATTGCTTTTGAACATTTAGTTTATACTAAAATTTTAGGTCTAAAATGTGTAGAATCCTCTATCAACAATTAGATTTTTTGAGCTAAGTATGTGGAGATTATTATTTTATATAAAATAATTTATTTATTATAATTTTTCCGTTTTATAATAATAAAACTTTATTTTGTTTCGAAACAAAAGAAGTATATCATAATAAAAATAAACTTAACAGGGCATATTTTAAATTTTTATAAGTAAAAAATAAAATATATCATAATTTTCTAAATCAAAATAATAATTAAAATATTATAATTAAAAGAAAGAAAATGAAACATATATTATTTATTTATTATTGTATAATGAATATATACTAAACAGGGCATATTTTCAATTTTTATAAGTAAAAAATAAAATATATCATAATTTTCTAAATCAAAATAATAATTAAAATATTATAATTAAAAGAAAGAAAATGAAACATATATTTATTTATTTATTATTGTATAATGAATATATACTTAAACAGGACATATTTTCAATTTTTATAAGTAAAAAATAAAATATATCATAATTTTCTAAATCAAAATAATAATTAAAATATTATAATTAAAAAAGAAAGAAAATGAAACATATATTTATTTATTTATTATTGTATAATGAATATACTAACTTATAGTATGCAATTTTAAGCAACCTAATAAGTAAATAATTAATTATTTAAGCGAAATGGAATGAACTGTATTTATACGAGTTTGAGATAGCAAAGCCCGGTTAAATGGCGGTTTAACGAATTAATTGCCGATTTTGGATTTGGATTACCGTAGCCGGCTGCCGATCACCGTCAGCGGTTCGCTTTCTGACCGGAACCGTGGTCAAATATTCCGATATCAGGTTAGCCGATTCCAGTTTACTGTCTACCTGTTTTATGTATGTTCAATATGATGAATTAGGACTTTGAAGCCATAATTACGTTTCGTCCCTAAACTCCCAGCTGCACCAGAGTTCGAAATCAATGGTATGCCAATCGCCTTCGCCAATTGATTTTAGGTTCAAATTATGCCCATTAATTATTTCTACTACAACCATGAATCTTTTGTTTTAAGAATATGTATTGTGTTGTGATGAAGTTTTGTGATCTTTCTGAATCTTACTGAATTGTTGTTTTTGGGTTGATTAAAGTTCTATGAGTCGTATAGTTCGGAGAGAAAACTACGTATTTCTAACTAACAAAGTGCAAATAACCATGGTAAAATCTTGAGAACAAAACATGGAAGAATACATATTTAGGGAAAACAGTGACTTCTTATTTTTTATTTGTTTTTTTACTTTCTGTTGAGAAAAGTGACTCTGTTCAGTTACAAGAAAAAGTTTATCTAGTCTGGAAGTTGAATGTCCTAATAGAATATGCAAAGATTAAAGTGAAAAGAACATTGAATCCAAGAATTATAGCCGCAACCATTCCAAGCATATCGTGTCTGAACCCAAAGTAATTTCTCAAGAACTCTTCTACTGTCTCTCCGCTATCCATCACGTCTTGAATATCTCCATATTGAGATACTATGAAACCGTACAATGTATAAGCTACGGGTGTCACCCAATAGTACCATCTCCACCACACCGGTATCCTCTGTTTTCGACAATTACAGAAGTTAGTTTCTGTTTGGGAAATTATGTGGTTATGATAGTAAAAGGAGAATTGCAAACTCTACAAACAGTAAATCATCGGTGTTGATTAAACTTACAGGTCGTGGGACTATGAATCCTGAGAAGAGGTTCCAAAATCCGTAGAAGAAACTAGATATGATGGAGGCAACATGTTGATTTGGTGTGAGAGCCACAGTCATCATTCCATATAGAACAAAGTAGAGCAAAGAGAAGAACATGAAATATATGAACCAGAAGAATTTCTTAACTTCCCAGTCAAACCCTATCATTGAGTAGACTATGATACTATAAATGGTGGATTGGACAAAGACATAAGGAATTTCAATGAGAAGCTGCCAAAAAAACAAAAGCTTGATTAGTAATTACTAATTACAAATTAACAACTTCTTACATGTTTATGTTGAATGGGCTTTAGACACTAACCTGGGAGAATGCATATGGTAAAGCCGAATACATTCCAGCTGCTCTTTCTCTATAAAAGACTGTTCTCTCAATGGCCACAACAGGTTGCACGGTTGAACCATATTGGCATCCTAGAAAGAGGATAGTAGCATACATACAACCCATGGCGTTTGACAAATCTTGTTGAGTGCTCCTGAGGTTAATTAATTTATATGTTTGTTATTTTTACCAAAAAAACTTGAGGTTTGTTATATTTCATTCCTGTAAATATGAAAAAACTAAACTAGGGGTGGCTTTTGTAAGTATCCTTTTTTTATATCATACTTACCATCTAGATCCAAGATCCCAAAACATTGTCCCAAATATAACGGCTATGATAGTTGTGAATGAAAATCTTATGGCTGTGTAAGATGTATTACGCCAGTATGACCAGTGTTGTTTCCAAAAACAGGCAATGCATTGGGTGATGAAAGATTGTGAATATTTAGTAGGGAAAAAGAGGTCTTTCGTTCCCGGAGGAGGGATGCTTAATTCCTTGATTAGGGATTTATTCCTCCTGCAATTTACACAAGTGAATTTTAGATTAAACAATAATTTTTTCGTAAAAAACTTATTTAAAAAGAATCTATAAGTGAATTCAACTAACGTATATAAGTCTGAGTTTCTATAGTGGTTAGCAAAGTCAACCCCCAAAAGTAGTTCTTGTGATGGAGTAGTAACTTCCAACATCCACGTAGCTGGATTGTAACCATCTTTAATCTTGGTTACTCCTCCGATTCCTTCAAAGTATTTGATCAAATTGGACGAGTGATGACCCAATGGTCCCACATATATTTCTTGACCTCCCCGTTTCAATAAAAATAGCTGCTCAATTGTTATATTTTAGTAAATTATACACCCAATATGGCAAAACTATAGGAAAAGTAGTTAATTACTTAAAGTTACTGAACTTCAGCCTATTTTGTATTACTTAACCATAGGTAGCTGTCTTTCAACTTTACAAATAATCCATTTATGTTGAATTTTTCTATAATTTCTACCAGGAGTTTGCTTACCTCATCGAATGATTCAAAAATGTCGATGCTAGGCTGGTGGATGGTGCACACCACTGTTCTTCCCGTATTTACGGTATTCCTTACAGTTCTCATCACAATTGCAGCAGCTCTTGCGTCTAGTCCTGAAGTTGGCTCGTCCATGAATATGATTGAAGGGTTTGCAACTAATTCGACGGCAATAGTAAGTCTTTTCCGCTGCTCGGTTGAGAGGCCATTGACTCCTGGCAGCCCAACTAGTGCACCTCTTAAGGTCTTGAGCTCTACAAGTTCCATTACTTCTTCAATGAAACTCTGTAAGCCAAAAAGGAACTCATTATTAACTCTAGTCTCTATACTTAAGAATTGGAACTACCCCTTGAGGCATTATTAATACATTCTTGGAGGTTTGGATTACAAAAAGTAAGCTACAGGTTTCACTTTCAGAATTATAGAAAATATCCCTAAGGTCTGATTCGTGTGAAAATTAAGGACTTACTTTCAGAATACTTTCTAAGTGTTGTAAAATGGTTTTTGCTTATGGATGGGTACATGTGAGACAATAAAATCTTAGGGATATTTTTCTTTAATTTTGAAGATTAATGTTTCTTATTTTCCATTACTCTGTCTATTAACCTTTCTAGTTTTTGCGTCAACACCTTGAGACAATCTCAACCAAGCTGAGTAAATTAGGGACTCGTGAACTGTAAGATTAGGGGAATGGATGTCATTCTGTTCACAATATCCAGAAATCCTTGCGAATGTTGCCTGGTTCTTCGGGTAACCTGATATCGTGATATTCCCCTCAATATATCCACCTGTTTTTCTTCCGGCTAACACGTCCATCAGCGTTGTCTTACCAGCTCCACTAACACCCATCAACGCCGTTAGAACTCCTGGCCTGAAAGACCCACTCACGCCCTTCAAGAGCTCCAATTTATCTTGTGTGGCACCTTGAACTTTCATTTCCTGCATGTCGAATGAATAATATTTTACCTATTTTCAAAAAATTCAGTTTTTTACATAAATAGTTTTTTGTTTTTTTTTTTGTTTTTATAAAAGCCATCCTTGAGATTACATCCAGTTAACGGATATATTTGCATGATGAGAAGTTGAGGGACGTAAATCTAAAATATTTGATTACACCAAAAAATCTCATGGAGTTGATCAGTGGTTGGGGCAAAATGCAAGCAGAATCGAACCCAAAGAGTTATTTTTGGTAATTTCCAAAGTTAATTGGGGTTTCTTTCTTTGGAAATACTTCAAACCACATGGGTAGTTTTTTCTGTAATTATCCAACCACAACAAAAAAATATTTACTTACTGAGGGCATATCGACAGAGTATCGAATGTCATCAAATGAGAGGGAGTGTGGTTCAAACGGAAGAATCATTCCTACTTTCCTATTATCAGAGGCTTCAATGGCATCTGTTCCCATGGATATGCTTCTTTGGTTACCCTCATCACCTTGACCTGAAACTCGTTTGGCGTAGCTATTTTTTGTGGCATCAATTTCAGTTTCTTCCAGTAATACAGCTTGAGGTTTCTCGAAAGCTGCAACATTTTTTTACATGATTAATTACTTGTTGAATATGTGTGTGTGTGTGTGTGTGTGTGTGTGTGTGTGTGTGTGGAACCTGTGGAAAGCTCCCTTGTGTGGCTTATAAATTTTCTACTCTTATTTGAAAAAACTTACTAAATTTATTAATTAGTAAATTTAGTTCAAGGACCTTGAAGTCAAACACTTACGATTAAGGAATATTAGAGATAATAGGAAGCCGATGTTGAATATCAGTATAAATCCAATTATCGCCCCTACTCCAATCCAATACCAGTATGCCTGTGGGTAAAACCCTCGAGACTGCATCACGAGAACTCCCAGTTTGGTTCCGTTTATCATCTATAAAATGACAATTATTTGATTAGTTTATGTGTTCAGACATGCAACCTTTAAAATGAGACTTTGATGCATAGGCTTACTCTGCTCCAACTATGCCCTGTGAATTCGTTAACGAGAATTGCATTTTGAGCATACATCAATGGAGAGGACCAGTAACCCCATAACCACCATTTCTTGACATCAACTGGAAAAAAGAAAGTCACGATGACCTGTTTTAATGTTGAGTTTATTTGAACATTTCATCCATTTATTTATTTTCTTGTTTTTTTTACCTCGTGCTAGGACAATACCACCTAATGCGAAAAGGAGTAGTAGTGCGAAGAAGCCAAACGTGTTTGCAATGATCATGTTCCTACCGGCTGCGCCAATAAATCTGAACAATGCAGATGCTACTTGACTCACGAGGAAAAGCAGGAGGTACTGCTTCATCAACCTGCAGAAAAGGATTCTTGGTCAGTATATAATAACATGTGAATACTCAAATTACAAAACTACCCTTGAATTTAAACCTAATTAAAAACAACTTTAAAAATTACAAATACTCCTCGTTGAGGTTTAAAGAGTACATTTGTCATTTTGAATATTAGTTGAGTTTCTTGTGTTTTGACTGAAATGTGATGACGCTTTAGGAATTGACAAAATCGATTGTGTTGGAGGCAAAAATTCATAGCTATTTATTTACCTTCCTACATTAGGATCGAAACCAACTACGTAGTATGTGGAAAACGTCCATATAGCAACTTCTAGAAAGCTAACAGGGATCTTTAGGATCCATGAGGGAAGAGCGTATGCCCATGGAGGAAAAAAGAACATTCCCCTTTGTTTGTAAAAGACAGGAAGCTTGGAAATTGTCATCGCGAGCTCTGAAATCCCATTGAACATACATAAGACGACGGCGAAAAATAGAACACCAACATATGTCCCTCCACCTGTTATAGTTTCCTTATTCATCTTTGTTCGTAGGAAGAGCGTCATTGAAATTGATGTCATTACTATAAGCTGAAAACAGGTTGTATAAAAATCCCCTTTTAGTAAGAACATTCAGCCTAATAATCATATAAAATACAGTATGTAAGAATGGTATCACTGTCATATTTTCGTCAAAAATGGCACAAAAACATGTTGATGTTATGTTTCAGAAATGGCTAAAATCACTTTTGGAAAATGAAAAAAAAAAACTCGTTCTTTTTATGAAATATATTTTTGAAAAAAAGGATTTTAAGAAATGAAAGGAAGGCCTATATCTCATTCCAACAATCTTTTTATAAACTCACTTGCCTGGAAAATCTTGAACAAATAGACGAATGAGTTTCTCCTCATCAACAAGATTTCTCTTTCAGTGCAAGCTTTCAGGAGTTCTCTTCTACTGAGACCATACTTTTGTGTATTCAAGGCGGCTGGATGGTTTTTGGTCTTATCGAATGGAGTCTCCAGCTCATCCCTGAGCTTACGGCCAACAATAAACGATTGAAATGCCTTCGCAAAATCACTTACTGAGATGACTCGGTATGGCTCATTCCTACTTGCCCAATATTGCTCTTGATCATTTTTTGAAGTAACCTGCATGTTATGTTTAATTGTTCTTTAGATCTCTTTTTTTGTTTAGGAATATTATAAAAACTACCCAATATATTACTATATTAGAAAGAGAATAAACATCCCCCCTTCATGTTTGTATTTGGTTTACGACTTTACAGGCTCAATTTGTAATTAGAACATAATATTCCAAAATGGTAATTTCTGTAATTAGTTAAAACTTAAAACCTGAAGAGCAGCTTTTTTAATATTCTTTTTTTCTTTTGGCTTACTTCTTGCAAGAAATCAGCCACTCCTTTTCGCTCTGGGCATTTAAAACCCATGGATTCAAAAAAGTCGAGCACGTTTTCTCGAGGACCCTGATACACGATTTGACCTTCAGACAAGAGGATGACATCATCAAAGAGATCGTATGTCTCCGGAGCTGGCTGTAGAAGGGAGATAATAACAGTCCCTTTCATAATGTGGACATGTTGTCGAAGCATATTCACTATTTGGTAAGTCGTCGAACTATCCAGCCCGTTAGATATCTCATCCATAAAAAGTGCCTTTGCTGGTCCAACCATCATTTCTCCTGTGTGATAATTTTCCATACCAGAAATCAGTAGTTGCTCAAAGGATATTTTTACTCGCAAATAAAAAGCTGCATTGGCTTATTAGTAATTTATTATTTCACCAAACAATAGGAAAGATTTTAGATTGTTTACCAGTTGTGACACGCTTTTTCTGTCCCCCTGAAATGCCCCTTACCATCTCGTCCCCGACCAAAGTGTCAGCACAAATGTCGAGCCCTAGAATCTAGAAAAGAAAGCGACATTATTCCGAAAAATATGTGGTGTTTAAAATTTATTATAACGAACTGTCATGGCTTAATATATAGTAGTTTGTATACCTTAAGAATGTAATCTGTGACCACATTTGCTTCTTCCCCTTCTGTGGCTGCTGCCTAAATGTTTTTAGGAATGTTAGTCCTTAATTTCATGCTTTCTATTCATCATCACGACACACGTTGATTGACCGAGTAAAAAATTTGCCGATTGTAAAGTGATCTAATAGACCAATATATATTGAGTTTGGCTCCAGCTGGTCAACCAAGTCCTTGGTTGACCGGAATCGGACCAGTCCGGGTCTTAAAACTATGAGGTATATATATTAAATTAGTAATTGTTTGTAGTGTAATTACCTTCATGTAGATATCAACATCAGGATCTGGTTTGATATTGGATGCTTTTTCTCTCCTCAATAATTCCGCCAGCATCTCTGTTAAAACAATTTTGAAATATTAAACTAAGTAATTATATATTATGTGTCTATTTATCTTAAAAATCTCTAGTATAATACTACTATAACTTAACATCACGACGAATGTGTCGTAAACAAAACTATAATTCCATAATTGCTCGAACCGTATTGTGAGCCAACTCCCTGACATCTCGCAGAAAATGCCAAAGTTTCTCTTACGGTCATTTCTGCGATGTGTAAATCATTTTGGCTTATATATGCTGCGGTTCTTTGCGGTACAAACTCATCGATTCCGTGTCCGTTGTAAGTCACTCTTCCTGAAGTCTGAATGACAAATTAATTTACAACCTCAGTGATAGTACTTAACTAATTCATGAGGGGTCAAAATATAAATTTATTTTGTCTGTTTTATACTTTCAGTGATGGATCAAGCTTTCCGGCCAAAGCGCGCAAAAGAGTTGATTTTCCAGAACTTGGAGGACCTAAAAGCAAAGTCATCCTGCATGGTTTGATGATTCCACTCACATCTTTTAGTATAGTAAAAGGCTTTTTTCTGGTTGGGAGTATATACAGAGAGTTCAAAATTCCCTACATGCAGAAATCGATAAATATATTAGAAAACGGAAAGAAAAAATCATTGAAAGTACTTCGTAGACTAATTAATTTTTACCTGTATCATGTTGATATGGAAGTTGACAAAGGAAGGCAAACCCCTACTTGCGCTGAAAGCATCTGCATCGACGTTCAGATGCTCGAACCTCACTTCAATCGTCGGAATATCAATCCCGACTCTGTGTACGTCGATCCATAGTCGTTAATATATTTTAAATATGTATAATTATGTACGAGCATGCATGCATACACATATAGCTAGATACATACCTATCCATTCTATTCCTAATATTTTGCAGGAATTTTTCGTTGTCTTCTTCAACTGTATTGACCAATCTGTCGACTAGACTCTTTTTGTCCTCGAGCCCAAGATCTTGAACGTCGATTTCTTTCGCGCCTTTCGATCCGAACAGAAGACCTTTTCGGAGGCGGTCGAATGTTGGCAACTTTTCGAGGGCAGCCCATTTCAAAACCTCTTCGTCGTCGTCCGCCTTCTGGGATGATCTCGAAAAGACTTCGACCCCGGTGTTTCTCCATATATTTGAGCTGTTAGCTCGAAAGCTTCCGGATGCATCCATTTTCTTGTAACTGCTTGGATTAATTAATTGTCTCAAGTTATATACTGGTGGTTTGTATGTGTGATCAAGTACGTGAGTGAACCCGAGAGTGTAGGGTTAGGGTTAGTTGTATCTAGGGGATATGGTAGGGTTAGTTCAATTTAAAAGATGGAGGGCATAGGTGATAGGGCTGTAATTACTACAGTAGTACATAATTAGGTCGAAGCTTCTTTTTGTCTTAATTTTCTAATATATAGTGATAAGCAAGGTATGTGTACTTTTATGTATTGTTGATGTTGATTTAGATGTAAATTGGTTAAGTTGGTTGGAGTAATTGGACTATTCGATTTGAAATGATCCTTTCTTTGTGTTTTAATTAAATGATTGGCACAAGGTTAAATTTTTGTAAATAATTATGTTTTTGGTTAGAAATGTAGAGACATTTCACTGGATTCTGGGTGAAAATTGTGCGCTTAATTTAACCATTAGCATTGAACTTATTTCTGAAAATGGGTAATACAATGAAAAACAGAAAAAGATTGAAACTCTAAATTGATTTTTGCGTGTCAGAGACGAGGTCATACATCTCATATCTACAATCACCAATCACTCCATATAGAAGGTTCCTCTAAGTCAGTACTTATTTAGAAGTTGGATGATGACTAGTTTGAGAATGATATATTTGTTTGTTTTAGGAATTTTTTACTAAAATTTATGATTTCTATATGTATCCCAAAGGAGGGCTTCCGCAACCCTGTGTCGCCAATGGTGTAAGTTTTGACGGCAGAGGTGGTAGTGAAACATGTTGATAAAACAAGATATATTAACTAAATAAATCAGATCAATCAATGATAACTCAAAAATTTTGGGGCGTGAACAATTCGAAACTTAAGAAATAAATAATCAAAAAATACAATTTTACATTCAATGGAATAATATATATATATTTTTAATTTTTATAATTATTGAACTAGAATTATCACAATTGATCACCAAGTAACAAAATATAAAAAATCAAGTTAAATTTGTGATAATAAGAAAAACATGAAATAAATAATACAATTATTATAATTTTGAATTAGAAATATTTAAAAGTTTGATTTCAAAGTATAATTTTAAAGTTTGATTTTAAATTAAAATTATACATTAAAAAGTGATAATAATAATAATAATAATAATAATAATAATAATAATAATAATAATAATAATAATAATAATAATAATAGAGAGTAGAGAGGCTTAAGACATATTTTCTTGGACTAAAATTGAAGTGAATTGATCTAAATTTAATTAATCTGAATTGAACTAAATTTTTTTTTTTATAAAAATAATAATAATTTTTGTAAATTATTAAATATTTTTTTAAAATATTAATAATGTTTTAACATTAATTAGAAGTAGATTATATATCTGAAATTATAAATTTAAATTATTTGTTTAATTATTTTATTTTAATATATTTTGAAATGATTTAATGAATGTGAATATATTTGAATCAAAATAAACTGAACAACAATCAATTCCTCTTAACAAATATATTTAAGTCAAGCCCATTGGAATACTTGTGTAGTCGAGAGAGTTATTACTTATTTATCGACAATTGATCGTACTTAACTACACTACAGTAGAAACTCTATATAGTAATACTCTATATAGGAATAAACTCCTTATAGTAATAAAAAATTAAAGTCCCGACTTGGGACCAGTTATAATTAGGAATAAACTCCACATTGTCATAAGTCATACATTTTTCGAGTCCCGCCTTAAGGATTTATACCTCTATATAAGAATAAATGATTAATATATAATAAAAAATATTTATTAATAATATTTTTATTTATTAAAATCTATAACATGTTTAAAATGACTCAAAATATTTATTAAAATCAATAACATATACTATATGGTCAATGTTTATAGTCTTTAGATTCATTAGTATTTTATTTAATATATGTTAAACACAATTTTTACATATATATGGTGAAATATTCATACTCAAACTATTAAATTTGTTATATGAACTGAAAGATAGATAAATATAATGTAGGTTATTTTTATATTTATAATATTTTTTATTCGAAAAAATTATTCTTATTTTGTAAAACTCTATATAAGAATAAACTCTTTATAGTAATATTTTTTCCCGGTCCCAACGATATGACTGTATAGAGTTTCTACTGTATATAATTGCATTAAATTATTATTATTAATTAAATTATAATTTACATTTTATATCAAAATGTAAATGATTACATTACATAATTTTATATAAAAATTTACATTTATATCAAAATAAATAAATTAAACAATAATTAAATTAAAATTTACATTTCATTAATTTTGCAAGAATAAAAAAAATCGTGTACAAAGTATAAGAATTTGTCTTTTGAACTAAAACTAATTGAAATTAAATAAACTAAAATTATTTATTTATAAAATTTTTTAATAATTTTTATAAATTGTTAAATATTTTTTTCAAATATCATTAATAATATTTCATCATTAACTAAGTTGCATATGCTTGAAATTATAGATTCAAATTTTTGTATATTCATTTTTTCTAATGTACAAAATATAAATAACTTTTTGTCTATTCATTTTTTTTTAAATTTCAGGTGCTTTTTATAAAGTCAACTGAGCAAAACAAAACTTTTTCTAACACTGACTAAAGAATTTTCATTGAGTTTAAAATCGAATTAATAGCATTTAAAATCACCACTTTAGTTATGTTGCAAAATAAATCAATCTTTTTTAATGTTTCAAAATAAACAATCACTTTTATTATTATTTATAAAATTAATTATAAATAATAATCCGTATATATTAATCATAAATAAATATATATATATTAATCATTAAGTATCTCATTTTTATTATATATATATACAATATATATATATATATATATATATATATATATATATATATATATATATATATATATATATATATATATATATATATATATATATATATATATATTGAATCTAATAAAATTATTTCTCGGAAATTTTAAATTAATTTAAAATATATAAATAAAATAAAAAACATATTTATTACTAAAAAATTATTAATAAATTAAAAAAATAATAAAAAATAATATTATTAATAATTAAATTTAAATATAATTATTCAAATTCTCATAAAATATTTATACTACATATAACTATATATATTAATATTAATTTTTATAATTGTCAAAATATTATTTACAATGATTAAAATTCTTGAATTATTTTAAAAAAAATACAGTTTTCAATAATATAATTATTTAAAATCAAAAATTGTGAATTTTATAAACTAAAAATTGAATTTATTATATTATTTTAAATAACAAAACCAATTGCAAGAGAAAAAACACATCTTAGATGTATATTAATTAAAATAACTTAGATCTAAATTATTTAAATAATCAAAATAATTTAGATCTAAATTATTTTTATTTGTTATGTTCAATCATACCTAATTAATTGTAAAACTAGATAGACTGAGTACTTTCAATAAAATTCGAGAGCTTCATTAATCAACAAATTTTAATAAATTGATATACAATCAAATCACAAGATCACTCTCGGACCAAAACTCTTACCAATCAAATAAGAAGATTGACTTTTCAACCAAAACCCTTACAATAAAATTTGCAATCTTCTCATTCATCAACATATTTTAATAAATCCACATAAAATCAATTCAAAAGATTGACCTTTTGACCATCAACAAATTTTAATAAATCAAAATCAAATCAAAAGATTTGACTTTTTGACCAAAACTCTATTTTTGTTAAAGTATATATACATGCGTCAAAATGTATATATACATATATGTGAATTAGAAATAAAATTAAAAATAATATACATGGATCACAAATAAAAATGTGTATCACAAATAATAAAAATTATATATATATAATAAAAATAATAATTATGTGTGAAAAATGTAGTATTAAAATAATAAATACGTGTGCACTTAAATAATAAAAAAATTGAAACACAAATATAATAAATATGTAGCACAAATATTATAAATATGTAGAACACTTAAATAATAAAGAGAATGAAACACAAATATAATAAACACTTATAGAAAAATTAAATAATAAAGAATAAATACTTGTGGAGCACTTAAATAATAACAATAATAAAACACAAATATAATAAATATGTTTAGAACACTTAAATAATAAAGATAATGAAACACAAATATAATAAATACTACATTTTATATTTTCAACAAATTTATATAAAGTGTTACTAACAAAAAAAGTGCTAAAAAAATAAAAACAATTTATTAAAAGAGCTTTAGTCTTCTCTTGAACGGTTTTTTTCAAAATATGCTCAAATCGTGCTGCTTCGTAGATGCACTGCAAAACATAAAATTGAGTAGGTAATATTTTGATCGTGGCATGGTGAGATAAACTTTCTTCATTTTTAAGTACTCAATTATGAAATAATCTTTTTCACCATTTTCACCTGCATTTGAATGAAGTGTTGTTTTAGAAAACAATTTTCTTAAGGTGAGATAAACTTTCTTCATTTTTAAGTACTCAATTATGAAATAATATGAAATAATCTTTTTCACCATTTTCACATGCATTTGAATGAAGTGTCGTTTTAGAAAACAATTTTCTTATAGAAGATTAAACAACTATTATAAACATATGCTCTAATATATTTGATTTAGGTGCCTATTTATATTTGATTTGATTTTCATATCGTTGCTTGCTTAATTATATTTTTCATATAAATATATGTATTGTAGCTATTAAATCTTATAAAATTATGTAAAGAATAGTAATAAATATAAAGTAATTTTAAAATTATGATACATTTGTTTTAGCACGTTTTGGTCGGGTTGAAAGTAACGGGGCTGGGCTGTATTTAGAGGGTTTGGAAACGGTACTAATACATTAAATTTATATGTAGAAAGGGCTGATTACTTTAGACTGGAAAACAGGATAAGAGCTTGGAGCTTGGGAGGATAATATCTTTTATTTCTTTAATGGCTTTATTCGCTAATTTGTGCCGCCCTTTAATCGTTTACGGGAGGATGCCTTTTATAGGCGAAGAGCACATGCTCATTCATGCCACGATACCCCAAACACGTCGAAGACCTATGCTAGATACATTAAATGCCGAGGCACGATTCCGAGGTGCGCTTTGCCGAGATACGGTATCCTGATGCAGCGAGCTGCCCCGTCGTGGTAGGGGGTCCGTGACGATGGTAGGTTAGTGCCTTGGTTCAGTTCACTCTTTGGATGCTCTGTGGTCGGTCTCCCGCATGGCTTGGTGATCCCAGGCTGATTCCGGGACGGCGGAAGAGTCTGGGTTCTGGTGATCCGGGCTTCGCGAAGGGGTCCCACGGCCATGTGCGCGAATGGGATCCTTATCCCTTCATGCCCTGTGCTGGATTCCAACTGTCTGAAATCGACACGTGTTTCCTCGTGCGTGGATAAAGAAGTCTTTGTTCTGTGCGAGCTGGGGCATGTCGTATCCGTGGGGTATCGGAGTCCCGTGATCACGCCCCGTTATGGGACACCCGGGAACGTGTGCGGCTGCCCTCCGCCTTCGTGCTCCCTCCGCTGTGTGCTTCAATTACGTGATAGTCTCCCGCGACCGGGGCCTGGAGGAGTTCCGGGGCCCGATGCCTGTTGCTCCCGTGACCATGCATCCCGGGTCGCGGGGCGCCTGAGCTCTGAGTTGGGTCGCGGTCCGTGTTTCATTGGCCCGTCGTCCCGTATGTCGGCTTATTTGCCCCGTGTACGGGACGCGCGGGTATTATCTATCTTCCGTGATGGGGATTTGATGTGGGGGCCCGCGGCACTATCTGGTGCCCTGTTTTGGGCCTGGTTTCCCTATCGTCTGGGTGACGGCTCTTTCCACGTGTCGGTGGTGGTTTTTTATGGCACAACACTGGCCCCCAGGGAAATTGGTGGAGTGATTCCGCTTGTTTCCCTGCATGTTGTGTTGCGGCCCTTGACTTTATATCCGATCCCTGGGCACTTTATTTTACGGGCCGTGGTACTCACTTGGGCCTGTTCTGGGGATGCCGTTCTTTTCCCCTATGGGCCGGCTCCGGACTTGCTATCTGGGGCTTTCTGAACGTAGCCTCTCGCCTTTATGGGCTTTATCCACGGTAAACCCTAGTTTTGAGTTGTATAAGGAGTGGGAGAAGAGTCAATAAACTGCTCCCCTAATTTTTAGCCACGTCGTCCCTTTGAAGAGCTTCTATAGGTTCTGTGCCGGAGCTTCGCTCCTGACGGCAAGGTTCGAGAAACTTTCTCCCTCTCTTTTTTAAGGTCTTTTTTCTTTCTGTCGTCGTCCTTTCATGTTTGATTCCGATGACGCTTCTTCTTCCGATCGGTCCTCGTCGATGTCTGAGGAGGGCGACGTGTTCTCGCTTCATCGTAGTTTTCAATTGTTCTTGGAGGCGCACTGCCCTCGTCCCGTGCCTTTTGACTGGGAGGCGTATCGCCGCGATCACCCCTACCGCTATGTCTGTCGAGGGAGGCGGTCGGCCAGGACGGTGTGTTCGGACTATCCCTGGGCGGCCCATGGTCGTGAGAGCCGGATCGACGCTTCGTCCCTGTCCGAGGCGCGGGCGCGGTGGAGGATTCCATCCGACGTCCATCTCTATGCCCCCGATCCCGGGGAGTATGCATGTTGTCCCCCCTCGGGTATGGTTGCCGTGGGTTATGATGCAATGGATTTTGGGATGAGGTTCCCTCTGCACCCTTCTATTACTTCTCTCCTCAATTTCTGGGGCGTGGCCCCGCACCAGTTGCACCCGACTTCCTGGGCTCAGATTTATGGGGTCCTGACCATATTTGGTCGGGCGGGATTGTTCCGCACTTTTCGGGAAGGCGAACTCCGCCGTTCCTTCGGTTTGCGCTCGTGGTCCCCTAATAATTCAGGGGATTATGCGGTGATCCGGCGAGGTCCCGTGTTGATGACCGGGACGGTGCCCCGCCACCCGGAGAGCTGGGGAAGGTGGTTCTACGTCTCGGGGGCGTGGCGAACTCAGACTCCGTGTGGGGAAATCGAGATTCCCACTCTTTACTCCGTGAAGCCTGAGAGTGAGTGTTGTGACCTGCGCTGTCCTCGTTCGATCTCTACTGATCTAAAAATCACTTTTTCTTTTCAGATACCGGTATCCAGAGACGGGAGGACCAGGCGTGGGACTATCAGGTTGCCGTGGTGATTGCGAACCAGTTCTTGGACTCTAAACGTAGCTTGGAGACTGTCAACCGAGATTCCACTCGGGACCTGGCTCGCCTGTCTTGTCCGCCAAGGCATTTATATCATATTTACCCGGGTAAGTCGGAACCTTCGATATCCTCCTGCTTTGGTTTTGAGAGTGACTTTGTTTTTGTCTTTTTGTCTTTCGTCATCTGTGGCAGCGCCTTTCTCAACTGTTTTTGAGAATCGTCCACCGGAGATGTCGAAGTTTCCGGAGATCATGGATCGCTTCTCCGCCGGGACGTCGCGCAAAACCAGGTACATGACTCGAGCGGAGAAAACCGTAACCGAAAAGGATGGGCCTGAGGTCCTGGGAAGCTCTGACACCCTGGCGATTGACGTCGAGAAATCGTACCCTGCCCCCTCGGACTCCGCGGTGAGTAACTCGGGTACAGGGGTCGGTACCGCGGTGTTTCCGCGTCGGCTTCCGGGCACGCGAGTCCGGCACTGGTCCCGTCAAGTATGACTTTATCCGCGGTAGACCCTTTGTTCAAGAAGCGCAAAGCTGTTGACGCGGTGGAAGTCACGGCTCCTGAACCCCGGGCCCCGGGCATTGATTTTGAGGACCGATCATTCTTTGGGGTGAACCCGAGCGTCCTCGAAAAGTAAGTCTTGGATTTCCAATAATAGTTACTTGAATTCGTCGTTTATCTGAGGGATACCTTTTGACTCGGAGGTTTGTACAAGTTTTCTGGGTTTGAGCCAAAGCTTCCCCACGAGCTTCTCCAATTTATGTCGAGCCAGGGCCCCTCCGTCCCTGTCACCCCGTCCAATGTTTCTGTGGCGAGGGCCATCAACACTCTGGGTCGGTCCTGGACTAAAGATTTGGACGGGATGGTCGGACGCTTTGATCAGACCTTCATGTTAGCTTCCATGTTGTCGAGCCAGACGGCTGTGGTGATTTCCGCAGCGAGCGCGTGGGCGGAGAAATACGCGGCTGAAATGGATTCACTTGCTTCAAAGGTTCGTCATCTCACCGATCAGAACAGAGAACTTGTCGGGGCTCTGACCGCGGCCTCCGGGGACTGGGACCACTGGCGCTCCGAGGCTACCGCTCGTCGAGAGGAGATAGAGCCTAAAGAGGGCGAGGTATCCCGAGCGCACTCTGCTCTTGATAAGGTGAAGGAATCCCACGCAATGCTTCAGGATTGTTTCAACCGCCAGGCTCTGGAGTTGCGCTCCCTCAAGGAGAGAGAGTTGTCATCGGTAAAGGGCCATAAACACCTCCAGGACGAGCTGCTTCGGGCCCGGGACGCGATTTCCGCGCTCGAGAGGGATCTGGATGACCCGACTCGGGATCCTGCCGTCTTTGCGGATCACATTTATGTGAACGCCTTTGTTGATATAATTCGGGCGTCGTCTTTGGCTAAAAAACCTGTCGTGGTCGATTTCACCCTTCAATTCCTCAAGGATTACATGACCGACCGGGTCCTGGATCCTCGGATTGGTCAGCCCTTTCTGGATCTTGAGGAGGATTTCAAAATCTGCATGGATTGGTGGCCGGGTCGTGAGCACCTTACTCGCCCTGCCTCGACGCCCCTTCCTGGTGAGGCCTCAGCTCTCCGGTTTGAAGGTTCTGTGTCTTCCGTGACGGCGGACCTTGTTGCGGAGGGCGCGACCCCGGGTCAGAGAGATGACAACGACGGCTTGGAGCCGTGATTTGGCTTTACCTATGTTGCTGGATTCCTCCTGCTCTTCCGAATCCCTCTTGACTTTTTCCTCATATCTTTAGCTTTGGATTCCTGAAATTTGTCAAAGTAATTTACTCGAGATTTTTCTCGCACTTATGTTAAAGTTCCGTAATTGATTATAAAAATGCTACTCTTCTTTATACTTTAGAAACCTTCCCACAAAAACGGTTGGGTGGTTCCGGGACCCGAAACCCGATTCATTTGAGATTTACTGTCCCGGGCCTCGAAGATTATTCGGGGTGTTTATTTACTTTATCTTTCTTGGCCCCGGGATCGGCCGTTATGTCGTTTGCCGGGATGCTGATTTTAGTGTTCACGGCCCCGGAGTTCTGTCGTCACGACGTCTCTCCGGGATACCGAATTTAATGTTCACGGCCCCAGAGTTCTGTCGTTACTACGTTTCTCCGGGATGCCGATTTTAATGTTCACGGCCCCAGAGTTCTGTCATTACGACGTTTCTCCGGGATGCCGATTTTAATGTTCTAAGTGTTTGATCCGGGACCAGGGTTTACCTCCGGGACCTGGTTTGACTTTTGATAGTTGATATCGACCTAGGGGTTCGTATAGGACGGCGTTACCCCGGGGCGCTGTGTGTATGATTTTTGGTGTCTTTTCGGGATCGGGGTTCTATTCCGGGACCCCGTTTGGACACTGGGTTTTTTTTTATTTAACTTTGGTTCCCTTACCTTCGTGACCCTAGACCTATTGAGGCCATGTGGGTTTATGAATTATGGTTTTGGGGATTTATTTTTTCTACCCTCACTTCCGGTACCCGTTTAAGGGTTTTGAGGACTAGTTGACATTTGGGGTTTTACGATGGCTCTTGAGCTTTTGCCCTGTATCCCGAGATTGCGTTTATTTCAATCTCCGGGATTTGGGGTCTTTTTGGTTTAGGTCACATCGACTTTCGCGACGATGTGTAACCTAATAGGAATTGCTTTGAATTCCCGGGGCCCTCGTGGGGTGCTTTTTTATTTGCTACTCTGTAGCAAATATTTATTACCTTATTTGGACAGTTCTGTCGGGGCTCCTCTTTGCTCTTCTGGCTTGACTACTGGTAGAGTTTCTTCTGGTGGCTTGGCCTTCATGGTATCGGTCTGGGTCCCGCCTGGTTGCTTCACCTCATAAGCTCCGTTCGTCACACAACCTTCGCATCAAAACCGTTTTTCCATCACCCGCTTTATTCACCGCAATTGAGGGAGTCGGGACTCAACCTCTGCTCCTCAAGGAGGTTCGGGTGCGGTGAATCATGCCGGGCCTAGTAGGGAGTCAGAACTCAACCTCCACTCCTCAAGGAGGTCCCGGTGCGGTGATGAAAGTCGGGTCTCGCCGGGAGTCAGAACTCCACCTCCGCTCCTCAAGGAGGTCCCGAAAGGTTTTGCCATTGGGTCATTGGCCCGTCGTTTCTGGACATTCATTTTAACAAAGGCAGTGACAAGTTCTTGCGATAAAGTTTGAGAAATCGAAACAGAGTACCTTGTAGCTCGTCGTCAGAGCTGTTTTGTCTCGACCATGTCCGGGGGCAGGGCCCCGGACCTCATGAAATTCTCGGGTTGGTCTCGTTCAATGGCCCCGGATCCGAGGCTGTCGGGATGGCGCCTCCCATGGAACTCCATCAGTCGTGATTGCAATGTGCTTTGGATTGGGTCTCGCGACCCGTGACTCGGCGAGATCGGGTCTGGTTACTTCTTCACGACACGAGTGCCCGTCGGTTGTGCCGAGTCATGGAACAATCTCGTACGAGTTTGGCGCCGAGAATCTGCAATCATACTTATAACACAATATCTACAAACATAGCGAAACATCAATTGATTTTTCTTATCTGATCCTCCTGGACCGCGCGAACTGCACGTTGGTTTATGAGAGAGGGAGCTCGGGATCCTTTATTCGCGTTGTCGCCCGGAACACTGAGATGCAAAGGTGAGGGTCCCTTGTCATCACCGCTCCCAACCTTTATGACTCTATGGAACAAGTTTGATCGACTGGGTTCGTGACCCGTTTTTGGCAGGTTTGGTAGACGGGACTCGGGACCCGGGACAGGTTGGTTCGAATGGCGGGGCACGGTCCCGGGACCGATTTGATGTGTCTCGATGGCTTTTTATAGTTTCCGTAGGCCCCGTCATGCTCGTGTCTAGATGTGTTTACTGATTTAGTCGCGCGTGGCGAGTTGGTTGTGTTTTTCTTGGACCAGGCGGGTTTTTTGGTGAACTCGTTCCCTGGGGTGATATCCTTCTGCCACCTTTAGGTGGGCATTGAAGGTTTTTATAAGACAAAGAGTATAGCAAACACTTTATTTTTATTTGGCCTGTCCCCTTCCACGGTCTCAAAAAGCACCGGAGAGGACGAGGAAATTGAAACAAACGAAAGCAGGATGGGGTTCACAGCCCCGGAATGCTTTCAGAGAAAAGCTTTTCCCGAAACGCGCAGACGTTCCTCTAGAGTATCTTCCTTACCGGGCCTTGGGGCTGTCTGCCGCTCTGCCCATCGGCATCCCGTCCCATTCCGGCTTGTCCGGGATTCTCTCGGGCTCCGGGATGGAAACCCCGGACCCCGGGTTTCGATAGCATGTCCCGTAACTTCCCGTCCTCGAAAAGTTTCCATAACTGCCTCAGCAACTCTCGGCAACGCCCTGTGGCATGTCCATGCTGGTTATGGAACGCACACCAGAGGTCTTTGTTCAACTTATCGTCGGGGGCCCGCATGGGTTCCGGCCTGACGAGGACGTCTTCTCCGGTGGCGAGTAGTATCTCCATTATGGTCATGGCGTCTTGACCCGTCCGCTCTACCAATTTCACTTCCATGTCTTTGTAGCTCGGGAGCGGGTGGCTCCCCTCGTATGATTTGTAAGGCGCCTTTCTTGGCTCGCTGGGTGGCCTCCGGGGTGAGGGGTCCGGAACTTTTGCTTTTGGCTCCGGGGTGCTGTCGCTCCCCTGCATGAGCCTCTGGAACCAACATTGCGCTCCTGCCTTCACGCGGAAATCCTCGTAACTCCGTGGGTAGCTCAACATCAGGTGTTTGAATAGCTCCGAATTCTTCCGGAGCCCACTCATAGCGGTGTGCAGCTTCATGTCGTCGCCGACTTCTTCCCCGCCGAGCAGGATGTCCCCCACTCTGTCTACGTAGGATTCGTCACTTTCAAGCGACGTCTGTTTGACGCCGATCAACCTTTGGCTCTGCTCGAGTCGGTTGACCTTTGAGGCGAAATGGGCGACGAATCGTTGGACCAGGTCGTCGAAACAATGGATCGACCTGGCGGGTAGCCCGGCGAACCACTTGTGGGCCGTTTCTCCCAAGGTTAGTGGAAGCAGTCGGCATCTCGTGGCATCGCTGGCACCTCGTCCCGACATGTATGTTCGGAACCGGCTGAGGTGGACCTCGGGGTCCGTCTTTCCGTCGTAGAGATTCGCCTGAAAAGGCTGTATTTCGTACTGCATGGCGGCGTGTTCGATCTCCGGGGCTAGCGGCTCCTTGCAGAAATCGGTTCGCACGGGCTTGGCTCGCACCTCGGCGAGCTCCTTCTTTACTTCTAACATTTGCTCGTATAGGTCGCGGAGGCCTGCTCCAGGCCCCGGGATGGGAGCGGCCCGCGCAATAGGCTGAAAATTATGCCTTCTCCCCCGCGCTCGTAGGTCCGGGTCTCCGTCTTCCAGCACCCGGGAATCTGACGAGGCGGACTGACACTCGGCCTCATCATCCCGGTCGAACAGCGACCTCCTCGGGGGGTCTCGCTGGTCTCTGCTGCTCTGACCCCGGCTTAACCGGTCGAAGGCGCTCACTTTGGCCTGCTTGTGACCTGAATGGAAAACGGGAGTAGTTAGGGCGTGCTTACGTTGGGTTAGGCTGGCCACGATCCCATCAATCTTCTCGGGTGTGTCGAGCATGTCGCTGGTGAACGGGATCGGGGTGGCGAGTGGCTCCGGGTCCTGGATCGGGCTGCGGCGTGAGCGCTGATAGCGTCGTTCCGGGCGATGGTGGCGCCTCTGCCGCCGTGCGTCGTTGCCGCTTCGAGCATGCCGGGAGACGGACCGGTGCGACCTTGCATCCTTCCGTCTGGCCTCGGTCTCCGAGGCCGGGTAACATCCTTGCTTGGCTGGCGGGTGGACTTTAGGCTCATCCTCTATGGGCATCTTTCCTCGCTCCAACTTACGTCGGGTGTCGGATCTCGAGGAATCAGATGCGGTGGCTCTGTCTTGCTCCTGACCGGACATCTTTCGTTCTGGCTTTTTTCCTGGGTCTAAAGATTACAACCCCCTCCTTCTAGCGCCAAATGTTTTAGCACGTTTTGGTCGGGTTGAAAGTAACGGGGCTGGGCTGTATTTAGAGGGTTTGGAAACGGTACTAATACATTAAATTTATATGTAGAAAGGGCTGATTACATTAGACTGGAAAACAGGATAAGAGCTTGGAGCTTGGGAGGATAATATCCTTTATTTCTTTAATGGCTTTATTCGCTAATTTGTGCCGCCCTTTAATCGTTTACGGGAGGATGCCTTTTATAGGCGAAGAGCACATGCTCATTCATGCCACGATACCCCAAACACGTCGAAGACCTATGCTAGATACATTAAATGCCGAGGCACGATTCCGAGGTGCGCTTTGCCGAGATACGGTATCCTGATGCAGCGAGCCGCCCCGTTGACGACGCGAAAACTTTGTCGTGGAAGCTAACGCGGCCAAAATAAATTTATAAAGTTCCTAAACTCAACACAAGATAGCAAGTGATAAGTATAGGGTCGATCCCACGAGGAAGCAATTGCAATTTAGTTGATCTCGGCTTTGCCCAAATAGTGTCACAGTAAAAAGGTTTTAAGTTTGGTTGCTGAGTCACAGCGTTTAATCAAACTACCAACTAACAGAAATAATTAAACTAACTACCCCAAACTAACATGCAGAAATAATAAACTAAACACTTTGACCAAACTGTAAACAGAAAAGTAATTAATCAAACTGAAATTAAATAAAGAAAAGTAGGCTTCCGGGCTTTGGCTTCTCTCTGGGTTCTCTGGGCAAACTACCGATCCCTGGCACTTATGGTTTTAACTGATGGTTTGTCAATCGGTTATAGGATGTCTAACAAAGTGAAAGCAGTCCTATTAAGTCACGCCTACAGTCACCCCACCCCAATCCGTCCTTACGGTGTAAAGAAAGGCAAGGTATACTTATGCCTAATCCCCTGAGCCTAGACAATTCGATACCTATGTGGTCGCATGGATCTAGTTTGCCCCAACTCGTATAAATCTCTAGACGAACCCAATTCGGCCAATAGCATGTCCGGAAATCCGAATCATACGACCGCAAAGCTCCAACACGTTCTAGCGCTATGCCCGTAGTACAACTAGATACTATTACTCGGTTTGATCAATCGCCGGTATCTCAAAGTGTAAGGGTTTCCTAACGACCAAATTAGTCTGCCCAAACCTGCAAGAATATGGTTAAACCTCAACTGTGTATCGGGAACAAACCCCAGGCAGTTAACTAAGCCCTATCAACCTCACGGTTCTATCTTAGCCCAGAGTCCCCTTCGATCTGCCTTTGCCCAGTTGCCCTGTATATTTAGCTACTCATATGCAAAAAAATAAAATAAGAAATAAATTGGAAAAGAAAAGAACTTTGCATAACTAAAATTGAAATTGTCTTTAAACTGAAATAACAAAACGAAATCAAAAATATTAAAACATTAAAACGAAGAAAAGATCTCGGCCATGGTGGCTCCGATCTCTTCTCCGCTCTCCGGCGGCCGCTCCTTGCTCTCTCTACTTCGTGGTATCTTGGTGTGTCGAAGGTTTTCAATTTTCGTCCATCCTTCTCTCTTTTATAGGTGCTGATTAGGGTTAAAAATCGCAGCTGCATGGGCCTGCATGGGCCTCCTGGAATTAGGTGCCGCTATTTCCATAAGAAATCCGCTTTCCATATTTATGTTATGCTGCCTTTGACTTTGCCCGATAGCGACTCTCTGCCCGGTACAAAGACTTCAGTTCAGTTCCTTCTCTTCCCAGGTGGTGGTGGTGAGTCTGGTGACTATTCCTCTGACTGCTCGACATCTTCACTTTGCCCATAGTGGTGACTTTGCCTCCTTGGGTCAAACTGCTCAAGTCACTTTGCCTCGAATTCGCGCGTTTGCCCAAAGTGGACCATTCCTTTGCCTTTTCCGCACAATCTCCACCTGCTGACATGAATCCCTGCATACTTTGCCCAAACACTCCATTGTGCCCTCCCAGACACACAAAACGACTCAAACTGACTCAACAACGACTCTAAAATGGCTCAAAGATGAGCAAATAAAATGGCTCATCAAACCGCACACACTTGAAGTACGCTTGTCCTCAAGCGTAGGGTATGATTTACCAGACTCAAGACCAAAGTAAAAAAAGAAATCAAGGTTGGGGGGGAACAAAGTAAACAGAGACTCAAAGGACTAGCATGAATGATATAATACAAGTAAGCATAGCGTATATAGACAAATCAAAATTCGAGTTAAGAGACATAAAAATTCGGTCAAGATTCTGTATCAGGGCTTTAGGTCACTCCCTCGCAAGTGTATCTCTCTTTTTAGTGTATGGGTATAATTTCACTCATTTTCTGCTGTGAATCTACTTTGCCCAAATTTGACAGTTTGCTGATCAAGTTATTCTGACTAAGCGGGGGTCTCATCATAGGGGCTTTTATTGGGTTGTAATGTAGGCTCTTTGGGTGGATTTTGAGGAGTAGGCTCTGTTTGGGCAGAGGGCTATATATTTTGGGTTTAGCCTTTCTCTACCACTTTGCCCCTTTCTTACGGGCCTCAGCACACAACCACTTATTGCTTCTCTTTTTTCATTTTTTTTTCTCGTTTTTTTTTTTTTTTTTTTTTTTTTTTGCTGAATATCAATCTCTCTACCCTCGTATCTTTTCAGGTGCCTATGGGCATAGCACCAGACTGGTATACAATAAAATCAACAGGCTCAAAGGGGCTAGCAAGGGATTAATGTTATTTAAATGGTCAAACTGGAAAGAAATGCCCTAATCATCTAATAACCCAACTAAACAAAACTACTTATCACATAGGCAAAGTCAGGCATCATAAATATCACAGCAGACTCTCAAGGAAGAAAATTCAATTTGATGTATGGCTCAAGTCTCACAGTTTGCCTAGTACAGTTCCATCGTCCCTATTTTCATGCCTTTAACTATAAAGTTTGAGTTGCTGTACAAATATAATGCTCTAAGTTTGCCCACGGGTATTCATACAATCATGCTTGACAACGACCAGACACAGAGGTTTGCCCTTTCCCTTTCCCCCCTCACACACCTAGCTTTGCCCATATCCGTTCATATGACCCATTGGATTTATTTTCTTAACGACGAGTCTGGGGCATTGATCTGTAGTGTGATCTTCCTCCTTACATATTTTACATGCCTTTACCACTTTATTTGACCTCGTTACCATGTTTTCCATAAATTGCTCCATGGTACTACACAGCCTGTCAATTTTGGAGTCTTCCGTTGTGGGCAAAGGCATACTCTGTTTGGGCAGATCACTTTCGTCTTCTCTCGAAGCCTCTGCCAACTCATTGAACAATCTGAATGCGTCATTTGCGCTCTTATTTAACACTGATCCTCCACATGCAACGTTGAGGAGTTTCCTCTCCGTTGGGCAAAGTCCAGTCATGAAGTAATGGATAAGATCATGGTCTGGGATTTGATGTTGTGGGCATTTGACCAATATTTGTTTGAACCTAGCCCAG
Source organism: Euphrasia confusa (assembly GCA_954870475.1). Lineage (NCBI taxonomy): Eukaryota > Viridiplantae > Streptophyta > Magnoliopsida > Lamiales > Orobanchaceae > Euphrasia > Euphrasia confusa. Next base: position 9,234,090 of record OX940957.1, on the reverse strand, counting down.
TAGTCATGGAAGTTTTCATTATTCTCCATCTTTATGTTGTAGATCTTCTTCCTCACCTCCTGAATCTTTGATATTGGGAAATACTTCGCAAGAAACTTATGTTGGAGTTGTGCCCATGTGCTCACCTCTCCTTCAGGCAAATTATAGAGCCACTTTCTTGCTCCTTCAGCCAAAGAGAATGGGAAAGCCAAAAGTCTGATGTATTCTCCCAAAGGGGCTGCTCCTTGGATCGTTCCATAGGCTAGTTCAAAGTCTTGGATATGTCTTTGGGGATCCTCCCACGGCATGTCACTGAAATTGGGCAAAATTTGTAGGAAGTCGTGCTTCATCTCCCAGTTCTGATTGATCGTGGGCAAAGTGATGCCTGAAGGTCTCAGATTCAGGTTCGAAGGGAACATCATGTCCCTTAGTGTCTTGTTCGCCTCTCCCATCGTAGATTTTGAGGTTAGTACGGGGAAAACTCTTCTTGTCTCCTCTGCCCTGGTTCTGGTTTGGGCAGGCTAGTTACTTTGGGCTGCACGTGCTGTTTGCCCTGTTTTCTTCGTTCTGCTCTCCTTTGCCCTGTACGGTCAACCTGGAGCAAAAACAAAAAATAACAAGTCAAATAGCACAGAAAACTAATTGCTGGAATATTGCCTCCCCGGCAACGGCGCCAATTTTGACGACGCGAAAACTTTGTCGTGGAAGCTAACGCGGCCAAAATAAATTTATAAAGTTCCTAAACTCAACACAAGATAGCAAGTGATAAGTATAGGGTCGATCCCACGAGGAAGCAATTGCAATTTAGTTAATCTCGGCTTTGCCCAAATAGTGTCACAGTAAAAAGGTTTTAAGTTTGGTTGCTGAGTCACAGCGTTTAATCAAACTACCAACTAACAGAAATAATTAAACTAACTACCCCAAACTAACATGCAGAAATAATAAACTAAACACTTTGACCAAACTGTAAACAGAAAAGTAATTAATCAAACTGAAATTAAATAAAGAAAAGTAGGCTTCCGGGCTTTGGCTTCTCTCTGGGTTCTCTGGGCAAACTACCGATCCCTGGCACTTATGGTTTTAACTGATGGTTTGTCAATCGGTTATAGGATGTCTAACAAAGTGAAAGCAGTCCTATTAAGTCACGCCTACAGTCACCCCACCCCAATCCGTCCTTACGGTGTAAAGAAAGGCAAGGTATACTTATGCCTAATCCCCTGAGCCTAGACAATTCGATACCTATGTGGTCGCATGGATCTAGTTTACCCAAACTCGTATAAATCTCTAGACGAACCCAATTCGGCCAATAGCATGTCCGGAAATCCGAATCATACGACCGCAAAGCTCCAACATGTTCTAGCGCTATGCCCGTAGTACAACTAGATACTATTACTCGGTTTGATCAATCGCCGGTATCTCAAAGTGTAAGGGTTTCCTAACGACCAAATTAGTCTGCCCAAACCTACAAGAATATGGTTAAACCTCAACTGTGTATCGGGAACGAACCCCAGGCAGTTAACTAAGCCCTATCAACCTCACAGTTCTATCTTAGCCCAGAGTCCCCTTCGATCTGCCTTTGCCCAGTTGCCCTGTATATTTAGCTACTCATATGCAAGAAAATAAAATAAGAAATAAATTGGAAAAGAAAAGAACTTTGCATAACTAAAATTGAAATTGTCTTTAAACTGAAATAACAAAACGAAATCAAAAATATTAAAACATTAAAACGAAGAAAAGATCTCGGCCATGGTGGCTCCGATCTCTTCTCCGCTCTCCGGCGGCCGCTCCTTGCTCTCTCTACTTCGTGGTATCTTGGTGTGTCGAAGGTTTTCAATTTTCGTCCATCCTTCTCTCTTTTATAGGTGCTGATTAGGGTTAAAAATCGCAGCTGCATGGGCCTGCATGGGCCTCCTGGAATTAGGTGCCGCTATTTCCATAAGAAATCCGCTTTCCATATTTAAGTTATGCTGCCTTTGACTTTGCCCGATAGCGACTCTCTGCCCGGTATAAAGACTTCAGTTCAGTTCCTTCTCTTCCCAGGTGGTGGTGGTGAGTCTGGTGACTATTCCTCTGACTGCTCGACATCTTCACTTTGCCCATAGTGGTGACTTTGCCTCCTTGGGTCAAACTGCTCAAGTCACTTTGCCTCGAATTCGCGCGTTTGCCCAAAGTGGACCATTCCTTTGCCTTTTCCGCACAATCTCCACCTGCTGACATGAATCCCTGCATACTTTGCCCAAACACTCCATTGTGCCCTCCCAGACACACAAAACGACTCAAACTGACTCAACAACGACTCTAAAATGGCTCAAAGATGAGCAAATAAAATGGCTCATCACCCGTCGTGGTAGGGGGTCCGTGACGATGGTAGGTTAGTGCCTTGGTTCAGTTCACTCTTTGGATGCTCTGTGGTCGGTCTCCCGCATGGCTTGGTGATCCCAGGCTGATTCCGGGACGGCGGAAGAGTCTGGGTTCTGGTGATCCGGGCTTCGCGAAGGGGTCCCACGGCCATGTGCGCGAATGGGATCCTTATCCCTTCATGCCCTGTGCTGGATTCCAACTGTCTGAAATCGACACGTGTTTCCTCGTGCGTGGATAAAGAAGTCTTTGTTCTGTGCGAGCTGGGGCAGGTCGTATCCGTGGGGTATCGGAGTCCCGTGATCACGCCCCGTTATGGGACACCCGGGAACGTGTGCGGCTGCCCTCCGCCTTCGTGCTCCCTCCGCTGTGTGCTTCAATTACGTGATAGTCTCCCGCGACCGGGGCCTGGAGGAGTTCCGGGGCCCGATGCCTGTTGCTCCCGTGACCATGCATCCCGGGTCGCGGGGCGCCCGAGCTCTGAGTTGGGCCGCGGTCCGTGTTTCATTGGCCCGTTGTCCCGTATGTCGGCTTATTTGCCCCGTGTACGGGACGCGCGGGTATTATCTATCTTCCGTGATGGGGATTTGATGTGGGGGCCCGCGGCACTATCTGGTGCCCTGTTTTGGGCCTGGTTTCCCTATCGTCTGGGTGACGGCTCTTTCCACGTGTCGGTGGTGGTTTTTTATGGCACAACAACATTGTACACCAAATTTCAGTTAAAATATAAAAAATATTCATTATAAAAATAAATAATTATTATTGAACAATAACAAATTATCATTCTTAAAATGAATGCATAAAATATAAATTATCATATACTAAAATATTCATTATATATTAAAATAATCTTTATTGAAAATATACTACAATGATTAATATGTGTACAATACTCCGTACAATGATTACTAGTATCGGTGGTAAAAATTGCCACAATAATGGACTGATTAAAATAAAATTTTAATGGATTTGAATCAAACTCGAATTTAATAAATTTAAATTGAATTGAAGTCACTGTTTATAAGAAAAAGCGTTCGCCCCTAAATTCTCAAAACTGGATTGGGTAATTATCCAGCGTCGGACTTCTATTCAATGTCCTTCAAAATCCATGGTATGTCAATCGCCTCCGCCACTTGATATCAGGTTCAAATTATCCCCATTTTTTTTACTGCAACAATGAATCATTTGTTCGAAGAATATGTGTTTGTGTTGTGATGAAGTTTTGTGATGTTTCTGTATCTACATATATGATGATAATGATGATGATGATAACTGCGCAGTAAGTAACTTTGGGTTAAATTGCATTTTGCCCACTTAACTTATAAAAATTAAAAGCATTTTACTTGCTACTTAACCCCCTTTGAATTTAATTTTGGATCTTTCGTGAATTAGCTCTATTGAACTGTTGTTTTTGGTTCGTGTCCGAGGCTGATTCATTTACGACGAGTCGTAGGGAAAAATACATATTTTCAAACTTCAAGTAACCATGGTGGAATCTTGAGAATGTGGAATACTAAAAATTGAAGAGCTTGCACGCAACGATTTTCAAATAATACATAGAAAAAACTCACACTTATTAACTAAAAAATATAAATATAGATGACTACTAAGACGATGGATGACTTATTTTTACATATGTTACTACTATTTTTTTGGTATTGAGAAAAGTGACTTATAGTTCAGTTGCAACAAAAAACGGTTTATCGAGTCTGGAAGTTGAATGTCCTAATAGAATAGGCAAATATGAAAGTGAAAAGAACGACGAATCCAAGAACTATAGCTGCAACCATTCCGAGCATATCGTGTCTGAACCCAAAGTAACTTCTCAAGAACTCCTCTACTGTCTCTCCACTGTCCATCACGTCTTGAATATCTCCATATTGAGATACTATGAAACCGTACAATGTATAAGCCACGGGTGTTGCCCAGTAGTACCATCTCCACCACACCGGTATCCTCTGTTTCCGACAATTACAGATGTTAGTTTGTGTTTGGAAATTATGCAGTTATGATTCAGATAGTAAAACTAGAATTGCAAAACTACTCTTGGGGTGTATCCTATATAAGTATGTTGGAAGCATTTAAAATTTGAGAAATAGTCTTGTTTGTAAATTGTAAAAAAGGTTGTTAATAGTAAAGTATTTAGATGTTTTTGTTAATAGTAAAGTATATATGCATTTAAAAAGGTTTTTAAACTTACTGGTCGTGGGACTATGAATCCTGAGAATAGGTTCCAGAGTGCATAGAAGAAACTAGAAATGATGGCGGCAACATTGTGATTTGGTGTGACAGCCAGTCATCATGCCGTATAGAACAAAGTAGAGTAGAGAGAAGAACAAGAAATATATGAACCAGAAGAATTTCTTAACGTCCCAATTAAATCCCATCATCGAGTAGACTATGAGACCATAAACAACGGATTGGACAAAGACATAAGGAATTTCAATGAGAAACTGCCAAAAAAAAAAAGGTTGATTAGGTAAATACAAACCAATAACTTCTTATATGTTTATGTTGAATGGGCTTTAGCCACTAACCTGTGAGAATGCATATGGCAAAGCCGAATACATCCCAGCAGCTCTTTCTCTATAAAAGACTGTTCGCTCAATTGCTACAACAGGTTGTACAGTTGAACCATATTGGAATCCTAGAAAGAGGATAGCAGCATACATAGAACCCATGGCGTTCAACAAATCTTGTTGAGTACTCCTGAAATTCATTGCATCTCAAAAAATCAATTTAGAGGTTTTGGTAATTACAGAGAAACAAAACGTGAGGTTTGATTCTACCTTAACTTAGGGGGTTACGGCTATATTTATATGAAATATTATTTTAAACTTGAGGCCTTATTGCAAATGTGACGGTTGAAAACATTAGGGAGATTTTGTAAATATGAAAAAAAAAAATATAGGGAGATTTGGTGATTATACTTTTTCTATATCCTACTTACCATCTTGATCCAAGATCCCAGAACATTGTCCCAAATATAAGGGCTATGAAAGTTGTGAACAGAAATCTTATGGCCGTGTAAGATGGATTACGCCAGTATGACCAGTGTTGTTTCCACAAGCAGGCAATGCATTGGGTGAGGAAAGATTGTGAGTATTTAGTAGGGAAAAACAGGTCTTTCGTTCCCGGAGGAGGGACGCTTAATTCTTTGATTTGGGCTTTGTTACTCCTGCAATTTACACAAGTGATTGTTAGAATAAACAATATTTTATCATAAAAAAACTTTAAAAGGAGAAAAAAGGAGAATCTATGAGGAATTTTAACTAACATGTATAAGTCTGAGTTTTTGTAGTGGTTAGCAAAGTCAACCCCCAAAAGTTGTTCTTGTGCTGTTGCAGTTACTTCCAACATCCACGTAGCTGGATTGTATCCATCTTTAATCTTGGCTACTCCTCCGATTCCTTCAAAGTATTTGATCAAATGGGACGAGTGACGACCCAATGGTCCCACATATATTTCCTGACCTCCCCGTTTCAATAAAAATAACTGCCAAATCATATTTTCTTAGTAAATTACACATGCAAAGTGTCAAAAATATATACAAAGGAGCTCATTACTTATGAGTATGCTTACCTCATCAAATGCATCAAATATGTCGATGCTGGGCTGATGGATGGTGCACACTACAGTCCTTCCCGTATTAACCGTATTTCTTACTGTTCTCATTACAATTGCAGCAGCCCTTGCATCTAGACCTGAAGTTGGCTCATCCATGAATATGATTGAAGGGTTTGCAACTAATTCAACTGCAATCGTAAGCCTTTTCCGCTGCTCGGTCGACAGACCATTGACTCCTGGAAGCCCAACCAGTGCGCCTCTTAAGGACTTGAGCTCTACAAGTTCCATTACCTCTTCAATGAAAATCTGTAAGCCAAAAAGGAACCTAATATTAACTTTGAGTCTCACATTAAGGGAATCGAGTAAATATTACCAAAACATTGATTTTTCTATTAACCTTTCGAGTAGCTGCATCAACACCTTGAGGTAATCTCAACCAAGCCGAGTAAATTAGGGACTCGTGAACGGTAACATTGGGGGAATGGATGTCAGTCTGTTCGCAATATCCAGAAATCCTTGCGAATGTTGCCTGGTTCTTTGGGTAACCTGATATCATGATATTCCCCTCAATATATCCACCTGTTTTTCTTCCGGCTAAAACGTCCATCAACGTTGTTTTGCCTGCTCCACTAACACCCATCAATGCCGTAAGAACTCCTGGCCTGAAAGATCCACTCACGCCCTTCAAGAGCTCCAATTTATCTTGTGCAGCACCTTGTGCTTTCATTTCCTGCATGTCGAATAGTTATCCGGATATTAGTTGATATTCCTTCCAAAAAATATTTTTTCCTCTCGAAAAATAGGATAATGAAAGTAAACACTTACTGCGGGCATATCAACTGAGTATCGAATGTCATCAAATGAAAGAGAGTGTGGTTCAAATGGAAGGATCATTCCTCTTTGCCTAATCTCAGTGGGTTCAATGCCATCTGTTCTCATGGATGAGGATCCAGAGGATATGCTTCTTTGATTACTCACATGGCTATTTTTCGGGGCATCATTTTCAGTTTCTTCCAATAATACAGCTTGAGGTTTATCGAAAGCTGCAGGATATTTTTTACATGATTAATTAATTGCTGAATGAATATGGGATGCATCTTGTGGAACACTCCCTTGTGGGAACTTAATGCTACACGAATTTGAAGTATTTACTTAAAAAGTATTAATTGTTTCAGTTATTATCAACTTGAAAGAGGAAGATAGTCGAAGCACTCACGGTTAAGAAATGTTAGCGATAGTAGGAAGAAGATGTTGAATAACCATATGAATCCAAATGTCGCCCCTACTCCTATCCAATACCAGTATGGTTGTGGGTAAAACCCTCGAGACTGCATCACGAGAACTCCCAGTTTGGTTCCGTTTATCATCTATAAAATGACAATTATTTGATTAGTTTATGTGTTCAGACATGCAGAAACCTTTAAAATGAGACTTTGATGCATAGGCTTACTCTCTGCTCCAACTATTCCCTGTGAATTCGTTAACGAGAATTGCATTTTGAGCATACATCAATGGTGAGGACCAGTAACCCCATAACCACCATTTCTTGACATCAACTGAAAACAAAAATCACGACAACACGTGTCACTGTATGATTTATTTGAACATTTGATCCTGTTGATTTATTATTATTAATATTATTATTTCTTGATTTTACCTCGTGCTAGGACAAAGCCACCTAGTGCGAAAAGGAGTAGTAGTGCGAACAAGCCAAACGTGTTTGCAATGATCATGGTCCTACCGGCTGCGCCAATAAATCTGAACAATGCAGCTGCTGCTTGATTCACGAGTAAAAGCAGGAGGTACTGCTTCAGCAACCTGCAGAAAAAGACTCATGGTCAGTACATACTTCAATAATTGTCACTAGTTTGTAACTGTTTACCTTCCTACGTTAGGATCAAACCCAATGACGTAATAAGTGGTAAACGTCCATATAGCAACTTCGAGAAAGGTAACTGGGATTTTTAGGACCCATGAGGGAATAGCATATGCCCATGGGGGGAAAAAGAACATTTCCCTTTGTTTGTAGAAGACAGGAAGCTTGTAAATTGTCATCGCCAGCTCTGACATCCCATTGAACATGCACAAGACGACGGCGAAAAATAGAGCACCAGTATATATCCCTCCATCTGTTATGCTATCTTTATGCATCTCTGTTCGTAGGAAGATTGTCATCGCAATAAGTGTCATCACTGTGAGCTGAAAGTAGGTATGAAGATTCACAATCAGTAACATCGTTCAGTTAATAATCCATATCTGTAAAAACGATTAAGAAAAAAAGGGCCTATTCCCATATCGATACTTTATATTTTTAATAAACTAACTTGCCTGGAAAAGCTTGAAGAAATAGATGAATGAGTTTCTTTTCATCAGCAAGAGTTCTCTGTCGGAACAGGCTTTCAGGAGTTCCTTCTTACCGAGACCGTACTTTTGTGTAGTCAAAGCGGCTGGATGGTTTTTGGTCTTATCGAATGGAGTCGCCAGCTCATCCCCGAGCTTCCTGCCAACAACAAACGATTGAAATGCCTCCACAAAATCACTTACTGAGACGAATCGGTACGGCTCATTCCTACGTGCCCAATACTGCTCCTGATCTTTTTTTGATGTCACCTGCATGTTCATGTTTAATTACTCTCTACAAAATGGGAGTAATTGTTTTTCTAACAATCTGTATTTGTTTTACTGGGCTTACTTCTTGCAAGAAATCAGCCACTCCTTTTCGTTCTGGGCATTTAAATCCCATGGATTCGAAAAATTCGAGCACGTTTTCTCGAGGTCCCTGGTACACGATATGGCTGTCAGACAGGAGGATTATGTCATCAAAGAGATCGTACGTCTCGGGAGCTGGCTGTAGAAGGGAGATAACAATAGTCCCTTTCATAATGTGGACATGCTGTCGAAGCATATTCACTATTTGGTAAGTCGTCGAACTATCCAGCCCGTTAGATATCTCATCCATAAAAAGCGCCTTTGCTGGTCCAACCATCATTTCTCCTGTGATCATTTTTCCGTGCCAGAAATCAGTATCTGTATAAAAAAAACTTAGCACTATTTGTTTACCTGTTGTGACACGTTTTTTCTGTCCCCCAGAAATGCCCCTCACCATCTCGTCCCCAACCAGAGTGTCTGCACAAACGTCGAGACCTAGAACCTGGAAAAAGAAAGTGAGATGTGATTCCGATAACTCTGTGCTGGTTAGAAGTCATATCGAAGAGTCGAGGTTTATAGTATATTTGTATACCTTAAGAATGTACTCTCTGACCACATTTGCTTCATCTCCTTCTGTGGCTGCTGCCTACATTATTTGAAATTGCAATATTAGTTAGTTCTTACATCATTTCATTTGACTGAGCTTAGATTTAGATATATGTTTGATCAGATAGTTTTTCACAATTGTCATAACATGAGCTTCTTCTGATGCCTTAAAACGTTGTAACACAGGTATCGTTGGTGAATCCCTATTTTGCATATGGCTCGTGTTCACCGATCAAACACGCAATCCAGGTAAGATTCCAAGATATCGAGTATTGATATTCTGAACTACATTTAATATTTAGAAAGAATAACATATGGGAAATGTGATTTGTTAAATACTTGATACAGATAACATAGTCATCACATGCTAATTATATTATTAAAAATTAAAATAATAACAATAATGCAGATCTAGAAAGCACAAAATCTAAATCAAATCTTCAAACGAATATACTAATAGTATTTTTTATCATCATACCCCTATGTAATTATAAATTAAAGCTACAGGTATTAGTTTAAACTATACTCCAGTAAAGACGAATCTACAGTACATAAATGTTTACGCTTTCTTCATTAAAAACTAAGTCACGCAAAAATAAATCATAGAGTACTTACTACTATAAAATAATCATTTAATTACCTATGATGAAGAGACTTTTGTGTTATTGGGCGGTGAAAAAGTCATAAAATAATACTAATTTCATTGACACTATTATTATTATAATTATTATAATTATTACTGTATAATTGTAAGTACATATACCTTCATAAATATATCAAGATCAGAATCTGGTTTGATATTTGCTGCCTTCTCTCTCCTTGACAATTCTGCCAGCATATCTGTAAGGTACAACATCAACATTATAAGTCTTCTCATGAACATGTTACATTATTATATGCATATAGTATTGCTCGCACGAACGAACCGTAACGCGAGCCGACCCCTTGACACCTCGCGGAAAACGACAGCGTTTCCCTCACAGTCATTTCTCCGATATGTAAATCGTTTTGACTTATGTAAGCTGCGGTTCTCTGTGGTACAAACTCATCCATTCCGTGCCCGTTGTAAGTCACTCTTCCTGATGTCTGAACCGCAAATTAATTCATTTAGTAAAAAGTAATTAACCCATTCATGAGGGGTCAAAATAGAAATTATTTTCTGTTTTACTTTCAGAGTCGGGTCAAGCTTTCCGGCCAAAGCGAGCAAAAGAGTCGATTTCCCGGAACTTGGAGGACCTAAAAGCAAAGTCATCCGGCATGGCTTGATGATTCCACTCACATCTTTCAGTATGGTAAAGGGCTTTTTTCTGCTTGGGAGTATGTACAGAGAATTCAAAATCCCCTGTGATAAATAAAAACAATACAAACCAGTCACAAAAATATATCTTTCAAATATTGCAAAACGACCCCTGAACTTCATAAAAATTAATTTCACCTCTATCATGTTGATGTTGAAGTTGACAAAAGTAGGCAGAGCTCTGCTAGCACCAAAAGCCTCGGCTTCGACGTTGAGATGCTCGAACTTCACCTCGATCGTCGGAATATCTATGCCGACCCTATCCATTCTGTTCCTTAGTTTTTGCAAGAACTTTTGATTATCGTCTTCGACTGTGTTGACCAAACGGTTGACCAAGCTCCTCTTGTCGAGGAGGCCGAGATCTTGAACGTCAATCTCGTTGGCCCCTCTCGATCCGAACAAAATCCCTTTTCGGAGACGGTCGAACGTCGGAAGCTTTTCGAGGGCAGCCCACTTCAAGGCCTCCTCGTCGTTCTCTTCCCGAGAGGACCTCGAGAAGACTTCGAGGCCCGTGTTTCGCCATAGGTTTGAGCTGCCGGCTCGAAAGCTTTCGCCTAAGCTTCCACCACTAGCTTTGTGATTATCGCCTCCATCCATTGTATGATGAAAATAATATATATTTGATTTTTGTTTTGTGTTTTTTTTTGGAATTATAAGTTTGGTTTTGTTTTTATAGACATGTGAGTGAGGGAGTGATTAAGCCAAGGGTGATTATCTTTATTTTTTATTTTATTTTTTTTTAAACTAAAAGGTTTTGTGTGATTTCGTGGAAAGTCAATGCTTATGGTATGGTATTCTAGAAACCGTTTCATTTACTTACTACATTTCTCTATTTTTCATATATACCTTCACCTTTTTTTTTCTTTCAAGAAACGTGTTTAAAATACATATATATTTACTTTATTATTTATATTGACAGCTAATTTTATTTTATTTTCCACTTTAAACGTATAATTTTACTTATTAATTTAGAAAGAGAGGGAGAAATATAATATTTAAATAAATATTAGTATAATTATTCAACTCTACTAGAAATACTGTATAATTATATTAAAAAAAATAATAAGTGGACACAATTCGTATGCGATGACTTGCATAATAACCATATTATATATCACAGTGTACATCATGCATGTTCTCGTAGCTTTACATTAATTTTATTAAATAAATAAATATAAGTATACATGTAATGAATATTATAATTATTCAATTCAATTGAAAATATACTTTTACAAAATAATCAAACTTCAACTAAAAAAAACGGAATATTAGAAAATTAAGGACTATTACTTTTCAATTTTTTTACTTAAAAAATAAGGATTTATATTTTTATATTTTTTATAGAATTAGATATGAATATAATTGTAATTATAATAAAAACTTTTATTCAAATATAATAGTGTGAATACGCTACAATTACGGATTTAAAGGGACTTTGGGAAAGCCGATATTCTTGCATGAAATAAATAAATAAATTAAACAAAACAAGACCCGACTCCATAACATGGGCCCCACCGACTCTATTAACTATAGCACAGTACAGTACACATATTTATTGTCAAAGTAGAAAGACAGTACAAAAAAAAGTTTTGGTCAGTAATTGTGAGAAGAAAAATATGAGAAGATAACGGTAGCTGTCCAGTACAGATACAATCCGTGGATGCGACTAAAATATTTACCGATTCAATGGAGCATGCTCAATAAAAAATTAAATTAATCTAAATTAAATGACTCGATGTTAGTATTAAAATAAAATGTCATTATTTGCATTTTTATTTTCTCTAACTACACACCACTTCACTTATATTTATATATAAGTCAGATACTACTATAACCTTCATAGGATTTATTATTTAAATCTCTTAATACACCTAAAATATAAAGGGAAAAATAGCGATAAGGCCATTTTTCAACATTTTTTCAGCAATAAGGCTTTCGAGAAATTACGCGTGTCAATTAGGCCGCATAAAATGTTTAAAGACATTGTTACCCTTTCATATATACAAATTTGAAACAAACGGGTTCTCATTTCTCTCTCGCGCACGAAACCACTGCTCTCTCTCTCTCTCTCCCTCTCGCTAAAACACAGTAAAGAACGAAAACCTCTCTCACTTTCGATCTCATCTCAACTGTTCGATTCTCATCTCAACTGTTCTATTTTCATCTCCTCTGTGGCTCCGTCGAGAAGAAAACCGCCGCGAAAAAAATCCACCGTGCCGACTCCAACCACCAGTTCTGTGGCTGCTTCCGAAAACACTGAACGGAGGGAGGCTTGTTCAGTACACTCCGTTGAGTGAAGAGCAGGCGAGCCCCAGCCCTCAGCCTGCCGCCGGCGAAAAGAAGAAGAGGAAGTAAGTATTTCGAACCCTAATTCGATTTTCACTTTCAATCTGTTAATTTCCATTGATTGTGTGTTTTTTTATGTGTTTTTCGGTGTGATCGTGTGTTGATCAACTTGATTGTGTGTGTTGGTGTATGTTCAGTGTTAAAATGTTCTGTTCAGTGTTAAAATGTCCTGTTCAGTGTTGTACATGCCATTTAAGTGCCTCTGCATGTCACCCAGTGTCATTGCATGGCCACTCAGTGTTGATTGTGTGTGTTGGTGTATGTTCAGTGTTAAAATGTTTTGTTCAGTGTTTTTATGTTCTGTTCAGTGTTGTATATGCCTGTTCAGTGTCTCTGCATGCCACCCAGTGCCATCGCATGGCCACTCAGTGTTGATTGTGTGTGTTGGTGGCTGTTCAGTGTTAATATGTTATGTTCAGTGTTAAAATATCCTGTTCAGTGTTGTACATGCCATTTAAGTGCCTCTGCATGCCACTCAGTGTCATTGCATGGCCACTCAGTTTTTGATTGTGTGTGTTGGTGTATGTTCAGTGTTAAAATGTTCTGTTCAGTGTTGTGTATGTCTGTTCACATAAAATGGGGGAGGCAGATAATAACTGAAGGTACCGATATACCGATCCGATCGATATACCGTGTGTGCGGAAGCGTGTAAAGCGATAGATTTACCATGCCATGATCTTAGTGCACACTTAATGTGTATAAGAACACATATAAACATATATATATACACATCCAATATATATATATAAGGTTCAGCGATTACTTACTTTTGGTGATCGTTGACTTTGGTTAATGTCGTTGAGGTGGTGTTGAGTCGATTGAACCACCTCAAATGGATCAGCCTCTTGAAGCTCTCCTTGTGAATGACCTCGTCACTCCTTTAGATCGTCCGGATGTGGAAACCGCACAATTGGCCCGGCCTCTACGTGTTGCACACGAACCCGGATAATGAACACCTTGCTTGCTTGAGAATGAATCTCCAAGATCATCTCTTTTCTCTCTATTTGAGTGAAATTTCGTGGTTGATCCAATTGTATGATGAAAATCTGATTTTCATCCATATAAGTGCATCATTATGCATACCATTACACCCCTTTGTAACCTACAACATAATGGGGATCATAATGCACCATAATCATGCAAAGGGGTTACAAAGGAGGTGAAAGGTCATGCCACATACACATGCCACTATGCATTGTATGTGGTCCCACTTGCTTGTGTGGCATGCCATGTCACACTATGTGACATGCATCCATGCAAGCCATGCATCCCATGCATGTTAATTAATTCCACGTAAATATTGATTCTAAATCAATATATTTATCAAGCATTGTACATCATCTTTGAGTCCGTGTGTGACCCTGTAGGTATGATTTATTGATCAATATTATATTGTTCCCAACAATATAATATTATCAAATAATCATTTAACATCCATAGACGACCTTATGACTTCATCGATTGCACACGTAGGATCGAAGGACATATCCCAACAATCTCCCACTTGGCCTTCAGAGCCAGTGTGCTGCCAACTTCCTGTTGTCACTTTATGTCTAAGTTTGAACTTGAGGCAAGACTCGAGTCATCCTCAATCGGTTCAAACCTTTCTTGGACTTTGAGACAGACTGTAAAACCAGATTTATCACTATGATACGAATCTGGACGTGGCCACGTATTTTCCACAGTCTCGACTCTCCAAGTGGCCGGTAAGACATGTATCCCATTATAAAAAATGGAGGACAATCCCATCTTGTCAATCCAAGCTCTCCCACTTACTTCCTGATATACCCAATAACAAGTTTTATAACCTCCTTTTACGAAAGGCGTTTACTTGTATCAAAGTACACCATTTCACAATGGAATCACTCTGGACTACTCAGGTCAGAGGAAATTGCTCGACAGTCAATGAAATAGTATTATGACTCGAAATCTTAAATATTATTCCAGTCGGGTCTGTTCGATCATTAGCTCCCAGCTAATATCTATGTAATTGTACTTGATGTCCCACATCACTAGCCCATGAAGCGGCGCTATAGTACACATTACAAACTAGTTCATTGTATTATCGGTTTGTCCGTACTCGATTATACGAACCAGGAACAACTATATGATTTAAGTATATCAGTTCAACCATTGGGACTTCATTATGCGGTAAGTCGACCTCATAACCCAATTGATATCACTTAATCACATGGACAATTCATATAAATTAAACCATATTTATATGAAGAAACATGTATTATACATATGAGTGAATGTTTACCAAATCTCCAAAAGTATCTAATACAGTAATAGAAATCACAACCCATCTCTAAGATGTTTGATCTCTATTGCAGTTGTGAAAGCCTCAAGCTTAAACTGCTGGAGAGGTTTAGAAAACGGGTTTGCAACCTTACCAAAAGTTGCAACTTTATTATCTCGATGTCTCCACAAAACTATCTCCCAGATAATGTGGAACTTCCTGAGCACCAGTTTTAGACTTGTGGTGCTTCCTATCTCATTGGCTTGCGCGATAACTCTACTATAAATAGAGAATTATCGGATGGGCTAAGCTAGTTACGCCACCTAGTTCATTCAAGAACTTTCAAATCTTAACTGACAACATTACTGCATCCAATGCAATACTGTGCTCAGCTTCTGTAGTTTAATCAGCTATATTGCATTGCATGGAACTATTCCAGCAAATTTCACCTCTAACCAGACAAAAGATATAACCAGATTAAAATCGGAAATTATCTTAGTCTGTTTTGAAGTTAGCAGTCAAACTGCTTGTTAATATCAACTCTTTTTGTCTTCCAAAGACAACAAAATATTCTTTAGTCCATCTAAGGTACATAAGAATACTCTTGGCCGCAGTCTAATGCGTCTCACCTGGGTTTTCTTGAAACCGAATCGTCATGCTCAAAGCATACAATACGTCCAGTCGTGTACATATCATGGCGTACATTATAGACCCTATTGCCGAAGCATAAGGAATGTTTTCCATCCTCTTTTGCTCATCAAGTCCCGTAGGGCCTTGCATCTTGCTAAGAGATGTGCCATGACTCATTGGAATGAGACCCTTTTTGGCGTCTTTCATTCTGAACTTATCAAGTACCTTATCAATATAGGTCACTTGACTAAGTCCAAACATCATTTTCGATCTGTTCCGACAGATCTTGATGCCCAATATGTACTGTGCTTCTCCAAGATCCTTCATTGAAAAACAATTTCCAAGCCATTCTTTAATAGAATTAAGCATAGAAACATTGTTTCCAATAAGGAGTATGTCATCGACATACAACACAATTAATACAACGTAACTCCCACTGACATTCTTGTAAACACAAGAGTCTTCCATGTTCTTTTGAAATCCAAACTCTTGTATGGATTCATCGAACCGAAGATTCCAGCTCCGAGATGCTTGCTTTAATCCATAGATGGATCTATTAAGCTTGCATACTCTCTCAGCCTGATTAGGATCGATAAAACCCTCTGGTTGTGTCATAAACACATCCTCTTCTAAAATCTTATTCAAGAAGGCGGTTTTAACATCTATTTTCCATATCTCATAATCATAATGAGCTACAATGGCTAAGAGAATCCGAATGGATTTAATCATAGCAACTGGTGAAAAGGTTTCATCATAATCCACCCCGTGAATTTGTTTATATCCTTTTGCCACCAACCTTGCTTTGAAAACACTATGTTTTCCATTCATGTCTGTTTTTATTTTGTAAATCCATTTGCATCTAATGGGCCTAGCCCATTTAGGCAAATCGACCAAGTTCCAAACTTGAGTTTCAGACATTGATTCCATTTTCGGATTTCATGGCACCCTGCCATTTCTCGGAATTTGGACTCGTCACAGCTTGGATATAGGTCGAAGGTTCATTGCTTTCTAAAAGCATGACTTCATAGTTCTCGTTTGTCAGAATACCTAAGTATCTGTCAGGTTGAGTTCTAATCCTTCCGGACCTTCGAGGGTTAGGTGTGTTTTCCAAAACCACTGGAGCACTCTCGACTTGTTCTTGAGTGTCCATATCAGTTTGATCTTCTTGAACCTCGTTCAATTCAACTGAGCTCCCACTTACTTTCTTGGAAAGATATTCCTTTTCAAGAAATACACCATCTCGAGCAACAAAGACTTTGTTCTCAGATTGGTTGTAAAAGTGGTACCCTCGTGTTTCTTTTGGATAACCAACAAAGAAACATTTATCCGATTTGGGTTCAAGCTTTGTTGAGATATTTCTCTTCACATAAGCTTCACATCCCCAAACCTAGATATAAGACAAGTTAGGGACCTTCCCTTTCCATACTTCGTATGGTGTCTTATCAACAGCTTTTGACGGTGTCCTATTCAGTGTATAAGTTGAAGTCTAGAATTATGTGTTCCCAAAAGAGACCATGTAGTTCATTTAGACCTCTCATCGAATGGTCGAACTATATCTAATATAGTTTGTTTTCTCGAAACATAACCTTCATGTGCTTGTGAACTGATAGGTTCCACATACATCAGTATGGATCATCCCTAATAAATCACTTACATGTTCTCCTTTCTCCAAGAAAGATGACATTGTTATCTTGTCCATCACACATCATCCACATGTATTAAATGACTCCAAGTCAAATGAATCTAGAATGCATTCTAAAAGAAGATTCGTTACATATTTAGATGTTGATTTGACCTAATCAACAATGTTATAGTTATGTCTCATTGAGACTTATTCGATTCGGCCTTTAGTGTTAATGTTATATATGATTTGTCAAGTTTAAAGTATACACAAACAATATAATAATCGTACCAAAACAAAAAATAATTCACAATTAAAATAGTTACCAAACTATTTAATAGTGAAAAACTAATCCATCAGTATCCAATACTGAACCAATATTCATTGTTTATTGAAGGTACGAAATTACATAGTTATAATACTAAAACAAGGCCCTAAGGCAAAACAACATCATATGATCATACGGCTAATGCAGCGACCTTCGCTCCATTTCTTGCCCGTAGAACGACATCTCTACTCACCAAACTTATACTTCTATGTAGTTCCTCCACATACAAATGTGAGAACTACGTTTGGCATCCAATACCCAAGAAGTAGAATTTGTGAAGTTTAATGTCTATAACATTAATACCTGAAGATGAAGCAACCCCGCTCTTCACATCTTCTTTGAACTTTGGGCAAGTTCAATTATTCTCAATAATTGACTCTTATTCGAATTTCCCATTCAAAATTATCTCAATGTCAAAACGTGATAAATCGTAAGTGAAAAATCGAAGTTTTCTAACCAGCGATATTATCATGCAATTGAAGCCCTATCTCTCATAAAATATGAGGGAGCCAACCAGACAATTGATTCACGCCATCCAATGGCTCGAAAGTCTCTAATTTGTGTCATTGATGAACTTAAGTGTTTTGGATTAAATCACTCCCCGAGGTGTAAATAATCATAACCTTATAATCCATCAAATGAAAGACAAATTAGGCATTTGTTTTGAAATTGAATAAAATATGAACTTTTATAAGTTTGCAAGTAGTGTCCAACACTTTTGCAGTAGACGCATTGAGATTCCCTAGGAACCCTAGTAGCCTTCTTGCTCATGCTCTTTTGAATACCCTATCCTATATCATAAGAATTTCCCTCTTAGGGTCCTTCTCTAT
Organism: Euphrasia confusa; assembly: GCA_954870475.1. Lineage (NCBI taxonomy): Eukaryota > Viridiplantae > Streptophyta > Magnoliopsida > Lamiales > Orobanchaceae > Euphrasia > Euphrasia confusa. The sequence continues at coordinate 9,215,637 of OX940957.1, read as the reverse complement.
CGCCGGCTCAGCAGCCTTGAGCATCCCGTGGAGCTCACGAAGCGATTTCTTCAAACCATTCATATGGAAAATTTAGCCTAAAAGCATTATAACCATCATGAGATTGAAGTATGAAATCGGTTGCCAAATAATCATCATAGGAAAAATCTAGGCGGTCACTTGAAACAAATAATCCAATCATTTGTTGCACATGTGATCCCATAGATTTCCATTTTTCCAGCCTAGCTGAAGCGATGACCCTGGTCACACCGAACCGCTCAATCATTGCATATTCTCAGAACATGATATTGAGTTGTTCAATGATATCTTAGGATGTGGTTATCTAACACATTTTCCTTGTCTTCGTATTTGAGGACCATCCTCAAATTACGTTGTCAATCAAGAAAATTTATGTTGTTCAATTTTTTACAATCAAGAATTGAACCAAACTTGAATTGAGTTGATATTTGACATGATAAACTACAAAAGAAAGATAACTAAAGTATGTAAACATCCACAAAGCGGTAAACAAATAAGGTTGTCTAACAATTGTACTTATTTATTTCATTTTGTTCAATTGATATCCAATATCATTGTCCCTTAGAACAAAACGATTCCGAGATCCTCATCTTGCAAATCATTAAGTCGACTGAGTCCGCACTTAAGTATTTCAAGATAGGTAGACATACCCATGTCAATGATATCTAATATCACTCTCGGTCGATGAGAGTCCCATTCTCATCTCATGTCTCGATAGCCACGCCTGCAGTGGATCTATCGATGAGAAAACCAAAGTCACGTGTAAAGGTCTAACCCTTACTCCCACTTATCCCAAGATAACAAGTAGTACCCCGCTGAGGCGGACCTACCAACTTATGATCGAGGACTTCATGAGTGTGATGTTTTTGGACAAGACATTATACTCATTATTTTGGGAACTTGCATGCATAGGTGTTTATATGTAAGTTGAACATTTATAACATAAAACATCCTATAACTAGCAAAGCAAATAAATACGTAATCGAAAGGCCCCTAGAACCTCACAACTCTCAAACGAAAAGAATAAAAGCAACAAAATAGGCCTTGAACATCTTCTGGACTGGTCCTCGCCCTCCGTTTTAGTTCCGTGCCCTCCGATTTTGGTCAAATCTATTCCGTACCCATAAAACCACGAACAACGCCCGCCGTTTCACAACCAGCGGTCGCTGAACACCACCGGCGGTCGCCGTTTCCAAAACGGCGCCCGCCGAAAGGTCCGGGAACAATCTGCCAAGAAAAAGGGCTTTCGGCGGTCGCCGTTTCCAAAACGGCGCCCGCCGAAACAAAACAGCGCCCGCTGGAGCTACAACGGCGCCCGCCGTTTGGCTCCAGCAGCCCGGTTTTGTCCGTTTTGCTTCGTTTTGCTTCGTTTTGCTTCGTTTCTTCTCGTTTTCGCCAGAGAGCCGAGATCCTCCATCGAACCATGGACTAAGTCCATCGCTTACAAGTAGTACAATGCAAATATAATAGAAAAACCTATCTATTACAATTGATTCCAAGGGACGCAGCCCTCAAAAGACTATGGCCAATCGAAACGTAAAAAACGACGAATTCATTCACCCGACCACTAACGGTGGCCGGCCTTACATCTAATCACATAATCACAATTAAACAATTAATCCAATTATGTTGATTAAACTTCTTGTGTCCAACACAAAAGTGTGCACGAGCCCTAGGCTCTGATACCAATTGAAGGTACCGATATACCGATCCGATCGATATACCGTGTGTGCGGAAGCGTGTAAAGCGATAGATTTACCATGCCATGATCTTAGTGCACACTTAATGTGTATAAGAACACATATAAACATATATATATACACATCCAATATATATATATAAGGTTCAGCGATTACTTACTTTTGGTGATCGTTGACTTTGGTTAATGTCGTTGAGGTGGTGTTGAGTCGATTGAACCACCTCAAATGGATCAGCCTCTTGAAGCTCTCCTTGTGAATGACCTCGTCACTCCTTTAGATCGTCCGGATGTGGAAACCGCACAATTGGCCCGGCCTCTACGTGTTGCACACGAACCCGGATAATGAACACCTTGCTTGCTTGAGAATGAATCTCCAAGATCATCTCTTTTCTCTCTATTTGAGTGAAATTTCGTGGTTGATCCTATTGTATGATGAAAATCTGATTTTCATCCATATAAGTGCATCATTATGCATACCATTACACCCCTTTGTAACCTACAACATAATGGGCATCATAATGCACCATAATCATGCAAAGGGGTTACAAATGAGGTGAAAGGTCATGCCACATACACATGCCACTATGCATTGTATGTGGTCCCACTTGCTTATGTGGCATGCCATGTCACACTATGTGACATGCATCCATGCAAGCCATGCATCCCATGCATGTTAATTAATTCCACGTAAATATTGATTCTAAATCAATATATTTATCAAGCATTGTACATCATCTTTGAGTCCGTGTGTGACCCTGTAGGTATGATTTATTGATCAATATTATATTGTTCCCAACAATATAATATTATCAAATAATCATTTAACATCCATAGACGACCTTATGACTTCATCGATTGCACACGTAGGATCGAAGGACATATCCCAACAATAACTACTTTTATTTAAGTTATATAAAATGGGATTCTAAAATCACTCAGGTTGTGGAGTTTCATTATTTTCTGTACACATAAAAATGTCTAATTCCTATAAGATTACTTACCGACTATTTATTTATTTTCCTTACAGGCGGCTGGTAGAGCGAAGGTGAGTAGCTTCTTACAAACGTTTACACATTCTGCTGGTCTATTTGCCTTTTCCTGTAACTGATTTCCCCTGTCAAAAATTTTGTTGCAGAAATATGCAATGGAACAAGTCTGTGGGAACAGATGCTGGAATGCCACATCATATCCATATCTCAAACCCCTTCACCAAATGGATTGAGTCCATCGAGAATTGGCTTTTCAAATGCGTCTTCCTCAAGCAGAACAAGATATTCGAGCGATACAAGATCAGATTCAAGCCTCCCTCGCTCAAGGACCTGGGCCCGCCGATATACATGATATGCGGGGCCTGGCTGGACCGAAGATGTTTGCTGACCTCCAGGAGGCTATGAGCAGTACAACTCACAGCAAGGATGACTCTAATATATTTTGCAGGGGAATTAATTTAAGGAGATAAATTAAAATAAAGAATCACATATGGAGTACTACATAGTTAGAGAACTATAGAAGAAACATATACATGGTGGGGGTATTTATTTGTACATGACAGATTCAATAAAAAAAAAAGTTTTTTTTTTTAAATGGGATGTTATGGAGAATGTGGAGTAGCTTTTTGTGTAAAGCTATACAAATTATTTTATATCAGATTTTTATGTTTTTTATTCGATTTCGAGTTTTCAGATTATTTGATTTTCAATTACTGCACGCAGAATCGCAAAATAACCGAGTCGAGTCCAACTACTGGACATCATGTTGAATGCTATATTGCTCGAGTTTGGTTCGAGATCATATATACCTAACATTCATATTCAAATCGAAAGTATATAGTCAAATTTTGCTTACATTTACACCCATAACTTGTTTGAAAGAAGATACAGTATAATAATTACACACAAAATTCAGCAACAAAAAGTTGTGCCAGAAGAATCAGTAGCAGGTGAGTACTTCATCGATAGGATGAATCAAGAATCGGCCACAGTCCATCAACGCCTTCTCCATAGCTCCAACAATGGCACACTATTTAAACGTAGGATAGGGATACTTATCGGAGTCTGGAAAAAGTTTGTCCACTGCCGCTATGAATCTTTTTTTGTCAGCCTCGACACGCATGGAATAAATCCAGAAACATCCACCGCGTTTCCCTTCACGTAGATCCTTCGAGGGTCGCAGCCATGAATCTCTACAAGAAACACTGACACTGAACGCATAAATAAAACAATGACTGCATAAAATGAACACAAAAACACAACACTGAATTGTTTTGTTGTTTTTGACATGTTTCTGTGATCAGTGACACTGAGTGGGGTGAAAAGACACTGACTGTCAGTGACATATACTGGTTGGCTCATAAACACCCTGACTGTCATTTATTAAAAAAAAAAACACAGAATTTTAACATTATGTGATTTTGCTTTTGCTCAGTTTATGCTCTTATAGTGTTTTTAATTGTTCTTGTGTTGTAATTTTTGCATTTGGTTGTTTTTTAATGTTGCAATTCAAGAAGTTTTCAACTGCTGACACTGAGTGGGCAAGATTAACACTGATGACAATGAAATACAGAATAAACACTGCTAACACTGAGTAGACAATATTAACACTGAGTAGATGACAATTACATAGAAATATGAACAAAAAACATTTTTTTTTTTACAGAAAATAAACCCAAAACACAATCATAATCATGTTCATACATTTACAGAGAAAAAAAAAAATACTTCTTGTTTTTTTCAACCAGAACTAAACAAACAACCCACAGGCCAAGAAGCGCACTACTTTTCCTTCATGGTCAGGATGGTTCGTATCACGTGAGCCTTGAATAATTGGAACTCTTCCGTCCGGAATGGACTCTTTCTTCAGAATTTTCTCCATGTAGTAGCATACGTACAAAGCACATTCATTCCTGGACACACACATAGGCGCAGAGGAGTTAAAGGGAAAAAAAAAAAAAAAACTTTGACACTGAATGCATAAATACAACACTGAGTGCATAAAATGAAACACAGAAACACTGAATGTGTTAATTATGCACTGAACTACTTACAGAGTTGGGGCTTGCTGTGGGAGAGGCTTCACGGCCTCGATTTCATGTATCGGGAAACCAGACTTCCCCGCTTTCTCAAGCCTTTGGTCCACGTTGGTTTCTAACTTTTCCTTCTGAAACGTACGAAACAAACAGTTTATCAGTTATCATTAAAAAGGGAACATTTTTAAATATCGACTAAAAAACAGTACACGTACCAATTCCGCTGCATTCGCCATGTAATGGTCCTTCGATTTCGACCCCCTGGGTTGAATCGAGTTGTAGAATCGCCATTTCCGTTGGACGAAGTCGCAGACGAGCAGCGTCCAATGGTTTGGAGCTGTATTCTTTCTCAACCCAGGTGACACCATCGGGACATTATAATCCCTTCTCGCACGCATGGAATCATTTCTGTGATTTTTTCATACAATTTCTCGTGGTCAAGAGTTCCCAAGACAATGGAGGTCTGCGAGAAAAAATAAATAAAAAAAAAAAAGAGTATAAGACAATGAACATGACATGAAAGACACTGACTAACACATAAAAACACTAACTGAACATGATAAGCACTGATCAACCATCATTAACACTGAACAGCCCTAACAGCACTGATTAACCATCATTAACACAAATACACTGAGCATATACACACTGAGTAGCACATTAAAACACTGAACAACACACACAAACACTGAATCAACCATCAATAACACTAAACAGCACATACAAACACTGAGTAGCACATTAAAATACTGAACAGCAGATATAAACACTGATCAACCATCAATAACACTGAACAGCACATACAAACACTGACAACCCCTAACACACTGTATAACCACTAAAAACACTGAGTAGCACTGAATGCAACGAAAAAACACTAACATGTATATTAAAATCCACACACAGTGCGTGCATGCTGAATCACGCATTTAAGCACTGATTGGGTATGTGGATTCGAAATCACGTACCTGGATTCGAAATCGCTGGCAAGGAAGGCGGCGGCGTATCTGACATTTGAACTGTGCCAGAAACGGCGGCGGCGGCGATGAAATCGATCGATCGATCGTTGCCGATGGAGACGGACTGCATGAAATCGATTCTCCTTAGCGGCGGAGAATTCAAGGTGCTCACCGGTGGCGACCTTCCCCCTCTCCTTAGCTTGAACGCGGCGGCGACGACGATGAATTCCCTCGGCTCGGAATTGAATTTCAGTATTGAAATCCCCTCGGTTGGAGTAGAGAGAGAGAGAGAGAGAGAGAGAGAGAGAGAGAGAGAGAGAGAGAGAGAGAGAGAGATGCGCACAGAATTGAATGCGTGATTTTACTCCCGGTTCGATTGTGAAAACAGGTGGAAGGGTATTTTCGTCCTTCCAGGTATATTATTTTGGCCGAATTGACACAAAATGGCCTAATTGACACGAAAATTGAAGATCGGCCTTATTGCCGAAAAAATGTTGAAAAATGGCCTTATTGCCATTTTTCCCAAATATAAAATAAGGAGAATAACTTAATTCTTACAATACATCTTTATTTGAACATATTAATATTTTTTAACTAATTTTATTATTTTATTATAAATCAATTGTACTTATTATACTTTTACTTTATATTATTTCACACACCAATTTTTTTTTTAAATTATATGAAAACTTCCATTTGACAAACATTGTCGGAACCAAAGAGTAATTTGTTTAGCTGCTCGAAGTCTCAAATAAATACCGAAAAATGGAGTAGTAGTATTATTGTATTAAAAATAAAAGTTGTTTTAAAAGCTTGTTGTTATTTTTACTATTATACTGTATTATATATATGTATAGTACATTTAAAAATAAAGAAAATATCACGTGGGTTGACGAAAATGAATTCAGAAAATGTTTGGTCTTCCTTTTCTACTCAGGACAACTTTAATTACCAATAGAGGCAATAATGCACTCAATTTCTCTTTCGTCCTTCACTTTGATGTACTATATTCCATTGTTCAAAAGTCTTTGTTGTTACTAGTATATCATATTTAGTCAATTCAAACTTCAATCATTTTTGATTTTATTTGATTTTCTGTTAAAGGTTGTCACTTGTTGATGAATCAAACTCGAACACAATCGGAATCCATTGTCAAAATTATAACTACTAATCTTAATCATTAATCGATAACTCAGTTGAAATCTTTCGAAAAACTCACAACAAGCGAACTTTGATGAATAGAAAACAACATTTTGCCTTTTGCGATCTTTGATCACCTTGTTTTATGCGAGAGGAGCCTGACATAAATGATCTATTCATTCAACTTCACTTCACGGCCAAATGTTACGTAATATTTTTCCCAACCTCTCTTAATTAAGGAAACTAAACTATAACCCTGATCTCCATCTAAAGTGCATAATTTTGAACCTAATTAAATCGTTCATCACTCTCGAATATATATAAGTTGACGAAGAAGAAGATAAACAAAAAATACGAACACAAAAATTTAGTGAAAATTCAAAACTGAGAGAAAACCACGAGAAAAGAAACAATTCACTGTATCGTTGAGTTTACAATAATTCAAATTTTCGTTTACGGAACTGATCATATTTATAGATGTTGTCATAATTGGACCAATTACACCTTAAAAGACCTTGTTAAGGTAATAAAATAATTCAACTTATATTTGAATTTTAGTATCTATTTACAACTGATGTAAAATATTTAACAGACACACTTTAACAAACTTGCATCACGGAGTCTATCATTATGATCGGTTTCATTAGGCATATTTGAGCATGTCATGTTGAAGGTGAGCTAAAGTGTTAGAGTATCCCACATCGGTTGGATAAAGAACTTTGGGCTCACATATAAGTTGAACAACCTTAATACCTTAATTGAGTATCCCACATCGGTTGGATAAAGAACATTCTGGCTTACTCGTGAGTGGAGTGTTAATAAGTCATTTTTGATATGAAATAAAGAGTTTTTACTCTCTCAAGTTTAATTTATTGAATTTTATCAAATTTCGATATTTTTTGGAAATCAAAGATATTTTAATTTTTATTAATTTTTGAGTAATTTGATATTTTTTGGAAATCAAAGATATTTTAATTTTTATTAATTTTTGAGTATTCTCAGAATCAACGAGTTTTAATCGTTCTTTATAAGATCAGCTGCATCATATTACATACATTTAGTCCAAATACTATATGGATATACGGAGTATAAAATTAAGAATTTTCAGATCACTTATTCACTGTCCCACTATACTTTGGTCACGGACTCATGGTCAAACGCACAAATTTTCTTTTTTTCTTTTGAATAGTCGAGTCAAGTTCAATATTTTCCAAACAATTTACATACATTTAGTCCAAATACTGATTATTTCATATAGTGCAAGAAAATTTAATAGTCCAACTATAAATACATACATACTATATACTTTAACAATTTTTTTAATCTTTTTTTTTAAATCTTTTCTATAAATTGTTTAAATAATATATTGAGTAAATAATATATAAATTTTTATAATGAATTTATTAGTTATTAAACGATTACTACCAAAGACCGTCTCTTTTTTCTTTAATTACTCTTATTATTTATACAACAATATATATTACTCTTTTATTCTTATTTTTTTTTATTTAACACATAAAAACACTAAGTGTTTATAAAATTCCTTCTTATTTCTCTATGCAAAAATTTTAAAATCAGAAAGAACTATTGAATATAATGTAATTATTAGCTAGATTACATTGAACATAATTATTAGATACTCCTACATTAAAGATTGGACCGAATCCATGTTTCAGAAATTATATACTCCACACTCTATATGCCTCCAGTCAATCATGAAGTCAAGGTTGATTTTAGTTGTCTATTTGGGTTTGGGCACTAGCTTGGGTATTATTAAATGTTTAAAAGGGTGCTAAACGTAATTGCACACTGAGATAAGACTAAATTAGTTATCATATTTTCACCTAATTTATTAAGTAATGTATTTAATAAAAATATTTCTGTCTTGATCAAAAAATATAAACAATAAACAATGCATGGATCATGGATGGTGGAGGCCCTCTAGAAGAAAACTAGATGATCAATGATCATATACTTAGAATTGTTTTTTTATATATATACTGTATATATGTTCTTCATTTTTAAATTTTACAAGTCATGTTGAATTGTTGATGGATTTTGTGGGGAGGTTTTTTGTTGTCACCTAATTTTTTATTAAGTAATGTATTTAATAAAAATATTTCTGTCTTGATCAAAAAATATAAACAGTAAACAATTAATGCATGGATCATGGATGGTGGAGGCCTTCTAGAAGAAAACTAGATGATCAATGATCATACTTAGATTTTTTTTTTTTTTTTATATATACTGTATATATGTTCTTCATTCTTAAATTTTACAAGTCATGTTGAATTTTTGATGTAATTATTATATTTTACACCATACATATAGGGAGTATATACTAATTTTACAGTTTACTATATCATTTTTTTAAAAAAATTAAGAATATTTTTATGGCATATACATTCATAGTTAATTTCAAATTTATTATATATTGACATAAATAAAAAAAATACTAACAACTATGAATTATAAAACATCATTTAAAAAAAAAGGTAGTTTAGTTTTTAGAAAAAAAGTAGTCTAGTTTATTAATTTATATTTTAAACTCCATAAAATACATTTTTAAATTAAATGTAATTTTTTAAGTTTTTTTATTAATTGAAGTATTATTAATTTTATAATTATAAAAAAGTGTAAAATAATTACTAAAATACTCTTGACAGTTACCAAATAACTATTCACCCCCATGCTATAATAAAAAATGATAATTTTGGAATATTATACAATTTATAATTAAATAAAATTAATACCCTAAATTATATAAAAACTTTTAAAATTAACTTTTAAGAAAAATCACCCATTTTATTAATTGAGTAACTAAAAAAACGTGACCTTGAATTACATATAAAATAAACAATATATCTTTTAAAATATTCAAATTTCAAAAATCAAATCTTACAATTTACACTATTTAAATAGAAAAAAATACAATATTTTTTACTGTAGTTTACTGATTAGATGAGGAATTGTTTAAAAAAAACTACTCTTTACTAAAATAATTAGTCATACTTTTTTTTTAAATATATATTTTACAATAGTAGTCAAATCTCAAAAAAGAAATTCAAATAATAATAATTATTTTTATTTTATTTAAAATACAATATACATTCAAAGAAACTAAAGAAACTAGTAGTATATAAATGTTTAATTTTTATAATAAAAGTGTATAATTTTGTTTTACAATGCATTAGATTTAACGATGTTGTCTATATAAGCACATGCAATGCAAGAAAATCAAGACTTTTTTTTAGGAGGGGGCCTAGGCTAGGGATAAAGAATTTAAAAATCTTCCCGGCCGCATACTTTATGATTCTTTATTTATGATTTCTTTTTATGATTTTTTTTAGGAGGGGGCCTAGGCTCTCTTTTCTCTCTCTTTATTTATGATTTTTTCATTTTAAAATATAATTTTACTAATATTGTATTAATCTACTTTTTCAACTCTATTCACTTTTTAACTAAAAATACATTTATATTGTGCATTTTTTTTTTTTATCAAAAAGTAAAAAATTAACATTTTTTTTTTATTAATTTTCGTGACCAGAAAACTTATTAAAAATTAGAGGGAGTACTGACGATTAGTCTTTAAAATTATCACAAATTGTGACATGCATGCCTACCTAATTTATTGCTATATCTTTCGTCGTTACCTTTTTCATGGCAAGTAATTCTAGATTGGGGGCCTCCGAAAATCCGCAATCTTATTTTAATTTTAATCGATGTTTTTTATTTATTAGCTTTTCAACCCCTATTTTGTAACAACCCGAATTTTCGTAATAAAAATTAAGTAATTAAAATGGTTCGTTTGCTTACGTATTTAATATTTTATTTAGACTTCAATATATGATGAGTCGGATTTTTAATTTAATGGCTTTTATAAAATATATTTAACTTTTAATGGACATTGAAAGATTATAGATTGGGCTTTTAATTTAATATAACTAATAAAATGTTGTTAACTTTTAATGGGTTAGTATTATAATTGAGTTATCTAATGGGTTTGTTCTATCCTTTTTATTTCATGGGCTTAAGCCTTTTAATTAATATATTCTAGTTAACCCTAAGAAGAAGGATATTAAAACATAAATAAAGAATAAAAAGAAAGGAAGGGACGAGCGGCCGGGAAGAAAAGAGAGAAGTAGACGACCGTGGACGGGATCGAGACGAGAAGAAGAAAACGAGGAGAGGGTCATCGCTTGGATCTTTATTTCTTTTATTGCACTCCAATACAAGGCAAATGGGTTTAAGAATCATGTAAATGTTAGGTTATATTTGGATTTAAGGTTCCTCGTTGTTACGATTTAAAGTATGCGTTCCTGACATGTTTGTTTGTGGCAATGTGTGTGTTTATAAATATATATACTAAGTGAAGTATGTTTAATTAGAGCTACATGTTTGTTTGTGGCAATGTGTGTGTGTTTATAAATATATATACTAAGTGAAGTCTATATAAAATATAATTCAGCTAGCAAATGTCCTAGGTGTCATATGTCCTACCCGTTGGATTTTTTTGTGTTCACACTTATTGCTAAATAAATCACCGTTAGATTAAGAATGTGTTCTCACTATTAATTGATTAATATTTATTAATTATTATTATTAAGAAAAACAGTATTAATTACGCCACTAATTATATAAATATTTAGCAAATTATTTCGGCCGAATTAGTTTTATTATGTTTACTATTATAACTCCTTAATTATAGTAAAATCATTGACTCCCAAATTTAATTCACGCGTTTTCTCCATAATTATTTCTACTGAATCAATCAATTTCATTCAAAAGATATTATATTAATATATTTCCATTATAAACGCAGCTCTTTTATCACTATATAATGCGTCTTCTCCCTTTCATTTTTATTATTCTGCTTTCATTATTTTTTTATTTTGTCGCAATTAAATTATTTATGATTTATTATTATTCTATATTAATTTTTTTTTGCAGGACCACTGTAAGTGTTACTTTCTTTTGTTTGATAATTTGATATTGATCCAATCGTGTATTAATCTCCTTATTTGTGTAATTTCCGTTTTCTTAATATAACAATTATCGTATTAATGTTTTTTCTTATTTTTCAGGGAGAATTGTAAGTATTTTTTTTATAGTTTTGTGATTATTGATCTATTCGTTTTATATTTGTTTGTTTGTATTTTTTGCAGGTGAGTATTATCTTCTAATCTAACTATTTCTATGGCTGTTTTTTTTTCAGGTACACTACAATGTAAGTATTTAGATCAACACGAATTGTTTTATAGTTTTAAGTTTTTTGAATTAGTTAGTTTGGATCAAGTAATTTTATGATGCGCTCATTCTAACATCGTTTTAAAATTTTCAATGTTGATAACAGGTCCTTAGCTAAATATCAGTACAAGATTTCTACAAGTGATGTTATTGTTCAACTCATACTCTCTATGTGCCCTAGAATCGCATGTCTCTCGCGGTGTATTATCACGGAGAAGCTCGCCTCGATTTCCTCACCTGGATGTAGAGAAGCCTGAGGAGCAAGGGATAAGATTTTTCCGGAAATCCTTGAAGCCCCTTCTCTATGAGCATTTGCTGAATAGATACCCGTACGTATCGACCCGATCTTTTTTAAGAACCGTCGCATGGGATCGATGTTGAGGCTGCGATCAATCGATCTCTCGAGTTCTATGTTCTCCCACGAGAAGCTATCGAATTTGCTTGGGTGTGTTCTAGGTTCTCCCACGAGAGGCTATCGAGTTTGCTTGGGTGTTGAATTGCGATAATTTGTTAGAGAATCCAAGTGATAATTTGTTACGCCACTAATATGTTGTATCCTCCCTCCTCTTTGAGATTTATTAATGTTATTGATATTTTTTTCTAATGTAACTTTGAAAGCGGTGTAAATTTACTATTATTATGATCACTATAGTACTAATTTATTGATTCTCACCGCTAATATATATTAATATTAATAATAATTGTATTCACTTAATATTAATTAATTAAATTTAAATTATAATTTACATTCATTAATTGAAAATGGATAAATATTCGGTTAAATTAGTGCTTATTTATAGTAAACAATTCATGTTTAAGTCAAAATTTCAAATTATAACTCTTAATTATAGGAAGATAATAATGATGATATTTATTCCAAATTTAATCTTATATAATTATGTTGAAATACACTTTAAATAATGAATGAATATTTTGTAATAAATATAATATTAATACTTTTTCTTTTTATACCCTACCCGTCGCTTCATCATCTTCATAAGAAATTTTATCTTTTTCAAAAACAATCTAGGGTTTGTCGTTCATCTATTTTCTCCTTATTCAGAAGATAATAATCTAGGGTTAGTCGTTAATCTATTTTCTCTTTATTCATAAGATCTAGGTTTAGTCGTTCATAATTCTTCTCTTATTTCAGAAGCGGAGGTCACAGTTTATACTAGACATGAATTCCAACTCTCCTAATACTAACTATTCCGGTGGAAGTTCAAGTAGAAATCTCGGAAAGATGAATCCTGGTGTAGTTGACTGTGAGTATTCTCTCCTTTTGTTATTGTATCGATTAGTTTGTTTTTTATACTTCTTTTAAATTTTTTGTTGGTGATAAGATTTTGTTGCAAATTCGGTCTATGGCCGAGACTGGATTATCGATTTCTGTATTTCTTAAACTCATTAGTTTCGTTAAATTATTCTTTTAATTCTCTGTTTAAATTATTAAGATTTTCATTTTTGTATTCCCTACCCAATTAACTGAGCATTATACCTATTTGTTGTCTTTTTATTTTAAAAGTTTGATACATCTAAAGTACTATCTACTGATATGCTAAATGTTTCTCAAGTAACAACAAGAGTACCATGTCCAATGAGATTCCACATTACGATCAACGATGGAGATATTGATAGTGTTGTAAGTATATATACTATGTCGTCTTCAGATTCTGTGTTTATATATAACTTTGAGTTTAACCAATTATTTCTTTTACTAAGCAAATACCTACATCATTCCTTGAAAAGTGCTCATACCGTATGCCGTCCTTTGCCGAAATGAAGACACCTTATGCTCCTTCTCATTCTGTTGCTTTGGGTGAAGACAAACACGGTCGTCTGCATATATTCTCCGGTTGGCAGGAGTTTCGGGAAAAATATGAAATAAAAACGGGGCAGTTGCTGACTTTTCATTTGATTGATCCAATCTACTTCCATGTACATATCTATGATGTCGATGGTGTTGAGATCACGTATGATGTTGACCACAAAAAAAGAGGTCGCGAAGTAGACTTAAAGAGTCTCTCGGACAAGTTTTCTGAACAACTTGGACCAAATCAACACTATCGACTGGTAATTTCTACTACAAGCTATTTGACTACTTAATTTAGTTTTAAATTAATTTTAACATTATAATTTTTTCATGATTTTCAGACTATTCCGAGGATGTTTGCCACGAAGACTAAACTTGAGAACAAATCTGAGTTGACACTGTCAAATAATAGAGGAATTAAAATTGAAGCGTCCTTGCATAGACCAACTGAATCAGAAAGAAATAAAAGTATTTTTATCGGCAGCGAATGGAAGGACTTTTATGATCTGAATAAGTTTGAAGTCGGCAGTAAGTTGGACTTCTATTACGATTATAAGTCAAATACGTTGTACGTTGTTCGACAACGTGAGTATTTGTATTTGGCTTCTGACTCCGAGTGAGTGCAATTACCCAGATTATGTTGTAACTATTATTTCTCTTATTAGTATGAACTGGTACATTTATTATTTTAAAAAAATTTGCTACAAGAAGTCTTCATTTACAAAAATTGTTTTGTTTCCTCATTATTAACTTCTTCTTTTTTTTTTGCAACATTTGTTATATCCGAATTCTAATTGCAGGTTCTGTAAAAAAATTATATGATTCCTATTATTTTGCATGTCCTTCATTATGTATAGTCAAAATATTGTATTGTTATTTCTTAACGAATTTTATTTTTAAAATAATTTTGAAATACATCTACTTTGTATAGTATATATAAAATAACCCAAACCCTAGACAGTAATAAACGTAATTAACATGTGTTCGAACGTTTTATAAACTTTAAATTATATATTTAACCTACAATTTATATTTACATTACTGATTCTGTATTATATAAAGATTTATTGAAAATTTATCAAATTTATAGTATTATACCATTGCTTTATCTTTTTGTATATATATATATATATATATATATATATATACATATATTTACTTAACATAATTAAAAAATCTAATTTTTTTGAAACGTACCCTAAAACAAGTATAGAAAAAATCGCAATTAAGGATATGTGATCACTTTAATTATAATCGATTCATTCTTATCACTCCTATTATTCCGAAATCTTTGTGTACCTATTATAAATATGATAGAATGATTTCATTTTTTCATTCAACTACACAAATCTGCAAATTTTGTTTTTCATAAGGATCTATGTCTTGGTTATTTTCTTCATTGTCCGGATGCAATTCATCCAAAAAAGAGTTTCTTTCTGTTTTACTAGAGGTATATGAGTTAAAAGTTCATGTGTATAAATCTGATTTTTTGTTATTTTTAATATATGTGTAAAGCAAACTTGATTTAAAATTATTATTATGTTTACGGCAGGTTACTAAGATTTGCACAGTGGTAAAACTCAATGAGCAACTATCCAAGCGATGTTGGTATTATGTAATTTGTCCCACGTGCAATCATTCACAGTATGTCAACTATTGCAATTTTGCGTGTTATTTCTGTCTTCGTGATC
This sequence comes from Euphrasia confusa, assembly GCA_954870475.1. Classification (NCBI taxonomy): domain Eukaryota; kingdom Viridiplantae; phylum Streptophyta; class Magnoliopsida; order Lamiales; family Orobanchaceae; genus Euphrasia; species Euphrasia confusa. The sequence goes on along the minus strand of OX940957.1, from coordinate 9,200,045 downwards.
TTATTTGTCGCACTAAATTTAAAATTCATCTCCAAGTTTATGACGGAAAAGACTTCGTGAATTTTGTATTGATTAATGAAGTGGCATTATTTCTAAATCCGAACTCAGCTGATCGATATATTCTTTCGATTCTCCAGGTATTTAATTCTCTCTCGCATATATGTGAATATTTATTTTATTATGACAAATATATATTTTTATCCTCACTTATATATGTTTGTGTATTAAAGGATAGTGCCGACAATCCTATTGTAAGATCTACGATGGCAAGTATAAACAAAGTAACTCCATCCGTTGTATCCTCTATTATTGGAAACGAGTTTATGTTGAAGGTCGGTGTTGATGGAGACAACCAACTAGAAAGATTTTGTAATCACATTCTGGGTATGCCAAACGTGGATTCTATATTATTATGGCTACACAAGGAACGATTAATCCGTAATCCATCCTACCTTACACTTCGTGACAGCGTCTCGGAATCCATTAATACTTCGACGAATTGTTCCACAAGTGATGATTTCCTTTGAAGACACAAAGAAGTGTGCATGTCACTATTTCCTATTAATGATTTATTTTCCCTTAAATTTTTTAAGCTACAATTTTATTTAGTATCAACTTCTCAATATTAGTGTATTAAAAATACTTACGTTGTAATCATAATTAACCCTTTAAATAAACCTTACAAATATTATGATATGATCACAATTAAACAATGGTATTTATAAAACAAATGAGTAATTAATGTATCTTATTATTAGCTATTGTTAAACATTTATCTAATTTCAGTAATGATTGCATCTAAGAAAAAGATGCTTAAACCGCTCTACTAAACAAGGACTTTTAGGCTTCTTTTATAGATAAACGCAAAAGCTGTAATCACTTTCTTTCTACTGTCATTCTCTCTAATCAAAGAAAACCGTCGAAGCTCTTCTTCTTCTTTTCCTGTGAAAAACAAAAACATGGTTAATGTTCAGCAGATTTCCGAACTGAAAGCGGATACGGTTGGTTGGACTATCGTTGTCCGTTGCACAAGAAAAATGGTTGCGGAATGCTCTGAGAAAACCCCACTGTGTATGGATTTGGTTCTCATGGATATGCAGGCAATATTTACTTTATTTAGCATGTTTTAAAATTTATGAATTTTCTGTTATCGAGCATCAAAATCGTAAACGAAATCTGCTGTGTTAGCAATCTTTTTTGAAAATTTATATATCTGGGTTTTAAATTATATAGATTTGAGTTGTTCGCTTCATGAATATCAAAATAAAAAGCAACATCTATAAAGACCATAAATACATCTAATTAGGTTTTCGTTTATTTTAATGAATCAGGGTTCTCACATTCATGGTTATGTTGGGAGTTCATTGGTGAATCGATTCTGTTTCCGGATTCACGAGGGAGATGTTTACAGCATCAGAAATGTTGAAGTTGTACCAAGCCCAAATATAAATCCTCTTTTGACTAACACCATGATGATTAATTTCCTTGAAGAAACAATCGTTTCCTGTGTTGTGGACCCAGGTTTGCCTTTATCTCCCTACAAATTCGTGCCTCTTGATCAGATCAACAACAACTCTTATCCGGAGGATGGTCCATTGTTTGGTATGTACCACTCATATAAGTGTTTCTCTTGCATGTATATTTACTAATATTTTATCATCTGTTTAATGAAAATCTTTGTTTCCTGATTGCTTTATCTGATTGTTTAAGATTGTGTTGGTACCCTCATTGAAATGGATGACTCAATGATGTATGGTGATGGATCTGGAGCAGATGAATACATTCGCTTTCTTATTTCTGATCAGAGGTACTCTCTACAATTTTTATAGCCATTTATGTATAATATTATTTAATTCAAAGTTTCTATGTAATTTATCACAATTTGTTTATATCTTTCTATTAGCAAAAACCAGCATAACTTCTTCCTGTTTGGTCCATATTCCAATGAGGCGAAAGGGTATGTTGACCTGTGGTCTGAAGGAAGATTGAACAAAGCTATTCTGATCATATCCCTCTGTGATAGCACTATGTTCAATGGTATTCTTTTATCTGATATTGTCTTTATGGATACAATTGTCATTTTCAAGTTGTATAAAATTATAACTGCCATTTCTTACTTTGTGTCGCAGGTCAATTTGTTCTTTGTAATTTTGACAAGGTTACGCGAGTGTCGTTGTATAACCTTACTGATGTTGCTGTTGTGTATAGTAAGATGTACGTTATGTCTTAATTTGAACCTCCATGTGGTTGCATATGATTATATTTCATCCTTAGATCATGTATTCCCGAGAACGTGAGTGCTGACGTTGTTGACGGAATAATAAAGGCAGAGATCCCCAATGAAAGTGACGACAAGGCGTATTATGAAGCAGTGAAACAACACATGCTTCACGGCCCTTGCGGAGTTGCCAATATGAAATCACCTTGCATGGTCGGAAATAAATGCACCAAGCATTTTCCAAAGAATTTTTCTAGCAGAACTACTGTAGATAATGATGGTTTCGTCGTGTACAGACGAAGGGATCTAGGCCGATACGTCAATAAGAATGGTATTGATCTCGACAATAGGTAATTTTCATTTTTAACTTCGTCTATTATAAGTTTAATTAATATGTAATTTAAATAATAAATATTTTAAAATTACATATATAGATTTAAATATATAACAATCGCAACCCATTACAAATTCTTATTACTTCTACTTACGTAATGCAGGTTTGTCGTACCCCACAACCCTGCCCTGCTTAAAAAGTATGGCGGGCATATTAACGTCGAATGGTGCAACAGATCGCGCTCCATCAAATATCTGTTTAAATATGTGCACAAAGGGAATGATCGCACAACGGCTGTATTTTATCAGTCTTATGTTCCCAGTCAAGGAAAAAAAGTTATTGATGAAATCAAACAGTACTTTGACTGTAGGTACATATCCGCTTCCGAAGCTGCATGGAGGTTGTTTGCATACGAAATGCATTTCAGAGAACCGAATGTCATTAGGCTTGGCTACCATTGTCACAAAGAACATAATATTATGTTTAGAGCCAAAGAGTCTACAAAAAAGGTTTTGTTGAAGTCTTCTTCGAAAGAAACAATGTTCACAGCTTGGCTCGACGCGAATTCTAAATATCCTGAAGCGAGGAGCTTGACTTATGCTGAATTTCCTCAGAAATTTGTATGGAATGATCAGCAAATGGAATGGCGACCGAGGCAACGAGGAATAGCTCTCGGAAGATTAGCTTATATGTATCCAGGAGCCGGAGAGTTGTATTATTTGAGAATTCTTCTCAATATCGTTCGTGGCTGCACATCCTTCGATGATGTTAAAACGTACGATGGAAAGACGTATACAACCTATAAAGAAGCCTGTTTTGCCCGTGGTTTGTTGGATGACGATAAAGAATACATCGATGCACTAAAAGAGGCTTCAAAGTGGGATACAGATTTCATGTTGCGAACACTTTTCGTCAACATGCTAACATGTTCAGCATTGACCAGCCCAGAAAAGGTTTGGGAAGAATGCAAAGATTATTTATCTGTTGACGTGCTGAAAATATATCGTAACACCGTCAATAATCAAGGTATTTTTATGTTTAAAGTTTTGGTATATATTAATATTAGTATTATCGGCTCAATTATTGTTTTTGCTATTTTTTTTAAAAAATTGGTCAGTGTTTTTAATATTGATGCATTGTTCTTATTTAATTAGGATATATGTGTCTGTTATTAAATGTGACTTCTTACTAGATATTTTGCATGTAATTTATATCATGCGATAGATTTTAATTACCACTGTAAATTATTGACGTGATTTTTTGTGTTATACTCAGATGTAACTCTTTCGCAAGATGAAATTTATAATTTGTGCTTACAATTCATTGAAGAGATGATGAAGCGCCAAGGACAAACGTTGAAAGATATTCCCAATATGCCTTATCCAAAATTCGTTGATCTTACTGTTGGACAAAACAGCCTCTTAGCAGCCGAGCTTTCCTATGATAGAAATGCTCAGCGAGTGGAGTACGATCAATTGGTGGCCATGTTGAATGAGGATCAGCGGAAGGCTTATAAAACAATCGTTCGAACTCTCGACGATCCAAAAGGTCAGGTTTTCTTTTTGTATGGTTATGGTGGAACCGGCAAGACTTTCGTTTGGAAGACTCTCTCAGCAGCTGTTCGAGCTAGAGGCGACATTGTTCTAAATGTCGCATCGAGTGGTATAGCTTCTCTTCTTTTACCAGGAGGTAGAACGGCCCATTCCAGATTAAAGATTCCCATATCTTTGCATGAAAGCTCTACGTGTAACATCAAGAAGCAAAGCGATCTGGGAAAATTGATTATTAAGACCAAACTTATTATATGGGACGAGGCTCCTATGATGCATAGGTATATTTATTTGATGTCTGCCGTCTTATATTTATGTGTTTACAAATTAATTTTAAGTTTAAGATACTCATATTTATGTTTATTTGGTTTTTATTTTTCTAGAAATTGTTTTGAAGCACTTGATCGTACCATGCGTGATATCATGAGCTCCCATCGACCTGAAGCCGAGCATCTGCCTTTCGGAGGCAAAGTTGTTGTTTTGGGGGGAGATTTTCGTCAAATTCTACCGGTCATTCCTAAAGGTACGAGGCAGGATATTGTTCACGACACTATTAATTCTTCCGATATATGGATAAATTGCAAAGTTTTGCGGCTGACCAAGAACATGAGGTTGCAAAATGTCGGCGATGAAAATGATGGTCGTAAGTTGCGTGAGTTCTCGGATTGGCTGTCTTCTATAGGGGATGGTACTGCTGGCGGCGACAACGATGGGGAAATAGATATAGAGATCCCGAATGAATATTTGATAACTCAATCGAATAATTATATTCAATCGATTGTTGAGGCCGCGTATCCGTCTTTCCATGAACACATAGGGGATATCAATTTTCTAGACGGAAGGGCGATTCTTGCGCCGACTCTGGATGACGTGAATGAGATAAATGATTACATGGTTGCAATGCATAATACCGACGAAAGAATTTACCTGAGTTCCGATAGTATTGTGCCTTCCGAACGCGGAGATAATATTTTTGATCAAATGCATTCGGTTGAGTTTTTGAATACCATCAAGTGTTCCGGACTGCCAAACCACGAGCTGAAGTTGAAGGTTAGTATTATTATAAATTTTTTACTAAAATCTATTTCTATTAATTAAAATAAGTATTAGCTTTATTTTTATTTTCCAACATATTTTCTTAGTCAAGCCACGTTATGTTTCTTTTATATAATTAAACAATTTATGAAATGATGGGACATGGTATATAGTTATTGATACATCTACTGTTTCTTATTAGGTTGGGGTGCCCGTTATGCTGTTGCGGAATATGGATGCCTCTGTCGGTCTATGCAATGGTACCAGGATGGTTGTAACGCAACTCGGTAATTATATTATCCAGGCCAAAGTATTAGGAGGAAATAATTCTGGGGAAATGGTTTTTATTCCTCGAATTGCCCTGACGCCCTCGGATACCAAATTCCCGTTTTCATTCCAACGAAGACAATTTCCGATTATGATATCGTATGCCATGACGATTAATAAGAGTCAAGGTCAGTCGTTGACAAATGTTGCAATATATTTGAAGAAACCAGTATTTACCCACGGTCAATTGTACGTTGCGTTGTCTAGAGTAACCAACACGACCGAGTTGAAGCTTCTTCTTTGTGATGAGCGTGGACGTCTTACGAATAGAACAACAAATGTTGTCTATAAAGAAGTATTCCAAAATTTGTAATATCAATGTAATTTCTTATATGTACTTTTTCAATTAAATCATCACCTAATCTTTATTTTTCCATCATCTACATCTAAAATGAGTTTATGTTAAACATTAAATTTAAGTAGTTTGAGCACTAATCCGAGTAAAAAAAATGGAATTAAAGCACGTGCATCGCACGGGCAAGAGGACTAGTATGTTTAATTAGATCAGGGTTGGGGCCCAATTTTTTTTAATTAGAGCAGGGTTGGGGCCCAATTTTTTTAAAGCCTTTTATTAAAGAATTTTTTTTTAGCGTTAATAAAATTTTGTTGTGCTTAATTTTTATTTATGTTTAAAAAAAATTATTTTAGTTAATAAAAAAAAATTTAGTGTTAATAAAATTTTTGTTTTAATTTTAATAAAAGAATAATGTTAATTAATTCATTAAGAATAACGAGGAGTTAGATGGAAATCCATTAATATATTGATTTGATTTTTTAAAAGAATTCATGCAAAAAAAATTTAAGAAATATTGTTTATTATTTTGTATTTGTTTACTTACTAGCTAATGTCCTATATTGACATTTCGCAAGTCTTGTTTTGCTTAATTTTTGTTTATGTTTAAAAAAAAAATTGTTTAAAAAATATAATTTATTTTATCTCTAATAAAAAAATCTGAATAACAAGGAGTTAGATAGAAATGCATTTATAAATTGATATGAATTTTTTTAAAGAATTTATGCCAAAAAAAATAGTTAAGAAATATCGTTTATTATTTTGTATTTATTTACGTATTACGCCAACTAGCTAGGGCCATATTGACATTTCGCACAGGGCCACCGAAACTTCCAAGACGGCCTGAATTAGATGTATATCGATAAGCATGTTTATATATGTATATATGCGTAGGTGTGTTTATGAAGTATATTGATAAGTACGTTTATATATGTATATATATGCGTATAGGTGTGAGGTGTGTTGAAGGCCACTTGTGAGTTGTCCCACATCGAATAATTGTGAGAGGGGAGTCTATGATATAAGCCTAGGGAGTTCTCCTACTTAGTACCATATGGTTTTGAGTTAGAATGAGGCTCTCTAGTGCATATTCGGGCTCCCGCTCTCGTGTGTGCGCTAGGCGTGGGACCGCACTTGAACACCCCCATTTGGAATTTGACATGGTATCAGAGCAAGTTTCGATCCTGTTTGTGAGTGGTTATAACCACCCTTTGACTAGGACTCACAAGTGGAGGGGGTGTGTTGAAGGCCACTTGTGAGTTGTCCCACATCGAATAATTGTGAGAGGGGAGTCTATGATATAAGCCTAGGGAGTTCTCCTACTTAGTACCATATGGTTTTGAGATAGATTGAGGGCTCTCTAGTGCATATTCAAGCTCCCGCTCTCGTGTGTGCGCTAGGCGTGGGACCGCACTTGAACACCCCCATTTGGAATTTAACAAGGTGTAGGTGTGTTGATGTGAGTACACATGAATGTAATTTTATATGTATGCTGTATGTACTTACATGTGTATTATAGGTACGAGTTCTTGTATATAATAGCTGTTGCGTAAAGCAGCAGCATATATATATAGAGGGAGTATATTGTATATGGTTTGTGTGTGTATATATATGTGACCCCTAGGTGTGTTTGTATATAAATGTGAATGATGAATAAGTTATATATGTGCTTGGAGTTCTGAGTATATCTTTTGGTATGATTTTAATTGTCTAGTTTTATGTTTAGAATGCTATATCTTCCTCAGTATTTTGTTGAGAGTGGACATTGTTTGTTTATATTGTGTTGGCTTGCATGGTTTGCTTTGAATAATTTATGATGTGAATTAATACGTATCATTAGTTCATGCATGCACTTAATGATGCATTGTGCATCAGAAGTTCATTTCACGGTCAAAATATTAAAGAACGAAAGTTAACGTTAAAGTGAAGAAATGTTAGGCATCGTAAGGTACTACCTTAAGCAGGGTGGCAATTACTAACCAATGTTAATGGCCTCAATGGCTAGAGAGTCGAAATGACCTCTAGACAATGTGTGCAACCAATGTTAATGGCTTCAATGGCTAGAGAGTCGAGATGACCTCTAGACAGTGTGTGCAACCAATGTTAATGACCTCAATGGCTAGAGTGCGAAAGGGCCTCTAGACAGGGTGTGCAACTAATTTTAATGGCCTCAATGGCTAGAGTGCGAGAGGGCCTCTAGACAAGGTGTACAACTAATTTATGATGGCCACAATGGACTGGGGTAGCCTTACGATGTCAAGTGAACTCGAGTCAAATGTTAAAGCTATGTTAGGAAAGTTAATGTTAAAGAAAAGTATTTAAATGTTCAAGTTAAGGTTTATGTTCTAAGTCTATGTTCAGGAGTTGCATTGCATTAAAAGTTCAACGTTTAAAATACAAACTAAGACGACAAGTGGAAAGATTAAAGCATATAGAATGAATGCATGCATACTTGCCAGTCAGTGGACTGACCCTTGTTGATATAAATATTTTCAGGTGATACTATGATTAACCGGAGTAGTAGAGGATGCTTCTGCGTCGTGATTCGTACAAACTTTTAATATGTTAATTTATTTTAGTGCGTGTTGACGTATTAAAACTATTTATGATTTCCGCTGCATTTACTATTATTTAAATATTTTTACCGTTTGAAATTAATTATGTCGACGTGGAGTTTCAAAAATTGCATCTCGCGCGTTGAGATCTTTAAAAATTATTACTTGTATTTCTTTTATTTCTTTGGAGTTTTCTTATGCTTATTGGCAGGGATGATATAACATTTCGAGACCCTCTGAACACGTTTTCCGGCATCGAAAACTACAAGACAATATTCTCGGCGTTGCGACTTCACAGCAGGATTTTGTTCAGAGAGATATCGCTGGACGTGCTCCGAGTCTGGCAGCCGTCCGAGACTACGATTCTGATCAGATGGAACTTGAGGGGTTCCCCAGGGTTCCGTGACAGGAAATCGAAAAAGACGAAGGACCTGAATGAGATCATAACCTCCCTGATACTCCTCGACGACCCAAAATGGAACCCAACCACCCCGTCGTTCCGGTGGTTGTCCGCTCTCTTGTCGCGAGTCGTCACCTGCGCGAGGAAACTAGAGTCCTAAAAAATGAAGACGTTCCGGATATTGAAAATCCAAATTTCGATTTCTTAAGAGAAGATGACATCGTGTTTTTTGTCGCATTCATTGTATTTTTTAATCAAACAGTGGATTCATGTGATATTCAGTGTTTTTCATTCTTATTCGGTGCGTTTCAGTACTGTTCAGTGTATTTGTTAATCAAACAGTGTATTCATTTGATATTCAGTGTTTTTCATTCCTATTCAGTGTGTTTCAGTCCTGTTCAGTGTAATTTTTAATCAAAATAGTGTATTCATGTGACATTCAGTGTGTTGCATTCGTATTCAGTGTGTTTCAGTCGCACTCAGTGTATTTTTTAATCAAACAGTGTATTCAGTCGCACTCAGTGTATTTTTTAATCAAACAGTGTATTCATGTGACATTCAGTGTTTTTCATTCTTATTCAGTGTGTTTCAGTCATTTTCAATGTATGTGTTTCAGTCATGTTCAGTGTATTTTTTAATCAAACAGTGTATTCATGTGACATTAATTCTTATTCAGTATTTTTTATTCCTATTCAGTGTGTTTCAGTCGCACTCAGTGTATTTTTTAATCAAACATTGTATTTATGTGACATTCAGTGTTTTTCATTCCTATTCAGTGTGTTTAAGTGCTACTCAGTGTATTTATGACATTCACTATACTTATACTTGTATGTGATTACATTCAGTGTTTTTACATGTCATTCTGTTTACTTGTATGTGATTAAGTTCAGTATTTTTACATGTCATTCAGTTTACTTATATGTGCATTTAGTGTATTCATATGTCTTTCAATATTTTTTTATGACATTCAATGTTGTCACACTGAATGTCATAAACATAGACTGAATGTTATAAAAAAAACACTGAATCCCATAAAAATACAATGAATGTTATAGAAAAACACAGAATCTCATAAAAATACACTAAATGTCATAAAAATACAACCGGCTCATTAAAATAGAAAAACAATGACAATATAAGCTGAAATAAATTTCCATATAATTTTGATTAAACAATTGTACATACTGTATATATAAACATTCCATTGAACACATGACCAAAATTAGAACTTTTCCGACTGTAATTCACTCGTCGACTAAAACAAAAGAATAAAACACGACTTCTACGCGTTTAAATCAATTTCTCGGACTATTATCGAGCCTCGACATTTCAGCACTATAGGCCTTGTTTCTAAAAGGAGAACAAAACTTGGAGTGTACAGCGTTTCCCTCCGATTTCCTCCAAAACGTGGGACTCAAAAATTAGGCTCCTGGTAACATACAACATGTGTTATCCATGCCCGACATTCTCCGAATGGATGTCCTCCAAAACTTGGGACTCAAAATTAGGCTCCTGGTAACATACAACATGTGTTATCCATGCCCGACATTCTCCGAATGGATGTCCTTGCGCCCATTATATAATGGCTTATTTATGCATTATTCACATAGTACCTGCGATCCACAAGTTCCACTGACATGCTCAGCTTTTCTTGTTGCATTAGCTCCAATGTCTGAATGTAAGAGGAAACAAGACTGAGTGAGACTAGTTCGATGCAGGGGAATGATCTAAAGTGCAACACATTTCTCCAGCCTTGTCCCAGGAATGCATGCCATGTTTTTTTTATATATTCTAATTTCTATATAACATGACTAATAAAAATGCAGAAATAATACATATCCAAATTTCTTCATATCAAATTGTAATTGATGATTTAAAACGACATGAAAAGGGATGATCACTTCAAAAGCACAACAAGTTTCAAAGCCAGGTTCATACAATGAGACAAATCATTAGAATAATGTGGAATTACTACTCAATTGTCAGCAATACAATACAATAGGGAACATGATGATTCACTTATATATACACAAGGTATGGCTTTCCAAAAGTGATCAATACAATTATACCCTAATGTAAACTTTTTAAAAAAATGAGATATAGGCATACATATCCATGAACCACAAGAAAACATATAAACCAGGATTTTAATTTGAATGTGCGGCTAAATACAATGCTTCGAACCTGTCTATGATTAGCATATAAGCTGCACTGCCTTGCTTTTCTTTATCTTTACGAAGCTTATAATGGAGTGTCTCCCACTCTTGATCATCCTTCACTTTAGCTATATCCTCACTGTATAGGAATTTCGACTTCCATCGCAATAATATAACATGAACAAACCACATAAATGCAAAAACCCAATACTCCGATTCAATTTGAATTTGAAACAAACCTTCACTGTAATAGATGTCCGAGCCCGAGAGCCCCGAGAACAGTGAGTGAGATCATCGAGAGACTATATCTAAGAAACGGCGACCTCCTTTCCCATCGACTGAACTTTGAATCCAAATGCTGATACCTGGTACTATCACTGGATGTGCTGTTTGTAGAGCACATGTATAAGAGGAAGACATTATTTGATGCTTCTGAAACTGAATCTTTGATTCGATCTTCGAAAGACTCTGAGGGGCATTTCGTCGAACAGGTGGCGGGCGGGTCGATCTGGAGGTCGAGATCCTCGTAGCTAGCGCTCCGAAGCTCTCGTCGGCGACGGTGAGAGCTGAATGGTGGAGGGCAGCGGCGGTGGTGCGTGGTTGAGGTCCGACCGAAACCTCGGGTTGATATCCGAAGTCGTCGAGCTTCAGCCTCCCCCGTCAATCGAAGATGATGTTGTCGGGCTTGATGTCCGACCATGAATCATTACCAGCAACACATTAATTCGAGCATCCGACCAATTTGAGCAGGAGGAGGACGGCGGGGGCGTCGTTCGATCAGCCGACCAATTTGTCGGGGAACGCGGCAGAGTAGGTGGCGAGCTCGAGCGCGGCCAATCGCGTCGGAGCTGGTGGCGGCGGTGTGGTGGTGCGTCGTCGGATCACTGGGAGAGGACGGGAAGCTCGCCTTATTGACGGCAATGAGGAACCGTGCGTTTCAAATTTGTATATATGGAAGGGCAACGATGTCTTTACACATTTTAAGCGGCCTAAATGACACGCGTAATTTCTCAAAAGTCTTATTGCCGAAAAAATGTTGAAAAAAGGCCTAATTGCCATTTTTCCCAAAAAATATTAATTAGGTATGCGTCGCATCGATGTGCAAATAGCATTTGTGGAATTAATATCTCAAGAAGAATCACACAAATTAAATCAATAAAAATAAACTTCAGATTCATGTTTTCAACCTAATTATATGAAACCTAACAGAAACTACTTGCCTTGATAATTGAAGTTCGACAACAACAATCGAGATTAGATCGACCCCCTTTTTGGCTTCTTCCCCGCTTACTCCTCCGGACTTTTCCCCCCTTTTTCCTTCTTAAAATCAGCTCTTGTGTAGAATATTTAAGTCGGCCCACTAAGAAAAATATTAAGTCCGCCCGCTAAACTAAGCCCAAACTTAAAAAGGGACTCAGATCTAATCACAAAATTTTATATGATATTTATTTTAATTAGTATAATTTATTTATTTATTTTTTAGGTTGTTACATATATTCTCCCTAAATTATAAACAAATATAAAAGGAACTATCAATTAAAGTTAATTTGCATCCAACGAAGTCGAACCCGCGTGAACTCGCATGCCGCCGACCAGGCCCGTCCTGACATTTTAAGGGTCCTAGGCAAATTATCGAAATTGGGCCCCTTTCATTTTATTATTTTTAAAAAAAATATATTATAATTTTTTTTATTTCAAAAGTACTTAAATATTAAAAGAACTACATATAATTTCTAAAGAATATATAAATAAAATTGAACTTGCCAAGCCATTCAGTCTCTCTTGTGACATTGACGACCTTAAATAAGTCTTTATTAACTTGAGCTTTGAAAAACTTCTTTCAGCTGATGCTACAGTAACATGCAATGTCAATAAAATCCTGTAAGCAATAGATACATTCGGATAACAATCTACAGATGTGACAAATTTAAGAATATCAATCGCAGACATTGTGTCAGATGACAAAGTGAATCGTAAAACTTTTAATTCAGAGAAAAGATCATTTACATCAACATCAGATAAATTTTCATTAGTAAAACTTCTATGAAATTTAACACAATATTCTTTCAATTCATTATCATCAAATGACTTTAACTTTTGAGAATTATATAAAATCCAAATATACTTTCAAATGTTTTCAATTCTTCAAATCTATTTTTTAAAGAAAGAATGGCCATATCAACAACAGTAAAAAAATAATTTATTTTAAATTATTCTTCCGGTGAAAGATTTACGTTATCTTCATTGTTTTGTCCAAAATAGTTTTTCCTAATCACACGACGTTTAATTGGAAAGATAGGTTCAACATCCATTTCTAGGGCAACATCTTTTGCAATGTCCATACTTTTTGTAAATCCTTCTACTCGATAATTCTCAAAATATGAACATACATCTTGCAATTGTTTAATAGTAGTATCAATACACATAGACTTGGATTGTAATTTTTTACTCACCATATTAATAGCAAACAAAATATCATACCAAATAACCATATATTTCTAATAGCAAGCAAAAACTCAAAATTCTCTAATGCATTTATCAAAATTTCTGCTTCACTCTTTGTCTTTGCATCATTTTCACAAGATTTATATAATTCTAATAAAGCACATCTTATTTGGGGACATTGGAATCTAATAGCTTTAACACTTTTAATTCGACTTTCCCAACGAGTATTAGACAAATATTTCATAGTTAAACCAGGAACATTAATCAAGCAAAATTTTCCATCTTTTTGTAGATCCTGAAAATAATGAGTATATGCGTTGAATAATTCCAAAAAATGAAATAGCTTTAACACAAGAATGTGCCATATCACCAAGAGTAAGATTAAGACTATATATGACAAGCACATGGCATGTATAATGCTTTAGGATTAATTTCAAGAAATCTCGTTTGAACACCTTGGTGCTTTCCTTTCACATTAGAACCATTATCATAACCTTGCCCCCTTACGTCATCAACACTAAGTCCAAGAGTTTTTAAAACATCTAATAATTCATTAAACAATCATAAACCTGATGTATCATCAACTTTTAGAAACTCTAAAAAAAACTCATCAATTTTTATTTTATTATTTGACATATTTACACAACGAATTATAAGTGTCATTTGTTCTTGATGGCTAACATCAGGGGTACAATCAAGAATTATAGAAAAATATTTTGCTTCTTTAATAATCTTAATAATAGACTTTTTAACACTTTGTGATAAAAGATAAATAAATTCATTTTGAATTTTATGTCCAAGATAATGATAATGAATTTCACGATCTTTAATGCGTCTCACATGATCTTGCATTATCAAATCAAATTCTGCAATCATTTCAATCAATCTAAGAAAATTGCCATTGCTATCTTGATATAATTTTTCATTGGACCCACGAAAGGCAAGATTATTTTTAGCTAGACATTTCACAACTGAAAATATTCTACGTAAAACTTGTTTCCAACGCTCTTTCTCTTTAATGATTTCTTCTTGCAAGTGTTTATCAATTGTTTGATTTTTGTCTAATCTTACTCTCAATTCATTCCAAGTACATTCATATTAATCATATGTTCGACACTATTTTCATGTTGTTTGAGTCTTTGGCTAATATGTTTCCAATCACTTAGGCCCTCATTTGCTAGCAAAGTTGAGTTACTAGAAGATTTAAATAATTTGCAACAAAAACAATATACTCTATCAATAATTTTAGAATAAACCAACCATTTTCGATCCCTAATCTCACCATTAGTTAATTTTATGGAATAATAAGAATATGAAAAATGTCTATTATTGTTGTCTAAGGTAAAATCAAGATTAATTTCTCTAATAGGCCCCTTCTCAATTAAAATATCTTTCGATCATCATTAATATTGGATGTATTCGGAATATTATTAAGAACAATACAATCATTAACTACATCATTTTCATTATTATCTAAATTTTCATCAACTTTATCATTTCCATTCAAATCTAAATTATCTAAATTTTAATTTGATTTATCTTGTGTACTTGATTTTATTAAATCTTCCGTTATTTTTTTTTTTCACTTCCAGATAAATGTTTTTTAGGCAACATAATAAAACAAATCAAATACTAAGCAAAATAATACACAATTAAAAAAATGAAGCAAAATAAAACACAATTGAAAAATATTACGTAAAATAAAACACAATTAAAAAATATTACGCAAAATAATACACAATTAAAAAAATGAAGCAAAATAAAACACAATTCAAAAATATTACAGTAAAAGAAATAGATAGCAAAATAAAACACAATTCAAAAATATTACGGTAAAAGAAATAGAGCAAAAAAAACCAACAATAATACACAAATCACAATTAATATATATATATATATATATATATATATATATTATAGCAACAATGACACCTGTTATTTGTGAATTGATCCGTGAAAGATTAAAAACGCCGGAAACTTCTTTTTCTTTTCTATTTGATCCGTGAAAGATTGAAAAAACCAGAAATTCTCTTCTTAAAAAAAATATAATAATATAATAATATTTTAAGAATTAAGATGTTTTTTTAATATTTTGTATATATTACTAACTAGAAAAAGATGGAATAAATAGAGTAAAAAAAGCTGAGAATTTTTAGGAGAAATTCTCTTCTTAAGAAAAATATAATAATATAATAATATTTTAAGAATTAAGATGTTTTTTTTTTAATATTTTGTATATATTACTAACTAGAAAAAGATGGAATAAATAGAGTAAAAAAAATTGAGAATTTTTAGGATTAACGTTATGTTATTACAATAATAAATATTAACGGCAATTGCGAATTACAAAGCGGAACTCAAGAGTCAGTTTTATTTTATATATTTTTATAAAGCGAAACTATTTAATAAAAAGCGGAACTATTTTTTAATTTATATATTTTTATAAAGTAGAACTATTTAATACAAAGACTTTATTTTTATACCCGAAGATTGAAAACGATATTTTACAAAGCGGAATTATTTAATACAGTATATATTAATATATATATATATATAAAATAAAAAATTGGGCTCTAGAAAAGTTGGGCCCTGGGCCGTCGCACCCTGGACCTAGGCCCAGGGCCGGCCCTGCCGCTGACGCACGTGATGATGCCATCAAAAGGCGAAGTCGAACCCGCGTGAACTCGCATGCCGCTGACGCACGTGATGATGCCATCAAAAGGCATTATCCCATTTACCTTAATCGATCGTGACAAATAATTACCATAATTAATTAACAAGAGATTTCACACCCGCATTCTCGCCTCAATTTTCAAGAGTCATAATTCAACATTTTTATACAACCAATCATATTTAATTGTTTTTCTCTTTTTATTTTTTCAATATATATTAACTAACATAATCTAATTTTTTAAACAATGTATCAAACCTTAGAGTGACTTATAGTATTAAAAATAGGAGGGAGTAATGTGTTTTGAAATTGATTCTTTTTACTTAATATATATCTATTTGATTATGACTTTTATTCTACCAATATTAGAAGGTTCTCCAGCCTTATTAATTAGATGAGATCCTTAATGTTAAGTGTTTCAAATTGAATTTTCAAGTTATATAAATATATACTCCCTCCTATTTTTTTTACAAGACGCCCTAAGCTTTAACGCAAGTATTAAGAAAATATTTAATTTCAATTAATATTCATTGAAAAAATAAAATGTTAAAAACAATAAAATGTGATTGGTGGAGAAAAAAAACATGTGCATAAAAAATTAAAAAATATATAAATTAATGTTATTACATCATTTAATAAAGCTAAAACGTCTTATAAAATAAAAATAATTAAAACTCTTAAACGACTTATAAAAAAAAGAGGAGGGAGTATATAACATGCCACCCTCATGCCAATACCGAGCAATAAACAAAAACATCATTTTGAGTTGAATATATAAAAAAGGAATGGAGGGAGGCAGTAGCTTAGCCGGAAGCTTTCGAGCTAGCAGTTCAAATCTATGGCGAAATACGGGCGTCGAAGTCTTCTCTATATCCGCTCGAGAAGACGACGAAGACGCCTTGAAATGGGCTGCCCTCGAAAAGTTGCCAACTTTCGACCGCCTTCGAAAAGGTCTTCTGCTCGGATCCAAAGGCGCTAACAGCGAAATCGACATTCGAGATCTCGGGCTCGCAGACAAGACGGGTTTGGTCAACAGATTGGTCAACTCGGTGGAAGAAGACAACCACAAGTTCTTGCAAAAGCTAAAGAACAGAATGGATAGGTACGCATGGATCGTCTAATTTATTAATTTATTGGAGACATTAATTAATTGATTATATATGTATAATATGCAGAGTCGGCATCGATATTCCGACTATCGAAGTGAGGTTCGAGCATCTCAATGTCGAAGCCGAGGCCTTCAGTGCAAGCAGGGCTTTACCGTCTTTTGTCAACTTCAACATCAACATGATAGAGGTGAAATTAATATTTATGAATTTGAGGGGTCGTGTTGCAATATTTGAAAGATATATATTTTCTCACTGATTTGTATTGTTTTATATTATTTATTACAGGGGGTTTTGAACTCTCTGTACATACTCCCAAGCAGGAAAAAGCCCTTTCCTATACTGAAAGATGTGAGTGGAATCATCAAGCCGTGCCGGATGACTTTGCTTTTAGGTCCTCCAAGTTCCGGAAAATCGACTCTTTTGCTCGCTTTGGCCGGAAAGCTCGACCCGACTCTTAAGGTAAATGTATTTTTTGGTAATTTAATTAATTACTCTATGTTAACGTTTCGAATGTATTGCAGACTTCAGGAAGAGTGAGTTATAACGGACACGAGATGAGTGAATTCGTGCCCCAAAGAAGTGCAGCGTATATCGGTCAACACGATTCTCATATCGCAGAAATGACCGTGAGAGAAACATTGTCGTTTTCAGCTCGATGCCAAGGAGTCGGCTCACGATACGGTTCGTGAACTGATATATATATATACTTGAGTTATGTTAGACTTACAAGACCTTTTGTTATATTATCTGCTAATATATATATTCTGAAATCGATAAACAGAGATGTTAGCGGAATTGTCGAGGAGGGAAAAGGCAGCAAATATCAAACCAGATCCTGATCTTGACATCTACATGAAGGTAGATTTGTTTGTGTTTATTCGATTTAGTCGAAAACTATATACTACTAGATAATAATTACTATATATTATTATATATAGGCAGCAGCCAGAGAAGGAGACGAAGCAAATGTGGTGACAGAGTACATTCTTAAGGTGTTGGGGCTCGACATATGTGCCGACACTTTAGTCGGAGACGACATGATAAGGGGCATTTCCGGGGGACAGAGGAAGCGAGTGACGACAGGAGAAATGATGGTGGGCCCCACAAAGGCTCTGTTCATGGACGAGATATCCAACGGTTTGGACAGCTCGACGGCTCACCAAATCGTGAACACGCTTCGTCAGCACGTCCACATCATGAAAGGGACGGCTCTCGTCTCCCTTCTCCAGCCGGCTCCCGAGACCTACGATCTCTTCGATGACATCATCCTCTTGTCCGACGGCCAGATCGTGTACCAGGGCCCTCGAGAAAACGTGCTCGGCTTCTTCGAGTCTGTTGGGTTTAAATGCCCGGAAAGAAAAGGAGTGGCTGATTTCTTGCAGGAAGTGACTTCGGAGAAAGATCAGGAGCAGTATTGGGCGCGAGGGAATGAGCAGTATAGTTTCGTCTCGGTGAGTGATTTTGTCGAGGCGTTTCGGGCTTGTGGTGTTGGAAGGGAGGTTGGGGATGAGCTGGCGATCCCGTTCGACGAGGCCCGGAACCATCCGGCAGCGTTGAGTAACCAAAAGTACGGGCTTGGTAAGAAGGAGCTCTTGAAAGCATGCGTCGACAGAGAGCTCTTGCTGATGAAGAGAAACTCCTTCGTCTATTTCTTCAAGCTTTTCCAGGTTAGTTAAACCAAACCTAATCAAACCGAAAATTCAGTTAATCTAATCGTTTAAAGTTTGTTTTTAGAAATAGTTTGATTCAGTTTTAACCAGATTATCTTGGTTCGGTTTGGTCTGGTTTGATTTGGTTTGGTTGGGTTTTATCCAAATATCGGTTAAAAAACCAAACCAAACCGAAAACCGAAATATTCAGAAAATCCAAATCCAAACGAAAATTCGGTTAATCAAACTGTTTAAACTTTGTGTTTATAAACTCGAAACCATTTTAAAAATGGTTTGGTTTGGTTTGATTCAGTTCTGTTTTAATCAAATATTCATCGATTTTGGATCGATTTTTATCGGTGAAAAAACCAAACCAAACCAAATCAAACCGAAAACCAATCCGAATTAGTTTAGTTCGGTTTAGTTTAACCGAATAATTCAGTTATGGTTTAGTTCGATCAGTTAACTCCCCTACAGTCGGCCTTAACACGATCACTGATCACATTTGTGTTTCTCAGATGATGGTAATGTCACTTGTGGCAATGACAGTCTTCGTGCGAACGAAGATGGAAAAAAACACAGTGGAAGACGGAGGGATATACACCGGCGCTCTATTCTTCACACTCTTCATGGTCATGTTCAACGGGATTTCAGAGATATCGATGACCATTTTCAAGCTTCCTGTCTTCTACAAGCAAAGGGACGCCTTATTTTTTCCGGCGTGGGCCTACGCCCTTCCATCGTGGATCCTCAAGATTCCGGTTACGTTTCTGGAAGTCGCCATATGGACGTTCTCGACTTACTACGTCATGGGCCTCGACTCGAACGTAGGAAGGCTGATGAAGCAGTACTTTCTGCTTTTACTCGTGCATCAGTCGGCATCGGCGCTCTTTCGTTTCATAGGAGCAGCCGGTAGGAACATGATCATTGCCAACACGTTCGGGTTGTTCTCGTTGCTCCTGATCTTTGAACTAGGTGGTTTCGTCCTGCCACGAGGTAAGCAAACTTTTTCAGGTCGACGACTTTAAAGTAAAATGGTGGCTCAGTTTTTTGCGTTTTTTTTTTCTTCCCTGTTTCAGTTGATGTGAAGAAATGGTGGATATGGGGCTACTGGTCCTCGCCTTTGATGTATTTTCAGAACGCGATTCTTGTCAATGAATTCAGAGGGCATAGCTGGAGCAAAGTCAGTTGTTGCCTCAATCCCTTCTATGAAAAGAAGTAGGAGAAATATCACAAACAGTCTTGTAATTTTAGCTGATTCCACAAACAGTTTATAAGTTGGCTGAAAATCATAGTCGGTCATTTCCAGCAAAACTGGCAGATTGTGATTTTCGGCCAATTTACGGGATTGTTTGTGAAATCAGCTAATGTTCAGGACTGATTGTGATATTCTTCTCCAGAAAACTAATTGAATCGTTGGCGTTTTGTAGTTGATAAACGGAACGGAACTGGGAGTTCTGGTGATGGAGAGTCGAGGTTTTTTCCCTCAAGCGTATTGGTATTGGATCGGGACGGGGGCAACATTCGCATTCATATGGATATTCAACATCTGTTACCTCTTATCGCTCGCGTTTCTTAACCGTACGTACGCAACTTTTTTCATCCATTTTCGTATCGGTATCGCACTACACATCTAACTCCCATTGCAGCTTTCGAGAAACCTCAAGCCGTAATACTCGAACGATCCGAAAACGAAGCGCTCAACAACGAGAACAGGCAAAGAGGAATGATTCTTCCGTTCGAACCACACTCTCTCTCGTTCGACGACGTCCGATACTCGGTCGACATGCCACCGGAAATGAAAGGCCAAGGTGTCGCCGGAGACAAACTCGAGCTTCTCAAGGGCGTGAGCGGTTCGTTCAAACCGGGCGTTCTCACGGCTTTGATGGGAGTCAGCGGGGCCGGGAAAACGACGCTCATGGACGTGTTAGCCGGAAGGAAAACGGGAGGATATATCGAGGGAAACATCACAATCTCAGGGTATCCGAAGAACCAAGCCACATTCGCTAGGATTTCCGGATACTGCGAGCAAAACGACATCCATTCCCCGAACGTGACGGTCTATGAGTCCTTGGTGTACTCAGCTTGGCTGAGGTTGCCGCGAGACGTGGACGAGAAAACGAGAGAGGCTTTCGTCGAGGAAGTGATGAAACTCGTCGAGCTTACGGCCCTGAAGGGGTGTTTGGTTGGGCTTCCGGGAGTGAATGGGCTCTCGACCGAGCAGAGGAAAAGGCTGACAATAGCGGTCGAGCTTGTGGCGAACCCTTCGATCGTGTTCATGGACGAGCCGACTTCAGGGCTGGACGCGAGGGCCGCTGCCATCGTGATGAGAGCGGTGAGGAATACGGTAGATACGGGGAGGACTGTGGTGTGCACCATCCATCAGCCCAGCATCGACATTTTTGAAGCTTTCGACGAGGTAATTAACTGAACTGAACTGAACTGAACTAAACTGAAAATAAGTCCAAAAGAATAAGGCCTAAACTTTTGTGTAGCCTAATTATCGTGAACTCGCAGCTATTTCTGATGAAACGGGGAGGGCAGGAAATATACGTGGGGCCACTGGGTCGTCACTCGTCCCATTTGATCGACTACTTTGAAGGAATCGAAGGGGTGGCGAAGATTAAAGACGGATGCAATCCGGCTACGTGGATGTTGGAAGTGACTACTTCGGCACAAGAACTGCTTTCGGGGGTCGACTTTGCTGATCACTACAGAAACTCGGACTTACACATGTCAGTTAGATTTTCTCTGTTTACTCTGTAAACATCTTCGTTTATTCTGATTCTGACGATGATCACGCGTGTGTTGATTTAAAGGAGGAACAAAGCCCGGATCAAGGAATTAATCGTCCCGCCTCCGGGAACAAAAGACCTGTTTTTCCCAACCGAATACTCGCAATCTTTCCTCACCCAATGCATCGCCTGCTTGTGGAAACAACACTGGTCGTACTGGCGTAACGCGCCTTACACGGCCGTACGATTCACGTTCACGACAGTCATAGCTCTCGTGTTCGGGACAATGTTCTGGGATCTTGGATCCAAGTGGTAATAAGTGTATATATATGTCGATCGATAATTCATAATGTCTGATTCTTATGCATCGATTGTTTTCAGGAATACTCAACAGGATTTGTTGAATGCCATGGGTTCTATGTACTCTTCTGTCCTCTTCTTAGGATTCCAATACGGCTCAACCGTGCAGCCCGTTGTAGCCGTTGAGCGAACGGTGTTTTACAGAGAGAAAGCAGCTGGGATGTATTCAGCCTTGCCGTACGCGTTCTCGCAGTTTCTCATCGAGATCCCTTATGTCTTCGTGCAAACTATAGTTTACAGTCTCATAGTGTACTCGATGATGGGGTTCGATCGGGACATTGGGAAGTTCTTCTGGTTCGTGTATTTCGTTTTCTTGTCTTTACTTTACTTTGTGTTGTATGGCATGATGACCATGGCAGTCACGCCGAATCAGAATATGGCGTCTATCGTTTCTACCTTCTTCTACGCCGTCTGGAATCTCTTCTCGGGATTCATAGTCCCACGACCGGTATATATGTTTCCGTTTATGATTTAACTGCAACTGCACGTGTATATATATAACTAATACTAATAATAACTTGTGTTGCTGTCGGATGGATGCAGAGAATGCCGGTGTGGTCGAGGTGGTACTATTGGGCCAACCCGATGGCGTATACCTTGTACGGTTTCATAGTGTCTCAGTTTGGGGAGATCGAAGATGTGATGGAGAGCGGAGAGACAGTAGAAGAGTTCTTGAGAAATTACTTTGGGTTCAGACGGGATATGCTCGGAATGGTTGCAGCGATGACGCTAGGATTCGTCGTTGTTTTCACGTTCATCTTCGTCTATTCTATCAAGTCTTTCAACTTCCAGAAGAGATGAATGTTTTTTGTTGAAATTGCAAGGCTGTGTGTCTTTAGTCATCTGGAGTACTTAAGAACAAGTGTAAGGTTTGTAGTAATTTTTGAGAAACATTAAAATATCAATGTGACTATATATGTAATATGTATGCTCTTCTATATCTAAGACTTAATTCTATTTTGTTGTAAAAAGCATTTCCATATCTTATCTTTTTTGCTTTAGCATAAATATAGTTCTGAAGTGTGAATTTATTATTACTTTGAGTTAATTAGTTGGTTTTGTAGAATCATGAGATAATTCATTATAAGTAAGGTCGGACTTTTTTTTTTTAGTTAATGGTTTCCCCAACAAATAAAGATATAAGAACTTTTTTAGAGACTTAACACTTTTAATGTCAGAACTAAAAATATAGTTAGGTGTGAGCTCATGTTATATGAGTTCACTAAACTCTCTTGCCTACAAATTTACATGGGATTACAATTTATCAACTAGATAGTTCCATAATATACTTGTATACAATTAAGTTTTTAAGACTATCCTGACTTCACAAGATGTCCGTACGTATCATCATGCAACTTACAAGTAAATATCTCAGAGTTAGAATCATAAATAGTCCGTTGTATACAATTAAGTTTTTAAGACTATCGTGACTTCACTAGATGACCGTACGTTTCATCGTGCAACTTAATGTTACGTGACTGCTGACGTAGAATGGCGTGCATCCTGCCACATATCCATAATTTTGTATGATTTTTTTTATAATTGAATAGTCCTTCCAAATTTCCATAATTTTGTATGCTTTTCTTATAATTGAATAGTCCGCCCAAATTTCTATAATTTTGTATGATTTTCTTATAATTGAATATGTGAGGCCCACCTCGCCAATTCATGTAAGCTTTCAAACCCCGTCCCTTCAAATTTCTTTAATTTTGTATGATTTTCTTATAATTGAATATGTGGGCCCCTTTCGTCAATCCATGTCATTTTTCCGGCGCCACGTCAGCAGTAAGAACAATGCAAAAATGGATGAACAGTAAAAAAAGGCTGACTTATGGGATTTTTAAGTAAATGACTTCCGTCAAAGGGACTATTTATGATTCTAATTAACTCAATATCTCAAACACACAACTTTAACTTGCCTGTTGTCGGAGAAAATCATGAGAAAACGCCCCCATTCCGAAATCATATCAAGACAAGATTCACAGCATGGCTCAAGCTCAAAACGAAAATGTGCTTGGCCTTAGGCTCCATTTGGGCGACTAGGATGCAGCAGCCGAAATCGTGATGAGTTTCGAACAATTTTGGAGTTAAATTACACAAAACAAAAAAAACATAAAAAAATACTTCAAACAAAATAATTGTTATTACTCATGACAAAAAGAATACAGTATGGTTATTAATTACTACTTTCTTCTTAACTATTTATGCAAAGATTTTTTTATCAAAACCTTATTAAAAATTATGGTTATTAATTACTACTTTCTTCTTAACTATTTATGCAAAGATTTTTTTATCAAAACCTTATTAAAAATGTATTTTAGAGTGAAAAGGTAAAATAGTTATAGTGTTATTTTAAAGGGTATTCATAATTAATTGAAAAATAAAAAAAATGTGCATAATTAATTAGAAACGGTAATTTATAACTATTTATAACTATTTCGATTGATCAAAATATAATCTCTTTTATAGATTCTAAGATTTGCTACAATAATTTTACAATAAATTTTAAACTATGTATATTATTGTATATAATTGTATATATACTTTATCATGTTCAAGTTGAGGGTGTTCTAGAAAATTTGAGAAACTTGTTTAATTATTAGAGTGAAAGTAAGTGAAGTTAATTGAAGGAGAATTGTATACTTATAAAAGTCATCTTATGTTGCCACAAATTTTGTGATGATTCATTGTGAAGGAAATAATAATCTGATGATGATTCATTGTGAAGGAAATAATAATCTGATGAAAATTGTATAGGTAAAATAAACTTTAAAATATACGATCATCGATATTATCGATTGAATTTATTCTCTGTCAGTGCAGACTAGTATTGAATTTTATAGGCGCTGTAATTAGTATTTTAGCAAGAAGATAATAATCTGATTGAAAATTGTATAGGTAAAATAAAATTTAAAATATACCGTCAGTTTATTTTGTGAAGGAAATAATAATTTGATGAAAATTGTATAGGTAAAATAAACTTTAAAATATACGATCATCGATATTATCGATTGAATTTATTCTCTGTCAGTATTATATAAGAAAGTCTAACAATTAGTATTATATAAGAAAAACTCTTCTATTTTTTAATTACTTTTTCTTCTAATCATTATTTTTAATTTTATATATTTTATATATTTAATTTTTAATATTTAATTTATATACTCCTTCAAAATTCAAGTAAACAATAAATAACATGGAGCATATTTTTTTCCATATAGATAAAATTTCACATAAATCTATAACCAAGGACACAACCTAGTGAGTGCGTGGCTTTTCCCAAAACATCTCTATCTTTCTCTTACCTATTTATAAGTAACGACCACCACCTCAAACACACACACACAGTCTAATGAATGACCAAAACCCGCCGGCGAACGGTGCCTGCCGGAGAAAACCGCCGAGGAAACGAGCCCCCGTTCCGAAACCGTATGAAGAAAATATTCCGAGCAGGGCTCAGGCCCGAAACGAAGTCGCGGCTGACCTTAGGCTCCACTGGGCGACTAGGGTGCACCAGGCCCGAATAAACAATACTATCAAGCAAGCAGGGCCCGTTTCTGATCAAGAATTAGACACCACAACACCCAAAATCACGCGGACCCACTCAACGGGCCTCCCTCCTCGGCCCGTTCCATATTCCGTTGGACGAAAGGTCATGATGCTCACCCCCAACCTTATTCCTTTTCATCATCAGCTCACCGCCGCCTCTCTGCCGGGCCCGTCAACTTCTCGTTCGCCGGACGAGGGAACCTTACTCTACGACGCCAGATCTACGGATGAGTCGAATTTCGGGGTTTCGGATGAGCGGGCCGGGCTTCTGGAAACCGGGCCCTGTGAGGATTTCGGTGTGTTCGAACAAGCGATGGAGCTTCCGGCATGGATGAACGCAAACAGGGACGACTCGTGCGGAGGTGGGGATTCCTTTCGAGATACTGCTTTGCCATGGTATGATTTCATTTTAATTTCTTGATGGTCCAACTTATAAGTACTACTTTTCATAGGAATAATATTTATCATACATGATCACTAAGTAATTAATGAACTAATTTGAGTGTGTTAGATATTATACATCGATTGGATACCGATCATTGGACTCACATATAAGTTGAATTACTTTATCACCTTAACAAGACCTTTTAATGTGTTTATTTGTCCAACTTTGACAAATCTAGTGTAACAATAATATCAAGAGAGAGAGAGAGGCTCTCTCTCTCTCATCTATGATCCTAATTGGATTGATACTTTTTTGTTATTACTATTACTACATGACTTTTATTTTTGGCAAAAGGAAATGGGGTTTGGGGTTTTGTTGGCCTGAAAAGAACTCGGGCCTCGGAGAAGCTTGGCTCATATATTTGTGTTGAAATCGTGTTATAGGGTACGTACATCTTTAGGATGTCTGGGATTCGGACCTGCTTAAGGCCCGTTTTGTTCTTGATCAAGAACGGTTAAAAGTACCTTGTGGTGGATATATTCAATTAGTTACGACTCTACATATATGAGAAAAGAAATGAAAAACGAACCACTCAGGAACTATATATGCGATGGATCCATCATATAGTTGAGATTAGGATCCATGACCGAGGTTTTAGTGGTTCTTGAATACGAGTTAATTTGTATATCGTACATACAAATGATAGCAGCTGGTTAATATACTTATATAAAAGTGATAGATCGATGTACTGTTTCCGTGTATCATCATATGAGTGATGGTCATGGATAATTGTATATATATATATGTGTTTTTTTTGTAAGACTTGTGTACTGTTTGTTGCTTCGTGTAATGTTTTATGCGGAGATGTACTACTTTTAATGCATTGTGTACAAGTTTGTTGTACTAGCTGAGGGTTGTAACTTTGTGTTGTGAAAATTGCAGCATGGATATCGAGGGAATTGAAGGAATGGATGGGGAATGGTTATACTCTGATGATTGATTCTCCTTTTATTTACTACTACTACTACTAATATACTTCCTTACTAATATACATCGTTGTAATTTACAAAGGACACGTAACTATACGAGACGGTGAGAGTATTTTGTACTTTTACCGGAGTAATACTTCTGTGGAACATACATCAATTATATTAGAGGGATTCATAATTAATATGTATGATTAATTTTCTATTTATCTAACAATATACTTTTATGTCCAATACTAAGATTTAAAAATAAGTGTGATCATATTTCTTTGAGACAAAAATAATATTATTTTATTTCATTTGTTACTTTTATGTACATTATTATTGAAATACTACTCTCATCTCAAGTCCCAACTAATTATATATGAACTGGTTAAATAATTATATACGTATTGGTTGATCACACTTTTTGATTTTTTTTATAAAAAGTAAAAACTAAGGGTAGAAATCCAAATTTAAGTTAAAAATTAAAGTAATTGTAAATAAAATTTGAAAACTACAATTGGTGGAAAAATAGGACATATATAGTATTTTAAAGTAAAATAATTATTTTCTTTGTAAGATTGTACATAATTAATTGTGGCAAATTATTACTTGGACCCCTACCCACCCAATTTTACATGGTCCCTTTTTTTATTATTTAAACATTCATTTTTTTTCTCTCCATTTTTTTCCCTTTTTTTTTCTTCTCTTCTCTCTTTCTACTCTGTCACATAAGTGAACCACGAAACTAACAACCTCTTCTCTCTTTCTACTCTTACACATAAGTGAAACACGACACTAACAATCGAAACAGAAAAATCCAAACGAAATTCACTCTGCGATCTTCATCTTCGACGGCGATTCAGAGCTTTCGACGGCGATTGTTGCACGGCGCTTTCGACGGAGATCTCGGCTAGGCGATTCAGAGCTTCGAGCGACCGTCGTCTTCAAACGAAACTAACAACCGAAACAGAAATCTCCAAACGAAATTCACTATGCGATCTTCATCTTCGACGGCGATTCAGAGCTTTCGACGGCGATTGTTGCACGGTGTTTTCGAGGGCGATCTCGGCTCGACGATTCAGAGCTTGGAGCGAACGTCGTCTTCAACATAAATTCAGTCCCTGATCTCTTCATCCTTTTTTCTCTTCGACGGCGGCGCTTTCGAGGGCGATCTCGGAAATTCAGAGCTTCGATTCCGAGTGTCGAGCGACCGACAGCTTCAAAATTAGGTAAATCGAAACTAAATCTCCTTTATATTATTTCTGTGTAATTTTTGTTTCAAATCCTGGTACGAATTCTATGTTGATTGTGCTATTATTTTATACTAACTGTTCGATTACATAGTTAGGGTTTTAATTTGGGCGTTTTGTGAGATTTGAGATTCTGCTCATTTCTATGTTGTTTTATAGCTCTGTCTTCAGAAAATGGAGCTATGTTATTTTGTGTTTTCTGTTTGTAGTACTTCTGTTAATTTGCTTGTTGTTTTGTGTTTTCTGTTAGTAGTACTTCTGTTAATGTGCTTGAGGCATATGCGAATGTGCATGAGGTTTCTATAGTTATACGTAGGGGTGGGCGCAGGCCGATCCGGGCCAAAAAAAATACTAGAACCCGGCCCAAAACTCGAGCTTCTCGATCTGAGCCGGGCCAGGCCTTTTGAAATGGAGGACCGGGTCGGGACCGAGCTCGGCGGTCCGAGCCCGGTTTTTGGGCTTGACGGGCCCAAAAAACTGTTTCTTACAGGGCTTTATTTCTGACCCATTTTCTTCACGGGATCGACTCATTTTTATATTCGTACGTCAAAATCTTCAACAATCGAAACCTCGTCTTCGGTGCTCCGTCACACTTGTCTCCTCAAGTCAGTAACCGAGCTGCGCTTAATTGAGTCATTAAGCGGTTCTCCAATTCAGAATATCCACCCAGGCGCTTCCTCGACGATCGATCCTAGTTCAGGAGCAATTGCAAGAGGTTGAAGGTGATGAAATTTAGATTTGTAGGAGTGATGTTGGTTGAAGTAATAAATTTAGGAAAAACTTGAAAGGAGATAATATTTGTAAAAGCAATTTTCGAAAGAGATATAGTGGAGGGCCTAGAGGAAGCTAAATGGTGAGATGCTCAACCCTAATGTTTAAAAAATAATATTTTTTAAATTTATATATGCTATTGGAGACTATATTCGGCCCACTATAAATGTCTAGTTGCCCAACTTCTCTAATAGTTCGAGCTTTTAGATGAAGCGGTTTCTAACATGGTATCAGAGCCTAGCCTTGTGGTAGGTCCTGGGTTCGACTCCCGCCATGAGCGACTCCACCCGAATTAATTATCCACTTGTTGGGCCTTCCCCTGAGGTTGAAATCGGCCCACAAGTGAGGGGGAGTATTGGAGACTATATTCGGCCCACTATAAATGTCTAGTTGCCCAACTTCTCTAATAGTTCGAGCTTTTAGATGAAGCGGTTTCTAACATGTTTAGTTTGAAGAGGCCTAAATAGCAATTGGTTGGGCCCAAGTCCATGAGATATATACTTACAACCAGCTCATTTATTGTTGAGCCTTAGTCCTGCAATAGTTCAGCTATTCGAATTTCTCAACCTTAATGTGCAAAAAACAATATTTTTTAAATTTATATATTATATTTTTGGTACGGGCTGGGTTTTCGGTCCCAAAATTTTAAGGGCCCGAGCTCGGACCGAAATATCAAATTTTGGGTCGGGCTTAAATCGGGCCAGTCCTTCTAAAGAATAGGCTCAACCCATGTCGGGTTTTTTCTCGGGTTTTCGGGCCAGGTTTCGGGTTTTCGAGCCAAAACGCTCAGCCCTAGTTATATGCTTGAGGTTTCAGTGTATTTGCTTGAGGTTTTAGGTTTCTGTGTATGTGCTTGAACAGTCCCGATCTCTGGTTTGTGTTTGAGGTTTGTGTGTATATGCTTGAGTCATCTGTGTACGTACTTGATGTTTCTGTTGTTATATGCTTGAGGCATACGTCTATTTGAAGTATCACAAATCAAAAGAGTTATAATTCCTTCACTCTCTTTTATTTCTCCTGTTTTTAATTTGTTGATTCAGCTGCCCTTTTTCTTCATGCTTTCTAATTTTTTAAGTTTTATTATTTTTTAATAATAAATTAGTAAATTAAAATACAAATTCATAAAAATTTCATGTATTTAAGAACTCCCTTTTATTTCTCGTGTTTTTAATTTGTTGATTAAGCTGCCCTCTTTCTTCATGCTTTCTAATTTTTTAAGTTATTATTTTTTTAATAATAAATTAGTAAATTAAAATACAAATTCATAAAAAATTCATGTATTTAAGAGATTTCAAATAGTTGAATTCTTTTATATTTTAGAGATAAAATCCATAAACATCTATAGACTTTTAAAATCTATTGACTTTTGAATACCTATAAATATTTTAAGACTTTTTAAAATTCGTATTGAATACCTCTGGATTTTAATAGATTTTTAAAATCCGGATTGAATAGCCATAGACTTTCAAAATCCAAAAAAGTCCTACAATTAACTTGAAGTAACTAGGTAGAGTAGAGATGACATTTCTTTCCATACAAATTCAATGTAAGACAGCTCACAAGTAAATATATATCAAACACACAACTTTAACATGCTTGCTGTCAGAGCAAATCGCGAGGAATCGAACCCTTGTTCCGAAACCGTATCAAGACAAGATTCCCAGCATGGCTCAAGCTCGAAACGAAATATCGTGATTGGCCTTAGGCTCACTTGAGCGATTAGGAAGCATGGCTCAAGCTCGAAACGAAATTGTGATTGACCTTAGGCTTCATTGAGCGATTAGGATGAAGCACCCGAAATCATAATGAGTTTTGGACAATTTTTAAGTGAAATTAAACAAAACAAAAGAAAGCATAAAAAAAAATCTAGTTTATAAAAAAATATTATTAATAATTTTTTAGAAAATATTTAACAATTTACAAATTTTATTATTATTTTTATAAAAAAAATCAATTCAATTTAGTTTAGTTCAGATTTTTCAATTAAGTTCGGTTGCATTTGAATGTGTTTGTAAACAATATGAGTGTGTTATAAGAAACGATTTGGTGAATTGAAGTTGAGTATATTATTTTACATACAATTTGAAGCAGAATTATATAACTAAAATAAAGTCTAAAATATTAAAATAAACTCTGTTAAAATATGACTCGAATCCGTAGGAATTTTGTTTCCTTATTTAGGAAAATTAGAATTATATTGAATATAATATAATTCTATTCCTTATGGATTTAGTAGACATATATTAGGAAAAAAAGTTTATTCCTATTCCTATTGGTTACCTAATTTATTGGTTTTCTACACCTATAAATAGGGATCTCCATAGACACAATTATGTGTGGTAAAACACCAAGTGTGTTGAACACCAAGAGAGACACCATGTGATAATATTGTGTGAGATTAGAGGGTTTTAGAGTGTATATCAATCCTTGTAATCATCGGCAATATTATAGTGAAAGTTCTCGTCGTTCCTCTCGTGGTTTTTCCGGATTTGGGTTCCCACGTAAATTCATTGTCTTCTTTACTTGTCTCCTTTATTTATTGTTGAGTTATTTTCGGGGTTCCGCATTATTATTCGTACTATATATCGTCGATCTGCAACAAGTAGTATCTAGTGGCACCGGTCTTGATCGTGTGGCGTTCAGAGCTTTGTCCCGTAACAAGTGGTATTAGAGCCAGGTTACGATCCTAAAAGCTAACAAGTGGTATCAGAGCCAGGCAACGATCCCGTGACCTTCCAGACTACGATCCTACTACCTTCTGGAGCAAGGTTTCGATGACGAGCGTGAAGTACGATCTACCGATGTAAGATCTCAACGGGGTGGTTTCCTCTTTACCATCACGACATGGAGGAGTCCGTGAGGATTGAGCTTGATCGGAAGGTAATTAATATTGACCTTCATCTATCGAACTCCATGACCGAGGAAACCATGAAGACAAGGTCCGCAAAGGAGTTGTGGGAATTATTTGAAGAGTTGTGGCAACTTTTCGAGATAATATCCTATGTAGCCGTGTTATTGACGCTATTTGCGGGAGAGAAAGTGAAGAGAATTGGTGTAGGTGTCTCCGATGTGGCATCGTGTGATGGACTTGACGTCCAAAAGAAGTACCGTGATAAAGGGAGCGACTCGGGGAATTCGAAGTCGCGACACGGGAATAAGGTATGTCCTTATAGCTCGGCGAACGAAGTAACCGGAGTTATGTTTAGCTACACCTGTGAAGGTGGAGTTTTTTAGGCTACCAAAGCGGCTTTGGTAGTGTTGGGAGGAGACGAAAAGGCAATGCGACCTTATGTCCTCCATGAAGGCGCGGTGAAGGAAGTAACCGGGGCCGAAACCCGACTCTTGGTAGAAGAGTCTATCCGGCTTAGAGGCATGCAAACTAAGGCCGGAGTGACAAAGCTGAATGAAGATAAAGGCGCGGTGAACGAAGTAACCGTGGGAAAAACTAGGCTCTCGGATGAAGAGTCTACACGACTAGACCATGTGCGGCTTGGGCATGTGAGGAAAGTCGACAAGAAGGATCGAGTGTATATCGATCGATGGAGTGTTTCTAAATATGGTGATCATTGTGCGCTTGGAAAGCGGTCGAGAGGGTATATCTCGAATTTGCCTCACAACTCGAAGAAGACACTCTGGTATGTATGTTCCGATTCATGGGGACCTTTGAAGGTCCAATCTTCTAGGAACTAGGCCCGTTAGGGCGTTTGGAAGAAGACGAGGGATGAGACTATGGAGTGCGATGTGATTTCGCTTTATGATTTGATGTGCGATGAGATTTCGCATGCGCGATGGGATTTCGCGGCTTTGTGTTATATGTGATGTGATTTCACATGAGCGATGGGATTTCGCGGTTTCTCGTCAAGGTGGAGATTGTTAAAATATGACTCGAATCCGTAGGAATTTTGTTTCCTTATTTAGGAAAATTAGAATTATATTGAATATAATATAATTCTATTCCTTATGGATTTAGTAGACATATATTAGGAAAAAGGGTTTATTCTTATTCCTATTGGTTACCTAATTTATTGGTTTTCTACACCTATAAATAGGGATCTCCATAGACACAATTATGTGTGGTAAAACACCAAGTGTGTTGAACACCAAGAGAGACACCATGTGATAATATTGTGTGAGATTAGAGGGTTTTAGAGTGTATATCAATCCTTGTAATTATCGGCAATATTATAGTGAAAGTTCTCGTCGTTCCTCCCGTGGTTTTTCCGGATTTGGGTTTCCACGTAAATTCCTTGTCTTCTTTACTTGTCTCCTTTATTTATTATTGAGTTATTTTCGGGGTTCCGCATTATTATTCGTACTATACATCGTCGATCTGCAACAAGTAGTATCTAGTGGCACCGGTCTTGATCGTGTGGCGTTCAGAGCTTTGTCCCGTAACAAGTGGTATTAGAGCCAGATTACGATCCTAAAAGCTAACAAACTCTAAAACTCTCTCAATCTACTAAAATAAACTATAAAATATATCATTGATATTATCGTTTAAATTGTATACTTTAAAATATACTCAACACTCTATTCTGACAGTCACGTGAATGTATTTAAGTTCAATCTATTAAAATAAACTCTAAAATATATAACTGATATTATTATTTAAAGTGTATACTTTAAAATATACTTTACAAAAATAAACTCTAAAATACAATTGATATTATCGTTTAAATTGTATACTTTAAAATATACTCTAATAGTCTGTAGTATACTTTAAAATATACTTTACAAAAATAAACTCTAAAATATAATTCATATTTTATCGTTTAAATTGTATACTTTAAAATATAATCTACACTCTGTTCTGACAGTCACGTGAATGTATTTAAGTTAATCCCGCATATTATATAAAAAAAAACTTCTATTTTTTATTTTATTTTTTCTAATTAATATTTTTATTTTAATAATTTAATTTTTTTTAATTTTTAATATTTAATTTATACACTCCATAAAAATTCATGTTAATATATAAGTTAAAAATAAATATATCACCATATTTTTTCAATAGATACAATTTCACATAAATCTATAACCAAGGACACAACCTAGTGAGTGCGTGGGTTTTCCCAAAACATCTCTTACCTATTTATAACGACCACCACCTCAAACACACACACACAGTCTAATGAATGACCAAAACCCGCCGGCGAAACCGAAACCGTATGAAGAAAATATTCCGAGCAGGGCTCAGGCCCGAAACGAAGTGGCGGCAGACCTTAGGCTCCACTGGGCGACTAGGGTGCACCAGGCCCGAATAAATAATAATATCAACCAAGAAGGGCCCGTTGGCGCCCACTCAACGGGCTTCCCTCCTCGGCCCGTTCCATATTCTTTTGGACGAGAGATGATGATGCTCAATAATTTCACCCCCAACCTTATTATGCCGTATATTCATCAGCTCATCTATTCGGAAACCTCCTTCACTCGGCCCGCCACCGCCTCTCCACCGGGCCCTTCAACTTCTCGTCCGCCGGCATGGATGAACGCAAACGGGGACGACTCGTGCGGCAGGGGTGTGGATTCCTTTCGAGATACTGCTTTGCCATGGTATGATTTCATTTTAATTTTCATAGGAATAATATTATCATGATCACAAAGTAATTAATGAACTAATTTGAGTGTAACAATAATATTAATGGAGAGTGAGAGAGAGAGAGGTGCTAGCTCTATGATCCTACTTGGATTGATTCTTTTTTGTTATTACATGACTTAATTTGGCAAACGGAACTGGGGTTTGGGGTTTGGGGTTTGGTTGGCCCGAAAAGAACTCAATCGGGCCTCTGAGAAGCTTGACTCCTATTTTTGTGTTGAAATCGTGTTAGGATACATCTTTAGGCTGTCTGGGATTCGGGCCTGCTTAAGGCCCGTTTTGTTCTTGATCAAGAACAGTTAAAAGGACTTCGTGCTGGATATATTCGATTAGTTATATATGACTCTACATATGAGAAAAGGTGATGTGAAATGAAATAAAAAATGAACCACTCGGGAACTATATATATATATATATTTGCGATGAATTATATACATCATATGGTTGTGATTAGGATCCATGACTGGGCCGAGTTTGTATATCGTCAGGCCCGGCCCTGGGCATAGGCCCAGGGTGCAACCGCCCAGGCCCAAAATAATAAGGGCCCATTAATTTTAAAATTTTGTATATATTTATATTAAAATAAATAAGGGAAAAATGGCAATAAGGACATTTTTCAACATTTTTTCGGCAATAAGGCTTTCAAGAAATTACGCGTGTCATTTAGGCCGCCTAAAATGTGCAAAGACCCTATTACCCTTCCTTTTATACCTTCCCCTTTTCATGTTCATGTTCGATCCGTCCTCAACACTCCATTTCCATCTCTCCCGGCGGATTTCAACACGCCGCCCGCTGCGGGGCCCGACGACGACGAACTCAACATTGCCCGCGAGCTTCTCCTCGTCCAGAAGGTCCAGTCCCTCGTTCTCCAGATCGTTGAATTCATCCTCGTCACGATGAGGAGGCCGTTGACGAGAAGTCCTCGGCCTCGTCCCGTCGTCCGAAAACCCGAGGCACATCACGCCCTCCCTCGCCTGCACCATCGAGATTTTAAAGGCCGACATCCTCCCCTCTCTTCCTTACGCACGCAGAGGCCAAGCCCCCGCCTCCGATTCCCGATTGCGATCGAACCCTTGACCCGCGCGCGTGCGAGCTCGACCGCCGCCATGAGCGACCACATCTGCTCTGAATCGGAAGACACATCGACATCGTATCCACCGCATCTCCGCCACCCTCATCCCGTTGACCTAGTGACACCGAATTCGGGGGTCGGGGATTGTGCGCACAAGGTGTTCGACGAAATGACCGAGTGAGGGTGAGTGACAGCGGGTGCCATGGAGAGGAGAGCAGCATTGAATGTGGCGAATAGGACGAATTCGAGGTTCGATGATTGCGCGCACAAAGTGTTCGACGAAATGCCCGAGTGAAGGTGAGTGACAACGGGTGGGATGGAGTTAACAGCGTCACAACCGTAATTGAAAGGTCGTTTCTTAGCTTAACTTGAGTTTTATGAAGTTCGACCCTATTTGCCGTTGTTTTTCAACTGCTTGATTCATAGTTTGAGTTCTTTTATCTTGCTTTAGTAATAATAAAATCAGTACAAGTATTTGCCAATAGTCCCTGAGATTTTCGCAATTGATAGTGAGCCAAAACCACATAACTTCCTAGTGTTGATCTACGACTATATAGGTCTCGTGTAGTGATCAAACTGGGAAAGAGTAGACAGGGGCAAACACGAGACAATTCGTGGGACGACCACACTATATTCTTTGATTGATTTATTGTAGAGTAGAGATACACAATTAACAAATATTCCAAGTACAAATCTATGCATTTGGCTAGAAATAAGTGGTAAAATCAGGTAAAAATATTGAATAAAGATATAACATGAGTTTTTTTAATTCTCAGTTTCAATGAAATTGTTAGTCGATCGTTGGGCGTTTGTGCAGGTTCTTTACTGATTGATTTTGGTAATTTGATTCTCTGTTTTAAGGAAATTGCTAGTTGATTAAATATTTTCGATCGCCTTGTTGAATTTCTTGCAAGAGATTATTACCCACAACTTCAGGTTAAATTCATGGCTTTCAGTGTCCGTATTTGTTATATTTTCTGGTCCTGTTGTAATGAAATTTTTGTATCATTTTGTTCTTTAAATGAATGGGAGAAAAATAATAGAGTTCATGCTAGTTACTAGTTAGTCAAGATGGTAATATGGTATGGACTCTGAGTCGTATCTAATTTATGATGGAAGCAGACCTGCTTCCTAATGAATTATGATATGATTGTCAACTTAGTCATTAAATATATTTAGGCTGGCTTCTAAAGCTTTAGCTGGCAAAATATGTATACTCATATACACCTTTTGACCTTTTGGGATTCAAAATCGGTTCGATTTCTTAGCAATGTCAGGAGTACTTAATGTATGTATACAAATATTCGTTTGTTTTGGCCTCTTATTACATCAGTAGTCATGTTTTGAACAAGAACATGACTACTAATGTGAAAGGGGATTCCAACTCCACTGTAAGTTATTTTCTTACTTTACTTGTGTTTTGGGTCGTTTTTGTTGGAGAGGGTGAGATACGGGGTGGATATAAGGGTTTCGCAACGATTACCAAATCATGTGAATTTATATGTAGAAAGGGTTGAAATTTCTAGACCCCGGGGGAAAAGGATAAGAATTCCGAGCTGAAGAAGATAATGTCTTTCTTTTTATATGTCTTTTATTCGGTAATTTTCGCCGCCCTTACAATGAGATGAGGGGGTCGGCTTTTATAGGCGAGTGCACATGCTCATGCAGAGCCACGACATCAGGACACGTTTAAGATCTAATCTTCGATCATTAAATGCCGGGGCACGATTCCGAGTTGGGTTTATGCGAGTCCCGGGATACGGTGTTTGAGGCGTCTGGCGCGGCTCTCGTCGTAGAATCCTGAGTGGGAAGGCTTTTCTTCGTGCTTCGTAAGACAACTCATGGGACCCTGCTGCCCTTTGAACTCGGCCCGGGGAGGCACCCCGGACGCGCTGCGTGCACCCGGGTCCGGGGTCCGGTCTGGGACCCCTGGAGGTTTTCGGTGAACTCGATCCGGGGTTGCCGTCGTCTTGGAGCGAGCTCGTGAGGATCCTCGTGGCTCTTCCCCTTCCGTCGGTCTTCTGGGACCCTTCTCTGCATGGACTGCATGAATTCGGTCCCGGGGTTCGACCCCGATCCCTCGCGATAGTTTTGAGAGCGGCGGGTGGGCCCGCCCTCCACGTGTACAAATTGGTTTTTTACTCCCCAACATTGGCCCCCGGAAACATCGTCGGAGATTGGGAGATCCGGGGAGGTTTCCGTCCGTTGGGCCGACGTCACTCATTTCCTTCCATTGACCCTGTTGACTTCCCGATGGTCGGGCCTTCTTTAAATGATGTGGTTGGTGGTTGTCTGACCTGCTTGCTTCCCCGTCTTCCTTCGAGGGGTCCGTCTCGGCCTGGGTGCTCTCAGACCTGTGGTGCGTCTGAAAAGCTGAGACCCCTATATAAATGCCGTGTTCGCGGAGTGGTGTCTTTGGGAGGTGGTGTTGAGATGCGTGGCCGCTGTCCGGTTTTCTGGACTATAAAACGAGGTCGAGGTAAATGCCCTTCTTATCTCACTCCTCTCATGTCTGCCCAACCTCAACGAACCGCTAGTTCCGCGGTGGGCCCCATCGTTCAACTTCGAGATCGTGAACCTGGCGACGAGTCGCGGGTGGAGACGGCGGGCTCCGGTGTTCGTCGCTACGTCGTGTCCCGCAAGTTCAACTCCCGTTACCACCGCGAGGTCCTCCTGATGCCGTCCCCCTTTGCCCAGATGTACAGGCACGTGTGGCCCGCCATGCTTGCTGTTAGCGACTCGTCTGGCTGTCTATGGGTTTTTGACTTGGTTCCTGGTGGCAACCGCTTGGTGATTGGAGGCATCGGCTGGGCGGTGTATGTTCAGCACATGCAGCTCCAAGATGATTGGCGGGTAGAGCTTCGCTGGTCGGAGGTGGAGGATATCAACATCGCCGTTACTCGTGGGGATGGGTCCCTGGTTCCTGTTCCGCCGGTCTCGTTCTGAGCGAGCGGCGGGGCCGTTTATCGTCTTTGCGTCGTGCCTTGGTGCTTTTTATGCATATTAAACCTT
Source organism: Euphrasia confusa (assembly GCA_954870475.1). NCBI lineage: Eukaryota > Viridiplantae > Streptophyta > Magnoliopsida > Lamiales > Orobanchaceae > Euphrasia > Euphrasia confusa. The sequence continues at coordinate 9,161,603 of OX940957.1, read as the reverse complement.
TGTTTTTTTTTAACTGTAGTCCGGGCCTCGGGACCCGGAGGTCGTATCCCGGTTCGACTTTTCTGAAATAATGAATAAACGAGTTAAGAAAAACGAAAAATCTCTTTTTCTCTTTTTTTTTTTCTTTTGGTTGTTGGTGCGGAGTCCGGGCCACGCGCGCCCGGGGCCACAGCCTGGCTCCGTTCGGCTCCTTGGGATTCGGACGGTCGCGGCGGTTCCCCAGGCTAATGATGACGCCTTTTTGGTGTGTCACGTCTTCTGGGCACCTTTTTTAAAATCCGATCCTAAACCAATCATTCGTCCGACCTTGAACCTCCTTCACGCCCTTCTCCGGTCATCTTCTCCGGCGAGAAAAACAGGAGAAAACTTTACCCCAGCACAAAAAAGAATGGTGAGCTCCTCTGTGGGAAGTAACGACTACAACCCGCCGGAGATAATCTACATCTCCTCCGACGAGGAGCTTGAGGCGGATGGGGAGCCGGTTCAGGAGGCGCCGGACATATTCGACGTTTCCTCCGACTCGGACCCGGACGCTGGGGACAGCCACCTGTCCGTCCCCCCTTCACTAGAGGTCGCTCGCTACTGGCACTCCCGGACCCTCCCGGAGTTCCGACGTCGTCCGGGAGCGAGGCTGCCACCACCCCTAACCGTCCGCTTTCGGGGGCTGGAGAAACGGAGCACAATTCTCCGGGACGAGCTGGGCCAGGACTGGCCTATGCACTTGGTGCGCCGCGGGGATCGCCTCCGTCTCTCCGGCAAAGGATGGAGGACCTTTTGCCGCCACGTGGGCCTTGGCCCAGACTGGCGCGTGCGAGTTCGGTGGGACAGGGACGAGACGCCGAGGGTTTTTGTGATCGACGGCGAGGGCTTGGCCCGGTCTAGGCTCAGATAGAAATCCCGGCGGGGACCAGACTAGGCTAGGGTTTTTCTCTTTTTAGGGTTTTCCTGTATATTTCCTTCGTTTTCTTTCCGATGATGCTGCGGGGACTCTTCCCTGCTATTGTAAAGAATCTATTTAAGAATTGAAAATTTTGAGAAATCTGCAACTCTTATTGTTTCTGTTCATTCTGTTCTCCCTGCACGTCTTTTCTTTGTGGGAACGGAAAATTTGATTTCTCTCGACAAGCCTCCCGGGAGAGGGTGACCCTGCCTTCGAACGCCGTGGTTCGGGTGGGCGCGCCCCGGGGCTCGCACAGTGAGCCTTCAGGCTCTTGACTCGGGGGCCTCACGCCGGTCGGGCCCCGGGCTACCTGGCGTTTTGAATCCGGGCCTCGGGCCTATCCCGTAGGGTTGCAGGGGCGAGCGATCTAGGGGGCAATCATTGGGATCCTGTTGGGCCCACACATGCCCAATGGGCCTCGTTGGGCTGCTTGGAAAAAAGGGAAAACTCGAGTGTTTTTACGGGTAACCGCTCCCGCCCCTTCACGTCTTGCGTGCATATCTCTCCAAAAAACCTGCCGTGATTGTCGCCCACTTCCTTACGTGCTCCGGCGATTCACAACCCTAACTCCACCGAAATCAAGGTAATCGTTCCCTTTCGCCATTAACTTTTTCCTGTCCAAATCTATTGCTCCTATTTCGAGAAGATGTCGAGCCCGTATGACGAGGTCATGGCCGAGGCGGAGGGATCGGTCGCGAGTTCTGGTGGCGCCGCCGCGTCGAGTAACTCCTCATCTAGCTCCGACGAGGAAACCGACATCCACTCTCTTCACGCTCAGTTTCTAAGCTTGATGGACGAGAAATTTCCGCCGCTCGCTCCTCTCGACTACCCAACCTACTACCGGTCCAACCCCTATGTGGCCGCCGTTCGTGAACCGTACGCGCCGCCTGCCGAGTGCCACACTCCCAAATGGGGCGATCACGGCAAACCCAGCGTGATCACTGCTGCGATGATCGAGCGGAGGCGGATCCCGTGGCGGGTGCCAGTGGATGTGCACCTCCATGCCCCGGCTCCGGGAGAATCCCCGTGTTGCCCGCCGCCCGGGATGGTGGCCGTGGGGACGGATGCCCTGGACCTCGGGCTACGCTTCCCGTTGCACCCGTCAGTGACGGCGGCGTTGCGATTTTGGCGGGTGGCCCCGCACCAGATCCATCCCAACGGGTGGGCCCAGATCATGGCCTTCCTGTCCCTCCTTGGCAGTTCAGGGCTGATCCGGGTGTTGACCGACGCCGAGATCCGCCGCTCGTTTGGGATCTCGAGTACTGGTTGGCTAAACGGGCGCTTCACCGTGAGGGGTCGCGAGGGGATTCCCACCGTCGGGGTAAAGTCATCGAAGGTCGATAATCCGTGGCCGAGATGGCTTTATGTCTCCGGGGCCTGGCGCACCCTGACTCCGGAGGGGGAGATTGATATTCCCACGAGATATTCTGAGAAGATTTTGAGTGAGTCGCGCTATTTTTGGCCCGAATTCACCTTTGTTGATTCTTAACTTTTCATGTCCTTGGTCAGGTGTCAGCACTCGGAGGGAAGGGCCCTTGAACTGGGACTACCAGGTCGCCTTGAAGATCGCCGAAGCGTACACCTCGTCCGAACGCCAAGCCACCGTCCTCTGTCGTGAGGATCTTCTTCTGAACGCGCGCCTCATTTGCCCGCCGCGACACCTCCACGACCCGTACCCCGGTGAGTGACCGAGTCGTGGTTTGTTTTGTTCATCATATGTACTTTTGATTTCATGTTTCTAAACGGGTCTCGATTGCAGCCCCTCGTACTTTTATATTTGAGGATCGCCCTCGGCTGAGAATGTCTGGATTCCCCGGGATTACAGACCGCAAGGGGTCGGACTACCTGATCCCGGCCTCCCGGAGTCGGTCGGTTGGCTCAGCAGGCCCTTCGACCTCCGCGGTCCCTTCGCGCCCCGAGGTCACCCCGATCGGGATGCGCCTCTCCCCTCCGACTGCCTCCGCCGGGGTGGTCGAGTCCGCCGCGCCCGAGCGGGCGGCGGAGAGTGGCCCCGTGCTGCCCCGGGTCTCAGAGCAACCGGCAGCTCCCCCGGTCTCCTCCCCTCCGCGGGCGAGGGTGGAAGCCGTGGATTGCCCTCCCTTGTTCGCCCCTGTCCAGGCCGCCCCCCTCGACAGGGTTGAGGGCTCGGTTACCGGCGAGTCGCGGAAGCGCAAAGCCACCGAGGACCCCGAGGCCCCAGACCTTGGCCCTGGTCGACTGCCAATGACTGTGCCTGAAGGCTCTGGACTTTCACCGGCCGTGATGGGATGCTCGCCGTACTACGGCGTTGACCCGAGCCGCCAGCAGAGGTACGATCTAAACCGAACCCCTCGTTTGGTAGTTTCGAAACTCCGATTTCTAGATCGTGATTTGGGGTACCCTCAAGGTTTTGTACGCCGTTTTCATTCGTCCGATCCCAACCTTGCCCTTTCTTCGAATGCAGGATCCTAGGCGCCTCTCCGGACATGCCTCCCGTGATTCGGGACTATCTGGCCGGCTACGGCCCCGCGCTCCCGGTGGTTACTCCCGGGACCCCGGTCGGCGCGGCTCTGAGAGCCCTCGGCCGGTCCTGGACCCACGAACTGCAGGGCCTGATCGACCGTCGGGACCATACGTTCATGCTGGCCACGATGCTGATCAGCCAGGCCGCCGTCGTCAGCGCCGCGGGGTTCGAGTGGTCGGAGGATCAGGCCCGTCAGATCGAGCAGCTCACCGCGTCGGTGGAGCAGTAGAAAGCGGCCGCCCAGGCGAAAGATAAACAGGTCGGGGAGATGGCTAAGCTGAACCGGGAGGTGATTGCCCAGAGCGACCACCTTATGTCGGAGGTTAAGGAGTACACCACCGCCCTTGCGGCGGCCTCGAAGGATCGGGATATGTGGCGCGAGTTGGCCGAGTACCGGAATGACAAGTTGGAGATAGCGGGCGCGGAGGCCACGACTCTTAAGTCTCGAGCCACGGTTTTGTCGCAGCAAATCATTGATGTGAATGGGGAGGTGGCGAAACTCACCGAGTCCCTCGAGGCCCGGACTGCGGAGGCCGCGGCCCTCCGGGAGCAATTGGAGGAAGCTCGGGCTCGGATCGCCGTCCTCGAAGACGAGTTAGCTAGCCCGTGGACCGACCACCGTGTGCTCAATGACCATTTCTATTCGAGTGGTCTGGCCGACGCCGTCCGGTATGCTCACACGAAAAACGATGTGGCGGCTCGGGATCGCGTGCTAGAGTATTGGAAGAAGTAGATTAGCACCCGGGTCCTCGATCCTCGGCTTCATCAGGAGTACCTAGACCTCGAGGAAGATTTCCACATCGACATGAAGTGGTGTCCGAGCTACGACCGCCTGGTCCGTCCCCAGCAACCGCTAATTAGACTGCCCGCTCCGGTTCAGGGGAAATTGACGGAGGCCGGACCCGAGGCGGGCGAGGCTACCTCCGCGGTTAGTGCGACTGGTGGCTCTCCGGGAGTCGAAGATGGGCTTTCTCCTCGACAGGTGGCCGTTCTGGAGGGTGTCGTCGCCGGCTTCCCTGAGCAGAGCATCGATGCTTTCTACGAAGGCTTTGAGGCTGATCAGAGCGCCCAGCCCGCTGAGGAACGGGTCGGAGCTGATGCCGATGTCACGATGGAAGAAACTCCTGTGGTTGACCCGGTCTCGGCGCCGAAGTCTCCGGGGTCGCAGGCTTGAGGTGGTCTCGAAGGTTTCCCTGCTTACTTCTCCTGAATTTTAATCTTTTATTTTCGTTTTGTTCTGGTAAGGGCTTCGGCCTTAAGACAATTTCTTGTGGTTGTTTGTGTTTGGTTTGGATTTGGTGTGGGGCAGTGGCCCGGAGTTTTATGTTCGTCTTGGGATGATCCCTTGATTTACTTACGTTTTTGCTCTTTTACAAGATTTGTTTTGCTTTTGAAACGTTTATTCTGAGTCAGAGAAGGGTAAGGTGCTTTTGGACCTTGTTTCGGCCCCGGACTCGCGAGGTTTTCATTGTGACTCCCCCGAGTTGTGGGCTCCGGGGATAGGGTTACCACGGACCCCGGGGTGCTAGAGTTGATGCTTTTGATATTTGTTTATCAATTTTGCACGTTTTGACCTTTTTTTCGGCAATTTAGATGTTTGGGGTCAAGTTAAACCCTAGTTCAAATGCTTGGTTTATTTAGTACCCGGACCTCCTCGACCCTTGGCTTTGTGGAGCCTTTGTGGGTTTGGGGATTTTATTGGTTTGAAGCGGGTTTTTTGTGGCTTTTGATAGCTTTTATTTTCTTCCCCCCGTGCTCGCAACTTGGGACATGGTAAATATCGTTCTTACTCTAGAGTCGCCGAAGTTGAAGACTGAATGGGTTCGTGGCCTTTTGGGCTTTTGCGGATGAGTCCACAAATTATTCTTGTATCGTCCCCGCTGCCCGTGCCCCGGGATTGTGTTATTTCAACCTCCGGTTCCCGGGTCTTAGGCAAGTTAGGTCTTTTTCTCGACTAAACGACAATACGCAAATCATAGGGAATTGTTTCAAATTCTCCGACACTCGTGGGTGCTCGTTTTATTTTTGCTATCTTAGAGCATATACATATAACTCCGTTCGTCGGCTTCGTCGGGGCTCGGGCCTGCTCCGGTCTCGCTCCTCTACGGGTAGAATTTCTTCAGGTGCAATGCATTCCATCGGTATTGGTCTGGGGTCCCGTCCATCAATTCCAGGGCGTAGGCCCCGTTCTCCAAGCACGTCGCTACTCGAAAGGGTCCTTCCCATGTCGGCCCGAGGGCCCCGGAGTGGGTTCCTAGTAATTTTTTCAACACCAACTCCCCGGGGCTGAACTCTCGGGCCCTAACCTTCGTATTGTATAGCTTGGCAATCCACCGTTTGTTCATCGCATTGAGGGAGTCAGAACTCAACCTCCTCTCCTCAAGGAGATCTAACTCGAGGCGCAGTACCGCCTCGTTCTCCGGGGTGACGTCCTGGGCGGTGCGGTGTGAGCGCACTACCACCTCGGCCGGGACCACGGCTTCCGTACCGAACGCGAGGGCGTACGGTGTCTCTCCTGTTGCGTTTTTTACCGTGGTGCGGTATGACCACAGCACCTCCGGTAGCTCCTCGGCCCATTTTCCTTTTCGTAACTCCAGCTTCGCCTTGATGGTGTGCTTCAAAATTTTATTCACCGCCTCGACCTGCCCATTGGACTGCGGGTGGTACGGGGTCGAAAACGCCCTCCTTATACCCCATAGCTCGCAAAAATCCGCAACTCGCTCGCCGTCAAACTGATTGCCGTTGTTCGAGATGATGGACTCGGGCAACCCGAACCGGCATATGATGTTCTTCCAGATGAATTTGATTACTTGGGGTTGATCGATCTTCTGGACTGCTTCCGCCTCGGCCCATTTGGTGAAGTAGTCGACCGCGACAAAAGCGAATTTAACTCCGCCCGGGGCGGTGGCCAGCGGGCCGATGAGTTACACTAGGGGGGGTTATTTATAGAGTTACACTAGGGACCTCTTAGGTAAATTAATTAGGGGCTAAATTGCAATTTAATTAAACCGGTGTCCTTAAAAGAAAACCTTTAATTAAATTCCACAATTTTAATTATTATTCACTCCACTAAAAAATAATAATTGAATTCCCGAAATTAATTTAATATTATATCAACAATAATATTTCCGCCGAAATTACATATACGACTTTCCCCGTGTTTAAGATATCGAATGTCCACGAATTAACTTTAATTACTAATAATTAAATTAATTCGTTTCTTATTATCCGAGACTAGTACCACTCATCCTTATTATCATGTGGAACGAATCCACCTGCAGGGTTTACATGATAAACTTTATGAGCTCATCTCGGGGACATCATCAACCCGATAAACGGGACACGGTTTCCTGCCTATAATCTATAGCATGCCGTGTGTACAATTCCGATTCCCAATTTACCGAGAATATTGACTAATCAATTAGTCTCACTCATTGGTAGATTAAAGAACCGAGAATTGGACACACGCACCTATAATTATATAGGGATTAGGAATTCGCATATCCGCAATATCTGAGGTCTAGTTCGATTACTTCGATTAGTATAAATCGAACGCCCTCCCGTGGTCCTGCTCAATACACCAAGTGTACGAGTGTAACATGATAGTCAAGACCGACTATCTACCAGTCACACTACGACGTACCGATGGATTGTCCCTGTCCATCTAAGTCGTGAGCTACTGTTCGATAGTATACGAGTAACCGACAGTATGATCTTCCGCGTGTCTCCTCACGCCATACTGTCTACAACGTATACATCAAGGACTATTGCATTAAATGCAATCATGCTTGAATCATATCTCGAATTAAGGTATAGATAAGGAGTTCCGTATTTGCACTAAACTAGACATTTAGAATACAACTCCATCAATCTCCCACTTATACTAAAAGTCTAGTCGCCCTCTCCCAAACATCAGATTCCCATAACCTCATCACGCCTTCCCAACGCTTTCGCTGGAAGTGCCTCTGTGAACGGGTTTTACCAGGCAATCCCCTCGATGCTATCTAGGTGACAACTGTATCGTCTTACTAGACGATCTCTCGAATCAGGTGGTACTTGCGCTCTACGTGTTATCTCCCACTGTGAACTCGTGGCATTTCAAGTTTGCCAATACCGCTATTCAAAATAGCTTTGGGTAAACTAGAAACCACATCTAAGTCCCTTAGGAAGTTCTGGAGCCACACTGACCTTTTAACTGCCTCAGAGGCCGTTATCCTTTCAGTTTCCATGGTAGAGTCCGTAATGCATCGCTGCTTTACATTCTTCCATGTGACTGCTCCACTTCACAGTGAGAACACATAGCCTGACTTCGACTTTCGACTGTCCCTGTTTGATTGGAAATATCCAAAGGAAACCACTTGACTGCTTTGTAACTCAGAACATAATTCCTGGTCCTCTGCAGGAGCCTAAACATGTTCTTTACATCAGTCAAGTGATCCTTTCCAGGATTACTAAGATATCTCATCACTATGCCTACGGCATAGTAGATATCAGTCTCGTGCATCGCATTACATACATTAAGCTTCCCACCATTAAGGTGCAGGGAACTGCTTACTCTTCATCTATCTCCTTTATTATGTCAGACACAAAACCTTAGATAGATGAATTCCACATCAAAAAGGTTAAGACCTTTCTTGGAATTCTGTATGCTGCAACGAGTAAGAATTGTATTTAAGTATGAGACTCGAGATAAGTTCTATGTTCTTTTCTGGCGATCATTTATTACTTTGATCCCAAGAACATTCCCGACTTCTCCTAAGTCTCTTATATTGAATTACTCGGACAACCATCCCTTTATGTCCGATAACATCTTTCATATTGTTGCCAATTCAGAAGGATGTCGTCTACATAAAGAATGAGAAAACACCACATCTTTTCTGTCACTTCTTTTACACACAGGACCTAAACATGCCTTAAATAAATCCATGAAATGAATTTTCTCATAGCTCCGCATGTGTCCAAGATCTTGAAGCTTCCTTCAATCCTAAGATTGATTAAGCTTGCTTACCGAATGCTCTTGGCTCTTTTCGATGAATCTCTCTGGCTGTCCCACACAGATGGCCCCGTCAAGACTTCAATTTAGGAAATCTGTCTTGACTTCCATCTTCCATGTGAAGACAAAAGAATCCTGATCGACTTTTGCCAAGACTGAGCATCTTGATCTTTCAGCGTCTCGTCATAGATCCAAGGTTCGGCTTCATGTTCTCCAGGTAACAAGTCCGAAGACTCACCTATAAACATGAACCTGTCGGGTTGTCTAACAACCCTCCCACTACGACGACGCTCCGGTGTGTCTTTAGTGACTAAAGATTACAGTAGTGAACTACTCAGTTAGGCTGGTTCTAAGTCTTGATCAGTCCCTCTAAGCACATTAAGTATTACCCTACTCTTGGGCTTGTGATCTTGCATATATATATAGTCCATGTCTAAGAACCGAACGTTGATTCAATCAACGAACATCTGGTCCTTTGGACTATATTACATATCTCAATTCGTTTTCTTAGGGTATCTTATAAACAGCCGAATATCTGTACAAGTTTCCAAAAGAATCAAGTTCAGGATAAACGCTGCTGTTTCCAAGCCATATCCAAAAAACGAATTGGGTAACTCCGAATAACTTATTGTCTACTTTCCCATATCTGTAAGAGTCCTATTCCTTCTTTACAACACATTATTTTGCCGAGGCATAAATGGTGTAGTCTGTTGGGAGTTAATCCCATTTTCTGATAAATATGCCTTACTCCTCAAAGAGGTCTGCATATATCAGAGCGAATCAACTCTAGTACTTTCTTGGATCTTTTCCCTTTAACCGTAAAGGGTTGCTCGGTCATTAAAACTTCCAAGTATGATTCTAAGGTTGGAAGGTCCTTTCCTTCAACCTGGCTGAGTGGTCCATCAGCTTCATCCTTTGAATCGTACTTAAGTTAAAATGATTTATCCTAAGATTCCATAAGTACATTTGATTCATCCTAGAAGGATCTTTACTCTTATTGGGGTTCGACAATGTGTTGTTAGCTTCGGTCCGTTGCATCGTGGAAGAACACGGATTTAGTATTAAATTGTCTATCAATGTACCAGAATAGATAATATCCCCGTTTCCTACTCCGACAAGTCTGAAACTATCAGAAGAAACGGAAAATCCATTCTAAGCCAACTTAGAAATCCGAAATGAAATTTCTTTCTAAATGCCGGCACATAAAGACAATTTATTAGAACTAAAATCCTAACGTTAAAACATTTAACATCTCCCACTGCAATGGCTGTTACCTTAACAGTATTGCCCATGTAGATTATAATTTCTTCCTTTCTAAGTCTCCGGGTTTCCTGGAACCCCCGCATTTAGGTGCAGACATGATTAGTGGTTTCCGTATCCACACACCAGGTACTGGTAGATAACACCACTAAGCATGTTTCGGTGACTAAGGAGAAGTTAACTTCTAGTTGCTTTGAGAGGACAATTAAAACTTCCAGTATCCAAACTGCTTACAACGGAAGCACTTGCCCCTTGGGCTTGCTTGTCCCATTCCGTGGTCCAGATATATTAGGCCCACTGGGTTTCCGTATTTGCTTCTTCTTCCTTTTGCCGCTCGAAAGCCTAGGAAGAGTCAATCTCTCAGCCATAAGTGTTTTGAGAGCCTTTAAAGATTCCCTCAGCTGCTTGAAGTTCAATCAGGAGCTCCGTCAATAAATAAGACCCCTTATTCATATTTTAGTTCAGGCGGAACTGCTCAAAACTTCTCGACAGAGACTGGAGCATAATATCAACTTGGGTTACCCCATTGATAATTTCTCCCAGAATCTCTATCTCATTAAGATAGCCCATCATTCTAAGAACGTGATCCCTCACGGGCGTTCTTTCCGACATGATGGCCGTCATGAGTTGCCTCATTTCACTTTGTCCGGCTGTCCTGTCCTGATAACCAAAACTTCTTGAGGTTAAGCATCATATCATAGGTAATGGTCATAGCATGATACCGATGTCGCAGCACATTTGACTTGAAAGTCATAATGTTGCTCCGCGTCATCTCATAGCCCTGATCCATTTCCAATGAGCTTCCTTTCCTCAGTAGTGGAAGCATCATTTGGTTCAGCAGGTCAATTGACTTGGAGTACATATTTGTACTCCTCTGCAGTTAGAACAATGTCCAAGTTTCTTTTCCAATCCATACAAACAGGTTCAGTGAGTTTGTTGACTTTTAATGGGAATAATACCATATAAAACAAACAATGAGTTTAATTCGATATCATTTCCCTCAAGTGATATCATTAAACTACCAATCATTTCCAAAATCCCATCAGACATAGCAAGCCACGTTCTTGTGGACGTTTACCAGTCCAAATGATTTTATGATTGGATTTCACTTCGGTCGTACATCATTATAGCAGTGACTCCGATGGGGAGGATACTATAAAGCGTACCTAAGTGTGTACCATTTCTCAGTACTAAGTCCACCGCTCGGGAACTACATGTCCACCGCAAGCCACGTTCATGTGGACGTTTACGTTGACATGCGGTCCTCCACGACTTTCTATAACTGTCGAGCCTCAATTAATCCCAAAGTTCCGTTTCCATCTAGCAAGCCACGTTAGTGTGGACGTTTACTAAACAAACAACTTTATTAATTGAATCCTACTTATTTAAATGTCATAGAGTCTCAATTAACCCAAAGTACCGTTTCCATTTAGCAAGCCACGTTCTTGTGGACGTTTACTAAAACAAACAACTTTGTTAATTGACTCTTACATTTATTAAATTTCACAATTTTATTAATCAAAGCTTGATATCTCGTAAGTGAAACTCGAAGTTTCTAACCAGCGATCAATCATGCAATTGAGCCCTATCTCTCACTAGGTGAGGGAGCCAACCAGACAATCGATCTAGTCATCGAATGACTCGAATGTCTCTAATCTGTGTCATCGACATAACCAAGCGCTTTGGCTCCATTCCACTCCCCGGGGTGAGAATGAGTCGAGTTGAAATTAGTCTTTGAATGACAGATTAGGCATTGCTTTTGAGAAATATAATTGTTCAATTTTATAAGTGGATTTTAAATTCGAATTTTGATCCAGTGATATCCGTGTGTCGACTTTATCCGATAGGGAGGATGACACTAAAGCCAACTCGTAAGTGACACACATCACTATCAAAACAGAGAATGGAGACCACGGGATTGTTTCCAATCCCTCTCCCACTTAGTATTTTACGATTGAGGGATAACATGCATAAAATAATTAAGCATAATAAAAAGCACGTAAATCACATAAAAAGCAATTAACGTGGCCCCGATTATTATGGCCTTAAGTATTCTCCAATGCACGTCTTCTCGGATCTTCTTCTCGTTGCTCGTCTCGGTCTCGGTCCACCACCGACTCGTCTAAGTGCCGAAAGACGAACCCCTCCCACTGGAGTATCATCCCGAGCAAAGACGAGCGTTCCGTGATGTCCGTCGAACCCCCGCGGCGCTGCTGCCAAGCCTAGGGCAGCGGGCGCTGCCCTATATCCAGCGCTCGCTGGAGGAGCTGCAAACAGCGACCGCTGTTTGCCCTCCAGCGGGCGCCGTTTGTGCACAGCCTGCTGCGGGTTCGACTTCTCGACCCTCGTTCGTCCGGCCTTCGATCTTCTCTCGATTCACCAAGTAGCAGTAACATTACATAGGTAAGACTAACTACTTCCGGCATCGATCCTATACACCCGGATAAAACGAAAACGAAAAATAGAACCTAAACGACTCAACCCGTCGTTTTAACTATTACAAACATGCAACGACATAAAACAAAGATCTCGACAACCCCGAGAGTTTAATCAAACCACAAAACATACAGCACAATCACATGGCCATAATAATCGGGTTCGAACCTGCAACACAATTCTCGCAAAAATACAAAGAACGACAAAACCGGCTCTGATACCAATTGTTGGAAATCGACTACCCGGGAGGCATTCGTTCGATCGCTCGAACATCCGAACGCTCCCAGTCGACCTCCGAAGTCGCTACTTCGTTCGCACGACACCCCTTGACCCGATTCACGCCCAGCCATCGCCCCGAAGGACAACCGCGCGAAACGGGACTGGACTGCATCAATTCGGCGACCGCCGAAAGCAGTCCAGCGGTCGCTGAAAGGAACTGCAAACGGCGACCGCCGTTTGCCCTTTGGCGACCGCCGTTTGTCCGCGAACAGCAACGCGACGTTGCTGTTCCGGGCTCGTTTCCGGGTCGTTTTTCCTCATCCAACTACCGTTCCGGAGGTCCTAGACCCCCCAGTAGTCGAGGAACACGTACCACGACTCCCGGAACCCGATCGATCGTTCGATGTATTTTTAACGAATTTAGAGATCGATAATTGCGGAATTAGGGATCGATCTCATACCTTTGTCGCGTGATTCGGAGAAGCCGAATTGTTGAAACCTTAGACGTTTCTAGCGTATGCCTCTAACCCGATTCCAGCCGTTGAGTGGGCAACGATCTGCTGGATTCTCCTTTTCTGCTCTCTCTTCTCTAAACCAGCGCAAGAATAATTTTTTCTTTCTCAGAAATATAATTGCGCTAAGCAATTAATTTCATCAGAAAAATAACTGCGTTAACTCTTTTATTTAAACAGAGAAAAACATAATTGCGCTAAGCAATTTAATTTCTCTGCTGAAATAATAGTTGCGGCATTTCTTAGGTTTAAGAGAGGCAAGGGGGGGTTATTTATAGAGTTACACTAGGGACCTCTTAGGTAAATTAATTAGGGGCTAAATTGCAATTTAATTAAACCGGTGTCCTTAAAAGAAAACCTTTAATTAAATTCCACAATTTTAATTATTATTCACTCCACTAAAAAATAATAATTGAATTCCCGAAATTAATTTAATATTATATCAACAATAATATTTCCGCCGAAATTACATATACGACTTTCCCCGTGTTTAAGATATCGAATGTCCACGAATTAACTTTAATTACTAATAATTAAATTAATTCGTTTCTTATTATCCGAGACTAGTACCACTCATCCTTATTATCATGTGGAACGAATCCACCTGCAGGGTTTACATGATAAACTTTATGAGCTCATCTCGGGGACATCATCAACCCGATAAACGGGACACGGTTTCCTGTCTATAATCTATAGCATGCCGTGTGTACAATTCCGATTCCCAATTTACCGAGAATATTGACTAATCAATTAGTCTCACTCATTGGTAGATTAAAGAACCGAGAATTGGACACACGCACCTATAATTATATAGGGATTAGGAATTCGCATATCCGCAATATCTGAGGTCTAGTTCGATTACTTCGATTAGTATAAATCGAACGCCCTCCCGTGGTCCTGCTCAATACACCAAGTGTACGAGTGTAACATGATAGTCAAGACCGACTATCTACCAGTCACACTACGACGTACCGATGGATTGTCCCTGTCCATCTAAGTCGTGAGCTACTGTTCGATAGTATACGAGTAACCGACAGTATGATCTTCCGCGTGTCTCCTCACGCCATACTGTCTACAACGTATACATCAAGGACTATTGCATTAAATGCAATCATGCTTGAATCATATCTCGAATTAAGGTATAGATAAGGAGTTCCGTATTTGCACTAAACTAGACATTTAGAATACAACTCCATCACCCTCGTCCCTGGATATACATTTTAACAAAGGCATAGAAAAACTCCTGCGATAAAGTTGGGAACCCAGAACAGAGTACCTTGCAGCCCGTATGCGGAGCTGTTTCGCTTCGACCTTGTCCGGGGGCAGGGCCCCGGACTCGATGAACCCTTTGATCGCGTCCCGCCAGTCGGCCCCGGGCTCCGGGGAGGACTTCTTCTCGGGCGTCGACCGAGGGTGTCTTCAACTGTGTTAGCACGACTCGGGATAGATCTGCGGATCCTTCGGATGAGGCCAACTTGGATAGCGCGTCGGCTTGTGAATTCTGTTCCCTGGGGATTTGCTCGATTCGGACATCGGGGATCTTGCCGCACAACTTCCACACCAGCTCGAGGTACTTGATCATTTGTTCGCCTTTGGCTTCGTAGTCGCCCGTGACTTGGTTCACTACTAGCTGTGAATCCATGAACACATGGAGTTGCGGGACGTCCACCGCGATGGACATCTCGAGGCCCGCCACGAGCGCCTCGTACTCTGCTTCGTTATTTGTCGCGGGAAATTCGAATTTTACCGCGTGGGCAAACGAGTCACCGTCTGGCCCGAGGAGCACCACTCCGGCCCCCGAGCACGCACTTGTAGACGACCCGTCCACGTAAAGTCTCCAGGGGCGTGCTTGACCCGTGCTCCGCTGGGGAAAGGTCAGCTCGACGACAAAATCCGCGAGTGCCTGTGCCTTTATCGCGGTACGGGGAGCGAAAGTGATATCGTACTGGCTCAGCTCCAGGCTCCACCGGAGCAGTCTACCCGTCACATCGGAGCGATGCATGACTTGTCGTAAGGGCATTGTGGTGAGAACTTCCACTGGGTGCTCGAACAAGTATGCCCTGAGTTTGCGGACCGAAATTATCAGAGCGTACGCCAACTTCTCGAGCGGTGTGTACCGAGTCTTCGCCTCGTGGAGGACATGGCTTACGAAATAGATGGGTAGGTGGAGGGTGCCCTCGGCTCGGACGAGCACCGCGCTCAATGCGCACTCTGACGCGGCGAGGTAAAGAAATAGTTTCTCCCCTGCCTTGGGGACCGTCAGGATATGGGGCCCTGCGAGATACTCCTTGATTCGTCTGAAGGCGTCCTGGCTGTCCTTCCAGTGGAACTCTCGGTTTTTGATTGATCCGAAGAACGGGCGGGTTTTGTCCCCGAGTCGCGATACGTATCGGCTGAGCGCTGCGAGGCAACCGGTGAGCCGTTGGACTCCCTTTACGTCCCGCGGCTCGGCCATGTCGAGCACGGCCTTGATCTTTGCTGGGTTGGGCTCGAGCCCATACTCCCCAAACACGTGTCCCAGGAACATTCCTTTCTTGATCCCGAAATGACACTTCTTGGGATTCAACCTCATGTTGTACGCCCCGAGGATCTCGAAGACTCGAGCGAGGTCCGCGACGTGGTCTGTCCCGCTCGTACTTTTCACAATGATGTCGTCAATGTATACTTCTACCGTTTTGCCGATCTCTCCGGCGAACATGGTGTTGACCAGCCTTTGGTAGGTGGCCCCGGCGTTCTTTAGGCCGAACGACATCCGTTCCCAACAGTACACGTTGCTCCCAGTGTAGAAAGCGGTGTGGCGGGTGTCCTCGGGATCCATTGGAATCTGGTGGTAACCGGAGCTCGCATCCATAATGGAGAACATCGCGTACCCGCGGTGCTGTCGACCAATTGGTCAATGTGGGGCATCGGAAAATGGTCTTTGGGGCACGCCTCATTGAGGTCGGAGTAATCGATGCAGAGCCTCCACTTGCCCCCCGTTTTCCGCACCATCACCGCGTTTGACACCCACGTCGCGTCGTGCGGGGCGAGGCGTATTAGCCCGTCCTTCAAGAGCTTGTGGGCCTCCGCGGCTAGTGCTTCTCCCTTTTCGGGCCCCATTTTCCTCCGTCTTTGGGCTACCGGATGGCGCTTGGGATCCAAGCGGAGGCGGTGACTGGCATTCTCCGGGTCGACTCTCCCGAGCTCTCCGCTGCTCCAGGCGAATGTGGCCAAGTTGGCTTTCAAGAACGACTCGAGGTCTACCCGGGTCCCGTGGTCCATGAGGGAGCCGAGCAACACCTGTCGGGGGAGCTCCGGGGTCCCAACCTCGTATTGCACGGGTGCCTCGAGGGTCTCGACTCCGCGGTCGTTCCGGAGACGGGTCTCGGGGAAAGGGTCGAGACTAGACTCACTGATGCTTGGGGACTCGAGGTCCTTCCCCGTCCCGAGGCCGACAACTCGCTCGCCCGTGCTGGAGCTCAGGTCGATCACGGCGCCCTCGTGCCCCGTCCCAGGCGCGGCGCCGGCCTCGAGGACGGGGACCGAGGCAACCGTGTTGGACGCCCTTTCCTCGGGCCCCCGGGAGGTTGGGGGGTCTAGGTCGAACACGCTCGTTTGGGCTCCTGGGGTACTTAGCCTAGCTAAAAGCTGATTTACCCGGGAGGTATCTGTCGCGGCTTCCGCCGTTGGGTCCGTTAGTTCATAAGAATTTGAATAGAGCAAACACTTTTTTGCCATTAGTTGGTCCCCTCTCACGGTGCCAATAGCTCCGGAGGGGACGGGGAACTTGATACAGTAATAGTTGGTGGAGGCCACAGCCTCGAAAGCTTCTAAGAAGGTCCTCCCCAGAAGTGCGTTGTACCCGCTAGCCCTATCTATTATTACGAACTCGAGGTTTCTCAACACCTTGACTTCGGGCTTGACGGAGTCTGCCAGCTCGAGAGGCAACGTGATCGTACCAAAGGGGGTCACCACGTCGCTGCCGAAACCCTTGAGTCTAAGGTCGTACGGGAGGATATACTGGGCGAGCTGGCCCATCTGATCCAGGGCTTGCTTGTAAAGGATATTGCAATGGGCCCCGCTATCGACCAGCAGCCTCGAGACCTCCATCCCTAAGATGGGGGCTTTGATTACCAGGGCGTCCCTCTTAGGAAAGGTCACGCCGTCCTTGTCCGCGGGAGAGAACGAGATCTCCGCATTCTCCGTGATCCCGGGGGGCGGGGCCGGTCGCGTCGCGTGATAGACCTGCCACACCTCGAGTTCGCGCCTTCTCTTGCGCTTGCTATCACTGGCTATCGGGCGTAGCCCGCCGATCATGAGAATTTGGCCTCCCTGGGCCCGGTGCTGGTCGTGAGCTTGCGGGTCGCGACCCGCTCCTGCCTGTCCGGGGTTGCCTCGAACTACTGTCCCGTCGCCCCGGGGGCCGGGGCGCGAGAGTAAGTCCCAGAGCTTTCCGTCCTCAAACAGCTTCCAAAGTTGTCGGAGCAGCTGCCTGCACTGGCCCGTAGCGTGCCCATGCTGGTCATGGAAGGAGCACCACAGCCTCCTGTCTAATTTTCCCTCGGGGGCTCGCATGGGCCCCGGTTTTACCAAAATGTCTCCCCCCACGGCTAGCAAAATTTCCATCATGGTTAGGGCGTCCTGACCGGTCTGCTCTACGAGCTTCACCTCCATCTCTTTATAGCTGGGCAGCGGGCGGCCCTGCTCGTAAGGCTTGTAAGGGGCCTTCCGCGGGGCGTGGGTGGTCCTCTGGTCCACGGGCTCCGGGTCCTACCCCTTTCGCTCCGGGGCACTCTCGTTTCCCCGCATAAGTCGCTGGAACCAACACTGGGCCCCGGCTTTGATGCGGAAGTCTTCGTAACTTCGCGGGTAGCAAAGCATCAGGTGTTTGAATAGCTCCAAGTCCTTTCGGAGCCCACTCATAGCCGTGTGCAATTTTAAATCGTCACCGACTTCTTCGCCGCCGATCAGGATATCCCCCACTCGGTCCACATAGGACTCGTCCCTTTCGTCCGCCGCCTGCCTAACACCGATCAACCTCTGGCTCTGCTCGAGCCGGTTGACCTTCGAGGCGAAGTGGGCGACGAAGCGTTGGACCAAGTCGTCAAAACAGTGGATGGATCGGGAGGGTAGCCCCGCGAACCACTTGTGGGCCGTGTCCCCGAGGGTGAGGGGGAACAACCTGCACCTGGTGGCGTCGCTGGCACCCCGTCCCGACATGTAGGTGCGGAAGCGGCTGAGATGGACCTCGGGATCTGTCTTCCCGTCGTAAAGAGCGGTCTGCAGAGGCTGGATCTCGTACTGCATGGTGGCGTGCTCGACCTCCAGGGCCAAAGGCTCCTTGCAGAAGTCGACCCGCTCGGGCTTTACCTGAGCCTCGGCGATCCTTCTCTCTACCTCGCTCACTTTCTCGTACAGGTCCCGGAGGCCTGCCTCGGGCCCCGGCGCGATCGGGACTGGGGCGACGGGGTTAGGGTCACGCCTCCCCAATGTCTCTCGCAGATCTGCCCCGTGGTACGGGGCCCCGTGTGCTGACGACGCAGACAGGTACTCGGTCGGGTCGTTCAAGTCGAACATCAGCCTCCTAACCGGGGTGCCGCGCTGGTCACGGCTTGCTTGCCCTGGCCCCAATCGGTCGAAAGCGCTGGCCTTGACCTGTTTATGCGAGGGGAAAGAGACGGGGGTGGTAAGAGCGTGTTTACGCTGAGTGAGGCTGGCCATTACCTCATCGATTTTTTCGGGCGTGTCGAGCATGTGGCTCGTGAACAGCGCCGGGGTGGCGGGGACCGGTGGATCTCGACGGGGGTCGGGGCGCGCGCGTCGGTTGTGCCGCTCGGTCAGTAGGTGACGTCTCAGACGCCTTGCTTCGGTACTGCTCCGCACCTGTCGACGAGCGGCTCGGTGAGACCCCGGGTCCTTTTGGTGGATCTCGGCCTCCGAGGCGGGGTAGCAACCGTGTGTGGTCGGTGCAGGGAGCGCGGGTTCATCTTCCACGGGCATCTTTCCTCGCTCTGACCTTCTCCGAGTGGCGGATCTCGAAGAGTCTGACGACGTGGCTCCGTCTTGCTCCTGGCTGGACATAGCTTCTTCTATGGCTTTTTTCCTGGGTCTAGAAATACAACCCCCTCCTTCTAGCGCCAACTGTTTTGGGTCGTTTTTGTTGGAGAGGGTGAGATACGGGGTGGATATGAGGGTTTCGCAACGACTACCAAATCATGTGAATTTATATGTAGAAAGGGTTGAAATTTCTAGACCCCGGGGGAAAAGGATAAGAATTCCGAGTTGAAGAAGATAATGTCTTTCTTTTTATATGTCTTTTATTCGGTAATTTTCGCCGCCCTTACAATGAGATGAGGGGGTCGGCTTTTATAGGCGAGTGCACATGCTCATGCAGAGCCACGACATCAGGACACGTTTAAGATCTAATCTTCGATCATTAAATGCCGGGGCACGATTCCGAGTTGGGTTTATGCGAGTCCCGGGATACGGTGTTTGAGGCGTCTGGCGCGGCTCTCGTCGTAGAATCCTGAGTGGGAAGGCTTTTCTTCGTGCTTCGTAAGACAACTCATGGGACCCTGCTGCCCTTTGAACTCGGCCCGGGGAGGCGCCCCGGACGCGCTGCGTGCACCCGGGTCCGGGGTCCGGTCTGGGACCCCTGGAGGTTTTCGGTGAACTCGATCCGGGGTTGCCGTCGTCTTGGAGCGAGCTCATGAGGATCCTCGTGGCTCTTCCCCTTCCGTCGGTCTTCTGGGACCCTTCTCTGCATGGACTGCATGGATTCGGTCCCGGGGTTCGACCCCGATCCCTCGCGATAGTTTTGAGAGCGGCGGGTGGGCCCGCCCTCCACGTGTACAAATTGGTTTTTTACTCCCCAACAACTTGATTACTTATCGGTTGGTGCAGGAGTTCGAATGGAGACTTAAAAGGATGGAGAGGAAGCGAATGTAGATACTTTGGAGCTAACTACCCACAAGCTTCATCCTTTGCTAACCAACATAAAGTCGAGAAGCTGAAAATCGACATGGCTCGACTTCTGAAGGAACATCGGGTCGAGTCTTTTGAGCTTGCTCGTAATTAAACTATAGATCATCTATATGAGTGTTTGAGCGCTCTCGAAGGGTGTATATGGCTCGGATGCAATAAGGCCACTTGGAGAGCTTATGTAACTAGATATTTTAGTTTTATTATCAGTTGTTGTTCTGAATTGATGCTTGAAATTGAAGTAGATGTTGTAAACAGAGTTAATAAAGGATTAAGATGATGAAATTGAGGTAGATGTTGAACGATTAAATTTATTTATTTTTCTGGAATAAATAAATTATTTATTTTTTTGGAATATTTATTTTATTTTTAGTGTATTTTTTACGTTCAATGTATTTTTATGACATTCAGTATCAAATTTGACCATTCAGTATGAAACAAGTTAATGAAAGCTAACACACTGAATATGATTAAAATACACTGAATAGAACTTAAAGACACTGACTATGATTAAAATACACTGAATAACACTTAAACACACTGAATATGATTAAAATACACTGAATAACACTTAAACACACTGAATAAGACCTGAAATACACTGAATAGGACTGAAACACACCGAATAGGAATGAAAAACACGAGATGGGGGTTTTTCTTTAATTAACACTGAATGTCATATTTTAACACTGAATGTCATAAAAACACACTGAATGTCATAGTTTGACACGGAATGCCCCATTTATACACTAAAGCATAATAACACTGAATGACATATTTTCACACTGAATGTTATAAAATTACACTGAATAACAACATACTGAATATCATATTTTAACACTTAATGACATATTTTAACACTGAACATACTGAATGTCATATTTTAACACTGAATGACATATTTTAACACTGAACATACTGAATGTCATATTTTAACACTGAACATACTGAATGTCATATTTTAACACACTGAATGACATATTTTAACACTGAATGTCATATTTTAACACTGAATGTCATAAAAACAAACTGAATGTCATATTTTAACACTGAATGTCACATGAATACACTAATTGATTAAAAAATACACTGAACAGGATTGAAACACACTGAATAGGAATGAAAAACACTAAATGTCACATGAATACACTGTTTGATTAAAAAATACACTGAGTGCGACCGGAACACACTAAATATCATCAAAAAACACTGAGTATCATTCACATGTACAATATTAAAACACACTGTACATCTTGTTTCTAAAGACGGTTCTGATAACATGAACAAAACGCCTAAATCATGGTAGTACGAATCTAATTAAGAGTACAACGCGCAGCGGTATAGTGCTCGAGAGTTTCAGTCCACAGAGGGCTCTTCTTAAGAGTACAACGCGCGACGTACACTGCTGAAGCCGAGAGCTTCGAAGGGTTGTACCCTGTGCTGGTTAGTTAGAATGGCTTTCTCTATGATGAGCACTTGATCCCTAACATAGGTATTTTTTGAAATGGCTATAAAGTCCAGCACCTGAAACAGGAAAAACAAAAATCGAATTTAATCGCAAAGTGTGATATATCTCGAATTGACGTCCAAGTCGAAAGACGTCTCGGCTCAGAGTCTGCTCTCCATTTTCATTTGCTCCTATTCCTCATGTACTCTGGTTTAGGCCTTTTATCAAACACCTTGCGCTCGTTCACATTCCCTCTACAACTACTCGATCTGATCTACGCCTTCGCATTCGGTGAGGAGTTCTTGCCGTCGACCAAAAGGAACCGCTGCCAAACGCAGTAAATCTCGAGTCGGTACGAGTGGCATGTTGACCAGCGCTCGGGAAGTCCCGAGCCGGCGTAAAACTCGAGCTCACGTACGTGTATTGGATGCCTTCGGAAATCGTATCAAATTCTGGATACGATCTTTGACTTCTATGGCCCTCGACGCCATCGAGACCGCCCGCACCGCCCACGAGCTCCCGTTGTAGATCGGGCAGGAGTTTCCCGACGTTGACACCTGTCGGAGGGCACTGAAAGACATAGCCATTGCCTCTTATTTCGAGATCCGCATAGTGAAATCCGATCGAAGTAGAATTGATTCACGACTTCGAGGACCTTCTTGGCGAACTCGTTGTTGGCCTCGACGGAGACCCTGAGGACGGAGTCGAGGCTCTCTTCCTGATTTCCGGCAGCCGTGGCGATGCAGAGGGCCGGGTGGTCGGTGTTGTCGCAGATGCGGGAGACGAAAGGGCTGACGGAGCTGCTGAGGCTGGATGAGAGGTCGACGTCGAGGCTCACGACGCTGGTGGTCGGGATCTCGTCGAAGCGGGTGGGGACGTCGTCGAAGGAGACGACTCCGTCGGGGGAGACGGAGGAGAGGGGTGTGCCTAGGTAGGGTGGGGTGGGGTGGGATGGGGTAAGATGGATTGAGGGTATTTTAGTCCGCCAAAATACATTTTTTGGCCTAATTGGAACAAAAAGGCCTAATTGACACGAAAATTAGATATTGGCCTTATTGCCGAAAAAATGTTGAAAAATGGCCTTATTGCCATTTTTCCCAATAAATAAATAATGATAATTTTTTACACGGATTATATACTGTTACATTACTTTTAATTAATTGATTACCCCGTCCCTATTAATTAGCTTTAATTGATTACCCCATCCCTATTAATTAGCTGTTATTAATTAGATTTTATTACGTGCCATCAATCTTAATTAATTAATTATTAACTGTTAATATTAATTATATAAAATTCTGAAAATAGTTGTTAATTTTCAAACTTCAATCTTAATTACTTGACATTTTTAATTATTTTATTATATAGTTATTATTTTCTATAAATAGAAAAATTATTAGTATAAACTATTTTTCTTGTTAATAAAGATTCACTAAAATTTATTAATGTCAAAACAAAAACTAATATTTTTTAATTTTAGCATTGATAAAAATATGTTGAAAAATGTTGTTATTGGTAGAATTATAAAAAAAAATCATTTAAAAATATAATGATAAAATAAATATAAGAGTAGTTTGTAAAAATTATATTTTCATCATTGTACACTTGAAAATATATATTTAATTTAAAAAAAAATATTAGGATAAAAAGTAATTTGATTTTTAAAATTTAAAAAATTAAAATTTTCTTCTATTATTAAACAAAATATACTCTTAATATCGTATGATACGAGGGCCCATTTCGATAATTTGCCTAGAGCCCCTAAATTGTCAAGAACGGGCCTGTATATCGTCATACAAATGATAGCAGCTGCACTTATATAAAAGTGATGGATCGATGAAGTGTTTCCGTGTATCATCATATGAGTGATGGTATACATTTAGACATTGTACATTTAGCCAACGCCAGGTAATGAATATATATTGTTTTGTTTTTGTAAGACTTGTGTACTGCTTGTTGCTTCGTGTAATGTTTTATGCGGAGATGTACTACTTTTAATGCATTGTGTACAAGTTTGTTGTACTAGCTGAGGGTTGTAACTCTGTGTTGTGAAAATTGCAGCATGGACATCAAGGGAATTGAAGGAGTGGATGGGGAATGGTTAGTCTGATACTCTGATACACCTTTTATTTACTACTAGTCTACTACTAATATATATCGTTGTAATACGTACGAGACAGAAGAAATATTATACTTTTATCTGAGTAATACTTTTGTGGAACATACATCAATTAGTCGGATTCATAATGAATACTGTGTATGATTAATTCTCTTTTATTCTAATTTTGTTCAATATTAATGGTCATTTGTAATTTAAAAGTAAGTCATTTCTATGAGATAATGAAAAATGTATTACATTATTTCATTTGCTATTTTTATTTCAGTTCAGTTATTTAATTTTATTTATTTATTTTTTATTTTTATTATTATCATTTCAGTATTTTAAACTTAAATTAAATTGAACTTAATTATTTCAATTCAAACTATTAAGTTAAATCATTTAATTTTTTGATTTTTTTTTAATCTTTTTTAGTATTTTAAAATTAAAATAAACTTAATAATTTCAGTTCAATTCATTCGGTCTAAAATATCAGTCGTATTACTCGAAATCCTTTAGAATTGGACAAAAAAATATCATATTTATTTGGAATATAACATAATATAATGTTGTGATTCTAAAATTTTAGTATATTTTGTATATATTCAATAAGTATCTAAAATATAGACATATTTCTTTGAGATATAACAAAAGATAAGTCACTTAAAATTCTAAAAAATTTGTTATTGTATACTTCAATAACTATCTATATTATTTTATAGAGGTAATATCAATTTACGTCCTTGATGAGCCATTTTATTTGCTCATCTTAGAGCACTTTTTATTCTTTTATTGAGTCAGTTTGAGTCTTTAGTGTGTCTGGGAGGGCACAATGAAGTGTTTGGGCAAAGTATGCAGGGTTGCAGGTAGTAGGTGGTGGATTGTGCGAAAGAGGCCAGAAAGTTGCCCAGTTTGGGCAAACACGGGGATCCAAGGCAACGTGACTTGAGCAGTTTGACCCAAGGAGGCAAAGTCGACACTATGGGCAAAGTGACTGGAGCAGTTTTACCAAAGGAGGCAAAGTCGACACTATGGGCAAAGTCACCACTATGGGCAAAATCACCACTTTGGGCAAAGTAGCCACCTTGGGTGAAGACACACTTTGGGCAAACGGCGAGTATCGGCCACACCAGAGCAACAAAGTCCGAAAATTGGGGGATTCTGCCTTATCCCCACATCTCTATCCGGTCAGCTGATAAGGAAAGAGACCCTAAAGACCAGGACAATCTTTGACCGCCAAGAGTTCCAGCAAGAACAAACTCTGGACGGACTACGCCCAAACGGACCAAGCCCACCAGGCCCATCAGCCCATTAATACAAATTTGATGCCCTAGAGACCACACATATATAATCGTTGATCAGAAAAACCCAAAAAGAAGAACACGGGAGCACACCAGAGAGAGAGAGAGAGAGAGGGACGAAATCAACACCCAAAAATTCAGAAAAACGCCATTGATGGGCTGAAGAAGAAGGAGTCGAGTTCTCGCCGGTTATGGGCCTTCGGGCATAGCAGGGCGAATTCGTTTCGATTTAATGTTTTTAATTTCGTCAATTAATTTCTTTATGTTCTAGACATTCAGTACTTTAATTAAAGATTCAATTTCAGCATGTTTTATTCTGTTTTTATTTTATTTATTTTCGATTTGATTATGCATAGCTAGTAATCTGTGTCTGGGCAAAGGCAGATCGAGGGGGATTTTGGGCTAAGTGAGACCGAGAGGCTGATGGGGCTAGAGTAGCCGGTTGGGCGTTTGTTCCCGAGGCAAAGTTGGTTGAGGTTTATTTCTGGGGAGTTTGGGCAAACTAGGACGACCACTAGTGAACCTTTACAAACTGGGATACTGGTGATTGGCAAACCGCATAGATGTACCTTGTAGTATTGTTGCGGGCATAGCACTAGAACTTGCAGGAGATGCGGTCGTATGTTTCGAGCATGCTATTGGCCGAGCGGGTCTGTCTAGAGGGTAATGCGGGTTTGGGCAAACTAGATCCATGTTTGGTCGCATAGGTTATCGAATTGTTCAGATCCAGGGGTTTAGGCATAGTGTTAGCTTGCCTTCTCTTTACACAGTAAGGATAGATAAGGGGTGGGGCAATTGCTGGGCGTGACGCAATATGACCACTTTTGTTTTTGCACCCTATAACTGCTGACAAACCGCTGGTAGAAATCCTTAGTGCCTATGACCGGTAGTTTGCCCAGATGACCCTGAGAGACGCTGTATGCCCAGATGTTTGTTTTCCATTATTTAATTTTCGTTATTTTAGTTATCTGTTCAGTTTGGTCATAGTGTTTAGTATATTTTCTGTCTGTTCAGTTTAGTCATAGTGAGTTTATATTTAATTGTTTGAGTTTGGTAGCTTGATTAAAACCGCTGTGCCCACAACAACCAATCAAAACCTTTTTAAAACGTGACAACCCTTGTGTTGGAATTTGATATCCCGGGCTATTTAAATTTGCGGAAACCAATAACCCGATCAAAACCATCCGCCGGAGATCACACGAGCACCACGTACGAGCCGGAGCGCGAGCCGAACGCACGACGAGGCCGAAGCCTCGCGCACGCCCAGCCCGAGCCCCCGCACGCGGGGCTCGCGATCGATTTGCATCGATCGCATGGGCGATCGTTGGGGCTGCATCCGGCAGCCCCCGGCAGCAGGTCCGGCGACCTGCTGCCCGCCGTGGAGGAGGCCCCACCGTCGCGGTGGGGAGGTGGCGGCACCAGCCCGCCACCGCCGGCGATCGCACCCAGCGATCGCCTCCCTCGGCTGAAGCCGAGGGCTCCTCATGCTCACGCCCGAACCCTAGCCGGGCGATCCCACGCGGTCCGGTGGCTTCGCCACCACCGCGTGATCGTCCGTCTAGTCCGGGTCCGAACTTCCGGATCTTGCGTTCTACGGTATTCTCGATAAAATCAAAATCGAACAATTATCAAGGGCGTTTAGATATTGTACCTTTCGATTCGTTGTTCGGAGAAACGAATTCAAGACGACCTTTTGAATCTTCCCACGTATTCCTTGCACTAGCTTGAACGTCGGATGGGCGACGATCCTCCAAGCTCTATGGATCTACTTCTCTCTCTACTTTCTCTCTCTAGAAGAATTATGATCTTCAACTTATGAGAATAGAGAAGACCATGTAGTGCTTTTATAGGCTACGTAGGGGATCTAAAGGAGGTGGAATATTGGGCTTCCAATATTAATGATTAAATTGAGCCCAAGCCCAAATCTATTAATCTCCCATTAATATTAATAAATTTATTTTCCACTATATAAATTAATTGCACTCCCAATATTAAACCATATTATATCCAAATAATATTTCTCCGGTAGTATTATTTATTCCGTGTATTTAAGATATAAATATCCATGAATAAAATTTATTTATTGCTTAATAAATTTATTCATCTCTTTTATCTGAGACTAGTACCACTCAACCTTATTTATTATGCGGAATTAAATCCACTCGCGAGGTTTACATAATAAATCCTTATGAGCTCATCTCGGGGATATTATCAACCCTTCCGGGATACACTGTCCGGTCAATCATTCACGGCATGCCATATATAAAATATAGTGACCCAACTTAACCGGTAATTAACCCAATAATTAAATCGGTTAATTCCTTTGGTAAATCAAAGTCACTTATATTGAATATACACACCCGCAACAATATCGGGGATTAAGAATAAAATACACTGAGTCTCAAATCAATTATCGCCGAGCAATCCTAATTGATGAGTCTCAATCGATCCGCTCAATACACCAAGTGTACAAGTGTGATAAAATAATTAAGATAAATTATTTTCTCTCTCACACAACGACTATACCGATGGATTGGTCCGTGTCCATCTAGGTCGTGAGCATCTGTTCGATTAAATACGAGTAACCGATAGTATGATCTTCTGTGTGCCCATGCAACACCATACTAACTACAACGTATAAAATCCAGGACTATAATTTGCATAAATTTAATTAAAAATAATTAAAAGCAAATGAATGTTCGTATTTAATAGGTAAATGAAAGTGTACAAGGAGTTCAGAATACTCAAATCTAGACATTAAGTATACTACTCCAACACCTTGGGCTAGCCGAGATCACTTATTGCAATTGCCTCCTTGTGGGACCGACCCCTCATACTTATCACTATACACCGTAGTGTTGAGTTTGGCAGAATTATAAATATCATTTTGACCGGCGTTTGTTCCCACGACAAACATTCGTCGTCGTCAAAATTGGCGCTGTTGCCGGGGAGGCAATATTCTAGCAGTAAGTCTTCTGTGCTATTTGACCTGTGATTTTTGTTTTTTCTCCAGCTTGACCGTACAGGGCAAAGGAGGGCAAAACGAGAGGAGCAGGGCAAAGAGCACGTGCAGTCCAAAGAAGAGCAAGAGGGTAGTACCCTTTTGACTAGAGAAGAGAGATGGGTGACCAGTACGACCCACCAGTAGTCCAGACCTTGAGGGAAATGATGTTCCCCACCGATTTGAGCTTCGGACCTCTGGGCATCACTTTGCCCAGAATCACTGCAGATTGGGAGATGAAGCAGAGTTTTATTCAGATCTTGCCCAGATTCAGGGATATGCCTTGGGAGGACCCTCAACGACATTTGCAAGATTTTGAGATGGCATGTGGTACTATACGTGCTATGGGCACACTAGCAGAATACATTCGACTGTTAGCCTTTCCCTTCTCCCTTGCTGATGGGGCAAGAGATTGGCTTTACAGTTTGCCCAGAGGCGAAATTACAACATGGCAAGAATTGCAGCATCAATTCTTGAAGAAGTACTTCCCCATGTCTCGAATATTGCAAATGAAGAAGAGAATTTACAACATCAAAATGGGCGCCGGAGAATCGTTCCATGACTATTGGGTTCGATTCAAAGAAATTCTAGCGCTATGCCCATACGACCAGATTCCAGATCATGAATTGGTCCAATACTTCGTATCCGGGCTAAGAGGACAAGAGAGGATGATAATTCGTGCAACATGTGGGGGTTCTATTATGAATAAAAGTGCAAGTGAGGCGTTCAAAATATTCAAAGAGTTGGCTGAAGAATCCCGCGAAGATGAGTACGAATTGCCCAAACAGACAGTTGATATGCCCGTAGCAACTGACAAAAAAATCGATCAACTTTGCAGCACCATTGAGAAATTCATGGAACATATGGTCACAGAACCACTCAAGGCAGTCGATAGATGTGAACTTAACAGCTTTGGGCAAAGCAGAACGGATTACTATGACCCGTATGCCCATACCAGCATACCAAAAAACAGATATCAAGAGAATTTTGGGTATGGGAAAGACAACTATCAAGAGGAAAGCCAAGAGCGAGATCAACAATACTTTGAACCCAACAATATGACGAAAATCAAGAGTCGTCTCTAGCCGAGCTTGTGAACCGTGTCATGATGGAGAACATGAAAGCTCAACAAGAGAACATAAAAGCTCAACAAGAGACCGAAAATTTCAAGAAGGAGATGGTGGAAGGATTTCAGAATCTTAATGCCCAAATATCACAGCTTGCCCAGACTGTGGCAAGATTGGAAGAGAAAACAGAGGAGCAGTCTGCCCAAGAGGAGCAATCTGCCCAAGAGGCGCAACATAGTACCGTCCAAATGAAGAGTAAAGACATACTTCCAGAGAAGGTAAAGAGACCAAACCGAGACATGGTAGAATTTGAAGCCCTAAAGAGACTTTTCAAACGTGAAGACAAATCTGCCCAAATCAAGGAGTCAAAGCCCAAACCACAGACTATAGTGATCAAACCTCCATTTCCAGGAAGGTTAGCAAAGGTCAGTAAATCAGAAAACACACATTTGGGCGCACCTGATAGTCTGGGCAGAGAAGCAGGTGTAAACATAGCAACCGGTTTGGGCAAAGTGGCGAATGTTGAACAGTTTGCCAAAGATAACGAAATGGAAGAGATAATGGAGGCGGTACTACATATTGGAATCCTAGAACCATCTAATACTTTCATCCCCACGAGCCCAAGTAATAAATTTGTCCCAGATGAGAGATTGGTGTCGCCCTTTGAGCAAGCACCCTATGAAGAATTGAAGAAGTTGCACAAACTTATCAAATATCTCTACCTGGGACAAGTGAATAAAATCTCCAAGAGCAGCAGTGATGAGTCTAGCGAAAGTTCAGAAAGGAAAGCCCATTAGTCGTTTGCCCAACATCCAGAAGATAAGAGGAATATGCCCCCCACCAACATGCGAATACCATTTGGTTTGGGCAAAGCTCCTGATACTTTACAAGGATGGATGATGAGCAACTTTTCAGATCTACTTAAGTATCTGAAGGCTTCTTATGGGCACAACGAGGAGAAGCTTAAACCTCGCTCTATGAAGAATGGTGAGCATCCATCACGTCATGCCCGTGACGATAACTAAGGCGCTGACCGGGAGGCAACCTGGTATCTTTTTGCATCATATTTTACTTTATTTTGAATAAATCGAATGGAGGACTTTGACTTGTTTGATCCCAGAAGGGGAAAGGGTTTATTTGTTTTTCAGGTGCAGGTCAAGGAGGGCGAAGTGGTAGCTGTGTGGGCGTACCGGCTACTTGCTCAAACAGCAGATTATGCTAGAAGATGGATGAGCGCTCTAAAGTTGAAAGGATGACCCCTGGAACGAAGTCAAGGACTGGGCAAGCGTGCTCACGCTACTGATTCCGGGCAAAGTCCTAAGGCGACAAGGCAGCATGTAAAAAGGCATGAGAGAGCTACATAACACATTAATGGTCCACTTTGCCCGTTCCCAATTCAGGTTCTACCTTGCATTTTCCACCTCCTAATTTGTTCCCTCCCTTGTTTTAGTAGTTGTTAGTTTTTTATTTTATTTTTTTGCTTTTGTTAAGGTCACCCCCGAGTCACTCTGGTTCAGGGGGGACTAGGTTGATCTCCCTGCTGACACACTTTGCCCAAGCAAAGTGTGTGAGGGGGCAGGTGCGCCAACTTTTTGAGTCATAGTCTGGTCGTGGGTAGCCCCTACCAATCTTATTACTTTGGCACACTTTGCCTAGGCAAAGTGTGTGAGGGGAGAAAGGGAAAGGGCACACCCCTGTTTCTAATCGAGTCAGCATGATTATGTGATAACTTTGGGCAAACTTATATGTACAACAACTCAAAATTTGTAGTTAAGATGCATGAAATAGGGACGATGGAACTGTTCTAGGCAAACTGTGAGACTTGAGCTATACATGAAAATATGATTTCTTTATTGAGAGTCTGCTGTGAATTTTTACAATGCCTGTCTTTGCCTATATGCTGTAATAAGTAGTTTGACTGAGTGGAGTTATTAGATGATTAGGGCATTTTCTTTCGTTTGTTTGCCTGAATAAATAACATTGTCCCTTGCTAGCCCCTTTGAGCCTGAATTGATATTTCTTTGTAAACCCATCTGGTATTATGCCCATACAATACATAGGCAGCCAGAGAAAATGAGGGAGTAAAGGCATAGTGTTCAGAAAAAAAAAAAAAAAAAAAAAAAAAAAAAAAAAAAAAGACAAAAAAAAATCAGAAAAAAATAAAATAAATAATAAAGTTGTTGTGTTAAGGCCCGTAAGAAGGGGCAAAGTGGCAGAAAAAGGCTAACATCAAAAAGTCCTCTGCCCAAATAGAGCCTACTCCTCAAAATCCACTCATATGAGCCCACATTACAACCCAATAAAAGCCCATTTGATAAGACCCCTACTAAGTTAAAACAAGCTTAGAGCAGCAATGTGTCAAATTTGGGCAAAGTAGAATCACAGCAGAAATGAGTGTCATTGAGCCCATACACTACAAAGAGAGAAACACACTGTGAGGGAGAGACCCAAAGACCTGGAACATAATCTTGACTTGTTTTTATCTTAACTTGAATTTTGATTTGTCTGTATGTACTATGCCCTGTACTGATCATGCTAAAGTCCGTTGTTTTGTTTCCCCCTCTTTCCTTTATTTCTTTTTCATTTTGGTCTTGAGTCAGGTAAATCAGACCCCACGCTTGGGGACAAGCGTGTTCCAAGTGTGTGCGGTTCTGATGAGCCATTTTATTTGCTCATCTTAGAGCACTTTTTATTCTTTTATTGAGTCAATTTGAGTCTTTAGTGTGTCTGGGAGGGCACAATGGAGTGTTTGGGCAAAGTATGCAGGGTTGCAGGTAGTAGGTGGTGGATTGTGCGAAAGAGGCCAGAAAGTTGCCCAGTTTGGGCAAACACGGGGATCCAAGGCAACGTGACTTGAGCAGTTTGACCCAAGGAGGCAAAGTCGACACTATGGGCAAAGTGACTGGAGCAGTTTTACCAAAGGAGGCAAAGTCGACACTATGGGCAAAGTCACCACTATGGGCAAAATCACCACTTTGGGCAAAGTAGCCACCTTGGGTGAAGACACACTTTGGGCAAACGGCGAGTATCGTCCACACCAGAGCAACAAAGTCCGAAAATTGGGGGATTCTGCCTTATCCCCACATCTCTATCCGGTCAGCTGATAAGGAAAGAGACCCTAAAGACCAGGACAATCTTTGACCGCCAAGAGTTCCAGCAAGAACAAACTCTGGACGGACTACGCCCAAACGGACCAAGCCCACCAGGCCCATCAGCCCATTAATACAAATTTGATGCCCTAGAGACCACACATATATAATCGTTGATCAGAAAAACCCAAAAAGAAGAACACGGGAGCACACCAGAGAGAGAGAGAGAGAGAGGGACGAAATCAACACCCAAAAATTCAGAAAAACGCCATTGGTGGGCTGAAGAAGAAGGAGTCGAGTTCTCGCCGGTTATGGGCCTTCGGGCATAGCAGGGCGAATTCGTTTCGATTTAATGTTTTTAATTTCGTCAATTAATTTCTTTATGTTCTAGACATTCAGTACTTTAATTAAAGATTCAATTTCAGCATGTTTTATTCTGTTTTTATTTTATTTATTTTCGATTTGATTATGCATAGCTAGTAATCTGTGTCTGGGCAAAGGCAGATCGAGGGGGATTTTGGGCTAAGTGAGACCGAGAGGCTGATGGGGCTAGAGTAGCCGGTTGGGCGTTTGTTCCCGAGGCAAAGTTGGTTGAGGTTTATTTCTGGGGAGTTTGGGCAAACTAGGACGACCACTAGTGAACCTTTACAAACTGGGATACTGGTGATTGGCAAACCGTATAGATGTACCTTGTAGTATTGTTGCGGGCATAGCACTAGAACTTGCAGGAGATGCGGTCGTATGTTTCGAGCATGCTATTGGCCGAGCGGGTCTGTCTAGAGGGTAATGCGGGTTTGGGCAAACTAGGTCCATGTTTGGTCGCATATGTTATCGAATTGTTCAGATCCAGGGGTTTAGGCATAGTGTTAGCTTGCCTTCTCTTTACACAGTAAGGATAGATAAGGGGTGGGGCAATTGCTGGGCGTGACGCAATATGACCACTTTTGTTTTTGCACCCTATAACTGCTGACAAACCGCTGGTAGAAATCCTTAGTGCCTATGACCGGTAGTTTGCCCAGATGACCCTGAGAGACGCTGTATGCCCAGATGTTTGTTTTCCATTATTTAATTTTCGTTATTTTAGTTATCTGTTCAGTTTGGTCATAGTGTTTAGTATATTTTCTGTCTGTTCAGTTTAGTCATAGTGAGTTTATATTTAATTGTTTGAGTTTGGTAGCTTGATTAAAACCGCTGTGCCCACAGCAACCAATCAAAACCTTTTTAAAACGTGACAACCCTTGGGCTAGCCGAGATCACTTATTGCAATTGCCTCCTTGTGGGACCGACCCCTCATACTTATCACTATACACCGTAGTGTTGAGTTTGGCAGAATTATAAATATCATTTTGACCGGCGTTTGTTCCCACGACAAACATTCGTCGTCGTCAGTCCTGTAACTAAGGCCGAATCCAATTTTGGTCCTGTGTCTTTCAAAATTATAAAATGTCATCCTTTGCGTCCAATTTTGCAGAGTACCGTTAACTATTGCTGACGTGGCAAAGATTTCCGTCTAACCAAAGTTACGCGGTACGCCGAATCCAATTTTGGTCCTGTATCTTTCAAAATCATCAAATTTCATCCTTTTCGCCAATTTTGCAGAGCATCGTTAACGATTGCTGACGTGGAAATCATTTTCAATTTCTTATTAATTTGCAATGGTTTTTGCGTAATATTTGGCTGCGTATTCCTTTTTAAATTCGGAATATCTCATTTCCCCATTGTAACCCTAATTGTTGAAGACTAAATCCATTGAATAGGTATCGTCGACGACAACAAGAATCGGTGTAACCCTATAAATCAGCAAGAAGTTTGAAAACGAAAAGAAGAGTTTGATCGAGGACAAGCAAAATCTGAGCATATGGGTGAAGGAAATGGAGGATAAGCTCAGGCGAGTCGAGAGTTTAAACAAGAACGTA
The DNA here is from genome assembly GCA_954870475.1 of Euphrasia confusa. Lineage (NCBI taxonomy): Eukaryota > Viridiplantae > Streptophyta > Magnoliopsida > Lamiales > Orobanchaceae > Euphrasia > Euphrasia confusa. The sequence continues at coordinate 9,127,861 of OX940957.1, read as the reverse complement.
GAGAATCAGATCACGAATCTCCAGAAGAATTTTTACGAGGCTCGTTCGTGCCTCGACCACCTCTCTGATAAGCTAAGCACGGTGAAGCCGAACGTGGAAGACGCCGATGAAGTTGTCAAGATCACTATGTCTGAAAACAGTGTTCAACATGTTGAAATCATAGATGACACTAACACAGTTACAGGGGTGTTGGTATTACGTAGCTATTACAGTGCTCGTTTCTGGATTAGAATCAGTACTACTGAATCTTTACACTTTTCCAGAAACTATAAACTTAAATAAAAGAAATGAAAAAGAAGAGAAACACGAACAAGTCTTCAACTTCGATCGAACGTCAGAACTGGATTGCGGGTAGTCGAGGCGCTTTCGCTATCCGCAAGACAAATACGTCCCGTGTATGCTACGGTTTTCAGACGTAATGTCCCCAAAGATACAACGACTTTCTTATGTTCGTCTCTGAAGCAACCAGAGTCGAACCACCTTTCGAACGAGAAAAAGCGAGGAGTATGAACTGAATGATATGCTGGGAATTACTTTTGCGTTTTTGCTGTGTATGAAATGCAGCCTAGGACTCACTATTTATAGCTGAGCTCCATGCATGTGAAGGGTCAAGTCAAGGCATTCAATCTGGTGAGTAATGCAGCCCATTACCACCTCCATAATCATCCATGTAACTGCCCAGCAGTAATGGACATGACCAGTAGTATTCTGACCGTTGAGGATTTTCAGAAATAATAATAATAATAATAATAATATAATTATTAAATATTATTTCAATCAGGCCTGCCTGTTCATCTTCAGCACAATTGTGTTCAACGTTAGCCCAATATAATTGAGCCCAATTAAAACATAGTTCAGCCCGTCAGCAAAACTATTACGATGGCCAGGCCCAGGACCCCCAGGAAGCCCAAAGTCCAATTGCCAAGATCCAAGTCCAAGTCCAAGGCGAGGCGAGGCGAGTCGGGACGGGACGGGCCGAGCCGAGCGGACGGACGGACGGCGCGCGTGTGGCAATTGCCATGTACCTTAACGGTCCATGGCCTTACTCACTTGTTGAACACATTAATCCTCCAATCACTTATTAAGTGTAATAACTTTATTACATCTTTCAATGTGGGATGTAATAACTATTACACATTTCAATGTAATAAAGTCTTACACTTTATTACATATTCAATTAAATGCCTTTTTAATTGACTATCTTTAACCATTTATTTCTCACTCACCGAAAATCAGTTTTTGACGAAATAAAATTCTATAATTATCTACGAACGACGTAGAAAATTATCGTACAATTTATTTCCCGATCGGAATTAAATTTATAGCCAGTCAACTCAGTCAAACATTAGATAAAACCAATTTTGACACGAGATTTTCCAACAAGGGGTTGGAAGAAAAGAGAGAAAAGGATCACCAAATCCACGTGACCATTCAGATGACAGACCTCAAGCAAGGCATCCTGAAAAGGTACCAAGAGATCGAACTCGTCCGCGATAAACTCAGCCACGCGCAAGGAAACAACAATAGCAGAGTTGATGAAGCAGGAGAATACGAAAGTGCGGGGGGAGCTGCAGACGGTGTTGGACCACGTGAGCATGCTGCAGGTGCAGACGAAGAAGATGCTGATGTAGGTGACAGAGGAGTTTGGGATCTCGGCGGATCAACCGAAGCTTCAACATAATTTGAGCAAGGCGCAGGTCCTGGTGCACGCGTTTATATTCGGGTTTATAGTTGGATTATTGTGCTTTTGATTTCGGATTTTGGCTCTCTCAGTTCTAGGGTTCAAAGGAGAATGAATAGAATTTCATGATAATTCCCCAAATTACAATTCAATAATTTTGAGGGTGTTGGTTTACTGTCCATTCTATTTGCGTGTATTGGTTTATGTATGTTTTACTGTCTGTCTGGTTTATGTGTGTTAATTATATAATATTATAGAATTTATAGTTTACGTCTATTTCACAGTCTTTTTAGTTTATGTGTGTTAATTATATAATATACGTGTGTTGGGTTACGTGTGTTTCAGAGTCTGCTAGTTTATGTGTGTTAATTATATAATATTATAGTTTATGATAGTTTATGTGTGTTAATTATATAATATTATAGTTTATGTTTTTTTCACAAAACATCTGGTTTATGTGTGTATATGATCTGTTTGTTTTATGTGTGTTAGTTATATAATATAAATTGATATTATCGTTTGAATTTTACTGTCAATTTATATTTTACTGACAGTCACGTGATATTTGTAAAAAGAATGTATGTTTAGTGGTAAAAATCTAACACAATTAAGAGCCAGCTCAGCACAAATCATATTTACTTATAAGAAAAACTTTTTTTTTGTTTTTTTAATTAGTATTATTAATTTTAGGGATAATTATAGTTTTAGTGTATGAGCTTAGAGCACTTTTGTACTTTTATAACTGAACTTTTGTTTGTTACATTTTAGTAACTGACCTATTAGAATCATGGTTCTAAAAATCTCCGCCTAGCTCCGATTAATCCCCGCCTAAGCTCTAGGCTGTACTCGACCGCCTCGATTTTAGGCTCTAGGCCCCTATCCCGCCTAAGCGCCGCCTAAACCCGCCCAGACCCGCCTAAACCCGATTTGGACCGCCTAAGTTTAATTAATTTCGTCTTTACTTACTTAGACGGTTCTTGAGCAGATTTAACTGAACAATCAAATTAGATGTAAATCTTGATAAATCAAATAAAATAGATGTTATGATAAATTTTGAGGTACAACACCAAAATTTGAAAAAAAATATTAAATATATAATGAAAATGATCTAAAATTTTAAATTTACAAACTATTTTGATTATTTTATTATGTTAAACTTGTGATTAATACTATGTTTAGATTATTTATTAATTATTTTAATCAAAATATTGATTTATTATGCATAAAAATATTTTTAAAATATTATTTTAATTAATTAATTATAAAAAATAAAACGATTAATCCCCGCCTAGTTCCCGATTAATCCCTCTAGGCGCTAGGCCCCTAGTCACCGCCCGACTAGCGCCTAGCGCCTTTTAGAACCTTGATTAGAATATTGCATATACATACCTGGATGGCCAGAATCCGGCAACATGTGATGCTCACATGATTTATAGTGGCATTTTCGTAAATTTTAATATATTTGATAAATGTTCAATTACACATGTGCCCTTATCTTCTACCTTCTATCCGGTCCTTTCATTATCCATCATCTTTTCAGTAATTCTAAAAATAAAAAATTATTAAATAATTTGATTTCATAAAAAATCACAGCTTTCATCCCTTCCTAAAAATCATTATCATCCTAACAAAAAAACCTATAATTTGTTATTTAAATTAAAAAAAAAAAAAAAAAGTTTTCGCTTCTGCTATAAACGCATTCGATCAACGTTGTGAATCTCAATTTCCGGCAAGTCATGGAGCACTTCTATTTTAAAATTAATTGTAATTTAAATTAAAATAATAATATTATTAATCATTGTGAAATAAGTGGGATTTAATTAAAAAGAGAAAAAAATATTAACCACCATACTAACTATAACTAGATATTAGTACTAGCATATTCACGAAATATTTTAATTTGATGAAATACATAAATATTAAAATTTAATTATTAATTTGTTTTAATGTGGTTTAATTATAGTCGTAGACAGATTTTGAGAGAGAATGGGTGTTAATCTTCATCTGCGGTCCGAAATTTTATGTGATTTAATTATAGCCGTAGACAGAGTTTGAGAGAAAAGGGGTGTTCATAAAATGGCTCAGATCGAAAATAGAATTGGTTGGTCCGATTCGATCTGAACAGGTAAAATTTCAGACCGATTTGTGGTTCAACTAAAAACGAGTTTCCGTTTAATTCCAATTGAAAATCGGTAAAATCCGGTCCGGACCGGATTAGACCGTAATTTATTTTATGTGATTTAATTATAGTCGTAGACAGAGTTTGAGAGAAAAGGAGTGTTCATAAAATGACTCAGATCGAAAATCGAATTGGTTGGTCCGATTCGATCTGAACCGGTAAAATTTCGGACCGATTTGTGGTTCAACTAAAAATGAGTTTCCGGTTTAATTCCAATTGAAAACCGGTAAAATCCGATCCGGACCGGATTAGACCGTAATTTAGTTTATATATATATATATATATATATATATATATATATATATATATATATATATATATATATATATATATATATATATATATATATATATATATATATATATATATATATATTATTTTTGAATAACATAAAATTGTTATATTTATAAAAAAAAAAAAAAAAATAATTTGATAAATTATTATTTTTATTTTAAAAAAAAATTGAAAAATATATTATTTTTATTAAAAGTATTTTGAAAAAAGGTAAGTATTATTCATAAAATTACATTTAATAACTAATAAAATAAATTTAAAATTTTAGTATTTATTACATTTTTATTTTTTATTAAAAAAGGCAATAACCGCATGTTATTAAATACCCTGAATTAATATAAATTATTTTTAATTTATAATTAATTAATCAATTAACCATTTATTTATAATTAGGAAAAACAATTACCCATATATCTAATGAATCTTAAAAAACTACCCTATATCCAAAATCTCCTTTTTTTATTAACTAAAATATTCATTATATATTAAATTATTAGTATTTAATATAATTAATAAAAAAATATGTATAAATAAATAAAGAAAAATATATTTTTTTGATTTCTTAAATATTTTATTTACTTAAAATGATATTTCATATTTATTGAATAAAATTAAAAATTTATAAATATAAATATTATTTTTAATTATTATTATATATTTATTTAATTAAAATTAAAATTATTCGGTTTTATTCGGTTCAAAACTGAACCGAAATTTTCCGATTTGGTCTGAATCTATATTATTTCAATCCGGTTTTCAGATTATGGTTTTTCATGATTTCAGTTCGGTCCACTTTTGAACCGATAAACACCCCTAAGACCTATGTTTATCCACAATCAACACACCTCAACTTTTTAATAAATTATTCATCTCACTTTCTTCCACATTATCCATTTATTACTTTATTCAACCTTTTAATTTTCATCATTTATCCACAGCAACCCATTTCAATTTTTCATTTATTATTATTATTAAATAATTACATAATAACAGGACTGTTTGCGAAGGCTACAGGTGGAGGTGAAGTTCTTTTGGCCACGGGGTGATTGGCATAGTGTTGTCTTACGCGCTGCTAGTCAGTGGCGTGAGAAGCACTGGATATCTTGCGGATATCGTGGACTCCTTGCTACTTTAGTATTCTTTATATGGCAGGAAAGGAACACGAGGATACATGAGGATCGCTCGGTGTCCCAGGAGTGGTGGCTACTCAGGCCCTTTCTATCATACGGGACCGAATCATCTCACTACGACTTCCAGATACTCTTCAGACACGGACACTGAAGAGGGTGTGACATATAGCCTGGTGATAGTATTTTCTGTTTCTTTTGTGCTATATGTTTTTGTTGGATGTTTGGAAAGCTAGTTTGTTAGCGGCGATGCGGTGGGATTTTCCCCATGCGATTTACTGTAGAACCTTACTTTTATTTTATATGTGATTGACCTTTACAAAAAAAAAAAAAATTACATAATATTTATTTATGAAATATATATGAAATATTAAAATACTTTTATTAATAATTTTAAAATGAAAAAAAAATCAGGATAAAATACTATAAAATAAAATTTAAATTTTAATAAATTACTTTTAAACAATATTTCATATATTACATAATTATAGAGTAAGTGAAAATATATGAACATTGGTCTTTATTTGTAGAGAATAAAAAATAAAATTTTTGATATAACTATATTTATATATAATTATATATAATATTAGATACATAGTAAAATATATATGAGCATATATAAATAAAATAAAACAAATAAAGCACCAATCACATCATTACATATGACAAGAAAATAAAATAAAATATGTCACGCCTAAGAGCATCTACAATGGTGTAGCTAGGCCTGTCAATCGGGCCATATGGGTCGGGGGTTTTGATTGGCTCAGACTCGGCCCATGAAATTTAAAGGGCTATGAGCTTTGGGCTTTGGCCTTTGGGCTTGAAAATTTCAAGCTCAAGCTCGGCCTATATGAGAATTTTGGTTTCGAGTCGATATCGGGCTAAGCCTTCATTTCCTACCTTTTTTTTTTAAATAAATATATCAATTAGAAAAACAAATAATACTTATATAATACTTATAATATTAATTAAATAAAAAAATTATAAAATATATTTTAGAATACTTTATATATGTTAATAATCGCGTAAATTTATAAATTACAAATAAAATAAATTAATAATATTAACAATTTTAAATTTATAAAAACTTACCTATGCAATTTTAATAAAAGAAAAATAATTAATTTATCAAAATAAAAAATAAATAATATGTTTGTAACACATATATAATCACAATTTAATTTACTTATATGAACACATTGAAAAAATATAATTATATGTAAAAATAATATAATTATTTTATAATATAGTTATTATAAAATAGGCCGGGCTTTAGAAGGGCCGAGCCTAGCAAAGCCCAAGCTCGGCCCTATATATAGTTTGGGCTTAATTTTTAGACCCTAGCCCGACTCAGCCCTAAAAAAATTTAAACGAACGGATTTTTCTTAGGGTCGAACGAGCCGAGTTCGGGCCGGGCCGGCCTAATTGATAGTCCTAGGTGTAGCCAAGCTTAGATACAATTTAGTGACACGTCATTTGACACATCACACGTAATTTGTGCATATTAATTTGTACTTTAATGTCCCAATGGTGTAAGATGAAATTATTCACTTTTTGGCGTGTGTCACAAAACAACACACAATATAAGTTGTACTTAGTATATAATATTTGATTCTCTCTGTACTCTATCTCTTATTTCTACCTCATCTCTCAATGTATACCTATGTACAATTCTTGCCGCATGTGAATTGTACCTACTATTGGGATGCTCTAAGGGCGTGAGAGAGTCCCGAGAAAGGGCGTGCATTTTCTTTTCTTATTTATTTATTTATTTTGTATTATAATGACGTGGAGGGCGTGACACTCTCCTGATAAACATGATTTAAGAGAGAGGGTTGTTTGAGTCGGACGAATTTTTTCGAAGGGGCTCCGAAATAAAATCTGATTCGATCTATTGGATTTATGTGGCGATTTATTTGGATTTATTTAGCTTAAAGATCAAGTCAATAGATTATTTTTGTAATTGTGATCCTCCCATTTTTTTATTTTTATTTTCACATAATTTTTTTTATTTGTTTTATATTGAGTTTTCACATAAATTTATATTTGTTTTATTTTCTTTATATTCATTGATTTTTATTTAATTGTTATTATCGTACATTTGTTTGGCATATGCAAATTATAAAGAGCATTGCAAATTGTTGTTATTATTATTAGAACATTGGATCATTACAAAGATGATCAATACTTTTAAAAAAAGAAACTATAATCCTATCCATTTCAAAAAAATTATATTTTTCCTTATATTTTACCAAAAAATATCATACTCCATTTCTTTCAGAGTTTCAAAAAAAATACGAGTATAACTCACTTGAAAAAATATTATTTTTAAAATATAATAAAATAGTGAATAAAATTAAAAATACATTTTATAATAAAAATAATAATTTATATAATGTAAGTATGAATTTAAAACTATATCTAAAATGAAAAAATTATTGCAGTTTATTGAAAAAATTATTTTCCATTTTTTTTCTAGCCTTTTGCAAAATTTGCTTGAAGAGTGAAGACAATATGAACCCAGAAAAACATAAGAAAATGACAGGTGAACCTAAATCTGAAATCAGTGCCCTTGCATTTTACAACTTGCACAACCATAATACATACATACATGCATGATCAATGTTGCCCAGCAATTCGAAAAGTACAAAACGCGACACATCCTGAAATCCCAAATCTCGGAAATGAATTTATGGACTCCTTTTCCGTAGTAGATTACCTATCAACTGCTGCTGATATTCAGATCATTAATTCGACAAGCCTATAATGATCTTTCCCCGTCTCTCTACTTCGTAGAGCATCAAAAGTGCAGCCGAATCAAACGAACTCTTCTTATCGGCCTTGGCATCTCCAATGAGCTCAATTTTAGCAGAATTCGGGATGGTCAAACTGATCTTTGACTCGAAACTGTTGAAGCCAGTAGTATCCCCTAGCTGCATCAGAGTTCTGGAAACCGAAACATCTTTTCGTGAGCAAGCAAAATCAAATTAATCGATGATGTCATTCAAGACACCCATCAGAGGTACATATACATATACATATACATAAATAAGGTTAGTTGTCATAATTAATCATATTGAAAGTGAGTTTGGTGTGATGCTAAACCTTGATTTTTGCTCTGTAGTTTCAAAAGAAGGCAACGGCCACTGCAGCTTCTTGCAGAGGGCATAGAGAGCCGTCCGAGGTCCTCCTTTCTTCAAATCAATAGGTGGCACCACTGCCCACAAACCAAAATAATAAATCACATTTTACAACTCAATAATCAATAATAATAAAAGTAGTACTCTTATTATCTTTCAGCATACCTGGGATCTCGGAGACCTCCGGCTTCAACGGAAGTTGCTTCTGCTTTTTCAGTGCCGACCCACAAGAAGATGTGTTGCTATCATCAGCAGGCACAGGGGAGATTGATGCATCAGCATTATCCGAGTCGTTTTTCCTCCATTTGGAAGACTTGATGCCTCTCAACTGCAATGGGAATTGACGGGATTTTAAATCAACAGACCTTGTTTAAATGAAAAGTTTTAAGAGGTTTCGATATTTTGAGTCAATGACCTAAAAAAACTTTTCGTTTTTCTCAAATACTAACTCAAACTTTAAACATATGTTGAAGAAAAGCATAGATAGAAACCTCCAACTCTTTCAACAAATGAAAAGCCGCCATTCCCTTTGCAGCTTTAGTATTAGGTCCCAAGCCTTGACCATCTAAGAGCACGTCTTCTAGCTGTACCTTAAGGACGACACGCATGATATCGCCTTTTGATAGAAAATATTCTTTGATGAAGTAGCCGCGAGAGTCGCATAACTCAATCAGTTCGCGTGTGGGAGCAAGTTCAAGCTTTTCCGGGGTCACAATCGGGGATAGCAGTGGTTTAAAGACTTTCCAAACTTCATCCAAGTTCAGTTTACAATCTATAAGCACTGCACCAGCTATGCTCTCCACCAAGTCTCCAAGTACCTAAACAAAAAAACTCCATGTTTTTAGAAAAACTGACAAATGAAATTTGTCTGCGCCTCAACAAGCCCTGAAGTAGTCGACTAATCACAAATCTAACAGGAATCACTGGATAATTAAAAAAAAAAAAGTCAACTTTTAAGCTTATAAATACCCCCTCCTTGAGGATTGTGACTTTTTAACAAGTACATATTTGTATAGTAAAATTGTCAAAGGGAGTATTTGTAGATTAAGAGAGTGTTTGTAATTGCTCCAAACCTTGAAAATGAACTAAAGGAGATTTAAGGAAAATATCAAGGGATATTACAAACAATACCCCTAAAATTTGTGGAATTTACGAGAAAAGGCTAACTTGGAAAACTACAAAAACCACCCTTGAGATGAGGAAAATTTTATGAACAGACAAAATTTGTCTCGCTATTTGAGATAGTTAGAAGAATTTAGGGCATAAAATAAAGAGTAGTTTTTTTGTTTGAAAGTTGAGTGATGTATGGCTAAAATATCTGATGATGCCCACCTATATGTACATACTCCAGTATAGGCAGAGTAGAGAAAGGTAGCATGTTTATTTTTTTGTAATTATATAAATAAGAAATATGGCCCAACCAAGCTTAAAAACTCACCTTAGGACCTTGAATATCCGGTGTTAATACTGTGGTGCTCATGCTAGGCACGAGCTTAACAAAAGACAATATTACATGGTCAATATGTGTCGAGCCGTGCTGAAGGTGCTGGTGAAGGTTGGATCGAACCGCAGCAAGGGCAAAACTGTCATTGTTAACGGATGCAGAACGCAAGTCGGTCAACATCCCAGGGTCCACATTTCTATGATTTTCATAAAGATGGCACGTGATAAGTATGTCCAGCACAGCATCGCCGAGAAACTCGAGCCGCTGAAAAAATATAAATTTAAGTAATAAAAAATTAAGAGAGAAACAATGTTATGGAACAATATCTCTTATCATATTACATATTTTGTACGTTGTTTCAAACCTGATAACAACAGCAGACACCTTGCTCACGTAGGCTCTCATGTGTGATAGCCTCCAACAACAATCCCTTGGTTTCAAACTCATACCCAAGCTTCGACTCCAGAACACGAATATCCTCAGCTTTTGGAGCATATAAATAAAGCGAGGCAACTCTAACAGCCTCCTCTACCAGAGAAGGATCGAAGCTCGCCTCTATGCCGAGCCACTCCATGAGACTGACAGCAGCGTTCAACCCCCCACCTACATGGTAAGCCCCGATGAGAGCTTCCAGGCAATCGGATACGGTCTTCGAGACCATCCACCGGTGGCCTCTGTCGCAAGTCTTTCCAATCGTCAGGTTTATGTTTACGCTGGAGAATTTGTCGTCTAGGGGCACTTCCAATGTATCTAAACCATGCTTGCATTCGGAGGGCCATATCGAGCGCTGACCTGGCGCGGTCCATCGGCGGGGATCGAACGCACAATCCCGTATGTATTCCTTTACAAATGAAATGGTACATCAGTGAACATTTAGGCTTAGTATTCGACATGCCTAACTTAGTAATTAGGCTAAACATCAGGGGTAATTTTGTCGTTATAAAAAAAATATAGCCAGAAAATTGTGACTAGGCGCCCTGCATATGACAAGGAAAAAATAGAGGGCACCTGCAATTTGCGATTCGTTCCCAGCTTGTGGAGAGTTGAATTGCGAATAATACTCATACGATTAGAGGTCAGCTGTCCTTCATCTTTCTTGGGATACTTCAAATATAGGTGGCAGCTTACAGCAAACTTTAGAACTGAATCTCCAAGTAATTCTAATCGCTCCATGGAGAAACTTTCGCAGCATCTTTGAGTAGTGAGAGCTTCCAAAATCTAGTTATATGAGAAACAATTAGACAGAAAAAAAAAAAACAAAAAAAAACAAGCAAGTATTTATAACCTTAAACTCCCCCCGATATTTGGATAACTAAAAAAGACCCGAGTGGTATTATGTCCTTTGTAATTTTGAAACATATATGGGTTACCTTGTAATTATCTAAATTTTAACAAATGAATTAAAACCTATCTTTTTTCAAATTATTAATAATTACCCCAAACCTCAGGGGTGGTTTTATAATTATCCCGATTTATACATAAAAGAATTAAAGCTCTCGTTGAGGTATGAAGTACATACCAGAGAGCTTGGTATATTAAAATTGCCACCGTGATGTGATATCTCGTCCCTAAGCTGGCTGGCCAGCATCAGACACTCCAAACGGTGCATTAATGAAGGTAGTAAATAATATGTCTTCAAGATATCTGTTTGGATACCAGCACCTACTACAAGTTCCGGAGGCATATGAGCATGTTGATTTGGCTTTCTCTCAACAGTTTTTTTTCGGCCTTTCGTTTCAGTTTTGAATGGAATCTCTGGCAATTTAGAAGAAATTCTTCTCAGAACACATCTTAAGTAAGCTCTTAGCATGAAGAATTTTTGATGTTATCAACGCATGCAAAACACAGGGAGGATGTACTTGTTTTAGTCTTTTAGCAACAAGGCCTTTTTCCAATAAGTCAATTCATAACTAATTTCAGGTCATAATTCAAAATCTAAAAAAAAGGTTTGTACGATGGAATGTGACGAATGTTCGGATTAATATATCAAGAAGGGGTAAGAGTTGGAAAATAAAGTAAAGTCATGGATTATGTAATGCTGCGATTAGAAATTTGAAGTCACATTCCAGTAAGAAGCATTGAAATGGTCAAAGTATAGTTAAAATAGCCACTGCAACGAAGAAGCTTAACAATTAATTTATAACTAGAGTATCACACATATTTTACTCCAAAGGGCTCGAAAGAATTATAATCACTCGTGTAGCAAGAAGTAAGACTTAACTAACCTAAATTGCGGAAGTCCACAAGAAGATTGTGTGAATTATGTCCTTGCTTCAGAAGCAACAACGGCTGCTCTGGATACTTTAGAACGATCCCATACCTGACAATAATTTTAAAAAAAATCCAAAATAAAATATTATGAATTAAAAAATTAAAAAATAATAAAATCTTTAAAGACGCACTTTTTGTGGTAATAATCAGCATAGGATGAATAACTCGGATCTACATCCCCTTCAAACGGGCTTTTAGACGAACTATCAGGAACAATATCCAAAATAGAATAAATGTGGCCCGTATGAATGGCTACAACCACCATTTCCTTGAGGCGGTCGACAGAATCAGATATATTGGCCAAGTGGATAATATTGTCATGACAGCTGGATTTAGTCTCAACTGTAGATGAACTATCGGCATTTGCATCAGGTTTCTGTTTCAAATCCAACAAAGCGTTTTTCCTCAAAAACTCCACTACCGAAACACAAGACTCGATTCCCGACCAATTAATCTTCAAAGGTTGCTCACTAGCAGTGTTTTCCGACTCCAGGGGTAAGAGTAGATACATATGTGACGGGTCCCATAATGATGATTCATCCGTTTGAAGTAGAAGTTTTCTTACTCCGGATGAATTGACAAACAATTTCCCATACAAACCGTTAAATATCAGTTCTTGAAAACATTTTGCTTTCTCTACCTGCAAAGATAGGAGTATGGTCATCAATCGGAGGACAAAGGAGAAATAATTACAACTACCTAGTGTAATTAGGCTACACTTTAAGGGTATGATTCTAATGAAGCAGATTATCAAAGAAATGAAAAGGGAAGCTTACAAAAAACTACATTTGGGTTTGGCCGAAATACACAATCTAAAAAATATATTTATCCGTTGAGGTTAGTATTCTTTAAAAAAACCACTGAGTGTGTAAACCTTAAGGGTATTCTTGTAATTAACTGAATATAAAACAAAGCAGATTGTAAGTCAAGCATAAGATTAAAACCTGTTGAGCATCCAGTGATACATGGCCACTAGAAGAAACCGAAGATCTAACACTCTTCGATAACAGGTATAAATCAACTTCAATGTTCCCCACGTCATCAGGTAGTTTGGACTCCAGTAAAAGCACAAAACTTGAATATTTTTGATCGACAATACTACAAAAAAAGTCCATTTTATACGCGTGAAAAGTGGCATGAGTAGGTTTGTTTCCCCAAGTTCCGGACAGCATGTGGATGCTAGTCGATCCATGTAACTCTTTCCTCTTTGTTGTTCCTAAGAAAAGAAACAAATATTCAAATTCAATTTCTCCAAAATACGAAATCAAAAACTAGGAAAGTTTATAACGAAATCTTACTCCACCACCAGATCCAACAAGAATTAAGTATAAGAACCAAATCATTTTTCCACAAACTCAGTTTTCACCCACTCACATATTTCTGAAATGTCTATCACTAATTTACTATTTATAGATCACATCAGCTGTCACCATTATACGTTCAGTATTTCAGCTCGTATCCAATAAATCTCTCAAAATCATATATTTTCTTTCAAGAATAAAAATCATTATTATTCTCTACAGAATACACAACTCGCGAAAATGTTATCATATGCAATCCAACCTTAAAGATAAAAAGAAGCTAATTAAATTCTTGATACATCGACTGAAAATTATAAATATACCTCCCCCTGAAGTAAGTGCTTTACCGACTGAAGCGCAATCCTCCTTCAAAGGCACTCCATTATTCTTAGGAAGAAGATCATCAGTAAGAGGTGCTTTACCTACTGAAGCGTAATCCTCCTTCAAAGGCACTTCATTATTCTTAGGAAGAAGATAATCAGTAAGAGCTCCCATCGTGTGTAACTTCCTGCATGCATCCAAGCAAACAAGCTGCCTTGATAAATGGGAGGCACGTGCTAGAGGACCAACAACAGTTTCAAACGCCGCATGGGAAGGTAGAATCAGTTTACATCTATACAAGTTCCCATCCCCCAAGAGCTCAAATTTCGGCTTCGGTGTGAAGTTGCTGCACGAAAAATATAACAATGTTAAAGCAGCCAGAATTTTTTTACTCCCACAAAAGAAAAGTTGCTTAATTGGAGTGGTTGAAAGAGTTCATTATTAGTCCTTAATTAAATTGCATGTTTATCAACAAAATATAATAAAAGTGTGATTAGTACTCTATTCCGGGTAGATTTTCACAATATCTTTGAATAATGCTGACGCTGGATTCTGGAGTGACTGAGGCCCCAGTTGACTTTACGACATATTGAAAAGCTTCGTTGTTATTGGAAACCTTCACAGGACAATCAGCATCAGGATTGACATGATTCAGGGCTGCATGTTTCGTAGAATTCTCGTTCCTAGGACAATCAGCATCAGGGTTGACATGATTTAGGGCTGCATGTTTCGTAGAATTCTCGTTCCTAGTAATATACGACACATGGTCTAATTGCTTTGTGTTTCCTCTTAAACATGCAAAAAAATACGAGTTTGTTAGGATTTTATAATGATACAGTGACAGATAAGCAGAAGTAATTACACAAGTCACCCTTCATGTTTGACCCAAGTTGTGTGTGTGAGTGTAGTCAAATAAACCTAAAGATTATATCAAACTCGATGCATGTATGAAAAAATCACCTCTCAAGCATGATAATGTACAGTGCGTCATTCTTACGAGCTAGTCTTCTTGATTGAACATAAGTACTGACACTTTTTGGCAAATCAAATCGAATTACAGCCGAACATTTGGCCTCAAGAATCCCCTCCTCGATCACGTCAGTAGAAAATAGAAGATTGACCTAAAATATTTGTGTACTAGTCAAAAATCAATAAAACTGGGGAGGATAAGGTAAAATACTTCATACTGAAGGTAACGTGATAAAATTACATACCTTCCCAGCAAATTTTACAGAAAGCCCATCCTCTGAAGAGTTATTTCTAGTCAAATACAATACATTAAAATGGGAAAATTCATTATGTTCCTTGATCAACCTTTCAATTACATTGGCCACAATTATTTTTTCAACAAATATGATACAAAGTATATCTTTGTCCTTCCTGAAAAAAAGAGGAGAATTGTAAAAAACAGAAGAATCATGCTGAAAATATATAAATCGGAAGTATACATCAAGGGAAGGGGTTTATGATAAAGTCGTACCCATATGATACACAAATCTCAAGTAGTTCGTGAAGTTTTGAAGATATCTGACCGGTTAATAGTGCGGCTACTCCACCATTTTCAGAATATAGATACTTCTTATACTCTGAGACGAAAACAGGAATTGAGAACAATATGATTTAAAATTATAAGTTTTTATCCTTGTATAACATTAATTATTGTTCATTCCTAAAATTGAAATCACTTATAGTTAAAATATCAACAAATACATTAAAATAAAATTAACTGACCGTGAGATCCTTCAATTATTGACAGAAACTCTTGAAGGAAATTTTCATATTGTACGACACTTTCCTTATAAAGCTCACAGTCCTCTGGAACCTTTGGAGAATTCTCTATGCAGACTTTAACAGCCTATGACGAAAAAAAAATTGACACATAATTATTTTATTAAAAACTATAGAAAGGATCAAGTTTTGATAAAGATCAATATCCACTAGCAAATTAATATGTTACTAAATACAAACTGATAAATCTAATCACTATCCATTAGACAAGATTAGTGTATAGATACCTCATATGCACATAAAATTCCAAGATTCTCAAGGCAAAACAAAATCCCAGTGTAATCATGGGCCAATCTATCCACCATCGTCTTATCTTTATCGTATGCGGCTTTGTACAGACTTGGAAGTGAATTCTGGATGCCAAGCAAAACAGAATCAAACTGCCAACGATACCCGGGGAATCTAATCAGCTCCAAATATACTTTTATATTATTATAAATTAATTATTTTTTGATTATCTCTTATAAATCAAATATAGTTACTTGTTAACTTATAACTCGCATTAAAAAATCACCTTAGACCAAGAACACTGTAGTTTTGCTTTCAATTCCGAATCGGGGGGTTGCATTGGTTCGTAAAATCTACATATTGGGTTGACTGAGGGGATGCATTCCTCGTGTATGATCTCGCCTTGTAGCATATAAACCTGTGCAGCCACACATAGAGAACAACAGCGAAATACACCGATGAATCAGTAAAAGAAACTCAACTTCTCAACTCCAGCCTATGAAGATAAAAAAAGTTAAAAAACATTACCTGGGAATCCAACAGACGTTCAAGTTCTCCTATTTGCTCTCTGGAATTTTTAGCACATGAGATTCCTGATGAAGAAGGGCGTGCAAGATTACGTGGAGTCAAATTTCATGCAAAGACAATAAAACAAAACAAAGCAAAAGGCAATTTGATTAGTAATTAACCAAAACAACTACAGCAAAAATGATGTTTTAGTCTCAAGAAATATTGTGTATCAAAAAGAAGAGGTTCTGCTAATCAGTTTTCTTAGGGACACTTTTACATAACCAAAAAAATTGACGAAAGATGCTTAAAATAAATGGGTTTTACCTTTTCTGATAAGAAAGGAATTAGTCATCCCAAAAATCTTAGGTTTCTTCATAGATTTGTGATAATACTCCTACATATGTGAACATCAACGACAAAGAAATGATGGAGTTATCAACAAAAGATATAAATACATGTGTGTGTGTGTGTGCATTAAGGAAAATGTTCACCTCCATTATTTTTGCATACGGATGTTTGCCAGTTGCTCGATGGCATTCATCAAGGATAATGAAGCCAAACGATTCTAAACTTAGAAATGCCTTCTTCAAAGCGTCCAATAAAATCTGAGGAGTCATAATCAACACCTAAAAAGAACATGAACACCAATTATGAATCAGCATTGCAGAAATACGATTTCACTCTAAACTTAAAACCCAATCACAAGAATCCTATCCCATATCAATATTTACATTTAATAAAAAAACAGAAATAGTACAGATTAGTGCATTGGTGATTATTTAGACACTTCATTAATTTGAACAGACCAAAACAAGAAAAACTGAAAGACGTCCTGGTATTTGAGCATTATGTTTAAGGAAAACTCTAGACGACAAATTACGGTGGAAAAATCAACAGAATCAAAATATGATTGGCATTGCTAATCAACTAACATCGTGATATTCGGTTTCCTTCTCCCAAGTCTTGTCATCCCATTCATCAACCCCTCTAGCTCCATAGTATTCCTCCACACGAAGCTCTGTCTGTGATTTTATCTCCTTGTATTGCTGGCATGCACAAACAGTAACAGTAAGGCAAATGGCACAAATAATATATAGTTTCCCTCGACAACCTTTTTCAGTGAACCAGAATCACTAATAGAAGAACAAACCGAAAACTGCGACTAATTTCCCGGGGATTCTAGTTCAGTTGGTCAGAGCCTGCCAGGCCCGACAGATCCAATATCCAATAAATACATCAATTCATTATTCTCTTTCTATGAACTAGTAAGAACTAGATAAAGGGTATCACGGGTATACTTTCATTTACTAAGCAATAACAAAGTAGTCTTTACTTCCAACTCAGAAGGGGTCACAAACAACACACATACTGCATGCACTAAAGATCAAGATCACGAAAACAATGGAAACAAAAAACACTTAAACATAAACATGCCTGGTGCACATGTTGAACAGTGGGGGTCAAGAAAACAATCAGCTTTCTACCACCGTTACCATCGCTCTTCAGAGATTTCCCAATTTCCCTAATCATCATGACAGCAATCGAACTTTTTTGATCCAACACCGCGATTGTATTCCTCCTCATTGCTACTTCGAAAACCTCCGCATCGTTTCTGCCATGCATCAAAATTCAAGAACGACCCAGCAAAAAAAATTTACAAAAATCCTTCAACCAATTAAAGAACCCATAAATTATTTCCACCAGAAAACAAAATAAAATAAAAAAAAGGCTCATACTTGGTAGGTGTGAATGTAGTGTCTGTATCCATGGGCTCAGTTTCATGCTGAGACGATTCGAAGGTTTCGAAGCTTCTCTTCAATGGGTTCGCCCCTGCCGACTCCATTACCTGTTCGCTGATCACAAAGAGCATGTTACCAAACAAAAATAAAACAAGAATGTCGTGTCTGTGTGTGACTGTGTGTGAGAGAGGATCAAAATCAAGGGCAATTATAGTGCATCATACCAAAAAAAAAAGTTGCTTTTTTCGCAGCACAAAAACAGAGAAAAGGTCTTAGAAAAATCAAGAAAAGGGAAAAAGATTTACAGAAAGATTTTGGAGTTAGAAGGAACGACGGTGATGGGCCATCATAAAAATAGCCGTTCGATTCTTTATTTATTACTGTATTTATTTTTTATTTTTTAAGAAGAAGAAGAAGCGTCGGGAGTCGGGAGAGTGATGAGGAGTACAAATAATCTGGTGCTGTTGAGCATATCACACGCGCAGCAAGAGGTTGTACCTTTGGGACATTTTGGGCAATAATTCGTTTCTATGTACAAGCGATTATGCGGAAAATCTGGGGTGGTGGGGCCCAGCGCGGGGGATTATTCGGGACGGGCGGTGTTTTACACCGTGCACAGTACGCGATGTCTTTTTTGTTACTTTCGGAAACATTGACATATCGCGTACAAGTACAAAGTTATTTTTGGAATTAAATTTTATTTACCATATTTTTGTTTTCGTGAAATCATATTTCAGTAGTAAATACAGTTCACAGTTCACAGTTCACAGATTTACATTTATTGAAAAAGTAACATTTCACTGTGGAACGAATCAATCTATTTAGAAAAATTCAAGCTTTGTTTTCAATTGCAAATTGCAATGCATTCTATTTCGGACGATATTAATAATGTTATCAAAATCGATGATTCAACTACTTTTAAAAAAAGTAAATACGTAATTTCTTTTTCTTTTTTTTTTTTCTCAAAAAATAATGATAATTTTCAATTAGAAAATATTATAAACTAAAAAGTTAACATACTTTATTTTTTGGAGGGTCAAGTATTGTATTTGTGAGACACTTAAAAAAAAAATCTATGAGATCAAATTGTGATCAAGTAAATTCTCTCGCATCTCTAATGATGTTTACCTCTAATATTAATTTATTTTTTGATGTTCACTCTTAATATTAATTTATTTTTTGGAGTTTTTTTCAATTATTGTATACGTAAGACACTTAAAAAAGAAAGTGTGTAACTATATTAAGACATATAGAGTATTTTTTATTGTTTAATCAAAAAATAAATAGTTAAAATGTATTTATAAATTGAAAAGTAAATTAAATATGAGTAAAGATTATAAAGTAATGGATAAATTAAAAGTAAAATTGTATTTTAAAGTAAAAAATTATTATTATTATTATTATTATTATTATTATTATTATTATTATTATATATATATATATATATATATATATATATATATATATATATATATTGGTGTTTCAACAATTGTGAAATAATAATGCAAAAGGAAAAGTATTGTAATTATTATTAGAAGTGGAGTACTAAGAGTGGTGTATTTAATCAAGAATTTACATGATTTTTTAAACTTTTAAAATTTAAGTATTCTTAAAAGTTTATTAAAATTTGGAATATTTCAATAAAAATTTAAAAAATCTTTACAAAACTAAAGTTATTCAAAAGTCAATAATTTCAGAATTTTATGAGTTTTTATTAATTTTAATTCTAAAATAGAAAGAATTTCATTCTTTGAAATTTATTATAAATGCAAATTTCTATTGATTTCTATTTTAATTAACTAATTTATTATTAACAAATATTAAAACTTAAAATATATATATATAGAAATAAATATAATAGAGTTAAATAACATGAAAAAATAAAAAATAATAATAATAATACTTATATGTTTGTACATGTAGTATAAAACTAATATTAAATTTATTAAATATATTGATAAGTTTTTATTTAGAAAAAAACTTTTATAAAAATTGTAAAAATAAATAAATTTATTTATCAAGTTATTTTATAAAATATAGTTACTTTTTGTATTTAAAAATTTATACTTTTATTTTACTTCTGAATTTACTAGTTCAAAATTGGAATCAAATCGAAAATTAATTTTATTTTTTTAATAGTAAATAAATCTAAAATTTATCCGATTTTATTTTAAGGTACATTTGATTTTTGAATATCTATTAAAATTAATAAAAAAAATTCAAGTAAATCAATAAAAAAAAAATCAAAATTATTTACAAAATATAAAAATCCATATAAATCAATAATACACAACAATCAAAGTCTATGAAAATACATATAAATTAATATAAAAATTCAGTCAAACTCTATATAAACTCTATGGATTTTTTAAATATACTCAATAGACTTTTTGAAATCCAGAAAAATTCAGATCTCAATTCAATATACCGTCATTTTTATATTATAGTTTTTTTTTATTTAAGAGATCATAATTATTAAATAAAAAAAATTGTTTTAACGAATTATTTTAAACAAGTACGAAGGACTAAAGGAACACAAGAATAAAATAAGAAAAAGTGAAAGAAATCCTAATCCTAAATAATCTTAAATTGAAAAAAAAACTTTAAATCTTAATTCAACAACATTCATCTCTAAATTAACTAAAAATTGAAATAAACAACTTAATAATAGCTAAGTCAAAACCTAAATAGATTATACACAGAAACAAATCAAAAAGAACCAAATCAAATATCGATTTTTTTGGGAATAAACATACCTCGTCCCGGCTCTGCGCGCCTAGATCGCTTCTGCCTCCTTGATTTAGTCTCACCGGTGCCTCGAAGAAGAAATCGTCGCTAGCTGTTTTAGAAAGAATACGAGAAGGTGCGAAATGAGGAAAAGAATTTATGCCCGCTGCCTTAATAGGATTTTTGTTGACGACATCGCTGATCGCCTGTCGTCGCCGTCGTCATTTAAGTAATTCCAAAACGGTATCGTTTGCACATGCGCACGATTTCCTTACGAATGCGATGTTATTAAGATTTGATATTATCTGTGTATAAAAAAAAGGAAGAAAACAATTTTTTTTCTCATTAATTCAAGTGTCTCGGGATTGCGGCTCCACGAGTTTTGGGTTCTTAAATACATCAACAAACCTAAACCTAATTACACCGTACAGACAAGAAATAAAATAAGTAATTTAATAGACCAAACGACGTCGTATTTCCTTGAATCACAAATGGAATTAGGTCTTGCGAACGTCGTCGTTTTGAGGTGATTTAGGGCGCGCAATTAGGTCTTCCAAACGATAGCACTCCAATTTGGGGAAAACTTGAAACTTTCAATAAATGTCCGTTAGGGATTAATTTAACATATTAGCCGACATCGGTTTCGTAAATAATTTTGGGAGAAAAACTTGTCGTTCAGTTTCCTTACGACTTAATGGCCGTAAAGAAATGGTTACGGCTAGTCCGACAACATAATCGTAAGCGATATTAGAGGTAAAATTGTGCGCCTTAAAGTTGGCGTTTTGCTTATAGAAAAGTGCTTACGGTCTGGACTGCACGCAAAGTCGTCAGCATTTTCATGGTATTGCAAAGCAGTCAGAGAGTCCGTAAGCAAAAAACATTACGAGCGTCGAGCCATCAGGAAATTTCGTCATCATTTTTTAGTTTCTATGTAGTGTACTATGCAAGCATGTAATCTTTCTATTAATTTGATTTTCACTTCAGTTTTATAAGTGTTGAGGATTCTAACAAGATCAAATACGTTCGTAACTGCGGGCTCAAAAGTTTCAAAATTAAGCTTCGAGTCAACAATGGTGAAATTATATTCGAACGTTGAACTCGCGACCAAACACACCTAAAAGCTTCTATGAACTCGTAGGAGTATAACACAATTGTAATCACAAAAAATGACAAAGGATTTTACGTGTTTCGATCGAATAAACTTCGATCTACATGCACGGGGAGGGAGATGGTGCTACCGTATTATTCGAGCTTTCAAGGCAATCGAAAACCGTTCAGTTACAACTTTACATCACACACAACTCGTGAATTGAACTATCATATACACACGCGAATTCCCCCAAAATCCCATAGCATATGAACCCTACGTGCTGGAATTCGATATCCCGGGCTATTAAAATTTGCGGAAAATAATAACCCGACCGAAATCCTCGATCGCCGGAGATCCGATCACGAACCACCGTACGAGCCGGAGCTCAACCGAGCACCACCACGGTCCGCCCGTGGTGCCCAGCCGAGCCCCCGCACGGGGCTCGCGATCATCTCACGATGATCGCTGGGATGCCTCACGGCATCCCCGGGGCTGCTCGTAGCAGCCCCCGCAGCGAGTCGCTGACTCGCTGCCCCAGCGAGGGCGTCGCCCTCGCACGACCGCTGCGGGCGAACCCGTAGCTCATGCGAGGCGGCTACGGGTGACCCCGCAGCACCCCGCGATCGATCCTCGTGATCGATCGCACCCCTCGGCTCCAGCCGAGGGTTCCTCGCGTTCCGGCGGTCCGAACCCTAGGGTTCGACCGCCACCCTCGATCCTCGCCGGGGATCTCGAATCCCCGTCCCCGAGGTTCGTCGTTTTCCCGGATCGTGCGTTCATGTATGTATCACAATCAATTCACATAAAATCATAGAAGAGAGTATATGATTTTACCTTTTGATTCGTTGTGCGGAGAAACGAAATCAAGATGATGACCTTACGATCTTCCTACGTATTCCTTGCACTAGCTTGAACGTCGGGTGGGCGACGATCCTCCAAGCTTATGGATCCTCTTCTCTCTCTCTACTTTCTCTCTCTAGAAGAATTATGATCTTCAAGTTATGATGATGTGTTGTAGAAGAGAAGACCAGGTAGTGCTTTTATAGGCTACGTAGGGGATCTAAAGGAGGTGGAATATTGGGCTTCCAATATTAATGATTAAATTGAGCCCAAGCCCAAATCTATTAATCTCCCATTAATATTAATTAATTTATTTTCCACTATATAAATTAATTGCACTCCCAATATTAAACCATATTATATCAAATAATATTTCTCCGGTAGTATTATTTATTCCGTGTATTTAAGATTTAAATATCCATGAATAAAATTAATTTATTGCTAATTAATTTATTCATCTCTTGAATCCGAGACTAGTACCATTCATCCTTAATTATTGTGCGGAACGAATCCACTCATGAGGTTTACACAATAATTCCTTATGAACTCATCTCGGGGATATTATCAACCCTTCCGGGATACACTTTCCCTTCAAGTATTCACGGCATGCCATATATAAAATATAGTGACCCAACTTAACCGGTAATTAACCCAATAATTAAATCGGTTAATTCCTTTGGAAAATCAAAGTCACATATATTAAATATACACACCCGTAATAGTATCGGGGATTAAGAATAAAATACTCTGAGACTTGAATCGATTATCTCAAGCGATCCGCCCAATACACCAAGTGTACAAGTGTGATAAAATAATTAAGACAAATTATTTTCTCTCTCACACAACGACTATACCGATGGATTGGTCCGTGTCCATCTAGGTCGTGAGCAACCGTTCGATTAAATACGAGTAACCGATAGTATGATCTTCTGTGTGACGTCGCACACCATACTAACTACAACGTATATAATCCAGGACTATATTTTGCATATATTTAATTATCAATAATTAAATGCAAACAATTGTTTATTAATTTAATAGATTAAATGCTATGACCGGGAGTTTACCGTTACTTAAATCTAGACATTAAGTACACAACTCCAACAATCTCCCACTTGTACTAAGGTCTAGTCATTTCCTCCAAACTCCCGACTCCCATACTCATCACGTGCTTAGGGTTGTACTTCCAAGAAGTCCTGTGTGAATGAGCACTCTAGGTTGCCGCTCTGAAGTTATCTTGGTGACTACTGCATCGTCTTCCTCGACGATGACTCGTATCAGATGGTACTTGCTCTATGTGTTAACATCACTTTTGACTTGTGACTTCTTCCAGTTTACCCTGCACCGCTATCCAATAGCCTTTGGTAAACTAAGAGTCATATCCAAGTCAAGAGGTTATCCTGGAACCTAACCAAAACTTCCGCTGCCTCTGAGGCTGCTTATTCGGTTATGAAAGAGTCTGAGAAGCGTCCTGCTTATCACTCTTTCACTTCATGGTTCCACCTCTTTCTAAAAGTGAACACATAGTCTGATATCGACTTGCACTGGTCCTCCTCTGATTTAAGATCTGAGAATCTGTAATCAAAGAAGATTTCGTCTTGCTTTATAATCCAGTACTTCGCGAGTACTATTACAGCATCCGAAAATCTCTTGTCTAGATTACCTTGATATCCTCCCACTACGCAAACCGCATAGTTGATATCAGGTTCTTGTTTTACAACATTGCATCTATAAATCTTTCCATACTTGAAGTATAGAAAACTGCTTTGTCCTCATCTATCTCCTTCATGTGTTCGAACACATACCCTTTAGATAGATGTATATTCTGTCTCTGAAAGGCAATAACCTTTCTCAGAAGTATGCATGTTTAAAACAAACCATAATCGTATAAGATATCTAGGAGAAGTACAATGTTCTTATCCTTAGATCGAAAGATCTTAAGAACATGCTCTAACTTCTACTCAATCTTATATCTCGATTCATTTAGACAACCATTATCTTATGTCTGACAACATTTTCTACATTGTTGCCAATGATGAAATTGTCATCTACATAAAATCTCCGAGAAACACCACCTTGTTTCTATTACATCTCCAATACACCTATCGTCCATGCCTTTTGATGAATCCATCAAATGGACTATCCCATCAATTCGCAAGTTCCACGATTTATAGCTTTGTTTCAATCCATAAATGAATTTACTAAGCTTGTACTCTAAATGATCTTGCCTCTTAACAATAATCCTTATTGTTTTCTAAGCAGGCACATTTAGATCTAGTACCGCCCTCGTGCAGAGCTAGGGATCGATTTCATCTTTACTAGATCCAGAGTCCGAAACTCTTCCAGTCTTATGAACATCTCTGGTTGTTCAACAACCTCCCACTGCAATGGCGTCCCGGTGTATAATAGTAATAACAGTAGGTGCAGTGTGTGGTGTATTTCTACTCGGTTTGGCTGGTTCCTAGTCTTTGTCCTTTTTCTCATTCCAAGGTACTGCGTCAGTTCGGGCTTTGTGGTTCTTCTAATAGTCTTCCTCTAAGAATCGGGCGTTACACGTCCTTCTGGTTCATAGTACTATAGAACACACAATACTTTGTTCATCTAGGATATCCTACAACCATATTGAATATGCCGTTGTCTCCAGGAATATCCATAGAACATAGGTAGTTCCGAACAACTTGTTCTTTCACTATTAGAATTCTATTTCTCACTGACTCACCATCTCTACACGTAAGTGTATGGTGTAGTCATTTGAGACTTAATCTCAATCTTTGATTATGCTATGTGTTATGTGGTAGCCTCCGCGACTAAGTCGCAGGCTTCCAATGGATATACTTTGAAGGTTCCCCATAATTGCTTTGTGACTAAAACACTTTGCTTTTATGGCACATCAAGCATTCTAATCCATCTTCGAGTATTCTTAAAAGAACTACTCGCACTTTACACATATCATTGATCATTCTCAATACTTGTCCGAATTCTATCTTTTACCAAAAAGTATGCTTAGTTGCATTATCTTCCAAACTTGATTCTTAGGTCGGAAGGTCCATTCCTTCAACTATAATTGATCAAATCAATTTCAACCTTTTGAATCTTATTTGAATAAATACTACTAAGTATAAGAATTCACAAGTATAATGATTTAACAAGAAATATATCTAAATAGTAAAACAAGTTATAGAACGGTTTGTTGCATCGTGGTAGACTAAGGACTCATCATTCACATATTGCTATCTAATGTACCAGAATAGATAATACCCATTATTTCTAATCAAAATCATCACCATGATTAAAGAAATAAAATATCCATTCATAAATAATAGAAATCCAGAACAAAAGTTCTTTCTAAAATAAAGGGTACATAATGCAATAAACTTGAAATGAAATCCTATTTAACTACTAAAGCAGATAAATGTCTTCCACTGCAACAGCTGCCTCCTCTACAGCTTTCGCCCGTGTAGACTCGAACTCTTCTTCTCTAAGTCGCCGGGTTTTCTGGAACCCCTGCATTTTAAAATGCACATACCGTCAGTGGTTCCATATCTACACACCAGATTTCTGGTAGATAATACCGCTGACTATGTTTTTACGACTAAAGAAAAATTCGTACCTTTGAGAGGACATTCAGACTTCCAGTGTCCAGTCTTATTGCATCGGAAGCACTTGCCTCTTGGCTTTGCAGCCCCCACTCGTGGTCCACTCCTCTTGGCACCACTGGGTTTCCAGGCTTGCTTCCTTTTCTTGCCCCTACCTCCAACAGGCTTCGAGCCCTTGGACTTGGTAGCTACAAGCGCTTGAGACTTGCCCTTCTTGTAGATCCCCTCTGCCGCCTTTAGTTCAGTCAGGAGTTGCGCAAGAGTATAAGATAGTTTACCCATATTATAGCTCATACGAAACTGCTCAAAACTAGGGGCCAGAGACTGGAGTATGATGTCGACTTGCGTCTCAGCATCAATAGAAGCTCCTAGGACCTCAAGTTCATTCAACAAACTCATCATCTTAAGAACGTGCTCCCCAACGGGCGTTCCTTCAGACTGAGTAGTCGACATGAGGACTCTCATGGCTTCTTGCCTAGCCGCATGATCTTGCTCCCCAAACATCTCCTTGAGGTTAAACATCATATCATAGGCAGTGTCTGTTGGAGTTGTGTACTTAATGTCTAGATTTAAGTAACGTAAACTCACGATCCATTGCCACTAATCTATTTAATTAAATAAACAATTATTTGCGTTTAATTATTTATAATTAAATATATGCAAATTATAGTCCTGGATTCTATACGTTGTAGTTAGTATGGTGTGTCGGGCCCACACAGAAGATCATACTATCGGTTACTCGTATTTAATCGAACAGTTGCTCACGACCTAGATGGACACGGACCAATCCATCGGTATAGTCGTTGTGTGAGAGAGAAAATAATTTATCTTAATTATTTTATCACACTTGTACATTTGGTGTATTGAGCGGATCGTTGAGATTCATCGATTAGGATTGCCGGCGATAATCGATTCGAGTCTCAGTGTATTTTATTCTTAATCCCCGATACTATTGCGGGTGTGTATATTTAATATAAGTGACTTTGATTTACCAAAGGAATTAACCGATTTAATTATTGGGTTAATTACCGGTTAAGTTGGGTCACTATATTTTATATATGACATGCCGTGAATACTTGACGGGAAAGTGTATCCCGGAAGGGTTGATAATATCCCCGAGATGAGTTCATAAGGAATTATTATGTAAACCCTGCAGGTGGATTCGTTCCGCATAATAATTAAGGTTGAATGGTACTAGTCTCGGATAAAAGAGATGAATAAATTAATTAGCAATAAATTAATTTTATTCATGGATATTTATATCTTAAATACACGGAATAAATAATACTACCGGAGAAATATTATTTGATATAATATGGTTTAATATTGGGAGTGCAATTAATTTTATATAGTGGAAAATAGAATTAATTAATATTGATAAGGATTAATGGACTTGAGCATTGGGCTCAATTTAATCTTCAATATTGGAAGCCCAATATTCCACCTCCTTAAGATCCCCTACGTAGCCTATAAAAGCACTACATGGTCTTCTCTAATCTCATAACTTGAAGATCACAATTCTAGAGAGAGAAAGTAGAGAGGAGGATCCATGGAGTTCGGTAGATCGTCGCCCACACGACGTCCGGGCTAGTGCAAGGAATACGTGGGAAGATCTCAAGGTCGTCAAATTGAGTTCTTCGTTTTTCCGAACAACGAGAACGAGGTAAATCGTAAAACCCTCTTTATGATTTTATCGTTTAATTATCGTAAAAATATCGTGAACCAAGATCCGAGAACGCGACCTTTGTCGAGATTGAACCGGGCGGTGGTGATCGAAGATCACCGGACCGCCGGCGGCTCAACGGCTCGAACAAGAGAGGGTCGAGAGGGGCGAGCCTCGGCTGGACGCCGAGACTTGATCGAGGGCGAGCTCGATCACCCACGCACCTCCGGCGGGCTGCTGGAGCAGCCCCGCTCACGCGGCTGGACCGCCGCTCGAGCGGCGGTGGCTGGTGGTGATCGCAAGCCACGGTTCGCCGTGGCTGGTCGTGCGATCACCGGGGGCGGCTGGGCGTGCATAAGGGGCTGCCAAGGGCAGCCCTAGGCGGCTGTCGTGTACAGCCGCGAGCCCCATGCGGGGGCTCGACCGGACAGCTGCGGGCTATCCCCGCGGCGGCTTGTTTGGTTGAGTCCGGCTTCGTGGTGGTTCGTGGCGAGATGTTCCGGCAACCGAGAGTCGATTGGAGTTGTTATTCCGCAATTCGACAACTCCGGATATTCGATCTCCAAAGGATTTCGGTCGGAATTAATTAGATAATTTATTTATTTAAATTTATTAATTCCGGGATATCGATTTCCAGCAATTGGTATCAGAGCGTTGGTTTTAGTTCATGGTATTTTTCGATATATTGTTCTACCTTGCAGGGTTTCCGATTATTATGGCTAGATTTAATTATTGTTAATTAATGTCATAATATTTCTCTTGATTATTAAACTCTCGGTGATGTTATTTGTTCTTGTGTGGTGAATGCTTGTTCTTAATTTTTCCGGAAATTGTGAGGTCGATTTCATGTAGAGAATCGATACCGGATAGCGTAGTAATAAATTTGTAATTTATTTTACGTTGGATCGATTCCGAAACGACGACCGGAAAAGTGTGACGGAGGTGAAGAAGAGAGGGAGGACGAGGGACGGCCATCCCCATGGCCGATCCACGGGGATCAATCGACCGCGAAGGGCTGCCCCGCGGTGACTCTCGGCCACGCCGGCCACCGATGGTGGTGGCGCGTGGGCTGGGGTTGGCCGTGGTGATGCTCTCGGCCGGCGATGATGGTGGGGGGACGCGTGGTCCTCGTGATCTCGTGCTCTCCCGCCAAGATCCAACTTTCCTAAATTATTCGGTTTTCCTATTTTGATTATTCCTATTCTTGGGAATTCTCATGGAATAGGAAAAGAATAAATTTAGAATAAATTTATTTTTCCTTATTGATTATTCCTATTCTTGGGAATTTTTTCATAGATTAGGAAAAGGAATAAATTTATAATTAATTTATTTTTCCTATTTAATTATTCCTTTATGGAATTTTTAATGGATTAGGAAAATAATTAATTATGGAAAGTTTAAGAGTCCTAAATTAATTTTTCCTTATTTAATTATTCCTTTATGGAATTTTTAATGGATTAGGAAAGGAATTAATTTGGAAGGACTAGGAGTCCTAAATTATTTTATTTCCTTATTTCATTATGGAAATCATCTAGAATATTCCAAGTGGGTCTTGGATAGATTATTCTAGAGATTTAATGAAGTAGAAAGGGAAAATAAAATAAATTATTTTATTTCCTTATTTCATTATGGAAGTCTTCTAGAATATTCCAAGTGGGTCTTGGATAGATTATTCTAGAGATTTAATGAAGTAGAAAGGGAAAATAAAATAAATAAAAATATTAAAAATATTTAATTTTATTTTTGATTTATTCGATTGACTTAATTTTCGAATTAAGTATCTTTTGGATTTATTAAAAATAAATAGATTTAAATATTGGAATTAATATTCCCGTCACATGTAGCATTCAAGAACGAAGACTGAAGACTAGAAGATGCGTACGGGGATGCG
Source organism: Euphrasia confusa (assembly GCA_954870475.1). Lineage (NCBI taxonomy): Eukaryota > Viridiplantae > Streptophyta > Magnoliopsida > Lamiales > Orobanchaceae > Euphrasia > Euphrasia confusa. The sequence goes on along the minus strand of OX940957.1, from coordinate 9,098,031 downwards.
ATAAAGCCATAATAGTCGGAAAAATAATATTCTAATATTATTTTGATTATGTGATAATATTCTATGTGCTCTATTTCATGTATGCATGCTTATGTGTATTTAATTATGCATTAGATAGCGTATCCCTTTATTGTAAAAAGCTAAGTGGGAGAGGGTATGGAAACATATCCATGGTCTCCATTGCTGTTCTCTTGGTGACTTTTATGGACTTTTGAAGTTCGTATAGACAAGTCATTGGAGGAGAATTCTTGTAATTCCTCTTACGAGAAACATTGATTAAGTTTATCAAACAATGCCTAATTTGTCTTTCCAAAACTGATTTCAAGTCGACTCATTCTCACCTCGGGGAGTGGAATGGAGCCAAATCCACTTGGTCATGTCGAGGACACAAATTAGAGACTTTCGTGTCATTTTATGACTAGATCGATTGTCTGCTCGGCTCCCTCATTTTATGAGAGATAGGGTCGTTTGCATGGTGAATCACTGGTTAGAAACTTCGAGTTTCACTTATGATTCTCCGCGTCTTGATTTACAAGATTGAATGATTCAAGTAATTGGGAGTCAATTGTAAAAGTGTTTTGGTGTAGTAAACGTCCACACTATCGTGGCTTGCTACATTGAATGGGATTTTGGAACGATTGATGTAGACAGTTATAGAAGGGAGTAAAGGAGCGTATGTTAACGTAAACGTCCACACTATCGTGGCTTGCGGTGAATATGCGTGTCCCAAACAATCTTCTTAGATACTGAGTAATGGTTTACACTTAGGTACGCTTCTTAGTATTCTTCCCATCGAAGTAACGCTAATGATGATGTACGACCGAAGGAAATCTAATTGCTAAATCATTTGGATAGGTAAACGTCCACACTATCGTGGCTTGCCATATCTGATGGGATTTTAGATGTGATTAGTGGTTTAATGATATTATTTGAGGGAGATAATATCGGAGATTAAATCGATTGTTTGTTGTTATATGTGCTCATAGATTAGGATATGGCTTTGAACCCACTTTATGTGATACTTAAGGATTTTAAACTCACTGGTCCCTAAATGTAATGATTGGAATAGAGATCTAGACATTACCCAAACTGTTAAAGAGTACAAGTTTGTACTCAGTGAGCTTTGTCCTCCCGAGCCTATTGACATAGGTGGCTAGACAAGAATCGATGAGGATACTCATAAAGGCCAGTACTTCGAGGAAACACTTAAAAACGTTTTTGAGATGATTGACCTTTTAGACGAGTTGAGACGAAAATCGCAAGCTCTTGTAGCCAATGCCAAAGGTTTCGAACCTAAAGGCATGAATCGGGGGAAAGGACAAGAAAGCAAATAAACCCAGTGGTTCTCTTTAGACCACGAGATGGGGCGAGAAAACCAATAGGCAAGTATTCTCGATACAAACAGTCTGGGTACTGGAAGTCTGATTATCCTCTCAAAGGAAGTACGAAATTTTCTTTAGTCGTAAAACATAGTCAGTGGTATTATCTACCGGAACCTGGTGTGTAGATATAGAACCACTAACGGTATGTGCATTTTAAATGCAAGGGTTCCAGGAAACCCAACGACTTAGAAAAGAAGAAATCGTAGTCTAACATTGGCAATGCTGTAGAGGAGGCAGCAGTTGCAGTGGAGGACATTTTATAGGATTTCATTTTGGGTTATTGCTTTTATGTACCTTTCATATTAGAAAGAACTTTGTTCTGGATTTCTAATAAATGGATATTTTATTTCTTTTAATCATTTGATGGTTATAAGAAGAAATAATGACATTATCTATTCTGGTACATTGGCTAGCAATATATAAATGATGGATCCTGAGTCCACCACAATGCAACGAACCGTAGTAAAACTCGTTTTACTAATAAGAGATTTCTTTATCAATTATACTTGTGGATTCTTATGCTAAATCATGTTTATTCAAATAAGAAGTTCAAAGGTCGAAAATTGATATTTGATCAATTAAGTTGAAGGAGTGGACCTTCCGACCTAAGAATCTAATTTGGAAGATAATATGACTAAGCAATCCTTTATGGATATAAGATGTAAGATCCGGACAAGTATAAGAATTGATTGACTCTGATGTATGCAGACCGATGTCTACTCAGACAATAAGGTACGAGTACTTCATTTGATGATTACTCGAGAAATGGATTAGAATACATGATGTGCCACAAAAGCAAGTGTTTTGACAAGTCAATGGACACTAAGCAATTGTGGAGAACCATCAAGGTATATCCATTTATAGCCTGCGATTTGATCGCGGAGGCAAGTACCTGTCTGAGGAATGCATGGCATACTAATCAGAGATTGAGATTTGATCCCAAATGACTACACCATACACTGTTGTGTAGAAATGGTGTGTCGATAATAAGAAATGGAACTCTTATAGAGATAGTAAAAGATGAGTTATACGGAACTACCTATGTTCTATGGATATGTCTGGAAACAACGGCGCATTCAAATGCGGTTGTAGAATATCCTAGAAGAACAAAAGATGTGTGTTCAATAGTACTATGAACCAGAAGGACGTTATAAGTTCTAACGCCCGGTTCTTAGAGAAAGACTATATGATGAACCACAAGCCTAAAGTGACATGATACTTTGAAATGAGAGAGAAAGATTAAGACTTAGAACCAGCCGAACCGAGTAGCGGTACACCACTAACTGCACCTACTGTTATCACTGTTTATACACCGGAATGCCATTGTAGTGGGAGGTTGTGGGACAACCAGAGATATTCATAAGACTAGGAGAGTCTTCGGACTCTGGACCTAGTATACATGAAATCGATCCCTGGATCTACATGAAGGCCGTACTAGATCTAAATGTGCCTTCTTGGAGAGCAATAAGGATTATTGCTAAGAGGCGAGATCATTTAGAGTACAAGCTTAGTTGATCCATTTATGGATTGAAACAAAGCATTGAGTTCGTGGTACTTGCAAATTGATGAGATATTCCATTTTACGGATTCATCAAAAGCATAGACGAATCGTGTGTATTGGAAACGTGATGGAAAACAAGGTGGTGTTTCTCGGAGGTTTTATGTAGATAACATTTTATCATTGGTACCAATGTAAAGATGTTGTCAGACATAAAATAATGGTTGTCTAGAAAAATCGATATATGAGATGAAGAAGAAGTTAGAGCATGTTCTTAAGATCTAGGATCTCAAGAAAAGAACATTGTACTTCTCCTGGACATCTTACATATATATGATTATGGTTCGTTTTGACATGCAAGATTCCGAGAAAGGTTCGTTACCTTTCAGAGACGGAATGCATCTATCTAAGGATATGTGTTTTGGAACACAAAAGGAGATAGAAGCAATGAAAGCAGTTTCCTACACTTTGAGTGTGGAAAGCTTAATAAATGCATTGTTGAAAACAAAAAACCTGATATCGGCTATGCGGTTAGCATAGTGGGAGGATATCAAGGTAATCCTGGAAAGGAATATTCGACTGCCGTAAAAGTACTTTCGAAGTACTGTTCTAGACTACGAAGCAGACGAATTTTTCCTTTAGATTACATTCTCTTAGATTTCTAATCAAATGAGGACCGGTGTAAGTCGATATCAGGCTATGTGTTTCACTATTGAAGGAGAAGGAGTTTTAACATGGAAGAGTGATAAGCACGATGCTTTTCGGACTCTGCCATGGCTAACCAAATAGCGGCCTCAGAGGCAGCGGAAGTTTTGGTATAACTCCGGGATAATCTCTGGGACTTAGAGGTGATTCTTAATTTGCCAAAAGGTTATGTGTATAGCGGTGCGATGGCAAATGGTAAGAAATCACAAGTCCATAAGTGTAAGATAACACATAGAGCAAGTACCACCTGATACGAGTCATCGTCGAGGGAGACGACGCTGTAGTCACCAAGATAACTTCAGAGCGACAACCTAGAGTGCTCATTCACATAGTACTTCTTGGAAGTACAACTTAAGCACGTGATGAGTATGGGAGTCGGGAGTTTGGAGGAAATGACTAGACCTTAGTACAAGTGGGAGATTGTTGGAGTTGTGTACTTAATGTCTAGATTTAAGTAACGTAAACTCACGATCCATTGCCACTAATCTATTTAATTAAATAAACAATTATTTGCGTTTAATTATTTATAATTAAATATATGCAAATTATAGTCCTGGATTCTATACGTTGTAGTTAGTATGGTGTGTCGGGCCCACACAGAAGATCATACTATCGGTTACTCGTATTTAATCGAACAGTTGCTCACGACCTAGATGGACACGGACCAATCCATCGGTATAGTCGTTGTGTGAGAGAGAAAATAATTTATCTTAATTATTTTATCACACTTGTACATTTGGTGTATTGAGCGGATCGTTGAGATTCATCGATTAGGATTGCCGGCGATAATCGATTCGAGTCTCAGTGTATTTTATTCTTAATCCCCGATACTATTGCGGGTGTGTATATTTAATATAAGTGACTTTGATTTACCAAAGGAATTAACCGATTTAATTATTGGGTTAATTACCGGTTAAGTTGGGTCACTATATTTTATATATGACATGCCGTGAATACTTGACGGGAAAGTGTATCCCGGAAGGGTTGATAATATCCCCGAGATGAGTTCATAAGGAATTATTATGTAAACCCTGCAGGTGGATTCGTTCCGCATAATAATTAAGGTTGAATGGTACTAGTCTCGGATAAAAGAGATGAATAAATTAATTAGCAATAAATTAATTTTATTCATGGATATTTATATCTTAAATACACGGAATAAATAATACTACCGGAGAAATATTATTTGATATAATATGGTTTAATATTGGGAGTGCAATTAATTTTATATAGTGGAAAATAGAATTAATTAATATTGATAAGGATTAATGGACTTGAGCATTGGGCTCAATTTAATCTTCAATATTGGAAGCCCAATATTCCACCTCCTTAAGATCCCCTACGTAGCCTATAAAAGCACTACATGGTCTTCTCTAATCTCATAACTTGAAGATCACAATTCTAGAGAGAGAAAGTAGAGAGGAGGATCCATGGAGTTCGGTAGATCGTCGCCCACACGACGTCCGGGCTAGTGCAAGGAATACGTGGGAAGATCTCAAGGTCGTCAAATTGAGTTCTTCGTTTTTCCGAACAACGAGAACGAGGTAAAATCGTAAAACCCTCTTTATGATTTTATCGTTTAATTATCGTAAAAATATCGTGAACCAAGATCCGAGAACGCGACCTTTGTCGAGGTTGAACCGGGCGGTGGTGATCGAAGATCACCGGACCGCCGGCGGCTCAACGGCTCGAACAAGAGAGGGTCGAGAGGGGCGAGCCTCGGCTGGACGCCGAGACTTGATCGAGGGCGAGCTCGATCACCCACGCACCTCCGGCGGGCTGCTGGAGCAGCCCCGCTCACGCGGCTGGACCGCCGCTCGAGCGGCGGTGGCTGGTGGTGATCGCAAGCCACGGTTCGCCGTGGCTGGTCGTGCGATCACCGGGGAAGGCTGGGCAATGCATAAGGGGCTGCCAAGGGCAGCCCTAGGCGGCTGCCGTGTACAGCCACGAGCCCCATGCGGGGGCTCGAACGGACAGCTGCGGGCTATTCCCGCGGCGGCTTGTTTGGTTGAGTCTGGCTTCAAGGTGGTTCGTGGCGAGATGTTCCGGCAACCGGGAGTCGATTGGAGTTGTTATTCCGCAATTCGACAACTCCGGATATTCGATCTCCAAAGGATTTCGGTCGGAATTAATTAGATAATTTATTTATTTAAATTTATTAATTCCGGGATATCGATTTCCAGCAGTGTCCATCGGCTCATGTTGGGTTTGGAGTACATTTGACATGGAAGCCAAAATATAACACCTAGCCATTTCATCAGCCTTTTTCCACTTCCGATATGTCAGTTTTTCCTCATCAGTTGAGGCAGCCGTGGGCTCGGCAGGGCACACTTCATGGAGTACAAACTTGTACTCCTCAGAAGTCAGGACAATGTCTAAATTTTTCTTCCAATCAATGTAATTGGGACCAGTGAGCTTATGCTCCTTGAGTATCACAGAAAGTGGGTTCATAGCTATTCTCTAAACCTATAAGCACATTTAAACAAACAATCAATTTAATATCCGATATTATCTCCCTCAAATAATATCATTAAATTACTAATCACATCTAAAATCCCATCAGATATGGCAAGCCACGATAGTGTGGACGTTTACCTATCCAAATGATTTCGTAATTAGATTTGCTTTGGTCGTACATCACTATAGCGTTACTTCGATGGGAAGAATACTATAGAGCGTACCTAAGTGTAAACCATTACTCAGTACTAAGAAGTTTGTTTAAGATTCGCATGTTACCGCAAGCCACGATAGTGTGGACGTTTACGTTAACCTACGTTTCCTTCACTCCCTTCTATAACTGTCTACATCAATCGTTCCAAAATCCCATTCAATGCAGCAAGCCACGATAGTGTGGACGTTTACTACACCAAAAGACTTTTACAATTGACATCCAATTACTTGAAGCATTCGATTTTGTAAATCAAGACGCGGAGAACCATAAGTGAAACTCGAAGTTTCTAACCAGTGATTCACCATGCGAACAACCCTATCTCTCATTAGATGAGGGAGCCGAGCAGACAAACGATCCATCTTCAAAAGAATGGTACGAATGTCTCTAATTTGTGTCATCCACATGACCAAGTGGCTTTGGCTCCATTCCACTCCCCGGGGTGAGAATGAGTCGACTTGAAGTCAGTTTCAGAAAGACAAATTAGGCATTGTTTGATAAACTTAATCAATGTTTCTTGTAAAAGGAATTACAAGAATTCTCCTCCAATGACATATCTATATGAACTTCGAAAGCTCATAAATGTCGCCAAGAGAACAGTAATGGAGACCATGGGAATGTTTCCATCCCCGCTCCCACTTAGCTTTTTATAACAAAGGGATACGCTATCTAATGCATAATTAAACACATAAGCATGCATACAAGTAATAAAGCACATATCACATAGTCAAAATAATGCTAGAAAATTATTTTCCGACTATCATGGATTTATTCCATCTCCGTATGCGTCTTCTAGTCTTCAGTCTTCGTTCTTGAATGCTCCATGTGACGAGAATATTAATCCCAATATTTAAATCTATTTATTTTTAATAAATCCAAAAGATACTTAATTCGAAAATTAAGTCAATCGAATAAATCAAAAATAAAATTAAATATTATTAATATTTTTATTTATTTATTTATTTTCCCATCTAATTCTATTAAATCTCTAGAATAATCTATCCAAGTAAAACTTGGAATATTCTAGAAGACTTCTATAATAGAATAAAGAAATAAAATAAATTAGGACTCTTCTACTTTCCAAAATTAATTAATTTCCATGTCCATGAAAATTCTCATAAAATAGGAATAATCAAATAGAAAATAAATCAATTCATTAATTAATTATTTTCCTATCTAATTCTATTAAATCTCTAGATTCCTATTCCAAGTAGAACTTGGAATATTCTAGAAGACTTCCATAATAGAATAAGGAAATAAATAATATTAATTAATTCTTTTCCTATCTCCATGAGAAGTCCCAAACTTAGGAATAATCAAAATAGGAAAACTTGAATCAATTAGGAAAGTGAATCTAGGTAGGAGTAGTACGGGTTGGGGATCCCCGCACCACCACCACCATCATCGACCGCCGCCACCACCTGAAGAGGGCACCGCCGCCGCCTCCCCAGCCGGCCGGCCACCACCATACGTAAATAAATTACAAGAAATAAATTTACAAGAAATAAATTTACAATTCCGGTATCGATTCTATACATGAAATCGACCCTATACACTTTCCGGAAAACATAGAACAATAATAATAAATCTAAATTCGGTCAACCCCCGAATTTTTACTATTACAAGCATTCATCCACACAAAACGAATCTCGACATGTCCGAGAGTTTAATAATCATGGTAAAATTAAATAACAATTAATTAAACAATTAATCAATTAATTAACCATGATAGTCGGAATCCCTGCAAGGTAGAACGATAATTGAACACATACATGAACACGAAACCAAACGCTCTGATACCAATTGCTGGAATTCGATATCCCGGGCTATTAAAATTTGCGGAAAATAATAACCCGACCGAAATCCTCGATCGCCGGAGATCCGATCACGAACCACCGTACGAGCCGGAGCTCAACCGAGCACCACCACGGTCCGCCCGTGGTGCCCAGCCGAGCCCCCGCACGGGGCTCGCGATCATCTCACGATGATCGCTGGGATGCCTCACGGCATCCCCGGGCTGCTCGTAGCAGCCCCCGCAGCGAGTCGCTGACTCGCTGCCCCAGCGAGGGCGTCGCCCTCGCACGACCGCTGCGGGCGAACCCGTAGCTCATGCGAGGCGGCTACGGGTGACCCCGCAGCACCCCGCGATCGATCCTCGTGATCGATCGCACCCCTCGGCTCCAGCCGAGGGTTCCTCGCGTTCCGGCGGTCCGAACCCTAGGGTTCGACCGCCACCCTCGATCCTCGCCGGGGATCTCGAATCCCCGTCCCCGAGGTTCGTCGTTTTCCCGGATCGTGCGTTCATGTATGTATCACAATCAATTCACATAAAATCATAGAAGAGAGTATATGATTTTACCTTTTGATTCGTTGTGCGGAGAAACGAAATCAAGATGATGACCTTACGATCTTCCTACGTATTCCTTGCACTAGCTTGAACGTCGGGTGAGCGACGATCCTCCAAGCTTATGGATCCTCTTCTCTCTCTCTCTACTTTCTCTCTCTAGAAGAATTATGATCTTCAAGTTATGATGATGTGTTGTAGAAGAGAAGACCATGTAGTGCTTTTATAGGCTACGTAGGGGATCTAAAGGAGGTGGAATATTGGGCTTCCAATATTAATGATTAAATTGAGCCCAAGCCCAAATCTATTAATCTCCCATTAATATTAATTTATTTATTTTCCACTATATAAATTAATTGCACTCCCAATATTAAACCATATTATATCAAATAATATTTCTCCGGTAGTATTATTTATTCCGTGTATTTAAGATTTAAATATCCATGAATAAAATTAATTTATTGCTAATTAATTTATTCATCTCTTGAATCCGAGACTAGTACCATTCATCCTTAATTATTGTGCGGAACGAATCCACTCATGAGGTTTACACAATAATTCCTTATGAACTCATCTCGGGGATATTATCAACCCTTCCGGGATACACTTTCCCTTCAAGTATTCACGGCATGCCATATATAAAATATAGTGACCCAACTTAACCGGTAATTAACCCAATAATTAAATCGGTTAATTCCTTTGGAAAATCAAAGTCACATATATTAAATATACACACCCGTAATAGTATCGGGGATTAAGAATAAAATACTCTGAGACTTGAATCGATTATCTCAAGGCAATCCTAATCGATAAATCTCAAGCGATCCGCCCAATACACCAAGTGTACAAGTGTGATAAAATAATTAAGACAAATTATTTTCTCTCTCACACAACGACTATACCGATGGATTGGTCTGTGTCCATCTAGGTCGTGAGCAACCGTTCGATTAAATACGAGTAACCGATAGTATGATCTTCTGTGTGACGTCGCACACCATACTAACTACAACGTATATAATCCAGGACTATATTTTGCATATATTTAATTATCAATAATTAAATGCAAACAATTGTTTATTAATTTAATAGATTAAATGCTATGACCGGGAGTTTACCGTTACTTAAATCTAGACATTAAGTACACAACTCCAACACTACGATCAATTCGAATTTGGCGAATTTTCACCACATAATTCTAACAAAAATTGTGATGCACATGTTGTGCGTGAGTTGGCGAAAATCCAGAAGTACTTGAAATCTCGGATTGACATGCATTAACACGTGAGAAATCCTTCAATCAAAGTCGCCCGCTAATCTGCGCAGCCAAGGTGAAACGGCGAGAAATCCTTCGATCAAAGTCGCCCGCTAATCTGCGCAGCCAAGGTGAAACGGCGTCGTTTCTGGCAAATCGTTTTGCAGTTCTGCTGAAATGACCATTTTGCCCCTGCGTCCAAAATATGTAAAAACACTTCTACAATTCAAATTTTGTATACATTTCAACAATAAAGGACAAACTTTAAAATTTTAGTGTTTACTTTTTAAAAAATTAAATACACATAACAATATTTTACAATATCTTTAAAAATATGATAAAATTTATTTTTACCTTGTTTGCACAATTTTTAAATCACACACGTTTATAAATTAATTCAAGTGATTCACTATTTGAAAAGATATCCAAGTTATTTTGTTTTCATACCCTTTGCTTGTAGGTAGAATAGGAGCATAACTTCTACTCAATTTGATATATTCGCTTTATCTTTTTCCATTTTCTAATGTGGGATATTTAACCCTTTTAAATTATAATTCAGTTGCATTAATTGTTCATTCTTTCAAACTCAAAAGCAAGTAGGATATCAAGTTTAATCTCCCCAAGACCCGATTATTTTCCAACAAAAATTACTAGCAAAGTCAGCATCCACGTAACCAACAAAAAGAATCTTAGAATATTTTTCATTTTACACATCAAAACATAACTAAAGTGACATTTACATATATACTTCAACATCCACTTAACAACTTTTAGTGACTTCTATCGAAATTGCACATGAAGCGCGATACCACCCGCATCATACTATATACAATATTAGGTCAAGTATAAACAATGACATACATGAAACTTTCAACTAAACTAGCATAAAGCATATCATCCAAACTTTTTTAGAAAATATTGAAGTTGATATGGTTTTGGGGCTGAGTTTCAAAGGAAGAGGAAAGTGCGCGCTTTATTTTGGAGGAGAAGAAAATAAAGTTTTTGGTCGCTTTTCTTTTAGTCCTTTATCTTTTGTTATTTACTTTTCAGTCCCTTAGCACTTTTAGTAAAGTTGCTACTAGTATAAATACTTGTATCTGCACTTTTATTTCTCAAGTTGGTGAAATAAAGAATTCAATACAATTCAAAGTTTCCCGCTTCGTTTTCGTGAGTTTTCCCCAATATTTTCGAGTTCATGTTTCTGGAAATTTCCAGCTAAAATTTGATATGGTATCAGAGCGTATTTCCGCTCGTCTTCTCTGATCTGTTTTGTGTCAATTGTTGAGCTGCTTTGTAGCCTCATTTTGCTTCTCTATCACCTCTGTTTTTCGTTTGATCGAGATGGTGAGAGCTACTGCAAATTCGACCGCGATTGTGGCTGAGGATTATTCGAGTCCTTTTCATCTTCCGTCGAGTGATAATCCGGGAGTTATGTTGGTTATGCAACCTCTGAATGGTTCTAATTACATTCCATGGAGTCGATCGATGATTACTGCGCTCATGGCGAAGAATAAGCTAGGGTTTGTGGATGGTACGATTTCTAAACCCGATCCTAGTGATTTGTTGTATACAGCTTGGATTCGTTGCAATTCTATGGTAGTTTCATGACTTAGAAATGCTGCAACACCAGAAATCACTTCTACTCTGCTGTTTTTTGATGATGCCATTGATAAATGGAAGGACCTTAGAGATAGGTTTTCTGAAGGAAATATTGCGAGGTTTTATCAATTGAGGCAGCAGTTCATGAGTGTTACCCTAGGAACTCTTGACATAAATGGTTACTATACTAAACTGGGAGGTATATGGGATGAGTATAAGAATTTGCAGCCTATGAGTTGGTGTTCTTGTGCTGTCAGTGGGAAGAATTGGAGAGAATATCAACAACAGGAATGTGCTATGCAGTTTTTACTTGGTCTAAGTTCCAATTATGCTCAGATGAGATCTCAAATCATGGCCATGGTTCCCTTTCCACCTATGCACAAGATCTTTTCTATGGTGATTCAAGATGAAAGACAAAGGAGCATTGAAGGAATTGTTCAACAAACTGGAAATTTTGGTCAGAATATTAGTGAACAGCCTGGAAATTTTGCTAATGCTGTTGGATATAACAAGGCCAAAGAGAAATATCAATGTACCCATTGTGGAAAACAAGGACACACAGTTGATAGGTGCTTCCTTATTCATGGTTTTCCACCTGGCTATGTTAGAGGCAGGGGTGACATCAAACCAGGCCAATCTGGATCAGTACAGTCTGTTCAGGGCTCTGCAAATTTTGGAAATGAACAAACACCAACCTCTGCAACTTCTGGCTCTGCCCCAAATTCTGTTGTTTCAACTGAACAGTTAGCCTTGCAGCTTATTCAGCTCATTCAAGGACAGCTACAGTTGAGTTCACCTGCTGGATCTAGTCAGAATGCTACTACTAATTCATCTCATCCTTCCACTCCTTCTGCAAATTTCAGTGGTTCTGTGTCTTTTTCCTTAATGCCTTTTGCTGGTTCCATCATGCATTCTCCTACACAGTGGCTAATGGATACTGGTGCTACACATCATGTGTGTTGCCTTGATTCCATGTTCTTGGAATCACACCCTGTTATCAATACCCATGTCACTTTACCTAATGGAACACAAGTTAATGTGGCTAAAATTGGTTTTATTCAATTAAACCAACACATCATCCTTCAATCTGTCCTGTTTGTCCCAGCCTTTACCTATAATTTGCTCTCAATCAGTGCCTTAACTTTAAATTCTCATTGCTCAGTTTCCTTCACTCATGATAAGTGTGTTATCCAGGAAACTTCAAAGGGGATTCAGATTGGGATGGGTAGGAGGCTTGGTAATCTCTATGTTTTAACCAGTTCAGGTCCTGACTCTAGCCCTTCTCTTGTTGCTCCTGTTATTGCTTTTGATTTATGGCATTCCAGGTTAGGCCATTTATCTTCTAAAAAGCTTGGTCTATTATCTGATGTTTTGCACACTTCATGTAATAAACAGTTTGTTTGTGAAATTTGTCCCATTGCAAAACAGAAAAAGCTGCCTTTTCCCATATCTCAATCTGATTCTACACATTGTTTTGACATTATCCATTGTGATATTTGGGGTCCTTTTCATACTACAACTGTTGATGGTTTTTCTTATTTCCTAACCATAGTTGATGACCATAGCAGATTTGTTTGGACCTTCTTACTCAAACATAAATCTGATGTGAACCCTGTTCTTACACAATTTTTCACAACTGTTCATACACAATTTGGGAAAAACATTAAGTGTATGAGAAGTGACAATGGACCAGAATTTAACCTTCCTACCCTATTTGCCAAAACTGGAACTTTAGTTCAAAAATCTTGTGTGGGTACACCTCAGCAAAATGCCAGGGTAGAAAGAAAACATCAACACTTGTTGAATGTTGCTAGAAACTTGATGTTCCAATCTCATCTTCCTACAGAATATTGGGGTGATTGTATTCTCACTGCTTCCTATCTCATAAATAGAACACCTTCCTCTGTTCTTCCCAATCAAACTACTCCTTTTTCTGTTCTCTTCCAAAAACCAGCTTCTTACACTCATTTGAAAGTGTTTGGTTGCCTTTGTTTTGCATCCACCTTAGACAGAAACAGGGATAAGTTTTCTCCAAGAGCATCAAAATGCATTTTTCTGGGATATACTCCTGGCTATAAAGGATATAAACTCCTTGACCTTGCTACTAATAATGTCTTCATTTCAAGGGATGTTATTTTTCATTAAACAATTTTCCCTTTCTCTCATCTGCCATCCCAAGATTGTTTTTCTGAAACACAATCACCACTTTTTCTCAAAAGAACCATCACCTATCTCAACTACAGTTCAACCTCCACCTGTCTATCCAGACACTTCCCTTCCACAATCACCTTCCATACCTCACCCTCCTTCCAGTTCTTCTCATGGCAGACTCATTAAAAAACCAATTCACCTAAATGACTATGTCTGCAACTCTGTCCCCAGTACTTGCCTTCATCCTATCTCCAATTTCCTTTCCCATTCTCATCTCAGTCCATCTTACTCTCATTTTATTTCCTCCATCACTTCCATTCCTGAGCCTACTTCCTACTCCCAAGCCATACAGTACCCTGAGTGGTGTGATGCTATGATGACTAAGTTGTCTGCTCTTGAAAATAATCACACTTGGGACATCACTTCATTACCTCCTGGAAAACAGGCCATTGGATGTAAATGGGTGTACAGAGTGAAGTTCTTAGATGATGGTACTATTGAAAAGTACATAGCCAGGCTAGTGGCTAAAGGCTATACCCAGGATTGGACTTTCTTGATACCTTTTCTCCTGTTGCTAAACTTGCTTCAGTCAAAATGTTGCTTGCCATTACAGCAGTTAAACAATGGTCTCTTGATCACCTGGACATCAATAATGCATTCTTGTATGGCTCTCTTGATGAGGAAATTTATATGACCTTGCCTCCTGGATTGCTCAATCAGGGGGTGCCTTATCCAGCTGGATCAGTTTGCAGACTTTTGAAATCCCTATATGGTCTTAAGCAGGCTTCCAGGCAGTGGTACATCACTTTTTCCAAAGCTCTCTCTCTCACTTTGGCTTGACACAATCATCTCATGATCACTCTTTCTTCTATAAGCAATCAGCAAACACTTTTCTTGGATTAGTTGTTTATGTTGATGATATTCTGATTGCTGGGAATTGTGATACACTTATTGAGAAGTTCAAACAATTTCTGGGCACACAATTCAAATATAAAGACCTTGGTGCATCAAAATACTTCTTGGGATTGGAAATTGCAAGAAACCATTCTGGAATTTTTCTATGTCAGAGAAAATACATCTTGGACCTTTTGACTGATGTGGGTTTTCTGGGATGCAAACCTGCAAAAACTCCAATGGACTCCACTCATCACCTCAGTTCTACTCATGGAGTCCTACTCTCTGACATTACTGCATATAGAAGGCTGATAGGAAGACTTTTGTACCTTTGCATTACAAGAGTGGATATCACATATGCAGTTCACTCTCTGAGTCAATTCCTCTCTAATCCCACTGATGTCCATATGAAAGCTGCAGAAAGGGTGGTTAGATATCTCAAAGGAACTCCTGGACATGGTTTATATTTTCCTTGTTGCAACAAACTTGAGCTGAGCATATTTGCAGATGCTGATTGGGGAGGTTGCCCTGATTCTAGGAGGTCCATTACTGGTTTTTGTGTGTTTATGGGTTCTGCTTCGGTATCATGGAAGTCCAAAAAGCAACATACAATTTCCAGATCTTCAGCAGAGTCTGAGTATAGAGCCATGGCTCAAGCCACATGTGAGGCAGTTTGGTCAAAAGGGCTTATTGCTGATTTTGGGATTGAGCAAGGGAGGCCAATTCCTTTGTATTGTGATAATCAGGCAGCCATCTACATCACTTCCAACCCTGTCTTTCATGAGAAAACAAAGCAAATTGAGATTGATTGCCACACAGTGAGGGAGAAGTTTATTGAGAGACTTATAAAGCCACTGCACATCAAAAACTCTCTTCAATTGGCAGACATTTTGACTAAACCTCTTGGAGTAACAGAGATGAAAGAGATTCTGATCAAGATGGATTTTGGAAGTATCCACAATCCATCTTGAGGGGGTGTATTGAAGCTGATATGGTTTTGGGGCTGAGTTTCAAAGGAAGAGGAAAGTGCGCGCTTTATTTTGGAGGAGAAGAAAATAAAGTTTTTGGTCGCTTTTCTTTTAGTCCTTTATCTTTTGTTATTTACTTTTCAGTCCCTTAGCACTTTCAGTAAAGTTGCTACTAGTATAAATACTTGTATCTGCACTTTTATTTCTCAAGTTGGTGAAATAAAGAATTCAATACAATTCAAAGTTTCCCGTTTTGTTTTCGTGAATTTTCCCTAATATTTTTGAGTTCATGTTTCTGGAAATTTCCAGCTGAAATTTGATAGAAAACATTTATGCCCAATTTTTTTAGCTTACCCAAAGTCTTCTAACTCAAGCTCGATTTTCAACAAGTTTTTCAAGGAGCACAATTCCCAAAGTCTTCTAACTCAAGCTCGATTTTCAACAAGTTTTTCAAGGAGCACAATGCGAACTTCAATATAATAGGAGAACTTTGTTTTAAACAATAGAATGATTTCTTTAGAAAGAACACATCTGCTCACATTTTGAGAGTGATTTAAGAACTCTAATATGTTAGTGATTAAATTTGTTGAACAACTGTATCTATGTATGCTTTCTTCACGTCAATAAGATTTAGTGAATGCAAGTTTTAGACTTAACAAATCCTAAAGGTAACTTCTTTTAAACTTTAAAGTTTAAACATCTCCTATTCTGAGTTTTGTTTCCTCAGTTTATTGGGGTTACAGACTTGCAATAAATCGACAACCTGAAAGAAAAAACTTTAGTTTTTCAAAAAACTTGAATTAATTTCCCAAATAACAAACCAATAGTCCTTTATAATACTTGAGAAATAAACACCAGTTACCAAGTAACATACATGAAGTTTTGGATATACTATCAAACCGTAAATTTACTGTTTTTCACTAAAGCAAAGCACTGTAAAAGCAAGGGTAATTTGATCGATCCTCAATATTATAGTTATCCCCAGCCAACTGATATACAAAGCAAGCACGGGCTTTCGTTTTTGTACCTTCTATAAAATTTGTAATTTCTCAACACCCTGATTTTGACGGCCATTTGCCTGCTGAACAGTAACGCTTCTAGAATCAGTGCAAGGTGTAAGAGGCGGAAATGACGAGACAGCTTTCAGTATGAATTTCCGCCCTGTCCGAAGGCCTGTTGACGAGCCCGAAACAAACTCATCTGGACGCCCGTGTGGAGGAGAAACACGTTTCTTATTTGGGGAGCACACCTTTACCACATTCTTAGGGATAGAACTGTCCTTCAATATCTCTGGCGTGTCATCTTGTATGCTATTATTCCATAACTCGGAATCCCAAACAAGTTTAGTCCCGCTGAACTGAGGTACATGGGTGTCTGGAGGGTAATAATGTATTTTCCCAGAAAGAGACAGCGGGTTCAAATTATCCACTGATTTCGGGAGATTCAGTGTGTGTGACTCGTCATCGGAAGTAGACAAATCAAGAATCTCGATATCCTGTGCGTTTTCAGAAATCATGCCATTATTATTATTACCTGAGGAAATCATGTATGGTGATGGTACATAAGTGAAATCAGATTCCGGGGACTGGGAAGAGTACTCTCCGGAGGGGAACCAAGCTTTTGATGCATCCATTCCATGGCTATGTAATTAGTATAAGAAAAATACGTTAACACCCACAAAATACATATAAGGTCTCAGACAATCCAAATATGATATCATCACTACGAAAATGATCTTACTCTGGGAATTGGTGGTATGCTGGAGTCGGAGGAGTCAAATTGTTTGTATTAAAAAGAGCAGTATGGTTTCCAGGTGAAGTTCTTTCATACTTTTCAGTATTCGAGTCATCTGGAGTTTCATTGGTATCTTCTTCACTGAAAAAATCCTTGATCGGGCAAAATTCTTGGAGAAACAGAGTTTCAAATCAGATGGCTTGTGAATGCTCACAATAAAAAAAAATGCAGATGCAAAGCTAGTAGTATTTGAAGAAATTATTATTCCTCAATCATGGTTTAGCACATTCCTAGACAACTTAAACACCAAAGGACATTCCACTTCACCGTTTCAAAATTTGCAAATCTTATTTTATTAACGGATGAGTTGAGCCCAAGATTAGGTTCACTGGAATATTTTAATCATATGTACTGTTTTGCATCAGGTTTTTAGGTTGTGAGAACATGAAAAATATTCTTTGTTTTCTATTTTCAGATAAAATAAAATTTTGAATTGGCTATAGCAGAATTTGAAGGATAGATTAATTATAGGATTAAGAGCATAGTCAGTGTTTATATTCATACCTCCTTTTCGACCAAAGACATTTTGGCATCCTTTACATCGGCATCCATCCGAACATCCAACATTTGACTGATCAAAAGAAACAAAGAAACCCATTCAACTAACACAGCTACAATGCATGCACAACTACACAAGTAATACCTGATAGCATTCACAGTACTTCTTGAGACACATGGACTTCTTGCATTTGCACCCTCTTTTATGCCTTGCCGAGGATGGTGTGGAATTGGATCCATCTTCCTACAAAAAAAAAAAAAAAAGACAAATAATTCACTAAGTATTATTCTAGTGGGTCTCTGGATTATAAATTCTAAATGGCAAACAATACCCCAAAACTGTTTGAAGGCTGCTCAATGGAACGTTTTACAACTCTGGGAGCAAATGCAAGAGGGTCCCGTGATTCAATTTTTTGTCGTGCCTCGAGAACTGCGTCCTCATATTCGGGCTTGTTAAAACACCCTTGGCAAGAACAAGGCCCAGCACAATAAATCCCGGCAGCAAAGCAATCACAGTAGCTGCATAAAAACGCAAAGCACAAAGGGGTGGGGAATGGAAGCTCAAATCCTAACTTGTAAAAAGTTTTGATATACTTACAGCTTCAAACATTTACTCTTCTTGCAATTACAACGCTTGCAGCCATCACTGTCCACAGGGTCCGATGATTTCAACCTGGACAGATAGAACAATAATTGATTCTTACGGAAACAGGGGCAATACAAAGCAATATTAAAAAGAAACCACTCCATGTACATGATCAGAAAAATGCTCTCAAACTTGCCTTTTCCTTTGGGGGCTCGACTCGTTGAACTCCTCAACACCATCGACATCCTCAATATACTTCCTCTTATCACCCGGTGTCGACTGGTCATCTGAAGAATTTGAGATGATGGAGCCATCTAGAGGTCTGGCGATATGAGTTGAGAAAGGCACAGGTGAAGTAACCCCAACCGAGGCATGATTTTCATGGCTGTTATCGTCAATGCTTTCCGAAACACTCTCAACCAAAGGCAATACAGAAGGGATGTTTGAGTAATCGGTTGTGTGAGAATCGGAATTCTTCACCGCAACGACACTGAATCTGCCCCGCTGAGCTGTTCTAATGTTAACCTTCGAAACAGGCCCGGCATTAATTATACTGTTCAGGTGCAAGCCAATACCCGAAGGCTTGGGGATCTCCGCGGCAGAGTTCAAGCTGTTTCTAGTGTTTACCATGGGCCAGGACATCTATGATATGCCGGAAACCGGCACCGCGCCCGTGTCGACAGCGGCGGGGGATCCGTGTCAGATTCGGTCAAGATTGACCGGAAATGAGAAAAGGAAATTGAACTCAAAGCAAAAGTGCGTACCGATTCTAACCGAAAACTCGTTCTCTAATGAAGATCGGCAACATGGATAAGGAGACGAGACCCAACAGGAGGGAGGTCGGCTTCAATTTTTGCAATGAAGGTCAGTGACTAGGGTTTTGTTTTATTGGAGATGATTTTTCACAGTAGGAAATTAAGGGGATTAGGAAACTTCATTGAATTAATTGTACTGTAATTTGCTATCATTTGAATTGTTTTGAATATTAATTTGTTATAGTAGTAGTAGTATTTGTTAGTATAATACTACTTTGTTTCATTTTAATGATCATATTTCTTAATTTGTTATAGTAGTAGTATTTGTTAGTATAATACTAGTGGAACGAGGGAGGGAGTAATTCTTTGCTAAATAGGAGATACTTCCTCGGTCCAAAGACAGTTATTATCGTAGTTTCTTTTTTGGGGATGTCCAACAATAGTTGGCACACCCAAAAAACGGAAATAATTATTCTAACTTTTTCATTTTAATATACAATTTTATTCTATTTTATCTCACCTACTTTTTAAATTTTACTCATAACTACTTTACTTTTCACTTTTAAAATATATTTTTACTTTTTACTTTTCAATTAAAAAATACAAAAATAACAATTTTCTAAGTATGACATGACTGGAAGGAATATTTTGTTAGGGGAACAGTCTGGCAAGGGTGTAATTTTTTTTCAGACGAACTAAGTATGATATTATAAAATTTATCATAGTAACGTGCTGCCTCTCTTAACTTGTGTCTATTAGTGAAACTCATCTCTCGATTTTAATCCTACCCGATAACTAGACCAACAATCGAGTGTGGATGAGCATTGCAGCAGTTGCACACTACAAGCACGAATTGCAAAACCAAAATAAGAATCTCACCGAGAAAACGAGAATCAAAAGAATTCAATACAACAATACTATAAAAAAGATAGACGAGACAATTATCAGTTATAAATCTAATGGAAGCAATGGATGAGAGGTAGTAGGCAACCGTCAAGGTCATGTGTTGATAGAGTTGAGAATTACTTAACTTGTACCTATATTACTTTCTTTGTAAGTTAAAGAACACATAATGTCTTATTAGACAGAAACATCGTCCTCAGGCTTTACCCCAAACTGAATAATAGCAAGTACAAGCATCATAAGAACATCTTAAATCTCATCAGAATCTTACAAACTCGCATGATGCTAAAAGCCTCTGAAACTCGTGATAAAAAATTCTCGAAAGCTCCATCATACACACAGATAGCAAAACCTAACAGCACAAGAATTCTCAAAAGACAAACATAATATCCTCAGTGACCACAGTAGTAAAATCTCAATTGTGGCCTGAATCAGGCGAGCCATCTCCATAAGAAACCAATTTTGCCTTTCGGGCTTGAGGACTGCCAGAGGACGACCTTGAACGGGCTTTATCGTTGGTAGCAGCAGCATGTCTTGGAGAAGGAGAAGCACAGGGCGACTGTGATTGGCTCTTGCTCCGGGAAGGTGATCTCTTCTTGAGGACACGTGGCGAGGCAGCACGGAACTTATTCACGGGGGAATGACTCCGAATAGGGCTTCGGCTATAACGTCGGCCACGGTAGCGGATTGGGCTGCGGGAGACGCTTGGGCTGCGGGTCCTGCTCCTCCTGCCCCTATGCCTGTCAAAGAAAGAATTTCACCAGGAACAAACTTTGATGAGCTGTTAGCTTGTGTGTGTGTGTGTGTGTGTGTGTGTGTAATGTGTTGTACAGGTTGAAATCTTAAACATATAAGCCAAAGTTGAAATCTTAAACATATAAGCCAAAGTTGAAATCTTAAACATATAAGCCAACAAATGAACCTGATCCAAGGCTAGAGACTAATTTACTTCAATAAATAAATAACGCAGATAACAACATATGATGGGTAAAATGGTAAATAAGCCAACAAACTTCAAAAAATTGGTGGAAGTTTGTTAAAGTTTAGGTATAAAAGCAAACAAATACAATAAAGTGATCACAGACCTGGGAGGAGTTCTTGCACGAGGTGGGCTTCTATAACGTCTAGGTGATCTTCGGTAACTTGGGTATCTACCACCAGAGAGAACAAAACATCAGCAGATGGAAAATTCAGGAAAATCTATACAACTTGCATATTACATATACCCCTTACAAATGACATCTTTTTATATAAGAAATATTCTTTTATAACAAAAATAAGGACGAGGAAATGAGGCATCCCTAAAATGAATAAAATATTGCCAATTTTTAGATAAAATAAATTTCCCTTAACAAATCACACATCTAATTATATAAATGTATACATGACAGCTATTTTTTCAAAAGTACTGATAACCCCCTTGATGTGTTCAAATTTTACAATTAGACCCTCAATAGGGGATATTATTTGTTACAACAAACTTCAAGGGGATGTTTTTAAATGAATTCATGTAATTTTGAAAGTTGTGATTAGACCAAACCTATAGGCAGAAGACGCAGATAAAATTGTCCTTACCGGTCACGGTCCATTCTACCACCACCATATCGGTAAGCCCTGACAGGAGAACGGTCAGGCGAACGGCTTTGACTCCTGAAACGCCTGACATAAGAGTATCGGTCACTAAAGCCCCTTCCCCTCCTAATGCGTTTGGGTGACCCATCAACCGAAGGGCTTCTTGATGAGCTTCTACGACGAACAACGATGGGTGACCTTGCCCTACGTCCAGCACTTACGGGACTCCCAGAGTGGCTCAGGCGCTGGCTTCTTCTTTTAAAGGTTCTAATTGGACTTCTGCTCCTTCTAGAATGTTTGACTGGTGGTGGGCTTCTGTTGACTCTTCTTCTGTTCGGAGATAATGTAGCACTTTTACTACGGCTGCGACGGGAGAGGGTTCTAGATCGGGTAGGCATGCTGAGACTTCTTTCCCTCTTGGTCCCTACTGGGCTCTTGCTGCTTTCACTTCCATCTGGTGTATTGCTCCTGCTTCGGAAGGTGGGCTGTGGACTTCTGCAAACACTCGGGCTTCTGCTCCTATTGTGTTTTGAAGCAACGTCTGGGCTTCTGGCAGCAGTTCTAGGACTAATGCTCATACTCTTGCTCTTTGTACTTTTAGGACTTAAGCTTCTACTCCTGAACAGAAATCAAATAAATCACTAGATTTCGGAGGGAATAAAATAAAGTGCAAGTACAAAACCTTCCCTCTAGGTTTGACCCAATTACGTAAAATTGAGTTATTTAGCAAAACTGCAACTAGCATCCCCTTTGAAGGTGCAATTTGTAAAATGGAAAACAGACTTGTGAGATGAAATGATATCAATTTCTTTTGTAACAACACAAATCTAAAGGAATGTGCTTAATGATTATTTCTAAAAAATGACATGAATGAATGAAAAGGAATACAAACCTAGACTTGCTTGCAAGATCATCTACTACATCAGGTCGTCTATCATCAATTCTTTCATAATCAGTTCGCACTCCAATATGATTATTTTGATGATCCCCATTTTCCCTTGCGAATTCACCCTCCTCTTTTTCTGACATGACGCCTGCCTCCTTTTTCTTATGACGAACGTTTTCATTTTGTGGCTCAGCAATGGGAGATTGATTGCCTTCATAGATATTGTACAATAGATATCTTGAATTCAATGCATACAGAGATAAATAAAATAAAACAAGTTGAATAGGATAATTATCTTACCAGGGGGTTTATGCTTTACATCTGATACACCAACTGTGTCATCTTGAGAGCTACTGCCGCTCTCGCTATCAGAGACACTATCCCTGCAATTAAAAATTACAATGCAAAGAAACACAAAAAATGATCAACTGAACTAAAATACACAATCAGGAAGTCACTTCAAAAGGCAAACACATACAAAAAATAAACAGGTGAGAATCATAAATAAATTTAATGTAGTCATGTAGATATCCTCCACTCTTTTAAAGAAGAGCACATTTTCATCCCAAATTGCAAATAAAATATATAACAAGTAAAAGTGCATAACATAACAACTATAAAAGAGCATCACAAGTGAGATTGATCAACAAATGAATACCTTTTAGATTTACGTTTTGACTTTTTGTCCCGCTTCCTTCGGCGTCTCTCATGTCGTCTATCCTTCTTCTTCCCACGTCTATGTCTATCTCTCTTAGACCTTTTGCGTCTCTTACGCCTATCATCACTGGAAGAGCTGGTGTCACTAAATGAGGAAGCATCAGAGTCAGAATCAGTATCAGATTCAGAAGAATCTGTAGTATCTGTTGAACTATCCGATTCGGATGTACTATAATATCTTCTTCTTTTCTTGGTCTTCCTTGAAGATTTCTTGTGCTTTCGTTTGCGTTTAACCTCATGATTATTTTCCACTGTAGCATCCTTCCCCACTTTCATCTTATTCTCCCTATTATTATCTGTACATATCAAGAGGATTAATTCAATTGACACATATAAAGCAGTATAAACATCTTAAAATGATAATTATCTATAGAAACAGTGAAATAAGTAAATAAATAATGAAAAAACAATACAAATAGTTATATTAGACTCCATATTGCTCAAAACAAATATAGATATCATATAAAAAAATGCAAACTTGTTTTAAATGCTTACTTCAGAAACTGTTTTTGAAACAGTATGGAAGTCCACAAATATAGATATCATATAAAAAAATGCAAACTTGTTTTAAATGCTTATTTCAGAAACTGTTTTTGAAACAGTATGGTAGTCCTACCATCATGTAGTTCTCCAGAATTTACTATTTTCACCGTCACAGCAGGGATCCCATCGTCATCTCCTGCATTTTCAATCTTCTTCAGCACACCATGACCATCTACAAGTTTTCCAAAGACAATTCTTTTCCTGTTGATCAGAAATCAATCAAGTTAAACACAAAATGACTGCCAAGATAACCCAAAATAATATTACAGGAAATACCTTTTAAATATATACACGTGGAATTGAACAATAGTCATGAGAAATTAAAACATATGATGGCAAGAACAATAAAGATTCTCAGATGGAAGGAGCAAGTGAGCAACTGATACCTTTGAAAAATTATAAATGAAGATGTGGATTTTTTTCATGTTACAGCATATCATAGTAAACAAATGTTATGCATACAAGAAAATACCCCATACATCAAATATATTTAACTTTTTTCATAATATAAAGTTAACAATAGATGGGTAATCGATTTTGGTGGACTTTGATTGGAGAAAAGCATGAATTCAGTTTAAATATTCAAATTGTACTCATATAACATAATTCAATAAAGAATAGAACAAACCTATCAAGACGATGATCAGATTTAAAGGTGACAATAAACAAAGAGCCCTTCTCGTCACGATCAGCAATCGCCATAGATAACAACCCAGGGCCATCATGTTTCAGTTTTGGAGACTCATCTGAAAAGTGTATAGTTTTAGTAGCTAATTCTTTGTTAGTACTGAAATAAATTAAACAAAAAAAAAATCCATAGGCACTAGTTACATTACATGTTGGTCAAAGTTCAACTGCAACATCATAGCAACTATGCTACGCAGTATGCACAATAAACTAATTCCAGGAGTAAGCCCACAGAAATTCCCTATTGCTCAAATTCGTACATATCAACTGAATGATCCTGACAGTCTTATCTTGATTTTTAATATGTTACAAATCACACAAGGATGATAAAAGGGAAAAGACCAATTTTTCATAACTGTGGCATAATAAACATTGACGTGTAAGAAGCATTATGAAAAGGACATTTCACAACCAAACCAGTAGATTAAAAAAAATCAAAAATGGCCATAAAAGGTAGGCAAAAAAATTAGAATCCCTACCATAGTAAGAGAAAACAATTGTGCCAAAATCATGTGAACTGAAGCTCCAACACAGCGAGAATAGGATCAAACCCATCCCCAACCTTCATAAGCAATAGAAAGGAAACCCACTTGTTCTCAAAACAAACAGAAGTCGAGAATAAAAAAAACAAATGAACGTGTTTACACTTTTTGCCAACTGGTTTATCTTATCGAGACAAATTTAGATATGAAAGGTTCTGGATGTAGAGATATACATGGATTTAAGCAAGTACTTATCAGCCGCAGTCAGACTACATACAATAAAGTTTCATAGAAAGAGGAACTTAAACAATTTCTCACCTGGAAACTTCCCGCCATATATACTTTCTCCATAGTCACCTACAAAAGTGAAGATAAATTCAGCTTGAACAATCCAAAAGTAAATACAAGTAATAATATCCTATCAACCACATAAATAACATACCATTTTTCCGAAGAAAGTCCCCTGCCTGAAAAATAATTAAAGGACAGTCAAGCATTATTTATAACAAAGAGAATGCATTAGATGATGTTTATGGCAACATTTTATGAATCATGAGATTGGAACAACTCAGTAAGTACAACCTTAAAACTATATCACAAGACATGCAGTCGTGATCATCAGCCCTGTCACAGGATAAAAACAAGGATATCTGACTAGAAGAAAACAAGACCATTTTGCATTTATTCAACCATCGATGGCCAGATAAATTTATCCATGCTGAGGTCATATTTCGCGTACTAAAATGAAAAAATGAAAAAGCAAATCACATACCTCAGCCACATGACCTTTGATAATACGGTGAAAAAATGTTCCTTTATAGTGTAGTGGCTTCCCAGTTTTAAGGCTGACACCTTTTTCCCCTGGATGAATGGATGGTACAAATATGAAATGAAGGCAAACAATTACATCAGAATACAAAAGGAAGTGGAACCAACAATATTGATAAATCAAGTGGAGGCTTCTCAAGAAATTCAATAGCATATTGCATGACGAGGCCGAAGCCAAACGCCTCAGCCTTCAATAAATCAACTGATAAATATAACATATAGTTGAACATGATAAAATAAGAATTAACACAGCCAATTAAGAAAGGCCATTACATTCATTAGGTTGGAGGCAATTAAATCAATTGCAGGGCATTAATCATACATCAAGTGGAGTACAGTTTACTGAAAAAACAAAGAAGTTACCAGTACAAAGGGCACGAAAGTTCTCAGCAGTCTTGGGAGCAACATCGGTAAAGAGCTGCATTCCATGAATAAAAAACATTGATTCATATCATCTGAATTACTTCTAATATACCACAGTGAGTTTAAAAGCAAGTTAAAATCAAAATTTTAGCAACCAAAAATGTACCTCAAAACTCATCCTTTCGAGAGGATCCCCATCAATCGAGATATCCAGAAATACTAGCACCTTATTCTTACAAACTTTCTCCATGATCGAGCTTCACACTAACATCAATTATGCATACCAATTTCTAATCAAAAAGCAGTAACATATCATCAGAATTATTTAAAAAATAATAGTACGACAAATAAATATAAATTATAAAGCATTACAGTAGCTCACAGTAACATCAATAATGCATTATTCCAATATGTGCTCAAAAAGCGGCATCCACGTATTTATATTTATTTTTAAAATGCAAAACATAACAACAATATCCATAAATACTTGTTTATTTTGAAATAAACAAACTATCGATATCACTTGGGCATCATAAAATTTTAGAAACGCATAAATTCCTGCTTAAGCTAACTTCGTAGTAAACACATAAATTCTTTGAGTGATCCATAAAGATACTGACCCCCAAAACACCACAACTGATAAACCATATGAAAATGATAAACACTGAGACATTCAAGTATCAAGTAAATCGAGTAATCATCATCAGGATTCATAAAAGAAAACAGTTAAAGCCAATTGCCAGGATACACGTCATAAACCCTAAACCTAAACCCTGAGAATCGCATTATGTTAGCAGAAAAAACACAAATTACGTGGAAATTTTCACACACCAGCGACGAATTTTAATGGGAAGAACGAAAAACGAAAGTGTAGCAAAGAGAGAAACACTGCGACAAGCAATATTCAAAGAAGAAGAAAGATAAGTGAAGTAGAAGAAATGCGAGAGTCTGTGCTAGGGTTTTTGAGCACCTGCGAGACGGTGCAGCCAGAAGCGCCGCTCCTTTCCACAAAAGGCTACGATGAGAGAGAAAGTATCACTACTTTTTTAGTGTCGAATGAGAGAAAAACCTAAACCACAAAAGTAGTCGAGAGCCCCTGAGTTTTCCGGTTTTAGGACTTAAGAGGGCTAGTATTTACACATGCCCGTAAGCATCATCCACAATTCTAAAAAAAAGTTATTTTCATTACATTAATAAAAAAAATTAAATTGAAATTTTATGCTGAAAAAATAAATGTTACTGTGTGTATAATTTAAAAAAAATGTAATTACATTTTAAAATAAAAAATTAAATGTAATTTTTTTAAAATATCAAAATATACTTAAACTTGAAACAAAATGTTAGATTATGTCTTATATATTATCTAGAACTTGGTTCACTTGTTTAATTTCGAGTTGTCAAAAATATAATTTTCTACTACGTGATGAGCCAAAAATAAAAAATAATTAATTGTGGTTCAACATGAATAGTTTTTCGAAAACGCGAAAATGAGAATGAAGACACGATGTTAATTAAAGTTAAAGACGAATACGTTGATTCAGATTTCATAATACCAACTTCGTCAATGTTGCTCTTTTTAAAGTCATACAATATTTAGATTGGTTACGAACCACCTTCTACTCTTCCAACAAAGAAATTATTGTATTAATTTTAGGATTTTTGGTACAAATTTAGACTTTTGAATATGTATTCATCATCAGACTATTCATTATTTTTCATCCTGCATGCAGCACCAGCACAATAACAACCCACAAAAATAGATTTATTTTTATTAGTTTGAAAATGACTTTTGCATTATAGCATGGTTATGCTTTTGTCACCTTCTCTATTCTTATTTAGGTATTTTGCAACCTTACTTCAAAATGTGTAGGCTTTTTTTATTTATCCTCAATTCAATATCATTACTAACATATAAATAATCAATTAACAATATTTTGTTATCTCTAATGCTCCAGGCTTCATATCTTGATTTCTTGATTGATGGTTGAGTTTGAAGTAAAAAAATATAATAATACTAAAATGAGGTGTGTTTGGCTCTTTAATTGATGCATTAGTTGCAATATTCAATTGAGAAATATAGTTGTTTACTAAAACAAGTTGATAACCATAAGGAATATAAATGATTGCATGGGTATTGCACCCAAAAATTGGAGGCATTATATGATTTATGACTCAACATTAAGATGCATACATATGTTTTGAAAATTTCATGCCATTAGATATTTTGATTTAGAGATCGCATATTTGCATTTTTACATTGATTGAAAATGTTGTAATTTGAGAAAAAAATATAATTTTGGGAAGGATCCATGTAGTGACTTAAAAAATAATGTGAATTATCTACTATCGTTTTAAAATTCAACACTCTATTTTCTTAATCATCATCGTATTCTCTCTCTTACCTAATCATTTAACACACGTTCAATTTTTATATTTTACAATAGATTTATTTAATAGTAAAATTCAACACTTTACTCCACTACTTTTATTTCACTAGTCCACTGGCCCGTGCGTTGCACTGAGATATTCGAAAGAATTGGTTTTTACCGTGTGTTTGTCATCATGTTTACATAATTTATTTTTTCATGTAACTCATTGACGAGCCCGTATGCTTGTCGTTTGAGCAAACGCGCTTCCAAAATGAAATTTATATTTAGCCAACACCTAACACTACAAGGTAGATAGTGGTAAGTACGTGGGGTCGGTCCCACGAGGAGACAATTGCAGTAGGTGATCTCGGCTAGTCCAAGGGTTGTCACGTTTTAAAAAAAGTTTTGATTGATTACTGTGGGCACAGCGGTTTTAATCAAGCTACCAAACTCAAACAATTAAATATAAACTCACTATGACTAAACTGAACAGACAGAAAATATACTAAACACTATGACCAAACTGAACAGATAACTAAAATAACGAAAATTAAATAATGGAAAACAAGCATCTGGGCATACAGCGTCTCTCAGGGTCATCCGGGCAAACTACCGGTCATCGGCACTAAGGATTTCTATCAGCGGTTTGTCAGCAGTTATAGGGTGCAAAAACAAAAGTGGTCCTATTGCGTCACGCCCAGCAATTGCCCCACCCCTTATATATCCTTACTGTGTAAAGAGAAGGCAAGCTAACACTATGCCTAAACCCCTGGATCTGAACAATTCGATAACCTATGCGACCAAACATGGATCTAGTTTGCCCAAACCCGCATTACCCTCTAGACAGACCCGCTCGGCCAATAGCATGCTCGAAACATACGACCGCATCTCCTGCAAGTTCTAGTGCTATGCCCGCAACAATACTACAAGGTACATCTATGCGGTTTGCCAATCACCAGTATCCCAGTTTGTAAAGGTTCACTAGTGGTCGTCCTAGTTTGCCCAAACTCCCAGAAATAAACCTCAACCAACTTTGCCTCGGGAACAAACGCCCAACCGGCTACTCTAGCCCTATCAGCCTCTCGGTCTCACTTAGCCCAAAATCCCCCTCGATCTGCCTTTGCCCGGACACAGATTACTAGCTATGCATAATCAAATCGAAAATAAATAAAATAAAAACAGAATAAAACATGCTGAAATTGAATCTTGAATTAAAGTACTGAATGTCTAGAACATAAAGAAATTAATTGACGAAATTAAAAACATTAAATCGAAACGAATTCGCCTTGCTATGCCCGAAGGCCCATAACCGGCGAGAACTCGACTCCTTCTTCCTCAGCCCATCAATGGCGTTTTTCCTGAATTTTTGGGTGTTTATTTCGTCCCTCTCTCTCTCTGGTGTGCTCCCGTGTATCTCCTCTTGGGTTTTTCTGATCAGCGATTATATATGTGTGGTCTCTAGGGCATCAGATTTGTATTAATGGGCTGATGGGCCTGGTGGGCTTGGGCCGTCTGGGCGTAGTCCGTCCAGAGTGTTCTTGCTGGAACTCTTGGCGGTCAAAGATTTTCCTGGTCTTTAGGGTCTCTTTCCTTATCAGCTGACCGGATAGAGATGTGGGGATAAGGCAGAATCCCCCAATTTTCGGACTTTGTTGCTCTGGTATGCTCGATACTCGCCGTTTGCCCAAACTGAGCGCCTTCTTCCCTTTGCCCAAAGAAGCGACTTTGCCCAAAGTGAAAACTTCAACTTCGACGTTTGATTCTTCTGCTTCGTGACTTTGCCCATAGTGGTGACTTTGCCTCCTTGGGTCAAACTGCTCAATTCACTTTGGCTCGGATCCCCGTGGTTGCCCAAAGTGGATGATTTTCTGGCCTCTTTTGCACAATACACCACCTACTACCTGTACACCTGCACACTCTGCCCAAACATCCTATTGTTCCCTCCCAGACACGTTACTGACTCAAACTGACTCAATAAAGGGTGTAAAAACGCTCTAAGATTAGCAAATAAAATGGCTCATCACTCATATTAATATATACATTAAACTTGTTTAACACGTTACAAAAATAGACAAAGAAAATAATAGTATAACTTATTTTTCATGTAACTCATATTTACATATACGTTAAACTTGTTTAACTTGTTTAATACGTAAAACAAATAAAGAAAATAAAAATATTTTATAAAGAAAATAAAAGTATTTTATATTATTGAAGAAGCATTTTTCAATCACAAGGAAAGATAAAATGTGTTTAGTCTCGCTTCAAAAATCGAGAGTTCGTTGTAAACGACCACTCGGAATATCAATCTGAGGGAGGACTAGAGTGAGGGGTTTTCGTAGAAAATTCCATTTCAATTTATATCAAATAACAAGTGTAAAATCAAGTAGACAAGCAAATGCAATAAACGAGTATCAAATGGGAGAAAATCGGAGATAAAGTAATAGTCGTCCTACAAAGTGAATTATGAAACACAAGAGAGTAATCCGGTTGTAATCCTCTTCCAAATCATACAACCTTATAATTAAGTTCGAGAATTGGACCGGAAAGAAAAGCAACGATCACCGTACGCTAATCGATTTAATTCCATAGTAAAGCACCCCTTGATGGTGGTGAATTCAATAGATGACCAATTTTTGTTCCTTAAGTTTTGAACAATAATTGATTAAAATCGAACCTTAGGAAGAAAGCCTCCGTTCCCGGTGATAGCAATCGTTTTAATCCCCAAATGAGTTTAATCCCGTTCACCAAAGATCATACTCAATCGTGGTTCAAAAATAAATCAATTAGAACAATGTAAACTCTCTCTAGCATTTCATCAAACACCTTGTAGGCATGACTTTCACTTCATCTCCTAATGAGAATCTAGCCAACTAAAGCCATGAAATCAACAACTCAAACATGGAATCAATAGAGAAAAACATGATCAGCATAAATCTCAAACAATATCTCAAGTCTCATACAAATCCAAGCATGAAATTAATACTAGAAATGAGAAAATTCAACAAAACAAAAGAGGAAAAGAGAAGAGAAAGAAGTAGCCGATCGATGTAGAGGATGAATCTCTCGTCTCCGTAGTAATCCAAGCTCGCATCCGTCGTCAATGGAAGCTCGATTCATCGGGAAGATGATCTCCAATCTCGATTTTCACTATTCTCTCTCACTAAATTTCTCTAAGTATTTTGGAGTATGGAAAGTTAAATGGGAAGAGTGATTCTCATCCTTTTTATACATCACGTAGGGTGGAAACCGTTTCTAGCCTTTTTCCCACCAAAAATAGACCGGAAATGACCTTTTTACCCCTCGGTCAATGCTTTTTAAGGTCGGTCAACGAAAGTCAACGCTTGGTCACACATGGTCAACCAATTTCAGCCCGGGTCAACTCTTCCTCGGTGCATTTCGGCCAATCCACGCTCCATTCCTTTGATCCGCGCCATTTGATATGCGTCATTTGTTATGCGCGTCTAGTGCGCATATTGCTCGATCCGCGCGATCGCCTGCACAACTCATTGACTCCTCTCCTCTTATGCCCATCCGCACGCTATAGTGTGCATATCACCAATCCGCACCCCGATCCGCGCGCCTCCCTTTCCTGTGCGCAACCTCTCGATTCTTGTCATATCTTTATCGTCCGAACTCCGATTGTCGAGATTCAAAATTCCTCGGATTCCCGACTTCAAGATCTTTCCAACCATATTTGTCACGGCTTCCAGTTACGATCGAGCGATAACAGTTTTTACGTCAAAGACGCTGCAATTCCCAGGTTCGAGTCGACACCTTGTTTTGGTCATTTTCACCTACATTTCACACACAAACTCGACTATACCGTGCATAAGTTCCGTCACATCAATAATAAGCAAACCCTCGACAATCATACACGTATATACACAATATATACAAAAATGACGCCCAAACATAACAATAAAAACGAGCAAAATATCGACATTTCAAACTACTACAACGACAAAGCAATGCTCGTCCCGAGCATAATGTTCCAACGTGATACACTAACTAGCCGGAGAAGCACGTTTCAAACTAATCCCATGTTCATCTCAATCAAGCATTGTTAAAATAAAATGACACACACTATTTGAATCACTCAACGCACGGTTCACTCGTTTCTTTCCTCTCTAAATCGAATCAAAGGTCAATTCACTCTCAATATGCAAGAGATAGAACAAGTAACTTGCATTTAGTCAAAGAAGCTTAAGGAGTAGATTGAATAGCACCCATTTAACATGCATTTCATACACCATAAGTTCAAGGGGAATTTTACTCAATTAAATCATCACAAGCACATGAATCAAAACATGATCAAGTATGGTAGGATAAGGTAAAGGGTAGGGCAAGAATCATATATGAAACAAGAATCGGGTACTCACTTTCTCCCTCGACCCCTCCTACACCAAACTGACCCCTCCTACACCAAACGTTTCTCACAAATC
Source organism: Euphrasia confusa (assembly GCA_954870475.1). Taxonomy (NCBI): domain Eukaryota; kingdom Viridiplantae; phylum Streptophyta; class Magnoliopsida; order Lamiales; family Orobanchaceae; genus Euphrasia; species Euphrasia confusa. The sequence continues at coordinate 9,065,142 of OX940957.1, read as the reverse complement.
AACCTCGCCCTTATAACTCCATCTATGTGCAAGGACATAAGTAAACCGAGCTTACAAATCAATACATATATTTCAAGAAAAACCCTCGCCTTTTTCAATCATCCTTCCCTTTTTTTTTTCGTTGGCCAAGCATTTTTGCTTTTATATATTGTTTAGGCTCTTTTCTTGCACTTTTTTTTTACATTTTTTTCTTTCTTTTGTGCACACAACATCATACATCATACATCATACATCATACATCATTTAGAGGGTTTGGCTTTTTTCAAGAATTAATAACATGCTCAAGTTTACAAATGAACCTCATAAACACAACCTAAGTAATGACCCCAAACACAAATATCACCTTCATCACCAAATGACCCCGAAAATGCTCACACCACTCGAGAAACACTCGGCAACAATGAAAATGTATACATGTAGGCTCAAAGGGGTATCTAACGGTGTCCCACGACGGGCTCGTTATAATATGGGAAATATATTGAAGTGGAGCTTTCATATTGATCAAGTTCATCATATTCAAGCCAATGAGACCAACCGAGCTCATCACCATTCACTCATAATGCACAAACACATACATATGGACAAAGATAACAATGCATATTCATAACAAAAGTGAGAACAAAAAGGAGATGATATATAATCCAAACAAGAAAGATCAAGGTTCTAATTAAATTCCTCTCACAATTGTAAGAACAATACCTCTGAAATGTATTTGGAAGAACAATAGGGAATGCTTTAGCCATAGCGGGATCTTGATCAGTAATAATCATTTTTGGAGCACCACCAGGCATAAATTCTAAAAAGTTAGTAAATAACCATATAAAATCATCTACACTCTCATGATTCAAGAATCCACAAGCAAATATAACTGTCTGACCATGATTATTTACCCCATAATTGGCGCAAATATCATTCCATACCGATTAGTATTATACGTAGTATCAAAGATCATCACATCACCATAAAATGCATAAACTCGCCTAGAAATTGCATCAGACCAAAAGCAACGAGTTATCTTTTTATCTTCATCAACATCAATTTTGTAAGTAAACGACGGATTCTTACATTTCTCTAGTTCTAGATACTCATAAAACATTTCACCATTTTTACCTTTTTTTTCAGCGCGCATATCCCTTGCATGGTTATACAAATCTGTTTGCGTGCAACCGATATTTTCTATATCTCCAGATTGAACTCCAAGAAAACTAAATTGTTGATGTGGAGGTATACTGACCATGGACAATTGTTTAGTTAGAGACTTTGTTGCGACGGAAACACTACGATGTGACCTCGAAAGGTGAACCTTCGAAGGAGTGGAAAGCGGGTGGCTGTGCTCTTCATTGAAAACAGTAACTACGTAATTTTCACAATTGGACTTTAAAACTGCAATTTTAGCGGTACAATTCTCACTTAAGCTTCCTCGACGTCTTTTTTTTTCAGCTTCAACAATTCTTGAAGAATTCCCTTGTTTAAAGCACACAAACTCTTTTCGTTTTATGTCTCCACTCTCACTATCTTTTTTAGTAGTCTAAGCTCGTATACTAAATCCAACCGCTTTAGCATAAGCATTATAAAATGTGACAACATCATCAATTGTATCAAATTGTTGTCCTTTTTTTGGCTTCAACTCGTTTGATACTTGAGTGTATATTCTACTATTTTCATCCGAGTCTTCATGCAAATTAATTCCAATATCCACGTTTTCAGTTCTCTTTTCTCCTTGAGAGTTCAAATTATTCATATTCTTCAAACATCTGTAATATAAAAAATACAAATAAACAAAGTAAATAAAAATAAATTTTTTAATTATATTAATTATAGTCAAAAGTGATTTTTGTTCATTCTACCGATTTTAAATAAACAGTACATAATATCAATCATTTATATAATAATTAATTGTGAAAATCTAAGGATGTGCTACGTACAAACACATAAAATTCATTTATTAATACATAAATTTTGTCATCAAGTTGACACAACAAAATAATTGGTATGTGACAAAAAAAAAATTGATAAATTCTAAAGCATTAAAAATACATTCAAATAGAATATACACAACGCTCATACGCAAATTAAAAACTATTGTCAAGGGTTGTTAGCTCAGTTGATTGTGGAGACTTGAGTTCCTTGGTTCGAATCCCAAGACATTGCAATTGATCTATAAAAAATAAAAAAAAAAAACTAAACACTACTAAATAAATAAAAAATAAAAAAATTACTTAGGGTTCATAAACGTTGATTTAATAGAGGTGTAAATATATAAAAAATAAAAAAATTACTTAGGGTTCATAAACGTTGATTTAATAGAGGTGTAAATATAGTAAATATATTAATATAATATAGTAATTAATTATAGTAAATATATTAATATAATAAAGGAGTCGGTAAATTAAGAATAGGAAATAAAGAAATTGAATTTAATATAACAATAAATTGGGAAGAGAGAGAAAATGGAGAAATAAAATTAATATAATATTATATACTTAGTATATGCGTACTCACCCTATATATATATATATATATATATATATATATATATATATATATATATATATATATATATATATATATATATATATATATATCGGTTTTTTAGCGGGTGGTCGATTGTGTACTCATGACTCGCTTATTTTTTGGCGAGATCTAAAATTATAAACCGTTATGTATTTTTTAAACATAAAACCGGCGGAGGTACGAGTCGGTTTGACGAGCGAATCGAGTTTTGTAGGTATTTTGAACAATCTTGACCTATTAACTCTACTCCACTACTTTTATTTTTTATTTTAATTAAAATAAATTAATTATAGAGAAAAATAGTTTTTTTGTCCAAATTGAATGAAACAAGATTCTGTTTATAGATCATAATATAATGATAAATTTGGGTATAATAATAATAATATTATTTACTATAAAATAATAAAATAATAGAGTTTAAAAGAAAATATGTTGAATGTTTAAACCATTGGACGGATATGCTCAATTGACCGAGACGATATTCCCGAGTAAGGAAGAAAAATTAAAAAACTTGATTTGATTAGTTTTACATACAATTAAAAATTAAAAAAAATTACGTGTAAAACTAATCAACCTTTTAATTTCTCTTTCTTATATGTCGTGTTCCAGTTCGAATGATGAGAATCTCCTGTCGTTGAGCATTTCCGCCAAGTAAATAGTCTTACATTACACAAACTCAACTATTTACTTTGATGACGTGGATGTAATTCCCCGGCGACGCAGGGTTCGAATCTCGGGTGGGACAAATTTTCATTGAAATATTATGAAGGTTTGTCCTGGAGTTCGACCTGTTGGCTCTCTCGCACAGGTGTCTGTTACTCGGGCACATTCCTCAATTTACATCCTACCCGATCGAGAGACCTCCGATCGAGTGAGGTGGAGTTTCTCGTCTCTCCTCTTTATCAAAAAAAAAAAAAAAACTATTTAAACTTTAATTCAAAATATCCATTGTAAGTAGTCTAAAACTCTAAATTGTCACCACCCAAATTCAAAATAAAGATAACATCCACTATAACTCAAATTTACAAACCACATCATCACCTTCACATAGTAAAGTGATTGATACCAATTTTTACGGTATTATATTATACACTATTTTACTGTTCATATACTTCATAATACTATCTCTATTTAAAAGAAATAAATCATTTTTTTTTTCGCAAAATACAAACGATCTCTTTACTGGAACTAGTAGTAGCAAAACAAATAGCAGTAATATTTGTAATTAATTAATTAATTGAAAAATTAAATATGTCTTTTCATAAATATATATTTATATTACATAAAAAGATTAATTAAAAATAAAATTATAAAAAAATTGTTTTATTTTTTTATTAATTATGTTTTTTTATAAATGTAAATTACTCTTATATTAAAAAAAATTAATTACAAAATAAATAATTAATTCAATTTACCAAAACAATGTTAAAAAACAAATTAACAAAAAAAAAACTAATTAAAATAAATGAATTTAAATAACTCTCCTACTGCACAAACACATTGTATACAGTATTTACTAAAAAAATCGGGGAGAATTTAAAGTTAGTCTTAACGCCATAACCCGCTGCGAAACAAAATGCAGGGTACAGGAAAAGAAGAGGGAAAACCATGGCGAGTCCTGGAATTCTACAGCGGTATCGGTGGCTTGGTAAAATTGGATTCTCTCTCTCCGAATTTCTCGTATTTGCAGGATTTTTAATATTTTTGTTTTTCGATTTTTGGAAGAGATATTCGTTGACGAAGGCCGGCGTAGATGCTCTGGTCGTGGAAGCATTCGACATAAACGACGTCGCTAATGATGTGTACGAGCACAATTTCGGCCACCGTCCACACCAGGTACCGCGTTTTGATTTGCTGTATTGCCTTCAAATGCTTCGTATATTGTGTGTTGTTTAGGGTTTGTGTGAATTTTGATATCGATTAGTTTAGTTATGAGATTTCCAAGTGTGTTTGTTAAGTAAACAAACACAATCTGTTGCTTACTAGAGGAATAAATTCTTACATGGAAGATTAAAAAGTGTCGAGCTGAAATCGGGGATCGAAAATTTTAAACGAACCCTTGGCTTAATTTCATTTACTCTATGTGAAATGTTTTGAATCCTCATAAACATAAAAAATAACGTTTGTTTTTGGCTAGCAATCTTTTGAAATGTTGCTATCGAGTTTGACTGTTCGAGCTGGGTCTTACTTTATAACCTAGTGAGGTGAGCTGCTCAATCAATGGTTGTATAAAATTAATTGAACGAGAAAAAAGTCAAAAACTATACGGAAGTTGAGGCTGGGTTTCGATTTTAATATTGAACTTGTGCTAATCTCGTAATTAATGTTGCCATTCATTTGGTGAAATTAGGGTAACATTCAGACATTGAGTGCTGCTGACCTCGACAGCTACGAGGCAGATGTGTGGCTTTTGTCTCCTCCTTGCCAACCTTACACACGGCAAGGTAATTTAATACACTCTTTTTTTGTTGCGAATTTTCTGTATCTTACTATTTACGTGTGATGACAAATACTTGTGTCAGATCGCTCGAAAAAATTACTTAACGTCACTCAAAGCTATTTTCATTGGATGAAGCTCATTTTAGTATTCTGCTTTTGCAATTCCTTTACCTCTTCTTCTAGGGTTTTACAAAAAAAATTGGTTTTGTATAGTAGTAGTAATTTTGAGGGTCATTTTGTTTCATTCAATTTTAAGTTTTTCATTTTTTCTTCAGTTTTTAGGACTTCCTCACTTTATATCTATTTTATTTTTAGTTTATTTTTCATTTTTTTTCTGAAGTTTCCTATTTTTCGGTAATTGTTTTAATTTATTTTTAGTTTACCTTTGGTTGATTTTTTCTAACGGTGCTGCAATCTACATGAGTGTGCTTCTAAAATATGTCTTGTTAAGGTCTCCAGAAGGGTTCGAGTGATGCTAGAGCTTCTTCTTTTCTGAAGATCCTTGAATTGATACCACAAAGTTCACGGCCTCCACTTATGCTATTTGTGGAGAATGTTGTTGGATTTGAGGTAGGTTGTTTCTATACGTGATTTACAGAAAGATGTTGTTTAGTCAAATCTGCTTAATATATAGTATTCTCTATTATTGGGCTGGGTTGGTCTATATTAATTGTGATGGTAGTTTTAGTCTTTTAGACTACATCGTGCCTTTTAGCCTAACGATTCTGCATATGTGCTGTTAATCGTCTGTTGCAGATATCTGATACACATACAAGGATGATTACAATGTTGCGAGAAAATCATTTTGACACTCAAGAATTTATTCTCAGCCCTTTGCAGTTTGGCATACCATATTCCCGGCCTCGCTATTTTTGTCTGGTATGTCTCTCACGACATTCACATGCACCTTACGTCCATCTCTCCGCTTCCGTGTGTATCTCACCAATTCTTTTGATTGGAATCTGCAGATAGTCTGCAGGTTTTTAAACCTTACTGAAATTCGGCTTGTCCTTTGTGACTGATCTTGAGTCTAAAATTTTAATTTTAAGCAATAAATTAAGGAGTTGATTACTCTTACATGGACTACCTGGTGCAATTAGTTAACAATAATTGTCCATGTATTATGCTTTACCATCGGCACAAACCTACTTTGTTACTTACTACTGCTTTACTATCAATTGAAATGTATTCAACCGATTCCAATCTATTTTTTTCATAAGAAGCATATAAGCATATACTTTAAAAAAATAAAAAAATAGGGGCGAGACAACCCTAAACTAGTTAGAAGGTTGGATTAAATAGCATGGCACAATTTTAGAATCCGGGATAAACAAAAGGCCCTAAAAGCATTCAGACTAAGGGACCAGAAAGCCACTCTACTATATTGAATTCTTGCAATGAATATCATTTGTTACATCAGCCATTGGTTTTGCAAAGTGCAATGTGTATTTTTTAAAGTATTTGAGAGATTTTTAGACTTTAAGAATATGTTTTTAGCAATAGAAAATGAGATATTACTACATTATGCGATGTAGCCTTTCATAGTGTCGTGGAAATGGTGGTTCTTATATTTCATTGTTCTGTGATATACTGATATTCAATTTTTGCTGCTTTTTTCTTGTTTACAAACCTCATAAGACAATATTTACATCGATGATATCTTATAATCAATTAAATGAGACAAATTCTCCCTTCCAACAAGTACATCCGACAGTATAACCAAGAAAATGGTTTGTGTAATTCACTTTATATGGTTGGCTGATGTATTTATCTAAGATACGATTTCTCACGCATGATTAAATTCCAGGCAAAGCGGAACCCTCTGTCTTTTCAAAACACGAAATCCAATAATTTGCTTCTTTGGGCTCCAAGCCCAATACTTGGGTACGAGTCAAGCACGGTCACCAATGAAGAAGCCGTTTCACATGCATATTTGAATAAATTACTCGAAACTTGTCAGCCTATACAAGATTTTCTGGAACTGAAGAATTTAAGTGGTGAAGTTATTTCAGATTCCAGTGTTGAAGGAGGAAATGACTACATGGACAATCCCATAAGTCAATATTTAGTTCCATCGTGCCTAATTGAAAGATGGGGGAGTGCTATGGGTATCCTTATTTCCAACTTCTAAGCATATTTAGTTCCGCTTCTTTCCCTACTATGATGTTTGAAAAAAATATCTTGACAGAATTTTAGATATTGTTTTCCCTGAATCAAAGCGCTGTTGTTGCTTTACCAAAAGTTATTTTCGATATGTGAAGGGCACGGGTTCACTTTTGGCGACAGTTCAGGTATGAATAGGGCCTTATCGAATTTCGACATATTATAGTTGAGTACATCATAAGGAATTTTACTTTAACTATAGTTTTTAGTGAAGTATCACCAAATCATATAACAGTAATTTGTCATATCTGGCAAATAGAGCCAAAGTCTTGTGTTGCACTTGCATGCTGTGATATCATTTGTCTCAATTGCCTCTATATTTGCTTCTTTTAATTTAGAGACTTTCTAAAGTTGAGAACAGTATTTTTTTCTATTTGCTCACATTTACACAGTTTGTTCATACTATAGTATAGTATTAAGTGTATGTGATTGCATATAAACCTGTGCATTATATTCTTATGTATACAATCATATTACCAAACACATTTTGCAGGGAAGGATGAAAAGTGATGTTTCTTCACTACACGAGCTTCACCTTAGATACTTCACGCCCAGGGAGGTATTCACGATTTTTTTTTTTCGTGTGATATCAGAATTGTGCTAGTCTTGTAGGGCCGTATATTATCGCATCTTCTTAACTGTTTACTCTAAAACATAAATTGTTAGGTCGCCAATATACATTCTTTTCCGGAGGAGTTCCAGTTTCCACAACATGTTAGCCTTCGCCAATGGTATGTCTTATTATTCTTTAGCATAGTATATGAAGACAGGCATCCTAATTACTAAATAGTGCTACAGCTTTTTCTTCTACGGAATATAATTAATTACTACTACTTATTAAGAAACAGAGAGGTGATTTGTACATGCCTACATGGACAATCCCATAACACATTCTCTCTAATTGCATAGGAATTTACAAATTGAAAGTTTGTGAGCTTTATTTCTGGTTATTGTAATGTATTTACCAAATATCGACTTGAAAATAATAGTAGAAAAAATAAATACTTGAATAAAACATATGCAAATATTACGTCCAAGTTGAACGATGAAACCGAGAGAAATAAAATGACTAGGTTCACTTTATAAAATATTACACATTTTTGCCAAAGAGTTTTAATATAGCACTTTTTTGCACAAAAATCATGTAATGTATTTTGTTTTGGTACGGGTTGAATCCCAGCCAGCCAACCTTTGTCTCTGCCTAAGGCAGTAATAAAACATTTCATAATAGTCCGGTTCCATGGGTTTTGCAGTTATGCTTTGCTGGGAAACAGTTTGAGTGTTGGAGTGGTGTCACCGTTGCTTAGTTATCTATTTACGCATCAATCAACATGACATTGTTTGTGATCTCTGGTGATACAAAATTCGTATGAACAACCCTACCCGGAAGAGCTAAAATGGAAGTGAGTTGTTCGTATTGTTTGATCAAATTTTGTCAATGCCAGCCATGTTTTCTTTTTGGTGTGTTTAATTATGTCTTACCTACTATATTTAAGATGATCAATTGGTTAAGCATTTTCATCCTCGGGATTGTTGTAACTTCCGATTGCCTGCTATTTCTGGATTATGTTTACAGAATAGATTTTCTTACCCAAGAAAACCTTTTTAGTGTGAAATTCTTGAAGCATTTTTTATATGGAATTTGCAGCATTGTCCTCGTGTGCTAGCAACTGAGCAGCAGGATTTCTGGTGTGTCAAGTCAGATTTTCCGATCAAAAAGAATAATTCTAATAATTTAAAAACATACTGTAAATAACTATTTATGAGAACTCTTATGAGATATGACCATTTTGAAAGTAACCAAAGATAACTTAGTACACAAAAAATGAATTAAGAAAATATAACAATTATCATCATTGGACTTGTAACAACATTAATTAAACGCTTACAAAAACTAGCACGTAATAAAAATAAAATAAAGACTAAAACCAAAAACAAATTACATTTATAAATTACGTTACTCCAAGAAGGAAACAACCACGCGAGGCGCGTGAGATCTAAATATTGTTTACAACTGCAACACAACAGAAGACGAATTAGGTAGTTTGATAAGTGCGTGCATTACGCACCCTCAACCTTTTTTCTTTTTCGGGTGTGGATTGAGTTTTAAACCAACATTTCTACATTGCCCATAATACCCTCCAACCGGATTCATATTTTCGATTTTAATATTTTATTTTATTTTATTTTTTGACCCCCAAATTTATTTGTCCTTGGCTCAAAACAAACCCTAAACAAATAAAATTGAAAATCTTGTAAAGGAGAATCAGAGATCGAAACCACCTAACTGGGACTGCTCTCGTTTTATAATTCCATTTAATTTCAACAAAAGGTCAGTGATTTTTTTCTCTTTTTTCAGATTCATGTTTTTCATTTCTCATGCTTTTATTTTATTATTATTTTTAATTTAGGGACTTTGTAAATTTCTGTATGTTTGTGCATTCTAGTTCCTTTTTGTTAATTTTGCTGAGAATTTTATTTTATTTTATTTGAATAATTTAGTAGATTTAGTTCATGAGTATTGATGTCCTAAATTTATCTTACACAAAATAATGCATTTTTTATTATTTAGTTTAGTTTTCATAAATAAAATATGTTATATAAGATGATCCTTGATGATTTTCTTTTTTTAATTATTAATTGCTATTGTTTTCTTTTTTCTCCTGATAGTTCAGATACAATGAGATTTAAAATTGGTGATGAAGTGGAGGTTATGAACGATACGAACGAGATGGTTTCGAAAAAGTTGGTGACACCACGCTCTCCTCTGGATCAAGGTGTTGAGGTTTTTCATCAATATTCCTGGAAGGCCGGTGTCATCTTAGGTGTTGCGGGTGGGAAAAAGGAAATCAAAAGAAATACGACAGTACAAGAGCAATATCTAGTCAGGCTAATTGGGTGCTTGGAGGATATAGTTATCGACGCCTCAAATATAAGGATCAGACGAACGTGGGATGATGAAAAATGGGCATTAGTCGGAAAGGTATGTTTCATCTTTTTATTAATTTTATTTTACCATGGAGGTTTTGGCTAGGCTTTTTATTTATTTATGCACATCTTGTGCTCTGTTGTTTGTATTGATATTAACTCAGTGTAACAAGGGGCGGATGTAGCATTGACCCGGGCTGGGCTCCATCCGAGGCCTGTTGATCTTAAAAGCCCGTTTATAAAGTAAAATTTTTTTACTAATCATACCACTCCAACCCGATTTTTTTTTACCTTGTGGAGTTTGAGTATTTTTGCTCCAAACCAAGCAATATCGTTAGTATTTATGTAATGGTTAGATCTTACACACCTTATCTTGCTTTTTCTGATCTCCTTGTGTCTCTCATGTTTCAAGAGCTCCCAAACAGCCGGTGATGTAACATCTTCAAAACCATCAACGTCGAATAGTTTTAAAGAGACGAATATCCAAGTTCCACTATACAAATTAAGAGCTAGCGATCGACCCCTAAAATACCGTCCGCTAAAGAGGTCATCCCCATACGGTTCATCCATACAAAAGCTCAGAGCAGTTGTTGAGAAAGAAAAGGTAGATGCTGTTGCTGCTTCCCCAAAAGCAGTTGTTGCTGCTTCCTCCTTTGTCGTTAAATCTAAGAGAAAACACTTGTTTGCCCATTCTGGTTTCAAGAGCTCTGAACTAATTAGTTCAGACGCTGATGCTTGTTCTGTGGGAAGTTGTGATATAGCCACCACCCAGTGTCTAGATAAGTTGTGTAGAGGTCGGTCTATACCGAATGACGACATCGGTAGTGATGCAGAGTCGTTTTATGGTTCGATTCCCGAGAGAAGAATGGAGTTAGAGGTTAGTGTACGCAGGTTAGAGTTGCATGCCTACCGGACCACGTTGGAAGCTCTCTATGCTTCTGGTCCGTTGAGTTGGGAACAGGAAGCCATGCTGACTAATCTCCGTATCATGCTCCATATTTCGAATGACGAGCATTTGAAGGAGCTTAAATACCGAATTTCCACTAAAACTGGTGTTAATTAGTGTAATTTTCATAGGATTTATAGTAATTGTTCTTTGTTCCCTCTCTCTTTTCAGATTCGATAATGTGAGATCGAAAAACATTTTGTAACTACATACCATCTTGGTATGGGTATCTTTATCTGTGCAGGCCAAGGAAATGTGGGTGTATTTTATGAATCTAATCTTGTTGTTATATATATATACTCCCCTAAGAGAACATGAAGATCTTATTGATCATTTCTAGAAAAGTAGAATTATCTTAAATATAATTTCACTCTAAAGTATAAAGTATGTACTCATCAAGAATAGATGTCACATCTGGTCAACTGTCCTCTTGTTTGACTGTCGATTACTTATGATAAAAAATTTTATATATTTTTTATCATAAGTAATCTACGGTCAAACAAGAGGACAATTGACCAGGTGTGACATCTATTCTTGGATAGAGACATCTATTCTTGGATAGAGGGAGTATTACATAATCAAATTGAATAATTATTTGTTCTTTTATTTATTTACTTTTTCATAATTTATGTGCATTCTTTTTTTAATTTTAAAATATATTTTTGTCTAATTTTAAAAATAGTAGTAATATTTTTATTAATTTTCAATGTCTAAATAGTTGGGCCAAAAAGAATATTTTTTTGTTAAATTAATTTAAATAATAGATAACAAATAAAGAAATAATTACTGAATTTAATTTTAAATATTAGATTAATAAAAACAAACTATTTAAATATTAATAAATTCAACTTAGCTGAATTGGAAACTCAACTAGAGCAACTAGCACATGAACTGCTCAACTCGTTTCAGCCTTATTAATAAATTCAACTTAACTGAATTGGAAACTCAACTAGAGCAACTAGCACACAAACTGTTCAACTCATTTCAGCCTTATTAATAGCTTATGACGCATACCCCTCCAAAAATTTAGAGTCCACCTTACCTATCAGAGCAATAATAAGTGATAGAGAAGTGCAAACAAGATTTCCAATCTACCCCCTCTCCATTTTCGTTTAAAATGGCCAACTTTTGAAAATTAGAAATCCAAAGAACGATGTTTAAAAGAGGTGTTTATGTCTCAATTCAATCCACGTGGCTTTACAAAGTAATGACATACAAGTGCCAAGCAAAATATGAACTCATAGGAAAACACACAAAATCATACTAACCAGTTCAAATTGAAGTGGTCAAGATAAGAATTGACACAAGGACAACATATGATAAAAAAGGAAAAGCATATAAAAGGGCAGACAAAGATAGGAATCACAAACTCAAAATGATCCGAAACAAGATAGGAAAAAAAATCCCTGATACAGAACACACGAAAAATTTGGAGAAGCACGTCACAAAACACAGGGAATTAAGTCACTACACAGATCAAAGCTAACAGCACCAGAGATCTTTTAGTCGAATGCATCATCATCATCATCAGGAAGAGGTTGATTAGCCGCTTCATGTAGCTCAGCCTCATGTCTGATAATCAAATGAGGCTCGCATTAGAAATCGAACAACTTGAACTCATAAGAAAAAGAGGAGAAAGAGATGTACCGTTGCTGTGCAATCAAATCAATTTGCACTTCAGGTGGAGCAAGAGCCACAGATTCAACAAAGTGCAAGTTTGCATCCCTGAAACCAACAATGAACATCAAGTACTTGATAAATTTGCAATTCAATGGTAAAACAAATATTAATAATGAAATAAATAAGTTCAAAATTAATTATCCACATTACCCAGCAAGTTTCCTGGCAAGGTACAGGAAAGGCTTCTCAAAGTTGTAATTGCTCTTTGCGGATATTTCATAGTACTGCAAATTCTTCTTCCGGTGGAAAGTAACCTGTTTCGCTTTCACCTGCCTATTCTTGACATCAACCTTGTTCCCACACAGGACAATCGGAATATTCTCACAAACCCTGAAATGGCCAGCCATTAAAAAAACCACAACTAATAATAAACACAGCCACCAATACTGCACGTGCTGCAAGGTACGAATTTAAGAACATAAGAATAAATTCTCAGCCTTAGAATTTCAAGTTTGAACCAATATTTAACCTGTTTGCAAAACTAAATAAAAATTGGATCTTTATAAACTAAAAATAAGCATGGAAAGCACACACGTACCGGCAAAGATCACGATGCCAGGTGGGCACATTCTTGTAAGTCAATCGAGCTGTGACATCGAACATAATGACAGCACATTGACCGTGGATGCTGAAGAAGTTAAAAAGAGTTGCATGTTAGCATATAACACAAGAAAAAATTCAACCATGTTTAAAGAGATATGCTAAACGGGTACACATACTAGTATCCATCCCTAAGGCCGCCGAATTTCTCTTGACCAGCTGTGTCCCAGCAGTAGAATCTGATTTTCCCGCAGTTGGTGGTGAAATCCAACGGATGAACTTCGACACCAATGGTAGCTGTTCAAACTTGAAAACATTAATAAAAAACCTCCAAAATAACAGTGTTTATTTTTACGTTCATCCATAATAGATAACGTGATAACACAAAAATCTTACGTTCATATTTCTTCTCAAATTCACCCGTGAGATGCCTTTTCACGAATGTGGTTTTCCCTGTAATCACAGGAGCCAATTCAATAAGACTCGATGCCGATGAGCCAAGAAGTAATTAACAATGATTTCATATTGATTGATCATATCTATGTAAGATGATTATTGAAGTAATTAACAATGATTTCATATTAATTGATATATGATTTCATATATCAATTCACAACAAGATTAGCCACATTTCTTTCTGATTAATCGATTTTCCTAAAATTATATCAAACCAATATATCACGGAGATCGAGTAGAAAGATAACAACAAAATTAGCCACAATTCTTTCTGATTAATCGATTTTCCTAAAATTATATCAAACCAATATATCACGGAGATCGAGTAGAGAGATAATCACCAGTTCCACCATCGCCGACAATAACAAGCTTGAAGCTTGGGTAATCCACCGTCTGCTGATTCGGCAACGCCTGAGAATTTCAACAAAAAAACACATGATTAAATCGCGAAATCATGAACACAAATGATAACAATAATAATAATAATAACTTACCATGATGATTGTTCAGCAAAAATAAAAAATAAAACTACGGGTTTGAGAGAGATTACGAGTGCGGAGGAATTGAAAATCGGAAGCCCTAATTAATAGGTTTTTGTAGGGTTTTTGAATATTGCTTAATCGTGTTGCTTTGATCCAACGCGGTTATATGGGCCGTTCGATCAGTTTTCGCCATATGCGTCGAGCGTGCGACACTTGTCTCCAGATTTGTAATTTGAAACTCCAAACTGTCTTATTAATGAATTCGTATTGTACTACTGATGAGTGTGGCCGCCTGACCGTTGTACTAAGGCCTTTCGGGCTCGGCCCAAACATATAGAAATCTTAATGGGCCATAGGGCCTAGCTCATTAAGTTTCAAAAGAAGATATTTTCTTGAAAAAATGACAAGGGTGAATACTATTCGATTATAATCGACTTAATAAAAAATATTGAACAAAAAAAATCACATTTGAAGTAGTCGACTGATTAAAGAGCATAAAAGAGTAGTCTTCGAAACTTTCGGTTTCTAAAGGTGAAAGTCGTAGCCAGTAAATAAAACGCAGTGAAATGCGCTGCCTAGGCAAGGCAGTGTTCCGCGGCAGAACAACGTATGCCGCAGCACGATGTCTTGTACAGAAAACGTTCGTTTTTCACAATTTATATATTTTAGCGTGTATATTAATGTTTCAGTTTAAGGTTTATATATGTTATATATGTATAGCGTTGCAGCGGAATTAATTAAAAATAAATTGCTTTAAAAACGAACACACACACACGTACGAAAATGTAAAGAACACGAATTTAAATCTTTGTATGTGTATTTAAACTATACACATACGAAACGGCCTTACGGCCAGAAACTTTATTAAGAAACGAGTCTTTACAAAAGAATACTCTTGGATTTACAATGATATTACCAAATGCTATACACATGTATGCCTTCGTATTAATCGTATCCGAAGAGTATGAACAATCAACAAAATGAAACCTAGCTACTGTTATAACACCTAATCTATAATCACGATCATCAGCACTACAAAAGAACTCTCCTTGAGATGAGAGAACAAATGGCTCGACGAACTCCACAAGTGAAGTCGCGGCACTAAAGGTGTGATGATCGATCCTTGATGGAAATGTGTTTCTGAGGTGTTGTCTTGTGCTTAATATTGTTAAGAAATGCAGCTGTAGACGTCCTCTATTTATATGTGAGAGTCTTCAACTGATTCCTTGAATTGCTAGGTCAACAAGTCGGTTGAGATATTCTAGGGCAGGCTGTTTTGACCACTGCCGCAGGAATGCCTTCTGAAGTTCTTCTGGAATGCTCTGTCGTACTGCACTGCCTTCCATACTCTCTGGACTTCAGCAATCCTTTGCCCTACGCTCATGCTTCGCTCGATATCTTGACTCAACGACTTAGTCCATGCCTTGCAGCGCTGCGGTAGAAAGCTTCTATGTTGATTGTTTTTCCAAGCACGTTCCAACTAACGAATCGTGCTAAATCAAATCACCAATAAGACAAGTGATTACAACAGTTTAAATTGTGAAGAAAGAAGAAAACAAATAAATATGTTAGCAAAACAACTTCTGCCTAGATCCTTTAAGGCATTGTAATGCCCAAACATATTTATCCTTACAAACTCCCCCTTTTTATCTTTCTTCACAAAATCATGAGGCAGCAGCGCATAAGAGCACTCCCCATCAATGAAATACATCTTACTTGGAAGTTTATGGAATTTATCTTGAAAAAACAACTAAGGCATAAAACTCCCCCTTAGTTAATACTTCCTAAGTAGAACAAAAATTTATTTGAACAACTAACTAACTAATAAAACAAGTAACTAAGTAAGCTTTAAAAATAACACACCAATTTTTTAAAGGGAAATAACTACTTCAATAGAAATTGTTCAACAAAACAAAATAAAACTTAAAGAACAAAATGTTCAAAACCAAAATAAGCAGAATTAAAAAATTATTCAGAGCAAATAAAAACTAAAACATAAAAAGAAGAAATAATTTTTCTTCGGGTCTTCAGAACTGCAATCCCTTCAAAACTTCAATCATCGTGCTCAGGAGACGATCCACGCTCTTCACCATCAATCTCTGCTGCAGTGTCTGCGGCAGTCTTCTCGGCTGCGGCAGCATCCTTCTCTGCAGCTTCTTCAGCTTCAACTTCCTTGATATCTTGATCAATGCGCCTTTTCAACATCCTCAACACAGTGCTCTTTGCCATTTTGGCCTCGGCTGCTGGTACTCCCCCTTTTTGTGGAGGAAAGCCATCTTCTTCAAGAAAGAATGTAATGGCATCCACGATTGCTTTCGACATGTAGTCCTGCATGATGACCATATGGTTTGCAGCAATTTGGTCAGCAAATGCCTAGACAC
This sequence comes from Euphrasia confusa, assembly GCA_954870475.1. Taxonomy (NCBI): domain Eukaryota; kingdom Viridiplantae; phylum Streptophyta; class Magnoliopsida; order Lamiales; family Orobanchaceae; genus Euphrasia; species Euphrasia confusa. Next base: position 9,048,613 of record OX940957.1, on the reverse strand, counting down.
GAGCAGAAATACCCGGCTGTGGAGCATATGTGCTAGGGGCATCAGCATGCGGCAACCTGGGAGCCTTCTTTGGAGGTGGAGTGGGAGGCACTGCGACAGTAGTATGAAAATCAGTCCACGGCAGATCATTGTACTCACGAAGATGTAGCTTGTAAGCATTGGGGACTGCAATCAGTTGGTCAGCACTATTGTACGAGAGCCCTTGGACCTTCAACATCTCCCAAATCAGGGAAGGAAACGCAAGGCTCTGCGTCTGAGCGATGTTCTCTGCCTGTGACTCGATCTTCTCAAAAATGATTTCGCCCAAGTTTATTTGTCTACCTGCACCAAGGTAAAACAATACTTTCCCCATTTGGGTATGCACAAAGTGCACATTGTATGTGGGAATCCAGTTGTGCCTAGCAACAGTGAACAAAAAGTAATAAAAGGAAGAGAATTTTGAGCCATTGATGTTGTTGGCTGCATCAGGTGGTGATTTGGTCAGACGGTGAGAGACTGCGACAACAGTAGGGTCAGCAACTGCGGCAGGGTACTCGATGTATGATCGCTCCAAAAAGGCATTTATGGCAGCAGGGGTGAAGTTAAAGATCTTTTCTCATAAATACACCTTGCCGTAGCCTCTGGATCCATCATCACCAAAACAGGGGCGCAGATTCGCATAGAAGTCGCGCACCAAATCCTCGCAGTAAGGTCCTGCGTAGGTGACTGCCTTGACCAACTTCATCCTCTTCAAGAACTTATCAACTTTGTGTCTGGCACAAGTCGGCATGTCCACACAGCGATCCGGGTGAATGGGCTTGTTTGAGTAGAACTGGGGCCCAATCACTGATCGTCGTTCGGACCAGAACCGCCTCGAGTAACCCTTGTCGGGTTTCATGTCAGAATCAGAGTCCTCCTTGGGGGCATCAATTTTTGGTGCCTTGCCCTTCTTTGCAGCAGGTTGTACTGCGGCATCACCACTCTGTGAGCTGTCCGCTTTTGATGCAGCAGCAACACCTTTTCCCTTGCGGGATTTCTTGGCAGTGGTGGTCTTCAAATCAATGGGATTAGCCATTGAGGTTGGTGGCACTTCAGGGCCTTTGCCTTTGGCATAGGCAGTGGTGGATCGAGTTGATGGACGGCGAGGAGTAATCACTTCTTTCTTGCGTTTCCTCGAGGCAAGATCCTGCAGCAGGGGGTCAGACTCTGTGTCGGAGCCTTCTGCGGCATCACGCTGCTGCTGGCTGGAGTGCTCAGAATCTTCATTCTCTGAAAGTGGGGTTTGAGAGGGATAGGGAGTCGGCTTGCGATCCTTCACAATTTTTGACTTCTTTTGTGATATTGGATAGTTCTCATAGAGCTCAGCGTAGTTGAAGTCATCATCATCATCATCTCTCCTGTTGTAAGGCATCTGCTTGCCTTCTTGCTGCTGCACTTCAGTGTCTGCCTGGGGAAAGGCAGAGGATGCGGCAGTGACAGAGGGCTCAGGAGTGTAAAGACCCTTAAAATCAGAGGTGTTGAGGGATCTTTCATTCTGGGCAGCCTCGTAATCAAGCACATTGTCGACCCCCGGAATAACCACCACCGGGTGAGGGGTTTGAGACGGCTCAGTGTCGCCGGAGATGTCCACATCTTCAGGGCGGATGATGGACAGTGGAGTTGGTTCGGGATAGACTCGTCCTTGAAAGAGTGGATCCTCTGCGGCAGGGATGTCCTCTGCGGCAGTGGCTCCCCCTGCAGGAGAGATGTTCATAGGAGAGTCCTTACCTGAACCTTCACCGGCGTCAGCAAGCGGCGGCGAGTTCTCGGTGGTTGATGGCTGCTGGGACGCGGCGTCGATTGCGGCAGCGGCAGCGTCGATGGCCATGAGACGGGAGATGAACGGCAGGGATTCCGCGGGCTGAATATCCTCCATAGTTGCGTCGGGGCGAGATTCTTTGATCAGCTCCACCAGACGTGGGTCCGAGAAGTATCGAGCGAAGGAGAACGGAGATACCATTGATTTGTGAGTTCGTGAAGAAAAATTAGGGTTTAGAAAAAAAACAGAGTACACGATTAACGCAAGGAAGATAGAGTATTTTATACTTGTGCGTTGTGAGAAAAATTAGGGATTTAGAATTCAAGAACTTTCAAACTCTTTTTCGATCGATTTAGATGGAGAATTATAGTTGGATTAGGAGTTTGAATGAGAAGATAAAAGGTGATAAAGAAAAGGAGAGGAAAAATCGGATGGGAGTTTGATGGGACGTAAACCAGGCAACGGTTACTTTGGGTGACTTTTACCGTCGCCTGCCGCACACTTGAGTGCTGCCCAACGGTCAAGTGGGGCAAAGCTCTACGGCAGGTCGTTGCCAAAAATCAAAATTAAAAATCCTTTTTTTTTTATCTATTTTTCTGTTTCTAATTTTTCTCTTTTTCTGTTTTTCATAATATTTTCTTTTTCTATTTTTTTGAATAAAAATAAGTAAAATATTTTTGGTGGTGTGAAAAATCAAAGCTTACAAAGCAAAATTAGGAAAAAAAATAGAAACATCTAATCCTAATGAAACATCATGCTGCATCATAAGTACTTATACTCTACTTAGGTATAATGTCATGTCAAAAAATGAGATTATCAAATACTTAGTGCACATAGTATATAGTATCTCAACCCATTAAGTATTAATTACATGTATATATGGGTTTGACCATGTTGCCTAAGTGGTTTGGGTATTTTCTCTTCCTTCGGAAAATTTTAATCTCATAAGTTGACTAAGGCAGAATGCTGTGGCAGAGGTTCAGTAGGCATGACAATGCGGCAGCATGATGCAGATCAGCATCTAAGGCATGGTGCACATGCACAAAGAATTTCTTAGGGCAATGAAACGATCTGAGTTCAGTGGCTTGGTGAAGATATCAGCTATTTGCTTCTCTGTTGGGATGTGATCAATCCTCAAGAGACGTTTATCCACCAAATCTCGTATGAAATGATGCCTAATGCTGATGTGTTTGGTTCTTGAATGCTGAACTGGATTATGACTGATGTTGATTGCACTCGTATTGTCGCAGTAGAGTGTGAGAATGTTGTTATCCAAATGGTAGTCATCAAGCATGTGCTTTAACCCAATGAGTTGGGTACAGCAGCTTCTTGCGGCAACATATTCAGATTCGGCAGTGGATAGAGAAATGCAGTTTTGCTTGCGGCTGTGCCATGAAATGATGTTATTTCCAAGAAAACAACATCCACCGCTTGTACTCTTGCGATCATACATGTCTCCAGCCCAGTCGGCATCGGAAAATCCAACTAAATCAGTGTTGGTGTCTTTGGTATACCATATGCCTAACTCGACTGATGCGGCAACATAGCGTATGATGCGTTTGACTGCCTTCAAGTGTTCTTCTCTTGGATCAACTTGAAACCTGGCACATAAACAAACGCTATACATGATATCTGATCTAGTTGCCGTAAGATAAAATAAACTCCCTATCATGGATCGGTATAGGGTCTGATCCACTGCGGCAGTATCAGTGCCTCGGGAGATTTTGTCCGTTGAGCCCATAGGTGTTCTCATGGGTTTGGATCCTTCAAGTTGGAATCTTTTGATGAGATTCTTAGCATATGTGGCTTGTGAGATAAAAGTTTCAGTTGATGATTGCTTGATGTGGAGCCCTAAAAAATGAGTTAGTTCTCCTACCATGCTCATCTCAAATTTTGATGTCATGGCAGAGGTGAATGCCCTAAGCATATTCTCACATGTGGATCCAAAGACAATATCATCTACATAAATTTGAGCTATTAAAATTTTGGAAGAATTGAATTTAACAAACAGTGTTTTGTCGATAGTGCCTCGAGTGAATCCGAAACTGAGTAAAAAATCAGTTAGGCAACCATACCAAGCTCTAGGAGCTTGTTTTAGGCCGAACAATGCCTTGTGTAGTTGATACACATGGTCAGGATATTTCGGATCTTCGAAGCCTTTAGGTTGTGCAACGTATGCCTCCTCTTCAAGTATGTCGTTGAGGAAGGCTACCTTCACGTCCATTTGATGTAAGGTGATGTTGAGGTGGCATGCAATAGCAACGAGCAAGCGTATGGACTCCATGCGTGCTACGGGGGCAAATGTCTCATCGAAATCGATGCCTTCAATTTGGGTGTAGCCTTGTGCCACGAGTCTTGCCTTGTTGCGCACAACCTGCCCATGCTCATTCGATTTGTTCTTGAAAATCCACTTTGTCCCGATGACATTCTTGTTTTTGGGACGAGGAATGAGCTTCCAAACTTTGTTTCTTTCAAACTCGTTCATCTCTTCTTGCATTGCCATGATCCAAAATTCATCGGTCAATGCTTCTTTGACATTTTTCGGTTCTACCGTGGAGAGATACGAGACAATGCCTATCTCAATGCATGTGGCAGACATGCTTACATTCTTGGTCATGTTGCGGTAGTCGATGTACGGATGAGCTCTCATGCGTGTGGCCAGCATTTGACTCGAAGGGTGGTTTCGGATAACATGCCTTGGGGGATCCCTTCGTCGTTGGTTTGGTGTTTCTTCAACATCTGATGAATCTGTTTGTTGAGGACTGCCATCATCATTTGATTGCTCGGGAGACGCTGTAGACGGTTGGGCATCATTATTCGAGCCAGTGGGTGCGGCAGTAGGCTGCGTAGGTGTGAAATTGCCTTCAATTTCTGCTACTGCGGTAGGCTCGAGCAGACCTTTTACATCCTCTTCTTTGGGTTTCCTAAATCGACTTAGATCATCAAAGTCAACATTCACAGATTCAATAATAGTTCTAGTTTGTATGATAAAAATACGGTAGGCATGACTATTCCTAGAGTATCCAACAAATAGTCCTTTAAGTGACTTTGGATCAAGTTTAGATCTAGGTTCTCTATCATTTAGAACATAACATACAGATTCAAAGACATGAAAATATTTCAAATTAGGCTTTCTATTGTTCAAAATTTCATAGGCTGTTTTTGTTGTTCCTGAACGTATGCTGATGCGGTTCAGGATATGGCATGCGGCATTGAATGCTTCTGCCCAAAATTGCTTGCTTAGGCCCTTGGCGATCAGCATTGTACACGCCATTTCTTTGAGGGTTCGGTTCTTCCTTTCAGCCACGCCGTTTTGTTGCGTTGTTATGGGGGCAGAAAACTCTTGGGCAATGCCATGCGCGTCACAAAATTTGGAAAGCCGTTGGTTTTCGAACTCGGTGCCATGGTCACTTCTTATTCTCTTTACTGAGGCTTTATGGTTGGTTTTTATCTACCTAATGATCTTGGACACTTCATCATATGTCTCACTTTTGTCGGTGAGAAAACGCACCCACGTATATCTTGAGAAGTCATCGACTACTACGAGTACGTAGCGTTTTCCAGGATGACTTCTTGTCTCGATTGGCCCCATTAAATCCATGTGGAGGAGATCAAAGCATTGTGTTTGCTTTTGATACAGTTCTGCCTTCGAGTTGGCAGGTTCTGCGGCAGAGGCATCAGTCTGTCCTGCGGCAGGTATTGCTGGATGACTTGCACGAGTCATTTTTCCTTGTTTGCAATGTCCACATGTTGTCTTCCGGATTTTTGGGAGGGCTGGAAGTCCACGAACAGCATCGAGCTTGATTAGACGCTTTAAATTTCCAAGACTTGTGTGTCCAAGTTTTTGATGCCATAAGTCTATGTCATCTTTGACTTTTGCAGAGAGGCATGTTTCTTCAATGGCATAGCAATTGTTTGACTTGAACGCTCCCCCTGGATTAGTGGGTTTTCTGCGTTATCAAACACTTCACACAATTGGTGAGTAAATTTTACATTCATGCCTTCATCGCATAGTTGACTTATGCTTATAAGATTTGTAATAAGGCCTTCAACATGAAGCACGTGCTGCAGCTTGGGCAGCCCTTGCACATTCAATGTGCCTCGGCCAACAATTGTGCCACTGGAACCTCCTCCGAACGTGACTTCACCTCCTTGAAACTCTTTGTAGTTGATGAGGTGATCACGGTTGTCGGTCATGTGCCGCGAGCATCCACTATCAAAGTACCACTTATCATCCTTGGTAGCTTTGAGGGCAGTGAAGATAACATTGCATGTTTCAGCACTTTGGATAGCATTTGATGCGGCAGGGGAGTCATCGGAGGGATCTGTAAAACAAACATTAGTAGAGAGTTTAGTTTTGGGCACCCATTTGCGTATAGTCGTTGCCTTCTTTTTGATAAGGCGTCGTGAAGGCAGAGATAAATATTTTGGATGCCGTGGTCCAGTGTTAGAGTGAAAATAATATCCCCTTGCTTGGTCCTCTTCGCGTCTCCAACAAAAAGGTCGAATGTGACCAGGTACTAGGCAGTAGTGGCAAACATATCGTCTCTTTGATTTAAAGTGTTGCTTAGGCAGGGACTTCCTTGTCTTCATCTTGCCTGGTGGTGCCTGCCTTTGCTTCGGCCTCCTCCGGCAGTCTCTTGCTGGGGCAGCGGCCTTTGGTGCATGCTCTTGTGGGGATGGAGACATTTTGGAGTTCGTTGATTCATCATTTGATGCCTTTACAAATGCCATGTCCAATGAATTTTTCTTAGGAAATACGGCATCTACAACCTTTTGATGTCCAAGGCCTTGCCATTGAACATGAGAAATACTCATTACGGCATCTAATTTTGATGTTGACTTGTTAAGTTTTAAAAAAGTATTGTTAGCAACTTCAAGTTTTCCATTTACACGATTAAGGTCAATTTTTAGTTTGTCAGCCTCCATGTCCTTTTTTGTGAGTTAGACATCAAGTTTCTTCAATCGTTCTTCAAAAACATTCTTTTCCACGAGCATTTGTTCAAGTGCCATAGCCTGCTTCTTCAATTTTTCTTCGTGTCCGGCTTTGGTTGAGGTGAGCATCTTCATCATCTTGGTTTGCCGGGCGAAGTCCATACGTAGCTCGTCGAATTTGTCCTTGAGCTCGATGAAAACATCAATGGGAATGGATTCTTCCTCAGATTCATAGCCATTGATGGAGGCAGTGAGGCACAGGCAGTTCTCTGCGGCAGGAGTTTCTGTTGTCTCTGCGGCAGAGGCGAAAAAAACATGTCGTCGTGCAGTAGTATTGGATGGACCGTCATCTTCAGCGTCAGATAGGGTTGTGCCTTCGAATTGAGCAGCAAGCGCAGTGGTTGAGTCTTCAAGGCAATATTGTTCCATATCTTCTTGCGCAACCATGGAATTCAAAATTCCAATGCCTCGATCTTTTGAAGGGCATTCGGTTGAGTAGTGTCCAATCCCTTGACATACGTGGCACTTGATCCTCGACCAGTCCTTTGAATTTGGACTTGAACTTGAGGTTGATCCCGTGCTTGGTTGGCGAATCACAAGTCGTCGATCTTGAGTTTGTGTTGACCTTGCCGGGAACTTCCTTCGTCGGGGATCGTACGACTTTTTCAGCGAGCGAACAAGTACAACATCCATTTTCCGGGCGAGTAATGCATACTGGTCATCTCCACCATCAGATCCAAGTAGCTCGTAGATCTCTACATCGGTCAAGTCATTGGTAGAGGTGGGGCTGCTGCCTTGAGAACTATTGCCTTGTTCTCTGCCGTCGGGCTCTGCCACGGTGTAGGCAATATTCCTCTCGTTGCTTTGTGTGTTGGAATAGGTGACCGGCGAGCCAACGGTTGGCCGAGCGGTTAACCGTATTCCGTTATATAACGGTTTATTTCGTTAATTAATGAAACCTATAATAATGGCAAATACTATATCTGCTCCCAATGTTGAATCATAGATATAGTCCTGTACGGTTACACATGTTGTATGAATTCGGTTTTGTGGAAACCGAGAGATAATTCTGTTAACGCAACGTAACTGGTCAAACTCAGTTCCTAGTCGATGGGTTACGCCAATAACAAGGATACCCGGCCTTTCCCCCTTGAGACTAGCACTTAGTGTATGTGGGCTAATCTCGAGCCTCGGTGTTGGGACATCGACATACTTGAGTGGGTGCTCACTGTTGATGAGTTCACTGAACCCCCTCTCCCTGGAATCTCTAAGTGGTTATCACTGATCGAGTAGAGAATTCCATAATATAGTTGTACACAATTAATCCTTAAGACCCAGACATCACCGTGACTTCATCAGAGGACTAGCTGTATCGTGACGTGTCTCTGATTCCCTGGAAAGGGAGTAAGTCGAAAAAGGAGACAATGTTCGTGCAGTTCGAAATCTGATGTGAAGTCTGTGCATGGTAGTAGGGGATCTGATCGCTTGATATAGATCATGGATGTCCTGTGTGTTCTGATGGTTCGTAGTCCCGGAATCTCTGGCCAGAGTTGAATAGTGAGGTGATTAGAGAAATGTGTTTCTCTGAATCAATCACGACTGGATTTTACGAAACCTAGAACGTACGCACAGTTATCAAACTCAACAAGAGATCTCGATTAACCAATATCTCTAGTTTGATCGGGACATATGTATCGGAGGGATCGTACTGTACGCTAACTATATTACAAGGTTCTTGCAGGCACTTCATTTGTATCTAGGGAATTAGTGAAGCGTGGCTGCTAGACGCTCGTCACTGATTCGTTGGGCACCGACTTGTTCGGAGATTAAATAATATGATTATTAATCTAAAACTCTTGGGAGTAGTTGAAATAAGAACAATATGTTGTTCGAATCACAATATGTTGTGAGCCCACGGCTAGTTATACACCTGAACCATTGAGGGTCACATTCTCGTGTAAACCGATCCTTGAATACGATCATGTATTAATTAACTGTTAATTAAGTACATATAGTCGGAGGTCAATATGATTGAATCCGAGATTCATAATTGTGATTATGAGTTGGAAATAATAATGAGCTAAAGAAAACGGACACGATGGTGTACACTTTCTATTTTGGGAAATTTCCCGATTTAGCAGTACCCCTGAAATGGGCTTTCCGATTTTGTGAAATTGGAAAATTTTATTTTTATCTCATATTGATGAGAAAATTAAAACGAGAAAGAAAATATAATCGTTATATTTTTCGGAGATGAAATTGATTGTCAATTTTGGAAAAACGTAATGACGGCTAATGTATTGGGCCGGCTAGGGTTAATGGATCCGATCCATTAGGGTTTGAGCCCAACAAGCTCCTTTCTTCACCTATAAAAGGAGCTCCATAGCATGAGAATAAACACACCAAAGTGAAGAGCTCAAAACCCTAGCCTCACTTTCTCTCCTCTTCTCTCTCCCTCTCGTCCGCCCCCTCGGCTCCTCCCTCGGAGGACCGCCGACAACCGGAGCCGCCGCCCGCCGCCGCCTAGTGCCGCCGCCGGCAGCCGCCTCCCCTCGCCGGAATCCGATTCCGGCACCGTTTTTCCGGCCCGTTTTTCCCGTTGTATTCTCCCTTACGTGTTTCTAGTGCAATACGTAAGTTGGATTACCTATACGAGGTGAAACCTGATTAGACGAGAGACGCCGAAGGAACGCCCGAGCACAGCCCGAGTCGCGCCCGTGCGCTCCAGCCGTGACACACGAGTCCAGCCGAGAGCCCCGCCACTCGCTCGGCTCTCCCCGCACACGACCCGTGCCATCCCCGCGTCGCATCCGCGCGACTTCCGACGAACCTCGTTTCGTCCGATGAATCCCTGAGGTACTTACGATTAAATTTAGATTTAATTGTTTGCGTTAAATGTTTGCGCTATGGGATTTTTAATTGATAAAGAAAAATTAATTGTGATTAATTTAAATGTCAATTAAATTCAAATTGATTCGAATTAAATAATATGATTATCTTAATTGTCAATTTGACGCAAACTGATTATGTGCACATGTTTACGTAATTAATTATATACGTGTAATTAATTAATTTAATTAATTTAATTGCACAATTCAAGTTGATTAGAATTAAATAATATGATTATGTTAATTGTCAATCTGATGCAAATTAATTATGTGCGGATGTTTACATAAACTCAACTCAAGTTGATTAGAATTAAATAATAAGATTATGTTAATTGTCAATTTGACGCAAATTAATTATGTTTACGTAATTAATTGTAATATATTAATATGATTAATATAATTGCGCTACAAGTAATATATTAATATGATTAATATAGTTGCGCTAGAAGTAATTAATTTATATGATAAATATAATTGCGCTAGATTTAAATTTGTGTAGTATGAGATGCATGAATTAAATATTTAATTATTTGATAATTAAATTAAATGGTGAATTATTGATTCTAATAGATTTGAATTAAATCAATTAATGCATGTAATATTGAAAATATGATTTTCAATAAAATAAAATAAATATAATGTAAAATGTTTACATTAATGAAAAACGGTTTTTCATAAAATTTTTGTTTTCCGCTGCGTATACATGCACGATCCCCAACATTGTGAACGTGATTTCCCGTGAGTTTCACGATCTTCATGGTTTAGTTCATAGTTCTTGAAGATCGCCATTAAGGAAACATAGTCTTCCTCCGACATGGAGCTGTCTTCTATGGCGGTGACCTTCGGCAGAAACTTTTTGCTCATCGATCGCATTATCTTACTACACACTGCCGGGTTGCTAATAGGTGAATCTGTTGGGATATGTCCTTCGATCCTACGTGTGCAATCGATATAGTCATAAGGTCGTCTATGGATGTTAAATGATTATTTGATAATATTATTTGTTGGGAACAATATAATATTGATCGATAAATCATACCTACAGGGTCACACACGAACTCAAAGATGATGTACGTTGCTTGATAAATATATTGATTTAGAATCAATATTTACGTGGATTTAATAAACATGCATGGGATGCATTGCTTGCATGGATGCATGTCACATAGTGTGACATGGCATGCCACACAAGCAAGTGGGACCACATACAATGCACAGTGACATGTGTATGTGGCATATGACCTTTCACCTCCTTTGTAACCCCTTTTGCATGTTAATGGTGCATTATGATGCCCATTATGTTGTAGGTTACAAAGGGGAGTAATGTGGTGAATAATGAGGTTATAATAGGGATGAAAATCAGATTTTCATCACACATTATCTTTACCCACGAAATTCACACCAAAGAGAGAAAGGAGAGAGTGTTCTAGGAGAACCGACTCGATCAAGCAAAGTGTTCGTCATCCGGGTTCGTGTGCAACACGTAGAGGCCGGGCCATTTGTGCGGCTTCCACATCCGGACGATCTAAAGGAGTGACGAGGTCATTCACAAGGAGATCTTCGAGTTGCTGATCCATCAAGGTGGTTCAATCGACTCAACACCACCTTAAACAACATCAACGAGGCACGCATCACCAAATGTAAGAATTCGTTGAGACATATTTGGATATATATATGCGTGTAAAGCGATAGATCTACTATGCCATGATCTTAGTGCACACAAATATGTATAGACACACACACACACACACACACACACATATATATATATATATATATATATATATATATATATATATATATATATATATATATATATATATGTGTGTGTGTGTGTGTGTGTGTGTGTCTATACATATTTGTGTGCACTAAGATCATGGCATAGTAGATCTATCGCTTTACACGCTTCCGCACACACGGGATACCGATCGGATCGGTATACCGGTACCTTCAGAACCAAGGTCAACACATTCAGTAACAATGGACATTAATTCTCCAAAGTACTGAAGGCATGTCTCGTCCTCGTTCATACGCAAGTTCTCGAAACGAGACATAAGCATACGGACCTTGGTTTTCTTCACTGTGTTGTTACCTTCACAATGAAGAGCAAGCATATCCCATACTTCTTTGGCAGTCGTACATTGTTTAACAATTTTGTACATATTGCAATCGATGGACTCAATGATGGCACACATTGCCCTATCGTTGGCAGTGGTTGCGGCAGTTTCATCGGTAGACCACTTCTTCGGAGCTTTTTCAAGCGTGCCGCCTTCAGGAATTGCCTCCTGAGGTGGTTTCCATCCTCGAAGTACGGATAGCCACGCACTGCGATCAATTGATTTGATCCTTGCTTCAATGCGGGTTTTCCAAAATCCATAATTACTACCGTCAAGAACAACCGGTGTTCGTACGATGTAAGATGGATCTTCCATTGTAAGTGTGCGTGATCAGACGGACCTTAAACACTAAGAAAGTCTAGTGCCCGCTCTGATACCACTTGAAAGTCGTAGGCAGTAAATAAAACGCAGTGAAATGCGCTTCCTAGGCAAGGCAGTGTTCTGCGGCAGAACATCGTATGCCGCAGCACGATGCCTTGTACAGAAAACGTTCGTTTTTCGCAATTTATATATTTTAGCGTGTATATTAATGTTTCAGTTTAAGGTTTATATATGTTATATATGTATAGCGTTGCAGCGGAATTAATTAAAAATAAATTTCTTTAGAAACGAACACACACACACACGTACGAAAATGTAAAGAACACGAATTTAAATCTTTGTATGTGTATTTAAATTATACACATACGAAACGGCCTTACGGCCAGAAACTTTATTAAGAAACGAGTCTTTGCAAAAGAATACTCTTGGATTTACAATGATATTACCAAAGGTTATACACATGTATGCCTTCGTATTAATCGTATCCGAAGAGTATGAACAATCAACAAAATGAAACCTAGCTACTGTTATAACACCTAATCTATAGTCACGATCATCAGCACTACAAAAGAACTCTCCTTGAGATGAGAGAACAAATGGCTCGACGAACTCCACAAGTGAAGTCGCGGCACTAAAGGTGTGATGATCGATCCTTGATGGAAATGTGTTTCTGAGGTGTTGTCTTGTGCTTAAGATTGTTAAGAAATGCAGCTGTAGACGTCCTCTATTTATAGGTGAGAGTCTTCAACTGATTTCCTTGAATTGCTAGGTCAACAAGTCGGTTGAGATATTCTAGGGCAGACTGTTTTGACCACTGCCGCAGGAATGCCTTCTGAAGTTCTTCTGGAATGCTCTGCCGTACTGCACTGCCTTCCATACTCTCTGGACTTCAGCAATCCTTTGCCCTACGCTCATGCTTCGCTCGATCTGTTGACTGAACGACTTGGTCCATGCCTTGCAGCGCTGCGGCATAACTCTGCCTTGCTGTGCTGCGGCAGAAAGCTTCTATGTTGATTGTTTTTCCAAGCACGTTCCAACTAACGAATCGTGCTAAAACAAATCACCAATAAGACAAGTGATTACAACAGTTTAAATTGTGAAGAAAGAAGAAAACAAATAAATATGTTAGCAAAACAACTTCTGCCTAGATCCTTTAAGGCATTGTAATGCCCAAACATATTTATCCTTACAAAAGGATAGCGGTAGCTCTTACAAAAATAATGTTTTACTCTTCGTTAATTGATTTGAAAGTTCAAATAAATTGATTAGTAAAAGAGTTTCGGAAATCGAATATGTAAGTCAAATAAATTGATTAGTAAAAGAGTTTCGGAAATCGAATATGTAAGTCGGAGACCGAATATGTGTTCGGGGACCGAAAATATTATAATTAATTTAGTTTTTGAGCAACATTTTCGGTCTCTGGTTTACATATTCGATTTTCGGACAACATATTCGATCCCGACTTTCATATTCAGTCCCTGAAACTCATTTCCAAAAAACAAATCAATTTACAACCAAATGAAAAAGTACTTGAAGTATTTTATGAATTATATGTGTATTTGTAAATTTATCTCAAAATACATTATACATTATCCTTGGAAAATGTAAAAAAAAAAACATTTAAATTGCAAATAATGAAATGTGAAAAAGACTTATATTCTCAATTTGAAGGGTGGTTATCAACACTATTCTTCAATCTTTAATTGCATTATTCATTTTGATCTTTAAATACATTGTTCATTAATTTGTAGTTGAATGTGTATGATTGTAGTTCAATTATATTTTAATGTATACTTTTTTTAATTTCAGAGAAATTTTACATTTTTTTTTATAACAAATGAAATAGTACAATTTCACTTGACCTAACTATTAAAAGTATTTTTAAATTTACAATAATTATTCAAATAGAGTGTAGCATAAATCTTGTTTGACTGAACAATACAATACCGATCAACATCCAAAATTTGAAACAAAAACATAGAACAAGTTTCAACATTTTTCTGCTAAATAAATTTGAGTGTTTATAGTATTTAATTAGTAAAACTCAATCAATCATTCAAACACACGAAACGGTTCACATTTCCCCAAATTCAGATTCCCAATCAACAATATTCAGACGCCGCTTCGACGAATGATGCGACAACAAACATACGCACGGTACAAAATCAGAATAGTTTACCCGAAATAGGAATGCGATCAACGGTCTAGATTCGACCACGCGCCTACTACGTCACTCCTTTTTCTTTCGGGGTCATACAAGATCAACGGTCTATATTCGGCCACACACGAACTACGTCACCACTTTTAACATTAAAATTATGTATTTAATATAATTACTTCAGCATTCAAATTCTTATGTTAAGTCCCAACTTAATTACTCAAGTTGTATCATGCATTTTAATTTAACTAATTATAAGTAATAACATCGTTAATAACATAATTTCAAGAATTAAGCACTGACCTTCTTAGTTCTTACCCATTTGCTTATAATTGATATTTAGGGTTTAATTTTACCATTGCGAACGGAGAATAAACAAATTTATAATCATTCATCGTCGAGCTTAGAGCAAGTTTTATGTACGTCTAATATAAGAACAAAAACAAGTATCAAACTAAAAGATACTAAATTATAATTTCTATCATTACATGTTTGATTGAAAAAATGATTTATGGAATATTAGATAATACATATTAGTAGTATATACTATACAAAAATTATATATAGAAGCTTACATTATAAAAAAAGAGGATGATGGTCTACAAATAAATTAACTAAATCAGCTTATATGTAACTCGCATTGGTGTACTGCCGCGGTAGATTCTTGTCCACATGTTTTAAAAATATTTAAATACGAGATTGTTCTATATAATAGAAGACGAACTCATTTTATGTGTAATATAGTTTAAAAATAGAAATATGAATATGAATATTTCTCGACAATCAAATTCGTTCTATTTCCCAGAAACATACGACCAAAGTAATAATGTATATTCGATTTCCGACTTGGAAAGGGCAGTGTTAGATTCGCCGCAAAAGAACTCTAGTCATGTACCAGATGCTTGGCAAGTAATCAACGTGAGTTTATCATTTAATTTCAAAGTTTACTTATTTTTCATTGTTAAATTTATGTTCATTTTTACTACAGGGAAGAGGGGATCGAGGAGTGTGTCCGCGCAAAAATAAAACTCGAAGGGCCGAAACACACCGCCTGAACGAAAGAGTAAGTGAATAAATACACCTATATGTACGTTATGTTAATTTCATTAATTAATTAGTATATAGTATATACTATATATCTTGTTTAATTTTTTTTCCTCTTAATTATACTATAAAGTTACGTAGGCAAAGGGTGAAGGAGAGAATGAATATTCTTCGGGAATTGATTCCCAACAGTAACAAGGTTTTGTTATTTTTGAATTTTATAATTTGTTTTGTGAAATTAAAAGCTGATTATTTAGATTTTGTCACGTTTTTAGAATGACAAAACATCAACATTGGATGATGCTATAAGGTATATACAGATGTTACACACTCATATCCAGGTTAAGTACCCTCTTTCAGCTATATACATCCTTATACTTAATATTATTAATTTCATATATATAAATATATATATATAAAAGCAAAAATAATGTATGAATCATTTAATAATGTTGCCTTAATTAATAAAATGGTACACATGAGCTTTCAAGATTTTCTATGGTAAAATGGGACTCTTATACACTTAATTTATTAGGAATACCAACAAAAATACCTATAGTATCAACAAATTAAAATATGTATTAAGACGCGAATATAGAATGTTTTAGTTAGAATGCTTTAGTTTTTATGTTTGTGTCAGGAGATGAATCTTCGTGAACGGTTTGAAATTGAGAGGTACGTACTTTTTATATACTAAAAAAATGTGCATTTTTTATGCGTTTTGGGTTTTATATTAAATTATAAAATACGTACTTTTCTGATCGATCGATGAAGTTATAGAGTATGCTTTTAATATTCACCCTTGATTAATTTTATAAATTATGCCCTAATTTTCATGCTAAATAATCAAAATAAAAAGCTACATTTTGTCTTTTTTTTAATCTTAAGTACACTTATATAAATTAAAGTCTAAGTTTATAAATTATGCCCTAATTTTCATACTAAACAATCAAAATAGAAAACTACATTTTGTTTTTTTTAATCTAAGTACACCTATATATAAATCAATTAAACTATAAAACATTTTTGATCGATTTTATTATATATACTCATTTATATAAATCAATTAAACTATAAAACATTTTTGATCGATTTTATTATATATACTCATTTGAGATACTAAATGTTTATTTTGTTGATTAGATGTCATCAATGGGAACAAGTTCCCCCATGTGCAATTCCTCATTGGCAATGACACAAATTAATAATAACAATCTTGATCTCCCTATTTTCATACACCCTGATCTAGAAGGATGTGTTGAGTACGAAGAGAGTATGTTTCCGTGGATAGATCATCCAATGACGAACCAATTTGGAGTATTCGATCCATGTTTATTGGGATCACCGGCTATGACAATGCCTACACTTGATGCCGATGGTCATATGATTCAAAATCCAGAGATTAATAATGACTTGGGACCATTGACGACATCATGTGCTACTATCCATCATGCATGTGGAGTCGAAGGAGAGGATTCATGTGTCCTGCCCTAAGCTATAAGGCGAGGTTTGTATCAATCAAATAATCACGAAGTTTTCAATAATATATAAGCAAATTGATTCCTTTTTTTCCTAATATTTTGTTTAACACGTTTCAACAGGGTCATTAGCCGTCCAATTACCACTGAATAAGAAAGATTATTATCGAGAAAGTGGATTCAATTTTTGGTGAAGACGTGCACTATCTATCTACTATCAACTTGTTCCTGATTTTTATTTTTGCACTTTCACTTTCCATGTTTTTCGCAATAGAAGAAACAATAGATCTAGGCTGTTATGCTATGTCTCAATGACATTCATGAGTGCTGATCAGATTAGCACTTTGTTTCTTCTTGTATTTCTCAACATGAGTTTCATTATCATCTATGACAAAAAGCTCATATTTGAAATTATTTTTACCAGACTCAAAGTCGTCTGATAAAACAATATCTTTTGTTGACATCTCTCCAAGTTTACTTCGTTCACTAAATTAAATTTCCACGCTTTTTAGCTCGAACAGAATTGGATGGAATGGACTTGGTAAGTCCATTATGTAGTTTTTGTAAGATTTAGACCTTTGAAATTCGAGCATGTGGTTGGATTCGTCTCGTCAAGACACATCTACCTTTCAACTTTCAGTAAAATCAAAGTCATTCATCCCTTCAAATTAGGTGTGCTACGATTCCACCACAGTCCACACATATTCGATAAATTCAAGCCGACTTGAATCGAGTTCATTTAAATAATAAAGACTACTACAATTATTAGGTCGATCGGCAGAGTTTATCCAATCGAAGTTGTTATCTTAACAATATTAAATTTATGAGAAGTTACTCTTAATAGTAATCCACTGCCAAACATTTTGTCGACATGAGAATTACACACACAAGAACATATATGAATTGAATCCTGACAAATATGATTCTTATATACTTTTTCATCACTTAAAACAATACATACTTTCTTTTTTATCATTTTTTCTTAATCCATATGAAATTTTTTCTATGCATAATTTTAAAGGATATAGAGTACTAGCTAGATGGTCCGCCGATAACGTTCGATCCACGAGTCAACGGCTCTGGAGTCAAAAAGTAGCAAGAAATGGAACAACGCTTGTGACCCCCTCCAACGAGTCAACGTGATTGTAATTAAATTCTGTGTTTAGAGACCGTATAGACTAAAGATAAAGACTAAAGAGTACTGATGACACAAAGTTTTAAATAAAAAATTAGAATTGCAAATGATAGTAAATAGTACAGTACAAGTTATTTTAATCAAAATTAAAAGATATACTATCTCTGTCTCGTACTAATGGTCTTAAATCTTTTGTGATCTATTGTAAATTTACAATGACCGAAAGAGTTTTTAACTATAGCCAACTTTAAATCACTCCATAGGTTTGCAAATAAATTAAAACACTACTTAAATTTCAATTAGCACATATCTTTATTTTTAATTTTCAAGTCAAAACACCTCTTTGTTTTTTGTTTTGCATTTACACCCCATAGTAGTATCAATTTTATAATCAAACCAAATAATATATTTTAACAATTTTATAGTGAACTAAGCCTGAGCTCCTTTCCAATGATTTATTGATTTTAAGGCACAAATATTGTAGGTTCCACCAAACATAATTTACACTTATAAATTTATATTTATATTTCAATAATATAAGGTACAATTTTTATTGCAATAAGTCATCACTATATATATTATATATATATATATTAAAAAATGCCGTTGAATGATCTCGGAGGGGCGGTTTATCTAAATTTTTAAAATAAATATTACCTACTAATGTAATGCTCTGATGATCTTTTAAATATTGAGGGTACAAATTTGTCAGAGGACACGCGAAGGGTCACGTTTCCATATATTCATTCAGATCAATTTACCAAAAATAGAAACTTCAATAATCTTAAGGTATAAATTGGGCCACGTCTCCCATATGTATGCACCCATTTAAGTAAATCATTGTAAGCATCAAAATTATGTTTGTGGGAAATTAAGAAATTACTTTTTTTTTTTAACTTATGATAACACATACTCCGTACAAGTAAAATTTTAAATGTAAAAAAGTACAAAATTTATTGTAATGTGACCATAATCTTACAAAGCACACCAAAATGATAAATGAGATCAATTTAGAGTATCAAGTAGTGAGCAAAAAAATGTCGTATGTGTAAATACGGTAAAAAAAATGTGTCAAAACATACTTAAAAATGTGTAAACGCACACCTACATGCCTTCTATATATATAGTATGAACGTAATTTGCAACAACCGAAAAAACTCAGAAATCAAATATGAATTCGGAAGAAGGTGTGGAGTTCTACTTCACAGGTCAAGACGAGTACGGAGGAGGAGTTGTACTCGGTGAAGATGAAGACGATGACGACGACACATTTTTACTCGACCTTCCTTCTCAATCCAGTCTCGCTAAAAGGAAACACGCTTTTCAACATTTCACCGTCAGTGTGTGTGTGTGTTTTGTTTGTTTGTTTTCCTTCGAACGGATCGATAGATCGCGGTAAATTAATTAATTACTGCTGCAGGAAGTTACTGATGATCGGACGGGTGACGTATGCAGATCGAAGCCCAATAGAAAAACTCGCTGCGCCGCCACGCACCGCCGCAACGAGAGGGTGAGCGCAGTACTAAATTACTAATCATCCAATTTAATTCAATTCAATTCAAATCCCGATTCGCAGTTACGAAGGCAAAAGTTCAGGGAACGAATGGATATTCTCCGGCAACTCATTCCGACCGGTGACAAGGTCGATGTTTCCTTTTTCCATTTTTTTTCTGGACATTTATTTATTTACAATTAATTAATTAATTAATTAAACAGAATTGAATTTAAATGAATTTCACAGAGAGGAAATTTAATATTTTATCTTCCGTTTATAGAAAGACAATTCATCAACATTGGATGATGCTATAAGGTATATACAGATGTTACACACCCATATTCAGGTTGCCCTCTTTTTTTTCTCTTTCATATATTCAGCAAATATGTATAAATGCCATTTAACAATTTTTACAGTATTTGGGCTTTTTTACAGTAATGAAAAAAAAAAGGTGCCCAGTATGTGATGAATTTGTGTTAAACGGTGCTGGAACATCTTTTGCTTTGATATGTATCTGAGATTCTGACTGTTTAATTGTTGATTTATAAATATTGTACGTCGAGACTAGATGACATCTATGGCGCAGATTAATAGTAACCCGAATCACCCTGCATTCCCACACCCTGCTGTAAGAGGAGGTGTTGGGAATGGAATGAATCTGGATACATTTCATTCGTCCATACATCATCCAATGTCGATCCACTTTGGATTATCCGATCCATCTCTATTGGATATGCCTGATGGTATGGGATTAGGTGGTCCGTATATGTTGGAATCGACGTCTGTTGCTATGCCTGAACTTGGAACATTGCCTGATGTTGGGGGTCATGGAATGGAACCAGGGAATCATGTCCTGCCTATGTTATAAACAAGGTTCGTTTACTCCTCTGTTCTTTTACTTTTTTTCGTTTGTAGATGTTTTTGTTGTGATTAATTATCACATAGTTTTTTTTTTTTTTTAATTATTAGTGTATTTTGTATGGATATTTGATTCAGGTTTCGCTGGTAATTGCAACAGGGCTGTTATAGATGATTGATCGTTCACAAAAGTTAAAACCATTTCTAGCCCTTTTATTTGCAATCAATATCACATCTTTTTTTTTCCTGAAAGGTGTAATGACTTATGGCTATGAGTTGAGATTTCTTCAATAAAATCGCGCATCGACTTGTTTTTTGTATGTGATTTTCTTAACTTGACTAAATGTATGTGATTTTCTTAACTTGTTTTTTGTATGTGATTTTCTTAACTTGACTAAATGTATGTGATTTTCTTAACTTGACTGAAGTAGTTGTGTAAGATTTCGAAGTTTGAATAGGGTGGATACATTACTATGTTATGCAAATAGGGTGGATGTAGTAGGAGAGGTCGTCCCTTTTGGTAACTCTTCGAGAGCTGTTTGATTTGGATGTAGAGTCGCAGTTTTTACGCAAAAGCAACGAGCAGTTGAAAATCAAAAGTCGATAGTATATGCATATAGAATGTAAAAAATCACTTCCTCTGTGAAAACAGTGTTTGATGTATCAGTTGTTAAAAAGTGTTGTATTTGTGATCAACTAAAATTATTCATTTCAACATTATATAAAATCACACACCTCCTCTGTCTACTTTCCTAATTCATGAACAAATATGCAAAACATAATCAAAAAACAAAACTTGATAATTCGATTTTAGCAGCTTCTTGAGAACGCGTGGCTTTTCATTTTCAATTCCTAATAGATTTTAAGTCGAGTAAAGAAGATTTCACTATCTCTGTCTTTCATCGTCTGCAAAAATAATTTCCCTTCAATCTTTCATCCTTTTTTTTTTTTTCTGTTTCCTCCATTATTACTGCGTTCATCACATATACGATAACAGCGACTTGAAGAGGACTTGTGTTACTACGAAATTTCTTTAAACTGCAGAAGATTCTGCTGGGAGAACCTGTAATGAATGTAACACATTAATTTTTCACAAAATACCCTCTTAAGTTAATATTATCACAAAACGAACCCAATCATCGACAAGGTTGAATTTGTAAAACAGAAAACGATGATAAGGGTGTTTCTGCGAAATCTGTGTTTTATAATTAATCGAAACTATTATCTATCAGACTGAACCTGCTTGTCGTTGAAGCTCGTGGACCTGCGCTTGACTTCACCTCTGTGGGTCGTCATCTCGTCTAATATTTCGTCAGGTGACACGTCATCATCAGAATCTTCATCATGATCATAAGGCGATTTCCCATCCTGTTTATTTATTATTACATTCAAAATTCAACCTTTATCAAAACAAACAAAACAGTAATTTGTAATCAAAAGTAAGAAACACATTACCCTGTGAGCTTGACTCTGGGACCTCATTGGGTGCCCGGCAATTTCTTCATACTCAGCAGCATCGAGTTCCTGAAGATGATGAGCCGGAAACATCTTAGGCAGAACGTGCTCTCGTATGCTTATCAGAAGGAAAAACGGGAGCGGGAACAAGATTCCAGCAATAGGTATCCACGTGATCGCAAAGCACATCAAGAGATAGCAGAACTGAAACATCGTGAACATGAAAATGTATCTGAACGGCACCGACTCCACAAACGAGGCATGGAACTCTTCAATAACCCTACCAAAGGAAGAGAATCACTTAACATGTTCTTTTGAACTTATTCTCAGTTCGCTTCAGTTCTATTCAGATCTATTAAGTTCAGTTCAATTCAGTTCATATCCATTAAGTTCAGTTCAGTCATTTAATTCCAATTCAGACCTATTAAATTCAGTCCAATTAGGCCGGTTTCAGTCATTTAATTCCAGTTCAGTTTAGTTCAGTTCAGACCTATTAAATTCAGTTCAATTAGGCCGATTTCAGTCCAATAGAACAGGTCCTTATTCGTTCTTCGATCAATCAACACAGTTGTTCGATAAAATTGCTTACTTGAAACGACGCCTCGGAGGAACAAGGAGCAGCAGCATCCTCTCCCAGAACTGATTACCCGGAAGACTATCAACCGCCATGTAGGCAAAGTAACCCCACAAAACCGAGGTGGGTATCATCTTGATCACGGGCATTGCACACACGGCCACCCCCACGAGCACCGACTGAAGGAAGTTGCTCGCCCTCTGCTCGTTCACTCGGACAGGCAAGTGTTGGTCAATGCACTTCTCGGGGTCGAATATGTCATTTCCGTCTCCTTCTTCGTCGTGCCTCAACACGGCTTCCTTCAAATTCGCCAAATCTTTATCAACGTTTTGCTGCAGTTAAAATGGATATGATTAGAAATTCACCCCCGAGGTTAAGGTTAATTACAAAAGAACCCCAGTAAAAGGGATCGCTTACAGATGGGCCGCCACTTTCCATCTCGATGAACGCCGCATGCATTCTTCCGTATATCTCTGAGTGGCTCGCCTGTTCCTTTATGCCCTCCTTTGCACGTTTCACCATTTTCTTCCTCGTCAACTGCAGAATCCAAAAGAGAACCCTCAAATCGTATTTTCTTGTTTGTATGTATAGTGTAACATTATGCAAAATAATTTCCTCAAAAATATTCCACCTGCTTTTTGAGGACAGCAAGACTCCGAGTATGCATAGGAGATTGCGGAAGCACACCGTTTGAAGGAGGAACACCGAGCAATCCGCAAATCAAAGTCTAACAATATCAAAAAATAGTTACTACAAGTTTTTTATGGTGAAGATTTCTGATAGAAATAATTAAGAAGAGAAACATCGAGTTTAAGCATAATTACAAAAGGACCCATTTTCTTTCACAAAATTACAAATTACGCTCCGATAAGTGGGTTTGTTCGTAATTAGACTAAACATCAGGGGTCTTTATGTAAACCAACCCTCTCAATAAGAAAAGCATACCATGACTCCAAGCAGGAAGATATCCCAATGGTAAGCCGATGGATTTCTGAGGTTGAATTCTTTCGGCTGTGCCATCTGTGCGGCTACACTGTGATCGAAAAAGTAGAGACCTGCAACCATCACTGCCGGAATAATAGCGCCAAAAATGTACCCCACCGATATATTTGCCATGTCCTGTTCAAAATTCACAAGATTAAAAGTCAAATTACGAAGAAAACAGGACATATATAGTTGTAAATTCATATTGTTACCTTAGTCACTGTCCAATGGTACAATGACTCATCGTCCCAAGGAAGGGAACCAATCAGCCTCCTCGGAACCCCAGTCGGAAATTTTCCCGGCACAGCATAAGACAATGCGGTCCATACCACAATCATGAGTGGGACCCCATAGTCTGCAGTAAAACTCCTAAAGAAGCCTGCCCAGAAAATTATCATCAAACGTCGTGATTGTTTTTTTTTTTTTTTTGTTCAAGTCCAGTTTTTCGCTTAAAATTATTAAACATTATCTTCTATTGTATACCTGTACCATAACGCCAGGACCGAGCTTCTCTGCTCTTCAAGGAAGTGATGAGCACTCCAAAAGAGAATATGACTGAGAGCAAACCATTCATGTAAAGCCACTGAAATTCGTATTTCGTCTCCGAGGCATTTTCATCTTTTGGAACGTTAAATTCACTCGTCACACCCTGTCGAATTCCATTAACAAAACAAAAATAACAAAGACACATATCAAAAAAATGGACTAAGTCATCAACTTTTAGGGAGATCGGAAGAATAAGGAAGAATGAGCGACTACTTCAGTAGAATATTCTTTACGACTCAAGAGAAATGATATTCACTTAATATTAAACGAACAATAGGTAAAAAAAAAAGTGTTACCTTGATGGCTTCTTGAATGAAAAGAACACATATTAACATGCCGAATAGTTCCCCAGCCACCCTCGTAAATCGAGTGATTATAGTGCAAGTGTTAAATATAGCAAGAAGAAATAGAATCAAGGATGTCCATACACAAACCCTGTTTAAATCAAAAGCATACGATTTATCAATGGCTAGCTACTCGAATTTTCTGAACAAAATTATGCAAGTATATATATGCTCACCACCCAGCCCAAGCTATATACAGTTCGGGTCCCACAGTTCTCTTGGCAAAGCTGTACAAGTAGGTGTACATTATAATGGTTGGCTCCGCAACTCCTAAAATCAACAATGGTTGCCCCCCGAAAATCGAGTGGATTACTCCACATAGTGCGGTGGAAATAAGTGTCTCGGACGAGCCCAGCCTCCCATCTGTTGTAAATAAAATGTTTAGGAAAACCAGACATATATAATTCTTTTATACATTTTTTATTTTGTTTAATACAACAGATGCTTGCTTCTAATAAATTTATTACCGACCTGTTTCACGGCTCAGTTGCTCTCCAAAGGCAATGACAGGAAGAGCAGAAGCAAAGAAAATGTATGCGGTTGGAGCCAAAATCCTGACGGGGCATGGAGAAGTTCAGTATACAGTATCTCTTTCTCTGAATTACTTATGAAAACAACCCCAAAGCTTTAGCCTAAACACGAGGGGTAGTTTAATAATTATACACAATTACTTTCACACAAGAAAAAGGAATGATCACCTTGCACCAATATTACATGTATCGAGCCAGTCCTTTTTGTAGCATTTAAGCCTTCCTTTAAGATCTTTTTTAATCCCCTCGAATGGAGTCGTTAGGTGATCCATTGTGCGTGCCGGGCTTGCTAGAAATCGAGTAATCTAGGCTGCCAACAAATCAAGATATATATGAAACATGAATCAAAATGTCAGTTTCAGAGAATAAAATCGCAGACGAAACCCAACCGAGTAAACCATACATACATACATACACACATACATACACGAATCAAAGAACAAAATCAAATTGCATACTGTATATTCAATATTCATAACACCACAGAAATTCCAAAAACATCCTTTGACTAAAGGGTAAAGTCCCCTGAAATTTTCTGGTCAAGCTCATGATAAATCCATTTGTCAACAAACACTGTTTCTACCAAACCTAAGTCGCCTTATTCACTGTTAATCATAGTAAAAAAAGAATAAATTCAGAGAAAAAATAACTCAATTTCAGATACCTAGAAAGAAAAAAACACAAATCGAATCGATGATACAACACACAAATTAAATATATTAGTACAATAATCAAATTGGTCAAGAACACAAACAATAAATGCTCTATGCTCTGCAAATAATCCCAAATGATAATCTCTCGCTCGTCAACCGAAACAAAACCCATGATTTAGAAACCGTCACAATCGGACAAAAATTCGAAAAATTGCATGCATGACATAGTACGAAATCGAAAGATACATAATAAAGATCGAACCTTTGACGAAGAGAATCCACAATGGATCGACCTAGAATCAAGAAACTGATGACTGTGTGTGTGATGCGATGTTGAATCGTTTACACGTACGACGACGATCCGAAGAGAAGAAGAAGGAGGCGGTCGACATCATGCAAGCAGTTCTTGTTTCCCGGCAGGCAGAG
Organism: Euphrasia confusa; assembly: GCA_954870475.1. Lineage (NCBI taxonomy): Eukaryota > Viridiplantae > Streptophyta > Magnoliopsida > Lamiales > Orobanchaceae > Euphrasia > Euphrasia confusa. The sequence goes on along the minus strand of OX940957.1, from coordinate 9,022,895 downwards.
TCGCCGGCGCCGGAGAAGAAAAATGAGTGTTTTTAAGAGGAAAGAAAAAAAAAGGAAACTTTCTTTTTCTTCTCTTTTTCTCGATTTGCTTTCTGCGGGTTTTTTTTTTTTTTTCAAATCGTCGACTCTTATTTTCAAGCTTTCTTGAGAGAGAGAGAGAGAGAGAGAGAGAGCGCGATGGGCGACTGGATGAGAGAGAGAAGAGAAGTGCATGTTTGTGTTGTGTGTATAAATAGTGACTTGCAGAGGAGAAAACGCTATTAGGCTTTTCTAAGTTTTTTTTTTTTTTTAATTAATTAAAATTATTAAGAGTATTTAACTTTTTTTCCTTTTTTGTTATTTGTGAAAAAAATACTTGGTCAAAAACTAGATTCTAGCATTTTTCGGAATATATTTAAACACAATTTGTAAGTTTTAAAGTTTGTTTGATATTTTTAATAATCATTTATTAATTTAGAATGCACTATGTGTTTAAAAAAATAAAGTAAAATTATTTACTTTTTTTAGTAAAATATAATTATATTTTGACCTTTTTTGCATATATTTTTCAACTTTGTTCGTACTATTTGAGATACATTTTTTTTTTTATTATCATTTTAGAAGAATTTCAAAATTAAGCGTGATAGTTCTTAAATAATTTTAATTTTTTTTAGTAAAATATAATTATATTTTACTTTTTCACATATTTATCTATACATATATAATTTCAGGATACACTAATATCATGTGGACCAATAAAAAAAAATAATATGTGAAAAAATAATGTTGTGTTCACACTATAAATTATAAATAAAAAAATTATAACTTATAAATAATAATATTATTAAGCATATTTAAATTATATATAAATTCTAAATATTAATTTGAAATTATATATTTTTTATAATAATAATTAATCATAATTTTAAATATATACGTTTTTATTTCTCTTCTCAAAATTATTTTTTATTTCATTAATATCTTCTATTCTCTATGGAGTATAAAAAAATTGATCATAAGTATATTATATTCTTTTCTAATCTGGTTTCATATGTCTTTTTTTATTTTTCTGAATATTGAATCGATTTACATGTATACGTTATTCAATTCATTCATTTTTTTCCTCGATTTTTTTAATTTTATGTATTAATTATGATTTTTTCGCAGATTTCAAAATCAAATTTTCGAAGTATTAATTATGTTCTACTAGTTTTTTTTAATTTTTAATTTATCCTTAATTCAGTTCTTTAAAATTTGTTTTGCACGTTATGTTATATTAATATAATTACATTTATGTCATCCCCTTCATGTTTTGACCAAGTAAATTCAATTTTTTTTATTTATTTTCTATCTTTATAATTTTTATTTTCCATTTATTTTGATTTTCACCTCACCGGTTTTAGGTATTTGTTGGATACGTTTGACACTCGAGAAATGCAGAGACAACGAGAAACAAAATGCAGGGACGAGAAACTCCTCTCCCACCAGATCAGAGGCTCCTCAATCGGGTATGATGTAAATCGAGGGATGTGGGAGAGAGCCAATAGGTCTAATTTCAGGACTAACTTCATAATATTTTAATGAAAATTTGTCATATCCGAGATTCGAACTCTCGCCGGAGAATTACACAAATATCACCACAAACCTTACATACTATAAATTACATCAAATAGATCAAATAAGCGTAATCCTTAAAAATAATAAAATTTTTATAATTGAAATAACGGTTAATAATGAGATCAATACGAGTTTACAAATTTAAGTGAAATTTAAGTGAGAGCTCCATTATTAAATAAAATAATTTCTTAATCTATTAATAAATTTTTGGCAAAATACATTGGAGATTAAATAAAATTTTAGATTATTTTGAACAAATAAATCACTTCGTGTTCGTGTGGTACTAGTTTTTTTCAAAATATATATATATATATATATATATATATATATATATATATATATATATATATATATATATATATTAATCCTATGTACTAGGTAGGTGTACGATTCTCAGTCGATGTCTCAATTTTCTACTGTAGTACATAATTTTAGTTTATGCATATTAAATATATTGTAATTATAGGATTAATATGCATCACGTCTAAACACACGCCTAGCAAAAATGAGAAAGGAGATTTGAGACAAGGGAGATTTTATCTTAAAATTCATAAAGTAACTCCCTAAACTTATTAATTAATCATCATTTATACATAAATTTAATGTGTAACAATTTACAAGTAAAATTTCCAACACATGAACTTTAACAATATCATTATATTATGTAGTTATTCATAATTGAACAATTTATTTATTAGAGTTTGTAAATTGTAGTTTCTATTAATAACTCGTACACATTTTATTTTGTTTCTCGATTTTGTAATATTGTCTCCATCTCAAAACAATAGGACTATTTTGTTTCCCCCGAAAATCGAGTGGATTACTCCACATAGTGCGGTGGAAATAAGTGTCTCGGACGAGCCCAGCCTCCCATCTGTTGTAAATAAAATGTTTAGGAAAACAAGACATAATTATTCTGATTATATATACATTTTTTATTTTGTTTAATAAATTTATTACCGACCTGTTTCACGACTCAGTTGCTCTCCAAACGCAATGACAGGAAGAGCAGAAGAAAAGAAAATGTAGGCGGTTGGAGCCAAAATCCTGACGGGAAATGGACAAGTTCAGTATATATCTCTTTCTCCGAATTACTTATGAAAACAACCCCAAAGCTTTAGCCTAATTACAAGAGTATTTGCAGCACTTCCTAAACACGAGGGGTAGTTTTATAATCATACAAAATTACTTTCGAACAAGAAAAAGAAATGATCACCTTTTTGTAGCATTTTAGCCTTCCTTTGAGGTCTTTTTTTATCCCCTCGAATGGATCCATTGGTAGCTAGAAATTGAGCAATCTAGGTTGCCGACAAATCAAGATAAATGAAACATGAATCAAAATGTCAGTTTTGAATAATCAAATCGCAGACGAAATCCAACCGAGAGTAAACCATACATACATAGATGAAATCTAACCGAGTAAACCGAGTACCAAACCATACAATACATACACCGAATTTCAAAAACAACCTTTGACTAAAAGGGTAAAGTCCCATGAATTTTTTTGGTCAAGGTCATGATAAATCCATTTGTCAACAAACACTGTTTATACCAAAACCTAAGTCGCCTTATTCTCTGTTAATCAGAGTAAAAAAAGATTAAATTAAGAGAAAAAAATAACTCAATTTCAGATACCTAGAAAGAAAAAAAAAACACAAATCAAATCAATAATACAGCACACAAATTAAATATATTAGTACAATAATCAAATTGATCAAGAACACGAACAAGAAATGCTCTGCAAATAATCCCAAATGATATAATCTCTCACTCGAATCAAAACCCATGATTTAGAAGCCGTCACATTCCGACAAAAATTCGAAAAATTGCATGCATGACATAGTACGAAATCGAAAGATACATAATAAAGATCGAACCTTTGACGAAAAGAATCCACAATGGATCGACCCAGAATCAAGAAACTGATGACGAGTGTGTGAGTGTGATGCGATGTTGAATCGTTTACACGTACGAAGAAGATCCGAATAGAAAGGAGAAATAGGCAGTCGACATCATGCAAGGTGTTCTTGTCTACCGGCAGGCAGAGTCGCCGGCGCCGGAGAATAAAAAAGAGTGTTTTTCAGAGGAAAGAAAAAAAAGGAAAAAAAAAAACTCTTTTTTTTTCTTCTCTTTTTCTCGATTTACTTTCTGCTTTTTTTTCAATCGTCGAGAAGTTTTCTTTAGAGAGAGAGAGCGAAGGGCGACTGGATGAGAGAGAGAAGAGAAGTGCATGTTTGTGTTGTGTGTATAAATAGTGACTTGCAGAGGTGAAAACGCTATTAGGCTTTTCGAGTTTTTTTTAATTAAAATTAAAATCTATATTAACTTTTTTGTTTTTTTATTTGAGAAAAAAATACTTGGTCAAAAACAAAATTCTACATATTGGCATTTATCGGAATATATTTAAACACAATTTGTAAGTTTTAAAGTTTGTTTGATTTTTTTAATGCTAATAATTTATTAATTTAGAATGTTAATTAGTGTTTAAAAAATTAAAATAATTTTTTTTAATAAAATATAATTATACTTTTATCTTTTCACATATTTTTTCAAATATAATTTAAATTTCAAATCAAATATACAAAGATCAAAAAATTAATCGACATAAATAAATTAACCTAAATTAAAATAGATTATTTATAACAAAATTCACACGTAAAGTTTATTCAATAAAAAAAGTTACTATGAAGTCCATAAATTCCATCTTAATATTACTCCATCCATCTACACTTTTATAAAAAAAAATTAATAATATATACACATATAATAGTGATGAAAGAACACGTGACACTAAAATCATAAAAAAAAAAGATGATCTCGAAGAATCATCAAGTGATATGTGCAAATTAAAAGTAGAACAACTTAATAGCAACTAATTAATGTATTAGATGTACACACGTCCAATGCATGAAGCATTTTAATTGATGTGATAACTTTTTATGTATAGAGTTGTGTTTAAGTAATGAGTTACATATAATAATGTTTTTAATAATGTAAAATAACTTTAAAAAAATGTGCAAAAAAATTAGCACCATATATATGTGCAAAAACAAGAGAGAGGTTTGAGGCACTTAATTAAAAAGATTTCATCTTAAAATGAATTTGGGATAAGTAGAGTTTCTCCTTAGACTTATAATTATTTTCGAACAAATTTAATGTAAAACAACTTGCAAGTAAACATTCTAACACACGAAACGTTAACAATATAATTATAGTACAATATAATTATAATTGAATACGGTAATTTATATAGTAGGATTTTTACGTAGTTTTGAATTTAGTAACAGTGCATTTTTTAATTTAAATGTATTTTTTTTAATTTTATAAATTATACAAATTCAATTACCAAGAAATATTTGCATTAGAAATTGCAAGTTTAGTCAACATTATTCGTTGACCATAAGACATTGAAATAATTACCCAAACAGAAAATAAATTACCAATTCAATTTCTTCCCATATAGAATCAAATTGACTGAAATTTCAGAAAAATATATACTAATTTGTTTAAAGTTGAGGGGCCAAAGTTTAATTCTCAAAAATGTATTCGTTGAAATCATAATTTGGAAATTTTACTTTTGTGATTTGATAGAAACTAGAGGTGAGTCTCGGTATATAAATCGTTCATTCGTGTTTGGATAGAAATTAGAGCTAATGCGATATCCATGTGGATAGAAACTTGAGACAAGTGGCTCTGTAAATCACATGTGACAGAAAATAAGTTGTTTCTAGTTTTGCCACCCATTATGAAATTACGAAACCGACACAACTCATCAGCTCAGTAAAATCATTTCGATCTAGCTAGTTCCCTATTGAACGTTGTCACCAGCTCCTAAAAGGACGATTGAGTTGGCTGGAATCGCGAGCAAGGACTTGAAGGTGAAACGCATAACTCCTCGTCATCTCCAGCTGGCCATACACTCTCATCAAGGGACTATCCCGCACATACACAACTCAAGTATGGGATCTAGTCACCCTATAATTTCAATTGATAATGATTTGAGAAAATTTACCTTAACACGAGTAGGCTTCGAGGTTTGAGAGTAGACGTAATAGTGTTTTTTTTTTGGTATAGGTCAATTGCAATGTCTTGGGATTCGAACCAAGGACCTCAAGTCCCCAATTCAAGTGCTCAACCAACTGAGCTAACAACCCTTGACGACGTAATAGTGTTATTGATAGTGGTTGTGGGTTTTAATGATAAGATAATAATTAATACGTTTATAATATTGTTTTGGTAGTGTATTGTCGAATATGGTAAGTCTATATTTAATAGCAGGGATGTCAATCGGGCCAGCCCACTCGGTTTCGGGCCAGCCCACTCGGGCTATCGGGTTATTTCGGTTCGGGCTGATCGGGCTGAAATTTTTTCGGGCTGTAAATTTGTAGCCCTAACCCTAAAATCTTCGGTTTCGGGCTAGCCCGTCGGGCTGGAAAATATAATATTATATAATAAAAAAATTAATTTTAATATCAAATTAAATTTAATATTAATAAAATATTAATATTTAATAATAATTATTATAATTTTAATATTTAAATTGCCCAAAATATAAAATATTCATTCAATAATATTTAAAATTGTAATTTTAGTTGACAATTTTCTTTGATTTGAATATATTATTTATTTATTTAAAATATTTCTATAAATAAATAAAATGAATTATAATATATTTAAATATATCGGGTTTTCGGGCTAGCCCACGGTTTATCGGGCTAGCTCACTCGGGCTATCGGGTTATTTCGGTTCGGGTTGATCGGGTTGAAACTTTTTCGAGTCGAAAATATTCGGCTCTAACCCTACATTTTTTCGAGCGGGCTTCGGGCTAGCCCACCGTTTCGGGTTGGATTGACATCACTATTTAATAGCATCAATTAAGATATATGAAATAATATATGAATAATGGAATATATATAGTTTTCAACAATTAAAAGGGTTATTTAGGTAAATCTAGTGTTTTTATAAATAGTGTAAATATTGTTTTTAATGTATAAAATCAGAGTAAGATATTGACCTTTTTTGAAAAATTCCCTATAGTATAATATAGTGTAAGACATATAAATTATAATATAGTATAGTATGACATATAAATTATAAATGGGCAAAAAAAATTCCGCACAACAATTATTGTCTTCTTCCCAATATCTCAATCAATCAATCTTCCAATTCTCAATTAATCTTCCAATTTCTATCAAACAATGAAAACTGAAGTATTGGCAAGGAAGAAAAGGGGAAGATTATCATCAAGGAAGAAGAAAACTGAGCGATTAGATAGCGGCCTCACCCTATGTGAGAAGAAAAAGCGGCGATTAGATGCAGGCATCACCCTATGTGGGTCAAGGAAGAAAAGTCGGCGATTAGTGGTGACCACTTCCATAGAAAAATTAGGTGAATTGGATTAGAAATAAAAATAATTATTAATCTCTAATTATTTAATTAATTTATATACTTATTAGTAAATTAATTATTAAATCAATTTTATTCAGAAAATAATTAATTCTAATATTTATTTAATAAAATTCTTAGTAATTTTTGTTTTTATAATAAAATTCAATTAAAAAATATTTTTGACGATTAATTATGTTGTATAATATAATTTAAAATTAATTTAATTCGATTTTTTACTATAATTATATTTTGTTTGTTTGTGATAATTACTTAAACGGTTCATGTTTGTTCATTCTATATATTTGGTGTAATTGTTTGATAATTTCCACTCAATATTTGATAATTTGAACTTTAAAAGGACTACTTATGGAATCGGGTTTTTTGACAGAACTAAAAATGAAATTATCTCTAAAATAAATTTGGAAAATTGTGTATGTATTTGGAAAACCCAATGGCGGCCGTTTCCGACAACCATCCGAGCTTCGACACCTCTAACGTTAGAGTCGTGCAACGGCTTCCTTCTCGGCTCCTTCCTCGGAACTAACCCTTTTTTGAAGCCTCTCACAAGTATCGCTCGAGCTCTCCATTGGTTGGATAATTGAGAGAACACGGCTGAGGAGTTTCTTTTTGTTCGCTTGCTGCCGTCTGCCTGTGAGTTTTAATGAGAGAGATAGAAAAGAAACGGCCGGTTTGATTAATGTTTAGGAAGGAGTTTTATGCCATTGTTTAAAATTTAAGGGAGTTTGTAATTGTTGTAAGATTAATTTTAAATTTTAATTTATTTTTATTATATTTTGAATTAAAGATAAATCAAAATCTAAATTTACACAATCATCATCGTCTTCTTCCCAATAGAAAAAATAGGTCTTCTTCCAATAGAAAAATAGAAACCCTAACCATGAAAACTGAAGTATCAATGTCAAGGAAGAAAAGTCAGCGATTAGCGGTGACCACCGGCATAGGTGAATTGGAATTAGAAATGATCCTATTGAAATTGCCCGCCTTGGATCTCGTCCGGTGCAAGAGAGTATGCAGAGCTTGGCGATCCTTAATCTCGTCGGATTATTTCGTGAAGGAGCACCTGAATCGATCCAGATCCGATCCCTCGAGCCATAAACTCCTTGTTCTCAGCAGTTTTCTTCCCTTCAAAAAACTAGCCCGGCCCCTTCAAATCAATTGTCTGCTTCTCATCCGACTATATGGTCACCGTCGGCTCAGTCAACGGCTTGATCTGTTTTGTAGCCCGTTTGTCCGGGGAGTATTCTTTTCCGATGACACCGGATAACATCTGGATACTGAACCCTGTCACCGGGCTTTGCCGGAAGCTTCCTTCCCCTTCCTCTTACACCCTTATCACCCCTGATACTACAACCTCTAAATTTGTCTTTTGGTGTGCTGATGGTGTTTACAAAGTGGCAAAAATTGTTTCCTATAGTAATGGCAGGACTATGGTGGACCTTTGGGAATCAACTTCTCCCGATACTTGGACTACCGTCAATGCCACTGCTCCTTTTCATTTCCGTTTTCACTCTGAGGACGACTCTACATGGGTCCATGCTTGCGAAGTCCTTATCGAAGGAGTTGCTGCGTATTGGATTGTTTACAACCATCAAAATATTTTGTTTGTGTTGTCGCTCGATTTGAAAACACTGACACTCAAGGCGATCCCGCTCCCCAAAAAACTGAACCACCCTGGTTCGTATGTATTTTGTGGAATCGTCAACGGAGATTTTGTTTTGCTACACCAAGGTGTTATACATCAGCGCAGCGGTATATATAAGGGTAGCGGCATGTTTCGCATTTGGACCATCGACGATGATGGTAAAGGTAAAAGTAGTCGAGGAGGTTGGAAGAAGATTTTTAAAGTTTGCTTTGATTTTATATTTTCAAAATTCATAGGGATTGTGAAGGGGAAATTAGTATTCCAATTTCAGAACAATATCATAACCTTGTACGATCTGGAGACCACCCGGACAAAGGAAGTATTATCCGTTCCCCAATTCAACAAAATTAGCATGCTATCTGCTCATCACTTTGTTGGGAGCTTGGTGTCGCTCCATGGATTTGGGTATGAATACAATGACCGCCTCAAACAAGATATGCGTGTCGACTTTTAATACTCCACTTGTGTTTTTTATTTATTCAACTCATGTTTCTATAGGCCAAATTCTAATAGTCATACAACCAGATCAAATATGTATCATATATTTATACGGTAATTTTGACAATAATATTTACGTGAAAACCCATGAATGATTCGGTATGCCTAAAACATGCCGAAGAAATTCGAAAGTAATTTATTCTATAAAGTTTCAAAGGTCTTTGTATGGTATAATCGACTTACCGAATGCTTAGTATGAGATAGAGGTAGTACAATTTATTAACATACAATTATATACTCAGTGAACATTAGTATTTGACAAAAAAAACTTCCATCATTTTATCACAAAAAACTACTGCTAATTAGGTTTATGGCAAAGCCAACCCAAAAAAAAAGTGTTGTCGACTCGGAAGAATAAAAACTTGAACAATAAACACTATTCTTAACAGTGTGAAAAACCTTGTTTTTGTTTTGTTTTGTTTTGTTTTATCACTTCTACTACTTGTTTTTTATTGTTATAAATAAGTTTAGAACTCTTATTTTTGGTAGAAATTGGAGCCGAGTCTCGGTAGATTGTCCTTTCATATTTTGATAGAAACTTGAGGTGAATCTCGATAGATAGATCGTTTGTTCGTGTTTCGATAGAAACTGGAGCTAGTCGCGATGGACCTTTTGTGCTGTCGATAGAAAACTTGAGCCAATTAAGTCCCTCTCTAGAGCATACACTTTTGTGATAGAAAATAAGTTGATTCTGGTTTTACCACCCATTATGAAATTACGCATCTGACACAACTCAGTACAATCATTTTGATTTTACTTTTAAATAAAAACAACATTACATCTTCAGCTGGCTAAGCTTCTTTTTAGCTCAAGTATCAAATAGGAGTTACAGTCATGTTTGAAGTCATGGTTACGAGTAAGTTATATCTTGAGAAACTACTCAGGCATCAATTCTAACTGTTTACCTCAACTGAGTTGTACAAATGCTTATTCTTGTTCCTCTCATCAAGGGGACTATCGCCGGTGGTGGTGTCATCCCGCACATACACAAGTCTGTTAAATTGTACACGAAAAATAATCTCCGTACGCAAAATCGACAAAATGCACATCAGAGGCAAATTGGTAATTTTGCCCAGAATTTGAATTTCGCGGATGGAGAAACGACGCCGTTTTGATGATGAACTGTCAGCGGGTGCACGAGACTAGGGCGATCGATTTCTCAGCGGATTCTTCACCAAAAATGATGATTCTTGAAGCTACATGATCCTTGCCAACTCATCGAGGAAACGCACATGGAATTGTCGCACATCATCGCACGGTTGAGATTTGCGAGGTTGTTACGACTCGATGGCCAGGATGTGTTCATCGATTTTGTGCATTTCTGTTTTAGCATATAATCACTCGTGTTTGTGATTGATATGCAAGCATTGAGCTAGAGAGAGCTTTGTACAATTGTTTTTGAGCTTCGTATAATACCAGATAACTCCTCCCCTCCACCGTGCACGTAGATTACCTTTCCGGTGATCGAAGCACGTAAAATCGTTTGTTGTGTGATTGTTTCTCTTCGTGTTTGAGTTCGATAAACCATATACAAACTTTATGCGCCGTGAGTTTGAGTGTTAATCGACGTGTGTGTGATTTTAGTGTTCAAACCAGTGGTTCAGTGTTAAACTGTGCTGTTCAGTGTTATTTTGCTGTTCAGTGTTATTGTGAGGGATTCAGTGTCAACGGAGCTCGTGTTTGTTTCTGTTGTATTGGCTGCTCTTTCCTCAACAATTGGCGCCGTCTGTGGGAAGGAGAATCACTGGTGATGAAGACTGGATCTGCCAAATTCGAGGTGGAGAAATTCACTGGGAAAAATGATTTCAGTTTATGGAGGATCAAGGTGAGGGCTGTGCTTGTTCAACAAGGGTTGATTTCTGCACTTTCACCACCAGATCCAGAAGCTGAGGCTAGGAGGAAGGAGAAGGCACCTGTAGATTCAAGTTCTGTGGCCGGTTCAGAGGAGGATCTTGAAGAAATCTCCATGAAGGCACACAGTGTGATTATCTTGAGTCTTGGTGATAAGGTATTGAGGGAGGTGTGTAGAGAGGTTACTGCCTATGGTTTATGGAAGAAACTGGAATCTCTATATATAACAAAATCCCTAGCTAACAGATTGTACATGAAACAAAAGCTGTACTCATTTAAAATGCTTAGTGATAAACCAGTGTTAGATCAGATGGATGAGTTTGTAAAGATCCTTGATGACTTGGAGAATATAGATAAGAAGCTTGATGATGAGGACCAAGCTCTCTTGCTGTTGAGTTCTTTGCCTTCTTCCTTTGATCAGTTCAGAGATGCCATGATATATGGAAGGGAACATGCTCTGACACTTGATGAGGTTCAAATATCCTTGAGAACAAAGGAGTTACATAAGAAGGAGTCATCTAGAAAGGATTCTCATGTCACTGTTTCTGAGGGTTTATTTACTGCAGGGAAGAAACCACACAAGAAGAAGCAGTCACAATCAAAGTCTAATAGCAGTGGAGGTGGAGCTTCTACTTCAGGAGAGAGTAGGAAGTGTTACCACTGCAAGAAGGCTGGCCACTTGAAGAAGAATTGTTTTGCTTGGAAGAAACAGCAAGAAAACCAAAATCCTCAACAGCAGGCTGATGTTACATTGGCAGATGATAGCTGTGAAGATGCAGAGGTTCTCAATGTGACAGTAAATGGAAAAGAGAGTGAGTGGATACTTGACTCTGGTTGCACTTTCCATATGAGTCCAAAGAGACACTGGTTTGAGCAATTTCAAGAAGTGGATGGTGGCTGTGTTGTGTTGGGGAATAATGTTACCTGCAGGGTTCAAGGAATTGGATCAGTGAGGTTGAAGCTTCATGATGGTTCAGTTAAACTTCTCACCAAAGTCAGATTTATACCAGAGTTGAAGAGGAATCTCATTTCACTTGGGATGATGGATAGTATGGGATTCAGTTTTAGCTCAAAGGGTGGTTGTCTGCAGGTTAAAAGGGGTGAGGTAGTTGTCCTTGAAGGAGTTAAAAGGAATGACCTATACTACCTCAAAGGTCACACTGTGGTTGGTGAATCTTCACAGGTTTCTGAGGTAGAGAAGGTTGAACTGTGGCATCAGAGATTGGGTCACCTAGGTGCAAAGGGGTTGAATGAGCTATATAAGCAAGGTTTATTTGCTAAAGACAAGTTCACAAAGTTGAGATTCTGTGAGACTTGTGCACTGGGAAAAGCAGTGAGGGCTTCCTTTGGCACTGGTAGGCATACCACTAAGGGTGTATTGGATTATGTACACTCTGATCTCTGGGGGCTTGCAAGAACTACTACCAAGAATGGTGGAAGGTTCTTTATGTCAATCATTGATGATTTCAGCAGGAAGGCCTGGGTCATTGTTCTTAAAGCCAAGTCTGAGGCATTTGAGAAATTTAAAGAATGGTTGATTGAAGTAGAGAAGCAGTCTAGAAGGGAGCTGAAGCACTTGAGAACTGATAATGGTCTGGAATTTCTCTCTGAAGAATTCAATGACTTGTGCAAAGGCAAGGGCATTGTGAGGCACAAGACAGTTGCCTCTACTCCACAGCAGAATAGAGTTGCAGAGAGAATGAATAGAACTCTATTGGATAGAGTCAGATGCATGTTATTAAGTTCTGGTCTTCACAAGTCCTTTTGGGGTGAGGCAGTGAATTCTGCAGCTTATCTCATTAATAGGAGTCCTGCTGCTGCTCTAAGTATGAAAACACCTCAAGAAGTTTGGACTGGGAGAGTTCCAGAACTTGAGCATTTGAGAGTGTTTGGAAGTTTGTGCTATGCTCACACAAAGGGTGATAAACTGGAGGCAAGGGCACTAAGGTGTGTGTTTCTGGGATATCCAAAGGGTGTGAAAGGGTACAAACTGTGGTGTATTGAGCCTGGACAATACAAGTGTTTCATCAGTAGAGATGTCACATTTGATGAGCTCACTATGCCTATGCTTTCTGAGAAAAGCTTGAAGGATACTGAGTTGTTTGAAGTTGAGCTTGAGGGCAGGGAAATTGTCTCTCAACAGGAAGAAGGTGGAGTTGAGGATGAGAATGAGCTTGATAATGATACTTCTGAGATTCAAGAAAGCTCTAATGATTATCAACTGGCAAGAGATAGGACAAGGAGGGTGATACAGCCACCTCAGAGATATGCACATGCAGATGTGATATCATATGCTCTTATTGTAGCTGAAGAAGTGGATTCCAGTGAGCCAAACTCATATTTGGAGGCCATCTCATGTCCTGAGAAGGAGAAATGGTTGTTGGCTATGCAAGAGGAATTGCAGTCACTGGAAAGGAATCAAACTTGGACCATTGTCAAGAAACCTTCCTCTCAAAGGGTTGTTGGATGTAAATGGATATTCAAGAAGAAGCTTGAAGGTTCAGAGGGTAGAGATGTGAGATATAAAGCCAGATTAGTTGCAAAGGGCTTCACACAGAAAGAAGGTGTTGATTTCAATGAGATTTTCTCACCTGTGGTTAAGCATTGCACTATCAGGATTCTGTTATCCATAGTAGCTCAAAAGAATTTGGAGTTGCAGCAGATGGATGTCAAAACAGCATTTCTACATGGAGAACTTGAAGAGCAAATATTCATGAAAATCCCTGAAGGAGTTGAGGGTGCTAGAATTCGATATCCCGGGGTATCAAAAAATGCGGAACCGATAACCCCGACCGAAATTCCCTCGCCGGAAACACGCGAACCACCGGACGGAACCGGGCTCGACCCGAGCATCGCCGCGGGATGAACCCGCGGCCGAAACCCTAGCCGAGCCCCCGCCGGGGCTCGCGATCGTGCGCCGATCGCTGGGGCTGCTCCGGCAGCCCCGGGCGGTGAGTCCGGCGACTCACCGCCACCACCGACAGGAGGGGGGACCACCAGCCGCGGCGCGAAGCCGCGACGGTCCCCGGCGATCGAGCTAGGGCTCGATCGCCCCAGCCGCGGCGTCCAGCCGCGGCGTTCCTTCGATGCACGCCGGCGGTCGAAGCCCTAGGGCTCGACCGCCACCCCTCGGCTCCCAGCCGAGGGTTCGTTTGATCCTTCGCCGGGGATCTCGAATCCCCGTCCCCGAAGATCATCGTTTTACCCGGATCTTGTGTTCATGTATATGTCACAATTTAATTCACATAAATTCACACGAAGGAGTTTATGATTTTTACCTTTTGATTTGTTGTGTGGAGAAACAAAATCAATCGAAGACTTTTGAATCTTCCCACGTATTCCTTGCACTCCGTTCGAACGTCGGGTGGGCGACGATCTATCGAACTCCTATGGATCTCCTTCAACTCTCTAGAATATCAAGTATGATAATTCTTTTCTTATTCAAGTTATGAATTATGAAGGCCATGCAGTGCTTTTATAGGCTACGTAGGGGATCTAAAGGAGGTGGAATATTGGGCTTCCAATATTGAAGATTAAATTGAGCTCAATGCTCAAGTCCATTAATCCTTATCAATATTAATTAATTTATTTTCCACTATATAAATTAATTGCACTCCCAATATTAAACCATATTATATCAAATAATATTTCTCCGGTAGTATTATTTATTCCGTGTATTTAAGATTTAAATATCCATGAATAAAATTAATTTATTGCTAATTAATTTATTCATCTCTTTAATCCGAGACTAGTACCATTCAACCTTAATTATTGTGCGGAACGAATCCACTCATGAGGTTTACACAATAATTCCTTATGAACTCATCTCGGGGATATTATCAACCCTTCCGGGATACACTGTCCGGTCAATCATTCACGGCATGCCATATATGAAATATAGTAACCCAACTTAACCGGTAATTAACCCAATAATTAAATCGGTTAATTCCTTTGGTAAATCAAAGTCACTTATATTAAATATACACACCCGCAATAATATCGGGGATTAAGAATAAAATACACTGAGACTCGAATCGATTATCGCCGGCAATCCTAATCGATGAATCTCAACGATCCGCTCAATACACCAAGTGTACAAGTGTGATAAAATAATTAAGATAAATTATTTTCTCTCTCACACAACGACTATACCGATGGATTGGTCCATGTCCATCTAGGTCGTGAGCAACCATTTGATTATATACGAGTAACCGATAGTATGATCTTCTGTGTGCCCATGCAACACCATACTAACTACAACGTATAAAATCCAGGACTATAATTTTTCATAATTAATTAATAAATAATTAAACGCAAACAATTGTTTATTAATTTAATAGATTAAATGCTATGACGGGGAGTTTACCGTTACTTAAATCTAGACATTAAGTACACAACTCCAACAATCTCCCACTTGTACTAAGGTCTAGTCATTTCCTCCAAACTCCCGGTTCCCATACTCATCACGTGCTTAAAGTGTACTTCCGAGAAGTACTATGTGAGTGAACAATCTAGGTTGCCGCTCTGAAGTTATCTTGGTGACTACTACGTCGTCTCCCTCGACGATGACTCGTATCAAGTGGTACTTGCACTATGTGTTTTCATCACTTTTAGACTTATGACTTCTTCCGGTTTACCATGCACCGCTATGTAATAGCCTTTGATAAACCAAGAGTCATATCCAAGTCTTAGAGGTTATCCCGGAACCTAACCAAAACTTCCGCTGCCTCTGAGGCTGCTATTCGGTTATGAGAGAGTCCGAGAAGCGTCCAGCTTATCACTCTTTCATATTAAAAGTTCCACCTCTCCAAAAGTGAACACATAGCCTGATATCGACTTACACTGGTCCTTCTCTGATTTGGGATCTGAGAAAATGTAATCTAAGAAGATTTCGTCTTGCTTAATAATCCAGTACTTTGCAAGTACCATTATAGCATTCGAACATCCCTTATCCAGATTACTTTGATATCCTCCCACTACGCAAACGGCATAGTTGATATCAGGTTGTCTTTTTACAACATTGCATCTATAAGGATTTCCACACACAGTGTAGGAAACTGCTTTGTCTTCATCTATCTCCTTCATGTGTTCGAAACACATATCCTTTAGATAGATGAATATTCTGTCTCTGAAAGGCAATAACCTTTCTCAGAAGTATGCATGTTTAAAACAAACCTTAATCGTATAAGAGGAGAAGTACAATGTTATCGTTAGAACGAACGATCTTAAGAACATGCTCTAACTTCTACTCAATCTTATATCTCGATTTATTTAGACAACCATTATTTTATGTCTGACAATATTTTTACATTGTTGCCAATGATAAAATGTTATCTACATAAAATCTCCGAGAAACACCACCTTGTTTCCATTACGTCTTCAATACACCTTTCGTCTATGCCTTTTGATGAATCCATCAAATGGATTTTCTCATCAATTCGCAAGTTCCACGATTTATAGCTTTGTTACTATCCATAAATGGATTTACTAAGCTTGTACTCTAAATGATCTAGCCTCTTAACAATAAACCTTATTGTTCCAAGCAGGCACATTTAGATCTAGTACCGCCCTTATGCAGAGCTAGGGGTCGATTTCATCTCTACTAGATCCAGAGTCCGAACTCCTCTAGTCTTATGAATATCTCCTGGTTGTCCGACAACCTCCCACTGCAATGGCGTCCCGGTGTATAACAGTAATAACAATAGGTGCAGTATGTGGTGTACTTCTACTCGATTTGGCTGGTTCCTAGTCTTTTGTCCTTTTTCTCTTTCCAAGGTATTTCTTCAGTTCAGGCTTTGTGGTTCGTCTAATAGTCTTCCTCTAAGAACCGGGCGATACACGTCCTTCTGGTTCATAGTACTATAGAACACACAATACTTTGTTCATCTAGGATATCCTACAACCATATTGAATATGCCGTTGTATCGAGGAATATCCATAGAACATAGGTAGTTCCGAACAACTTGTTCTTTTACTATTAGATCTCCATTTCTTATTTACAACGCACCATCTCTACACGTAAGTGTATGGCGCGGCCCTTTGGGATTGAATCCCAATCTTTGATTATGCTATGTGTTATTTAGATAAGTGATGGCCTCCGCGACCGAGTCGCAGGCTCCTAATGGATATACTTTGATGGTTCCCCATAATAGCTTATGTGTCCATTGACTAGTCAAAACACTTTGCTTTTATGGCATATCAAGTACTCTAATCCATCATCGCGTATTCTTGAAAGAATTACTCGTACCTTTCTAATTTACACATATGTCTGCATATCTAATCATTTCTAACACTTGTCCGAATTCTATCCTTTACCCAGAAAGGTTTGCTTAGATGTATTATCCTCCAAATTCAATCCTTAGGTCGGAAGGTCCATTCCTTCAACTATAATTGATCAAATCAATTTCGACCATTTGAATCTTATTTGAAAAATACTACTAAGTATAAGAATTCACAAGTATAATGATTTAATAAAGAAATATATCTAACAAGTAAAACAAGTTATAGAACGGTTTGTTGCATTGTGGTAGACTTAGGATCCATCATTCACATATTGCCATCTAATGTACCAGAATAGATAATACCCATTATTTCTTCTCAAAATCATCCAATGATTAAAGAAATAAAATATCCATTCATAAATAATAGAAATCCAGAACTAAACGTTCTTTCTAAAATAAGGGTACATAATGCAATAATCTTAAAATGAAATCCTATTTAACTACTAAAGTAGATAAATGTCTTCCACCGCAACAGCTGCCTCCTCCACAGCTTTTGCCCGTGTAGACTCGAACTCTTCTTCTCTAAGTCGCCGGGTTTTCTGGAACCCCTGCATTCAAAATGCACATACCGTCAGTGGTTCCATATCTACGCACCAGAATTCTGGTAGATAATACCGCTGACTATGTTTTTACGACTAAAGAAAAATTCGTACCTCTGAGAGGACATTCAGACTTCCAGTGACCAGACTTGTTGCATCGGAAGCACTTGCCCCTTGGCTTTGCAGCCCCCACTCGTGGTACAGTCTTCTTGACACCACTGGGTTTCCAGGCTTGCTTCCTCCTCTTGCCCCTACCTCCGACAGGCTTCAAGCCTTTGGACTTGGTAGCTACAAGCGCTAGAGACTTGCCCTTCTTGTATATCCCCTCTGCCGCCTTCAGTTCAGTCAGGAGTTGCGCAAGAGAATAAGATAGTTTACCCATATTATAACTCATGCGAAACTGCTCAAAACTAGGGGTCAGAGACTGAAGTATGATGTCGACTTGCGTCTCAGCATCAATTTGAGCTCCTAGGATCTCAAGCTCATTCAACAGACCCATCATCTTAAGAACGTGCTCCCCTACGGGCGTTCCTTCAGACTGAGTAGTTGTCATGAGGACTCTCATGGCTTCTTGCCTTGCCGCACGATCTTGCTCCCCAAACATCTCCTTGAGGTTAAACATCATATCATAGGCAGTGTCCATCGACTCATGTTGGGTTTGGAGTACATTTGACATGGAAGCCAAAATATAACACCTAGCCATTTCATCAGCCTTTTTCCACTTCCGATATGCCAGTTTTTCCTCATCAGTTGAGGCAGCCGTGGGCTCAGCAGGGCATACTTCATGGAGTACAAACTTGTACTCCTCCGAAGTCAGGACAATGTCTAAATTTCTCTTCCAATCAATATAGTTGGGGCCAGTGAGCTTATGCTCCTTGAGTATCATAGAAAGTGGGTTCATAGCTATTCTCTAAACCTATAAGCACATTTAAACAAACAATCAATTTAATATCTGATATTATCTCCCTCAAATAATATCATTAAATTACTAATCACATCTAAAATCCCATCAGGTAAGGCAAGCCACGTTGTGTGGACGTTTACCCACCCAAATGATTTAGCAATTAGATTTTCTTCGGTCATACCCTCCCACTTAGCTTTTTATAACAAAGGGATACGCTATCTAATGCATAATTAAACACATAAGCATGCATACAAGTAATAAAGCACATAGCACATAGTCAAAATAATGCTAGAAAAATTATTTTTCCGACTATCATGGCTTTATTCCATCTCCGTATGCGTCTTCTAGTCTTCAGTCTTTGTTCTTGAATGCTCCATGTGACGAGAATATTAATCCCAATATTTAAATCTATTTATTTTTAATAAATCCAAAAGATACTCAATTCGAAAATTAAGTCAATCGAATAAATCAAAAATAAAATTAAATATTATTAATATTTTTATTTATTTATTTTCCTATCTAATTCTATTAAATCTCTAGAATAATCTATCCAAGTCAAACTTGGAATATTCTAGAAGACTTCTATAATAGAATAAGGAAATAAAATAAATTAGGACCCTTCTACTTTCCAAGATTAATTAATTTCCATTACTATGAAAATTCCCATAAAATAGGAATAATCAATTAGGAAATAAATCAATCCTAAATTAACTTTTATTCCTTTCCAATTCTATTAAATCTCTAGGATCCTATTCCAAGTAGAACTCGGAATACTCTAGAAGACTTCCATAATAGAATAAGGAATAAAATTAATTCCAATTAATTCTTTTCCTAATCCATGAGAATTCCCAAAAAATAGGAAAACTCAATTAGGAAAACCGAATCAATTAGGTAAGTAGAATCTAGGTAGGAGTAGCATGGGTTGGGGATCCCCACACCACCCCCACCGTCGACCACCACCATCGCCGGGCACCACCGCCGCCGCCCCCTAGCCACGCGCCACCACCACCGGTGGCCGGCGTGGCCGGAAACCCTAGCGGGCAGCCCCTTTGCGTGGGGTCGATCGATCCTCATGGGGATCGATCATGGGGATGATCGACCCCCCCAGTTTTTCGTCCTCTTCGTCTTCTTCGTCACACGTGTTCTCCGGCGGTCGTCTCGGCATCGATCCAACGTAAATAAATTACAAGAAATAAATTTACAATTCCGGTATCGATTCTATACATGAAATCGACCCTATACACTTTCCGGAAAACATAGAACAATAATAATAAATCTAAATTCGGTCAACCCCCGAATTTTTACTATTACAAGCATTCATCCACACAAAACGAATCTCGACATGTCCGAGAGTTTAATAACGAATAATCATGGCAAAATTAAATAGCAATTAATTAAACGAATAATTAACAATTAATTTAAACCATGATAGTCGGAATCCCTGCAAGGTAAAACACAATTGAACACATACATGAACACGAAACCAAACGCTCTGATACCAATTGCTGGAATTCGATATCCCGGGGTATCAAAAAAATGCAGAACCGATAACCCCGACCGAAATTCCCTCGCCGGAACACGCGAACCACCGGACGGAACCGGGCTCGACCCGAGCACCGCCGCGGGATGACCCCGCGGCCGAAACCCTAGCCGAGCCCCCGCCGGGGCTCGCGATCGTGCGCCGATCGCTGGGGCTGCTCCGGCAGCCCCGGGCGGTGAGTCCGGCGACTCACCGCCACCACCGACAGGAGGGGGGACCACCAGCCGCGCCGGCGGTCGAAGCCTGATGAGCCATATTTTTTGGCTCATTTTTAGGTTTTTAGAGTCAAGTATATCGAGTCTTTAGTTTGTTTTTACTTTGTTTGTGTCTGGGAGGGCACGTTTGGGTACTTGGGCAAGTCTTGCAGGTGGGCAGGTAAAGGAGTGAAAAGAGGGGCGCACTGTGTGAAAGAGGCAAGGAAATCACCTTCCATGGTCAAGAGCACTCGTTGAGCAAGCCAGACTGACAAAAAGGGTCCAGCAGAGTTGATCAAGCAACCAGGCCGTCAGCAGGTGGAGCAAGACTTGAGTTCGACCAAGTACCGCACATGGTCCGCTACCTCAATCAGTCAGAGAAGGAAGTACATGGGCAAGCACTAACATTGACGGAGACGGAACGTTGGGCATGCGGTGTACCAGGAGTCCTGAATTCTGTGGAGTCTTTTAAAGAGGACCAGATTCACACTCCCGCCTAAGATGGACTCTCGTCCGGTCTTAGAGGTATTTCCCCCTCACATCTCTTATCCATCCAAGCCCGTCTATATAAGAAGAGCGACTGATGAAGAAACAGAGCAACACATGAGCAGCGAAGAAACCGGATCGGAACCCTACCTGACCAGCGAAGAAGAAGGCGGCCGCGTGAGCAACACTACTCGCCGGCGATTATTTTCTGTTAAGCCCTCGGGCTAGAAACAATTTATTTTGTGCTTTCATGTTTTTAATTTCGTACTTTGATTTTATTTCCCTTTGAACGATTTCCAGTTTTAATGCATAATATAGTTCGTCGTAATCTCTTTGTTTTACTTTCTGTTTTAATTATGTTAAGTAGCTAATCTGTTCGTATCTGGGCAAAGGCAGAACCTGACCAACCCTAAGACGTGATCGTGCCGGGAGGCTTCTTGATGACAGCAACTAGCTGAGTTTTGTTCCCGATTCAACAGGGTAGTAACTTAAGCATGTTAGGGACTTGGGCAATCCTACAGTGACCAGTGGGAACCCCGACTTGCCTAACACAGGAGTACGTGGATCAACGCGACCGGGAGACTGGGCGTCCGCGAAGTACAACATGTTGCTGGAGATGTGGTCGTATGACTTGGGTCTGTCCAGGCATGCTATTGGCCATTCCGGGTTTGCTTGGAGGATGAAGGCGACTTGATCAACTTAGACTCATGCGGTCACATAGTGTCGAATTGGTCAACGTCAGGAGACCTGTCGAGAGAGATCTGGCAGGACTTAAACATAAGAGCGAATAAGGGTTCGGGGTATTAATATGCGTGACATCATAGGGATGTTAATACTTGGGATCTATAACTGGAAGACAAAACTGTTAGCAAAATGATATACGTACCGATGATCGGCAGCACATAGGTCAAGGGGGAAGTCAGGGGAGTCAATGCCTGGATACTTTAGTCTTTATTTGTTTCATCTTATCTGCTTAGTCGAGTCTGTTAATTGCTCAGTCTTTTAATTAGGTTGCATGCTAGTTTTATTTCTGTTAAAGTTATTTGTCATTTTTCAGTCAAGCAAACACGGTGACCACGGTTCGGCAGTGCCCAACTGCTCTCCAAAACAAAACCTTTTCAAACGTGACAACCCAATTGAGCATTCAAAGCCGGGAAAACTATAAGCTAAATCGCCTCCTCGTGGGATCGACCCTATACTTGCTACTAGTACTTGTGCTAGTGAATAGTTTAGGCTTTATAAATATTATTTTGCGCTACTCCACGACGGTAGCGTCAAAATTGGCGCCGTTGCCGGGGAGGCAATATTCCAAGCCAATAGTTTTCCGTGCTAACGCTTGACCTAATTTTTGTATGCAGGACTCTAACTCATCGGGAAGCAAGGATACAGGGCCACTACTATTTGATCCTGAAATCGAGCGAACCGCGAGGAAGAATCGAAAACAACAAAGCAAAAGCAAGCATTAGCACGTGTCGCTCAAGTAACTCAGTTGACCATAACTGAGACAGGAGAGTCAATCTCGGACACATCGAGAGAAGATTCACCGCTCAAGTAACCCAGAGAACTTGAATCTAAAGCCGCTGGGTATCACCTTGCCCACGGTTGAAAATAATACTTGGGAGATGAAGCACGGCTTCATCCAGATCTTGCCCAAGTTTAGTGACATGCCCTTGGAGGATCCCCAGAGACATCTCCAAGACTTTGAATTGGCATGTGGCACCATTCGAGCAAGTGAAGGGCTAGGGGAATACATCAGGCTCCTAGCCTTCCCTTTCTCACTGGCCGAAGGTGCCCAAGAGTGGCTTTACACTCTACCTACTGGAGAAGTAACCACCTGGAGTCAGCTTCAGCAGAAGTTCCTTGAGAAGTACTTCCCAGCTGCACGCATCCAGCAAATGAGGAAGAAGATCAACAGCATCAAAATGGGAGGAGGAGAGAATTTCCATGACTACTGGGTCAGGTTCAAGCAGATGTTGGCCAAGTGCCCACAGCATCAGATCCTTGACCATGACTTGGTCCAGTACTTCATCTCTGGACTAAGAGAGACGGAGAGGACATGGATCAATGCAGCTTGTGGAGGATCCATTCTAAACAAGAGGGCCGACGAAGCATTCAAAATCTTCAAGGAAATGGCCGAAGAAACAAGGGAGGATGGCAGTGACCTACCCAGGAACAACTTGCCCGTACCATCTGCAACTGAAGTCAAATTGGACAAGCTGTGCAACATAGTTGAGCAACTGGTGCTCAACCAAAACCCAGGGCTAAAGAGAGGAGTCAAGGCATGCCAAATTTGCAAGGAAAGTAACCATGCCACTGACGAGTGCCCTGAGCTTTTTGACGAAGAGGTCAAGGTGATAATGCAGAACAATGGGAACGGACAAAGACCCAATGGAAACACGTACAACTCGAACAACTGGAAAAATCATGACAACAACCGGTATGGAAACAACAACTACCAGGGCGGAGGGAACCAAGGAAATCAAGGCCAGCAATACCACGGCCAGAACAATCATCAGAGGAACAACTACCAAAATCAGGGCAACCAGCAGAACCAGAGCAATGGCCCAACTTTGGCAGATATGATGCAGACCTTGGTCAATGAAAATATCAAAGCCCAGCAGGAGAATGACCGGTACAAGCAAGACAACGAGAAGTACAAGGTTGAGACTCGAGGGCAACTGCAGAACATAAATGCTCAAATGCTTGAGTCGCGCGGGCAATTCCAAAACATCAATGCCCAACTGGCGCACTTGACCCAGGCAATGACTGAGATGAAAAAAAAGACCAGCGGCCTACCTCCCCAAATTGAGCTAAACAACGCCCAACTGAATGCTATCCATCTCAAGAATGGAAAGGTCCTGGCTGAAGCGCCCAAAAAGCCCACTCCACCATCTCGAGTGGAAGGGACGGTTGAAGAAGTCAATGGGGAAGAAGAATCAGAAGAAGAACTTGAGCTGATACCACCCAAACAGAAGGAAACATCAGTCCCTGCTCAAGCAGTGACACCACCAAAAATCTACCCTCCTTTCCCAGGCAGATTGAGCAAGAAGAAAGAGAAGGAAGACACAAATGAGATGTTCCAGATGTTCAAAAAAGTGGAAATCAACATGCCTCTATTGACCATCCTAAAATCCATGCCCAGATGCGCCAAATTCCTCAAGGAGCTATGCACTAAAAAGGTAAAATATCAAGATGACGCCAAGTTCGAAGTAGGAGAGAATGTTTCAGCGGTGCTCCAGAGGAATGTACCAAGGAAATGTGCAGACCCTGGAATGTTCTATATTCCCTGCATAATAGGCAACATGAACATAGAAAAAGCCATGCTCGACTTGGGAGCATCTATCAATGTTATGCCTAAGTCAATGTACGAAGACTTGGGTATAGGGCCAATGAAACCAACAAGGGTAGTTATCCAGCTGGCAGACAGATCAAACGTGTACCCCGAGGGAATTCTGGAAGATGTGTTGGTCAAGGTGGAGGAGCTCATTTTCCCTGCCGATTTCTATGTCCTGGACATGGGGAGATCAAGCAAGCAGCCAGTGATGATCTTGGGCAGACCATTCTTGAAGACAGCAAGGACACACATTGACTGCGAGACTGGAAAGCTAACCTGCAAGTTTGAAGGAGAAACAGTCACATTCGACTTGTTCAAATCAATGAAGCACCCAGAAGATACCGAGCAAGTGCATTATGTTGACCAGATTGATGAATTGATCGAGGAGCAAGCTCTGGGATATGGAGTCTCTGACAAAGTAGATCTGGTGATACAAAGGGGATTGACCATAGAAGATGCAGAAGATGAGCAACTTGAAGTCCAACAGATAGTTGAGCAACTGGGAGCTCTGGAAAATCATCCTATGGGCATGAGCAAGCTGCCACCCCAGGAAGTCACGATCATGGTGCCATCCCTGGAAAAACCACCAGAATTGGAACTGAAGAAACTCCCTGCACATCTCAAGTACATGTTTCTTGGGCAAAATGATACGCTGCCCGTGATCATTAGTTCAAAATTGAAGAAGGAAGAAGAGAACAGGCTGAGATACATCCTTGACCAGTACAAGCAAGCCATTGGATGGACTTTAGCCGACATCAAGGGAATCAGCCCCACCATATGCCAACACCACATATTGCTCGAGGAAGAGTCAAGTCCAGTACGTGACCCACAGAGAAAACTGAACCCTGCCATGAAAGAAGTAGTGCTCAAGGAGATACTCAAGTTGCTCAACTTGGGCATTATCTACCCTGTTTCAGACAGCAAATGGGTAAGTCCAGTTCATGTGGTGCCCAAGTGAAGGTACTGGTATACCGATCCAATCGATATACCGTGTGTGCGGAAGCGTGTAAAGCAATAGATCTACTATGTCATGATCTTAGTGCACACTTAATGTGTATAAGAACACATATAAACATATATATATACACATCCAATATATATATATATATATATAAGGTTCAACGATTACTTACTTTTGTGACGAAGTGATTCGTTGATGTCGTTGAGGTGGTGTTGAGTCGATTGAACCACCTCAAATGGATCAGCCTCTCGAAGCTCTCCTTGTGAATGACCTCGTCACTCCTTTAGATCGTCCGGATGTGGAAGCCGCACAAATGGCCCGGCCTCTACGTGTTGCACACGAACCCGGATAATGAACACCTTTGCTTGCTTGAGAATGGATCTCCAAGATCACCTCTTTTCTCTCTATTTGTGTGGAATTTCGTGGCTGAATATTGTGTGTGATGAAAATCAGATTTTTCATCTATATAATCACTTCATTATGCACACCATTACACCTCCTTGTAACCTCCTTCATAATGTGCATAAAGATGCACCATTTAACACACAAAAGGGGTTACAAAGGAGGTGAAAGGTCATGCCACATACACATGCCACAATGCATTGTATGTGGTCCCACTTGCTTGTGTGGCATGCCATGTCACACTATGTGACATGCATCCATGCAAGCCATGCATCCCATGCATGTATATTAAATCCACGTAAATATTGATTCTAAATCAATATATATCAAGCATCGTACATTATCTTCGAGTCCATGTGTGACCCTGTAGGTATGATTTAATTGATCAATATTATATTGTTCCCAACAATTTAATATTATCGAATAATCATTTAACATCCATAGACGACCTTATGACTTTATCGATTGCACACGTAGGATCGAAGGACATATCCCAACAATCTCCCACTTGGCCTTCAGAGCCAGTGTGCTGCCAACTTCCATTTGTCACTTTATGTCTAAGTTTGAACTTGAGGCAAGACTCGAGTCATCCTCAATCGGTTCAAACCTTTCTTGGACTTTGAGACAGACTGTAAAACCAGATTTATCACTATGATACGAATCTGGACGTGGCCACGTATTTTCCACAGTCTCGACTCTCCAAGTGGCCGGTAAGACATGTTTCCCATTATAAAATGGAGGACAATCCCATCTTGTCAATCCAAGCTCTCCCACTTGCTTCCTGATATACCCAATAACAAGTTTTATAACCTCCTTTTACGAAAGGCGTTTACTTGTATCAAAGTACATCATTTCACAATGGAATCACTCTGGACTACTCAGGTCAGAGGAAATTGCTCGACAGTCAATGAAATAGTATTATGACTCGAAATCTTAAATACTATTCCAGTCGGGTCTGTTCGATCATTAGCTCCCAGCTAATATCTATGTAATTGTACTCGATGTCCCACATCACTAGCCCATGAAGCGGCGCTATAGTACACATTACAATCTAGTTCTTTGTATTATCGGTTTGTCCGTACTCGATTATACGAACTAGGAACAAGCATATGATTCAAGTATATCAGTTCAACCATTGGGACTTCATTATGCGGTAAGTCGACCTCATAACCCAATCGATATTACTTAATCATTTGGACAATTCATATAAATTAAACCATATTTATATGAAGAAATATGTATTATACATATGAGTGAATGTCTACCAAATCTCCAAAAGTATCTAATACAATAATAGAAATCACAATCCATCTCTAAGATGTCTGATCTCTATTGCAGTCGTGAAAGCCTCAAGCTTAAACTGCTGGAGAGGTTTAGAAAGCGGGTTTGCAACCTTACCAAAAGTTGCAAATTTATTATCTCGATGTCTCCACAAAACTATCTCCCAGATAATGTGGAACTTCCTGAGCACCAGTTTTAGACTTGTGGTGCTTCCTAAGCACCAGTTTTAGACTTGTGGTGCTTCCTAAGCACCAGTTTTAGACTTGTGGTGCTTCCTAGCTCATTGGCTTGCGCGATAACTCTACTATAAATAGAGAACTATCGGATGGGCTGAGCTAGTTACGCCACCTAGTTCATTCAAGAACTTTCAAATCTTAACTGCCAACATTACTGCATCCAATGCAATACTGTGCTCAGCTTTTGTAGTTTAATCAGCTATATTGCATTGCATGGAACTATTCCAGCAAATATCACCTCTAACCAGACAAAAGATATAACCAGATTAAAATCGGAAATTATCTTAGTTTGTTTTGAAGTTAGCATTCAAACAACTTGTTAATATCAACTCTTTTTGTCTTCCAAAGACAACAAAATTCTTTTGTCCATCTAAGGTACATAAGAATATTCTTGGTCGCAGTCTAACGCGCCTCACCTGGATTTCCTTGAAACTGAATCGTCATGCTCAAAGCATACAATACGTCCAGTCGTGTACATATCATGGCGTACATTATAGACCCTATTGCCGAAGCATAAGGAATGTTTTCCATCCTCTTTTGCTCATCAATACCTGTAGGGCCTTGAATCTTGCTAAGAGATGTGCCATAAGTAATTGGAATGAGACCCTTTTTGACGTCTTTCATTCTGAACTTATCAAGCACCTTTTCAAAATAGGTCGCTTTACTAAGTCCAAACATCCTTTTCGATCTGTTCCGACAGATCTTGATGCCCAATATGTACTGTGCTTCTCCAAGATCCTTCATTGAAAAACAATTTCCAAGCCATTCTTTAATAGAATTAAGCATAGAAACATTGTTTCCAATAAGGAGTATGTCATCGACATACAACACAATGAATACAACGTAACTCCCACTGACCTTCTTGTAAACACAAGAGTCTTCCATGTTCTTTTGAAATCCAAACTCTTGTATGGATTTATCGAACCGAAGATTCCAGCTCCGAGATGCTTACTTTAATCCATAGATGGATCTATTAAGCTTGCATACTCTCTCAGCCTGATTAGGATCGATAAAACCCTCTGGTTGTGTCATAAACACATCCTCTTCTAGAATCCTATTCAAGAAGGCGGTTTTAACATCTATTTTCCATATCTCATAATCATAATGAGCTACAATGGCTAAGAGAATCCGAATGGATTTAATCATAGCAACTGGTGAAAAAGTTTCATTATAATCCACCCCGTGAATTTGATTAACTCCTTTTGCCACCAACTTTGCATTGAAAACACTATGTTTTCCATTCATGTCTGTTTTTATTTTGTAAATCCATTTGCATCCAATGGGCCTAGCCCATTTAGGCAAATCGACCAAGTTCCAAACTTGAGTTTCAGACATTGATTCCATTTTCGGATTTCATGGCACCCTGCCATTTATCGGAATTTGGACTCGTCACAGCTTGGATATAGGTCGAAGGTTCATTGCTTTCTAAAAGCATGACTTCATAGTTCTCGTTTGTCAGAATACCTAAGTATCTGTCAGGTTGAGTTCTAATCCTTCCGGACCTTCGAGGGTTAGGTGTGTTTTCCAAAACCACTGGAGCACTCTCGACTTTTCTTGAGTGTCCATCTCAGTTTGATCTTCTTGAACCTCGTTCAATTCAACTGAGCTCCCACTTACTTTCTTGGAAAGATATTCCTTTTCAAGAAATACACCATCTCGAGCAACAAAAACTTTGTTCTCAGATTGGTTGTAAAAGTGGTACCCTCGTGTTTCTTTTGGATAACCAACAAAGAAACATTATCCGATTTGGGTTCAAGCTTTGTTGAGATATTTCTCTTCACATAAGCTTCACATCCCCAAACCTAGATATAAGACAAGTTAGGGACCTTCCCTTTCCATACTTTGTATGGTGTCTTATCAACAGCTTTTGACGGTGTCCTATTCAGTGTATAAGTTGAAGTCTAGAATTATGTGTTCCCAAAAGAGACCAGTAGTTCATTTAGACCTCTCATCGAATGGTCGAACTATATCTAATATAGTTTGTTTTCTCGAAACATAACCTTCATGTGCTTGTGAACTGATAGGTTCCACATACATCAGTATGGATCATCCCTAATAAATCACTTACATGTTCTCCTTTCTCCAAGAAAGATGACATTGTTATCTTGTCCATCACACATCATCCACATGTATCAAATGACTCCAAGTCAAATGAATCTAGAATGCATTCTAAAAGAAGATTCGTTACATATTTAGATGTTGATTTGACCTAATCAACAATGTTATAGTTATGTCTCATTGAGACTTATTCGATTCGGCCTTTAGTGTTAATGTTATATATGATTTGTCAAGTTTAAAGTATACATAAACAATATAATAATCGTACCAAAACAAAGAATAATTCACAATTAAAATAGTTACCAAACTATTTAATAGTGAAAAACTAATCCATCAGTATCCAATACTGAACCAATATTCATTGTTTATTGAAGGTACGAAATTACATAGTTATAATACTAAAACAAGGCCCTAAGGCAAAACAACATCATATGATCATACGGCTAATGCAGCGACCTTCGCTCCATTTCTTGCCCGTAGATCGACATCTCTATTCACCAAACTTATACTTCTATGTAGTTCCTCCACATAAAAATGTGAGAACCACATTTGGCATCCAATACCCAAGAAGTAGAATTTGTGAAGTTTAATGTCTATATCATTAATACTTGAAGATGAAGCAACCCCGTTCTTCACATCTTCTTTGAACTTTGGGCAAATTCAATTATTCCCAATAATTGAGTCTCATTCAAATTTCCCATTCAAAATTATCTCAATGTCAAAACGTGATAAATCGTAAGTGAAAAATCGAAGTTTTCTAACCAGCGATATTATCATGCAATTGAAGCCCTATCTCTCATAAAATATGAGGGAGCCAACCAGACAATCGATTCACGCCATCCAATGGCTCGAAAGTCTCTAATTTATGTCATTGATGAACTTAAGTGTTTTGGATTAAATCACTCCCCGAGGTGTAAATAATCCTAACCTTATAATCCATCAAATGAAAGACAAATTAGGCATTTGTTTTGAAATTGAATAAAATATGAACTTTTATATGTTTGCAAGTAGTGTCCAACACTTTTGCAGTAGACGCATTGAGATTCCCTAGGAACCCTAGTAGCCTTCTTGCCTATGCTCTTTTGAATACCCTATCCTATATCATAAGAATTTCCCTCTTAGGGTCCTTCTCTATCGCCGGCTCAGCAGCCTTGAGCATCCCGTGGAGCTCACGAAGCGATTTCTTCAAACCATTCATATGGAAAATTTAGCCTAAAGGCATTATAACCATCATGAGATTGAAGTATGAAATCGGTTGCCAAATAATCATCATAGGAAAAATCTGGGCGGTCACTTGAAACAAATAATCCAATCATTTGTTGCACATGTGATTCCATAGATTTCCATTTTTCCAGCCTAGCTGAAGCGATGACCCTGGTCATACCGAACCGCTCAATCATAGTATGTTCCCCGAACATGCTATTGAGTTGTTCAATGATATCATAGGAATTGGTAATCTAACACATTCTCTTTGTATTCGTATTTGAGGACCATCCTCAAATTACGTTGTCAATCAAGAAAATTTGTGTTGTTCAATTTTTCACAATCAAGAATTGAACCAAACTTGAATTGAGTTGATATGTAACATGATAAACTACAAAAGAAAGATAACTAAAGTATGTAAACATCCACAAAGCGGTAAACAAATAAGGTTGTCTAACAAGTTACTTATTTATTCCATTTTGTTCAATCGATATCTAATATCGTTGTTCCCTTGAACAAAGCGATCCCAAGACCCTCATCTTGCGAATCCTTAAGCCGACTGAGTCCGCACTTAAGAAAACCAAGATAGGTAGACATCCCATGTCAATGACATCTAATGTCATTCTCGGTCGATAAGAATCACATTCTTATCTCATGTCTCGATAGCCACGCCTGCAGTGGATCTATAGATGAGAAAACCAAACTCACGTGTAAGGGTCTAACCCTTACTCCCACTTATCCCAAGATAACAAGTAGTACCCCGCTGAGGCGGACCTACCAACTTATGATCGAGGGCTTCATGAGTGTGACGTTTTGGACAAGACATTATACTCATTATTTTTGGGAACTTGCATGCATAGGTTTGTTTATATGTAAGTTGAAAATTTATAACATAAAACAACCTATAACTAGCAAAGCAAATAAATACGAAATCGAAAGGCCCCTAGAACCTCACAACTCTCAAACGAAAAGATTAAAATAACAACAAAAGCCTTGAACATCTTCTGGACTGGTCCTCGCCCTCCGTTTTAGTTCCGTGCCCTCCGATTTTGGTCAAATCTATTCCGTACCCATAAAACCACGAACAGCGCCCGCCGTTTCACAACCAGCGGTCGCTGAACACCACCGGCGGTCGCCGTTTCCAAAACGGCGCCCGCCGAAAGGTCTGGGAACAATCTGCCAAGAAAAAGGGCTTTCGGCGGTCGCCGTTTCCAAAACGGCGCCCGCCGAAACAAAACAGCGCCCGCTGGAGCTACAACGGCGCCCGCCGTTTGGCTCCAGCAGCCCGGTTTTGTCCGTTTTGCTTCGTTTTGCTTCGTTTCTTCTCGTTTTCGCCAGAGAGCCGAGATCCTCCATCGAACCATGGACTAAGTCCATCGCTTACAAGTAGTACAATACAAATATAATAGAAAAACCTATCTATTACAATTGATTCCAAGGGACGCAGCCCTCAAAAGACTATGGCCAATCGAAACGTAAAAAACGACGAATTCATTCACCCGACCACTAACGGTGGCCGGCCTTACATCTAATCACATAATCACAATTAAACAATTAATCCAATTATGTAGATTAAACTTCTTGTGTCCAACACAAAAGTGTGCACGAGCCCTAGGCTCTGATACCAATTGAAGGTACTGGTATACCGATCCAATCGATATACCGTGTGTGCGGAAGCGTGTAAAGCAATAGATCTACTATGTCATGATCTTAGTGCACACTTAATGTGTATAAGAACACATATAAACATATATATATACACATCCAATATATATATATATATATATAAGGTTCAACGATTACTTACTTTTGTGACGAAGTGATTCGTTGATGTCGTTGAGGTGGTGTTGAGTCGATTGAACCACCTCAAATGGATCAGCCTCTCGAAGCTCTCCTTGTGAATGACCTCGTCACTCCTTTAGATCGTCCGGATGTGGAAGCCGCACAAATGGCCCGGCCTCTACGTGTTGCACACGAACCCGGATAATGAACACCTTTGCTTGCTTGAGAATGGATCTCCAAGATCACCTCTTTTCTCTCTATTTGTGTGGAATTTCGTGGCTGAATATTGTGTGTGATGAAAATCAGATTTTTCATCTATATAATCACTTCATTATGCACACCATTACACCTCCTTGTAACCTCCTTCATAATGTGCATAAAGATGCACCATTTAACACACAAAAGGGGTTACAAAGGAGGTGAAAGGTCATGCCACATACACATGCCACAATGCATTGTATGTGGTCCCACTTGCTTGTGTGGCATGCCATGTCACACTATGTGACATGCATCCATGCAAGCCATGCATCCCATGCATGTATATTAAATCCACGTAAATATTGATTCTAAATCAATATATATCAAGCATCGTACATTATCTTCGAGTCCATGTGTGACCCTGTAGGTATGATTTAATTGATCAATATTATATTGTTCCCAACAATTTAATATTATCGAATAATCATTTAACATCCATAGACGACCTTATGACTTTATCGATTGCACACGTAGGATCGAAGGACATATCCCAACACCAAGAAGTCAGGAATTCAAGTGATCGAGAACGAGAAAAAGGAGCAGATAGCAACACGACTTCAAACTGGATGGAGAGTGTGCATAGACTACAGGAAATTGAACAAGGTAACAAAGAAAGACCATTTTCCCCTACCCTTCATTGACGAGATGCTCGAGAGGCTAGCTGGGAAGACCCATTTCTGCTTCCTTGACGGATACTCAGGCTACATGCAAATTTGGGTGGCCCCAGAAGATCAGGACAAGACGACTTTCACTTGCCCATATGGTACCTTTGCATATCGACGAATGCCATTTGGTCTATGCAATGCCCCTGGCACGTTCCAGAGATGCATGATGAGCATCTTTGCCGATCTACTCGAGCAAGGGATAGAAGTTTTCATGGATGACTTCACTGTATATGGCAGCTCGTTCGAGACATGCTTGAACAACCTGGAGTTGGCCCTCAGTAGGTGTGTGGAGAAAAGCTTGGTACTTAACTACGAGAAATGTCACTTTATGGTTGAGGAAGGGATAGTCCTTGGGCACGTAGTCTCTGCCAAGGGAATTGAAGTCGACCGAGCCAAAATAGAGACCATATCAAAGCTGCCCTACCCAAGGAATGTTAAGCAAGTCAGAGGCTTCCTTGGGCACGCTGGGTTCTACAGGAGGTTCGTGAAAGATTTTGCCAAGATCGCCCAACCTCTAACCAGGCTATTACAAAATGAGGTTGACTGGAATTTTGATGATGACTGTCAAGCTGCCTTCAACCACCTCAAGGAGAGGTTAGTCACTGCTCCCATCATCCAACCACCAGAATGGGGAATGCCATTTGAGCTGATGTGCGACGCGAGCGGGTACGCCGTGGGTGCTGTACTTGGGCAGATAAAGGGCAAGGAACGACATGTAATCTACTATGCATCCAAGACTTTGAACCCTGCCCAATGCAACTACGCGACCACAGAGAAAGAGCTACTGGCTGTGGTATTTGCATTCGAGAAGTTCAGATCTTACTTGCTCGGAAGCAGAACCATAGTCTACACTGACCATGCCGCGATGAAATACTTAATGGCCAAAAAGGAGACCAAGCCGCGACTGATAAGATGGATCTTGTTGCTACAAGAGTTTGACATCGAAATCAGAGACAAATCAGGCAACCAAAACTTAGTGGCTGACCACTTGAGCAGGATAATCCAGCGAGAAGAAGGCATGCCCATCACGGAGACTTTTCCAGATGAGTACTTGTACCAGATTTCAACCAAGTCAGAAGAGCCATGGTATGCAGACTTGGCCAACTACATAGTCACAGGAGATATAAGAGAAAACATGACCCTCTACGGCAAGAACAAGCTCAAGCGGGAGAGCAAGAAGTACATTTGGGATGATCCCTACATGTGGAAGAGAGGAGAAGATCAAGTACTGAGACGTTGCATTCCTGAAGTTGAGCAAGCAGACATTCTGAAGCACTGCCATGAGCAAGCCTGTGGAGGACACTTTGGCCACCGACGTACAGCAAGGAAGGTACTTGACTGTGGTTTTTATTGGACGACTCTTTTACGAGATTGTTTTGAGTGGTGCAGGAGCTGTGACAAGTGCCAAAGAGAGGGGAACGTGACCAAGAGAGATGAGATGCCCATGATGCCCATCATGCCAGTGGAAGTCTTCGATGTATGGGGCATCGACTTTATGGGACCATTGCCCAACTCCAGAGGGAAGGAGTACATACTCCTGGCAGTTGACTATGTATCTAAATGGGTCGAGGCCAAGGCTACAGCAACTAATGATTCGAGAGTGGTAGCCACTTTCCTCAAGGGCGACATATTCAGCAGATTTGGCGTACCCCGCGCATTGATCAGCGACCAAGGTACACACTTTTGCAATTACATAATTGAAAGGTTGCTCAGGAAGTATGGAGTGCACCACATGATCTCCACAGCTTATCACCCCCAGGCCAATGGGCAAGCCGAGCTATCCAATCGTATCATCAAAACCATCTTAAGGAAGACGGTCAAGCCAGAAGGAAAAGATTGGAGCGACAAACTCGATGATGCACTTTGGGCCTACAGAACCGCCTACAAAACACCTTCAGGGATCTCTCCCTACCGCATGGTGTTTGGCAAGTCATGCCACTTGCCCGTGGAAATCGAACACAAGGCGCATTGGGCAGTGAACAAGGTCAATTTCGACTGGGATGCGGCCAGCGAGGGACGTAAACTTGACCTAACTGAGCTGGAGGAGATAAGAATTGAAGCGTATGATAACGCGGTCAATTACAAGGAACGGACAAAGAGAGCCCACGACAAAATCATCAAGAAAAAGAAGATCGAGCCTGGTCAACTGGTTCTGGTTTACCAAACCAAGTTTAAGTTCAAGGCTAAAAAGATATCCACCAAATGGGCTGGGCCATTCATAGTCCATACTGTTTGCCCAAATGGTTCGGTTGAGCTATTAAAGCCAGGGGACGATCAGATCTTTAAAGTGAATGGGCAGAGAGTCAAGGCTTACTATGGGAATGAGGATCTCAAGGGGATGATACCCCCTGAGCCAGCCGCTTGACCAAGCAAAGCAAGAAAAATAAGTCAGGCCCATGACAATAAATAGAGGCAAGTACCGAAGGCGAACTCGGTATGTATACTATGCTTTTCCCTTTATTTCATTTTATTAATAAATTCACCACGCCAAGGAGTAGCCTTGGGCAGGAAAGGTTTTTGGTCTGTCTTTGTTTTCAGGAAACAGGAAAATTGAGCGGGCAACTGCGGTAATTGAGCAATAAGTAGGAGAGGCCAGCTGTGATGATTGCGGGATTATCGGGAATCCGCAAAAGAGTCCTATCAACTCTGAATTTGCAGAGTCCTAACAAATTCAAAATCCTAATTCATCTATACCACTACTCCTCTACTTCAAAAACCGCACAACCCCTCAACTTCCCCCACTACCACCATCACCCCATAACCCTAACTCCGAAAATTATGGTATCCACCCGCCCCAAAAACACCAAGTTAAACAAGATCACTCACGGTACCAAAATCGATCTCACAAGCCCTCAATCACAACCGTCGAAGAAGATGGCCGGAGGAAAGTCGTCGAAAGCCGCCGCCGCCGCATCTGTGCCCGCAAAGGAAAAAACGCCACCACCACCACCACCCACGGAGAAAGAAACCACCCCTTCACCGGCCAAACAGAGCCCGACGCGCGAGGCAAGCCCGGCCCCCATCAACACCATACTGGTAGACCAACTGACGGCGGAAATTGAAGCCCCGAAACTGTCTGACCTCGACACGACCCCAAAACCATCAGAGGAGTCAAACCCGGCGAGCCACAGCGTTGAGCCGAGTGAGGACGTCGTGAAGAAAAGGAAGTTTACGGCGGAGGAGAAAGGTAAGTTCAAGAAGCCCCGTGAAGCTTCGCCGGCCGCCAGCATGGAGTCGTCTTCTGACGAGAAGGCCGACGACATGTCGACCGCCGGCGACGAAGAGGAAGAAAAAGACGGCGAAGAAGAAACTGAAGTGAAAGAGGAATCGGAGCACTCTGTCCCGGTCACCCCGTCTGAGAAGTTCAAAACTCCGGCGACGACCCGAGTCACCCGTGGCAAGGGCAAGCAGTCAGTACCCCCACCCTCAAACATCCAGAAAAGGGCAGTTGTCGTGCCCAAGACGGTATGTTTCGAAACCCTTAAGGATTTGAATATTCTTGATCAAGTTAAGGGTTACTTTGCAGCTATAGGGTGGGAGGACTTCTTGACCTGGCCAGGGCAAGTCTCTGAGAAGTTGGTCAAGGAGTTCTATGAAGATCTGGAGGTGAGAACGAGCAAGGATGGTGGGCCGTTGGGCATTTCATTCAAGTTGATGGGATCGTATAATGAGGCAAGCATCTTCGAGATCAACATGGCCATGGGAGCGGCCAGCTTCAAGGACAAGTTCTCAAAAGAGTACCAGGACAGATTGACCACGCCACCAGAGCGCACGCAGAAGGAAAGGAATGAGATCTGGAAGGCCTTGAGCAAGGAGAAAGTGTTCAAATCTCAGGAGGCCAAAAATTTCCAGTTGAAGGACGACGCCTTGCGCATCTGTCACCGTATCCTGGCCTACAACTTTTACGGGAAGAAAGACAACAGCAACACAGTCTCCCTGACCGAGCTTGATCTACTGTGGTGCATGACCAAGAAGATCAAGGTCAACTTTGGAGCTTTCCTGTGCGCACAACTGAAGAACATCTTGAGCAAGCCAGCACAGAGGTTGTCCCTTGCCCACTTTCCAGGAGTCTATGCCCAGAGAATGGAGTTGAAGCTTGATTTTGAGTTGATGGAGATGATGCCCGAGGAGAAGTTTGACCACGCATGTCTGAATAGGATGGCTGATATCAGAGTTGATGGAGAGGAGTGGGTGTTCACAAACCCAGAGGAAGTGAAGGCCTTGGCACTGGCAGCCAAGGCGAAAGTGAAGACCGAGCCTGTGAGTCGACCAAGTGTGAGGGTCGAGTCGCAGAAGGAGGAGATCCTTGAGCAATTGGATGTCCTCGAGGAGAAGCAGGATCGAATTGGAGAGAGGCAGGATGAGCTGCACGCTGCCCTCATGGCATACTTCGTCCATGTTGGATTCAGGTACCCACCTGAACCCAAAACCTAATGTACCCTCCCTTTTTAGTAGTTTAGGATTTTATTTTTTTGTTTTTCTTTATTTTTATTTGGTCTTGAGTCTGCCCGACTCATGTCTGATGGGGTCGACCTCCTTATTTGCACACTTTGCCCAAGGCAAAGTGTGTATGTGGGAAGGTGCGCCAACATCGTTGGAGTCGGAGTCAGGGGGGATGCTTGCCCAACTTATTACTGTTTGCACACTTTGCCAGAGGCAAAGTGTGTGAGTGGGGGAACGGCAAGAGCAACCCCATAGTTTGATCGAGTCGCATGCTTGATAAATACTTTGATCAATTTGAACAGTTTTCAAAATTAATAGTCTATGCATGAAAGATATTAGGGACGATGGAATTGCAACTAGGTAAGCCGAGAGGATTTGAGCCTACATCTGTGTGTTATATTTCTTTCATGAGAGTAGCTGTTTAAAAAGTTTGTAATGCTGAAGCTTGCCCAAGTTCTGACCATTGTGATTATTTGCAAATTGAGTTGAGTAGTAAATGATTTAGGCATTTTCTTTCTGTACTACAAATAAAAAGAAGACCCTTGTTAGCCCCTTGAGCCGAGCCAATATTTCTTGATCACCTGGGGGAAAACTCCCACTGCCCTGACTCAACCTGCATATATGCTCAAGTTCATAAAAAGAGCAAGTCAGGGCAAAGTCTTCTCTAAAAAAAAAAAAAAAAGAAAAAAAAAAAAGAAAAAAAAAAAAAGAGAAAAAAAAAAAAAAAAAAAGAGAAAAACAAAGAAAAAAAAATAGATCCACGAATAAAAGGGTGTGCTAAGGCCCGTAAGAAAGAGAAGAAATTAGGAGGAAATTTGCTAAGTAAAATGCATGTCCTACCTAAGATCAATTCTGGGCATTGCCCAAGCTAGCCTATACAGTCACCCTAGAAAGCCCTAATGATATTGCCCAACTCAATTGAAAATGTCACAGGATAGAACTTGGTCAAGCCTAAAGCAGAACTTCTTTTAAAGCAGCATTGAGCGAAACACTACCCATCCACTACATAGAGAGAAACACTTAGTGAGAATCCCAAAATCCTGTTGCAAACTCTTGACCGTTTTTTATGCATTCCATTGACTATGATTTTGACTATCTGTTCACTTGATCAACTCTCTGTATTTTGATAAGCATGCTATCCTTGAGTCTTCTGTTTTCTTTCTTTCTCTACCCCCTGTTTGTTTTCTGCTTGAGCAGGCAAGTCACCGTACACGCTTGAGGACAAGCGAAGTAAAGTGTGTGCGTGTGATGAGCCATATTTTTTGGCTCATTTTTAGGTTTTTAGAGTCAAGTATATCGAGTCTTTAGTTTGTTTTTACTTTGTTTGTGTCTGGGAGGGCACGTTTGGGTACTTGGGCAAGTCTTGCAGGTGGGCAGGTAAAGGAGTGAAAAGAGGGGCGCACTGTGTGAAAGAGGCAAGGAAATCACCTTCCATGGTCAAGAGCACTCGTTGAGCAAGCCAGACTGACAAAAAGGGTCCAGCAGAGTTGATCAAGCAACCAGGCCGTCAGCAGGTGGAGCAAGACTTGAGTTCGACCAAGTACCGCACATGGTCCGCTACCTCAATCAGTCAGAGAAGGAAGTACATGGGCAAGCACTAACATTGACGGAGACGGAACGTTGGGCATGCGGTGTACCAGGAGTCCTGAATTCTGTGGAGTCTTTTAAAGAGGACCAGATTCACACTCCCGCCTAAGATGGACTCTCGTCCGGTCTTAGAGGTATTTCCCCCTCACGTCTCTTATCCATCCAAGCCCGTCTATATAAGAAGAGCGACTGATGAAGAAACAGAGCAACACATGAGCAGCGAAGAAACCGGATCGGAACCCTACCTGACCAGCGAAGAAGAAGGCGGCCGCGTGAGCAACACTACTCGCCGGCGATTATTTTCTGTTAAGCCCTCGGGCTAGAAACAATTTATTTTGTGCTTTCATGTTTTTAATTTCGTACTTTGATTTTATTTCCCTTTGAACGATTTCCAGTTTTAATGCATAATATAGTTCGTCGTAATCTCTTTGTTTTACTTTCTGTTTTAATTATGTTAAGTAGCTAATCTGTTCGTATCTGGGCAAAGGCAGAACCTGACCAACCCTAAGACGTGATCGTGCCGGGAGGCTTCTTGATGACAGCAACTAGCTGAGTTTTGTTCCCGATTCAACAGGGTAGTAACTTAAGCATGTTAGGGACTTGGGCAATCCTACAGTGACCAGTGGGAACCCCGACTTGCCTAACACAGGAGTACGTGGATCAACGCGACCGGGAGACTGGGCGTCCGCGAAGTACAACATGTTGCTGGAGATGTGGTCGTATGACTTGGGTCTGTCCAGGCATGCTATTGGCCATTCCGGGTTTGCTTGGAGGATGAAGGCGACTTGATCAACTTAGACTCATGCGGTCACATAGTGTCGAATTGGTCAACGTCAGGAGACCTGTCGAGAGAGATCTGGCAGGACTTAAACATAAGAGCGAATAAGGGTTCGGGGTATTAATATGCGTGACATCATAGGGATGTTAATACTTGGGATCTATAACTGGAAGACAAAACTGTTAGCAAAATGATATACGTACCGATGATCGGCAGCACATAGGTCAAGGGGGAAGTCAGGGGAGTCAATGCCTGGATACTTTAGTCTTTATTTGTTTCATCTTATCTGCTTAGTCGAGTCTGTTAATTGCTCAGTCTTTTAATTAGGTTGCATGCTAGTTTTATTTCTGTTAAAGTTATTTGTCATTTTTCAGTCAAGCAAACACGGTGACCACGGTTCGGCAGTGCCCAACTGCTCTCCAAAACAAAACCTTTTCAAACGTGACAACCCAATTGAGCATTCAAAGCCGGGAAAACTATAAGCTAAATCGCCTCCTCGTGGGATCGACCCTATACTTGCTACTAGTACTTGTGCTAGTGAATAGTTTAGGCTTTATAAATATTATTTTGCGCTACTCCACGACGGTAGCGTCAAAGCCCTAGGGCTCGACCGCCACCCCTCGGCTCCCAGCCGAGGGTTCGTTTGATCCTTCGCCGGGGATCTCGAATCCCCGTCCCCGAAGATCATCGTTTTACCCGGATCTTGTGTTCATGTATATGTCACAATTTAATTCACATAAATTCACACGAAGGAGTTTATGATTTTTACCTTTTGATTTGTTGTGTGGAGAAACAAAATCAATCGAAGACCTTTGAATCTTCCCACGTATTCCTTGCACTCCGTTCGAACGTCGGGTGGGCGACGATCTATCGAACTCCTATGGATCTCCTTCAACTCTCTAGAATATCAAGTATGATAATTCTTTTCTTATTCAAGTTATGAATTATGAAGGCCATGCAGTGCTTTTATAGGCTACGTAGGGGATCTAAAGGAGGTGGAATATTGGGCTTCCAATATTGAAGATTAAATTGAGCCCAATGCTCAAGTCCATTAATCCTTATCAATATTAATTAATTTATTTTCCACTATATAAATTAATTGCACTCCCAATATTAAACCATATTATATCAAATAATATTTCTCCGGTAGTATTATTTATTCCGTGTATTTAAGATTTAAATATCCATGAATAAAATTAATTTATTGCTAATTAATTTATTCATCTCTTTAATCCGAGACTAGTACCATTCAACCTTAATTATTGTGCGGAACGAATCCACTCATGAGGTTTACACAATAATTCCTTATGAACTCATCTCGGGGATATTATCAACCCTTCCGGGATACACTGTCCGGTCAATCATTCACGGCATGCCATATATGAAATATAGTAACCCAACTTAACCGGTAATTAACCCAATAATTAAATCGGTTAATTCCTTTGGTAAATCAAAGTCACTTATATTAAATATACACACCCGCAATAATATCGGGGATTAAGAATAAAATACACTGAGACTCGAATCGATTATCGCCGGCAATCCTAATCGATGAATCTCAACGATCCGCTCAATACACCAAGTGTACAAGTGTGATAAAATAATTAAGATAAATTATTTTCTCTCTCACACAACGACTATACCGATGGATTGGTCCATGTCCATCTAGGTCGTGAGCAACCATTTGATTATATACGAGTAACCGATAGTATGATCTTCTGTGTGCCCATGCAACACCATACTAACTACAACGTATAAAATCCAGGACTATAATTTTGCATAATTAATTAATAAATAATTAAACGCAAACAATTGTTTATTAATTTAATAGATTAAATGCTATGACGGGGAGTTTACCGTTACTTCAATCTAGACATTAAGTACACAACTCCAACAGAGGGTGCTCACTATGAGGACAGGGTGTGTTTGCTGAGAAAATCTTTGTATGGTTTGAAGCAGAGCCCTAGGCAGTGGTACAAGAGGTTTGACACTTATATGCTGCATATTGGTTTTGTTAGATGCAAGTATGAATGTTGTGTCTACTTGAAGATGAAATCTGAGAAGGTGGTTACCTACTTGCTACTCTATGTTGATGATATGTTGATTGCTAGTAGCTCAAAGGTTGAGGTGGAGTCTCTCAAGAAGTTGCTAAGAGCAGAATTTGAAATGAAGGATCTAGGTGAAGCTAGAAGGATTCTTGGAATGGATATCAGGAGAAATAGAGCCTCTGGGACATTGAGTTTATCTCAAACACCCTATCTGGAGAAGGTTCTGAAAAGATTCCATATGGAAGAGTCCAAAGTCTCATTAACTCCCCTTGCTCAACATATCAAACTTTCAGTTGATCAGTGTCCATCTACACTGTCTGAGAAAAAGTCCATGAGCATTGTTCCCTATGCTTCTGCAGTTGGGAGTATTATGTATGCCATGGTGTGTAGTAGGCCTGATCTGGCATATGCTATGAGCACTGTTTCCAGATTTATGTCAAATCCTGGAAGGATGCATTGGGATGCAGTCAGGTGGTTGCTCAGGTATATAAAGGGTACTCTGAATTATGGGCTGTTATTCCAGAGAACTGATCTCAGTGGAGATGCTTTGGTTGGATTTGTAGACTTTGATTTTGGGAGTAATGTGGATATCAGGAAATCCATCACTGGATATGTGTTTACCCTATATGGTTCTGCCATTGTCTGGAAAGCCACTCATCAGGGTGTTGTTGCTTTGAGTACAACTGAGAGTGAGTATATGGCTATGACAGAGGCAATAAAGGAAGCCATATGGTTAAGGGGAATCCTCAATGAACTTGGAGTTGAGCAAGACACTGTTGTTGTCAACTGTGATAGCCAAAGTGCTCTGCATTTGGTTAAGCACCAAGTGTTTCATGAGAGGTCAAAGCACATTGATGTGAGACTACATTTTGTTAGGGATGTAGTGGAGAAAGGTATCATCAAAGTTGAGAAAATTGCAACTGAAGGGAATCCAGCTGACAGTTTCACTAAGGTGTTGTCAGTGGATAAATTCAAGTTGTGTCAGGATCTGGTCCAGTTGGTGGAAATTTCACAATCTCTGTGAGGTTCTGGAAGTGTAGGCTGCAGCAGGTGTGGGATATCTGTTGTGGTTATGGAGTTATGCAACAAAATACTCAAATTGGCAGTTTTGGGAATTTTGAGGTGTGACTTAATGATCTTGTTGCTAAGTTGTGTTTCTGAGTGGTGTGACTGTGGCCTGAGGTTCATAGTCATGGGTATGAACTGTGTAGGTTGTGTTTCCTTCATAGTTGTTAAGGATACTTAAGTCAATGGTTGGATTGACTGGACAGTGTCTGTTCTTGGGATTACTGTGTATGTGATTCTGTGTTGGAGGATGGTTTGTGGTGGATGAAATGTGCAGGGAAGTCACATTTCAGTGTACAAACCTAGTGGAGGTGGTTTTATGCAAATTGGTTCAGAATAGAAGAAGTTGAGTACATGAGTTTTTCAACTAGATCAGTTTTGAGTCATTTAGTCGCATGTGGATATTTCTGGAGCTATGGTGGATTATATGATGAGTTCTTGGTATGGATTTGAAGCTAAGGGTACAAGGATCATGATGGGACTGATTAGAGATCCTAATTCCAGCTGTGGAGAGTAGGATATGGATTTGAGTCTGTTCTGAAATCTGTGTCAGGTCAGTTCTTGAACTGAAGTCTGATCAGTGCTTTTATGGTGT
Source organism: Euphrasia confusa (assembly GCA_954870475.1). Taxonomy (NCBI): domain Eukaryota; kingdom Viridiplantae; phylum Streptophyta; class Magnoliopsida; order Lamiales; family Orobanchaceae; genus Euphrasia; species Euphrasia confusa. Next base: position 8,979,259 of record OX940957.1, on the reverse strand, counting down.
GATCAGTGTTGAACACTGTGATGCTGTTGTGCTGAGGAGATCTATTGCTGGGAGTTGATTTGTGTGTAAGGTGGAGATTTGTTAAATTGTACACGAAAAATCATCTCCGTACGCAAAATCGACAAAATGCACATCAGGGGCAAATTGGTAATTTTGCCCAGAATTTGAATTTCGCGGATGGAGAAACGACGCCGTTTTGATGATGAACTGTCAGCGGGTGCACGGGACTAGGGCGATCGATTTCTCAGCGGATTCTTCACCAAAAATGATGATTCTTGAAGCTACATGATCCTTGCCAACTCATCGAGGAAACGCACATGGAATTGTCGCACATCATCGCACGGTTGAGATTTGCGAGGTTGTTACGACTCGATGGCCAGGATGTGTTCATCGATTTTGTGCATTTCTGTTTTAGCATATAATCACTCGTGTTTGTGATTGATATGCAAGCATTGAGCTAGAGAGAGCTTTGTACAATTGTTTTTGAGCTTCGTATAATACCAGATAACTCCTCCCCTCCACCGTGCACGTAGATTACTTTTCCGGTGATCGAAGCACGTAAAATCGTTTGTTGTGTGATTGTTTCTCTTCGTGTTTGAGTTTGATAAACCATATACAAACTTTATGCGCCGTGAGTTTGAGTGTTAATCGACGTGTGTGTGATTTTAGTGTTCAAACCAGTGGTTCAGTGTTAAACTGTGTTGTTCAGTGTTATTGTGAGGGATTCAGTGTCAACGGAGCTCGTGTTTGTTTCTGTTGTATTGGCTGCTCTTTCCTCAACACAAGTCGCTTATCAAATCCTCCAAGGAATGAATCTATCGAAAACTTGGAATCCTCCTAGGGTTAAGGTTTTTCTGTGTGTTCAATTTGTCGAACTAAGAAGATGCCCTGTGTTAATAGCATCATATAGTATATGAACATGATCAAAGTTTGTAATATCATATTTAAAAAATAAAAATTATTAGGAGAATGACATTATTTTTTACTCCAATAAACATTATTTGACAAACAAAAAATGACTCTTAACATAACACAAATATTAAAAATATGAAAAATAATATTTATTATTATTATTATTATTTTAATTTTTACACAATATTTAAATGAACATTTTTTACATTAATTAGAAAAAATACAATTTACTAATATATTTTATAAATTATTTATATATAATTTTAGAACATGATGAAAAAAATACCATTTACTAATATATTTTATAAATTATTTATATATAAGTTTAGAACATGATAAATTAAAAATCAAATAACTACAAAAAAAATACTGAAATTTTATAAGTTAATATAAATAAGATAAATTAAACTGAAATTTTATAAGTTAATATAAATAAGATAAATTAAACGATCAAATAACTTTAAAAAATATACTAAAATTTATAAGTTTATATAAATAAAATAAAAAAAGTAATTAGATATAAAACTTCATTTAAAACTTAGTTGATGATTCATATTGTATTCTAATTTTGTATAATCTAATTTTATATTATTCTACTTTTTTTACTTATATTGTAATGTTAATTGTTACTAATTTTTTGGAAATTTTAATTTGTATTCTAATTTCTACTTATATTTTGTACTAATGTTAATGGGAAATTTTTATACTAATTTTTTGGAAATTTGAATTTGTATTCTAATTTCGTACTATATTGTATTGTTAATTGTTCTTAAATTATAAGCTATAAAATATTATAAAATATTTTAAATAAATTCACTCGAATACTATTAATTATAATATTCATTATTCATTAATGAATATTGTTAAGTTTACAATGTATTATTTATGTGTTTGTGTTTTGCAAGTTAATTATAAAATTTACTCGAGTTTCAAATTATATATATTTATAATAAATATCTTACAAAATAATTTCAAGTATTTATACAAAAATAAATTATATATGTAGCAACAAAAATAATAAATACAGTAAAACCTCTATAAATTAATATTCTCGCAACCGTAAAATTTTATCAGTTTAAAGAGGTATTAATATATCGATAAAATAATATTTTATTAATTAAAAGAGAGAATTTTCAAATTTAATAAATTTAAATATATTTATTTAAAATAATTGGATTAAAATTCATGTATCAAGTTTATTGCAACTAATCGATACATTCATGTATATTATTAATATTCAATGTATAATGTTAACTATATATTCATAAAAATAAACTAATTTATAATACCTAATTATGTTTTCTCATATCTAAAATGTATCACAAAATCATATTAAACACATAAAATATTATGTGAATATAAAAGGGACGCACTAAAAATATTACAAAAATTAGTTGATTAAAAATATTCTTTGAATGTTAGTCAATGTACATTATCAAACTTTCTAAATAGATCACGTGAATACCCAATTTTGAGATTATTGTTGAGAATAATATTTATAATTGTAATATTTACAAATTATTAATTTAAAACTTTGATGGGACTTCATACTTATAAAGGGTTTTTTCAAAAAATTATTATTATATTATCTTATCGAATTCGCTAATTTTTTACAAAGGCCCAAGTGGGATCGGAGAATTTTATTATTTTAGAGAGGTTATTAATTTATCGAGTTTTAATTTATAGAGGTTCTACTGTATGTAGCGCATTAATAAATATTTTTTATATTCTTATTTAGAAATAATTCGATGTTATATAAATACATGTTTTATAAAAGTTCAATAATAATATATAATTTATTAATAAAAAGATAATTATTGTATAATATAATTTATACAAAATTCTTATAATTTATAATTTATTTAAAATTATATATTGAGATAGTCATACAAAATAATTCAAGTACAAAAATAAATTATACATAGAGCAACAAAAATAATAAATGTGTGCAGTAAGAAAATAATAATTATGTGGGAATAATAAATTACAAATATAATATAATTGTATAATTAGAAATTGTTAAAATAAAAATAATTTTACATATTTATATTAAATTAAATTATACTATATAGAATATATAAAATAATAAATATGTGGAGCAATTTAAAAATAACAATGATTCGGTAGATAACACAAATCATTGTTTAAATAAAAATCAACTATATAGAATACTAAAATAATAAATATGTGTAGATCACGTTTAAAAATAACAATGATTTGTGGAGAACACAAATCATATAATTGTATATCTTACAAATTGTTAAAATAAAAATCATTTTTCATATTAATATAAAAGTAAATTATATATAGAATACAAAAATAATAAATATGTGTGGAAGTAGAGAAAATAAAAATCATTTTACTTATTGATGTAAAATTAAATTATATATAAAATACAAAAATAATAAATATGTGTGGAGCATTTTGAGAATAGTGGGGAGACTTGAAGACATTTTAATGCTTAAACTTTTAATTTGATAATAAGTGAAAGAATGTTAATTAATAAGTATATTCTTAAAAATTTAAGGTATAAAGTTTGTCAAAAATGGTAGAAAAATTGTCACAAAAATTGGGAAGTTGGTTAAAATGGTTCGAGTGGAGGCAAGGGTTCAGGTCCCTAAGTTCTTTGGTATGAATGTCTTGAAAGCCTATGATTCAGACGACATGGAAATAGCATTTGACATTCACCTTTTAGTTCCTGCTTTTTCACTAAGTTCTTTGGTATGAATGTCTTGAAAGCCTATGATTCAGACGACATGGAAATAGCATTTGACATTCACCTTTTAGTTCCGCATTTGACATTCACCTTTTAGTTCCTGCTTTTTCACCGGAGTGTACTTAGTTTTCACGTGAAAAAGGGACGATATAGCTACTATTAGATGTAGAGCATTATACATCTAGTTGATTAATATTTAAATTTAAATTTATTTATTTATTTGATTTTTTTTCTATATCTTTTTTTAATTTTTTTTTCTTTTTTTTTCTCTCAATATATTTTTTACATGGTATAAAAATTAATTAGTTCATTCAATTTATTTTGTTGCGTACTACTTTTTTTTTGTGTAGTATAATATAAGAATTATTTTTCTTTTTTTCATTTAAGAATTATTTTTCATTTTTTTTCATGTTGAAAATTGTATGATAATGAAGATCGTTGTATTATTAGATGAAGATTTGTGGGAATTATTTTTGATATATATTTTCATTACATATAATGAAGATTTTATGTTAGAAAAATGAAGATTGTTGTATTATGTGATAAATATTTGATTAATTTATCGTAAATAAAATTGTTGAAAATTTTATATTTGAAGTATGAAGATTTGATTTACATGAAGATTCATTTATTACATGAATATTTGATTTTATAATAAATATTAATGTAGAATGAACATTAATAATATTAATATAAATTAAAAAATGTTTTTTTTATTACTAATTTGTATCGAATGAAATTTATTTTATTTCATGATAAATTTTTATTTATTTAAAAATTTAACGCTAAATTAAAATTTTAATTTGTATTTTTATTATTAAATTATCTGTATATTTATTTTATTTCATGGTGAATTTTTATTTATTTAAAAATTTAACGCTAAATTACAATTTTAATTTGTATTTTTATTATTAAATGATCTAAATGTACTATGTATTGTACATATAGTTGCACGATATTGGAATCCTCTATTCGTACTCTTTCTTCTGAGAAGGAGCTGTTTCCATGGCCTTGACATTGATGGCCACAATATTAAAACTACTAGGTTAGGTTACATCCTTTTGGCCACTTTGACATTTAACATTTACCATCATCACTTACTGTGGTAAGCGATTAGTCAAAGCTAAGAAAATCAAAGTATAGAGATATCACAATCACCTTATTAAAATGCTTCCAGAGTTTCGTCCACATTTCATAAAAATCGATCACGATGATGTTAAAACTATTAGACAAACAAAAAAATACCCTGATTCAATGCAATCAAGAGTACCACTTCTTGCAGCCAAATGAAGGGGAAAACTGCCCGAAAACTCTTAAGTTATAAGGCTATTACTATTACCCATATCACTACGAGTTTCGATTCACTTCAACATTTAGATCACGTTACAGAACACACTATGAAAACACGGAAATTGCTTTCCGATCCTACCTAGAGGATGCCACCTCGGAGGTTCGGGCAGCAGAAAGAACGAGCTGAAGAGAATGATAGTGCCCGTAGTATGCCGCGTAGTGCAAACACGTTCTTCCGTTAAGTGAATCGAACATTAAAATTTGAACCAAGAAACTAAGTTAGCTACACAGTGACATTTTAAGTTCTTACTTCGATTCTTAGTTGTTACACATACCATTGACACTAGCTTCGATCACCTTAGTTCTGGCACCGAGGTCTTTATTCACACAATGATGGCAAGCGTCATCAACTCGTTTGTTGACCTTGTTCTTAGACGTCTAGTATCTAGTATCACATTTTATCCATCTTTATGCTCAGACCGGAAACCGTTTCCGTCATTTTCTTAAAGAATAACACTTCTTTCATGAAGACGCAGCAATTAGAACAAATTTCTCCGTATTGATGGTCGACTCTTTTCTGACCAACATATTTAACAACTTAATTATACGATCAAGGATCAAGCTTGTTCATGTTGTAGTTCATAACTAAGAATCTACTTCTCATAAGTGCGGGTCTTCACCAGTCAAAAGTTGAGTGAGATTATCAAATAATCTATTCTCAAGTACATAGAGACACTCATCATTAAGGTTGAGTGAGATTATCAAATAATCTATTCTCAAGTACATAGAGACACTCATCATTTAACAGCACAAGATTGAGATTTAAGTATCCAACAAATGGCTTGAGTCAGTGAGGTGTTATTTGGATTGGCCAAGCCGAGAATCAAATTTACAATATTACTAAGATATATAAAAGAGGACAATCATTGAGACAATATTATTAATGATTACAATTAAATGTTTGGTATTTATCATGTAATTGTAAAACTAAATTAAATGAGGAAAACTTATTTTTATTTAGTTGGGCTCTAGGTCCAATAGGTTGAATATAACTCGTAGTTGAAAAATAACGAACGATAACCCCAACAAACCACTATTATGATCTCTACATAATGAACTTGGTAACGACGTAGCAATCGGGCGGTGTAATATTTGTATAATAGTTATGGATTGTCTCTGTGATTTCGAATCCAAATTTTCTGTAGAACTTGATGGCTTCTTCATTGTTAGTCTGGACATGCAAGTACACTTCACCAATGCTCTGCTTGACACAAAGATCAAGCACGTGATTCAACAGCTTTGTACCTAATCCAAAGATCCAGGAATGGCAGATACTATGAGTTCGAGACAAATTATTAGATCAAACACACTGATTGATGTTTAGTTCTAATAATTTGTCTCTAATTAATAGACAAATTATGACAAATTATCCAAAGATCCAGGAATCTAAACAATTATTAGTGAAAACATGAGAAGAGGCAAACTTAATCCAGAACTAGATAATCGCTTGATTAATAATATGGTTAAGGGAACTTCATATAAAACTCAGAAGGATTACTACAAAAATTTAACCAACATTATATTGCAAATAATTAAAGAAGAAGAAGAAAAAGGAATACAAGCTGATAACTTACCAACACCTAACCCACGATACGGAGCCAAAACACCCAATGTCATTATGTACACACGAACATCACCACTTTCCTTTCTCTCAAGGCGACATGCAATGGATCCGACACAAATGTCACAATAATAGGCTGAGAATTAAAAAACAATATATCATGGTTTACAACGGTGTGCAGAAACAACCTTTACGACATTTCTATAACCTTTGCAAGTCGAAACATTCAATTATTATACTGTAAATAATACAATTCCAAAATATTATAAACACCATAAATTTGAATATATACATTCTATGAACCTATCAAGTATCAAATCATCTTTCAACTAACAAAACAACCGGATCATCATAATTGTTTAGATTCCTAATCTCCTAAAATCCATTTTTCTATTCAACTAATTATTGGAATTAGGGTTGCAGGGCCAGGGTTGGGTTATTCTTCTATTAGAAGAGTTCCAGGGCTTTATATAGAACCCTTGGGAACCTTGCGGTCTCGACTCTATCACAGTGGCGGTGTTCATCTGAAAGTTTATAATCTTTGGGCACACTATAAAAGTATAAATGAAGCCCGACATTGCTCATACTACCGATGAGCGATCCCGACATAACAACTACTTTGTATCATTCAGACAAAATATCGTTTTCTTCGTTTACTTTAAAATACCTACACAATCCAACATAAATCACTAGGGCAAATCAAGTAGGAACTCTGAAAAATCCACAGAACGTTGAAATTCTTAAAAAAATTCAGAATCTGAACATTAGGCATCAATTGATTTTATTAAAAAAAAAAAAAAAAAGGGAGAGAGATACCTAATTTTGTAAAATCGGCGGAGGCAAGAGCATCGGCGTAGTATTTGTCGTTATACCGAACGGGGAAAAGAGCAGTGTTTAGCTTCTTCAATTGCATCAAATTCTTGTCCCGGATGCCGTCCAGTGAAATTGACGTCTCTCTCCCCGCTGAACCCATTCCCTTTTCGCCCAATCAATCTATACAGAAAAAAAAAAGTAAAAATTGAAAATTGTGATTTGCAGATTATATGCAGAGAGAAGGGTTACAGTGAGAGGGAAAGACGAGGCGTGGAAGAGTCAGCATCCCTTCGCTCGATTACGATTTGTGGAACTATTTCGATTAAAGCTAAAAGAAAATCAATTCGTAAATTAATTTGGGTAGAAAATATCGGTTGCGGATGTGGGGTTTGGATTTTATATTACCAAAAGGAATAATTAGATTATTTTGAACTTAATTTTTCAATTCGGTTTCAACAAAATAAATCGTGAATATTACGTAATTATCGTGAAATTGATTTAAGATTAAAGGGTCATTATCAAATTAACCACGAATTTCAATCTTATTAATATAAAAAATGTCAATAATAATAAAAAAAGATTACTTAATAAAAAAAGAATTATATAAACATTACGAATCACTGCACGAAATTATTTGTACTGTACTATGAATTCATAATGTTAAAACATGTAGTACAAGTATTAAAACTCATACGATATTGAAACTTGTATGCATGAGCAATCATTGTCTTTCCCTTCATTGTACTTTCTGCCCTGAAAAAAAGCCAATACGACACCCACGACCATGCAAGCAACTTCCATTGAGCCATTGAAAAACACCATCTTTTATAGATTTGAAGATGTGATTAGAAAAAATAGGAGGTTTTTAAATATTGAAAAATAACCAAATATATTTATTATCTTTTTATTTATTAATTAATTTATTTTTTTATTGTTGCAATATATGGAGGGGGAGATCGATCCATACAATTATTTTTTTTAATATTTCCTTTTCTTTAGTTTATATTTAAAAATAAATAAATAAATAAACATTGAATTTGAAATATATTTGTGTATTAAGTAAAAAAAAAATCCATAATATCTTAAGGGAGAATATCATTATATGTCCTCTTTCAAGAGTCCGATTTTAAAATTGTCTTTTATCTCATTTTTGTATCAAAAAATGTCTTTCCGATCGCTTTTCGGCATAGGTCACATTTTTTTATCACGTGATGGCCTACATAGAAGGTCACATTTTTTTATCACGTGATGGCTTATTGGCACTGGAGTGCACACGTAGCACAAAAAATATAGCCATACGGAGCGAATATTTTGTAAAAATAGAATTAGGGTTTCTCAATTCTAAAATTAAAATTCAATAAATATGATGATTGAACATGTAGAGCTATATATTTTATGTCACGTGTGCACTCCGGTGCCAATAGGCAATCACGTGATAAATAAACGTGACTCCCATGTCGAAAAAGTGATACATTTTTCAATACAAAAATGAGGTTAAACGACAATTTTAAAATCGAGTTGTTGAAAAAGGACATATAATGATATTCTCCATATCTTTAAATAAATAAAGTTTTGAATGTAAACGTGGTAAAACAAATTACTTGCAATTTGGTTGCATCAAACGGTTCCAAAAGAATATAAAAATATTTTCAATATTTGTAAAATATAATTTGGTTTTCAAATTATAAATTAAAATTACTTTTGAACTTTAATTTTAATTGTAGACAAAAGTATACTCCCTCAACCCATTAATACTTTCGGACATTTTTTTAGTTTGAAATCTTTTTATATAGAAGTTGGAATTATTTGATTCTCATTTCCTAGTAAATAAACAATAATGAAAATTTAACATAAGACAAAATCATTACAGATGAACTTTTAATCCAACACTAATAAAAATAAATAGTCAAGAGTTGGGAATTACATTGATGGTTACATGAACTAAAAAGAAGCTTGAGAACGAGACAAAACAAAAATTAAACAGAGGCACAAAACAGTAAACAAAATTTCAGCCAAGATTGTTTCTTTGAAAGTGAAATATAGATTGGAGTCGAAAAGGCTTAAATTATCGCCTCCTCATTCCACGGCCACGGCCTCGACCTCTGCCGCCCATAGCAGCAGCTTCTCCTTGTGCACTTTCAGACTGCATCACAAGATTCAAAAAGAAAGTTAAAATAGTTGCGGTGCTTCAAAATTTGCTTCTTTGAATGAGTGAGCAAATTCCAAAAAATGAATGCGTACAAAATCGGAGCAAGAAGCTACTGAGCTGTACGTGCTGGTAACAAGTGGCATAGAATCCAAAATGAAACTAGAAACTCAAATTACCTTGGGGTTCTTCACAGTTTCATCCACACTTAAGACAAGGCAGGCTGCTTCTGTAGCTGCATTTATGGCATTGATCTGTGAAACGGACAAGTTTTTTTAGAACAAAAGCAAGTGTAAAAACTTAAAAGCGTAATTAACCAACACTTTGCTTATTTTTTGTTCCGTCCGTCCCTCATAAGTTTGCACAATCCAATCTAAAAAATAATTTTAGAACTCTTCACCCTCACAAGTCAAAAATACAATAAACAATTATACCCCATGCCATTACTTTTTTCGTTTATTTTCTCCAACAACTTTGACAAACCCTCATTTCCTATAGTTGAATTACCAATTTTGTTCATCACTTTATTCAATGAAATAGCAAAGACACCATTTTTATTAAACTACGTGTCAAATATTATTCACCTTCTCCTGCAGGACGGAGAGAGTACAAATAACTCCTTGAGTAATGTATTATTTTCATAGTACTCCCCTCAACACGTCAAGGGGGCATTTGAAATTTTCAAGGATATTGGGGTTTTGACTTGTTCTTTGAAATTAAGCGAAAATTCAACCTTAGTTTCTAATTAGTAAGTACCTTCACAACTGCCGGCTCCCAAACAAAGTTAGCAAATGAATCAGCAATTCCACCGGTGTTGATGTCTACACCATAAGGTGCACCTTCACCTATTATATTTAAATTTGTCAATAAAAAGAACCATTATAGACCATAAGAGTAAATATACGAGATAGAAGAGTTACCAGATGGAAGGGCATGCTTTTGTCGTAGTTTGTTTAACACATCAGTTGCATCAAAACCAGCATTGTCACACAGTTGTCGTGGGATTACCTGCAGCAAGCAAGATGTAAAATCAATAGCTATCAAACAAATTGTAGCATGAACATAAGAAGCACCAAACACAACTATTGACATCCAACCTCTAAAATTTTGGCAAAGACGTTGTGTTCTTAACTTGCATGCAATTATACTAAATTTGATAAGTTCAACAAGAAATAATTGAGTATCAAACTGAAATATCCAATAATCTTTCTAACAGGAAGATTAATCTTGGAAGTTATTGACCAAGTAATCATATATTGCCAAAAAGGAAAATCCAAAGTGACAAAGAAGTTATATTTTTCAAATGATTTACCTCAAGGGCTTTGGCATAAGAATTTATAAAGAGCTGGGACTTGCCGGCAATTGTACGTGCATGCTGTCTCAGATACCGACTTATCTCCATCTGGTAATTCAAAATAAATTAAACATCAAATCAGAAAACATTAAAATCACACAATATTATTAAAAGCAGAAGATGATTAATACATCAATAGCACCGCCACCAGCCACCACTGTTGAGTTTTTTAGAGCCCTTCTAACAATCATAATAGCATCATGCAAACTTCGCTCGGCCTCCTCAATAAACTGAAATTATCAATGTCAATCAATCAGATGTTCAACCCGAAAGCATAAACAAAGAAAGCATATGATCAGCATTAACAAACCTGATCTGCACCACCACGGAGAACGATTGTGGCAGTCCTACCAGATGGGCATCCACTGAATATATTAAAGCGCTCATTTCCGACTTGCCTCTCCTCAAATAGGTCACATGTTCCAAGAACCTTTAAAACAGAAAATATAAAAAATCATCAGTCCTTTTTAGAGAAATGGATAGTTTGATATAACTATTTAACTTAAAAGGTTTTTGGTTAAAAATTCAAATTTTATATTTTGCAGGTAAAAATTATCCTAAGACGAATGAAAAATAGGGGTCATATACTCATATAATCCATACTCAGGTTAGGATTAATAACCCCGATGAGAATAGAGTATAATCAGGTGAGGATTAAGGGTATTGAGTCTTAAATTTAGGGTTAAGTAATAAAGTGAAGAAACTGATTATTTACGAAATAAATGGAGTTTGAGGTGAATAATTTTGTGAGAATGGACAAGTCAACAATCTACACTTGTATTAAATTCCACTTTACATAAATGTAAAATAAAACACAAAAAGAATACTACAGTATATATATACACACAGGGACAGGATCTACAAATTATTATGGGTAGAAGTCAAAAAAATACCTCATCAATAATATTGTTTACAGTCGTCTGGACAGTTCCACCTGTAGCCGCAGCCACTCTGTGTAAATCTTCTTCAGTAACACGACCAGCACAAAATATATCACGATCGGCGAAATACTGCACAAAAACAATATATTAGTGAAATTCATCATGAGATACAACTTCCCACATCATGAATGAAGCATATTTAGTTTCCACTAACAATAATGATTTGATATAGATTTGTAGTCCTCCATTTAAGTGAAAACTTGTAGAGCTAGTTTATGATAACTTATCTAGTGCTTTTCCAAATAATAACATAGAGAGATTACCAAGTTAAAGTATCAAAACAGTACCTGAGTTGCCAGATCACCAATAGCAAGCCGTGACAAAACAACTTTGGCTCCACTTTGTACACATTTATCCAATTTGTCATAAATGATATTCCATTCAGCATCCACAATTGACTGATACTGTAATGGATCTGACAACCTGGGATATTGAAAGATTCACCAGCGTTGTTAAGCATTTTCAGAACTCATGAAGCAACTTTTTAGGTCAGACATAGTGGTCAAACATCAAACCTGATCTCTGCATTCTCTTTTTCTGATTTCAACTCCAACTCTATGTTTAGAAGGAGTATCTTAGGATTTACGAACATTTTTGGTTGCTGCTCAAAACCAGCATATGAGAATGTCTTTTTGAAGGCGACACCACTCACAAGAAAAGAATCTCTCATGGTACCTCCAGGAACCTACAAAACGAAAAAATCAATATATTGTTATATGAAACTAATCAGTTGTAGAATACAGCAGTAATAGGTATGGGACAAAATATTTTTAAAAAAATGCAGCACTACATGAAAACAGAGGAAAATGAAGAACACTAGTTCCATAAATGCCCTTGTTGGATGGTGCTCCCAGTGAACATCAGAACATTCAACATTAGTTACTACTAAGAACTTATAAATGTCTGGTCCAGAAATTTAATGCAATTTCAATTCTAATGAATTGGCAGATTCGCAGAATAGTAATTTTTATGAGAGCACTGTCAATTTAATTCTTTGTTATTGGCTACCATATGCTGGTTATGGGCTTAAACAGCCAAGTTCAACTAGTCATAAAACACACAAGTGAATCTTGATATTGGTGGAAATAAAAAGCTATATGCTTAGTTTGGCTATTCCATGATACAAACCATACCAAAGATCAAGTAATCAGAAAAAAAATAAATTGCAATCCACTCGTGTGGTCTTAGATTGTACAAATCATATTGTTTCTAAAGTACATGACAATTAAGATTTTCTGAAGTGAAAGCCGACGCTAATTTAAATGAATAAAAATGTGTTATCCCTGTCCAAGAAAGTGCATTAGGTAATCGAATTTAAGACAAAAGACTAAGATGCTAACTCAATAATTTTCAGGTATTACAATATAGAAGCTGCAATCAACTGATAAGGTTTTAGATTGTAAAAAATATATTTCTACAGTGTGAGACTATTAACATCTTCTGAAGTGAATACCAGCTATACTAAAAGAATATGAATGGTGTGCTCGCGTATAAGATAAAAAAAAAAAAACAATATTAAACACGTAATATATTGAAAAACGACGGCTCACCCAAAACAATGATCACAATAATATTAAGCCAACAGAATTACAGGAAAAACAATGTACACAAGTAAATAGCACAACATCAAAATAATATTAATAAGAAACCAGAATTAGTTTTCACTGAAACGGCTAAACACGAATGAAGATTGACACTTAAATCCAACAGTCATATACCTTCTTCATTCCAATCATGTTCAATCTATCATCAATTCCAATGGCAAGGACAGCATCCACCACCATTGTTGCAAAAAACTCCTTTTCACCACCAATGAGCTTTGAAGACAGTGTTGTAGCAGCACATTTAGCAAGTAAACTCTTCTTTTCTTCCAAGCTTTTCCCTTCTATACTAGTAGCTAATTCTTTGATCTTTGCAATGGCCTGTACATTATTAACAAAAATCAAAAAGCTCAGGAGTAAGATTTATGTCCCAATTCAAACATAACTCAATAAATAATCCTTCAATCCCTACCAAAGTAGAAGCTGTTCTATAGCTCCGTATAAGATTTTGTGGATGGACCCCATCTTCTATAAAAGGCTTTGCTTCCTTCAGAAACTCTCCCGCAAGAAGAACAACTGTAGTGGTCCCATCACCAACCTGCATATTAAGCACAAAAATAGATGAAAATCTAAGACAGATGATTCAAAAAGCAATTTAACATGAATGCTAAAATCACACATCAAACACACTGATGTGCCTAAGATAGACTGCCTAATTAGTGTCTCCATCACTTGAGGCTAAAAACAACATCTACCAGACAAACCAGAAAAGCTCAGGTCTTTTGATACTATCACTCTAGGAATAAATGCGAGTGGGGAATGGGGGAGATTGACAGAAAAATAATACCTCGGAATCTTGAGACTTTGCAATATCAACAAGGATCTTGGCAGCAGGATGAACAATATCAAGTAGTTTCATTATGGTGGCACCGTCATTGGAAATGGTGGTGTTACCCTTCTCGTCATGGATCAACTTGTCCATGCCTCTTGGACCAAGAGTAGTTCGCACAACATCAGCAACTGCCCCACACGCATTTATGTTGCTTATTAATTGCGGTTTTCCTTGAGATGTATCTGTCCCTTCCTTGAGCAGTATGATCTGTGGTTGCTGTTGACATCACCAAAACATGATTAGTTGCAGTGCAGTGAGAACAAATGAACCATATGAAACATAAAGTAATTCACCAACAAAATTATCCACGGTTGAATCAGTGTATCAAGTCAAGGAAAGACGCTACATTCGTAACCAGAAGTTATCCTCTTTCAACGCATATATGATGAATTTTACCAGTAACTATCAGAAAGAAGCTGCTCGAACTACGACTTAGAAGTTCGCGAGCATGAATCTACGTGGGATCTTAAAAAAATGTCCGTTTCTCATGGGATTTAAATGGTTACTTCAAGATCTATTTGTGACCCATTATCAGATAAAATCGCTGCATTTTAAAACTTCATTTCAACAGAAGCATAGCATTAATCTGACACATCTAAAGAGAAAATCCAATGGAAATGACGAAACACGAAAGTGGCAGTATAAACGGAGTACCGGAAATTATATAGTTCGAAATGAAAGGAAACTTTTTCAATGTAGATAATAGACAAGATCAAGCTTACCATCATGGAAGCCATTGTCAGAATTGATTTGCGTTTCGCTGAGTGTGCTGTGCTGAGAGAGGGAAAGAGAGTGAGATTGTTCAAGCTAGGGTTTTATAAATCTCTTCGGGTTTTCGCTAATTTCCCTTTTATACTTTAGTTAAAATGGCGTTTTGGTTTGAGTTAAAAATTAAAATAAATCAAAAAATATTGTTTTTAATTTAAAATATAATTTTATCTCTATATTTATTCAAATATTTTTAAATTTTATATACAATTATTTTAATTTTTAACTTAAAATACATTTTTTTTAAAGAGAATTTGGAAATAAGGTAATTGAATATAATAAATTATAAGACAAAGCACTAAATTATCTTTATTATAAAAAACATAGTTTTAAAAAAATAATTTATACAATCGTTTATTTCAAGTTATAAACACTATATATATTGTCGAGGGTTGTTAGCTCAGTTGGTTGAGCATTCGACTTGAGAACCGTAAGGTCCAAGGTTCAAACCCAAGACATGTGTGTGTGAGGTTCAAACCCAAGACATGTGTGTGTGAGTATTTAAATATATGCAATTGACCTAGACCAAAAAAAAAAAAAAAAAAAAACACTATATATATTTAAGTATTTTAAATTGTTAAAATTGTTGTTCTTTATAATATTAAATGTACAAATATTTTTATTTATATAAAAAATATATATTTACATTTATTTGTAAAGTAAAAAAATACGAATAGTTTGTTATAATTAAATAAACAATTTACTTTTTTCTTAAATATACTTTTTTTTTTTAATTTTCGTCCTAAAAAATAGAATAATTTTGAAGACAGTAGAGAGTTGTATATTTTATACTTTTTCTCTCTCATGTATATTTTTCGTATTATGATACTACTCTTCATCATCTTCTCATTAATGTTGTCACACTTTAAATAAAATTTTATATCTTATATATATATATATATATATATATATATATATATAACATTTTTTTAATTAGCTCACTCAATCAAAGTATAATGATGCGAGTAACTTGTTCGTATTGATTAAATTTTAAAAATCTTAACTTGAATTCTTGATTGTTATTAGTATATAATATATTATAATTAAACCAAATAAATTAGTCAATTGAAATTGAAAAGGAAAAATCAAAACTCTTCAATCTTGTATTTGAAGATGCATTTCTTGGGTGGAGTTGATCATTTCCTTACTATTAGTGGTTTGGCATCTTCAAGTACTTGTCTTCTAACTCTTTCATTCTAGTTTCTTTTCGATCATATGCTACAAAAATATATCATGCGAAGTATTTTGGATGTCGGTGAAATTTCTGCAATGTGGTTTTTTCCCACATGGGTTCTTTTGCTTATTTCGTCACAACTGTTCGAACCACTCATGACTTGATTTCACGTCTATCTTCAAAAAATGATTCATTGTCTTTTTCGCACAATATATTTGTCTTCAATGCTTCTTAGACCAACTCTAATATGTTTTTTGAAGGGATATTTATATCTAATACAAGTCATATGAGAGAGATAACATTTTGTACTTTCTTTATTATTACAAAGGAAGCGTGATATCATTAAAAAAATGAAAGAGGGAGCACATTTTTAAATAAGATTATTGAATAACTTTAATGGGTCGAATAGAGCATTGAAATAATCCGAGGTCTTGAGTTCGACTCACGCCAGTGACGACTTCACCCGAGTTAATTATTCACTTGTTGGGTCTTCTAAAAAAATTGAAATTGCCACAAATGAGAAATGAGAGAGAGTATCGAAAATATATTCGACTCATTAATATAAATTTAAAATCGTCCAACTTCTCTATCAGTTCGAGCTTTTAAATAAAGCGATTTCTAACATGGTATCAAAGCAGACCCAACATGATGATAGATGTTCAACCGATAAAATTTTCGGCTTGCCCAAAGATAGGACTATGTCCACGAATAGAGCTGACAAAATCGAGCATACTCGTGAGAGAGCGTATTAAATATCTCATATCAATTGGAAATAGATCTTAAAACTCAACTATAAATTAAATTACCTTATCTCTCCTTAATAATGCTTTTTAAAATGTTATTAATCTAATTTTCACAAACTTTCTAATTATTTGGCCAAAAGGTGAAAAAGTGGGGCAAAGTGATGGGTGAGATACTAAGATGGCAGGTCAAGGACAAAACAAAATACTTAAAATTGATAATTCTTTATATTACAAAATTGACATATTATAATTAAAATCAATTCTAAATTATATTATTATAACTAATAATGATAAAATAATTTTAATTTTACTTAAAATTAATAGATAAAATATTAATTGTCTATACTCAATTTACAATAACTAATATTGCATAATTATTTTAAAAATATTAAAACTAAAAATTAAATTTTAATTATTCGATCACTAATATTTATAAATAACTAAAAGTAACTCACCATAAGAAAAAAGAAAAATATTTTAGTGGTTCCGATTATACTATAATTAATTTAAATAATGAATAAAAATGATTGATTGGTGTTTAAAATACAATTTCAACACAAAGTAAAATGAAATAATTAATTGATTCGGTTGAATTTTTTTTTTACATACTTTTTATGTCTCACACTAATGGTCATATTTCTTTCCCAAATTAAAAAGAAAAAAAAAATAAGTTTGAGATGGAAGGAGTATGTTATTCTATACTCAGACACATCTCTCAATTTACGTATTACATTTCGATCGAGAGCTCAACCATCCTTTTGAGTAAAGTTTTTCGTTTCTTGCCCTTACGAAAAAAAATTGTTTAATGTTTGATGAGTTTTTTAAGAAATATTTAAGAAAAAGGATACTTGGTTTTTATTAATATACTCTGGAATTTGTTTAATGTTCGATGGTTTGTTTTAAGAAGTATTTAAGAGAACAAGTATTTTGGTTTTTATTAATACTTAAGAAAATCGGTATTTTGGTTTTGATTAATACTCCGGAGTAATAGATAAATTTACGCTCTTAGACCATTTCCATTTGTGTACCTCTTCTTAGGTACAAATGTGTGCCACATCAAAAATAAATTATACCTATCAATTTATATCTACGCTCCCCAACAATGCAAATTACAATTTATATTTTTGTAGACCCCACCACTAAATACATTTTTATTTTACTTACCTACATGATATTAAAAATAAATAATAAAAAAATGAAAACATTTCAAATTGGATACTCCATTTTCTCTTTTATCAATTGTACCTACATCTCTATTGGTGTACCTAGGTACAATTTCATGCCAAATGGGAATTATACGTTAGTATCTAATATTAGATACTTCATTTTCTCTTTTATCAATTGTACCTACATCTCTATTAGTGTACCTAAGTACAATTTCATGCCAAATGGGAATTATACGTTAGTATCTAATATTAGATACTCCATTTTCTCTTTTATCAATTGTACCTACATCCCTATTGGTGTACTAGGTACAATTTTATGCCAAATGGGAATTGTACGTACCATTGGGATTGGGCCGGATGTTCTTAATCTCAAATTTGCCATCCAACTCGACCCAAATACCAAACAAAAAAAACCGGAAAAAAATTGAGACCACACAAAGTTCTGGGAAGCAAATAGAACAGATAGCTTCCAGCGATGGCGTGTAATTATCTTACGCAGCATGGCCGCAATCACCGGATTCTCCACTGCACCGCTTCGCTCTAACAACTGCCGCTCCTCCGCTTCGCTTCCTAGAAGGAGACCCCTTCCCTTCTCGTTCGCCGCCGTCTCTTCGCCGCCGGAAACCCCTCAAATCGAGCTCGAATTCATCGGGGTAAATACATGTAACACATCCACTTGTTTTTTTGCCTTAATAAACAATCTTATTTGTCTCAATTTTGTATCGTGGCGACTGTGGACCTTAATTATCCCTAAAATCAGTGCCCTAATTTTATCCATCTGTCGAATTTATCGATTTTTGTTTAATTGTGTTTATTATTGGTGATATATTATAGCCTAAACCAGGAGATGCAGTGAACACAGCAACATCTGTGAGTGGAGAGAAGCTGCTTAGGAGCATAATGCTGGATAACAAGATTGAGCTTTATGCAGCATATGTAAGCTGGGATTAAATTATTAACGACGCTCGATTAGTTTAAAATTTCACTTAAACGATACAACTTCTTGTCTTAATTATCATCTTGATTGTTTAAGGATTGATGCTCTCATTTTAATTTTAACGTTTTATTTTATTTATTTGATTTGAGCAGGGTAAAGTAATGAACTGTGGAGGAGGTGGGACTTGCGGAACTTGTATTGTCGACGTAAGGAAAAAAATCGCTCTAAAGCTTACCCATTTTTCCTTGCAATGTCTCTGGGGAAATAGTAGGTCTAGGTTGACGGTGAGTTCGTCTCACGCGAGTGAGGCGAACACAGTTATCTTTTTGGGTATAAAGTCATATTTTTAATGTGTACTTGGATTGTTTTGCAATATTAGGATTTGCATATTACAAGTATGTATAAGACAATTGATTTATACACTATTTTGCGTATTGTGGATTTGCTGAACTTAACCAAGTGATAAACTAATTCACATAAACTTGCTAACATTAGAATGTGGTTTTTTCATCTTGTGCAGATCATTGATGGAAAGGATCTGCTAAACGAGAGAACAAATACAGAGCTTCGATATCTTAAAAAGGCATGTTTTCATGTGAATTAATTCTTGTTGTATACATAATTGCTTAATGTTTACACTGAAGAATTTCCCCAGGTTTTAGAAATTCTATTTTCTTTTGTGCCATTAAAATTTGGTCGCTTTTTGTATTTCACTCTACCTTGCAGAAACCCGAGTCTTGGAGGCTGGCTTGCCAAACTATAGTAGGGAATAAAGAAAACTCCGGAAAGGTATGTTAATTGCTGTTATTTAAATATCGGTATGTGTCTGTTAGATTCGTCGAGTGTATTTGGACAATAATAATTCTCATGGTACACAGCTTTTTCTTGTTTCTTCGCATGTTACCCTCGCATAAATGCTGGACCACTACATTAAAATGAATTAATATTCTAATTTAGAAAGAACATAAAGAGAAAATGTCATTTAGAGCTGTAATGTTAATTAGTCATCTTTTTGTAGGTAGTTGTCCAACGACTGCCCCAATGGAAGAAATGAATTTCTACTTGGTGTTCACTTGTTAAATATTTCAAGGAGCTATTTACATATATTTTAGATAGCTTCATTCGTTTCAAAATAGGTGTCGTTCTATCTACGTTCGGTATTGACAAAAGAAAATGATCTAAAACCTGTTCTTTCGTGGAATGTGATACTTATTTCAAAGTCTTGCCTTGAATTCTAAATGTACCTTGTGGTATCATACTTTATTGATTTTGTTATTCACTCAATAGTAAATTTGTGTTTAGGGTATTGTATTCAGGATGGAACGTAGTATGTGTAACTCAACGTCTTGATAATTATACAAGCAACGTGTGATTAACATACAAAATTATACTACATATATATTGTGTGACAGATAATTCATGATCATAATCATTGGGTAAACATTGTGGAGGTGGTAATTCCTTCTTCCCTCCCACCACAATGTTTCAAAATCCAACTCAGGAATCTGAACCGATTGGATTTTAAATTGACCCGAAATTGTCTCCATTGAGGTAGTTGAAATATTCGATGAATACAATAATTATTATTATAATGAAGGGGCTTTGCAAATTAATTGCAATCCGTGATAAGAGTAAAATATTTACATATTTCTCCACCTTTGGCTGTGAATTGTGAGTATAATATAAGGTACATATTTCAAAGCGCATGGTGCTTACATTCCTTCATCCAAAAATTAATTAAAAATAAAAATAAAAATAAATAAATGCTTTGGTCTTTGATTCAGCTTGACCACATATTTTAAAATGGTAACACTGAAAGAGCAGTGCATGCCTCCACAAATTAATATTTCGTGTCAGAGCCAGGTAACAGCTGTAGGTAGATACAAAATTAATACTGTATACAGTATTTTTTTTTTCAAATTATTTAATTTCATGTCTTATTTTTTTAAAATAGATATCTTATACTATATTTTAAACATCTTGTGCTTGAAAGTAGCATGTTGGAAAATATAGAAATTTATTGGGGTGGTGAAAATTTGCAAGTGTCTAGATTTCTTAAGAGATTTGTTTTTCTATTATACTTAATTAAACTTCAAATTTCGAATATCCAACTGTTCAATGAGATCCTTCGTTGTCCTATGGTTGTTTGGTTATACACTGTGATTATCTCTAATAAAGGATGAATTAAAAATAAAATTATATTACAATTTTTTCGACTTTTATACATTGTGATTATCTCTAATAATGGATGAATTAAAAATGAAATTATACTACAATTTTTTCGACTTTTATTGGCATCAACAAACACTAACAAACGAAAACAAAATGAATACGGAGTACACATATCTAAAGATATTACAAAAATTTCTTATATTTTGACCCAAAACTTCTTGCTAAATTGCCTTTGGTAATTCTTCAATTCAATTAGTCAATTCTCAAACAAATAAATAATAAATTAATAATATATGTTTATGATAATTAACAGTTAAAAGACAAGCTAAATTATTGCTAGCTTGTTTTCCAACCAAATATTTTCAAATTCAAGATACCAAATCCGATCACCCATAAGCTTCCGTATATAAATCTTTTGCCTCCGTTCAAATTTCTCCTTTTTTCATACTCTTTGCTTTTTTGTTTACACACACGGATTGAAAAATTAAACTAGTAGAACAATGAATTAAAATTTCAACTTGAGATTGGTTTTCATTGTGATACAAACAAACAAATTAGTAGAACAATGAATTAAAATTTCAAATTGAGACTTTTACATTGTGATACAAAATACTCTTTACACCCCATCGACATTGGTCACAGTTGTTAATTTGTTTCGACGTAAATAAATGTATCTCATTGAATTGGATCGACAAACGTATATAAATAAATGTGTATTAAGAGAATTAAATTATTTTTCATTTTTGTCAATTATATACACTTATTATTTGTATAAATGCTATTTAACGTTTCAGAAAATACCGCAATTATTACGTTAACGGAATATTACTAATTTTGTTCATTTGAAATTATCGGGTTTTAATGGTTCACGAAAATAGGTCAAGAGTTGTTAGCTCAGTTGGTTGAACACTTGAGTTGCGTAAGATCTAAAATTTAAATCCGAGACATTCAAACCCGAGACATTGCAATTGATATAGATATAATATTTTATTTAGTAATTTGTGATTTTATTTTTTATTTTTTTTAAGATGATTAATTGTAATGAACGCAAAAATATTACTCTTATAAATATTTTAAAAATAACAAGTGAGACAATTTCAAATACAAAATGCAACAACAAAGTATTGTTATTGTTATTATTATTATTATTATTATTATTATTATTATTATGAATGGTGGTCCAGCACAGTAAACTTTTTGAGAAACAACCAGACAGTAAACCTACTAAATACAAATATCAATGAAAATCAAAACCGTCTGGAAATAGAAAAATGTGGAGTGTCGACAGCGGATTTTTATATTTGGAGTTTCCTAAGATTTGAACTTGTCTAAAGCCCGCTCTCATATCTGTATGACTGTATATATTTATTTATAATATATTTATATATACGCACATTTCTCAGACATGCTATAATCAGTTCACACTCTCTACTCAAATCAATCTCTTCTTATATATACACATAAATGGACGTTTCATTTTCTTGAATCAAAACCCTAACTCTGATCTAGAGCTCCCCTCACCATTACAAAGTGAGCTCCTTTTTTTTCTTTTTTTTTCATTATGAATTTTTATTTTGGAACATGGGTTCTGAAATTCTTGGGATTTGTTTGATTTTATCTGGTGGGTTTATCACAAAATTGTGTTTTTTACATTGTAAAGTATCACCCTTTTTGTTTTTTGAAATTTTGAATTGAGAAATCCAATCTTTGTTTTGTTGGGTTATTTTAAAATGCTATCTTTCTCTCAATTAGTTCATGAGTTTATCTTTCAATTAATGAAAGAAAAAGAAACAGATGTTTGGATCCACCGGGTCAAGCTGAAATTTAGTGAAAGAGGAAAGATTTGATTTTTTTTTGTTGGAATTTGAATTTGTATTTGAATTTGAATTTGTACTTGAACTTGAGCTAGAGTTTTTAAATCTGATTGTATATGGACATTTTTTACAGACTGAAAAACCAAATCTATTTTGTTATATGAAAATCTTATGCACATTGCAGTGTTTTCTTGGTTTGGATAATTGATTGTGACCATTGATCCACTCGATCAGTCAGCCGGTATAGCTGATTGTAAGCAGGTGGATTTTCTTTGTGTCGAATGCTTAACTTAAAATGTTCACCTAAACCAAGTTAAAACGAAGAAAGTTGCTTTCAAATCTCACCCGAAATTCCGAGAGTGAGTCGATTCTTGATTCATTCTCCTAAATCCAAAAGGATTCACATTGTTGTGTAATTTTCAATTTTCTTTGTTTAAGTCAATCTTAAACTATAAGTCTATAACCCGAGAGGTGATCCAAGATTTTTCAGACGTCATTTGGTATGTTGATTATTCGGATCAGCTGATCGAAAGCTTTGTGCTGACTTGACATTCTTTTGTGATTGTAGCAGCGATCATGAAGATGCATTTGGTTTGATTTTTCAGAGAAACCATTTGTCATCCATGATGCGTGCAGCTATGACGAATAACAAGAAGGGCAGATCTCCGTTCCCTGCTGGACCCAATGTGCGGATCACTCGGGCGCGTGCTAAGTCCTTAGGCTTGCAGCCATTACATCCTATCTCAAAACCAGACGAAAAGGTTTTGAGAACAAAAAACGCTAAAAGAGCTGCTTCTGGTTCAGCTGCCTGTCCAGAGAAAAGGGCTGTGCTTAAGGATGTTACGAATGCAGGCAAAGATCAGGTATTTATTTATAATTTATTCTTATTATTATTATTATCATAAATTATAGAAGTAGCAAGTGAAACAAAACCTTTTAGGCACTTACTTTCTTCAAAATGCGATTTGTCGAGAAACAAACTTACTGAATATGGACATTTGATGGTTGTCAGCAGCATAGCAGGCAGGACAAAGAAGAAGGCTCCTCGAACAAAAAGGGAAAGGTGGGACCCTCTTGTCTTCCTAAAATGTCTCAGGTCCCATGGGACAACAAAGAAAACAAACCGAACGTCATGAATAAAGTAAAATTGTATGAAGTGCAAGAAATCGGAACAGCAAAGAACTTCACAATCTCAGTGAACGCTAATTTCAGTAAGCATTAGTCTCTTAATATGTCGATATTTGTTTCGTGCAATTGCCTTCAATTTACAATCGTTAATCACAGCACAAGACCAGGAATAAGACTGACATTGCAGCTATTTGCTGTAAAATTTGCTCTGTATCAATACACTGACGAGTTACATTTTCGATTGATCGTGCAGAAGTTGAAAAGGTCTGCAAGAAAGAAGAAGAAGATATGGATGCTGTCATTGATCTAGATTCGTTACATAACGATCCACTGATGTGTAGCCTATATGCGCCCGACATATATAATAATTTGTACACAACACAGGTTTGTATTATTTGTAAATCCATTATGCATCTCAATTTATCACTTTTTTTGTTTTAACGAACACTCTTTTATCAGCTTGCCCGTAGGCCACTGGTTGATTATATAGAGAATTTGCAGCAGGATATCACACAGGATATGCGGGCCATTCTGATAGATTGGCTTGTCGAGGTTAGTTCACTCGATGAACATTGCCAGATTTATTTTATTAAAATAAAGAAATAGCGATTCTGAACTCTTTTGACCTTACATTCTCTGTGTCTACGATACTTTAGCTTTAATTACTATGCACTGACTACATTTTCAGGTGTCGGATGAATATAGAATGGTCCCTGATACACTATACCTCACTGTAAACCTTATAGATAGATTCCTATCCCATAATTACATTGAGAAGCAAAAGTTGCAACTTCTTGGAGTAACATGCATGCTTATTGCTTCGTAAGTTAACATTTAACCGGTGCACGGTGCATGTTAGCATTCAAGTTCCCTTTCACTTCCATGCAACTGTTTGTATCGATTTCAATTCATTTTTACTCATAGCCTTCTTTTCTTTTCTTTTTGCTTTTTACTAATTTGTATCCTTCTGGTATTTACGGATTTTGAAGGAAATATGAAGAGATATGTGCACCCCGTGTGGAGGAGTTTTGTTTTATTACCGATAATACCTACACGAAAGAGGAGGTATATATACGAATGATTATACCATCAATATGATTTATATATCATTTTGGTTATTGTTTGCAAGCTCTTAGAAAACGTGTTACTGATTTGAGTTCATGTAATTGTCAGGTAGTGCAAATGGAAAAAAGCGTGCTGAATTTCGTAGGCTTTCATTTATCTGTTGCCACAACAAAGAAGTTTCTCAGGTACAGCCTTTACATACCTGCAGGGGTTGTTTGCAAATTTTCAAGATAATTAGATTTTTTTTTGTTATTAATCCAAACACTATGGGTGTTTTTGCAATTACCTCATAATCACTCTTTCTTAATTTTGTTGCTGTCCATATAGGAGGTTCATTCAAGCATCACAAGCTTCTTACTTGGTCAGTCAAACTCAATCGCGTTTTTAAACTCATCAGTATCGTGATTAGAAAGCCACTTCTTTTTCTTTCACTAAATGAATATGCTCCTATTTACAGGCTCCCTCTGCCGAGTTCGAATTCTTGGCTAATTATTTAGCAGAATTAACGCTAATAGAGTACAGTTTCCTTAAGTTTCTACCGTCCCTAATCGCTGCCTCTGCTGTGTTTCTAGCAAGATGGACACTTGATCAGTCTCAACATCCATGGGTTCGTTTTTTATTTTATTATATATATGAATCGATGCCTCTAGATTTCCATTAGTGGTTTTCTAACAAGTTTAACTTAATAATATATTTATTTTATTGTTATTTTAATTTTCAGAACTCAACCTTGGAGCACTATACAAGGCACAAAACATCAGAGCTGAAAATGGTGGTTTTGGAATTACAAGAATTGCAGCTAAACACCAGAGGGTGTGTGCAAAATGTCATTCGCGAAAAATATAAGCAATCTAAGGTTCGTGTTACATCTTTCGTTTCTACCTTGTGTTTGGATTTGCGGGTTGGGTCGAGACATTGGGTCGAGACACAAACATTTGAACTGTATTCTCAAAGCCTTGCAAATTACAATTCTCTAGAAGGGTTAATTACTATAAGTACACTTGAGGAATAACTAATTACAAAAAGAACCCCAGAATTTTATTGACTGACATTTACCCCCCTCTCATAAGAAAAACATATTTGAAGAAATATTACACTTAGCCCCTAATTTTATTAGTAAATCAAATATTACACTTAACCCCTAATAAAAAGAAACTGATCCAAGCCCAAAACCATATCACTAATCATTGATCATATGAGCAAAAGTACTCTGGGTTCATAATATGTAACTGCTTTTCTTGATTTTTCTTTTGTCATGACAGTTCAAGTGTGTTTCTACATTCGTCTCTTCTAAATTTGTTCGCAAACTTTTCTAAGCACAAGACGAGAGATTCATCCTGAAGCCCTCGCCAAGATTACATGTGTATGAAAGGCCAAAAATGATATTTTGATCAATCATTTGGCAAAACAGAAGCATGCTTAAGTCCTAATCTACCTAGGTGGATTATATATTCCGGTAATCGGCTAACTACTTGTTGGTGGGATAAAAGTGTTGCAACTTTCATAGTTT
Organism: Euphrasia confusa; assembly: GCA_954870475.1. Taxonomy (NCBI): domain Eukaryota; kingdom Viridiplantae; phylum Streptophyta; class Magnoliopsida; order Lamiales; family Orobanchaceae; genus Euphrasia; species Euphrasia confusa. Next base: position 8,952,556 of record OX940957.1, on the reverse strand, counting down.
TGATTCAATTTTTGTACAAAAACTGGTCCTTTGGGCTTTCAATTCAATGAATCAAATAATTCATTTTTTCATTTGTTTCTCTTGTATGAGAATCCAATTCATCTTAATGAGTATTTTCTCTGATCTTTATTTGTTCTGTATATATGAATATGTATATACACATCAAAATAAGAATAAAGAGTGCCTAATTACCACTCAAACTTTTTTCAAAATATACAACAGCAATAGTACAAAGATCCCACTTCAAAAAAAAAAAAAAAAAAAAGAGGGGAGACTCCTCCTGCGTCGCTTCTAGGGGAGACGGTGAAAATATTACACTTATGTAACAACACGCAGTTATTTGGATAATCCAAACACGCCTAACAGCCATAACCGTACAACATTAAATAATTTCAAGAATAACGAAAAGCGACATGCACACATTGTTTAATGAGTTACCATCACAGCGGTGTTCTCAACTATCGGCTGAAGGCGAGCTGCACTTTCTAGGCGATCCCAAACATCCTTCCGTTTTTCGGCTGCTGAATTGGAGTTTTCTTGCTCCTCTCGAAAACTGCAGGCGCAAGATGATACCAGGGCACTGTCCATTTCCACGAGCATCTTTCGTATGTTTAAGGTTAGGTTGAGGATGGCCTGATTCCAGTGGCTTCGCGCGTTTATTTCCAGAGCAGGGAACACTATAGGCAGAATGACTTGCCGGTTCTGTGATATTAGGTTAACAATATGGTCGTTGTTCCATAGAAACAGAGCCCTCTCTGCCACCTGAAACAGAAACAAAATCAGTGTAGTTACGAAAACTGCCCCAAACTTTTGAAATTACATAAATGTCCCCCATGTTTCATATCATTTCATATTGCAGAACACATACAAATCCTCACTCCATTGACGAAATCCTGGGCTCAATCGCTATTTCGTTCGTCAACCATCATTCATATTCCTTTGTATTCATTTCGCTCATTTGCACTCGATAATTCCCCTTCTCAAAAGATTAGAAATTTCCTTCATTTAATGTATTCTTTCTTTAAAGAGAATTAGTCATTTTCTCTTCATCTCTTAGCAGGTCTGTTTCCGTTAAAATGACTGTTTTTTTCTAAATGTGGAGTGAAGAGAAAATGATTTAAACGGGCTCTCGTGGAGAGCGTGACAGATGTCAGATGAAAAATTATACATTTCACCTAGAAATGTCAGATGTCAGATGAAAAATTATCTGAATTTCACCTAGAAAACAGACAAATGCTGGTAAAATTTTGATCCTCGCAAAAAATATGTCGATAGAAGATTTAGCCAACAATCATCGGTTCTAGTGTTCTAAATTGAGGATCAGCAACCCTTTCCATGTTTATCACTTTTATTGGCTCAGGCACTTTTGTGTCTATCATTGTCCTTCTTTGATTTGGCTGCATGATTGACGCAAAAGTGTCCATGCATTTAAAGGATCACATTTGGAAGGGTTGTTGATCTTAGAACCAATGATCATTGGCTAGTGCTGTTATACATTTCACAAGAGAATCTGCTTAGAGAAGACCGAAGAAAAACCTTCAAAGGAACCATCCTAAAAAATGAATAATAATACTAATAAGGACAACCAATTCTTTCCTTAGAAGAAAAAAAATACCGATAACAATAACTGAAATCAGTATTTAATGAAAATGATGAATACCTATCCCAACAGGGATGATGTGGAAGCAATTGGAACATATAATTCAGGGGTGAGGAACAGATATAAGTACAAAGGAAACCACTCGTTTATAGCAACTATAGTTGATGTTTTCACTCGTTTTTATTTACATAATCTTTATGAATCAATGCTCTAATTCTGGTTAAAATACAAATTCAAGTCAATATTCGGATCAATCTAACTCCAATCAATATACAGTCAACGAAGTCAAGTAAAGTGTCATAAATAATTCAACGATATCTTACAAGGTAATCCTTATTTATAACCTTCGTCATCATATACTTCTCCCATGTTTGATAAACCACTTTTAATACAAGACACGTCATCTACAATAAGAAAACAAAAAACATTCAAAAAAAATACCTGAAAATGGTAACTGTTTATGCAGTGTTTAATCCGCCCGAACAATGGAACCATGACTTTCTGAAACTCGCCCATACTAATCACTTCCAGAATCTCCTCCACCTCACCCAAAAACATAACTTCTTTCTGACTACTCGTAATCGGCCAGCACTTCAAAAGCCCCATAATCACTCCACCTGCCAGCTTTGGCTCCTTCTCAACAAACTGAGTCATGCAATACGATAGCTGCTGGAAATAAACCCCCAACGACTTTGGCTTGTGCAACGGAACCAAAGCCTGCCAAAAGAATATCTTATGCTCCTCCTTTAGAGGCAAAGCGAATCCTGTTATCACACTCCCGAAGATTTCCAGTAACTCGGCGATCCCATGGTGTTTTTCCACTTCGAAAACGAATGTATAAAACACGTTGCTTATGCACTTCCGTATAAAGGGCCGGTGAACCATAAACTTCCCGTAGATTCTATGGAGGATCGCTTTTAAGCAGTCCCTTTCGCGGGGATCCTCGGAGTCAAACAAGTCAATGATTCTCGATATGAAGGAGGGATTCATGTACTTTTTCGCAACCTTCGGCTCCAGAGAGGATGAGGTGGCGAACTTCAGAAGGAAATCGTAGACGATCTGGAGGTGGGCCCATGCAGGGTCAAACACGGGCTCGTCGTCGTTGTCGTTTTCTGTCGAGTTGCGAGCTCTGCATCTGGAACTGGGCGGGAAAGTACGGAACAGGTTGATAGAGCACATTTTGCAGGATGCAAGTATTACAGGCTCTGGGAATTTGGGAGGGTTATCGGAAACAAATTCGAGGAGCTCGAGCAGGGTGATCCGTTTGAGCTCCTTTTCTTGGAGGTTCTTTGAAGGGTCAGTGAAATCAAACACATGGCAGCAGAGGCTCAGCTTACTGATGAAGAGATTCATTCTCTCTGAGCTTGGGACATCCTTGAAGGCGAGCAGGGGCTCGATTCCTGCGATAACGCTGGCCGGGAAGACAGCTGCAGAAGCCCGTTTGGCCGCCGGGTTGGCAGCCCCGGATCGGGCCGAGGCAGAGGATGGTGGGTTTGGGGCTGAATTAGGGTTTCTTGAGGAATCTTGATCTGGTTTCTGGTTCTTTTTGGGAAGCTTGTTCAGGAATTGCTTCCACATTCTGGGTTTTCGATATTTTTCCAGATTTGACACAAAAAACCGGATGAATTGTTGGAGAAATCAAAAGGGGGGCTTTTGGGTTTTCAAATTAAAGGCATTTCGGAAATAAAAATTCGATCTTGGAACAGTTATCGAAAGGAAAAGGATGTCAAAAAGGATTTAAAAATTACCAGAAGAAAAAAGCAGAGAAATCTAAAACCAACCCATCAAATGCACAAAGATGAGATCTTTGAAAAAAGGATCGGAAAAAAATTTCCCAGAAATTCAGAAAAATCAAGAATCTAAAATTACAGCAGAAACCCAAATCACAAAATACCCAACAAGTATAGGCACATTAATGGCAACTCAAATCGGATGTGAGAGAGACAAACCGAAATTTTCAATTAAGTAATTCAGTATTTAAATCGAACCACCTTCGTTACCTAGGATTCTTTCAACAATAATGAAAACAAACAAAAAGAAAAGAAAAAAAAAAGGAAAAAATAAATAAACACACATGCAAATACAGAGAAAAGGCTGGATATTCAATTATGCACAAATTTTTATATCCATATGGAATGTACTTGCAAGAAAACAAGATGAGTGAGAAAGGGGAAAGCTAGTGTGTGTGTTTGTGTGTCAGTGGGTAATTATGAAAAATTGCCATTGATGGATCAATTTGAAATTTTCTGATTTTTTATTTTTGTTAAGAAAAGAAGGAACAGAAAAATGAGTGCAGTTTTTTTTACTGTGCCCCTGCAAAATGATGCACCAACCCCTTTCCTTTTGTTTTGTCATTTTATGACTTATTTTGGATTTATTAAATATTTTATGAATTATTTTGATTATTATTTTTTATTCTTTATAAAGAAGAGAGACTAAAATTTTCATCATATTTTAATAAAAATTTATCTGTCACATGCATTTCTATTCCTATGCTCCTGCTGGAAGCAATTATTTTGGTTATTAGTATTAGTATGGAGTAGTATGTACTACATAGTTTACATTGCATATTACTTGAAAATAAATTTAATGTTACATTCACTAATAAATGTTGTTAGTTGATTGTAAAAATATTTGGCATGTGCAAAATTATTTGAAATAGATAATTTATGCACGGAGAGAATATTTTCTTTTAACATAATGTATTTATAAAATAAGTTATGAATGCAACGCAATCAAAAAAATTATAAGATTGGTGAATTCACAAGCTTTTAGTGAAAAGATATTGAGATACTTATTGCTCGTTTAATTATGAAAATAAAATTATGATTGATGCAAAGCTTTGAAGGAGCAAGCGTGTTGCCATTTGATGATTATAAATTATAATTATTCAACCACCTTAAAGAAAACAAATGTCTCTTATCGATCGATCTCACTTTGACATGAACAAACATCCTAATCCAAACTCAAATCTTAATTAACAAAATGCATCCCTTCAATCTTTGATCTAATGTGTTTCCTTTTGTGAAAAAAAAAATGGATTTAATCCAATGAATTGAAAGAGTGCATGATTATTATAAGCTTAATATATTAATTTTAAATTAAATGTATTGTTGAGTTTCTTCTTTTTTACGGTACTACTAAGTAGTAAAATTTTATTAAAAAGGTAAAATTTATTGGGATCCCAGGTTAAATTAAAATCGAAAGAAATTGAAACGGGATCAAATGAACAAACTAGGAGGTGCGCCCTCGATGATCCTGGTGGATGGTGGTGGCGGGCTCTTATGCACCGCTTTATGCGCGAACGATAGCAACACGTCGGAGCAGGGAAAAGATCTGCGGTGAGTTAACTTAAGAGAGACGAACACAAAGTTACATACGACGATAAATCTTAAAAGATATGTAAAATGATGCAATAATATTTGACATGGTCGAAATATCAATACTTTTTATACTACAACAGGAGATCGTAATATTTGCGTGACTAACGACACTATTCAATTCACTAATACATTGTAGACCAAGTCATATGAGCAAAAAATTGCAATCAAATGTGAGTTCGTGTGAAATTCATATAGACAGGATCTCGAGAAGAAAATGAGAATTCGATTCTTGTGAACGAGAGAGAATCGAAGCTTGAGAATTGAAAATATGATTTGAGAGACGTTGCGATAGATGAGACCCGAATAGAAAACAAATCGGTAAAAATATGGAAGACTACTGATCAACTTTTTCACTTAAATTTTGTTTGCTTAATAAATTCAACACATTAACCCACCACTATTATTTTATTTTCTTATTTTCCTTTTTAGTTTTGTTTTTTATTTACAATTCAATAACTATTATTGATTAAAATGTATAATGATTTGGATCAATAAAAAAAAAGATTATTAATAGATAAAATTGATAAATTATAGAGATTTTTTTTTACAATTTAATGAAACACCCTTAGACAAGATGAATTTTATTATAAAAAAAATTCTTTACTATAAAATAATTTAGGTCAAAAGAAAAAATGTTATGAAAATTTTAAAATACAAATAGTCAATCACGAGTGGACAAGTGTCCTAAATTCTACCCCTTTCTTTCTTGAGAATTCAATTGGGTTGAATTGTTTCAACTTCAAAAAATCCAACTCACTTTCAACAAGTGATTCTGAGAATTCAATTGGGTTGAATTGTTTCAACTTCAAAAAATCCAACTCACTTTCAAACAAGTGATTCAACACTCCTATTGCACAAATTTAGCTGTTTAATTATGTCACATATGAACTCATTTGTGAAACAAGAGTAGTTCATTCAGGTAAGGTACTTTATGTCTCAGCTAAAAGAAGTCTAATTAAAACAATTGACATTCATGATTAAAAAAATATGAAAGGTCTTTAGGAGTCGGGATAAGTTGGAGTCAGTGCGATTTTATTTGGACTTCTTGAATAAATGACTCTAAACGACGTTGTAGTATTAGAGGATGTATTCAATTGAGAGTTCGTAGGATTTTAATCGACTTTTAAAAATATGAATTTTAATGGATTTGATAGATTTTATTTACAAAATATAATTAAATTTAACTTTTCAAAATCTCTTATAATTATGAGATATTTGGATAGACTTCTTTACAACACGAAAACTTAAACACGAAAAATAAAATTAAAATAATTGTTGGTCATTTAAAAAGAGTTACACAAATTACTCTATTAAAATAATCAAAATTTTATCTGAGAAAATTGATATTTTGGTTAAAAATAATTATTTATACATGATATTAATAATAAATTATTTTGTGATAAAAATAAAAATTATAAAATTTAGAATAACAATGTAATTTTTTGTTTTTCTAAAAAAATTGGTTATTTTTTTTATAAAAGTATGTTTATATACATTTGGATCAGTAGTTGAAGTCTATGAAAATTTATAAATCAATAAGAAGTATATATTTTAAAATTTTATTAAAATCTATGAAAATTCATATATAAATCAATAATAAAGTTGATTAAACTCCCCATAGAGTTTATGGATTTTCCAAATCCATGCACTTTTTAAAATCCAAAAAAATCGTATAAAATCTTAATACTCTCCTTAGTTGTTGATGGATGGATTTGTCTTCAATTGAAAATTGTTGATACGTAAAACCATTTCCAATATGAGATATTTCATTCCCTAAATATTATTTGCCCGCATAATTTTATTTCACTTTACACATTATCAAATATCTTCAATTATTTCTCAAATATCTCATACTCAACATTCTACAATAGAAAATATTTAAAAAAATTATTTCATTTTTTCTTACCTCCACGTCATTGAAATTTAAAAAATTGAGTAAATTACAAAAAAAAAAAAAAAAATTGGTATTCAAATCAAACAAACTTACTATTTATTTATAGATCTTAAAAATAAACAATATTGATATAAAAAAATATAAATTTATTATTAATTATATATTAAAATATTATTTATAAAAGTAAGATGAAATTAAATGTTGTACATCCTTTACTTGTGAACTTCACTTTTTTTTAACTTTTGCACACTAATTAAGAAATTATTCAATAATATTTTAAAAAATAGACAAAAAGATACATCTCTCAATTAATTCCTAATGAAATGAATTATTCCCTCAAAAAACTCCTATTGAAGTTAGTCTAAGAGTCATACTATTAGAGTTGAGAGGAAGTTAAACAAAATTAATCAAAAAATTTGAAAGAGAAGAAAAGTTCCACCTCATCGGGAAGCTTCACACACGTCGACGTGGCTCTTACATTGTGACAAATTGTCTTTTTTCATGACGAAAAAGTTGGTTGAACCTCTTTTGTGTGGATCTTGATCCGACGTCGCGGTGATTAGTATTCTCTTAGGCCTCGTTTGGTAGTGACTCCAAGATAACTTATTATAAAGGGTCCACTATCTATCTTTGTCACCGTTCAAATAAGACAGTTTATCACACCAAGTTTTTTTTTTGGTAAAGGTCAATCACATAAAAAAGAAGAACATAATACACAACCGCGCGTAGAAGATGAAAACTCCTACCGCAACACCGAGCTAACAGACTAGCTCTCCAACCGGCCCAACTACACATAAAATACTAAACAAAATACACAACCACAATCACCAGACTATATGCCATACCCTCTTCAGTGCACGAGCCTGAAGAGAGTCTGGAAGACGTAACGATCGAATCCTCTCATGGATAATAGTAATCGCCTGAGAAGCCACTACTCCAGACGACACTGAACGGGCCTCAAAGATCCTCGTGTTCCTCTCGATCCAAATAAAGTATATCAGAGCCGCGAGGAGTCCCCGATAAGCGCAGGATATCAAATGCTTCCAAGTTGAGAAGTTAACTATTTTGAAAGAGAACAGTATTTAGTAATAGACCCTTTATTTAACCCAGTCTTAACTGATCAGGCCCAAAAATGAAACCAAACATATAACTAATAAGTTAACTAAGTCTTAACTGATCAGGCCAAAAAATGAAACCAAACATATAACTAATAAGTTAACTAAATTATCTAGCTGTTAACTTAGCTACCAAATGTGGCCTTAATGGGATTGTGAGCAAACTAATTAATTACTCCGGTTTGAAATGGAGGAAACACCGAGCACCTTACATGGAATGGAAGGCCCTTTTACAAGAAAAGGCTCAATTCCTTGAAAGTGTGAGACTCACCAATTGATTTTAAAAATAGGGCAAAGTACATTGTACTATACATGAGTCTCATACTAGTAAATGTCACTCGATTATTGATTTAAGTACGAGTTAATTTTTTTCCACCATGAACAAATAGCTTGGTAGATGTTATTTTTGCTATATGTCATTTTTTGGTTGTGTGGAGAGCTAGTTGTTAGCTCGTCTGGGTGGTAGGAGTTTCCCTACGCGAAGTTTTGTACATTTACACCTTTTACTTTTTATGAAATTGACCTTTACCTAAAAAAATAAAAAAAACAGTAAAATGATAAATATCACTGAAAAAAAATTGCAATAGAAATTTCAACGATAAGTTAAAATTCTATGAATAACAACAGTAAAATGATAAATATTACTGAAAAAATTTGCAAAAAAAAAAAATTTGGACGATAAGTTAAAATTCTATAAATACATAATATTTCATAAAAATTACTATAGGAGTATTAATTATTCTTTTTGAAACAATTATTTTGTCTTCAAAACCAGTTAAACATTAATCAAACTAACATTATATTTCAATTGTTCAAATACAATTAACTTTAGTTGTTTTTAGATTGATTTTCCATCACTTTTGTTCTCGAAAGCTTTGACAGGGACTTTGATCAATAAACTTCTAATTATTTTTGTTAGAATAAGAAAATAAATCAACTTTTATTTAATTTTAATTTTAAAACTTATTTTCTAAGTAATCAAAAGTTTTTTTTTCTTTTCAAGAAATAATAGAGAGCGATGTATTTATATCATTAACAATTGATCTTGTTTGTATCATTTACCAATTGTTTCAAGTTTCTAATTAACATATATGCGATGGCATATATTAGATCTTTCATGAAAATGAAATAGAAAAATAACAAAAATGAAACATAAATTATATTTAAGTTGACAACACGTTTAAGTCTTTCTTATTAACAAATTAGGTTGTGTGCATTAGCTTCTTGTGTTGTAGGTCTTCGTATCTATCTTTTCACACTTCTTTTTAACTCTATTGTTTTCGTATATACTTTCCACAAAAATAGAAAGAATTACCATAACTAATCAAACACATCGCAACACATGAAAACAAAAAAAAACTATTGAAATTGACAATTTGATTGCCTATTAACCGATGCCTATTCATCGCCTCGTCAATCAAACACCATCAAACTTTCATATACTTTTAAAGAATCGTTTTTTGTTCATATTGTCTTCTTGTAATATTTGTATATACCAGTAGTAATGATATATATGTAAATGGTATATAAACAGTTTTAAATAAATTCTATAATTGTTCTATGACGTTCAATGCGGGTCAAAACATCTTTGTTGACTTTTGTATGATCTTTTACTATTTTATTAGTGTAATTAATGTGTATAATAATACTAAACATGGGTAGTTAGAAATTTATAAAGTATAGATGATTTGAGCGAGAGAGTTGAAATGAATTAAGGAGTAATTTATAGTGTTGTCCCAATATTAAACAAAAATATTAAGGGAAAAAATCAACTTGTATAGGAGTATTAGAAATTCATTTAAACTAAACCATTAAATAATTAAAATTTCATCATATTTATTATTCCTAATTGATCAGCCATGTATAGTAGAATATTCCAAGATAACCATTTTAAGCGAGAAGCTAAAAACAAAAACAAAATAAATCTTTAAATACAAGAAAAGGCCTTCTTGTATATAAATCTTGTTTCCTAAAAGAAAAAAAAACACTGAAAACCCAAAATCATCATCGCCGAACTATCTCTCTCCGATGGCCCTTTCCGTCAAACCCGCGCCGCTGGGTCAGTAATTTTTTTTGTTTTTCTATAATTATTTCAATATTAATGGGTTCTTTGTGTGTGTTTTAATTTTGTTTCGGTTTGGGATTTTAATGCTTATTTGGGGTTCGTAGATTCTTCTGAATATTGATTATGAAGATGCTCAACGATCTAATATTAATTGGGGTTCTGGAGTTTGAAATCACTCTCAAAATTCTGATTAATGGAAACATCAAATATCCTATCCAGACGGAGTTACTAATTTCTATTAGTAATCTGAACTTTTTATAGTGTGATTTCTACGTGTTTGTAGTTTAGTTTAAAATTAATTAGCTAATTCTTTTGATTTCCAGCTTTAGAAACAAGAGGAGTTAATTCTGACCTCCTTTCATTTTTGTGATTTTCTTTGGATTAGGCAATCTGGTTTAGCATTAGTGGCAAGAATCGGCACTGTATAAATTTGATCGTCCCGAATCATATATTGTCGAACAGTTTTCTGAAATTTAGTCTATCATCCCATGTACTCAGATGACATTTCCCAGTCAGGGACTTCACCGTAAAGCCCAAACAGACAAAGTCCCGTTGATAATGGATACCCGTAACGAAAACCAACACGTCATCGACATTGTTAGTAGCAGCAGCAGCAGCGTTACTAACCCCTTCCCGTATCTTTCTTCAGACGAGAGGCTGCCAGGTGGCACAGACCATCAGCTAGCCGAAGACAATAATACCCCCACAAGCTCAAGAAACCCCATCTATCAACCTCCAATTTTTCCCTCCGGGACTAATACAAGAAACCCGTCGATAGTTAGGAGGGGAAGCAGCCGGGCCCGCCAGAGAAGCCCGCTAAATTCCCTCCTGTGGATAACAGTGGAGCTAGTGCTGACAGTTAGCCAGATTATTGCTGCTGTTGTCGTTTTATCAGTTTCTCAGCACGAGAGGCCGCATGCACCTTTGAGGGCATGGATCGTGGGTTACGGGTCTGGTTGTATTGCAATCCTTCCGCTTTTGTATTGGCGGTTTAAGCATCGGAACAGGGGTTCAGAATCGGATGGGCAGCAGCGGATGGATTCTTCGCAGGGAAATAATGGTGGTGGGATCTCGAATAGGAGAGCCACGGAAGGGGAAGATAGACGGGCAAGTGTGACAGTGAACAGAGACAATCAGAGCAATGGGTTGTTAAATTCGAGGTATTTCTCTTATAGAATAAAGTAAGATTTGCTAATAAATCATCATCATCATTATTTGCACAATATTATGTTAAATATTAATCATTGAACTACAGTCTACAAGTTGAGTAAATGAAAAGAAAAGAAAATAAACTATTCACTCAATGTGTTAGGGATTTGATTTGATATTTATATCGTAGATTAATTATTAAAATATTATGCGTGTAAATGTATTTCTAAGATTTTCATTTTTGTAATGTCATTCAACAAAACCAACCCGGTATGTTATTTATTTTTTCAAGATATAAGATGATATAAATGGAATTGAAAAAACAAATATAAATGTGTGTTGGACTGTTTTTTTTGTTTATATTGTGAGTTGTGCTATAGCAATGTGGTGATTTATTTCTTTAGCTCATTTTTAATGAGTTTGGTGCATTTGAAGTTGTTAATTTAATTTTTTATTATTGATTTAAAATGTTTATGATTTGTTAATATGGTAGATTACTAGATAATTAACATGTATAATGTATAATTACTCCATAGAAAGTGTTAAAAAAATATAGTATTATTTGCAGCTGTTATTGATGCTGCATACTTTAATTAATGCAATTATGTGTTAATTCATGGCGTGGCTTTTTACTCATGCAGGTTTAAGGTGTTTGTCGAATATTTCAAGATGGGTTTGGATTGCTTCTTTGCTATTTGGTTTGTGGTTGGAAATGTATGGATTTTTGGAGGGCACTCGTCGTCTGCCGAATCCCCCAACTTGTACAGGTAATGTGTGAATCCATTAAAGTGCTCAGGACATGCATGGAATATATGATAATTGAAAACAACCATTGAAGTTTGACCAAATTCCAAAATATCCCTATTTTTTTTTAAACATTACCTCTACCATCTTCGACCTTAAGGTTACGAACACCCTCTCAAGGTTTTCGTTTTCTTAACGAGTGTCCTCAGATTAATGGTGTCTTTTGTACAGTAGAAGCAAAATTCATTGTACTATTTGTAATTTTAAGAGAGAGCTGATTTGTTTTTACAATTAGACTTAGAGGGTGTTTGGTTGTGAATAAAACGATGTTAAGCTTATCGTAGAAAGTATACTTAAAATTTTAAAAATTAAAATAGGTTTGTGAAATAAAATTTTCTTTTGGAAAAAAGTTGGGGGGGCCCTAAAACATTACCAAACAAATTTTGGGAGCTTATAAGCCACTAAGTATCTTAAGATATTTTGGAGAGGCACAATAGTCTCAAAATATTTTGGAGTAAAATGCAATTTGTATTCATTTTCTTATTATGTGTTCAATCTGTATGTTTTTTGCTACAAGTACAGGTTATGCATAGTATTCCTCGCCTTTAGCTGTATTGGGTATGCAATGCCGTTTATTCTCTGCACTACAATCTGCTGTTGCCTGCCGTGTATAATATCAGTCCTGGGCTTCAGAGAAGATTTTTCACAGAACAGAGGAGCAACTCAAGACTCGATTAACTCTCTGCCGACTTTTAAATTTAAAGTGAAGAAAAATAAGAGCGGCATTGATAAAGAGACGGGCCAAGTTGAAGGTGGGTTAGTGGCTGCTGGGACAGAGAAAGAGCGTGCCATATCTGGAGAAGATGCGGTAAGCCTCTTCATTTTTCTTGGTTTTGAATTTATCGAACTTCGTTTTTTCTTATGAAATATATTTCAATGTTGGTTATTGTGATCGAGGTGAAATAAAAAATATACATATGAGGTTAAGCCTAGTTACCAGGAATTCCAGTAAATCTTTAAAATTAGAAGCTTGACATTCCTTTAGGTTTATATTTAAAAATAAATACTCCTCTTGAGGGTGCAATTCTTGAAGGATAAGTATATGTCAATCATGAGTCTTTCTGGTTTTTCCGTCTCTGTTCCGAGGGGCTGTTATTTGTAAGTAATTACCAAGACACTCATTTAGGGTCTTTTTGTGATTTACCAAAGTTAATTGTTGATTATAAGTTCAGTAGATTGATTTGAATATTTTGATTTCCGTTTTACCTTATTTATGGTTATTTGGATTAAGGATAACTAAAAGTATTACACATGAGGTTAATTCCAGTTACTAAATCTCCAGAAATCTATAAAATTTGCAGATTGCGCCTGTTTGAGAAGGTTATATATTTAGATAAAAAAGATAATTACAAATGTTACCCATTAGGTTTTTTTTGGTATTTACTAAGTTGAACCAACTTTTAAAATTACGCCGAGGCTTGTTAATTGTGCTTACACTTTGTCCCAAACTTGAGGTATGTAAATGTAAGAAAGATCTGGGGTTATTGTTGTAATATTTACAAACAATATTACACTAATAGTAATAACATTTGCAGAGTGTAGACATGTGACCTCAAGTGTAATTTTCAAAGAGCTTTGTTTTTGAGGGAATATATAGTATGTAATTTTGAAATATTCTCGACAGGTTTGCTGCATTTGCTTGGCAAAGTACGTGAACAACGACGAGCTCCGTGAGCTGCCTTGCTCTCATTTCTTTCACAAGGAATGCGTTGACAAGTGGCTGAAAATCAACGCGTCATGTCCACTGTGCAAGGCCGAAGTTGGCGAGACCATCTCGAGTTCACTAATAGAAGCAACAGCCAATCTGCGGAATAACACAATATGATTATATATCATCTTTGCACAACTCTTTACATAAAGTGGTAGTTGACCCGAGATGGATAGAGGGCTCGACTGTTTTTATTATGGCCGAGCATCGTTTGTTCCTTGCCCGCAAGCTCATATAGTTTTGGGTTTTCTACTGCCTTTAGATTTGCTGTGTATACATACTGCGTTGATTAAGTTTCGTATGTGAGAAAGATCGATCCGATGAAAAAGAAAAATGTTATGGTGCTTATTCTTAGTTCAGAAGAATGACAGTGTCACATTATATGTTACAAAAATATACTGAAAACAGATATTGATAGTTTGTTATTAGAATTATTTTTAAGAAAAATGCTGATTGATTTGTGCATATTAGTTTGACCAGTTTACATCTTATGTTATATTATGTTACACTTAAATAAAATAAAATTAAAACAAACTAATCCAAAAATCGGGAAAGGTTAGATTGCAGATGTTGAGGCGGCTTGTGTTCCAACAGACAAGGATTCAGGGACATCTCCGATGTCCAGAGTTTCCGGAAGCTTATCTATCAATTCATCGTGGGAGATCTGAAAAGTCGAAAAACGAACGAGCTTCTGAATATTCAAATCAAGGAAAAAGCTACAAAGGTTAATTCCTGAAATTTGACAGTAAATTTGACCTCGAGTTGATTCAGCATGTCGACAGTGGAATCTAAGTCGCGCATGTTGGCATGGTAGACGTGAGAGAGGCACTCGTCTGCGATTTTAGGAAACATCATCTGAAGATAAGTTAGCTCCATGTCAAAATCCTCGTCGTGTACAACAGCAGCATTAGAGCATTGGGAAGTCGAGGCAGAGAATTCGCTGACGTGGACAGTAGGAACCTCACCGCCACGTGGCGGTACGTTATTGGCCGGTTGATGATTTCCGGGTCCCGGAATAGGGATCCCTCTTTGCAAGAGGGGCACGTAGGACGCTGCAAAGGGATTCAGAGAAGATGCGCCTCCTGCTTTCATTGCTGGAATCGGAATAATCGAACGATCAGATTGTGAATGAAAAATAATTGAATGAAAGAGATGGATCTATAATAGAACATATATGCATGCATACATTACATAGATGAAAAAAAAAAAAAAAAAAGGAAAACTCACTCGGTCGAGGGATGAAGAATATTTACGGGATGGGGGATGATATGATGAACTTCGTGCGAACGCCAAATCCCCCAAGAATCCGTGATGGAAAATGCGGAGTGATTGACTAATCTACCCTTTTTATGTCTTCGAGTTTATCATCTGGCGACGGGGCTAATTTGGGGCATTCGATTCTCTTGTGCCTTGTTAATGGCTATTGTTCTTTGCATGCATTCATATGATCAATGAAACTCTTCACCTTAAAATAGTGAACAAACTAGACCACTCAATTCAAAGCCTAAAACAAGTGTCACCACATTTATAACTATACACAATCGAATCAATTCAAAATAATTCTATGTACTGTGAGTAGTATTTTTATATAAATATTATAATTAAAAAAAATAATAATAATAAAAAAAAGCCCAGCCCTTAATCTCCATTTCTAATGGGCCGGTTCTGTTCGGGCTTAATAAACCCCTGAGAAAGAACGTCGTTCTCCACCCACAACAACCGCCCTTAATAAACCCTGCTGCCGCCGCCGATAGAGCCATACCGCCGCTCAATCAAGATGCTGGTAAGATTCGAGTTCTTCTTCTTCTTCTTCTTCTTCTTCTTCTTCTTCTTTTGTTTTTATACTGTTCTTAATTTACTCATTTATATTGTAACTTCTGGCCTCAGTGATTATACAATTATCATACCCTTGGAGTAATGTTTGTTTTCCCCTCATTCTTATCAAATCTGCCTTATGATTAAGCATGTAACAATATGATTACAATCAATCAATTAACTATATGCGTCGATCACAAATCGGAGTATCTAATGGATCACATCAATAAATGGAACTGTTTTTCCAATTTTAGGCTTGCTTCTATATGTTTGCTAATGTGTAATGAGAAGTGGATAGTGCCCAGAAAATGAAAATGAATTGTTTCATTAAAATCTTGCTTGCATTTACAAAAACTACTTCTTGTATTGTACCGTAACATTAATAACATAAAGAGTTATCCGACTGTATGATTATTGATATAAATTTGGGGCTTGAGAATGCTTGATTTTGTAAATCGTTTGGTGTAACCAGTTGTTTTATATCTTATTGGAAATACAGTGTTTGCGTAATGTATGTTTAATAAAACCTTTCTCTTTGTTGGATGGATATTCCCTACCGACTGCAATACATTGATTGTCAACTCATGCAACAAATTCACTATACCCTTCACTGAATTTTTAAAAAGATAATGCTTAAAAGATACTAGCACTATCGTGATTTGTTTCAAGTATAAATGAAGTTGGGCCGGATTTATTATTTGATATTGGGTATGTTCTGTTTCAGATGTCTGGAAACAATGCAGCGGTTGAGCTTTCATGGAAACCTACCGTCGATTTATTTTCATCCACCAAAAAGGACAAATGCTCCCAAACTGAAATCAGTGCCCTTTATAAACCCAATTCTCAGCTAGTTGATGGCCTTTTCCTTCCTCCCAATGACCCCAAAAAGATCAACAAATTGCTCAAGAAACAAGTCAAGGACACTGCCGGAAAGAATTGGTTCGTCAAATTCTTGGTTCCCTCTGAAGTTTTTTTATCTAATCATATATTCGTACATATTCGGCGAAAAAAAAAAATTGTGACTTATTGAGGTAGATTGGTTTTTTCTTTTTATATAGGTTTGACATGCCTGCTCCAACTATCACTCCGGAGTTGAAAAGGGATCTCCAGCTTTTAAAGGTGAGTTTGTTTTTAATTCTGTGTTGTAAATATTTGCAATTTATTTGGAATATTGTTTTGCTGACGAGCAGTGTAAATTCTGGGATTGTCACAGTTGAGGAGTGCCATGGATCCAAAGAGGCATTATAAGAAGAGTGACTCTAGATCCAAAGCACTGCCCAAGTATTTCCAGGTAAGTTGATTTCAACACTTTAAAATGTTGACTTAACTTTGGCTACTTAAATAGTTATCTGAGTCATTTGTTAATAAATTTTATCAGGTGGGCACTGTAATAGAGTCAACGTCTGAGTTCTTTAGCGGCAGACTTACTAAAAAGGAGAGGAAAGCAACCATTGCAGATGAACTGATTTCTGATACAACCCTTAATCAATATAGGTATGCAGTAGTATTTTCTTGAGAGGGCGTGATACTTGGAATCTTGTATACTTTAAACTTTTGGGATTAATACAGAAATAGCTTGAGGTTCGATCAAACTACTAAAACAAGCCCTAACTTCCTAAGTTAAATTTTTTTCCCTTTGGGTTTAATATTTTTATAATTGTGATGGGTTTTTTAAAACACTTTTTGCTGACCTAATCTTTTTTTTTTCTTGTTTGAGTGTGTGTATTCTGCTAAGGACTGCTAGTAGTACAAAAAAACATTTAGCTAGTGATGCCATCTTGTTAATTTTATCACACTTGTTTATGCAGGAAACGCAAGGTTCGAGAGATTGAAGATAAAAACCGGCCAAAGGGGGTGGACAAGTGGAAGAAAAAGAAGCATGTGAATGGCAGGAAAAAATATTAGGCTCCCAATATTTATAAGTTATAACAATACACTATCGAATCAATTCAAAAATAATTCTATGTAGTATTTTTTTTTATCCTAATCGAATTATTATTTATATCATGTTACATGTACTGATTTTTTTAGTTCATGTATAACTTTACTATCAATCAAGTTCACAATGTGTCCATAAAACGGTTGACCACAATGTGTCCATAAAACGGTTGACCATAAACTAGCACAATTTATAGTCAATCAGTATAGTTGTAAATGAGTTGAGTCGAACTTGATCAATCTAAAGTAAAGATTTAGTTGAAAATGAGTTGAGTCGAACTTGATCAATCTAAAGTAAAGATTTAGTTGAAAATGAGTTGAGTCGAACTTGATCAATCTATCTAAAGTGAAGATTTAGATTTCGAGCCGAGAAAATAGAACAGCACCCTGAAAAGCACAAGACATAATAAAATTGAAAATTAAATGAATTTGTGTGCTCATTAAAGAACAAACAATACCATTTTTTATCACCCCAAGACAGCTTCACAGCAAGTACTGTAGTATGTAGTATTATGTTACAAACTGATCTTTGTCAAAGGTCTGAAGGAGAGCAAAAATGAAAATAAAAAACAAGTTTCCAAAGAAAAAAAAAACATCTTCTGGGCCATGCAAATTATATCAAATGAACCCATCCATAACAAAAACAAAAGAAGATTAAAGTGCCAAAAGGAGTTTATTAATTTTTCTAGCCATAAAGCCCGTCTCTCAAATCGTTCCCCCCACTTCACCGCATTGGCTGCTGGTTGTAATGACTCTTCTCTTTCTTCTTAGCTGCGGCAAGTTTTGCATTCCTAGCGGCAGCCTCCACAGCCGCAGCTTTAGCAGCCCCATCCAATTCTTTACTAGATTTCTTTTTCTTGGCAGCAGCCATTTTCTTAAGCTTCTCTTTCATATCAAGAGTAGAAGATGCATCTTCGACCGACTGTTCTGATCCAGCGATATCTTCTGGCTTATTGGGAGCGTCTGAGCTGTTAGGCTGGTCCTGAGCCTCCTTGGCTGCTTCTTTGGATGCCTTGTCCTTCTTTTTCTTCTTCTTTGCGCTTTTAGATTCCACAGGGGGCAAATTGATATTTTTCTTGTCGGCATCTCCATTTGCCTGTCCCTCTTTCTGGTCTTTGGTGACATCTGTAAGGTGAACCATAAAATAGGAATTTCAATGAACATTATAGCATCTGTACAACTTAATAGCATCAGAAAGTAAAAGTAATCAAAACAGGAGATACATTAGGAAAAAGAAATGGTTGAAGTGGAGGTTAAATGATGGAGGTTCTACAAATATAAGATTATGATACCATTGATTGCAAATGATTTTTTGCGATATTTATGAGAACTACCAGGAGCTTATGTAATTTGAAACAGAGGAAATCAAATCCATTATAATAAATATATTGATCTCGTTTGGATGTAACATGCCTAAGCCCATTTCTAATCTATTTTTATAATTATTAATTATTGAAGTGGATTCCTTTGCAAACTCTGATACAACTTAAGAGAATAATTAAATGAAGCAACAGTATTTGAGAAGATATGTTTACCTGATGCCTCATCTACAGCTTTCTCTTTCGGGTTGACTCCGAAATCAGCTAGAATTGCGTCTAGTTCAGCAAGCTCCTTTTTCTTTCTCTCTTTCTTGGAAAGCTGTCTCTCGGTCTCTTTAGGTGCTGGAGCAGCTTCTACAGGCTTTTGCAACACATTCCGAGTCTCCGCTCGGGCCTCAGCTTCATGGTCCTGCTCATCTTCCACATCATCAACTTCATCGAAAAGTTCATCATCCTCACTTTCACTTTCCTGCAATTATATGATGAACAAAATTATTCTTAAGTTCTTAATATCAAACTAATGATTAGTTTTCTAATTAACAGCAGGGATTGTAGTGGCTCAATATCCTTGCACGTAAATACTCTTTGCACTAAATGAAGCCTCAAGATTCAAGATTATTTATAAGCGGATGTGGCACAATTATATATACATCCAATAATTGTTAACAGAATAAGACACTGAAATGTAGGAAAGCAAATCCAAAAAAATGTACGAGGTTAAGAATATCAAGCCATACATAAAAAGAAGGTTATAGGGAAGACAAATGATGCAACCTCAATATGATTATGGCACATCATCTTTAAGTTTGTCAGTGTACGACCCAATGAATCAAAACTTGAATATTATATAATAGCATAAGAAATCTTTATATATATATATATGTGTGTGTGTGTGTGTGTGTGTGTGTGAGCAATAAAGAATAAAAACGGGTAGTGTGTGTGTGTGTGGGGGGGGGGGGGGGGGGGGGGGGGGTTGGTAGCTGCTGGAGCAATAATCGTACGGAGTGTCAAAGAGAGGAGTATGCGTGTACAGACTTAATATTTATTCAAAGATTTTTGCAACAAAAACATGATTATGAACACACAAAATAAGTCCAGAACTAGATCTGGAAACTTACAGAAGATCTGGAAACATATTTCCAATGATCAAATACAATCAGTCAAAGAAGTGATACCATTATTAACACACAAATACAGAAACCACCAGAACTGGTGAAGAGCTTTGAAACAGCTTTAAGGGTAGAGAGAAAAAGGGCATACAATCAGAAGCGTGATCTCTTCTGAAAGTGTGCCACAGTGATTATATTTTCTTGCAAGGCTACTGTTAAAGATTCATTTACTTAAATAAAATCAAATTAGTTGGAACATAAACTTTTTAAATTGCTGCATATCCATCAAATTTATTCCTTAAAAAGAAACATAATCTTGTTGTAGAAATTCATTAAAAATATCAACCTATATCCTTGAAAATACTAAATCAAAATGTCAGTAGTTGGAATGTCCCTTCAAATCTCTACAACCAAAATAACTGGGAAACTCACATACAAATCAACATCTACAATCGATTGATTTTTAACAATATAATGATAAACACAACATTAACTTATAAACACACCTTTAAAAGATCAAAATATAAAATGATTAACCTGTAAGGCGTAATCAATATGAAATGTGAGCTTAATCTCAGTCAAGTTTCGAAAATTATAATAAGCTTAAAAGATCAAAATATAAAATGATTAACCTGTAAGGCATAATCAATATGAAATGTGAGCTTAATCTCAGTCAAGTTTCGAAAATTATATTAAGCGTCAGTTAAAGCATCACACAAAATGATAATATAAGCATAAAATAAGAAAGTGCCTTTGTAAGTACGCTTTAAGAGGTCACTAGAGGCAAAGCCTAATAAACAATTTTAATTTGTCCATACTAAATAAATTGTAAATCACAAAACAATATATCTGATTAATACATTGGTAATGTAAATTCAAGCAACACATTTTACTTGCACAAAATTTTAACCAAAACATAGCAAGAGTGCAAGACATGTGTGTTCATAAACTACAACAAAGGATCAACAAAAATAAATGATCTGATTAAACACAATACACAACAAGAGCAATACAGATAACCAACAGAATAAAACACAAGATGCATAAATAAAATAAATTTTCGTTCCTTCATACCTCAACCAGATCAGGTTTTAAAGTCTCTTTGGGTTTATTCGAACCAGTGTTACCACCCCATGCCAGTGGAGGGGCATTGGTGGCGTAGTAATCGTCATCATCCTCGTCATCGACATCAGCCCAAGACTTTGTTGTCAAAGGTGCAGGGGCCCAGTAAACCTGCTTCTTTACCTGGGATTCCTTAGATTCCCCAGCTTTTGACGTCCCCTTAGCGCCCTTAGACAAGCTCTTATCTTTGTCAGACCTCTTCTTCTTCTTCAAACTATCCAGAGCAGCAAAAACATTGGTACTGCTCACAGTAAAAGATCCCTCATCCCTTCTATTACCACCTCCCACCATTCTCAACTTTCTGAAAACTCAAGAAGAGGATAAACCTGAAAAGACAATATCAACAAATCCCGATTATCCCAATCCGCCTTCGGAAAAAAAAAGGGATTATTCGGAAATATATATTTGAAGAAAGCAATAATTGACAATGAAACGAGAAAATAAAAAGAAAATCAAAACAAATATCCGGATGAGTAAATTTACAAGATAATTATGATCCACAAAAAAAACAATCAGGAGAACTAACACTATGATGTATAATTTCCGGATTTCTTTACGTCCAGCTTCGTCTACCAGGAAAGCTCGGAGAATTTGACAGTGCGATTATGGAAAAAAAAAGAAGTAGTTTTTAGGGTTTCAAATAGACAAACAGAAAGTAGGGTTTCGATTTGCGAGATTACGGTATGTGTGTATATGTAAGGGTTATATTCTGTAAGCGTTACGATAGATACAACGATTTGTATGTATAGGTATAGGAAAAGGGTTTCCGCACGAGGACAGGACGGCAATGTGATGAAGACGACGCGAGAGAGGAAGGGCAGGGTTTATATACTTGGTGTTTTATTATAGTTCTGGTCCTTCGGGTTTGAGGTATTTTCTTTTTGACCCACATTGACTTGTGCTTAAAAACACTCTTAAATCGGGAGGTTTGGTATAAATTAGGGGTAGATTGGATAATAAGTTAATAATTAATGAATAATTCTATTAAATACTAACATTGTCTCTTAGAATTATACACGTTTTTTCTTTTTAGATATCAATTAATTTGGCATGTTTTATAAAAATAATTATTATATTTTAATTTTAAAATACAATTTTATTATTTGAACTTTTTAAAATTTTATTAACAATTATTTTATTTTTTTAACTTAAAAAATATATTTTTACATTTTACTTTTTGATAGAAAATTTAAATAATATGTCACTGTCACGTAGTATTTGTGTAACTCTGCCCCGATAACGATTGTGAAATAAAAAAAAAAATCTTAATGTACGTGTTTAGGACTTTTGGTGCATATTTTATAGGGACAGAGTGAGTAATGCTTTTAGATGGTGTGTCAAATTTAGGCTTGCAATTGTTACTATTGACGGAAATTTCATTCAAGTTTTGAAAAACCAACATCAAATAGTACCGCACGATAAAAAAAATGAATAAGAAAGCAAAAAATAAAAGAAAAATATTGACGGAAAATTCACGGAAGGAACGAAACGAAGTTGTTTGTTTTGAAATTTTCCGAAAAGCTAACATAATTTCTTGACAAGAAATTTTGTATAGTACAAAATTACAATGGCGAATATCACTTTCAACTTCATATAATTCACTCAATATATATTCAATGTTCAACCTCTCTTTTTGTTATTTATAAAAATCCCTGTTTATAATTGTACGAAATTCATAAAAAAGTATTATCTCCGTCCGAAAAAATTATGCACACTTCAATTTATAATTTGTTTAAAAAATTATGTACACTTCAATTTGTAATTTGTTTGAGAGAGAGAGAGGTGCCTTCTTAATTTCTTATTGTCTTAATTTTGAGTCAGAATTTCAAAAATAATTGTTTAGAGCATCAACTTTGTTTATATAGATGCTTTATAAAAAAAAATGAGTGCAACAAAAGATGTATTATCTTTGTTTATATAGATGCTTTATTAAAAAAAAAAAAAAAATACTATATAAACTTGATAACTGTTCAGTTTTAAACATGAAGTACTAAATATTTAATCACGAGCCGAATAATATGGAAATCATGCTTGACTCGTTTGCAATAACGAGCTGTTCGAGCTCGACTCAAGTTCGAATCCGAATTAACTCAACTTGAGCTTAGGGTTTAGAATATTTTACACCATAAATGTCTATTACTTACCAAACCACACCAGACCATCACCGGTATTGAGACAACCAAATCAACAATAACATTTCAATTACAATTTCCAATCATTGTATCACAAATTATATGATCAAAGACAAACAAAACACAAGAAAATCATCTTCAGGTATACTTCTGCCCAAACATGGACAGTTCCCATTGAACACTATTATATGACAAATGACAATACACACAAAGTTTATGAACAAATTGCAAGACTAAATACATTACACTTCTTCTACATGTATAATGGCATTCAAGGTTTCACTATGCCACAAAGAATAGGAATATCGAGATAAAGAAAATCAAAACAAAGAAAACCTTGATCATTAGCCACCGGTTGGAAGAGATGCTATTGAGATACTTGAGCAGAGCCCCTTGAGCCCCCTCCACGTTCGACACTGTGTCGTCCATGTTCTCATCAATTCTATAAAGAAAATAAATAATTGTTACCTCAATATTCAGTAATACTGTTAGAAATGAATTTGGGTTGATTAAAAAATGTATCGTTGAGGTTGAGCTAATTAAAAAAAGTGCAAAAACTATCCATGTGATTTTATTGTCTTTAAAATTTACCGCCTCATAAGCAAATTTTTCCTTTACATTTATGTCAATATTACAACTAAATTTAACATTAAATTCAGTATGCTCAAGGGGACATTTTGTAAATTGTAACTAATCCTTTGAATTTTTGAAAGTGTATTGGACAATGAGTCTGATCAATAATGCCAGAAAAAATGCATCTATAAAGTGTATAATGAAGAGAAGAATACTAAAGAACGGAAGCAATATGTCCACAAAGATCCATGTTAATGAACCAACATGAAACTTTTATGTTTTAATTGATAACTAGAATCCATGGAATTTATGTTTATTATTTGATAAAAAGGGTATCGGTTGAAAAGGATGCAAATGAATTAATAATCACGACTGAAAGATTTAGAGCAATGCCCAAAGCATCACAATTATTTTAGCATCATGCAAGGAATGTTGCCAGTATGTAATAACATGTAAAAGACCATATGTAGACCTGATAGCAATCTCTCCTTGTTGAGAAACTAAGGTCGCTAGCTGATTGAAGATACTGCCCAGTTCATGAATGGTTGATTCCACATTCTGAAGAGCCTCAGATCTACTCTGCATGTAACTGTCCTGTAGTGGAACCAGTTCCTGCTGCTGTTGGTTTTGTTGCTGCTGCAGTAATGGTTGAGACTCCCCATCCAATTGATTTCTGTCACAGTTTTTTGGTGTCAATTGGAGAAAATAAGTTTTCTGGTAAATTATTAAATATCATTTAGTTCATACTGCTTTGATCAGTAGGGTTATTAAAGTTATGAACCAGAACCAAGTGCATGCCTTTTCAGAAACTATTTTGGTACTCACTACGCAGGTATCTTGAGTCTTGAGAACAAGATGTGCTTATCAAACTGCGAGCATTCCTAAGAGACACACTCTAAGTATATAGAGCATCTTGACATCAAAAGAACTGTATTCTTAAATCGTTCAAGTAGCAACACACTCAGTTCAATTGGCTATCTATTTGCTCTCTTTCCAACACTTATTCCGAACTTCGATTTTTCTTATTTGAAATTACCATTTAAGATTAAGAGTGACACTAGAAGTGGAACAAATGACCAAATGGGTGATGCAAGTAGAATCATTAATTCAATTAATTAATGAGAATTGTTTGGCTCTCCAGATCTAGAGAGTGAAAACTCATTCTCTAAATTTAAAGTTAGAACTATTTTGTTAGAGATCATTTTTGGTGGACCGATCATCAAAATGAGGAGGATTTTCTTTAAACAGACGCTTGGTTATGCTCTCTAACACTGTTAACTTATTGAACTATAAGATGAAAACATAAGAAGAGAGGTTGAAACACACACTTGAATGAGAGTTCAGGCAATAAACAAGGATAAAAGGTCATTTCTGCTCTTACTTGGGGAGCATTTGGGATGAAGAATCTCTCCCGTGGGCCCATGGAAGGGGAGGTGCAGCCGAGGATCCGGCAGTAGACTTTGCAGCTAAAGGACGCTGACGAATAAACGGATTTGCAGGATTTTTGGAAGCGGAAGAGGAGAACAAGTGTCTTCTGTTCTCATGAACCTTCAAATTCTGTTTTTTAAAAGAAAGAAAAACAAAAAGCAAGTTTCTGTAATTGACTTGACCAGATGTTAAAGTCAATGCATTCATCAACAAAATGTAAATCGTAGAAATAGATTCCCAGGTTCACCTCTGTTCGGGTTGTCAGGACATCCTTAAACTCCTT
The DNA here is from genome assembly GCA_954870475.1 of Euphrasia confusa. Classification (NCBI taxonomy): domain Eukaryota; kingdom Viridiplantae; phylum Streptophyta; class Magnoliopsida; order Lamiales; family Orobanchaceae; genus Euphrasia; species Euphrasia confusa. Next base: position 8,927,119 of record OX940957.1, on the reverse strand, counting down.
GGTTGCACTCATCAAACGGTTCTTCAAATCATCGACAACTGTAGTAGAATGAGTTGTTGTGTCGGTAGACGTCTGCCCAATTTCATTACGTGAACTGCTGAGAAGCTGGAGATCAACCACTGCGGAATTAAGAGCGGTTATATCTTGTTTTATAACAGCAGTTATCTCCTGAATCTCCATGGTAGGGTCATCAAAAACTGATGTCCTTTTTGCCACTGCATAGACATCAATATGTTACTGAAATGTTTGTGCCACAATTAAATATTAAAATACAGGGCTAGTATTTAATAATTCCAGTATCATCAGACTAGCCCTCAGATCAATTTGGATCAACACATGAACCTAGTAAAGCCTTAAAAGGATTAATAAGATTTTAACCACAAGTCCAAAATGTATCTACCTCCAAAAGTGTAAACGCATATTAGGTGTGATTATTCAAACAACAAAACTTGAAACATCAACAAGACGAAGCTTTGTCGATTACACGCAACAAAGTTAAACTAAATAAATTAGTTTGGTTGATTCTTATACAATCAATATATTTCCTCCTCCCAATGATTATAAATTCTAATAGAGTGAAGGTTTTGGCCATTCAACCAGGTCTATTGTCTACCTATGCTACACGATCTAAATTATCATATGCTATGTGATCTAAATTCAATTCAAAATTCATTCCCTGATCAAACAAATAAGAATCAGAGGAATGAAATTCAACCGATCACTCAGGTTTCGAATACATACATTGCATCAAACAAGTTCACGATTCATAAAAATTCTAGCCACACCAAAATACGCAGACAATATTCTGCAAGAAAAAAAAATCTCACATTTGGCCAGCTTAGCTAGCTTCTGAGACGTCTGGTGAATCCCGAAACCAATCCTGGACGCCCTCCGATTGAACTCCGATTGCATCGCCACCGCCGACCGCGGCGGCTCCTCCGGCTTCGATACGCTGCTGCTCGCCCCATTCTGCGAGAAGGATGACTTTTTTAACCTCTCTGCTATCCCTGCGAACTCCTGCGTCCGATCCCTAAAGGGCGCATTCCCCGTCTTCGGCGGCATTTCTGCAGATTAAATTTATCGACACCGCACCGCAATAGCATAAATGACTCGATTAATTCCCCAAAAAAAGATAAAAACAAATCGAGAAATTAAGGCGAATTGCCCCTGATCATAAACCCTGAAATTCGTTTCAATAAAAAGGCCGGAAGAAATGAACTTCTAGATCTGCGAGAATGAACCAAATATTGACGCGAAAATTATGCACCGATTGATATATGTGGTATTTATAATTTATGGAGTAATTAAGTACTTAATAACAACGACGTATATTTTATTTAATAAGTAATTTGTTAAATTATTTAAATAAAAAAAACATGTAAACTTGGTAATCTACTAATCTGTTTGGCGATGTAAAATCTTTTATAAATATAATAACAAAAAAACTCAATTATGAAATGAGAGAAAAATTGTTGTGTGAAAAATAATAAGGGTTTTGATTATTGTAATGTTTTCTACGCATTTAAAATTTTTAAGTATTTCTCACATGATAAAAAAAAAGGTTAATGGCTAACATTAACAAAGGGTATAATTGACAATTACTCCCAATCCAGATAAAACCCTAGGTGTCTCCTACATATATTTCTTTCCCGTCTCATTTTCTCCCAATCCCTCTACAGCCGCGCTTCAGCTGAACACCACCGCAACGTCATGGTATGATCTGTTCTATCTACATTTCTCTATACTACTAATTTTTTTTAATCCTTTAATCATGTTTTCTTTTTGTACTAAATCTGGAATCAGGCGTCTGAAAAGAAGTTGTCGAATCCGATGAGGGAGATCAAAGTTCAGAAGCTGGTTCTGAACATTTCCGTCGGCGAAAGCGGCGATCGTCTCACCAGGGCTTCCAAGGTAATGTTTCGGCTCCACGAACTGTACACTATCTGCATCATTTTTCGTTTTATTTGATTTTATAATTTCTTCTATTTCAATCGCACCATTTTTTCCTAGGTGTTGGAGCAACTCAGTGGACAAACACCTGTATTCTCCAAGGGTAATATTTTTGTTTAATTTTTTTTTTTATAGATCAGTATCATATTTATGTGATAGATTAAAATTTGATCCAAAATCAATAATGGTTTAGAATTGTAACTCATATGTTCTATGTTTAATAACGAAACTCATATGTAAATCGATTGTTTGAAATTAGGTTAACCCTGTGCTGTTTCTTTTTGGTGACTAATATTAAATAGAAATTTAAATGTATATTGAGAGTGATGTCAAGTTTCTGATTATATTATGTGGATCCCAACTTATTGTTAACAGCAAGGTACACTGTCCGTTCATTCGGGATCAGGCGTAACGAGAAAATTGCTTGCTATGTCACTGTCAGAGGTGATAAGGCAATGCAACTTCTTGAAAGTGGCTTGAAAGTTAAAGAATATGAATTGCTGAGAAGGAACTTCAGTGAGACTGGCTGCTTCGGGTTTGGTATCCAGGAGCACATTGATCTAGGAATCAAGTAAGCAACTTTGTTTTGTATGAAGTTGGGTTTAGTTTGTAGTTTTTTGAGTTTTATATTATTATTGGCAAATGATTATTCCTTTGAAATGCCCTATCTTAATTTTATTCAAGATCTTCATGTCCAACCTTTGACTAGAACTAAGGTGTTTGTATGAACTTGTAATCCATTTAAACTCATGTGGTACTTTTTGAATTAGCTTATACGATAATAAATGAAACACCTAGATTTTTTAAGTACATACAATACTTTTTTTTACTTGAACCTACTTATAAGCTCATTGTGCAACAGCTTGATTATTTTTTTCTACATAGAATCACTTTTTTCTTTCTGTTGTTAAACACTACTACATAATAGTGCTGGTGGTTAGGTGTTTTGTCTGTAATCAAGATTCATTTTCTGGAACATTTGTATTTCTAGGATTGATCCTTGTTCATAAATATTTTCAGGTACGACCCCTCTACCGGTATCTACGGTATGGATTTTTATGTTGTCCTCGAGCGTCCCGGTTACCGTGTTGGCCGTCGCCGCAGGTGCAAGGCCCGTGTTGGGATTCAGCACAGGGTCACCAAGGACGATGCGATGAAATGGTTCCAGGTCAAGTACGAAGGTGTTATCCTGAACAAGGCATCCAATATTGGAGCTTAAGTACCCCCTCTGTTTTGTTTTGATATATAATGTCCTCTAAATTGACCAGATTCTGTTTTTCTCCAATTTTTGTAGAATTTTGTTGTTTTTTCAAATCAACTTATTTTGCGCGACACTTGCATCCATAGTGAATGTTTTTTCGTTTTATTTACGTGTTTTGATAACAACTTATACGCATTTCACTGTAATGTGTAATGCATTTGTATTTCCCTGATTTAAAGCTATCGTGACGATGGAAAATGGTACTATAGTAAACCAACATGCCAATTCTGATCAGGTTTTCAAACATAATTCTTCAGTTTACAAATATTTCATGTCAAATTACAGTTAGAAAGCCTGTTGCATATAACACACATGACTAAATGGGCTCTAACTCAAAGTCCAATCTGATCAATCTCGGTTACTCATTGTGGAATCTGATCAACAGGTTGGCTCTAACTTAAAGTCGAATCTGATTAGACAGATCTCATTGTGGAATCTGATCAACAGGTTGGCTCTAACTTAAAGTCGAATCTGATTAATCTCTGTCGGCTCTAACCTAAAGTCGAATAACTCATCAATCTCAGTCGAATCGATCAATCTGCTCTAACTCAAAGTTGAATCTGATCAATCTCGGTAACTCATCAATCTCGGTCAGCTCTAACTCAAAAGTCAAATCTGGTCAATCTCGAAAACTCATCGTCGAATCTGATCAACACATCTCGGTTATCGCGATCCTTGAATGGATTGGTATGTAGTTTAAAATTGATGATTTTTGTTCTTTGCTACAACTTATAATCTCTACTCGGATGCAGTTTATGAGACGAGGTGCTAACAACGTACTAACATATTTTGGTAAAAGCTAACGCGTTGCATATGGTCATATCTCATGTGGACACCAAAATAATACTAATAATACTAATAATAATAAGATATTTATACTGTACTATTTGTTATCTGTACCGTGTACGTGTGTATTTGTCTGTCACTCTTATTGTATCCCAATAATCCCATCGCAATCAATCTGTAATCCTCTCTCTCTCTCTTTGTTTGTTTGTGCAATTGCGTCACGGAGAATTTGAGCTGATCGGCGGTGGAGTAGGAGATCGGCGGCGACCTAAAGTTCGTTATTCTAAAAAGTTCGATCAATATTAATATAATTATCATATTACCTTTATTTATTGTTGTTTTGCGTGTGCGCGTCGTGAAAGTGTGTTTATGAGTTTATGAGGGATCGAGACTTTGAATGATCGCCATCTGATTCTTAAACCTAATGAGATCTGGGAAGGAAAATAGAAAGGCTGAATATGATTCTGTGCTGGTGGCGTTTGTATCAGACTTTGGCCCTTTTTCGATCAGAAAGTGTGTTTAATTTGATGCTTGATACTTGTGTTGTTTCTGTATGTATTTTCTTTGGATGGATGTGGATTTCAGAATCTGAAATTGTCCCCTCATAGATGCTTGCTGGTGTTTTTAGATATCAGTTGGGGCCTTTTTAGGATGCACTTTTTTTAGAGTTTGGTAATTTCAAGATAAATTACACACCCTGTCTTCCTAGGCGCGTCTGTTCGTTTCTCCTCTTTGCACGTCATGCCGTCTCTTCACTTGCTTGAGTTGCTTGGGGTTTAAACGGGACTAGTATCCGTCCTAAATGATGTATTTCTCTACCAATTTCATCTGTCACCGGATGCCTCCCATAGGTTTCCCACCAACTTTATGGTTTTATAATATTCCTGTAGGTTAAATGACACTTTATATTAAGTTAGGAAGAATAAGATAACAAGCATTTGGAAAGAGCTTTAGTGTTTTTACTAGTTAAGTTGTTATTGCGGTGAACACGAGATCACAACGTACCATGGATTGAGGTAGGTTGTCATCTTGAGATGTTAGGACTTTTCTCTACAAAATTTCAAACTTTTTCTTGTTTTGAAACGTGAGTGATATTTCTACTCCTTTGGCGATAGGTTGAGCAGGGTCCATCATTGGTTTACATATATGCTAAAGTGGGTTTCCAGAAATGGTTATTGCCCGTAGCTTGAAGATTCGAAGTGGCAGAAGGCTACATGATATTCTTATAGAAGAGCCTGCTTCTTCAGGAACTCAGTGTTCAACCCTAGTTGGATTTTATTCTTGATGATTCTATTTGTCCGTACCAAATGTGCAACCAAAGCTGCATGATCTTGAGGTGTTCGCCCATCTGGAGGGCGACTAGATTAGAGTGCACGGATAGGCTTAGGCTCTTCTTAAATTTTTTCATGAATGCAGGTACTCTATCCATTGGTGATCTGCTAGTTTTTTTGTTATTTATCACTTCATCATACAAATGGCATCCGCGGCTGGTGAACACCCTGGCTCTCCATGTTTTCAACCGAGATTTCCTACAGTAGCTGAAGAGAACGAGACTATAAACAAGGTAAAATCTGGTGATGAGTCATGCTTCGGGTCTTCCGATGAAGACCAAACTCCAGGAAATCAGAAAACGGTGGCTGGTTCTAAAGCACTGGATAAAGGATACCTTGAATACGGGTATGTTCTTCTAGATTTAGATATCAGTTATAATTGACGGTACATTTGATGACTTGATGCTAATATTTGTTTTTTGATCAACAGATGTTCGCATTACCGTCGGAGATGCCTCATTAGATCTCCCTGTTGCAATGAGATATTCAGCTGTCGACACTGTCATAATGAGGCAAAAGTAATTTGATCACATGTTATTTGTCACTGGAACAAAAATGTTACGTGTTTAGTGGAAAAACTCAGTAGGCTAGTGAAATGACATATTTGTAGAGTGTAATCCTTTTTATTTTTTGGTTCACAATGTTTAAAGCAGGGTAGGTTTTGAATTTTTGTTTTTTCAAGTATCAGTTAATACTCAGCTATCATGAAAATGTGGAATGACCCATATCTTTCTGTTTTCTTGTAATCAGAATAATATTTGCATTGATCAAAAGCTCAGACATGATGTCCCCAGGCAATTTATAGAGAAGGTAGGATTTTACTAGGATCCTCGTCTGTTTCTTCCTATCTTGGTAATTATTTTTCATCAAGAGGATTTTGTTTTTCATATCTGGTGTGATTGTGCTCTTTGTAGTTAATCAATAGGTTTCTTGAGTAACCTTTTTTTTTTTTTTGTTTCAGGTCATATGCTCCCTTTGCAACACTGAACAAGAGGTGTTTTTTTTTTCTTCTTTTTTATCAAGTATCTGTTTGTCAGAATAATGGATGGGACAGAATTTTTCTCTACTGTCTTGTGCCTAGTGTTTGTCTATTGATGCATTAATGTGTTTTTATCTTTTTCATGTTGGTTAATATTTTGGTTATAGGTTCAACAACTCTGCGAAAATTGTGGTGTATGCATGGGAAGATACTTTTGTGGAATTTGCAAGCTGTTTGATGATGATGTAAGTAGGATGCATCTGCTCATCTCTTTGTTGATTGTATGTTGCATGGACATCTTATTTTAATGTTGACCAATTAAAAAATAGTATGATAGTTCACCAACACATTTTATTTGTCATTTTGCAGACATCTAAACAGCAGTATCATTGTGATGGTTGTGGCATCTGCAGGTACTTATTCCTGTCATTCCACGTTTTTTTTTAGTTGTCACTCTCATCATAGAAATCACATGTTTATTTTGGCTAAATTTATTGCAGGATTGGGGGTTCCAAGAACTTTTTTCACTGTAATAAATGTGGTATAGTGTTTACCCCTCCTGGACATTTGACATAATTTTTTGTCTAAGCTCGGTAACATAGAAGCATTTGAAATTCTATTATCTCACTTTTATCTATGAATAATTTAGGTTGCTGCTACTCAGTTCTTTTGAGAAGCACGCATTCGTGCGTTGAGAGGGCAATGCACCAAGACTGTCCTGTTTGTTCTGAGGTAATTTAACTTATATCCCTTTCTTAAATGGATAGTTACTTATTTGGCCTAAAAAGCATTAGTTGAAACATATTACTAGCTCATCATCATATGCAGTATCTATTTGAGTCGAGGAATGATGTCATTGCTTTAAAATGCGGACACACCATTCACAAGGCATGTATGAAAGAAATGCAGGATCACTATCAGTATGCATCCTGCTCTCTCTCACTCACTCACTCACTCACTATCTTCTGTGCGTGTGTGTATGTGTGAATAAGGTCCGTAGCTTGACAGCTCATTCAAAATTGGCTCGATGTTTTGAACAGGTACACCTGCCCCATATGTTCCAAGTCGGTGTGTGATATGTCGAAAGTGTGGGAGAAGTTTGATATAGAGATAGCAGCTACACCCATGCCTCCAGATTGTGAAAATAAGATGGTATTTCTTACCCTTTGATTCTAATATTCTATACCTGCACGAATAAAATAGAAAGGGGCTATATGCAAATTTTGAAATGATGTGATTGTGATGTAGGTTTGGATTCTTTGTAACGACTGTGGGTGCAATTCAGAAGTGAAGTATCACGTGATGGGACACAAATGCCCAAATTGCAAGTCTTATAATACCCGTCAAACAAGAGGCCTTGCCCGATAGAGTTGGCCCAAATAAGAACAAGAGCAGCCCAGCTCAGCCCGATTTATAATGATCTTGTCTTGTTACTGAAAATAATGGTTTCTAAATTTCATATCTCAATCAACTACTCATTCAATTAGTAAAATCATTTTACTTTTTCTATATAATTTGGTATATATACATTTAATCATATTAACTCATCCTCGTGAAACGTTCACGATGTCATAATTTCTTGGTATGCTTAAAGATATCTAGCATGATTTGTTCATAATTTCTTGGTATGCTTAAAGATATCTAGCATGATTTGTTCAATTTCCTCCAAGTTGATGGAATCGCCTTCAACATGTGCTAAACAATTTTACAATTGTTTTGCACTTCTAATTAAAATGCGTACTTGGTGGAATAAAATGTGACCATTGAAAACACTAGTCGAGCTTAAACGACACAACTTATGACATTTAGTGATGCTAATACACTTAATCGTTAAGTGATATAACACGAGATGTGAAATTGAATAAGTCACCAATGTGCTTCGAAGTCTTTAAAACTAACAAGAGATGTGAAATTGAACAACAAGTCACCAATGTGTTTAAAACTATTTGATGAAAAATACATTAATTGTTAAGTGATATAAGAAAAGATGTGAAATTAAACAATAAGTCAGGATGGCCGAGTGGTCTAAGGCGCCAGACTCAAGTTCTGGTCCTCGTAAGAGGGCGTGGGTTCAAACCCCACTTCTGACAATTTTTTTTTCCATTTTTCTAAAATCCGCCCAATGCTCACCCAGCCCAACAGTTATTATATTGGGCCACCCATAATATTTGTCATTTTGAAAAATCGGCCCAATGCCTAAAATTGGGAAGCCCGGCCCATCCTTTTGCCGGCAGACCGAACTAACGTGCATCTCACAACTCAGATTCCAGAAAGTGATGAAAACATAATTCTCTCAGTCGGTCAACTAAGATATTTAAGCCTCAATTTACTTTTGATTTTAGTCCCCGGAGAATCTATCCATGGCGACTGTCGTCGACACCCGTGGAAACAGAGAAGCGCGCCGCCGCCGTATCGTCGAGCGGGGAGCCGACCGATTGGCCCTCATCACCGGCCGCATCCAATCCCTTCCCCCAAACCCCGACCCCGAAGAATCCCGTCCCTCCGCGTCTCTCCCTGACCGAACCCTCGCCGGTAACCTCCCCCAATAATTTTTTTGCCGTTTATTTTATCTTTAAAGTGTGAAGTGTTAGAATGAATTCAAATAATATGTTCTTTGATTGTGATGTGTTCAAAAAATCTCTACCGGAAAAAGTGTAGCATTGAGTAGGTATATGATCTGAGGGTTCCGAAAAGATGATTACACTTTATCGGGTTTTCGGATTTGCAGTATAAGAAATAGCCATATTGCATTTGTTATTTGCATTGTATGGAATAATCATTATTTGAAGAAATCAAGCAAAATTAAGGGTTGAAATTAGGGTTTGCTCGATTAAAGTATCAATTTCTCGGTCCATTTTTTGCTTAGTAAATGTAAACTGTTTTTCGCCGATGGTACTTACTCCTGTGTTATTGTAGATGTTGCTCAGCACGAAAACACCGCCTCTAATTCAGATCAAGAATCTGGCCAGCCCCGCATCTCTGATGAGACAAAAGAGCCACTGCTAGAAATCAGTAACCCCGTTTTGTCTACACCAGTGGCCCCACCTGGTGTCGAGGAAGAACAATCTCAAATCCCGGAAGAACAATCTCGAACCAAATCACCACCCATGCAAATTCCTTCCCAGGTACACCCAATCAAACAGAGCCATCGTAACTCATTCACGGCCGGTCACATCTCCTCTGCAATTTCAGCATCGGAAAATACCCGCATGTGCTTTTCTGTAGCAGCTGCTATTTTAGTAGTTTCGTGCTGCTGTATTATTAGGACTACGGTGGGTTTCAAGCCATTTTATCTGCTTTTGTTGACGAATATATCGATTGTGCTTGCTCGGCTGATTTTGGGAACAAGGGCACCAAAGGTAAGGGCAGGTCCTAAATTTAGTGGAAATGCTTTGGTTGATCAAATGGGGTTAGCTCTTGAGTCTGGTTTGCTGTTGCAGAAGATATTTGAAGCAATGTTTATGGACTTTGGTATCTATGTAGTTGTGCTTTTATGCGGCCTCTCGTTGGTAAGAGCACTAGGGTTCTAAAGAAAAAGTTGTGTAATTCACTATTTTCTTGTGTTTTTCATATGGATTGACTTGAGTTGGGCTTGAATCGTTTGTTTCTTCTTGACGATTTCAAGATGCTATGTAAGAAGTTTGTGTGGAATTTGCTAGGTTTGGTTACAAATTTATATTAGTCATTACATTCCAATTATCATTTTTGGTTTTTGGATTCGAAGTTCCAGTTTCTCTTTTAATTTCATTACGTGGTTGACTCGATTCAAAGATGCCATAAAAATTCACTGAAAACACTCGTGTACTATTATATCCATGTAACAAGATCAGTTTGGAAGGAAAAAAATTAGATTCCAACAAACACTGAATGCAATCTATAACATGTCTGGCACAAACAAAATCTGAAACAAATGTTTTCATCATCATCCAATTTTATCCCTGCAGATCTTCTCTTTGTCCTATTCAAAGAATCGAACTGCAGATCCTTGCTCACAATATTTATTAGTAACAAATTTGAGAGATTCCCGAGCTTAGGGAATCGATCAATGTTTTACAAATCTGACCCCCAATTTCCAATCTTCAACTATTTGTTATGTCAACATGATTTTCATATTAACTAATGGCTCAACTTTGAAATGATGAGAGTAATTTTGAATTTCACATGAAATCTTCTTCGAGTTCCTGTAGAGATTTATTGGTTGATGCAATGTCCTTGTTAGACGTCATCTTCTCCGCCACCATCAGATTCTTGTAGCTCCTTAACTCAGTCTGCCTATCTTTTTCGAGCTTTTGCAATTCTTCATGGCGTTTCTGCAAAGCATTTTCCCATGGATTCGGGTTTAAATAATAATAAACTTGAGGGGTTTAGACTTTTTGGGTGTTAGAAGAAACAAAACTTCTATCTTTTTCAATTAATTTATAAGAAACATTGCTTGTACAACAAAATTAGGTATACATCCCTAAACTGATAACAGAGTTGAATTCTATTTTTAACTTAAATACAAACCTCAATAGGGCAGATAACCGCTCGTACAACCACACATAAGTGATATTGGTAGATGAGATATAACCTTAAAACTTGCAATCACAACTTTTTACTTCTAAATTTTCAGTTGTTTTATGACAGATAAAACCACAAGTGAACTAAATTAATATCTCTAACCTACGTAGACTCAAGTAGACAGAAGAGCATGACTCACTTTGTCTCTCATCTGCTGCTTTCTTTCTGCTTTCTCAGCTGCATTGATTGCCTCCCGCTCGGCTGGAACACAAACAACAGACGAGTCGAATCTATGATGCTAGCAAATGCTCAATACATTGGTCTCTCAACTAATTATGTATATAAGTACCTTGTAAATCTGGCTGTCTCTCAACTTTTGTCTTGTTCAGCCGGTTAACTATTTCATTAATTCGCTTTTCCACTCTTACAGTACGAACCTAAGCAAGAAAACAAGACATAAAAGAACTCCGATTACCTAGCTCAGTGAGAAGATTACTGATAGCGAAAGCAACTGAAATGTGCACAAAGAAAATCACCGCTTTCGAGCTGTAGAAACCAACTTGCCCGACATCCATGGACGCAGTTTTCTTCAGATTTGGCCATGGGGTGTAAACAACGTCTACATTGTTTACCTTGTTCCCTGTAAAGATTAGAAACATCAAAAGATTTATCATCGAAACAAGAGAAAATCTCACACATTACAAGAACACAACTTTTCTTTAACAAAACCCGCAACACGTGCAGTTAAAACTTGCCTTGGATAGAATTAGCTTTAACAAGTTGAACACAATCCTCCAATACACCTTCAGGTATACCATCAATGGTTTGACCCTTGTGCAGTCTCAGATAAACATGGGCTGACGACATTTTATCAACGTGAAACCTACGGACCAAAAAAACATGATCTCTGTTTTAGGTTTATTTTCAAGATTCAAACATCCAATCTCCAGCAAAATGCAACACATTCTTGACCAAATATTCAATCCGGCTCCAACAAAATGCAAGCCCCAAAATCAAACACAATTAAAAAAAAAACTCTGAGAATCACTTCAATCCACTTCTCCACCATTTTTTAAAAGCATAAAAAAAAAAAAAAAATCTCACATTTCCTTGAATATCAACTCTACAATTAAACACCCAATTCAATTTGAAAAAAAAAAATATAATTAGAAAGATTAGAAAAAATGGAAGAGTACCAAATGTCTTCGGGGAAACCATATTTGATAAGCTCCTCGTTTTCGTATTTGTCTAAGCCCATGAAAATTGTGTAGTCCCCCGCATCAGGTCGCGCCTTGAAGTAGAACACCATATCTCCTTTCTCTCTCTATAACTAGCTAGGGTTTCTAATTTATTTTCCTAATTTTTCTCATTTCTCTGATTGTATATTTGTATGAACAATTGAAGCCTACGGGCTATAGCGCATGCGATCCTTTTTTTTTTATTTTGTTTTTTTCTTTATTAAAAAAGAAGAAGATAAAATTGAAAAAAAAAACATTAGCTGTAATAATAATAATAATATTTGGAGAAGGTGCCTTAATCCTAAATGGTCAAAGACACCACGCCTGCATGCATGTTTTTTTTATTGTTTGAATTTTTATTTATTTATTTATTAGGTGACTATTTAGTAATAAGAAATAACTCTCTATAATAATAAAAAATTTAAGTCTCAACTTTAAATTTAAGTATAAATAAAAATAAACTTCACAATATTTTTCAAATCTCATCTTAAAATTTATACATCTATATAAAAATAAATGATTAATATATTATAAAGATATTTATTAATAATATTTTTATATATTAAAACCAATAACATTTTTAAATAACTCAAAATTTATACAAATAGTAAATGTTTAAAGTTTATAATTCTAATTCATAAGTATTTTATTCAATATATATGTTTACCACAATTTTTTTTACACACATATGATAAAATTTCTAAATCAAAACTATTAAATTAGTTACATAAACTTAAAAATATATAATTGTTATTTAAAAAATTATATATTTGTATTATTTTTTATAATAAAAAATTATTTTTATTTTGTAAAATTTTATATAAAAATAACTCTGTATAATAATATTTCTTTTAGTTCCAACGATAGGACTGTTATGGAGTTTTTTCTGTATATATTATTGAGAGATCATAAATTTACTTTTATTCAAAAACTTTAATATTAAAATAGTGTGTATTACAAAATTAATACTCATCCATCTAATATTAATATTAATGGTAATACTTTCATTTTCAAGTTGTCTCATATAACAATGATCACACCTCATTTAAATAAATAATTATTCATATTTTTTATTTAAAATAATATTTAAACTTTTATTTTATATATTATTATTTAAATATTATTCTCAACTACTTACTTTATTAAATTATAATTATATTTTTACTCTTAATTATTTGATCAAAAAGTCATTAACACTATATTTTCTTAATTTCCGTGTTCGATCACATGTAATCATTGTTGCGAGACGAAGGAAATACAATATTTTATCTATTTAGTTAAAAGTGTTAGTATATTTTTTTAGATATAATTAAGAATAATATATTTGTAACCTTTGTAAGTCCTAGAGGGATAACCAAGTGTAAGCATATGTTGATTGAAATGCAATTTTTCGATGAGGCATATTTGATCATTGGGAGGAACAAAATTTTATTGAAATACATTGGAGTTTGTCTTCATGTGGTCAGACTTATCGACTCTCTCACACATGTATCTGTTTATTGAGCATGTACTTCAATTATCTCACTCAATCGAAGGGCCAACGATCGAGTGTGTGAAGTTTCTAATCACTTTCACCTTATAAAAAAATTGTAAGTGGTTAGAATTGTGTGTAATGTATTACATTACATTATAATATTATAATTTTAATATTAATATTTATTACTCTTTCTTATTTAAAATCGATATAATATGTTTTTTATAATTTACAAAAGATAGACATCTATCTTGATACAAATGAGTAGTATTAGTTTTGTCACGTCATTTCCAAAAAAACAAACACAGCAGAAAATTGAGACATTTTCAAATAGAATATAAAGAGTACTCTCTCCTAATTTTTTAAATTAATATTGTTACCTTCAATAATTACAAAATCATGGATTTAGTATTATTGAAAATTATTTAATTAATATTATTAAGGCCAACCAGGGCAAATGGTTGCCATGAGAATTGAGAATTATAGGTCTTACTAGTGAGTTTTTATTTGGAGGGTATTTTGGAATTTTCTCATGTTTAGAAGTATGGCATTTTTTCCAAAAGTAAAATAAAAAAATAAGTACATAATCAAATACTATGAAGAGGTCTTACTAGTGAGTTTTTTTTTAAGGTATTTTGGGATTTTCTCATGTTGAGAAGGATGGCATTTTTTCCAAAAATAAAATAAAAAATAAGTACATAATCAAATACTATGAAGTGAAACAAGTCATATAAGTGTAATATATAACTACATTCAGTTAAACAGAAGAACTGTACAGAATGGTGCAAACTGCCCAGGGACACATAACTGCCCTTGTACATGCCTCCGGCTAACCACCGGGCCCCGTTCCCCAAACCGACACGTCAGATTCGTAACTTTAGTCGAGCACAACCCATCAGACAAACACTCGGCATCTCTCAACACCATTCGACTCTTTTTAACCAAACCCGTCGACTCTCTCTGATCACTCAAAACCACATTAGGTATCCGCAACTTAGAAAAAGACGGACTCCCCACTTCCTTATAAAACCCCTCCATGCTCTCAGATGGCATCTCAATCTTCCCAAATCGACCCATTACTCGATTCGCCTCTTTGGTCAACCCCGCAGCTCGCCAGGCCTCCGCAATCAGCATAAAAGTGCTTTTCTCAGGTCGAACGTTGAATTTTTCCATCAACTGCAGCACCTCCTCAGCTTTCCCCGGCTTTTTGTTCTCTGAGTAACCCCCGATTAGTGTTTCGAAAGTCTTTAAATTAGGGGAAATTCCACTCTCGACCATCTTTCCGAAAACCCTTATTCCCGACTCCATTGACCCATTGCTGCACCACCCGCTTATGATGGTGGTGAAGATCACAACGTTCGGGCTAACATGGGATCTCTTCATGGCATCCAGGAGTAGTTCGGCCCGTTCGGGCTCTTGGGCCCGCACGTAGCCTTTGGCTAGGATGCTGTACGCGTGTACGTCGGGCTTGATGCCGGCCCGCACCATGTCATCAAAGATTTCCCGACACTTGATCATGTAACCCGCAGCACTCCACGCGTTCATGATGGTGCTGAAAGTGATCACATCCGGTTTGACTCCAAATTCTTCCATTAAGGAAAGAACCTATGAAATCGAAAAATGGAGATGATGAGAGAAACAAAAATGCAACAAAAATGTATATCTACTATGTGTTAAAGTAGTTTAGATTACCTCATCAACCCCGTTCCTATCTGACAGATCAAGAAACCCTTTGACCAACGAGTTGAAAACAACAAGATTAGGCCGCAAGCCGAGTTCTCTCATCTTATACACGAATCTCAACGCATCCCTTATTTTACCTTCCTTGCAGTAACCGGAAATTATAATGCCACAAGTCCTTTCGTTCGGGCCCACGTCATTTTCATTCATCTCCAGAACCACGTCCTCGGCGTCTTTAGTTCGTCCGTTCTGAACGTAAGCCGAAACCAAAGTATTATAAGTAATGGCATCGGGCTCTATACCATACCCTGCCATTTTCGACACTAATTCCCGGGCCTCCTTGATATTATTCTTGTTGCACCAAGCCCGAACAAGAACATTGTATGTCCGCAGATTAGGCTTTATATTCTCCTCTTTGGATATTAGCTCCATAATCTTCAGAGACTCTTCGGGCATTCTGCAAAGCCCGTATCCTTTGATCAACGTGTTGAAAGTGCTGATTGATGGTTTCATTCCGTGCTCCTCCTTCATGCTTTCGAACATTTGCATGGCTTTCTCCATGTTACCAGACTCGGCAAAAGCATTCACTACAGCGTTGAAGTAAACAGAGTCGATCTCAAGCCCCTTCTTTTCTACTTGGGAGATGATTGGGTTTATGTACTCAAATCGTTTTTGGACAGTTAGTGAGGCTAAGAGTGTCGTGTATGTTATGAGGGTCGGCTTGTGTCCTCCTTGGATAAGGTTGTTGAAAACAAACACTGCTTCTTGGGGTTTTCCTTTTTCTAGAAGAGTGTTCATCAGTTTCGTTCTTGATCGGACAGTTTTACAGCTCTCGTCGGTCATGCAGCATGTACAGAGGGTCGACTCTGGTGGTGGTTGAAATTGTATCTTCTCATCACGTGTTTTTTCCTGCAATTACGAAACATCATTTGATGACATCAGCAAATTTCGTCAAGTCAACGAGCTAAATGTAGACAGAATCAACCTCCAGATCGGGTATTGTAATTTCCAAACGTTGGCTATATCCTTTTTTTGTCAATATTACATGACACGGGGGTAGCTTTTGTAAATATCCATAAGAATGTTGATTATGATTACCTTGATCGGAAGCTCTTGAACTTGCTCGTCCTTGAGGATCAAAGCTCTGCCTTGGTTTTTCCCCTTTATCTCAGAATCCGGCCTCTCTTTATCAAAGTCCTCGAGGTAGCCCATCAGTTATCTAAATGTTTAGGCAATTTAAGCTCCTTTTTTATTCATAATTAAGATTCAAGAAATAGACAGTACTGTAAAGGCTCCAATTTGATTCCCACAGAAAAAAATGTTTATAGAGGAAAAGAAATCTGCAATTCATAATGACACTCAAAGTAAATAAACGTCTGGACGTTGTAAGAAATAAGCTGCAACGCGAAATAAAGAAGAACAATCAATCACATAAATCCCACGAGTCATAAAACAATAATAGTGTGGGACAAGCAACAATGGTTTGTGCATTGTCTTCAAGAACAAAATGAATTGGGGTTCACTATCAAAAAAGATATATATTCTTTTAAACTCCAACATAATGTACAATTAACATGAATGCACGTAAATTGCAAACGTCAATGAACTAATATGATCTATTTAACGCGAGTTTACCTACGAGAGTATAAGTGCCATTTGGCTCTCGATCTATATCCAAGACTGGAGTACCAAAAATCAAATAAGAAAATTATTGCAATATACTATCGTTACCTAAACTCGACTTTTGCAAGAATGTCTACAAAGAGAACAGCTAACATCTCCCGTTTTCAACTTCTTGATCGTCTCAAAATACATCCAGTAAGGAATAAAAAATCAAAATCAAAGTAGTCAAATGGCACTATAGACGGGTTTTGAGCCCGATAATTGATATAGTCAATAAACTCCATTCATATCTGAGATCATTGCTAAGCTCCAATTTGCACGATGACAAACAAATGACACGGGGATTTTACGAAGAAAAATAACTCAAACTATGACACACATAATCTCATGTGGGTATGTATAGCATGTCCTAAACACACCTTAGAAAATTATGAGTGTAAGACACTATCACACACACATACAAACAAGAACAAAAAAAAAAATGCATGAAATAAACTGCAAAACTGCAAAATTAACTCTGCACAAACAAGAACCCATTTCTCTGATTAATCAAAAATCAAGAAACGAACTTTATCATCCCTAACCAACATGCACCCTGAAACCCAAAAACTGAAATTCAACAAAATCGAGAAAACCTTAATCACCCCCAATTTTGTTTTTTCCGATTGAATTGAGGAAAAATTGAACATAGAGAACAAACACTGATTCAATACCTGTATCTAACTCGGCACAGAGCGATTGAAGCCAAAAGACGAACAACTAGAAAATATGCAATGGGAAGTGAAAAATAGCAGAACGATAAATTTATAGTGCGTGGGATCAAAGGAAAAAAATATAATGGGCAAGGAAAAATCTTATCCACATGTTTATCATTGAAATCTAAAATCGAAAGGAATGCTATTTTTTTAAAATGTATTTAGCAGATAAGGGAGCTGTGACTGTGAGGCGAGGGCTGGAGAAAAAACACACTAGGAGAAGACACGAGGAATATGGATATGTCCACAAAACAAAACAAAAATGAAAATGTATTTTACTGATTATTTTATCATTTTTAAATTATTTCAGCCCAAATGACATTAAACCACAAATATAGTAGTATTAGGAAAGCCAAAAATTTTAACATAACTTTATTTCATTTGAATCAAATAATAATGAAATGAATGTCAGTCCTATATAAAATGAATTGAATCGATTCATCCGTTTTTATAAATAATAGTAAACATGACGTATATAAGACAATTTTATATAAAAGTATTTAGAAAAATAGGTATTTAACTTTATTAATTTACATTTTATTCTTCATAAGCTAAATTTTTTATTAAGGATAAATTTTTTAACTGTTTTTATTAATAAGAGTATTATTAATTTTATTATTATAAAAAAAGCACAATTAATTACCTTAATACCCTTATAATAATTCCTCATTATTTATTATAAATAAGTGTAATTTTGGAACATTAATCAAATTTATAATTAATAAAAACTAATATCCTAAATTTATTTACATGATTTTAATAGTTTTTATATCTTACATGTTTTTTTCAATATTTATATTTTAAATTTTACTAATCAATTGAGTATCTATTCATATTAAAAGAAGTAAAGAACAAGTGAGTATAAGATTCACTATTCGGTTGATTTTGAATCCTCGATCTTCATCACCGTGGTATTGTATCGGTCACTACCAAACCAACCTCCAAAAACTCCTTACGATCTTCGTTCTTGTTGTCGTCATCTCTCTCAAGCTTGTTTTTCAACATATAATTAAGTGGAATACATTAATTGTTTCCATGTCTTGATTTTGACCTAACTGCCGTTCACGAACATTATGTTCTTCACCCGATGCCTCATCGGAACTACTCGTGATTATTGATGAATTCATGTTCTACTTGACGTACAATATCGTCACCACATTTTGGAGTCGCTAGAAGTCGTGTAGCTAGCGGACATAGTACCCATAGATCGAGTCCACTCCAATTGGATCGATCGAGATATCCTGTAGAAAAAATGGAAAAATTTGCACTCTTTGTTTTCTAATCAGATCAGCTAGCTAAGGATTGAACTTGACCCAATCCTACTCCTAACATATCTCTAAACAATCACGAGTTTCTTTTGGATCAATAATGCATTTTTTTACCAAGACGTTAACAAAGGGATTCATGACGCTAGAGTTACCTGAAGGATCTTGCAATTTAAGTATGATATATAGTACGTAGTACATAGTATTTGATTTGAGAGATTAGTCCATAACCGAATCTTCTAGGATCCTCTCCCAAGCATATTAATATACTATATGGTTAATTTAGAAGGTACCTTGAGGTTTGGCCTAATTTTAAGTGTACAAAAATACCCTTCAACGGGAAACTACAACGGTTTTAGAGGATTTCCAAAGGATAACAAAAAGACAAGGTGGGAAAATGTAGGATAAATACTAAAAGTCGTTAAAATGCGCTGTCCAGACAAGGCAGTGCGTTTCGGCAGAACAACATATGCCGCAGCACTATGTCTTGTACAAAAAACGTTCGTTTTTCGTGATTTAATAATTTAAGTATTTTAATTAGATTAATCAAGTTATTAGAGTGATAAATATATACGTGATATATGTATATAATTGCAGCGAAATTAATTAAAAAGAATCGCTCAAACGAACTCACACACACATACGAAAAATGAACACGGATTTAATAATGTGTTTGTATTTTAATTATACACATACGAACAGTCTTACAGCTAAAAACTTTTTTAAAGAAACGAGTCTTTACAAAACGAAATCGTGGATTTACAATTGATTAAACATAAGACAAGTATTCCTTATCGTTTATCGTATCCAACGATTATCAAAACAATCAACAAAAATCTAGCTACGAAATAAACACATATTCTAACACTACAAAAAACTGGAAAATGCTTACGGTAGAATCCGTAAATACTTGTGTATAGGATCGGTCACCCACACTTGGGATGTGTGAGATTCGAACCCAGCACCTTCAGGAACTTGAAGGTGGAAAAAACTGTTAGGCTACAACATTTATATTAAATAAACTGAATACTTTTGATATATATATATATATATATATATATATATATATATATATATATATGTATATATCATAAAATAATTGATAAAATAAATAATTAAGTTAAATAAAATATTTAAATTAAATAAAATAATAAAATTAATTAATAAAATAAATATATTATATTACATTATATATAATATAAATATCTATGTTACATTTTTAATTTATTTACATTATGATGTTAATATAATTTATAAGTTAAACATTTAATTGAATTTATTTAATTCTTATTTTAATTTGAGATTTTATTATTTACTTACAACATTAAAGCCGTAAGCATTTGCTGACGGTATCTATAATTCGTAAACACTCCGTAAACAAAATTGGAGGCAAATTTTGGCGCCGAGTTTTCTTACGACTTAAGAGTCGTAAGCAAGTGCTTACGTCGCATTCGTAAGTAAATTCGTAAGCAAAATTGGAGGGAAATTTTGAAGCCGAATTTCCTTACGACTTAAGGATAGTAAGAAAATGCCTATGGCGTATCCGTAAGCATTTCCTTACAGACATGGTCCGTAAGTAAATCCGCCAGCATGAAAAATCCGTCAGCAAATCCGTAAGCATTTCCTTATAGACACGGTCCGTCAGCAAAATTACGTAAGCATTTTTCAGTTTTCTTGTAGTGTAATGTCTCTATCATCAGCCTTATACAAAGTCACTCCCACGGTCGAGAGGACGCACGACACAAAGAATCACAAGTGGAGTCTTCGGCTCAAAGGGCTTGGTGATCGATTTTGGAGTGAAATTATTGTTTATGAGGTGTTAAAAGATCTTCTCAATGTAGTTTTGGCCGTCCTATATTTATATGTGAGAAACCCCAACTGATTTCCTAAAAATGCTAGGGTCAAAGGCGGTTGAGGATTAATAGGGCAGACTGTTTTGACCACTGTCGCAGGATTGCCTTCTGAAGTTCTTCTGGAATACCCTGCCTTGCTGCACTGCCTTCCATACTATCTTGACTTTAGCAATCATTTGCCCTTCGTTCATGCTTCACTTGAGATATCGACTCAACGCCTCTGTCCATGCATTGCAGAGCTCCGACATATGTCTGTCTTGTTGTGCAGCGGCAGAAAATCTTCTATATGTTGATTGTTTTCATCTAAAAGCTCGAACTGGTAGAGAAGTTGGACTTCTTTACACTTATATTAATGGGCCGAATATATTCTCCAATACTCCCCCTCACTTGTGGGCCGATTTCAACCTCTTTGGGGAGGCCCAACAAGTGGATAATTAAATCGGGTGGAGTCGCCACTGGCGGGAGTCGAACCCAGGACTTCGGGTTATCCCAAGGCTCTATAGCCATGTTAGAAACCGCTTCACCTAAAAGCTCGAACTGTTAGAAAAGTTGGGCAACTAGACATTTATAGTGGGCCGAATATATTCTCCAATACTCCCCCTCACTTGTGGGCCGATTTCAACCTCAGGGGAAGGCCCAACAAGTGGATAATTAATTCGGGTGGAGTCGCACATGGCGGGAGTCGAACCCAGGACCTACCACAAGGCTAGGCTCTGATACCATGTTAGAAATCGTTTCATCTAAAAGCTCGAACTGGTAGAGAAGTTGGACTTCTTTACACTTATATTAATGGGCCGAATATATTCTCCAATAATTCTAAATCAAATCACCTAGACAATGAGTGATTAACAATAGTACAATTTGTGAAGAACGGAGAAAATAAATAAACATATTAGCATAAATAGAACTTCTTGCCTAGTTATTTTTAAGACATTGTTTATGCTCAAACATATTTATCCTTACAAATACTCCAACATATATAATCAGGTTGAATTAAATAATCAAGTTAGTGATTCTCTGATAAGGGGGTATGTGAATGTTGGCTTAAAATTACTTAATTTTTACTTTTTGGCTTTAAATTACTTAATCTTTTCTTATTTTTATTATAATTCATTTTTTTTTACTAAAGTAATTAATTTTTTGATTTTCATTTTAAAAATGTGTGAAATATAATTTTGAAACGTATAGAGTAATTTTTAATGACTTTTGACCTTTGGTTGTTGCTCTTTGTGATCTGCCTTTGCTTTCAATATTTCTTAAACATTGTTGATCAATTCTTCCATTATTTTCTTGTAGAAAATAGGTCTGAAATTTATGTCAAAAGGTCGATATTCTTGCACCAACTAATATAAATTTGAACTAATTAAATTCAAATGAATATGCTCACACTTTATTTATTAAGTATAATGATACAACATCATTATTTCATTCGATAATCTTTTAAAAAAATACACACTCAAGTGCCAAAATTGAAGACCTTAGCTAAATTATAAGAATATATATAAATATAAATAAAAAATAAGTTGATGTATCGCATATATATATATATATTCTCTTCTTCCAAAGTCAAAGAAACTTCATCATTTCTTCCATGAACTAACTCATCCACCCTTCTAACTTCTCCCTAACAGCTTTATTAGGTCAACACTATGTATATATGCTACCACATCAATTTATCAAAATTAATCAATTAATATAATGACTTGGGACTATAATTAAATATCAATAAAATTAATGTGGGAAAAATAATTAGAAATTGTTAAAAGAAACATGGCTTCTTCTCTTCCCTCCAAGAAGATTCTAAATCATCGGCGATATTTTTAGCATCCATTGATGTCCCGAGAAGACCGCGCTTGGCGAACCCCGCGGCATACAGCCCATGCTCGCCTTTCCAGCCGTTCGGAAAGGGCTGTTTTGGAAATCCGTCTTTTTCCGAGAACATCTTATTTTCCTGAAAAATAAAGATAATACTATCAATTATAAAATTAATTCATGAAAATAATATTGTACTAAAGTAGTACTTAAAAAGGAGAAATTAAGTTACCTTTAGCCAAGATGGTACATTGCTTTTGTAACCTGTTGCTAGGATTATTGCATCAAAATTCTCTGTTGTTCCATCTTCGAATTCGACGAATTTTGGACCTAGTAGCCTCCTTATGCCGGGACGTATCTGCAACATTGAAACGACCATTAAAATAATATTTTAAAACGAATATATTTAATTTAATATATTTTATTGTTGCGAAATGATTAAATTAAAAACTTTGTAATAATATGAATTTTTCAAAAGACGCCGAAAGCGAGTAGTGCATAATCTCCACCTAAATACCAATTACCAAACCATCACACTCTAGAAACAAAGTAATTAAAATAATAATAAAAAAAGAATATATATAAATTATTAAAATAGGCGACTTTTGTCACACGTTGAAATAAACCATGTACCTTGATGTGTCCACTTCTGATCTTGTCTAGGGTTCCCACATCGAGCACCGGCGTCTTTCCGGTCAAGCCCTTCAGCTCGAGCGGGCCTATTTCGGGCCGGACGATCCCAAACCGGCCCGTGTCACCAATCACAAAACGCGACACGGCGAGTAAAAATCGATCGACTCGGCGAACATTGAACCACTTGAGCAGCCACATGGATAGCCCGAACGTCGACATTCCAAGCATCTCTCTCGGCAAAATGTGAACCTAATCAAAATCACAAAACAATAATGTTCTTAATTAGATCATTAAACAATGACAAAAAAAGGTAAAAAGGAGCTAGCTAGCTAGCACACAAAAGTAAAACCTAAAAACTCAATAAAGCATAAAGAAAAAAGGCAAGTCAATATATAATAATAATTAAGCAAATACTGAATAATAAATAATCACATTTTCTTTGTAAATTAGAACACTTACTGTACCCTTGACGACTAGATGAGGGTTGGCATTATGATTGCATAAGTCCAAAGACACCTCCATCCCCGAGTTTCCGCAACCGACGACGCAAACACTTTTCCCGTTATACCCTTCCCCGTTCCTATACCCGCTCGTGTGCATTGCCTCTCCTCCGAACTCGTCCATCCCCTCGATAAACGGGACCGCCTCGTCAGCATTCTCCCCGGTGGCCACCACCAACCACCGCGACGCGTACTCCTCCTCCTCCTCCTCCGTCCTCACCCTCCACCACCCCCCGACGAACTCGGCCGACGAGACCTTCCGGTCGAAAACCGGCTTTATATCAAACCTCTCGGCGTAGGAGTGGAGGTAGTCGAGGAACTGGGTCCGGGAAGGGTAGTTTGGGAAGTGGGAAGGGAAGGGCATTATGGGAAGTTGGCAAAAGTGCTTGGGGAGGTGGAGCTTGAGGCGGTCGTAGGTCTTGAGCTGCCAGAGGGAGGCGATGCAGCTCGATCGCTCGAGGACGAGAGAAGGGATTCCTTTCGACTTTAGGCAAGCAGCCACCGCAAGGCCGGAGGGGCCCGCGCCGACGATGATGGGGTATGGGACCCACACGGATTTTTTGGCCTTGTTGTTCATGGGGTCATGAGCGGCTTTGCCCTCTACCTCTGATCTTGAGTTTTGATGATCCATGAGTTGAGAAGTTTTTTTTTTTTTTTTTTGTCGTGTAAGAAAATATGTGTTGTTGTTGTGAGCAAGTATTTATAGTGTTTTTTTTATTTATTTATTAATTTTAAGTAATTTATTATTTTTGTTAAGAAATCTATAAAGTTAATTTATAGTGTAGTAGTATATTATGTCTCAAAGTCACGAAGCAATATTAATATATTGCGAGCTACGTTTTATTTGGAAACTCGATTTATTGCATGCATGATTAAAAGAGTGGGAAATTAGTTGACGTTAATTTGATTCAATTATAATTAGATTTCTTTTTCTATTCAAATCTTAATTATTATATAGAATCATATCAAAGTGTTTTTTTTAGATTGATTTTTACCAAATTTAATAATGGTAAAAAAATTGAAGTAAAATATAATTTGTTTTTTTTTTAACATACTTATGATTTTTTAACTGCAATAATATTCATAATTAAGCTACCTACGTACGACATGTTATATGATCATTTTCATGTTTTATTCTTGTAACACCAAACTCTATCTTTTGTTTTTTACGATTTTCAAGCCCCAACTAATACGAATAGCTCTCTGGTTTTCTTCCGTCAGCCATCGACTTCTTACCAAATTTCGTGTGTTAAAAAATATGCAATTATATATACATATATATATATATATATATATATATATATATAATTAATGGAATTAATGTCCTTTTGAAATGAAGTATTTGTGCTGACGTGGCAATTTTTTATCAGTTGACTTTGTACCAGTAGAGGTCAAACATGAAATTGGTAGTGCCAATGGCATGACTTGCCCCCTCCCCTCAAACATGTTCGTGCTAATATATGTGTGATATCAAATTATTACTACAAATTTAAGTAAGGGGTAAAAAGTAAATTAAAACTATTGTACCTAACAAGTAACAATCGATTGTTCTAAAAGTATGGAAATTGACCCGTTCTCACACATTGCGCATGCACGCGTTGACCTATACAAAATTAATTTTACTTTTTGATTGACATCCACGTTACGCATGCATGTAATTAGTCCTATGAATTAATCATATACTCCATTAATTAATTTATTTTAGTCAATAATTTATCATCAAATAAAACTCATTCAACATTAATTAATTTCCTGCTTCTTTTTTAATTTACTTAATGGCCACATTATGTTGATGTATGTATGGGTAGTTGATCTGTCGAGCAAAAGGAGACAAAACCTTACAATGTTACTGATGAATAAAGTATTATGGAGTAGCAACTCAAGTCTCATATTGGAAAAAATAAATAAATCTCAGTACGTATTTTTCATAACGTTTAAATTAATTTGAACTTTGATAATCATCGTCCTCCTCATTTAAATTTGAACCCTGATCACGACTGTAGAGCATCGTCATTTTGAATGATAGGACGTCATTCATGATGTTCTCTCGTATATTACACGCGTTTTTCGTTGCGTTCTCAATCAAAATCAATTATTTTAAATTGGAATAGTTCGTTTTTAGCTCACGCACAACATGACGAGTCTAACTTCGATTATAATGTTAGAAATCATTTTATCTAAAAGCTCGAACTGTTAAAAAAGTTAAGTGACTTAATATTTATAGTGTACCGAATATATTTTCAAATGTATATTCTACTGATCACCTCATACGTGATTTGGGGCTTTTAATATATACTCCGTATGTTGTAATGTGTACTGTTGAAAAAAGGCACTTTACCATAGTGCAGCAACCCCCAACCCATTTGAAAAGGTTTCGAGTCCACTTATAAAGCGAGACTTTTAAGTTAAATATCATTCTCCAGTGCATTAGGTAATTTTTTTTATTTTTTTACTATGTTTCAAATAACATACAGTACATACTTTCTTTATTTCTACTATCTATAATATAATAATAGTTACATTCTTATAAAAAATCTTAATTTGTAACTTCAAATACAAATTTATTATACTTTTTTTTTTATTTGATGACAATTAATTACTTTTCAATTTAAAATTTTATTTTTATTTACATATTTTGTAAACTTAAATTATTCGCTCTTTGTTCCACTCAAAGGTTGTATTGTTCTTTTTTTAGTTTCACGGTTACATTTCATTTACAACTACACAAATAATAATTACATAAAATAATTAAAATTACTACACAAATAATAATTATATAAAATAATTAAAATTACACAAACTTACTTACCGAATAAAATATACGGAGTATTATTTATTAAATTGTCCTCAACAAGTTTTCTTAACCTTTTTTAAAGTATGTAAGGACTAACATTTTTTTTTTCGGAAAAATGTGTATATTTTTAAGAATTGGAAAGAGTACTACATAGGTTTTGGTTTTTTAAATTTTATTTCAATGTAATTTAGTTTAACTCAATTCAATTCAGATTCATTTGAGTCAATTCAGTTAAAAAATATTCTATACAAAAGAACACTCCTTACTCATCTAACTAAATGAGCTTTAATTGCAAAAAATTTAAGTTATTAAATAATATAATTAATCAAATAATATATTATACTATATATTTAAAGATTCACACAAGAAAAATCAAAAAGTTTATCAAATATTATATATATAAGGTTTTAATTTACTAAATACTACTTCTTACTTTTTTTGTTTTAATTATTTATGCAATATCTTTTGTTAATAATTACAAAGAAAAATTACACAAATACAGTAGTTGAGAAAAAGTGAGTACAAATTACAGTATTATCTTTAATTCAATATTGATTTTAATAGAAGTAATAAGTTAGAAAATATTAATTTATAAACCTAATTAATTAAGCATTAAGCATGCGTGACTATGGAAAATCACTGCCGTTGACTTTGACTTAAGTTGTGAAATTTCATTAGTGTATTTATTCATTAAAATTGATTAGCCGGAATAAATAGGTTTAAGTATAAAATCACGTTACAAGATCGTGTTATTTATACATCATTTTCGGATAGGGGCTTACACTATACAAGACGATGTGTGGTGTGTAATTATTTTTGTACTTATATAAAATAATAATAAATTTACGAAATACATGATGTACTTTACCATGATGTACTTTACCGGACGTAGTATTATTAATTACTTTCTTTAAGATGCCTTATAGACTCTGTCGGTCAGACGATCGTGAACTATATAAAATCAAGGATTGTTAGCTCAGTTGGTTCAAACTCGAGATATTGTAATTGACCTATACAAAAAAAAAAACTATATAAAAAATTTAATTAATTATTACTATTAGTTAAATTATAAATAAATAAAAAAGTGTGATTAGGATATATAGGAAAAAGTCTGTAAGTAGCTAGCTAACTTAGAAAGTACTTAAGCAAGACAATTTAAATAATACAAATGAAATCGAAGGGCGTGACCACAATCATTGAAATGCAAAAATTAAAACTTAATCAACTTCACACTTAAGCTTTAACAATCTTTTTTAATACTAATATTTTGAATGCATGCATGAGGTGGATATATAAATTTATTTAAGTATAGTTTTACAATACATTGTTTATTCGAATGATCCTTTTGAGCTCATTGAAAAGGATCAAGTACTTCCATTATAATAGTAATAGTTTTCGATTGACCTATAATCATTTTAAGTTTCCTTGCAATTTTTAATTATTTTTTTAGTTAAGAATTGGATTTGAACTTGAAATTATTTATATAAAATAAGTGAAGACAATTATATTTAAAAACATTTTATAACATGAATATATTCAAAGTTTTCTATTGAAATTATATTAAAATTTAATACTGATATTATATTCAAAGTTTCCTAGCCTTATAGTAAAAGTGTTAGTACACTACTAAAAAAATAGCCATAGAAATCGGGTAATACCCGATGTAAATGACTTGTGCGACTGAGAGCGTCTTCAGCTCGAGCATGCTGTAGCGGCGTCTGAGAAAAAAGAGAAGGAAAATCAACGACCAAGAATGAAAATAAATCAGATCTAACGCAAGAATCAACCTAAAGTTCTCACCAAATTCACGGAGCCGCGGGTCCATAGGATCCGAACTGGAGTCGCAAACCTCGGGGTGGGGGTTAGATGTTGTAGGCGGTGGTCGTGGTGTTCCAGGTGGCTGCCGGTGCCAGAGTGAGGGTTGGGGTCAAAGGCGAGAGTGAGCTTGGATTTCGACGGGGAAGCTTTGACGGGGGAGCCTCCTTCGACGGAGAATCCTTCCTCGCCTCCGGTGGTGGTAAGTACTCTTGCTTCGGTGACGTCGCAGCTGCGGTGGAGTTTCGAAGGGGGCCAAAGCGGCTGATAGGGTTTTTGTGCGTGAGAAAAGAGAAATGAATTACTCAAGTGAATATATCGATTTTACTCCCCGGTTCAATATTTAGTAAGGATTTTTTTTTTATATATCAATTAAATCACTTACACAATACAAGATATTTAATTGTTTTTTAAAATGACCTCGTTTAAATCGGTTTCATTTAAAAATGATATTATTATTTAGATTTAAATCGGCTGATTTTAAACAGATTAAAATATATACACTAACATCGGGCGCATTTAGAGATGATTTAAATGAAGTGATGTCTATGATTCTGTTTTTAGTAGTGGTAGCACTGATTCTATTTAAAAAAAACATGAACACTTTTTTTTATATCTCAACTTATTATACAATTATTTAAATTAAATAAATCTTTTAACTTTAAAATATAATTTTATTTTTTTTATTTTTATTATTTAAAATTTACTCATAAAATTAATTTATTTTGTAACTTTACAATAAAAATTTTGCTTCTTACTTTTTGATAAAAAAATAAAAAATTAACATTTTTTAAATATGTATTCTACTCCATCCATCTCATTATAGTTGCAACACTTTCTTTTTTGGGTTGTCCCAAAATAGTTGATAAACCTCAAAAAAGAAAATAAATATTCTAATTTTTTAATTTAAAATATTATTTTACTCTTATTTTATTTATTACTTTTCAAACTCGCTCAAAATTACTTTGTTTTTTCAACATAAAAATAAATTTGTACTCTTTATTTTTTTGTTCAAAAAATCAAAAATTAATATTTTTCTTAATTTCCGTCCTTTGAAAAGTTTCTCAATTCCTATGTGATATATAGAGTACTATCTGTTAGGATTTATATAATCCAACAAGGGTTAAAGAAAAGGAAAAGATAAACGTAGAGAACTTGTGTTATTAGAACAAAATAAGCGTGATCTAAAATATACAAGAGAGAGGCTTTATATAGCCAAAACAAAAGGTAAACCCTAATCCTATAAACAAAAGGTAAACCATAATTCTATAAATATAATAACTAAAATATAAATATATTCTAACACCCCCCCTCAAACTCACGATGGTACAGAAAGAAGCATCGAGAGTTTGTCAACGAAAAATCTATGACGGCTGATAGAATGAGACTTCGTGAAGCAGTCAGCCAGCTGTAAGGACGACGGAGTAAATGGTAGAGAAATGGTTCCTCGATCCAAATGATGCCGAGTGAAATGACAATCAATCTCAATGTGTTTGGTGCGCTCATGAAACACCGTGTTGTGAGCAATCTGAATGGCACTCTTATTATCGCAGTACATAGGTGTGGGGTCAGAAAGAATGACTCCTATGTCAGCCAGTAACCAGCGCAACCATATAATCTCAGCCGTAGTGGAAGCCATAGCACGATACTCTGCCTCGGTGGATGAACGGGAAACTACATCTTGTTTCTTACTTCTCCAAGAAATAAGAGAATCACCAAGAAAAATACAAAACCCAGTAGTGGACTTCCGAGAAGTCGAATCACCAGCCCAATCGGCATCAGAATAGGCACGAAGCTCCAATGAAGAAGTGAATGAAAACAAAAGACTCTGATAAAGAGATCCCCGTAGGTAACGTAAAATACGCACAACAGCAGCCCAATGTACAGTCGTGGGTGCTGAAACAAACTGACTAACAATGTGAACAGCATAGGCAATATCAGGGCGAGTGATCGTCAAATAAACAAGACTACCAACAATGGACCTATACAGAGTGGGATCTTGTAGAGGAGTGCCATCATCTAGAGTATACTTTGCGTTCAGCTCGAGAGGAGTGTCAGTGGTGCGAGTGTCAGTGAGTCGTGCTCGGTGAAGAATATCAGCAGCATACTTGGACTGAGAGAGGAGGTAACCTCGAGGAGAAGAGGCAACTTCAATTCCCAGAAAGTATCGTAAAGGGCCCAAATCTTTCATCTCAAAACAACGGGACAAGGTTTCTTTCAAACCCAGAATACCATCAACATCATCACCCGTAATAATCATATCATCAACATATAACAGAAGGAGAACACGGCCAGCAGAAGTCGATCGAACAAATAAAGCCGAGTCATAAGGGCTAGAGACAAAACCAAAGGAAATCACAACTCGAGAAAATCTATCATACCAAGCACGAGGGGCTTGTTTAAGGCCATACAACGCCTTCTTAAGGCGACAAACCTGTCCTGGAGCATGAGAGACGCCTGGTGGGGGAACCAAATACACTTCTTCCTTCAATTCTCCATTCAAAAAAGCATTTTTAACATCCATCTGAGATATGTGCCACTGTTGAACAGAAGCAACAGCAATGAGGACACGAACTGAAGTCATCTTGGCTACCGGAGCAAAAGTCTCCTCATAATCTAAACCATACTCTTGAGCAAACCCCTTAGCAACTAAGCGGGCCTTGTATCGCTCAATAGAACCATCATATTTCGTCTTAACTTTGTACATCCATCTAGAACCAATAGCCTTTTTACCGGCAGGAAGATCAACAAGGTCCCAAGTACCAGTCTTGTCTAAGGCAGACAGTTCCTCAGCCATAGCATTTTGCCAATCACGGGATCGGACAGCCTCCTTATAGGAGGAAGGCTCAGAGATTGGATCAATGGAAACAAGAAATGACGCAAAGGACTTAGAATAACAAGAGTATGCAAAATCAGGTAATTGAGTAGACTTACGTATGCGCACTGGATAGCGTGGCGCAGCAAGATCCGTAGTCACAAGCGGTGATTGGGTAGCCGTGTCAGGGGTCGGAGAGTCGTCAACAATAGGTGCAGTAGAAATTGAAGAGTCAGAAGAGAAGGGATCAATGTGAATAAGATCAGATTTAGTCAAGTTGTGTGTGCTGGAGGGAATGGTAAAGAAGGGGATATGCTCAAGGAAGGAGACATGGCGAGACACATATAATTTTCTAGAGGAGGGATCATAACAACGATAACCTTTTTGACCTATACCATACCCAAGAAAAACACATATAGCAACCCGAGAGGAAAGTTTGGACAGTTCAACATGTGGACGAAGAACAAAGCAAGTGGAACCGAAGACTCTTAAGACAGAATAATTTGGTGTTTGGCCAAATAACTGCTCATAAGGAGAAGTGCCAGAGTTATGAGCAGTCGGAATACGATTAATAATGTAAGTGGAGGTAAGGACAGCTTCTCCCCAAAACTCATTTGGAACACTAGCAGATAACAACATAGACCTGGCAGTTTCAACAATATGTCGGTGTTTTCTCTCAGCAACACCATTCTGCTGAGGGGTATCAGTGCACGAGGACTGATGCACAGTACCTTCAGACAAAAAAAGATCAGAAAGAGTTCTACTAGTGTATTCCCCACCCAAATCAGAACGAAAACACTTAACAACAGCGGAGTGTTGGGTTTTAACATAGGCTTGAAAATCTGTATAAATCTTAGTGAACTCAGAACGATTTTTCATAAAAAACACCCAAACATAACGAGTATAGTCATCAATAAAGGACACATAATATCTAGACCCTCCTTTAGTAGGAATAGGAGCGGGTCCCCAAACATCAGAGTGGACTAAATCAAAAGGTGCAGAAGATTTTGATGAACTATGAGGAAAAGGCAAAGCAGAAAATTTCCCAAGTTTACATCCACGACAATCAGAAATATCATGAGATTTTAAATCACCCAAAACGCCAGTATTACACAAAAATTTTAAACGAGAGTGTGAAACATGACCGAGTCTAGAATGCCATAAAAAATACTCAGAGGATGACTTGGTTAAATGAAAGGAAGATAAATCAACAGAGGTGGCAGCTGCATAGCCATGAGTGCGCAGCTCATCCAAAACATAGAGACCCCCCTGTCTACGGCCTGTCCCAATCAGCCTCTTTGAGTTGGGATCCGTTACATAACAAGAGGTGGAAGAAAAATGAACGGAATATCCAGAATCACATAATTGACCAACAGATGCAAGACTTAGAGTAAGCTTAGGTATACAATAGACATTTGAGAGAGACACGTGAGGAGTGTTAACAGTGCCAACGCCAACTAATGGTAAGGATGAACCATCAGCAGTAACAACAGTAGGGGAACAAGACTCAGAAGATAAGGATGTAAACTTAGATGGATCAGGAGACATATGAAACGAAGCCCCAGAGTCCAAGACCCAAAGAGATGATGATATACCTGAGGGTTTTGATGAAGGCAAACCTGATGGAGAACGAGTAGTCATGGCAAGATGCTGAGGCAGGGAAACTGTCTGACTTGAGGACGAAGACTGAGTAGCAAGGAATCGTTGAAACTGTTCTGCAAGAGCATCCATAGAATTATTCTGAGAAGAAGCCACATCCAAACGAACACCAATTGACTGCAACGAGTCCTCACTAGAAGCCATTGGAAAACAAGCGAAAAACGAAAATGCCAACAACCGAAACGATCAGAAAAAAAAAATGATTGCTGGCTCTGATACCATGTTAGGATTTATATAATCCAACAAGGGTTAAAGAAAAGGAAAAGATAAACGTAGAGAACTTGTGTTATTAGAACAAAATAAGCGTGATCTAAAATATACAAGAGAGAGGCTTTATATAGCCAAAACAAAAGGTAAACCCTAATCATATAAACAAAAGGTAAACCATAATTCTATAAATATAATAACTAAAATATAAATATATTCTAACACTATCTAGTGCATAAATCTCTAAAAGTGAGAGTATAACCTAAGAATTTATTTGCATTATTGATTTTTGATAAAAGTTATGAAGTTTATTTACCTTTAAATTTTTTATAAAAGTTATTAAGTTTATTTACTTTATTTACCTTTAATTATTTTTTTGTTATAGATGACTTCTTCTATTGGAAATATTTGTATATGCATTGGAGTACACAAGTGAGAGTATAACCTAAGAATTTATTTGCATTATTGATTTTTGATAAAAGTTATGAAGTTTATTTACTTTTAAATTTTTGATAAAAGTTATTAAGTTTATTTACTACTTTATTTACCTTTAATTTTTTTTTTTTGTTATAGATGACTTCTTCTATTGGAAATATTTGTATATGCATTGGAGTAAACGACAAAAGTCATAAAGAGAGAACAATCACATCCATATACTTACATTAAAGATGAAATTAGATATTGAGAGTTAGAGTATTAAATCCACTTTCACGATCCAGAATTAAATTAAATATTGGAGTTATTGAATTCACTTTCACTATACGGGCCAATGACGGGTCCTTATAAAGGTGTGATGATATCATGTTTACTTCACTAATTTCACACACAAGCTTGCCATGTCATATTTGGATTACTCAATCACTTTCACAAAAATAATTATACTTCTTTTATAAAAATAAATATTTATCATTTATTTAATTTATGTGAAAACTCGTTCGAATTCACGTTAGAACGCGCTAATCAATCAATCGTATGGATTCTTTAGAAGATAAATACATAATCAAATATTGTAGTACTATTTTTGTTTGATAACAGATGATGCATTTTTCTTTTTTAGAAAATATATTTCAAGAGACACTGGTATTAACAGTGTAAGCACAAAAAACAACACGCAACAAAAGGATTTGATTCTTTCCTTTTGTTAAAATTGTGTGTTGAGGTCACTTGTGATTCGTGCTACATTGGATTTGAGTGGAAAAGGAAACCAAATTATAAGTAAAGGGAACTACTCCATCTATTACTAATTGGTTTTAGGATATGAAACCTCACGTGTCCGGGTCTCCCTTTCCCCGTCTTTGTGCGCCAGTCGTGGGACAGAACTCACACACTGAAGAAGCATTTTTCGATCACTAGGAAAGGGAAAATGTGTTTTATCTCGCTTCAAAACCGAGAGTTCGTTGTAATTCGACCGCTCGGAATATCAATCTGAGGGAGGACTAGAGTGAGAGGTTTCAAAAATCGTGTTCATTTCAATATCTCAAGACTTCAAATAATAGCAAGTAAATAATCAAAGCAAGTAAAGTGTGTGTATCAAATGAAAAAATGATGAAAAAATGATGAAAAAATGAAAAAAATAATTATTTTTATTTTTGAGGATATATACATATTAAATGACGCATAAAAAAAATGATAATTTGCATATTTATTTAATATATTGAGTATATAGTAAATTAAATAAATTATATATATTTTTTATTTTTTTTATCCTTATAAGAGAAATAATTTATTACGTGATTGTTATTTATTACAATTATTTATGTTTTATTGATTATTTTTAATATAAATAATTAAATTTATTTTTATGATATTTGTTAATTAATTATGTAATTTATAATTTATATATATATATATATATATATATATATTAAGATTACATATTCTTACGAATGACTTACGTAGTCCAGTGGTTTGGGCTTTCTTTCAAACCTCAGTGACCCAGGTTCAAATCCCCC
Source organism: Euphrasia confusa (assembly GCA_954870475.1). NCBI lineage: Eukaryota > Viridiplantae > Streptophyta > Magnoliopsida > Lamiales > Orobanchaceae > Euphrasia > Euphrasia confusa. The sequence goes on along the minus strand of OX940957.1, from coordinate 8,892,237 downwards.
AAATCCGTCGTCAATGGATTGAATTCTCTAAATCCTCCACAAGTTATTGTAGTATGGAAAGCGTGTTTGAGAAGAGTGTTTCTCCTCCTTTTATACTCATTCACGTGGAAAACCCGTTTCTCTTCTTTTTTCCCACAAAAAATGGACCGGAAATGACAGTTCTACCCCTCGGTCAACTCTTATTAGGCTCGGTCAATGCATGGTCAACACATTTCAAGCAGTTCGCGTCAGCTCTGGCGCATTCGCGCTAGACTCTCAGCAGTTTGACGCATTCGAGCCAACTTCTCAACAGTTTGACGCATTTGCGCCAACTCCTCCCCTGCGCGTGACTTCTCGATTCTTGCCGTATCTTCGTCGTCCGAACTCCGATTTCCACGATTCAAAATTCCTCGGATTCACGACTTCAAAATCTTTCTAACTATGTATAGCAAGAATCACGGTTCCAACCGAGCGATAACAGTTTTTGACTCGAAGTTTCTGCAATTTCCGGGTTCAAATCTTCTACTCGTTTCTCTCGTTTTCACCTACATTTCACACACAAACTCGACTATACCGTGCATAAGTTCCATCACATCAATAATAAGCAAACCCTCGATAATCTTACATATATATACCTAAAATATACAAAACCACGCCCAAACATAACAATAAAAACGAGCAAAATATCGGCATTTCACACACCTCATATGGAATTGCTTATGTCGTTTTTGTAATTCCTTCCGTTGACATACTTAAAAAATAAAATAAGAATTCTAATATTTACATTTTTAAATATACTAATATTACCTTTATATTATTAACTTACTTATTAAAACATGTAACGTGAGTTCAAAACCCTATTCCTCTAATAGCCTTTTAGAACTCTTCAATTTTAATCAAAACTCTCTAAATTTAAATAATTCTCAAACTTAACTCAATGAAGCAATTTTTTCACAGCAAAAATCCAAAACGGTCAAACTCAACAGTGCGATAATGGCACAGAATACAATAATAAAAAAATTCCATGAGTTCTGTGACCAAAATGGTCTCTAATTTCGATTTTCTTGTCCACACACTTCACCACAAAACGGAAAAGCTGAACGTAAAATTCGTACAATTAACAATATGATACGAACTCTCCTTGCTCATGCTTCACTTCCTCTTTCTTTCTGGCATCACGCTCTTCAAATGGCAACATATCTAATTAAATATTCTACCATCTAAATTTCTACAAAATATTTCTCCCACGCAATTACTCTACAATCGTTCTCCAACATATTCTCATATAAAAATTTTCGGGTGCTTATGTTATCCCCTTCATCCTTCTTCTTCAATCCAAAAACTTCAAGTACGTTATACTCCGTGTGTTTTCTTAGGTTTTCCTTCCAATCACCGAGGATACAAATGTTTTGATCCCGTCTCAAACAAATTCATCATCTCTCGTCACGTAATATTCGACGAAACAAAATTTCCCTATGCAATGTTACGTACCTCAAATCCCAACTCTTACACAATGTTTGAAACCCATAATGATTCTCATTCACTAACAACACCCCATGCACCATTTTCCAAAGCCACTTACCAACACCAACACCTACTGTGCAACAACAAACATCTCAATCCACACCATTATCTATCCCAACTCCTATATCTACTAACCATACCCAAACACCTCACCAGGCCCAATCAACATCACACACCACCAGTCCCACTCTACCATAAACTTCATCACATGACCAGCCCACTTCCCACAATCCTGACCAACAAATATCCGAATCAAAAAACACGACAAACCCCCTTACTACTCAGCTGCACCAACAAACAAACAACGCCACACCTGAACCAAACCAAGACCCCGAAACAGATCAGTACACAAAAATCGAACAATGCGGACCCGTCGCATGAATAATATCACTGTTCCTCGTCGTCTTTTCAATCTCTATTCATCTATTTCTCCCTCGCCTATTCCCAAAAATCCAAAATTAACCCTCTCCGACTTGAATTGGAAAGCCGCCATGGACGATGAGTTTAACACTTTAATTAGCAATAAGACCTGGGATTTAGTTCCACGTCCCCATGGCGTCAATATTATAAGATGTATGTGGATTTTTAAACACAAAACTGATTCTAACGACAATTTTGAGCGGCACAAAGCCCGTCTTGTTGGTGATGGCAGGTCTCAGCAGGTTGGAATCAATTGCGACGACACCTTTAGTCCGGTTGTTAAACCCGCCACCATCCGCACTGTTCTGAGCATTGCACTATCTATGTCCTGGTCCATTCACCAAATGGATGTTAAAAATGCGTTTTTACACGACACTCTCAATGAAACAGTCTACATGCATCAACCACTGGGTTTTCGAGATAAATCATTCCCAGATCACGTTTGTCTGCTTCGCAAATCACTTTATGGATTAAAACAAGCCCCGCGTGCCTGGTATCAACGATTTACTGATTATGTTTCTAGCATTGGCTTCACCCACAGCAAAACTGATCATTCTTTATTTATATATCAACATGATTCTGACATTGCATATCTATTACTGTATGTTGATGATATTATTATCACAGCCTCGTCTAATCAGTTGCGGAAACATCTTATGAGCCTCTTAGCAACAGAGTTTGCAATGAAAGATCTTGGTCTGCTAAGTTATTTTTTAGGGATCGCCGTGCAGCGAAATAAGGACGGACTATTTCTTCATCAAAAGAAATATGCCGAAGAAATAATTGATCGTGCTGCCATGTCTGCGTGTAAACCTACGGCAACACCGGTTGACACCAACGGCAAACTTGGAACATCAGCGAGCCCACGTGTTAAAAATCCTACACAATATCGAAGTTTAGCTGGGGCTTTGCAATATGTAACATTCACTCGGCCCGACATCTCCTATGCAGTCCAACAAATATGTGTCCACATGCATGATCCTAAAGAAGCTCACTTAGCTGCATTAAGGAGAATAATTCGCTACCTACAGGGCACTCTACATTATGGGCTTCACATTTATAAATCCCCAATTTCATCTCTTACATCGTACACGGATGCCGATTGGGGAGGTTGTCCAGTGATGAGAACAATTATGACAAGAGATTTGGAAAGGTCTATCAAAGAAGGAAACTAACTTGAGGAAGGAAAAGGAATCAGTATATTATATTTGCTATTATTTATTTCTTAAATTAAGTTATCAATATTTTATTTAGTTACTTAGGCAGTACGTTATTCATTAAGGTTTACTATTTTTCTTTAGTTTATAAATAGCAGTACGGTTGTCTTTGAATATTATGAAAAAAAGTATTATTTCTTTTTTGAAATATTTTGTCTACAGCTTATTTCGCTGGTTGCTAGGATAATTCAAGACCTTTGTCTTGGGTTGCTAGAATTACCTCTCTAGAGGTTTTATCAATTGGTATCAGAGCCCACAATCCCGATCTACACACTCAACTATGGTGTCTAATCGCAGGAGGTTCGAGACTATCGAAGAATCCATCTCAAAGATACAGGAGATGATGGAAACAATGTCCATACAATTGGGAAACTCTAATCACAGACCCCTACATGATGAGAGACAGTTGTATTCGAAGGATAATGTCACTGTGAACGAGGGCTCCAATCGAAACCGACGACGCATTGAAGATAATGCGCGTTTTAGGGATGCCCAGCGTGCGAGAAGTTACCACAGCGGCACGCGCCCTATCCAAGGAGAACATGAGTCGCGTCCGCAGCAGTACAAAAGAATGCGCACGTGGGACGCAAACGAGAGCGGACAGATCGGTCACAAATTAACCCAACTTTCACTCGCCACGGACCATTCCATAGAGATGGTTCAAAAACAGAGGACGAAAAAGCGAACTCACAAGACGGGTCCATGAGTGAATCAGATGCCGAGTCGTCGGAAGCAAGCCGCCAATCCATGAGCCGCCAATCCGAGAGACCAGAGGACCACCGTCTACGAGGAATCAGACTCGATTTTCCTAAATTTGGGGGAGGAGATCCGCTAAATTGGATTGACAAAGCCGAACAATACTTCTTCATCCATGATATACGAATGAAAGATTGCGTGCAAATTGCGTCATATTATTTAGATGACGACGCACGTCAGTGGTGGCGTTGGTTTGAACAAGTCAATGAAGGGGGAGAAATCACGTGGGCTGAATTCAAAAAAGGGATCGTGTCTCGCTTTGACACTTCACATAACGAAGATGTTAACGAAGCCCTAAGTAAGATACGACAGACAGGTAATTTTCGCGATTACTTGCGAGAATTTGAAAAATTAATGAGTCGGGCACCCCATTGGCCACCGAGCGCTTTTCTAGGCGCATTCATGGCAGGATTAAAGTCTGAATTAGCAATTTAGTTAAATATGTGGGAGCCGCACGATCTGCAAGAAGCCATCAAATTGGCTGCACGAAAAGAAGAACAATTGCGTCTTGCACGAGGAATAGGAATGTCGACTCGACCATCTATACCCAACAGATCACTTCCCTTTACTCGTAACCTAACTCACGGTCCGCCACCAACAGCTGTATTCCCAATAAAGACCTCCGGTGGACCGATTATTGGACGTGGTCGAGTACAATTATCCAATGAGGAAATTAATCGACGTCGGCAAGCTGGTCTATGTTTCACATGCAATGAAAAATACACGTGGAATCACGTGTGCCCTAATGCTAAGGTGATGAGTTTGATCGTACACGATGTGATAATTAATAATGAAGTCGACACCCCTCCGATTTACGACGAGGACCCAACTGATGAAAATGTAGAGCACCAAGCTTCTGAAAATATCTTAAACGAGTTTCACCAAATCAACGGTGAACAGCGGGGGCGTGCCTTACGCCTTAGGGGCGCAATCAATAAACAACCTGTTACAATTTTGGTGGATAGTGGAGCTTCCCTAAATTTTATATCTACAGCACTTGCCAATTATTTGCAACTGCCAGCCACTCGAGGCGAAAGAGGGATAAACGTGGTAGTAGGAAACGGACACACTGAGATTTGCAATGCTTGGTATGAACGTGTGCCGGTGGTAGTACAAGGAATACACTTTCAAATGACTTTTGTTGAACTACCTATGCCACACCTGGATGTGATTTTTGGGTGGCCTTGGTTTGAGACAGTAAGTCCTTTGGTCATGGCTGCAAAGGAGTTGTCATGTAATTTTTTGTTAGGAGATGAACTGATATTACTAAAAGGAATTGGATATACCCCTCCAGAGTAGGTGGACTTTCACTTAATTGATAAAGAAAGGGCCTTGGGCAGCGAACTCTACTGGCTTACTTCGGTTGGAGTAACAAATGATACAAACTGCCCGAATAACATTCGTTGTCCGGACGACGATCTGCCACCCGATGTGAAGCAATTGTTAATCGAGTTCGACGAGGTCTCGAAACCACGGGGGACAGTCCCACCGGCTCGGCCTTGGGACCATAGAATTCGTTTAATTGACGAATCTAAACCAGTGAATGTTGCTCCATATCGGTATGCACATTACCAAAAGGATGACATCGAGAAACAAGTCGAAGAGATGATGGAATCCGGATTGATTCGCTATAGCACCAGTCCGTTCTCTTCTCCTGTTTTGCTGGTCAAGAAAAAAGATGATACATGGAGGTTTTGTACAGATTATAGGGCATTGAACATGGCGACAATTAAAGATCGATTTCCGATTCCAACCATTGATGACATGCTGGATGAGCTACATGGTGCCACATATTTTTCAAAACTTGATTTAAGGGCAGGGTATCACCAAATTAGAGTACATCCCGACGACATCCACAAAACAGCGTTTCGTACCCACAGTGGCCATTATGAATATATTGTCATGCCTTTTGGCCTTTGCAATGCACCCTCGACTTTCCAGGCGATCATGAACCATATATTTCGCCCACATCTTCGAAAATTTGTCCTAGTATTCTTCGACGACATCCTCGTGTATAGCCAATGTTGGAATGACCACATCAAGCATCTGCGAACAGTCCTGGAGATCTTAAGAGGTAATGAATTTGTGATCAAACTTACTAAATGCTTCTTCGGAGTTCAGGAGGTAGAGTACCTAGGTCACTTCATCTCACATGAAGGTGCGCGAGTCGACCCTCGTAAGATCGAGGCAGTTCGACAATGGCCAACGCCCACTAACGTCACAGAATTGAGGGGGTTTTTGGGCCTAGCTGGTTATTATCGGAAATTCTGTGCAAAATACGGGGAGAAAGCTCGGCCATTACATAACTTGACCAAGAAAAATAAATTTTTGTGGACAACCGATGCTCAAGCTGCATTCGACGCACTAAAAGAAGCTATGAGCTCGACTCCAGTCTTATCTTTGCCTAACTTCAATGAGGGCTTTGTGATTGAAATCAACGCTTCGGGGTTTGGCATTGGGGCTGTTTTATCACAAGGGGGATGCCCGATCGCGTATATGAGCAAGGGGATTGCACAGTCTAAGAGTTTGTGGTCCATATATGAAAAAGAAATGTTGGCAATATTAGAAGCTGTTCGTTGTTGGAGACCGTATCTCGTAGGTCGTCGTTTCAAAATTATCACTGACCAACGCAGTTTACGATTTCTCCTCGAGCAGCGCATCACCACGCCTGAGCAACAAAGGTGGATCGCAAAATTGGTAGGATTTGATTATGAGATAGCTTACCGACCAGGCAAGGAAAACACGACTGCCGACGCACTGTCACGAAGACCTAACGGAACCGATCAGCCACACACATCACCCTCAGATGACTTGGCACTCACAGCCATATCAGCCCCGGTTTCTAGTATATGGGATGAGATTGCTGCGGCTACTAAGCAAGATATCGAGTTGGGCCCTATCCTCCAGCAAGTTGCTGATGGGACTACACTTTCTCAGGACTACGCAATCCGCAATGGCTGTCTTTCCCTGAATAGGAAAATTGTAATTCCATCAGGCGAACTCAGAGTACGTCTACTTCGGGAATTCCATGATTCAGTTTTTGGTGGCCATTCGGGTATCTTACGAACGTTTAAAAGGCTTTCCCAAGTGTTTACATGGCCTGGACAGAAACAAGACGTGAACGCACACATTCGCGCATGCGACGTGTGTCAGCGGAGCAAGTCGGATAGCCGCAGGCCAGCGGGCCTCCTAGCCCCATTACCGATCCCGCAACAAGTATGGACAGATATTTCTATGGATTTCATTACGGGTTTGCCTCGATCTAAGGGATGAGATATTATTATGGTGGTTGTTGATCGTTTCACCAAGTATGCTCATTTTATTGCAATGAGTCACCTCTACACGGCTAAGGATGTCGCTGAATTATTTCTCCGAAACATAATAAAATTGCACGGCATCCCGCAGACCATTGTTTCGGATCGGGATAGGGTTTTCATTAGCACATTTTGGCGAGAGTTATTTCGAATGCAAGGGACGCAGTTAAAAATGAGTTCATCTTACCATCCCCAAACCGACTGCCAAACAGAGGTAGTTAATCGTTGCCTCGAACAATATTTGCGATGTTTCACTATCCATAAACCTAAGACATGGGAGGGTTACTTAGCATGGGCAGAGTATTGGTATAACACCACGTACCACAGTTCGATTGGGATGACGCCATTTGAGGCTGTCTACGGTTGTCGAGCACGTCCTATATCACGACACGAAGACGGTTCAACCATGGTGCATGAAGTGGATTTACAGTTGCGTGAGCGGGACGCATTACTCCAAGAGTTACGCTACAATTTGGAAGGTGCTCAGAATCGCATGAAACAATATGCAGACTCTAAACGTCGGTCTGTGGTGTTTGAAGTTGGAGATTGGGTCTATTTAAAGTTACAACCATACCGCCAGAGTTCAGTTTTGATGCGGCCCGAGTTCCGTCGAAGAGGCAAGATGTTCATTTTCGGGCTGGAATGACGAAGGAAACACCGGGACTGAGGTCAGACGTGAGTCAAGGACGAGCTGAGGAGTTTGGGAGGATTCTGGCTTGGTGTCGGGCGACATCTCCAGGCTGTCGGCCGACAAGTATTAAACGGAGCAGCCAGTTTTGCTTCGATTCGCAGGTTGAGCCTGCGAACGACGGAGGAATGTCGGACGACAGCATTTCCTGTCGGACGACAAGTAGCTGTCGGACGACACCATATCCTGTCGGCCGACAGGTTCTAAAAGTGGGCGGATTTTAGGTTTCAGCGTGATTATTTGTTTTATTTCCTTTTTCTTTTATGTTTTGTTTTGCCTATATAAAGGCCTCCTAGTTTATTGTTTTAAGAACAACCATGAATTGATTATTGAAATTATTATTTTGTGAGTTTATTAAAATTCTCTCTGGGGTTCGAATTCTACCCGACTACCAAAAGAGTTCAAACAACGAATCAACGAAGCGATCCACCCTTCGTTCGTGTGTCTTCAACATCCCCGAGTTGCTTCGTCGATCACGTGTTGGGGTCTAGGGTTTCTTCCTTAGATTATTTCACGATTCAGATTCAGAGGTTTTGGGACCTTCCGCCGGTATCTTCTATCTTTTCAATTATTCGTTCTTCTTCTTTTCTTCGATCCAAACGAGGTTCGTATCATTTGGTATCAGAGCCCAGGTTAGGGTTCAATTTTTTCGATTACGTAACCTCATTTTTTTTTATTCTTTTTTTCGTTTCTTCTTCTTCCTTTAAATTTAAAAAAAAAATTTAAAAAAATTACTGTTCATCGAACTGTAAATTACTGTTCATCAGTAAAAAAAATTAATAAAAAAAAAAAATCCTCTACCAAAATTTTATGAGTGATTCTTTAGCTTCCCGGCATCGTTGTGAGCCAATTTGATTCTAGCGAATTTTTTCGTGCCAATTTTATCACCCTTCCGACCTTATTTTGGATTCGTGGATTTTGTTGGAGTTGAATTCGACCGGTAGATTGGGAAGTTCGATTCTTTGAGAGAGAAAAGTGAGATAAACCCGAGCGTTGAGTGACTTACCATATTGAGTGATACACGAGAGTGGTGAGGATTCTTTTGCTTTTGTTTCTAACGCTTTTGCAGGATGCCTGAGGTTGACGAAAGATGGAACAAGGTGGGGCTACTGTTAGAGTCCTTGATTCATCTGATGCGTAATGACGTACAGGTGAAGACTGTTGATGAGGGCGAGAAGCCAGAACCATTGGCTTTGGTAGAGTCCGAAGAAGAGTCGATTTTGGTGGAGTTCGAGGAAAAGTCACCATTGGTGGAGTCCAAGGAGGAGGCTGCGGAGGATTCCGAGAGTGAGGATCGAGTGGAGTCGGAGGACCTTCCTTACATGAGTGGATGCACGACGATGGTTCGTGCAATCGTGGATCCGCCGTTGGAGTTACCCATGGTGAAGCACCTTGAGCCGTGTCGATGGGAGTGGCTGAACGAAACCAGCGACATCAAGGTGGGCAAGCAAGGGATTGAGCATCCGACTGACGTGGTTCCGAGTGTGTTCGTGCGAGTGGTGTTCGAGCCTGGTATCGACGTGGATTTGAGGACAAATCCTCTTCAAGAGGAGGGGAATGATGCGGCCCGAGTTCCGTTGAAGAGGCAAGATGTTCGTTTTCGGGCTGAAATGACGAAGGAAACACCGGGACGGAGATCAGACGTGAGTCAAGGACGAGCCGAGGAGTTTGGGAGGATTCTGGCTTGGTGTCGGGCGACATCTCCAGGCTGTCGGCCGACAAGTATTAAACGGAGCAGCCAGTTTTGCTTCGATTCGCAGGTTGAGCCTGCGAACGACGGAGGAATGTCGGACGACAGCATTTCCTGTCGGACGACAAGTAGCTGTCGGACGACACCATATCCTGTCGGCCAACAAGTTCTAAAAGTGGGCGGATTTTAGGTTTCAGTGTGATTATTTGTTTTATTTCCTTTTTCTTTTATGTTTTGTTTAGCCTATATAAAGGCCTCCTAGTTTATTGTTTTAAGAACAACCATGAATTGATTATTGAAATTATTATTTTGTGAGTTTATTAAAATTCTCTCTGGGGTTCGAATTCTACCCGACTACCAAAAGAGTTCAACCGACGAATCAACGAAGCGATCTACCCTTCGTTCGTGTGTCTTCAACATCCCCGAGTTGCTGCGTCGATCACGTTTTGGGGTCTAGGGTTTCGTCCTTAGATTATTTCACGATTCAGAGGTTTTGGGACCTTCCGCCGGTATCTTCTATCTTTTCAATTATTCGTTCTTTTTCTTTTCTTCGATCCAAACGAGGTTCGTATCAAGTTTTCAAAAGGGTCAATCAAAAGTTAACCAGCAAATTCTACGGTCCATTCCAAGTGATGGAAAGAATTGGCGAGGTCGCTTATCGGCTCGCGCTGCCATCAGACTCAAAAATTCATCCTGTATTCCACGTCTCATTGCTTCGAAGGAAGATTGGGTATTCAGACCCAACACAAACCACGCTACCTCCTTATTCCGCAGACGGACACCCCGACCTAACTCCAGAAATGGTACTGGACTATCGCTGGAAGACAACACCAACAGGCCGCCTTCGTGAGGCTCTAGTCGTTTGGCGTTCTTTAGGATTGGATGATGCGACCTGGGAGGCTTGTGATGAGTTACGAGCTCGTTTCCCAGCTTTGAACCTTGAGGACAAGGTTCCAGTTGAAGGGGGGAACTGATGAGAACAATTATGACAAGAGATTTGGAAAAGTCTATCAAAGAAGGAAACTAACTTGAGGAAGGAAAAGGAATTAGTATATTATATTTGCTATTATTTATTTCTTAAATTAAGTTATCAATATTTTATTTAGTTACTTAGGCAGTACGTTATTCATTAGGGTTTACTATTTTTCTTTAGTTTATAAATAGCAGTACGGTTGTCTTTGAATATTATGAAGAAAAATATTATTTCTTTTTTGAAATATTTTGTCTACAACTTATTTCGCTGGTTGCTAGGATAATTCAAGACCTTTGTCTTGGGTTGCTAGAATTACCTATCTCGAGGTTTTATCATCCAGATACTCGTCGTTCTACCTCTGGATATTGTGTGTTTCTAGGCGACAATCTATTGTCATGGTCATCAAAACGACAACGCTGAATCTGAATACAGAGGTGTAGCCAACGTCGTGTCTGAATCATGTTGGCTTCGAAATTTACTGCTTGAGCTTCATGTTCCATTACAAAAAGCCACACTTGTGTACTGCGATAATATTAGTGCCATCTACTTGTCAGAGAATCCGGTTCAACATCAACGCATTAAACATATTGTAAGGATAAATATGTTTGGGCATTACAATGCCTTAAAGGATCTAGGCAGAAGTTGTTTTGCTAACATATTTATTTGTTTTATTTATTTCTTCACAATTTAAACTGTTGTAATCACTTGTCATATTGGTGATTTGATTTAGCATAGTTCATTAGTTGGAACGTGCTTGAAAAACAATCAACATAGAAGATTTCTGCCGCAGCACAGCAAGGCAGAGTTATGCCGCAGCAGTGCAAGGCTTGGACAAGAGGTTGAGTCAAGAGAATCAAGCGAAGCATGATATATGGGCAAGGGAATGCTGAAGTCCAGACAGTATGGAAGGCATTGCAGTGTGGCAGTGGATTCCAGAAGAACTTCAGAAGGCATCCTGCGGCAGCGGTCAAAGCAGCCTGCCCTAGAATATCTCAACCGATTGTTGACCTAGCAAATCAAGGAATTCAGTTGGGAATCTCCTCCTATAAATAGAGGACGACCCCAACACTATTCAGCAACTTTCATACAACACAATTACACCTTATACACTTCCATTTCCACTCTAGTTCGATCGATCAGCTTTAGAGCCGCGACTTCATTTGTGAAGCTCGTCGTGCCGTGTGTTCTCTCGTCTCTAAGAGAGTTCTTTGTTCATGCTGATGATCGTAGGCTTAGAATAGGTGTATTACAGTAGTTGCTAGGTTTTGTTGTTGATTGTTCTTACTCTTCGGATACGATTCATACGAAGGCATACATGTGTATAGCCCTTGGTAATATCTTTGTAAATCCAAGAGTATCATTTTGTAAAGTCTCGTTCTTAATAAAAGTTTCTGGCCGTAAGGCCGTTTCGTATGTGTATAATTTAAATACACATACAAAGATTTAAATTTGTGTTCTTTACATTTTTCGTACGTGTGTGTGTGTTCGTTCGAAGTGATTTATTTTTATTTATTCCGCTGCAATTCTTATACATTTATCACATATAATTTTATCAATTAAACAACTTGGTTAATCTGGATAAATTACTTAAACTCAATTAAATCACGTAAAACGAACGTTTTCTGTACAAGGCATCGTGCTGCGGCATACGCTGTTCTGCCGCAGAACACTGCCTTGCCTAGGCAGCGCATTTCACTGCGTTTTATTTACTGCCTACGACTTTCACATATCGAGATGGATATCCACTTTGTACGTGAGAAAGTAGCTCGTGGTCAAGTTCGAGTACTTCACGTCCATTCTCGGCATCAAATAGCAGACATCTTTACTAAAGGTCTTCCGCGCTTACTTTTTCAAGAATTTAGAGACAGTCTATGCGTGAGAGCCTCCCGTTTCGACTGCGGAGGTGTATTAGCGTACATATATTGTTAAATATATAAATATTAGAATTCATATATTGTTACCGATACTGTTAGCGTAGCTTATCTTATTTGAATAGTTTAGCTATGGTAGGTATCTACTGACTTTGTATATATATTGTTTTTGTGAAATAAGAAGGTACAGATTCATTTCTAATATCCTTTTGTTAAATATATAAATATTAGAAATGAATCCGTACCTTCTTATTTCACAAAAGACAATATATATACAAAATCAGTAGAAATCTACCATAGCTAAACTATTCAAATAAGATAAACTACGCTAACAGTATCTGTAACAATATATGAATTCTAATATTTATATATTTAACAATATATGTAAGCTAATAATAGTTTCAACGTTTTTATATATGTATGTGTTGGTCCGTCAAAATTCGAAATCAATCACGTAATTAAATTATTACGACTAAAAAAAGAAAGTGCGATATTTAAGTGATTAATATAAAGTGTTAATTGAATTTCTCATCAAACTAATTAAGTCCTAATTAAATCAAGTTGTTGTTCAACACAAATATAAACAAAAACATATTGTACTGAAATTTCAGTAGATCGATTTTTTTTGGGCATACATATCCATTATTTTCAGTATGTTGAAATATTAAACATTTTCATATTAATATGTACCGGAAATTATAGATACAATAGTGTCCATTTTTTTACATATACATAAAATATAATATTTTTTGTATTTATCATATGACATTTCAATACTTCTCCCCACCATACTGAATCAATTGTATTGATTTGATCTCAAAAACCTCACACCTTAAAATTGATGGAAATTTTAATTAAATTAATCGAGGACAAAATATAATGTGAAAAATCAAATTGTGAATAACATTTGATACGAAAGATTAATAAATTTAATATATCAATATAAAATTTTCAATATTCAATAATTCAATAATTAATGTACACTCTATGTCCTTTAACTTATTTTTCGTCCTTTTAACTTATTTTTCCGTTTAATTCAGACATATTAAGTTCAGTTCGATTAATTTTTTAAATTATTATTATTATTATTTTAATATTTTAAAATTAAATTAAATTAAATTTAAGTTCAATACAATTCAATTCAACTAGTTTCAGTTCAAAAAAACAAATTCTAAAAAGAAACGCAAAGTTTCAAACTCACATTGAAGATTGTAATTCATCAAATATGGAAACTCCATTGTATAGGATAAACAATCTAATCAAACATGTAATATTTTCACTGTCTAATCACAATGGTCACATTACTTATTCCTTTTTAAATTACAAAGGAAATGAAATGTGACCATTGTGATTAGACATAGGAAGTAATTGACCCAACATCTAAGATCAAATTAGTTTTTGCCATGTATACAAATTGTTACATGCATGATACAAAATATGAATACATGTAACAAAAAATTGTTTTCTGTTATGAATATTATTAATTAGTGAATGACTAGTTTACCTTTTCTTGGTAAACAAGACAGAAACCCTACTTTGTATCCTATATAAAGGGGTCTCCCCATATGAATAAAACAACAATTCTATTCTCCTTTCTATATTCTCTCTTATTCTAATATATTAATCTCTCAATTTCTCTTGAGTTTATAACACGTTATCAGCACGATGCCCCCGTTCTTCATCGAAGTTCTAATCATCCAAGATCCGAACTCCAAGGCAAGAATTTATATGTTTGTTTATTATATTCATTAATAATTATAAATATATCTACTTCTCCTCTCTTTTTCTTAAATTCAAATGTTCCCCAAGAACATTGTAATATGATATTCCTGAAGTAATATCATAGTTTCCCGAATAATATTATAATCTGATATTCCTAAAGTAATATCAAATTAATTATCCCTAGTAAATCAATTAAATTTTTAATGTTTTGAAGAACATCATGATATGATATTTCTGCAGAAATATCAATATCAAATTGATTATGATTATATACTAATAATCTCGAATAATATTTTTGAAAATTGACCGTGAAAGATTCAATACCTTTGTGGAAAGATTTAAAAGAAAGATACGATCACCCGAAGTTGATCGTACTACCAAAACGTGGTATGATTGACTCCACATTGGATTACAAGATTTTAAATATGTTGAAGCATATAATAAAGCTATCATGAAAAACATTATAATTTGATATTCCTAAAGTAATATCAAATCAATTATTTTTAATATATCAATTAAAATGAATGTTCTCGAAGAACATATAGTCCGGTTTAAATATTATATTGATCGTTCTGGAAGAACATCATGATTTGATATTATTCGAGAAATAACAAATTAAATTGCTCCCATAGTAGTAATAAGTTTTAAATACTCCTGAAGAACATTATGATATGATATTCCCGCAGAAATATCAAATCAATGGCTTCTGATATAACAATTATTTTTATTAATTTCTCTCGAAGAAGTAAAGTTCAAACATTAAATGTTTTTAATAAAGTTACAACATGGTACTCGTAGTAGCCAAATTCGATCGTTCTCGTCATATGATTACCCTGAAGGATATTGTTTTGGTTGTTTTTGTACTTGTCGGTAGTATTTGCTGGTAATAGAGGGTTTTGAAAACAACACAAAATGGTAAATTTGTTATAGGTAAGAAAGAAGAGGATTAAGTTATAGCAGAAATCATAAGTAGAACATGGATGCTCAAGGCACCTCTTCATTTATATATTCATACTTAGAATTCATGATTAAAATATAAGGTTGCATGTCCTCCTTTCCTCTCTTACATGCCCTCTATTTATAATACTCAATGCATGGCTGAATTATGCCACCTAATGCCCACATATCGGCCTCTCATTGGACCTGCAATCCACTAATATGATACATTAAATACCCACTAATATCCTTTAGTTCTTAATCAGTCCCTTTCCCCGTGAGGTTCCAGCTTACTGCCTGGTGTCTCTGAAGTCTTCCTGGGCGATTTCCCTGTGAAAGGAGTCTGACTCTACCGTGCAATCTCTACTGTCCGAGCTTCTCGTCTTCTTCTCTGATATGCCTTTGAAGGTCTTTATGGCTTGTATTGGCTGACTTTCTCTCTTGATGATGTGGCCCTTTGATTCGTGACACGTGTCGGTGACCGTTTTCTCGGGTAAAACATTGGCCCCCAGGAAAATTAGAGTTTTCAACTCTGATTTCCCTGAAGTTTATGGTGGTCTTCCTCGGTTGACTCGTCTTGGAAATAGCATTCTGACTTTCTGTTGGTGGTTGAGACTTTATTTAATCTTGTTTTTACGCCTTTAAGGGCTCTTCGATTCTGGATTATGGCTTCATATCATGGCTTTTACTTGGAATAGAGATGTGTACCCGAATCAAATAACTAGCTTCTCTTCTCGGATTAGGAATCGGTTGATGAAAACTAAGTTGCCTCTTTCTCAGAAGTTTCCGGAGCTCGATGGACAGGATGTTGCTTTGGTAGATGCTTTTGAACGGATCTGGACAGTGAAAGTGGAGAAGGATGGTCGACGCCTCGCTCTGAGTGACAGTTGGAAAAAATTTTGTGAACGCCGCCTTGTCTCGGTGGGCGGAACCATCTTTCTAGAGTCGCGTGGGCAAAAGTCTTTCAATATTGGAGTATTTGGGAGGGATGGAGAGGAGATCATTGACCTGGGAACTGACTCTGAAGATAGCTCGATCAATTCCGAACCTGAAAATCTTCCTGCAAAAGATGACTGGGGATATACTTCCCCGTGAAATCTTTCCAAAAAAATAGAAAATTTGTATTTTCTCTATAAAATAATGTTTCCTGGGTTTATTCTTCAGGATTTATTTCCCAAGATTTTCCCCCGGTGAAATGAATAAGTGTTGTTGTTTTTGAAGGACTCTTTACATTCGTAAATTTGGATAAGTATCAGAAAACTTATTTCTTAATAAATCAGTAATTTATAAATAATAATAAAAAAGATAGGAAAAAGATTACTTTTCAACCTTACCTTTGTCAGTAAGTACTTGCCACGTGGCTTTCTCCTGGCCAAGTAATTTAGGTTTTACGGGGTAGTGGGAAGACACTCGAGTACGTTTTTCATCGGTAACCGCCCTCTCTTCCCCTTCCTTGATCTTAACCGTTGATTAAATCAAGAGGCAGGGTTAATTTTCAGAGTACATTAACCCTTTTTGAATTTCAAAACTCCATAACTCCCTTCGATTCTCAGATCTAGAAATCGGTAAGAAATTTCTTTTCTCTGCACTTTTACTGTGTAAATTTGTGTAATTCGTAGTGTAAATTTCCTTCTACAACCCCAATATCATGCCAAAATACACGAGAGTCGTCCGTCCCAGAGTAGTCGAGGAACCTCACGTTCTGCTCGCCCGCCAATACAAAGAGTTCATGGAGGCGGCGGAACCGGCCTTGCCGGAGTTTCGACTGGATGAACTAGATGCGGCTCATCCCTACGTTCCTGCTGTGAGGACCATCACAACAGTTCAACCAGACCCGAATCACCAGGAGTGGGGTGCGCACGGCCGAGATAGCACGGTGACGGCGGATGACCTCGCCGACTGGAGGGATGACTGGCGGATTCCCTTCAACGTGCATTTGCATGCGCCAGAAGAGGGAGAATCCGCCTGCTGTCCACCTCCGGGCATGGTGGCCATCGGCGTCGATGCGATGGAGCAAGGTCTGCGATTTCCCCTGCATCCTTCAATTTCAGGCCTGTTGAACCGGTGGGGAGTGGCTCCTCATCAAATTCATCCGAATGGGTGGGCTCAGTTCTATGGAGTTTTGACGGTTTTAGGGCAAGTGGGATTCTCTCGACCCCTCACGGGGGAGGAATTCCACTTGTTCTTTAGTCCAGTCAATTTCCAGAAAGGGTTATTGGGTGATTACACAGTTCGTTGTAGGAGACATATGGTGAAGATAAAAGAACCTGAAGTTAAAGATCCTACTTGTTGGGATCGATGGTTTTATGTCTCGGGGAGATGGATAACTCAGACCCGAGAGGGAGAAATTGAAATTCCTTTAACTTATGGCGTTAAAGATGAAAGTAAGTAAGTTATACTCTTAAGTTTTTACAGTTTTGACTGATCTAAAATTGTTTGTATGTTTGTAGGTGCCCGGATTTCCAAAACTGACTATTGCATCCCGTGGGATTTGGCAACAGCGAATCTTTTGGCCCAGTGCATCCCTATTACCGAGAGGGACTCAGTGTATCTTAACGACGATAGTATTCGTGACGCAGCAGGCTTGTTCTGTCCTCCATTTGTTGAAGACAAACCTTGTTTTGGTAATGTTCTGTATTTTTGATAGTTTTTATTCTATTTCCTGGGGATATATTCCCCGGGGAAATCTCAGTATTTTTGTTGGGCGTAATATTTTTACTTTCCCTGTACAGAATTCTTCTCTACAATGTTCGACGTGAGACCATCAAATATGGCGGATAACAGACTGTTTGAAAGACTTGGACTCGTGGATCCATCTAAGACGGGAAAAGCCCGTAAATCAAAAACCAGTTAGACCAGCATAGGTGGCCGAGGATCCGTAAGGACTCGGGGTGGGGCAGTTGGTGCCCCGGCTTCCCGGACCATATCCCGAACTGTCTCCGCCCAGGGCGGCGAGACAGATTCTCTGGGGATCATGGAGGTGGTGGACTCCTACAAAGAATCCTCTACTCCTGCTGATGTGGTTGTTGGAATAGGTGACCGGCGAGCCAACGGTTGGCCGAGCGGTTAACTGTATTCCGTTATATAACGGTTTATTTCGTTAATTAATGAAACCTATATTAATGGCATATACTATATCTGCTCCCAATGTTGAATCATAGATATAGTCCTGTACGGTTACACATGTTGTATGAATTCGGTTTTGTGGAAACCGAGAGATAATTCTGTTAACGCAACGTAACTGGTCAAACTCTGTTCCTAGTCGATGGGTTACGCCAATAACAAGGATACCCGGCCTTTCCCCCTTGAGACTATCACTCAGTGTATGTGGGCTAATCTCGAGCCTCGGTGTTGGGACATCGACATACTTGAGTGGGTGCTCACTGTTGATGAGTTCACTGAACCCCCTCTCCCTGGAATCTCTAAGTGGTTATCACTGATCGAGTAGAGAATTCCATAATATAGTTGTACACAATTAATCCTTGAGACCCAGACATCACCGTGACTTCATCAGAGGACTAGCTGTATCGTGACATGTCTCTGATTCCCTGGAAAGGGAGTAAGTCGAAAAAGGAGACAATGTTCGTGCAGTTCGAAATCTGATGTGAAGTCTGTGCATGGTAGTAGGGGATCTGATCGCTTGATATAGATCATGGATGTCCTGTGTGTTCTGATGGTTCGTAGTCCCAGAATCTCTGGCCAGAGTTGAATAGTGAGGTGATTAGAGAAATGTGTTTCTCTGAATCAATCACGACTGGATTTTACGAAACCTAGAACGTACGCACAGTTATCAAACTCAACAAGAGATCTCGATTAACCAATATCTCTAGTTTGATCGGGACATATGTATCGGAGGGATCGTACTGTACGCTAACTATATTACAAGGTTCTTGCAGGAACTTCATTTGTATCTGGGGAATTAATGAAGCGTGGCTGCTAGACGCTCGTCACTGATTCGTTGGGCACCGACTTGTTCGGAGATTAAATAATATGATTATTAATCTAAAACTCTTGGGAGTAGTTGAAATAAGAACAATATGTTGTTCGAATCACAATATGTTGTGAGCCTACGACTAGTTATATACCTGAACCATTGAGGGTCACATTCTCGTGTAAATCGATCCTTGAATACGATCATGTATTAATTAACTGTTAATTAAGTACATATAGTCGGAGGTCAATATGATTGAATCCGAGATTCATAATTGTGATTATGAGTTGGAAATAATGCTGAGCTAAAGAAAACGGACACGGTGGTGTACACTTTCTATTTTGGGAATTTTCTCGATTTAGCAGTACCCCTGAAATGGGCTTTCCGATTTTGTGAAATTGGAAATTTTTATTATTATCTCATATTGATGAGAAAATTAAAACGAGAACGAAAATATAATTGTTATATTTTTCGGAGATCAAATTGATTGTCAATTTTGGAGAAATGTAATGATGGCTAATGTATTGGGCCGGCTAGGGTTAATGGATCCGATCCATTAGGGTTTGAGCCCAACAAGCTCCTTTCTTCACCTATAAAAGGAGCTCCATAGGCATAAGAATGAACACACCAAGTGAAGAGCTCAAAACCCTAGCCTCACTTTCTCTCCTCTCCTCTCTCCCTCTCGTCGCCCCCTCGGTCGCCTCCCTCGGAGGACCGCCGACAACCGGAGCCGCCGCCCGCCGCCGCCTAGTGCCGCCGCCGGCAGCCGCCTCCCCTCGCCGGAATCCGATTCCGGCACCGTTTTTACGGCCCATTTTCCCGTCGTATTCTCCCTTACGTATTTCTAGTGCAATGCGTAAGTTGGATTACCTATACGAGGTGAAACCTGATTAGACGAGAGACACCGAAGGAACGCCCGAGCACAGCCCGAGCCGCGCCCGTGCGCTCCAGCCGTGACACACGAGTCTAGCCGAGAGCCCCGCCACTCGCTCGGCTCTCCCCGCACACGACCCGTGCCGTCCCCGTGTCGCATCCGCGCGACTTCCGATGAACCTCGTTTCGTCCGATGAATCCCTGAGGTACTTACGATTAAATTCAGATTTAATTGTTTGCGTTAAATGTTTGCGCTATGTACTGTTAATGTTTGCGTTATGTAATGGGATTTTTAATTGATAAAGAAAAATTAATTGTGATTAATTTAAGTGTCAATTAAATTAAAATTGATTCGAATTAAATAATATGATTATCTTAATTGTCAATTTAACGCAAACTGATTATGTGCACATGTA
Organism: Euphrasia confusa; assembly: GCA_954870475.1. NCBI lineage: Eukaryota > Viridiplantae > Streptophyta > Magnoliopsida > Lamiales > Orobanchaceae > Euphrasia > Euphrasia confusa. Next base: position 8,871,927 of record OX940957.1, on the reverse strand, counting down.
ATTAATTATATATGTGTAATTAATTAATTTGATTAATTTAATTGCACAATTCGATTAGAATTAAATAACATGATTATGTTAATTGTAATTTGACGCAAATTAATTATGTGCGCATGTTTATCTAATTAATTAGTGTAATATATTAATATGATTAATATAATTGCGCTAGAAGTAATTAATTTATTTGATAAATTTAATTGCCATAGATTTAATTTATGTAGTATGGGATGCATGAATTAAATATTTAATTATTTGATAATTAAATTAAATGGTGGATTACTTATTCTAATAGATTTGAATTAAATCAATTAATGCATGTAATATTGAAAATATGATTTTCAATAAAATAAAATAAATATAATGTAAAATGTTTACACTAATGAAAAACTATTTTTCATAAAAAATTTATTTTCCGCTGCGTATACATGCACGATCCCCAACAGTGGTATCATAGCGTAGGTCTGAAATTGATTAATTGTCTATGAATATAATCACCTAAAGCATGTTGTTTGTTGAATTGATTGATTTAATGTTGTTTAATTGGGACTTATTGTTTCTATTAAGATATTTATTTTTATCTAATAGATCGAAACAATGCCTAATTTGTTATCAAGTAACAATTCAATGTCGAACATGAATGCACCTCGGGGAGTGATTCATCTAGACTTGTTTTTGTTAAAACAAATTAGAGACATCGAGCCATATGATGGCATGATTCGATGGTCTGCTCGGCTCCCCCATTTATGGGAGATAGGGTCGCTTGCATGATGAATCGCTGGTTAAAAACCTCGAGTTTCACTTACGAGACATCACGTTTTGATTATTAAGATATTAATAAATTGAAATAGAAAGGAAGTATCAATATTTAATTTAGTGAAATTATTTATTGACCAATTAAATAATTGATTTAAATATTCGATCAACAAGGTGATAGATTAATTAATTGATTTAATTGTTAAATCAAGTTAATTAATAGAGCACCATTTAATTTGCATACCTCGTTTTAATTGTGATTAAATTCTATGTGAATTATGTGAGATATATATATTGTGATATATGTTATGATCGTATGTGCTCGTTAGGATGACCTATAGAGGACATAGTTGTTAAGAATCAGCAATCGATCACTCACTTTATTCTCTCCTGAGAATGTATAACGATTATTATGATGAGATAACCAATCCTATACTCCTCCATTCTCTCCCGAGAATGTATATCAAGCCTTAAAGGAGAACCGATGTGTCGTTCTTTTTCCTTTCCTTCTACCGACAATAAATTATGTGAAAGCCACTTACAAGTAGTATGGTATGCCGTGTTAGCGGGGAGTACTGCTTGTGAGTTAAGCTGTAATTTATTGACATAAGATGGAGAGGTGTTAGCTACGATTCTTTTAAATATGTGTGGTCGGATAGATTAACTATGGGCTTACACATGTTTACTGGAGTCCAACTTTCACTTCTCACATCGGTAGGTCGGTCTTGACACATGGTTGACTTTGAAGGGTACGATTAACGTAGTTCATTGTCATGGTGAGGAAAAGTAATCTTTAGGGTCACATAGAGATGTGATTGAAAATGTTTCTACATTTAGGTGAATGTAATCGGGCTAGATTAACTACGGGTTATATTCACGCTATTGGACCTAAAGCCCAACTAAGGAAAAATAAGTTTTCCCGTCTGTCTGCTAGAGGATAGCGGAATTCAAAAAAAAATTAGTGGGAGGCAATTAAATGATAAAGACCAAACATTTAATTGTAATCATTAATAACGAATTATCTCAATGTTAATCTTCTTAATATTTCTCGGTAATATTCTCTAAGATATCCCGTAACATCGATACTCGACCAATCCAAATCAAAACTCACTGGCCCAAACCATTTGAATTGGAATCTCAATCTTGTGATTTAAAATGATGAGTGCCTCTATGTACTTGAGAATAGATTATTTGATAATCTCACTCAACCTTTGACTGCTGAGGAATGCCACTTATGAGAAGTGGATTTCTAGTTCTTATGAATCGTTCATTATGAACTACAACATGAACAAAGCTCGATCCTTCAATGGACAAGTTGTTCAAGATGTTGATCAACGAGTCAACCATCAATACGAGAAATTTGTTCTCATTATTGCTTCTTCATGAAAGAAGTGTTCTTCTTGAAGAAAATGACGGAAATGGTTTCCGGTCTAAGCATAAAGATGGATAAAGGTGATACTAGAAGGGCGACTAAGAACAAGGTCAACAAATGAGTTGATGACGCTTGCCATCGTTGTGTGAATAAAGGCCATAGGGCCATAACTGCTAAAATACCTTGGGCAGAAACGTTCTGACAAAGGTTCGTATTGAGTTATAGTTATTGTATTGTTTTGAACAATTGATTATTTGTTTCGTCTAATTTTAGAAACCTACTATTAATAGAAATGTTCTATTATTAGATCTTACTTATATATTTGATATAGACGATAAAGGTTTTAATTTTGTTTTTGGAAATCCGATTTCTTTTATACAAAAGAAAGCAAATATGATTTGCTAAAGATGATTAACAAATATACAAGAATGAACTAAACCCAAATATCAGCAATAGATAAAAGTCAAAATCCCGCACAACTTTAGCACGCTAATTGAGTATGTTGAAGGTCTATTGATTTGATCCAAACAGAGATGTGTGATCCACTAATGTATTAGTGTTGGGGGTGGTTTTCAACTACATAATGTACTTATGAAGTACACGTCTTTAATTTTGATATGTTCAATAAATTTAGACATCAAAGTAGGAAACCAACTTGGTTGCTATATTTAGAAATTACGATATGATCGTGGTAATAAATATTTAAGCACCAAGCTTATTGACTATCTAAAAGAGAATATGATTCTCTGGCAATGGACTCCGTCTGGAACTCCTTAATTGTATTGAGTGTCCGAATGTTGGAATCAATCATTGTTGGACATGGTTCGATCCACAAAGGGGTTCACCAAATTGCCGACGAAACTGTAAAAGTCCTGCACTTTTGACAGTCGTCCATTTGCTGAATAGTGTTACCACCAAAGCAGTTAAAACCACACCATATGAACTTGGGCACTCCCGTATCCTGTTTGCGTGAAGCGGCTAGTGGGAGATAAGTTGGATAGTAGATCCGGCTTATGCCATTTTGTGGGGTATCCTGAACATTCACAAGGATACCTGTCCTACTATATTTCTAAAACAAAATGTTTGTCTAAAGAAATGTTGCCTTCTTAGCGAAGAAGTTTCTATTCGATAGAAAAAGCAATATAGTAAATCTCGAAATAGTTCGAGAATATGAACCACACTATGAAGTTCAAACACAAGTACTTGGAGATGAACCAATTCAACAAACCACTAATATACCTCTTCATCTATCGATTCGTAAATCCGAAAATGTTCGGAAGGTACCTGGTAGACGATTCCAACTTGATAATGATCAAGATAAAGTTGACGATGGATATGATCCAATAAACTTCAACTGATTCGTATTGGATACGAATATGGGACATTGACTTATAGCCATGAAATTCATAATGGACTGTATGTACTCCAACAAGGTTTGACCTTGGTAGATCCACCAAAGGGAATCGTTCCCAAAGGCTGCATATTGATCTATTAATTATGACGTGAGAGTATATATATAGAAAGGTGTGACCTTTAAAACAAGGATGATGGCGAAAGAAGTTACTCAAAGACAATGTGTTGTTTATGAGGTAATCTTTCCATCAGTCGCTATGCTTAAGTCCATTACAATTTTGCTGGCCATTTCTGCATAGTACGACTATGAGATATGGAAAATAGATATGGAGTCTACTTTCCTTGAATGTGATATTATGGAAGAGTTGTAGCGCAGCCGGAAGGCTTCATATTTTCTGGAAAGGAGCAAAAGGTTTGCGTACTCTAGCGATCAATTTATGGATTGAAATGAGCATCCCTAAAATGGAACATGTGTTTTAAATACAATAGTCAAAGCGTTGACTTGGTATAAAACTTGAGGTACCTTGTATTCAAGAAGGTTAGTGGGAGCGCAGTGAAATTTAAGTGTTGTACGTGATGACATACTAATCATAGGGATGATTGAGTGATGTTGCAGTCAACGAAAGCACGGTTATCCACACGTTTCTCGAATAAAGGATTTGAGGAGAGGCATCCTACGTATTGTGATACGTCACTATAGATATAGATCTAGAAGGATGCAAAATCTTTTCAATCCTTGTACATAGAAACTGTTTCTGAAATGGTTTAGCATGGAAGAATCCTGAAGAGATTCTTGCCAATGTCCCATGGGGTTCATCTCTCGTAATTTGTGTGACTGTAATATTGATGGAATTCGAGGAGATGAAATGGACAACACATATATCTCCGCACTAGGGAGCATTATGTTTGGCATGCTGTGTACTAGACGTGATATTATAAATGTTGTGATTGTCACAAGTGAATATCAGTCGAACCCAAGACCGGCTTATTTGAAGTCGTGAAGGACGAAATCCTTGAGCACTAGCAATCAAAAGCATTAAGGAATTGTTCTTAGTCTATGGGAGGTCCGAGTTGAATTTAGAGGTACTTACGAACTCTAGTTTTCAACCGGATGTGGATGACTAAAAGTCGATATCGGGATTCATATTCGAGCTTAGCGGTGGTGTCGTATGCTGGAATGGTTCCTGCAACGACTAATGATTCTACCACGAGAACCTGAATATGTTGCAGCATCTAAAGCTGTAAAAGAGACTGTTTTGGACACGGAACTTTATCCAAATGTTGGTTATAATTCCGGACGCAAATAATCAAGTAACTTGTACTGTGATTATACAGTGTCCTGTAGCAAATGCTAAGGAACCGAGATCTCATCAGAAGTCCAAACATGTACTTGAGAGAATATCATGTGATCTAAGAGATCAATGACAAAGGTGACGTCTAAGTCGAGAGTGTCACTTCGAAAGATAACTTTGTAGATCCCTGTACCAGGCCTTTATCTGAATATGTCCGCGAGAAACATCGAGAGTCGATGGGACTAAGATTCATGGATAGTTGGCTCTAGGTCAAGTGGGAGATTTTTGGAATAGGTGACCGGCGAGCCAACGGTTGGCCGAGCGGTTAACCGTATTCCGTTATATAACGGTTTATTTCGTTAATTAATGAAACCTATATTAATGGCATATACTATATCTGCTCCCAATGTTGAATCATAGATATAGTCCTGTACGGTTACACATGTTGTATGAATTCGGTTTTGTGGAAACCGAGAGATAATTCTGTTAACGCAACGTAACTGGTCAAACTCTGTTCCTAGTCGATGGGTTACGCCAATAACAAGGATACCCGGCCTTTCCCCCTTGAGACTATCACTCAGTGTATGTGGGCTAATCTCGAGCCTCGGTGTTGGGACATCGACATACTTGAGTGGGTGCTCACTGTTGATGAGTTCACTGAACCCCCTCTCCCTGGAATCTCTAAGTGGTTATCACTGATCGAGTAGAGAATTCCATAATATAGTTGTACACAATTAATCCTTAAGACCCAGACATCACCGTGACTTCATCAGAGGACTAGCTGTATCGTGACATGTCTCTGATTCCCTGGAAAGGGAGTAAGTCGAAAAAGGAGACAATGTTCGTGCAGTTCGAAATCTGATGTGAAGTCTGTGCATGGTAGTAGGGGATCTGATCGCTTGATATAGATCATGGATGTCCTGTGTGTTCTGATGGTTCGTAGTCCCAGAATCTCTGGCCAGAGTTGAATAGTGAGGTGATTAGAGAAATGTGTTTCTCTGAATCAATCACGACTGGATTTTACGAAACCTAGAACGTACGCACAGTTATCAAACTCAACAAGAGATCTCGATTAACCAATATCTCTAGTTTGATCGGGACATATGTATCGGAGGGATCGTACTGAACGCTAACTATATTACAAGGTTCTTGCAGGCACTTCATTTGTATCTGGGGAATTAATGAAGCGTGGCTGCTAGACGCTCGTCACTGATTCGTTGGGCACCGACTTGTTCGGAGATTAAATAATATGATTATTAATCTAAAACTCTTGGGAGTAGTTGAAATAAGAACAATATGTTGTTCGAATCACAATATGTTGTGAGCCCACGGCTAGTTATACACCTGAACCATTGAGGGTCACATTCTCGTGTAAACCGATCCTTGAATACGATCATGTATTAATTAACTGTTAATTAAGTACATATAGTCGGAGGTCAATATGATTGAATCCGAGATTCATAATTGTGATTATGAGTTGGAAATAATGCTGAGCTAAAGAAAACGGACACGGTGGTGTACACTTTCTATTTTGGGAATTTTCCCGATTTAGCAGTACCCCTGAAATGGGCTTTTCGATTTTGTGAAATTGGAAATTTTTATTATTATCTCATATTGATGAGAAAATTAAAACGAGAACGAAAATATAATTGTTATATTTTTCGGAGATCAAATTGATTGTCAATTTTGGAGAAACGTAATGACGGCTAATGTATTGGGCTGGCTAGGGTTAATGGATCCGATCCATTAGGGTTTGAGCCCAACAAGCTCCTTTCTTCACCTATAAAAGGAGCTCCATAGGCATAAGAATAAACACACCAAGTGAAGAGCTCAAAACCCTAGCCTCACTTTCTCTCCTCTCCTCTCTCCCTCTCGTCGCCCCCTCGGTCGCCTCCCTCGGAGGACCGCCGACAACCGGAGCCGCCGCCCGCCGCCGCCTAGTGCCGCCGCCGGCAGCCGCCTCCCCTCGCCGGAATCCGATTCCGGCACCGTTTTTCCGGCCCGTTTTCCCGTCGTATTCTCCCTTACGTATTTCTAGTGCAATGCGTAAGTTGGATTACCTATACGAGGTGAAACCTGATTAGACGAGAGACGCCGAAGGAATGCCCGAGCACAGCCCGAGCCGCGCCCGTGCGCTCCAGCCGTGACACACGAGTCTAGCCGAGAGCCCCGCCACTCGCTCGGCTCTCCCCGCACACGACCCGTGCCGTCCCCGCGTCGCATCCGCGCGACTTCCGACGAACCTCGTTTCGTCCGATGAATCCCTTAGGTACTTACGATTAAATTCAGACTTAATTGTTTGCGTTAAATGTTTGCGCTATGTACTGTTAATGTTTCCGTTATGTAATGGGATTTTTAATTGATAAAGAAAAATTAATTGTGATTAATTTAAGTATCAATTAAATTAAAATTGATTTGAATTAAATAATATGATTATCTTAATTGTCAATTTAACGCGCAAACTGATTATGTGCACATGTAATTAATTATATATGTGTAATTAATTAATTTGATTAATTTAATTGCACAATTCAAGTTGATTAGAATTAAATAATAAGATTATGTTAATTGTCAATTTGACGCAAATTAATTATGTGCGCATGTTTACCTAATTAATTAGTGTAATATATTAATATGATTAATATAATTGCGCTAGAAGTAATTAATTTATTTGATAAATTTAATTGCGCTAGATTTAATTTATGTAGTATGGGATGCATAAATTAAATATTTAATTATTTGATAATTAAATTAAATGGTGGATTACTTATTCTAATAGATTTGAATTAAATCAATTAATGCATGTAATATTGAAAATATGATTTTTAATAAAATAAAATAAATATAATGTAAAATGTTTACACTAATGAAAAACGGTTTTTCATAAAAAAATTATTTTCCGCTGCGTATACATGCACGATCCCCAACAGTGGTGATGACTGATGTTGTTCCCAGCCAGGGTTTGCCTCCCTCTGGGTCATCCACACTTCTGCAAGTCAAGCTCGAAGGAGACAAGAAAAGGAAGAAGGTTGATGGGGGTATAATTGATGTGACTGAATCACCTCCCCGTGCTGACATGAGTCAGTCTGTTTTTGGAGTTGAAAAAGTTCTTTCTGACAAGTGAGTTTTATTTACTTTATGCTCTTTCTTTATTTTACAAAACATTCAATCTTATTCTTATGTTTTATTTCTTGGCTAGGTTTTCCAAGGAAAAACTTCCATCTGTGCTCCTTCCCTTCTTCTCTGGCAAAGGCCCCATTGACCCTGTCACTACCCTGGGCAATCCTGTAGGTGATTCAATTGATGCAGTTGGGAGGTGCTGGACCTCAGAGCTCAATGACCTGATGGACCATGAGGAACATGCCTTTTCCCTGGCCCTTAAACTGGCCAGTCAAAGTGCAGTTGCCATCTCTGGTGCTCATACCATGGCTGAGAAACTCAGAGCTGAGGTTACCAAGCTTCGTATCACCAGCACTGGTCAAGAAACACAAGTAAAGGAGCTCAACGCAGCCTACATAGCCGCGGCAGGGGACAGGGATAGGTGGAAGAAGGTTGCAGACACTGCACGGGCAGAGGTGGGGAAGTTGAAGTCTGAGATGCAGGAAGCCTTGAAAACCATCAAGGAAAAAGAAGAACAGGTTGAGGACGCCCAGGACAGCTTTTTCAGGGAAAAGAAAGAGCTAAAGGATGAGGTGGCCAAAGTCACCAAGGAACTGAAACAGGTCCAGGATGATTTTGCACAGTCCATGGAAAGAGTTGTGGAGCTTGAAACCCTACTGGACTCACCTACTCACAATCCCAGGGTATTGACTGACCTCCTTTATGTAACTGCATATGCTGATCTCATCAGGTCTGCAGCAAAGGAGATGAATGATGTGGCCAAAGATTATGGGCTCAAACTCCTCAAGGATCACATGAAGGGATGCATTCTGGATTCCAGAGTTCCTCAACCTTTCATGGATCTGGAAGTTGTCCATGGGATTGACATGAAATGGTGGCCATCATACAGTCTCCTCTCTATGCCTGGTGAACCTGCAAAGCTAGCTGATGATGCTCCTGTTGATGAAGATGATTTTGAAGATGAGGGTTTGGATCTGCTTGGTGTTGGTCCTGATGGCAAGCCAAAAGATCCTCTGGTAACCCCCCTGGTGATGGTAATTCCACCTCCTGAGTTTTACAACTCAGGAGTCTGCTAAAATGACCTTTACTCTGAGTGTAAAAAGCTCAAAGGTTTTTTTATTTAAGTTTTTATTCTGGTTTGGGCCTGTGGCCATAAAACAATATTTGCTATTTCTGTTTGGATTTTAAAGGCAGTTTTTGCCTGGGACAAGTTTTAATATTTTGTTGGTGTGTAATAACTTAGTAAGTTATTTTTGGATATTATCCTTTGGGTCTTACTAATGGCCCTTCCACCGTTTTGTTTAGGTTTCTTTTTACCACAATTATCTATCACTTTACAAGTCAGTTTAGCTTGTTTGGTGAATCGTAATTCTTGTGAATAGATAACTTTTGGCTCACACTCAAGTTTTATTTTAAAACTTTGTTGGGACTCTTCGTGAGTTCTTTGTCCTGCAAAAGTGATTTTCGGATTTAGTTACCTCTCGGAATTCTCTCTGATTCTAAGTAACATTTTTCTCCTCCATCTCTCCTTTTACAAAGACTGACCGATCCTGTGGTTTGTTTCTTTATGAATACCTCTTAGGATTTTCTTCGGACCAATATCTTCCTCCCGCGTGATTCTTGAGTTTTTTTTACTCTTTTGAATCCGTACGCTGAAAGAAGTGTTCGACCCCATAATCTACAGATTTTTTGGGTCTTTACCGAGCCTTAGTATTCTTTAGGAATACTCAATATTCTTTGTTTTTACCGGGAAATTTATTCTATTTCCCGGGGTAATATTTTTCCATTTTGTAGGCAAAATATAACTTCAAGAATCATATAAATATTTTTAGTAAATTCTGAGAAAGATTTACAAGAGTAGAAAAAAAAAGGTTTTTACAAAAATAACATTTTTACAAAAAGCCAAAATTAACCTTTTGGTTTGTTTTAATGATAAAACTTCTTTAAATGCAACGCATTCCACCGATACTGATCCTTGGTCCCGTCGAGAAGCTCTAACTCGTACGCTCCGTTTTGGAGGCAATGGCTCACTCTAAACGGTCCCTCCCAGTTCGGCCCCAGTGCTCCCTGGTGCGTTCCTAAGATTTTCTTCAGCACCAAGTCTCCCTCTTGGAATTCTCGTGTTTTTACTTTTAGATTAAATAATTTTGCAATTCTTTGTTTGTTCATGGCATTTAGAGAATCAGAAGCTAACCTTCATTCTTCAAGAAGATCTAACTCTTTACAGATGGTTGCTTCATTCTCCGGGGAGATTTCCTGAGCGGTCCGATGTGATAACACCGTTATTTCCGCTGGAATTACTGCTTCCGTTCCAAAAGCCAAAGAGTAGGGGGTCTCTCCAGTGGCATTTCTGGCTGTGGTACGATATGACCACAGAACCTCTGGGAGTTCATCCGCCCATTTTCCTTTGCGACTTTCCAATTTTGATTTGATGGTATGTTTTAGTATTTTATTAACTGCTTCAACTTGACCATTTGTCTGGGGATGGTAAGGGGTAGAGAATAGCCTTCTGATTTTCCATTTTGCACAGAACTCCTTTACCTCGGCCCCATCAAATTTTTTTCCGTTATCGGAAATGATTGACTGGGGTAAACCGAATCGACATATAATATTCTTCCATATGAACTTGATGACCTGGGGTTGATCAATTTTGTTCAATGGTTCTGCTTCAACCCACTTGGTAAAATAGTCGACTGCTACGATCGCATATTTCACTCCGCCCCGTGCGGTTGCCAGTGGCCCGATAAGATCGATACCCCACCGAGAAAATGGCCACGGGCTGTAAATGGATTTCAGGGCTTCTGGGGAAATACGGATGTTAGGCCCATTTGTCTGGCATTTGACACATTTACGTGCATACCCGACTGCGTCCTTTCTCAGGCTTGGCCAGTAAAATCCTTGCCCCATGGTTTTGTGTGCCAGGGATCTTCCCCCCGCATGGTTTCCACACACACCATCATGTATTTCTTCCAGGATTTTAAATCCTTCTTCCTTCGACACACATTTTAGTAGTGGAAGGGAATAACTTCTTCGGTAAAGTTGTGTATTTATTAAAGTATACTTTGCCGCTCGGGTACGAAGTTGTTTTGCTTCGGTTTTATCTGCTGGTACTTCCCCGGTATCTATGTACCGTTGGATGGGAATCCGCCAGTCTTCTCCGGCCCCGGCAAATATTTGCATTTGTATTTCTCTTTGTTCCACTGATGGGGACATTAATTTTGTCAAAACAATATTTTAGAAGTCTGCTGAGCCCTCAGCTGATGCTAACTTTGACAGGGCGTCAGCTTGTGAATTGTGTTCCCGTGGGATTTGTTCAATTAGAACTTCAGGGATTTTTTTCGCAAAGTTCCTATACCAATTTTAGGTATTTTATCATTTGTTCACCTCTGGCCTCATAGTCCCCACTTACATGGTTTACTACTAGCTGAGAGTTCATAAACACATGAAGTTTTCTTGCCCCGACGGCTATAGCCAATTCCAACCCAGAAATGAGAGCTTCGTACTCTGCTTCATTTTTAGACGTGGGGAATTCAAATTTCACCGCATGAGTTACTGAATCTCCGTCGGGACTGAGTAATACCACACCTGCCCCCGAGCACGCGGTGGTAGATGATCCATCTACGAACAGCTGCCAGGCGCGTGGTTGATTCTGGGATTTCTCAGGGAAAGTTAATTCCACAATAAAATCTGCCAGGGCTTGCGCTTTTATTGCTGTCCTCGGGGCGAAAGTTATGTCATACTGACTAATTTCTAACGCCCAACGCAGGAGTCTCCCGGTGATATCTGACCGGTGCAATACTTGCCTTAAAGGCATAGTAGTCAAAACCTCGACGGGGTGCTCGAATAAGTACGCCCGGAGTTTTCTTATCGACACTATTAAAGCATATGTTAGTTTTTCCAGTGGGGTGTATTTAATTTCTGCCTCATGTAGTACTTGGCTCAAAAAATAAATTGGGAAATGTTGTATTCCTTCTGCCCTTGTCAGGACTGCACTGATGGCGTGTTCTGAGGCAGCCAAGTACATATACAACTTTTCTTCTGGTTTAGGTGCCACAACTACCTTAGGATTGGACAGATATTCCTTTATTCGTACAAAAGCTTGTTGGGCATCCTTTTTCCAGTGAAATTCCACTACTAAAAACAGAGTCATAGACATCATTTCATTTAAATCATCTCCAAATACGCACGATGTAAATGTGTATATTTTAATCAGTTCAAAAACAATTGATTTAAATCTGAATAATAATATCGTTTTTAAATAAAATCGATTTAAATGACACGGTTTTAAAAAACAATTAAATCACTTGTATTGTATAACCGATTTAATTGATATTTTTAAATAATCCTTACTCTATATAATGTAAATGTAGTAAAAAAATTCTAAGTTAAGATTTCCTTATTAAATTTCATCCCAAACACATCTTCTTCTCCATTTCTCCTCCTAAAAAAACCCTACCGCTTTCTTCTTCTGCCACCTCTCTCCAATCCCATCCTCAAGTTCCGTCCAATTCGCCCCCGCATCCGCCGCCGCTGATTCCATGGATCTCGCCCGACCTCGAGCCCAACTACTCCTCCAACCTCCTCGCCCGGTGGCTGACCCCCGGTGGCTCCCCCCTGTAAAGATTCCTCTTCAATTCAAATCAAACCAGAAGAATCATGCTTTTGAAAGCACCACCAGCTTTTGGTTTATCGAGCTCCACTGATCGAAACCTAATCCCTCCGATTTCGTTCGCCTCTTTTTTCCCGAGCAAGAATGGGTGCGTTTCGTGCGTGTCTCGGCACGAGAACAGCAAGCCCCTTACCGGCGTCGTTTTCGAGCCCTTTGAGGAAGTGAAAAAGGAGCTTATGCTCGTTCCCACTGTTCCTCAGGATTCACTCGCTCGCCATAAAATTCTCCAACCACTCCGAAGCCGCAATCAATGAACAAATCAAGTGAGGGGTTTCTCTTTTTGATTTTCAATATCTTACTGTTTGAATTCGTGATTTTTTTTTTCGTCTTCCAATTGTGGAATTCGGATTGTCTATTGTGTTTCTCTGTTTTTTTTAGTCCTTCGGAAAAATGACCCTCAGAAAAGTAAGTAAGGGTTAAATAACCCTTACAAAAAAAGAATTGGACTTATACCCCTCTTTTATAAAAATAAATGTAAAAGAAATTAAAATAAAACATATTTACACAATAGCCCCAAACAACATATTGCACTTTAGTCCTCATTTCATTTCTTCTTCTTCCCCTTTTTTGTTCTCCCGTAACCTAAATCGCCCAAAAAAACGGCTCCGTCATCGACGATTTTCCACCAACAATTCGACGTAAAAAGGTTAGCATTCACTTCTACATGACTTGTGTGTGTGTTGTTTTCAATATCGAGCTTGAATTTTGAGATTTGAGAGCTTTTCGAAACCAAAAAAACGCAGGTTTTTTTTCTGGTTGAAATTTGACACAGGGCGCAGGCCACTGTTGGGATATGTCCTTCGATCCTACGTGTGCAATCGATAAAGTTATAAGGTCGTCTATGGATGTTAAATGATTATTCGATAATATTTATTGTTGGGAACAATATAATATTGATCGATAAAATCATACCTACAGGGTCACACACGAGCTCAATATTGATATACATTGCTTGATAAATATATTGATTTAGAATCAATATTTACGTGGAATTTCGCATGCATGGGATGCATGGCTTGCATGGGATGCATGTCACATGGTGTGACATGGCATGCCACACAAGCTGGTGATTGGGAGTCATAACACATGCCATGTGGCATGGGGGTTATGAAATCCATTCAAATTCACCATAAACACCCATAATGTGTGGTTATGACACACATTGATATGGGGGGTTACAAGGTGAATTGAAGGGGATATAATGAGGATGAAAATCAGATTTTCAAGCCTCATTCTTACACTTTGAAACACACCCACGAAATTCACACAAGAAAGAGAGAAAAGAGATTGTTCTTAGAGAATCAACTCGATCAATCAAGCAAGTCATCATCCGGGTTCGTGTGCAACACGTAGAGGCCGGGCCATTTGTGCGGCTTCAACATCCGGACGATCCAAAGGCGTGACGGGGTCATTCCAGAGGTGAACAATCCGTGGCTGATCCATTAAGGTGGTTCAATCGACTCAACACCACCTTAACCAATTTCAACGATCACCAAATGTAAGAACTTGTTGATCCCTATATATATATATATATATTGGATGTGTATATATATATTTGTATGTGTTCTTATACACATTATGTGTGCACTAAGATCCAAGCATGATAGATTTATATGCTTTACACGCTTCCGCACACACGGTATATCGATCGGATCGGTATACCGGTACCTTCAATTGGTATCAGAGCCTAGGGCTCGTGCACACTTTTGTGTTGGACACAAAAAGGTTTAATCAACATAATTGGCTTAATTGTTTATGTGATTATGTGATTAGATGTAAGGCCGGCCACCGTTAGTGGTCGGGTGAATGAAATTGTCGTTTTTTACGTTTCGATTGGCCATAGTTTTGGAGGGCTGCGTCCCTTGGAATCATTTGTAATAGATAGGTTTTCTATTTCAATTTGTATTGTTCAAACTTGTAAGCGATGGACTTGGTCCATGGTTCGATGGAGGATCTCGTCTCTCCGGCGAAAACGAGAAGAAACGAAGCCAAACGAAGCAAAAGGAAGCAAACCGGGCTGCTGGAGCCAAACGGCGGTCGCCGTTTGAGCTCCGGCGGGCGCCGTTTTGATTCGGCGGGCGCCGTTTTGGAAACGGCGACCGCCGAATGACCTGTTTTTGGGGCAGATTTTTCCGAACCCTTTTGGCGGGCGCCGTTTTGGAAACGACGACCGCCAGTGGTGTTCGGCGACCGCTGATTGTGAATTGGCGGGCGCCGTTCGTGGTTTTTTGGGTACGGAATGGATTTGACCAAAATCGGAGGGCACGGAACTGATTTGGCGGGCGAGGACCAGTCCAGAAGATGTTCAAGGCTTTTGTTATTACTTTAATTCTTTTCGTTTGAGAGTTGTGAGGTTCTAGGGGCCTTTCGATTTCGTATTTATATGCTTTGCTAGTTATAGGTTGTTTTATGTTATAAATGTTCAACTTACATATAAACAAACCTATGCATGCAAGTTCCCAAAATAATGAGTATAATGTCTTGTCCAAAACATCACACCCATAAAGCCCTCGATCATAAGTTGGTAGGTCCGCCTCAGCGGGGTACTACTTGTTATCTTGGGATAAGTGGGAGTAAGGGTTAGACCCTTACAAATGAGTTTGGTTTTCTCATCGATAGATCCATTGCAGGCGTGGCTATCGAGACATGAGATGAGAATGGGACTCTCATCGACCGAGAGTGACATTGGATGTCATTGACATGGGATGTCTACCTATCTTGGAGTTCTTAAGTGCGGACTCAGTCGGCTTAAGGATTCGCAAGATGAGGGTCTTGGGATCGTTTTGTTCTAATTTATTAAAATGTCAAAAACCAATGCCTAATTTGTTTTTCAAAGACTAAGTTCAACTCGACTCATTCTCACCCCGGGGAGTGGAATGGAGCCAAAGCGCTTTCTTATGTCGATGACACAGATTAGAGACATTCGAGCCATTGGATGGCGTGAATCGATTGTCTGGTTGGCTCCCTCATTTTAATGAGAGATAGGGCTTCAATTGCATGATAAGATCGCTGGTTAGAAAACCTCGAGTTTTCACTTACGATTTATCACGGTTTTGATATTAAGATAATTGGGAACGACGATATTGGATATCGAATGAACAAAATGAAACAAATAAAGTAGTTTTGCGAGACAACCTTATTTGTTTAAACACTTTGTGGATGTTTACTTACTTAATTTATCTTTCTTCTGTAGTTTAATATGTCTGTCTCAACTCAATTCAAGTTCAGCTCTATCTTGGATAGAGAAAAGTTGAACAACACCAATTTCCTTGATTGGCAACGTAACTTGAGGATAGTCCTCAAATACGAAGAAAAGGAAAGTGTGTTGGACAAACCCCTTCCCGTGCTTCCCGCTGATGGGGGCACTGATGCCCAAAAGGCATCATATGCCCTTGCTAAGAAAGCCTCGAATGAGGTGACATGTTTGATGTTGGCATCCATGATACCCGAGTTGCAAAAACAATTCGAGTTCATGGAAGCCTATGACATCATAGAAGAGCTCAAGAGCATGTTCGGGGAACAGGCTAGGATTGAGCGCTTCGGTGTCACCCGGGCTATAGCAACAGCTAGGCTGGAAAAGAGTAAACCCGTGGGACCACATGTACAGCAAATGATTGGATTATTTGCTTCAAGTGCTCGCCTCGGTTTTGCATATGATGACGAGTTGGCTACCGATTTCATTCTCCATTCTCTTCATGATGGTTATGACGCCTTTAGGCTGAATTTCCACATGAATGGACTGAAGAAATCGCTTCATGAGCTCCATGGGATGCTTAAGGCTGCTGAGCCGGCGATTAAGAAGGACCCTAGGAGGGAAGTTCTTATGATTCGGGAAGGAGGTACCAAAAAGTTCAAGGGGATTAAGAAACCAGAAGTGAAAGGCAAAGGGAAAGGAAAAGTTGTGGCAACTCCTTCCAAAAGGTTCTTGAAAGCTTCTAAGGTTCCTGGGGAATCTGAGTGTTTCTACTGCAAGAGTGTTGGACACTACAAGCGAGATTGCCCCAAGTTCAAGGAGGATGTGAAGAACGGTGTCGTTCCTTCATCTTCAGGTATTTATGTAATAGACATAAACTTTACAAATTCTTCTTCTTGGGTATTGGATACCGGATGCGGTGCTCACATTGTTTCACATGTGCAGGGACTGCAAAGAAGTAGAACTTTGGTAAAGGGAGATGTCGATCTGCGGGTTGGAAATGGAGCGAGGGTCGCTGCATTAGCCGTAGGATCTTATGATTTGTGTTTGCCTTCGGGCCTTGTTTTAGTATTGAATAATGTTTATTTCGTTCCAAGTATTACCAAGAACATCATTTCTATTTCAGTATTGGATACTGAAGGATTTTCCTTCACTATAATAAATGGTTTATTTACTATTTCAAAAAGTGGAGTGTTCTATGGTTCGGCACGATTAGAACATGGTTTATATATACTTCAACTTGACAATCATATATATAACATTGATACCAAAAAGGCCAAATCGAATGAATTCAATGAAACATACCTTTGGCATTGTCGATTAGGCCATGTCAACATTAAACGTGTAGAGAAACTTCTTAAAGAAGGTATTCTCAAATCTTTTGACTTGGAGTCATTCGATACATGTGAAGGATGTTTGATGGGCAAAATGACAAAGTCACCTTTTCTAGGAAAAGGAGAACGTGCAAGTGATCTATTGGGTTTAATCCATACTGATGTATGTGGTCCAATGAGCTCACAAGCACGTGGAGGTTATTTCTACTTCATAACTTTTACCGATGACTTAAGTAGATATGGTTATGTCTATTTAATGAGGCATAAGTCGGAAGCTTTTGAAAAGTTCAAAGAATTCCAAAATGAAGTTGAGAATCAACTTGGTAAGAAGATAAAAGCCATTCGATCGGATCGAGGTGGTGAATATCTTAGCCAAGAATTCGATGATCATCTTATGAGTTGTGGTATTCTATATCAACTCACTCCTCCTGGAACACCCCAGATGAATGGTGTTTCCGAAAGGAGGAATAGAACCTTATTGGATATGGTTCGATCGATGATGAGCCTTTGTGAACTTCCAAAATCTTTTTGGGGACACGCACTTTTAACAGCGGCCTATACACTGAATAGGACACCGTCAAAAGCTGTTGATAAGACACCATACGAGATATGGAAAGGGAAGGTCCCTAACTTGTCTTATATCAAGGTTTGGGGATGTGAAGCTTATGTGAAGAGAAATATCTCTACAAAGCTTGAACCCAAATCGGATAAATGTTTCTTTGTTGGTTATCCAAAAGAAACACGAGGGTACCACTTTTACAACCAATCTGAGAACAAAGTCTTTGTTGCTCGAGATGGTGTATTTCTTGAAAAGGAATATCTTTCCAAGAAAGTAAGTGGGAGCTCAGTTGAACTGAACGAAGTTCAAGAAATTTGAACGAGGTTCAAGAAGATCAAACTGAGATGGACACTCAAGACCAAGTCGAGAGTGCTCCAGTGGTTTTAGAAACCACACCTAACCCTCGAAGGTCCGGAAGGATTAGATCTCAACCTAACAGATACTTAGGTATTCTGACAAATGAGAGCTATGAAGTCATGCTTTTAGAAAGCAATGAACCTTCGACCTATATCCAAGCTATGACGAGTCCAGATTCCGAGAAATGGCAGGGTGCCATGAAATCCGAAATGGAATCAATGTCTGAAAATCAAGTTTGGAACTTGGTCGATTTGCCTAAAGGGGCTAGACCCATTGGATGCAAATGGATTTACAAAATAAAAACAGACATGAATGGAAAACCTAGTGTTTTCAAAGCAAGGTTGGTAGCAAAAGGATATAAACAAATTCACGGGGTGGATTATGATGAAACCTTTTCACCAGTTGCTATGATTAAATCCATTCGGATTCTCTTAGCCATTGCTGCTCATTATGATTATGAGATATGGCAAATGGACGTTAAAACCGCCTTCTTGAATGGGATTCTAGTAGAGGAAGTGTTTATGACACAACCTGAGGGTTTTATCGATCCTAATCAGGCTGAGAGAGTATGCAAGCTTAATAGATCCATTTATGGATTAAAGCAAGCATCTCGGAGCTGGAATCTTCGGTTCGATGAATCCATACAAGAGTTTGGATTTCAAAAGAACATGGAAGACTCTTGTGTTTACAAGAAGGTCAGTGGGAGTTACGTTGTATTCATTGTGTTGTATGTCGATGACATACTCCTCATTGGAAACAATATTCCTATGCTTAATTCTGTTAAAGAATGGCTGGGAAGATGGTTTTCAATGAAGGATCTTGGAGAAGCACAGTACATATTGGGCATCAAGATCTGTCGGAACAGATCACAAAGGATGCTTGGACTTAGTCAAGCAACCTATATTGATAAGGTGCTTGACAGGTTCAGAATGAAAGACGCCAAGAAGGGTCTCATTCCAATGACTCATGGTACATCTTTAAGCAAGAGTCAGTGCCCTTCGGGACCTGATGAGCAAATAAGGATGGCAAATATTCCTTATGCTTCGGCAATAGGGTCTATTATGTACGCCATGATATGTACACGACCGGATGTATCGTATGCTTTGAGCATGACGAGTCGGTTTCAAGGAAACCCAGGTGAGGCGCATTGGACTGCGGCCAAGAATATTCTTAAGTACCTTAGAAGGACTAAAGAGTATTTTCTTGTCTTTGGAGGACAAGAAGAGTTGGTTGTGACAGGATATACGGATACAAGCTTCCAAACAGACAAAGATGATTTCCGGTCTCAATCCGGATTTGTCTTTTGTCTGAATGGAGGTGCGGTGAGCTGGAAGAGTTCCAAGCAACCCACCGTAGCTGATTCTACTACAGAGGCTGAGTACATTGCTGCATCAGAAGCAGCAAAGGAGGCCGTTTGGATGAGAAAGTTCTTAGATGAGCTCGGTGTCGTACCTAGTTCGGCCCATCCGATAGCTCTCTATTGTGATAATAGTGGAGCTATCGCGCAAGCCAAGGAGCCTAGGGAGCACCACAAATCCAAACATGTACTCAGGAAGTTCCACATTCTCAGGGAGATAGTTAGTCGTGGAGACATCGAGATAAATAAAGTTGCAACTGATGATAATGTTGCAGACCCGTTAACTAAACCACTCCAGCAGTCAAAGCATGATGCTCATACGACTGCAATAGGGATACGATATCTTAGAGATGGATTGTGATTCCTATTACTGTATTGTTTACTTTTGGAGTTTATGTAAACATTCACGTATCTTTAATGATATTCAATAAATTTCTTCATATAATTGTGGTTTAAATTGTATGAATTGTCCAAATGATTAAATTATATTAATTGGGTTATGAGGTCGATTTACCACATAAATGAAGTCCCAATTGTTGAACTAATATAATTAAATCATAGAATTGTTCCTAGTTCGTATTATCAAGTACGGACAAACTGATAATACAATGAACTAGATTGTAATGTGTACTATAGCGCCGCTTCATGGGCTAGTGATGTGGGACATCAAGTACAATTACATAGATATTAGCTGGGAGCTAATGATCGAACAGACCCAACTGGAATAGTATTTAAGATTTTGAGTCATAATACTATTTCATTGACTGTCGAGCAATTTCCTCTGACCTGAGTAGTCCAGAGTGATTCCATTGTGAAATGATGTACTTTGATACAAGTAAACGCCTTTCGTAAAAGGAGGTTATAAAACTTGTTATTGGGTATATCAGGAAGCAAGTGGGAGAGCTTGGATTGACAAGATGGGATTGTCCTCCATTTTAATATGGATCATATGTCTTACCGGCCACTTGGAGAGTCGAGACTGTGGAAAATACGTGGCCACGTCCAGATTCGTATCATAGTGATAAATCTGGTTTTACAGTCTGCCTCAAAGTCCAAGAAAGGTTTGAACCGATTGAGGATGACTCGAGTCTTGCCTCAAGTTCAAACTTAGACATAAAGAGACAACAGGAAATTGGCAGCACACTGGCTCTGAAGGCCAAGTGGGAGATTGTTGGGATATGTCCTTCGATCCTACGTGTGCAATCGATAAAGTTATAAGGTCGTCTATGGATGTTAAATGATTATTCGATAATATTTATTGTTGGGAACAATATAATATTGATCGATAAAATCATACCTACAGGGTCACACACGAGCTCAATATTGATATACATTGCTTGATAAATATATTGATTTAGAATCAATATTTACGTGGAATTTCGCATGCATGGGATGCATGGCTTGCATGGGATGCATGTCACATGGTGTGACATGGCATGCCACACAAGCTGGTGATTGGGAGTCATAACACATGCCATGTGGCATGGGGGTTATGAAATCCATTCAAATTCACCATAAACACCCATAATGTGTGGTTATGACACACATTGATATGGGGGGTTACAAGGTGAATTGAAGGGGATATAATGAGGATGAAAATCAGATTTTCAAGCCTCATTCTTACACTTTGAAACACACCCACGAAATTCACACAAGAAAGAGAGAAAAGAGATTGTTCTTAGAGAATCAACTCGATCAATCAAGCAAGTCATCATCCGGGTTCGTGTGCAACACGTAGAGGCCGGGCCATTTGTGCGGCTTCAACATCCGGACGATCCAAAGGCGTGACGGGGTCATTCCAGAGGTGAACAATCCGTGGCTGATCCATTAAGGTGGTTCAATCGACTCAACACCACCTTAACCAATTTCAACGATCACCAAATATAAGAACTTGTTGATCCCTATATATATATATATATTGGATGTGTATATATATATTTGTATGTGTTCTTATACACATTATGTGTGCACTAAGATCCAAGCATGATAGATTTATATGCTTTACACGCTTCCGCACACACGGTATATCGATCGGATCGGTATACCGGTACCTTCAGCCACTACCTGCGCCCTGTGTCAAATTTCAACCAGAAAAAAACTTTGACGCAGGGCGCAGGCCAATACCTGCGCCCTCTGCGCCCTTAACAGTGCAGTTTTGAATTTTGATTCTTCCCGTTTTATTATAACTGCAGGCATGGATAAGATATCAATCATTATACATTTTAGTGGAGAGTGGCAGCTCTTGGAGGGATATTGGAGATGGATAATGAGCGATTTGAAGCACTCGAAAAGAATATTGATTGATAGGAGCATTTCGTTTAATGCACTTATTGAGAAAGTGTGTGGAAAAATCGGCATCGATCCATCATGTAATGAAGTTGCGATCTCTCGATTCCCAAAGAAAAAGTCTCCTCCGATATATCTTAATGATGAAGAAGATTGGGCCACGACTGTATGGATTCATAGAAACCAAGATGAAATGGAGTTGTTTGTGACCTACAGTCCTTCTGTACCGAGAAGTCCTGCCCGTGAAAGTCCTGCCCGTGAAAGTCCTGCACGTCAAAGTCAAAGTCCTTCACGTCAAAGTCCAATTCGCCCAGAAAAACTTCCAACTCGAAGAACTTCAGGTGAAACATCACAATATTACAGTCAAGTAATAGTGCCATCTACTTATGATCAGTCTGTATCTATTTGGGATAGCATTGATTTATGTAATACTTCGTATGGTGGTGTTTCTGGTGATTATGATGGTGGTGTTTCTGGTGATTATGATGGTGGTGTGGGTGGTGATTATGATGATGGTGTTGATGGTGTTGAGGTCGATGATAACGACGATGATGTTGTTGATGACGATGATAATAACAATGGTGGAGGTGGTGATGACGGTTATAATGAGGGCGGTAGTTCTTATTATAATAATCCTGTTGTGGACGATGTTGTTGCTCCTGCTTTTAGACTTTGTGATCGAGACGGGGGTGGTCGGTATGATGGTTCCGATTTGGTAGTTGGTCAGAGTTTCAAGAACAAAGATGAATTCAGCTACGTTTTCGGTCGGATAGCATTGCAGGGCAAGTTTGAATTTGTTGTGGCCAAATCTGATCACAATCGAAAGGTAGTGAAATGTGTTGAAAAAAATTGCAAATGGAAAATTCGTGCAACGAGGAAGAAGACGACCGATGAGTTCGTGATTAAAACCTACACCAACATCCACACTTGTTCTTTGATTGATAGAAGCGGTGTGCACAGGCAGGCCTCTAGCAGTCTTATCGGCAATCGACTACAGGACCAGTTCTTGAACGCAAAGAAACCTCTAACACCAGCTGCAATTCAGCAGTTCATGCGTACTGAGGAAAATATTACTGTCAGTTACGACAAAGCATGGAGAGGGCGGCAGAGAGCCCTGGAAAATGTTCGCGGATCCTATGAAAATAATTTCTCGAAGCTTCCTTCGTATTGTTACATGCTTGAACAAAGGAATCCAGGTACGTTCACCCGTATTCAGACAGATGCCAATGATGAATTTCAGTACTTCTTCATGGCTATCGGAGCGTGTATTCGGGGATTTCAGTACATGAAGAAAGTTATCGTCATTGATGCATCGTTCATGACCAATAGATACAAGGGAACGCTTCTTATTGCTTCTGCTACTGACAGTGAGCATCACAGTTACCCACTTGCTTGGGGTGTGGGGGATGCAGAGGACACCAGTTGCTGGATTTGGTTCCTTGAGTGCTTGCAGTTTTTGATTCCAGATAGATCTGATCTGGTAATCGTGTCTGACAGAGGTCAGCCAATTATAAATGCTGTAGCTGCTGTTTACCCTAATGCGGAACATGGACACTGCTATTGGCACATCATGCAAAACATCAAGTCCAAGTACAACAGAAGAAAAGACTTGGTTGGTCATTTTCAGAAGGCTGCGTGCTCGTACACTGTACCCGAGTTCAATCGACATTTTTCAGAGCTTAGAGCAGAGAGCGAAAAATGTGCGAAGTGGTTAGAAGATATCACGTTTGAGAAATGGTCAAGAGTCCACCAACGTGTGAATAGATACGAGGTGATGACGTCTAACGCTGTGGAAGTGATAAATTCTGTGATGAAAGACGCTAAAGACTTCCCCATATGTTCCTTGATCAAGTTTATTGTGGATAAGATGGTTGAATGGTTTTGCAGACATCGTGAAGAAGCTTGGGCGTTCAACGGTGTATTGACACCGAGAAGGGAAACAACGTTGCGTGAGCGTTATGACCGTGCTCCTAAATGGGTTACCAAAAAAATAAGTACTTGGATGTACACTGTGGAGTCGACTAGATGGTGTGGGGTTGTGGATTTGGAGGCAATGACGTGTGAATGTGGTGTGTTTCAGATTGACATGATCCCGTGTGAGCATGCCATAGCCGCAGCGTGTGCCAAGGACCCGAGTCGAGCAGGACAATATGCTTATGAGCTGACTTCTCCTTATTTCACCCGTGAGTATATGATGCAAGCATATAAGGAGAACATTATACCTGTTCCTTCAGAAGATCAATGGACGGAGATTCCCGAATATGTCCAAAGCATGATAGTGTTGCCACCACCGGTGAAACGAACTCCAGGGCGGCCGAGAATGGACCGCTTCACGAGTCGAATTGAGAGGTTTTCGAAGAAAAAATATCGTTGTGGCAAATGTCAAGGAGAGGGTCACAATGCACAGACTTGTCCGATTCCACCAGAGTAAACATTGTTGAACTTTTATGTAGTTATGTGTGTTTTCATATATTTTTGTGTAATTTGACTTGTGAAACATTTACTATGCAGGTTGTGATGCCAAGAGGAGGAAGTTGTAGATGCCCGGGTGTACTGAAGAAGATGGCATGAATTGATTTTTTTTTTTAAAGTTTAATAATATTGTGTTTTCAGACGATTGTGTACGAGACTTCGATTTTGAGACTTTGTATTTGTGTGGTACTGTTTTTTTTCATGTTAGAAGTGCTTAAATGTGATTCAGATGTGTTCTGGACAGGTTGGAATTGCAAAAAACGGGGAAATCATGTTCAGTTCTGTACTGTGAATGGCGCAGGGCGCAGACAGTGGATTGCGCCCTGTGTCAAATGTTGACACAGGGCGCAGACAGTGGCTTGCGCCCTGTGTCAAATGTTGCATATTCAACACCGGGTCTGTGGTTGACACATGGCGCAAGCCACTGTCTGCGCCCTGTGGCAACAATTGACACAGGGCGCAGACAGTGGCTTGCGCCCTGTGTCAACCACAGACCCGGTTTCACAGCGTTTTCGCAATTTCTTGACTTACTCGTGGATAATTAATGTAATTTGAACTGTTGGATGATCTTAAAATGTAGTTTTACGTGTCCCGTCCAATTTTCGCGAAAAAATAATGTCGGGAAGTGCTCGATTCGAGTTGGACACAAAAATCGACAAATTCCCGACGTTATCGAATCGAGCACTTCCCGACATTATTTTTTCACGAAAATTGGACGGGACACGTAAAAATACATTTTAAGATCATCCAACGGTTCAAATTAATTAAATTAGAAACGGGTAGAAGTATTTAGTGTTTTGGTCACTTGTTACTTATAATGTTTAAGTATAAATGTTATAGTTTAAGTTGAACTTTAGGATATTCAAGGTATGATAAAACATTAAATTGTAATTTAATTAATTTGAACCGTTGGATGATTTTAAAATGTAGTTTTACGTTTCCCGTCCAATTTTCGTGAAAAAATAATGTCGGGAAGTGCTCGATTCGATAACGTCGGGAATTTGTCGATTTTTGTGTCCAACTCGAATCGAGCACTTCCCGACATTATTTTTTCGCGAAAATTGGACGGGACACGTAAAACTACATTTTAAGATCATCCAACGGTTCAAATTACATTAATTATCCACGAGTAAGTCGAGAAATTGCGAAAACGCTGTGAAACCGGGTCTGTGGTTGACACAGGGCGCAGACAGTGGCTTGCGCCCTGTGTCAAATGTTGCATATTCAACACCGGGTCTGTGGTTGACACATGGCGCAAGCCACTGTCTGCGCCCTGTGGCAACATTTGACACAGGGCGCAGACAGTGGCTTGCGCCCTGTGTCAACCACAGACCCGGTTTCACAGCGTTTTCGCAATTTCTTGACTTACTCGTGGATAATTAATGTAATTTGAACCGTTGGATGATCTTAAAATGTAGTTTTACGTGTCCCGTCCAATTTTCGCGAAAAAATAATGTCGGGAAGTGCTCGATTCGAGTTGGACACAAAAATCGACAAATTCCCGACGTTATCGAATCGAGCACTTCCCGACATTATTTTTTCACGAAAATTGGACGGGACACGTAAAAATACATTTTAAGATCATCCAACGGTTCAAATTAATTAAATTAGAAACGGGTAGAAGTATTTAGTGTTTTGGTCACTTGTTACTGATAATGTTTAAGTATAAATGTTATAGTTTAAGTTGAACTTTAGGATATTCAAGGTATGATAAAACATTAAATTGTAATTTAATTAATTTGAACCGTTGGATGATTTTAAAATGTAGTTTTACGTGTCCCGTCCAATTTTCGTGAAAAAATAATGTCGGGAAGTGCTCGATTCGATAACGTCGGGAATTTGTCGATTTTTGTGTCCAACTCGAATCGAGCACTTCCCGACATTATTTTTTCGCGAAAATTGGACGGGACACGTAAAACTACATTTTAAGATCATCCAACGGTTCAAATTACATTAATTATCCACGAGTAAGTCGAGAAATTGCGAAAACGCTGTGAAACCGGGTCTGTGGTTGACACAGGGCGCAAGCCACTGTCTGCGCCCTGTGTCAAATGTTGCCACAGGGCGCAGACAGTGGCTTGCGCCATGTGTCAACCACAGACCCGGTGTTGAATATGCAACATTTGACACAGGGCGCAAGCCACTGTCTGCGCCCTGTGTCAACATTTGACACAGGGCGCAATCCACTGTCTGCGCCCTGCGCCATTCACAATACAGAACTGAACATGATTTCCCCGTTTTAAAAAATTTTGACAGGATTTATTTAGTTAATATCAAAGCTATACCTGCAAATCAATCTTAATACACAACGAGCTACATATCAATCGATCCAGATACATGCACATGTATCATCCAAAAAGTCTAAAATCATCCAAAATACAAATCAGACTTGATGACTCATACTGAAGATTTTTCGAGCTACATATCGGCGATACTTCATCAAGTACGCATCGTCGATTTCTTTACCCCGGTGATTGAGGTACTTGTTGACTAGACGATCCAGATACATGCACACGTACGGGCCGCAGTTGTTGTTGTCGACTTGGACAAACTGCTCCAACGGGACTTCGACCTGCATAGAAGTCTTCTTGTGGGTTCGATGAAACAAGTTTGCACCCTCCCAAAATCCTGCAGCTACCAAGAGAGGAGGCAACAACTCCAACACCGGAGTTAGTACACGAGACTTGACTTCTACATCCGGACAACGCCACCACAACGAGTCGTACAACTGTATAGTCCAGAGGTTCAGGTCAATCCGTATCACGACCCAATGTTGCCTGGTATTACAGACCGTTATCACCTAAAAAAATAAAAAATAAAATAAAACGTTATTTACAATTAAATTAAAATATTAAATTGAATTAAAAAAATAAAAATGTACGGTTCTTTAAATTACCTCTCGTGCGTGTTCCCAACTCTCGTGCCTATCGTCCCCCGTGATGTATTTCAGCATGAAGTCCGGCGGTGCCCAGGACTCATATTTCCTCTCCAAGTTCGTTCTCCTTGCATGTGCTCTCGGGATCGCAATCCCAGCGTATTGGGTCCTCATAGCGTTCTGTTAATTAAAAATAAATTTAAACGATTAGAATTAGGAAAATAATAAAAAAAAACTTGTATTTGATAGGATGATTGGATCTTACGAAGAACTCGGTACACAAGAGTATAGTCTTCTTTGGAGTGACTTCATCATTTTTTACGGCATTGTTCTCCTTTATCTTGTCCCGCAGGTACGTAATGTACATGTCAATCTCCTGAAAAATATACATATTACAGTTAAGCACAATTTAATAAACATTATAAATTTCAAAGTTTAACTACAAATTAACTTACCATGTCCGAGTACCAATAATGTAGTGACTCAATCCGCTCGAAGTGGGCCTGGTCCAGAGTAAGTCCGTTGAAAGGGATATAGACACTCATTCCATGCCCGTGACGACGGAAGGTCGAATAGAGCCCCCTAACCTTCTTGCTGCCTCTCCGTGCGAACTGCTGGACGTACGGGCTCCGAAGAGCTGCCGAGGGCCTCCTCACACGGGCTCCGAGACTACTCTCGGCGACATCACCCTCCTCCTCATCATCCCCAAGTTCTTTTTCCTCTTCCGACAATGCAATCTCATTTTCGTGTTCATTTTCCACGGGAGATGTCATCTTGAACAACTGGACCTGCGTCCCAGTCGGAAAAAAAGTCTCTACTTCAACGATCTCCTGCGGTATATCAGCCCCAATCGGTACAGTAAAACCAGGATCATACTCTGGCCGATCAGCAGTAGTCGGAGGGAAGATGCCGTGGTTGGGAATCGCAGGGAAGGGACCGAAGACACCCTGAAAATCACGCAGCGCCCTCGGTGGCGAAGAATGACCGCTATCTCCCCAGACAGCCTGAGTCTGTGCCGGTGTGCGATAGCTATCGCCAACGGTCGTCTCCTCGAAATGGGTCTGCTCGACCTGAGGCTGCTCGAAATGGCGCGAGAGTGGCACAGGAGTAGGATAATACTCGATCATCGCTTGCGGTTGTGGTTGTGGACTATCCCAAGTTGGAGCAGAGTAATACTCCATTGGAGGAAACTGAACAAACAAACAAAATGAGTTCAAATAATTTTTGAAATATATTAATAGTAATATATTTTTAAAAATTCATATTTTAAAAAAATACACAAAGAAACAAACAAAACAAAAGAACTAATATAATTTTTTCAAAAAATATTAATAGTAATATAATTTTTTCAAATTCTTGTTCAAAACAACAAAAAACAATAAAACTACGGAACCTCGTTCTGCCTATCTCCAATGTTGCAACTCCCCCTAAACCTCTCCTCGAGTGAGGTGATCCGACCACCAAGCTGACCAATCTGCTCACCGTGCCCTCTCAGCAGAACACCATACTCGTCGAGCTGCGTACCGTACCGGGTCATCTGATCCCCATATATACCCGGCGAGCTGCGTACCGTACCGGGTCATCTGAGCACTCTGCTCGGTGATCTGAGTACTCTGCAGGGCGATCTGTCTACTCTGAGCAGAAATCAACTCCCTCTGGGCCTTCATCTCTGCGAACATAGCCTCGTCTCGGGTAGTGTTCATCTGCACCAAATCTCCCCACCATGAAGGTAGACCTGCAGCCTGAAAGGACGACTGACCTGCATCCTGAAAAGACCCAGGATAAGCGGCGTATGTCTTCTCAGGTGGAGGTGGAGTCCTCTGTCGTCGAGATGGGGATGGGGATGGAGCTGGAGCTGGAGCTGCTGCTACGAACTTCACGTAGTCCTTGCAGAAGGTACTGTCTGCCTCGAATTGCAGACAGTCTGTACGGCCTTCTTCGGCAACCTCCTCGAACCAGCACAGCGTGCGGTAGAAATAGCCAGACTGCAGCTCGACAACGTCCGGCTTCAAGCGCGGATACACAACCTGCATGATTATTTATCATATTTTAATTATAGCAGCTACAATTACTAATAATAAAATATTCGAAAAATAATTCCTTAATTAATTAGTCAACTATCCAACCATATTTGATGTATAAATAATATTATAAACTTATATAAAAATAATCCTATCCTTAATTAGAGAATCAATAATATTATTAATTATTAGTATGGTAAATCTATTCCGTATTTTAAGCAACTAAATAAACTTTATATTATCTAATTTTCTATGTTAATGTTTGAATTTCAATTATTATTTATAATTAGCTATTTTATTTTTTATTTAAATACTATAAAATCTAGATCAATATATTATAATTTTAAATAAAATTTAAATCATGAATATTATTTTATTTACTATTACATACACTTTAAATTAGGAATATAAAGAAAATTTAATTTTCCGGCCCGAAAACTTTATATTATCTATTTATCTCTGAATTTGAATTATAATTTATAATTATCGATTTTATTTTTAATACAAATAGTATAAAATGAAAATTCCATATATTATAATATTAATTATATTAATTTTTATTTTTTTATTAAATGATTTTTTTAGCGTGATTAATTATTAAAGGATTTTGCGTTATTTTA
This sequence comes from Euphrasia confusa, assembly GCA_954870475.1. NCBI lineage: Eukaryota > Viridiplantae > Streptophyta > Magnoliopsida > Lamiales > Orobanchaceae > Euphrasia > Euphrasia confusa. Next base: position 8,842,294 of record OX940957.1, on the reverse strand, counting down.
CTAATTACTTTTTTTTTGCGTTAAATTTTTGCATTTATATAATTATATATTTTATTTTTTGTTCTTTGCGTTAAATTTTTGTTCTTCACACAATAAAGGTGTTCAAACACTTACCTTAACATCCCGAACCAAGAATGCCTTGAAGTCCTCGTTCGTTGGTGCGCTGTTGCTTAGGGACCATCGCAGCATCCTGGGGTACGCATGCCTGAACTGTCTCCTGGGGGTCGCCCGCAACTGTACAGCCGCACCCTCTAAAGCCTCGATCATCCAGAACTAAAAAACAAAACATTTTTTTATTTAATTAAAAGAACTACAAAACCTATTTAATTATCGAAACGAATATCAAGAAACTAGTTTAAAACATACCGCAAAAATCTGGAGAAACCCATAAGCATTCCATTGCTTTGGATCCATAACCCCTGGCACTTTTTCGATGTCCCCCATATGCACGAAGCAATCGTCCACGACAGCCTTATACACCCGTACTCCCCATGAATACTTCTGACATGCATCCAAGTCACTGCAAAGCTGTAATAAACGCAAATATAAAGTAAATTTAAAAACATCTTACCTCAATATAAAGTAAATTGAAGTACACAATATAAAGTAAATTTAATTCACTTATTACCTCAAACAGATCGTCAGGGACCAATTTTTGTCTGTTAGGCTGGTCCAACAGGGCTGCAATCAACCAAAAAAATACAAGGTTGATCGCAACTGGGTGATCCTCGGCATCTTCGCGTCTTAAGTAAGCCTCGGCTGCCTCATACACGTCTTTGATGGGCACCTGACTCTTCTTCTTGTAAAACTGGGGAAAGACCTTCCTTTTCAGGTCTTGCTTCTTGTTGAGGTCGAATGCAGTGCGGGAGTCAGAAAAGTGCAGGCCAGTTACCAAACTGAACTCCACTGCGCTCAGTCGAGCAACCATACCGTTCACTACGAACAACCTATTATGAGATAGTCAGAAAAAAATGATTGTAAAATTGAATAATTATTATTGATAATTAAATTATATGCATAAATCATGGCTTCATACCTGTAGTGCTCTTCCGGCCCCGGAAAAATGCTCACTCGAGCCATCAACTGATGGATGGCTGCATTGGGCACGACTCCTTTCCCATCCAAGTACAAGAAACTACCCAGCTGAGGGTACTCCGTCGCGCAATCGGGGAAGACCGATAACAGTTTCGCGGCTATCTCGGGGAGCTGCCTGAAACCTTGCCGAGAGGTTATCTTCCCACCCAGCACATCATCACTGAATATGCGTTGTGGCAGGATATCCCGGATCTCCGATGCCGAGACAACGCGATACTCCTCCTGAAAAACACAGAACAAGAACAAAAATAAAAAAAAAACAAAACGATGACTTCTAAAATGCTTTTGTTCTTCTGAAATGGTCCAAATTGAAGCACTGTAATATGAAAGAATGACACTAACATTGGTACTAAATTTGTGATGTTTGAAACACAGAAGAAGAACAAAAACGAAAAAAAAAAAAAAATCTGGTCTCTGATTGTCGCAGGGCGCAGTCTTCAGCTTGCGCCCTGTGTCAACACTTGTCGCAGGGCGCAGTCTTCAGCTTGCGCCCTGTGTCAAATGTTGACACAGGGCGCAAGCTGAAGACTGCGCCCTGCGACAATCAGAGACCTACACACAACATTTGACACAGGGCGCAAGCCAAAGGCTGCGCCCTGCGTCAATCACAGACCTGCAATCGTTCTCAATTTCACAGAAACAAAAAAACGAACACTCATTCTCAAATACACTATACACGAATTGAAACGAACTACGGCAATGAAATGAGAGGGTGTACGTACCTGATAATTGTTGTTAGCTTCGGATTCCGTCAAGCCACCGGCCGTAGCAAGGTCGTGCCTCGACGTCGATCGAGGTTCCGCGCGGCCGGAATGGGTCGGGGAAGGGGTCGTCCCACGAGCCCTCTTCGATGCTCTACCATCGGTTGCAGAGGTGGATCCCGTCGACATTGTTGACGTGAATCGCCGGAATTCTGCAATTTTTTCATTTTAATTTTCTTCCGTTCACTGTGAAATCGAGTGAGAGAGAGAGAGAGAGGGGCGGGGCGCGATAAGAGGGAGGGGTAGTTACCTGAAGAGTGAGAGGGGCGGGGCGGAGCTTCACCGGAGTTCGTTTCTTGTCGGCCGGAGTTTCTTCTTCTGCGTTTCTGTGAAAGGGAGAAAAGAGAGGCAGCAAGGGGTACGGATTTGGGGTACGAATTTGGGGTTAGGGTTTGTTTGTAATTTTTGAAGGACTATTGTGCAATTTTGATAAGATCTTAGGTTAATTAGTAATTTTGAAAACTTATTTTTGATTTTTGATTTAATTTTATTATGTTTTAATTAAAAAAAAAAAGGAAAATAAAGGGGAGGGGTATTTTTCTGAAATGCTGTTTTCAGAGGGTCACCCCTCCCAATTCTCTCGTTTTTTTTACAGTGTGGAGTACAATATTTCATATGTGTATCATGCTATGTTTTCCTACTTTGACAGAGACAACTTTGCGCTCAAAGGGATTGGCAAGTAACTATCCAAACCCTTTTCACCGTTCAGACTTTATAGTCGATTTTACGGCAGATTTTCATTTTCGTGAACATAGCTTCGAATAATTGACCGCTCAAGATATATACGTGTGTCGGTGCGTGTTTGTTAAAAAGTGATTTCTCAGTTTAAATGTAATCGAACGAATGCGCATTTGTCATTCATGTAGGTTTTTCAAGGAATCGAGCATAGAATAAAGAGAACATGCTGAGAAGTTGATGGAATACAGGTGTTTCATCATATGCGGCATGCTATATTTGTATTCATTATTTCATTCACACTTGACTAAATTTTGTTTTTTCGACTAAATCAGAACAAGCGAGGGAAGGTGAAGCTGCAATCTATCGTGATGCCAGTTTTTGAATTTGAGAATTTCGAAAAAGGAGACGCTTTATATGGTAAATATTTTTTTTTCTTGTAATTAGAGTTTGCGTCTAATTGAATTAATAAAAGTGTCTCAACTTCTAGCTGGATAAAGCACGAGTATATATATGTATTTGTAGCTAGGAGATGAGAAGCAGTCATCTTTAGAATTGACATACACTTCCTAATTCTCGTGATTTTCAGCACACAAGGTGGTTGGTGTAGGCTTATTTATTTCGTACTTGCTTCTTACCTTTCAGCTATGGAGCTAGCATTATCGTTGGAGAAGTTGACCAATGATACTGATGTCGTTCACTCTCTTTGTTTTTGTTTTGAAAATCAAGTTTGTGTTTCTACGACAGATGGAAGAGGGAAAGGCGTCGTCTGAAAGCAGCTTGAGTTTCGTAGAAGGAGGGGTTCAAGACTCAAGAGGCTTGTGATGATGCTTGCAGTATATGTCTAGAAGCCTTTTGCGATACCGAACCTTCCACAGTATGAATACTATCTCCTTTTTTTCTTTTTAATGGCTGTTTTTTAAATTGAAAATTGTCGATTAATTTTGCAGATCGATTGATATTTAACAATCATCGACCTCATGTGACTAGTTGCAGGCACGAGTTTCATCTCCGGTGCATTCTTGAATGGTAAAACGACACACCGACTCTCATAATTTTGGTTTTTAATTTTGCAATGTATTTTCTAGCGATTTTAGTTTATTCATGTACTTCCTTACTAATCAAATCTATTTAGTGAACAAGAAACTCACTCATTCCCCCGTTTTTTTTTTTTACAGATGGATGAAGCTGCAGATAGGTATGCAATTATGGCGAAGGTGGTGAAGGCAACTTGGATCGATTAGAAGACACCAATGTTTATCGGCAATTTATAATGTTTATTTTCGATCATATTTTGGATTTTATCGGTGTTTGATCGAATGTCTTGGATATTGGTTAATATTGACAATGTTTAGGATGATATTAAAGCAAATTAATATTTATGGTATTGATGTATTTATTAATATATTTATACATTTGGTGTGATTTTAGTGTTAAGGACATCGTTTGTAAAAAAAGTAAAAGATGTATCAAACTGTAAAGATATCACTTTTTATTAATTAAATAAAATCGGCATATTTCAGATATCGGGTTTATGTGCTCGCAACGAAATCGGTTAATACTCGATTTATTAAGTTCACAATTATATCGCTTTTCCTAGTTAAAACTGATTTAAATGTTAATATAGATATCGGTTAATAACTGATGTCTGAAATATGGTGAGTATAGACATCGCCTCCATACACATCGGTCGCACAAGTCATTTAAATCAGGTAATACCCGATTTCTATGACTGTTTTTTTAGTAGTGTTCCTGTCCTTTGATGGAAGCAAAGAACGGACGAGTTTTATCTCCCAGGCAAGAAATGTATCTATTCAGGGCGGCTAGACGACCCGTGAGTCGCTGTACGCCTTTTACATCCCGGGGCTCTTGCATATCCAAGATAGCTTGGACTTTGGTAGGGTTGGGCTCAATGCCTTTCTCGCTAACCACATGCCCGAGGATCATCCCTTTCTTGATTCCAAAGTTACATTTCTTGGGGTTTAATTTCATGTTGTAATGCCACAGAATTTTAAAAACTTCTTCGAGGTCTTTGATATGATCCGATTCATTTTTACTTTTTACAATTATATCATCAATGTATACTTCCATGGTTACACCAATCAAATCAGAAAACATTAGATTTACCAACCTTTGATAGGTGGCCCCCGTATTCTTCAGGCCAAAAGGCATTCTTTCCCAGCAATAGATCCCTTTTTCTGAGTAGAATGCCGTGTGTTCGACGTCATTTGGATGCATGGGAATTTGATGGTGCCCGGCCTTGGCGTCTAGTGTTGAGAATATTGCGTGACATGTCAAATTATCAACCACATGGTCGATGTGTGGCATGGGAAAAAGGTCTTTCGGGCAGGCATTGTTCAGATCAGTAAAATCTATACACAAACGCCATGCCCTACCGTTTTAGTTACCATTACCGCATTAGAAAGTCAAGTGACATCACTCGAAGCTTTCCTGACCAGTTTGTTTTCAATTAGTTTATCTACTTCCCCGGCGAGTGCCTGACACTTCTCGGGGCCCATTTTCCTACGCTTCTGCGCAATTGGTCTCTTGCAGGGATCAATTTTCAATCGATGGCAGGCATGTTTAGGGTCTATTTTCCCTAAATCGGCACTGTACCATGAGAAAGTAAAAACGTTCTCCTTAAGGAACTTTATAATACCACTCCGGGTAGTTGATTCCATATGGGTCCCTACAAGTATTTGTTTTTCGGTTTGTCTGGATCTAAAACTATAGAGTCCAGCGTTTCAACCATCTCTACAACGGGTGCTTTTTTGCATTGATATCCACCCCGTGAGCACTAATCATCCAAGTCTGGTTTGGATTGGGGAAGTTTTTTACCGGTAGGTGCTAAGTCTACACTGGGTTCTTCTTCGGGGGGATTATCTGTTTTGTCCGAGGGGATTTGAATAATTTCCCCGTGCGGGTTTTTCAGAGGAGAATTCATTCCTTACTCTGGGATTTTGATAACATTTTTAATATGATCGATTTGTTTTATTTTGCTTTCCTCCAAATTGATTTGGGGAATGTTATCGTTTACTTTGGTTTTGGTTTTATCGAGATCGCGAAAATACATCAAAGTCTTTTTAGCCATTACTAGGTCCCCTCTGACGGTGCCAACTGCACCGGAGGGTGTTGGAAACTTAATACAGTAGTAGTAGGACGAGGCGACTGCTTCAAAAGCGTCCAGAAAGGGCCTTCCTAACAAAGCATTATAGCCACTAACCTTATCAACTATTACAAATTTCAGATTCCTAACCATCACGACTTCGGGGTTCTTCGCGTCCATCATTTCCACCGGGAGGATGATTTCTCCGTAGGGAATGATTACATCGTCACCAAATCCTTTGAACACCATATCGCACGGGTTGACATAGCGCGCCAGTTTCCCCATCAGATCCAGGGTCTTTTTGTAAAGAACATTTAGATGCGCGCCATTGTCCACCAACGTGCGAGACACGTCCAGACCGAGGATTCTTGCCTTTATCACGAAAGGCACATCCTTCGGGAATTTTGTCTCGGCTCGATCTTCCGGGGTGAAAGTTATCACCGCCATTTCATTTATCGACGCTTCCTTTGTCGGGGCAGTTTCATACCAAACTTCCCCCATCTGGAAGTCTCTTTTCCTTTTGCGGTGGCTTTCCTCGTTCACCGGCCTCAAATCGCCGATCATCATGATCTGACCCACTCTCGGTGGGTCTTGCGCCGGGGGAGGTGGCGGCGGAGCTGGTGCGGGTACTTCCCGGGGAAGAGGCCCCTGCGGATTTCCCCCTGCACCTGGCCTGGGCAAGAATTGCCACAACTTTCCATCCTGGAAAAGTTTCCACAACAGTTTCACCAGCTGTCTGCACTGGCTGGTGTTGTGACCAATCTTTTCATGAAAGGCACACCATTTGTTGGGATCCAACTTGTCCGGGGAAGTTAGAATTGGAGGTGGTCTTTCCAGCAGGTCAGATTTTTGTATGACCATGATATTCAGAATTTCTGCTGACGAATGACCAGTCTGAGCAATTAGATTTCTTTCCAGCTCACGGACCTCATCCATTCGTGGATCACTTGGCCGGGGGCCTGGTTTCTTGCCAATGTAATTTGGCCTGCGATCAGAGGAAAAAGAAGGTTTTTTCTTTTGCTCGGGGGAGTGTCCCCCTCCAGCAACAAGACGCTGGTACGCCACTTGGGCCCCAGCTTTCCTTCTAAAATCCTCGTACGATCGGGGATAGTTTAACATAGCAGATTTAAACAACTTAGAATTTCTTCTCAAACCTGCCAACACAGTGTGAAGTTTGAGGTTGTCAGCAATCTCTTCACCGCCCGCCATGAGGAGTTCTTCAACGCAATCAACATAAGACTCGTCTGTTTCATTCTCACCCTGTTTGACTCCAAGCAGCTTCTCACTATATTCCATATAGGAAGCTTTGGATGCAAAATACGACACAAACCTTTGCACCAAATTGTCAAAACATTTGATAGAATGTGCAGGTAAGCTGACGTACCATTGGTGGGGAATATCGCCCAGGGTGAGTGGGAACAATTTGCACCGAGTTGCATCAGTGGCTCCTCGACTGGACATGTATGTCCTGAATCTGCTCAAGTGAACTTCTGGGTCAGTCTTGCCGTTGTACAAAGTGGTTTGCATGGGATGGACCTCCAGTTGCATGGGAGCTTGTTCAACCTCAGGGGCCAAGGGATCATTATAACGACCTGTCGGGGCGGCGAGAATCTGATTTTCATTCAATCGCCATTCCAGCTCAGAGTATTTCTGCCTTAAATCGGCCAGTTCAGGATTAGCCCCGGGGGCCCTGGGGACCCTCCCCGGTGAAAAGTTCACACGTTGTCTGTGCATGTCACTTCTGCTAACCTGTCGATGAGGATCAGTAGAAGTACCTACTGATTCTGCTCTTTTGTTTAGATCTATGGCTCGGCGCATTCTGCGATTCCCCCGGGGAACACGACAAGTTCGCTCGGGGCCCTTGTCTGGATTTGCCCCGGCGGGTGCGTGCACGCCCCTCACCGGGATCACAGGGGTTGTCATCACATTTTTCAAAGACATCAGTTCTGCCACTGCTTCATCTATTTTTTGTGGAGTATCAAGACTTGCGAATCTAATCGGAGGCAGAGCCTTAGGCGTCGACGGCCCTCCGAGATCGTAAGGATGGAGACGGCGATTCCGACGTCGTGACCGAAGTCGACGTTGTCGTTGATCTGCCTGACTGTAAGTAGGCTCATCGGCCTCTACATGTTTGCTATTATGCTCATCGGAGCTAATCTGGGTAGGTGGCGGCAGCTCCTTATTTTCAGGTTCTGGGTTCTTAGACGGAGATGGAACCTCGGGTTCCACCATCACGGCCTTACCCATTACAACCCGCCACCTGCCACTTGTGCCGGATGCACCTGACACCGTAGTACCTTCATTTTCGTTCACCATTTCTGATTTCAATCGAGCTTTTCTGCAACTTAATTACCTGATGCTCGATCCTTCCAGCGCCAACTGTTTTGGTTGTTTTTGTACTTGTCGGTAGTATTTGCTGGTAATAGAGGGTTTTGAAAACAACACAAAATGGTAAATTTGTTATAGGTAAGAAAGCAAGAGGATTAAGTTATAGCAGAAATCATAAGTAGAACATGGATGCTCAAGGCACATCTTCATTCATATATTCATACTTAGAATTCATGATTAAAATATAAGGTTGCATGTCCTCCTTTCCTCTCTTACATGCCCTCTATTTATAATACTCAATGCATGGCTGAATTATGCCACCTAATGCCCACATATCGGCCTCTCATTGGACCTGCAATCCACTAATATGATACATTAAATACCCACTAATATCCTTTAGTTCTTAATCTGTCCCTTTCCCCGTGAGGTTCCATCTTACTGCCTGGTGTCCCTGAAGTCTTCCCGGGCGATTTCCCTGTGAAAGAAGTCTGATTCTACCGTGCAATCTCTACTGTCCGAGCTTCTCGTCTTCTTCTCTGATATGCCTTTGAAGGTCTTTATGGCTTGTCTTGGCTGACTTTCTCTCTTGATGACGTGGCCCTTTGATTCGTGACACGTGTCGGTGACCGTTTTCTCGGGTATAACAGATATCTTTTGAAAATCGAGAACAAATGTACTATGTGGGTACTCATGAAATATCGAAAAAATCGATTCCAATTAAATGTAATTTCTGAAAAAATTATATATTGAAATTTATTTTTGATCCCCGAAGGATCATATCATTCGTAAAGATAATGTATCCCCGAAGGATAATTGATAAACATATTGTTATGCAAATGATAACATATTAAAAATTGGCTCCGGGAGAGCTTTACTAATTATCCCCACGAGTACTACAAATGTACTGAAATGATGCATATCATGATTATTATTAAGTGCGTGAAAAATGTTATTTCCCATCTGCGAATTAATTTGAAATATGCAAGTTATATTTGTTGGAGTAGTATACTTAATGTCTAGATTTGAGTATTGTGAACTCCTTGTACACTTTCATTTACTTATTAAATACAGACATTCATTTGCTTTTAATTATTGTTAATTAAATATATGCAAATTATAGTCCTGGATTCTATACGTTGTAGTTAGTATGGTGTTGCATGGGCACACAGAAGATCATACTATCGGTTACTCGTATTTAATCAAACAGATGCTCACGACCTAGATGGACACGGACCAATCCATCGGTATAGTCGTTGTGTGAGAGAGAAAATAATTTATCTTAATTATTTTATCACACTTGTACACTTGGTGTATTGAGCGGATCGATTGAGACTCATCAATTAGGATTGCTCGGCGATAATTGATTTGAGACTCAGTGTATTTTATTCTTAATCCCCGATATTATTGCGGGTGTGTATATTCAATATAAGTGACTTTGATTTACCAAAGGAATTAACCGATTTAATTATTGTGTTAATTACCGGTTAAGTTGGGTCACTATATTTTATATATGGCATGACGTGAATGATTCACCGGACAGTGTATCCCGGAAGGGTTGATAATATCCCCGAGATGAGCTCATAAGGATTTATTATGTAAACCTCGCGAGTGGATTTAATTCCGCATAATAAATAAGGTTGAGTGGTACTAGTCTCGGATAAAAGAGATGAATAAATTTATTAAGCAATAAATAAATTTTATTCATGGATATTTATATCTTAAATACACGGAATAAATAATACTACCGGAGAAATATTATTTGGATATAATATGGTTTAATATTGGGAGTGCAATTAATTTATATAGTGGAAAATAAATTAATTAATATTAATGGGAGATTAATAGATTTGGGCTTGGGCTCAATTTAATCATTAATATTGGAAGCCCAATATTCCACCTCCTTTAGATCCCCTACGTAGCCTATAAAAGCACTACATGGTCTTCTCTATTCTCATAAGTTGAAGATCATAATTCTTCTAGAGAGAGAAAGTAGAGAGAGAAGTAGATCCATAGAGCTTGGAGGATCGTCGCCCACCCGACGTTCAAGCTAGTGCAAGGAATACGTGGGAAGATTCAAAGGTCATCTTGAATTCGTTTCTCCGAACAACGAATCGAAAGGTAAAAATCTAAACACCCTTGATTTATTCGGTTTTGATTTATCGAGAATACCGTAGAACGCAAGATCCGAAGGATCGAACCCGGATTAGACGAACGACCACGCGGTGGTGGCGAAGCCACCGGACCGCGTGGCATCGCACGCCTAGGGTTCGGCGGCGAAGAGGAGCCCTCGGCTTCGGCCGAGGGAGGCGATCGCTGGGTGCGATCGCCGGCGGTGGCGGGCTGGTGCCGCCACCTCCCCACCGCGACGGTGGGGCCTCCTCCACGGCGGGCAGCAGGTCGCCGGACCTGCTGCCGGGGGCTGCCGGATGCAGCCCCAACGATCGCCCATGCGATCGATGCAAATCGATCGCGAGCCCCGCGTGCGGGGGCTCGGGCTGGGCGTGCGCGAGGCTTCGGCCTCGTCGTGCGTTCGGCTCGTGCTCCGGCTCGTACGTGGTGCTCGCGTGATCTCCGGCGGATGGTTTTGATCGGGTTATTGGTTTCCGCAAATTTAAATAGCCCGGGATATCGAATTCCAACAATTGGTATCAGAGCGTGGTTTACGTTCGCGGTATTTTCGATAAAATTGTTCTACCTTGCAGGGTTCCGACTATTATGGCTTGATGATTATTCGTTTAATTATTTTTTCATGTGATTGTTGGTTTGATTAAACTCTCGGACATGTCGAGATTCGTTTTTGGTGGTGAATGCTTGTAATAGTAAAAATTCGGGGGTTGACCGAATTTAGGATTTATTATTACATTCTACTTTTTTCCGGAAAATGTATAGGGTCGATTTCATGTATAGAATCGATACCGGATAGTGTAAAATTTTTTTTGTAATTTATTTTGCGTTGGATCGATGCCGAAACGACCGCCGGAGAAGACGCGTGACGAAGGAGATGATCGTGAGGGTGAGGACAAGGATCGACCATCCCCATGGTCGATCCCACGAGGATGATCGACCCACGCCCAAAGTGGGCTGCCCGCGGGAGCTCCGGCCACGCCGGCCACCATGGGAGGTGGCGCGTGGGCTGGACGGCGGCGGTGCCTAGGCGGATGTCGAGGGGTGGCGCGGGGATCCCCACCCCGTGCTATCCCGGTCCGGTAATTCGCTTTCCTAATTGGTTCGGGTTTTTCCTATTTGAGTGTTCCTATTTTTGGGAACTCTCATGGATTAGGAAAAGAATCAATTTGGAATTAATTAGGATTCCTAAATTGATTATTTCTATTTTATGGAAATATTCATGGATTAGGAATCTAATTAATTTGGAAAGTAGAAGAGTCCTAAATTATTTTATTTCCTTATTTCATTATGGAAATCATCTAGAATAATCCAAGTGGGTCTTGGATAGATTATTTTAGAGATTTAATGAAGTAGAAAGGGAAAATAAAATAAATAAAAATATTAATAATATTTAATTTTATTTTTGATTTATTCGATTGACTTAATTATTATTAATTAAGTATCTTTTGGATTTATTAAAAATAAATAGATTTAAATATTGGAAATTAATATTCTCGTCACATGGAGCATTCAAGAACGAAGACTGATGACTAGAAGATGCGTACGGAGATGGAGTAAAGCCATAATAGTCGGAAAATAATATTCTAGTAATTATTTTGACTATGTGATAATACTATGTGCTTTATTACATGTATGCATGCTATATGTGTTTACTTTTATGCACTAGATAGCGTATCCCTTTATTGTAAAAAGCTAAGTGGGAGAGGGTATGGAAACATACCCATGGTCTCCATTGCTGCTCTCTTGGTGACTTTTATAAACTTTTGAAGTTTATATAGATAGGTCATTGGAGGAGAGTTCTTGTAATTCCTCTTACGAGAAACATTGATTAAGTTTGTCAAACAATGCCTAATTTGTCTTTCCAAAGCTGATTTCAAGTCGACTCATTCTCACCCCGGGGAGTGGAATGGAGCCAAAGCCACTTGGTCATGTCGAGGACACAAATTAGAGGCAGTCGTACCATTCTTTGATAGATGGATCGATTGTCTGCTCGGCTCCCTCATTTATGAGAGATAGGGTTGTTCGCATGGTGAATCACTGGTTAGAAACTTTGAGTTTCACTTATGATTCTCCGCGTCTTGATTTACAAGATCGAATGGATCAAGTAATTGGGAGTCAATTATAAAGATCTCTTAGTGCGGTAAACGTCCACACAACGTGGCTTGCTGTACTGACGGATTTTGGATTAATTGATGTAGACAGTTGTAAGAAATTGTGAAGAGTTGTGAAGTTATCGTAAACGTCCACACAACGTGGCTTGCGGTGACGTAGCAATTCCAAACGATTTACTTTGGTGCTGAGTAATGGTTTACACTTAGATACGCCTTATAGTATTCCTCACACCGAGGTTCCGCTATAAGCGATGTATGACCGAAGGAAATCTAATTGCTAAGTCGTTTGGGTGGGTAAACGTCCACACACCGTGGCTTGCCTTACATGATGGGATTTTAGATGTGATTAGTGATTTAATGATATTATTAAAGGGAGATAATATCGGATATTAAATTGTTTGTTTGTTTTATGTGCTTATAGGTTAAGAATGACTGTGACCCCACTTTGTGATATACTTAAAGATGAAAACTCACTGGTTCCATATAGTACTGATTGGAAAAGAAATCTAGACATTGTTCAAACTGTCGAGCTTTCTGAATCCACTGTTGTTCCAACTACGTTGAGACATGGAGTGGAAGCTAGGCAAGAGGTGTTTAACATACCCACGGAATTGTTTCTCAAAGAGTCCCTTAAAAATGGCTCGGCGAAGGCGATTTTTGTGCGTAAGTTAAGAGAAACACGAGCTCTTGTGGCTAGGCTAAAAGAAAAGCGTGCAAAGAGACCCAGTGGTTTAAAGCCACGGATTGGGGAAAGCAAGCGGTTTCGCAGATGCTTTCGATGCAAACAGTTTGGACACTGGAGGTCTGATTGTCCTCTCATCAAAGGTACGAAATTTTCCTTAGTCACTGAAACATTATCAGTGGTGTTATCTACCAGCACCTGGTGTGTAGATACGGGGGCCACTGATCATGTCTGCAATTCATTGCAGGGGTTCCAGGAAACCCGGAGACTTAGAGAGGGAGAGATCGTGGTCTACATGGGCAATGCCGCGAAGGTGGCGGCTGTTGCAGTGGGAGACGTTCACTTACGCTTTAGTAGTGATAGGGTTTTAGTTTTACAAAATTGTCTTTATGTACCCAACTTTAGAAAGAATTTAATTTCGGTTTCTAAACTTATTATGAATGGATATTCTGTTTCTTTTGACCACTCTGTGATCATAAGAAGAAACAGTGAAATTATCTGTTCTGGTACATTGGTGGACGATTTGTATATACTAAATCCTGAGTCTAACACGATGCAACTAACCGAGAGTAATAACACATCTACGAACACCAATAAGAGAAAGGAACCTTCTAAAATGAATCAATTATACTTGTGGCATCTAAGGCTAGGTCATATAAACTCAAATAGGCTTCAAAGGTTGAAAGCTGATGGTTTAATCAGCGATGTTGAAGGAGAAGACCTTCCGACCTGCGAATCCTGTTTAGAGGGTAAAATGACCAAACGTTCTTTTTCTGGTAAAGGACGGAGGGCTGAACAAGTATTGGATTTGATTCACTCTGATGTATGCGGACCTATGTCTACTCAGGCAAGGGGAGGGTACGAGTATTTCATCACTTTCACTGATGATTACTCAAGGTATGGATTTATTTATTTGATGCGCCGCAAGAGCGAATCCTTTGACAAGTTCAAAGAGTTCAAGGATTTTGTGGAGAACCTTCAGAATAAATCTATTAAATGCCTGCGATCTGATCGCGGAGGCGAGTACCTGTCTGGAGAATTCAAGGCATACTTGGCAGAGAATGGGATTGATTCCCAAATGACATCACCATATACTCCTCAGCAGAATGGTGTGTCAGAAAGAAGGAATAGGACTCTTATGGAAATGGTGAGATCAATGATGAGTTACTCGGACTTACCTATTATGTTCTGGGGACTTGCCTTGGAAACAGCGGCGTATATCTTGAATAGGGTTCCAACCAAAACGGTACCCACCACACCCATGGAATTGTGGAGTGGGCGCAAGCCTAACTTAAAACACATTCGGATCTGGGGTTGTCCAGCACATGTGTTGCGACAAGGTGCCGATAAGTTAGAACCTAGATCAGAATTACGGCTGTTTGTAGGATACCCGAAAGGAACTAAAGGTGGCATGTTCTATAGTCCTAAGGACCAGAAGATCGTTATAAGTACTAACGCTCGGTTCTTAGAGGAAGACTATATCATGGACCACAAGCCCAAAAGTGACGTAATTCTTGATGAATTGAGAGATGACAAGGAAGACTTAGACACAGCCGAACCGAGTATAGATACACCACTAGAATCTGCACCTGACACTGTCACTGTTAATACACCGGAACGCCGTCGTAGTGGGAGGGTTGTTAAACAACCAGACCGATGGATTGGACTGGGTGAGTCTTCGGACTCTGGACCTGGAGTTCATGAAATCGATCCCTGGACCTATGACGAGGCGGTACAAGATATAGATGCGCCTTCTTGGAAGAAAGCGATGAAATCCGAAATTGAATCCATGGATTCTAATAAAGTCTGGGATCTTGTAGAACCACCAAACGGCGTAAAGCCAATTGGGTGTAAATGGGTCTACAAGAGAAAGAGAGGATCTGACGGAAAGGTTGAAACCTTTAAAGCTAGGCTTGTTGCGAAAGGATATACTCAGAAAGAGGGAATCGATTATGAGGAGACCTTCTCGCCGGTAGCCAAGATAAAGTCGATCCGGATTCTCTTATCCATAGCAGCTCATATGGATTATGAGGTGTGGCAAATGGATGTCAAGACAGCTTTCCTAAATGGAAGTCTTGACGAGACGATTTATATGAAACAACCAGAAGGATTCATTGCTAAGGGGCGAGATCATCTAGTGTGCAAGCTTAATCGATCCATTTATGGATTGAAACAAGCCTCGAGATCGTGGAACCTGCGGTTTGACGAGGTAGTCCAATCTTTTGGATTCAGTCAAAGCATGGACGAATCATGTGTGTATTGGAAACGTGATGGGAAGAAGGTGGTGTTTCTCGTGCTTTATGTAGACGACATTCTTCTCATTGGCAACAGTGTGAAAATGTTGTCAGACATAAAGGGATGGTTGTCTAGACAATTCGATATGAAAGATTTGGGAGAAGTCGGGCATGTTCTAGGGATCATGGTTATAAGGGATCGCCGGAATAGGACATTGTACCTATCCCAGCAATCTTACATAGACACGATTCTGGCTCGTTTTAACATGCAAAATTCCAAGAAGGGTGAGCTGCCCTTCAGTAAAGGAACTTATCTTTCTAAGGAGATGTGTCCTCAGACACAAAAGGAGAAAGATGAAATGAAAGCAGTTCCCTACGCTTCGGCTGTGGGAAGCTTGATGTATGCAATGTTATGCACGAGGCCTGATATCTGCTATGCAGTTGGCGTAGTAGCGAGATATCAGAGTAACCCTGGAAAGGCTCATTGGACTGCCGTAAAGAGCATTTTCAAGTATTTGCGAAATACTAGGGATTATGTTCTAAGTTACGGGGCAGACAATCTGATTCCTTTGGGTTATACGGATTCGGATTTCCAAGCTGATAAGGACCGGCGAAAGTCGACATCAGGCTATGTGTACACTTTGGGAGGTGGAGCCGTATCATGGAGGAGTGTTAAGCAAAAGTGCATTTCAGACTCTACCATGGAAGCTGAATATGTTGCAGCCTCAGAGGCAGCGAAAGAATCAGTTTGGTTCCTTAATTTCCTCCAGGACTTAGATGTGATTCCGAGTTTGCCCAAGGCTATGACAATTTATTGTGATAATAGCGGTGCAGTGGCAAACAGTAAGGAACCACGGTCCCATAGTGCTACGAAACACATAGAGCGCAAGTACCACCTGATTCGAGTCATCGTCAAGAGGGGCGATGCGATAGTCACCAAGATAGCTTCGGAAGACAACCTAGCGGACCCTTTCACCAAGATACTTCCTAAGGAAGTATATTTCAAGCACTTGGAGGGTTTGGGAGTCAGAAGTTTGGAGGATAAGACTAGACCTTAGTATAAGTGGGAGATTGTTGGAGTAGTATACTTAATGTCTAGATTTGAGTATTGTGAACTCCTTGTACACTTTCATTTACTTATTAAATACAGACATTCATTTGCTTTTAATTATTGTTAATTAAATATATGCAAATTATAGTCCTGGATTCTATACGTTGTAGTTAGTATGGTGTTGCATGGGCACACAGAAGATCATACTATCGGTTACTCGTATTTAATCAAACAGATGCTCACGACCTAGATGGACACGGACCAATCCATCGGTATAGTCGTTGTGTGAGAGAGAAAATAATTTATCTTAATTATTTTATCACACTTGTACACTTGGTGTATTGAGCGGATCGATTGAGACTCATCAATTAAGATTGCTCGGCGATAATTGATTTGAGACTCAGTGTATTTTATTCTTAATCCCCGATATTATTGCGGGTGTGTATATTCAATATAAGTGACTTTGATTTACCAAAGGAATTAACCGATTTAATTATTGGGTTAATTACCGGTTAAGTTGGGTCACTATATTTTATATATGGCATGCCGTGAATGATTGACCGGACAGTGTATCCCGGAAGGGTTGATAATATCCCCGAGATGAGCTCATAAGGATTTATTATGTAAACCTCGCGAGTGGATTTAATTCCGCATAATAAATAAGGTTGAGTGGTACTAGTCTCGGATAAAAGAGATGAATAAATTTATTAAGCAATAAATAAATTTTATTCATGGATATTTATATCTTAAATACACGGAATAAATAATACTACCGGAGAAATATTATTTGGATATAATATGGTTTAATATTGGGAGTGCAATTAATTTATATAGTGGAAAATAAATTAATTAATATTAATGGGAGATTAATAGATTTGGGCTTGGGCTCAATTTAATCATTAATATTGGAAGCCCAATATTCCACCTCCTTTAGATCCCCTACGTAGCCTATAAAAGCACTACATGGTCTTCTCTATTCTCATAAGTTGAAGATCATAATTCTTCTAGAGAGAGAAAGTAGAGAGAGAAGTAGATCCATAGAGCTTGGAGGATCGTCGCCCACCCGACGTTCAAGCTAGTGCAAGGAATACGTGGGAAGATTCAAAGGTCATCTTGAATTCGTTTCTCCGAACAACGAATCGAAAGGTAAAAATCTAAACACCCTTGATTTATTCGGTTTTGATTTATCGAGAATACCGTAGAACGCAAGATCCGAAGGATCGAACCCGGATTAGACGAACGACCACGCGGTGGTGGCGAAGCCACCGGACCGCGTGGCATCGCACGCCTAGGGTTCGGCGGCGAAGAGGAGCCCTCGGCTTCGGCCGAGGGAGGCGATCGCTGGGTGCGATCGCCGGCGGTGGCGGGCTGGTGCCGCCACCTCCCCACCGCGACGGTGGGGCCTCCTCCACGGCGGGCAGCAGGTCGCCGGACCTGCTGCCGGGGGCTGCCGGATGCAGCCCCAACGATCGCCCATGCGATCGATGCAAATCGATCGCGAGCCCCGCGTGCGGGGGCTCGGGCTGGGCGTGCGCGAGGCTTCGGCCTCGTCGTGCGTTCGGCTCGTGCTCCGGCTCGTACGTGGTGCTCGCGTGATCTCCGGCGGATGGTTTTGATCGGGTTATTGGTTTCCGCAAATTTAAATAGCCCGGGATATCGAATTCCAACAATATTTATATCACCACTAAAGTGTATTTTTATGAACGGGCATAATAGAAAATAAGGTATATCTCGAGCCCACGATCCAGAAGATCGGTTTAAATTAATTACGCTGAGTTGCATATTTAACGAAGATCATTTCCCGGCATTAGGGGGAGATAAGAATATAATAGATTTAAATGCCGAGAAATTCAATTGAATGAAAACGATCTTCAATTTTAGATCCACGCACCAATCAATTGAACTCGAAGTTCATAAAAATAAGTGACTTGCAAAATTCAGCAAGTAATCTGCCAAATTCATTTACAAATTAAAGAAAGTGTGACAAAATCACATATATTTGTAAAAAATGAACTATAATAGTTAAAATACCAAAGAGATCAACTCAAATGTTGATTCTAATATACGCCTGAAGCGTAGTAGATCGATCTCAAGATATAAAATAAATCCACAGAAAAACAAAGAAATTTAGTCACCCTCAAAATCTCCTTAAGAGAGTTAGTTGAAAATCTCATTGAAAAAACACGTGCACATGATAATAGGAAATTGTGGGATTGCGGAACAACCAAATTAAATATGTTGGGAAATGATTAAATATTTGGTTGATATATTGAATTGTCATCAACTTGGAAAAATAGAAAGTCGTCAACGACATATTTGCCTCAAGAAGTTGCTCTAGAAAAATTGGATCAAAAACTTAAATTAGTGAGCGAGATTAGTTGCTCAAGAGTTTTTCGCAGAAACTCGATGTTAGTAAAATATTTTTGAAAGATGACATTAAGTTCCGCTACTTAATATTTCTAGCGATAACAACGACAAATATAGATATGCATAGAATGTATGATTTGATCATGTAGAAGTCATTCGAAAGATACATACATGGAAATCCTGGATGGATTTCAAAATTCCCGAAATGAAAGGAAATAAAAATCAGAACATGTACAATATCATATTACATGTCATTATAGACAAAAATGATATTGAATATAAGGTCCCGAAGACCAGTGATTTGTCCCGAAGACAAGTGATTGTACTCTTTTTCCCTCTACTAAGTTTTTTCCACATGGTTTTCTTAGTTAAAGGTTTTTAACGAGACAATCACCACAATATAAATGTGAATGTCATGTACTATTTTCCTCGAGTATTTTTTCCTACAGGGTTTTATAACGAGGTTTTTAACGAGGCATGCACATCACTCGATAATAATTAATGAGGACATCAGAATGTTCCATATGAGTTTGTTTGCGAAATAAACTTAGATATTGAACCTTAAGTTCAAATGATTTTGAATTGAAGTTCACATTATTGTTCATTTGTCAAGAAATGTATATTGAACACTAGATGCATTTAAAATACTCCAGAAGAGTTATCAGCCGGTTATAGCAATTGCGAATGCTCTAGTCAATATAGATGTCTGGTAAAGGCATGTCCCTGAAGGACGAAAAATATACAATAATACAAATGAATGTGAAACTCAACAATTCGAAGGTTGGGTCCTGAAGACCAAAATTTATATTTGAATAACTAAGTTTTTCCTATATGGTTTTATTAGTTACAGGTTTTAATGAGACTGATTGATCACAAATAATTACTTTCAAGAAGTCAAAGATCTTCGGTGATTACAATCAGGGGGAGCAAGCTGTACTCTTTTTCCTTCGCTCAGGTTTTGTCCTATTGGGTTTTCCTGGCAAGGTTTTAACGAGCAGCAATCCTGTAAATAGTCATTCAAGCGGGAGTGTTATGAATATTATTAATTAGTGAATGACTAGTTTACCCTTTCTTGGTAAACTAGACAGAAACCCTACTTTGTATCCTATATAATGAGGTCTCCCCATATGAATGAAACAACAATTCTATTCTCCTTTCTATATTCTCTCTTACTCTAATATATTAATATCTCAATTTCTCTTGTGTTTATAACATTTTCCAATTTACCTGAGTAAATATCTAAAATTTTGGGGAGTGGTCCACGATAAATTTAATTAAGATGAAATAAAAAAGTTGGTATCAAAATATTATTTTATGTGAAATAGTAAAACAAATTTGTAAAAGTTGAGCTAACAACAACTTAAAAGACCTTACTAAAAAGATAATGTTGTTCAATTTATATTTGAGCTTTATGATCGATTTCAACTTATATTTGTGCTTTATGATCAATTTCCAACCGATTTGAAGTATTTAACATGACCCCCTCACGAGTAGACTCTCGATTTTGTCGACTCTACTCGTGGACATATTGTCATCTTTGGGTAAGTCGAAAATTTCATCAGCTGAGCATCCATCATCGTGTTGGGTCTGTTCTGATACCATGTCAAAGTTGTGATAATAACATCTTAAAAGACCTTATTAAAATGATAATATTATCCAACTTATATTTGAGTTGTAAGATCGATTTCCAACGACGTGAGATATTTAACAAAATTACAAGCTATTTTATAAAATTGATCATAAAGCTAAGTATGAAATCATACTACTATAATAAGATACAACATGTTAAAAGAAGGAAGGCCCATTAGTTAGGAAAAGGAAAGTTTATGCACCAAGTAAAATAGCATTTTAATATAATAAATAAAGTATCACCAAAGAGGGGTAAGAACTTTTTTATATGGCTTCTCACTAAAGAAGTGGTTGCCCACTCATCAATTTATAACAAGTGAGATGCATGAGAAGTTTTTGTTTTTATTCTGATCAGGGGATAGTTGACAATTGATTTGGCTAATTAATGGTATTGTTTTTGGTAAAATTAAATTTTATTTTATTTCTAAATCTTACAATTAAATTGAATTAATGTAAGGTCAAGTTCAAGTTAAACCTCTTCTACGATTATAATAAGAAATAAATAAAAACTTTACATGGTGATCGAAAAGAATTAATAAGAACATCGTGAGTAGCTACCAATCTCAGGATAAACAATACATATGCTCAATTGCATCACCATAAACGAATATAGTTCAAATACATCTGTCAACTTCTGATTGCATGTAGACACTTTAGTGTCATTTTTGCCCTAGACATGATTATCATAAGTTTCATTCGATGACATTTAATTAAGAAGTTAATAAGAATGGGCTTAAAAATTGAGATCCATTATTGGGTTTTTAAAACATTATTTTAAGGCTCAAACTATTTACACCTCTTTCTTTTTACTTTAGCCTCCTTGATTAATTTACCCATTTCATTTAATTATTGGATTAACACACCACCCCATTTATTTCCTATACTACCCTTTTACAAAAAAAAAAAAAAAAAAACTTTATTAACCCCATCCGGCCATCCCTCTCCTCCGCACATCTTTGATTTAAAAAAACAATTCACCAAGAACACGAGATCACATCACAAACATTCACTCATATTAATTAATCTCTTATTGGGCTTTTAAAACATTATTTTAAGACTCAAACTATTTACACTTCTTTCTTTTTACTTTACAAGTCCCCTGATTAATTTAACCCTTTCATTTAATTATTGGATTAACACACCACCCAATTTATTTCCTATACTACCCTTTTACAAAAAAAAAAAACTTTATTAACCCCCATCCGGCCATCCATCTCCTCTGCACATCTTTGATTTAAAAAAACAAATCACCAAGAACACGAGAACACATCACAAACACTCACTCATAATTAATCCGTCAATTGTTTTATTAAATTTAGAGATAATTCCTGTTCACCGACCCAAAGCTCGACCCATTTCAACTGAAACCTTCGAATACTAATCTGAAGGTCGCGGCTACGAAACCCTGCGTACGAATATTGTCACCGGCGATGGAGACGGCCAAATCCGGAAAAAAACTTAAACACACTTGAAATCACCATATTTGTTAAATAAATAAATCAAGCTCTCTCTCTCTATCTCTTCCATTCACCAAGAATATGAGAAACCAAATTACGTAAAATCAAAAGGTCAAAATTAATTTTCATACACCAATTCAACTCCATCTATCGTTATTTTGATTGGGAATCTGGTGATTAATTAATTATACTTCGATTGATTTAAATCCTAAAATTTACTGGTCAGATGTAATCTTCTGAGGACGACGATTGTTTCAAAAAAATTGTTTTCGTTTGGCACGAATTAATGAACAAATATTTTTAATTGTTTTTATTGATTTTTATTTTAAAAAGTTATTGTAGACATTTTATAATACGATTAAAAAAATAAAATAGATAAAATGTGTGTTAAGTAAAATTGAAAGTGTAAATAAACACAACCTTATTTTAATGATTCCATGGACCATTTCATTTAGATTTTAGAGCATCTCAGCGAGGGTTGTTTTGATTAGGAATTGTACACATATTTCACAAGTTAAAATTATTTAACTCTTACCTAAAAAAACTCCTACGTCATTCAATGAATCCTAACGCAAAAATATATTTTATAATTCTATTTCAAATATATATATATATATATATATATATATTTTATAATTTAATTATTAAATTTATATATTATATTTATTCACAATTATTAAATATTATATTTATTCACAATAATATTAAAACTACACACTACTTTATTTTTAGTCAAATAGAAATACTTCTACCTAATACGCAAACTCATGTCATATCATTCACAATCTTCAATGATTTATACCTAATTTTTATTTTTAGGTGAGAGATATACACACAATCCCTGTTTTTTATTAAAAATACTCTTATAGTGGATATTTTTAACCATCATATATTCATGGTCATGAATCATGATAATTACACGACCAAACGAGTCCAACAACACAAAATGTTACTACTAACACTAGATAATCATGAGTCCATTTCTGAAAAAAAAAAAAGTAGGAGAATGTCAATTAAATTGGATTAAAATACATGTATGATGATTTGTCAATTGTGTAATTCTATTATATTAATATAAAAAGAACCCGACCATTGAGCCGTTTTAGTGTTTTACCTGAGACTATGTTTATCAGCAACCCAACTCAACTCAAACTTTTAATAAAATAATATTTTATTTTACTTTTACCTACCCAATTTATAAAAAGGTAGCGCTATTTGCACTCCCAATTATTATAAGTACACCCCTATTTTTTATAATTTTAATTACTTATTGTTTTTTCTTGACACACCACTTTTTATTTTCAAAGTTGCCCTTCTGCAATTAATAATATATTTAATACTAATTATAATAAAAAAAAATGTACTAATGTTATCTCCTTCTGCACTCTCACTGGCACCTGCGCGAGGAACGACGACCTCGAGAAAGCCTTGAATTTGATGGAAAGAATCCGGCGAGAAGGGTACTAATAATCGAGCTAAAAATCCCCAAATCGGTTCTTGATTAGGGCTCAATTGATTGCCCTAATTCAGACATCTTTCCCCTTCTTGAAACGATGTCGTTTCTATTTAATATTTAGTATTTTACCCTTTTACCCTCACAGCCTTCATTCTTTGCAATGTAAGGTTTTAGGGTTTTGTCTTTGTATCGGTATAAATACACTTCATGTATCCAGCCGCATTCAATGCGATCAATGAACGAGCTCAGATATTTCCTGCATATATTTCATTCCCTCTTTCCTCGTTCTTCACGCAAAGCTTAATATGGTATCAAAGCCGATTAAAGCTGAAACCAGCATATAAAACAGTGCTCTCCTTTTCTGAATCATGTCAGTCTTGAATAACAACAGCCAAACGGCTCCAATACAGCTGCACCATCAACTTGTCTCCATCAAACTTACAGACAACAATTTCTTGATCTAGAAACAACAAATATTAGCCACAGTGAGAGGCCATGGGCTTGAAGGTTACCTTGATGGAACCAATGAAGCACCGAGCAAGTTTATAAGTGATGAAGAAGAAGGGTCAGTCAGAATGAACCCTGAATATGCCATCTGGCTAAGGCAAGACCAGCTGCTCACCTCATGGATACTCTCTTCTCTCTCAGAGCCCATTCTTATTTCTGTTGTTGGGTTGAACACCAGCTGCGAGATCTGGGAAACCCTAGAATCTACCTTCTCCAGCCAAACCACTGCAAGAAGGATGCAGTATAGAATGGAGCTACAAAACTTGAAGAAAAGCGGCATGACCATGGGAGAATACCTCAATAAGGTAAAGGCATGCTGTGATGCTTTATCTAGCACTGGAGAGAAAATGAAAGAAGTTGATCAAGTTATGTATGTCCATGCTGGACTTGGGAGTGAATACGATGTTGTGGTCATAACTGTTACAGCCAAAGGTGAGGCTTTCACACTCAAAGATCTCACTTCCCTACTTCTCACCTATGAGAGCAGGCTTGAGGCAAATGGAATTGGTGATGAAATGGTCGCTTCTGCTAACTATGCTTCTCAGAGGGGAAGAGGCAATTCTCAGTCCAATAGAGGCAGAGGAAATGAAGCTAGAGGAAGGGGATCTTATAGATGTAGAGGTGGTGGCAGGTACAACAACAACAATAGGGTGCAATGTCAGATTTGTGGTTTCACAAATCATGCAGCAGACAAATGTCACCATAGGTTTAACCCTGAATTTGTTCCTAAACAACAACCTCAGAGGCCTCAAAATGGTGAAACAGGAGGAGCTGGTAATCAAGCTTCCAATGACAACTATTCTCAAGGATCTGCAGCTCATTACTCCTAGGGTTCAGTGGCTAATTTCTCTTCTACTGATACCAACTCAGAAGTCAGTTGGTATCCTGATTCTGGGGCATCTCATCATGTCACAAGTGACCTATCTAACTTGAATCTATCATCAGAATATGGAGGCCAGAACAGACTACAAATTGGTAATGGTAATGGTCTTAATATATCTCATGTTGGTAAATCTATAGTTACTGCCACTCACCACAAATCACCATCTCATTTGTTCAAACTTGATAATCTCTTACATGTACCTGAAATTACAAAAAATCTCCTTAGTGTGAGTCAATTTGCCAAGGATAATTGTGTATTTTTTGAATTTCACCCACTTTTTTGTCTTGTTAAGGCACAAGCAACAGGGGAAGTCCTTCTCAGAGGAGTGCTTAAACATGGACTATATCATTTTCAACTCTCACACATCAAGACACCTGTCAACACCTTTCAGAACAATAAAACTCATTACCTTGCAGCACCACAGAAGACTCATTTTTCTTCTTTTTCCAGTTTAGTTAAGCCAGTTGTAAGCCTTGAGCTTTGGCATAAGAGATTAGGACATCCATCTATTGAGAATACTAAGAGAGCTTTAAGTTCTTGTAATATCTCTTTTAATAATAAAGATGGTTTCTTTTTTTGTTCAAATTGTGCTTGTGCTAAATCCCATGTTTTACCCTTCCCTACTAGTACTTCTCATGCTTTTGCTCCCTTTGATTTGGTTCACACTGATCTTTGGGGGCCAGCACCCACCCCATCTATCACAGGCAGTAACTATTATTTATCAATCATGGATGACCATACCAAATTTGTCTGAATTTATTTTCTAAATTCAAAGTCTGATACATGTGCTGCCTTTAATCAATTTATCAGTTTTGTTGAAAGGCAATTTAACAGGAAACTTAAAGCTGTCCAAAGTGATGGAGGCTCTGAATATATGCCCTTGAAGTCTTTGTTTGCAGCTCAAGGTATCCACCATCAATTGTCATGTCCCTATACACCTCAGCAAAATGGTGCCGTTGAAAGAAAGCATAGGCACATTGTGGAATCTGGTTTGAGTCTCTTATCACACTCAGGTCTATCCAAGGCTTATTGGCAGGAAGCTTTTGGTGTTGTTGTTCACCTTATCAACAGAATTCCTCAGAGTACTATTGCCTTCAAATCCCCTTATCATCTTCTTTATGATCAGTTGCCAGATTATCATGCCCTAAAGGTATTTGGTTGTGAAGCTTTTCCCTACCTCAAGCCATATAATTCAAGTAAGCTTGACTTCAAATCTCAGTCAAGTATTTTTCTTGGCTATGATTCTCAGTACAAAGGCTATAGGATTCTTCTTCCCTCAGGAAAAATCATTTTTACTCGAAATGTCATTTTTAATGAAGGTATATTCCAAGCCAAACAACCATCTTCACAACCCCCCTCCCCTACTGAAGTTATGACCCATCTACCTATCCTATATCCTTCATCTCTACCCACAGACAATCTTTATTCACCATCCAATTCCTCAGATACATCACCTTCTTCTGATTCATCATCATCATCATCCTCACATCATCATTCTGATCCTGATAATACAAATGCTGATAATGTTGATGATCATTCTGATCACAATAACATTGATGATGATGCTATAGATGATGCCATTCTTCATCAACCTCCACTCCATTTACCCCCTCCACCTACTGACAATATTCATCATACGCAAACCAGAGCCAAGTGTGGTGTCTTCAAACCAAAAACCTACCTCACAACCTTACTCACTGATGTTGAGCCCACTAATCACAAACAAGCTTTAACCTCTCCACCTTGGCATAATGCTCTGACCAATGAATACTCTGCTCTCCAGAAGAACAACACATGGGACCTTGTGCCTCCTCCTGCTCATAAAAACATTGTGGGCTGCAGATGGGTTTTCAAGTTGAAGAGGCACTCTGATGGCTCCATTTCTAAATACAAAGCAAGGTTAGTTGCTAAGGGATATACCCAATTACCTGGAATTGATTATGATGAGGTCTTTAGTCCAGTTGTTAAACCAACAACAATTAGACTTATTCTCTCAATTGCTCTATCCAAAGGCTGGCTGCTTAAACAAATAGACATTGATAATGCCTTTTTGCATGGATCCCCTGACCCTTCCACTCCCATTTTCATGACACAACCTCCTGGTTTTGAGGATCCATCTAAACATACACATGTCTGTAAACTAAACAAAGCTATCTATGGCTTAAAGCAGGCCTCCAAAGCTTGGTTTGACACATTAAAATCTGTCTTGTTCAGCCTTGGTTTTCATTGCTCCAAGGCTGACTCATCTCTGTATATCAACCATAATTCTACTCATACCATCTTTGTACTTGTCTATGTTGATGATATAATCATCACTGGCAGCTCACCTATTCACATCTCCCATTTTATCACCTCTCTTTCAAAGCATTTTTCCCTCAAGGATCTTGGAAACCTCAATTTCTTTCTTGGCCTGGAGATTCACCATCAATCTTCTGATATTCTCATAACCCAAACCAAATATATCTCTGACCTTCTCCATAAAGCCAACATGACAGAAGCCAAATCTGTCCCCACACCAATGGTTAGCTCCTCAACTCTATCCAAAACTGATGGATCTCCTATGGAAAATCCAACCCTTTATAGGCAACTCATTGGTGGGCTACAATACCTAACCATAACCAGACCTGACATTTCCTTTGCTACCAATAAGTTAAGCCAGTTTATGCAAGCTCCAACGGATATTCACTTCAGGGCTGTCAAAAGGCTCCTCAAATATATATCTGGCACTTCTCATGAGGGGCTGCTTATTACTCCATCTCCAAACCTCAACATCACAACATATTCAGATGCTGATTGGGCTTCTGACCCCAATGAAAGAAAATCGACATCAGGCTTCTGTGTATTTTTGGGTCCCAATCTCATTTCCTGGTCCTCCAAGAAACAACACACTGTGTCCCGTTCAAGTGCTGAATCAGAATATAGAAGTCTTGGGTTAACTATTGTTGAGGTTATATGGATTCAATCTCTCCTCAAAGAACTCCATATCACCTCTCCTATGGCTCCTGTTCTTTGGGTGGATAATTTGAGTGCCGTCCGCATGTCCAATCATTCGGTTGTCCAAGCCAGAACTAAACACATTGAGATTGAATTGCACTTCATACGTGACAAGGTTCAATCCAAATCGATTCATGTCAAACATCTTCCAGCTGTATAACAGACGACTGACATTTTCACCAAGGCGCTTTCCTTTCAACCTTTCACTCGCCTGAAATCTGCACTTCGAGTTCTTCCAGTCGTGCTTGGATTGCGGGGGGATAATAATCGAGCTAAAAATCCCCAAATCGGTTCTTGATTAGGGCTCAATTGATTGCCCTAATTCAGACATCTTTCCCCTTCTTGAAACGATGTCGTTTCTATTTAATATTTAGTATTTTACCCTTTTACCCTCACAGCCTTCATTCTTTGTAATGTAGGGTTTTAGGGTTTTGTCTTTGTATCGGTATAAATACACTTCATGTATCCAGCCGCATTCAATGCGTGTTAATCAATGAACGAGCTCAGATATTTCCTGCATATTTTTCATTCCCTTTTTCCTCGTTCTTCACGCAAAGCTTAATAGGTACGCGTACGATTTCGTTAATTACAGTTTAATTATTAATGAGAAACAACACCATCGACGACGCTATACTGAATCAGTTGTACGGTAATTCCCAAATCCGGTAGGATGGAATTAGACGATCATCTATTGAATGACTTAATTTTAGGGTTTGCGAAAGTTGGGGATATCTATAGGCCCTTGTACTTTTCACGGTTGATGCAGGAGAAGAGTTAAGTCCAGGCACCGTCGTTAGTACCGTTGTCAGCGAGATGGTTAATTCTAGTAGGGTCGACGAGAACCGATGTTATTTTTGTGGATTTTAAGGAAAGTGGGTTAAAACTAAAGAAAAAAAGCTTATAATGCTCTTCTGAAACTGAAAGGGTATGTCAAAACCGGAGCCTTGAATGATGTCGAGTATGTCCTATCCGAAATGAAAAAAAATGGGGTTTTGCCCGATGAAAATACTTACAGTTTGTTTATGGGAATGATTGGAGATGGGAGAGCGATGAGATTGTTTTGAAAAAAGATGGAGGCGAACGATAAGAAGAGCTACCAGTCAATCTTGACTGTCAATTCTATAACGTAATGATCGATACGTTCAGAAAAGAATAATGTTCTCAACCAACCACATGGGGGATGAAGACAGAGGGGATTGGGCCAGATAGGGTGACGCGAACACACTTATTGATTGTTATCGTAAGCTTGCAAAATACTGTAACGGATGATTAATTAATTTGTTTGAAGAGATGAAGGGGAATGAAGCTTGCCTAGTGTGATTATTATGATTAATTCGTATTGGGAGGCAAGGTAGTGGAATAATGTGTGAAAATATATTATTAATAAGGTGGCGTGTTGTTAATTGTAGAAGGGCAAATTAGGAAATAGAATAGTGATGTATCAAGTAAAAATAATAAATAATTAAAATTATAAAAATAGGGGTGTACTTAGAGGAATTGGGGGTGCAAATAGCGTTATTCTTTATAAAACCAACTTTTTAAAAGAATTCTAACTTTATCAACAACTCAACCCAATCAACTCAATCTAAAATCATTATATTTATTTTTACTAAATATTTTAATTATATTTTTAAATTTTATAAATAAATTATTGAAAAGTCGTATATATAATATATAAGAATTTAATTCCAAAATTAAAAATACAACAATAAATTTAAAAACGGAAAATAACAAACAAAATTACAAATAAAAAATAAAAAATTATAAACATAAATTTTTATTTGTTTACCAAAATATATCAATATTATACTCATTTTGTAGATAATTTTAATTATGAATTTTAAATTTTTTTATTATTTATTTTAATACACTATAATACATATATTTATTATATAAATTTTTATACACAAAATGATTTGAAATTAAATACAATTTTGGGACATGGAAAAGGTGACATCTGGCGCAATCTTGTGTGATAAAAGATCGTTGGACCGAATGGTTACGTGGCTGCATTTTCATTTTTTTTTTCTTTTTAATAAAATCTTTTTTGTCTTATTGGTGACCATTTTTAAAAAAATCACTAATAAACGTAGTCTAAGACTATCTCTAGAGCATCTCTAATGCAAAAATACAAATTGAGCCACTTCCACTTACATTGAGACCCATATAATTATTATATATTTATAATAAAATAATATTTTTTTAAGAAAAATTAATAATCAAAATAAAGAAATTAAATTTTAATATTAAAAAAATTATTAAATAAAAATTATTATTAATAAAAATTAAAATAATAAAAGACATTTTTTAAGCAATATTATTAATAAACATTAAATATTATTATTTTGATTAATAAAAAAATAAAAAATAAAAATAAATTGATAAAATTGTAATTGAGTGGGTGCTACCATAAAGACACCCACCAATTGTCTTATCCGAGCTCCAATGGTAAATTTGATAAAATGAGGGGGACACATTCATTTCACTTATCTCAATGTGTGAAATGTCCTCCATTGTGGATGAGCAACTCCAGCCCATTTGGGGAGTCCCTATATCGTTCAACTAGATGTATATTACATAGTACACGCAACCCATACATGCAGCACAATTAATAATTTGGCGTTAATCCTTAAAAAAAAAAATTCATTCCATACAAAAATATAAATTTTACAAAAAAAATAAAATTCAATCGATACAAAAATATAAATTTAAAACAATTTTTTTTATTATCAAATAAAATAAAATTCATTCAATACAAAAAATAAATTTAAAAAAATTATTTTTTTATTTAATATTAATACTATCAATATACATTATAAAATTAAATATTCATCACGTAATGAATGAATCTTCATCGTACTTCATATCTAGAATTTTCTACAATTTCATTTACAATAGATTAATCAAATCTTCCAACAATCAAATCATCATCACTAATACAAAAATATTCATTTATCGTACATAAATCTTCATAATGAAAAAAAAAATATGAAAAATAATTCTTATATTACCCAAAAATCTTCATCAATCAATACTAACAATTTTCATTCATCGTACATAACATCTTCATTATCGTACAATTTTAAAAAATATGAAAAATAATTCTTATATTACAAAAAAATATTAAGCAAAAAAATAAACAAAAAAATATTATGCAAAAATAAATTGACAAAAATTAATTAATTTTTATATTAGGCAAAAAAATAAACAAAAAATATTATGCAAAAAGAAATTAAATAAATTAATAATTTTTATATTACAAAATCTTCATTACTTAATACAACGATATTCATTCATCCCATATAAGATCTTCATTATCGTACATTTCTTGACAAATGAACAATAATGTGAACTTCAATTCACAATCATTTGAATTTCAGGTTCAATATCTCACTTTATCTCGAAAATAAACTCATATCTCACTTTAAGTTTTGGATCCAAATTTTCTAGAGCAACTCTTGAGGCAAATATGTCGTTGACGACTTTTTTCATGTTGATGACAATTCATTATATTAACCAAATCTTTAATCATTTCCCAAAATATTTAATTTGGTTGTTCCGCAATCCCACGATTTTCTATTATCATGTGCACATGCTTTTTCAATT
Organism: Euphrasia confusa; assembly: GCA_954870475.1. Classification (NCBI taxonomy): domain Eukaryota; kingdom Viridiplantae; phylum Streptophyta; class Magnoliopsida; order Lamiales; family Orobanchaceae; genus Euphrasia; species Euphrasia confusa. The sequence continues at coordinate 8,811,225 of OX940957.1, read as the reverse complement.
TGATTTTCATCTAACTCTCTTCAGGAGATTTTGAAGGTGACTAAATTTTATTACTGCAGATTTATTTTATATCTTGAGATCGATCTACTACGTTTCAGACGTATATTAGAATCAACATTTGAGTTGATCTCTTTGGTATTTGAACTCTTATAGTTCATTTATAACAAATATATGTGATTTTGTCACACCTTCATTAATTTGGCAGATTACTTGCTGAATATTGCAAGTCACTTATTTTCATGAACTTCAGGTTCAATTGATTGGTGTGTGGATCTAGAATTAAAGATCGTTTTCATTCCATGAAATTTCTCGGCATTTACATCTTTTATATTCTTATCTCCCCCAAATGCCGGGAAATGATCTTCGTTAAATATTCAAATCAGCGTAATTGCTATAAACTAATCTTCTGGATCGTGGGCTCGAAGTATTATGCTCGTTCATAAAAATACGTGATATTAATATAAGTTGCAAATGTAAAATTAAGGAAATGCTTGATTCATTTTCACGCACTTAATAATAATCATGATATGCATCATCTTTATTTTTAAGTACATTTGTAGTACTCGTGGGGATAATTAGTAAAGCTCTTCCGGAACCCACTCTTAATATGTCATAATTTGCATAACAGTATCTTTACGAATGATCCTTCGGGGATACAGTACATTTATCAATGATCATTCGGGGATCAAAATAATTCTTAATATATAATTTTCTCAGAAATTACATTTAATTGGTATCGATTTTTTCGATATTTTATGAGTAACCATATAGTATATTTGTTCTCTATTTTCAAAAATATATCATCTGACGAGCCCGTATGCTTGTCGTTAGGGGCAAACAAGCTGTCAAAATGAAATTTGTATTTTAGCCAGTACCCAATTACTACAAAAGAGTAGATAATGGTAAGTACGTGGGGTCGGTCCCACAAGGAGGCAATTACAGTAGGTGATCTCGGCTTTGCCCAAGGGGTTGTCACAAAAAGATTTTGGTTTGGGGTGCTGTGGGCACAGCGGTTTTGCAATCGTTTCACACTTTGACCTACTACTGCTAACCAAACTAACATGCAAATAAATAAGACTAAAAACTAACAAACCAAATACTCAGATCTAACAGAATACTAAAAGGAAAACTGGAATCAAATGGTAAACAAAGCATCCGGGCAAACGACTTCACTCAGGATCGTTAGGGCAAACTACCGTTCATTGGCGCTAAAGATTTTTACCAGCGGTTTGTCAGCAGTTATGGGGTGTGTAAGACAAAAGTGGTCCTATTGTGTCACGCCCAACAGTTGCCCCACCCCTTATCTATCCTTACTGTGTAAAGAAAAGGCTAGCTAACACTTTGCCTAATCCCCCTGGATCTGAACAATTCGATAACCTATGCGACCAAACATGGATCTAGTTTGCCCAAACCCGCATTACCCTCTAGACAGACCCGCTCGGCCAATAGCATGCTCGAAACATACGACCGCATCTCCTGCATGTTCTAGTGCTATGCCCGCAACAATACTACAAGGTACATCTATGCGGTTTGCCAATCACCAGTATCCCAGTTTGTAAAGGTTCACTAGTGGTCGTCCTAGTTAGCCCAAACTCCCCAGAAATAAAACTTAAACAACTTTGCCTCGGGAACAAACGCCCAACCGGTTAGTTCAGCCCCTCCAACCTCGCGGTCTAACTAAACCCTAATTTCACCTTCGATCCGCCCCTGCCCAGATGCACAATTAACTTAGCCGATCATACTGAAAATAAAGGACAAAATAATTAAGGGAAAACGATCTATATTATTCATAGCTTCAAATCGTAAAAACGTTTTTGAAGTAAATCGAAATACGGAATAAAAAACTTAAAAACAAAACATAAACGAAATTGTTTCTCGACCCGAAGGTCGGATCTACTGCAAACAAATAAAGAGACTCGGACGAACAGCTCCGATCTCTTCTCCGGCGACTCCGGCGGCGACGGCGAACTGCGGGACCGGCGGCTCTTCCGACTTCTCGGTGCGTAATTGTTGTCTCCTTGCTGCCCACCGCGCCCCATCTTTAATAGGCTCGAATTTGAATTTTGAATTCCCGGCTGTTGCTCCTCCCTAAGGAATAGGGGTCAGCGGTCAATGATTTGGGGATAAGTCAAATCCCCCCGAATCCAGGGATTCTGGTGCGCTGACTCGTTGCCCACAGGGAATCTTCTGTCTTCAGCCGTCCTCTGCCCAAACCGGAATTCTGCAGGTATTTCTTCTCCTCCACAGGTGGTCGGACCAGGCACGGTACTTGGTAATTCTGGCTCTTCTGCTTCGTGACCTTACCCATTTGCCCGATGTGGTCAAACTGTTGCTTGTCACTACCGCTCCAGAACTTTGCCCAAAGAAGGGGATTTCCTTGCCTCTTTTGCCCAGTGCGCCACCTGTTACCTGCATCACCACACACTCTGCCCAAACACCTAATTGTGCCCTCCCAGACACGTAAACGACTCAAACTGACTCAATAAAGGGTGTAAAAATGCCCTAAGATGAGCAAATAAAATGGCTCATCAGAACCGCACACACTTGGATACGCTTGTCCCCAAGCGTGGGCTCTGATTTGCCTGACTCAAGACCAAAGTGAAAACAGAAATGAAAGAAGTAGGGAGAAATAAAACAAAGGACTTTAGCATGATCAGTACAGGGCATAGTACATACAGATAACACAAAATTCAAGTAAAGATAAAAACAAGTCAAGAGTCTGTTCAAGGTCTTTGGGTTCACTCCCTCACAGTGTTTCTCTCTTTTCAGTGTATGGGTTCAATGACACTCATTTTCTGCTGTGATTCCACTTTGCCTAAATTTGCCTTATTGCTAATCTGAGTTTGTTTTAACTAAGCAGAGGGGTTATCAAAGGGGCTTTTATTGGGTTGTAGTGTTGGGCTCATATGGGTAGATTTTGAGGAGTAGGCTCTATAGGCAGAGGGCTTTTTGATGTTAGCCTTTTCTCTGCCACTTTGCCCCTTTCTTACGGGCCTTAGCACAACAACTTTTATTCTATTTTTTTTTTCTTTTTTTTTTCTTTTTTTTCTTTTTTTTTTCCTTCTTTTTTTGAACACTATGCCCTAACTCCCTCTTATCTCTCTGGCTGCCTATGTAATGTGGGCATAATACCAGATGGGTTCACAAGGAAATATTCAAGCAGGCTCAACGGGGCTAGCAAGGGACAGTGTTATTTATTCAAGCAAAATGAAACAAGAAAATGCCCTAATCATCTAATAACCCTACTAAATCAAACTACTCAATTTAGCAAACAAGCAAAGGCAGGCATTGTTAAAATTCACAGCAGACTCTCAAAGAAAGAAATCATATAATCATGTGGGCTCAATTCTCACAGTTTGCCTAGAACAGTTCCATCATCCCTATTTCATGCATCTTAACTATAAAGTTTGAGTTACTGTATGTATGTTTGCCCAAAGTGATCACATAATCATGCTGACTCGATTAGAAACAGGGGTTTGCCCTTTCCCTTTCCCCCCTCACACACTTTGCCTGGGCAAAGTGTGCAAAAGTAATAAGATTGGTAGGGGCTACCCACGACCAGACTGTGACTCTAAAAGTTTGGCGCACCTGCCCCCTCACACACTTTGCCTGGGCAAAGTGTGTCACCAGGGAGATCAACCTAGTCTCCTCCGAACCAAAGTGACTCGGGGGTGACCTTAACAAAAACAAAGAAAATAAAACAAAAAATAAAAACTAACAACTACTAAAATTTAGGGAGGGTACAATTTAGGAGGTGGAGGCAGGTGCGTACCTGAATCCACAGAAGTCAAAGTAGGCGACAATCATCGCCTTCACATCCTCGAACGCCTTCTCGATCTTATCCAACCGCGCCTCAATCGCGCCTTGTCTCTCTGCAATCTCCTCTTTGGCCTTAGCCTCAGCAACAGGGTCTTTCGTCTCAGCCTTTACCACAACTGGTTTCTCCTCCAAGAACTTCACGCTGCCATCACTCGAAGTCACAATGTCCTGCATGCGTCTGAAACACTGGATGTCAAACTTGCCTTCCATCATCATGTCCAGCTCTTTGCCCTCCTTGATCAGGTTCATCTTTGCTGCATACACCATCGGGAAGTGGGCCAATGAGAGGCGCTGGAGAGGGTGAGTATGGAGCCACTTCATCTGGGCACAGAGGCATGAACTGAAATGCAGCCTTATGTTCTGGGTCATGCACCACAGTATGCCCAACTCGATCTGGGAAACCGCACTGCTGCTGTCGATTTTGCCAAAGAAGTTGACCGCCAGGATTCGGTGACAAATCCTAAGGGCATGGCTCTTGAACTGGATGGACTTGGTGGTTTGCCCCACGAACTCGCCTCCTTTGCCCAACTCTTTCCAGATCTTCTGCAGCTCCCTCTTTGTGTACTCCGGGAAAGTCCTCAGTGCTTCCTGGTAGGCCTTTGACTTCAGGTCGGCAATACCTGCCATATCCAAACACAAATCTAATTCATTACCACCAATAGAAACACCTCTACCAAACAACTCAAACTGTATTCCTATCACTCCCTCGTCTTTGGTCTCTTTGATACCCAGAGAACCAAAGAACTCTCTTACGATCCCTTCGTTGATCTGCCCAGACCACTCAAGAAACGGCTCCCACCCTATGGCCTGGAAGTAACCTCGGACCTCCTTCTCCACACCCATCAGTTTGAGCGAGTCGAAGCACACTGTTTTGGGGGCCGCGATTTCGCGCGCCGATGTGTCAACCGCCTTTCTCTTCTTCGTGGATGCGCGGGTCCGGCTTTTGGGGGTTTTGTAGGTCACCTCCTCCACATCGTCCTCCTCCATCGGAATCTTGCCGGCGGCCGTCGATTCCTCCTTCTCTTTCTCGTCGGAGGTGGATCCGGCAGTGGGGGTGGGAGAAACCTTCTTCTTGCCTTTGCCCGCAGCCCTTTTCTGCTTCTTTTTCGGGGGGCTGTCAACGGCGGCTTTGCCCTCTTCCTGAGCGGCGGTGGCTAGGGTTTCCAGATCTTCCTTCTCGCCGGTGGTTTTAGACTCGTCGATCTCCTTGGCCAGGTCGTCGATTGGGGTGTTGTCCGTCTCCGTCGTGGTTGGGCTTGGCAGTATGGTGGCCAGTGGGACGGCGTGGATGGCTTCTTCGGCGGTGGGGGATTTGGGTTTCGCTGGGCTCGATCGCTTTGGAGACACCATCTTCTTCAGTTTGGCTGCAGCGGTTCCAATGGTTAGATCAATTAGGGTTCCGGTAGGTATTTTTCTGAGTTTATTTTTTGCACGGGTAGACACCATATGGAGAGAGAAAGAGAGGATATATATTGGGGTTTTTGAATTTTGAAAATAATGGAGTTAATGGCAGTTATCGATTTTTGTGGGGAGTGGATAGAGGCGTGATGATGGTGAGTTGCAGAGTCCCTGATGGGACGGTTTTCAGTCCTTGAAAATCGCAACTGCCTAATTGCGTATCCCTGATTATTCTCATCTCCCTTGTATGCCCAAAGCCTCAGTCTGCCCAAAGTAAACTCCTGCAAAATCAAAAACAAACATACCCTTTCTCACGGCGTAGTCAAAGTCTCTTGTTACAAGTAGTTTTATTCCTAATCTAAATAAAGGGAAATAACAAAAATAAACAAACATACCAGGTTGCCTCCTGGCCAGCGCCCTATTTATAGTCCCGGGCAGGACCCAAGTGCTTTATTCGATCACTCAATCAGGGCAAGCTGCCCTTCCAGATTCTCTTGCCCAAAGTAGGGCTTCACTCTATGGCCATTCACTTTGAAGATATAGTCATCATCTTTTTTGCTTTTCAACTCCACAGATCCATTTGGGCTGACATGGTGAACAAAATAGGGTCCCTCCCACTTAGAAGACAGTTTGCCCGAACGGAATTGATTTTTGGTTTGGTACAGTAATACTAACTGTCCAGCCTCAATCTTTTTCTTCTTAATCAGTTTGTCATGGGCTCTCTTGGTCCGCTCTTTGTAGTGGGCAGCATGATCATACGCCTCAATGCGAAGCTGCTCTAGTTCGACCAAGTCAAGTTTACGCTCGTTCCCAGCCAGATCCCAGTCAAAGTTGACTTTATTTACTGCCCAGTGTGCCTTGTGTTCTATCTCTACGAGCAAATGACAAGCTTTCCCAAATATCATTCGGTAGGGAGAAATGCCAAATGGAGTCTTGAACGCAGTGCGGTATGCCCACAGTGCATCATCCAGTTTGCCTGGCCAATCCTTTCCCTCTGGTCTAACTGTCTTCCTCAGAATAGCCTTTATAATCCTGTTAGAGAGTTCTGCTTGGCCGTTTGCCTGGGGGTGATAGGCACAGGTGATTCGATGAGTGACTCCATATTTTCGCAGTAGCCTCTCAATGATATAGTTGCAGAAGTGGGTTCCCTGATCACTGATAAGCGCTCTGGGCACACCGAATCGAGTGAAGATATTCCCTTTGAGGAATTCAGCCACAATGCGCGAATCATTGGTGGTGGTGGCTGTTGGATTTCGACTACCCGGGATGTGTTCGTTCGATCGCTCGAACATCCGAACACTCCCAGTCGACCTCCGATGTCGCTACTTTGTTCACCCGACAAGCCTTGACCCGATTCACGCCCAGCCATCGCCCCGAAGGACAACCGCGCGAAACGGGACTGGACTGCATCAATTCGGCGACCGCCGAAAGCAGTCCAGCGGTCGCTGAAAGGGACTGCAAACGGCGACCGCCGTTTGCCCTTTGGCGACCGCCGTTTGTCCGCGAACAGCAACGCGATGTTGCTGTTCCGGGCTCGTTTCCGGGTCGTTTTTCCTCATCCGACTACCGTTCCGGAGGTCCTAGACCCCCCAGTAGTCGAGGAACACGATCCACGACCCCGGAACCCGATCTACGTTCATATACGTTCAACGAGAAATTAGATCGAATGAATGCGGAATTTAGAGATCCGATCTCATACCTTATCGGTCGATTGTTGAGACCTTAGAGCTTCTAACGTATTCTCTTCCCGATTCCAGCCGTTGTGTGGGCAACGATCCGCTGGAAATTCCTTGTCTGCTCTCTCCTTTCTCAAACCACGGTATGAATTATTCTCTGGTGAGAAAATAATTTAATTGCGTTAACCCTTTTTATTTTAACAGAAAAACTTTTTAATTGCGCTAACAATTAAATTTTTCTGCTGAAATAAAATATTGCGGCGTTCTGTAGGTTTTAGGAGAGGGCAAGGGGGGGGGGGGGGTTTAAATAGAGCTACGTTAGGGACCTAAGGGAAATTAATTAAGGGCTAAATTGAAATATTAATTAACTTGGAATACGTAAACGCAATTCCTTAATTAATCGATTTCAATTTTAATTATTATTAATTCCACTATAAAATAATAATTGAATTCCCGAAATTAATTTTAATATTATTTCAACAATAATAAATCCGCCGAAATTACATATACGACCTTCCCCGTGTTTAAGATATCGAACGTCCACGAATTTATTTAATTACTAATAATTAAATTAATTCGTTTCTTATTATCCGAGACTAGTACCACTCATCCTTATTATCATGTGGAACAAATCCACCTGCAGGGTTTACATGATAAACTTTATGAGCTCATCTCGGGGACGTTATCAACCCGATAAACGGGACACGGTTTCCTGTCTATAATCTATAGCATGCCGTGAGTACAATTACGATTCCCAATTTACCGAGTATCTCGACTAATCAAATAGTCTCACTCATTGGTAAGTTAAAGAACCGAGAATTGGACACACGCACCTATAATTATATAGGGATTAAGAATTCGTATATCCGTAATTCTGAGGTCTAGTTCGATTACGTCGATTAGTATAAATCGAACGCCCTCCCGTGGTCCTGCTCAATACACCAAGTGTACAGGTGTAACATAATAGTCAAGACCAACTATTACCCAGTCACACTACGACGTACCGATGGATTGTCCCTGTCCATCTAAGTCGTGAGCTTCTGTTTGATAATATACGAGTAACCGACAGTATGATCTTCCGCGTGTCTCCTCACGCCATACTGTCTACAACGTATATATCTAGGACTATTGCATTCAAGTACAAGAAAGACAAAATGCCGACAGTTTTATTATTAGATAATGTAAAACACAGATAAGGAGTTCCATATTGTCACTAAACTAGACATTTAGAATATAACTCCATCAATCTCCCACTTATACTAAATCTCTAGTTGCCCTCTACCATACATCCGATACCCATCCCCTTCACGTGTCTCTTGAACGCTTCCGCTGGAAGTGCCTTCGTAAAGGGGTCAGCCAGGTTATCCGCTGATGCAATCTTGGTGACAACCGCATCGCCCCTCCTGACGATGTCTCTAATCAGGTGGTACTTGCGATCTATGTGTTTACTCGCATTGTGGGCTCGTGGTTCCTTTGCATTAGCCACTGCACCGCTATTGTCACAATAAATTGTGATAGCTCTAGGCATTTTAGGAACCACATCCAAGTCCATAAGGAAGTTCCGGAGCCACACCGATTCTTTAGCTGCCTCAGAGGCTGCTACATATTCGGCTTCCATGGTAGAGTCCGAAATGCATTTCTGCTTAACACTCTTCCATGAGACTGCTCCACCTCCAAATGTGAACACATAGCCTGATGTAGACTTTCGCTGATCCTTATCAGATTGGAAATCCGAGTCTGTGTAACCAATAGGAATCAACTCGGACGCTTTGTAACTCAGAACATAGTTCCTAGTCCTTCGCAGGTACTTAAGTATGTTCTTTACAGCAGTCCAGTGACCCTGTCCAGGGTTACTCTGATATCTAGCTACCATGCCCACGGCATAGCAGATATCAGGTCTCGTGCACAACATGGCATACATTAGACTTCCTACTGCCGAAGCATAAGGAACCTTCTTCATGTAATCTATCTCCTTTTGTGTTTTGGGACACATGTCTTTAGATAGATGAATTCCATGGCAGAAAGGTTGAGCACCTCTCTTGGAATTCTGCATGTTGAAACGAGCCAGAATCGTATCAATATATGAAGCCTGGGACAAGCTTAATGTTCTTTTCCGGCGATCCCTTATAACCTTGATCCCAAGAACATGCCCAACTTGTCCTAAGTCTTTCATATCGAATTGCTTGGACAACCATTCCTTTATGTCCGACAACATCTTCACATTGTTGCCAATTAGAAGAATGTCGTCTACATAAAGCACGAGAAACGCCACACTGTTTCCGTCACTTCTCCGGTATACACAAGACTCGTCCATGCTTTGAATGAATCCATAAGACTGGATAACCTCATCAAACCGCATGTTCCAAGATCTAGAAGCTTGCTTCAATCCATAAATGGATCGGTTTAGCTTACACACTAGATGCTCTTGGCCTTTCTTGATGAAACCTTCTGGCTGTCTCATGTAAATGGTCTCGTCAAGATTCCCATTCAAGAATGCTGTCTTGACGTCCATTTGCCACACCTCATAATCCATATGAGCTGCTATAGACAAAAGAATCCGGATCGACTTTAGCATAGCTACCGGCGAAAAGGTTTCCTCATAATCGATCCCTTCTTTCTGAGTATACCCTTTCGCAACAAGCCTAGCCTTGAAGGTTTCCACCTTCCCGTCAGATCCTCTTTTTCTCTTGTACACCCACTTGCAACCAATGGCTTTTACGCCTTTGGGCGGTGTTACAAGATTCCAGACCTGATTTGAATCCATTGATTCAATCTCAGATTTCATCGCTTTTTGCCAAGACTGAGCATCTTGATCTTTAAGCGCCTCGCCATAGGTCCAGGGATCGGCTTCATGTTCTCCAGGTAACAAGTCCGAAGACTCACCTATGAACATGAACCTATCGGGTTGTCGAACAACCCTCCCACTACGACGAGGCTCCGGTGTAACCTCAGTAACTACAGGTGCAGACTGTGGTGGCGTATCACTCGGTTCGGTTGGATCTAAGCCTTGATCGTCCCCTCTCAGTTCGTTTAGTATTATCTCACTCTTGGGCTTGTGGTCCATTATATAATCCTCTTCCAAGAACCGAGCGTTGGTGCTAACAACGATCTTCTGGTCCTTAGGACTATAAAATAAACCACCTTTCGTTCCTCTAGGATATCCTATAAACAACCGAATATCTGAACGAGATTCCAACTTATCAGCCCCATGCTTCAGCACATGTGCTGGACAACCCCAGACCCGAATGTGTTTCAAATTTGGCTTTCGCCCGGTCCACAATTCCGAGGGCGTCTTAGGGACTGATTTAGAAGGAACTAAGTTCAGGATATACGCCGCTGTTTCCAAGGCATATCCCCAGAACGAAACTGGTAGTTCTGAATAACTCATCATAGATCTTACCATTTCCATAAGAGTCCTATTCCTTCTTTCTGCTACACCATTCTGCTGGGGCGTGTATGGTGCAGTCATCTGGGAGTCAATCCCATTCTCTAATAAGTACGCCTTAAACTCTCCCGAGAGGTACTCTCCTCCACGATCAGATCGTAGAGTCTTTATGGTTTTACCATGAAGGTTTTCCACAAGAGCTTTGTACTCCTTGAACTTGTCAAAGCACTCGCTCTTGCGGCGCATCAGGTATATAAAACCATACCTTGAGTAATCATCAGTGAAGGTTACGAAATATTCATAACCTCCTCTCGCTTGGACAGATAAAGGCCCGCACAAATCAGAGTGAATCAATTCCAGTACTTCCTTGGATCTATACCCCTTATCACTAAAGGGTCGCTTGGTCATTTTTCCTTCCAGGCATGATTCGCAAGTTGGAAAGTCCTCATCTTTCACACCACTGAGTATTCCATCAGTTATCAACCTTTGAATCCTACCCAAGTTAATATGACCTAGCCTAAGATGCCATAAGTACTTTTGATTCATCCTAGAAGGCTCCTTTCTCTTATTGGTACTAGATGTGTTATATGACTCTACACTTTGCATCGTGGGATTCAGTATATATAAGTTGTCTATCAATGTACCAGAATAGATATAATCACCATTCTTCTTGATGATAACAGAATTATCAAAAGAAATAGAATATCCATTCAAAACCAACTTAGAAACCGAAACAAGGTTCTTTCTAAAATTCGGTACATAAAGACAATTATTCAATACTAAAACTTTATTATTAAAAGATAAATGAATATCTCCCACTGCAACCGCCGCCACTCTCGTAGCGTTGCCCATGTAGATAGTGATCTCTCCCTCTCTAAGCCGCCGGGTTTCCTGGAACCCCTGCAAAGAATTGCAGACATGATCAGTGGCTCCCGTATCCACACACCAGGTACCGGTGGATAACACCGCTAAACATGTTTCAGTGACTAAGGAAAAGTTCATACCTCCTTGTCTGAGAGGACAATTAGACTTCCAATGTCCAGACTGCTTGCAACGGAAACACTTGCCCTTGGGCTTGTTCACTCCATTCCGTGGTCCACCATTGCTGGGTCCACTGGGTTTCCGTCCTTGCTTCTTCTTCCTCTTAGTCCCCGGAGGGCCAGGAAGTTTCACAGCCACAAGTGCATGAGATTTCTTAAAGATTCCCTCTGCCGCCTGGAGTTCAGTCAGGAGCTCCGCCAACGAATATAACCTCTTGTTCATGTTATAGTTCAGGCGGAACTGCTCAAAACTCCTAGGCAGAGACTGGAGCACTATATCGATCTGGGTTTCCCCATCGATAGCTCCTCCCATAATCTCTATCTCATTCAGATAGCCTATCATCCTAAGAACGTGATCCCTCACGGGCGTTCCTTCGGACATAGTGGCCGTCATGAGTTTTCTCATGGCATCTTGCCTGGCTGCCCTATCCTGACTACCAAACATCTCCTTGAGGTTAAGCATCATATCATAGGCAGTGGTCATGGCCTCATGCTGATGTTGCAGCACATTTGACATAGAAGCCAAAATGTAGCACCGCGCCATCTGATCAGCCTTGACCCACTTCCGATGAGCTTCCTTTTCCTCAGGAGTGGAGGTGTCAATAGGTTCATCAGGACAAACCTCATGGAGTACATATTTGTACTCCTCAGCAGTTAGGACAATGTCCAAGTTTCGTTTCCAATCAACATAGTTCGGACCAGTGAGTTTGTTTTCTTTTAGTATAATGGACAGCGAGTTGAGTGCCATATCTATAAAAGAGACAAATCAAACTGTCAAATTTAATTCGATATTAACTCCCTTAATTAATATCATTAAATTTACCAATTAATCCTAAAATCCCATCAGACTAGCATGCCACGTTCATGTGGACGTATACTAGTCCAAACGATTTTATAACTGGACTTTTACTTTGGTCGTACATCATTACAGCAGTGACTCCGATGGGGAGGATACTGTAAAGCGTACCTAAGTGTATACCATTTCTCAGTACTAAGTTAACCGCTCGGAAACTACACGCCCACCGCAAGCCACGTTAGTGTGGACGTTTACGTTGACATGCGGTCCCTTTACGATTTCCTATAACTGTCGAGCCTCAATTAACCCAAAGTTCCGTTTCCGTCTAGTAAGCCACGATAGTGTGGACGTTTACTAAACAAACAACTTTGTTAATTGAATTTCATTTAATAAATTTCACAATTTCGTTAATCAAAGCTTGATATCTCGTAAGTGAAACTCGAAGTTTCTAACCAGCGATCAATCATGCAATTGAGCCCTATCTCTCACAAAGTGAGGGAGCCAACCAGACAATCGATCTAGTCATCAAATGACTCGAATGTCTCTAATCTGTGTCATCGACATAACCAAGCGCTTTGGCTCCATTCCACTCCCCGGGGTGAGAATGAGTCGAGTTGAAATTAGTCTTTGAAAGACAGATTAGGCATTGCTTTGAAAAACTTAAGTGTTCAATTTTAAAAATGGAATTTCATTCGAATTTCGATCAAAGTGATTTCCGTGTATCGACTTTATCCGATAGGGAGGATGACACTAAAGCCAACTCGTAAGTCAATACACATCACTCTCGAAACAGAGAATGGAGACCGCGGGATTGTTTCCAATCCCTCTCCCACTTAGTATTTTACGAAAGGGATTAACGAGCATGCATATGAATTTAAAGCACAATAAAAACGCACGTAAACACACAAAAAGCATTTAACGTGGCCCGATTATTATGGCCTTCAAATCTTCGATGCACGTCTTCTCGGATCTTCGTCTCGTTGCTCGCCTCGGTCTCGGTCCATCACCGACTCGTCTAAGGACCAAGAGACGAACCCCTCCCACTGGAGTATCATCCCGGGCCCTCGACAAGCGATCCGTGATGTCCGTCGAACCCCCGCAAGCTGCTGCCAAGAAAACACCGAAACGGCGACCGCCGTTTGAGAAACGGCGACCGCCGTTTGCCCTTCAGCAGCCGCGGGTTCGACTTCTCGACCCTCGTTCGTCCGTCCTTCGATCTCTTCTCGATCCACCAAGTAGCAGCAACATTACATAAGTAACCTAGCTACTTCCGGCATCGATCCTATACAGAATGATCGATCCTATACACCCGGATAAACGAAAAACGAAATAGAAAACCCTAAACGACTCAACCCGTCGTTTTAATCTATTACAAACAAGCAACGTTAAAAACAAAAGATCTCGACAACCCCGAGAGTTTAACAAACCACAACATACAGTACATAAACATATGACCATAATAATCGGGTTATCCTGCAAAACAAAACTCGCAAACAATACAAAGAACGTATAACCGGCTCTGATACCAATTGTTGGATTTCGACTACCCGGGATGTGTTCGTTCGATCGCTCGAACATCCGAACACTCCCAGTCGACCTCCGATGTCGCTACTTTGTTCACCCGACAAGCCTTGACCCGATTCACGCCCAGCCATCGCCCCGAAGGACAACCGCGCGAAACGGGACTGGACTGCATCAATTCGGCGACCGCCGAAAGCAGTCCAGCGGTCGCTGAAAGGGACTGCAAACGGCGACCGCCGTTTGCCCTTTGGCGACCGCCGTTTGTCCGCGAACAGCAACGCGATGTTGCTGTTCCGGGCTCGTTTCCGGGTCGTTTTTCCTCATCCGACTACCGTTCCGGAGGTCCTAGACCCCCCAGTAGTCGAGGAACACGATCCACGACCCCGGAACCCGATCTACGTTCATATACGTTCAACGAGAAATTAGATCGAATGAATGCGGAATTTAGAGATCCGATCTCATACCTTATCGGTCGATTGTTGAGACCTTAGAGCTTCTAACGTATTCTCTTCCCGATTCCAGCCGTTGTGTGGGCAACGATCCGCTGGAAATTCCTTGTCTGCTCTCTCCTTTCTCAAACCACGGTATGAATTATTCTCTGGTGAGAAAATAATTTAATTGCGTTAACCCTTTATATTTTAACAGAAAAACTTTTTAATTGCGCTAACAATTAAATTTTTCTGCTGAAATAAAATGTTGCGGCGTTCTGTAGGTTTTAGGAGAGGGCAAGGGGGGGTTTAAATAGAGCTACGTTAGGGACCTAAGGGAAATTAATTAAGGGCTAAATTGAAATATTAATTAACTTGGAATACGTAAACGCAATTCCTTAATTAATCGATTTCAATTTTAATTATTATTAATTCCACTATAAAATAATAATTGAATTCCCGAAATTAATTTTAATATTATTTCAACAATAATAAATCCGCCGAAATTACATATACGACCTTCCCCGTGTTTAAGATATCGAACGTCCACGAATTTATTTAATTACTAATAATTAAATTAATTCGTTTCTTATTATCCGAGACTAGTACCACTCATCCTTATTATCATGTGGAACAAATCCACCTGCAGGGTTTACATGATAAACTTTATGAGCTCATCTCGGGGACGTTATCAACCCGATAAACGGGACACGGTTTCCTGTCTATAATCTATAGCATGCCGTGAGTACAATTACGATTCCCAATTTACCGAGTATCTCGACTAATCAAATAGTCTCACTCATTGGTAAGTTAAAGAACCGAGAATTGGACACACGCACCTATAATTATATAGGGATTAAGAATTCGTATATCCGTAATTCTGAGGTCTAGTTCGATTACGTCGATTAGTATAAATCGAACGCCCTCCCGTGGTCCTGCTCAATACACCAAGTGTACAGGTGTAACATAATAGTCAAGACCAACTATTACCCAGTCACACTACGACGTACCGATGGATTGTCCCTGTCCATCTAAGTCGTGAGCTTCTGTTTGATAATATACGAGTAACCGACAGTATGATCTTCCGCGTGTCTCCTCACGCCATACTGTCTACAACGTATATATCTAGGACTATTGCATTCAAGTACAAGAAAGACAAAATGCCGACAGTTTGATTATTAGATAATGTAAAACACAGATAAGGAGTTCCATATTGTCACTAAACTAGACATTTAGAATATAACTCCATCAGTGGCCTTTGCCTCGACCCACTTAGAGACGTAATCAACTGCTAGGAGTATGTATTCCTTACCTTGTGAATTCGGAAATGGCCCCATGAAGTCTATGCCCCAGACATCAAAGATCTCTACTGGCAGTATGGGCACAGAGGGCATTTCATTGCGCTTGGTCAAGTTGCCTTCCTTCTGACACTCGTCACACCTCTTACAAAGGTCATAGCAGTCTTTGAGCAAAGTGTTCCAGTAGAATCCGCAATCTAGAACCTTCCTTGCCGTTCGCCTAGGCCCAAAATGGCCTCCACAGGGTTGCTTGTGGCAGTGATCCACTATGCTCTGCTGCTCAGACTCAGGAATGCATCTTCTAAGGACTTGGTCTTCACATCTTTTCCACAAATAGGGTTCATCCCAAACGTAGCTCCTTGCCTCGCGTTTCATCTTGTTTTTCTCATAATACGTCATGCCTTCCCTGAAAATCCCTGTAACCATAAAGTTCACAAGGTCAGCAAACCATGGCTCTTCGCCCAAAGTGGCAATAGAATATAAATGTTCATCGGGGAATGTTTCGGTGATAGGCATATCCTCTTCTTTTTGGAGAATCCTACTGAGGTGATCCGCCACCAGATTTTGATTCCTAGACTTGTCTCGAATTTCAATGTCAAACTCCTGGAGTAGCAGGATCCATCGAATAAGCCTTGGTTTAGTCTCCTTCTTTGCCATGAGGTACTTCAATGCAGCGTGGTCTGTGTACACTATGGTCTTACTGCCCAGCAGATATGACCTAAACTTCTCGAAGGCAAAGACTATGGCCAAAAGCTCTTTCTCGGTCGTGGCATAGTTGCTTTGGGCGGCATTAAGGGTCTTCGAGGCATAGTAGATCACATGCCTTTCTTTCCCTTTAATTTGCCCTAGCACAGCTCCTACTGCATATCCACTTGCATCACACATCAGCTCGAACGGCATCCCCCACTCTGGTGGTTGAATAATAGGCGCTGTGACCAATCTCTCCTTCAAGTGGTTGAAAGCAGCCTTGCAATCCTCATCAAAGTCCCATTCTACATCATTCTGAAGCAGTCTGGTCAAAGGGCGAGCAATTTGGGCAAAGTCTTTAACAAAGCGTCTGTAGAAACCAGCATGCCCTAAGAACCCTCTGACTTGCTTCACATTCCTTGGATATGGTAGCTTCGAGATGACTTCGATTTTTGCTTTGTCCACCTCTATGCCCTTAGCTGAAATAACATGTCCAAGGACAATTCCCTCTTCGACCATGAAATGGCATTTTTCGTAATTCAGTACGAGGCTCTTCTCCACACACCTTTTGAGCACCATCTCTAAGTGTTCCAGGCAGGAGTCAAAGGAGTTGCCATACATTGTGAAATCGTCCATGAACACTTCAATTCCATTCTCGAGCAGGTCAGCGAAGATACTCATCATGCATCTTTGAAAAGTTCCTGGTGCATTGCAGAGGCCAAAGGGCATTCTCCTGTAGGCAAAGGTGCCAAAGGGACAGGTGAAGGTGGTTTTGTCCTGATCCTCTTGAGCCACCCATATCTGCATATACCCTGAGTAGCCATCTAGAAAACAGAAGTGCTTCTTCCCAGCCAATCTCTCTAACATTTCGTCAATAAAGGGCAAAGGGAAGTGATCCTTGCGGGTTACCTTGTTCAGTTTGCGGTAGTCAATGCAAACTCTCCACCCAGTTTGTAGTCGTGTGGCAATCTGCTCATTCCTTTCGTTCTCTATGACTTGAACTCCAGACTTCTTTGGTACCACGTGCACTGGGCTAACCCACTTGCTGTCTGACACTGGGTAGATTATTCCCACACTGAGAAGCTTTTTGATCTCTTTGAGCACAACTTCCTTCATTGCTGGATTGAGCTTTCTTTGGGGATCACGTACGGGCATGGAGTCATCTTCCAGAAAAATGTGGTGTTGGCAGATGCTTGGACTTATCCCTCTGATGTCAGCCAAAGTCCACCCTATGGCCTGTTTGTACTGCCCCAGCACATATCTCAACTTTGCCTCCTCTGCCTCTTGCAAATAGGCACTTATGATGACGGGCAAAGTGTCATTATCTCCCAAATATAGATACTTGAGATGCTTGGGCAGTTTTTTCAATTCCAGCATTGGTGGCTTTTCAAGGGAAGGCACCATGGTCATTTCTTCAATCTCTATCGGTTTGCCCGGGTTGCCTTTGAAATCCTCCAGAGAGTCTAACTGCTCAATTGCTTCTTGTAATTCTTCTGGTTCGTCCTCCATATCAAACTCAGTAAGCCCTTGCTGAATGGCTATCTCAGTATGGTCATACTTGCCACATTGGAGTGCCTTTGCCTCCACTGCTTTCTCAATTTGGTCAATGTAGTGGATTTCTTCGGTGTCGGCTGGGTGCTTCATGGATTTGTAGAGGTCAAAGGTGACCGTCTCTCCTTCGAATTTGCACGTTAGCCTTCCGGTTTCACAGTCGATGTGGGTCCTTGCTGTTTTGAGGAACGGTCTGCCCAATATCATCACAGGGGCTTTACTTGATCTGCCCATATCGAGTACATAGAAATCAGCAGGAAATATTAACTCTTCTACTTTGACCAGGATATCTTCCAGTATGCCCTCAGGATAAACATTAGATCTATCAGCCAGTTGGATCACAACTCGAGTGGGCTTCAGTTGCCCGATTTCCAGGTCTTCGTACATCGTTTTGGGCATAACGTTAATTGATGCTCCCAGATCGAGCATTGCCTTCTCTATCTTCATATGCCCTATGATGCACGGAATGTAGAACATGCCTGGGTCTCCACACTTTGCAGGTCCAGTTTTTTTTATAACTGCAGAGACATTCTCCCCTACCTCAAACTTCGCATCATCCTGATATTTGACCTTCTTTGTGCAAAGCTCCTTCAAGAACTTAGCACATCTGGGCATAGCGTTCAGTATGGTCAGAAGGGGCATATTGATTTCCACCTTCTTGAACATTTTGAACATCTCTTGAGTTTCTTCCTTCTCACGGTTTTTACTCAGTCTGCCCGGGAAGGGTGGCTTGATTTTTGGTGGTGGAGATTTGTCCCTTTTTGCCCTGACTGTCACCTCTTCTTGCTCAACATCTGTCCCAGGGTCTTCCTCAATGACTGGGGGGCCATCTAACACGGGCTCTTTGCCCTTTTCTGCAGACTTTTCCACTATGGTGAGTGGTTTGCCACTCCTGAGCTGGACGGCATTAACATGAGCATTGTTCACTTCGACTTTTGGGGGCAAAGTACCTCCTTTCTGTTCCAGCTTTGCCACCACTTGAGTAAGATGTGAGACTTGGGCCCCTAGATTTTGGAACTGCCCTCTAGTCTCTTGCTTGAATTTCTCATTCTCTTGGTGGGCTTTGGCATTCTCTTGCTGGAACTTAATATTCTCTTTGACCAAAGTTTCCATCATTTCAGACAAGGTAGGCCCTTTGGTCTGAGCGGGCTGGTGGTACATCCCTGGGCCTTGCTGTTGGTACTGCCCCTGCTGATTGTAGCGCTGGAAATTCTGGTTACCATTATACCCCTCATTGTAGTTGTTGCTATTCCCATACCTATTATCATAGTATGGTTTCCCCCTTCCTTGCCCATTACCGTTACTCTGCCCCATCGCTTTGACCTCCTCGTCATACAGTGAGGGGCATTCATCAGTGGCATGCTCTATGCCCTGGCAGATCTGGCAAGCTTTCACACCTCTCTTTGGCCCGGTGGCTGATGTGTTTGATTTTGAGTGATTTTTCTTTTGTTGTTTCGTGCCGTATTGTGTTGTTTTATGTCGTTTTGTGTCGTGTCGTTAGTATTCCTCTTGGTTTTGGTGCGTTTCACGTGTTTGTGTAGTGTGTAGGGCTTAGTTTGTGTTAGAAGCGACATTTGAGGCATTTTCGTGACGACGAGCCGAGTAGACGTGAAGATGAGCCAAGGACCCAGCTGACCACCAGGCAAGCGGCCGCTTGACCCCCCAAGCGGCCGCCTGGTGCCCTTGGCAGAACTGGCTGGAGGAACCCCCAGGCGGCCGCTTGACCCCCCAGGCGGCCGCCCCGCTGTGCTGATCAGAGTTTCTGGAAGATGGGGCAGGCGGCCGCTTGCCCCCCCAAGCGGCCGCTTGGCCCCCGTTTTTATGTTGTTTGACCCGCGTTTGACCGACTCGTTTTGTATAAGAATAGGGTTTTGTCCTATTCCGAAGACACCTTTCTTTCACGCACGATTTTCCAGACCTTAGACTCGATTCCCTGGGTGTTGAACATCGTTGTTTTTCTTCGCTTTCAATTCATGGATCATAATCGGGGTTAGCTTCCGGTTTTTATTGCTTGAACAATTAATCTAGTAAGCTTTTCTTTATTTCATCTTGTTAATTTAATTAGTTTGTCTTTTTATTTCAATTGGTTAACTTTTGAATCGTAATTATGAATTTCTCAAAACCTAATCATTGTTCTTCGTTCAATTCCATGAGTAGTTAAACTTCTTACTAGGGCTAGGGTGATCCAATTCTCGAAATTAGGATCGAGGTTTTAGTTCGATCATAAATTGTTCGATTAAATGCCCAATAGATTTAAAACTCACGTTTGAGACTTTTAGACAATTACGTGATTGGGATTAATCGAACCACGTGTGAACCAACCGGCAACGGGCGTTCTACTCGTTTAATCGAACACGTGTGAACCAACCGGCAACGGGCGTTCTAGTGTGATTTATGCGAACTCTTATCGAACTCCGAAATTGAGAATTGGGGATCCCGACTCCCTAGTTCATCCTCTTATTATTTCAAAACCTTTGTTTTATTACTCGTCTTTTCATTTAATTAATTAGTATTAGTTTAAGAAACAAAACCAACTCAATGCATTATGCTATTTCTATTTCTCATTCTCGTTGCAAACAATTAAACACTTTTACACGCCGATAGTAGTGTTCCTTGAGATCGACTCGGGCGAGTTGCTTCGGCAACTAGTTCGACATAAATTTAATTGATTTCGCCGCTATAAAAACGATATATCAATTTGGCGCCGTTGCCGGGGAACACTTTAGGCATTAGTATAAGTGTTTGAGTGTTTGCAACTTTCTATTTTTCTTTTTTCTTTTTATATGATTATTATTTCTCCCACCGGTGCGTTTAATGTTTTTGTCAAGTGTTTGTGTAAGCAGTGATGAATACATATAATAATTATGGGTGGGAGTTCTCAAGGTCTCAGACGAACACATTCTATGAGCCTTCCCCATATGAAACGACAACACAGTTTGGTTCTCAGTCTCAGGCATACAATCCGGAGTGGCAGTCTCATCCGAGTTATTATTTTGATCCGCCTCAGCAACAATGGGCTCAGCAACAATGGCCTCCTCAGAACATGGTGTATCCTCCACAATATTCAATGCAACCAGAGCCGCCATATAAACCATCTTTGGATGACATTTTTCAAGATTTTATGCAGACGACTCAACAGCTCATGAAAGCAAATGAAGCGGAGATGGCCAAAAATGTTGAAGCAGAAGATTATTCAATTGCTCTAGGGGAGAGAGTACATATGTTTACAAGCCCAGAGCAACAACAATGGCCTTCTCCGAATTTGGTGCACCCTCCACCATATTCGATGCAACCAGAGTCGTCAGATAAGCCATCTTTGGAGGACACTTTCAATGATTTCATGCAAATGACTCAACAAGCCAAGAAATCAAACGAAGCGGCAATAAAAGCAAATGAAGTTAGATTGGCAGAAAATGTTGAAGCGGAAGCAAGGTCTAAGGTCATAGGAGATATGATCGATAAGATGTGCAATAAAATCGAGTGTGTACACGAGGAAGGAAATCTCCAAAGTGAATACAACGACGACGAAGTAGAACCGAATGAGGTTGAGGCCAAGGTGGACCAAGTACACCACTATGACGTTAGTTTGGAAGAAGATGACGAAGAAGAGACGATAGAGAGCATGAAGCTAGAGGAGATTACAACGAGAGTGTTACATAAAGCCGAAGACCCATACAAGTCGTCCATTCTACCTCCTAGACAACTTGAGCTAGTGACATTGAGTATCAATGTAGTAGTTGACGATCAAGAGGGGGTGCATTTACAAGAAGTGGAGCCAACAATGTTAGATATCGGTCTTGAGTCTCAAAGTTCAAATACCAATGACACGAGAGACGAGGGCAAAGAGATGATCGACCTTAAAAATGTTGAGGAGTCGAGAGTTCCTCGTGCTCACCACCCACCCAAACCGCATGATCCAGGTATTTTCAGATCTATTTCTATCGTGGGTGAGGATAAAACATCTTCGGGTAAGGTTGATTACAATAAGGTTATTAGTTCTTTTGATGCCCACATTGCAAATTGTTTTTACATTTATGCTATTGATCTTTTGGCCGAGATGATGTTCTTGCAGAAAAGTAGCTCGATATTCTTATTTCTCGGTGTTCAAGCCAAGCAAGACGATCATGTTGAAAATAGTGTGGGAATGATTGAGATACTCAAAAGCGATAAAGCAAAAGAATCACCTCCACCAAAATTAGAGCTCAAGGGATTGTCGAAGCAATGGAAATATGTCTACATAGATGACGATGAGCACACCTTCCATGCTTCCCAGTACAACGAGATTATGGGCGTACTCCGGGGGCCACATTACCCACCGTCCGAACCTTGAGGTTAGGCCGTAACTTCTTACGGCCTAGGTTTGTGTCCTTATCTTATTTTTTTGTGTGTGTGAGTTGTTTTTGTGTTTCGTTATTTGTTTTTTGTTATGTGTGAGCATGCTTTTAAATTGATTATTTTTTTTATCCATGATTTGTCGGGCCGGTTAACCATGTGGACATGGTTTCGTACTAAGTGTGGGGGGAGTTTTATTGATTTGGATGCATGCTCGGGTTTAGTTCTTGTTTTTGTCCTTTGTGTGTCTATGTGTTTGCCAAATCGCTTTACGACGCTTCTTGAAATTATGGATAAATCTTTGGTGTTTTTATGTTGGATGTGAATAGCTTAGACCCCTTGTGTAGTCACTTTGATGTGATGGTGAGTTATATGCTTGTAGATTTCTCCTTGTCCAATTACCTTTGTGAGATTTTGAGCCTTTATAGCTTTCTTCTATGTGCGTAATACTTCGTTGTCTATTTGAGCTTCTTTTTCTTTCTTATTCTATATTGTGTGCGTCCGTATGAACTAGAATAACTAGGTCGTGATTTGATTGTGTTTGAGACTTGATAATCATAACTTGCTTGATTTTGAAAATGATTGGGAGTTGATCGATTAGGTTAGCCATTCGAGCCGCTTTACTTTTGTCCTTGAGCCCGTCGTGGGACACCCTAGATAGCCCCGTTGAGCCTACATTTAGCCTTTCTTTCTTGTCCTAAACGTCGAGGAGGGAGTGGTGTAATTGTTGCGGTGTGCTTAATTAATGAAGGGTGTTGAGTAGTGTTGTCATTTGCCTTCTTATGTAATAATCGAGACATGTTATAAGTCTCCCAAAAAAAAAAAAAGAGAATAGAAAATGAGACATACTTGTGGTCTCCAAAAAAAAAAGAGAAAAATTGAGACGTGTTATAAGTCTCCAAAACAAAAAAAAATAAAAAAATTATAGTGTAGTAATTTAATAAAGTTAGTATGACTCGCTTGGACATTGTTTTTTGGCTTTGATGTGTTCTTGATTTTTTATTGGAGTTGTCGGGGGTTGTGGTGCGAAATAAAGGAAGTTTGGTTGTGGTGACGCGTGATTGAAGATGTAGTCCACTTTTCCCAAATTATCCCGAATACCCTAAACCTAGCCCCGTTACACCCTATTTATCGATCGCCCTTGATTCTTAAGATGGTAGAACTTGATTTGTGGAGAGCACAATTGAATAACGTGTTTAGTTTTTGTTCTTAGGCGCATATGATATTATTTGAAGCTCTTTCATTTTCCTTACATGATCGTATTTGTTCCCTATATGCTTATTCTTCTTTGAGTGCACAAGTACATTTTGATTATCTATCCTTCTCTTGTGCACAATTTTGAGTGGAACCATATATACTTCGAGTGTAAAATAAGAGAGTGAACCCTTGTGAGGGACGTTGGATTGGTCACATGTATTGAAATTCGCTTGATTGTCTTTGTGCTATGTATTTGGGGTCGAGGCTATTCATTAGGATTGTTTTGGATGCACCGGGAATTTGTTTGTAATTTCGGGAGGTTGAATAGGTGATTGGCATGTTTGTTTTCTTCGTGTTCTTTGTTTGTATTTTTCCTCTACTCTTGGACTTTGCTAGGGACTAGCAAAAGCTTAAGTGTGGGGGAGTTGATGTGTTTGATTTTGAGTGATTTTTCTTTTGTTGTTTCGTGCCGTATTGTGTTGTTTTATGTCGTTTTGTGTCGTGTCGTTAGTATTCCTCTTGGTTTTGGTGCGTTTCACGTGTTTGTGTAGTGTGTAGGGCTTAGTTTGTGTTAGAAGCGACATTTGAGGCATTTTCGTGACGACGAGCCGAGTAGACGTGAAGATGAGCCAAGGACCCAGCTGACCACCAGGCAAGCGGCCGCTTGACCCCCCAAGCGGCCGCCTGGTGCCCTTGGCAGAACTGGCTGGAGGAACCCCCAGGCGGCCGCCTGACCCCCCAGGCGGCCGCCCCGCTGTGCTGATCAGAGTTTCTGGAAGATGGGGCAGGCGGCCGCTTGCCCCCCCAAGCGGCCGCTTGGCCCCCGTTTTTATGTTGTTTGACCCGCGTTTGACCGACTCGTTTTGTATAAGAATAGGGTTTTGTCCTATTCCGAAGACACCTTTCTTTCACGCACGATTTTCCAGACCTTAGACTCGATTCCCTGGGTGTTGAACATCGTTGTTTTTCTTCGCTTTCAATTCATGGATCATAATCGGGGTTAGCTTCCGGTTTTTATTGCTTGAACAATTAATCTAGTAAGCTTTTCTTTATTTCATCTTGTTAATTTAATTAGTTTGTCTTTTTATTTCAATTGGTTAACTTTTGAATCGTAATTATGAATTTCTCAAAACCTAATCATTGTTCTTCGTTCAATTCCATGAGTAGCTAAACTTCTTACTAGGGCTAGGGTGATCCAATTCTCGAAATTAGGATCGAGGTTTTAGTTCGATCATAAATTGTTCGATTAAATGCCCAATAGATTTAAAACTCACGTTTGAGACTTTTAGACAATTACGTGATTGGGATTAATCGAACCACGTGTGAACCAACCGGCAACGGGCGTTCTACTCGTTTAATCGAACACGTGTGAACCAACCGGCAACGGGCGTTCTAGTGTGATTTATGCGAACTCTTATCGAACTCCGAAATTGAGAATTGGGGATCACGACTCCCTAGTTCATCCTCTTATTATTTCAAAACCTTTGTTTTATTACTCGTCTTTTCATTTAATTAATTAGTATTAGTTTAAGAAACAAAACCAACTCAATGCATTATGCTATTTCTATTTCTCATTCTCGTTGCAAACAATTAAACACTTTTACACGCCGATAGTAGTGTTCCTTGAGATCGACTCGGGCGAGTTGCTTCGGCAACTAGTTCGACATAAATTTAATTGATTTCGCCGCTATAAAAACGATATATCAGTGGCCATAGTGTTCATAAACTTTTCCATCGCGCTGCATAGTTTGTCGATTTTTAGATCCGCAGCAGTGGTTGTCCCCAAATTGGTCCTGGGCAACTCACTTCCATCATCTCTGAACTCCTCTGCCATCTCCTTGAAGAGTTTAAATGCCTCCTCAGCACTTTTATTCAGGATGGACCCTCCACTGGCAGCATGCAAGAGGGTTCTCTCGTGCATCCTTAGCCCAGACACAAAGTATTGGATCAAATCGTGATCAGGAATTTGGTGCTGAGGACACTTTGCCAACATCTGCTTAAACCGAGCCCAATAAGCGGGAAACTCTTCTCCTGCCCCCATCCTAATGCTACTGATGTTCCTTCGCATGTGTTGGATCCGGGCTGCAGGGAAGTATTTTTCCAAAAACTTCTGCTGGAGCTGTGCCCAAGTAGTGATCTGTCCTTCGGGCAGAGTGTAGAGCCACTCTCGTGCTCCATCCCCAAGTGAAAAAGGAAAAGCCAGCAGTCGGATGTATTCACTCAAAGGGGGCCCTCCCCTTATGGTTCCGCAGGCTAACTCGAAGTCTTGAAGATGCCTCTGTGGGTCTTCCATGGCCATATCGCTGAACTTAGGTAGTATTTGGATAAAATTGTGTTTCATCTCCCAGTTCTCGTTGATGGTGGGCAAAGTGATGGCTGATGGTTGGAGGTTCAGATTGGCAGGGAACATCATTTCCCTGAGGGTTGCCATTACGGCTGGTTCCGGTGAAGGTCTTGGTGGGGTAACTGGTTCACCTCTCCTTGCCCTTCTCGGATTTTCTGCCCTTGGTGATCGGGCAGCTTCTTGGGCGGCACGTGCTAACGCTTTGGCTAGTCTTGTCTCTTTTCGGATTCATTTCGCGGTCTTTTTGATCTCAGGGTCGTACCAGGGTACAATCTCTTTGCCCGAAGTGGAATCCTGCATAAACAAAACAAGTCAAACTGTTAGCACAGACGACTTACTGTTGGAAATTTGCCTCCCCGGCAACGGCGCCAATTTTGACGAGCCCGTATGCTTGTCGTTAGGGGCAAACAAGCTGTCAAAATGAAATTTGTATTTTAGCCAGTACCCAATTACTACAAAAGAGTAGATAATGGTAAGTACGTGGGGTCGGTCCCACAAGGAGGCAATTACAGTAGGTGATCTCGGCTTTGCCCAAGGGGTTGTCACAAAAAGATTTTGGTTTGGGGTGCTGTGGGCACAGCGGTTTTGCAATCGTTTCACACTTTGACCTACTACTGCTAACCAAACTAACATGCAAATAAATAAGACTAAAAACTAACAAACCAAATACTCAGATCTAACAGAATACTAAAAGGAAAACTGGAATCAAATGGTAAACAAAGCATCCGGGCAAACGACTTCACTCAGGATCGTTAGGGCAAACTACCGTTCATTGGCACTAAAGATTTTTACCAGCGGTTTGTCAGCAGTTATGGGGTGTGTAAGACAAAAGTGGTCCTATTGTGTCACGCCCAACAGTTGCCCCACCCCTTATCTATCCTTACTGTGTAAAGAAAAGGCTAGCTAACACTTTGCCTAATCCCCCTGGATCTGAACAATTCGATAACCTATGCGACCAAACATGGATCTAGTTTGCCCAAACCCGCATTACCCTCTAGACAGACCCGCTCGGCCAATAGCATGCTCGAAACATACGACCGCATCTCCTGCAAGTTCTAGTGCTATGCCCGCAACAATACTACAAGGTACATCTATGTGGTTTGCCAATAACCAGTATCCCAGTTTATAAAGGTTCACTAGTGGTCGTCCTAGTTAGCCCAAACTCCCCAGAAATAAAACTTAAACAACTTTGCCTCGGGAACAAACGCCCAACCGGTTAGTTCAGCCCCTCCAACCTCGCGGTCTAACTAAACCCTAATTTCACCTTCGATCCGCCCCTGCCCAGATGCACAATTAACTTAGCCGATCATACTGAAAATAAAGGACAAAATAATTAAGGGAAAACGATCTATATTATTCATAGCTTCAAATCGTAAAAACGTTTTTGAAGTAAATCGAAATACGGAATAAAAAACTTAAAAACAAAACATAAACGAAATTGTTTCTCGACCCGAAGGTCGGATCTACTGCAAACAAATAAAGAGACTCGGACGAACAGCTCCGATCTCTTCTCCGGCGACTCCGGCGGCGACGGCGAACTGCGGGACCGGCGGCTCTTCCGACTTCTCGGTGCGTAATTGTTGTCTCCTTGCTGCCCACCGCGCCCCATCTTTAATAGGCTCGAATTTGAATTTTGAATTCCCGGCTGTTGCTCCTCCCAAAGGAATAGGGGTCAGCGGTCAATGATTTGGGGATAAATCAAATCCCCCCGAATCCAGGGATTCTGGTGCGCTGACTCGTTGCCCACAGGGAATCTTCTGTCTTCAGCCGTTCTCTGCCCAAACCGGAATTCTGCAGGTATTTCTTCTCCTCCACAGGTGGTCGGACCAGGCACGGTACTTGGTAATTCTGGCTCTTCTGCTTCGTGACCTTACCCATTTGCCCGATGTGGTCAAACTGTTGCTTGTCACTACCGCTCCAGAACTTTGCCCAAAGAAGGGGATTTCCTTGCCTCTTTTGCCCAGTGCGCCACCTGTTACCTGCATCACCACACACTCTGCCCAAACACCTAATTGTGCCCTCCCAGACACGTGAACGACTCAAACTGACTCAATAAAGGGTGTAAAAATGCCCTAAGATGAGCAAATAAAATGGCTCATCATCATCCTTCAGGGATAATTCATATCTAATTATTGTTTTAACCAGAACAATCGAATTTGACGTTTCAATACAAGTATAATGATGTAACTTAATTACAAAATCTTTCCTTTTTCGGGAGCAATCAATAAAAATAATTGTTACATCATAAACCATTGATTTGATATATCTGCGAGAATATCATATCATAATGTTCTTCAGGAACATTTCAAACTTATTGTTACTATGGTAGCAATTTAATTTGTTATTTCTCGAATAATATCACATCATGATGTTCTTCCAGAACGATCAATATAATATTTAAACTGGAGTATATGTTCTTCGGGAACATTCATTTTAATTAAAAATAATTGATTTGATATTAATTCAGGAATATCTAATTATAATGTTTTTCATGATAGCTTTATTATATGCTTCAACATATTTAAAATCTTGTAATCCAATGTGGAGTCAATTGATGGAGTTATATTCTAAATGTCTAGTTTAGTGACAATATGGAACTCCTTATCTGTGTTTTTCATTATCTATTAATCAAACTGTCGACATTTTGTCTATCTTGTACTAGAATGCAATAGTCCTAGATATATACGTTGTAGACAGTATGGCGTGAGGAGACACGCGGAAGATCATACTGTCGGTTACTCGTATATTATCGAACAGAAGCTCACGACTTAGATGGACAGGGACAATCCATCGGTACGTCGTAGTGTGACTGGGTAATAGTTGGTCTTGACTATTATGTTACACTTGTACACTTGGTGTATTGAGCAGGACCACGGGAGGGCGTTCGATTTATACTAATCGACGTAATCGAACTAGACCTCAGAGATTACGGATATACGAATTCCTAATCCCTATATAATTATAGGTGCGTGTGTCCAATTCTCGGTTCTTTAACTTGCCAATGAGTGAGACTATTTGATTAGTCGAGATACTCGGTAAATTGGGAATCGTAATTGTACTCACGGCATGCTATAGATTATAGACAGGAAACCGTGTCCCGTTTATCGGGTTGATAACGTCCCCGAGATGAGCTCATAAAGTTTATCATGTAAACCCTGCAGGTGGATTTGTTCCACATGATAATAAGGATGAGTGGTACTAGTCTCGGATAATAAGAAACGAATTAATTTAATTATTAGTAATTAAATAAATTCGTGGACGTTCGATATCTTAAACACGGGGAAAGTCGTATATGTAATTTCGGCGGATTTATTATTTTTGAAATAATATTAAAATTAATTTCGGGAATTCAATTATTATTTTTTAGTGGAGTGAATAATAATTAAAATTGAAATCGATTAATTAAGGAATTGCGTTTACGTATTCCAAGTTAATTAATATTTCAATTTAGCCCTTAATTAATTTCCCTTAGGTCCCTAACGTAGCTCTATTTAAAACCCCCCCTTGCCCTCTCCTAAAACCTACAATTCGCCGCAATTATTATTTCAGCAGAGAAAAGAATTATTTGCTTAGCGCAATAAAAACTTTTTCTCTGTTAAAATAAAATTTAACGCAATTATATTATTCTCAGATAGAGAGTAATCATACGGTGGTTTTGAGAAAGGAGAGAGCAGACAAGGACGTACCCAGCGGATAGTTGCCCACACAACGGCTGGAGTCGGGAAGAGAATACGTTAGAAGCTCTAAGGTCTCAACAATCGACCGATAAGGTATGAGATCGGATCTCTAAATTCCGCTTTTAATCGATCTCAATTTTCTCGTTGATCATACATGAACGTAGATCGGGTTCCGGGGTCGTGGATCGTGTTCCTCGACTACTGGGGGTTCTAGGACCTCCGGAACGGTAGTCGGATGAGGAAAAACGACCCGGAAACGAGCCCGGAACAGCAACATCGCGTTGCTGTTCGCGGACAAACGGCGGTCGCCAGAGAGCAAACGGCGGTCGCCGTTTGCAGCTTCTCCAGCGACCGCTGGACTGCATACAGCGGGCGCTGTTTTTGTGCAGTCCAGCCCCGTTTCGCGCGGTTGTCCTCCGGGGCGATGGCTGGGCGTGATTCAGGATAAGAGCTGTCAGGCGAACGAAGTAGCGACTTCGGATGTCGACTGGGATCGTTCGGATGTTCGAGCGATCGAACGAACGCATCCCGGGTAGTCGATTTCCAACAATTGGTATCAGAGCCGGTTTATGCGTTCTTGTATTGTTTGCGAGTTTTGTTTTGCAGGATAACCCGATTATTATGGTCATGTTTTTTTTGTACTGTATATTGTGGTTTGTTAAACTCTCGGGATTGTCGAGATCTTTGGTTTTTATCGTTGCTTGTTTGTAATAGTTAAAACGACGGGTTGAGTCGTTTAGGGTTTTCTATTTCGTTTTTTTCGTTTATCCGGATGTATAGGATCGATCATTCCTGTATAGGATCGATGCCGGAAGTAGTTAGTATTACTCTTGTAATGTTGCTGCTGCTTGGTGGATCGAGAGAAGATCGAAGGACGGACGAACGAGGGTCGAGAAGTCGAACCCGCGGCTACTGTGCAAAAACGGCGCCCGCTGGAGGGCAAACGGCGGTCACCGGTTGCAGCTCCTCCAGCGACCGCTGTTCCTCAAACGGCGGGCGCTGTTTTGAGTTTTGGCAGCAGCGACGCGGGGGTTCGACGGACATCACGGATCGCTTGTCGAGGGCCCGGGACGATACTCCAGTGGGAGGGGTTCGTCTCTTGGTCCTTAGACGAGTCGGTGATGGACCGAGACTGAGACGAGCAACGAGACGAAGATCCGAGAAGACGTGCATCGAAGGATTTTAAGGGCCATAATAATCGGGCCACGCTAAATGCTTTTTGTGTGTTTACGTGCTTTATTGTGCTTTAAATTCATATGCATGCTTGTTAATCCCTTTCGTAAAAACTAAGTGGGAGAGGGATTGGAAACAATCCCGCGGTCTCCATTCTCTGTTTTGATGGTGATGTGTGTCGCTTACGAGTTGGCTTTAGTGTCATCCTCCCTATCGGATAAAGTTGACACACGGATATCACTGGATCAAAATTCGAATTCAATTCCATTTATAGAATTGAACACTTAAGTTTTTCAAAGCAATGCCTAATTTGTTTTTCAAAGACTAATTTCAACTCGACTCATTCTCACCCCGGGGAGTGGAATGGAGCCAAAGCGCTTGGTTATGTCGATGACACAGATTAGAGACATTCGAGTCATTTGATGACTAGATCGATTGTCTGGTTGGCTCCCTCACCTTGTGAGAGATAGGGCTCAATTGCATGATTGATCGCTGGTTAGAAACTTCGAGTTTCACTTACGAGATATCAAGTTTTGATTAACGAAATTGTGAAATTTATTAAATGGAATTCAATTAACAAAGTTGTTTGTTTAGTAAACGTCCACACTATCGTGGCTTGCTAGACGGAAACGGAACTTTGGGTTAATTGAGGCTCGACAGTTATAGGAAATCGTAAAGGGACCGCATGTCAACGTAAACGTCCACACTAACGTGGCTTGCGGTGGGCGTGTAGTTTCCGAGCGGTTAACTTAGTATTGAGAAATGGTATACACTTAGGTACGCTTTACAGTATCCTCCCCATCGGAGTCACTGCTGTAATGATGTACGACCGAAGTAAAAGTCCAGTTATAAAATCGTTTGGACTAGTATACGTCCACATGAACGTGGCATGCTAGTCTGATGGGATTTTAGGATTGATTGGTAAATTTAATGATATTAATTAAGGGAGTTAATATCGAATTAAATTTGACAAGTTTGATTTGTCTCTTTTATAGATATGGCACTCAACCCGCTGTCCATTATACTAAAAGAAAACAAACTCACTGGTCCAAACTATGTTGATTGGAAACGAAACTTGGACATTGTCCTAACTGCTGAGGAGTACAAATATGTACTCCATGAGGTTTGTCCTGATGAACCTACTGATACCTCCACTCCTGAGGAAAAGGAAGCTCATCGGAAGTGGGTCAAAGCTGATCAGATGGCGCGGTGCTACATTTTGGCTTCTATGTCAAATGTGCTGCAACATCAGCATGAGGCCATGACCACTGCCTATGATATGATGCTTAACCTCAAGGAGATGTTTGGTAGTCAGGATAGGGCAGCCAGGCAAGATGCTATGAGAAAACTCATGACGGCCACTATGTCCGAAGGAACGCCCGTGAGGGATCACGTTCTTAGGATGATAGGCTATCTGAGTGAGATAGAGATTATGGGAGGAGCTATCGATGGGGAAACCCAGATCGATATAGTGCTCCAGTCTCTGCCTAGGAGTTTTGAGCAGTTCCGCCTGAACTATAACATGAACAAGAGGTTATATTCGTTGGCGGAGCTCCTGACTGAACTCCAGGCGGCAGAGGGAATCTTTAAGAAATCTCAGGCACTTGTGGCTGTGAAACTTCCTGGCCCTCCGGGGACTAAGAGGAAGAAGAAGCAAGGACGGAAACCCAGTGGACCCAGAAATGGTGGACCACAGAATGGAGTGAACAAGCCCAAGGGCAAGTGTTTCCGTTGCAAGCAGTCTGGACATTGGAAGTCTAATTGTCCTCTCAAACAAGGAGGTATGAACTTTTCCTTAGTCACTGAAACATGTTTAGCGGTGTTATCCACCGGTACCTGGTGTGTGGATACGGGAGCCACTGATCATGTCTGCAATTCTTTGCAGGGGTTCCAGGAAACCCGACGGCTTAGAGAGGGAGAGATCACTATCTACATGGGCAACGCTACGAAAGTGGCGGCAGTTGCAGTGGGAGAATTTTATTTGTCTTTTAATAATAAAGTTTTAGTATTGAATAATTGTCTTTATGTACCGAATTTTAGAAAGAACCTTGTTTCGGTTTCTAAATTGGTTTTGAATGAATATTCTGTTTCTTTTGATAGTTCTGTTATTATCAAAAAGAATGGTGAGTATATCTGTTCTGGTACATTGATAGGCAACTTATATATACTGAATCCTGATTATTCCACGATGCAACGAGTATAGTCAAATAACACATCTAGTACCAATAAGAGAAAGGAGCCTTCTAGGATGAATCAAAAGTACTTATGGCATCTTAGGCTAGGTCATATTAACTTGGGTAGGATTCAAAGGTTGATAACTGATGGAATACTCAGTGGTGTGAAAGATGAGGACTTTCCAACCTGCGAATCATGCCTGGAAGGAAAAATGACCAAGCGACCCTTTAGTGATAAGGGGTATAGATCCAAGGAAGTACTGGAATTGATTCACTCTGATTTGTGCGGGCCTTTATCTGTCCAAGCGAGAGGAGGTTATGAATATTTCGTAACCTTCACTGATGATTACTCAAGGTATGGTTTTATATACCTGATGCGCCGCAAGAGCGAGTGCTTTGACAAGTTCAAGGAGTACAAAGCTCTTGTGGAGAACCTTCATGGTAAAACCATAAAGACTCTACGATCTGATCGTGGAGGAGAGTACCTCTCGGGAGAGTTTAAGGCGTACTTATTAGAGAATGGGATTGACTCCCAGATGACTGCACCATACACGCCCCAGCAGAATGGTGTAGCAGAAAGAAGGAATAGGACTCTTATGGAAATGGTAAGATCTATGATGAGTTATTCAGAACTACCAGTTTCGTTCTGGGGATATGCCTTGGAAACAGCGGCGTATATCCTGAACTTAGTTCCTTCTAAATCAGTCCCTAAGACGCCCTCGGAATTGTGGACCGGGCGAAAGCCAAATTTGAAACACATTCGGGTCTGGGGTTGTCCAGCACATGTGCTGAAGCATGGGGCTGATAAGTTGGAATTCGTTCAGATATTCGGTTGTTTATAGGATATCCTAGAGGAACGAAAGGTGGTCTATTTTATAGTCCTAAGGACCAGAAGATCGTTGTTAGCACCAACGCTCGGTTCTTGGAAGAGGATTATATAATGGACCATAAGCCCAAGAGTGAGATAATACTTAACGAACTGAGAGGGGACGATCAAGGCTTAGATCCAACCGAACCGGGTGATACGCCACCACAGTCTGCACCTGTAGTTACTGAGGTTACACCGGAGCCTCGTCGTAGTGGGAGGGTTGTTCGACAACCCGATAGGTTCATGTTTATAGGTGAGTCTTCGGACTTGTTACCTGGAGAACATGAAGCCGATCCCTGGACCTATGGCGAGGCGCTTAAAGATCAAGATGCTCAGTCTTGGCAAAAGGCGATGAAATCTGAGATTGAATCAATGGATTCAAATCAGGTCTGGAATCTTGTAGCACCGCCCAAAGGTGTAAAAGCCATTGGTTGCAAGTGGGTGTACAAGAGAAAAAGAGGGTCTGACGGGAAGGTTGAAACCTTCAAGGCTAGGCTTGTTGCGAAGGGGTATACTCAGAAAGAAGGGAATGATTATGAGGAAACCTTTTCGTCGGTAGCTATGCTAAAGTCGATCCGGATTCTTTTGTCTATAGCATCTTATATGGATTATGAGGTGTGGCAAATGGACGTCAAGACAGCATTCTTGAATGGGAATCTTGACGAGACCATTTACATGAGACAGCCAGAAGGTTTCATCAAGAAAGGCCAAGAGCATCTAGTGTGTAAGCTAAACCGATCCATTTATGGATTGAAGCAAGCTTCTAGATCTTGGAACATGCGGTTTGATGAGGTTATCCAATCTTATGGATTCATTCAAAGCATGGACGAGTCGTGTGTATACCGGAGAAGTGACGGAAACAGTGTGGCGTTTCTCGTGCTTTATGTAGACGACATCCTTCTAATTGGCAACAATGTGAAGATGTTGTCGGACATAAAGGGATGGTTGTCCAAGCAATTCGATATGAAAGACTTAGGACAAGTTGGGCATGTTCTTGGGATCAAGGTTATAAGGGATCGCCGGAAAAGAACATTAAGCTTGTCCCAGGCTTCATATATTGATACGATTCTAGCTCGTTTCAACATGCAGAATTCCAAGAGAGGTGTTCAACCTTTCTGCCATGGAATTCATCTATCTAAAGACATGTGTCCCAAAACACAAAAGGAGATAGATTACATGAAGAAGGTTCCTTATGCTTCGGCAGTAGGAAGTCTAATGTATGCCATGTTGTGCACGAGACCTGATATCTGCTATGCCGTGGGCATGGTAGCTAGATATCAAAGTAACCCTGGACAGGGTCACTGGACTGCTGTAAAGAACATACTTAAGTACCTGCGAAGGACTAGGAACTATGTTCTGAGTTACAAAGCGTCTGAGTTGATTCCTATTGGTTACACAGACTCGGATTTCCAATCTGATAAGGATCAGCGAAAGTCTACATCAGGATATGTGTTCACATTGGGAGGTGGAGCAGTCTCATGGAAGAGTGTTAAGCAGAAATGCATTTCGGACTCTACCATGGAAGCCGAATATGTAGCAGCCTCTGAGGCAGCTAAAGAATCGGTGTGGCTCCGGAACTTCCTTATGGACTTGGATGTGGTTCCTAAAATGCCTAGAGCTATCACAATTTATTGTGACAATAGCGGTGCAGTGGCTAATGCAAAGGAACCACGAGCCCACAATGCGAGTAAACACATAGATCGCAAGTACCACCTGATTAGAGACATCGTCAGGAGAGGCGATGCGGTTGTCACCAAGATTGCATCAGCGGATAACCTGGCTGACCCCTTTACAAAGGCACTTCCAGCGGAAGCGTTCAAGAGACACGTGAAGGGGATGGGTATCGGATGTATGGTAGAGGGCAACTAGAGATTTAGTATAAGTGGGAGATTGATGGAGTTATATTCTAAATGTCTAGTTTAGTGACAATATGGAACTCCTTATCTGTGTTTTTCATTATCTATTAATCAAACTGTCGGCATTTTGTCTATCTTGTACTAGAATGCAATAGTCCTAGATATATACGTTGTAGACAGTATGGCGTGAGGAGACACGCGGAAGATCATACTGTCGGTTACTCGTATATTATCGAACAGAAGCTCACGACTTAGATGGACAGGGACAATCCATCGGTACGTCGTAGTGTGACTGGGTAATAGTTGGTCTTGACTATTATGTTACACTTGTACACTTGGTGTATTGAGCAGGACCACGGGAGGGCGTTCGATTTATACTAATCGACGTAATCGAACTAGACCTCAGAGATTACGGATATACGAATTCCTAATCCCTATATAATTATAGGTGCGTGTGTCCAATTCTCGGTTCTTTAACTTGCCAATGAGTGAGACTATTTGATTAGTCGAGATACTCGGTAAATTGGGAATCGTAATTGTACTCACGGCATGCTATAGATTATAGACAGGAAACCGTGTCCCGTTTATCGGGTTGATAACGTCCCCGAGATGAGCTCATAAAGTTTATCATGTAAACCCTGCAGGTGGATTTGTTCCACATGATAATAAGGATGAGTGGTACTAGTCTCGGATAATAAGAAACGAATTAATTTAATTATTAGTAATTAAATAAATTCGTGGACGTTCGATATCTTAAACACGGGGAAAGTCGTATATGTAATTTCAGCGGATTTATTATTGTTGAAATAATATTAAAATTAATTTCGGGAATTCAATTATTATTTTTTAGTGGAGTGTATAATAATTAAAATTGAATCGATTAATTAAGGAATTGCGTTTACGTATTCCAAGTTAATTAATATTTCAATTTAGCCCTTAATTAATTTCCCTTAGGTTCCTAACGTAGCTCTATTTAAACCCCCCCCCCCCCCCCCCCCCTTGCCCTCTCCTAAAACCTACAATTCGCCGCAATTATTATTTCAGCAGAGAAAAGAATTATTTGCTTAGCGCAATAAAAACTTTTTCTCTGTTAAAATAAAAGTTAACGCAATTATATTATTCTCAGATAGAGAATAATCATACGGTGGTTTTGAGAAAGGAGAGAGCAGACAAGGACGTACCCAGCGGATAGTTGCCCACACAACGGCTGGAGTCGGGAAGAGAATACGTTAGAAGCTCTAAGGTCTCAACAATCGACCGATAAGGTATGAGATCGGATATCTAAATTCCGCTTTTATTCGATCTCAATTTTCTCGTTGATCATACATGAACGTAGATCGGGTTCCGGGGTCGTGGATCGTGTTCCTCGACTACTGGGGGTTCTAGGACCTCCGGAACGGTAGTCGGATGAGGAAAAACGACCCGGAAACGAGCCCGGAACAGCAACATCGCGTTGCTGTTCGCGGACAAACGGCGGTCGCCAGAGAGCAAACGGCGGTCGCCGTTTGCAGCTTCTCCAGCGACCGCTGGACTGCATACAGCGGGCGCTGTTTTTGTGCAGTCCAGCCCCGTTTCGCGAGGTTGTCCTCCGGGGCGATGGCTGGGCGTGATTCGGGATAAGAGCTGTCAGGCGAACGAAGTAGCGACTTCGGATGTCGACTGGGATCGTTCGGATGTTCGAGCGATCGAACGAACGCATCCCGGGTAGTCGATTTCCAACATCAATCATACCACGTTTTGGTAGTACGACCAACTTCGGGTGATCATATATTTCTTTTAAATCTTTCCACAAAGCTAGTGGATTTTTCACGGTGAATTTTCAAAGATATTATTCGAGATTATTAATATATAATCATAATCAATCTGATATTGATATTTCTGCATGAATATCATATCACGATATTCTTCAGGAATATTTAATTTTGATATTTCGTCAGGAATATCATATCATGTTCTTCAGAAACGTTTAATTTAGTAAACATAATTAATTTGATATTACTTCAAGAATATCAGATTATAATGTTCTTCTGGAACATATGATATTACTTCAGGAATATCAGATTATAATGTTCTTCGAGAACATATGATATTACTTCAGGAATATCAGATTATAATGTTCTTCGAGAACATATGATATTACTTCAGGAATATCAGATTATAATGTTCTTCAGGAATAGTTGAATTTAAGAAGAAGGGAGGAGTAGTAGATATATTTATAATTATTAATAAATATAAATATAAATTCTTGCCTTTGAGTTCGGATCTTGGACGAGTAAATTTCGATGAAGAACGCATTTGAGCTTTCGTGCTGATAACGTGTTATAAACTCAAGAGAATTGAGAGATAATAATATAGTAGAAAGAGAAACAATATAAGATGAGAATAGAATTGTTATATCATTCACATGGGGAGACTCCTTTATATAGGATACAAAGTAGGGTTTCTGTCTTGTTCACCAAGAAAGGTAAACTAGTCATTCACTAATTAATAATATTCATAACAAAATTTTAATATTAGATGTACCATGCTTTGTACATCTAAGGACCTGTTCTTTTGGACTTAATTTCAGTCCAGTTCAGTTCAGTTCAGATCGCTTCAGTTCAGTTCAGTTCAGATCAGATCGCTTCAGTTCAGTTCAGTTCAGTTCGTTTCAAAATAAATTAAAATAAAATAAACGAAAAATAATTTGAATCTATAATTTTAAATATAAAATCTAGTTACCGTCGTAATATTATTAATATTTTTTAAAAAATATTTAATAATTTATACAAATTATTATTATTTTTATAAAAAACCAGTTCAGTTCAGTTCAGATCGCTTAAGTTCAGTTCAGTTCAGTTCAGATCGCTTCAATTCAGTTCAGTTCAGTTCAGCCGGTTTCAGTCCAAAAGAACAGGTCCTAATTGTACGTTATAAATTACCTCATTTGGGTGCATTGGGTCAGGTAAAATGAACTTGAGCACTAAAAAATGATTGTTTTAGCATTGGAGCAAATATGAAAATAATGGGCATGTCCACTGTCTTGGTCATGCCTACTTTTGACATTAGGCCATAATAATTATTTTTTTTACTTTTTTTGTATGTTGTAGTAGTAGTATTTAATTAATAAAATTGGAATTTAAAATATTGAAAGTGAGATCTTGCATTGGAGTGAAAGTTAAAAGTAAGCTTTGTGCATTGGAGATGGTGGCAACTAGCAAGATAGGTTGGATGGAACATGTCAATGTCTCACACTACAAAAAAAACTGTCGATCCCTACGGACATTCCCGTAGGGAATGCCGTAGGGATCCCTTTCCCCTACGGGGATGGCTACGGTAATTTGGCGTAGGGACCGGCCTCGTAGGGAAGCTGTTCCCTACGGGCATTTTCTTGCCGTAGGGGGACTCCCTACGGGGATGCCGTAGGGGGAGCCCTTGGGGAAGTCGTTCCCCCATCCCATTTTCCCCGTAGGGGACACCTACGGCAGACTCGTAGGGTGGCCCGTAGGGGTCTCCCCTACGGGGATTTCCGTAGGGAGCACCTGGAAGCCCTCCCCTACGGGCATTCCCGTAGGGGTGTAATGTAGAGGGTCCCCTACGGGCGTCAGCCGTAGGGGACAACTGGAATCCCTCCCCTACGGGTATCAGCCGTAGGGGTCATGCGTGGATCATCCCTACGGCAACAGCCGTAGGGAACCTCTGTTTTTTTGGGCAGGACCAATCCTGTTTTTTATTACCCAACCTGCACTCAAAACAGAACTCAAAGACATTTTCAAACTCAAAACTCAAAACACAATATTCAAACATTTTAAAATAAAGTTCAACTATCTAAAATTATACAAAAACAACACAAATATCTAAAAATATCTAAAACTTAGTTATATAGTACACAAAATCACAAATGACAGAAATCAAGGAGGTGGTTGTGGCCGACCAAGCATCTCAGCCCGTAGACGAGCCTCCATCGCTAAGAACGTCGCCTGAAAGCTCTTCTCCAAGGCAGCCGTCTTCTGCTCCTGCTCCTGCAGCCGAATGCGATCAGCTTCGCGTTCCTGCTCCGCTCGAATGCGATCAGCTTCGCGTTCCTCAGCGTGACGAGTCTCGAGCTCTGCCTGCTTCTTTATTGGTAAGGGTCCTATCCCATTCAAGAATGTGATATGATGTTCTTTGTTAGTTAGTGTCTCGAATAGACTTAAAAAATTTGGCAGCACTTCCCTACAGTTCTCTAAGTACACGTGTTTCAATGTACCCGAGAACGTAGAGAAATAACTAACCAAATCTTAAAATAAGTCCATAATCGAAACACATATAAACTAACAAAGAACATCATAATTACATTCTCAAACTGTCCAAAAATGGGACAATTCAAGATTCAATATCGAATGGTAAGTTCGATATTAAATCTCAAACGGGTCTAAGTTTCAACATATCGAATTATATAATTGCAACATATCTCAACATATACATGAAACATTTTAACATATAATAACAAAATAAACACAACTTTGAATTATTTGAAAAAGGTCACCCACTAACAAATTCACCTTATCAATTAAACAAGTTCATTTATTTATTGAATTAAAAAGTATTATTTTTAATTTTTAAATATGACTACAATTTTTAATTTAAAAATAAGCATTTTTTAGCACTAGATCGATTATGAACGTTAATCCGATTGTAAGTTTCATCAACAATTATTCAACTCCAGAGAGAGAGATAGAGAGTTTCAGTCCAAAGTCGACCAAGAAATCATGTACATATATACTCCAAAGTCGACCAATTTTTCAAACCCCCAAAAATCCCACCAAGAAATCACATACATACTCCATTCAAGAACCCACCGAGAAAAACATAATAATAAAGCTCAATAACATCAATACAAATAACATTCAAACAAAAAATCGAAATTTTTAACAAACCCTAGAATTTTGAAAATAGAAAAACTTAACCAATAAAAAGTAAAAATTTGAGTTCTAACCTTAAAGTAGTGTAGAATCGGAAGGATTGAGGTGTTTGTAGCTTGAATTCGTCGGAGAAAGCTTGAAATCGCCGCAAATCGCCGGAAATCGTCGCGCCCCCTTTTCTTTCTTTTGAAAACGCGAAATGAATCTGTCTCCTGCCCGCTGTTGAAATACAGGGATCCCCTACGGCCCTCCCCTACGGCATATGCCGTAGGGTATAAGTAAGTACTAAAACGATGACGTTTTAATACTCCCCTACGGGGAAATTCCCGTAGGGGTCCCTACGGCAGTGTCAGCCGTAGGGCATGTTATTTTACCCCTACGGGATCAGCCGTAGGGGGTCTCCGCGCCTCGTCCCCTACGGGGATATCTGCCGTAGGGCTTACTAGCCTACGGGCAGTCGTAGGGGACCCCGTAGGGCTTCTTGGAGGGAAATTAGCCGCGCGAATTCGCGCGCTTGTCCCTACGGGGAACCCCTACGGGGTTCACCCCTACGGCTCCAGCCGTAGGGATAGCCGTAGGGGTCAGCTATATAGTATCTCCCGTAGGGGATGCCGTAGGGGAACCCCTACGGACATATGGCCGCAGGGAACCCCCGTAGGGGTTCCCTGGTTTTTTTTAGTGTCATACTCATATATGTTTGTTAAAACAATAATATTTTAATAATAAATACAATATTAGAGTACAAAAATATTTTAAATTAATTTATTTTTAAAAATATTAATTAATATATATATATATATATATATATATATATATATATATATAAATAAAATAAGATATATTTAATTAAGGAATTGATAAATCATGAGAAATAAAATAAATGATTGATCGGTTGATTGTACGGTTTTGAAGACTTGAAGGAGAATAAATTTCAATTTTTTTATTTGTTTAGAATTACAAAAGTAACTCTCATTAATTAACAATTTAAATACCAATTAAATCCCCGATTTAAACCAAAACAGTCAATCTGTTTTTAATTAATTAACCCGAAAGTCATAAATAGGATTTTAATTAAATACAAAGTCATTGTCCGAATTTATGTAAGACACAGGCAATACAAATGAACTGCCGTCGTCGTACCTTATCAAAAGGGATACCAATCTTCTCCCGTTGATTCCAACTCGATTCATCAAACTTGATCCGGATTTTAAACTACGGTAGAAGTCTACATCTATGAAGCGATAATAACACAAAAAGGTTCTATAATATTGTCCGATTCCACATTTAGTTATTTAAAATTATAAAAAAATCAAATTTCGTATTATTTGACGATTTTAGTAAAATTTTGCATGTTGTTTGTGTCTGAACTTTACGTGACTGCTAATTGTTGTGTTTTATTTTATTTGATATTTACTCAACTAAACAAATGTCACACAAATATGAAAAAAATTAAATATATTTTATTTTTAAAATTATATTTTTGTGACACTTACTTGTTGACAGTTGAAAAATTTTGTTAGGACCCGACCGAACAAATATAGAGATTTTGAGGATTGGACGAACTAGTACAGCAAAATATGACGATATGAAGCAAATAATGGAGAACAAAGATATTTATCTTATATCCCTGTATTTTAGGAATTGTGAATGTCCCCTTTTGGTTAACAATATTCTCTTATTTATAGCAAGAGAAATAGGGTGTGATGTGTCCTGTTATGTTGGGCCCTTACTTTTTTCTTCCTTGGGCTCAAGCCCATTTTGACCCAATAAAATATAAAAATTAAAAATACAATACAAGAAAACTCATATTTGCCTCCCCTTCATTTATTAACCCAGTAGGCCTTAGTACGACTGACTGAGTCTTGTTAGACTCGCTTATATTTTTAGTTAACGGGTCTTCCTTTTTCTATTACAAGCCGGGCTTAAAACACATATCAACATTACCCAAATTGAAAACTTAAAAGACAAGACATAAAATTATATTGAGCTATCAAGTATACTTCACATACAATTAACTTTTATCGAGTACACTTCATATACGACTAACTTTTATTATTCTACTTAAAATCGTTAAATAAGACAATTTATTTTTTTTTATATTTAAAAAACATTTAATTTTTTATAAATCTAAAAAATTAAATGTGAAATCGAATTATGTTAGAATACATTTTATGATATTATGTCGACCCATATGAGTCGACTTTCGTGGAGTCATTTTCACAATTTAATTTTGTGTAATAGGACCGACGTGGAGTGGTCTCGGGTACCTTTTTAAATTAGTGACGCAAAGTTGTCAAACCAAAGACAAACAAAAGAAGGAATTTTTTTCCCCCAAATTGAAAAACGACGCCGTACGGCGGACCTCTCACTTTAATGACCGTTGCACCTTTTCAAAAAACGCTATTGCACGCGCCGCACCTAATTCCTAATAAAACTCCTCTCGAGTAAATCGCACGCATTTACTCTCTCTGGTTAAGAATCGTTACATTCACTTCGAAAAAAGTTATAACTGCACGAAGCGTAACCGGAGACAATCTCTTTCTTCGTGCCGCTCTGTACTCCTTCACTGCACGCACTGCACGAAAGTTTTGTCCGTTGTCTCTTTTCCTCCTCAGCATTCATCTTCATCACCCATCCTGATCCATCCACCGCTCTAAAAAAAAAGTTTTTTATTTATCACAAATAAACCGACTGTTAATTTCTTCTCGGAAAGAAATGCCGATCGGAGGCTCGGGTAATGCGTACATTCTCAGGTGATGTTCAGCCGCCTCTCTGAAAACCCCAGTCCTAATTCGAGTAATTTTAGCGGTAACTCAAGTAAAGATTCTTTTTTTTTTTCTTGCGCCAGATTCAATTCAATTTTCTCCTGTTACAGACGATAATCGGTGAAGGGGGTCACAGAGATGCGTTTCATGTGTTTGTTTAAATGCCCATGTGAAATGTACTCGATAAATCTATCTGTATAATTTTACAATAAAACTCTCAGTAAAAAAAACCCCTTTTTTGATTTTGTGCTTCGATCCCCCCAAATTAGAATTTCATAAATGGGCTGTGCGCAATCGAAAATAGAAAATGAGGAATCAGTTTCCAGATGCAAGGAGAGGAGGAACCTCATGAAGGAGGCCGTCTCCGTCAGGAATGCTTTCGCATCGGCTCACTCCGGCTATTCCATCTCCCTGAAAGACACCGGGGCCGCATTGAGCGACTATGCTCAGGGCGAGGTCCCTCCGCCTCCGCCGGAGGTGGCGGCGCCGCTCGATCCTCCGACCTCAGCTCAGCCGCCGCCGCCACCACCGCCCCCCATCGAGTCGAGCCTACCCCCTCCTCCCCCGCCCCTCCCGAGCTTCTCTCCGATGCCGCCCCTCAAACGGGCGGTTACAATGCCGGCAGCAATGCTGGAGAATATGAAGAAGGGGAAGATGAAAAGTATCGCCACTGACGACAGCAGCATTTACGAAGAGGAAGATGAAGATGAGGAAGGAGAGGAGGAGGATAAATTAGGGTTTCGTAGGCGGAAAAAAGGGAGCGAAGAGGCTTCTAAATTGGAGACGACTCCGATAAGGCCCCCGCCTAATCCTGTGACTCCACCGTCAGAAACCAGAGGGATGGCGTGGGATTATTTCTTCATGGACAATATGCCTCGTCCGAATCTAGACGAGGCCGAGGAAGAAGAAGATGAAGAAGAAGGCTACGAGGTCAAAAATGGAAATATCAACAATGTTGTAGAGAATATGGAGGAGTTTAAGACGCCCGAGAAGCTCAAGCAGGTGGGATTTGAAGGGATCGAAGAATTTAAGACGCCTGAGGATACACTTGGGGGTGAGAAGCATTTTCTGCATTCGAACACGGCTCCACCTGCGATGAGTAGATTTGTAGGGAGTGTGTTGGGAAATAATAACAATATCAGCAATAATAACGGTGTGGATTTGTTGAAGATATTGAGCAAGGTGGATGATCATTTCCTGCAGGCTTCTCAGACTGCGCAGGAGGTTTCAAAGATGCTGGAGGCCACAAGGTTGCATTACCATTCAAATTTTGCCGATAATCGAGGTGATGGTTTATGGGTTTTGGTTATTAAAAATATTTGCTTTATTTATGTTTCTTGACAAATGGATTGGAAATTATCCGTATTATGAGTTCCTTGATCATTTTCTTACTATAATTGTACTACTGAAAATCGTTTCCTTCAATTTGTAATCGTCAGATAAATTGGACATTATCCTTGTGGGTGCTATATTTCCTTTCTTTTGGAGAGTTCATAATCTCTAGCTGAGTTTATAAATGGGAAGACCAATGGGAATCTTTTCTATTTCAGGACACATTGACCATGCAGCTAGGGTCATGCAAGTTATCACTTGGAACAAATCTTTCCGAGGTACACCAAATGGTGGTGATGGAGTGAAAGATAACTCTGAACCAGAAGATTTCGAGACACATGCCACCGTTTTAGACAAGTTGCTGGCGTGGGAGAAAAAGCTTTATGAAGAAGTTAAGGTGATTTTTTTTTCTTTCTTTCCCCATATGTTTTTATGTTGGTCTTGAGGTTGAGTATCGAAATTTGTCTAAGTACTATATCTGCCTCTTATTGATGAGTGATGACTATGAGATTTTGCATTATTCAAATTGTTATTTATTTTATGGATGATACAAAGAACAAAGTACCCGAGTTTCGATTTAGTGTTAAATTATCGAGTGGCTAATTGTAATTATTCTTTTTGTTAATAATGGTAAATAAAAAAAGACAATCGTCAAGTGCACTTTTTTAACTAACCATTTATTTATAATTGCATTTGTGACAATATGTGTGACTGGTTGGTTTTGGTCCAACAGACTGGTGAGCTTATGAAACTCGAATACCAGCGTAAAGTCGCCCATCTGA
This sequence comes from Euphrasia confusa, assembly GCA_954870475.1. Classification (NCBI taxonomy): domain Eukaryota; kingdom Viridiplantae; phylum Streptophyta; class Magnoliopsida; order Lamiales; family Orobanchaceae; genus Euphrasia; species Euphrasia confusa. The sequence continues at coordinate 8,766,243 of OX940957.1, read as the reverse complement.
ACAAACTGAAAAAACGGAATGCTAGTTCTGAGCAACTGGAGAAAGCAAAAGCTGCTGTTAGCCATTTGCACACACGATACATAGTTGACATGCAATCCCTGGATTCGACCGTCTCGGAAGTGAACGATATACGCGACAAGCAGCTGTACCCAAAGCTCGTGGCTCTTGTTCAAGGGTAAGTGCTCTTCAAATGATAGACTGGCTGCTGCTTAATCTATGAATATACTATCGCATATTTTTTTAACTGAATCTATTTTTATTCTGACATTACAAAAACGTTTAGTAGTTGGCTTTAGTCAACATGCCACCGAACCAACTAGGACTTTGGAAGTGGGCATGACCGCATGCATCGGTCAGAAATTTTACTTTATTGAAAGTTGCCTTTTTGAATTTCGTGAATGAGCCATGTTGGTTACTAACTATGTTAGTAATTGCACATTCGATGGCGGATATTTATCAAGAAAATACAAACCTCAAGGGGTGGTTTTTGATGGGATTGGATTAGAAAATACTAGTACAAATCTTGTGTTTACTATTATTAACTGTGATTTGTCAATGAAAGATGATTGTATTTTTTCATGTAATATGTCGAAATTATCCCTAAATTTTTCATGTTCTTTTTTTTTAAATTAATTTATTATTCATCTCATAGGATGACGATGATGTGGGAATCCATGTGCACCCACCATGACACCCAGCTAAAATCGGTCATGGACCTCAAGCCCCTTGACATCTCGGGCCTCCTCATCGAGACCACAAAGCATCACCACGAGCGCACCAAGCAGCTCTGCACTGTCATCGAGCAGTGGCATTCCCAGCTCGAGAAGCTTGTGGGGAACCAGCGAAGTTACGTTAATACCCTCAACAGCTGGCTCAAGCTTAACCTTGTCCCTATCGAGAGCACCCTCAGGGAAAAGGCCGCCACATCACCACCCCGAAACTCGAGCCCTCCCATCCAGCCCCTCCTCCGATCTTGGCACGACTTTCTCGAGAAGCTTCCGGATGAGGTGGCTAAGAGCTCGATCGAGTCCTTTGCAGCCGTGATCAAGACGATAATTATCCATCAGGAGGAGGAGATGAAGCTGAAGGAGAAGTGCGAGGAGACTCAGAGGGAGTACCTGAGGAAGAAACAAGCGTTTGAGGAATGGTACCAGAAGTATGCACAGAAGAGGGTGGGAAATGACGAGAATGACCCCGAGAAGGAGACGGGAGGTGGTGCGGGGAAGGATCCAGTTTTTGATAGGCAGTGCGTGGTGGAGGGGTTGAAGAAGAGGTTGGAGGAAGAGATGGAAGAGCACCAAAAGCATTGTGTGCAGGTGAGGGAGAAGTCACTCGGGAGCTTGAAGATACGATTGCCCGAGCTTTTCCGGGCGCTTTCCGACTACGCGCATGCGTGTTTCGATTCGTATGATAGGCTGAGGGTTATTATAGCACAGCAATCCCAGCATCCAAACAGGGCTCCATAACCTTTTCTTTTGTTGTTGTTTTGGTTGGGGGAGTTTGGATATTTGTAAGCCATGTTTTTCTATTTATGGGTTATATTAATATGAACTTATTTTGATTATTATTTCATTATGGATTAAAACTAAACTTTATTTTTGAGAAAAAATTAATGATTTGAAGAACTTCTAAAGCAGGCCATTGGAGAAAAAATAATTGAAGTATTGTATATTAGTGCTTACAAACAAATTAATTTTAATTATATTAATTATCTATTTTTATTTATATCTTTCATATTGTTTATTATGTCTTGCCGTGTATATTTTCATTATAATATTTTTTTTAGAATATGAAAATATTGTTTGAATAAAATATTATTCATTAAATCTCATTAATATTTATATATTTCTTTTTAAATTTCTCACTTATATATTTATATCAAAAAACTGTACTCTATCATATTTACTTATTTTTTTAATTTTATTCACAATTATTTTTATTTCTTTCACCTTAAAATAACTATTGTACATAAATCAACCTAATAATTGTGAAATTTTGAATTCAATTTTTTCTTGCAAGTCTTTATTATTATATTAATTTATAATAATCCTCAGAAAAGGATATATTGTAATAAAAAGGATTTGTGAATTATGATATCATTAAAATATCACAATCATTTTTTAGAGGATTTATGATATCATCAAGTATCATCCGTACGCGTGGCGAAATCTCATCCGTTGAAAGGAAGAAAGTTGTTCGACCCTTAACCTCCCAGGTTTTCAAACACTGTCACCGCCTTCCTCTTTCTTTATTTTTGAATTTTTTGTACCGTTGTTTATAACCCCATTGTCAGATTTTCTTCTCTCCTCCAAAACACACACAATTCACACACCAATATCCACTCAAATTACACTCGTCAACCAATTAATTATTAGATCATTTTATTTTTCAAATCGCTTTCGGATCTGCAATTGCGCTTTCAAGTGATCCGTTGGATTTCGGGTGTTTGGGTGTTCGGTTCAAATTCGTTAAGCTCGGTTCCGTGAGTTTCTGAGATTTCACTGAATTTTAATTTTAATTATGATTTGTTTTTATCTGGTGTAATTAATTGGAAGCGCATGGAACCCTAAGTTAAGACTTAAATGGAACTTTTAATTTCAAATTCTGAGACCGATTTTGGTGATTTTTCTGTTAACTTATTCTCATTCAATTATTCAAATTCTGGTGATTTTATTGGCATCTTCGTTTTGTTTGGGTTCAGAATCCTGGCTTTATAATTTTCTCCGGTGAGGTGAGTTAATCGCTAGCTCGTTTACTTAAATTAATTTGAACTGGTTATGTGCCTTATTAAATGGGGTTTTTGGTTTTAATTTTAAGAAACTATTTGTTGCTTTAGATGCATTCTAACAAATTACTCGTTTCTTTTGGAAAAAAGCACAGTATTTTTTGTGGTGTTTTTATTGATGATTAACTTCATACTTCTTCTTCTCAAGGTATAATTTCAAGAGATTCTCAGGGAGAGTATAGTGCGTCATCTCAACAGAAACAACAGCTATGGTCACCTGGTAAGAAAAGTCTGTCATTTTATTTGTTGGTCTTGCTTTACAGTAGCATTAGTGGACTTTTAATAATTGAATTTTACGGGATTTGTTGTTGTATCAATGAAAACTTGGAATTAGATTCAATACAAGATAGTTTTTCAATTTACAAGAAAGATGTTGGTATTTAAGTTTTGTTATTGTTGTTGTCCTGCGCAATCACAGGCTAACTAAATGCAGCTTATAGCTGGATCAAATTAAATTTCAAATTATAAGAGCCTAATATTCACAATTTCACATATACAGCTCACCCACATGAGAACGTTTCTTATTTGCAATCTATTACCTCCAGCATATATATTAAAGTTGTGGCCCATCACTTTACTGGACAACTGTTGGAATTTGAAACTTGAGATTTTTTTTACAGGTGAGTAATTGATGTTTGTTGTTGGACTAGTTAAATTGTCAACTATTATGAATTATTTCTTACGCAAAATCTTTAGAGTACCTTTTTAATTATAACATAACCAGCTATTGTTTTCTTGAAGTTAGAACCCAAGTGAATGCTTCCTGAGATCTTAGTAGCTAACTAATGTTGGCTATTTCTTTGAATATCTGCATTTCGCTTGCATACATTTTGACTTGTGGCTTTTTGGTTCTACATTCTTAGTTTTTGATTTCATACTGGATTCGGACAGTGCCTACCTCTAGCGTATAATGATTTGGGGACGACATTGTGAAAAACATTGCCAACGTGTTGGAATCGGCATATTTATACTCTTGTCGGTTCAATATGGAAATTGATAATACAAGCAACTTCACCCCGTTAGATGGTGCCAGAAATAGTCTACAAAGAGCTCGACCTTTACACGGGTAACTTACAAATCATGCCAATTCTTCATTTTGTGTAAATCATAAGCCTATCAGTTGTTTCATGCTGTAGTGTGGGATATGTGGACCATAACTTTGAGAAGTGAATTGGGTTGAGGCAATTGTATTTAATACCAGTAGTTTTATAACTGGGTTACACGTTAAGAGCGATATAATGTTTTAGCATGTAACGGAGTCAAGGAGATATATAAATGTGATATGTAAATAATAACTTTCAGAAGGTAAAGTGATTTTGGGTTGAGGCAAATGTATTTAAAACCAGTAGTTTAAAGCCGGGTTACATGTTAGGAGCGATATAATATTTGAGCATGTGATGGAGTCATGGAGATATATAAATTTGTATGTGTGTGTTAGTTTATGACATGATTTGTTTAGAAAAAAGTGTTATATGACGTATGGGCCTTTCATACTTTTTGAGCAGGAGAACAAGCGGCCCGACAAGGAGGTCCACCAAGGGACAATGGACTGTAGAAGAGGTCAGTTCAATTGTTTTCTACTGTTGTAACACACTTCTCTATTTAGATGCACCTGTTTACATGTATTAATGTATATATTTCGATGGAGAATATTTAAAAAACTCTGCTTCAAAAGTAGTGAATCTATTAGAAGTTATGTAGAATGTTGCAGCAATTTTACTTCATATCATGGATTTCAGAGTGTAATAATGCCTAGTGAAAGGATAAATTAGTCCTGATTCAATTCCTTTGCTGTACCCGTTGTAAATTCTTGACATGAAAAAGTAGTGTGTTTGTTGCTTATCAATTGACCTAGTGTAATACAATTTCTCGCAATAACCTGCCTTTTAGTGACATGTTCATCGACTATTAAAAGTATAATAAATTTGCAGGCTCGTTTCTAGTTTAAGGTTTATTTATGTTTTGGAACAGTTTAATTATCATGTAAATGTAAATGACGACATGTGGTTCTTAAAATCTGTTTTTCAATTAAATTTCAGGATGAGATATTGCGAATGGCCGTTCAACGGTTCAAAGGAAAGAACTGGAAAAAGATAGGTAATGAAGGAGATGACGTTTTTTATAGTTTATTACTCTCTAACTTAATACTGTGTTGTAATATTGGGCTATGCAATATACAGCGGAGTGTTTCAAGGACCGAACAGATGTCCAATGCCTCCACAGGTGGCAGAAAGTTCTTAATCCGGATCTTGTTAAAGGTCCATGGTCGAAAGAGGTTAGGAAATTTTTCATATTTTCTCATGGATCTTGGTGTCCATATATTGTGCATTAACTTGTTTTGTTTCTTCTGTAAGATTATTTCACCTCTTTTAATATGCGATCAGGAGGATGAAATCATAATTGAAATGGTGAAGAGATATGGGGCAAAAAAGTGGTCTACCATTGCACAGCATCTTCCTGGACGTATTGGAAAGCAATGTCGAGAAAGGTAAGGTTGCTGAGCTGTATTGATAATGATACATCTGCAGTGTAATTTCTTTCCACTGCTGAGGGAGTTTAAATATTCACACTTCATTAATTTGAGTAATATAAAGGTATGCTTCTCTAGTAGGAAAACAAATTACCCATTTCTGTTTTCAGGTGGCATAACCATTTGAATCCCAACATAAACAAAGAAGCCTGGACACAAGATGAGGAGTTGACCTTGATTCGTGCACATCAAGTTCATGGAAACAAGTGGGCAGAGTTAACCAAGTACTTGCCCGGGAGGTAAATGAATTCATATTGTTATTAACAGTGTTTAGAGCTCATATATGTGATTTGTCCAGTCTGGCCAAACCAAACAGAAAAATTAGGCCAATCAATTTGTTTCCGAGGGCAAAAACAGTGAAAGCAACTTGGGGTGGCCATTATTTTACAGCTCTACTTAGACCTCTTGTCTGTACACTAAGTTATGTCTCCTTTCCATGACTCATTCCAGTGTTTTGTTTTCTTATGTATGTACTTCAGAACCGACAATGCAATTAAAAATCATTGGAATAGTTCTGTCAAGAAGAAAGTGGACATGTATTTGGCTTCAGGATTACTCTCACAGTTCCAAGGTCTTCCCCTTGTTACTAATCAGTCAGCTGTTGCCTCCTCTTTTTCCAAGGCACAACGTAGTAATGAAGACGACAGTGTTGTTAAAGGTCCATTGGAATTAGAAGATAGCTCCGAATGCAGTCAAAGTTCAAATTTTGTTACAATGTCTCAATCTATAAATGACTACACAGTCGAACTGAATTCAATCCCTATTCAAGAAGATACGTTTGGCAAATTCCCAGAAAACGGGTTCTCGCTTGATTGGACGACTACTATGGGGAGAGATTGGCATCTAAATGAGCTACCAGACATGTCTTTGCTTGATTTAGGACAAGGATCCGGAATGTTCCTGACAGCTTTACCACCCCCACAAGAATCTTCCATGGGAAACGTGGGATACCCTGAGGCTGAGCATGGAGGGGGCTACCCCTCTGGAAATATTATTTCAGATATCGATGGGCAAGGTTCTTTGCATCAAATTAATGAAGAGGGGAATTTTGCTTCTACGCCATTTACTCAATCTTCCCTGTTTCCTACTGAACTTCCTCCGGATGACGGTGGTACACTTGTGTTCGATATTAATCCACATCAGTTTAGTTATTCACAGCAGAATGTGGGGCAAGTGTGCAACCCACAAACTAATACACACGACGAGTTTATCTACTCTCCCTGTGAACATAACTCCACTGAGGCAAAACAAGAATCGCCTAAACTGGTTCCTGCCAATGATTTTGTCCTGATCCCACCTAATGACTCCGCATATTTTACTTCAGGAGTTGGAGATGCTATACACGATGACCAGAAGAACCCGGGGACTTTATTTTACGAGCCACCCCGTTTTCCATTCGATGAGCCTTTCTTCAGTTGTGATCTTATGTCGTCTGACAGTGATATGCATCAGGAATACAGTCCTCTTGGGATTCGCCAGCTGATGATATCTTCTTCTACGACTCCCTTCAGACTGTGGGATTCACCATCAAGAGATTGTAATAGTCCTGATGCTGTTCTGAAAACGGCTGCAAAAACTTTTCGAGGCACGCCGTCCATACTGAAGAAAAGAAACCGTGATTTGTTGTCTCCTATGTCAGAAAGGAGAGACGGAAAGAAACTTGAAGGTTGTTTGAAGCAGGGGACAATATTCAACCAGACCAATAATTTTTCACGCTTAGAAGTTATGTTTGATGAATGTGTCGACAAGGAACGATCATTATCTCCCAACAAAAATGGCGATGAAATGTCGTGTGGAGAGAAAGAAAATGCAAACCCTACTTGCAACAAAACTGATATGAGAATAATGGGTGAAAAGAATGATGACGCAATGCAAATGGTTAGTACTCCTTCATTTTGTCTCCATTGGTTTGTATAGGTTTCTTTTGAAATATCCGATGGAGTGGAAATAAATTCTGATTTTAGAGTTTGTTGCAGGATGAAATATCCAGAAATAACGAGAGAAAAATGTTTGAAAGAAAGATAGAAGCCATTAATGCTAGCTTGTTGAATTTAATGATTTAGTATTTGCTTGTGGCATCATTAATTTAAAAAAATTAGTTTAGGTATGTAATTGTTTCCCTCCAATTTTCTAATTTCTGCTAGGTATTTGCTTTTGCTTGAAAAGTGGAAATATGTTTGGGTAACATGTCTGAACTTTTATGATTGTTAATGAACAAAGTTATCTGAATTTCATTTTTAATAGAATTGCATGATCATAATGGACAGTTGTTTTGTGAGTTGTATGGATTTCCAGTAAAAATAAGAAGTACAAACAATTCAATTTTCAATAAAAACTCAAGAGAACACACATAATTTCATTTTCTCTGGAAAGTTGAAAATTTTGGAAATGAAAACAATATCATCCATCACCTTAGTTAAAATGTGTCTATGCCTATCATAGAATACTACTGCGTAAGATAGTAAACATAACTTGCTCATGTTGATGAAATTTCTCTGATCTGACATGCTAATTTTTCCATTCACAACAGGAAAAAGAATTTTCTGGAATCCTCATTGAACACGATACGAATGACATAGCATTCATTTCTCCAGACCCCTTTGGTGTCAAGACACATAGAACTATTGGTTCAAGTGCCAAACCTCCTGGAAATCAGTGTTTGCAAAGAGTAGACTTAGTATCAAAACATGGAGCTGTTGTATCTTCCCCGGACTCAGGTTTTTCTGTTCTTTGTTCTCCTCGACTATGCAAGAAGAAGGATGGAACCAATTTATCCTTAGTTACGTGTCTTCAATCCTCAAGCCCTGAGAAGAAGGTTGAAAGTTCGGTCAAAGGTGCAGTAGGTTCTGAAAACAATAACATGTAAGATGATTGATTATAGCAATTTCTTGTACTTCCTTTTTTGCTGTCATTATTTTATGGTAAGCTGTAAGTGGAGTGTTTTATTAATTTATTTTCCCTTTCAGATTCATAGAGACACCATTCCGAAAGAGTTTAGAATCTCCTTCAGCTTGGCAGTCCCCCTGGTTTTTTAACAATTTTGTTTCAAGGCCCAGAGTTGATACAGATATAACAATTGAGGTTTGGGAATTTTTTGTCTTATTATATGCAAGTGGTCATACATGCTATTTTGTTGAAAATTGGCTTAGTAGCTCAGCAAATATAAAAGGGTATAAGTATTACCGTCACATCTTAGTCAAAATGGTTAAAATATACCCCATCTTTAAAATAATTAAATAATTTTATTTGAAAGTATGAATGTCTCAAATGACCTATAAGACTAATTAATTTCATTTTGCCCCATTTGTATCCTTTTTTGTAGGACATTGGCTACTTTCTGAGCTCAGGGGACCTAAGTTATGATGCCATTGGGTTAATGAAGCAATTAGGAGAGCAGACGGCTGAAGCATTTGCCGATGCCCAGAATGTTTTGGGAAATGATACCCCTGAAACAATAATGAAGGGGAAATGTTTCGTAAAACACAAAGAAGACAAGGAGAATAATAAGTACAGCCCAAGCTCTGAGACAGACCATTCTGTATCAACTTCAAATTTTACGGTATGGTTTTCGCGAATGACTACAATATTATTTAATAAATGATTCATGTGCGCTGTAATAGATTACAAAATTTAAATGATATTTCTTTTAACATCCTTTTAAATTATAATGAATGCATTAGTTGTCGTATTTCTTTTGTAATTTACAAAGGAAGTGCGACAACTGCTATGGGACAAAGGTAGTACATATTAATGAATAATTATCAAATGAACATTTTAGTTATTTTTACTTCTTGTTTGGCAAAATCAGTTGTATTCTTTACCGTCGAGAAATAAAGCCATTTTCTTAATCTATTATCCTATCTGAGGTTAGCACTTGTTATTCTTGATTTTAATATTGTCCTGATTTTTCATTGTGTTCACAGGAGAGGCGAACACTTGACTTTAGTGAATGTGGAACGCCCGGAAAGGAAATTGGGAAGTTGCAAAGCAGATCGAGTTTCTCAAGTTCGACTTCTCTTTTGAAGGGGTTCAGATAGAAGAGAGGCGTTTCATGGCAAAACTGTTGTAAATTTTCTTTTATTGCATATATATATGTGTGCTATTTACTAATACAATTATAGTTTTTTATTTATCGTTTAAAAAAATTATAGAGAAATATATATTCCATTCGTCCCTTTGAAAGGGTTAAATGAGCAGTGTGGAAAAATTAAGAAATAATGTATTTTGTTGTGTAAAGTGAATTTGCTTGCTTGTAATTATTTAATGTATTTGTTAATATGATTTCAATGAGACGATAAACCACGAAAGTGCAACTAACCCTTAGGTAGACGTGCTGGTTGAAACCCGTCGGTTTCCGGCACCCAAGAAGCCGGAACTGGGACCGGACCGGTCAAAGCCGGTCCCGGTTACAAAAATTGGCGGGTCCGGTCTGGTTAAACTGGCTGGTAACCTGCCGGTTTAATATTAATTTTTATTTATTTATTTAATATTAATTTAAATGTTTTTAAATTTTCTAAAAGAAAATAAGAAAAAATAGTAAGTTTTATTTATTTATTTATTTAATATTAATTTAAATATTTTGAATACAAACTAAGTTAAATAGTAAAAAAAATTAAGAAAAAACTTTAAGTTTTATTTAAATTTGAAAATTAAGTTAAATAGGAAAACAGTTTAATAAAAAAAAAGAAGTTACATTTAAATTATATAATTTGAGAATAAAAATTCAATAAATAACTTCAACTTTTATTTAAATTTGAGAATTACAAAATTAAATAGAAAAATTAGAAATTTTAATTTTTAAATTAGAAGTAGAAAATAGTTTAACAAATTACAAGTTTTTAAAAAATAAAGAGATTAAATCACAAATGGTCCTGTAAATATTGTCAATCCCACATTCAGTCCTTTATTTTTTAATTTCATCAAATCCAGTCCTTCTCGGTCATTTTCCACCGGGAAGCTCACGTGTTGGTCACGTGAGTGCACATATGGCGGTCATCGGGCAATGCTTGCTGACGTGGCTTGAGATTAAATCACATCTGGTTCTGCAACTTAGACTGATCCCACATTTGGTTCTTTTTTTGTTCAAAAAATCAAATCTCATCCTTTTCGGTTGATTTCCATCAAAAATTGCTCGTGTGGGTCACGTGATGTACATGAAGGTTTTCGATGTCGATCCAATCGCTCGATTACCTCGTTCGTGTGTGTAGAAGCGTGTAAAATGAGTAAAAACTAACATACAAGATCTAGGCAAATGTTTATATGTATAGACACACACATATATATACATCCAATATATATATACATAGAGATATGAGGACACTTACATTCGGTGAAGCGTGTCTCGTTGATGTCGATGGCTGTTCGCTGATGAAGATCTGATCTTCTTGCAACGAACCCTGAAGAGATCACCTTGAAAAACCTCTTGTCTTCCCAGATGTGTAGCCGCACAAATGGTCCGGTCTCTACGTGTTGCACAGAACCGGAAGTCGGATGCTGAAAATTGCCGAACGTGTTCTTGAGACGAAGAACACTATGAACGTGATCATCAATATAATATTGCTCTAAGCCAAAAATAACATTATCAATATATCAATTAAAATCCAAAGATGACCATCTGACTCCGGCGGATTTGAAGGACACAACCCAACAGTACAGGTGGCGGTCGACTCCGGCGGCTTGCTGAGGTGGCAGGCTGTGGGACCGTATTTACTCTCCACATCAGCAAGCCGTCGGAGTCGACCGGTGGGCTACCCCGAAGCCCGCCCGAAAAAATGTAGGGTTGGGACCAAATATTTTCGACCCGAAAAAATCAAAACTAAATTAGTCCGAACCGAAGGGGCCCGAGACCGTCACCTTTATTATTGAATAAACATTTTATAATTTGGGCAATTTAAATATTAGAATTATAATAATAATTATTAAATATTAATATTTTATGAATATTAAATTTAATTTGATATTAAAAATTATTTTTTTACTATATAATATTATTTTTTCCAGCCCGACGGGCTAGTCCGAGACCGAAGATTTTAAGGTTAGGTCTACTAATTTACAGCCCGAAAAAATTTCAGTCCGAACCGAAGTAACCCGATAGCCCGAGTGGGCTGACCCGATTGACATCCCTACCCACACGTGCAAAAATTTTCGGTGGAAATCGACCGGAAATGATGAGATTTGATTTTTTGAACAAAAAAAAGGACCAAATGTGGGATCAGCCTAAGTTGCAGGACCAAATGTGATTTAATCTCAAACCACGTCAGCAAGCCCTGCCCGATGACCGCCATGTGTGCACTCACGTGACCAACACGTGAGCTTCCCGGTGGAAAATGACCGGGAAGGACTGGATTTGATGAAATTAAAAAATAAAGGACTAAATGTGGGATTGACAATATTTACAAGACCATTTGTGATTTAATCTCAAAAATAAATTTAGAAATTATTAATTGTTCATTCACTTTCGGTAAATGCTTCCAAGTTTTGCGCTTCTTTTTCTTCTTCCGATGAGTGTTTAGCCAAATGTTGTTTCTTCTTTTTTGCTCGTACCCAATCATTTACTAGCATTTGTGCCTCTAAGTTTTCCGGGTGGAGGCGCGATCTTCTTGGTCCAAGCATGTTCCCTCCAATGCTAAAAACCGATTCCACTACTACGGTAGACGCTGGAACAGAGAAGACGTCTCGAGCTATCTTCGAGAGTACTGGGTAAACTTCCGATCTCTTTGACCAAAAGATCAAATAATCTACTTTTCCATCCGTGTTCATGTCAATGCGTCCCAAGTCGGGTGTGTTGAGGTAGACTTCGAGCTCTTGGTAGAAGTCCTTCTGTGTTCGAGCCTTCTTCCTCCCTGTGTTGACAGTGGTTATTTTCATCAATGGCATAAATGCTCGTTGCCACGAAGTAAGGCCGTCGCTCGGTGTTTGGGGTTGAGAGTCATCATCTTCATCATCACCTGCACCACAATCAGAGGGGGAGGGGCTATTCCCGTATAACCTTCGGAAGAGGTGTTAGTGGGATCGGCGTACTCTCTAAACATAGAGTATAGGGAGTTTTTGGCCGTGATTATAACTTCGTCCAAGTCAGGTAAATCATAAGTAGTGGTATTACTTGCAAGACTAGTTGAACCATAAAAATTGTTATAGTATAGTTCAAGTCTTTGTCGTAAACCAATTTCTCTAACGGCAGGGTCTAAGAACGAAGCAATCAAATACACATCAGGAATCAAACAAAAATATTTAAGTCATTTTTCAGTCATTTTGAAAATTGCATCAGAAGGGGGTCATTCGACATAAAGTTCAGCATAATAAATATTTCAACACAAGAATCAACAACTAAAGGAACAGTCGGATAATAATAACCATATAAAGTCAATGTGGTTTTTTGAAACATTTCTAAAGCGTTCATCAAATTTTGAAGTCGATCCCAAAGATTTGGATTCAAATTGTATTCTTCACTTTCATTTAAATTAGCAAAAAAATAACAAATGGATTCTTTATATTCATAAATATCCGTTGAAAGGGCATAAGAGGAGTTCTTACGGTTAGGAGTGTCGGCTCTAAATTTTTTAGGTTTCACATTTATGCTTTTGCAATATCTAATATAATCTCTCCTAAGTGTGGGTCTATTACGTAAAGTAGCGACGGCATGTTGAATAGGAGCAACTTCACGTTTAAAACACTTAAAACCATCTTGGACACATAAATTCATAATATGACAAATACAACGAATATGAAAAAAACGACCTCCTAAAATAGGCTTGCAAATATCAATTAATTCTGGTAAACTAGCCGTGTTTGCGGATGCATTATCTAAACCAATCGAAAAAATACGTTGAATAATTCCGTATTCATTTAAAACAACCATAATTTTATTAGCTATATTATGAGCCGTATGACGATCGTTAAATAATTTAAAGAAAATTAAACGTTTTTGAATATTCCAAAAGTTACTATCCAACTACAAGTCACGCCCAAATAGGGTTTAAGATCAATATTTATCGGTCCAAATATCGGCACAAATATTAAAATTACATTTTAATTTTTTTAATTCATTTATTAAAGTTAATTTTTTTTCATTGCACCTAGTTCTAAGATGAAGAGATTAAATTGAAGAGATTTAACACACATAAAATCAAATTAAAAAGATTTAACACACATAAAATCAACATATCATTTCCTATGATTTTCATGCGTATAAGTAAATAAATGCGGAGAAGTTTGAGAACTAGACATACCTTGGGAGCTCGATCCGGGTGGAGGAGCTCTATATGCCTCCGGATGAAGTTGAGTTTGCGACGCTTCGATCCCGAACTCTACCGGGTGGGCATTTTGCATGTGCCTCCTTAAGGTTCCAAAACCTCCTCGGGGTGCACATCGGGCTCGGTTTTGTCGTCACCGTCCTCGTCTTAGGGGAGGGAGCGGTAAGGCGAGTAAGGGCCTCCGGTATGAAGTCGCCTTGAAACAATCCCTCGATTTGGTGCGGGGGCATATCATCCGGGACCATGTCACCGGAAAAGTCACAAACTCCGACACTAGTAGACGGGTTCGTGTCGTTCGACTTGCGCCCCCCGAGAACTAGTATCCGAGCCCGAGGTCGATCGAGAGTCATTTTTAATATGAGAGAATAAAAAAAATTAGTAGTATTTTTATTTTTTAGAAATATAATATTTATTATTATTAGTATAATATTTATTATTAGTAGTATATAAATTATAAATTATAAAGAGAGAGATTAGAGTAGAGAATAGAGATTGAGAAATAGTGAGAGGTGTGAGGGTTTAAAGTGGGGAGATGGAGTTCTTATATGGGGAGGGAATTAAAAAATTAATTTTTTAAAAAACTAGCCGTTTTTAGTTGTTGGGACCGGCTGAACCGGCAGTCCGGTTCGAATCGGCCGGTTCCCGGTTCACCCAAAGGTTATTTTTTAATTTTTTTTATTAAACTCGCCGGTTCCAATCGGACTCGCCGGTTCCAATCGGACCGGATCGGAATCGGCCGGTTCCCGGTTCACCCAACGACTATTTTTTAATTTTTTTTATTAAACTCGCCGGTTCCAATCAGACCGGATCGGCACCTGCCGTTCCAATCAGACCGGATCGGCACCTGCCGATCACGATCCGGTTTTGAACCGGGTGGCCACAGTCCCGGTTAAAAAACTGGCTGAGCCGGTCTCGAACCGCCGGGCCCCGGTTTTAACCGGTGGTCCGGTTTATTTTGGGCACGTCTACCCTTAGGTTTGATTGTTTAAACAGAAGAAATATTGGTTTTGAACATGTCATTCATACTATCATAGTAACATTACCCAGTTATTGTTATTGAAAATGGAAAAAGCAACATGAGGTCTACTCATTATTGTTCATGATCTGAAGACCTAATCACAGTCCTAACCAGGACATAAAACAGTGACCATTTTGAGTTTCATCGTTTGGGGTTGAACCAAACTATTAAATATAAAAATCCCCAACTGCCAGGCTCACAAAAAAAAGCTTGAAAATAGATTAAAGAAATATCGAGTATGGCTCTGCTGAGTGGTTCTGCTCATTTATTCTCACATCAGCTTAGCCAACGGACTCAGGCTAATTTTGTAACAGCAGCATGTATCGCATCCGCCAGGTGTGGCACAGTCCTTGAACTCAACCCAGCCATGCTTATCCGCCTGCACAATTAATATTCATGAGAAAATATATCAGTACAAGAATACGTCTGATTCTAGAAATATCAAAATTTTGATTAGAAGGTTAACATTTATTCTTATGTTTTTATTTTCCCTTGTTCATTGTCATATCTAGAGTCTCTCTCTTTCCAGCTTTCTTTCCCTCTAGGTGGTGTGGAAGTGGGTTGGGAGATTATAGCTACAATATAACATTTAGAAGTTCGGATATTTTGTTCTCATAAATCTAGTATTACCCGTCAGATGTCATGTAGATGTGATATTCCTTTCTCATAAAGGCAACTTGCTCCGAGTTGAGTCCAGTGAAAGTGAACATCCCAATCTGCTTAATAATATGACTCCAGTCACCGGGAGTACCTGCCAACATGATATGAGAAACAAATGACTAAATGTGTATTTTCAACTTGGGCATATAAATATTGTATAATACTGTATCTTTTGATGACACCTATAGAAAAATTCTCAATTTGACCTAAAGATGCTGTTGGGGGTTCTAGAGATTAGAGAACCTGTAATTCTAATAGGAGGTTTTACCACGTGTGTTCAGGAATTACATCTGAGGTCGTCATGTAAGGCTATAAGCCTATAATGCCCCCACTTAATTAATTTATTTTGTACACATCAACAGAGAATGAAAAGAAATAAGGACTAAATAATGGAAACTCATGACCAGAGGCCACACGAAGCTAGTAGATAATGCCAAAGAAGGGCACAAATAAGAACTGGTAATTATAATCCAAAACAAGAAAAATACTCCGAATAAAGCAAATTGTAAATTAATAATGGTGCAGTTTTAAAATGTTTTTTGCAACAATAGATTTATACTGCGGTTTAACATGCAGAACAAAGTAAGAGCACAAGACTCCAAATGTTTAATTACCTCTACTTTGTAAAGCCTCGAATAGCTGTTGACGCATGCTGATAATACGATCAGCCATAGCCTTCAGCTCAATTGTCCATTCTTCAAACATTGTTCTGCAGATATAATGAAGCTTGACCTTAGATCTTGGTGAAATTGTTACATGAAATCCAAGCTTATATGCTTCCATTTATACTACTATTTTTTGTAATTGTAATATACAGGTTTTCGTAATGATACTATAAAGAAGTATTCAACACCTGTCCTTCAGGACCGTCGCGACAATTGATGCCCCGTGAAGGGGTGGGTTCGAATACATAGGACGGATGACCAATTTCAATTGACTCTCCACCCTGCCTGCCACATCAGCAGTCCTGCAAACCTGGGTTTGGAAGAATTTGAGCACTTCGATAAATTTGCATTGTCTCATTGCTAATGCAGATAAACAAAAGGATCAATATAGAGTCTGTGCTTGCTTTTAACATAACAAAACAAAAGGTGCTTCAGAGGATCTACTTTCCAGATGAATATTTTGGAAAGTTCAACAGATAAGCTTAGTATGCAGCACAGCAAGATGTTAATTCAAATTCCAACCAGTTAAGCATAAACACCTTAGTATGGAATAATCCTTCTATGGCTAACTTAGACTTAGTAACTTACAACGCTTAGAGCACCAACACGTTCCCCATAAAGCCCAAGGTTTTTCGCATAACTTTGAGCGACAAAGCATTCACCTCCATCATTTACGAACATTCGGACCGGCTGTGCATCTGCGTCCAGATTTCCACTAGCAAAACCCTACAGAAATATGACTTTGAGAATTTGATTAATTCATCTGTGATCATACATTTTCCCCCTCAGATGCAAAAGATACAAATGACAGGAAAAACCATTTTTAACTTCGGCCGGAAATGTTTTAGTTCAATTACCTGATAAGCACTGTCAAAGAAAGGTAATAGTGCCTTAGATCGCATCAACTGTCTAATCTGCTCCCACTGATGAGTGGTTGGATCAACACCAGTTGGGTTATGAGCACATGCATGAAGAAGAACAATTGCTCCTGAAGGTGCAGAACTGAGGTCCTCAAACAAGCCTGTTGTTTGGCCAAGCTAGTGTTAGTTTAAGTAATAGATGGAAATCATGTATTTCAAGGTATCTCAAAAATGTCAATCAAATGATAATATAAGAATCGGAGAAAAAGGCACAAGTACACCACAGATCCACAACTTAAAAGAGAAATATGGAGAGCGTGCCACCTTAGATTCTGGATCTATAAACCTCTTTGGAGCTTATCAAAGAGGTTATCCTTCATCAAGTAGAATATAAAATAATGACCTAAATGAATGCACTTAAAAGGCTCCAACATGACATCACATGTACTTTGCTGATTCTTATAAGGATGGGTTTCCTCCTGTAATGAATCTTAGAGGAGAGATTGTCTAAAACACAAACCTTCTCACTTAAAACATGGGTTATATATGTTTGGCTTCAGTTCTATGAATACTTCATGAAGATGGAAAAAATAGATCCTTAATTTTCGCAAAAACAGGTAGTGAGAAAAAACCGTCATAACATTGTGAAGTAAGTGCTTTTAAAGTCTCTGGAAAATGTTATCAGAAAAAGGTAATTTTAGAAATCACCAGTTACACAATTATCCAAGCGTATGCAGTAGAAATAAATTCCATGCTTAGTTCAATGTTCAGTTTTCCTCACCGGTTACTAAATCCATATGCTTAGCACAACTTTTACCATTTATGATCAGTAAGGAAATGGTAATATCTCATGGATACATTCATGCTTTAAAAAGAAAAAAGAAACTTGGCAAGAAATAAAGAATCAAACCTTCAAAATCTAATCCACGAGTTGCTGGACTGTAATAACGATAAGTCTTTACTGACAACCCTGCTAAACCAAAAACTTTTGGGTGGTTTCCCCATGTTGGCTGCGGGATATAGATAGTTTTCTGCAAAGTCATGGACAAAAAAGTTAGGCAGCTCAATACTTGTGTACGCTGATACAAATAAATAGGTGTAGAACATTAAAAATATATTAATAGAGTGATAATTCATAGGCTTACTTCATGATAGTGTCGAGCCAAAAATTCACCTCCAACCCTCAACGAGCCTGTACCAGACAAGCACTGAACTGTTGTAACCCTGTTCTCTTGGATTGCAGGGCTATTTCCATGCACAAGTACAGAGTGAATAATTTAACCAATCTTTCGAATAAAATAAGTATTAAAAAGATCGGAAACTTCTTTCTCTTTTAATATAAGCAAGCAAGAATTATTTCATTCCTCTTCAGACAAAGATCATTACCCGTGGGAGCTACACACAAGTTTAACTTATCAATAAAGATTAAGTGAATTTGAAGCAAGATTTATCTTTCTGATAATTTCATATCTTATCCACCATGTTTAACAATGTGAACAGTAGAAATTGAGACAAAACTTCACAATAAGCATTTTTACATTTCATCCCGTGACGTTAAAATCAAACTACCTGTCAGCACCAAGTATTAGCTTTGCACTCAATTTATTGAAATCTGCCAATCCAACAATGGGAAGATACTCCTTCACACGAGAGCTGCACATGAATCGGTCTCAGCCCTTTCAAGTACAATTCAATAAATCTCAACATCGAAAACCAGCAAACAACGAAAAGCTATTTAAAACCTGTCATTCACTAGCATCTGTTCTGCTCTTCTCACAACATCCAAAACGAGAGGTTTCCCTTCCTGTTGAGCATTTACAATCGACAAAATCAAGCTAAAGGATCGCAACAGATAAAAATAATACCCTGATCATGTAACTAACGAGAGATCAAAAGAGTCACCTCCGTCCGATACGCACCGACTCCCAAATTCAACTTCACAGGGCTTGGGTCCTTGTTGTACGCAACAGTAACCTATTTATAAAAAAATTAGTACACTATACATTCAGGAATCATCGATTTTCACATCTGTATAACGAATTCAAATCAAACAATTTTCACAGACGGAGAAGTTCTTATAAATTCAACAAGAAATAACCATCGATTATATTTCAGATCTTGAGATAAAAATAAAATAAGATAATAAATCGTCTTATAAAATTAAAATCATTCATTCCGACTACATCGCTCGATCAACATCGAAAACTGAAGAAGTTTTAAGTTCAAATTTAACACGCACAAACACACACAGAACTTACGCCGAGGATAGCATCTTCCGGGCCCTGAACAACATGATCAAACACAGAGATCGGGTGGCCGGAAGTTGGAGCGGCGGAGATCGAGTGTTTCCCGGAGTCCATGGCGGTAAGTGAGGGTCCTTCGAGGTGTCGAGCTATAGCGATTAACCTGCGATCAGCGGGTGAAGACGATGATTGTGAAATGTTCTTCTCCCCCTCCATTTAAAACGACTCAAAACCGCAGGCGACCGAACCGCTTTTTTTTTTTTGTTGCAAAAAACCGCAGGCGATTTTTTTCTGAGCAATTCCTCGGTGTGGCGGGGGTTCATATTAAGGACGAAGGGATGGTGACGTGGTGGATTGTGGGGCCAATTATCGGTTGGATCACGGCACGAGGATCGATGAGGTCCAGCTGGTACGGTGTGGTTGAGCACAGGATATTATGAACGCACGCAATATTAGAAATTATTTTTGTAATAAAGTTTTCATTTTCTCTTTCTTTCCCTTCAAGAAATCTAGACTTGAACAAAGTAATACTCCCTACATTTTTTTGAGACAAGAATAAATATAATAATACTAGTGTATTTTCATTTTCAAAGTTTCATTTAATATTTAATATTGGGTAGCACTATTAGCAACTCAAAAAATTTGAAGGACTTGTTCTTTTACATTATTTTCATTAGTATGAACTTAGGGATGGGGTACGTGCCGAATTGATCATACCGATACCGTACCGAAAAATTCGGTATCCGAAAAAATCCATACCGATACTGTACCGAAAAGTTCGGTATACCGAATATCGATATACCGAAATTTCGATATCGAAAAAATCTATACCGATATCGTACCGAACTTTCGGTATACTAAAAATATCGATATATCGAACCATATCGAAATTCTTATTATCGAATTATACCGAAAATATCGATATACCGAATCATACCGACTTTTTTTGCATACCGAAGTATATATATACCGAAATATCGAACTATACCGATTGTTTTTTGCATACCGAAGGGTATATATATCGAAATATCGAAGTATACCGATTATTTACAGTATATCGGTATATACCGAAATACCGAAAATTTAAAAACTTTCATACCGATACCGTACCAAAAATTATCGATACGGTATCATACCGTACCGAAAAATTCAATATACCGAAAATTTGATTTTTTTCGGCATTTTTCGGTACGGTAACTTCGGTATTTCGATAATTCGGTATTTTTTCCCATCCCTATATGAACTCAACTGAATTGGAAAAACAAGAATTTAATGAGTTTAAATTGAACCAATACAAACTTAGAATAAATCTAAAAGAATACTCGTTATGTCCCACATTAACGAACATATAGGTGGTTAATGTTGATTTTTTCTGTCCGTCTAATAATTTTTGTATACTATTTTTGTTCGTTCAATAGTTAAATTTTATTTTAGTTATTTTTCATAATTTTTGTATACTATTTATTATATTTATTGGACAGACAAAAAAGTAAATGTTGACCAGCTATGCACATTAATGTGGAACAAATGAGTGAAGAAGCATTTTTCGATCATGAATGAAAGAAAATGTTTTACCTCGCTTCAAAAATCGAGGATTCGTTGTAAAACGACCACTCGGAATATCAATCCGAGGGAGAACTAGAGTGAGAGGTTTCCAAAATCGTGTTCATTTCAATATCTCAAGAGTTCAAGTAATCTCAATTAGACAATCAAAACAAGTAAACGAGTATCAAATGGGAGAAAAACGGAGATAAAGTAATAGTCGTACTACAAAGTGAATTATGAAACACAAGAGAGTAATCCGGTTGTAATCCTCTTCCAAATCATACAACCTTGTATTTAAGTTCGAGAATTGGACCGGAAAGAAAAGCAACGATCAACATATGCTAATCGATTTAATTCCCTAGTAAAGCATGCCTTGATGGTGATGAATTCACTAGATGACCAAGTCCGTTCCTTAAGTTTTGAATTCTAATTGCTTATAATCGAACCTTAGGAAGAAAGCCCCCGTTCCCGGTGATAGCAATCGTTTTAATCCCCGAAATAGTTTAATCCCGTTTACCAACGATTATACTAAATCGTGGTTCGAAAATAAATCAATTAAATCAATTTAAACTCTCTCTAGCATTTTATCAAACACCTTGTAAGCATGACTTTCACTTCATCTCCTAATGAAAATCTAGTCAACAATAGCCATGAAAATCAACAGCTCAAGCATGGAATCAATAAAGCATAGCATAATCATCATATATCTCAAACCAAATATCCAATATCATACAAATCCAACACAATTCAATACTAGAAAATGAGAAATAACAACAAAACAAATGAGGAAAGGGAAGAGAAATGTGTAGCCAATTGATGTAGAGGATGAATCTCTCGTCTCCGTGGTCGTTCGAGCTTGAATCCGTCGTCAATAGATGCTTGAACTTTGAGGAAGATGAACTCCAATCACAATTTGCACTACCCTCTCTCTCTAATTTTCTCTAAGTGTTTTGAAGTATGGAAAGTTGTGTGGAGGAAGAGTCCTTTTCATGCTTTTATACTCCCCCATATGTAGTAACCGTTTCTCCTCTTTTCCCACCAAAAATGGGCTTGAAATGACTCTTCTACCCTCGGTCAATGCTT
Source organism: Euphrasia confusa (assembly GCA_954870475.1). Lineage (NCBI taxonomy): Eukaryota > Viridiplantae > Streptophyta > Magnoliopsida > Lamiales > Orobanchaceae > Euphrasia > Euphrasia confusa. The sequence goes on along the minus strand of OX940957.1, from coordinate 8,744,602 downwards.
AAAATCGGATGGTCAATGAAAAATCAGCTCGGTCAAAGCTCGAAATCGCGCGGTCAACACTCCTTTTGGCGAGCTGAACTCTTACCGCAACTTTCACCGCGCTGGTCAACTCCAATGCTCAATCATCCTGGTCAATTTTGACTCTGGTGCGGTCAACACATAGTCAACGCGCGGTGAGATGACATTCCGGGTTCACCGAGCTTCCCACCGAGCAATCGCTTGGACGGATTATTTTTGCTCCCTTTTTCTTGCTCTAAATTTGGCTAAGTACCAGCGCGCTCGTCAACTCTCGCTCATAACCGCACGCTCATTCACCGCGCCTCTCACCGAGCTACTCACCCTTTTTGTCATTCGTGCGCAGCTTCTCGATTCTTGACATATCTTCTTCATTCGGATTCCGATTGGCGTGAGCTAAAATTCCCCGGAAACTAGACTTCACGAGCTTTCCAACCATGTATGACACGACTTTTAGTTCCTAGCGAGCGATAGCAGTTTTTACGTCAAAGTTGCTGCAATTCCAGCCTTGAGTCGACACCTCTTTTTAGTCGTTTTCACCTACATTCAGGGACGTAGGGAGTTGATCCCGAAAGGGTGCGATCGCACACCCTCAATATTTTTTAAATAATTATTTTTATATTTTAATTTTTATATATTAAGTTAATTAATTATAATGTATTTAAAAATAATTAAAATGTAATTGAGATTTTGTTGAAATATTTATATCCTTTATCTAAAAATAAATAAAATAATAAATTATTTATTAAAATTTTTTTACTTCCTTAATAAATTTTTTAAACACTATTTTTATACATTAATTTTTATATATTAAGGTAATTAATTGTTTAAAAATAATTGGAATGTAATTGAGATTTTGTCAAATTAATATTGATACGTCTTATCTAAAAATATATATGATAATGAACTAGTATTTATTAATATATTATTACTTCAAAAACAATTCTTTTAATCACTATTTTTATACCTTAATTTTTACATATTAAATTAATTAATTATAATTTATTTAAAAATAATTGTAATGAAATTGAGATTTTGTCAAAATATTGATATGGCTTATCTAAAAATAAATAATATAATGAACTAGTATTTATTAAAAAATTATTAATTCCACACGCTCTCGAAAAAATAATTTAATATAAATATTAAATTATTAATTAATCAATTATTAGGGCCAAACTATTTTATAGATCAAAATTAAGTCAATAAAAATATGATTTAATTTTACAATTTGAATGTTTTTCTTCAAAATTTTACAAATCACAATTGTAATTTTAAATTTGTCTAGTTTTTCACAAATTACAATTATTATTATTTTATACTTGTATTTAAAAAAAATAATTGCACCCCCTCACGAATAATTCTAGCTACGTCACTGCCTACATTCACACAAAAAAAACTCGACTATACCGTGCATAAGTCCCGTCACATCAATAATAAGCAAACTCTCGATAATCACACACATATATACATCTTATACACAAAACCACACCCAATAACAATGAGAAAAACGAGCTAAAAATACGGCATTTCAATGAGTAGGTCTTAAGTACACTTAGAGTCTGTTTGACTGAGCTTATAAGTTCTTTAAAACAGCTTATAAGCTGTTTAAGAGCTTATAAGTTCCTAAAATTTGTTTGGTAAAGTTTTAAAAAAAGATCTTAAAAAACTTTAAAATAAGCTGTTTAAAAGCTTATAAGCTGTTTAAAAAAAAGTAAAGGGGAAGGTACTTTTTTTTAAACAGCTTATAAGCTCTTCCAGCTTAAATAATAAAAGACCAAATTACCCTTATATACAAAAATTCCAAATTTATTATTTAGTTAATATAATTTTTTTAATTTTTTTTAATATATAAAAAATTATTTTTGGTAATTTTAACTATATAAGATCTTAAATTGCCAAACAAATTAACATCTTATAAGTTTATATACCTATTTTATCCAAATGGTTTAACAACTTATTTATTAAATAAGAATAACAACTTATCAACTCTTGAAACAGCTTATAAAACGTAAAATCTTATAAGCTATTTTAAATAAGCTCGTCCAAACGGGCTCTTACTCATTTTATATACAATTATACCATAAATTTTGAAAATCTAAAATAATCTTATAAACATATACCTTAATCTATTTATATTAAGGGATAATTGTATTTTAGTGCCTGAACTATAGGCACTTTTGTACTTTGGTTACTGAACTTTTGAAATTACGCCTTCAGCGTAGGATACCAATTTTTTTCGTGAAATTGGTCTTGAACTCACAGACAGCAGCTTGCGTCAAAGTAAACACTCACACAATTTGTAGAATAAAAAGTGGAGACAAAGTTATGTAATAGTTTTCATTTCATTGATCAACAAAACTAAACTATTACACTTGAAGAGTATGGTAGGCAAAACGATTACAAGAAGTTTCCCGAGTGTCGCAACAACTCCCACTAACTTGCAATCTAGCACACGAGTACCTAGAGCTAAATCTCCTAACTCTAATCTTGGCACAAGGCGCAAAAGCTACTACACAAACTCGAAGCTCGACTACGATTCTAAAAATCAGATTTCGTTCTCTCAAAATCGTCAAATGATGAAACTCAAATCCATGGGTATTTATAGTAGAGCCGCACATGTGAGAGTGATGACGTGGCACCTTCTCATTCGTCACATGCTTGACCTATGTCACTTTTCCATGGATGACATCATTATTGTAGAACTTGGATTCTTGAATCTTGGAATCTTGAATCTTTGATTCTTGAATCCTTGAATCTTGAATCTTCAATTTCAAATTCAAACTTCAATTTCAATCTTAACTCCATCGATCTCAATTCTTCATCTTCAATTTCTTGTGAAAATCTCTAAGTGTTGAAGCTTCAAAATTTCATCGTCTTCATGGTCGTCGATATTGTTGAAGTTGCAAACTTGGAACAATTCTTCATTTCCTTGAATTGAGTACCTGGTGAAAGAAATCACGTTGTAAGTACTTAGTCTTAAAATCAAAACACAAAAACATGAGTCGTCGTTTTTCAAGATCTCCAAAACCGGCGACTCCATTCTCCGGAAAAATGACATGGGCATGTGTCGCCGTTTTCATGGTCAGGTACTAAAACCGGCGACCACCGTCGCTGGAATCCTTGCACGCACCAAAAACGGCGACGCCAGTCGCCGTTTCCACAGCACACATAAACGGCGACTCCAGTCGCCGTTTTCTTGTCACACCCAAAACCGGTGACACGAGTCGCCGTTTCCATGCACACCAAAAGTGGCGACCCGTGTCTCCGTTTCCATGCCAATCCACCCTTACACCAAAAGCGGCGACAAGGTTCGCCGTTTCCATGCAACTCCAGCCTTGCACCAAAAGCGGCGACTGGAGTCGCCGTTTCCTTGCACCACCAAAAGCGGCGACTCTGGTCGCCGTTATCATGTCGTTCCAAAAGTGGAGACTCAAGTCTACATTTCCATGCGCAAGGTAGTTGACTTCGGATTCTTAACCTGTAACCCTGAAAATCAACAAAAACAAAAACACAAGGAAAAATACGTTGTCGCCAAAATCAACATTTACAATCTCCCCCTTTTTGGCACAACTCATAAAAACAAAGTTAAGTAAAAACGAGATACAAGTATCTCCCCCTCAACCAAAAAGCCAACAAAAATAACTAAGTAAAAAGATGGAAAAACACCAATCCTACAATCAATGAAAAACCATAAAAATACTTAGCCAAATTTCAAACCAATCAACAAAACTTAGAAGAGAATTCAAAGTATGATAAACCAAGTTTCAAAACAAGAATTCCAGAGTTAGGCAAATATGAAAAACCATGCATGGACGAATAAATTCAGAGTTGTATGCATGCAAAACAAAACAAGAAAAACGAGTTCAAGAGTTTAAAAAAAAATTAAAAAAAACTTGAACTTGAACTTTAATCTTCAGGCGAGGCAGCAGGAGAAGGATCACGTTCCGGACTTCCGATCAACTCTTCTTCGTCATCTTCATAACTGAAGCCGTCGTCAGAACTAGAGTCGTCACTTTCATCAGAGTCGGTTTCCGGATCCCCGAAAATTTCTCGCTCGCCCAACCCATCACCAGCATCATCGTCAACTTCCACAACGTTGACATCTTCATCACCTTCATCTCTCAGACCATCAGACGGCATCGCGAACGACCCCTGGATTTGTAGTTTCACCAACCTTCCTTTTTCCTTTGTCCCGGATATCCATAACCCCAGCAAAAATGTCTTCATCTGTTTTCTCACCGTCATCACTCACAACTTCAATCAGCTTGCTTTTGGACAGCTGCGAATGAGCTTCCTGAATCGCGTCCCGCACCATCTTCAAAATAAATGTATCTTTCAAACTTGCATCTGGGGCTCCAACATCTCCAAGTCCTCCCCCTTGTTGGATCTCCCGTTGCAGTTTCCTGAAAGATTTTTTCTGCTTGTCCTGTGCCTCGATCATCCTGTTGTACGCAACAACATGTTCGGCTTGACGCTTTTCAACAGCCAAGGAATCGACATAAAATTCCTGAACCACAGCCGAAGGAACCACAACACGGTGACTATGGATCGGATGATGAGGATTCAGGTATGAAGGAATACTTGAAGTCGGGCCGAAACCTTGAGGAACAACTCTTGGTGACTTAGCACCCTCAGCTTCAGGTTCTTCGACAGTAGCTGTCGTCTGTGATTTCTGGCGCTTAGCAGCTGGAGACTTAGTTTTTGGAGTTGCAGGCTTGCGCTTTCGTGAAGACTTAGGAGTTGGGGGCGGAGTTAAGATTTCTGGAAGCGCATTTCGGATGACAAGTTCGTGCCAAGGTAAGTCGATCACGCGCTTCGCAGGGTTCAGATTTTTTCCCGTTATCTTGACAGCCCCATTTTTCTTCATCTTTTTCTCTGGGCCAGGGTTCGGAAGAAAGTCTTGAGCATGGAGCATCCCATATATCAGACACGGATGTGTAAGATGGATTCTCTTTTCTTCGGGCAAGTCAGCTTGCTTAATAATTCTTTCATCCGAAGTTTTGGCGATTTTGCACAAGTCATTAAAAATGATTTGGCCAAGGTCAACCTGTTCGCCGCAGCCGAGGCGAAAGATCAGATGCATCAATTCAGGAGTCAGGACCGATGAATCCCTGTTTGCAATCCAGTTAGACATTCCCAACCGATGAAGAATTCCATAAAAAGCGGACAGCTTGGAGGGCGGTGGCAGCTCAGACTTGACTTTCTTTTGAGTGATGAAAGTCCCAATTTTCAAGTCCTCAGCTCTCTCAGCAGCTGATGGTGTCGTCCAAGTTCCATCAACATCAAGTCTCTTCAAAAATTGATTAATGTGGTAGGGACGAAACTTGTAGAGCTTGTTTCGAAAGACAAAGCAACCATACAACCGACTCTTCGGATCGGCAAAATCAGGAGTCAAGCTAGCGTAAAATTTGTGAATGATAGGAATCGAGTAACGGTAGGTTAGATGCACAGAATCAAACAGCTTCATCTGAGTAAGAAAGTTTGTGATTCCATGGTTTATATAGTCCTCTTTCAGGATAGTTCGGTCAGTGTGGATTGGAAGTTTAACAATCAGTTTATGGCGACGTTCAGCAGTCGCCGTAAAAAATTCCTCAGAGTGAGCTTTGGGACACTCTTCAAACCTTCGAATGTATTGGAGGGTATCAGACGATTTTTGGGATCCAGCTGATCCCGAAGAAGGAGGCGCCAAGGGCGGTTTTTGAGAGCTGTGGGATTTGGATTTTGCAGCTGACCCACCAGCCGAATTTTTGGGAGTTGAAGTTTTCACTCCACTGCCACTGACGACAGGTTTCTTCCCAGAACCACTCCCAGTTGGAAGCGATGATTTTGGAAATTTAGTATCCTGGACTGCAGTCACAGTTGCAGTCGATGGAACTTTAACCACCTTTTTGCCATCCTTAGTTATCTCGCCAGCTGTGAGTAACCGATTGTATTCATCCCTGGAAACGGTTCCCTTGTAGATGGGAAGGGAAGAATCTCTCTCTTTTGTTTTCCCTGACTTAGGTTCTTTTCCCGGCTGACGGGCAGTTGAGAGTTCAGGAGTAGATGATCTAGTCAAGTCAACTGAAGTTTCAGCTGACGAAGCCTTACGACGATCAACTTTGTCAAGATGAGCTTTCAGGTCCTCGTAAGCAGCTTTCTTGGATTCAGGAGTAGGAGCCTTTTCGAACTGCTCATTCAGATATGCAGTCATATCAGCCATCATGTCGTCAAAGTTTTTGGTTGCCATTTGAGAGTAAGACAAGTAACTGACAGTTAGCAGCTGTGAGATCGGGAAACCACGAAAACGAAGTTCAACTTCAGAAACTAGGACAGGGCGCCGGTTGCGCAAAGCTAGAGTTGCCGGAAGCAACGGAAAAACAAGAACTTAGAACTAAGGAACTTCGAACACTGAACTTGCAGTTGAGCTGAGAGATCGAGAGCTTGAGAGTTAGAGAGTTTTGATGTAAGCGTAAATGAAATCGATTCTCATCAGGTCCTATATATAGGAGAAAATTTGGGCCGCCCGTCGGAATGAAAAAGCCCAGTCCAAGACCTGCAAACAGCTCATCTCAAGAAGAAAATCAGGTCTAAAAGACGAACAAAAATTTATTAATTTTAAAATATTATTAAAATAATAATTTTCAAAATTAATAAAAATTAAATAAATAAATAAAAACAATAAAAAAAAATGAAAATCAAAACAAGGCATGAGAACCGAAGTTGAGAACCATCGGTTGAGAAACGAAGTTGAGAGCCATTGGTTGAGTAACTTGAGTTGTCAATTTCGTTGATGCTGAAAATTTGGCTAAGGCAAAAACGAGGGTCGCCGGTTTGAGTTGCAAAGTCCAAGTCTCCGGATTTTGGAACATGGGTTGAGTCTCCGTTTTTGTGGCATAGGTTGAGTCGCCACTTTTTCGGCGACTGGAGTCTCCGTAATTTTGCACAGCCTGGGTGCGAAGAAAATGGAGATACGAGTCTCCGGTTTTGTGCCAAAGTGTGAGTCGCCGTTTTTCTGGCGACTGGAGTCTCCGGATTTGTGTTGTCTCCGGAATTTTGCATTGTCTGAAAAAAAATTCTGGCGACTGGAGTCTCCATTTTTGCGAGTCTCCAGTTTTGGTGAAATTCTCCAATTTTGACATTCTCCGGAATTTGACTCCAAAAATTCTGTTACTTGAATTTTGCAAGCTGGCCGTCGCTACACTCAAAATTTAGACTTCAGAGATGGTAAACCACGTAGCGCTGGATATGAACTACAAAAATGCAAAATCAAAAACAACACATCCCGAGTTAGACATTCAAGTGTTCAACACACTACAAACACTCAAAACCATTTTAGTGGAGATTCGAGGGGTGATATTAGACAATGAAGAGCAAATATTTTTCCCAGAAAAGAATCCACATTTCATCATTTTCCATAAACCAAAAAATTTCACACAAGGTGATAGTAACTTTGAGATATAAGGAAAAACTCTCATATTAAAAACCGGTGGAATGGACCGAAGTATATTGATAGACATGTTTACTTGTCCTTCGTCACAATCACAAGGATGCAGTCGTGTTTCGTCGAAACATATTGGATGAGTTTGCACCGCACAAGAGATTTTAATTCATGAATGCAAGGTGAACTTTTAAGGCACTCCACTTGGGACTAGCATTACTACATCAGAGGGGAGCCGGCGGACAATGTGACCCGGCGTCCTCCAGACGAGTTTTTAGCTTTATATGAAATGCAACAGATGCTCATTACAGCAGTCAGAGGGGAGCGAGGATCATCCCGCATCTCCGAAGCGTTATTGAAGAGCATCTTAAACTATGGCGTCCATGTGCTTCCTTTCGAAGAGGGGAGCCGGCGGACAAAGTGATCCGGCGTCCTCCGTTACTTGGTATTATGGATCTATGCAGATGATAACTTATGGGAGTTATATGCCAAGTTCACATGTTTGCATTCAGCGGAATAAATACACTTGGGTCCGAAGACTAAAGCGGCCTCGAATCCATGTTTGTCTGACTAGACTAATCCACGACAATTCCGAGTGCGTATTCAGAAGTAAAGAAACTACTCTTTCAGACTTCAAAAAATTTCGTGAACTCTTAGAGAGAACACATGCAGAGAGAATTTCTTACAGTTTGAAATCTCTCAAAGTCAAGAGGTTTGGTAAAGATGTCAGCGAGCTGTTTTTCTGTTGAAATATGCTGTAGACTGACTATATCACGATCAACCAAATCTCTAATGAAATGATGTCGAATGTCGATGTGTTTAGTTCTTGAATGCTGGACAGGATTTTCGCTGATTTTGATAGCACTCTGATTATCACAAAACAGCACCAATGGAGCACTCTCGATGAGATAGTCATTCAACATTTGTTTCAACCAAAGCATTTGAGTGCAGCAACTTCCAGCTGCAACATATTCAGACTTGGCAGTTGAGAGCGCGATGCAATTTTGTTTGCGGCTATGCCATGACACGATATTGTTGCCAAGGAAGCAACAACATCCAGAAGTGCTTTTTCGTTCGTCAGTGTCGCTTGCCCAGTCCGCATCGGAGTAACCGACAAGATTTGATGAAGTGTCGCATGCATACCACAATCCTAGTTCAGAAGTTCCAGAGATGTAGCGGAGAATCCGTTTGACAGCTCGTAGATGGTCCTCCTTTGGATCAGCTTGGTACCTAGCACACATACAAACACTAAACATAATGTCAGGGCGAGTAGCGGTTAGATAAAGTAAACTTCTAATCATGGAACGAAAAAGAGTTTGATCAACACTTCGACTTTTAGTCGATTTAGATAACCGTTCAGTCGTCGCCATGGGAGTTTTTGCGGGCTTAGCATGATGCATCTCAAATTTTTCGACCATGTTTTTCGCATATTTGCTTTGGGAGACGAAGATCCCATCCGGTCGTTGAGAAATTTGTAGCCCAAGAAACTGATGTAACTCCCACTCGAGACTCATTTGAAATGTTGAAGACATGGATTCCGTGAAAGCTTTCACGAGTTTAGAGCAAGTAGCACCAAAGACTATGTCATCAACGTAAATCTGAGCAACTATCATGTGTTTGCCATCCCGTTTAATAAAGAGAGTCTTGTCCACAGAACCACGCTCAAAACCGAACTTCAGAAGATAGTCCGTCAAACATCCGTACCAAGCGCGAGGCGTCTGTTTCAAACCATAGAGAGCTTTGTGAAGTTTGTAGAAATGATTTGGTTTCTTAGGATCCTCAAAACCTTTCGGTTGAGCTACATACACTTCTTCTTCCAATACTCCATTTAGGAATGCAGCTTTGACATCCATTTGTCTAAGTTTGATGCCGAGGTGGCATGCAATAGCAATTAAGAGTCTAATGGATTCAATTCGTGCAACTGGAGCAAAGGTTTCATCAAAATCAATACCCTCAACTTGGGCATAGCCTTTTGCAACAAGTCGAGCTTTGTTTTGAACAACTTGGTTGTGCTCATCTGTTTTATTTTTGAAAATCCATTTAGTTCCAACTACATTCATGTGTGACGTTCTGGGAACTAAGGACCAAACATTGTTTCTAGTAAACTCATTAAACTCTTCTTGCATGGCCATGATCCAAAAATCTTCCTTCATGGCTTCCTTGTAATTTTTTGGCTCATTTTCAGAGAGAAAGCAAGAAATGCCGATTTCATTACAGATTGCAGAAGTGCAGATGTTGTAGAGTTCATTCGGAGAATTCGTAGGTTTCTTTGAGCGTGTAGTTCGCTCATTCAAGTTTCCAATTATCTGCTTCGGAGGATGTCGTTTCTGAATATGTCCAGGAGCTTCTCTTGGAGCATCAGCAGGATTTTCAACTTGGTCATTTTCATCATCCTCAGAAGAAGTATCATTGTCTTGATTGCTAGAATCTCCAACTTCAGGTGAAGTGTTTGGAGTAAAATTTTCAGGATTCACATTCTCAGAAACAGCAGTTGCGGGTGTTGGAGAAAAATTTTGATATTCCAAAATTCCTTCTTTAACCCAGTCTTCCTCAACATTTTTCCCAAGAAAGTCTTGTTCATCAAAGTTTATGTTCACAGTTTCGATGACTTTCTTAGTTCGAAGATTGTAGGCACGATATGCATGGCTATTTTGGCTATAACCAACAAAAATACCACGATTAGCTTTGGCTTCAAATTTCTTTAGAGGATCACGATCCTTCAAAATATAGCAAGTACAGCCAAAGACACGAAAGTGTGCAACTGAAGGTTTCTTGCCATTCACAAGTTCATAGGAAGTTGCGGTCGTCCCAGATCGAATACTTATCCGATTCAAAATATATCCAGCAATGGAGACAGCTTCTGCCCAAAAAGTTCGTGCAAGATTTTTCGAGATAAGCATTACACGTGCCATTTCTTGCAGCGTTCGATTCTTTCGTTCGGCAATCCCATTTTGTTGAGGAGTTTTTGGGGCTGAGTATTCATGATGAATTCCCTTCATCATACAGAATTCGTTGAAGCTAGCATTTTGAAATTCAGTTCCATGATCACTTCTGATCCTTTTTACTTTAGCCTCATGATTCGTTTTGATCCATTTCACAATGCCTTTGAAGGCATCAAAAGTTTCATCTTTGGTAGCCAAAAATCTTGTCCAAGTATAGCGAGAAAAGTCATCAACGACAACCAACACATATTCTTTCTTTGCTATACTTTTAACCTCCATTGGACCCATCAAGTCCATATGTAACAGTCCGAAGGGAGCCGAAGTGCTCATTAAAGTTGGTAGTGCAGGATGAGAAGTTCTCGTCAGTTTGCCTTTTTGACAGTCACCACACACTCGTTTTTCAATTTTGGGGAGTTGAGAGATTCCTCGAACTATCTCCCCCTTAACCAGTTTACTCAGATTTCGAGTGCCAGTGTGGCCAAGCCGTTGATGCCACAAATCAACTTCATCAGGAACGGTCACAGAAAAACAACTATACTCAGTTGTATAGCAATTATTTTTAGCTCGTGGACCTTCCATTATACACTTTCCTTCACCATCAAAAACTCTGCACGACTCCTTATCAAAACTCACGTTCAGTCCTTCATCACACAGTTGACTGATGGAAATCAGGTTAGCAACAAGTCCTTTTACATGGACTACATTTCTGATAGGAGGTAAACCTTTGATTTGTAGAGTCCCCTTTCCATTTACGACGCCTTTCGCTCCCCCTCCAAACACCACGGGAGCTCCAGTCATAGGCTCGTAATTTTTTAGAAACTTTTTCGTGCCAGTCATATGGCGGGAACAACCACTATCAAAATACCAAATTCCTTTGGTTCCAGTCTCAGATGCGTTAAGTGCAACATTGCAGAAAATGAGTTCTCTTGGTTGCCAACAACTTTTTGAGTTAGAGTTAAGTTCAACTTCACTCTTTTGAGACTTAGGCACCCATATCTTTTTGTCATTCGAAATTTAGACATTTCTCTCAGTCACAGTCTTCAGATGTGTCTTAGTTTTCAATATTGGAGAAATGGGTTTCTTCAAGTCCTTAGCAACCTCAACCTTCTTCACATTAACATTTCGTGAGTTTGTCATATTTTTCTCAACTTTCAGCTTTTGAGAAATTTGTGATTTGTCATCCTTAGTCATCAACTCACGGTTCATGTCAGCTTTAAGTTTGTAGCAAAACGGTCTTATGTGTCCGAGCACATTGCAGTAGTGACAGACATATTCTCGTCTTTGACGAGTTTCAAATTTTGTTGGCGTTTTGACAAAAACATTTTTAGAGTGAGGAGTTTTTCTGTTCAGTTTCAAGTTCCGAGGTTCATCCAACTTTTTCAGCAACGTTTTCTCATATGGCAAGATCCCTCAAGGATGTTTCACAATATTTTTGGGGAATTGATATGTCTCAGATTTAGAGTTCGAAGTCGAGGCCGACTTCTGAGGTTTAGATTCAGGAGATTTAATAATCTTCTTCCCTTCAGCAATATCCTTCCGTTTGGATGATTCGGCGTCATCCTTACTTTTATCCTCTGGCTGATCGTTGGATGCTTTGACAAAAGTCACATCTTTCTTCTCGGGTGTAGAATAAATAGACTCAAACACTTTTTGAAAACCGAGTCCATAGCGATTAGGATTCATGTACGAGGTAGCATTATCAAACACGGAAGAATTCGTATTCATCTTCCTCAAAAGTTCGTCAGTCATGTGAAGTTTTTCCTTCAAAACATAGCGTTCCTTGTCTGTCATGGCAAGGTCAGTCTGAGCTTTCAGAAGGGATGACTTTAGTTCAGCATTCTCAGCATCGGAGTTTTTGAACAAAATTTGAAGTTTCTTAACTTCTGTAGTTTCCTTCTTCAGGAGAGCTTTCAGTTTCAAATTTTCAGAGTTCGACTTCTCAAAAGATTCTCTTAGTTCGACAACCTCTTTGTAGTATTTATGTTTTTCTTCGAAGAGAGTATCAAACTTGATCTTCAGAATTGTTAGAGAATTATTCAACCTTTGTTTTTCATCCTTTGTCTTCTCAACTGAGTTTTTCAATTTAACAGCATCATCATACATCTTTCGGTTAGCAGTTGAGAGTTCGTTACAAGATTCTGTAAGAACTTTCAAAGACACTTCCAGAGTGCTATTCTCAGTGATAGCAGTGTCATAAAAAGTTTTGAGTTCAGAAAGACTCTCTCTTAGAGTGAGTAACTCAACACATACATCTTCAGTTGGAGATACTTCTGATGTCTTCACTATCTCTTCAGTCTCAGACACGGATTCAACATCCGAGAAAATATCATCATCACAGAAGTTTCGGTTTGCTGAAGCTACACGAAAGATGTTGTCTGCAGTTGCAGTATCTTTCAGAAAACCATCAAAAACAAAGTTTTCAACCTCCACATTTTCGAGGTCGAAGTTTTCACCAAAAGTGACAACTAGAGCGTTGTCTTCATCATCGTCAGAATTATTTTCCTCAGACTCGTCGTTCTCAGAAATTACATTCTCATCGTCAATCACAACATAGCTAACTGGTAGCTTCTTCTTACGATGTAAGTTCGGACATTCATTTTTAACGTGTCCATATCCTTTACACTCATAGCATTGCATCTTAGAAACATCTTTGCTAGTAGAGGAGTATGGTGAAAGTTTTGTCCCTTTGAACTTTTTGTCAGACGATGATCCCTGATTTCGGTTGTCAGGAGTATTCGGATATGAGTTAGAACTTTTCTGAAATTTCCGAAAGTTACGGGCACAGTTCTTCCTCTTAAACTCTTGTTTCACAAGATAAGTGACTATCTCAGTCAGTGCAGCAAGTTTGTCCGGATTATTAGAGTTCATCAGTCTCTCAATATCCTCAGCTTCCTCATCATCAGATTCACCCAGATCAGCAGAAAAACTACTTTCAGTTTTCTCATTTTTCAAATGAGTTTTTCGAGAGTTCGAGCTTCTTGAACTCTTCCCTTTCTCAGAAATCTTGAGAGCAGTCATCGGTTCGTAGACAAGTGACATATCTGGGTTACTTCGAACTTTGAGAGTCAAGTCATAATTTCTCAAATCAGCCATCAAGTCAGCATAATCCCAGTTTTGATTCTCGTCGTTGCGAGCTTCGATAGTTAGCACTTTGCTTTCAAATCTGGTGCTCACACTTGATAGGACCTTCTCATAGACCATGGGAGCAGGAAAGATTTCTCCGAGTTCGAACGCCTCGTTGACATATCTCATGATCTTGTCCAAGTAGTCATTTATGTCTTCATCTTCCCTCATCCGAAGTTGATGGAATTGGGCAGTGATAGTTCGGATTTTCGATCGCTTAACTGCATGACTTCCCTCACACGTTCTCTGTAAAGTTTCCCATGCATCTCTGGCAGATGTGCAATTTTTGACCAGCTGATACATACTAAGGTCCAGCCATTCACATATAATAAGTAGAGCTTTGCTGTTAGCCGTAGACAAGTCATGTTCCTCTCTCGTCCAACTACGTTCCGGTTTCGGAGTTCTCAGAGCTTCAGCGTCTTCGGTATAAGGACGTTCCCATCCTTCTAGCACAACCATTCAAGATCTAGAGTCATAGCCCTTAATTCTAGCTGAAACTTTGGCTTTCCAATTTGAGTAGTTCTGATGAGTAAGCATAATCGGTTTCTGGACAAACAATGGCGACTCCATTTTAGCGGAAATATGAAGTCAAGTAACGGATCACGTCTTATACGTATGACGTCCCGCTCTGATACCAATTGAAATTACGCCTTCAGCGTAGGATACCAATTTTTTTCGTGAAATTGGTCTTGAACTCACAGACAGCAGCTTGCGTCAAAGTAAACACTCACACAATTTGTAGAATAAAAAGTGGAGACAAAGTTATGTAATAGTTTTCATTTCATTGATCAACAAAACTAAACTATTACACTTGAAGAGTATGGTAGGCAAAACGATTACAACAAGTTTCCCGAGTGTCGCAACAACTCCCACTAACTTGCAATCTAGCACACGAGTACCTAGAGCTAAATCTCCTAACTCTAATCTTGGCACAAGGCGCAAAAGCTACTACACAAACTCGAAGCTCGACTACGATTCTAAAAATCAGATTTCGTTCTCTCAAAATCGTCAAATGATGAAACTCAAATCCATGGGTATTTATAGTAGAGCCGCACATGTGAGAGTGATGACGTGGCACGTTCTCATTCGTCACATGCTTGACCTATGTCACTTTTCCATGGATGACATCATTATTGTAGAACTTGGATTCTTGAATCTTGGAATCTTGAATCTTTGATTCTTGAATCCTTGAATCTTGAATCTTCAATTTCAAATTCAAACTTCAATTTCAATCTTGACTCCATCGATCTCAATTCTTCATCTTCAATTTCTTGTGAAAATCTCTAAGTGTTGAAGCTTCAAAATTTCATCGTCTTCATGGTCGTCGATATTGCTGAAGTTGCAAACTTGGAACAATTCTTCATTTCCTTGAATTGAGTACCTGGTGAAAGAAATCACGTTGTAAGTACTTAGTCTTAAAATCAAAACACAAAAACATGAGTCGCCGTTTTTCAAGATCTCCAAAACCGGCGACTCCATTCTCCGAAAAAATGACATGGGCATGTGTCGCCGTTTTCATAGTCAGGTACCAAAACCGGCGACCAGCGTCGCTGGAATCCTTGCACGCACCAAAAACGGCGACGCCAGTCGCCGTTTCCACAACACACATAAACGGCGACTCCAGTCGCCGTTTTCTTGTCACACCCAAAACCGGCGACACGAGTCGCCGTTTCCATGCACACGAAAAGTGGCGACCCGTGTCTCCGTTTCCATGCCAATCCACCCTTACACCAAAAGCGGCGACAAGGTTCGCCGTTTCCATGCAACTCCAGCCTTGCACCAAAAGCGGCGACTGGAGTCGCCGTTTCCTTGCACCACCAAAAGCGGCGACTCTGGTCGCCGTTATCATGTCGTTCCAAAAGTGGAGACTCAAGTCTCCATTTCCATGCGCAAGGTAGTTGACTTCGGATTCTTAACCTGTAACCCTGAAAATCAACAAAAACAAAAACACAAGGAAAAATACGTTGTCGCCAAAATCAACATTTACAACTTTCAACTATTACATCTCAGTATCTGAACTTTTCCGAAATTGTACTTTAATGCATTTTTTGGTGGTTCTCAGCGACACGTGAGATGCACGTGAGCATCGGTGCCACGTGTCGCAGTCTGTGTGGGTTGAAGAGGGCAATTACATTTTTAACCTTGAAGTCATTTTACACCTTTTAAATGATATATTTTCAATAAAAATTCAGAAAATTCGCTGCCCCAAATCTCTCCCAAAATTCAGAACGCGGTCCCTAACCTTAATTTCAATTTCTCGAGCAAGAACACTCCCAAATTCAAATCTCCCATGGAAGAAGTCTGTAGGTGCGGGAAGCCCTTAGGCGGAAAACTTCATGGACCGACGCGAATCCAAGAAGAAGATTCATGGCCTGTGAAAAATACCGTGTAAGTAAAAAATCGAGGACGTACGTGATATCAGTTTGTTTTTCGAATTCCAAGCTCCTTAATTTCATATATTAAAACCTTAATTTCACTGATTGAGATGAAACCCTAATTTTCCTGACTTTTTTTTGTCAATTTGTTATTTTTTTCCAGAAATTTGGTGGTTGTAACAAATTCGGTTGGATGGACCCACCTGCTTGTGAGAGGTGCTCTCAAATCATACCTAGGCTATTGAGGAACGTCAATTCGAAAGAGTCAGATTTGAAGATGATGGAGACAAGGGTTCTTGAGATGAAGAAAACCACAAGGAAGCTTCAAATTGCCTGTTTCCTTGGACTGACAGACTGACAGTAGCTTTAATTTCATTTTTCAAATCCTAGACATTGTTTATGTTGTTTTGTTTTACTGTAATGTTTAGAGTTGTTTGTTTGTAGTTGCAGTATTCATTTGAGCAGCTTTTGTATGATGTTTTGTTGTATAATGTAATGACTTCATTTGTTGGTTAATACAACATCATGTTATGTTACTTGTTCATTAGCAAGTTTAGCAAAAAGCACCAAAATAGCAAGATCAATAACAAAACTGATGCCCAAATGTCATAACAAAATTGATGCCCAAAATCCATAAACAACATAGCATAACACCAAATTTCAGTAGATACAGCATGTTCCAAAAAAGGACAACACAGGGGCAATGTTAACATCAAAAACAAGGCCAACATAGAGGCAATGTTAACAAAAAAAACATAAGTAGAATAAACATGTTCCCAAAAGTAAAAAACTGTTTTCAGACTTCAAAATACATCACTGCTGTTTCCCAGAGGAAGTTGAGAACATTGGTTGAGAGAATGATAGATTTCTTTGAACATGTAGCTTCTGGAGGAAATTTTGTGATTTAGATGAAGCTGCAACTTGTTCACTCTTTGTGGGCTGAGATGCACTTTGAACTTGCTTTCCCTTGCTCTTAATCTTGCATCCTTTTTCAATCTTTGAGGGTTGAGATGAACTTTCCACTTGATTATTGACTTGAGGCTTTGTTGGATTTGTTGACTTCAATCTTGGGCTTCTTCTCAATGTAGCCTGAGATGTGGTAAGTTCATTTGCAGCAGAAGCCTGTAACCAACCAGAGTAATAAATAATACATAAATCTTAAAGTTAAATAATACCTGTTTCTTAGTGCATTTCTCCATGTTTTTTGGTTTTTTTGCAGGTGGAATGTCCAATCCTTCCTTCTTTTGAACTCTATTCTTATTCAATGGACAAGTTCTGATGTTATGACCAACCTCTTTACAAAGCTTGCAGCTCATCAACACCCTGTCCTTTTCAATCTCCCATCCGTCACAGTTCCAACCACTTCACCAGGCTCAAATTTTCTTTTGTGTTTCTTTGGCCTTCCAGGCATTTTTGACACTGTTGGAGGCACAAGTGGAGGAAGGTCAACTTGAGTTGGATTAGGCCATTCATCTTTGCCATACAATGGTGTCATGTAGTGGCTGTACTGAAGGTACCGGTATACCGATCCGATCGATATACCATGTGTGCAGAAGCGTGTAAAGCGATAGATCTACTATGCCATGATCTTAGTGCACACTTAATGTGTATAAGAACACATATAAACATATATATATATATATATATACACATCCAATATATATATATATAATGTTCAACGATAACTTACTTTTGGTGATCGTTGACTTTGGTTAAGGTGGTGTTGAGTCGATTGAACCACCTTAATGGATCAGCAACTCAAAGATCTCCTTGTGAATGATCTCGTCACTCCTTTGGATCGTCCGGATGTTGAAGCCGCAAAAATGGCCCGGCCTCTACGTGTTGCACACGAACCCGGATAATGAACACCTTTGCTTACTTGAGAATGGATCTCCAAGATCACCTCTTTTCTCTCTATTTGTGTGTAATTTCGTGGTTGAATATTATATGTGATGAAAATCAGATTTTCATGTATATAATCACTTCATTATGCACACCATTACACCTCCTTGTAACCTCCATCATAATGTGTATAAAGATGCACCATTTAACACACAAAAAGGGGTTACAAAGGAGGTGAAATGTCATGCCACATACATATTCCACAATGCATTGTATGTGGTCCCACTTGCTTGTGTGGCATGCTATGTCACACTATGTGACATGCATCCATGCAAGCCATGCATCCCATGCATGTATATTAAATCCACGTAAATATTGATTCTAAATCAATATATATATATATATATATATATATATATATATATATATATATATATATATATGTATATATATATATATATATATATATCAAGCATCGTACATTATCTTCGAGTCCATGTGTGACCCTGTAGGTATGATTTACTTGATCAATATTATATTGTTCCCAACAATTAATATTATCAGATAATCATTTAACATCCATAGACGACTTTATGACTTTATCGATTGCACACGTAGGATCGAAGGACATATTCCAACAATCTCCCACTTGGCCTTTAGAGCCAGTGTGCTGCCAATTTCCTGTTGCCACTTTATGTCTAAGTTTGAACTTGAGGCAAGACTCGAGTCATCCTCAATCGGTTCAAACCTTTCTTGGAATTTGAGACAGACTGTAAAACCAGATTTATCACTATGATACGAAATCGGACGTGGCCACGTATTTTCCACAGTCTCGACTCTCCAAGTGGCCGGTGAGACATATATCCCATTATAAAATGGAGGACAATCCCATCTTGTCAATCCAAGCTCTCCCACTTGCTTCCTGATATACCCAATAACAAGTTTTCTAACCTCCTTTTACGAAAGGCGTTTACTTGTATCAAAGTACATCATTTCACAATGGAATTACTCTGGACTACTCAGGTCAGAGGAAATTGCTCGACAGTCAATGAAATAGTATTATGACTCGAAATCTTAAATACTATTCCAGTCGGGTCTGTTCGATCATTAGCTCCCAGCTAATATCTATGTAATTGTACTTGATGTCCCATATCACTAGCCCATGAAGCGGCGCTATAGTACACATTACAATCTAGTTCTTTGTATTATCGGTTTGTCCGTACTCGATTATACGAACCAGGAACAGCTATATGATTCAAGTATATCAGTTCAACCATTAGGACTTCATTATGCGGTAAGTCGACCTCATAACCCAATTGATATAACTTAATCATTTGGACAATTCATATAAATTAAATCATATTTATATTAAGAATTATGTATTATACATATGAGTGAATGTTTACCAAATCTCCAAAAGTATCTAATACAGTAATAGAAATCACAACCATCTCTAAGATGTTTGATCTCAATTGCAGTCGTGAAAACCTCAAGCTTAGACTGCTAGAGAGGTTTAGAAAGCGGGTTTGCAACCTTACCAAAAGTTGTAACTTTATTATCTCGATGTCTCCACAAAACTATCTCCCAGATAATGTGGAACCTCCTGAGCACTAGTTTTAGACTTGTGGTGCTTTCTAGCTCATTGGCTTGCGCGATAGCTCTACTATAAATAGAGAACTATCGGATGGGCCTAGCTAGTTACGCCACCTAGTTCATTGAAGAACTTTCAAATCTGAACTGCCAAAATCACTGCATCCAATGCAGTGCTGTACTCAGCTTCTGTAGTTTAATCAGCTAATGCATTGCATGGAACTATTCCAGCACATTTTACCTCTAATTAGACAAAAGATATAACCAGATTAAAATCGGAAATTATCTTAGTCTATTTTGAAGTATGCATTAAAATAGATTGTTAATATCAACTCATCTTGTCCTCCAAAGACAAGATAATATTCTTTAGTCCGTAAACGGAACTTTAGAAACAGTTTTGGCCACATCCAATGTGCCTCACCAGATTTTCCTCGAAACCAATTCGTCATGCTCAAAGCATACGATATTTTGGGTGATAATCAAACAACGTAACTCTCACTGATCTTCTTTTAAAACAAGATTCTTCTATGTTCCTCTGAAATCCAAAACCCTGTATGGATTCATCGAACTGAAGATTCCAACTCCGAGATGCTTGCTTTAATCCATAAATGGATCTATTAAGCTTGCATACTCTCACAACCTGATTAGGATTGATAAAACCCTCTGGTTGTGTCATAAACACATCCTCTTCTAGAATCCCATTCAAGAAGGCAGTTTTAACATCCATTTGTCATATCTCACAATCATAATGAGCAGCAATGGCTAAGAGAATCCGAATGGATTTAATCATAGCAACTGGTGAAAAGGTTTCATCATAATCCACCCCGTGAATTTGATTAACTCCTTTTGCCACCAACTTTGCATTGAAAACACTATGTTTTCCATTCATGTCTGTTTTTATCTTGTAAATCCATTTCATCCAATGGGCCTAGCCCCTTTAGGCAAATCGACCAAGTTCCAAACTTGATTTTCAGACATTGATTCCATTTCGGATTTCATGGCACCCTGCCATTTCTCGGAATCTGGACTCGTCACAGCTTGGATATAGGTCGAAGGTTCATTGCTTTCTAAAAGCATGACTTCATAGTTCTCGTTTGTCAGAATACCTAAGTATCTGTCAGGTTGAGTTCTAATCCTTCCGGACCTTCGAGGGTTAGGTGTGGTTTCTAAAACCACGGGAGTACTCTCGACCAAGTATTGAGTCTCCATCTTAGTTTGTTCTTCTTGAACCTCGTTTAAGTCTTCTTGAACTTCGTTCAATTCAACTGAGCTCCCACTTACTTTCTTGGAAAGATATTCCTTTTCAAGAAATACACCATCTCGAGCAACAAAGACTTTGTTCTCGGATTGGTTGTAAAAGTGGTACCCTCGTGTTTCTTTTAGATAACCCACAAAGAAACATTTATCCGATTTGGGTTCAAGCTTTGTAGAGATATTTCTCTTCACATAAGCTTCACATCCCCAAATCTTGATATAAGACAAGTTAGGGACCTTCCCTTTCCATACCTCGTATGGTGTCTTATCAACAGCTTTTGATGGTGTCCTATTCAGTGTATAGGCCGCTGTTAAAAGTGCGTGTCCCCAAAAAGATTTTGTTAGTTCACTAAGGCTCATCATCGATCGAACCATATCCAATAAGGTTCTATTTCTCCTTTCGGAAACACCATTCATCTGGGGTGTTCCAGGTGGAGTGAGTTGATATAGAATACCACAACTTATAAGATGATCATCGAATTCTTGCCTAAGATATTCACCACCTCGATCCGATCGAATGTCTTTTATCTTCTTACCAAGTTGATTCTCAACTTCATTTTGGAATTCTTTGAACTTTTCAAAGGCTTCCGACTTATGACTCATTAAATAGACATAACCATATCTACTTAAGTCATCGGTAAAAGTTATGAAGTAGAAATAACCTCCACGTGTTTGTGAGCTCATTGGACCACATACATCAGTATGGATTAAACCCAATAGATCATTTGCACGTTCTCCTTTCCCTAGAAAAAGTGACTTTGTCATTTTGCCCATCAAACATCCTTCACATGTATCAAATGACTCCAAGTCAAAAGATTTGAGAATGCCTTCTTTAAGAAGTTTCTCTACACGTTTAATGTTGACGTGACCTAATCGACAATGTCAAAGGTATGTTTCATTGAATTCATTCGATTTGGCCTTTTTGGTATCAATGTTATATATATGATTGTCAAGTTGAAGTATATATAAACCATGTTCTAATCGTGCCGAACCATAGAACACTCCACTTTTTGAAATAGTAAACAAACCATTTATTATAGTGAAGGAAAATCCTTCAGTATCCAATACTGAAATAGAAATGATGTTCTTGGTAATACTTGGTACGAAATAAACATTATTCAATACTAAAACAAGGCCCGAAGGCAAACACAAATTATAAGATCCTACGGCTAATGCAGCGACCCTCGCTCCATTTCCAACCCGCAGATCGACATCTCCCTTTACCAAAGTTCTACTTCTTTGCAGTCCCTGCACATGTGAAACAATGTGAGCACCGCATCCGGTATCCAATACCCAAGAAGAAGAATTTGTAAAGTTTATGTCTATGACATAAATACCTGAAGATGAAGGAACGACACCGTTCTTCACATCTTCCTTGAACTTAGGGCAATCTCGCTTGTAGTGTCCAACACTCTTGCAGTAGAAACATTCAGATTCCCCAGGAACCTTAGAAGCTTTCAAGAACCTTTTGGAAGGAGCTGCCACAGCTTTCCCTTTCCCTTTGCCTTTCACTTTCGGTTTCTTAATCCCCTTGAACTTTTTGGTACCTCCTTCCCGAATCATAAGAACTTCTCTCCTAGGGTCCTTCTTAATCGCCGGCTCAGCAGCCTTAAGCATCCCATGGAGCTCATGAAGCGATTTCTTCAGTCCATTCATGTGGAAATTCAGCCTAAAGGCGTCATAACCATCATGAAGAGAATGGAGAATGAAATCGGTAGCCAACTCGTCATCATATGCAAAATCGAGGCGAGCACTTGAAGCAAATAATCCAATCATTTACTGTACATGTGGTCCCACGGGTTTACTGTGAGTGCGAGGGGCGCGCAGCGGTATTAGTAACAAATACGCAGCACTCCTTACGCAGCACTGCAGCAGCAGCAACAACTCAGGTGTTGCAGCAGCGCATTGCAGAAAATAAATTCGTTCGTTTATTATTTGATTTACTTTGTTTGAGTAGATTATATATGGTATCAGAAATATATAAATGTATATTTTGATACGATATTAAAGAGTGCAGCGGAAAAATGAAAAACGTGAAAAACAAACAAACGAACACACACACACACACTAAGTGAAAGGCAAGAGAAGACAACGAAATTAATCTTGTATGGGTATTTAAATTATACCCATACGAAAGTGCCTTACGGCAAAAATGATTAATAAAGATCGAATGTCTTTACAAAATGTGATCTTGAATATACGATCGACTACCTTTCGGACATACACATGTATTCCTTAGATATCGTATTCAAAGATCTCGACCCAACCAACACTACTAAACAAACTACGACTGAATATGTTCAGATACAAAGCTTCGTAGTTGAAAGGTTCGATTACTCTCGATGAAATGAGAATAATCGAAGAAGAAAAGATGAAAAAGTGTTTTTTTGGAAGAGGTGAGGAAATGTGCTGAAGACTCCTTCAATTTATAGGCCCAAAACCGTAACCAACTCCCTTGAAAAGAGAGAGGTAAGTCGGTTCCTATATCCAAGGAAATCTGTTTTGACCGATGCTGCAACGCCTTGCGCAGACAGGACAACCATTGCACCACCTTGCATCAGCGTCTTCAACGAGTCTTGCTGCAACGCTGTGTCTTCAGTCTTCAACTAAATCCCTTGAAAACCGAGTTGTTAGGCAGTTGCTAGAAAATAGGGATTCTGGTTTGACCGCTGCTGCAACGTCTTGCACAGGGCCAAACTTCAGCTACTGCTGCAACACCTTGCGTCAATATCTTCTGGAGGTCTTGCAGCAACAATTGCGTCTTGAGTCTTCAGCAAACATTCTCATGAGTGTCATCTTGCTGCAGCATGAGTAGCACTCAACGCAGCACCAAGGTCTTCAATGCTCGACGAGTGTTGGTTGCATATACACGCATGGATCAACTAGATCACATGCTAAATAGATCACACATAAAATATGTGATGCACAACAGTACACAATGTGAAGAAAGAGAAAAACGTGTAAGTATGCTGCTGCATCGCATTGCCTAGCGACTCGCTGCGGCAGTGCACTGCGTAGCATATTACACTAACAAACTCCCCCTTTTTATCTTTCTTCACAAAACATGAGGAAGAGCATTAGAACAACTCCCCCTCAATGACAACTCTCTTAACCTAGAAGTGTAAGATAATATCTAAGCATTATTACTAAGGTAGAACACACTCCCCCTTAGTGAATTACTTCCAAGCTAAGATTCTTTCCTAACAAAAAGAATGTAGATAAAGATTATCTAAAAAGAGAATCACACCAATTTAAATTAAACAATAAAAAAGGAATAATTAAATTTATGAAACTTCTTTTGCAATGGATTCTCCTTTGCTGATGCATCATCTGCAGTGGCTCCCCCTTGCTGATGCATCATCTGCAATGGCTCCCTATGCTCATCCACTTGTGCATAACCTTCTTCTGCAATGGCTCTCCCTTGCTGATGCATCATCTGCAGTGGCTCCCCCTTGCTAATGCATCATCTGCAATGACTTCCTTTGCTCATACACTTGCTCTTCCTGAACTTCACTCCCCCTTTTTGTGATGAAAGGTACAGGCCATACATCTTGTTTTTTAGAACAGCTGTAGGGCACATATCTTGCGGCAACGCAGACGTAAATGTTGAAGTATCAGGGCCTAATGCGGCAGCACGCTGTGGCATCGTCGAAGCTTCTTGCGGCAATGATTTTTTTTTTTTTTTTTGACTTCTAAGATAAACTATTCAATGAAGAACTAACAAAAACACAGGAGATGTGAAAAGTCTCCTGATGCGGCAACACACTGCATATGAAATAAACTACATACTTCTCTAATGATTTTACCGTGATGCAGAAATTGAATGTATTGAATATCCTAGGCACTGAGTACATTGAATCTAAACCCTTTGTATATGTTGTTTGTTTTTTTTTTTTGTTTTTTTTTTGGTATGTGGGTTCGTCTATGTTGCCTTGGAGCTTTGGATATCCTCTCTGCCTTCGGAAGATTTTACATTCTTTATTATCACATTCTGATGCGGCAAGACTCAAAGTGAAGTTGAAATTTTCATGTCAGTGCGGCAGCGGTTGCAGACGTGCATTTACGGCACGCTGCGCATACACAAAGATTTTCTGATTTCAGATGGTCGAAGTCCTATCTTAGTGTATGCAGGTGATGCAGCAACAACAACATCAGTTGATGCAGCATCATCATCAGTTGAGACAACGAAAAACGTGAAACCCCTTGCCCTGGCTACAAGATCTGTGAGGCAGTCATTTTGCCATGCTAAGGCAGGGGTTGCAGCAACCTCATTGGTGGACCATTTTTCTTGTGCTTTTTCAAGCTTACCACAGTTCGGTAAGTCATCCTCGGGTGGTGGCCAACCTTTAAGGATTGAAAGCCAAGAATTACGATCATTGGATTTAATCCTCGCTTCAATACGAGTTTTCCAACAACCATAATTTCTACCATCAAGAACAACCGGTGTTCTCATGATATACGAGGCGTCTGAAAAAATGTGTGTGCGTAAATCAGAGAGACCGTAACACTAAGTGAGTCTAGTGTTGGCTCTGATACCACTTGTGAGTGCGAGGGGCGCGCAGCGGTATTAGTAACAAATACGCAGCACTCCTTACGCAGCACTGCAGCAGCAGCAACAACTCAGGTGTTGCAGCAGCGCGTTGCAGAAAATAAATTCGTTCGTTTATTATTTGATTTACTTTGTTTGAGTAGATTATATATGGTATCAGAAATATATAAATGTATATTTTGATACGATATTAAAGAGTGCAGCGGAAAAATGAAAAACGTGAAAAACAAACTAACGAACACACACACACACACACTAAGTGAAAGGCAAGAGAAGACAACGAAATTAATCTTGTATGGGTATTTAAATTATACCCATACGAAAGTGCCTTACGAAAAAAATGATTAATAAAGATCGAATGTCTTTACAAAATGTGATCTTGAATATACGATCGACTACCTTTCGGACATACACATGTATTCCTTAGATATCGTATTCAAAGATCTCGACCCAACCAACACTACTAAACAAACTACGACTGAATATGTTCAGATACAAAGCTTCGTAGTTGAAAGGTTCGATTACTCTCGATGAAATGAGAATAATCGAAGAAGAAAAGATGAAAAAGTGTTTTTTTGGAAGAGGTGAGGAAATGTGCTGAAGACTCCTTCAATTTATAGGCCCAAAACCGTAACCAACTCCCTTGAAAAGAGAGAGGTAAGCCGGTTCCTATATCCAAGGAAATCTGTTTTGACCGATGCTGCAACGCCTTGCGCAGACAGGACAACCATTGCACCACCTTGCATCAGCGTCTTCAACGAGTCTTGCTGCAACGCTGTGTCTTCAGTCTTCAACTAAATCCCTTGAAAACCGAGTTGTTAGGCAGTTGCTAGAAAATAGGGATTCTGGTTTGACCGCTGCTGCAACGTCTTGCACAGGGCCAAACTTCAGCTACTGCTGCAACACCTTGCGTCAATATCTTCTGGAGGTCTTGCAGCAACAATTGCGTCTTGAGTCTTCAGCAAACATTCTCATGAGTGTCATCTTGCTGCAGCATGAGTAGCACTCAACGCAGCACCAAGGTCTTCAATGCTCGACGAGTGTTGGTTGCATATACACGCATGGATCAACTAGATCACATGCTAAATAGATCACACATAAAATATGTGATGCACAACAGTACACAATGTGAAGAAAGAGAAAAACGTGTAAGTATGCTGCTGCATCGCATTGCCTAGCGACTCGCTGCGGCAGTGCACTGCGTAGCATATTACACTAATATTTACCCTTTTCCAGCCTAGCTGTTGCTATAGCCCGGGTGACACCGAAGCGCTCAATCCTAGCCTGTTCCCCTAACATGCTCTTGAGCTCTTCTATGATGTCATAAGCTTCCATGAACTCGAATTGTTTTTGCAACTCGGGTACCATGGATGCCAACATCAAACATGTCACCTCATTCGAGGCTTTCTTAGCAAGGGCATATGATGTCTTTTGGACATTCGTGCCCCCATCAGCGGTAAGCACAGGAAGGGGTTTGTCCAACACACTTTCCTTTTCCTCGTATTTGAGGACTATCCTCAAGTTACGTTGTCAATCAAGGAAATTGGTGTTGTTCAACTTTTCTCTATCCAAGATAGAGCTGAACTTGAATTGAGTTGAGTCAGACATATTATACTACAGAAGAAAGATAAATAACGTAAGTAAACATCCACAAAGCTTTAAACAAATAATGTTGTCTAGCATAACAGCGTAACTACTTTATTTGTTCCATTTTGTTCATTCGATATCCAATATCGTCGTTCCCAATTATTTCAATGTCAAAAACGTGATAAATCGTAAGTGAAAACTCGAGGTTTTCTAACCAGCGATCTTATCATGCAATTGAAGCCCTATCTCTCATTAAAATGAGGGAGCCAACCAGACAATCGATTCACGCCATCCAATGGCTCGAAAGTCTCTAATTTGTGTCATTGATAAACTTAAGTGCTTTGGATTAAATCACTCCCCGAGGTGTAAATAATCCTAACCTTATAATTCATCAAAATGAAAGACAAATTAGGCATTTGTTTTTGAAATTTTAATAAATTAGAACAAAACGATCCCAAGACCCTCATCTTGCGAATCCTTAAGCCGACTGAGTCCGCACTTAAGAACTCCAAGATAGGTAGACATTCCATGTCAATGACATCTAATGTCACTCTCGGTCGATGAGAGTCACATTCTCATCTCATGTCTCGATAGCTACGCCTACAGTGGATCTATCGATGAGAAAACCAAACTCACTTGTAAGGGTCTAACCCTTACTCTCACTTATCCCAAGATAACAAGTAGTACCCCGCTGAGGCGGACCTACCAACTTATGATCGAGGGCTTTATGGGTGTGATGTTTTGTACAAGACATTATACTCATTATTTTGGGAACTTGCATGCATAGGTTTGTTTATATGTAAGTTGAACATTTATAACATAAAACAACCTATAACTAGCAAAGCAAATAAATACGAAATCGAAAGGCCCCTAGAACCTCACAAATCTCAAAAGAAAAGAATTAAAGTAATAACAAAAGCCTTGAACATCTTCTGGACTGGTCCTCGCCCGCCGTTTCAGTTCCGTGCCCTCCGATTTTGGTCAAATCTATTTCGTACCCAAAAAACCACGAACGGCGCCCGCCATTTCACAAACGGCGGTCGCCGAACACCACTGGCGGTCGCCGTTTCCAAAACGGCGCCCGCCGAAAAGGTCCGGGAAAAATCTGCCAAGAATCAGGCCTTTCGGCGGTCGCCGTTTCCAAAACGGCGCCCGCCGAATCAAAACGGCGACCGCCGGAGCGAAAACGGCGCCCGCCGTTTGGCTCCAGCAGCCCCGATTTTGCCCGCTTTGCTTCGTTTTGCTTCGTTTCTTCTCGTTTTCGCCGGAGAGCCGAGATCCTCCATCGAACCATGGACCAAGTCCATCGCTTACAAGTAGTACAATACAAAATAATAGAAAAACCTATCTATTACAAACGATTCCAAGGGACACAGCCCTCAAATACTACGGCCAATCGAAACGTAAAAAACGACGAAATCATTCACCCGACCACTAACGGTGGCCGGCCTTACATCTAATCACATAATCACAATTAAACATATAATCCAATTATGTTGATTTAAACTTCTTTTGTCCAACACAAAAGCGTGCACGAGACCTAAGCTCTGATACCAATTGAAGGTACCGGTATACCGATCCGATCGATATACCGTGTGTGCGGAAGCGTGTAAAGCGATAGATCTACTATGCCATGATCTTAGTGCACACTTAATGTGTATAAGAACAATTATAAACATATATATATATATACACATCCAATATATATATATATATATATATATATATATATATATGGTTCAACGATAACTTACTTTTGGTGATCGTTGACTTTGGTTAAGGTGGTGTTGAGTCGATTGAACCACCTTAATGGATCAGCAACTCAAAGATCTCCTTGTGAATGATCTCGTCACTCCTTTGGATCGTCCGGATGTTGAAGCCGCACAAATGGCCCGGCCTCTACGTGTTGCACACGAACCCGGATAATGAACACCTTTGCTTGCTTGAGAATGGATCTCCAAGATCACCTCTTTTCTCTCTATTTGTGTGGAATTTCGTGGCTGAATATTATATGTGATGAAAATCAGATTTTCATCTATATAATCACTTCATTATGCACACCATTACACCTCCTTGTAACCTCCATCATAATGTGCATAAAGATGCACCATTTAACACACAAAAAGGGGTTACAAAGGAGGTGAAAGGTCATGCCACATACACATGCCACAATGCATTGTATGTGGTCCCACTTGCTTGTGTGGCATGCTATGTCACACTATGTGACATGCATCCATGCAAGCCATGCATCCCATGCATGTATATTAAATCCACGTAAATATTGATTCTAAATCAATATATATATATATATATATATATATATATATATATATATATATATATATCAAGCATCGTACATTATCTTCGAGTCCATGTGTGACCCTGTAGGTATGATTTAATTGATCAATATTATATTGTTCCCAACAATTAATATTATCAGATAATCATTTAACATCCATAGACGACCTTATGACTTTATCGATTGCACACGTAGGATCGAAGGACATATTCCAACATATACACCTTTAGATATGTATCCCTTGTGTAACAGGAAGTCACATAGTCTTCAGGTTTGTACCTCATGTGATTGAGGTATGCTATGGCATGAGGACATGTAATGCATGTCATGTTGGGGATCGTGCATGTATACGCAGCGGAAAACAAAAATTTTATGAAAAACCGTTTTTCATTAATGTAAACATTTTACATTATATTTATTTTATTTTATTGAAAATCATATTTTCAATATTACATGCATTAATTAATTTAATTCAAATCTATTAGAATCAATAATTCACCATTTAATTTAATTATCAAATAATTAAATATTTAATTCATGCATCCCATACTACATAAATTAAATTTAGCGCAATTAAATTTATCATATAAATTAATTACTTCCAGCGCAATTATATTAATCATATTAATATATTACTTATAGCGCAATTATATTAATCATATTAATATATTACAATTAATTACGTAAACATACAGACATAATTAATTTGTGTCAAATTGACAATTAACATAATCATATTATTTAATTCTAATCAAATTCTAATCAACTTGAGTTTATGTAAACATCCGTACATAATTAATTTGCATCAGATTGACAATTAACATAATCATATTATTTAATTCTAATCAACTTGAATTGTGCAATTAATTTAATCAAATTAATTAATTACACATATACAATTAATTACGTAAACAGCACATAATCAGTTTGCGTCAAATTGACAATTAAGATAATCATATTATTTAATTCGAATCAATTTGAATTTAATTGACATTTAAATTAATCACAATTAATTTTTCTTTATCAAGCGCAAACATTAACAGTACATAGCGCAAACATTTAACGCAAACAATTAAATCTAAATTTAATCGTGAGTACCTCAGGGATTCTTCGGACGAAACGAGGTTCGTCGGAAGTCGCGCGGATGCGACGCAGGGACGGCACGGGTCGTGTGCGGGGAGAGCAGGGCGAGTGGCGGGGCTCTCGGCTGGACTCGTGTGTCACGGATGGAGCGCACGGGCGCGACTCGGGCGTTCCTTCGGCGTCTCTCGTCTAATCAGGTTTCACCTCGTATAGGTAATCCAACTTACGTATTGCACTAGAAACACGTAAGGGAGAATACGACGGGAAAAACGGGCCGGAAAAACGGTGCCGGAATCGGATTCCGGCGAGGGGAGGCGGCTGCCGGCGGCGGCACTAGGCGGCGGCGGGCGGCGGCTCCGGTTGTCGGCGGTCCTCCGAGGGAGGAGCCGAGGGGGCGGACGAGAGGGAGAGAGGAGAGAAAGTGAGGCTAGG
The DNA here is from genome assembly GCA_954870475.1 of Euphrasia confusa. Classification (NCBI taxonomy): domain Eukaryota; kingdom Viridiplantae; phylum Streptophyta; class Magnoliopsida; order Lamiales; family Orobanchaceae; genus Euphrasia; species Euphrasia confusa. The sequence goes on along the minus strand of OX940957.1, from coordinate 8,714,088 downwards.
GTTTTGAGCTCTTCACTTTGGTGTGTTTATTCTCATGCCTATGGAGCTCCTTTTATAGGTGAAGAAAGGAGCTTGTTGGGCTCAAACCCTAATGGATCAGATCCATTAACCCTAGCCGGCCCAATACATTAGCCGTCATTACGTTTCTCCAAAATTGACAATCAATTTCATCTCCGAAAAATATAACGATTATATTTTCTTTCTCGTTTTAATTTTCTCATCAATATGAGATAAAAATAAAAATTTCCAATTTCACAAAATCGGAAAGCCCATTTCAGGGGTACTGCTAAATCGGGAAATTTCCCAAAATAGAAAGTGTACACCATCGTGTCCGTTTTCTTTAGCTCATTATTATTTCCAACTCATAATCACAATTATGAATCTCGGATTCAATCATATTGACCTCCGACTATATGTACTTAATTAACAGTTAATTAATACATGATCGTATTCAAGGATCGGTTTACACGAGAATGTGACCCTCAATGGTTCAGGTGTATAACTAGCCGTGGGCTCACAACATATTGTGATTCGAACAACATATTGTTCTTATTTCAACTACTCCCAAGAGTTTTAGATTAATAATCATATTATTTAATCTCCGAACAAGTCGGTGCCCAACGAATCAGTGACGAGCGTCTAGCAGCCACGCTTCACTAATTCCCTAGATACAAATGAAGTGCCTGCAAGAACCTTGTAATATAGTTAGCGTACAGTACGATCCCTGCGATACATATGTCCCGATCAAACTAGAGATATTGGTTAATCGAGATCTCTTGTTGAGTTTGATAACTGTGCGTACGTTCTAGGTTTCGTAAAATCCAGTCGTGATTGATTCAGAGAAACACATTTCTCTAATCACCTCACTATTCAACTCTGGCCAGAGATTCCGGGACTACGAACCATCAGAACACACAGGACATCCATGATCTATATCAAGCGATCAGATCCCCTACTACCATGCACAGACTTCACATCAGATTTCGAACTGCACGAACATTGTCTCCTTTTTCGACTTACTCCCTTTCCAGGGAATCAGAGACACGTCACGATACAGCTAGTCCTCTGATGAAGTCACGGTGATGTCTGGGTCTTAAGGATTAATTGTGTACAACTATATTATGGAATTCTCTACTCGATCAGTGATAACCACTTAGAGATTCCAGGGAGAGGGGGTTCAGTGAACTCATCAACAGTGAGCACCCACTCAAGTATGTCGATGTCCCAACACCGAGGCTCGAGATTAGCCCACATACACTAAGTGCTAGTCTCAAGGGGGAAAGGCCGGGTATCCTTGTTATTGGCGTAACCCATCGACTAGGAACTGAGTTTGACCAGTTACGTTGCGTTAACAGAATTATCTCTCGGTTTCCACAAAACCGAATTCATACAACATGTGTAACTGTACAGGACTATATCTATGATTCAACATTGGGAGCAGATATAGTATATGCCATTAATATAGGTTTCATTAATTAACGAAATAAAACGTTATATAACGGAATACGGTTAACCGCTCGGCCAACCGTTGGCTCGCCGGTCACCTATTCCAACAATCTCCCACTTGACCTAGAGCCAACTATCCATGAATCTTAGTCCCATCGACTCTCGATGTTTCTCGCGGACATATTCAGATAAAGGCCTGGTACAGGGATCTCCAAAGTTATCTTCCGAAGTGACACTCTCGACTCAGACGTCACCTCTGTCATTGATCTCTTAGATCACATGATATTCTCTCAAGTACATGTTTGGACTTCTGATGAGATCTCGGTTCCTTAGCGTTTGCTACAGGACACCGTATAATCACAGTACAAGTTACTTGATTATTTGCGTCCGGAACTATAACCAAAATTTGGATAAAGTTCCGTGTCCAAAACAGTCTCTTTTACAGCTTTAGATGCTGCAACATATTCAGGTTCTCGTGGTAGAATCATTAGTCGTTGCAGGAACCATTCCAGCATACGACACCACCTCTAAGCTCGAATATGAATCCCGATATCGACTTTTAGTCATCCACATCCAGTTGAAAACTAGAGTTCGTAAGTACCTCTAAATTCAACTCGGACCTCCCATAGACTAAGAACAATTCCTTAATGCTTTTGATTGCTAGTGCTCAAGGATTTCGTCCTTCACGACTTCAAATAAGCCGGTCTTGGGTTCGACTGATATTCACTTGTGACACTCACAACATTTATAATATCACGTCTAGTACACAGCATGCCATACATAATGCTCCCTAGTGCGGAGATATATGTGTTGTCCATTTCATCTCCTCGAATTCCATCAACATTACAGTCACACGAATTACGAGAGATGAACCCCATGGGACATTGGCAAGAATCTCTTCAGGATTCTTCCATGCTAAACCATTTCAGAAACAGTTTCTATGTACAAGGATTGAGAAGATTTTACATCCTTCTAGATCTATATCTATAGTGACGTATCACAATACGTAGGATGCCTCTCCTCAAATCCTTTATTCGAGAAACGTGTGGATAACCGTGCTTTCGTTGACTGCAACATCACTCAATCATCCCTATGATTAGTATGTCATCAACGTACAACACTTAAATTTCACTGCGCTCCCACTAACCTTCTTGAATACAAGGTACCTTTAAGTTTTATACCAAGTCAACGCTTTGACTATTGTATTTAAAACACATGTTCCATTTTAGGGATGCTCGTTTCAATCCATAAATGGATCGCTGGAGTATGCAAACCTTTTGCTCCTTTCCAGAAAATATGAAGCCTTCCGGCTGCGCTACAACTCTTCCATAATATCACATTCAAGGAAAGTAGACTTCATATCTATTTTCCATATCTCATAGTCGTACTATGCAGAAATGGCCAGCAAAATTGTAATGGACTTAAGCATAGCGACTGATGGAAAGATTACCTCATAAACAACACATTGTCTTTGAGTAACTTCTTTCGCCATCATCCTTGCTTAAAAGGTCACACCTTTCTATATATATACTCTCACATCATAATTAATAGATCAATATGCAGCCTTTGGGAACGATTCCCTTTGGTGGATCTACCAAGGTCAAACCTTGTTGGAGTACATACAGTCCATTATGAATTTCATGGCAATAAGCCAATGTCCCATATTCGTATCCAATACGAATCAGTTGAAGTTTATTGGATCATATCCATCGTCAACTTTATCTTGATCATTATCAAGTTGGAACCGTCTACCAGGTACCTTCCGAACATTTTCGGATTTACGAACCGATAGATGAAGAGGTATATTAGTGGTTTGTTGAATTGGTTCATCTCCAAGTACTTGTGTTTGAACTTCATAGTGTGGTTCATATTCTCGAACTATTTCGAGATTTACTATATTGCCTTTTCTATCGAATAGAAACTTCTTCTCTAAGAAGGCAACATTTCTTTAAACAAACATTTTGTTTTAGAAATATAGTAGAACAGGTATCCTTGTGAATGTTCAGGATACCCCACAAAATGGCATAAGCCGGATCTACTATCCAACTTATCTCCCACTAGCCGCTTCACGCAAGCAGGATACGGGAGTGCCTAAGTTCATATGGTGTGGTTTTAACTGCTTTGGTGGTAACACTATTCAGCAATTGGACGACTGTAAAAAATGCAGGACTTTTACAGTTTCGTCGACAATTTGGTGAACCCCTTTGTGGATCGAACAATGTCCAACAAAGTTCGATTCCAACATTAGGACACTTAATACAATTAAGGAGTTCCAGACGGAGTCCATTGCCAGAGAATCGTATTCTCTTTTAGATAGCCAATAAGCTTGGTGCTTAAATATTTATTACCACGATCATATCGTAATATAGCAACCAAGTTGGTTTCCTACTTTGATGTCTAAAATTATTGAACACTTCAAAATTAGAGACGTGTACTTCATAAGTACATTTGGTAGTTGAAAACATCCCCCACCAGTAACACATTAGTGGATCACACATCTCCGTTTGGATCAAATCCAATAGATCTTCAACACACTCAACTAGCGTGCTAAAGTTGTGCGGGGATTTGACTTCTATCAATTGCTGATATTTGGGTTTAGTTCATTCTTGTTTATTTGTTTATCGTCTTTAGCAAATCATATTTGCTTTCTTTTGTATAAAGGAAATCGGATTTCCAAAACAAAATTAAAACCTTTACCTTCTATATCAAATATAGAAGTAAGATCTAATAATAGAACATTTCTATTAACAGCAGGTTTCTAAATTTAGACGAAACAAATAATCAATTGTTCAAAACAATAGAATAACTATAACCCAATACGAACCTTTGTCAGAACGTTTCTGCCTAAGGTATTTTAGCAGTTATGGCCCTATGGCCTTTATTCACACAACGATGGCAAGCGTCATCAACTCATTTGTTGACCTTGTTCTTAGTCGCCCTTCTAGTATCACCTTTATCCATCTTTACACTTAGACCGGAAACCATTTCCGTCATTTTCTTCAAGAAGAACACTTCTTTCATGAAGAAGCAATAATGAGAACAAATTTCTCGTATTGATGGTTGACTCTTTGATCAACATCTTGAACAACTTATCCATTGAAGGATCGAGCTTTGTTCATGTTGTAGTTCATAATGAACGATTCATAAGAACTAGAAATCCACTTCTCATAAGTGGCATTCCTCAGCAGTCAAAGGTTGAGGGAGATTATCAAATAATCTATTCTCAAGTACATAGAGGCACTCATCATTTTAAATCACAAGATTGAGATTCCAATTCAAATGGTTTGGGCCAGTGAGTTTGGATTGGTCGAGTATCGATGTTACGGGATATCTTAGAGAATATTACTGAGAAATATTAAGAAGATTAACATTGAGATAATTCGTTATTAATGATTACAATTAAATGTTTGGTCTTTATCATTTAATTGCCTCCCACTAAAATTTTCGAATTCCGCTATCCTCTAGCAGACAGACGGGAAAACTTATTTTTCCTTAGTTGGGCTTTAGGTCCAATAGCGTGAATATAACCCGTAGTTAATCTAGCCCGATTACATTCACCTAAAGGTATAAACATTTTCAATCACATCTCTATGTGACCCTAAAGATTACTTTTCCTCACCATGACAATGAACTACGTTAATCGTACCCTTCAAAGTCAACCATGTGTCAAGACCGACCTACCGATGTGAGAAGTGAAAGTTGGACTCCAATAAACATGTGTAAGCCCATAGTTAATCTATCCGACCACACATATTTAAAATAATCGTAGCTAACACCTCTCCATCTTATGTCAATAAATTACAGCTTAACTCACAAGCAGTACTCCCCGCTAACACGGCATACCATACTACTTGTAAGTGGCTTTCACATAATTTATTGTCGGTAGAAGGAAAGGAGAAAGAACGACACATCGGTTCTCCTTTAAGGCTTGATATACATTCTCGGGAGAGAATGGAGGAGTATAGGTTTGTTATCTCATCAGAATAATCGTTATACATTCTCAGGAGAGAATGAAGTGAGTGATCGATTGTTGATTCTTAACAACTATGTCCTCTATAGGTCATCCTAACGAGCACATACGATCATAACATATATCACAATATATATATCTCACATAATTCACATAGCATTTAATCACAATTAAAACGAGGTATGCAAATTAAATGGTGCTCTATTAATTAACTTGATTTAACAATTAAATCAAATAATTAATCTATCACCTTGTTGATCGAATATTTAAATCAATTATTTAATTGGTCAATAAATAATTTCACTAAATTAAATATTGATACTTTCTTTCTATTTCAATTTATTAATATCTTAATAATCAAAACGTGATGTCTCGTAAGTGAAACTCGAGGTTTCTAACCAGCGATTCATCATGCGAGCGACCCTATCTCCCATAAATGGGGGAGCCGAGCAGACCATCGAATCATGCCATCAAATGGCTCGATGTCTCTAATTTGTTTTAACAAAAACAAGTCTAGATGAATCACTCCCCGAGGTGCATTCATGTTCGACATTGAATTGTTACTTGATAACAAATTAGGCATTGTTTCAATCTATTAGATAAAAATAAATATCTTAATAGAAACAACTAAGTCCCAATTAAACAACATTAAATCAATCAATTCAACAAACAGCATGCTTAAGGCGATTATATTCATAGACAATTAATCAATTTCAGAACCTACGCTCTGATACCACTGTTGGGGATCGTGCATGTATACGCAGCGGAAAACAAAAATTTTATGAAAAACCGTTTTTCATTAATGTAAACATTTTACATTATATTTATTTTATTTTATTGAAAATCATATTTTCAATATTACATGCATTAATTGATTTAATTCAAATCTATTAGAATCAATAATTCACCATTTAATTTAATTATCAAATAATTAAATATTTAATTCATGCATCCCATACTACCTAAATTAAATTTAGCGCAATTAAATTTATCATATAAATTAATTACTTCCAGCGCAATTATATTAATCATATTAATATATTACTTATAGCGCAATTATATTAATCATATTAATATATTACAATTAATTACGTAAACATACAGACATAATTAATTTGCGTCAAATTGACAATTAACATAATCCTATTATTTAATTCTAATCAAATTCTAATCAACTTGAGTTTATGTAAACATCCGTACATAATTAATTTGCATCAGATTGACAATTAACATAATCATATTATTTAATTCTAATCAACTTGAATTGTGCAATTAATTTAATCAAATTAATTAATTACACATATACAATTAATTACGTAAACAGCACATAATCAGTTTGCGTCAAATTGACAATTAAGATAATCATATTATTTAATTCGAATCAATTTGAATTTAATTGATATTTAAATTAATCACAATTAATTTTTCTTTATCAATTAAAAATCCCATAACGCAAACATTAACAGTACATAGCGCAAACATTTAACGCAAACAATTAAATCTAAATTTAATCGTGAGTACCTCAGGGATTCTTCGGACGAAACGAGGTTCGTCGGAAGTCGCGCGGATGCGACGCAGGGACGGCACGGGTCGTGTGCGGGGAGAGCAGGGCGAGTGGCGGGGCTCTCGGCTGGACTCGTGTGTCACGGCTGGAGCGCACGGGCGCGACTCGGGCGTTCCTTCGGCGTCTCTCGTCTAATCAGGTTTCACCTCGTATAGGTAATCCAACTTACGTATTGCACTAGAAACACGTAAGGGAGAATACGACGGGAAAAACGGGCCGGAAAAACGGTGCCGGAATCGGATTCCGGCGAGGGGAGGCGGCTGCCGGCGGCGGCACTAGGCGGCGGCGGGCGGCGGCTCCGGTTGTCGGCGGTCCTTCGAGGGAGGAGCCGAGGGGGCGGACGAGAGGGAGAGAGGAGAGAAAGTGAGGCTAGGGTTTTGAGCTCTTCACTTTGGTGTGTTTATTCTCATGCCTATGGAGCTCCTTTTATAGGTGAAGAAAGGAGCTTGTTGGGCTCAAACCCTAATGGATCGGATCCATTAACCCTAGCCGGCCCAATACATTAGCCGTCATTACGTTTCTCCAAAATTTACAATCAATTTCATCTCCGAAAAATATAACGATTATATTTTCTTTCTCGTTTTAATTTTCTCATCAATATGAGATAAAAATAAAAATTTCCAATTTCACAAAATCGGAAAGCCCATTTCAGGGGTACTGCTAAATCGGGAAATTTCCCAAAATAGAAAGTGTACACCATCGTGTCCGTTTTCTTTAGCTCATTATTATTTCCAACTCATAATCACAATTATGAATCTCGGATTCAATCATATTGACCTCCGACTATATGTACTTAATTAACAGTTAATTAATACATGATCGTATTCAAGGATCGGTTTACACGAGAATGTGACCCTCAATGGTTCAGGTGTATAACTAGCCGTGGGCTCACAACATATTGTGATTCGAACAACATATTGTTCTTATTTCAACTACTCCCAAGAGTTTTAGATTAATAATCATATTATTTAATCTCCGAACAAGTCGGTGCCCAACGAATCAGTGACGAGCGTCTAGCAGCCACGCTTCACTAATTCCCTAGATACAAATGAAGTGCCTGCAAGAACCTTGTAATATAGTTAGCGTACAGTACGATCCCTGCGATACATATGTCCCGATCAAACTAGAGATATTGGTTAATCGAGATCTCTTGTTGAGTTTGATAACTGTGCGTACGTTCTAGGTTTCGTAAAATCCAGTCGTGATTGATTCAGAGAAACACATTTCTCTAATCACCTCACTATTCAACTCTGGCCAGAGATTCCGGGACTACGAACCATCAGAACACACAGGACATCCATGATCTATATCAAGCGATCAGATCCCCTACTACCATGCACAGACTTCACATCAGATTTCGAACTGCACGAACATTGTCTCCTTTTTCGACTTACTCCCTTTCCAGGGAATCAGAGACACGTCACGATACAGCTAGTCCTCTGATGAAGTCACGGTGATGTCTGGGTCTTAAGGATTAATTGTGTACAACTATATTATGGAATTCTCTACTCGATCAGTGATAACCACTTAGAGATTCCAGGGAGAGGGGGTTCAGTGAACTCATCAACAGTGAGCACCCACTCAAGTATGTCGATGTCCCAACACCGAGGCTCGAGATTAGCCCACATACACTAAGTGCTAGTCTCAAGGGGGAAAGGCCGGGTATCCTTGTTATTGGCGTAACCCATCGACTAAGAACTGAGTTTGACCAGTTACGTTGCGTTAACAGAATTATCTCTCGGTTTCCACAAAACCGAATTCATACAACATGTGTAACTGTACAGGACTATATCTATGATTCAACATTGGGAGCAGATATAGTATATGCCATTAATATAGGTTTCATTAATTAACGAAATAAAACGTTATATAACGGAATACGGTTAACCGCTCGGCCAACCGTTGGCTCGCCGGTCACCTATTCCAACATGTCATGCCACCTCCTGCAGCTACAAACTCTTTCTCCAAGATGAACATAGTAGGAGACTTCACTGGGACCACTATCAACAAACTCTAAGGTTTCACAATCATCATGTCCAATGAGATTGAAATAAAAATCCATAAAACCCTCTACCCTAACAGTTGAAGCAATCGCGTCCAAATCATTTTTTTGCAATTTTGGGGCGTCAACAAAATCAAAATAATCGACTTTTCCATCAACATAGCATTTCTTACCTGACTTCATCCGCATAAAGCTCCTTGAATGGTGGAGAATAATGGTGCATACATCTTTGCGTCCTCCATAATCTGGAACGAGTTGCCCATCTGGGATGACGTCGGAATCAGACCTCAATTTCCACTGCATTATTCAGAAAGTGAGCTTCGCTGGTAATTAGGGTTCGTGAATTGGGGACGATTTTAAAGTTAGGGTTCGTGAATTTGGGGGAAGATTTTATATTTAGGGTTCGTGAATTGGGGAATAGAGTGTTTATGCGATGACGTTTTTTAATGAATGTGTTTTGTACATTTTTAATTTTTTTTTATTTCATTTTTGTGTGTAATGTTTAAATTGCCCTCTTCAACCCACACAGACTGCGACACGTGGCACCGATGCTCACGTGCATCTCACGTGTCGCCGGGAACCACCAAAAAATGCATTAAAGTACAATTTCGGCAAAATTCAGATACTGAGATGTAAAAGTTGAAAGTTCAGTAACCAAAGTACAAAAGTGCCTATAGTTCAGGCACTAAAATGCAATTATCTCTTTCAGTAGTTTGGCGGCCCCGACATTTGCGCATCTTTCTTCTTCTTTCGAACATCCACCATTTTCGCACTTTCTTGCTTCAATTAACTTCAGAATTGTTGATTTCGGTGTCTCCCCACAGATAGAAACAGGAGAGAATAACCAATTTGAGGAGAGAAATTGATTTAATTGGTTTAGGTAATTGGGTTGGGAATTAGGGTTCATATGAATTTGGGAATTAGGGTTTTCAGAATTTACGGGCAGTAGAAGTGAGAAGTGAAAAGTGAATTTTCATTCTTTGTGTTCACCGGTTAAACCCGTAAACGTTTTTGAAATCGATTTTTGATTTCTTTTTTGATTTATTAATTATGTTTTTGCTGACGTGGCTTTTTTCATTTTTTTTTTAAATTGTTTACAGCGGCCAATCAGTGGCTTTTTTCATTTTTTTTTTTTTGAAATTGTTTACAGCGGCCAATCAGGAGAAGACGCGTGTCAAGGCAAAATCGGCGATCGTTTTCCGGGCTACCACGTCATCAGTTGACCGGTCAAAATTGAAGATTCCGGCCAAAAAAAACTAAATCGAACAAAATTTTGAGCTATATGGGACTAAATTGAAAATGTGTAACTACATGGGACTAAATCGAAAATAGCCCGACTTTATGGGACCAAGAAAAAAATTCTCCCATTTTTATTAATATTATTTTTCATTCTTTTTAACAAGATATATATTTTTATTTTAAATATATAAAAAAGATTCGGGCGTAAAATATAATATTTTTAATTTTAGAATTTAAATTTTGTAGATAAACATATTATATTTTTTTCTATTTATTCATTTATGTAGTATTTTTGTGCTCGGATTTATATATTATTGTTGCTGTTCGTTTTAATATTATAAATTTAATAATATTATTTTTAAAATAAAAATATTCTTCTTCTTTTTTATATTTTGTTTTTACTTTTTTGTTTTCTTTTTTGAAACAGTTTATTATATATTTTTTTTGTTTTTTTTTTTTGCTTATTTTTTATACGTGTTTTGTTTTTTATTAGTTTTAAAAAAATATTTTCTTCTTACATGTTTTTCTGGATGGTTCTGTATATTAATTTGATGTTATTGATGATGTTTATAAATGAAATATATACAAGAATAATAATATTAATTTATAAAATAAGTTTTATTTATGAAGGGTAGATTTAGAATAATTAGTAGTGTATTTAGTAAAAAAAAAATGTAATCATCAATTTTAAGGGATGCGAATAGCGCTACATTTTTAATAATTTATACTAATTCTATTCCAAAAATTTATACATAATTTATTTATAAACAATTAAATTATTTAAAATAAAAAATAATACTATTTTGTCTCATAAAAAATAATTCGTCTAAATTACAAAAGAAATGAGTCATATTTTAAAAAAGAGTAATAAATATTTCATTTATGAAGTTTGTCTGTTAATACAAAAGAGACTTGAATAAAGAAGGTATATTTTTATTGAACATAAAAATATACTTCGTAATAAAAATTAAATTATTTTAATACTTTTCAAAATAACACAAAAAATAATTTTATATTCAATTTATTGATAAAAATACTACTAAAAATTACAATAATTAATTCTAACACTTTTTTATACATTACAAATATTATTAACATCTTTTAATTGTCACTACAAGATAATCAGTCAACACCTACGTAAATTTCTTACGCCGGATCCCTTACGGATGGCCGTAGGCCGGTTTGGCGCAAGCCTCCCATAGGGAACTAGGCGTGAGCCTCTCTCTCCAAATAGTTGGAGTGCTCCTACGGGCATACCCGGTAGGAAAGTAATAAATTCTCCTACGACTATTTCCCCGTATGGAGTATTAAAAATATTCTTTACGGTCCATGCAGTAAGGAAATTGTTTTTTTAGGTATTTTAATTTAATTTTTTTACCACTAGTTTATATAATAATAATAATAATAATAATAAATTAATTAAATGCTATTATAAAAATATATTTTTAAGTTTATAATTTCTATTAACAAAATACACTACATAATAAAATTACAATTAAAGTTTTTTTAATTAATTAAAATATTATATTATTTGTAATAAATTTAAGTTTATTAAAATTTTAAATTAATTAAAATATTATATTATTTGTAATAAATTTAAATTGAAAATATTAAAAAAGTACCTTATTTTATATAATAAGTATAATAAAATGTTTAAGTGTTATTTTTTTAACGATCTTATAAATGTTCTAAATAAAAAAAATAAGCAATAAAATATATAATTTAAATTTATAATTTGATATATATATATATATATATATATATATATATATATATTGTGTTGGCGGGCCTTGGGTTGTTGGTTGGGCCGGTGGCCCGATCCGCATACGGCTCACTTTTTTAAGTGAAAGTGAGTTCCCTACGGCCTACTCACTACTGCCTAGGTCGAAGTAGAGCCCCTAACGGTCGAACGTACGACGACGTCGTAGGCGTCTCTTACGGGAAAGAAAGGAGGCTGTTAGGAGAGAATATTATTTTCCTCAAAGAAGTACATTTATTGAAATACTAATATATAGAGTACAATGAAACCATAAAAGAAGGAAACAAGATAAATACAAATAATATATGATAAACGTAAATACTAAAATATCGCTAACACCCCTGCAAGCGAAGCGGAAGACTGTGGTAAGACGCAAAGCTTGGACCGAAAGAATTCGAATAGTGGACGTGGCAAGCTTTTGGTGAAGATATCGGCAAGCTGAAGATTGGACGGAATAAAGCGAGTATGGAGACGATCAGATGCAACAAGTTCCCGGATGAAATGACAATCGATATCAATGTGTTTTGCACGCTTATGCGCAATGGGGTTTTGTGTGAGAAAAAGAGCACTCTTGTTGTCACTAAGAAGTACAGGCGGTTGAGACGGTAGAGCGTGCATTTCACGTAGCAGATGACCCACCCAGATGAGTTCAGCGAAAGTGTTGGCGAGAGCACGGTACTCCGATTCACAGCTGGCCCGAGAGACGGTCGGTTGCTTTTTAGCAATCCAGGATATAAGGTTAGGGCCTAAGAAAATTGCATAGCCGTACGTTGAGCGTCGTGTGTCGAGGAAACGAGCCCAGTCCGCATCAGAGTAGCCAAGGAGAGATGGTGTGCCGAGAGAAAAGGACAAACCATAACCAATAGTACCCTTGACGTACCGGAGAATGCGTTTGACCGCCTGGAAATGTTCATTAGTGGGGCGCTGCTGATATTGACTTACAGTATTTACAGAATATGATAAGTCCGGGCGAGTAATGGTGAGATACTGAAGAGCGCCGACCAAGGAACGATAGAGCCTGGGATCCGAGAAAGGGGTGCCGACCGAAGTAAAAGAGGCACCGGGTGCAAGCGGAGTAGCTACGGGTTTGGAGTCTAAGAGATTTGCACGAGTGAGAATGTCGCGGGCATATTTAGATTGACTAAGGAAGATGCCCGACGATGGGTAAGAGACCTCTAAGCCAAGAAAGTAACCGAGGTGACCAAGATCCTTGAGAGCGAACTCCTTGCTTAAGCGGGTCAATAAGGTATGAAGAGACGCGGTGTCATTGCTAGTGACAATGATGTCGTCAACGTAGACGAGAAGGTAAATGAGAATAGATTGTTGTCGAAAAATGAACAAAGAAGTATCAACCGTGCTGCAAGAGAACCCAAGAGTGATAAGAAAAGCACGAAGACGCTGATACCAAGCAAGGGGAGCTTGTCGAAGCCCATATAGCGCTTTGCGAAGTCGGCATACATGATCTGGGTGTATAGGGTCGATGTAACCAGGTGGTTGTTCCATGTATATGGGCTAAGTAAGAACTCCGTTCAAGAACGCATTTTTGACGTCAAGTTGATGTAGCGGCCAAGAACGCATAATAGCGAGAGAGAGAACAATCCAAACTGTAGAAGCTTTTACCACCGGACTAAAAGTGTGAGTAAAATCAAAACCAGGAATTTGGCTAAAACCGTGGGCAACGAGACGAGCCTTGTACCGATCAACGGTGCCATCGACACGAAATTTGGTGCGATAAACCCATTTGGATCCGAAAATATTTGTATGAGGAGGTCGAGGTACGAGGTCCCATGTTTTGTTGTGATGAAGAGCATCGAGCTCTTCTTTCATGGCTTGAACCCATTCGAGGTGCTTAAGTGCTGTTTTGATACCTTTTGGTTCAGAGATTGCGACAAGAGCCGAGTATAGATGATTAGAACGAAGGAGAGAGAGGTCAGCGGGATATCGCGGCTTAAAAATGCCGGACTGAGCCCGAGTACGCATCGAATGGGTGCGATGGGGAACTACGGGCAGCGGTTGTACGGGAGGAGGTGCTGCTGACGAAACTGGTGGCAGAGTATTTTCTTGCGGTGGTGTGGGATGGACGAGTGTCGGCGACGCAACAGATTGACAGTCCTGATCACATAAAAATGGAGGTGGAGTAATATGTTGATTATGTGATGGTGGGTGGGAGGGCAGCGGGCTTGCATGGGAGGTAGACAACATACATGCATAAATAAATCTGAAATGGTGAGTGATGTTACTTTCTGAGAGTGAGCAGTAGAGACAAAAGGGAAACATGTCTCGTCAAATTTAGCATGTCGAGTAACGTAAAGACGACGGGATGAGAGTTCCAAACAACGAAAGCCCTTATGATGTGTGCTATAGCCCAAGAATTAATACACATGGTCGACTACGAGGGTCGAATTTTGTCTTGGCGTAATCTCGAAGACATGGATATACTCGACAACCAAAAACATGGAAGCTCCCGTAATCAAGTAACCGTCCAAATAATACTTCGAATGGGGATTTGTTGTTGAGGACCGCTGTAGGTAGTCGATTAATCGTGTATACTGCCGTGCTGAAGGCATCGACCCAATGATGTAAAGGAGTCGAGGAATGAAATAGCAAGGCGAGACCCATTTCTGTGATGTGACGATGTTTGCGCTCGTCTCGACCGTTTTGAGCGGGAGTGTAAGGGCAAGAGAGAAGATGATTAATGCCCGAGGAGGCGAAATGGGATTGGAGTCGATGGTTTGTAAATTCTGTACCACCGTCGCTTTGAAATTGTTTGATTTTCCTGGAAAATTGCGTCTCGACGAACCTCTGAAAATTGAGAAAAATATCCACAAAGTCTGATTTGGCGCGTATGGGATAGAACCAGCAAAATCGAGAGTGATCATCAATAAAAATCACATAATATCGAAAACCTAGATTAGCTGTAACTGGCGCGGGACCCCATAAATCGCAATGAATTAAATCCAAAATACCAGAGGCTTGTTTTTCATTAGTAACAAAAGGCAAACGCGTACTCTTTGCTAATTCACAGGTTTTACAGAGAGTTAGGCGACGGTAATAAAGATGTAACGGATAATAATCCAATTTTATTCAACAACGAAACAGTAGAAGGGGCAATATGCCCAAGGCGAGAATGCCATAATGCAAAAGAGGCCGGTAAACGTCGATGCTCATGAACTGCAGCAACAACAGGGGCTGGGGAATCTAACAAGTAAAGACCGCGATCAATAGTGCCGGTTGCGAGCACCTTGCCTGTTAGTCGATTCTGAATAGAAAAGGAAGAGTTATGAAATATTACCGCAACGGGATGATCCCGAGTTAGCTGACTAACAGAGAGCAGGTTCTTAGTCAATCCAGGAACAACAAATACATTACGTAGCGTAAGATTTTGTGAGAGACTAAGAGAACCAATATGTGAAATAGAGAGATTCGCACCATTACCGACTGTGACGTGATCCGTGCCATCATAAGAAGTAGTATGATCGAGAGACGTTGAGTCGGCTGCCATGAGGGCCGAGGCTCCCGTGTCTAAATACCAGTCGGAGGAGACGGTCGGGGAGACGTTGCAGCCAGCAGAGAAAGCCTCAGCGAGGTTAGCGAACGGCAAGACCGATCATAGGAGCGATCAAAACGCTTGGGGCAGTCGAAACCATCGTGATCTGTTTCGCGACAAAAGAAACAACGCGGAGTGAAATTTTTACGCCCACGGTTGGTTTGTAGAGTTGTTGCTGGTGTTGCCGCGCCCTCGAGTGGAAGAGGATCCGCGTCCTCGATAACCACCAGAACCTCGCCCTCAACCACGGTTAACTGCGGTGAAAGCAGCTTGGGAGACAATCTGCATATTGTTAGTTGAATCAATGGATTTTTGGAATAGTTCATGAGATTGGGCCCTTGCAAAAAGAGTAGAAAAATCAAGCAATGGATCTTGTGCCATCTGAGCCGCCGTAAAACCGGCGAAGTCGGGACCGAGTCCCCGAATAAACCAGTGAGATTGATCGGAGGCGTCAATTGGTCGACCAATAGCCGTGAGTTGATCGGGGAGGGCTTTGAAGTGACGCGCATATTCGACAACCGATTTATCGCTGCGTTTGGTGGAGAGGAGATCGTCCTTGAGACTGAGATCACGAACTTTGGAATTGTGGCTATACGACCGAGATAGAGCGTCCCATACTTCTTTGGCGGTTTTGCATCCGATGACCATGGCCATCGATTCCTCGGTAAGTGTCGACACGAGAAATAGTTTGATGGTTTGGTCGTGTTACTGCCATGCAGCAAACGCCAGATTGGGTGTTGTGTTATCAGCAGCCGTGCGAAGGGTGCGTGCCGGAGCAGGCGATGAGCCGTCGAGCATGGGCATGAAACGTTGAGTCGTAAGCAACGGTTCGATTTGAGCATGCCAAAGAAGATAATTGGATGAAGTGAGTTTGATATTCACCACGTGAATCATAGTGGAAAGAGGGAGGGGGTGGGGACGTCGGTTTCTGCCATGGAGAAGTGGCGGCGAGAAGAAGAAGAAGAAATATAGGGTTTCTGCCAATTAGGCTTTATACCATGTTAGGAGAGAATATTATTTTCCTCAAAGAAGTACGTTTATTGAAATACTAATATATAGAGTACAATGAAACCATAAAAGAAAGAAACAATATAAATACAAATAATATATGATAAATGTAAATACTAAAATATCGCTAACAGAGGCAAAAATAAATATCTAAGGTAATCCCTTACGACATTCCTGTAGGGGTGACCCCTACGGCTATAAAAAACGTCGTAGGGAACGGGTTCCCTACCAACCTAGCTCCTACGACGTAAATTCGTAGAGAACACTATTCCCTACGGATTTCTCTACGAGAATAGTCATAGGGAATGACTGATTTTTTTTGTAGTATGTTATTGGTCATTTTAATATCTCTTTCAGAATTAAAATTTTGATAATTATTAAATTATTATTTTTATATTTTGTCATTGATTCACAAATTGATAATGAAAAGATTGGTCTTGTAAAATTATAGTAAAAATAAAAATCAAGAAAATATATTCTTACAAATATAAAATACGGGCCATGAGTTTTTCATAAATTCCTATGTGTATAGTGTATACTTCATAGAACGAGTTGAAACCTAAGTAGATTATTAAGAAAACGATTAAAACTGCTTAAGTTTTTTTCATCTTTACATTTGTTTTAGCTTACTTCAATTTTATTCTGCCATGTTTGTCATCATCCCTTATAAAATTACAAATATACCTTCTTCATGATTAAAATGCTTAAGTTTTTTTCATCTTTACATTTGTTTTAGCTTACTTCAATTTTATTCTGCCATGTTTGTCATCATCCCTTATAAAATTACAAATATACCCTCTTCATGTTTAATCCCTGGAGAATGGAATACTTGCAATTTTAGTTAAATATAACTAGCTCTCATTGATATCTTAAGGTAGATATTGTAACTGGGTATTCCTTTGCCACGTCCAAATTTTTTTGTTTTGTACTTAGGCTAAATACGATGAGAAGTTTTGTAATAACACTCAACATTTAAAGAGAGAAAATTTTATTTAGTCTCATCAAAATAGGACATTTTCGATTTAGTACCATAAAGATGTACTTTTTCAATTTAGTTCCAACTAATTAAAAAATCGTGTCAATTTAGTCATTTTCGCCGTAAAATTCAATTTTGTCCGGTCAAAAACTTACGGTCAACAACTTACGTGGCATTCAAATTTGAGAAACTCTAGTGAATTGCGACACATTTTAACTTATGATTGGTTGAATATTTATATTTAATATAAAATATAAATTATTTCCCCATCATATATTACACATTATATATCTATATTCTAAAAAATATTCCTAAAATATAAATTATTTCCACATCATATATATTCTAAAAAATATCCTTAAAATTGCTAACCAGAGTTGAATCTAAAATCTTCTAGCATTATAAGACACACAATACCATCTAAGCTAACAAGAAATTTTGTTAAGAGAAATTTAAGTAAGAATATAAATCTGTTATGTATACATATACATAAATAAAATCACCTCCCCATACATAATTAATCAATTCATATATTTTTTTTATTATAATCCAATTAATATTGTTGATATTGTATTTTATATTTTTCAATAATTAACATAATTATTATGAATTAAATTAACATTTAATTTTACAAAATATAAATATATTTAGAATTTATAAATTAAATATCAATTCATAATTTTGAAAATATAATTATTATCTAATTGATATATTTAGTTGGAAGTTATATATTCACTTCCAACTAAATATTAATATAATTTTTAACCATTATATTTATTATATAAAAAATATTTGATTTTATATTTATTTTTATAATTTAAAAGAATTACATTAGTCATTCAACAATGTTCAGATATATGTATATATGTAAAGGATTCTACTATGATAATTGTTCTAGGTTGCTCAGTTGATCATTTTGTATGTTGGTTAATTAATTGGTCTTAGGTTCTCTTTAATGTAGTAGTAATTTTAGTGATTTATTTTTAAAATATATGATATGTCACATGTGAGAGGTGGAATATAATATATATTTTATATTAAATAAATTGGGTCAACCAATCAAAAGTCGACACGTGTCCTAAGTCGCCGAAGATCCCAAAATTTAGATGCCAACATAAGCGGGTGACCGGTCAAAATTGTAAAAATTTAGATATCAGTATATCAGCTCGTGATTGTACAATGTTTGTGACCATAATTAAATTTTCATTCTATTATAATTGATTTTTGTACTATTTGTTTAATTTAATATATATATATATATATATATATGTGATCTATCGTTTGAAAATTCACTAATGCACCTATTTTATCAAAACTCTAAAGTTAAACGTTTTTTAACAAGAGAGCATTCACAAGTGACCTTCAAATTTATTTCTTGCAACAACAATGTCGTTAAAACAATTTTAATTATCATCTAAGTGGGCTTAGATTAATGCAGACAGCTGCTTGGTTTTCATATGAGTTGTCAAATTTTTATAATTCTTAATTCTCATTTTTATATTATAATTTTATTTTATTTTATGAAATGATATTTTCATTTTTAAATCTTAAATTAATTTTATTAAAAACAATTTTAATTACCAGTTCTCTTTTTGAATAGTGTGAATTGAATCACAATATTTATAAAAGTGAATAGTGAAAAATTACAATATTTATAAAAGTATTCTGAATATATATATATATATATATATAATATACTTTGAAAAAAGCTAAATAAATGGCTACTCTTTTTGGACATCAAAGTAATGATAATATTTCAAAAATTTTCATTGCAAAATTAAATAAAAAAAATTAATAATTAAATTCTAGTATTTAAAATTTCAACTTTCATGTACATATTTCATATCACAATAGTATGTTTCAACTCTGCTACAAAGAAGTGTACATGCTACAATCAATCTGTATCTATTTAAATTGTCATACTTATTTATAAAGAAAATTGAATGGAGCACACCCGCCAAGTGTTCATCAAACTTTGTAACAAATTGGCATTTCATAACTTCATCCGTTGACTACTATAGAAATATATGTATTTCGAATCGTATTTTAAGAAAATTACTTTAAATAGATAATATTGAATTTTATTACGATATAACATTATTACAAATTACATTAAAGAAAACGTAAACAATATCAATCGTTAATTGTTATCCTTTACAGCTGTAAACGACTGAAAAAGTTGAACATTTAAATTTTAGAAAAAAATATTTGAATATTGACCGATATTTAAAATTCGCTTAATTTTCATGAAATCTTACATTTATTATGTAAAATATTTCATTTTTAATTTTTTTTAAATATCCTGTTCTAGGCCCATCGTTCCTCTATTCGCTAAATAATAAATTCAACTAAAAAAAATCTTAATATTTTTTTTGATTTTTTTAAAAGATATCAAAATCAAGAGTTTAAAAATAAAACATTTATAATAAAATTATATATATATATATATATATAAAACATTTATAATAAAATTATATATATATATATATATATATATATATATATATCATATCATATCATATCATATCATATCACATAATATATATACATGTTGTGTATATGTATGTATGTATAACTCTTAAATCAATTTTTTCAATGCCCAACTCCATTTAATTCTTTTGGTAAAAGAGATCATCCAAACATATTTTTAATTGTAATGGTAATAATGCCCCTATCAGCCTAAAGTGTTATCCTCACTTTTATCTTCATTCTTTTTTACCAAATATTTACTAGAAATTCAGGGCTCAATTAATTTTCGACATCTTTTAATTCTACTTCTCTCGCTCTCAACCGTCATGCTTCAATCCGATCCCTATGCGATCCGCGTCTGAACCCTCATCATACTAGGGTTTTCGAGACCGCATGCGGTAGATGGGGTGTTAAGCATCGCATCTTAAGTGCTCTGATTAGAAACTTGCTTATCTCTCCTCACTTGCATACAAATGCATGATATGTACACAACAAAAGTAATATAAATACTATGTGTATGTATGTGTCGACAATAAACGAACATTTAATAATTACACACTCTCTCTCACTCACTCTCTCTCTCTATATATATATATGTATGTATATATGTATATGTATATGGAGATGTGTATATTCTCACTCTAAACTATATTTCTCAATAATACATCTATCGCTTTTTTAGACCTTAAAAAACAAAATATTTTCCATCCGAAGTTCACTTTAAGAAATTCACACACGAGGAAACTCCACTTTTTCGAATGAGTTGTGGAGATATTTTTTTGAGTTTCTTGATCTGAGTTTTCTTCTTCTCATTTTGAATTTTAAAAAAGTTAGTTTTTTTTAATTCTATTTGTTTTACTATAATTAATTTGTTTTAATTCTAATTTCTTTTATGGTTTAGATTTTTTTTAATTTTTTTTTTTATCATTTTATGAGAACCCCTTTTCTAGTTTTACTGTTCTTATCGTTAGTGAACTTTTTTGTCGAAATCACCAAACCCTAATTAAGGTTTTTGGCAATTGGTGAATATTGAATAAAATCAATTTTTTAAATTATTATTTTTATGATTGATTTTATTTAATTATTACATGGAATTTTCAGTTAATTGAGTTACTCTCTAATTTCATTGTTTGGAATCAAAATTCAAGATTCACATTTTTTCCCTAAAAAGAAAAGTTTAAATTTGGATTTATCTTTCTTTTTCAATTTTGAGACGCGTTGACGATTTTGTTATATCTATTTATATACGATGCGAGTGTCAATTAGGGTTCCAACAGTCAGTTTTAGTTTTAAACGCTTGCGCCGCCGCACGTCTCTTTTCATCGTTTTCATATATACTTTAAGTCTTGATTCTACATTCAAGTTCTAGATCTTCATTTGTTCTTATATCACTTGTTCTTATGTCACGTGAGATCCTAAATTAAATATATCTTCATTTTTTCTTATCTCATATGTCAAATCTTTGATTAAATCATTGTTTCGCTAATTGTTGTATTCAATTGTTTTAGGTTATTTTGATATGGTTGATGAAGGATTTATGGCTGGAAAACAAAGTCATAAAAGAGACGATGCGCCATCAAGAAGGGAATCATCGCTTGCTTCGATTAAATCAATATGTATTGATTTAAATTGTGCAGCAGAAGAGATCCAGTCTCCTAAACATGAGCATTTTTCTATACGGTAAGCTTTTCAAAAACAAATTTCTAAAATTGGAAAATTTATTAGAATAATTTTTTTTTTTTTTACTTATTGCAATTCTTAGATAATTGCATAATGAATTGATACATCTATTTATACTAATTATACATCTTAATGAACAATCTTGATTTTAATTAAATAATTCACTATCAATATTAAAACTATATAGAGAATTTTATGTGTTAACTAATAATTTATTAGTTGTGTCCGACGAAGAGTGACACAAAAAATTCCAAATAATTTTGGGAGATGCGCATCAAAGAAGAAATCTCTTATTGTTTTATCATAATTACAATAACTTCACAGTATTTAATGCATTAGTTTTTGTCACTTCTTGTTGATGCATTAATCACTCATTCCAAAAAAAAAATATTATAAAATTAAAATTTTCTCTTTGAAAGGCTTTAGCGAAAATATATTTCAATTATATTTCAGATGAACAATATTTCATCTCAATATGCCAATTTACTTGGATATCTCTACTGTCGGGGCTTTTAGCCCCGGACCAATACCTAGAGGTGGGCCAAAGAATTACAGATTCAAAATAATTCGGGCATTTTTTGCTTAGTCCGACAAGTCGATATACAAAAAGCCTTAATTAGGGTTTTGAAATTTTATTTTATTTATTTATTATTTTATATTAATTAATTTATTTCATAATGATTTTATTACTAATTTTAACTAATGTAATAGTTATTTTTATACTAATTTAATTATATTTATTAACATAAAATTTTATTATATTTTTAATAAGTTTAATAATTAATTTATGTTAAAAATGTAAATAATACAATTTTTTTAATAATTTATTAAAAATATTAGGCCATTTCGGCCGAGTGACACTACAATCCATATTGGGCTGGGCCTTGAGATCGTAGGCTTGAATTTTTTGGTTCAGGTCGGGCTGGCCCAAGTCCGAATCCTAAACATTTCTCTAAAATTATATTTGATAGAGGAAATGGAGATATGAATCAAGTCGGCCTTTAAATTGTATCAAAGTACTTGAGAAATTTTCAATTGTCATTTTTTCAAATCAAACAATCTTGTATCTAGGTTCAAAGATTGACCTGTGTAGAAGAGCATTGATCAATGTATGCTAGTGGTTTTAATTCCCTAGTTAAGCAACCCAAAAGGATGATGAGTTAACTAGTGGACAAATCTCGTTCCCTATGTTTTGAATCTAATTGTGATAAATTGAATCCTGAAAGAAAATCTCCGTTCCCGATGACCACAATCAATATAATGCATGATTGAGTCTAATTCCGATCACAGATCGTTAGCCTCAATCAGCCTCAACCGTGGCTAAAAAATATAGGCATAACCTAAATCCAGTCACCAACTAATTTTCTCTCAAACATGTAATCAAACATTTTATAGGAATAACCTAAATCTCATCTCCTAATAAAAATCTCACCACAAATATCCATGGAAATCATCCTAAGTCAATATATAAAACATAGATCCATGCATACACATCATCATCCAATGTAGATCAATTCCCAAATCCACAATTCAAATCCAAAACAAGTAATTCAAATACAAGGTAAAATGAGAAGAGAAATAAAACAGTGAAGTTGATTCGAAGAAATCTCAGCTTCTAACCTGGCCAAATCTTTTGAAATGAGGTACCGATTTGAGACCGAGCTCGACGGTTCGAATCAGGTTTTTCGAGTCTAATTTTTTATAAAAACACTATTTTAAATTAAAAAAATCATAAAATTTATTACAATTTTAAATAATATTACTAAAAATATTATAATTTAAGTTTGAAATTTTAAATTGCAAAATAAAATATCTTTTATTTTATAAAATTATAAAGTATTTATTAATAATATTAATAATAAAAATAAAAACTGGGTCGTTCTAAACTTTATCTCAAATTTTTAGGCTCGAGCCCACTCTTCAATTATTGGTTTGAGCCCCCGGCGGAATGGTTCCAAATAAATTAGAATTGTCGGCGTGATGGGCTTTCGGGTTTTCGAACCCAAAAGCCCACCTCTAATCTCACCATTTCGTTAACTGACTTTCTTATTCTTTATTTCTGATATTTTGTTGTTGAGTGTATATCAAAATGAGTATTAATCAATGTATTTTTATCTTAATCCTTTAAGTTGTACTCAAAGTACAATATACCTCCATCACTCGTGAGATTCTTAATTGTGAGATGACTTTACGTTATCTACAAAGTTCTTGAATCTCTTGAAAATTTGTAAGACTTCATTTTTAATTGGGGCAATCAGGAAAAAGAAAATTTTGGTTTTTGAAATTATAAAAAAATATACAAAATATGTAGTTTTCATGATAATTTACTATGAAACTATGCATAAAACTAGTAGTGTAACTATGTATAAAAACTATCTTCCCCTTTTTATTGTCAAGGAAATAAAGTCATGTCATTCTTCAGTAGTCGCCCATAAAGAGCATGAAGTACCCGATTTGATTTATTTAAAGCATGCATATCTAAACCGCCATATATATACTTAGAATAATGCTACCAAATACCAATGAAGAAATCTTCTCTTGTTTTGTCGAAATTAGGTGGCTTCCCGAGCAACATCACTGTTTATTGCTATTTGCCAAAGTTGTTTTGTTTTAAAAATGTTGTCTAAGGTGCATTAATTTCATTTTCCGAATGCAGCGGATATGTTTCTGAAACAAGGAAGACAGACATGAAAGAGTGCCTACCGTTTGGCGGCAACAATTTGAATCTTCCTTCGATGTCCGTGCCGAAATTCCGATGGTGGCAGTGCTCGGATTGTGCTCCCGGTGATGATTCTATTGTCGGAGAAAACATAGGTACGTGCACACGTATACTTGCTGAACAAATTCCATAATGTAGGTGTACATACGCTACGTACTGCATTATATTGTATGAACAAACTAAAATCCGTGTTTTTCGACTATTTATGCAGCGGAGAATGAGCCCGAAAAAGCTTCTTCTGATATTGATGCTTTTAGCTCACTACCTCCAAAATGGAAAAGAAAACCACCGAGTTCCTATGTAAAAAAGATAAACAAGAATGTATCACTCCCACAACCGATAGAAGAAGATGAATTACCCGATCTGAATGCTCCCCAACCTGCTGCTAAAACTCGTTGTCCGAGCAAACGAAATCTGGACGAGGAGATGGCCCCTGTGGATAAAAAGCTAAAAGGGCCCGTGATCGAAATTTCCGATTCTGATTCCGAAAAAGAGAACAGAATGCCGACCATAAAGAAGCAGATATCTTCCGGAAGGAACACGGGGATACCGGATTTGAACGAGCCGTTTGTTGAGCCGTTTATAGTCGAGCTCCTGGCCAAAATTCGGCACGTGCGGGCCCACAATAGTTCGAGAAGCGGCTTCAGCGTTTCGAGCGGGCCCCTGATGCCGGGCCAACACAGGATGATAGGTCTCTCTTCGGGCCCCAGTGTCGTGTCGAGGCCGACGCCGACGAGGAAAAATGTGACTTTCGATCTAGGCCAACCTGGCGCCTCGAAAGTAGATGCGAAAAACAAGACCAGAAGCTCGAAGAGATATTTTCCTCAAGGTACGTATAGTCGTAACACCTCTTTTTAATGTCGTGTTGTGTTGCGTTGTTTTCTGACGTGCGTGCTTTCTTTCGTGGCAGGGCGAATGCCTCCGCGGATGGGGAGCTCCAGGGCCGTCGACTTGGCGGGACCCAGCAATCTGACAGCTCAGCCTTCTAGAAGCAACAACCTTAATTTGAAAGTCTGTACGGTTAATCGGAACCCGGCAGACTTCAGTGTTCCAGATGACGAACGAAATGCGTTCATGATAAACGGTAACAATTTGAAACTCAAGAATAGGAATGTTGCTCAGAGAGGTGAAGCCTCGGGCAGCTGGAAACAAAGGGCGGGGAAATATTCGTCCTGATAATAGGCCGTGATACATCAAAGTGTTCTGAATATTTATATATATAATATACTTTGAACAAAGCTAAATAATTGGGTACTCTTTTTGTTGATTCATTGCAAAATTAAATAAAAACAATTAATAATTAAATTATAGTATTTAAAAATTCAACTTTCATGTACATCATATTTCATATCACAAATAGTATGTTCAACTTTGCTACAAATTTGAATGGAGCACACCTTCCAATTGTGTTCGTCGAAACCTTTTAACAAATCGGCATTTCATAACTTCATCCATTGATAAAAAAAATTGGTCTTGTAAAATTGTAGTAAATTAAAATTAAAGAAAAATATATTCTTACGAATATAAAACACGGGCCATGAGTTAAATCCTATGTGTATACTTACTTCATAGAACGACTTGAAACCTAAGTGGACTATTTATAAAAGAAAACGATAAAAACTGCTTCAGTATTTTCATCTCTGAAACGTTTTTTCTTTTCAGAGCTTACTTCAATTTTATTCTTTCAATGTTTGTCATAATCCCTTATACAATTACAAATATACACTCTTCAAGTTTAATCCCTCGAGAATGGAATACTTCAAGGAAGATATTGTAACTAGGTATTCTTTTGACACGTCTAGAATTTTTTGTTTTGTACACTTAGGCTAATACGATGAGAAGTTTTGTAATAACACTCATTTAAATGACATTCTCTTTTGACACGTCTAGAATTTTTTGTTTTGTACACTTAGGCTAATACGATGAGAAGTTTTGTAATAACACTCATTTAAATGACATTCGCATACTTGGTTGTAAATTTGTAATTCAGCAAAGGTTCCTCCTAACATGAAACAATATATGTGGGGTGATGAATTTTTGGGCATGCGTAAGAGAAGAGATAGTCATATAGAGCATATGCATCATCGTCGATATTGTTAGATATTCCACATCTGTTGAAATTAAACAGATTTTAAAACTCAAATATAAGTTGTACAACTTTTTTTACCTTAATAAAGTTTTTAAGAAAAATTTTTTTGGTCCCACAAATGTAGGCTTTTTTCGATTTAGTCCCACACACATCCACTTTCTCAATTTAGTCACAAATAACACGAATTTGGTTTCAATTTAGTCCATTTTGGTCGGAAAATTCAATTTTGGCCGGAAACTGCCCACGTGCGTCTCACGTGATTTCAACGCGGGAGCCCACTGCTGACTCAGCACCACTTGTCGTCACGCCATTGGTCGACGACTTCTTTAAAAAATAAATAAAAATAAAATACGTAAATACGTGACACATCATCAATATAGCAATTAAAAGAAAATAACTAATATAAAAATACATAACTAAATACGCACAATAAAAAAAAAAGAGATAATATCAATTTACGTCTTGTAACTAAGTCCGAATCCAATTTTGGTCATGTGTCTTTCAAAATTATAAAATGTCATCCTTTCCGTCCAATTTTGCCGAGTACCGTTAACTATTGCTGACGTGGCAAAGATTTCCGTCTAACCAAAGTTACGCGGTACGCCGAATCCAATTTTGGTCCTGTATCTTTTAAAATCATCAAATTTCATCCTTTTCGCCAATTTTGCAGAGCATCGTTAACGATTGCTGACGTGGAAATCATTTTCAATTTCTTATTAATTTGCAATGGTTTTTGCGTAATATTTGGCTGCGTATTCCTTTTTAAATTCGGATAATCTCATTTCCCCATTGTAACCCTAATTGTTGAAGACTAAATCCATTGAATAGGTATCGTCGACGACAACAAGAATCGGTGTAACCCTATAAATCAGCAAGAAGTTTGAAAACGAAAAGAAGAGTCTGATCGAGGACAAGCAAAATCTGAGCATATGGGTGAAGGAAATGGAGGATAAGCTCAGGCGAGTCGAGAGTTTAAACAAGAACGTAGAGAATCAGATCACGAATCTCCAGAAGAATTTTTACGAGGCTCGTTCGTGCCTCGACCACCTATCGGATAAGCTAAGCACGATGAAGCCGAACGTGGAAGACGCCGATGAAGCTGTCAAGATCACTATGTCTGAAAACAGTAATGTTCAACATGTTGAAATCATAGATGACACTAACACAGTTACATGGGTTGGAAGAAAAGAAAGAAAAGGATCACCAATTCCACGTGACCATTCAGATGAAAGACCTCAAGCAAGGCATCCTGAAAAGGTACCAAGAGATCGAACTCGTCCGCGATAAACTCAGCCACGCGCAAGGAAACAACAATAACAAAGTTGATGAACTACCCCGAAATCGAAGCGAAGCTGCAAGGGGAGATCCTGAACATGAAGCAGGAGAATACGAAAGTGCGGGGGGAGCTGCAGACGGTGTTGGACCACGTGAGCATGCTGCAAGTGCAGACGGAGAAGACGCTGATGTAGGTGACAGAGGAGTTTGGGATCTCGGCGGATCAACCGAAGCTTCAACATAATTTGAGCAAGGCGCAGGTCCCGGTGCACGCGTTTATATTCGGGTTTATAGTTGGATTATTGTGCTTTTGTTTTCGGATTTTGGCTCTCTCAGTTCTAGGGTTCAAAGGAGAATGAATAGAATTTCATGATAATTCCCCAAATTACAATTCAATAATTTTGAGGGTGTCAAAATATTGATGTTTATAGACTCGAGCAAAAGTTTGAATTTTCTGGCGATTTTGGACTAAATTGACTACAAATTCAAACTTTTGCTCGAGTCTCTCGATTGACACACACATGACTCTTTCTAACAAAAAATTGAATATCCCGGTTTTGGACTAAATTGACTACAATTTCAAATTTGGATGGAATAAATTGAAAACGATTCATTTAGAGGGACTAAATCGAGACTCGACTACTTTTGAAGGACTGACAAAAAATTTATCCCCTTAAATTATAATACTTTAAAGAGAAATTTTTTGTTGGTCCCTTAAAAGTTGTCAAGTCTCGATTTGGTCCACTAAAAGGGGTCGGTTTCAATTTAGTCCCTTAAATCACAAAAATGTAGTCGATTTAGTACAATTTGATCAGAAAATTCTAGTCGCCTGATTGTACTATGTGAGTGATCATAATTAAATTTTCATTCTATTATAATTGATTTTTGTACCATATATTTAATTGAGATAATTGCATTTTAGTGCCTGAACTATAGGCACTTTTGTACTTTGGTTACTGAACTTTCAACTTTTACATCTCAGTATCTGAATTTTGCCGAAATTGTACTTTAATGCATTTTTTAGTGGTTCACGGCGACACGTGAGATGCACGTGAGCATCGGTGCCACGTGTCGCAGTCTGTGTGGGTTGAAGAGGGCAATTTGGACATTACACACAAAAATGAAATAAAAAAAATCAAAAATGTACAAAACACATTCATTAAAAAACGACATCGCATAAACACTCTCTTCCCCAATTCACGAACCCTAAATATAAAATCTTCCCCCAAATTCACGAACCCTAACTTTAAAATCGTCCCCAATTTACGAACCCTAATTATCAGCGAAGCTCACTTTCTGAATAATGCAGTGGAAATTGAGGTCTGATTCCGACGTCATCCCAGATGGGCAACTCGTTCCAGATTATGGAGGACGGAAAGATGTATGCACCATTATTCTCCACCATTCAAGGAGCTTTATGCGGATGAAGTCAGGTAAGAAATGCTATGTTGATGGAAAAGTCGATTATTTTGATTTTGTTGAGGCCCCAAAATTGCAAAAAAATGATTTGGACGCGATGGCTTCAACTGTTAGGGTAGAGGGTTTTATGGATTTTTATTTCAATCTCATTGGACATGATGATTGTGAAACCTTAGAGTTTGTTGATAGTGGTCCCAGTGAAGTCTCCTACTATGTTCATCTTGGAGAAAGAGTTTGTAGCTGCAGGAGGTGGCATGACATGCATTACATGTCCTCATGCCATAGTTTACCTCAATCACATGAGGTACAAACCTGAAGACTATGTGGCTTCCTGTTACACAAGGGATACATATCTAAAGGTGTACAGCCACTACATGACACCATTGTATGGCAGAGATGAATGGCCTAATCCAACTCAAGTTGACCTTCCTCCACTTGTGCCTCCAACAGTGTCAAAAATGCCTGGAAGGCCAAAGAAACACAAAAGAAAACTTGAGCCTGGTGAAGTGGTTGGAACTGTGACGGATGGGAGATTGAAAAGGACAGGGTGTTGATGAGCTGCAAGCTCTGTAAAGAGGTTGGTCATAACATCAGAACTTGTCCATTGAATAAGAATAGAGTTCAAAAGAAGGAAGGATTGGACATTCCACCTGCAAAAAAACCAAAAAACATGGAGAAATGCACTAAGAAACAGGTATTATTTAACTTTCTGATTTATGTATTATTTATTAATCTGGTTGGTTACAGGCTTCTGCTGCAAATGAACTTACCACATCTCAGACTCCATTGAGAAGAAGCCCAAGATTGAAGTCAACAAATCCAACAAAGCCTCAAGTCAATAATCAAGTTGAAAGTTCATCTCAGCCCTCAAAGATTGAAAAAGGATGCAAGATTAAGAGCAAGGGAAAGCAAGTTCAAAGTGCATCTCAGCCCACAAAGAGTGATCAAGTTGCAGCTTCATCTAAATGACAAAATTTCCTCCAGAAGCTACATGTTCAAATAAATCTATCATTCTCTCAACCAATGTTCTCAACTTCCTCTGGGAAACAGCAGTGATGTATTTTGAAGTCTGAAAACAGTTTTTTTACTTTTGGGAACATTTGTATTCTACTTATGTTTTTTTTTTGTTAACATTGCCTCTATGTTGGCCTTGTTTTTTATGTTAACATTGCCCCAGTGTTGGCCTTTTTTGGAACATGTTGTATTTACTGACATTTGGTGTTATGCTATGTTGTTTATGGCTTTTGGGCATCAATTTTGTTATGACCTTTGGGCATCAGTTTTGTTATTGATCTTGCTATTTTGGTGCTTTTTGCTAAACTTGCTAATGAACAAGTAACATAACATGATGTTGTATTAACCAACAAATGAAGTCATTACATTATACAACAAAACATCATACAAAAGCTGCTCCAATGAATACTGCAACTACAAACAAACAACTCTAAACATTACAGTAAAACAAAACAACAGAAACAATGTCTAGGATTTGAAAAATGAAATTAAAGCTACTGTCAGTCCAAGGAAATAGGCAATTTGAAGCTTCCTTGTGGTTTTCTTCATCTCAAGAACCCTTGTCTCCATCATCTTCAAATCTGACTCTTTCGAATTGATGTTCCTCAATAGCCCAGGTATGATTTGAGAGCACCTCTCACAAGCAGGTGGGTCCATCCAACCAAATTTGTTACAACCACCAAATTTCTGGGAAAAAATAACAAATTGACAAAAAAAAATCAGGAAAATTAGGGTTTCATCTCAATCAGTGAAATTAAGGTTTTAATATATGAAATTAAGGAGCTTGGAATTCGAAAAACAAACTGATATCACGTACGTCCCCGATTTTTTACTTACACGGTATTTTTCACAGGCCATGAATCTTCTTCCTGGATTCGCGTCGGTCCATGAAGTTTTCCGCACTAAGGGCTTCCCGCACCTACAGACTTCTTCCAATGGAGATTTGAATTTGGGAGTGTTCTTGCTCGAGAAATTGAAATTAGGGTTAAGGGATCGCGTTCTGAATTGTGGGAGAGATTTGGGGCAGCGAATTTGTTGATTTTTTAATGAAATATATAATTTAAAGGTGTAAAATGACTTCAAGGTTAAAAATGTAATTGCCCTCTTCAACCCACACAGACTACGACACGTGGCACCAATGCTCACGTGCATCTCACGTGTCGCTGAGAACCACCAAAAAATGCATTAAAGTACAATTTCGGAAAAGTTCAGATACTGAGATGTAAAAGTTGAAAGTTCAGTAACCAAAATACAAAAGTGCCTATAGTTCAGGCACTAAAATGCAATTATCCCTATTTAATTTAATTAAAATATATACATGATCTATCATTTGAAAATCCACTAATACTTATTTTATCAGAACTCTAAAAATGTTTTTTTAACAAGAGAGTTGTCATATGACAAGTGACCTTCAAATTTATTTCTTGCAATAACAATGTCATTAAAATAATTTTAATTATCATCTAAGTGACCTTGAGATTAATGCAGCTGCTTGGTTTTTCATTTGAGTTGTCAAATTTTCATCATTCTTAATTCTCATTTTTATATTATATTTATATTTTATTTTATGAAATGATATTTTCTTTTTTAAATTCTAAATTAATTTCATTAAAAACAATTTTAATTATAGTTCTCTTTTTGAATAGTGTGAATCACAATATTTATAAAAGTGTTTTTTAGAGAAAAAAATAGTGAAAAATTACAATATTTATAAGTGTTCTAAATATTTATATATATAATATACTTTGAACAAAGCTAAATAAATGGCTAGTCTTTTTGTACATCAAAGTAATAATAATATTTCAAATTGTTTCATTCCAAAAAATTAAATAAAAACAATTAATAATTAAATTAAAGTATTTAAAATTTCAACTTTCATGTACATATTTCATATCACAAATAGTATGTTTCAACTTCGCTACAAAGAAGTACATGCTACAAACAATCTGTATCTATATATACTTTTAAGTAACAAAATTTATATATATATATATGAGTTATTTTATATAATGTTTGTATTAAAATAGTTTATAAACTTTGCAAACATATATCATTCTATTTACGTTGTCTTATACTTATTTATAAAGAAAATTTGAATGGAGCACACTGGCCAAGTGTTCGTTCAACTTTTTAACAAATCGGCGCATTTCATAAATTCATCCATTGACAGCTATAGAATATATGTATTTGAAATCGTATTTTAAGAAAAGTACCTTAAATAAATAATATCTAATTTTATTACGATATAATATTATTACAAATTACGTGAAATTAAACGAACATTTAATAATTACGCTCTCTCTCCCTCTCTCTCTCGCTCTCTCTCTATATATATATATATATGTATGTATGTATATATAAATATATATGTATATGGATGTGT
Source organism: Euphrasia confusa (assembly GCA_954870475.1). Classification (NCBI taxonomy): domain Eukaryota; kingdom Viridiplantae; phylum Streptophyta; class Magnoliopsida; order Lamiales; family Orobanchaceae; genus Euphrasia; species Euphrasia confusa. The sequence continues at coordinate 8,681,529 of OX940957.1, read as the reverse complement.
ATATATCTCTCAATAATACATTTATCTTTTCTTCGGACCTTAAGAAAAAAAACATTTTCCCTCCGAAGTTCTCTTTAAAAAATTCACACACAGAAAACTCCGCCTTTTCGAATTAGTCGCAGAGATATTTTTTTGAGTTCCGTGATCTGAGTTTTCTTATTTTCATTTTGAATTTTAAAAAGGTTAATTATATTCGTTTTACTATAATTTATTTAGTTTGTGTATCTAATTATATTTTTTATTTTTGTTTTTGGTTATTTCCCTCATTTTTTGAATTATTTATTTATGAATTAATTTAATGTCTTTTATGGTTTAGATTTTCTGAACTTTTTTGTCGAAAATCACCAACACTAATAAAAGTTTTTGGCAATGGTTAATGCAAATGAATAAAATCAATTTGTTTTTAAATCAATATTTTTATGATTTATTTTATTTAATTATTACAAGGATTTTTCAATTAATTGATCTACCCTGTAATTTCATTGTTTGAAATCAAAATTCAAGATTCACATTTTTTCCTAAAAAAGAAAACTTTAAATTTGAATTTACATTTCTTCTTCGTCTTCAATTTTGAGAAGCGTTGACGATTCTTGTTATATCTATTTATATACGATGCGAGTGTTTATTAGGGTTTTAACAGTCGGATTTGGTTTTAAACGCTTGGGCCGCCACACGTCTCTTTTCATCATTTTTCACATATACTTTAACTCTTGATTCTGTATTCAAGTTATAGATCTTCATTTGTTCTTATATCACGTGAGATCTTAATTTAAATACATTTTCATTTTTTTCTTATATCATATTTCAAATATTTGATTAAATACATCGTTTCGCTAATTGTTGTATTCAATTGTTTTAGGTTATTTTGATATGGTTGATGAGGGGTTTATGGCTGCAACACAAAGTCATAGAAGAGACGATTCACCATCAAGAAGGGAATCATCGCTTGTTTCGATTAAATCAATATGTATTGATTTAAATTGTGCAATAGAAGAGATCCAGTCTCCTAAACATGAGCATTTTTCTATACGGTAAACTTTTCGAAAACAAATTTCTAAAATAGGGGATTTTATTAGAATACTTTTTTTTTTGTATTGCAATTCTTAGATAATTGCATAATGAATTGATACTAATTATACATCTTAATAAACGATCTTGACATTAATTAAATAATTCATTATCAATACTAAAACTATATAGAAAATTTTAGGTGTTAATTAATAATTTATTAGTTGTCTTACGAAGAGTGACACAAAAATTTCCCAATAATTTTGGGAGATGCGCACCAATGAAGAAATCTCTTATTGACTTATCATAATTACAATACTTTCGCAGTATTTAATGCATTAGTGTTTGTCACTTCTTCTTGATGCATTAATCAATCATTCAAAAAAAAAATTAAAATTTTCTCTTTGAAAACTTTTGATGAAAATATATGTCAATTATATTTCTGATGAACAATATATCATCTCAATATGCCATTTTGTTTGGATATCCCTACTTTCGGGTTTTTAGCTCCCAGCCCGGCCAATGGCTACGGGTGGGTCAAAGAATTAAGGATCCAAAATAATTTGGGTCTTTTTGGCCCAGCCCGACAAGTCGATATATCAAAAAGCCTTAATTAAGGTCTTGTGATTTTATTATTTTTTATTTATTTATTTTATTAATTAATAATTTTAACTAATATTATAGTTTTATTTTTGTACAAGTTTAAATATATATTTATTAACATAAAATTTTATTTATATTTTTAGTAAATTTAATAATTAATTAATATTAAAAATGTATTTTTTTTAATAATTAATTAAAACTATTGGGTCATTTCGGCCGAGAGACCCGACATTCCATATTGGGTTGGGCCTTGAAATCATAGGCTTGAATTTTTCGGGTCGAGCCGAGCTCAAAATAATGAACATGTCCGATGGGCGTTGAGTCAGGCCGGACCGGCTGGCCCAAGTCCGAATCCTAAACATTCCTCTAAAAGGATACTCCCTCTATCTAATAGTAATAGTCACACTGTTGTAAAAATACAAAGAAGTGTGCTTATTACACATGGACGGAGGGAGTATTTGATAGGGGAAATTGAGATAAAATTCAAGTCGTCCTTTAAAGTGAATCAAAGTACTTAGAAATTTCTAATTGTTGTCATCTTCCAAATCAAACAATATTGTATTTAGGTTCAAATCCAAAACAAGTTATTCAAATACAAGGTAAAAAGAGAAGAGAAATAAAACAGTGAAGTTGATTCAAAGAAATCTCAGTTCTGAACCGGGCCGAATCTTTTGAAATGAAGAATCGATTTGGGACCGAGCTTGGCGGTTCGAGCCGGGTTTTCGAATCCAATTTTTTTTTTAAATATTATTTTAAATTAAAAAAATCATAAAATATTAAAAATTAAAATATGCGTTGACTTATGTTTTAAATTTTAAATTACAAATTAAAATATCAAAATTATATAAAAATATAAAGTTCCGTGATTGGCTTTCGGATTTTCGAGCCCAAAAGCCCACCTCTAATCTCGCAATTTCGCTAACTGACTTTATTATTCTTTTTTTTCTGACACTCTATTTTGTTGTGGAGTGTATGGAAAAATGAGTAATAATCAATGTGTTTTTATCTTCACTTAATTGTTGAAATCCGTCATGTTTATTGTGAAACTATGCATGAAAATGTTGTCTGAGGTGCAATTTCATTTTGCGAATGCAGCGGATATGTTTCTGAAACTAGGAAGACAGACAAGAAAGCGTGTTTGCCGTTTGTTGGCGACGATATGAATCTTCCTCCGATGTACGTGCCTAAATTCCGATGGTGGCAGTGCTCAGATTGTGTTCCAGGTGATTCTTATCAGACAAGTGATGCTGCTGCTACCGGAGAAAAATCCGTAAAAAGCATAGGTACGCACACGTATACTTGCTGATGAAAAAATTCATAATATTGATATTTATGAACAAATAATCAGTGTTTTCTCGACTACTTATGCAGCGGAGAATGAGCCAGAAAAAGCCTCTTCTGATATTGATGTTTTTAGCTCTCTACCTCCAAAATGGAAAAGAAAACGACCCAGATCCGATGTCAAAAAGGCAAGCAAGAATGCATCACCAGCCCAACCACCTATAGAAGAAGACGAGTTATGGGATCTGAATGCTCCCAAAGCTGCTGCCAAAACTCGTCCGAGGAAACGAAAGCTAGTTCTTGAAGAAGACGACGAGGACGAGGAGATGGCCCCTCGTATTCCTGTTGATAAAAAACTAAAAGGGCCCGTGATCGAAATTTCCGATTCTGATTCGGAAAAGGAGAACATAATGCCGACGCAATCTGGTTTGCGTCCCAGTACTCAAAAGACTACCCTGAAGAAGCCGAGACGATCCTATACCAGGAAAAGGACAGTCAGGACGGCAGTGAATCCACCTGTTGCTGCCGGGATGACTAGTTCTGGTGGTGCGGGGTCGTCGGCTCTCGAGAATCTTGTTCTCGGACGACAAAAGGATAGTGACGTTGTCGCTCATAAGTCGATCGATAATAAGGTTGGAGAGGGCCAGGAGACAAACACAAAGAATCAGGAATCTTCCGGAAGGAACACGGGGATTCCGGATCTGAACGAGCCGTTTGTCGAGTCAGATGAAGACGACAACACTTCCGACGATATCCCTATGGATATAGTCGAGCTCCTGGTCAATATTCGGCACGAGCGGGCCCTCGATAGTTCGAGAAGCGGCTTCAGGGTCTCGAGTGGTCCCTTGATGCCGGGCCAACACAGGATGACAGGGCTCTCTTCGGGCCCCAACGTCGTGTCGAGGCCGACACCGACGAGGAAAAAGGTTACATTCGATCTAGGCACACCCAGCGCCTCGAAATTTGATGCAAAGGACAAGGGCAAAAGCGTCCAAACGACAGTAGTCAAGGAGGGGGGAATCAGGCTCGGGCTTACGCCTGTGGATCCCGTGATCTGCCGGGCTAATGATGTTCATAGCTCGAAGAGATCTTTTCCTCCAGGTACGTACCTAGTGTAACACCTCTTTATAGAAAAATGCTCATGTTTATAGTAAAAAGTTTATTAATTGCGCAAAAATATATTACTAGTAAAAAGTATGTTTATAGTAAAAAGTTCATTAATTGCGCAAAAATATATTACTATATAGTAATATATTACTAGTAAAAAGTATGTTTATAGTAAAAAGTTCATTAATTGCGCAAAAATATATTACTATATAGTAAAAAGTTAATTGCGCAAAAATATATTATGTAATTAAACTAATTACAATATTTACAAAATAAAAATATATAATGGAGTCGTTCATTAAGAGCGCAAAATAATTACGCAAAAAATAAATAGGAGGAATTAGCCAGGAACTAAGCCCTTGGTCGTGGATGCATATATTAATTTTCTGCATGCGTGCTTTCTCGACAGGTCGAATGCCTCCGCTGATGGGAAGCTCCAGGGCCGTCGACTTGGCGGGCCCTAGCAGCAACCTTAATTTGGAATTCTGCACGGTGAATCGAAACCCAGCGGACTTCGGCATTCCTGATGATGAGAGAAACGAGTACATGATAAGCAGAAAGGATTTGGAACCTACAAAGATGAATGTTGCTCCGACGAGAAAGGTCAAGGCACGGGTAGCTGGGAAATAAAGAAAATATGTCGTGTCAAAATTTCATCATTCTTAAATCTCATTTTTTAATTGTAGTTTTATTTGATTTTATGAAAATGATAATTTCTTTTTTAAATCCTAAATTTATTTTTATTATCGGTGTGAATCAAAATATTTATAAAATTTCATCATTCTTAATTCTCATTTTTTAATTGTAGTTTTATTTGATTTTATGAAAATGATAATTTCTTTTTTAAATCCTAAATTTATTTTTATTATCAGTGTGAATCAAAATATTTATAAGTGTTTCTTAGAGAAAGAATAGTGAAAAATTACAATATTTATAAAAGTGTTTGGGAGGCAATTTCCAATTTCTATCATACTACTCTATGTATAAATAGGGAAAAAAATTTTGTTTGGTCCGTAAAGATTAGTCATTTTCGATTTAGTCCTAAATAGTTACATATTTTCGATTTAGTCCCACGTAGTCCAGAAATTGCGTCAATTTAGTTTTTTTCGCCGAAAAATTTAATTTTGACCAGTTAAATGCTTATGTAGATAGCAAAATTAGTGATTTTCGATAATCTATGAGACGTGTCAACTTCTGAATGACTAATTTTCCTATCCACGTAAGCGTTTGACCGGTCAAAATTGAATTTTCCGGCGAAAATGACTAAATTGAGGCAATTTGTGAACTACGTAGGACGAAATCGAAAATGTGTAACTACTTGGGACTAAATTGAAAATAACTCATTTTTATGGGACCAAACAAATATTTTTGAGAAATAGTTTGTTAGGTTCTCCTAAACGCTGTATTGTATCTCCAAACTCTTTTATTTTTTATTTATATGATATTCACCGTTAACAAAAAAAAAACAAATATTTCTCCTTGTATAAATATTATACACATAATATTAATTATAATGACTATTAAATAATTAATAATAAAGATTATATTAATAAATAATAAATATATTCATAAATGATAATTTATGTTTTATTTAATGATTATTTTCATTTTATTGAATTAAGATTTATTTTTTGTATTTTTTAAATAATTTTTATATTTGTATTTAATGATAATTATTTATTTTCATAAAGAATATTACAAGCTTTGTGTACCATGCAAACATATATCATACACTTTTGTGTGATATATATATATATATATATATATACTTTGAAAAAAGCTAAATAATTGGCTACTCTTTTGGGACATCAAAGTAATAAGTAAATAACATTTCAAGTTGTTTCATTGAAAATTAAATTAAAAATAAAATAAAATTATAGTATTTAAGAATTTCAACTTTCATGGACATATTTCATACCACAAATTACATGCTACAATTAATATGTATCTATATACTTTTAAATATCAAAAAATATATATAAATATGCGATGATTTATGTAATGTTTTTATGTTTGTATTAAAAGAGTTTATAAACTTTGCAAACAAATATGATTCTATATATTTACATTATCATATAGTACTTATTTATAATAAAAATTTGAATGCATAGTTCATTATTATTCTTTATAGATGTAAACAACTGAAAAAATTAAACATTTTTACCCCCAGCCCGACCAATGGCTAGGGGTGAGCCAAAGAATTACAGACCCAAAAAATTTGAATATTGATCGATATTTAAACATCGCGTAAATTACATTAATTTTCAATAAATCTTGCAATCATTATCACTAGTAAAATCTCTCATTTTTAAAAAAATTTAAAATTATTCCGTTCAACGGACCCATCATTATTCTAATCGCTAAATAATAAATTAAGTAAATAAAATCTTAATAATTTTTTTTTTAAAGATATCAAAATCATGAGTTTAAAAATCAAAATTTTATAATAAAATTATATAGGTTGGAAAATGAGTATCTCGTAAAGAGTTTCGATTTGATATCTCATCCACTTAATTTCGAATAGTATGAATGATAAATTAATTTTAAAAAATGTAACTAATTGAAAGAGTATTCCAAAGAGAATAAAATATTTTAGATAGAAAAACATGCAAAGTGTAGTAAATATATAAAGGGGAGTACCTATGCACACTTATTGCTAATTTTCTTCATAATATTTTATTATGAATATAATTATAATATGATATTATCATTATTATTATTATTATAATAAGTTACATACTTGAATTTTAATATTTGAATAATGGTATCTAAGTGACCATTAGTATGGTTTTGAATGTTGAGACGTTACAAATGGTGGTTTGACCGTCCACATTCAACGAACCTTCGACTCCAACCATCTCTATATAAGAGCAGTCGAGTGGGCTGCACAAAAACACGACCTGAATTACGTCGCGAATACTCGAAGAGAAACGATAAATAATGAAATTATTTGAGAAATATACAGGCGCATTCCGAGCAATCGCTCTCGTCTTTCTTTTGTTTACCCCGTTTCTTTGACCCTCCGGTGATATTTCTTAGGCAACATCTCAGTTCGCCGTAAGCAAATGTTTTGCTTGATAATCGTCGTATCCTGAGAAACAATCGTACCCGTATATGACTAATTTGTTTTAAGGAAATCGTGTTGAACACGAGCCTCGATTATTCGTTTTTCATTTCTTCCATCTTCCTCTAATGGATACACACAACCCCATATACAAAAGTTAATAAATAATGACTATTAAATAATTAATAATATTAATTATAATGACTATTAAATAATTAATAATAAAGATTATATTAATAAATAATAAATATATTCATAAATGATAATTTATGTTTTATTTAATGATTATTTTCATTTTATTGAATTAAGATTTATTTTTTGTATTTTTTAAATAATTTTTATATTTGTATTTAATGATAATTATTTATTTTCATAATGAATATTACAAGCTTTGTGTACCATGCAAACATATATCATACACTTTTGTGTGATATATATATATATATACTTTGAAAAAAGCTAAATAATTGGCTACTCTTTTGGCACATCAAAGTAATAAGTAAATAACATTTCAAGTTGTTTCATTGAAAATTAAATTAAAAATAAAATAAAATTATAGTATTTAAGAATTTCAACTTTCATGGACATATTTCATACCACAAATTACATGCTACAATTAATATGTATCTATATACTTTTAAATATCAAAAAATATATATAAATATGCGATGATTTATGTAATGTTTTATGTTTGTATTAAAAGAGTTTATAAACTTTGCAAACAAATATGATTCTATATATTTACATTATCATATAGTACTTATTTATAATAAAAATTTGAATGCATAGTTCATTATTATTCTTTATAGATGTAAACAACTGAAAAAATTAAACATTTTTACCCCCAGCCCGACCAATGGCTAGGGGTGAGCCAAAGAATTACAGACCCAAAAAATTTGAATATTGATCGATATTTAAACATCGCGTAAATTACATTAATTTTCAATAAATCTTGCAATCATTATCACTAGTAAAATCTCTCATTTTTAAAAAAATTTAAAATTATTCCGTTCAACGGACCCATCATTATTCTAATCGCTAAATAATAAATTAAGTAAATAAAATCTTAATAATTTTTTTTTTTAAAAGATATCAAAATCATGAGTTTAAAAATCAAAATTTTATAATAAAATTATATAGGTTGGAAAATGAGTATCTCGTAAAGAGATTCGATTTGATATATCATCCACTTAATTTCGAATAGTATGAATGATAAATTAATTTTAAAAAATGTAACTAATTGGAAGAGTATTCCAAAGAGAATAAAATATTTTAGATAGAAAAACATGCAAAGTGTAGTAAATATATAAAGGGGAGTACCTATGCACACTTATTGCTAATTTTCTTCATAATATTTTATTATGAATATAATTATAATATGATATTATCATTATTATTATTATTATAATAAGTTACATACTTGAATTTTAATATTTGAATAATGGTATCTAAGTGACCATTAGTATGGTTTTGAATGTTGAGACGTTACAAATGGTGGTTTGACCGTCCACATTCAACGAACCTTCGACTCCAACCATCTTTATATAAGAGCAGTCGAGTGGGCTGCACAAAAACACGACCTGAATTACGTCGCGAATACTCGAAGAGAAACGATAAATAATGAAATTATTTGAGAAATATACAGGCGCATTCCGAGCAATCGCTCTCGTCTTTCTTTTGTTTACCCCGTTTCTTTGACCCTCCGGTGATATTTCTTAGGCAACATCTCAGTTCGCCGTAAGCAAATGTTTTGCTTGATAATCGTCGTATCCTGAGAAACAATCGTACCCGTATATGACGAATTTGTTTTAAGGAAATCGTGTTGAACACGAGCCTCGATTATTCGTTTTTCATTTCTTCCATCTTCCTCTAATGGATACACACAACCCCATATACAAAAGTTAATAAATAATGACTATTAAATAATTAATAATATTAATTATAATGACTATTAAATAATTAATAATAAAGATTATATTAATAAATAATAAATATATTCATAAATGATAATTTATGTTTTATTTAATGATTATTTTCATTTTATTGAATTAAGATTTATTTTTTGTATTTTTTAAATAATTTTTAAATTTGTATTTAATGATAATTATTTATTTTCATAATGAATATTACAAGCTTTGTGTACCATGCAAACATATATCATACACTTTTGTGTGATATATATATATATATATACTTTGAAAAAAGCTAAATAATTGGCTACTCTTTTGGCACATCAAAGTAATAAGTAAATAACATTTCAAGTTGTTTCATTGAAAATTAAATTAAAAATAAAATAAAATTATAGTATTTAAGAATTTCAACTTTCATGGACATATTTCATACCACAAATTACATGCTACAATTAATATGTATCTATATACTTTTAAATATCAAAAAATATATATAAATATGCGATGATTTATGTAATGTTTTATGTTTGTATTAAAAGAGTTTATAAACTTTGCAAACAAATATGATTCTATATATTTACATTATCATATAGTACTTATTTATAATAAAAATTTGAATGCATAGTTCATTATTATTCTTTATAGATGTAAACAACTGAAAAAATTAAACATTTTTACCCCCAGCCCGACCAATGGCTAGGGGTGAGCCAAAGAATTACAGACCCAAAAAATTTGAATATTGATCGATATTTAAACATCGCGTAAATTACATTAATTTTCAATAAATCTTGCAATCATTATCACTAGTAAAATCTCTCATTTTTAAAAAAATTTAAAATTATTCCGTTCAACGGACCCATCATTCTTCTAATCGCTAAATAATAAATTAAGTAAATAAAATCTTAATAATTTTTTTTTTAAAGATATCAAAATCATGAGTTTAAAAATCAAAATTTTATAATAAAATTATATAGGTTGGAAAATGAGTATCTCGTAAAGAGATTCGATTTGATATATCATCCACTTAATTTCGAATAGTATGAATGATAAATTAATTTTAAAAAATGTAACTAATTGGAAGAGTATTCCAAAGAGAATAAAATATTTTAGATAGAAAAACATGAAAAGTGTAGTAAATATATAAAGGGGAGTACCTATGCACACTTATTGCTAATTTTCTTTATAATATTTTATTATGAATATAATTATAATATGATATTATCATTATTATTATTATAATAAGTTACATACTTGAATTTTAATATTTGAATAATGGTATCTAAGTGACCATTAGTATGGTTTTGAATGTTGAGACGTTACAAATGGTGGTTTGACCGTCCACATTCAACGAACCTTCGACTCCAACCATCTCTATATAAGAGCAGTCGAGTGGGCTGCACAAAAACACGACCTGAATTACGTCGCGAATACTCGAAGAGAAACGATAAATAATGAAATTATTTGAGAAATATACAGGCGCATTCCGAGCAATCGCTCTCGTCTTTCTTTTGTTTACCCCGTTTCTTTGACCCTCCGGTGATATTTCTTAGGCAACATCTCAGTTCGCCGTAAGCAAATGTTTTGCTTGATAATCGTCGTATCCTGAGAAACAATCGTACCCGTATATGACGAATTTGTTTTAAGGAAATCGTGTTGAACACGAGCCTCGATTATTCGTTTTTCATTTCTTCCATCTTCCTCTAATGGATACACACAACCCCATATACAAAAGTTAATAAATAATGACTATTAAATAATTAATAATATTAATTATAATGACTATTAAATAATTAATAATAAAGATTATATTAATAAATAATAAATATATTCATAAATGATAATTTATGTTTTATTTAATGATTATTTTCATTTTATTGAATTAAGATTTATTTTTTGTATTTTTTAAATAATTTTTATATTTGTATTTAATGATAATTATTTATTTTCATAATGAATATTACAAGCTTTGTGTACCATGCAAACATATATCATACACTTTTGTGTGATATATATATATATATATACTTTGAAAAAAGCTAAATAATTGGCTACTCTTTTGGCACATCAAAGTAATAAGTAAATAACATTTCAAGTTGTTTCATTGAAAATTAAATTAAAAATAAAATAAAATTATAGTATTTAAGAATTTCAACTTTCATGGACATATTTCATACCACAAATTACATGCTACAATTAATATGTATCTATATACTTTTAAATATCAAAAAATATATATAAATATGCGATGATTTATGTAATGTTTTATGTTTGTATTAAAAGAGTTTATAAACTTTGCAAACAAATATGATTCTATATATTTACATTATCATATAGTACTTATTTATAATAAAAATTTGAATGCATAGTTCATTATTATTCTTTATAGATGTAAACAACTGAAAAAATTAAACATTTTTACCCCCAGCCCGACCAATGGCTAGGGGTGAGCCAAAGAATTACAGACCCAAAAAATTTGAATATTGATCGATATTTAAACATCGCGTAAATTACATTAATTTTCAATAAATCTTGCAATCATTATCACTAGTAAAATCTCTCATTTTTAAAAAAATTTAAAATTATTCCGTTCAACGGACCCATCATTCTTCTAATCGCTAAATAATAAATTAAGTAAATAAAATCTTAATAATTTTTTTTTTTTAAAAGATATCAAAATCATGAGTTTAAAAATCAAAATTTTATAATAAAATTATATAGGTTGGAAAATGAGTATCTCGTAAAGAGATTCGATTTGATATCTCATCCACTTAATTTCGAATAGTATGAATGATAAATTAATTTTAAAAAATGTAACTAATTGGAAGAGTATTCCAATGAGAATAAAATATTTTAGATAGAAAAACATGCAAAGTGTAGTAAATATATAAAGGGGAGTACCTATGCACACTTATTGCTAATTTTCTTCATAATATTTTATTATGAATATAATTATAATATGATATTATCATTATTATTATTATTATAATAAGTTACATACTTGAATTTTAATATTTGAATAATGGTATCTAAGTGACCATTAGTATGGTTTTGAATGTTGAGACGTTACAAATGGTGGTTTGACCGTCCACATTCAACGAACCTTCGACTCCAACCATCTCTATATAAGAGCAGTCGAGTGGGCTGTGCTGGAATTCGATATCCCGGGCTATTAAAATTGCGGAAACCATAGCCCGATCAAACCCTTCGCCGGAAATCACATGAACGGCGACTCATCCGCCGGAGTCCGACCTTTGGAGACTACGCACCCGAAGGTACGCAGCCCGCCCCCAGCCGAACCCCCGCGAGTCGGGGTTCACATGATCGAAGGATCGATCGCACGCCGGCGATCGATCGGGGAGGGGCTGCCCAGCAGCCCCCGCGGCGAGTCCGGCGACTCGCCGCCGCCTGGAGGTCCCCACCGTCGAGGTGGGGTGGGGTGCGGCTCCAGCCCGCGCCCCGGCGGTCGATCACCGCGATCGACCGCGCGCCCTCGGCCCAGCCGAGGGTCGCCTCCTCCGCGCCCGCCGAACCCTAGGCGGGTCGATCCACGCGGTCCGGTGGCTTCGCCACCACCGCGTGATCTTCCGTCTACTCCGGGTTCGAACTTCGGATCTTGCGTTCTACGGTAATTTCGATAAACCAAAACCGAAATAATATCGAGGGGGTTCTAGATATTATACCTTCGATTCGTTGTTCGGAGAAACGAAATCAAACACCTTTGAATCTTCCCACGTATTCCTTGCACTCCGTTCGAACGTCGGGTGGGCGACGATCTATCGAACTCCTATGGATCTCCTTCAACTCTCTAGAATATCAAGTATGATATTCTTCTCTTATGTTACGTTATGAATTGTGAAGGCCATGTAGTGCTTTTATAGGCTACGTAGGGGATCTAAAGGAGGTGGAATATTGGGCTTCTAATATTGAAGATTAAATTGAGCCCAATGCTCAAGTCCATTAATCCTTATCAATATTAATTTTATTTATTTTCCACTATATAAATAAAATTGCACTCCCAATATTTACCCATATTATATCGAATAATATTTCTCCGGTAGTATTATTTATTCCGTGTATTTAAGATTTAAATATCCATGAATAAATTTATTTATTGCTCAATAAATTATATTCATCTCTTATATCCGAGACTAGTACCATTCAACCTTAATTATTGTGCGGAACAAATCCACTCATGAGGTTTACACAATAATTCCTTATGAACTCATCTCGGGGATATTATCAACCCTTCCGGGATACACTTTCCCGTCAAGTATTCACGGCATGTCATATATAAAATATAGCGACCCAACTTTAACCGGTAATTAACCCAATAATTAAATCGGTTAATTCCTTTGGAAAATCAAAGTCTCTAATATTAAATATATACACCCGCAATAGTATCGGGGATTGAGAATAAAATACTCTGAGATTTAAATTGATTATCCAAGGCAATCCTAATCAATAAATCTCAAGCGATCCGCCCAATACACCTAAGTGTACAAGTGTGATAAAATAATTAAGATAAATTATTTTCTCCCTCACACAACGACTATACCGATGATTGGTCCATGTCCATCTAGGTCGTGAGCAACTGTTTGATTAAATACGAGTAACCGATAGTATGATCTTCTGTGTGCCCATGCAACACCATACTAACTACAACGTATAAAATCCAGGACTATATTTTGCATATTTAATTAATGATAATTAAATGCAAATAATTGTTTATTAATTTAATAGATTAAATGCTATGATCGGGAGTTTACCGTTACTTAAATCTAGACATTAAGTACACAACTCCAACAATCTCCCACTTGTACTAAGGTCTAGTCATTTCCTCCAAACTCCCGGTTCCCATACTCATCACGTGCTTTAAAGTGTACTTCCGAGAAGTACTATGTGAGTGAGCAATCTAGGTTGCCGCTCTGAAGTTATCTTGGTGACTACTAAATCGTCTCCCTCGACGATGATTCATATCAGGTGGTACTTGCTGTATGTGTTAACATCACTTTTTGACTTATGACCTTTTCCAGTTTACCATGCACCGCTATCCAATAGCCTGTGGTGAACTAAGAGTCATATCCAAGCCAAAGGGGTTATCCCGGAACCTAACCAGAACTTCCGCTGCCTCTGAGGCTGCTGTTCAGTTATGAGAGAGTCTGAGAAGCGTCCTGCTTATCACTCTTTCATGGTTCCACCCTTTTCTAAAAGTGAACACATAGCCTGATATTGACTTACACTGGTCTTTCTATGATTCTTGAATCTGAGAGAATGTAATCTAAGAAGATTTCGTCTTGCTTCGTAATCCAGTACTTCGCAAGTACTATTACAGCATTCGAAAAAATTCCTTTCTAGATTACCTTGATATCCTCCCACTACGCAAACCGCATAGTTGATATCAGGTTCTTGCTTTTATAACATTGCATCTATAAAGCTTTCCATACTTGAAGTATAGGAAACTGCTTTGTCCTCATTTATCTCCTTCATGTGTTCGAACAAATACCCTTTAGATAGATGTATATTCTGTCTCTGAAAGGCAATAACCTTTCTCAGAAGTATGCATGTTTAAAACAAACCATAATCGAATAAGATATCTAGGAGAAGTACAATGTTCTTATTCTTAGAAAAAATCTCAAGAACATGCTCTAACTTCTACTCAATCTTATATCTCGATTCATTTAGACAACCATTTTCTTATGTCTGACAACTTTTTCTACATTGTTGCCAATGATGAAATTGTCATCTACATAAGATCTCCGAGAAACACCACTTTGTTTCCATTACGTTTCCAATACACCTATCGTCTATGCCTTTTGATGAATCCATCAAATGGACTATCCCATCAATTCGCAAGTTCCACGATTTATAGCTTTCTTTCAATCCATAATGGATTTACTAAGCTTGTACTCTAAATGATCTTGCCTCTTAACAATAATCCTTATTGTTTTTTCTAAACATGCACATTTAGATTTAGTACTGCCCTTATGCAGAGCTAGGGATCGATTTCATCTTTACCAGATCCAGAGTTAAAACTCTTCTAGTCTTATGAACATCTCTGGTTGCTTAACAACCTCCCACTGCAATGGCGTGCCGGTGTATAACAGTAATAACATTGGGTGCAGCATGTGGTGTACTTCTACTCGGTTTGGCTGGTTCCTAGTCTTTTGTCCTTCTTCTCATTCCAAGGTATTACGTTAGTTCGGGCTTTGTCGTTCTTCTAATAGTCTTCCTCTAAGAACCGGGCGTTACACGTCCTTCTGGTTCATAGTACTATAGAACGCACAACACTTTGTTCATCTAGGATATCCTACAACCATATTTAATATGCCGTTGTCTCTAGGAATATCCATAGAACATAGGTAGTTCCGAATAACTTGTTCTTTTACTATTAGATTTCCTTTTCTTATTTTCAACGCACCATCTCTACACGTGAGTGTATGGCGCGGCCTTTTGGGATTGAATCCCAATCTTTGATTATGCTATGTGTTATTTAGATAGGTGATGGCCTCCGCGATCGAGTCGCAGGCTCTTAATGGATATACTTTGATGGTTCCCCATAATGGCTTTGTGTCCATTGACTAGTCAAAACACTATGCTTTTATGGCACATCAAGTATTCTAATCCATCATCGAGTACTCTCGAAAGAATTACTCGTACCTTTCTAATTTACACATATGTCTGCATATCTAATCATTTCCAATACTTGTCTGAATTCTATCCTTTATCCAGAAAGGTTTGCTTTAGATGTATTATCCTCCAAATTCAATCCTTAGGTCGGAAGGTCCATTCCTTCAAATATAATTGATTGAATCAATTTCGACCTTTTGAATCTTATTTGAAAATACTACTAAGTATAAGAATTCACAAGTATAATGATCAATTAAACAAATACATCCAACAAGTAAAACAAGTTATACATATCACGGATTGTTGCATCGTGGTAGACTAAGGATTCATCATTCACATATTGCTATCTAATGTACCGGAATAGATAATGTCCATTATTTCTTATCCAAATCATCACCATGATTAAAGAAATAAAAATATCCATTCATAAAGAAAATCCAGAACAAAAGTTCTTTTCAAAATAAGGGGTACATAAAGCAATAACTTGAAATGAAATCCTAAACTACTGAAAACAGATAAATGTCTTCCACTGCAACCGCTGCTACCCCAACAGCTTCGCCCATGTAGACTCGAACTCTTCTTATTTAAGTCGCCGGGTTTTCTGGAACCCCTGCATTCAAGAATGCACATACCGTCAGTGGTTCCATATCTACACACCAGAATTCTGGTAGATAATACCGCTGACTATGTTTTTACGACTAAAGAAAAATTCGTACCTTTGAGAGGACATTCAGACTTCCAGTGTCCAGACTTGTTGCATCGGAAGCACTTGCCTCTTGGCTTTGCAGCCCCCACTCGTGGTCCATTCCTCTTGGCACCACTGGGTTTCCAGGCTTGCTTCCTTTTCTTGCCCCTACCTCCAACAGGCTTCGAGCCCTTGGACTTGGTAGCTACAAGCGCTTGAGACTTGCCCTTCTTGTAGATCCCCTCTGCCGCCTTTAGTTCAGTCAGGAGTTGCGCAAGAGTATAAGATAGTTTACCCATATTATAGCTCATACGAAACTGCTCAAAACTAGGGGTCTGAGACTGGAGTATGATGTCGACTTGCGTCTCAGCATCAATAGAAGCTCCTAGGACCTCAAGTTCATTCAACAAACTCATCATCTTAAGAACGTGCTCCCCAACGGGCGTTCCTTCAGACTGAGTAGTCGACATGAGGACTCTCATGGCTTCTTGCCTAGCCGCACGATCTTGCTCCCCAAACATCTCCTTGAGGTTAAACATCATATCATAGGCAGTGTCCATTGGCTCATGTTGGGTTTGGAGTACATTTGACATGGAAGCCAAAATATAACACCTAGCCATTTCATCAGCCTTTTTCCACTTTCGATATTTCAGTTTTTCCTCATCAGTTGAGGTAGCCGTGGGCTCGGCAGGGCACACTTCATGGAGTACATACTTGTACTCCTCAGAAGTCAGGACAATGTCTCAATTTCTCTTCCAATCAATGTAATTTGGACCAGTGAGCTTATGCTCCTTGAGTATCACAGAAAGTGGGTTCATAGCTATCCTATAAGCACATTTAAACAAACAATTAATTTAATGTCCGATATTATCTCCCTCAAATAATATCATTAAATTACTAATTGCATCTAAAATCCCATCAGGTAAGGCAAGCCACGTGGTGTGGACGTTTACCCACCCAAATGATTTAGCAATTAGATTTCCTTTGGTCATACATCAATTATAGCGTGACTTCGTGGGGAAGAATACTGTAACGCGTATCTAAGTGTAAACCATTACTCAGCACCAAAGTACATCGCTTGGAATTGCTACATCACCGCAAGCCACGTGGGGTGGACGTTTACGATAACTTCACAACTCTTCACAATTACTTACAACTGTCTACATCAATTAATCCAAAATCCGTCAGTATAGCAAGCCACGTGGGGTGGACGTTTACTACACTAAGAGACTTTTATAATTGACTCCCAGTTACAAGATCCATTCGATTCTCATAGATCAAGACGCGGAGAATCATAAGTGAAACTCGAAGTTTCTAACCAGTGATTCACCATGCGAACGACCCTATCTCTCATAAATGAGGGAGCCGAGCAGACAATCGATCCATCTATCAAAGAATGGTACGGAGGTCTCTAATTTGTGTCATCCACATGACCAAGTGGCTTTGGCTCCATTCCACTCCCCGGGGTGAGAATGAGTCGACTTGAAGTCAGTTTCAGAAAGACAAATTAGGCATTGTTTGATAAACTTGATCAATGTTTCTTGTAAAGGAATTACAAGAATTCTCCTCCAATGACATATCTATATGAACTTCGAAAGCTCATAAATGTCACCAAGAGAACAGTAATGGAGACCATGGGAATGTTTCCATCCCCTCTCCCACTTAGCTTTTTATAACAAAGGGATACGCTATCTAATGCATAATTAAACACATAAGCATGCATGCAAGTAATAAAGCACATATCACATAGTCAAATAATGCTAGGAAATTATTTTCCCGACTATCATGGCTTTACTTCTTCTTCATATGCATCTTCTAGTCTTCAGTCTTCGTTCTTGAATGCTCCATGTGACGAGAATATTAATCCCAATATTTAAATCTATTTATTTTTAATAAATCCAAAAGATACTCAATTCGAAAATTAAGTCAATCGAATAAATCAAAAATAAAATTAAATATTATTAATATTATTATTTATTTATTTTCCTATCTAATTCTATTAAATCTCTAGAATAATCTATCCAAGTAAAACTTGGAATATTCTAGAAGACTTCTATAATAGAATAAGGAAATAAAATAAATTAGGACTCTTCTACTTTCCAAGATTAATTAATTTCCATTACTATGAAAATTCCCATAAAATAGGAATAATCAATTTAGGAAATAAAAAAATCCTAAATTAACTTTTATTCCTTTCCAATTCTATTAAATCTCTAGGATCCTATTCCAAGTAGAACTCGGAATACTCTAGAAGACTTCCATCATTATTTATAATGACTATTAAATAATTAATAATAAAGATTATATTAATAAATAATAAATATATTCATAAATGATAATTTATGTTTTATTTAATGATTATTTTCATTTTATTGAATTAAGATTTATTTTTTGTATTTTTTAAATAATTTTTATATTTGTATTTAATGATAATTATTTATTTTCATAATGAATATTACAAGCTTTGTGTACCATGCAAACATATATCATACACTTTTGTGTGATATATATATATATATATATATATACTTTGAAAAAAGCTAAATAATTGGCTACTCTTTTGGGACATCAAAGTAATAAGTAAATAACATTTCAAGTTGTTTCATTGAAAATTAAATTAAAAATAAAATAAAATTATAGTATTTAAGAATTTCAACTTTCATGGACATATTTCATACCACAAATTACATGCTACAATTAATATGTATCTATATACTTTTAAATATCAAAAAATATATATAAATATGCGATGATTTATGTAATGTTTTATGTTTGTATTAAAAGAGTTTATAAACTTTGCAAACAAATATGATTCTATATATTTACATTATCATATAGTACTTATTTATAATAAAAATTTGAATGCATAGTTCATTATTATTCTTTATAGATGTAAACAACTGAAAAAATTAAACATTTTTACCCCCAGCCCGACCAATGGCTAGGGGTGAGCCAAAGAATTACAGACCCAAAAAATTTGAATATTGATCGATATTTAAACATCGCGTAAATTACATTAATTTTCAATAAATCTTGCAATCATTATCACTAGTAAAATCTCTCATTTTTAAAAAAATTTAAAATTATTCCGTTCAACGGACCCATCATTATTCTAATCGCTAAATAATAAATTAAGTAAATAAAATCTTAATAATTTTTTTTTTTAAAGATATCAAAATCATGAGTTTAAAAATCAAAATTTTATAATAAAATTATATAGGTTGGAAAATGAGTATCTCGTAAAGAGTTTCGATTTGATATCTCATCCACTTAATTTCGAATAGTATGAATGATAAATTAATTTTAAAAAATGTAACTAATTGAAAGAGTATTCTAAAGAGAATAAAATATTTTAGATAGAAAAACATGCAAAGTGTAGTAAATATATAAAGGGGAGTACCTATGCACACTTATTGCTAATTTTCTTCATAATATTTTATTATGAATATAATTATAATATGATATTATCATTATTATTATTATTATAATAAGTTACATACTTGAATTTTAATATTTGAATAATGGTATCTAAGTGACCATTAGTATGGTTTTGAATGTTGAGACGTTACAAATGGTGGTTTGACCGTCCACATTCAACGAACCTTCGACTCCAACCATCTCTATATAAGAGCAGTCGAGTGGGCTGCACAAAAACACGACCTGAATTACGTCGCGAATACTCGAAGAGAAACGATAAATAATGAAATTATTTGAGAAATATACAGGCGCATTCCGAGCAATCGCTCTCGTCTTTCTTTTGTTTACCACGTTTCTTTGACCCTCCGGTGATATTTCTTAGGCAACATCTCAGTTCGCCGTAAGCAAATGTTTTGCTTGATAATCGTCGTATCCTGAGAAACAATCGTACCCGTATATGACTAATTTGTTTTAAGGAAATCGTGTTGAACACGAGCCTCGATTATTCGTTTTTCATTTCTTCCATCTTCCTCTAATGGATACACACAACCCCATATACAAAAGTTAATAAATAATGACTATTAAATAATTAATAATATTAATTATAATGACTATTAAATAATTAATAATAAAGATTATATTAATAAATAATAAATATATTCATAAATGATAATTTATGTTTTATTTAATGATTATTTTCATTTTATTGAATTAAGATTTATTTTTTGTATTTTTTAAATAATTTTTATATTTGTATTTAATGATAATTATTTATTTTCATAATGAATATTACAAGCTTTGTGTACCATGCAAACATATATCATACACTTTTGTGTGATATATATATATATATATACTTTGAAAAAAGCTAAATAATTGGCTACTCTTTTGGCACATCAAAGTAATAAGTAAATAACATTTCAAGTTGTTTCATTGAAAATTAAATTAAAAATAAAATAAAATTATAGTATTTAAGAATTTCAACTTTCATGGACATATTTCATACCACAAATTACATGCTACAATTAATATGTATCTATATACTTTTAAATATCAAAAAATATATATAAATATGCGATGATTTATGTAATGTTTTATGTTTGTATTAAAAGAGTTTATAAACTTTGCAAACAAATATGATTCTATATATTTACATTATCATATAGTACTTATTTATAATAAAAATTTGAATGCATAGTTCATTATTATTCTTTATAGATGTAAACAACTGAAAAAATTAAACATTTTTACCCCCAGCCCGACCAATGGCTAGGGGTGAGCCAAAGAATTACAGACCCAAAAAATTTGAATATTGATCGATATTTAAACATCGCGTAAATTACATTAATTTTCAATAAATCTTGCAATCATTATCACTAGTAAAATCTCTCATTTTTAAAAAAATTTAAAATTATTCCGTTCAACGGACCCATCATTATTCTAATCGCTAAATAATAAATTAAGTAAATAAAATCTTAATAATTTTTTTTTTTAAAAGATATCAAAATCATGAGTTTAAAAATCAAAATTTTATAATAAAATTATATAGGTTGGAAAATGAGTATCTCGTAAAGAGATTCGATTTGATATATCATCCACTTAATTTCGAATAGTATGAATGATAAATTAATTTTAAAAAATGTAACTAATTGGAAGAGTATTCCAAAGAGAATAAAATATTTTAGATAGAAAAACATGCAAAGTGTAGTAAATATATAAAGGGGAGTACCTATGCACACTTATTGCTAATTTTCTTCATAATATTTTATTATGAATATAATTATAATATGATATTATCATTATTATTATTATTATAATAAGTTACATACTTGAATTTTAATATTTGAATAATGGTATCTAAGTGACCATTAGTATGGTTTTGAATGTTGAGACGTTACAAATGGTGGTTTGACCGTCCACATTCAACGAACCTTCGACTCCAACCATCTCTATATAAGAGCAGTCGAGTGGGCTGCACAAAAACACGACCTGAATTACGTCGCGAATACTCGAAGAGAAACGATAAATAATGAAATTATTTGAGAAATATACATGCGCATTCCGAGCAATCGCTCTCGTCTTTCTTTTGTTTACCCCGTTTCTTTGACCCTCCGGTGATATTTCTTAGGCAACATCTCAGTTCGCCGTAAGCAAATGTTTTGCTTGATAATCGTCGTATCCTGAGAAACAATCGTACCCGTATATGACGAATTTGTTTTAAGGAAATCGTGTTGAACACGAGCCTCGATTATTCGTTTTTCATTTCTTCCATCTTCCTCTAATGGATACACACAACCCCATATACAAAAGTTAATAAATAATGACTATTAAATAATTAATAATATTAATTATAATGACTATTAAATAATTAATAATAAAGATTATATTAATAAATAATAAATATATTCATAAATGATAATTTATGTTTTATTTAATGATTATTTTCATTTTATTGAATTAAGATTTATTTTTTGTATTTTTTAAATAATTTTTAAATTTGTATTTAATGATAATTATTTATTTTCATAATGAATATTACAAGCTTTGTGTACCATGCAAACATATATCATACACTTTTGTGTGATATATATATATATATATATACTTTAAAAAAAGCTAAATAATTGGCTACTCTTTTGGCACATCAAAGTAATAAGTAAATAACATTTCAAGTTGTTTCATTGAAAATTAAATTAAAAATAAAATAAAATTATAGTATTTAAGAATTTCAACTTTCATGGACATATTTCATACCACAAATTACATGCTACAATTAATATGTATCTATATACTTTTAAATATCAAAAAATATATATAAATATGCGATGATTTATGTAATGTTTTATGTTTGTATTAAAAGAGTTTATAAACTTTGCAAACAAATATGATTCTATATATTTACATTATCATATAGTACTTATTTATAATAAAAATTTGAATGCATAGTTCATTATTATTCTTTATAGATGTAAACAACTGAAAAAATTAAACATTTTTACCCCCAGCCCGACCAATGGCTAGGGGTGAGCCAAAGAATTACAGACCCAAAAAATTTGAATATTGATCGATATTTAAACATCGCGTAAATTACATTAATTTTCAATAAATCTTGCAATCATTATCACTAGTAAAATCTCTCATTTTTAAAAAAATTTAAAATTATTCCGTTCAACGGACCCATCATTCTTCTAATCGCTAAATAATAAATTAAGTAAATAAAATCTTAATAATTTTTTTTTTAAAGATATCAAAATCATGAGTTTAAAAATCAAAATTTTATAATAAAATTATATAGGTTGGAAAATGAGTATCTCGTAAAGAGATTCGATTTGATATATCATCCACTTAATTTCGAATAGTATGAATGATAAATTAATTTTAAAAAATGTAACTAATTGGAAGAGTATTCCAAAGAGAATAAAATATTTTAGATAGAAAAACATGAAAAGTGTAGTAAATATATAAAGGGGAGTACCTATGCACACTTATTGCTAATTTTCTTTATAATATTTTATTATGAATATAATTATAATATGATATTATCATTATTATTATTATAATAAGTTACATACTTGAATTTTAATATTTGAATAATGGTATCTAAGTGACCATTAGTATGGTTTTGAATGTTGAGACGTTACAAATGGTGGTTTGACCGTCCACATTCAACGAACCTTCGACTCCAACCATCTCTATATAAGAGCAGTCGAGTGGGCTGCACAAAAACACGACCTGAATTACGTCGCGAATACTCGAAGAGAAACGATAAATAATGAAATTATTTGAGAAATATACAGGCGCATTCCGAGCAATCGCTCTCGTCTTTCTTTTGTTTACCCCGTTTCTTTGACCCTCCGGTGATATTTCTTAGGCAACATCTCAGTTCGCCGTAAGCAAATGTTTTGCTTGATAATCGTCGTATCCTGAGAAACAATCGTACCCGTATATGACGAATTTGTTTTAAGGAAATCGTGTTGAACACGAGCCTCGATTATTCGTTTTTCATTTCTTCCATCTTCCTCTAATGGATACACACAACCCCATATACAAAAGTTACTGATATATATATATATATATATATATATATATATATATATATATATATATATATATATATATATATATATATATATAGAGAGAGAGAGAGAGAGAGAGAGAGAGAGAGAGAGAGGGAGGGAGAGAGTGTGTTATTATTAAATGTTCTTTTATTGTCCACATACATACACATCGTATTTATATTACGTTTGTCGTTTGTACATGCATTTGTATGCAAGTGAGGAGAGATAATTAGCGAGCTTCTAATCACAGCGCTCAAGATTCGATGCTTAACACCTACTACCGTATGCGGTTTCGGAAACCCTAGTCAGATGAGGGTTCGGGATGCGGATCGCATGCTCAAGACTTGATGGGTACTTGTTTTTTTTTTTTTTGTTAAAGAGTGATCCACACACTTAGGAGAGATCGGATTGAAGCGTGACGGTTGAAACTGAGAGTAGTGAAGTTAAGAGATGTCGAAAACTGAACCCTAAATTTCTAGTAAATGTTTGGTATTTAAGAATGAAGATAAAGGTGAGAATAACCATCAAGGCTCATAGAGGCATTATTACCATTGCAATTGAAAATATGTTTGGATGAGCTCTTTTATCAAAAGAATTAAATGGAGTTGGGCATTGAAAAAACTGATTTAAATTTAAGAGTTATACATGCATAAATACATGTAAAAGTGAGAATATACACATATCCATATACATATATATTATTCTTCTAATCGCTAAATAATAAATTAATTATAAAAAATTTAATAATTTTTTATTATTTTTAAAAGATATGTGTATATTCTCACTTTAGAATATATCTCTCAATAATATATTTATCGCTTTTTCAGACTTAAAGAAACAAAACATTTTCCCTCCAAAGATCACTTTAAGAAATTCACTCATGAGAAAACTCCGCTTTTTCGAATGAGTCGTGGAGATATTTCTTTGGGTTTCTAGATATGAGTTTCTTCTTCTCATTTTGAATTTTGAAAAAGTTAGTTTTTTTAATGCTATTTGTTTTACTATTAATTGATTTTGATTGTGTATCTGATTATTTTTTATTTACTTATTTGGTTATTTACCTCATGTTTTGAATTATTTATTTATGAATTAATTTAATGTTTCTTGGTTTAGATTTTTTTTAATTCTTTTTTTTTTTGGTTAACGGTCAATATCATATAAAAAAAAAGTGAAAGAGTTTGGAGATACTATACAGCGCATAGAAAAAAATTCTACCGCATCAGCGAACTAACAAGCTAGCTCTCAGAATCTTCAAAAATAAAAACTCAACAACAATCACCCTACCACGCGATGTGCCACACTCGCCTCAAAGCCCGCGCCTGAAATGAGTCTGGTAGCCGTAGCGAAGCGATCCGATCCCTCATAATGGATATAGCCCTAAAAGCCACCCCCTCTGCCGACTCCGAACGCGCTTCCTGGATACGAGTATTCCTCTCCTGCCATATAAAAAAAATTAGGGCAGCGAGAAGACCACGATAGGTACAAGAAATCCAATGCTTCCCACGCCACCGTCTAGCAGCACGGAGGACAGCACACTCCCAACTGCCACGTGGCCATATGAACCCAGTAACCTCCCTCCCAGCTGTCATCAAGCAATCCTGCGAAAAAGTGCACTCAAAGAATAAATGGGAATGCGTCTCTCTACTCTCTCCTCCACACAGAACACATGAATCATCCCCCCGACCAATCCACGGCTTATCACGCGTCGGCAACCGACCAAGGATAGCAAGCCAAAGAATGAAGCAGTGCCTCGGTATACGCACAGGGCCAACAAGGAGACCTGCCCACGGAATCCTAACTCCCTCAGGGTGGAAAAGTGAATAGGCTGAGGCAGAAGTGTATCTCCCAGACCTATGCATTCTCCATCGTATGATATCCCTCCCCTGACCTATCACTGGAAGTTCCTCCATAAGACCAACGAACTCCTCAGCAAAGTCAACAGGCCACTGCCACTCCCCATCAACAATGACGGAGCTAAGAGGCGAAGCTATATGCAGTCCAGTCAAATCTGGCCCCCTCGGACACACCTCCTCCAACCGACCCAATGTGTGCCAAGGGTCCCTCCACAGATACAACTGCGACCCATCCCCAATCTGGAACTGGATAGCCGGAAGAACATCAGGCCTAAGTTTTAGGAGCTGTCGCCAACTCCAAGAGCAGACCCTAGGACTCTTCACACTCCAGAACGAATGTCTCCTCATTCGATTCACCTGAATCCAACTAACCCAAACAGACTCCGGATCTTGACTCAGAATCGCCCAAATATGTCTAGTCATAAGGGCCCGATTCTGAGCATTAAGGTCCCGGATCCCTAGTCCTCCCTCTCTGGCGGGTCGGCAAACATCTGCCCATCGAACCTTCGCATACCCCCGAGTACCCGTCCCATACCACAAAAATCTCCTCAGACGCTTCTCAATCTCCTGAATGATCCCCTGCGGGAGTACGAACACACTAGCCCAGTATATATGAAGAGTGCCGAGCACTGAGCGAATCAGCTGGACGCGCCCAGCATACGAAAGGGATCGTGAGGTCCATGAACCTAGTCTATCATCAATCTTCCGGAGAAGTGGTGCACAATCTCTGATCCTCAATTGAGAAGAGATCAACGGGACTCCCAAGTACCGCACCAGAAGAGTACCAACGGGAAAATCAAACACAGTCTGCAGAATTGATTCATCCTCCTGTGCCATCCGCGAGAGATAGATGTTACTCTTGTCTACATTCGCATGTAGACCCGAGTAAACTGAGAAAAGCTGCAATCCCCGTCTGAGCGTGTCAATAGAGATACGATCTGCATGGCATGCGAGGAGCAGATCATCTGCAAAACTCAGCATGTAGGTGCGTGTCCTCTCACATCTCCAGTGAAACTGAAACTCCGGCTCAGCCTGAATATGCCACTCCAGAATACCGTGTAGAACCTCCATCACAAGGACAAAGAGAAAGGGTGACATCGGGTCCCCCTGCCTCAATCCCCTGGCTCCTCTGAAATATCCCTCGGCTGAACCATTAATGTTCACCGAGTACGACGGAGTAGAGAGACACTCCATAATCCAACCGATAAAAACCTGATGAAATCCCATAGTCTCCAGAGATACCCGCACAAAGCTCCACTCAACCGTGTCATATGCCTTCATCAGATCGACTTTCAGCACACATCTAGCTGGCAGTCCCGTCTTCCCGTATCCCTGCATGATCTCATGTGCAAGGAGTATATTATCTCTGATGCGTCTGCCAGGGACGAACGCCGTCTTTGATCTATCCACCAAAAAGGCCATACTGTTACTCATACGATTCGAGATAATCTTCGCGATCACCTTGTACAGCACGTTGCAGCACGAAATGGGCCGAAAGTCCTTAGGATGCTTTGGAACAGCAATCTTCGGAATCAGCGAAAGAATCGTAGATTTTTTTTAATTCTGTTTATCATTTTATGACACTTTTTACTATTTTTGACTCTTGTCATGATACCGATACTCAACTTTTTTGTCGAAATCACCAAACCCTAATTAAGGTTTTTAGGTGAATGCAAATGAATAAAATCTATTTTTTAAATCAATATCTTTATGATTGAATTTTATTTAATTATTACATGGATTTTTCAATTAATTGAGTTAACCTCTAATTTCATTGTTTGGAATCAAAATTCAAGATTCACATTTTTTCCCGGAAAAAAAAGACTTAAATTTGGATTTATCTTTCTTCTTCTTTTCAATTTTGAGACGCGTTGACGATTTTGTTATATCTATTTATATACGTTCGACTGTCAATTAGGGTTTTATCAGTCGGTTTTGGTTTTAAACGCTTGTTCCACCGCATGTCTCTTCATCATTTTTCATATATACTTTAAGTCATAATTCTTGATTCTACATTCAAGTTCTAGATCTTCATTTGTTCTTATATCACAAGTGAGATCTTAATTTAAATACATCTCCATTTTTTCTTATATCATATGTCAAATCTTTGATAAAATACATTGTTTCGCTGATTGTCGTATTCAATTGTTTTAGGTTATTTTGATATGGCTGCAAAACAAAGTCATAGAAGAGATGGGTCACCATCAAGAAGGGAATCATCACTGATTTCGAATAAATCAATATGTATTGATTTAAATTGTGCGATAGAAGAGATCCATTCTCTTAAGCATGAACATTTTTCTATACGGTAAGCTTTTTGAAAATAAATTTCTAAAATACAAAATTTTATTAGAATAATTTTTTTTGTACCTGAATGTAATTCATTAGATAATTGCATAATGAATTGATGCATCCAGTTATACCTAATTATACATCTTAATGATCGATCTTGACATTAATTAAATAATTCACTATCAATACTAAACCTACTACATATTGAATTTTAGGTGTTAATTAATACTCCCTCCAAACCAGACTAATAGTCTAGATGGGAGGGAGTAATTTATTAGTTGTAGTGGCACCAAAATTTCCCAATAATATTGGGAGGTGCACACCAATAAGGAAATCTCTTATTGGTTTATCATAATTACAACACTTTTGCAGTATTTAATGCATTAGTGTCACTTCTTGATACATTAATTAATCATGCAAAAGAATTTTGAAAAAAATTAAAATTTTCTATTTGAAATGTTTTATCGAAAATATATGTCAATTATATTTCTTATGAACAATAGTTTATCTCAATATGCCATTTTGCTTGGATATCCATACTACCGGGCTTTTAGCCCCAACCTGACCAATGGAAAGGGTTGGGCCAAAAACCCAAAATAATTCGCCTCTTTTTGGCCCAGCCCGACAAGCTGATATACCAAAAAGCCTTAATTAAGGTTTTGAAATTTTATTTTTATTTATTTTATATTAATTAATTTCATATTGATTTTATTAGTAATTTTAAGGTATAGTTATTTTTATTATTTTTGTACAATTTTAATTATATTTATTAACATACAATTTTATTTATATTTTTAGTAAGTTTAATAATTAATTTATGGTAAAAAGGTATATAATATTATTTTTTAATAATTAATTAAATATACTTAGGCCATTTTGGGGGAGTGACCCGACGGTCCATATTGGACTGGTCTTGAAATCATAGGCTCGAATTTTTCAAGTCTGGCTGGGCTCAAAATAATGATCATGTCCGATGGGCGATGAGTCAGGCCGGGCCGGGATGGCCCATGTCCAAACCCTAAACATTCCTCTAAAATTAAATTATTCGATAGGGAAATAAAAATAAAAAATCATAAAATATACTAAAATTGTACATATATAATACTATAAATATTATAATTTAAGTTTTTAATTTTAAATTTCAAATTAAAATATCAAAAATTATATAATAATATAAACTATTTATTAATAATATTAATAATAAAAATAAAAATTGGGTCCTTTTAAACATTCGTCTCAAATTTTTTAAGCTCGAGCTGATCAACTCTTAAATTATTTGTTTGAGCCTTTAGAGGAGAATGGTTCAATAAAATAAATTTAGAATTGCCCCGTGATGGGATTTCGGGTTTTCGAGCCCAAAAGCCAACTCTAATCTCACCATTTTTTCTTATTTTTCCTGACACTCTATTTTGTTGCAGTGTGTATGCAACAATGAGTAATAATCAATGTATTTTTATCGTCACTTAACTTGTTGAAATCCTTTGAGTTGTACTCAGTACCTCGATCACTTATGAGCTATTATAATTGTGCAATGAATTTGGTAAAGTTCTTGAATCTCTGAAAAATGTGAAAGACTTCTCTTTTCATTTGGGTAATTAGGAAAAAGGGAAATTTGGTTGTTGTAATTATAAAAAAGAATACAAAATATGTAATTTTAATAATAATTTTACGGTGAAACTATGCAAGAAAATGTTGTCTGATGTGCGATTTCATTTTGCGAATGCAGCGGATATGTTTCTGAAACCAGGAAGACAGACATGAAAGCATGTCTGCCGTTTGCCGGTGACAATATAAATCTTCCTCCGATGTCTGTGCCTATATTTCGATGGTGGCAGTGCTCGGATTGTGTTCCCGGTGATTCGGATCAGACAAGTGATGCTTCTACTGCTGGAGAAAAATCCTTAAAAAACATAGGTACCCATATGTATACTTGCTGATGAACAAATTCATAATGTAGGAGTACCTAGCTACTGGCAGCATTATATTGTATATATGAACAAATAATCCATGTTTTCTTGACTACTTATGCAGTGGAAAATGAGCCCGAAAAGGCATCTTCTGATATTGATGCTTTTAGTTCACTACCTCCAAAATGGAAAAGAAAACGACCGAGGTCTGATGTAGTAAATGAAAAAGAAGATGACGACGAGGAGATGGTCCCTGTGGATAAAAAGCTAAAAGGGCCCGTGATCGAAATTTCTGATTCTGATTCGGAAAAAGAGAACAGAATGCCGACCACAAAGAAGCAGGAATCTTCCGGAACCGGAAGGAACACGGGGATTCCGGATCTGAATGAGCCGTTTGTTGAGCCGTTTGACGATATCCCCATGGATATAGTCGAGCTCCTGGCCAATATTCGGCACGAGCGGGCCCACAATAGTTCGAGAAGCGGCTTCAGCGTCTCGAGCGGGCCCTTGATGTCGGGCCAACACAGGATGATATTGGGCCCCAGCGTCTTGTCGAGGCCCACGCCGATGAGGAAAAAGGTGACTTTTGATCTAGGCCTACCTGGCGCCTCGAAAGTAGATGCAAAAAACAAGGCCAAAAGCTCGAAGAGATCTTATCCTCAAGGTACATAGTCGTAACACCTCTTTATATGTGTCGTGTTGTGTTGCGTTGTTTTCTGACGTGCGTGCATGCTTTCTCGGCTGGGCGAATGCCTCCGCTGATGGGAAGCTCCAGCAATCTGACGGCTCAGCTTTCGAGGAGCAACTACCTTAATTTGGAAGTCTGCACGGTGAATCGGAACTTCCAGATGATGAACGAAATGAGTTCATGATAAACGGTAACGATTTGGAACCGAAGAAGAGGAATGTTGTTGGGAAACAAAGGGCGAGGAAAGACTCGTCCAGGAAATAGGTTGTGGTCGGTTGCAGGATATTTTGTCGGAGCGGATTATCGATGCTTTCGGGCTCGATAATCGATCGCCCGAGAGCTGTGATGGACACATGGGGATTATTTTTATTTTATTTTATTTTATTTATAGACTTGGGATATTATATACGGTATTTTTGTTTTCTTTGTTAGATTTGATTGATTCTACAAGAATGCACAATCGAGTATCAAACTCGAAATTTGGCGTATTTTGTTCAAAACACAATTGGTGGCTGCAGGTTTAAGGAGTTTGGCTTTTCAGGATGTGGGCATGTTCCTTGCAGACAACGGGATTCGATCGAGTATGGATCGAATTCCTTGTAAACTATATATATATATATATATATATATATATATATATATATATATATATATATATATATATATATATATATATATATATATATATATATATATATATATATATGTCTGCAATAACCAATCAATATGTTTTGATCATGTTGATGATTTAAGTGAAATCATTGTCCATTTAAAGTAATTGGAATCATACAAAGTTTCGGTTATAATCCTAAGGCACTATAATATGATTAAGGAGGTGCGGAGTGCACGATCATGTAAAAGTGATAAAGGATTATGTGTTGGATAAGTGATGTTATATTTGCTACTTGATTTTAGCATATATATGGTGTTAATTTCGTGGTTGCATGTTTAGACATGCAAATCACGAAATTGCATGCATGGAAAATAAAAGAGTTATTTTCCAAAAGGTGTGACCTTTCCATAAGGTGCAACTCTTCCTAAAGGGTGCATCCCTTCATGAAAGGGCATTTTCACTATCCAAAGGGGTGTTTCAACACCTATATAAGGGTGTTGAAAATCAGATTCTAAGACCCACGAAATTAAGAGCTTTGTGTTAACGAAGTATAGCGAATAAACATTCTATAATATACTTGTTTCTACGCCAAAGAACAAGTGCGGTATTGTCTTATCCTAGAAGAAGTTTCGTGATACCTTGACTGTTATAGGGTCGAAATATTCTTTAAGGAAAACGTGTAAACGTGATTCAATATTTTCCAAAGCCTCCATATTCAGAAACACACAAAAGAAACAACAATCTTAAAGAATATTTATTATTCTGAAGGATGGAGTCGATTCGTGAGATGAACAGCAAATTCGGAAAATTGAAGAAGTTTGAAGGCGTAGACTTTCGAAGGTGGAAAAAAGAAGATGCATTTCTTGCTAACAACATTGAAGGTGGTGTATGTGCTAAGTACTCCACAACCGGAAGCAGCGGAAAACGAAACGCCGGAGGAAACTCGGAAACGGTGCAAGTGGGAGAACGACGACTATATATGCCGTGGGCATATATTAAATGGTATGTCTGATTCTCTTTTCGACATCTATCAAAATGTGGAATCTGCTAAAGCACTATGGGATTCCCTGGAGTCCAAGTACATTGACGAGGACGCTTCTAGTAAGAAGTTTCTCGTTGGTAATTTTATGAATTACAAGATGTGCGACGGAAGGCCGGTAATGGAGCAATATAATGAATTGCTCCGGATTTTGGGACAATTTACCCAACATAATATGAAGATTGATGAGTCCATCTCGGTGTCTAGTATATAGACAAATTACCGCCATCGTGGAAAGACTTCAGACACACACTAAAGCATAAAAAGGAAGAGTTGTCTTTAGTACAACTCGGTAGTCACTTGCGCATAGAGGAATCTCTAAGGACGCAAGAGGGTGAAAAACCCAAGTACAAGGAACCTATAAGGTCTACAACTATCAATATTATGGAAGCAGGGGAGAGTTCTTATAAGAACCGAGGGACAAAGCGTCCATACAACAACAACATCAACAACAACAACAACAACAACAACAACAACAACAACAACAACAACAACAACAATGCTGGGAGTAAGAAGCCTAAGGGCGCTTGCTGGATATGCGGAAAAGCGGGTCATTTTAAAAGTGATTGTCGTGCGAACAAGAATAAGAAGGGATAATTGTTATAATTATCCCCGATGAATAATTGTCCAGGACAAAGGTCTAATGACCAGGGTCCAAGCACCAATCAAGGTGATCAGACTACTATACATAATTTCGATGATAATGTAAATTATGTCCCTATAGTTTCTGAAGCATTTAATGTGCAGGATGATTCGGTGGCATGGCGGATTGACTCGGGTGCAACCAAGCATTTATGCAAAGATCGATATTGGTTTCAGAAGTATGAACCGGTTAAAGATGGATCAGTGCTTTACATGGGAAACGAGTTAACTGCCCCTATTCTTGGTCGCGGAGAAGTGTTGTTGGAATTTAGTTCCGGAAAGTCCTTAGTATTATTAAATGTATTACATGTACCTGGAATAAGGAAAAATCTTGTATCCGGTAGTGTTTTATTCAAGTATGGATATAAACAAGTATACGAATCATGTATTGACTAAGAACGGTGTGTTTGTCGGTTTTGGATACCAATGTAATGGGATGTTTATGCTAAATATTATGAATAAAGTTGATGATTATGTTCTTATGGTTTCTTCTAAAGTGAATGATTCATTATTGTGGCATGCTAGACTAGGACATGTTCATTATAAGCGCATGATTGATATGTCCAAACTTGAATTAATTCCTGCTATGAACATAGAAGAAGATAAGTGTAATACATGCATGCTAACTAAAATCGTTAGGCAGCCTTTTAAAGATGTTCAACGTGAATCTTGTATGCTTGAACTTGTGCATATCGACTTATGTGATTTCCATGCTACACCTTCGTTGGGGAATAAGAAATACTTAGTAACTTTCATAGATGATTATTCTAGATTTTGCTATGTATTTCTGCTAAGTACTAAAGATGAAGCGCTAGAAAAGTTTAAAGTATTTAAAACTGAAGTTGAACTACAACAAGAATGCATGGTTAAAAAGTTGAGAACTGATAGGGGGTGGTGAATACTATGATCCTGTTTTATTTGAATCATGTGGTATATTATACATAAAATTACTACTCCTTATATTCCTCAACAAAATGGTATATCCGAAAGGAAGAACCGGGTACTAAAGGAAATGGTGAAGTCCATGTTATCCTATTCGGGCCTAAATAATGGATTTTAGGGAGAAGCCGTGTTAACTGCGTGCTATTTGTTAAATAGGGTTCCTAACAAAAGGAACAAAGTTACTCCTTATGAACTTTGGTACAAAAAGAAGCCTAACCTGAATTATCTTATGGTTTGGGGCTGTCGGGCAGTCGTAAGACTACCGGATCCCAAAAGGAAAACGTTGGGAGAAAGAGGCATTGATTGCATCTTTGTTGGATATGCTGTGCATTGCAAGGCATATCGTTTCTATGTGATTGAGCTGAATGATTCAGTTGCGATTCATTCTATCATAGAATCGAGGGATGCCATATTTGATGAAACTAGATTTTCATCAATGTTTAGGACCAAGGATCTGGTGCCTAAGGTGGCTGAAAACAAGGAAACACCCTTGCCCGAGCCTGAGTCATTTAAACCTCGTCGAAGCACGAGGATAAAGACTAAGAAATCGTTCGGTCCGGATTTCCAAACCTTTCTGGTTGAAGGGTCAAGGACGAAGTTGGCATACAATACTCGTATAGCTATCATGTTGATGATGAGCCTAAAACATACGAGGAAGTCTTGAAATCGCAAGATGTTGCATTTTGTAAAGAAGCCATCAATGATGAGATGGATTTCATAATGGGAAACAACACTTGGGTTCTTGCTGATCTACCTAATGGATGTAAACCATTAGGATGCAAGTGGATCTTTAAGAAAAAGATGAAAGTCGATGGTTCAATTGACAATTATAAAGCCCGATTATTCATTCAAGGATTTAGGCAAAAGGAAGGTATTGATTACTTCGATACATATGCTCCTGTTGCGCGAATAACTACGATTAGGTTATTGATAGCTTTGACTGCACTAATTAATCTAGTGATCTATCAAATGGATGTAAAAACAGCGTTCCTTAACGGTGATTTAGAGGAGGAAATTTACATGAAACAACCCGAAGGGTTCGTTATGCCTGGTAATGAGCATAAAGTATGTAAACTTGTTAAATCCTTGTATGGATTAAAACAAGCACCTAAGCAGTGGCATAAAAAATTTGATGAAGTAATCTTGTCGAATGGATTTAAGTTAAACCAGTCAGACTAATGTGTGTATAGCAAATTCGATGACTTTGGTAAATGAGTCATCATTTGTCTATATGTTGATGATATGCTTATCTTTGTTACTGACCAAAGACAAGTGGACTTGACTAAAACATTTTTATCATCAAACTTTGATATGAAGGATATGTGGGAGGCAGATGTGATTTTGGGAATTAAAATCATTCGTGAAAACAATGCCATTACTTTAACTCAATCTCATTACATTGAGAAAATGTTAAAGAAATTTCATTGCGATAACTATTCTACGGCCATCACCCCTTATGATCTGAGCTTAAAACTCATGCCCAATACGGGTGCTGTGGTGTCCCAGTTGGAATACTCTAAGGTAATCTGGTGCCTTATGTATGCTATGACTAGCACAAGGTCGGATATTGCATTTTTCGGTAGGAAAACTAAGTAGATACACAAGTAATCCTAGCACGCATCATTGACATGCTGTTAGGCGTGTATTAAAATACTTAAAGGGAACTAAAAACTTTGGTTTGACATATGTCGGATATCCTTCAGTATTATTAGAAGGGTATTCTGATGCGAGTTGGATAACAAATATAGAGGATCATACCTCTACTTCTGGTTGGGTTTTCCTACTTGGAGGCGGTGCTATAAGTTGGGCTTCAAAGAAGCAAACTTGTATTACGAGTTCCACTATGGAATCAGAATTCATAGCACTTGCGGCAGCTGGTAAAGAAGCTGAATGGTTAAGGAATTTGGTTTATGAAATTCCTTTGTGGCCAAAGCCTATATCGGCGTTTTCAATTCACTGTGACAGTGCAGCCACTTTGGCTAAGACATATAGTCATGTTTATAATGGCAAGTCAAGACACTTGAGCGTTAGACATAGCGCAATCCGTGAGCCTATCACTCAAGGAGTAATCTCCATTGATTTTGTGAGATCACAACATAATCTCGCTGATCATTTGACCAAGGGATTGACGAAAGACTTGATAGTAAAGTCGGTAATATGGATGGGTCTGAAACCTCTATGAATCTTCAAATATAGGATAACAAATTAACTTCTAATTGTATTAGAATATGAATTCAATTGGAAAGCCTATATTTGAGATTGAAACACATGAAAATTATCCCAAAGGTATGTGTTTGAACCTGCATGTTAAGGTTGAAGTTAATTCCTAATGAATCATTTGATAAAGTGCATTTTGCAGGTTCACGAAGAAATGATTCACCTATATGAGTGGGAAGTGTGGCAGCTTCAAGAGTCGTGTCTAAGCTCTACATACACTCAAGAATGGATGGGATACAAGGCCTAATTTTGTATCGGAAATCATTATAGAATGTATTCAGAATTATGTGTGTAATATATTTTATGTATTCAGAAGGGTTGAAGAGTTCAATCTTTAAAGATACTCTGATTCTCGAATATATAAGTTGTATATAACAGTATGATGAAAATTCAATCTTTAAGACATTTTCATTTTATGCATGATTCTGGATTTATTGTTAAAATAAGTGATTCAAGGATTACACTGAAATGGGGGAGAAATGTTGATGATTTAACTTAAATTATTGTCCATTTAAAGTAATTGGAATCATACAAAGTTTCGGTTATAATCCTAAGGCACTATAATATGATTAAGGAGGTGCGGAGTGCACGATCATGTAAAAGTGATAAAGGATGTTGGATAAGTGATGGTATATTTGCTACTTAATTTTAGCATACATATGGTGTAAATTTTGTGGCTGCATGTTTAGACATGCAAATCATGAAATTGCATGCATGGAAAATAAAAGAGTTATTTTCCAAAAGGTGTGACCTTTCCAAAAGGTGGAACTTTTCCTAAAGGGTGCAACCCTTCATGAAAGGGCATTTTCACTATCCAAAGGGGTGTTTCAACACCTATATAAGGGTGTTGAAAATCAGATTCTAAAACCCACGAAATTAAGAGCTTTTTGTTAACGAAGTATATCGAATAAACATTCTATAATATGCTTGTTTCTACGCCAAAGAACAAGTGTGGTATTGTCTTATCATAGAAGAAGTTTCGTGATACCTTGGCTGTATTAGGGTCGAAATATTTTTTAAGGAAAACGTGTAAACGTGATTCAATATTTTCCAAAGCCTCTATATTCATAAACACACAAAAGAAACAACAGATCAAGAGATGTTTGTGTTGGTTGTGAAGACCAAATTCACGCCGGAGAGGACGAAGAAGACGATCGGAGAAGACGATCGGGGAAGTCGGTCAAAGAAGAGGGGTAGCGGTCGCTACCCCCAGGGCAGCGAGCGCTGCCCTTGTCCAGATCGGAACAGCAGCTAAGCGGCGACCGGGTAGCACTCCCTTGAGCGCTTGGGGTAGCGCTGGGGTAGCGGTCGCTACCCCGGGGGTAGCGGTCGCTACCCCCCTATTTTCTGCCAGCGGGATTTTATCTTGTCCTCCAAGTTTCCCTCCCCTATTTATACCCTATGCGATTTATTAATTAGGGTTAACACCTACAGCTATTAGAATTGATATTATAGAGTTTACAAGCTTGTAACGGGGATCTATAATTGTTCTAATAAATCATTGCAGCCGGAGAAAGTGGACGTAGCCCTCGTTAACGGGTGAACCACTATAAATTTCTTGTGTCTTTTATTCCGTATTTTTCGTTCTTGCTTGTTCGTGTGCCTTTCAAGAGGGGAATTCGGACGCGAATTTCTCAACAACTGGTATCAGAGCGCTAGGGTTTTAGCGATCGGGGAAAAGCAATGACGGACACCACCACCTCGTTCGGGGTTACGAAATTTGACGGGAATAACTATGGGCACTGGAAGATGCAGATCGAGGACTACCTTTACGGGAAGAAGCTCGGAATTCCTTTGAAGGGTAGACCGGAGAAGATCAAGGATGACGAGGAATGGGAAAGCCTCGACAGGCAGGTGTTGGGATTGATACGTTTGTCCTTGGCTTCAAACGTATCATTCAACGTGCGCTCGATTACCACAACCAAGGATTTGATGGCTGCCCTATCAAACATGTACGAGCAACCTTCAGCGAACAACAAGGTGTATCTCATGAAGCAGTTGTTCAACCTGAAGATGTCGGACAATGCAAACGCGGCCAACCATATCAACGAGCTGAATTCCATCTTGGATAAATTGAAAGGAGTCGGGGTGAATTTCGATGATGAAATTTACGCCTTGATCCTACTTGCGTCTTTGCCGGATAGTTGGGAGCCCATGCGGGCAGCTGTTAGCAACTCTATGGGGAAGGAGAATCTGCAGTTCTCCGAAGTTAGAGATAAGATCCTAGCCGAGGAAATCCGGAGAAAGGAGTTCAAGGGAAAGTCTTCCAGTTCGGCCTTGAGTGTGGAGAACCGGGGGAGAAACTCGGGTAGGAATGCTAACAGGAACAGAGGGAGATCCAAGTCTAGGAGTGGAAGAGATAGCTCGAAGTCCGAGGATAATGAGTGTTGGAGTTGTGGTAAGACGGGGCACTTCAAAAGGGATTGTCGTTCTCGGGGGAAGAGTGACAACAAGAAGAAGGGAACCGCCAATGCGGTAACACAAGAGGATGACGACGATGGGGACGTCCTTCTCTGTTCGGTCGACTCACCGATCGATTCCTGGGTGCTGGACTCAGGGGCTTCTTTCCATACTACTGCACAGCGAGAGGTAATGCTGAATTACGTCTCGGGTGATTATGGAAAGGTTTTTCTTGCAGATGACGAGCCACTCGATGTAGTCGGGATGGGAGATATCAACCTGAAGATGTCAAATGGGCAAACCTGGAAGATTTCCAAGGTCAGACATGTGCCGGGGTTGAAGAGGAACCTAATTTCGGTGGGCCAACTTGATAGTGATGGTCACCGGGTGTCATTTGGAGATGGGTCGTGGAAAGTTTCGAGGAACGCCATGACCATAGCTCGAGGTCATAAGACGGGCACACTTTACATGACGACGAGCGTGAGGGACTCGGCTGGTGTTGTTGATAACACCAAGAAGACCGAGCTATGGCATTGCAGGCTGGGGCACATGAGTGATAAGGGGATGAAAATCATGGCAAAGAACGGGCTGCTGCCCGAACTCAAGGCGATTGAGTCTCACGTGTGCGAGAGCTGCATTCTTGGAAAGCAGAAACGAGTGAGTTTTTCCAAATATGGAAGGGAGCCCAAGGCGGAGAAGCTGGAACTAGTACACACGGATGTTTGGGGACCAGCTCCCGTCGCCTCACTCGGAGGATCACTCTACTATGTTACCTTCATCGATGACTCCACTAGGAAGGTATGGGTGTACTTCATGAAAAATAAGAGTGACGTGTTCTCTGTTTTCAGGAAATGGAAAGCCGAGGTTGAGAATGAAACAAATCTCAAGGTGAAGTGTTTGAGGTCCGACAACGGTGGTGAGTACGTTGACGCCGACTTCAAACAGTTTTGTGTCGAGAGTGGGATCAAGATGATGAAGACTATTCCGGGGACCCCACAACAGAACGGAATAGCGGAGCGAATGAACAGGACGCTAAATGAGAAGGCCCGGAGTATGCGGTTACATTCGGGGATGCCTAAGATGTTTTGGGCATATGCCATCGACATGGCAGCTCATTTAATCAACAGAGCACCGTCGGTTCCTTTGGAATATCGGATTCCTGAGGAGGTTTGGAGTGGGAAGAAGCTGAATCTGTCCTACTTGAGGGTGTTCGGGTGTCTGGCGTATGTCCATATCGACGAAGCTGCTCGTAGCAAGCTTGATCCTAAATCCAAGAAGTGCTTCTTTCTTGGATATGGCGGCACGGAGTTCGGGTACCGATTTTGGGATGCCGAAAATCATAAGGTGATCCGAAGCAGAAATGTGATCTTCAACGAGGCAGTCTTGTACAAGGGTAAAGACGAGGTTGTTGAAGAAGGCGTTGATCCAGTGGGAGAAACGGAGGAGGTTCCGGTGAAGGTCGTGGAGACCGAGGAGATCGAGGAGGGCAACACGAGCAGCGAGGATGAGCAAGATGAGAATGCTCATCCCAACATCGATCCAGTCACACCGAAGCCGTGGAGGTCGACTAGGGTAAGAAGACCTCCCCATAAATTTTCACCTTCCCTTAACTATATTTTGCTGACTGATAGGGGTGATCCGGAGAGCTACACCGAGGCTATACAAGCGAGGGATTCGATCAAGTGGGAGTCTGCCATGAAAGAAGAGATGAGCTCATTGATGTCGAATCATACTTGGGA
Source organism: Euphrasia confusa (assembly GCA_954870475.1). NCBI lineage: Eukaryota > Viridiplantae > Streptophyta > Magnoliopsida > Lamiales > Orobanchaceae > Euphrasia > Euphrasia confusa. The sequence continues at coordinate 8,641,437 of OX940957.1, read as the reverse complement.
ACTAGCCGAGCTTCCGAGGGAGAAGAAGGCCTTGCACAATAAATGGGTCTTCCGGGCAAAGGAAGAACACGATGGAAGCGTTCGGTACAAGGCGAGATTAGTGGTGAAAGGATTCCAGCAGAAGGAAGGGATCGACTACACGGAGATCTTCGCTCCGGTAGTCAAGATGGTAACCATCCGGGTGGTGCTTAGCTTGGTGGCACAAGAAAACTTACATCTTCTGCAAATGGATGTAAAGACCGCATTTCTTCACGGGGATCTAGATGAAGAAATCTACATGAAGCAACCGGAGGGTTTCGAAGTCCGAGGAAAGGAGAAGCTGGTGTGTAAGCTTCAAAAGAGCTTGTATGGGTTGAAGCAAGCTCCGAGGCAGTGGTACAAGAAGTTCGACATGTTCATGAAGCGGGTCGAATTCACGCGGTGCGAGGCGGACCACTGCTGCTATTTCAAGAAACTCGGAGGTACCTACATAATATTGCTCCTTTATGTAGACGATATGTTGATAGTCGGGGCGAGCTTGGCAGAGATCGACAAGCTCAAGAAGAGTCTATCGAGGGAGTTCTCTATGAAGGATTTGGGTGCTGCCAAACAAATCCTGGGCATGAGAATCACGAGGAGCAAGGATGGTCTTGAGTTGTCTCAAGAGGAGTACCTGAAGAAGGTACTAGCACGGTTTAACATGGAGGATGCGAAACCCGTGAGCACTCCTTTGGCTAGTCACTTCCGTCTGTCAAGGGAGGACTCGCCGACGAGCGAGAAGGAGCTAGAGCATATGGATAAGGTCCCTTACGCCTCCGCTATTGGGAGCCTTATGTATGCTATGGTGTGCACGAGGCCTGACATTGCCCATGCAGTGGGAGTGGTCAGTCGGTTTATGAGTAATCCGGGGAAGCAACATTGGGAAGCCGTCAAGTGGATCTTTCGATACTTGAGAGGGACTTCCGGTTTTGCTTTGAGGTTCCGAAAATCAGATTTGGGGTTACTCGGGTTCGTGGACGCGGATAATGGAGGTGACGTGGATAGTAGGAAGAGTACTACTGGGTACGTGTACACTTTCGGGGGTACCGCGATTAGCTGGGTGTCGAGGTTGCAAAAGATCGTAGCATTGTCGAGTTGCGAGGCGGAGTACGTCGCTGTGACGGAAGCCGCGAAGGAGATGATGTGGCTACAGGCTTTCCTGCTAGAGTTGAAACAAGACCACTCGGGGAGTGTCTTGTATTGCGACAGTCAGAGCGCCATTCACTTGGCGAAGAATCCGGTGTACCATGCTCGAACGAAGCATATCCAGCTGAGATATCACTTCATTCGATCGGCCTTAGAGGAAGGCGTCTTGGTATTGGAGAAGATTCTTGGGAGTAAGAATCCAGCCGACATGTTTACGAAGGTGGTACCGTGTGATAAACTGAAGTTGTGTTCGACTTCAGTTGGTCTTCTGGGATGAGGACCGGGAAGGCGGCTGCAATGGGAAGAGACGATAGGGGGTCGTGAATTATCTTCAAGTGGGAGATTGTTGGTTGTGAAGACCAAATTCACGCCGGAGAGGACGAAGAAGACGATCGGGGAAGTCGGTCAAAGAAGAGGGGTACCGGTCGCTACCCCCAGGGCAGCGAGCGCTGCCCTTGTCCAGATCGGAACAGCAGCTAAGCGGCGACCGGGTAGCGCTCCCTTGAGCGCTTGGGGTAGCGCTGGGGTAGCGGTCGCTACCCCGGGGGTAGCGGTCGCTACCCCCCTATTTTCTGCCAGCGGGATTTTATCTTGTCCTCCAAGTTTCCCTCCCCTATTTATACCCTATGCGATTTATTAATTAGGGTTAACACCTACAGCTATTAGAATTGATATTATAGAGTTTACAAGCTTGTAACGGGGATCTATAATTGTTCTAATAAATCATTGCAGCCGGAGAAAGTGGACGTAGCCCTCGTTAACGGGTGAACCACTATAAATTTCTTGTGTCTTTTATTTCGTATTTTTCGTTCTTGCTTGTTCGTGTGCCTTTCAAGAGGGGAATTCGGACGCGAATTTCTCAACAGTTTGTTGCTGGCATGCTGCATGATTGCTAGCTATAGAGTGGAGACATATTTTCTTGATCAAGAGATGTTTTTTGCTGTATGATTGTTAGCTATAGAGTGGAGACATATAAAAGAGTCTGTAAGCTTTATTGCTATACTCCAATTGAAGTCACTCTGCTCCAATTAATTGAAGCTCAAAGCCCAAACTCAATTGAAGTCACTCGGCTGCAATTGAAGTAACTCTGCTATACACTGGTTAATAAGTAGTGTACATCTGCATTGATACTATCCACTCGAAATAATTCAATTTAATTAAACATCTATTTTAGCGTGCAAGCCTCTCAATCCGAGTTTGACACACATTTTTAATGCACAAACGTTGTGTTTTCTTTGTCACTTTTTAATGATGTTAGGTTTGTTGGGTTTCAATCATAATTAAAACACTTCAAAAATACTTCTTTTAATTTGCCTTCCCTTCAAAGCCACATCAACATACACTTCCAAAAACATAAATAAAACTACTTCAAAAAAGCATAAGCTGCTGCTTCTTCTATTATCTCACAAAAACAAAAATGAAATACATGTATTATTGCTATTGCTACTGAGTTGAATACACTCCCACCGTCCAAGTGTTCGTAGAACCTTTTAACAAATTGGCATTTCATAACTTCATCCGTTGATGAAAAGATTGGTCTTGTAAAATTGTAGTAAATTAAAATCAAAGAAAAATATATTCTTACGAACATAAATCACGGGCCCTGAGTTAAATCCTATGTGTATACGTCATAGAAAGAGTTGAAACCTACGTAGACGATTTAAATAAAAAAAATAATATCAAAATTGCTTCAGTTTTTTCCATCTCTGAAACATTTATTTTTTTTCGAGCTTACTTCAATTTTATTCTGCCAATGTTTGTCATCATCACTTATAAAATTACAAATATACTTGTAATTTTAATAAAATATAACTAGCTCTCTTTGTTACATCTCAAGGTAGATATTGTAACTAGGTATTCTTTTGACACGTCCAAAATTTTTAGTTTTGTACTTAGGCTAAGTACTATGAGAAGTTTGGTCATAACACTCATTTAAATGACGTTCGCATATTTGGTTGTAAATTTGTAATTCACCAGAGAGGCTCCTCCTAACATGAAACAATATATATGGGGTGATGAATTTTGGGCATGCATAAGAGAAGAGATAGTCATATAGAGCATATGCATCACCGCCTACATTAAGATATCCCACATCAGTTGAAATTAAACAAATTTTAAAACTCAAATATAAGTTGGAAAACTTTATCACATAAATAAGGTTTTTTAATATGTTATTGGCCCAATTTCGACAATCATCATACCTTTGCATCCTCGTCATTTTCTCACTATATCCGCACGTTCTTATTCAGTATATGTTTATACTGAGGATAAATCGGATAATATTGCTTATCCTGATGATGTAATGAAGGATTTTATTGAATTTTCTAATTGATCCCATGTACTGCACAATAATTCAATGCCTTATATATTAGACGGTATCATAAAGCGCACGACTTTCAAGTTGGGAGAATGTTTTGCTAGTCCCTCAAAAGTATTTGAGTATCGATTTGGTCTTTTAAAGAACCCGATTTCAATTTAGTTCGTTAAAGCTCGAAATTGTAGTCAATTTAGTCCAAAATTGCTGGGATATTCAATTTTTTGCCGGAAAGAGTCATGTGCGTGTCAATCGAGTTACTCAAGCAGAAATTTGAATTTTCTGGCGATTTTGTACTAAATGGACTACAATATCAAATTTTGATGGAATAACTTGAAAACGATTCATTTAGAGAGACTAAATGGGACTGACAAAAATTGTATCCCTTTCAATTATGATACTTTAAATAAGACATATTTTTTTCCACTTCAAAATAGATAATGATTTATATATTACACAAAACTAGGACAATTTAAAGGTGTGAATGCAACCTCTAATGTTTTTTTTTTTTTTTGGTTTTAATGTGGTGGAAAGATGAGAAATTTCACTCTACCCGACCTACATAAATACGAGAATTTGTTTGACACGTAATTTAACAAAAATGTAAAAATATTGCATTAGAAATCGGTGATTCACCGATTTCTATAAGGTATCCGCACTGATGTTGATGGAGCCGATATCTATAGTCTGCAGCTATAGAAATCGGTGATTAACTGAATTCTTTGTATATTTTAGAAATCAGTTTTTATTTCCCAACCGATTTCTTTTGTGTTCATAGAAATCAGTTGATTTCCGGTACTAACCCACAAAACTAACTGATAATTCATAACCACTGCACCATCACATCATCAGCTAGATAGACACTCAGCTCTATCACAGCTCGCACCACATACAACCTGAAGCGCACATATATATTTACATTAAGTCACGAGGAGTAGCAATTTCAATGACAAAGAAATAAAAACAGGTTCATATTAGTGGCAATTCAACTAAAATTTACATGTTCATATAACAAGAAATTCAAATACAATTCAACTACGTACAATTTACAAACTTATATTACCAACAATTTTCGGCATTTCAACTACAATTTATCATCAACAAATCAGCTACATTATCCATATTCGTATAACTAGCGATTCAACTACAATTCCCAGCAACAATTCACTACAATTCCCAGCATATCAAGGTACATAACTATCACTACAACAGTTCATGTCATGACAAGTAAGTCTACTATAATTCCCAGCAAAAATTCAAGTACAATTCCCAGCAAAAATTCAAGTACAATTTCCAGCAAATACACTGTAATTTCAAGGTACTAATCACCAACAAATCAACTACATTTTGCATGCTCATATAACCAGCAAATCAACTAAAATTCAAATGTCCATAAATTAGAAAACATCACAGTTTCTCAAAAATGTGAAGAAGTTATATATAGATATTATTTTCAGTGAAATTAATTACCTCTACGCCAACCCCTGTAGGTACTCAGACAGTTCGATATGCACTTCATCAATTTGCTGCTGATTATACTCTAGTGATCTTGACTTTACAGCCCACTACATAAATACACAACAAGAGAACATAAAATAAATAAATTATCATGCACAATTAAAATAAACAGACACATTACATACCTTTTCAGAAAATGATAGCAACTGGTCATTGATTATATCTTTCATATATCGCATCACTTATTAACCATATTGAATGCCACCTGATTGTTTAGGTACACCCTACAAATCATTGTATTCGAAAGGTATTAGCATACTAAACAAAATAATTGAACACATAAGACACAAATTAATTCATAAGAGATACCAGAAGATGTTTAATCTTCGGTGGTTTGTTAAATACTCCTGTCTCAGCATTGAATTGCTTCACGACACTGAAATATCAAAGTATTTCATATGAACTAGAAACATTGATAGTAATTATATATTTTCATTTTATTTAAAAATATCGATACTTACGCTGTCAGTGAATCCTCCCATGCTTTATAGCGAACAGTCTTCGGCAAGGAATCCATGATATAGATTTCACTCTCATAAATAGCAGCTAACAACCAATGTTTCCTACAAAATTTTCAATTCAGTTTCATTTGGTTCAAATAAAGTTGACACTAGTATAAGATAAAGATGCTTACTCTGGATTGTACGGCAAAAATAACATGCGATAGGCTTTTCTTTAAGTCGATTAACAAGATAAGGAACAAATTCCTTTCTCTCAGGATTATGAGTGAGACTGGGGTCGACAAAGGCAAATAGATCCAGCTCATCTTTTTCCTTCAAAACATCGTGCAGGCAGCTATACAAGAAATGAGGAATGTTATCAATGAGAATATAAAAACAAGTTCTAATTTTACAGATTTGAAAACGACAGACAAATGAGTTGTACTTACGCCATATATGCGCCTATTACTGCTTGGCCTATCATATTCATCTCCAAAACATTGATGATATCTTCAGGTAACACAAACATTTCTTTCTCATGGCAAAACACATCAATACTCAGTTCCTTTTGTATCGACAGGCCATTGTCCTTCATAAGAGTTTTGGCATGCTTATACAACAATGAACATGGTTTGGGCACCATTTTGTGTGGAGTGAAATTACTAGTACCAAAAGCCTTTTTCATTGTTTGAACTTTTATTTTTTCCTTCTGTTAGATTATGGGTAGCATCATTAATATACAAACGAGAAAATGAAAAATATATACATGAAAGTGTGTAGGTTGTTGGAAATCGACATCCCGGAGTCGTCGGGAAACGCGGAATAGACAACTCCGATCGAAATCCCGCCACCGGAAAAATCCCACGTCACCGGACGCGGGGAGAAGCCCGATCGATCACCCTCCTCGAGCAATCTCCCGGTGATCGATCGCATCTCATGATGGCGTGAGGGGCTGTTCAAAACAGCCCGTTGGACGTGCCTTGAACCCTCGCCAGAACAGCCGAAGCCATCCCCGAAGGAACTCCCAATCGAGCCCTAGCCGCGGACGAGCCGCTGCTGCTCGATGGGGCTCGTACTCGCGTCCAGGCGAGTCCTAGGGTTTCAGTCGTGCGATTCCGCACACAACCAGCGATACCCCGCGGATCCGCTGCGGGAAATCCCGCAGCCCGCTGCCTGGGCATAGGAGGCGGCCGCTTGACCCCCCAGGCGGCCGCTTGCCTGGGCAGTCAAGCCCTACGCACGATCCTTCGCCATTGGGTCGCTCCAGCCGCGGTGGTCCGGTGATCTTCGATCACCACCACCCAACTCGACCCCGGTGAGGATCCCGAACCTCGGATCTTACGTTCACGTTATTTTTACGATAATTAAACATTAAAATCATCGAAGGGGGTTCAACGATTTTACCTTTGTTCTCGTTGTACGGAGAAACGAGATCTTTGAAGACCTTGAGACCTTCTCACGTATTCCTTGCACTTCGTTCGAACGTCGTGTGGGCGACGATCCTCTGAACTCTTATGGATCTCCTTCTCTCCTTTTTCTCTCTAGAATTGTGATCTTCAAGTTATGAGAATAGAGAAGACCATGTAGTGCTTTTATAGGCTACGTAGGGGATCTAAAGGAGGTGAATATTGGTCTTCCCATGAATTAATTAAATTGAGCCAAAGCCCAAGTCTATTAATTAATTCATGAATTATATAATTACCACCACTATATAAATATAATTGCACTCCCAATATTAAACCATATTATATCAAATAATATTATCTCTCCGGTAGTATTATTTATTCCGTGCGTTTAAGATAGAAATGTCCATGAATAAAATTAATTTATTGCTAATTAATTTATTCATCTCTTGTATCCGAGACTAGTACCATTCAACTTTAATTATTATGCGGAACAAATCCACATGCAGGGTTTACATAATAATTCCTTATGAACTCATCTCGGGGACATTATCAACCCTTATCGGGACACACTTTCCCGTCAAGAATTCACGGCATGTCATACATAAAATACCGTGACCCAACTTTACCGGTAATTGACCGGTTATTCTAATCAGTCAATTCCTTTGGAAAATCAAAGTCACTAATATTAAATGCACACACCCGCAATAATATCAGGGATTAAGAATAAAATACTCAGATATTTAAATCGATTATCTAAGGCAATCATAATCGATAAATCTCAAGTGATCCGCTCAATACACCAAGTGTACAAGTATGATAAAATAATCAAGACCCAATTATTTTCTCACTCATACAACGACTATACCGATGGATTGGTCCTTGTCCATCTAGGTCGTGAGCAACTGTTCGATTTATATACGAGTAACCGATAGTATGATCTTCCGTGTGACGACGCACACCATACTAACTACAACGTATATAATCTAGGACTATAATTTGCATATATTTAATTATAATAATTAAACGCAAACAATTTTTTATTTATTTAAATAGATTAAATGCTTTGTACCGGGTGCTTACGTTACTTAAATCTAGACATTAAGTATACAACTCCATCATAGGTTCTTACAAGTTTCTGCAGTTTAAGAACGACTAGTTCCTCAGGCCAAGCTACAATACTTCCTACAGCTTGTCCAACAGATTCTAGCTCACCCTTCACAGGAAAAGGAAGTGGTGCATCCCGTTGAATGGCTCCATCCACAGTCACTCTAACAGACCCATCTGGCATCGACAGAGTATGCATCTTTTCATTCAGTCCAGCACTCTTCAGAACAGTACCAAATGCAACTAAATTGGATTTTGTGCCCAAAGCCAACTCACAAGAGCCACCCTACAATAGAGAGAATAACTAAATACGATCAATATTGTGAAAAATAATTTAAAATGTTTTTTGGTTACAAATATACCTGTTCAGGAATTGGGGGAATAACTTGGCAGTCCATATCCTCCTCTCCCTTTGAAGCCCCCGTTTCATCAGGCACATGACAACTGCCTTTGTCGGACAGAGGAGAAATTGTAGCCTTTTGCATCCCATGACCTACAATTTGGGAATTCACAAGGGCCTTCGATTCTGCAATCCGCTGTCTGAAAGCTAGGTCTGTTTTTTTCTGTTCCGTAAACTGTTTTTGGGTTTCTTCGAATTGTAGAGTGCGCAGGCGATCATGTTCTAGCAACTCTGCCTTGGTAATGCCTATACTTTTCCTCTTTGGCTGCTTAAAGTAGGAAGTTGGAGTCACAAATCCCCCAACACCTCTCACCCTGCCCGCATGTTCAGAAGTTCCTAGAGCTTTAGTCAAAACGTCATCGCTTCCATTTACCTCCAGTTCTCCCTTAGATTTCTTATCCAACAACACGTCCTAATAAAATACAAAATAATTAAACACGATTAAATACGTATGTAAAATAAATCAAAATATAAAGTAAATAATAAAATACTAACAATTTGCGATGACAATTGCTCCAGTGTATCATCCATTTGCCCATCTTTGGGTTGATGGGCCTTGAGCCATTTAGACGCACGATCAATTACCTCTCCTTCCGACAAACCAGATCTCTGCACATATGTTAAAACGATTAATATAATCTGGACTTCTTATACTAAAATTAAATTAAAATTTAAAAGAAATTTGAACCATTTCCTCCTCCAGTCCAATATATCCTTTTCTCGATAGTCTATGGTGATATTTTCTTTGCTTGACCCTTTGTCGTGCAGTTTCATGAACATTCTGCAAAGTGTTCAACTTAGATTACTAGCAATATGCATATATGAAATTAAAATAACTACATAAATATAAAATAACACATCTTACATTCTACTCTGCAGTCATTCGTTGTTTAACGAATTCCTTCCACGGCTCTAGCCCAACAAACTTGTAAGCATGTGATGGCTTTCTCAATTTCTTCTTATTTTGCAAGAAGGGAAGGACAAACTTCTGCGTTAAACTTGTCTTAAATGCTCTAAACTTAACACCTGCTGATGAAAGCACTAATTTCTTGCTTTCAGGTGCTATTTTGAAAGTACCCTGAGTATGACAAAAAACACAATTTTAAACTCGATTGAAACAAGAATCTACATTTTTAATTAGACATATGATTATACCTGAATGTCATCCCAAATCTTTTCTTTTAACTCGTAATCCACTTCATGCCATGACATTACGTTGATGGGCACCATTGTCCGCACCAGCAATCTTATGTAAGATTGTAACGTAGGTCGTGATGTTCCATTCGGGTTGCCCAGGGAATCATATGTCACTTTAATCCTTTTGTCCGTTGCTTTCTTTACCAAAATCTTCTTCAAGGCAGCAACGTCTCGCTTTTGTCTGCCCCCTTCTTCGATCATCGTTGTTTTATCACTTGATTCGGTAACTGCAATAGGTCCATCAATAGTCTTTTCAGAACTCCCTTCTGCAGCCACGTCTTTTTTTTTGCTTTTTTCCTTTTTTTGTTCTTTTATTTGTAGTCGTCATTGTGCAATGTACCTGTTAACAAAAAAGCCAAAATATAAAGCACATGATAAAATCAAACTCATATCATCCATTAACAAAAATATTAACCACAATAGATACATTAAAGAAAACAAACACGTATAAGAATCTATAAAGGATAATCATTGCAATGTCTATATTGAAAAGCAACGAATCCATAACCTTATTATAATCCCCTTAACTAATATGTACCCCACTTCTGTAATATAAGATCAAGGCACCTAAATTCTGTCAACCCAAAAACCCTGAACATCATCTCTTTTGAAATTGCTTCCAGATTTATCATCATCTGGATCATCAGCTTGCAAAGGTATGTCTTCGCAAAATGCTTGTTGCTCCACAGTGGTATCACCTATATCGTCTTCCAGCAAACTCTCACAGTAGTCTCTGTTTGGGGACATTAGAACAACTGACCAGTTTGCATCTAGTGGATCATCTACATAGAAGACTTGTTTCACATGACTGGGAGAAGTAAACTCATCACCTTTATGCCCTTTCCGACTAAGATTGACTAGAGTAAATCCAAACTCATCTTTTCTAATTCCTCTCTCATTCTCTACCCACTGACACAAGAACAAAGGGACTTTGAACCTGATAATCCAACTCCCATATTTCTTCGATCACACCATAAAATGTCATATCGCACTCGAATGGATTCTTGTCCTTAGCACTGGACACTTGCATCGTCTTTGCCACCAAGGAAACCCCACTGTTTTGGACCACTCTAGCAATGTCTCGCTGCCTTGTGAAATACTTAACCCCATTGTACATAAATCCTTCATAACTGAACACATTATACCTAGGTTTTCCAGCTATCCACCTAAGTGTTTGTGAAATTTCTAATCTATTCTTCCCTGAAATATCAGATGAAACCTGAATTGAAAACATGCAGAGCAAATGTTAGTCAATGAAAATATTCAAAGTTTGATAAAAGACACGAACATTGTATAAAATACCTGTGATTGAAACCAATCAGCAAAGGTACGATTGTGCTGAATTTGTAACCATCTTTTACTCTTGTTTTTTCCCGCATATTGCTTCTCAATAATGGCTTTATGTTTTCTAAGATGATAATAAAAACCAAATGACAGTCAGGATTGAATAAAAAAGAAAATGATGAAAGACATGATATCACAAGGTTTAACGAACTTACATCACATAGGGATCTACTTCTGGATTGTTGAACAGGACATGAAGATGTGCTTCAAAAACTGTTTCTTCATCAATTGTCTTTAGAGTCGGTTTAGAAAGTGGGCCACATAATTTACTAACAGATCTAGGGACACCAACTGAACTGATATTTGCATTGTACTCTGAGCAGAATTCAGCCGATTCTTCTCCAATGTAACTCTCAGCTATACAACCCTCGGAACGGTAGCGGTTCTTCACGTACTCTTTCAGTACTTTCATAAATCGTTCAAAAGGGTACATCCATCTATGAAAAACAGGGCCACACAGTCGCACTTCCCAAACTAAGTGCACAGTCAAATGAACCATTATATCGAAAAATGGTGGGGAAATATTTTTTCTAGCCCACATAAACTCAACACTAAATATGACTGAAGCTTATCCAACTTAGATACATTTACCACTTTTGAGCACAAAGCATTAAAGAAGAAACAAAGTCGCATAATAGAGACTCGAACATTTTTTGGGAGAACTGAACGAATAGAAACAAGAAGCAATTGTTGCATTAGTACGTGGCAGTCGTGCGACTTCAGGCCATATAATTTTAAGTCCTCCATGGAAACCAAATTTCTGATGTTTGATGAATACCCATCGGGAACCTTCATATTTGCCAAACTTTTACAGATTTCAGTCTTTTATTTCTTTGAAAGTGTATAAGGTGCAGAAGGCAAGTAAGTTTTTTTTTTCGCCAATGTCTGGAGCCAAGTCAGTTCTGACCCCTTTTTCAATTAGATCTAAACTAGTTGCTACACTATCCTTCGTCTTATGAGGTATGTTTAATAAAGTACCAATAAGGCTGTCACAAATATTTTTCTTAATATGCATGACATCTAGACAGTGACGAACATGAAGGAACTTCCAATAGATTAAGTCAAAGAAAATCGATTTTTTTTCCAAGCACACCTATTCTCTTTAGCTTTTTTCACCTTCCCACACTCATAATTAATATGTTCTACACTCTTCAACACTTCCTCACCGCTAAGTGGAGTTGGTGCAAATCCAAACTCTTGTTGATTATTAAATGTATTTTTCTGCTTTCGATAAGGATGATGACGAGGTAAAATTTACGATGGCTACAATATGACATTTTCCTACTGTGAGGCAGAATTCAGCTGATGTGATGTCCCCACAAATTGGACAAGCTTTATAACCTTTAGTGGTGCACCCAGATAAATTACCATAAGCCGGGAAGTCATTTATAGTCCATAACAAGACAGCCCTAAGAGTGAAGTGTTCTTTCCTATAAGCATCATAAACATCACTGACCCCATCCCATAAAGTTTTTAAATCATCAATCAAAGGTTGTAAATATGTGTCGATATCATTTCCTGGTTGTTTAGGTCCTGAAATTATCAATGTCAACATCATAAACTTCCTCTTCATGCATAACCATGGAGGAAGATTGTAGGCAACAAGAATTACGGGCCAACAACTATATCTACTACTTAGGGAGCTATGTGGGTTGATACCATCTGCCGAAAGCCCTAAACGTATATTTCTCGTCTCATTAGAAAATTCAGGCCACGTATAGTCAACTAATTTCCATTGAGGAGAATCTACCGGATGCCTCATGTGTTCATCACTAACTCTCTGATCATCATACCATGTAAGCAATTCAGCAGTTTTAGGACACCGGAAAAAACGCTTAAATCGATCTATTATAGGAAAATACCACAAAACCTTAGCTGGTTGACCATGTTTAACAATGTTATCCCTTTTCAACTTCCAGCGACACAAACCACATTTTGGACAACTATTTTCATCTGAATACTCTTTTCTGTATAAAACACAATCATTTGGACAAGCATGGATTTTTTCATAATGTAGACCTAGTGTGCTAAGAATACTTTTTGCTTCATAATCAGTATTAGGTAGTGTATTATCTTTAGGAAAAAAAGACCCAACAACACCAAGTAACTCAGAAAAACAAGAACTGCTCAAACCATACTTAGCTTTCAAATTCTGAAGTTGCACCAATGAATTTAATTTGTTGTTTTCACTATCTTTGAATAAAGGTTGTTCAACATCCTCAATAAACTCAAGAAACTCATGTGAAGAAATATCATAATCACATACATTGAAAGCTGCTCACGCACATCAACATGATTTTCAGCCCGATATTGAGGATTCAAAGGTGTACTTCCAGAAGAGACACTACTATGTTCACCATGCTGATACAAATGAGCCTTAATTATACTAGAAGATTTTTTTCTTAAGTTCACACAGCAAGAACAAGGGCAGGGAATTAGCTTCTTGTCACTAGCATTACTAACGGCAAATGTTATGAAATTGTCAACACCCAACTGGTATTTTAAACTGTGTCTATCCTCTCAAATCCATGTTTTATCCATTTCTGAAATAACAAGTAAAGAAACACAAACTAAATTCCAAACTCACAAAATATACAAGAAAACCCTAGTAGCAGATGTTGGAGTTGTGTACTTAATGTCTAGATTTAAGTGACAGAAACTCACGATCCATTGCCATTAATCTATTTAACTAAATGATCAATTGTTTGCATTTATTTAAATATATGCAAATCATAGTCCTGGATTTTATACGTTGTAGTTAGTATGGTGTGTCGGGCCCCACACAGAAGATCATACTATCGGTTACTCGTATTTAATCAAACAGTAGCTCACGACCTAGATGGACACGGACCAATCCATCGGTATAGTCGTTGTGTGAGAGAGAAAATAATTTGTCTTAATTATTTTATCACACTTGTACACTTGGTGTATTGAGCGGATCGTTGAGATTCATCGATTAGGATTGCCGGCGATAATCGATTCGAGTCTCAGTGTATTTTATTCTTAATCCCCGATATTATTGCGGGTGTGTATATTTGATATAAGTGACTTTGATTTACCAAAGGAATTAACCGATTTAATTATTGGGTTAATTACCGGTTAAGTTGGGTCACTATATTTTATATATGACATGCCGTGAATACTTGACGGGAAAGTGTATCCCGGAAGGGTTGATAATATCCCCGAGATGAGTTCATAAGGAATTATTATGTAAACCCTGCAGGTGGATTCGTTCCGCATAATAATTAAGGTTGAATGGTACTAGTCTCGGATATAAGAGATGAATAAATTAATTAGCAATAAATTAATTTTATTCATGGATATTTATATCTTAAATACACGGAATAAATAATACTACCGGAGAAATATTATTTGATATAATATGGTTTAATATTGGGAGTGCAATTAATTTTATATAGTGGAAAATAGAATTAATTAATATTAATGGATTAATAGATTTCGGCTTGGGCTCAATTTAATCATTAATATTGGAAGCCCAATATTCCACCTCCTTAAGATCCCCTACGTAGCCTATAAAAGCACTACATGGTCTTCTCTATTCTCATAACTTGAAGATCACAATTCTAGAGAGAGAAAGTAGAGAGGGAGATCCATGGAGTTCGGTAGATCGTCGCCCACACGACGTTCGGGCTAGTGCAAGGAATACGTGGGAAGATCTCAAAGGTCATCAAATTAAGTTCTACGTTTTTCCGAACAACGAGAACGAGGTAAATCGTAAAACCCTCTTTATGATTTTATCGTTTAATTATCGTAAAAATATCGTGAACCAAGATCCGAGGAACGAACCCCGGACGAGGGACGAACGGGTGGTGGCGGTGCGAACCGCCGGACCACCGGCGATCATCCCCGTGGGGATCGCAACGCGTGCATGGGGTCGAACCCCGGCTGGACGCCGAGGGTGCGATCGATCGTGAAGATCGATCGCGGGGTGCGGGCTGGTGCCGCGCCCCTCCCCACCGTGAGCGGCGAGTCGCCGGACTCGCCGCGGGGGCTGCCCATGCAGCCCCGATCGAGCGCACAAGGCGATCGATCGATCGCAGCCCCCTTCGCGGGGGTTCGGCTGGGCGTGCGTGCGCGGTTTCGGCCGCGTCGTGCGTTCGGTTGGACCCCGGATCGTGAGGAGGCGTTCGTGTGATTTCCGGCGATGGGATTTCGATTGGGTTGTCGGTTCCGCAATTTTGACAATCCGGATATTCGATCTCCAAAGGATTTCGGTCGGAATTAATTAGATAATTTATTTATTTAAATTTATTAATTCCGGGATATCGATTTCCAGCAATTGGTATCAGAGCGTTGGTTTTAGTTCATGGTATTTTTCGATAAATTGTTCTACCTTGCAGGGTTTCCGATTATTATGGCTAGATTTAATTGCAGATACATAACAAGAAATTCACATACTGAAAATTGAAAACCCTAGCATTGAAAATTGAAAACCATAGCACTGAAAATTGAAAACCCTAGAAGGCACATAACAAGGAAATCGATCACATACCTGAAGGAATACACAGTGGGTTCGCTGTTTTCGGTTGAGAAAGAATGCTTCCCGCTTGCCGTTCAATATCCACTGTTGTCAATTCGCCGTTCTTCAGTTCTCGAGTTGCTAGGGCTTCAGTTATCAATCGAGTTGCTATGGCTTTTGTTAGCTAGGGCTTCGATTTTGAGGAGTATAAGGAGGGAGATGAAGTATTGCAGATGGGTTAGGAGCAAGAATCGCCGACCGGAGGGAGAGAATTCGCATAAAACCTATTTTCTCTTTGTGGTGAACGGGAACGGGGGAGATGAGTACTGATACATTCTTTTCTTATTTACGTACTTGTAATTTTCATAAAAAAATTAAAATACACAACAAAATCGGTTGTCTAATTAAAACCGATTACTATGTAAGACAACATTTTAATAAAAAAATGACCAAACACAAACAAATCGGTTTTCTTATTACCACCGATTACTAATTAAAACACCATTTTAAAAACGAAGCCATAGTAATCGGTTTACTCAAACACAGATTTCGTAGATATCAAATGTATCATTATTTTTGCGACTGATATCATTGGTGTCTTAGAAATCAGTTGAATCATCGACCGATTTCTTTGAAGTGATGTCTAATCCTGTTTTTTTAGTAGTGAAGGAAATTACATGCAAATAAGTGTGTAAAGTGATATGAGGCGTTAAAACTATGGTTATTATTTTTTAAACAAAATGAGTAAATTCAATTGCACCGGTACTCTTCTAAATGTAGAGAATATATCACGAATTTGAACTATTTTTCGAAATTGTAAGGTTGTAAAAGTTTAGAGATCAGTAATGTCATGAATTCGAGCTACCGTAATTGTACAATGTGAGTGACCATAATTAAATTTTCATTCTATTATAATTGATTTTTGTACCATTTGGTTAATTTAATTAAAATATATAAATGATCTATGGTTTGATAATTCACTAATGCACCTATTTTATCAGAACTCTAAAAACAATTTTTTTAAAGAGAGCAGTCCTATGACAAGTGACCTTCAATTTTATTTCTTGCAACAACAATGTCATTAAAAACAATTTTTAATTATCATCTAAGTGACCTTTAGGTTAATGCAGACAGTTGTTTGGTTTTCATTTGAGTTGTCAATTTTTCATCATTCTTAATTATAAATTTTATATTATAGTTTTATTTTATTTTATGAAATGATATTTTGTTTTTGAAATTCTTAATTAATTTCATTAAAAACAATTTTAATTATTAGTTCTCTTTTTAAATAGTGTGAATCACAATATTTATAAAAGTGTTTTGTAGAGAAAAGAAATAGTAAAAAAAATACAATATTTATAAAAGTGTTAGGAATATTTATATATATAATATACTTTGAACAAAGCTAAATAAATGGCTACTCTTTTTGGACATCAAAGTAATAATAATATTTCAAAATTGTTTCATTACAAAATTAAATAAAAACAATTACTAATTAAAGTATAGTGTTTAAACTTTCATGTACATATTTCATATCACTACTAGTATGTTTCAACTTTGCTACAAAGAAGTACATGCAACAATCAATCTTTATCTATATATACTTTTAAGTAACAAAATTTATATAAATATGCGTTAAATTTATTTAATGTTTGTATTAAAAGAGTTTATGAACTTTGCAAACAAATATTCCTTTCCACCCAAAGAAGAAGTCACACTTCTTTTGTAAATTACAAAGAAAGTATGATCACTTCTTTGAGTGGGAGGGAGTATCATTCTATTTATATTTTCTTATATTTATTTATAAAGACAATTTTAATGGAGCACACCGACCAAGGGTTCGTTGAACTTTTAACAAATTAGCGCATTTCATAACTTCATCCATCGACTACTATAGAAATATATGTATTTCGAATCGTATTTTAAGAAAAATACCTTAAATAAATAATATCAAATTTTATTAAGATATAACATTATTACAAATTACATTAAAGAAATTAAACGAACATTTAATAATTACACAGAGAGAGAGAGAGAGGGTCAGAGAGTGTGTAATTATTAAATGTTCGTTTAATTTCTTTAATGTAATTTGTAATAATGTTATATCTTAATAAATATATATATATATATATATATATATATATATATATATATATATATGTATATATGGATATGGATATATGTATATTCACAGTTAAAATATATTTATCTCTTTTTCAAATTTTAAGAAACAAATCATTTTCCCTCCGAAGTTAACTTCAAGAAATTCACACATGAGAAAACTCCGTTTTTTCGAATGAGTCGTGGAGATATTTCTTTGAGTTTCTTGATCTGAGTTTTTTTCTTCTCATTTTGAATTTTAAGAAGGTTAATTTTTTTAATTTTATTTGTTTTAATATAATTGATTTTTTTTTTGTATATGATTATATTTTTTATTATTGTTTTTGATTATTTATCTATGAATTAATATAATTATTTATTTATGAATTAATTTAATGTCTTTTATGGTTTAGATTTTTTTAATTTTTTTATTTTATTTTATTACACCTTTTACTATTTTTTACTGGTGTCATGATACCTTTACTGAACTTTTTTGTCGAAATCACCAAACCCTAATTAAAGTTTTTGACAATGGTGAATGCAAATGAATAAAATCAATATTTTTAAAATCAATATTTTATGATTGAATTTGAAATTACGTCTTAGACGTAGGATACCAACTTTTCGCGAAATTGGCCTTAAAATCGTACTTCAGCGTTTTTCGTCCAAGTGCCCAAAAACCAACTCTGGGAGTTGCTGAAAACGTTTTCGTGCACACACAATCAAAAACCACAAAACCGAATCCGGGAGTCGCAGGATCCGGATTTCACACTCCAAAGTTCAAGAGAGAAAAATGAAAAGTGAAGACAAAAGTTATGTAATATTTTTCATTTCATTGAACATAAAACGGAACTATTACACGTGAGAGTTTGGTAGACGAAATGATCAAAGGTCGTATCCCAAGTGTCGCAACACTCCAACGAACCAGAGATCTAACACTAATGCAACTAGAGTTATATCTCCTAACTCAACTATCGGCGCACAGCGCAAAGCAACTACACAAACTCAAGGCTCAGCGCCAACAAAACTACGATTCTAAAAATCTGATTTCGTTCTCTTAAAATCGTCAAGTGACTTCTTGAAACTCCATGGGTATATAAAGGTGTAGCCACACGTGCGAACTTAAGGCGGTTGCATTCTGATTGGTCACACGCTTGGCTGACGTCAGAATTCCATGGATTACGTCACTTCAGAAATTTCCGAAATATTAGATTCAGGAATCTTCGATTCTTGAATCTTCGAATCTTGAATCTTCAATTTCTTCAATTTGAAAATCATACTTCAACAAAATCTTGGCTCCATCGATCTCAATACTTCATCTTCAATTTCATCGTGAAATTCTCTAAGTGTTGAATCTTCAGCATCTCATCGTCTTCATGGCCATCAATATTTTTGAAGTAGCAAACTTGGATTTTAACAACATTAGCTTCGAATCCAATGTTGGTGATGGAAGGCATCGAAACAAGCAATTTGTAGAATTTGTTGGAAATCGACTACCCGGGATGCGTTCGTTCGATCACTCGAACATCCGAACGATCCCAGTCGACATCCGGTGTCGCTACTTCGTTCGCTTTTCCAGCCCGTGCTCCGATTCACGCCCAGCCATTGCCCCGAAGGACAACCGCGCGAACCGAGCGGGCTGCCAGAAAAACACCAAAACGGCGGTCGCCGTTTCTCCGCGAACAGCAACGCGACGTTGCTGTTCCGGGCTCGTTTCCGGGTCGTTTTTCCTCATCCGACTACCGATCCGGAGGTCCTAGAACCCCCAGTAGTCGAGGAACACAACCCACAACCCCGGAACCCGATCTACGTTCATGTATGATCAACGAGAAATTAGATCGAATGAAATTGCGGAATTGAGATTCGATCTCATACCTTATCGGTCGATTGTTGAGACCTTAGAGCTTCTAATGTATGACTCTTCCCGACTCCAGACGTTGTGTGGGCAACGATCTACTGGGTTCTTCCTTTTCTGCTTCTCTCCTTTCTCAAACCACCGTAAGAATTATTCTCTGGTGAGAAAATAATTTATTTGCGTTAACCCTTTTTATTTTAACAGAAAAACTTTTTAATTGCGCTAACAATTAAATTTTTCTGCTGAAATAAAATGTTGCGGCGTTCTGTAGGTTTTAGGAGAGGGCAAGGGGGGGGGGGGGGGGGGTTTATATAGAGTTACATTAGGGACCTAAGGATAAATTAATTAAGGGCTAAATTGAAATATTAATTAACTTGGAATACGTAAACGCAATACCTTAATTAATCAATTTCAATTTTAATTATTATTCACTCCACTAAAAAATAATAATTGAATCCCGAAATTAATTTAATATTATTTCAACAATAATATTTCCGCCGAAATTACATACACGACTTTCCCCGTGTTTAAGATATCGAACGTCCACGAATTTATTTAATTACTAATAATTAAATTAACTCGTTTCTTATTATCCGAGACTAGTACCACTCATCCTTATTATCATGTGGAACAAATCCACCTGCAGGGTTTACATGATAAACTTTATGAGCTCATCTCGGGGACGTCATCAACCCGATAAACGGGACACGGTTTCCTGTCTATAATCTATAGCATGCCGTGTGTACAATTCCGATTCCCAATTTACCGAGTATCTCGACTAATCAATTAGTCTCACTCATTGGCAAGTTAAAGAACCGAGAATTGGACACATGCACCTATAATTATATAGGGATTAGGAATTCGTATATCCGTAATTCTGAGGTCTAGTTCGATTACGTCGATTAGTATAAATCGAACGCCCTCCCGTGGTCCTGCTCAATACACCAAGTGTACGAGTGTAACATAATAGTCAAGACCAACTATTACCCAGTCACACTACGACGTACCGATGGATTGTCCCTGTCCATCTAAGTCGTGAGCTTCTGTTCGATAGTATACGAGTAACCGACAGTATGATCTTCCGCGTGTCTCCTCACGCCATACTGTCTACAACGTATATATCTAGGACTATTGCATTAAAGTACATGATAGACAAAAATGCCGACAGTTTGATTATTAGATAATGTAAAAACACAGATAAGGAGTTCCATATTGTCACTAAACTAGACATTTAGAATATAACTCCATCAATCTCCCACTTATACTAAATCTCTAGTTGCCCTCTACCATACATCCGATACCCATCCCCTTCACGTGTCTCTTGAACGCTTCCGCTGGAAGTGCCTTCGTAAAGGGGTCAGCTAGGTTATCCGCTGATGCAATCTTGGTGACAACCGCATCGCCTCTCCTGACGATGTCTCTAATCAGGTGGTACTTGCGATCTATGTGTTTACTCGCATTGTGGGCTCGTGGTTCCTTTGCATTAGCCACTGCACCGCTATTGTCACAATAAATTGTGATAGCTCTAGGCATTTTAGGAACCACATCCAAGTCCATAAGGAAGTTCCGGAGCCACACCGATTCTTTAGCTGCCTCAGAGGCTGCTACATATTCGGCTTCCATGGTAGAGTCCGAAATGCATTTCTGCTTAACACTCTTCCATGAGACTGCTCCACCTCCCAATGTGAACACATAGCCTGATGTAGACTTTCGCTGATCCTTATCAGATTGGAAATCCGAGTCTGTGTAACCAATAGGAATCAACTCGGACGCTTTGTAACTCAGAACATAATTCCTAGTCCTTCGCAGGTACTTAAGTATGTTCTTTACAGCAGTCCAGTGACCCTGTCCAGGGTTACTCTGATATCTAGCTACCATGCCCACGGCATAGCAGATATCAGGTCTCGTGCACAACATGGCATACATTAGACTTCCTACTGCCGAAGCATAAGGAACCTTCTTCATGTAATCTATCTCCTTTTGTGTTTTGGGACACATGTCTTTAGATAGATGAATTCTATGGCAGAAAGGTTGAGCACCTCTCTTGGAATACTGCATGTTGAAACGAGCCAGAATCGTATCAATATATGAAGCCTGGGACAAGCTTAATGTTCTTTTCCGGCGATCCCTTATAACCTTGATCCCAAGAACATGCCCAACTTGTCCTAAGTCTTTCATATCGAATTGCTTGGACAACCATCCCTTTATGTCCGACAACATCTTCACATTGTTGCCAATTAGAAGGATGTCGTCTACATAAAGTACGAGAAACGCCACACTTTTTCCGTCACTTCTCCGGTATACACACGACTCGTCCATGCTTTGAATGAATCCATAAGACTGGATAACCTCATCAAACCGCATGTTCCAAGATCTAGAAGCTTGCTTCAATCCATAAATGGATCGGTTTAGCTTACACACTAGATGCTCTTGGCCTTTCTTGATGAAACCTTCTGGATGTCTCATGTAAATGGTCTCGTCAAGATTCCCATTCAAGAATGCTGTCTTGACGTCCATTTGCCACACCTCATAATCCATATAAGATGCTATAGACAAAAGAATCCGGATCGACTTTAGCATAGCTACCGGCGAAAAGGTTTCCTCATAATCGATCCCTTCTTTCTGAGTATACCCTTTCGCAACAAGCCTAGCCTTGAAGGTTTCAACCTTCCCGTCAGATCCTCTTTTCCTCTTGTACACCCACTTGCAACCAATGGCTTTTACACCTTTGGGCGGTGCTACAAGATTCCAGACCTGATTTGAATCCATTGATTCAATCTCAGATTTCATCGCCTTTTGCCAAGACTGAGCATCTTGATCTTTAAGCGCCTCGCCGTAGGTCCAGGGATCGGCTTCATGTTCTCCAGGTAACAAGTCCGAAGACTCACCTATAAACATGAACCTATCGGGTTGTCGAACAACCCTCCCACTACGACGAGGCTCCGGTGTAACCTCAGTAACTACAGGTGCAGACTGTGGTGGCGTATCACCCGGTTCGGTTGGATCTAAGCCTTGATCGTCCCCTCTCAGTTCGTTAAGTATTATCTCACTCTTGGGCTTGTGGTCCATTATATAATCCTCTTCCAAGAACCGAGCGTTGGTGCTAACAACGATCTTCTGGTCCTTAGGACTATAAAATAGACCACCTTTCGTTCCTCTAGGATATCCTATAAACAACCGAATATCTGAACGAGATTCCAACTTATCAGCCCCATGCTTCAGCACATGTGCTGGAAAACCCCAGATCCGAATGTGTTTCAAGTTCGGCTTTCGCCCGGTCCACAATTCCGAGGGTGTCTTGGGGACTGATTTAGAAGGAACTAAGTTCAGGATATACGCCGCTGTTTCCAAGGCATATCCCCAGAACGAAACTGGTAGTTCTGAATAACTCATCATAGATCTTACCATTTCCATAAGAGTCCTATTCCTTCTTTCTGCTACACCATTCTGCTGGGGCGTGTATGGTGCAGTCATCTGGGAGTCAATCCCATTCTCTAATAAGTACGCTTTAAACTCTCCCGAGAGGTACTCTTCTCCACGATCAGATCGTAGAGTCTTTATGGTTTTACCATGAAGGTTCTCCACAAGAGCTTTGTACTCCTTGAACTTGTCAAAGCACTCGCTCTTGCGGCGCATCAGGTATATAAAACCATACCTTGAGTAATCATCAGTGAAGGTTACGAAATATTCATAACCTCCTCTCGCTTGGACAGATAAAGGCCCGCACAAATCAGAGTGAATCAATTCCAGTACTTCCTTGGATCTATACCCCTTATCACTAAAGGGTCGCTTGGTCATTTTTCCTTCCAGGCATGATTCGCAGGTTGGAAAGTCCTCATCTTTCACACCACTGAGTATTCCATCAGTTATCAACCTTTTAATCCTACCCAAGTTAATATGACCTAGCCTAAGATGCCATAAGTACTTTTGATTCATCCTAGAAGGCTCCTTTCTCTTATTGGTACTAGATGTGTTATTTGACTCTACTCGTTGCATCGTGGAATAATCAGGATTCAGTATATATAAGTTGCCTATCAATGTACCAGAACAGATATACTCACCATTCTTTTTGATAATAACAGAACTATCAAAAGAAACAGAATATTCATTCAAAACCAATTTAGAAACCGAAACAAGGTTCTTTCTAAAATTCGGTACATAAAGACAATTATTCAATACTAAAACTTTATTATTAAAAGACAAATAAATATCTCCCACTGCAACTGCCGCCACTTTCGTAGCGTTGCCCATGTAGATAGTGATCTCTCCCTCTCTAAGCCGCCGGGTTTCCTGGAACCCCTGCAAAGAATTGCAGACATGATCAGTGGCTCCCGTATCCACACACTGTTGGAGTTGTGTACTTAATGTCTAGATTTAAGTAACGGTAAACTCCCGATCATAGCATTTAATCTATTTAATTAATAAACAATTATTTGCATTTAATTATTTATTATTAAATATATGCAAATCATAGTTCTGGATTTTATACGTTGTAGTTAGTATGGTGCTGCATGGGCACACAGAAGATCATACTATCGGTTACTCGTATTTAATCGAACAGTTGCTCACGACCTAGATGGACACGGACCAATCCATCGGTATAGTCGTTGTGTGAGAGAGAAAATAATTTATCTTAATTATTTTGTCACACTTGTACACTTGGTGTATTGGGCGGATCGCTTGAGATTCATCGATTAGGATTGCCGGCGATAATCGATTCGAGTCTCAGTGTATTTTATTCTTAATCCCCGAAACTATTGCGGGTGTGTATATTTAATATAAGTGACTTTGATTTACCAAAGGAATTAACCGATTTATTTATTGGGTTAATTACCGGTTAAGTTGGGTCTCTATATTTTATATATGGCATGCCGTGAATTCTTGAAGGGACAGTGTATCCCGTAAGGGTTGATAATATCCCCGAGATGAGTTCAGAAGGAATTATTATGTAAACCCTGCAGGTGGATTTAATCCGCATAATAATTAAGGTTGAACGGTACTATTCTCGGATATAAGAGATGAATAATATTTATTGAGCAATAAATAAATTTATTCATGGATATTTAAATCTTAAATACACGGAATATATAATACTACCGGAGAAATATTATTTGATATAATATGGAATAATATTGGGAGTGCAATTTTATTTATATAGTGGAAAATAAATAAAATTTAATATTGATAATGATTAATGGATTTGGGTTGGACCCAATTTAATCTTCAATATTTAGAAGCCCAATATTTATTCTCCTTATGATCCCCTACGTAGCCTATATAAGCACTACATGGTCTTCACTTTTCATAACCTAAGTTACGCCAATCATAAAGTCTTGGAGAGTGAAGGAGATCCATAGGAGTTCGATAGATCGTCGCCCACACGACGTTCGAACGGAGTGCAAGGAATACGTGGGAAGATCGCAAGGTCATCAACGCGTTAATTCGTTTCTCCGTACAACGAATCGAAGGTAAAAATCATAAACCCTCTTTTATGATCTCGTGTGAATTAATCGTAGTATATACATGAACACACGATCCGGATAAACGTACGAACTTCGGGGACGGGGATTCGAGATCCCCGGCGAAGGTCGAGAAAAACCCTCGATGGGATCGAGGGTGGCGGCCGAACCCTAGGGTTCGACCGCCGGCGCGCGGACGAAGAGGATGAGCCCCGGCTGGACGCCGGGGCGTGGGGTCGACCTCGGGTCGACCACCGGGGTTCGCCGTGGGCTGGTGCCACGGCGGATGAACCCCAGCCCTCATCGACCGGCGGCGTCGTGGGGTGAAGCCCTCGGGCTCCAGCCGAGGGGGCGATCGAACCTAGGGTTCGATCGCCGGGTGAGCTGCGGGTTCACCCGCAGCGCCTCGTATCAAGCTGCGGGGTTTCCCGCAGCGGCGATGCGGGGAGGATCGAACCCCCCCGCGAGCAGCGAGTCGTGGACTCGCTGCGGGGCTGCTACGAGCAGCCCCGGGGATGCCTCGTGCATCCCCAGCGATCATCATGGAGATGATCGCGAGCCCCGTGCGGGGGCTCGGCTGAGTGCTCGCGGCCTTCGGGCCTCGCTGAGTATTCGGTCGGGCCCCGGCTCGTGCGGTGGTTCGCGTTCGGATCTCCGGCGATGAAGGATTTCGTTCGGGTTATTATTTTTCCGCAAATTTTAATAGCCCGGGATATCGATTTCCAACAAATGGTATCAGAGCGTTTGGTTTCGTGTTCATGTATATGCTCGATTATTGTTCTACCTTGCAGGATTTCCGGCTATCATGGTTGATTTAATTATTGCTTAATTAATTATCATGATTATTAAACTCTCGGACATGTCGAGATTCGTTTTGTGTGGATGAATGTTTGTAATAGTAAAAATTCGGGGGTTGACCGAATTTAGGATTTATTATTACGTTCTTTATTTTCCGGAAAATGTATAGGGTCGATTTCATGTATAGAATCGATACCGGATAATTGTAATTTAATTCTTGTAATTTGAATTACGTTGGTTCGATGTTGAGACGATCGCCGGAAGACGAAGAAGGTGTGACGAAGTAGACAATGGACGAAGGGGCCGATCATCCCCATGATCGACCGACCCCATGGATCGATCGCCGGCGTAGGGGCTGTCCGTGGGAGCTTCCGGCCACGCCGGCCACCGGTGGTGGTGGCGCGTGGGCTGGGGGCGGCGGCGATGCTCCTCCCGGAGGGCGGTCGACGGTGGGGGTGGTGCGGGGACTCCCAACCCGTGCTACTCCTACCATAATCCGACTTTCCTAAATTAATTCGACTTTCCTATTTGAGTATCTTCCTTTTAGGAAACTCTCATAGATTAGGAAGAGAATTAAATGAATTAATTTTATTCCTATTTGTTTTATTTCCTTTATGGAAATATTCATGGATTAGGAATTTAATTAATTTGGCATTAATTTATTTCCTATTTGATTATTCCTATTCTTGGGAATTTTCATTAGATGGAAATAAATTGATAATGGAAAGTAGTAGAGTCCTAAATTTATTTTATTTCCTTGTTCTATTATAGATATCTTCTAGAATATTCCGAGTTTTACTTGGATAGATTATTCTAAAAGATTTAATAGAATTAGATGGGAAATTAAATAAATAAAAATATTAATAATATTTAATTTTATTTTTGATATATTCGATTGACTTAATTTTCGAATTAAGTAACTTTTGGATTAATTGAAAATAAATAGATTTAAATATTAGAGATTAATATTCTCGTCACATGGAGCATTCAAGAACGAAGACTGAAGACTAGAAGATGCGTACGGAGATGGAATAAAGCCATGATAGTCGGAAAATAATTTTTCTAGCATTATTTTGACTATGTGATGCTATGTGCTTTATTGCTTGTATGCATGCTATATGTGTTTATTTTATGCACTAGATAGCGTATCCCTATTATTATAAAAAGCTAAGTGGGAGAGGGGATGGAAACATTCCCATGGTCTCCATTACTGTTCTCTTGGTGACTCTTATGGACTTTCGAAGTTCGTATAGACAAGTCATTGGAGGAGAATTCTTGTAATTCCTTTTACAAGAAACATTGATCAAGTTTATCAAACAATGCCTAATTTGTCTTTCTGAAACTGACTTCAAGTCGACTCATTCTCACCCCGGGGAGTGGAATGGAGCCAGAGCCACTTGGTCATGTAGAGGACACAAATTAGAGACTTTCGTGCCATTCTTTGATAGATGGGTCGTTTGTCTGCTCGGCTCCCTCATTTATGAGAGAAAGGGTCGCTCGCATGGCGAATCACTGGTTAGAAACTTCGAGTTTCACTTATGATTCTCCACGTCTTGATTTACGAGATTAAATGGATCAAGTAATTGGGAGTCAATTATAAAAGTCTCTTAGTATAGTAAACGTCCACACCACGTGGCTTGCTGTGCTAACGGATTTTGGATTAATTGATGTAGACAGTTATAAGTGATTGTGAAGGATTGTGAAGTTGTCGTAAACGTCCACACCACGTGGCTTGCGGTGATGTAGCAATTCCAAGCGATTTACTTTAGTACTGAGTAATGGTTTACACTTAGATACGCGTTATAGTATTCTTCCCCACGAAGTTACGCTATAATCGATGTATGACCAAAGAAAATCTAATTACTAAATCATTTGGGTGGGTAAACGTCCACACCACGTGGCTTACCTTATCTGATGGGATTTTAGATGTGATTAGTAATTTAATGATGTTGTTCTAGGGAGATAACGTCGGATATTAAATTAATTGTTTGTTTAAATGTGCTTATAGGTTTAGAGAATAGCTATGAATCCACTTTTGTTGATACTTGAGGAAATTAACGCACTGGTTCCATACTGTATTGAATGGAAAGAAGAGTTAGACATTGCTCAGACTGCAAAAGAGTACAAAGACGTACTCAGTGAAACTTGTCCTCCTGGACTCACCATTAACTCAACTGAGGAGGAGATTTTTGACTTTGAAAAGTGGGGTAGTGCTCGTGCATTAGCCGCTAATTATGATGTCATGCTCAAACTCAAGTTGCTGTTTGGACATGATGAGGAGGCTAGAAAAGAGGCGATGAGGATACTCATAAAGATCTGTAACTTCGATGAAACACTTGATCATGTTTTTGAGATGATGGATCTTTTAGACGAGTTGAAGCAATCGCGAGCTCTTATAGCCAAAGCCAAAGGTTTCGGACCTAAAGGCAAGGGAAAGGAGAAGAAGACAAGGGGGTCCGATGGTCCTAAGGGACTTGGACCAAAGGGAGGGATAAAGAAGCCTTCTGGCAAATATCCCCAAGGAAAGCAGTCTGAGTACTGGGGGTCTACATCTTGTCCTCTCAAAGGTACGGATTTTTTCTTTAGTCGTAAAACATAGTCAGCGGTATTATCTACCAGAGTTCTGGTGTGTAGATATGGAACCACTGACGGTATGTGCATTCTAAATGCAGGGGTTCCAGAAAACCCAGCGACTTAGATAAGAAGAGTTCGAGTCCACTTGGGCAGAGCTGTTGAGGAAGCAGCGGTTGCAGTGGAAGACATTTATCTTTTTGATTGTTATAGGATTTCATTTCAAGTTTATTGCTTTGTACCTTTTATTCTAGAAAAGAACTTTTGTTCTGGTTTTCTATTATTAATGGATATTTTATTTCTTTAATCATTTGATGATTTAGATAAGAAATAATGGTGATATCTATTCTGGTACATTAGATAGCAATATGTGAATGATGAATCCTTAGTCTACCACAATGCAACAAACCGTTATGTATAACTTGTTTTACTTATTGGATGTATTTCTTTATCGATCATTGTACTTGTGAATTCTTGAACTTGGTAGTATCTATTCAAAAGGGATTCAAAAGGTCGAAATTGATTCATTCAATTATAGTTGGAGGAATGGACCTCCCGACCTAAGAATTAAATTTTGGAAGAAGATACAACTAAGTTAACCTTTCTGGATAAAGGATGGAATTCGGACAAGTATAGAAAATGATTGATGCGGTATGTGTAATTAGAGAAGGTACGAGTCATTCTTTCAGGAATACTCGAAAATGAATTAGACTACTTGTTGTGCCATAAAAGCGGAGTGTTTTTAACACAAGGCCATTATGGGGAACCCTCAAAGTATATCCATTGAAAGACTGCGACTTGTTCGCGGAGGCTATCACCTATCTAAATAACACATAGCATAAATCAAAGATTGAGATTAAATCTCAAACGACTACGCCATACACTGAAGTGTAGACATGGTGTGTCAGGAATAAGAAATGGGATTCTAATGGTAAAAGAACAAGTTTGTTCGGAACTACCTGTGTTCTATGGATAATTCTGGATACAACGACACATTCGATGTAGTTGTAGAAAATCCTAGAAGAACAAGTATTTGTACATTCTATAGTACTACGAACCAGAGGGGTGTCTTCACCCGGTTCTTAGAAGGAGACTATTAGATGGATTGCAAATGCCCTAACGAACAAGGTACTTTATGATAAGAAAAAGGTAGACTGAGAACCAGCCTAACCGAGTAGTAGTACACCACTAACTGCACCTAATGTTATTACTGTTATACACCGGAACGCCATTGCAGTGGGAGGTTGTTAAGCAACCGGAGATGTTCATAAGACTGGAGGAGTTTTAAACTCTGGATCTAGTAGACATGAAATCGATCCCTAGTTCTGCATAGGGGGCAGTACTAATCTAAATGTGCCTACTTGGATAACAATTTTTTATTGTTAAAGAGGCGAGATCATTTGGAAGTACAAGCTTAGTGAATCCATTCTTGGAGTATCACAAAGCTGAAACTTGTGGAACTTGCAAATTGATGAGATAGTCCATTGTATGGATTCATCAAGAGGCATAGACAAGATTGATGTATTGGAGACGTAATGGAAACAAAGTGGTGTTTCTCGGAATTTTGTGTAGATAACACTTCATCATTGACAACAGTGTAAAAGCGTTGTCAGACATAAAATATAGGTTGTCTAAATAAATCGAGATATAAGATTAAGATGAAGTTGGATCAATGTTCTTAGAAATCTTTCGATCTCTAGATAAGAACACTTGTACTTCTCTTTAGATATCTTATACGATTATGGTTTGTTTTTAAACATGCACAATTCTGAGAAAGGTTATTGCCTTACTAGAACATAATACATCTATCTAAAGGTATGTGTCTCGAACACATGAAGAAGATGGATATGGACAAAGCAGTTACCTACACTTCGAATGTGGAGAGCTTTGTAGATGCAATGTTGAAGAACAAGAACCTGATATCAACTATGCGGTTAGCGTAGTGGGAGGATATCAAAGTAATCTGGATAAGAAATATTCGAATGCTGTAAAGTACTTGGAAGTGCTGGATTACTAGCAATACGAAATCTTCTTAGATTACAGTTTCTCAGATCCAAAATCAGAGAGAGACCAGTGTAAGTCGATATCAGGCTATGTGTTCACTTTTAGAAGAGGTGGAACCTAAGGATGAAAGAGTGATAAGCGTGATGCTTCTCGGACTCTATCATAAACCGAATAGCAGCCTCAGAGGCAGCGGAAGTTTTGGTTAGGTTCCGAAATGACCTCTAAACTTGGATATGATTCTTGGTTCACCAAAGGCTATGTGTATAGCGGTGCATGGTAAACTGGAAGAAGTCATAAGTTCAAAAGGTGATGATAACACATAGAGCAAGTACCACCTGATACGAATCATCGTCGAGGGAGACGACGTAGTAGTCACCAAGATAACTTCAGAGCGGCAACCTAGAGTGCTCACTCACATAGTACTCGGAAGTACACCTTAAGCACGTGATGAGTATGGGAACCGGGAGTTTGGAGGAAATGACTAGACCTTAGTACAAGTGGGAGATTGTTGGAGTTGTGTACTTAATGTCTAGATTTAAGTAACGGTAAACTCCCGATCATAGCATTTAATCTATTTAATTAATAAACAATTATTTGCATTTAATTATTTATAATTAAATATATGCAAATCATAGTTCTGGATTTTATACGTTGTAGTTAGTATGGTGCTGCATGGGCACACAGAAGATCATACTATCGGTTACTCGTATTTAATCGAACAGTTGCTCACGACCTAGATGGACACGGACCAATCCATCGGTATAGTCGTTGTGTGAGAGAGAAAATAATTTATCTTAATTATTTTGTCACACTTGTACACTTGGTGTATTGGGCGGATCGCTTGAGATTCATCGATTAGGATTGCCGGCGATAATCGATTCGAGTCTCAGTGTATTTTATTCTTAATCCCCGAAACTATTGCGGGTGTGTATATTTAATATAAGTGACTTTGATTTACCAAAGGAATTAACCGATTTATTTATTGGGTTAATTACCGGTTAAGTTGGGTCACTATATTTTATATATGGCATGCCGTGAATTCTTGAAGGGACAGTGTATCCCGTAAGGGTTGATAATATCCCCGAGATGAGTTCATAAGGAATTATTATGTAAACCCTGCAGGTGGATTTAATCCGCATAATAATTAAGGTTGAACGGTACTATTCTCGGATATAAGAGATGAATAATATTTATTGAGCAATAAATAAATTTATTCATGGATATTTAAATCTTAAATACACGGAATATATAATACTACCGGAGAAATATTATTTGATATAATATGGAATAATATTGGGAGTGCAATTTTATTTATATAGTGGAAAATAAATAAAATTTAATATTGATAAGGATTAATGGATTTGGGTTGGACCCAATTTAATCTTCAATATTTAGAAGCCCAATATTTATTCTCCTTATGATCCCCTACGTAGCCTATATAAGCACTACATGGTCTTCACTTTTCATAACCTAAGTTACGCCAATCATAAAGTCTTGGAGAGTGAAGGAGATCCATAGGAGTTCGATAGATCGTCGCCCACACGACGTTCGAACGGAGTGCAAGGAATACGTGGGAAGATCGCAAGGTCATCAACGCGTTAATTCGTTTCTCCGTACAACGAATCGAAGGTAAAAATCATAAATCCTCTTTTATGATCTCGTGTGAATTAATCGTAGTATATACATGAACACACGATCCGAATAAACGTACGAACTTCGGGGACGGGGATTCGAGATCCCCGGCGAAGGTCGAGAAAAACCCTCGATGGGATCGAGGGTGGGGGCCGAACCCTAGGTTTCGACCGCCGGCGCGCGGACGAAGAGGATGAGCCCCGGCTGGACGCCGAGGCGTGGGGTCGACCTCGGGTCGACCACCGGGGTTCGCCGTGGGCTGGTGCCACGGCGGATGAACCCCAGCCCTCATCGACCGGCGGCGTCGTGGGGTGAAGCCCTCGGCTGGAGCCGAGGGGGCGATCGAACCTAGGGTTCGATCGCCGGGTGAGCTGCGGGTTCACCCGCAGCGCCTCGTATCAAGCTGCGGGGTTTCCCGCAGCGGCGATGCGGGGAGGATCGAACCCCCCCGCGAGCAGCGAGTCGTGGACTCGCTGCGGGGCTGCTACGAGCAGCCCCGGGGATGCCTCGTGCATCCCCAGCGATCATCATGGAGATGATCGCGAGCCCCGTGCGGGGGCTCGGCTGAGTGCTCGTGGCCTTCGGGCCTCGCTGAGTATTCGGTCGGGCCCCGGCTCGTGCGGTGGTTCGCGTTCGGATCTCCGGCGATGAAGGATTTCGTTCGGGTTATTATTTTTCCGCAAATTTTAATAGCCCGGGATATCGATTTCCAACACACACCAGGTACCGGTGGATAACACCGCTAAACATGTTTCAGTGACTAAGGAAAAGTTCATACCTCCTTGTCTGAGAGGACAATCAGACTTCCAATGTCCAGACTGCTTGCAACGGAAACACTTGCCCTTGGGCTTGTTCACTCCATTCTGTGGTCCACCATTTCTGGGTCCACTGGGTTTCCGTCCTTGCTTCTTCTTCCTCTTAGTCCCCGGAGGGCCAGGAAGTTTCACAGCCACAAGTGCCTGAGATTTCTTAAAGATTCCCTCTGCCGCCTGGAGTTCAGTCAGGAGCTCCGCCAACGAATATAACCTCTTGTTCATGTTATAGTTCAGGCGGAACTGCTCAAAACTCCTAGGCAGAGACTGGAGCACTATATCGATCTGGGTTTCCCCATCGATAGCTCCTCCCATAATCTCTATCTCATTCAGATAGCCTATTATCCTAAGAACGTGATCCCTCATGGGCGTTCCTTCGGACATAGTGGCCGTCATGAGTTTTCTCATGGCATCTTGCCTGGCTGCCCTATCCTGACTACCAAACATCTCCTTGAGGTTAAGCATCATATCATAGGCAGTGGTCATGGCCTCATGCTGATGTTGCAGCACATTTGACATAGAAGCCAAAATGTAGCACCGCGCCATCTGATCAGCCTTGACCCACTTCCGATGAGCTTCCTTTTCCTCAGGAGTGGAGGTATCAATAGGTTCATCAGGACAAACCTCATGGAGTACATATTTGTACTCCTCAGCAGTTAGGACAATGTCCAAGTTTCGTTTCCAATCAACATAGTTCGGACCATTGAGTTTGTTTTCTTTTAGTATAATGGACAGCGGGTTGAGTGCCATATCTATAAAAGAGACAAATCAAACTGTCAAATTTAATTCGATATCAACTCCCTTAATTAATATCATTAAATTTACCAATCAATCCTAAAATCCCATCAGACTAGCATGCCACGTTCATGTGGACGTATACTAGTCCAAACGATTTTATAACTGGACTTTTACTTCGGTCGTACATCATTACAGCAGTGACTCCGATGGGGAGGATACTGTAAAGCGTACCTAAGTGTATACCATTTCTCAGCACTAAGTTAACCGCTATGAAACTACACGCCCACCGCAAGCCACGTTAGTGTGGACGTTTACGTTGACATGCGGTCCCTTTACGATTTCCTATAACTGTCGAGCCTCAATTAACCCAAAGTTCCGTTTCCGTCTAGTAAGCCACGATAGTGTGGACGTTTACTACACAAACAACTTTGTTAATTGAATTCCATTTAATAAATTTCACAATTTCGTTAATCAAAGCTTGATATCTCGTAAGTGAAACTCGAAGTTTCTAACCAGCGATCAATCATGCAATTGAGCCCTATCTCTCACAAAGCGAGGGAGCCAACCAGACAATCGATCTAGTCATCAAATGACTCGAATGTCTCTAATCTGTGTCATCGACATAACCAAGCGCTTTGGCTCCATTCCACTCCCCAGGGTGAGAATGAGTCGAGTTGAAATTAGTCTTTGAAAGACAGATTAGGCATTGCTTTTGAAAAACTTAAGTGTTCAATTCTATAAATGGAATTGAATTCGAATTTTGATCCAGTGATATCCGTGTGTCAACTTTATCCGATAGGGAGGATGACACTAAAGCCAACTCGTAAGCGACACACATCACCATCAAAACAGAGAATGGAGACCGCGGGATTGTTTCCAATCCCTCTCCC
This sequence comes from Euphrasia confusa, assembly GCA_954870475.1. Classification (NCBI taxonomy): domain Eukaryota; kingdom Viridiplantae; phylum Streptophyta; class Magnoliopsida; order Lamiales; family Orobanchaceae; genus Euphrasia; species Euphrasia confusa. The sequence continues at coordinate 8,607,211 of OX940957.1, read as the reverse complement.
ACTTAGTTTTTACGAAAGGGATTAACAAGCATGCATAAAATTTAAAGCATAACAAAAACACGTTAAACACACAAGAAGCAATTAACGTGGCCCGATTATTATGGCCTTTAAAATCTTCGATGCACGTCTTCTCGGATCTTCGTCTCGTTGCTCGTCTCGGTCTCGGTCCATCACCGACTCGTCTAAGGACCAAGAGACGAACCCCTCCCACTGGAGTATCATCCCGGGCCCTCGACAAGCGATCTGTGATGTCCGTCGAACCCCCGCGGAGCTGCTGCCCGAAATCCAGCGAAACGGCGACCGCCGTTTGAGAAACGGCGACCGCCGTTTGCCCTTCAGCAGCCGCGGGTTCGACTTCTCGACCCTCGTTCGTCCGTCCTTCGATCTCTTCTCGATCCACCAAGTAGCAGCAACATTACATAAGTAACCTAGCTACTTCCGGCATCGATCCTATACAGAATGATCGATCCTATACTCCAGGATAAACGAAAACGAAATAGAAAACCCTAAACGACTCAACCCGTCGTTTTAATCTATTACAAGCAAGCAACGATTCAAAAAATAAAGATCTCGACAACCCCGAGAGTTTAACAAACCACAACATACAGTACATAAACATATGACCATAATAATCGGGTTATCCTGCAAAACAAAACTCGCAAACAATACAAGAACGCATAACCGGCTCTGATACCAATTGTTGGAAATCGACTACCCGGGATGCGTTCGTTCGATCACTCGAACATCCGAACGATCCCAGTCGACATCCGGTGTCGCTACTTCGTTCGCTTTTCCAGCCCGTGCCCCGATTCACGCCCAGCCATTGCCCCGAAGGACAACCGCGCGAACCGAGCGGGCTGCCAGAAAAACACCAAAACGGCGGTCGCCGTTTGGAAACGGCGGTCGCCGTTTCTCCGCGAACAGCAACGCGACGTTGCTGTTCCGGGCTCGTTTCCGGGTCGTTTTTCCTCATCCGACTACCGATCCGGAGGTCCTAGAACCCCCAGTAGTCGAGGAACACAACCCACAACCCCGGAACCCGATCTACGTTCATGTATGATCAACGAGAAATTAGATCAAATGAAATTGCGGAATTGAGATTCGATCTCATACCTTATCGGTCGATTGTTGAGACCTTAGAGCTTCTAATGTATGACTCTTCCCGACTCCAGACGTTGTGTGGGCAACGATCTACTGGGTTCGTCCTTTTCTGCTTCTCTCCTTTCTCAAACCACCGTAAGAATTATTCTCTGGTGAGAAAATAATTTATTTGCGTTAACCCTTTTTATTTTAACAGAAAAACTTTTTAATTGCGCTAACAATTAAATTTTTCTGCTGAAATAAAATGTTGCGGCGTTCTGTAGGTTTTAGGAGAGGGCAAGGGGGGGGGGGGGGGGGGGTTTATATAGAGTTACATTAGGGACCTAAGGATAAATTAATTAAGGGCTAAATTGAAATATTAATTAACTTGGAATACGTAAACGCAATTCCTTAATTAATCAATTTCAATTTTAATTATTATTCACTCCACTAAAAAATAATAATTGAATTCCCGAAATTAATTTAATATTATTTCAACAATAATATTTCCGCCGAAATTACATACACGACTTTCCCCGTGTTTAAGATATCGAACGTCCACGAATTTATTTAATTACTAATAATTAAATTAACTCGTTTCTTATTATCCGAGACTAGTACCACTCATCCTTATTATCATGTGGAACAAATCCACCTGCAGGGTTTACATGATAAACTTTATGAGCTCATCTCGGGGACGTCATCAACCCGATAAACGGGACACGGTTTCCTGTCTATAATCTATAGCATGCCGTGTGTACAATTCCGATTCCCAATTTACCGAGTATCTCGACTAATCAATTAGTCTCACTCATTGGCAAGTTAAAGAACCGAGAATTGGACACACGCACCTATAATTATATAGGGATTAGGAATTCGTATATCCGTAATTCTGAGGTCTAGTTCGATTACGTCGATTAGTATAAATCGAACGCCCTCCCGTGGTCCTGCTCAATACACCAAGTGTACGAGTGTAACATAATAGTCAAGACCAACTATTACCCAGTCACACTACGACGTACCGATGGATTGTCCCTATCCATCTAAGTCGTGAGCTTCTGTTCGATAGTATACGAGTAACCGACAGTATGATCTTCCGCGTGTCTCCTCACGCCATACTGTCTACAACGTATATATCTAGGACTATTGCATTCAAGTACATGATAGACAAAAATGCCGACAGTTTGATTATTAGATAATGTAAAAACACAGATAAGGAGTTCCATATTGTCACTAAACTAGACATTTGGAATATAACTCCATCAGAATTCGCGGAATCCAAATCCACGAGCAGCCGAATCCGGATTTGTTGACAAGGAAGCAATTTGGCAAAATCCGAATTCAGAAATTTCAGAATCCGGATTTGTGAAATCCTAATCCGGGATGTTTTTGAAGGTTTTCGATGTCGATCCAATCGCATGATTACCTCGTTCGTGTGTGCGGAAGCGTGTAAAATGAATAAACACGAACAACAAGATCTACTATGCCATGATCTTAGTGCACACACACACACACACACACACACACACACACACACACACACACACACACACACACACATATATATATATATATATATATATATATATATATATATATATATATATATATATATATATATAGAGAGAGAGAGAGAGAGAGAGATCAACGAATTCTTACATTTGGTGATGCGTGCCTCGTTGATGTTGTTTAAGGTGGTGTAGAGTCGATTGAACCACCTTGATGGATCAGCAACTCGAAGCTCTCCTTGTGAATGACCTCGTCACTCCTTTAGATCGTCCGGATGTGGAAGCCGCACAAATGGCCTGGCCTCTACGTGTTGCACACGAACCCGGATAACGAACACTTTGCTTGATCGAGTCGGTTCTCCTAGAACACTCTCTCCTTTCTCTCTTTGGTGTGAATTTCGTGGGTAAAGATAATGTGTGATGAAATCTGATTTTCATCCATATTATAACCTCATTATTCACCACATTACTCCCCTTTGTAACCTACAACATAATGGGCATCATAATGCACCATTAACATGCAAAAGGGGTTACAAAGGAGGTGAAAGGTCATATGCCACATACACATGCCACTATGCATTGTATGTGGTCCCACTTGCTTGTGTGGCATGCCATGTCACATTATGTGACATGCATCCATGCAAGCCATGCATCCCATGCATGTTTATTAAATCCAAGTAAATATTGATTCTAAATCAATATATTTATCAAGCAACGTACATCATCTTTGAGTCCGTGTGTGACCCTGTAGGTATGATTTATCGATCAATATTATATAGTTCCCAAAAAATAATATTATCAAATAATCATTTAACATCCATAGACGACCTTATGACTATATCGATTGCACACGTAGGATCGAAGGACATATCCTAACAATCTCCCACTTGGCCTTCAGAGCCAGTGTGCTGCCAACTTCCTGTTGTCACTTTATGTCTAAGTTTGAACTTGAGGCAAGACTCGAGTCATCCTCAATCGGTTCAAACCTTTCTTGGACTTTGAGACAGACTGTAAAACCAGATTTATCACTATGATACGAATCTGGACGTGGCCACGTATTTTCCACAGTCTCGACTCTCCAAGTGGCCGGTAAGACATGTATCCCATTATAAAATTGAGGACAATCCCATCTTGTTAATCCAAGCTCTCCCACTTGCTTCCTGATATACCCAATAACAAGTTTTATAACCTCCTTTTACGAAAGGCGTTTACTTGTATCAAAGTACACTATTTCACAATGGAATCAATCTGGACTACTCAGGTCAGAGGAAATTGCTCGACAGTCAATGAAATAGTATTATGACTCGAAATCTCAAATACTATCTCAGTCGGGTCTGTTCGATCATTAGCTCTCAGCTAATATCTATGTAATTGTACTTGATGTTCCACATCACTAGCCCATGAAGCGGCGCTATAGTACACATTACAAACTAGTTCATTGTATTATCGGTTTGTCCGTACTCGATTATACGAACAAGGAACAACTATATGATTTAAGTATATCAGTTCAACCATTGGGACTTCATTATGCGGTAAGTCGACCTCATAACCCAATTGATATCACTTAATCATTAGGACAATTCATATAAATTAAACCATATTTATATGAAGAAATATGTATTATACATATGAGTGAATGTTTACCAAATCTCCAAAAGTATCTAATACAGTAATAGAAATCACAACCCATCTCTAAGATGTCTGATCTCTATTGCAGTCGTGAAAGCCTCAAGCTTTAACTGCTAGAGAGGTTTAGAAAGCGGGTTTGCAACCTTACCAAAAGTTGCAACTTTATTATCTCGATGTCTCCACAAAACTATCTCCCAGATAATGTGGAACTTCCTGAGCACCAGTTTTAGACTTGTGGGGCTTCCTAGCTCATTGGCTTGCGCGATAACTCTACTATAAATAGAAAACTATCGGATGGGCTGAGCTAGTTATGCCACCTAGTTAATTCAAGAACTTTCAAATCCTAACTGCCAACATTACTGCATCCAATGCAATACTGTGCTCAACTTCTGTAGTTTAATCAGCTATATTGCATTGAATGGAACTATTCCAGCAAATATCACCTCTAACCAGACAAAAGATATAACCAGATTAAAATCGGAAATTATCTTAGTCTGTTTTGAAGTTAACTTTCAAACAGCTTGTTAATATCAACTCTTTTTGTCTTCCAAAGACAACAAAATATTCTTTAGTCCATCTAAGGTACATAAGAATATTCTTGGCCGCAGTCTAATGCGCCTCACATGGGTTTCCTTGAAACCGAATCGTCATGCTCAAAGCATACGATACGTCCAGTCGTGTATATATCATGGCGTACATTATAGACCCTATTGCCGAAGCATAAGGAATGTTTTCCATCCTCTTTTGCTCATCAAGTCCCGTAGGGACTTGCATCTTGCTAAGTGATGTGCCATGACTCATTGGAATGAGACCCCTTTTGGCGTCTTTCATTCTGAACTTATCAACCACCTTATCAATATAGGTCACTTGACTAAGTTCAAACATCCTTTTCGATCTGTTCCGACAGATCTTGATGCACAATATGTACTGTGCTTCTCCAAGATCCTTCATTAAAAAACATCTTCCAAGCCATTCTTTAACAGAATTAAGCATAGGAATATTGTTTCCAATAAGGAGTATGTCATCGACATACAACACAATGAATACAACGTAACTCCCACTGATCTTCTTGTAAAACAAGACTCTTTCGAGTTCCTCTGAAATCCAAATCCCGATATGGATTCATTGAACTGAAGATTCCAACTCTGAGATGCTTGCTTTAATCCATTAGGATCTATTAAGCTTGCATACTCTCTCAGCCTGATTAGGATCGATAAAACCCTCTGGTTGTGTCATAAACACATCCTCTTTTAGAATCCCATTCAAGAAGACGGTTTTAACATCCATTTGCCATATCTCCTAATCATAATGAGCAGCAATGGCTAAGAGAATCTAAATGGATTTGATCATAGCAACTGGTGAAAAGGTTTCATCATAATCCACCCCGTGAATTTGTTTATACCCTTTTGCCACCAACTTTGCTTTGAAAACACTAGGTTTTCCATCCATGTCTGTTTTTATCTTGTAAATCCATTTGCATCCAATGGGCCTAGCCCCTTTAGGCAAATCGACCAAGTTCCAAACTTGATTTTCAGACATTGATTCCATTTCGGATTTCATGGCACCCTGCCATTTCTCGGAATCTGAACTCGTCATAGCTTGGATATAGGTCGAAGGTTCATTGATTTCTAAAAGCATGATTTCATAGTTCTCATTTGTCAGAATACCTAAGTATCTGTCAGGTTGAGTTCTAATCCTTCCGGACCTTCGAGGGTTAGGTGTGGTTTCTAAAACCACTGGAGTACTCTCGACCAAGTCTTGAGTCTCCATCTCAGTTTGTTCTTCTTGAACCTCGTTCAAGTCTTCTTGAACTTCGTTCAATTCAACTGAGCTCCCACTTACTTTCTTGGAAAGATATTCCTTTTCAAGAAATACACCATCTCGAGCAACAAAGTATTGTTCTCAGATAGATCGTAGAAGTTGTACCCTCGAGTTTCTTATGGATACCATAAAGAAACTTTTATCCCAATTGAGTTCAATCTTTATAAAGATGAATCTCGTCAAAGAAGCTTTTAGAACCTCAAATCTTGATGAAAACAATTTAGGGACCCTCCCTTTCCATACCTAGTATGGTGTCTTATCAACAGCTTTTGACAGCGTCCTATTCAGTGTATAAGTTGAAGTCTAGAATTGTGTATTCCCAAAAGAGACCAGTAGTTCATTTAGACCTCTCATCGAATGGTCGAACTATATCTAATATAGTTTGTTTTCTCTTTTCTGAAACATAACCTTCATGTGCTTGTGAACTGATAGGTTCCACATACATCAGTATGGATCATCCCTAATTAATCACTTACATGTTCTCCTTTCTCCAAGAAAGATGACATTGTTATTTTTGTCCATCAAACATCATTCACATGTATCAAATGACTCAAAGTCAAATGATTCTAGAATGCCTTCTAAAAGAAGATTCGTTACATGTTTAGATTTTGATCTAATCAACAATGTTACAGTTATGTCTCATTGAGACTTATTCGATTCGGCCTTTGGTGTTAATGTTATATATGATTTGTTGAGTTTAAAGTATACATAAATAATGTAATAATCGTACCAAAACAAAGAATAGTTCACAATTAAAATAGTTATCAAACTATTTAATTAGTAAAAAACTAATCCATCAGTATCCAATACTGAACCAATATTCATTGTTTATTGAAGGTACGAAATTACATAGTTATAATACTAAAACAAGGCCCTAAGGCAAAACAACATCATATGATCATAAGACTAATGCAGCGACCTTCGCTCCATTTCTCGCCCGTAGATCGACATATCTACTCACCAAACTTATACTTCTATGTAGTTCCTCCACATACAAATGTGAGAACTACATTTGGCATCCAATACCCAAGAAGTAGAATTTGTGAAGTTTAATGTCTACAACATTAATACCTGAAGATGAAGCAACCCCGTTCTTCACATATTCTTTGAACTTTGGGCAAGTTCAATTATTCTCAATAATTGACTCTTATTCGAATTCCAGTTCACAATTATTCCAATATCAAAACGTGATAAATCGTAAGTGAAAACTCGAAATTTTCTAACCAGCGATTTTATCATGCAATTGAAGCCCTATCTCTCATAAAATATGAGGGAGCCAACCATACAATCGATTCACGCCATCCCATGGCTCGAAAGTCTCTAATTTGTGTCATTGATGAACTAAGTGTTTTTTATTAAATCACTCTCCGAGGTGTAAATAATCTTAACTTTAGAATCCATCACATGAAAGACAAATCAGGCATTTGTTTTGAAATTGAATAAAATATGAACTTTTATATGTTTGCAAGTAGTGTCCAACACTTTTACAGTAGACGCATTGAGATTCCCTAGGAACCCTAGTAGCCTTCTTGCCCATAATCTTTTGAATACCCTATCCCATATCATAAGAATTTCCCTCTTAGGGTCCTTCTCTATCGTCGGCTCAGCAGCCTTGAGCATCCCGTGGAGCTCACGAAGCGATTTCTTCAAACCATTCATATGGAAAATTTAGCCTAAAGGCATTATAACCATCATGAGATTGAAGTATGAAATCGGTTGCCAACTAATCATCATAGGAAAAATCTAGGCGGTCACTTGAAGCAAATAATCCAATCATTTGTTGCACATGTGATCCCATAGATTTCCATTTTTCCAGCCTAGCTGAAGCAATGACCCTGGTCATACTGAACCGCTCAATCATAGTCTGTTCCCCGAACATGCTATTGAGTTGTTCAATGATATCATAGGAATTGGTAATCTAACACATTCTCTTTGTATTCGTATTTGAGGACCATCCTAAAATTACGTTGTCAATCAAGAAAATTTGTGTTGTTCAATTTATCACAATCAAGAATTGAACCAAACTCGAATTGAGTTGATATTTAACATGATAAACTACAAAAGAAAGATACATAAAATATGTAAACATCCACAAAGCGGTAAACAAATAAGGTTCTCTAACAATTGTACTTATTTATTTCATTTTGTTCAATTGATATCCAATATCATTGTCCCTTATAACAAAATGATCCCGAGATCCTCATCTTGTAAATCTTTAAGCCGACTGAGTCCGCACTTAAGTATTTCAAGATAGGTAGACATACCCATTTCAATGATATCTAATATCACTCTCGGTCGACGAGAATCCCATTCTCATCTCATGTCTCGATAGCCACGCCTGCAGTGGATCTATCGATGAGGAAACCAAACTCACGTGTAAGGGAATTTCACTACCATTACCCGCACTTATCCCAAGATAACAAGTGATACCCCGCTGAGGCGAACCTATCAACTTATGATCGAGGGTTTCATGGGTGTGATGTTTTGGACAAGACATTATACTCATTATTTTGGGGACATGCATGTTTAAGGTTGTATGTATGTTGGTTGAACATTTATAACATATATAAACCTAGAACTAGCACAGCAAGCAATACATACTCGAATGGCCCTTAAACCTCACAACACACAGAAAAAAGAACGAACGAAAAATAAGCAAAACTCCATGAGTAGCGCCCCGTCCACCGGAATGGCGAAATGCTGATTCTGGAGGGGGTAGCGACCGCTACCCCTAGGGTAGCGACCGCTACCTTGGTCCAGACCATTTTTCGGCCCCGGTAGCGATCGAGCAGCGATCAGCCTAGCGTTAAGGGTAGCGACCGCTACCCCTAGGGTAACGACCTCTACCTGCTCCAGTGGCTGAAAAATTGCTTCTTCTTGCTTCGTTTCTCTTCGTATTCGTCGGTGCTTTGAGATCCAAGGTCGATCCGTGGATCAAATCCACTGCTTACAATTTGTACAAGTACATATGTAAAAGAAACCTATCTATTACAAATGATTCCAAGGCACGCAGTCCTCCAAATTACAACCGATTCCAAGGCACGCAGGCCTCAAAACTAAAGCCATTCGGTACGTAAAAACCACGATTGCATTCACCCAACCACTATCTGTGGTTGGCCTTACATCTAAGACAAGCAATCAACACCACAACAAAGAAGCACATAAGAGCAATTATGTTGTTTAAAATTGTGTCCAACACAAAACATGTGCACGAGCCCTAGGCTCTGATACCAATTGATGGTTTTCGATGTCGATCCAATCGCATGATTACCTCGTTCGTGTGTGCGGAAGCGTGTAAAATGAGTAAACACGAACAACAAGATCTACTATGCCATGATCTTAGTGCACACAAATATGTATAGACACACATATATTTATATATATATATATATATATATATATATATACATCCAATATATATATATATAGAGATATCAACGAATTCTTACATTTGGTGATGCGTGCCTCGTTGATGTTGTTTAAGGTGGTGTTGAGTCGATTGAACCACCTTGATGGATCAGCAACTCGAAGCTCTCCTTGTGAATGACCTCGTAACTCCTTTAGATCGTTCGGATGTGGAAGCCGCACAAATGGCCCGGCCTCTACGTGTTGCACACGAACCCGGATGGCGAACACTTTGCTTGATCGAGTCGGTTCTCCTAGAACACTCTCTCCTTTATCTCTTTGGTGTGAATTTCGTGGGTAAAGATAATGTGTGATGAAATCTGATTTTCATCCATATTATAACCTCATTATTCACCACATTACTCCCCTTTGTAACCTACAACATAATGGGCATCATAATGCACCATTATCATGCAAAAGGGGTTACAAAGGAGGTGAAAGGTCATATGCCACATAGACATGCCACTATGCATTGTATGTGGTCCCACTTGCTTGTGTGGCATGCCATGTCACACTATGTGACATGCATCCATGCAAGCCATGCATCACATGCATGTTTATTAAATCCACGTAAATATTGATTCTAAATCAATATATTTATCAAGCAACGTACATCATCTTTGAGTCCGTGTGTGACCCTGTAGGTATGATTTATTGATCAATATTATATTGTTCCCAACAAATAATATTATCAAATAATCATTTAACATCCATAGACGACCTTATGAATATATCGATTGCACACGTAGGAATGAAGGACATATCCCAACAGTTTTCAGAATCCGGATTTTGCAAATTCTGAATCTGGAATTTTCAGAATCCAGATTTGTGAAATCCAAATCCAGGATGTTTTCAGAATCCGGATTTTGCAAATTCCAAAACTGGAATTTTCTGATTCCAGATTTCTTGACATGTGAAGCAAAATCCGAATCCAGGAGTTGCTTGAATCCGGATTTTTGACAGAGGGTTGTAGTGCTGATATCCGAATCCAAAACTTGATGGCGCCGGATTTTTTCATTTCTTCTTTCAACCCTGAGAACAAAAACAAAACAAACACAAAAATGTTGTCGCCAAAACCAACGTTTACAATCTCCCCCTTTTTGGCACAACTCATATGAGTCACAAAATATCATAAGGAGATTCAAAAGAAATCTCCCCCTCAAGAGATGCAACACACAAAAAGTGACTAAGTAAAACTAAAAAACATCAAACCACACAATTATGAAAAACCAAAAACTTAGTCAAATATTCAAAACCAAAACATTAAAAGTTCAAACCACGCATGAAGAAAAATACTCAAGTCTTATGCATGCAAAACGAAACAAACGAAACAGAAAGATAGAGATTGTTCATGAGTTCAACAAGATAAAACAAGCATAACTAAGATGCAAAATCTGAATTCTTCGGCGATCCAGTTTGAGTTGGTGAATGAACGGGAGTAGTGTGAGGAGGTCCATCGCCGGATTTGACTTCATCATCATCTGTGACAGCGTCATCTTCGTTACCTTCATTTTCTTCGAAACCATCTCCATCAGATTCGTGATCTTTGTCACCATAGATTTCATATTCACCGAATTCATCTTCACCACGTTCAATGATATCAACATCATCAGAATCCTCTTCAGCTTCAACATTCTCATCCTTAAGACCATCAGACGGCATCGCATGTGACGCCTCTGGATGTAAAGTATCTCCCATCAACCCTTTACCCTTGAAAAGTGTTTCATAAACATCAGCAGCAGTCATTTCTTGAATTCCTTCATCATCACTGTCAACCTTCTTTGAATTCAATTCCACGAGTGCCTCTTTGATGGAATCCTTGATTAGCTTAAACATGAAAGTGTCACGCAATCCTCTTCCAGGTGGCCCAACATCACCTAATCCTCCCCCTTGATGGGTCATCTGGTGGAGGTCAAAAAAAGCTTCTTTTTTTTCAGCTTGGGCTTCCAGCTGCTGGGATTCGATGTCCCGGGCTATCAAAAACAATTGCGGAACCGATAACCCGACCGAAAACCCTAGATCGCCGGAGATTGGATCCCCGACTCATCCGCAGGAGTCCGACCTTTGGAGACTACGCGCCCGAAGACACGCAGCCCGCCCCCAGCCGATTTTCTCCCACGAGTCGGATCCACGAACGCGAACCACCTCACGAGCCGGGGCCCGACCGAACGCCATCGAGACCCGAAGGCCCCGTGTGCCCAGCCGAACCCCCACGAGGGGCTCGCGATCGTCTACGGACGATCGCTGGGATCGCTACGAGCGATCCCTGGGGCTGCTCGTAGCAGCCCCGCAGCGAGTCGCGTGACTCGCTGCTCACGAGGGCCGAACCCCGTACGCATCCGCTGCGGTCGAACCCGCAGCACGTACGGGATCGCTGCGGGTGAACCCGCAGCTTGCCCGCGATCGATCCGAGGATCGATCGCACCCCTCGGCTCCAGCCGAGGGTCCCTCGCGCCACGCGCCTCCGACGAGGGGGCCGGCGGATCCTCCCGCCGTGGCACCAGCCCACGGCGGATCCCTGACGATCGAACCCTAGGTTCGATCGTGTGCCCCGGCGACCAGCCGGGGCTCCCTCTCTCGTTTCGCGTCCGACGGTCCGAACCCTAGGGTTCGACCGTCGCGTTCGATCCTCGCCGGGGATCTCGAATCCCCGTCCCCGAGGTTCGTCGTTTTCCCGGATCGCGCATTCATGTATATATCACAATTAATACGCACATATAATCAAAGGGGGTTTATGATTATTACCTCGAATCGTTGTACGGAGAAACGAATTCGGTTGACGACCTTGCGATCTTCCTACGTATTCCTAGCACCTCGTCCGAACGTCGTGTGGGCGACGATCTATCGGACTCCTATGGATCTTCCTCACTCTCAAGACTTTATGATTGGCGTAGGTCAATTAATTCTCTTATGAAAAGTGAAGACCATGTAGTGCTTATATAGGCTACGTAGGGGATCATAAGGAGAATAAATATTGGGCTTCTAAATATTGAAGATTAAATTGGGTCCAACCCAAATCCATTAATCCTTATCAATATTAAATTTTATTTATTTTCCACTATATAAATAAAATTGCACTCCCAATATTATTCCATATTATATCAAATAATATTTCTCCGATTAGTATTATTTATTCCGTGTATTTAAGATTTAAATATCCATGAATAAATTTATTTATTGCTCAATAAATAATATTCATATCTTATATCCGAGACTAGTACCATTCAACCTTTATTATTGTGCGGAACGAATCCACTCATGAGGTTTACACAATAATTCCTTATGAACTCATCTCGGGGATATTATCAACCCTTCCGGGATACACTTTCCCGTCAAGTATTCACGGCATGTCGTATATAAAATATAGCTACCCAACTTTACCGGTAATTAACCCAATAATTAAATCGGTTAATTCCTTTGGAAAATCAAAGTCTCTAATATTAAATATACACACCCGCAATAGTATCGGGGATTAAGAATAAAATACTCCGAGATTTAAATTGATTATCCAAGGCAATCCTAATCAATAAATCTCAAGCTGAATCGCCCAATACACCAAGTGTACAAGTGTGATAAAATAATTAAGATAAATTATTTTCTCTCTCACACAACGACTATACCGATGGATTAGTTCGTGTCCATCTAGGTCGTGAGCAACTGTTCGATTAAATACGAGTAACCGATAGTATGATCTTCTGTGTGCCCATGCATCACCATACTAACTACAACGTATAAAATCCAGAACTATGATTTGCATATATTAAATGCAAATAATTGTTTATTAATTAAATAGATTAAATGCTATGATCGGGAGTTTACCGTTACTTAAATCTAGACATTAAGTACACAACTCCAACAATCTCCCACTTGTACTAAGGTCTAGTCATTTCCTCCAAACTCCCGGTTCCCATACTCATCACGTGCTTAAGGTGTACTTCCGAGTACTATGTGAGTGAGCACTCTAGGTTGCCGCTCTGAAGTTATCTTGGTGACTACTACGTCGTCTCCCTCGACGATGATTCGTATCAGGTGGTACTTGCTCTATGTGTTAACATCACTTTTGACTTATGACCTCTTCTAGTTCACCGTGCACCGCTATCTAATAGCCTTTGGTAAACTAAGAGTCATATCCAAGTCAAGAGGTTATCCCGGAACCCAACCAAAACTTCCGCTGCCTCTGAGGCTGCTATTCGGTTATGAGAGAGTCTGAGAAGCGTCCCGCTTATCACTCTTTCACTTCATGGTTCCACCTCTTTCTAAAAGTGAACACATAGCCTGATATCGACTTTCACTGGTCCTTCTCTGATTTTTGGATCTGAGAATCTGTAATCTAAGAAGATTTCGTCTTGCTCAAGCCAGTACTATGAAAGTACTCTTGCAACATTCGAACATCCCTTATCCAGATTACTTTGATATCCTCCCACTACGCAAACCGCATAGTTGATATCAGGTTCTTGTTTTATAACATTGCATCCATAAAGCTTTCCATACTTGAAGTACAGGAAACTGCTTTGTCCTCATCTATCTGCTTCATGTGTTCGAAACACACACCTTTAGATAGATATATTCTGTTCCCGAAAGGTAATAACCTTTCTCAGAATTGTGCATGTTTAAAAACAAACCATAATCGTATAAGATATCTTAAGAGAAGTACAAATGTCCTTATCCAGAGATCGAAAGATTTCTAAGAACATGATCCAACTTCACCTTAATCTTATACCTCGATTCATTTAGACAACCTCTATTTTATGTCTGACAACATTTTCACATTGTCGCCAATGACAAAGTGTTGTCTACACAAAATTCCGAGAAACACCACCTTTGTTTCCATTACGTCTCTAACACACCTTCTTCGCAAATTCCTATGCAGACCTAGGGATCGATTTCATGTATACTGGATCCAGAGTTCAAAACTCCTCCAGTCTTATGAACATCTCTGGTTGCTTAACAACCTCCCACTGCAATGGCGTTCCGGTGTATAACAGTAACAACATTAGGTGCAGTTAGTGGTGTACTACTACTCGGTCAGGCTGGTTCTCAGTCTTTCCCTTTCCTCAATTTAAAGTACTTTGTCAATTAGGGCATTGTAGTTCATCTAATAGTTTTTCCTCTATGAACCGGGCGAGAACACCCTTCTGGTTCGTAGTACTATTGAACATACAATTACTTGTTCTTCTAGGATATTCTACAACCACATAGAATGTGCCGTTGTGTCCAGAAATATCCATAGAACATAGGTAGTTCCGAACAAACTTGTTCTTTTACCATTAGAATCCCATTTCTCATTCCTGACACACCATGTCTACACATCAGTGCATGCGCTTGAGACTTAATCTCAATCTTTGATTTATGCTATGTGTTATTTAGATAGGTGATAGCCTCCGCGATCAGGTCGCAGGCTACAAATGGATATACTTTGAAGGATCCCCATAATGGCTTTGTGTTGAAAACACTCCGCCTTTATGGCACAGCAAGTAGTCCAATCCATCTTCGAGTATTCTTGAAAGAACGACTCGTACCTTCTCTAATCTCACATACCGCATTAACCATAAATCATTTCCTATACTTGTCTGAATTCCATCCTTTATCAGAAAGGTTAACTTAGTTGTATCATCTTTCGAGATCGATTCTTAGGTCGGGAGGTCCATTCCTCCAACTATAATTGATCAAATCAATTTCGACCTTTTGAATCCCTTTTGAATAGATACTACCAAGTTCAAGAATTCACAAGTATAATGATTGACAAGAGAAATATATCTAATAGGTAAAACAAGTTATATATAACGGTTTGTTGCATCGTGGTAGACTAAGGATTCATTATTCATGTATTGCTATCTAATGTACCAGAATAGATATCACCATTATTTCTTATCCAAACCATCAAATGATTAAAGAAATAAAATATCCATTAATAATAAAGAAAACCAGAACAAAAGTTCTTTTTCAAAATAAGGGGTACATAAAGCAATAACTGAAATGAAAACTTAAAACAGATAAATGTCTTCCACTGCAACCGCTGCTACCCCAACAGCTTTGCCCATGTAGACTCGAACTCTTCTTCTCTAAGTCGCCGGGTTTTCTGGAACCCCTGCATTTAATGCACATACCGTCAGTGGTTCCATATCTACACACCAGAATTCTGGTAGATAATACCGCTGACTATGTTTTTACGACTAAAGAAAAATTCGTACCTTTGAGAGGACATTCAGACTTCCAGTGTCCAGACTTGTTGCATCGGAAGCACTTGCCCTTTGGCTTACTAGCCCCCACTCGTGGTCCACTCCTCTTGGCACCACTGGGTTTCATGGCTTGCTTCCTTTTCTTGCCCCTACCTCCACCAGGCTTAAAGCCTTTGGACTTGGTAGCTACAAGCGCTTGAGACTTGCCCTTCTTGTAGATCCCCTCTGCCGCCTTTAGTTCAGTCAGGAGTTGCGCAAGAGTATAAGATAGTTTACCCATATTATAGCTCATACGAAACTGCTCAAAACTAGGGGCCAGAGACTGGAGTATGATGTCGACTTGCGTCTCAGCATCAATAGAAGCTCCTAGGACTTCAAGTTCATTCAACAAACTCATCATCTTAAGAACGTGCTCCCCTACGGGCGTTCCTTCAGACTGAGTAGTCGACATGAGGACTCTCATGGCTTCTTGCCTTGCCGCACGATCTTGCTCCCCAAACATCTCCTTGAGGTTAAACATCATATCATAGGCAGTGTCCATCGACTCATGTTGGGTTTGGAGTACATTTGACATGGAAGCCAAAATATAACACCTAGCCATTTCATCAGCCTTTTTCCACTTCCGATATGTCAGTTTTTCCACATCAGTTGAGGCAGCCGTGGGCTCAGCAGGGCACACTTCATGGAGTACAAACTTGTACTCTTCCGAAGTTAGGACAATGTCTAAATTTCTCTTCCAATCAATATAGTTGGTGCCAGTGAGCTTATGCTCCTTGAGTATCATAGAAAGTGGGTTCATAGCTATTCTCTAAACCTATAAGCACATTTAAAAAAACAATTAATTTAATATCCAATATTATCTCCCTTAAATAATATCATTAAATTACTAATCACATCTAAAATCCCATCAGGTAAGGCAAGCCACGTGGTGTGGACGTTTACCCACCCAAATGATTTAGCAATTAGTTTTTCTTTGGTCATACATCAATCATAGCGTGACTTCGTGGGGAAGAATACTATAACGCGTATCTAAGTGTAAACCATCACTCAGCACTAAAGTACATCGCTTGGAATTGCTACGTCACCGCAAGCCACGTGGTGTGGACGTTTACGACAATTTCACAACTCTTCACAATTACTTATAACTGTCTACATCAATTAATCCAAAATCCGTCAGCATAGCAAGCCACGTGGTGTGGACGTTTACTACACCAAGAGACTTTTATAATTGACTCCCAATTATAAGATCCATTTGATTTCGTAAATCAAGACTTGGAGAATCATAAGTGAAACTCGAAGTTTCTAACCAGTGATTCACCATGCGAGCGACCCTATCTCTCATAAATGAGGGAGCCGAGCAGACAAACGACCCACCTATCAAAGAATGGCACGAAAGTCTCTAATTTGTGTCATCCACATGACCAAGTGGCTTTGGCTCCATTCCACTCCCCGGGGTGAGAATGAGTCGACTTGAAGTCAGTTTCAGAAAGACAAATTAGGCATTGTTTGATAAACTTGATCAATGTTTCTTGTAAGAGGAATTACAAGAATTCTCCTCCAATGACACATCTATACGAACTTCAAAAAGTTCATAAGAGTCACCAAGAGAACAGTAATGGAGACCATGGGAATGTTTCCATCCCCTCTCCCACTTAGCTTTTTATAACAAAGGGATACGCTATCTAATGCATAATTAAACACATAAGCATGCATGAAAGCAATAAAGCACATAGCAAATAGTCAAAAATAATGCTAGAGAAATTATTTTTCCCCGACTATCATGGCTTTATCTTCATATGCATCTTCTAGTCTTCAGTCTTCGTTTCTTGAATGCTCCATGTGACGAGAATATTAATCTCTAATATTTAAATCTATTTATTTTCAATTAATCCAAAAGTTACTTAATTCGAAAATTAAGTCAATCGAATATATCAAAAATAAAATTAAATATTATTAATATTTTTATTTATTTATTTTCCTATCTAGTTCTTATTAAATCTCTAGAATAATCTATCCAAGTAAAATTTGGAATATTCTAGAAGACATCTATAATAGAACAAGGAAATAAAATAAATTAGGACTCACTACTTTCCAAATTTATTTTTATTCCTAATCCATGAATATTCCCATGAGTAGGAATCATCAAATAGGAAAAATAAATTTAGTACTAAATTAATTAAATTTCTAATCTATGAATAATTCCATGAAGGAATTAAATCAATAGAAATAAAATTAATTTAAATTAATTCTTTTCCTAATCCATGAGAGTTTCCAAAAGGCAAAGCACTCAAATAGGAAAAATCCGAACTAATTAGGAAAGTGGATCTTGGTAGGAATAGCACGGGATTAGGAGACCCCACGCCATCCCACCATGATCGATCGGCCGGCCACTCGGGGAGGAGCGCCGCCGCCGCCTAGCCACCCCGGCTAGGCCATGGGTCGATCACCATCATGGGATCGATCCCAAGACCTATCCTCTTCGTCACTTCTTCGTCTTCCGGCGATCGTCTCATCATCGAACCAACGTAAATAATTTACAAAAAATTAAATTACAATTCCGGTATCGATTCTATACATGAAATCGACCCTATACATTTTCCGGAAAATAAAGAACGTAATAATAAATCCTAAATTCGGTCAACCCCCGAATTTTTACTATTACAAACATTCAACCACACAAAACGAATCTCGACATGTCCGAGAGTTTAATAATCATGATAATTAATTAAAAAACAATTAATTAAATCCAACCATGATAGCCGGAAATCCTGCAAGGTAGAACAATAATCGAATATATACATGAACACGAAACCAAACGCTCTGATACCATTTGCTGGGATTCGATGTCCCGGGCTATCAAAAAAAATTGCGGAACCGATAACCCGACCGAAAACCCTAGATCGCCGGAGATTGGATCCCCGACTCATCCGCAGGAGTCCGACCTTTGGAGACTACGCGCCCGAAGACACGCAGCCCGCCCCCAGCCGATTTTCTCCCACGAGTCGGATCCACGAACGCGAACCACCTCACGAGCCGGGGCCCGACCGAACGCCATCGAGACCCGAAGGCCCCGTGTGCCCAGCCGAACCCCCACGAGGGGCTCGCGATCGTCTACGGACGATCGCTGGGATCGCTACGAGCGATCCCTGGGGCTGCTCGTAGCAGCCCCGCAGCGAGTCGCGTGACTCGCTGCTCACGAGGGCCGAACCCCGTACGCATCCGCTGCGGTCGAACCCGCAGCACGTACGGGATCGTTGCGGGTGAACTCGCAGCTTGCCCGCGATCGATCCGAGGATCGATCGCACCCCTCGGCTCCAGCCGAGGGTCCCTCGCGCCACGCGCCTCCGACGAGGGGGCCGGCGGATCCTCCCGCCGTGGCACCAGCCCACGGCGGATCCCCGACGATCGAACCCTAGGTTCGATCGTGTGCCCCGGCGACCAGCCGGGGCTCCCTCTCTCGTCGCGCGTCCGACGGTCCGAACCCTAGGGTTCGACCGTCGCGTTCGATCCTCGCCGGGGATCTCGAATCCCCGTCCCCGAGGTTCGTCGTTTTCCCGGATCGCGCATTCATGTATATATCACAATTAATACGCACATATAATCAAAGGGGGTTTATGATTATTACCTCGAATCGTTGTACGGAGAAACGAATTCGGTTGGCGACCTTGCGATCTTCCTACGTATTCCTAGCACCTCGTCCGAACGTCGTGTGGGCGACGATCTATCGGACTCCTATGGATCTTCCTCACTCTCAAGACTTTATGATTGGCGTAGGTCAATTAATTCTCTTATGAAAAGTGAAGACCATGTAGTGCTTATATAGGCTACGTAGGGGATCATAAGGAGAATAAATATTGGGCTTCTAAATATTGAAGATTAAATTGGGTCCAACCCAAATCCATTAATCCTTATCAATATTAAATTTTATTTATTTTCCACTATATAAATAAAATTGCACTCCCAATATTATTCCATATTATATCAAATAATATTTCTCCGATTAGTATTATTTATTCCGTGTATTTAAGATTTAAATATCCATGAATAAATTTATTTATTGCTCAATAAATAATATTCATATCTTATATCCGAGACTAGTACCATTCAACCTTTATTATTGTGCGGAACGAATCCACTCATGAGGTTTACACAATAATTCCTTATGAACTCATCTCGGGGATATTATCAACCCTTCCGGGATACACTTTCCCGTCAAGTATTCACGGCATGTCGTATATAAAATATAGCTACCCAACTTTACCGGTAATTAACCCAATAATTAAATCGGTTAATTCCTTTGGAAAATCAAAGTCTCTAATATTAAATATACACACCCGCAATAGTATCGGGGATTAAGAATAAAATACTCCGAGATTTAAATTGATTATCCAAGGCAATCCTAATCAATAAATCTCAAGCTGATCCGCCCAATACACCAAGTGTACAAGTGTGATAAAATAATTAAGATAAATTATTTTCTCTCTCACACAACGACTATACCGATGGATTAGTTCGTGTCCATCTAGGTCGTGAGCAACTTTTCGATTAAATACGAGTAACCGATAGTATGATCTTCTGTGTGCCCATGCATCACCATACTAACTACAACGTATAAAATCCAGAACTATGATTTGCATATATTAAATGCAAATAATTGTTTATTAATTAAATAGATTAAATGCTATGATCGGGAGTTTACCGTTACTTAAATCTAGACATTAAGTACACAACTCCAACACCAGCATCTCATTGTACGCCACTGCATGAGCCGCTTGTTTTCGCTCCAACTTTTGAGTAGCAGTGAAGCAACGTTGAATAGCCACAGAAGGAACAATGGCGCGATGACTATGCATTGGGTGATATGGATTCTTGTAAGGAGGTAGACTTGACTTATGACCGTATCCACGAGGAACGATTTTCAACTTCTCCTCAGTTTTCGGTTCCACTTTGTGACGTTTGACGGGTGACAATTCAGGTTTCGGCGTTGGTTTGCGTTTCTTAGAAGATTTCGGCGATGGTGGAGGAGTTATAGGATCTGGAACTTCATCTCTTTTCGCAAATGATTTCCAAGGAAAGTCAATCCCACGAGTTTTCGGATTCATATAAGTAGAGGTAATCTTGATCGCAGAAGTTTTCTTGTTCAACATTTCGGTTTCAGTCATTGGTAAAAAAATCTTATGCAAGCAGCATTCCGTAGATTAGGCTAGGGTGAGTAAGATAAAGTAACTGATGTTTCAGAAACTCCCTCTGTCTGATAATGATCTCATAAGAAGTTTTTGCGACTTTGCAAATATCAGCAAAAATGATTTCTCCGATATCCACTTGGTCACCACAGCCTAGACGAAAAATAATGTGCATCAATTCCGGAGTTAAGAAATTCTCATCCGGACACGCCGCCCAGTTTGACATTCCGATGCGATGAAGAATTCCATAAAAAGCAGAGAGTTTTGATGGGGGTGGTGACGCCGATTTCAGTTTTCCTTGAGTTAAGAAAGACCCAATTTTGAGATCATCGGATCTATCGGCATCCGTCGGCTTCGTCCACGAACATTCATTTTCGATCCGCTTCAAGTAGTGATTGATGTTGATGGGGCAAAATTTATAAAGCTTTCCACGGAAAACAAATCTGCCGAACATCATATTCTTAGGATCAGCAAACTCCGGAGACAAGTTTGCATAAAATTTGTTAATGATAGGGATAGAGTATTTGAGTGTGAGATGAACAGACTCAAATAAATTCATATCCACCAAAAATTTGTGAACTCCAAATTTATCAAAGTCAGATTTTAGAATCTTGCGATCAGGGTGGATGGGCAAGGTTTCAATCAACCTATGACGGCGTTCAGCAGTAGGAGTAAAGAAATCCGGAGAATGAGCCTTCGCGCATTCCGCAATAGTACGAACATAAGGAAATTTTGGAGTATCAGTAGAGCCTGTAGATCCAGACGAATGTAGAGGAGGTTTCTGAGTTCAAGCAGATTTGGATTGAGATTTAGAGATAGCATTGATGGAGGCTTGGAGTAGCTTCTCTCTCGGCTCAGTGGCGCCGGATTCGGAAACAGAGCCAGTGGGTTTTGATTTCTTCGGATCAGTGACTGGGATTTTTGGAATAGGATTTTTTGAGAGTTCAGTTCCATCTTCATTCATCACGCCATCATCGATTAACTTTTGATATTCAGATGGTGACACATGTCCTTTGAAGCAGCGAAGAAAGCCCTTTTTATACTTTGGTAGTTGAGTAGAGACCGATTGTGCCAGATCCACTTTTTTCTTCAAGTCAATTGACGGAGTATCGGAAATTGATTTTCCACTACGGCGATCCATTTTATCCATATGTTTTTGGAGAGCATGCAACGCTTTCTTTTTGGATTCAGGAGTTGGTGCCTTCTCAAATTGTTCTTTCAGGTATGCAAGCAAGGTATTATCAGTATCTTGAAGCAAATTTGACGTCGACATGATTTCGGAAATTCGAAATTTGGAGATTCGGAAATTCGGAAAATCGAAAAATTGGAAATCGGGAATTCGGAAATTCTAAGAATCCTAATCAGACGGAGAAGAGAGTTGAGATTCCTAGAACGTTCACACGCCTGATGCGTGAAAAAAAAATTCGAAACCAAGAATTTCTGGCGCCGGATGCGCAGAAATCGAATTCAGCAAGCGGTGGCAGCAGATTCGCAAACACTGAGAAACCCAACACACGAAATTTCGGATTTGTAGTGAATTTACGATTTGAACACACGTATTAGGGTTGACAAGCGGTCCTTTATATAGGCAACGAGAAGAGCGGCCCATTCAGAGAAAAAAGTACACGGCCCAATACCTGCAAAAGCCCTATAACAAGAGTAAAAACGGCCCATTAGTATGATAAAAACCAGTTAAATATTAATAATATTTATTTGGAATTATTAGAACAAGTAAAAGCGAACAAGGCAAGTAAAGAAGTCAAGATTCATAAAAAAAATGAATCCGCAAACCACAACACCGAGTGTGCAGGTGTAAATATGAAAAATCTGGAATTTCAAAAATCCGTAATTTGAAGACTTCGGCGTTGAGTTTTGAGATGCCACAATTCTGAAACTTGAAACCTCCAGGCGCTGGAATTTGAGTAGCCAACCATTTGAATCGAAAATCCAAATTTTGAGAACCCGGAATTTCAAAAATCCGGAATTTGGGAATCCGGAAATTTGGAAATTTGGAAATTTGGAAGTTTTGAATTTTGGAGATTTGGAAATTTGAAGATTTGGAATTTTGGAATTTTGGAGATTTGGAAATTGGAAATTGGAGATTTGGAATTTTGGAATTTTGGAATTTTTTGAATTTTGGAGATTTGGAAATTGGAGTTTGGATATTTGGAAACTCGAAGGTTTGGAAATTTGGAATTTTGAAGATTTGGAAATTTGAATTTGAAATTTAGAAAATCCGAAGTTTGAAGTCTTCGGTGCTAAAATTTGAGATGAGAAAATCCGGAGACGAAAGTCCTTGGCGCTGGTATTTGAGAGTAGAGTTTTCACCAGTAGCTACTAAACTCATTTTACTATCCAGGAAATGACATCCACGAAGTGCTGAATATGAACTACAAAATAGGCAAAATCAAAATAACACATCCCGAGTTAGCATTCAAGATTTCAACATGAATCAAGACATTCAAAACACATTTTAGTGGAGATTTGAGGGGTGATATTAGGCAGTGAAGAGCAAATATTTTCCCAGAAAAGAATCCACATTTCATCATTTTCCGAAAACAAAAAATTTCACACGAGGTGATAGTAACTTTGAGCTATAAAGAATCTCTCGAATTAAAAATCGGTGAAACGGACCGAAGTATTTTGAAAGAAGTTTTACTTGTCCTTCGTCGCAATCACAAGAATACAATCGTGTTTCGTCGAAACATATTTGATGAGTTTACACCGCACAAGAGATTTTAATTCATGAAGGCATGGTGAACTTTTAAGGCAATCCACTTGGGACTAGCTTTTACTACAATCAGAGGGGAGCCGGGGGAATCGGCGTCCTCCAGACAAGTTTTAGCTTTATATGAAATGCAACAGATGCTCATTACAGCTGTCAGAGGGGAGCAAGGGTCATCCTGCATCTCCGAAGTGTGATGGAAGAGCATCTTAAACTACAGCGTCCATGTGCTACCTTTCGAAGAGGGGAGCCGAGGGAATCGGCGTCCTCCGTTACTTGGTATTATGGATCTATGCAAATGATAGCTATGAGAGTTATATGCCAAGTTCACATGTTTGCACTCAGAGGAATAAATACACTTGGGTCTGAAGACTAAAGCGGCCTCGAATCCATGTTCAACTAATAAGACTAGTCCACGAAGATTCAGCATGCATATTCAGAAGTAAAGAAAATAATCTTTCAGACTTCAAAATTTTCGTGAACTCTTAAAGAGAACACATGCAGAGAGAATTTCTTAGAGTTTGAAATCTCTCAAAGTCAAGAGGTTTGGTAAAGATGTCAGTGAGCTGTTTTTCTGTTGAAATATGCTGTAGACTGACTATATCACGATCAACCAAATCTCTAATGAAATGATGTCGAATGTCGATGTGTTTAGTTCGAGAATGCTGGATAGGATTTTCGCTGATTTTGATTGCACTTTGATTATCACAATAGAGCACCAAGGGAGCACTCTCGATGAGATAGTCATCCAACATTTGCTTAAGCCAAAGCAATTGAGTGCAACAACTACCGGCTGCAACATACTCAGATTCGGCCGTTGAGAGAGCAATGCAATTTTGTTTTCGACTATGCCATGAAACAATATTATTGCCAAGGAAGCAACAACATCCGAAAGTACTCTTTCTTTCATCTGTATCACTTGCCCAATCCGCATCGGAGAAGCCGACAAGATTTGATGAAGTGTCACGCGTATACCAAATTCCCAAATCAGAAGTTCCCGAGATGTAGCGGAGAATCCGTTTGACAGCTCGTAGATGATCTTCCTTTGGATCTGCTTGGTACCTGGCACACATGCAAACACTAAACATTATGTCAGGGCGAGTAGCAGTTAAATAGAGTAAACTTCCAATCATGGAACGAAAGAGTGTTTGATCAACACTTCGACTTTTAGTAGTTTTAGATAACCGTTCAGTGGTTGCCATAGGAGTTCTTGCGGGCTTAGCATGATGCATCTCGAATTTTTCGACCATATTTTTCGCATATTTGCTTTGAGATACAAAAATCCCATCCGGTCGTTGAGAAATCTGAAGTCCCAGAAATTGATGCAACTCTCCCTCAAGACTCATCTGAAATGTTGAAGACATAGAATCCATGAAAGCTTTCACGAGTTTAGAGCAAGTAGCACCAAAAACAATGTCATCAACGTAAATCTGGGCAACTATCATGTGTTTGCCATCACGCTTCAGGAAGAGAGTTTTATCAATAGATCCACGCACAAAACCAAATTTCAGGAGATAGTCTGTGAGGCATCCATACCAAGCACGAGGGGCTTGTTTTAATCCGTAGAGAGCTTTATGAAGCTTATAGACATGATTCGGTTTTTTAGGATCCTCGAAGCCTTTAGGTTGTGCGACATACACTTCTTCTTCCAAAACTCCATTTAGGAATGCAGCTTTGACATCCATTTGTCTGAGTTTGATGCCGAGATGGCATGCAATAGAAATTAGGAGTCTGATGGATTCAATTCGTGCAACTGGAGCAAATGTTTCATCAAAATCTATCCCTTCAACTTGGGCGTAACCTTGTGCAACGAGACGAGCTTTGTTTCGCACAACTTGGTTATGCTCATCCGTTTTGTTTTTGAAGATCCATTTAGTTCCAACTACATTGATATTCGAAGTTCTGGGAACCAAGGACCAAACATTGTTTCTTGTGAACTCATTTAACTCCTCCTGCATAGCCATGATCCAGAAATCATCCTTCAAGGCTTCTTTGTAATTTTTCGGTTCACTTTGTGAGAGAAAAAACGAAATTCCAATTTTAAGAGAAATTGCAGAAGTACAGATGTTGTAGAGTTCATCTTGAGAATTTGTCGGTTTCTTTGAGCGTGTAGTTCGCTGGTTCAAATTTCCGATTATCTGATTCGGAGGATGTTGTTTTTGAATATGACCAGGTGCTTCTCTTGGAGCATCGGCTAGATTTTCAACTTGTTCATTTTCGTCATCCTCAGAGGAAGAGTCACCGTTATGGTTGCTCGTTTCTCCAACTTCTTGAGATGTGTTTGGAGATGACGTTTCTGGAGTCACATCTGGAGGTGTAGTTGGAAAGTTCTGATATTCCAGAATTCCTTCCTTAACCCAATCTTCCTCCTCATCTTTTCCTAGAAAGTCTTGTTCATCAAAATTGATATTCACAGTTTCCATAACTTTCTTGGTTCAAAGATTGTAGGCTCAGTATGCATGGCTATTTTGACTATAGCCCACAAAAATTCCGCGATCAGCTTTGGCCTCAAATTTTTTCAGAGGATCACGATCCTTCAAGATATAGCAAGTACATCCAAAGACACGAAAGTGAGCAACAGATGGCTTTTTGCCATTCACAAGTTCATAGGCAGTTGCCGAAGTGCCAGATCTTATGCTAATTCGATTTAAGATATATCCAGCGGTAGAGACGGCTTCTGCCCAAAAAGTTCTAGCAAGATTTTTCGAAATTAGCATCACTCTAGCCATCTCTTGCAGCGTACGATTTTTCCGTTCGGCAATCCCATTTTGTTGAGGCGTTTTTGGGGCCGAGTATTCATGATGAATTCCTTTCAGAAGACAGAATTCGTTGAAGCTGGAATTTTCAAACTCGGTTCCATGATCACTTCTGATCCTTTTTACCTTAGCCTCATGATTTGTTCGAATCCATTTCACAATGCCTTTGAAGGCGTTGAAAGTTTCATCCTTTGATGCCAGAAATCTTGTCCAGGTGTAGCGAGAAAAATCATCAACAACCACTAACACATATTCTTTCTTTGCTATACTCTTCACTTCCATTGGACCCATCAAATCCATGTGAAGAAGTTCAAAAGGAGTTGTGGTTCTCATTATTGTCGGAAGTGGTGGATGAGAAGATCTTGTGAGCTTACCTTTCTGACAATCCCCACACACTCTTTTCTCAATTTTGGGGAGTTGAGAGATTCCTCGAACTATCTCCCCCTTAACAAGTTTACTTAAATTTCGAGTACTTGTATGACCAAAGCGTTGATGCCACAAATCAACTTCATCAGAAACAGTCACCGAGAAACAACTATACTCGGTTGTATAGCAATTATTTTTGGCATGTGGACCTTCCATGATGCATTTTCCTTCTCCATCAAAAACTTTGCATGAGTCCTTATCAAAACTCACATTCAACCCTTCGTCACACAATTGGCTGATGCTAATGAGATTTGCAACAAGTCCCTTCACATGAACAACATTTTGGATTGGTGGCAATCCTTTAATGTGCAGAGTTCCTTTTCCCATGACAATACCTTTAGCTCCCCCTCCAAACACTACGGGGGCACCAGTCATCGGCTCGTATTCTTTCAACAATTTCTTCGTGTCGGTCATATGTCGCGAACATCCGCTATCAAAATACCAAATCCCTTTGGATCCTGTTTCAGAAGCATTAAGTGCAACATTGCAGAAAATGAGTTCTCTGGGTTGCCAAACATGTGATTTCGGCACCCATCTCTTTTTGACATCAGAATTTTGAGAATTTTTCTCAGTCATAGTTTTCACACTTTTCTTAACTTTCAGAATTGGAGAAACGTGTTTCTTCACATCCTTAGCAACCCCAATCTTTTTCTTCTTAGTCATCAGATCCCGGTTCATGTCATCTCTCAGCTTATAACAAAATGGTCTGATATGTTCGGGTTCATTACAGTAGTGACAAACAAATTTTTGCTTTTGACGAGATTCAGCACTCAACGGCGTCCTCATCATACCTGACTTAGAGTGAGAGAGTTTGTCATTAGATTTCAAGTTTTGAGGATTGCTCAACTTCTTCAACAATGTCTTTTCATATGGTAAGATTCCTCGAGGATGTTTCACGATAGATCTGGGAAATTGATATGTCTCCGTTTTCACGCTAGTTGTCAAGAATGACTTTTGAATTTCAGTTTTCGGAGATGTTACAACTTTCTTTCCTTTGGCAATTTCCTTCCGTTTCAAATCTTCAGAGTCATTTTTATCTTCATCCTCTTGTTGTGCGTTAGAAGCTTTGACGAAGATCACTTCTTTCTATTCAGGTGTAGCATATAAAGACTCAAAAACTTTTTAAAATCCAAGTCCATAACGGTTCGGATTCATGTAGGATGCAGCATTGTCAAACACCGAAGAATTCGTGTTCATCTTTTTCAGGAGTTCATCCGTCATGTGAAGTTTTTCTTTCAAAATGTAACACTCTTTGTCACTCATTGCATGATCAGCTTGAGCTTTCATCAATGAAGATTTTAGCTCATCATTTTCAGTGTCGGAGTTCTTGAAAAGAGTTTGAAGTTTCTTAACTTCAGCCGTTTCCTTTTTCAATGACGTTTTCAGTTTTGAGTTTTCGGAACTCATCTTCTCGAACAATTCTCTCAGTCCAACGACTTCCTTGAAGTACTTATGCTTTTCTTCGAAGAGATCATCAAATTTGATTTACAAATTTTTCAGGGAATTCTTTAACTTCAGATTCTCACATTCCATCTTCTCAACAGAGTTTTTCATCTCAACAACTTCTTCGGTAGATTTTCGTTCAAGTTTGGAGAGTTCATCAACGGATTCTTTTAAGAGATTTTGAGATACTTCGAGTGCAACATTCTCAACGAAAATTGTTTCATAAGAATTCTGAAGTCCAGAATAATTTTCTCTTAAGGCAACAAGTATTTCAGCATAGTCAAATTCAGTTTGCGACATATTTGGTGTCATCTTTTTCTCCTCAGATTCATGATCGGATTCATCATCCGAGAAAATTTTATCATCGCAAAAATTTCGATTTCCCGAGGCCAAACAAAAGATATTGTCAGCTGTTGCCGTATCCTTCAGAAATGCATCAAGTTCAAAGTTTTCCACTTCAAAATTCGCAAGTTCAAAATTTTCATCGAAAGTGACAACAAGAGCGTTGTCCTCATTTTCTTCTGAGCTATCGTCATCAGATTCATCATTTTCAGAAATCACATTTTCATCGTCTATCACCACATAGCTGACAGGTAGTTTCTTCTTGCATTGTAAATTAGGACATTCATTTTTTATGTGTCCAAATCCTTTACACTCAAAGCATTGCATCTTAGAAACATCCTTACTGCTAGAAGAGTACGGTGATAGTTTTGTTCCCTTGAACTTCTTGTCACATGACGAAGCCTGATTTCGGTTGTCCGGTGTGCTTGGAAATGTGTTAGAATTTTTCTAAAATTTTCGAAAATTTCGGGCTCGATTCTTTCTCTTGAAATCTTGTTTCACAAGATACGTGACTATATCAGTCAACACAACAAGTTTGTCAGGATTATTAGAGTTCATCAATCTCTCAATATCCTCTGCTTCCTCATCATCAGATTCATTCAAATCAGCAGAAAAACTACTTTCCGATTTTTCATTTTTCAAAAGAGATTTTTGAGGTTTCGTACTTCTTGAACTCTTTCCTTTCTCAGAAATTTTAAGTGCAGTCATCGGCTCATAGCAGAGAGACATCTCTGGGTTACTTCGCACTTTTAGAGTTAAGTCATAGTTTCTCAAGTCCGCCATTAAATCAGCGTAGCCCCATTTCTGGTCTCTCTCTTCTCGTGCTTCGAGTGTTAGCACTTTGCTTTCGAATCTAGAACATAGACTATGAAGAGTTTTCTCATACACCATGATGGCAGGAAATGTTTCTCCAAGTTCATGAACTTCATTCACATATCTCATAATTTTGTCCAAATACTCATTTATATCTTCATCTTCTCTCATTCGGAGTTGATGGAATTGAGCAGTGATAGTTCGAATTTTTGAACGTTTAACAGCATGGCTTCCCTCACATGTTCTCTGAAGAGTTTCCCAAGCGTCTTTAGCTGAGGTGCAATTTTTCACCAGTTGATACATGCTGAGTTCCAACCATTCGCAAATAAGGAGAAGTGCTTTGCTATTAGCAGTAGATAAGTCATGCTCTTCTCTTGTCCAATTTCATTCAGGTTTTGGAATTCTTATGCCATCAGCATCTTCGGTATATGGGCACTCCCATCCTTCCAACACCGCCATCCACGCACGTGAGTCATGACCTTTTATTCTAGCTGTCACTTTAGCTTTCCAATTCGAATAGTTCTGATGAGTGAGCATAATCGGTTTCTGAACAAACATTGAAGACTCCATTGTAGCGGAAAATATGAAGTCAAGTTTCGGATCACGTCGTATATGTATGACGTCCCGCTCTGATACCAATTGAAATTACGTCTTAGACGTAGGATACCAACTTTTCGCGAAATTGGCCTTAAAATCGTACTTCAGCGTTTTTCGTCCAAGTGCCCAAAAACCAACTCTGGGAGTTGCTGAAAACGTTTTCGTGCACACACAATCAAAAACCACAAAACCGAATCCGGGAGTCGCAGGATCCGGATTTCACACTCCCAAGTTCAAGAGAGAAAAACGAAAAGTGAAGACAAAAGTTATGTAATATTTTTCATTTCATTGAACATAAAACGGAACTATTACACGTGAGAGTTTGGTAGACGAAATGATCAAAGGTCGTATCCCAAGTGTCACAACACTCCAACGAACCAGAGATCTAACAATAATGCACCTAAAGTTATATCTCCTAACTCA
Source organism: Euphrasia confusa (assembly GCA_954870475.1). Classification (NCBI taxonomy): domain Eukaryota; kingdom Viridiplantae; phylum Streptophyta; class Magnoliopsida; order Lamiales; family Orobanchaceae; genus Euphrasia; species Euphrasia confusa. Next base: position 8,576,881 of record OX940957.1, on the reverse strand, counting down.
ACTATCGGCGCACAGCGCGAAACAACTACACAAACTCAAGGCTCAGCGCCAACAAAACTACGATTCTAAAAATCTGATTTCGTTCTCTCAAAATCGTCAATTGACTTCTTGAAACTCCATGGGTATATATAGGTGTAGCCACACGTGCGAACTTAAGGCGGTTGCATTCTGATTGGTCGCACGCTTGGCTGACGTCAGAATTCCATGGATTACGTCACTTCAGAAATTTCCGAAATATTAGATTCTGGAATCTTCGAATCTTGAATCTTTGATTCTTGAATCTTCGAATCTTGAATCTTCAATTTCTTCAATTTGGAAATCATACTTCAACAGAATCTTGGCTCCATCGATCTCAATACTTCATCTTCAATTTCATCGTGAAATTCTCTAAGTGTTGAATCTTCAGCATCTCATCGTCTTCATGGCCATCAATATTTTTGAAGTAGCAAACTTGGATTTGAACAACATTAGCATTGAATCCAATGTTGGTGATGGAAGGCATTGAAACAAGCAATTTGTAGAATTCGCGGAATCCAAATCCACGAGCAGCCGAATCCGGATTTGTTGACAAGGAAGCAATTTGGCAAAATCCGAATCCGGAAATTTCAGAATCCGGATTTGCGAAATCCTAATCCGGGATGTTTTCAGAATCCGGATTTTGCAAATTCCGAATCTGGAATTTTCAGAATCCAGATTTGTGAAATCCAAATCCAGGATGTTTTCAGAATCCGGATTTTGCAAATTCCAAAACTGGAATTTTCTGATTCCAGATTTCTTGACATGTGAAGCAAAATTCGAATCCATGAGTTGCTTGAATCCGGATTTTTGACAGAGGGTTGTAGTGCTGATATCCGAATCCAAAACTTGATGGCGCCGGATTTTTTCATTTCTTCTTTCAACCCTGAGAACAAAAACAAAATAAACACAAAAATGTTGTCGCCAAAACCAACATTTACAGAATTTTATTTAATTATTACATTGAATTTTCAATTAATTGAGCTACCCTCTAATTTCATTGTTTGGAATCAAATTCAAGATTCACATTTTCCCTAAAAAAGAAAACTTTAAATTTGGATTTACCTTTCTTCTTCTTCTTCTTCTTCAATTTTGAGACACGTTGACGATTTTGTTATACTGTATCTATTTATATACGATACGAGTGTTAATTAGTGTTCATCAGTCGGTTTTAGTGTTAAAGGCTTACGTAAGCCGCCACACATCTCTTTTCATCATTTTTTACATATACTTTAAGTCTTGATTCTACATTCAAGTTCTAGATCTTCATTTGTTCTTATATAACGTGAGATCTTAATCTAAATACATCTTCATTTTTTTATATCATATGTCGAATCTTTGATTAAATACATCGTTTCGCTAATTATTGTATTCAATTGTGTTAGGTTATTTTGATATGGTTGATGAGGGTTTTATGGTTACGAAACAAAGTCATAGAAGAGACGATTCACCATTAAGAAGGGAATCATCGCTTGTTTCGATTAAATTAATATGTATTGATTTAAATTGTGCAATAGAAGAGATCCAATCTCATAAATATGACCATTTTTTCTATACGATAAGTTTTTCAAAAACAAATTTCTAAAATAGGAAATTTTATTAGAATACCTTTTTTTTTGTACCTGATTGCAATTCTTAGATAATTGCATAATGAATTTATACATCCATTTATACTAATTATACATCTTAATGAACGATCTTGACATTTATACTAATAATTAACTATATAGAGAAATTTAGGTGAGAATTAATAATTTGTTAGTTTTTTTTTTTTTAGTAAAGTTCAATCAAATAGAAAAATAAATGTATGATATAGTACAACGCATAGGGAATGAAAAACCCTACCGCATCACAGAGCTAACAGACTAGCTCTCCAATCCGCCAAACTAACATATAACACTAAACAATATAAATACAATCACCAGGCTATATGCCATACTCTCTTTAGTGCCCTTGCCTGAAGAGAATCAGGGAGTCGTAGCGAGTGTATCCTCTCCCGTATGATATAAATCGCCTGAGAAGGCTAGGCCTGTCAATCGGGCCATATGGGTCGGGCTTTGATTGGCCCAGACTCGGCCCATGAAAATTAAAGGGCTATGGGCTTTGGGCTTTGGCCTTTGAGCTTGAAAATTTCAAACCCAAGCTCGGCCTATATAAGAATTTGGGCTTCGAGCCGATATCGGGCTAAGCCCTAATTTCCTACTATTTTTTTTTCGAAATAAATATATCAATAACAAAAATAAATAATACTTATATTATACTTATAATACTATTTAAATAAAAAAAATTATAAAATATATTTTAGAATACTTTATACATGTTAATAATCGCGTGAATGTATACATTACAAATAAAATAAACTAATAATATTAACAATTTTAAATTTATAAAACTCACCCATGCAATTTTAACAAAAGAAAAATGATTAATTTATCAAAATAAAAAATAAGTACTGTGTTTGTAACACTTGGAATCATATATAATCACTATTTAATTTACTTATATGAACAAATTGAAAAAAATATAATTATATGTATAAATAATAAAATTATTTTATAATATAATTATTATAAAATGGGTCGGGCTTTAGAAGGGCCGAGCCTAGCAAAGCCCAAACTCAGCCCTATATATAATTTGGGCTTAATTTTTAGGCCCTAGCCCGACTCAGCCCTAAAAAAATTAAATGAACGGGTTTTTCTTAGGGCCGAACGAGCCGAGTTCGGCCCGGCCCGGCCTAATTGACAGTTCTATGAGAAGCCACCACTCCAGACGACACCGACCGTGCCATATGTATCCTTGTGCTCCTCTTTAGCCAAATATAATAGATCAGAGCAGCGAGAAGTTCACGATACGCGCAAGATATCAAATGTCTCCCACGCCATCGACTAGCAGTCCGTAATAATGCACTATGCCAACCACCACGTGGCCATAGAAATCCCACCTCCACCTGTAGTCTCTGCAAGCAATCCTGTGAGAAAAGGCACTCAAAGAAAATGTGGGAGTGTGTCTCTGCCCTCTCCCCACCACATAACACACACGAGTCATCCCTCAACCAATCCAATATTTATCCCGAGTCTGCAACCGACCTTAGATAGCCATCCAAAGAATGAAACAATGTCGTGGGATACGTCCTGGTCCGGCCAAAAGAGCAGCCCACGGCACCCGAGGACCCTCCGGGCGAAAAAGAGTATATGCCAATTCGGAGGTATATGTCCCTAATCGATGCAATGTCCACCGCACTATATCTGTCCTCCCATCTATACTCGGCAAGCCGTCCATAAGATCAACGAACTCCTCCGCAAAATCTACTGACCAAAATTATTGTGAAATTTTTGTGTTACTCTTTAGTTGTACGATGAAGAGTGACACAAAAATTTCACAATAATTTTTCTTTAGTTGTTTGATGAAGAGTGACAAAAATTTCACAATAATTTTGGGAGATGCGCACCAATTTTGGCAGTATTTAATGCATTAATGTTTGTCGCTTCTTCTTGATGCATTAAAGTCATCCCAAAAATTTTTTAAAAACTTAATTTTTCTCTTTGAAATATTTTAGCTAATTTATATGTCAATTATATTTGTAATGAACAATATTTCATCTCAATATATCAGTTTGCTTGGATATCCTATTGGGCTTTTAGCCCCCAGCTCGACCAATGGCTAGGGGTGGGCCAAAGAATTACAGACCCAAAATAATTCCCCGTCCCGACCAATGGCTAGGAGAGGGCCAAAGAAATACAGACCCATAATAATTCAAGCCTTTTCGGCCCCCAAGCCGATATACTAATTTGAAATGAAGAACCGATCATGGCTAGGAGCGGACCAAAGAAATACAGACCCATAATAATTCAGGCCTTTTTGGCCCACAAGCCGGTATACTAATTTGAAATGAAGAATCGGTTTGGGACCTAGCTCGACGGTTCAAGCCAGATTTTCGAGTCCAAATTTTTTATAAAAATAATATTTTAAATTAAAAAATCATAAAATATACTACAATTTTAAATAACTATATATAATTATAATTAAAAATTTTAATTTTAAATTACAAATTCAAATATTAAAAATTATATAAAAATATAAAATATTTATTATTAATAATAATAATAAAAATAAAAATAAAAATGGAGTCTTTCTAAACTTCGTCTCAATTTTTTTTGGCTCGGCTGGTCAACTATTCAATTATCCAAATAAATTTAGAATTGTCCCGTGATGGGCTCTTGGGTTTTCGAGCCCAAAAGCGCACCTCTAATCTCACAATTTCCCTAACCGACTTTCTTATTCTTTCTTTCTTACCCTCTATTTTGTTGTGGAGTGTATGCCAAAATGAGTAATAATCAATGTGTTTTTATCTTCACTTAACTTGTTGAAATCTTTTGAGTTGTACTCGAAGTACAATACTTCCATCACTCATGTGCTTCTTAATTGTGATATGACTTTTGATTCTCTATCAAGTTCTTTAATTTTTGGAAGATTAGAAAGACTTTCTTTTTTATTTGAGTAATTAGGAAAAAGGGAAATTTGATTTTTTGCAATTTTAAAAAAAGATACAAAATATGTTATTTTCATGATAATTTTCCTCTAAAACTATATATGCATGAAAATGTTATTTGATGTGCATTTCATTTTTTGCGAATGCAACGGATACGTTTCTGAAACAAGGAAGACAGACATGAAAGAGTGACTGCCGTTTAGCGGCAACAATACAAATGTTCCTCCGATGTCGGTGCCGAAATTCCGATGGTTGCAGTGCTCGGATTGTGCTCCAGGTGATAATGCTGCGGTTGGAGAAAACATAGATACATACACACATATGTATACCATAATGTAGTGTTGGAGCTTATCAGAGTTTAATTTTACAGTAAAATAAGTGACTTTTAATATTGGACATTTATCATGCCAAAATTAAAACTTTATTTTATGTTTATTTATTAATTTTGATTAAATATTCTTATAATACTATGCTGTTACCGCAAAGGTATCAACTTTTGAATGAGTTTTCTTTTGAGTTTAAGGTTTAGAAATTGTAACTCCTATTGTTTATAGCCTACATAAAGAGACATAATCGAATGAAGCATAAAAAGACAGAACAATATAAAGTTTCTTTTACTAATATTTTCTAAGAGATAAAGTAGAGTTTGCAAAGATCTCAAGTTGGTGTGAAACAACGAGAGTTCGATAGTTATAGTTGTATCCTGAAAGATAGACGTCCGAGAGAACTACATACAAAGAGTAGTGGATTGCAACGCAAACCTCTATCAAAACAAGTTATATATATATATATATATATATATATATATATATATATATATATATATATATATATATATATATATATATATATATATATATATATATATATATATAATCAATAAATATATTTGCGCAAGCAAAATATATGTTACTATTAAAATATATTTGCAAGCAAAATATATTTTTGTATCAAAATATATTTGCGCAAACAAATTATATTTGCGAGCAAATTATATATGCGCAGTATATTATATGTTATTCTCATATATTTGCGCAAGCAAAATATATTTGCCCAATATATTTTTTGTGATTCTTTGTGTTACCGCAGTATATTTTTTGTGTTATTCTTTGTGTTACCGCAGTATATTTTTTGTGTTATTCTTTGTGTTATTTTCCGGGTAAATTGTATTGATCGTGTTCAAACTAATTAAAAGTTCTAACAATCGAAGACAAATATTTTTTTATTTTTTATTTTTTTAGTTTGACAATGGATCAATTAAATACTCATATGGTCAAAAACCACATTGAGAAGCTTTCCATATTTAAAGGTGTTATTTTAAGAGATGGCAACATAAAATGATATTTTACTTGACTATGCTGAATTTAGCGCAAGTGATTACTTGAAAAAGCTCCTCAAGTGCCAACTGAAGGAGATATCCCTGATGAAACTCTTAAAGCTAGAAAGGGAACCAACAAGTTCCTGTGCAAAAATTATATTTTAAATGCTTTGGATGACTCATTATATGATGTGTACTCATCTTTCAAAACCCAAGAACTATGGGATTCTCTCGACAAAAAGTACAAATTTGAAGTTGCAATCGCAAAGAAATTTGTAGTCAGAAAATTCTTAAATTTAAGATGAGTGACTACAAACCACTTGTTAAACAAGTGGAGGAAATCCAGATGATTGTACATGAGTTTTCTTGTTGGTTGTATTATAGAAAAACTTCCTTTTTCTTGGAAGGATTTTAAAATTTATCTGAAACATCTCACCGAAAACATGAATCTTGAGTAACTTATTCTCAAACTTCGGGTGCCGGAGTAAAATCGCAAAAATGAGAAGAATGATGTGTCTTCTATGGAAGCAAAAGCAAACATGATTGAAGGTGGGAACACAAAATCAAAATTCTCTCACAACCAGAATAAGAATGCTTTTAATAAAAGCAATGTTGCACCAAAACCTTATGACTTCAAGAAAAAAGATACAAGGTGGTTGTTGGGTATGTGGAAAGCCCGGTCACCGAGCCAAGGACTGTCGCCACAGGAAAGATGGAAATTCTGGAAACACCAACCAAGCAAATGTAACTACTACTGAACATCAATTCATTGGCTGAGGCATGCTCGGCTAGGTCATGCTATTTTTCGTTCTTTAAAAAGATCTAAAGTTACTACCTATATGTAATATGTAATGATGTTTTTAAAAATGCAAATCTGGACGTGATTCTAGTAGCATTAATAAATGTGAAATATGTTGGATTGATTCATAATGGTCTTTGTGACTTTCAATCTACTCAAAGACGGGGATGAAAGAATTATTATATTTCTTTCCTTATGATTGCTACAAATTTTGCAATGTTTATTTGAAAAGCAATAAAGATGAAGCCTTAAGCACATTAATTTTCGTTCTTAAAAAGAATGGTAATATTAAAGCTACTACCTAAAGAGGTAGTCGTATTTACATCGAGGGGAATGGGTGCAAGCCGATACAATGAATCATTACTTGGCGGAAACCTAAGATAGCAACATTGGAGATCCCATGGTCTAGGTTCCATAGGCAAACTGGTTAAGGAAGATTCAAAATTATAGAAACACACAAAAATCTATTTCTATGATGTAATGACGTATGTGTTTTCCGTTGACGATTAAAGGATAAATATTACTATTATTTTTAATAATACTAATAGCTTATGAAATGTGATAGTGCAGACTATTCTTAATTAGCATTACCTATACGAGAATGATGTGGCTTAAAATTCTCTAGAGCTCTCATGAAGTCGGGATATGTTAAGGACCAAAATGAACACAACCGTATAAACTCGAAAGTATGATGATGATATATGTGTGATCATTTTGTTGTATTATTACAAAATGGTGAATAGTTAATACCAGTAAGTTTTACTAAAAAAATGTTCAAGTCAACAAAGACACCCCTTTCAATGCATATTGATTTTCTGATCTCTGAAATAAGGATATGTATTTTATAGCTTATTTTCTATTCAAATGTGGGGTATTGTTAAAGTTTGAATAGAAAATGTGGGGTATTGTTGGAGTTTGATAATACTATGTGCAAAGGTTAGAACTTTTGGATGAGTTTTCTTTTGAGTTTTAACGTTTAGAAATTATAAATCCTCTTGTTTATATAGCCTAATATACAGAGACATCACCCAAGTATCAAAAGACAGAACAATATAAAATTTCTTTTTACTAATATTTTCTAGAGATACAAGGAGTTTGCAAGGATCTCAAATTGGTGTGTCCCGCAAGATAGACATTGGAGAGAACTACATACACAGAAGAGGAACTACCTACACAGAAGAGTAGTGGGCGAAGTTCTATATATAAATATATTTGCCTAAAAATCAATAAATATATTTGCGCAAGCAAAATATATTTTTGTATCAAAATATTTTTGTGCAAGCAAAATATATTTGCGCAAGACTAATATATTTTTTGTGTTATTCCCCTTATATTTGCGCAGTTGCTGGACTAATATATTTTTTGTGTTATTCCCCTTATATTTGCGCAGTTGCTGGACTAATATATTTTTTGTGTTATTCCCCTTATATTTGCGCAGCTGGACTAATATATTTTTTGTGTTATTCCCCTTATATTTGCGCATTTGTTGGACTAATATATCTTTTGTGTTATTCCCCTGGTAAATTGTATTGATCGTGTTCAAACTAATTAAAAGTTCTAACATGTAGGAGTACCTACGTACTGCATTATATTGTATGAACAAACTAAAATCCATATTTTTTCGACTACTTATGCAGCGGAGAATGAGCCCGAAAAAGCGTCTTATGATATTGATGTTTTTTACTCACTACCTCCTAGATGGAAAAGAAAACGATCGATGTAAAAAGGGTAAGCAAGAATGCATCACCCCACAAAGCGTCTTCTGATATTGATGCTTTTTACTCACTACCTCCTAGATGGAAAAGAAAACGATCGATGTAAAAAGGGTAAGCAAGAATGCATCACCCCACAACTGATAGAAAAAGATGAATTATCCAATCTGAATGCTCTCCAACCTGCTGGTACAATTTGTCCAAGAAAACGAAATCTGGACTAAGAGATGGCCCCTGTGGATAAAAAGCTAAAAGGGCCCGTGATCGAAATTTCCATTTTGATTCGGAAAAAAAAAACATAATGCCAACATCAATAAATAATTTGCCTAAAAATCAATAAAAATATTTGCGCAAACAAAATATATTTTTGTATCAAAATATATTTGTGCAAGCAAAATATATTTGCCCAGTTGCTGGACTAATATACTTTTTGTGTTATTCCCCTTATATTTGCGCAATTGCTGGACTAATATATTTTTTGTGTTATTCCTCTGGTAAATTGTATTGATCGTGTTCAAACTAATTAAAAGTTCTAACATGTAGGAGTACCTACGTACTGCATTATATTGTATGAACAAACTAAAATCCATATTTACTAAAATCCATATTTTTTCGACTACTTATGCAGCGGAGAATGAGCCCGAAAAAGCGTCTTCTGATATTGATGCTTTTTACTCACTACCTCCTAGATGGAAAAGAAAACAATCGATGTAAAAAGGGTAAGCAAGAATGCATCACCCCACAACTAATAGAAGAAGATGAATTATCCGATCTAAATGCTCTCGTTGGTACAATTTGTCCAAGGAAACGAAATCTGAACTAGGAGATGGCCCCTTGGATAAAAAGCTAAAAGGGTGATCCGATTTTGATTAGGAAAAAGAAAATAGAATGCCAACATCAATAAATAATTTGCATAAAAATCAATAAATATATTTGCGCAAGTAAAATATATTTTTGTATCAAAATATATTTGTGCAAGCAAAATATATTTGCCAAGTTGCTGGACTAATATATTTTTTGTGTTATTCCCCTTATATTTGCAGTTGCTGGACTAATATATTTTTTGTGTTATTCCCCTTATATTTGCGCAGTTGCTGGACTAATATATTTTTTGTGTTATTCCCCTTATATTTGCGCATTTGTTGGACTAATATATTTTTTGTGTTATTCACCTGGTAAATTGTATTGATCGTGTTCAAACTAATTAAAAATTCTAACATGTAGGAGTACCTACATACTGCATTATATTGTATGAACAAACTAAAATCCATATTTTTTCGACTACTTATGTAGCGGAGAATGAGCCCGAAAAAGCCTCTTCTGATATTGATGCTTTTTACTCACTACCTCCTAGATGGAAAAGAAAACGATCGATGTAAAAAGGGTAAGCAAGAATGCATCACCCCACAACTGATAGAAAAAGATGAATTATCCAATTTGAATGCTCTCCAACCTGCTGGTACAATTTGTCCAAGGAAACTGGACTAGGAGATGGCCCCTGTGGATAAAAAGCTAAAAGGGCCCGTGATCGAAATTTCCATTTTGATTCGAAAAAAGAAAACAGAATGCCAACATCAATAAATAATTTGCCTAAAAATCAATAAATATATTTGCGCAAACAAAATATATTTTTGTATCAAAATATATTTGTGCAAGCAAAATATATTTGCCCAGTTGCTGGACTAATATACTTTTTGTGTTATTCCCCTTATATTTGCGCAGTTGATGGACTAATATATTTTTTGTGTTATTCCTCTGGTAAATTGTATTGATCGTGTTCAAACTAATTAAAAGTTCTAACATGTAGGAGTACTATTATATTTTATGAACAAACTAAAATCCATATTTACTAAAATCCATATTTTTTCGACTACTTATGCAGCGGAGAATGAGCCCGAAAAAGCGTCTTCTGATATTGATGCTTTTTACTCACTACCTCCTAGATGGAAAAGAAAACGATCGATGTAAAAAGGGTAAGCAAGAATGCATCACCCCACAACTGATAGAAGAAGATGAATTATCCGATCTGAATGCTCTCCAACCTTTTGGTACAATTTGTCCAAGGAAACTAAATCTGGACTAGGAGATGGCCCCTTGGATAAAAAGCTAAAAGGGCCCGTGATCCGATTTTGATTAGGAAAAAGAAAATAGAATGCCAACATCAATAAATAATTTGCATAAAAATCAATAAATATATTTGCTGAAGCAAAATATATTTTTGTATCAAAATATATTTGTGCAAGCAAAATATATTTGCCCAGTTGCTGGACTAATATATTTTTTGTGTTATTCCCCTTATATTTGCGCATTTGTTGGACTAATATATAATAAATTTTTTTTGTTATTCCCCTGGTAAATTGTATTGATCGTGTTCAAACTAATTAAAAGTTCTAACATGTAGGAGTACCTACGTACTGCATTATATTGTATGAACAAACTAAAATCTATATTTTTACTGCTGGACTAATATATTTTTTGTGTTATTCCCCTTATATTTGCGCATTTGTTGGACTAATATATAATAAATTTTTTGTGTTATTCCCCTGGTAAATTGTATTGATCGTGTTCAAACTAATTAAAAGTTCTAACATGTAGGAGTACCTACGTATTGCATTATATTGTATGAACAAACTAAAATCCATATTTTTTCAACTACTTATGCAGCGGAGAATGAGCCCGAAAAAGCCTCTTCTGATATTGATGCTTTTTACTCACTACCTCCTAGATGGAAAAGAAAACGATCGATGTAAAAAAGGTAAGCAAGAATGCATCACCCCACAACTGATAGAAAAAGATGAATTATCCAATTTGAATGCTCTCCAACCTGGTGTACAATTTGTCCAAGGAAACGAAATCTGGACTAGGAGATGGCCCCTGTGGATAAAAAGCTAAAAGGGCCCGTGATCGAAATTTCCATTTTGATTCGGAAAAAGAAAACAGAATGCCAACATCAATAAATAATTTGCCTAAAAATCAATAAATATATTTGCGCAAACAAAATATATTTTTGTATCAAAATATATTTGTGCAAGCAAAATATATTTGCCCAGTTGCTGGACTAATATACTTTTTGTGTTATTCCCCTTATATTTGCGCAGTTGCTGGACTATTATATTTTTTGTGTTATTCCTCTGGTAAATTGTATTGATCGTGTTCAAACTAATTAAAAGTTCTAACATGTAGGAGTACCTACGTACTGCATTATATTGTATGAACAAACTAAAATCCATATTTACTAAAATCCATATTTTTTCGACTACTTATGCAGTGGAGAATGAGCCCGAAAAAAGCGTCTTCTGATATTGATGCTTTTTACTCACTACCTCCTAGATGGAAAAGAAAACGATCGATGTAAAAAGGGTAAGCAAGAATGCATCACCCCACAACTGATAGAAGAAGATGAATTATCCGATCTGAATGCTCTCCAACCTGTTGGTACAATTTGTCCAAGGAAACAAAAACTGGACTAGGAGATGGCCCTTGGATAAAAAGCTAAAAGGGCCCGTGATCCGATTTTGATTAGGAAAAAGAAAATAGAATGCCAACATCAATAAATAATTTGCCTAAAAATCAATAAATATATTTGCGCAAGCAAAATATATTTTTGTATCAAAATATATTTGTGCAAGCAAAATATATTTGCCCATTGGGACTAATATATTTTTTGTGTTATTCCCTTATATTTGCGCAGTTGCTGGACTAATATATTTTTTGTGTTATTCCCCTGGAAAATTGTATTGATCGTGTTCAAACTAATTAAAAGTTCTAACATGTAGGAGTACCTACGTACTGCATTATATTGTATGAACAAACTAAAATCCATATTTTTTCGACTACTTATGCAGAGGAGAATGAGCCCGAAAAAACGTCTTCTGATATTGATGCTTTTTACTCACTACCTCCTAGATGGAAAAGAAAACAATCGATGTAAAAAGGGCAAGCAAGAATGCATCACCCCACAACTGATAGAAAAAGATGAATTATCCAATCTGAATGCTCTCCAACCTGTTGGTACAATTTGTCCAAGGAAACGAGTAGATGGCCCCTGTGGATAAAAAGCTAAAAGGGCCCGTGATCGAAATTTCCGATTCTGATTCGGAAAAGAGAACAGAATGCCAACATCGATTGGCATCAGCAAAAATCCGAGACGATCCTATACCAGAAAAAGGACAATTAGAACGAAGGTGAATCCATCGGTTGTTGTTGCTGGCGGGACGACTAGTTCCGGTGGTGTGGGGTCGTCAGCTCTCGAGAATCAGGAATATTCCGAAAAGAACATGGGGATTCCGGATTTGAATGAGCCATTTGTAGAGTCATATGACGACAACACTTCCGACGATATCCCCATGGATATAGTCGAGCTCCTGGCCAATATTCGGCATGAGGGCCCTCGATTGTTCGAGATGCTGGGCCAACATAGGATGAAAGGGCTCTCTTCGGGCCCACCGTCGTGTAGGAAAAATCTTACATCAATCTAGGCCCACCCAGCGCCTCGAAATTAGATTCAAAAACGTCCAAACTGCAGTGGTCAGGAAGGAGGAAATCAGGTTGTGGACGTACGTAAGGCCGTGGGTCCCGTGATCAGTCGGGCTAATGATGTTCATAGATCGAAGAGATCTTTTCCTAGTGTAACATCTCTTTGTAGAAAAATGCTCGTTTATTTAGCGCAAATTATAAATATATAATAAAGTAATAAGTTCATTGATTGCGCAAAAATATTTTACAATATAACACAGTAAAAAGATTATTAATTGGCAAAAGTATATTACGTAATTAAGTTAATTAAAATATATTACGTAATTAAATTAATTAAAATATTTGCAAAATAAAAATATATAATAGAGTCCGTTAATTAATTGCGCAAAACAATTGCGCAAAAAATAACACAAAATAATTGTGCAAAAAATAACGAGGAGGAATTAGAAGGATGTAAGCCCTTGGTCCCGTGGATGTATATATCCATTTTATGAAGTGCGTGCATGCGTGAGACGTGCATGTGTGCTTTCTCAGCAGGTCGAATGCCTCAGCCGATGGGAAGCTCCAGGGCCGTCAACTTGGCGGGCCTCAACAACAACCTTAATTTGGAAGTCTGCACGGTTAATCGAAACTCGGCGGATTTCAGCGTTCCTGGTGATCGGAACGAGTACATGATAAGACAAGAATTTGGAACCTATGAAGAGAATGTTGCTCCGACGAGAAAGGGGGCAGCGAGAAAACAAACAAAATAGGTCCTAATATATATTGATCGCATGCATTAATTTAAAGGTCAATCGAAAAACTTTTAAATTTATTTTCTGCAACAACAATACAAGTAGCTGCTTGGTTTTCATTTGAATTGTCAAATTTTCATCATTCTTAATTCTCATTTTTATATTATAGTTTTATTTTATTTTATGAAAATGATATTTTCTTTTTTAAATCCTAAATTAATTTCATTAAAAACAATTTTAATTATGAGTTCTCTTTTTGAATATAAAGTTTGAATCACAATATTTATAAATGTTTCTTAGAGAAAAAATAAAAAAAAATTACAATATTTGTAAAAGTGTTATGGAGCAATTTCCAAATTTCTACGGTTTCAGGTATCAAGTACACATAATACTAATTATAATAATAATTGAATAATTAGTAATGAAGATTATATTGATAAGTAATGAATATATTTCGAAATGATAATTTATATTTATATAATGATAATTTTAATTTTATTGAATATTTTTTTTTTTGAATTTTTTAAATATTTTTCATATTTGTATTTAATAATAATTATTTATTTTTATAATAAGTAATAATAACATTTCAAGTTGTTTCACTGCAAATTAAATCAAAAAATTAAATAAATTATAGTATTTAAAAATTTTAACTTTTTCATGGCATCTTTCATATCACAAATACTAGTATGTTTCAACTTTGGTACAAAGAAGTACAAATTATAAACTTTGCAAACAAATATTATTTTATTTACATTATCCTATACTTACTTGTAAAGAAAAAATGAATGGAGCACACCGGCAACTCGGCAAGTGTTATCAATTTTTTTAACAAAGTGGGATTTCATAACTTCATCAGTTGATTAGAAATATATGTATTTCAAATTTTATTTTAAGAAAAGTATTTCAAATAAATAATTCATCAGTTGATTAGAAATATATGTATTTCAAATTTTATTTTAAGAAAAGTATTTCAAATAAATAATAGAATTTTATTACGATATAACATTATTACAAATTACATTAAAAAAAAATGTAAACAATATCAATAATTCATTATTATTAAAATTAAACATTTTAATTTTGGAAAAAAAATACTTGAATATTGACCGATGGTTAAACATAGACCGTAATTTTCATTAATTTTCATGAAATCTTGTAATCATTATGACTTTTAAACTATCTCATTAAAAAAAAAAATCTTCATCGCGGGCCTATCATTCCTCTATATCTAAATAATAAATGCTAAATAATAAATGTAAGTAAAAAACATCTTAATTAATGTAATTTTTGTAAAGAAATCAAAATCATTAATTTAAAAATCAAAAATTTATAATAAAAATTATATATATATATATATATATATATATATATATATATATATATATATATATATATATCATATCACATAGACCATTTTTTATCAAATTTGGGTAAAGTAATTCACGGCAAAAATGAGTGACATTAAACTCATACACTGAAAAAAGAGATACACTGTGAGGGAGTACCCTAAAGCCCTAGTACATAACTTTGACCATTTTTTATGTCTCTTAACTTGAATTTTGATTTGCATGTATATGCTATGCCATTTCTATTATATCAGTCATGCTAGTCCTTTGAGTCTCTGTTTACTTTGTCCCCCCTACCTTGATTTTTTTTTACTTTGGTCTTGAGGGTCTTGAGTCCGATAAATCACACCTCACGCTTGAGAAAAGCGTACTTCAAGTGTGTGCTGTTTGATAAGCTATTTTATTTGCTCATTTTTGAGCATTTTTAGAGTCGTAGTAGAGTCACTTTGAATTGTTTTATGTGTCTGGGAGGGCACGTGGAGTGTTTGAGCAAAGTATTAACAAAAGAAAATAAATTACTTTTTCGAAATTTAATTACATAAAAGTCAAATAATATTACAATATTACGATAATTGTAATTTCAATATAAAAGTCAATTAATGTTTTAATATTTCAACCTTCACTCGACAAGTCAAAATAATCTTTCTATTGTGGTCTTTTAACAAAAGAAAATAAATTACTTTTTAGAAATTTAATTACATAAAAGTCAAATAATATTTCAATATTACAATCATCTTAATTTCAATATAAAAGTCAAATAATATTTCAATATTACAATCATTGTAGATGATCATCATAGTTGTCCTTTGTGAGCTGTAAAAAAAGTACAAGGTTCAAGGTTGTTAGTTAGTTGATTGAACGTTTGAATTGAGGAAGTTAGAATTCAAAATATTGCAATTGATTTAGACAAAAAAAATGTTTTCTGAACGGTAAATACCGTACTTCTTTGTACACATTTCAAAGTTTCTTAAAATAATTTTGAAATAACTTTTAAATATTTTTCTAATGTCTTAAAAATATATTTTATGTGATTTAAAATATGATTGAAACATTTGAAAACATTTTATTTGATTTAATTTTTGTAAACATTTCATCCCTAAAATAATTTTTATAAGTAAATTTAATCACTTTTTAAATATTTCAAAGAATTTTATATATTTTAAAATGAAATTTAAAATACGATTTAAAATATTAAGTATAACTTGTGAGTACCAGCTTTACGCCAAAACAAATTCACTAAAAATAATTTGTGAATACAAAATAATAAAGTAATTTAAAAGACAATGTAAAACAATAGCACTCTCAAACAAGTCGGTTGAAGTAGTTCCTATAATTTCTGGATTGAAGTTCAAGTTGTCAAAGTTGGGCCAAGTAGTTCCTATAATTTCTGGATTGAAGTTCAAGTTGTCAAAGTTGGGCCAATAACACCTTAAAAGGCCTTGTTAAGGTATTAAGGTTGTCCAACATATATGTGAGCTCAAGGTTCTTAATCCTTAAGATGTGGGATACTCTAACACTCCCCCTCACGAGTAAGCCGGAAATTCCATCGGAATTACTTGTGGCCGGAAATTTCATCGGCACGGGGGGCCCACAGCTCAAGGTTCTTAATCCTTAAGATGTGGGATACTCTAACACTCCCCCTCACGAGTAAGCCGGAAATTCCATCGGAATTACTCGTGGCGGGGGGCCCACAGCTCAAGGTTCTTAATCCGGCCCACAGCTCAAGGTTCTTAATCCTTAAGATGTGGGATACTCTAACACTCCCCCTCACGAGTAAGCCGGAAATTCCATCGGAATTACTCGTGGCGGGAAATTTCATCGGCACGGGGGGCCCACAGCCGGAAAATCCATCGACTGGGGCACCCACATCGTATTGGGCCTGCTCTGATACCATGTCAAAGATGGGCCAATAACACCTTAAAAGGCCTTGTTAAGGTATAAAGGTTGTCCAACATATATGTGAGCCCAAGGTTCTTAATCCAATCGATGTGGGATACTCTAACACAAGTCACTCTTAAATTCTTGCCTTTTTAATTGACTGCTACAACTTGATGTGCGCAACTCTCTTTCACGTGCCTATAGTAAGTAGCAACAATTTTAACTGAGCAAAGTAGACTCTACAGCAACTCTACGTCAACCTGTAGAAAATGACTTTGTGACATGAATCAGAAATGCTATTTGCACATTGACAAGATGTCTGTACAAATTTTTTATTTTATTTTGTTAAGATATAAGAATATATTAATTTTATAATAAAAATATGTTTTTCTGAAAATATTAATTAAAATTCATTTTAACAAAACGTAAATATTTTTACATTTTTGAAACTTACAAAATACGCACATAATATAAATATCAATATTAAATATCAATTAATTCTGCGTTTCTACTTATTTGTGCACGCAATTAAATTCGTCCGAATTTCAAAACATACTAGTATATTTTTTGTTTTAAAAAATAACACAATAAATATAAACAAATATGAAGAAACTTCTAAAGTTTATTTGTGCAATTAAAAATCATAAAAATATTGAAATACCTTAACCTCAAAAACAAGCGTAAATAAATTACTCCCTTCTCTTTTTTTTATAAGGCGTTTTAGCTTTTTACACACAAATTAAGAAAACAAAATTATACTTTATTTATTAATATTTATATCTCACTCAAAGCTGTAAATTAATATTAAATACTAATTTTTAAAGACATTTTTTTATATAAAACTTCTAAACTTCTCTAATCTTTCCTTAAGATTATTATTATAATAATAAAATTGATTGTTTATTATTAATGATAAGATAGTTATTAAATGCATTTAGAGTTAATACATGTTAAAACGATCAATATTAAGCAAATAAAAAAATTGGTAAAACGTCTTATAAAAAAAAATTGGTAAAACGTCTTATAAAAAAAAGAGGAGTATATTATAAAATACATTTTATACTTTAAAATATTTAATAAAAACCGTTAACATTTTCATAATTTTTTAGTATATATTTACTATAGAAGTCGTTTATATTTATTGCGCAATTTTCAAAAATTAAAAACATAATATGTTTTGAAATTCGAGATAAATTTAATTACAAGTAAGTATAAACTTAATTGATATTTAAAATTGATATTTATATTATGTGCGCATTTTGTATATTTCAAAAATATAAAAATATTTAAGTTTTTGTAAAAGAAAAATTAATTAATGTCAAAAATATAAAATATTTAAGTTTTCGTAAAATTGTGTGTATGAGTAAGCATGACTTAATTGATATTTAAAATTGATTTTTATATTACCTGGGAATTTTATAGATTTTAAAAATATATAAATATTTACGTTTCGTAAAAATAAATTTTAATTAATATTATTTTTATTATAAAATTAATATATTTATATAATATAAATAAAAAAATTAAAAATAAACAAACATCACGTCACCGTCCAAGGTGTGCAAATAGCAGCACTCCACATAAATAGCAACTCTGCGTCAACCTGCCGAAAATGACTTTGTGACAGAAAGTGAAAACAAATCCTATCACTAATAATATAACATTATGTGAATTTCACCAAAATACATCGCACAATTTATGAAAAACAAATTAACTCCATCAATAATAAATGATGGAGATTATCCGAAATTATGGAGATTATCCGAAATTATAATGTACTATAACCGGAACAAATTCCGACCAATGCATAAATATTCAAATATATTGTATAATTATAAGGTAATAATTAATTAAAATCAATTAATTAATCAGTTTGTTTATATCCTCAGATATAGAGCTCTTGCATCCTTTGAAATTCCGGCCAACCCCACCATAGCAAATCCTGCACAATAGAGCGTCGCGAAAACAATCGGGTCGAAGGTTTCGAGTCCCCATTCACAAAGTGAATGCGGTTCCCGATCACCTTCTCGACGCTCGGGAAAACCTAAAACACAAACGACGTTTCGGTTATGTTTGCGCGGTGCATCGTTTGCGCGTCCTAAAATTTTGTTACAAGCGACGAGAAATTAAGTAAAAAACGATAATCGAGAACCTTAATTTCCTGCAATCGAATCTTGTCGACGGATGACGGGAGACCGGCCGCTCGTCACCTTGAGAGAGAACGGCCCCTCGCTCGGCCTCTTGATGTCGTATTCCGACAGATCTCCGTACGTGAGCTCACACAACATGAGCAGTATTTTGTCCACGAGCTCGATGGGCGCGTGCTTTAGCAACTCCATCCCATGTTTCACCATCTAATGAGTCAGGATGTGCACTTGAAATCAAGTGATTAGGGTTAAGGTTTAGCTAGGGTTTTTGAAAATTATATATTTATATACCACACATAGGTCGGGCGTCGGAGGGGAAGGGCATATTGGGCAAGGCGCAAAAGTCTTTGGCGTGGTGGAGCTTGAGCCGATCGTAGGCTCGCTTCTTCACGAGGGAAGCCGGATGTTGGGAATGTTGAGACGGTTCAGACAAGCCGCCGTTGCTAGGCCGGCGGGGCCCGCGCCGACAATTAGGGCAACGGTGGATGTTTGCGCAATCATTGCCATTTGAGTTCTCAAAGAAAAATGAAGTTATATTTTTGTGTTCTTGGTGTGTTGTGTGCGGTTTATATAGAGAAATGTTTGTGACTTTATAGAATGTTTAATTTTGATAATATTACAAAGTGTAATAAAGAAATTAATTGTTATAATTTTTAGGAGCCAAAT
This sequence comes from Euphrasia confusa, assembly GCA_954870475.1. Classification (NCBI taxonomy): domain Eukaryota; kingdom Viridiplantae; phylum Streptophyta; class Magnoliopsida; order Lamiales; family Orobanchaceae; genus Euphrasia; species Euphrasia confusa. The sequence continues at coordinate 8,557,298 of OX940957.1, read as the reverse complement.
TTATTTGATTATTTATTGAAAAATTTAATGGAACAAGGGCACAGTTTTATTACTGCATGTGGAGAATTTAAGTGAATATAATCGAAAAAATATTGTAAATTCAAATAATGTTGTAAATTATACATATGTATCCAAATTGATAGGTGTTAAATGGGGCATGTGCATGCCAAGTTATGGAGCGGTACAACGAAAGCGCGAATTGGATAATGTGCAACGAAAGTGCAAATTGAATAACTAAAATTTCAAACGAAAATATTAATTTAATTGACGAATTGGATAATGTGCAACGAAAGCGCAAATTGAATAACTAAAATTTCAAACGAAAATATTAATTAAATTGATATTTTTGACGTAAAATGTACCGTGATCGAAATTGATAACGCTAGTTTGTTTTGTTGACGTTAATGTCAAAGTTATTTTAGTAATAAAACGAAATATATTGGCCGGATTAGTTCAAATTTAGTATTTCTTATGTGCGTCACAAATAATAAAGTATGTCACATTATCGTCGTTCGATCATCACGTCATTAGGGTCACATCAATTTAATTGAATTTAATTAATCGAAAAACATCGCAAATTCAAAAAATGTTGCAAATTACAAGAGTTTACGTAAGGGTTTAGAAAGTGAAAACATGTACTCAGATTGATATGTACTGCGTGTTAAATGAAGTGTTAATATGTCAAGTTATATATGGAGCCAGAGAGGATTACCAATTTGGTACTATAAACGAGGCCAAGTCTCGATTTAATACCATTTTGTTTCGACTTTTCAATTACATACCATAAAATAAAACCTAAAATTGAGTCAATATCATTCTTTTTTCACCGAAAAATTTTGAAATCGCCGAAACTTTCACGTGAGATGCACATGCTGGGTATCTCTGATAACTCAATACACATGGTGGTTTCTCATTGGTCAGACGATATAAATTAAATAAAAAATGCTCCAATTGACACATGATTGTACACGTCAATATTTCAGTAATAAAAAACTGAAAAAATAAAATGAAAAACCAATTTAAAATTAAAAGCGAGCTGAGGGATTTCAGTTCTATCCCCAAATCAATTTTTCTAGAAAACAACCCTGACCTCTTAATTTCTTTCACGAAAGAACCCTAATTTTTTGCGCATTTAGAGCATTTTTTATTTAATTTATATCGCTTGACCAATGAAAAGTCATCATGTGTATTGAGTCATCGGAGATACCCGGCGTGTGCATCTCACGTGACTAAGTTCCGACGATTTCAAATTTCTCCGGTGAAAAAAGTATTGTATTGACTCGATTTTAAGTTTTATGGTATGTAATTGAAATGTCGAAACAAAATGATATCAAAAGGAGACTTGCCCTCTTTTATGGTAACGAATTGGTATTTTTCTCTATGGAGCCATGAAACATAATTATGCGCCGGTTGAATAACTAAAAGTTCAAACAAAAATATTAACTCATCGAAGAGAGTTTATTGAAATTATTGTAAATTCAAATAATAAATATTTGGGTAGAAAGTAATAATTAACGTTTAAAAAGGATAAATTGAAGTGAGTATTTATTAAGAATGTCGTAAATTCGAATATTATTCTTGACTTTAAAACGTATTAAGTGACAACATTTACCTATATAAATAAGATGTGTATGTATGTGTGACAATAAAAGAAAATTTAATAATTATACACTCTATATATCTATCTATCTATCCAGTGGCGGAGCTAGAAATTTTTTCTTCTAGGGGCTGAAATAAATAAATAAATAAATAAATATATATATATATATATATAAAATTAATATATATTAAAAAATAATAAAAATGATATTTGACGAAACTAAATATGAATAAAAAATTTGAAAGAAAAAAAAAATTTACGTTATTTTTTATTAGAAAATAATATTGTAATATAAAATCAAAAAGAAAATAAATTTATTTAATATATAAATCAAAAAGGAAATAGAGTAATAAAATAAAGTGGGAATACCGGATTCAGGACCACCTCATAAAATAAGTAAGTTCTGAGGCCCTGTCTATAAAAGTAGAAGTTTATTAGGCAATTGGGTAGGAAAAGTCAACACTACCCTTGCTGTTTAACAAATGAATATAAATTGTATATGTAATTTAAAATAGAATTTCTCTTTTAAAAAATAATAATAAAACTCCAATACAATTTCAGACAATCCACGGTTAAAGTACGCCGTTAGACTATGCACGATAATAAGACACCGTGACATCATTCACGATTATCATACGCCGTGAGTTCATCCACGATGAAGTAGACACCGTGAGGACATCCACGATAATCGAACACCGTGAGTTCATCCACGATAAAGAGAGACCGTGTGACCATCCACGATAATCGAACACCGTGAGTTCATCCACGATAAAGAGAGACCGTGTGACCATCTACGATAAATGAACACCGTGAGAACATCCACGATAAATGAACACCGTGAGGACATCCACGATAAATAGAGACCGTGTGACTATCCACAATAAATTGAAACCGTGAAAACATATAAGATAATTGCACCTCATCCACGATAGTCGCACGCCGTGAGACAAATCACGATAAATGGACAGCGTGATGCATACACGATAAGTCTGTTGGAAATCGATATCCCGGAATTAATAAATTAAATAAAATTAATTATCTAATTAATTCCGACCGAAATCCTTTGGAGATCGAATATCCGGAGTTGTCAAATTGCGGAACGACAACTCCAATCGACTCCCGGTTGCCGGAACATCCCGCTACGAACCTCCACGGGGATAGCCCAACCGAGCAACCCGCCACGGGAGAACCCGTGGCTGCCCGATCGAGACCCCGCGTAGGCTCGCGGCTGTCCTTGGCAGCCGCCTAGGGCTGCTCGTAGCAGCCCGTGCGGGACAGCCCGCATCGCCCCGTGCAGCCGCTCGCATCGCACGCGAGTCCGCTACGGGACCACCCGTAGCTCGCTGCGAGCATGCACGAGGCTGCCCAGCTACGCCCCCGATGATCGCAGCCCGCCACGAACCAAGTCGTGGCTAGCGATCATCCCAGCTGCCGCCGCGCGAGCGGCAGCCCCTCCGCGTGAGCGGAGGCAGCGCCGTGCGAGCGGCGCTAGGCGTCCAGCCGGCTTCTCGCCCTTCGACCCTCCAGCCCGAGCCGACAATCCGCCGGCGGTTCGGTGGTGTTCGACCACCACCGCCCGGTTCGTCCTCGTCATGGGTCGCGTCTTTCGGATCTTGGTTCACGATATTTTTACGATAATTAAACGATAAAATCATAAAGTGGGTTTTACGATTTACCTCGTTCTCGTTGTTCGGAAAAACGTAGAACTCAATTTGATGACCTTGAGATCTTCCCACGTATTCCTTGCACTAGCCCGGACGTCGTGTGGGCGACGATCTACCGAACTCCATGGATCCTCCTCTCTACTTTCTCTCTCTAGAATTGTGATCTTCAAGTTATGAGAATAGAGAAGACCATGTAGTGCTTTTATAGGCTACGTAGGGGATCTTAAGGAGGTGCAATATTGGGCTTCCAATATTGAAGATTAAATTGAGCTCAATGCTCAAGTCCATTAATCCTTATCAATATTAATTAATTCTATTTTCCACTATATAAAATTAATTGCACTCCCAATATTAAACAATATTATATCAAATAATATTTCTCCGGTAGTATTATTTATTCCGTGTATTTAAGATATAAATATCCATGAATAAAATTAATTTATTGCTAATTAATTTATTCATCTCTTATATCCGAGACTAGTACCATTCAACCTTAATTATTATGCGGAACGAATCCACCTGCAGGGTTTACATAATAATTCCTTATGAACTCATCTCGGGGATATTATCAACCCTTCCGGGATACACTTTCCCGTCAAGTATTCACGGCATGTCATATATAAAATATAGTGACCCAACTTAACCGGTAATTAACCCAATAATTAAATCGGTTAATTCCTTTGGTAAATCAAAGTCACTTATATTGAATATACACACCCGCAATAGTTTCGGGGATTAAGAATAAAATACACTGAGACTCGAATCGATTATCGCCGGCAATCCTAATCGATGAATCTCAACGATCCGCCCAATACACCAAGTGTACAAGTGTGATAAAATAATCAAGACAAATTATTTTCTCTCTCACACAACGACTATACCGATGGATTGGTCTGTGTCCATCTAGGTCGTGAGCAACTGTTCGATTAAATACGAGTAACCGATAGTATGATCTTCTGTGTGACGTCGCACACCATACTAACTACAACGTATATAATCCAGGACTATAATTTGCATATATTTAATTATAAATAATTAAACGCAAATAATTGTTCATTTAGTTAAATAGATTAATGGCAATGGATCGTGAGTTTCTGTCACTTAAATCTAGACATTAAGTACACAACTCCAACAATCTCCCACTTGTACTAAGGTCTAGTCATTTCCTCCAAACTCCCGACTCCCATACTCATCACGTGCTTAAGTTGTACTTCCAAGAAGTACTATGTGAATGAGCACTCTAGGTTGCCGCTCTGAAGTTATCTTGGTGACTACAGCGTCGTCTCCCTCGACGATGACTCGTATCAGGTGGTACTTGCACTATGTGTTATCTTACACTTATGGACTTGTGATTTCTTACTATTTGCCATCGCACCGCTATACACATAGCCTTTGGCAAATTAAGAATCACATCTAAGTCCCAGAGATTATCCCGGAGTTATACCAAAACTTCCGCTGCCTCTGAGGCCGCTATTTGGTTACCCATGGCAGAGTCCGAAAAGCATCGTGCTTATCACTCTTCCATGTTAAAACTCCTTCTCCTTTAATAGTGAAACACATAGCCTGATATCGACTTACACCGGTCCTCATTCGATTAGAAATCTAAGAGAATGTAATCCAAAGGAAAAACTCGTCTGCTTCGTAGTCTAGAACAGTACTTCGAAAGTACTTTTACGACAGTCGAATATTCCTTTCCAGGATTACCTTGATATCCTCCCACTATGCTAACCGCATAGCCGATATCAGGTTCTTGTTTTCAACAATGCATTTATTAAGCTTTCCACACTCAAAGTGTAGGAAACTGCTTTCATTGCTTCTATCTCCTTTTGTGTTCCAAAACACATATCCTTAGATAGATGCATTCCGTCTCTGAAAGGTAACGAACCTTTCTCGGAATCTTGCATGTTAAAACGAACCATAATCATATATGTAAGATGTCCAGGAGAAGTACAATGTTCATTCTTAGAGATCCAAGATCTCAAGAACATGTCCAACTTCTTCCTATATCTTTCATAATGATTTATCTAGACAACCACCATTTTATGTCTGACAACATCTTTACATTGTTACCAATGATAAAATGTTATCTACATAAAACCTCCGAGAAACACCACCTTGTTTTCCATCACGTTTCCAATACACACGATTCGTCTATGCTTTTGATGAATCCATAAAATGGACTATCTCATCAATTTGCAAGTACCACGAACTCAATGCTTTGTTTCAATCCATAAATGGATCAACTAAGCTTGTACTCTAAATGATCTCGCCTCTTAGCAATAATCCTTATTGCTTTCCAAGAAGGCACATTTAGATCTAGTACGGCCTTCATGTAGATCCAGGGATCGATTTCATGTATACTAGGTCCAGAGTCCGAAAACTCACCTAGTCTTATGAACATCTTCGGTTGTTCCACAACCTCCCACTACAACGGCATTCCGGTGTATAAACAGTAATAACAGTAGGTGCAGTTAGTGGTGTACCGCTACTCGGTTCGGCTGGTTCTAAGTCTTAATCTTTCTCTCTCATTTCAAAGTATCATGTCACTTTGGGCTTGTGGTTCATCATATAGTCTTTCTCTAAGAACCGGGCGTTAGAACTTATAACGTCCTTCTGGTTCATAGTACTATTGAACACACGTCTTTTGTTCTTCTAGGATATTCTACAACCGCATTTGAATGCGCCGTTGTTTCCAGAAATATCCATAGAACATAGGTAGTTCCGTATAACTCATGATTTTACTATTTCTATAAGAGTTCCATTTCTTGTTTACGACACACCATTTCTACACAACAGTGTATGGTGTAGTCATTTAGGATCAAATCCCAATCTCTGATCAGTATGCCATGCATTCCTCAGACAGGTACTTGCCTCCGCGATCAAATCGCAGGCTACAAATGGATATACCTTGATGGTTCTCCACAATTGCTTAGTGTCCATTGACTTGTCAAAACACTTGCTTTTGTGGCACATCAGGTATTCTAATCCATTTCTCGAGTAATCATCAAATGAAGTACTCGTACCTTATTGTCTGAGTAGACATAGGTCTGCATACATCAGAGTCAATCAATTCTTATACTTGTCCGGATCTTACATCTTATATCCATAAAGGATTGCTTAGTCATGTTATCCTCCAAATTAGATTCATAGGTCGGAAGGTCCACTCCCTCAACTTAATTGATCAAATATCAATTTTCGACCTTTTGAACTTCTTATTTGAATAAACATGACTCAGCATAAGAATCCACAAGTATAATTGATAAAGAAATCTCTTATTAGTAAAATGAGTTTCATACTACGGTTCGTTGCATCGTGGTGGACTCAGGATTCATCATTTATATATTGCTAGCTAATGTACCAAAATAGATAATATCATTATTTCTTCTTATAACCACCAAATGATTAAAAGAAATAAAATATCCATTTATTAGAAATCCAGAACAAAGTTCTTTCTAATTTGAAAGGTACATAAAAGCAATAACCCAAAATGAAATCCTATAAAATGTCCTCCACTGCAACTGCTGCCTCCTCTACAGCATTGCCCATGTAGACTACGATCTTTTCTTTTCCAAGTCGTTAGGTTTCCTGGAACCTCTCGCATTTAAAATGCACATACCGTCAGTGGTTCCATATCTACACACCAGGTTCCGGTAGATAATACCACTGACTATGTTTTTACGACTAAAGAAAATTTCGTACTTTCTTTGAGAGGATAATCAGACTTCCAGTACCCAGACTGTTCGTGTCGAGAATACTTGCCTCATGGCTTTCTCGTCCCATCTCGTGGTCCAAGAAACTTAGGACCACTGGGTTTCTTTGCTTGCTTTTCCTTTCCCCCGATTTTGCACTTAGGTTCGAAACCTATGGCATTGGCTACAAGAGCTTGCGATTTCCGTCTCAACTCGTCTAAAAGGTCAATCATCTCAAAAACGTTTTTAAGCGTTTCCTTGAATCGAATGGCCTTTATGAGTATCCTCATCGCCTCTTGTCTAGCCACTACGTCATGTCTAAACCTTGAGTTTGAACATGATATCAAAATCAGTCCTTTCCTCAGAAGTTAAGACATTTGTAGGCTCGGGAGGACAAAGCTCACTGAGTACAAACTTGTACTCTTCAACAGTCTGGACAATGTCTAGATCTCTATTCCAATCATTATATTTAGGGACCAATGAGTTTAAAATCCTTACGTATCACAGAAAGTGGGTTCAAAGCCATATCCTAATCTATGAGCACATATAACAACAAACAATCGATTTAATCTCCGATATTATCTCCCTCAAATAATATCATTAAACCACTAATCGCATCTAAAATCCCATCAGATATGGCAAGCCACGATAGTGTGGACGTTTACCTATCCAAATGATTTAGCAATTAGATTTCCTTCGGTCGTACATCAATTATAGCGTTACTTCGTTGGGAAGAATACTATAAAGCGTACCTAAGTGTAAACCATTACTCAGTATCTAAGAAGATTGTTTGGGACACGTATATTCACCGCAAGCCACGTTCGTGTGGACGTTTACGTTAACATACGCTCTTTTACTCCCTTCTATAACTGTCTACATCAATTGTTCCAAAGTCCCATTCAATGCAGCAAGCCACGTTCGTGTGGACGTTTACTACACCAAAAGAATTTTACAATTGACTCCCAATTACTTGAATCATTTAATCTTGTAAATCAAGACGCGGAGAATCATAAGTGAAACTCGAAGTTTCTAACCAGTGATTCACCATGCGAACGACCCTATCTCTCATAGAATGAGGGAGCCGAGCAGACAATCGATCCACCTTCAAAAGATGGTACGACTGCCTCTAATTTGTGTCCTCGACATGACCAAGTGGCTTTGGCTCCATTCCACTCCCCGGGGTGAGAATGAGTCGACTTGAAATCAGTTTTGGAAAGACAAATTAGGCATTGTTTGATAAACTTAATCAATGTTTCTTGTAAGAGGAATTACAAGAATTCTCCTCCAATGGCTTATCTATACGAACTTCAAAAGTCCATAAAAGTCACCAAGAGAACAGCAATGGAGACCATGGATATGTTTCCATACCCTCTCCCACTTAGCTTTTTATAACAAAGGGATACGCTATCTAATGCATAATTAAATACACATAAGCATGCATACATGAAATAAAGCACATAGAATATTATCACATAATCAAAATAATACTAGAATATTATTTTCCGACTATTATGGCTTTATCGCATCCCCGTATGCGTCTTCTAGTCTTTAGTCTTCGTTCTTGAATGCTCCATGTGACGGGAATATTAATTCCAATATTTAAATCTATTTATTTTTAATAAATCCAAAAGTTACTTAATTCGAAAATTAAGTCAATCGAATAAATCAAAAAATAAAATTAAATATTATTAATATTTTTATTTATTTATTTTCCTATCTAATTCTATTAAATCTCTAGAATAATCCATCCAAGATCCACTTGGAATATTCTAGAAGACATCTATAATAGAATAAGGAAATAAAATAAATTTATTTTATTTTCCTTTTCTACTTCATTAAATCTCTAGAATAATCTATCCAAGACCCACTTGGAATATTCTAGATGATTTCCATAATGAAATAAGGAAATAAAATAATTTAGGACTCCTAGTCCTTCCAAATTAATTCCTTTCCTAATCCATTAAAAATTCCATAAAGGAATAATTAAATAGGAAAAATTAATTAAGGACTCTTTTACTTTCCAAAATTAATTAATTTCCATGTCCATGAAAATTCCCATAAAATAGGAATAATCAATTAGGAAATAAATTAATTTAATAATTAATTATTTTCCTTTCTAATTCCATTAAATCTCTAGAATCCTATTCCAAGTAATATTCTAGAAGATTTCCATAATAGAATAAGGAAATAAATTAATTCCAATTAATTCCTTTCCCATTTCCATGAGAATTCCCAAAACTAGGAATACTCAAAATAGGAAAACCGAATCAATTAGGAAAGTTGGATCTTGGTAGGAATAGCATGGGTTGGGGATCCCCACGCCATCCCCACCATCGACCGCCACTACCACCGCCGGCCAAGGCTCACGCGCCACCACCCTTGGTGGCCGGCGTTGCCGAGAGCCCTAGGGCAGCCCGGGCGATCGATCCTCATGGGATCGATCCTCGTGATCGATCCCCGGTCCTCCCTCTCTTCGTCTCCTCCGTCACATTTTTCCGGCGGTCGTTTCGTCATCGATCCAACGTAAATAAATTACAAATTTATTACTACGTTATCCGGCATCGATTCTACATGAAATCAACCTCATACAATTTCCGGAAAAAATTAAGAACAAGCATTCACCACACAAGAACAAATATTGACATCACCGAGAGTTTAATAATCAAGAACATTATTATGACATTAATTAACAAAATTAAATCTAGCCATAATAATCGGAAACCCTGCAAGGTAGAACAATTTATCGAAAAATATCATGAACTAAAACCAACGCTCTGATACCAATTGTTGGAAATCGATATCCCGGAATTAATAAATTAAATAAAATTAATTATCTAATTAATTCCGACCGAAATCCTTTGGAGATCGAATATCCGGAGTTGTCAAATTGCGGAACGACAACTCCAATCGACTCCCGGTTGCCGGAACATCCCGCCACGAACCTCCACGGGGATAGCCCAACCGAGCAACCCGCCACGGGAGAACCCGTGGCTGCCCGATCGAGACCCCGCGTAGGCTCGCGGCTGTCCTTGGCAGCCGCCTAGGGCTGCTCGTAGCAGCCCGTGCGGGACAGCCCGCATCGCCCCGTGCAGCCGCTCGCATCGCACGCGAGTCCGCTACGGGACCACCCGTAGCTCGCTGCGAGCATGCACGAGGCTGCCCAGCTACGCCCCCGATGATCGCAGCCCGCCACGAACCAAGTCGTGGCTAGCGATCATCCCAGCTGCGGCCGCGCGAGCGGCGGTTCCACCGCGCGAGCGGCAGCCCCTCCGCGTGAGCGGAGGCAGCGCCGTGCGAGCGGCGCTAGGCGTCCAGCCGGCTTCTCGCCCTTCGACCCTCCAGCCCGAGCCGACAATCCGCCGGCGGTCCGGTGGTGTTCGACCACCACCGCCCGGTTCGTCCTCGTCATGGGTCGCGTCTTTCGGATCTTGGTTCACGATATTTTTACGATAATTAAATGATAAAATCATAAAGAGGGTTTTACGATTTACCTCGTTCTCGTTGTTCGAAAAAACGTAGAACTCAATTTGATGACCTTGAGATCTTCCCACGTATTCCTTGCACTAGCCCGGACGTCGTGTGGGCGACGATCTACCGAACTCCATGGATCCTCCTCTCTACTTTCTCTCTCTAGAATTGTGATCTTCAAGTTATGAGAATAGAGAAGACCATGTAGTGCTTTTATAGGCTACGCAGGGGATCTTAAGGAGGTGGAATATTGAGCTTCCAATATTGAAGATTAAATTGAGCCCAATGCTCAAGTCCATTAATCCTTATCAATATTAATTAATTCTATTTTCCACTATATAAAATTAATTGCACTCCCAATATTAAACCATATTATATCAAATAATATTTCTCCGGTAGTATTATTTATTCCGTGTATTTAAGATATAAATATCCATGAATAAAATTAATTTATTGCTAATTAATTTATTCATCTCTTATATCCGAGACTAGTCACATTCAACCTTAATTATTATGCGGAACGAATCCACCTGCAGGGTTTACATAATAATTCCTTATGAACTTATCTCGGGGATATTATCAACCCTTCCGGGATACACTTTCCCGTCAAGTATTCACGGCATGTCATATATAAAATATAGTGACCCAACTTAACCGGTAATTAACCCAATAATTAAATCGGTTAATTCCTTTGGTAAATCAAAGTCACTTATATTGAATATACACACCCGCAATAGTTTCGGGGATTAAGAATAAAATACACTGAGACTCGAATCGATTATCGCCGGCAATCCTAATCGATGAATCTCAACGATCCGCCCAATACACCAAGTGTACAAGTGTGATAAAATAATCAAGACAAATTATTTTCTCTCTCACACAACGACTATACCGATGGATTGGTCCGTGTCCATCTAGGTCGTGAGCAACTGTTCGATTAAATACGAGTAACCGATAGTATGACCTTCTGTGTGACGTCGCACACCATACTAACTACAACGTATATAATCCAGGACTATAATTTGCATATATTTAATTATAAATAATTAAACGCAAATAATTGTTCATTTAGTTAAATAGATTAATGGCAATGGATCGTGAGTTTCTGTCACTTAAATCTAGACATTAAGTACACAACTCCAACAAAGTCAACTCCGTGAGAACATCAACGATAATCATACGTCGTGAGACCATCAACGACAGTCATACGCCGTGTGACTAGCCACGATAAATGGGCGTCGTGGCATCGTACATGATAATTAAAAGCGACTGTGATAATTTTGATTGAGAATATGAAATTGGACAAATTTAAAATAAATTTAAATCTTATAATTGAGAACAATTGATGAATCAAAACTCTAAACCCTAAAACTTGAGAACAATTGATGGATCAAAACTCTAAACCCTAAACACCATCGGTCAGCGTAATACAAAAAAGATGAGCAAACAAAAAGAATAACAAAGCACACAACGAATCTCCTCTTTTGACATCTGGTCAGCAGCACAGATTTTTGAGCCTCAACCAGAAGTGAAACGGCGATTGAAGACCTAACTGGTGATTTTGACGGAGATAAGGAACTCAGGTGTTCCCGAATCATTCCAGCCGAAACCCCGAATCATCTCTGGTGGAAGATAATTCAGGGGAATGATGCTTTTATTTTGGAAACTCGAGTATCTCGATACATTAATGAAACTATGAAAATCGAAAAAGTGAGGTGATAAGTACTGCTCCATGAAAAAACCAGAACAAAACAGAAAAATGGATTATTAATGGGTATAGAAAAATAGAGTTCTTTCGTTCGTATTTATAGGCTTAATATTCTGATCTAATTTAAGTCATCCAACCACCAGGATTTCAAACGTTCCGCGAAACGATTCAACTGCCATCTACACTTATTAATTACTAGTATTAATAAAATTAAAATTTATAGAAAATCACCCCATTAAACACGATATCCATTAATTTGATATGACCATTCAATTCAGGGAATTGATGCATCTCTGTTCTGAGTCATCCCACCGCCGAATTTCAATCGTTGCACGAAACGACTCATCAACTCCCAACCACACCCATTAAACACATTGCGATTAATTAATTAAAAAAATAAATAAAACACTAGAACTGTGTCGCCGTGCGGTTACCACGGTGGATTGTAACACCGTGCAACTGTATCCGATAGCAAACCTTAAAACCTAATGTGTCGTCGTGGTTAGATCACGGTGGATTGTAACACCGTCGTATGAAAAAGAAATTGCAATATAAAATACATAAAACAGTGAAATAATATTACACCGTGAATTAATATACACCGTGCAAAATTCAAAATGCTATATCATATAACCTTATACCGATGCACGGTTACACACACCCATATTCAACACGGTAATAGTACACGGTAAAATAAATAGTAAATTAGTACACGCATATATATATATTGTAATTTTAATTTTAATTTTAATTAATGAAATCCAGGCGGAGCGCCAACGCGTCTGGCAACTACGGCCGTCTCTTAATAATTAATACGAATACTGATAGATTTAGGGTTTCTATATTAATGAGTAACCGTGTGACGGTTTTAGCAAGATTAATAAATGACGGTGATATTAAAATCTTTTAATGATACATTTAAGGAAAAAGTACAGTAAACAATTGATATTTGGTTGAAAACCCTAAAACTTATTGTGAAAAATTGATGGATCAAAACCCTGAACACTATCTATTGAAAAGTAGATACATCTTGAAAAGCCGCTTGACCCTGTACATGAATAATGGAATGCTCGGAAGACATAACCGGAACACTATCTATTGAAAAGTAGATACATCTTGAAAAGCCGCTTGACCCTCTACATGAATAATGGGAAGCTCGGAAGACATAACCGGGTCGGAAGAGATCCCGATCTATCCCCATCAAATGCACAGTCTGAAGAGAGTCAAGAAGATGGAGTCCGGTATCATGAAAGATAAGAAGATGGTTTTCTTTTGGAAACTCGAGTATCTCGATAAAGTAATGCAACTGTGAAATTCGAAAAAGAGTGGTGATAACTGCTCCATGAATAACAAGAACAAAACAGAAAAATGGAGTATTAATGGGTATAGAAAAATAGATTTCTTTCGTTCGTATTTATAGGCTTATATTCTGATCTAATTTTAAGTCATCCAACCACCAGGATTTCAATCGTTCCACGAAACGATTCAACTGTCCACGATGCTTATTAATTACTCGTATTAATAAAATTATTATAAAATCACCCCATCCAACAATCCCTATCCATTAATTTGATATGACCATTCAATTCAGGGAATTGATGAGTCTGTTCTGAGTCATCCCACCGCCGGATTTCAATCGTTGCAGAAACGACTCAACTCCCAACTACGCCCATTATATACATTGCGATTAATTAATTAAGAAAATAAATAAAACCCTAGAATTGTGTCGTCGTGGGGTTCCCTCGGTTAGCCACGGTATTAGGTAGAAAATCCTAAAACCTAATGTGTCGTCGTCGTTTGGCACGGTGGATTGTAACACCGTGGAACTCTCATAAATGGGATATAAAACCCTTGGAACATTTTCGCCGTGGGGTTCCCTCTGTGGATTGTAACACGTTGCAACGGTATTAGGTAGAAAACCCTAAAACCTAATGTGTCGTCGTGATTATATCACGGTGGATTGTAACACCGTGGAACGCTCATAATTGGGATATAAAACCCATAGAACAGTGTCGTCGTGAGGTTCCATCGGTAGCTAATAACACCGTGCAACCGTATCATGCAGAAAACCCTAAAACCTCATGTGTCGCCGTGGTTCAAACACTGTGGATTGTACACCGTTACAGATCTTAAATGGCATAGTCGAAGTGTGTTCATTACAAAATTTACAATGGAAACCAAAAAGAAAATTATTAAACAATTTAAACTTAACAAAAGTAGTCTTATTACAATTGATGGATCAAAACCCTATTGAGAATTACAATTGATGGATCAAAACACTACTGAGAATTACAATTGATTGATCAAAACCCTATTGGGAATTACAATTGATGGATCAAAACCCTAAACCCAGAACCATACTTGGTTAAACAAAGAAAAAAAAAATCCAACCCGCCTCAGAATTCACTCTCTGGATGGGAAGCAATTCGAAGACCTTCTTTTTCTTCGGCCTCAATCATAGCCTGTTATGATCTCAACATATGTCCTGGTTCACCGCTACGGAGAAAGTGACACTTGCTAAGATCCGTATCTAACAAAGATACTCGAGATGTTTTGGAAACTCGAGTACCTCGTCATTGATGATCTAGGAAAAAGAAGGTTTTCTTTTGGAAACTCGAGTATCTCGTTACCGGACTGCAGCTTTGAATTTGAAAGATGTGTGGTGAACTGAAAACCGCCCCATAAGAAAAAAAAAACGCAGAAAACATGAGAAAAAATTGGGTATAGAAAAAAAAAGAATTTTTTCGTTCGTATTTATAGGCTCAATTTTCTGACCTAATAAAGTGATCCCGCCGCCGGCTTTCAATCGACTCACGAAACGACTGACCTCTAAACTACGCCCATTAAACACATTGCGATTAATTAATTTATTATTTAAATAAAAACCTAGAATTGTGCCTCTGTGGGTATTTCACGGTTGATTAAATCACCGTGTCGCGGTCACTGTGACTTTGGTAACGTGACTACAACTCTGAATGGGTCGTCGTGATGTTAGCACGGTGCATTCTAACACCGTGTACGTACATGTTATAGGTGACATAAAAACAAACCTAATCATCCGTCATCGTTGGTATCCCACGGTGCGTAAGCCGTGGTATGTTCATATATGACATAGAAAACTTAACCCCACATCCACCACGATATCCATTAATTAGATATGACAGTGAAATTCAAAGAATTTATGATGTGTGTCTGTTCTGATCCTCCTCCCACGACCCAACCCAACTTCCAACTACGCTCATTGATGGTCCAGATATGATATGATATGACCATTCAATTCAGGGAATTGATGAGTATCTGTTCTGAGTCACATCGTCGCCGGATTTAAATCGTTTCACGAAATCACTCAATTCCCAACCACCCCCATTAAACACATTGCGCCGTGGGTTTATTACAGTGGATTTCCTCACCGTGTAACGGTTACCGTGACGGTCTATGTGACACTGATAACCCTTGATAAAAACCCTTACCCACCGTCGCCGTTGGTATCTCACGGTGTATTGTGAAACCTATATAGTTTATTAACCCCTCAACTACCCACTTTTGGCGTGTATACATAAGCACCGTACCACGTTGAAATCCCTAATTTTTATAAAATCAAATTTCATATTCAATGGCCACCCCAATCCCGATTTGTAGATTCTTCAAAGTTCTGAACACCGTTGATTTCCGTGAAGTTTGTCGTTTACCTTCTGATTTTGCTCATGAACATGAGTATCTGGCAGGCAGGGCTACTTTGCTTGGAGATTGTGAGACACTCGCCTCATTTGTCACCGCTCGTGCCCCGTGGTCCGTGGAAATCTCTTGGGTCAACGGTTACGTGTGCTTTCGTCGTGGCTGGACCGATTTCTGCACGGCTCATCAACTCAAATTCGGTTATTTTTTGGTTTTTCACTACGCCAAGAAATTGGGTCCTTTCTTTGTCAATGTCTACAATAAAGATGGTCTCGAGATTCGGAACTTTTCCTATCCTAATGCCCCTGGAGACCCCCTTCTGCTGACCATATCTAAGGTTGTAGAAGAGATCCTGTTTGAGAAGGTGGTGGAAGTGGTGGAGCTCTCGGACGATGAGGACGATATGGACGATGAAGCAGACGATAAGGACGAAACGACTGATGAAGGCGACGACGCAGATGGCGAGGATGATGAACCATGAATGCAAAGAATCTTTCTTTCTGCATTTTGTTTATGAATAGTATGTTTTTATTTTTGCTTTTACAGTATGTTTTTCTGGTTTCGTAGCTACTACACTACGTAGTCTACGTTATAATACTGTACTAGTGCTTGTTTTTCTTTGTTAATATATTTTGACCTTCTCCCACCGTGCACGAGTAACCGTGTGACTTTAGCGTTTAAAGATATTACCGTGCGCCAAGGGTCGTGTGATTGAATCGTGGCAAAAGGCAACCGTCCTCTCTTTTTTTTTGTTGGTTTTTGGGAATCCCGGTAATTTAATTTATTAAATATTAAAAGATGAATAAAAAGGTTGAATAAACCTGCGGCTTCAAAAGCTGTTCTGTTCACTGACAAAACCCTGCCACGTAAGTATCTGTTTACATACATACATTGATTTGACCTTCGCACGGTACTGACTCACGGTGAGGTCTCACGACATTACCGTGTAAGTATTGTTGGAGTAGTATACTTAATGTCTAGATTTGAGTATTCTGAACTCCTTGTACACTTTCATTTACCTATTAATAATGAACATTCATTTGCTTTTAATTATTGTTAATTAAATATATGCAAATTATAGTCCTGGATTTTATACGTTGTAGTTAGTATGGTGTTGCATGGGCACACAGAAGATCATACTATCGGTTACTCGTATTTAATCAAACAGTTGCTCACGACCTAGATGGACACGGACCAATCCATCGGTATAGTCGTTGTGTGAGAGAGAAAATAATTTATCTTAATTATTTTATCACACTTGTACACTTGGTGTATTGAGCGGATCGCTTGAGACTTATCAATTAGGATTGCTCTGTGATAATTGATTTAAGTCTCGGAGTATTTTATTCTTAATCCCTGAAACAATTGCGGGTGTGTATATTTAATATTAGTGACTTTGATTTTCCAAAGGAATTAACCGATAAAATTATTGGGTTAATTACCGGTTAAGTTGGGTCACTATATTTTATATATGGCATGCCGTGAATTCTTGAAGGGACAGTGTATCCCGGAAGGGTTGATAATATCCCCGAGATGAGCTCATAAGGATTTATTATGTAAACCTCGCGAGTGGATTTGTTCCGCATAATAAATAAGGTTGAGTGGTACTAGTCTCGGATATAAGAGATGAATAAATTTATTAAGCAATAAATAAATTTTATTCATGGATATTTATATCTTAAATACACGGAATAAATAATACTAACTGGAGAAATATTATTCGATATAATATGGGTAAATATTGGGAGTGCAATTTTATTTATATAGTGGAAAATAAATAAAATTAATATTGATAAGGATTAATGGACTTGAGCATTGGGCTCAATTTAATCTTCAATATTAGAAGCCCAATATTCCACCTCCTTTAGATCCCCTACGTAGCCTATAAAAGCACTACATGGCCTTCATAAAGAACAAGACAAGAATATCATTATTTGATAGTTCTAGAGAGTTGAAGGAGATCCATAGGAGTTCGATAGATCGTCGCCCACCCGACGTTCGAACGGAGTGCAAGGAATACGTGGGAAGATTCAAAGGTGTTTGATTTCGTTTCTCCGAACAACGAATCGAAGGTATAATATCTAAACCCTCTCGATATTATTTCGGTTTTGATTTATTGAAAATACCGTAGAACGAAGATCCGGAAAAGTCGAACCCGGATTAGACGAACGATCACGCGGTGGTGGTGAAACCACCGGACCGCGCGATCGCCGCCTAGGGTTTCGGCCGAGCGCGCAAGGGGCGAACCCCGGCTGGGAGCCAGGGTGCGATCGATCATGTGATCGATCGCTGGCAGCGGGGCTGGGCCCCGCGACGGCCTGCTGGGGGCGGGCCGACCACCCCATGCGGCGGCGAGTCGCCGGACTCGCCGCGGGGGCTGCTGGGCAGCCCCATCGATCATGATGATCGACGCGATCATCGATCGCGTGAACCCCGGCTCGCGGGGGTTCGGCTGGGGGCGGGCTGCGTGCCTTCGGGTGCGTGGTCTCCAAAGGCCGGACTCCGGCGGATGAGTCGGTGTTCATGTGATCTCCGGCGATGGGTTTTTGATCGGGCTATGATTTCCGCAAATTTTAATAGCCCGGGATATCGAATTCCAACAATTGGTATCAGAGCGTGGTTTACGTTCGCGGTATTTTCGATAAAATTGTTCTACCTTGCAGGGTTCCGACTATTATGGCTTGATGATTATTCGTTTAATTATTTTGTCATGTGATTGTTGGTTTAATTAAACTCTCGGACATGTCGAGATTCGTTTTTGGTGGTGAATGCTTGTAATAGTAAAAATTCGGGGGTTGACCGAATTTAGGATTTATTATTATTGTTTTATTTTTTTCGGAAAGTGTATAAGGTCGATTTCATGTGTAGAATCGATACCGGATAGTGTAAAATTAAATTGTAATTTATTTTGCGTTGGATCGATGCCGAAACGACCGCCGGAGAAGACGTGTGACGAAGGAGATGATCGAGAGGGTGAACGGGACAAGGATCGATCAATCCCCATGATCGATCCATGAGGATCGATCGATTGCATGGGAGGGCGCCGAATTCGCGCCCCTCGGCGGCGATGTCACCGGCGGTGGTGGCTCGCCGGCTGGGCGGTGGCGGCGGTGGACCTCGGCCGGCGATGGCGATCCGGTGGGGGGGCGCGGGGGTCCTTGTGATCTTCGTGCTCTCCCGGTGATTCTACTTTCCTAACTAATTCGTTTTTCCCTATTTGAGTTTTCCTATTTTGGGAATTCTCATGGATTAGGAAAAGAATTAATTGGAATTAATTTTATTTCCTTATTCTATTATGGAAGTCTTCTAGAGTATTCCGAGTTCTACTTGGAATAGGATCCTAGAGATTTAATAGAATTGGAAAGGAATAAAAGTTAATTTAGGATTTATTTATTTCCTAATTGATTATTCCTATTTTATGGGAATTTTCATAGTAATGGAAATTAATTAATCTTGGAATGTAGAAGAGTCCCAAATTATTTTATTTCCTTATTTCATTATGGAAATCATCTAGAATATTCCAAGTGGGTCTTGGATAGATTATTCTAAAAGATTTAATGAAGTAGAAAAGGAAAATAAAATAAATATTAATAATATTTAATTTTATTTTTGATTTATTCGATTGACTTAATTATTATTAATTAAGTATCTTTTGGATTTATTAAAAATAAATAGATTTAAATATTGGAAATTAATATTCTCGTCACATGGAGCATTCAAGAACGAAGATTGAAGACTAGAAGATGCGTACGGAGATGGAGTAAAGCCATAATAGTCGGAAAATAATATTCTAGTAATTATTTTGACTATGTGATAATACTATGTGCTTTATTACATGTATGCATGCTATATGTGTTTATTTTATGCACTAGATAGCGTATCCCTTTGTTGTAAAAAGCTAAGTGGGAGAGGGTATGGAAACATACCCATGGTCTCCATTGCTGCTCTCTTGGTGACTTTTATAAACTTTTGAAGTTTATATAGATAAGTTATTGGAGGAGAGTTCTTGTAATTCCTCTTACGAGAAACATTGATTAAGTTTATCAAACAACGCCTAATTTGTCTTTCCAAAGCTGATTTCAAGTCGACTCATTCTCACCCCGGGGAGTGGAATGGAGCCAGAGCCACTTGGTCATGTAGAGGACACAAATTAGAGACCTTCGTACCATTCTTTGATAGATGGATCGATTGTCTGCTCGGCTCCCTCATTTATGAGAGATAGGGTTGTTCGCATGGTGAATCACTAGTTAGAAACTTCGAATTTCACTTATGATTCTCCGCGTCTTGATTTACAAGATTAAATGGATCAAGTAATTGGGAGTCAATTATAAAAATCTCTTGGTGTAGTAAACGTCCACACCACGTGGCTTGCTATGCCGACGGATTTTGGATTAATTGATGTAGACAGTTGTAAGAAATTGTGAAGAGTTGTGAAGTTATCGTAAACGTCCACACCACGTGGCTTGCGGTAATGTAGCAATTCCAAGCGATTTGCTTTGGTGCTGAGTAATGGTTTACACTTAGATACGCCTTATAGTATTCCTCCCCACGAGGTTCCGCTATAAGTGATGTATGACCAAAGAAAATCTAATTGCTAAGTCGTTTGGGTGGGTAAACGTCCACACCACGTGGCTTGCCTTACCTGATGGGATTTTAGAGGCGATTAGTGATTTAATGATATTATTTAAGGGAGATAATATCGGATATTAAATTATTTGTTTGTTTTATGTGCTTATAGGTTAAGAATGACTGTGACCCCACTTTGTGATATACTTAAAGATGAAAACTCACTGGTTCCATATAGTACTGATTGGAAAAGAAATCTGGACATTGTCCAGACTGTTGAGCCTTCCAAATCCACTGATGTCCCAACTCATGAGGACATTTGGAATGACCTCAGGATGATGTTGAGACATAGTGTGGAAGCCGGACAAGAAGTGATTGACATACTCTATAAATTCAGTCCTCTTGAGGAATCGCTTAAAAATGATTTCAAAAGAGCGGAACTTATAAGTATGGTCAGAGAATCACAAGCTCTTGTGGCTAAGATGGAAGTGCAAGCAAAGAAGCCCAGTGGTTGTGAACCACGGATTGGGAAAAGCAAGCCGCGAGGCAAGTGCTATCGATGCAAGCAGTCTGGGCACTGGAAGTCTGATTGTCCTCTCATCAAAGGTACGAAATTTTCCTTAGTCACCGAAACATTATCAGTGGTGTTATCTACCAGCACCTGGTGTGTAGATACGGGGGCCACTGATCATGTCTGCAATTCATTGCAGGGGTTCCAGGAAACCCGGAGACTTAGAGAGGGAGAGATCGTGGTCTACATGGGCAATGCCGCGAGGGTAGCGGCTGTTGCAGTGGGAGACGTTCACTTACGCTTTAGTAGTGATAGGGTTTTAGTTTTACATAATTGTCTTTATGTACCCAACTTTAGAAAGAATTTAATTTCGGTTTCTAAACTTATTATGAATGGATATTCTGTTTCTTTTGACCACTCTGTGATCATAAGAAGAAACAGTGAGATTATCTGTTCTGGTACATTGGTGGACGATTTGTATGTACTAAATCCTGAGTCTAACACGATGCAACTAACCGAGAGTAATAACACATCTACGAACACCAATAAGAGAAAGGAACCTTCTAGGATGAATCAATTATACTTGTGGCATCTAAGGCTAGGTCATATAAACTCAAATAGGCTTCAAAGGTTGAAAGCTGATGGTCTAATCAGCAATGTTGAAGGAGAGGACCTTCCAACCTGCGAATCCTGTTTAGAGGGTAAAATGACCAAGCGTCCTTTTTCTGGTAAAGGACGGAGAGCTGAACAAGTATTGGATTTGATTCACTCTGATGTATGCGGACCTATGTCTACTCAGGGATCTAGTACGGCCTTCATGTAGATCTAGGGATCGATTTCATGTATACTAGGTCCAGAGTTCGAAGACTCTCCTAGTCTTATGAATATCTCCGGTTGTCCCACAACCTCCCACTACAATGGCATTCCGGTGTATAAACAGTGATAACAGTAGGTGCAGTTAGTGGTGTACCGCTACTCGGTTCGGCTGGTTCTAAGTCTTAATCTTTCTCTCTCATTTCAAAGTATTACGTCACCTTGGGCTCGTGGTTCATTATATAGTCTTTCTCTAAGAACCGGGCGTTAGAACTTATAACGTCCTTCTGGTTCATAGTACTATTGAACACACGTCTTTTGTTCTTCTAGGATATTCTACAACCGCATTTGAATGCGCCGTTGTTTCCAGACATATCCATAGAACATAGGTAGTTCCGTATAACTCATCTTTTACTATCTCTATAAGAGTTCCATTTCTTGTTTACGACACACCATTTCTACACGAGTGTATGGTGTAGTCATTCGGGATCAAATCCCAATCTCTGATCAGTATGCTATGCATTCCTCAGACAGGTACTTGCCTCCGCGATCAAATCGCAGGCTAGAAATGGATATACCTTGATGGTTCTCCACAATTGCTTAGTGTCCATTGACTTGTCAAAACACTTGCTTTTGTGGCACATCAGGTATTCTAATCCATTTTTCGAGTAATCATAAAATGAAGTACTCGTACCTTATTGTCTGAGTAGGCATAGGTCTGCATACATTAGAGTCAATCAATTCTTATACTTGTCCGGATCTTACATCTTATATCCATAAAGGATTGCTTAGTCATATTATCTTCCAAATTAGATTCTTAGGTCGGAAGGTCCACTCCTTCAACTTAATTGATCAAATATCAATTTTCGACCTTTGAACTTCTTATTTGAATAAACATGGCTCAGCATAAGAATCCACAAGTATAATTGATAAAGAAATCTCTTATTAGTAAAACGAGTTTCATACTACGGTTCGTTGCATCGTGGTGGACTTAGGATTCATCATTTATATATATTGCTAGCTAATGTACCAGAATAGATAATATCATTATTTCTTCTTATAACCATCAAATGATTAAAAGAAATAAAATATCCATTTATTAGAAATACAGAACAAAGTTCTTTCTAATGTGAAAGGTACATAAAAGCAATAACTCAAAATGAAATCCTATAAAATGTCCTCCACTGCAATTGCTGCCTCCTCTACAGCATTGCCCATGTAGACTACGATTTCTTCTTTTCCAAGTCGTTAGGTTTCCTGGAACCTTTGCATTTAAAATGCACATACCGTCAGTGGCTCCATATCTACACACCAGGTTCCGGTAGATAATACCATTGACTATGTTTTACGACTAAAGAAAATTTCGTACTTTCTTTGAGAGGATAATCAGACTTCCAGTACCCAGACTGTTTGCATCGAGAACTTTTGCCTCATGGCTTTCTCGTCCCATCTCGTGGTCCAAGAAACCTAGGACCACTGGGTTTCTTTGCTTGCTTTTCCTTTCCCCGATTTTTCCCTTAGGTTCGAAACCTTTGGCATTGGCTACAAGAGCTTGCGATTTCCGTCTCAACTCGTCTAAAAGGTCAATCATCTCAAAAAACGTTTTTAAGCGTTTCCTCGAAGTGACTGGCCTTTATGAGTATCCTCATCGCTTCTTGTCTAGCCGCCTATGTCAATAGGCTCGGGAGGACAAAGCTTATTGAGTACAACCTTGCACTCTTTAACAATTTGGGTAATGTCTAGATCTCTATTCCAATCATTACATTTAGGGACCAGTGAGTTTAAAATCCTTAAGTATCACATAAAGTGGGTTCAAAGCCATATCCTAATCTATGAGCACATATAACAACAAACAATCGATTTAATTTCCGATATTATCTCCCTCAAATAATATCATTAAACCACTAATCACATCTAAAATCCCATCAGGTAAGGCAAGCCACGGTGTGTGGACGTTTACCCACCTAAACGACTTAGCAATTAGATTTCCTTTGGTCATACATCACTTATAGCGGAACCTCGGTGGGAGGAATACTATAAGGCGTATCTAAGTGTAAACCATTACTCAGTACCAAAGTAAATCGTTTGGAATTGCTACATCACCGCAAGCCACGTTGTGTGGACGTTTACGACAACTTCACAACTCTTCACAATTTCTTACAACTGTCTACATCAATTAATCCAAAATCCGTCAGCATAGCAAGCCACGTTGTGTGGACGTTTACTACACTAAGAGATCTTTATAATTGACTCCCAATTACTTGATTCATTTAATCTTGTAAATCAAGACGCGGAGAATCATAAGTGAAACTCGAAGTTTCTAACCAGTGATTCACCATGCGAACAACCCTATCTCTCATAAAATGAGGGAGCCGAGCAGACAATCGATCTAGTCATCAAATGACACGAAAGTCTCTAATTTGTGTCCTCTACATGACCAAGTGGCTTTGGATCCATTCCACTCCCCGGGGTGAGAATGAGTCGACTTGAAATCAGTTTTGGAAAGACAAATTAGGCATTGTTTGATAAACTTAATCAATGTTTCTCGTAAAAGGAATTACAAGAATTCTCCTCCAATGACTTGTCTATACGAACTTCAAAAGTCCATAAAAGTCACCAAGAGAACAGCAATGGAGACCATGGATATGTTTCCATACCCTCTCCCACTTAGCTTTTTACAATAAAGGGATACGCTATCTAATGCATAATTAAATACACATAAGCATGCATACATGAAATAGAGCACATAGAATATTATCACATAATCAAAATAATACTAGAATATTATTTTCCGACTATTATGGCTTTATCGCATCCCCGTATGCGTCTTCTAGTCTTTAGTCTTCGTTCTTGAATGCTCCATGTGACGGGAATATTAATTCCAATATTTAAATCTATTTATTTTTAATAAATCCAAAAGATACTTAATTCGAAAATTAAGTCAATCGAATAAATCAAAATAAAATTAAATATTGTTAATATTTTTATTTATTTTATTTTCCCTTTCTACTTCATTAAATCTCTAGAATAATCTATCCAAGACCCACTTGGAATATTCTAGAAGACTTCCATAATGAAATAAGGAAATAAAATAATTTATTTTATTTTCCCTTTCTACTTCATTAAATCTCTAGAATAATCTATCCAAGACCCACTTGGAATATTCTAGATGATTTCCATAATGAAATAAGGAAATAAAAATAATTTAGGACTCCTAGTCCTTCCAAATTAATTCCTTTCCTAATCCATTAAAAATTCCATAAAGGAATAATTAAATAAGGAAAAATTAATTTAGGACTCTTAAACTTTCCAAATTAATTATTTTCCTAATCCATTAAAAATTCCATAAAGGAATAATTAAATAGGAAAAATGAATTAATTATAAATTTATTCCTTTTCCTAATCTATGAAAATTTCCAAGAATAGGAATAATCAATATGGAAAAATAAATTTATTCTAAATTTATTCTTTTCCTATTCCATGAGAATTCCCAAAAAAATAGGAATACTCAAAATAGGAAAACCGAATAATTTAGGAAAGTTGGATCTTGGCGGGAGAGCACGAGATCACGAGGACCCCGCGCCCCCCACCACCTTCGATCGAGAGCCGAGGGGACACGCCACCGCCGCCGCCGCCTCGCCGGCGCACCACCTCCCTTGGTGGCACCGCGCACGGCCGAGAGGCTCGATGGCCGCCCCTCCTCCTTTGGGTCGATCGATCCAAGGGATCGGCCATGGGGTTGGCCGATCCGGAGCCCTCCCTCTCAACGTCTCCTCCGCCACACTTTTTCCGGCGATCGTTTCGGAATTCATCCAACGTAAATAATTTCACAAAATTAATTTACAATTATCCGGTATCAATTCTCTACATGAAATCGACCTCAAACAATTTCCGGAAAAATTAAGAACAAGCATTCACCACACAAGAACAAATATCGACATCATCGAGAGTTTAATAATCAAGAGAAATATTATGACATTAATTAACAATAATTAAATCTAGCCATAATAATCGGAAACCCTGCAAGGTAGAACAATTTATCGAAAAATACCATGAACTAAAACCAACGCTCTGATACCAATTGTTGGAAATCGATATCCCGGAATTAATAAATTAAATAAAATTAATTATCTAATTAATTCCGACCGAAATCCTTTGGAGATCGAATATCCGGATTGTCTAAATTGCGGAACCGACAATCCAATCGACTCCCGGTTGCCGGAAACCCGCCACGAACCTCCACGGGGATAGCCTAATCAAACAAACCCGCCACGGGGATAACCCGTGGCTTGTTCGATCGAGCCACCACGCGTGGGCTCGCGGCTGTTCGCGACAGCCGTGCGGGGCTGCCCGTAGCAGCCCGCGTGAGTCCCGTGCGACGCGTACGGGAGGAGGGGCTGCTCGCCGTGCGAGCAGCAGCGGCACCAGCCCGCTGCCCACGCGATCGAGCACGCGCTCGATCGCATCCCCGGCGTCCAGCCGGGGTCCTTCGTGCGTCGCCGGCGGTCGAAGCCCTAGGGCTCGACCGCCACCCTCGGCGTCCAGCCGAGGGTTCGTCCTCTCGATCCCGGCGAGGATCTCTTGACCTCCCGCGGTCCGGTGATCCTCGATCACCACCGCGAGGTCGATCCTCGTCCCCGGGTTCGTACGTCCCTTGGATCTTGGTTCATGATATTCTCACGATAAATAAACGATAAAATCATAAAGAGGGTTTTACGATTTACCTCGTTCTCGTTGTTCGGAAAAACGAAGAACTCAATTTGACGACCTTGAGATCTTCCCACGTATTCCTTGCACTAGCCCGGACGTCGTGTGGGCGACGATCTACCGAACTCCATGGATCCTCCTCTCTACTTTCTCTCTCTAGAATTGTGATCTTCAAGTTATGAGATTAGAGAAGACCATGTAGTGCTTTTATAGGCTACATAGGGGATCTTAAGGAGGTGGAATATTGAGCTTCCAATATTGAAGATTAAATTGAGCCCAATGCTCAAGTCCATTAATCCTTATCAATATTAATTAATTCTATTTTCCACTATATAAAATTAATTGCACTCCCAATATTAAACCATATTATATCAAATAATATTTCTCCGGTAGTATTATTTATTCCGTGTATTTAAGATATAAATATCCATGAATAAATTTAATTTATTGCTAATTAATTTATTCATCTCTTATATCCGAGACTAGTACCATTCAACCTTAATTATTATGCGGAACGAATCCACCTGCAGGGTTTACATAATAATTCCTTATGAACTCATCTCGGGGATATTATCAACCCTTCCGGGATACACTTTCCCGTCAAGTATTCACGGCATGTCATATATAAAATATAGTGACCCAACTTAACCGGTAATTAACCCAATAATTAAATCGGTTAATTCCTTTGGTAAATCAAAGTCACTTATATTGAATATACACACCCGCAATAGTTTCGGGGATTAAGAATAAAATACACTGAGACTCGAATCGATTATCGCCGGCAATCCTAATCGATGAATCTCAACGATCCGCTCAATACACCAAGTGTACAAGTGTGATAAAATAATCAAGATAGATTATTTTCTCTCTCACACAACGACTATACCGATGGATTGGTCCGTGTCCATCTAGGTCGTGAGGAACTGTTCGATTAAATACGAGTAACTGATAGTATGATCTTCTGTGCGCCCATGCAACACCATACTAACTACAACGTATAAAATCCAGGACTATAATTTGCATATATTTAATTATAAATAATTAAACGCAAATAATTGTTTATTTAATTAAATAGATTAGTGGCAATGGATCGTGAGTTTCCGTCACTTAAATCTAGACATTAAGTACACAACTCCAACAGATCGTGCTCGTACAAGACCGTAAGTACAAACGGTAAATTTACACCGTGAGATGAATCACAGTCGTGGATCGTGCTCGTACAAGACCGTTAGTACACATACACCGTGAAATAAAACACTGTCGTGGATCGTGCACGTACAAGACCGTAAGTACACATACACCGTGAAATAAAACACTGTCGTGGATCGTGCTCGTACAAGACCGTAAGTACACACGGTAAATAAACACCGTGAGATGAATCACAGTCGTGGATCGTGCTCGTACAAGACCGTAAGTACACATACACCGTGAAATAAAACACTGTCGTGGATCGTGCACGTACAAGACCGTAAGTACACATACACCGTGAAATAAAACACTGTCGTGGATCGTGCTCGTACAAGACCGTAAGTACACACGGTAAATAAACACCGTGAGATGAATCACAGTCGTGGATCGTGCTCGTACTAGACCGTAAGTACACATACACCGTGAAATAAAACACTGTCGTGGATCGTGCACGTACAAGACCGTAAGTACACATACACCGTGAAATAAAAAACTGTCGTGGATCGTGCTCGTACAAGACCGTAAGTAAACACGGTAAATGTACACCGTGAGATGAATCATAGTCGTAAATCGACAAGACCGTAAGTACACACGGTGTATGTCACCCGTGAGATATATCACCGTCTTAAACTCTATCGTGATAATACACGGTGATAAAACTCACGGTTGAACCATCGTCTACTAGAACTGACACACAACCGCATGCGAAAAAATTGCAGAGAGCAATAAACCATTAACC
Organism: Euphrasia confusa; assembly: GCA_954870475.1. Classification (NCBI taxonomy): domain Eukaryota; kingdom Viridiplantae; phylum Streptophyta; class Magnoliopsida; order Lamiales; family Orobanchaceae; genus Euphrasia; species Euphrasia confusa. Next base: position 8,528,970 of record OX940957.1, on the reverse strand, counting down.
ATTTTAAAATTTCGGAAACAAAAACCCTATCTTGAAAGGATATACCGATATCAAATTACAATCGAATGATTTACAAACATCAAAGCTCGAATAATCGAAAGTTCGAAAGCTAGGGTTATGGACTTACCGGAGGTTGAGCGCGATTGTCTGGGTTGTCCATGTTGTCACTGCTTGCCATAATGATGATCGTTGGAGACGGAGTTGAATAGTTGATACGAAAACGGTCGGGGCTGGTGTTTCACCGTGGCGGCGCTCGTCGTGCGTGTGAATTTCAAACGTCGAAAATTGGTTTTGTGGGGCAACTTTATTTTTCTGATATTCTTTTTGTTATTTTGTAATATTCGATTTGTTTTTTGTGAGAAAAGATAACTTTTAAGGGCAGTTAAGTCTTTTCATTCAAATTGGCTTACTTAACTTACATTTTTATGGACGGGGCTTCAGAACTTGTATACTCTTATGCTTTGGCCTTTAAATGCCTCCGCCCCTAAAATAAATAATACTTAACATTGTAATATAAAATCAAAAAGAAAATAAAATTTTATTTAATATATAAATCAAAAAGGAAATAGAGTAATAAAATAAATAATACTTAACGCATAAATAATACTTAACGCATAAATTTCAAATCAAATTTTATTTCGTTAAATTTTAATGGTCTAAATCATTATAGAAAAAACCGTGCTTAAAGCTATATGATTAAACTTAAATTTATTAAATTTAATATAATTATAGATGAATCCCTACTTAATTAATACTAATAATTTATCTTCCACTAGGGTATCCCTTCGTGGATCCGCCCCTGTATCTATCTATCTATATATATATGTGGGAATACCGGATTCAGGACCACCTCATAAAATAAATAAGTTCTGAGGCCCTGTCCATAAAAATAGAAGTTTATTAGGCAATTGGGTAGGAAAAGTCTACACTACCCTCGCTGTTTAATAAATGAAGTATAAACTGAATAGGTAATTTAAAATAGAATTTCTCTTTTAAAAATTAATAATAAAACTCCAATAGACTATGCACGATTATAAGACACCGTGAGCCCAATCACGATAATTGTACGCCGTGAGTTCATCCACGATGAATAGACACCGTGCGACCAACAACGATAAATGGACACCGTGAGAACATCAACAATAAATGGACACCGTGAGAAAAATAAACGATAATCGTACACCGTGAGACCATACACGATAAGTAGACACCGTGAGAACATCCACGAAAGTCGCTCGCCCTGAAAGCATACACGATAAATGGACACCGTGAGACCATACACGATAATCGTACACCGTGAGACCATACACGATAAGCAGACACCGTGAGATCATCCACGAAAGTCGCTCGCCGTGATAGCATACACGATAACTGGACACCGTGAGAAAATCCACGATAGTCGAACGCCGTGAGACTAATCACACCGTGATACATACACGACTAGTGGACTCTGGGAGATCATTCACGATAAATGAATACCGTAAGAATACACAATAATCCTAAGCCGTGAAACCAGTCACGATAAATGGACAACGTGGTACGAATACGATACACGATAATTAAAAGCGACTGTGTGATAAATTTGAATGAGAATATTAAAAAATGCAGAAATTTAAAATAAATTAAAATCTTATAATTCATTATAGTAACGATTACACAGAAGATCAAAAAGCAGAACCCCAAAACTTGAGAACAATTGATGGATCAAAACTCTAAACCCTAAACACTATCGGTCAGCGGTATACTAAAAAGCTGAGCAAAACAGAAAAATAACAGAGCATCATCACACCAATCACCAGTGAATCTGCAGCACAGATTTTTAAGCCTTGATCAGACCTGGTAAATCGAAGGAGGTAAACCTCCCTGGTGATATCGACGGAGACAAGGAGCACAAGCTAACATGCATTCCGAATCATCGCAACCGATACCCCGAGTTATAAGGAGACATATGAATACTACGGGAGGTTTTGGAACCTCGCGTATCTCGTGCAAGATGACTCAGGGAAATGATGCTTTAATTTTGGAAACTCGAGTATCTCGATAAAGTAATGCAACTGCTGTGAAATTCGAAAAAGTGTGGTGATAACTGCTCCATGAAAAAACCAGAACAAAACAGAAAAATGGAGAATTAATGGATATTGAAAAATAGAGTTCATTCGTTCGTATTTATAGGCTTAATATTCTGATCCATCCAACCACCAGGATTTCAATCGTTCCACGAAACGATTCAACTGCCAACTACGCTTATTAATTACTCGTATTAATAAAATTAATAGTAAATCACCCCATCCAACGCTCCATATCCATTAATATGATATGACCATTCAATTCAGGGAATCGATGCGTATCTGTTCTGAGTCATCCCACCGCCGGATTTCAATCGTTGCACGAACGACTCATCAACTCCCAACCACACCCATTAAACACATTGCGATTAATTAATTAAGAAAATAAATAAAACCCTAGAACTGTGTTGCCGTGCGGGTTCCCTCGGTGGATTGTAACACCGTGCAACGGTATTAGGTAGGTAGAAAACCCTAAAACCTAATGTATCGCCGTGGCGGTGGATTGTAACACCGTGCACCCAGACACGATAAGTGGAAACCCTGAGCCATCCACGATAATAAGATGCCGGTTACAATTTACAAATCACGATAAATGGACACCGTGAAATTATACACGATAATTGGACTCCGTGAGACCATCCAGTATAATAGGACACCGTGATACTATCCACGATAATCTTAAGCCTTGAGACCATCCACGATAAATGGACACCGTGATACAACCACGATAGGTGACACCGTGAGAACATGCAAGATAATCGTACACCGTGAGACCATCCACAGTTATATTACACCGTGAGACCATCCAAGATAACCTTTCACCGTGAAGAATGGCACGGAAATCTTATACCGTTTACATACCACGGTCCACGGTTCAAGGTGACCCTAATATTAATAAATTTAGGGTTTCAATGTTTCCAAAAGCGCTGCATCCCCATTCTCCATCCTCGAACTTTCTACATTAATGGCATTTCAGCAGGTCCAACAACCACAAATAATAATTGCATTTCACCTCGAAGTTAATGACACTTCAACAACCCATTGAGAATTTTAGAACAAAAAAGAATAATGGTCTGAAACCAAACTACGTACGAGGAAAAATTCTCTCGAATATTGCTAGTTCATTTACACAACAAGTTGAAAACAAGTTCGTTGTCGAGTCTCTGAAGCACATCAAAGGTACGAAAACAACGAGGTAGCACGTTTCGCATTTTGTTTAATTGTTTTAAAGCACACTGAGGTGTTTTGATGGAGTTGTATTCTAAATGTCTAGTTTAGTGCAAATACGGAACTCCTTATCTATACCTTAATTCAAGATATGATTCAAGCATGGTTGCATTTAATGCAATAGTCCTTGATGTATACGTTGTAGACAGTATGGCGTGAGGAGACACGCGGAAGATCATACTGTCGGTTACTCGTATACTATCGAACAGTAGCTCACGACTTAGATGGACAGGGACAATCCATCGGTACGTCGTAGTGTGACTGGTAGATAGTCGGTCTTGACTATAATGTTACACTCGTACACTTGGTGTATTGAGCAGGACCACGGGAGGGCGTTCGATTTATACTAATCGCAGTAATCGAACTAGACCTCAGATATTGCGGATATGCGAATTCCTATTCCCTATATAATTATAGGTGCGTGTGTCCAATTCTCGGTTCTTTAATCTACCAATCAGTGAGACTAATTGATTAGTCGAGATTCTCGGTAAATTGGGAATCGGAATTGTACGCACGGCATGCTATAGATTATAGACAGGAAACCGTGTCCCGTTTATCGGGTTGATGATGTCCCCGAGATGAGCTCATAAAGTTTATCATGTAAACCCTGCAGGTGGATTTGTTCCACATGATAATAAGGATGAGTGGTACTAGTCTCGGATAATAAGAAACGAATTAATTTAATTATTAGTAATTGAAATTAATTCGTGGACATTCGATATCTTAAACACGGGGAAAGTCGTATATGTAATTCGGCGGAATTATTATTGTTGAAATAATATAAATTAATTATTGGGAATTCAATTATAATTTTATAGTGGAATTAATTATAATTAAAATTGTGGAATTTAATTAAGGTTTGCCTTTTAGGACGACGAGTTAATTAAATTGCAATTTAGCCTAATAATTAATTTCCATAAGTTCCCTGGTGTAGCTCTATAAATACCTCACCCTCTCTTTCTCTAAACCTAAGAAACGCCGCTATTTTATTTTTGCGGAGAAAAATAAATTGTTGCGCAATTATTTTTCTGTAAAAATAAATAGATTAGCGCTGTTATTATTTTTCTGCAAAATTAATTGCTAGCGCAATTATATTTCTGAGACAGAAGATCAAAACCTAACAAAAGCCGCTATAATTAATTCTGCAGAGAAAATAAAAGCTTGCGCAATTATTTTTCCTCTGCTTAATTAATTTAGATTAGCGCATAATAATTCTGTGGAAATAATTTTGCTTGCGCAAATATATTTCTGAGACAGAGGATATTATTACTACGGTGGGTTCAAGAGAGAAAGGAGAAGAGGAAGGTTCAGCGGATCGTTGCCCACTCAACGGCTGAACGTCGGGGATAGAGACATACACCGGAAGGCTTTGTGGTCTCAACAATTCGGCTTCTCCGAATCACGCGACAAAGGTATGGAATCGAAACCCTTATTCCGCATACGTTTCGATTTCTTTCTCGTACGTAATCATACAACGAACCACCGATCGTGTTCTTTGGCTTGGATTTGATGTTCTCGGACTGCTGGGAGGTCTCTGATCTCCGGCGTGGCAGTCGGATCGAGAAAATCTCGTCGGAACAGCCAGAACGGGCGAAACCCGCTGCTGGAATCGCGACAATGTCGGGCGACATTTTTCCTTAAGCTTTTAATGTCGGGCGACATTCAATGTCGGGCGACATTTTTTCTTAAGCCTTTAATGTCGGGCGACATTGGCCATGTCGGGCGACATTTTGCATGAGCATTTTGGCGTCGGCCGACAGACAGGGCAGAATGCCCCGTTTTCGCGCGGTTGCACTTTCGGTGCAATGGCTGGGCGTGTTTCGGGTCTAGGGCTTCGTGTTAAGTACAGTGGGCTTGTCCGGATGTTCGAGTAGTCGAACGGACACGTCCCGGGTAGTCGATTTCCAACAATTGGTATCAGAGCCGGTTTATCGGTTTGTTGTATTGTTCGTACGTTTGTGATGCAGGTTGAACCCGATTATTATGGCCAACATTATGGGATGTTGTGTGTTAATATTTATTGTGGTTTGATTAAACTCTCGGGCTTGTCGAGATCGTTTTATTTTGGAAACGTTGCTTGCTTGTAATAGATAAAAACGACGGGTTGAGTCGTTTAGGTTTATTTATTTTTCGTTGTATCCGGGACATGTATAGGGCCGATCACCTTGTATAGGATCGATGCCGGAAGTAGTAAGATTGTATTTTGTCATTTTGCTATTTTGGTGGATCGAGACGAGATCGAAACCCGGAGAAACGAGAGTCGAGGAGAGCGAATCGGCAACGGGCAGCCATCGAACACACCCCGTGTTCGTGACGGGCAGCAGCGGGGCTGGGGTTCGTTCGACCCCACGGACGACTCAACGAGGCTCGAGACGAGACTCCAGTGGGAGGAGTTCGTCTCTTGACCCTCGAGCGAGTCGGTTGTGGACCGAGACCGAGACGAGCAACGAGATCCAAGAGACGTGCATTGGAGAACACTTAAGGCCATAATAATCGGGATCACGTTAATTGCTTTTTGCTTGTTTTACGTGCTTTATTATTATGCTTAATTGTTTATGCATGTTATCCCTTATCGTAAAATACTAAGTGGGAGAGGGATTGGAAACAATCCCGCGGTCTCCATTCTCTGTTTTGAATGTGATGTGTATTGACTTACGAGTTGGCTTTAGTGTCATCCTCCCTATCGGATAAAGTCGATACACGGATATCACTGGATCAAAATTCGAATTAAAATTCCACTTATAATATTGAACAATTATGTTTCTCAAAAGCAATGCCTAATCTGTCTTTCAAAGACTAATTTCAACTCGACTCATTCTCACCCCGGGGAGTGGAATGGAGCCAAAGCGCTTGGTTATGTCGATGACACAGATTAGAGACTTTCGAGTCATTCGATGACTAGATCGATTGTCTGATTGGCTCCCTCACCTAGTGAGAGATAGGGCTCAATTGCATGATTGATCGCTGGTTAGAAACTTCGAGTTTCACTTACGAGATATCAAGCTTTGATTAATAAAATTGTGAAATTTAATAAATGTAAGAGTCAATTAACAAAGCTGTTTGTTTTAGTAAACGTCCACACTATCGTGGCTTGCTAAATGGAAACGGTGCTTTGGGTTAATTAAGACTCTATGACATTTAAATAAATGGGATTCAATTAATAAAGTTGTTTGTTTTAGTAAACGTCCACACTAACGTGGCTTGCTAAATGGAAACGGAACTTTGGGATTAATTGAGGCTCGACAGTTATAGAAAATTGTGGAGGACTGCATGTCAACGTAAACGTCCACAAGAACGTGGCTTGCGGTGGATATGTAGTTCCCGAGCGGTTGACTTAGTACTGAGAAATGGTACACACTTAGGTACGCTTTATAGTATCCTCCCCATCGGAGTCACTGCTAAAATGATGTACGACCGAAGTAAAAATCCAATTATAAAATCGTTTGGATTAGTATACGTCCACAAGAACGTGGCATGCTAGTCTGATGGGATTTTGGAAATGATTGGTAGTTTAATGATATTATTTGAGGGAAATGATATCGAATTAAACTAATTGTTTGTTTTATATGGTATTATTCCCATTAAAAGTCAACAAACTCACTTAACCTGTTTGTATGGATTAAAGAAGAAACTTGGACATTATCCTAACTGCAGAGGAGTACAAATATGTACTCCAAGTCAATTGACCTGCTGAACCAAATGATGCTTCCACTACTGAGGAAAGGAAGCTCATTGGAAATGGATCAAGGCTATGAGATGACGCAGAGCAACATTATGACTTTCATGTCAAATGTGCTGCGACATCGGGATCATGTCATGACCATTACCTATGATATGATGCTTAACCTCAAGAAGTTTTGGTTATCAGGACAGGACAGCCGGGAAAAGTGAAATGAGGCAACTCATGACGGCCATCATGTCGGAAAGAACGCCCGTAAGGGATCACGTTCTTAGAATGATGGGCTATCTTAATGATATAGAGGTTCTGGGAGAAATTATCAATGGGGTAACCCAGGTTGATTTTGTGCTCCATTCTCTGCCGAGAAGTTTTGAGCAGTTCCGCCTAAACTAAAATATGAATAAGGGGTCTTATTCATTGACGGAGCTCCTGATTGAACTTCAAGCGGCTGAGAGAATCTTTGAGGGTCCTCAAAGCACTTATGGCTGAGAGATTGACTTTTCCTAGGCTTTCGGGCAGCAAAAGGAAGAAGAAAATACGGAAACCCAGTGGGCCTAATATATATGGACCACGGAATGGGACAAGCAAGCTCAAGGGGCAAGTGCTTACGTTGTAAGCAGTTTGGATACTGGGAGTTTTAATTGTCCTCTCAAGCAATAAGAAGTTGATTCTTCCTTAGTCACCGAAACATGCTTGGTGGTGTTATCCACCAGTACCTGGTGTGTGGATACAGGAACCACTAATCATGTCTGCACTTAAATGCAGGGGTTCCAGGAAACCCGGAGACTTATATAGGAAGAAGTAATAACCTACATGGGCAATACTGTTAAGGTAACAGCCGTTGCAGTGGGAGATGTTAAGTGGTTTTAACGGTAGGATTTTAGTTCTAATAAATTGTCTTTATGTGCCGGCATTTAGAAAGAAATTTCATTTCGGATTTCTAAATTGGCTTAGAATAGATATTCTGTTTCTTCTGATAGTTTCAGAATTGTCGGAGTAGGAAACGGGGATATTATCTATTCTGGTACATTGATAGACAATTTAATACTAAATCTGTGTTCTTCCACGATGAAACAGACCGGAGCTAATAACACATTGTCGAACCCCAATAAGAGTAAAGATCCTTCTAGGATGAATCAAATGTACTTATGGAATCTTAGGCTAGATCATTTTAAACTTGAGTACGATTCAAAGGGTGAAAGCTGATAGACTACTCAGCTAGGTTGAAGGAAAGGACTTTCCAACCTTCGAATCATACTTGGAAGTTTTAATGATCAAGCAACCCTTTACGGTTAAAGGGAAAAGATCCAAGAAAGTACTAGAGTTGATTCGCTCTGATATATGCAGACCTCTTTGAGGAGTAAGGCATGCTTATCAGAAAGTGGGATTAACTCCCGACAGACTACACCATTTATGCCTCGGCAAAATAATGTGTTGTAAAGAAGGAATAGGACTCTTATAGATATGGGAAAGTAGACAATAAGTTATTCGGAGTTACCTAATTCGTTTTTGGGATATGGTTTGGAAACAGCAGCGTTTATCCTGAACTTGATTCCTTTGGAAACTTGTACAGATATTCGGCTGTTTATAGGATACCCTAAGAAAACGAATTAAGATATGTAATATAGTCCAAAGGACTAGATGTTCGTTGATTGCATCAATGTTCGGTTCTTAGACATGGACTATATGTATATGCAAGATTACAAGCCCAAGAGTAGGGTAATACTTAATGTGCTTAGAGGGACTGATCAAGACTTAGAACCAGCCTAACTGAGTAGTTCACTACTATAATCTTTAGTCACTAAAGATACACCGGAGCGTCGTCGTAGTGGGAGGGTTGTTAGACAACCCAACAGGTTCATGTTTATAGGTGAGTCTTCGGACTTGTTACCTGGAGAACATGAAGCCGAACCCTGGATCTATGACGAGACGCTGAAAGATCAAGATGCTCAGTCTTGGCAAAAGTCGATCCGGATTCTTTTGTCTTCACATGGAAGATGGAAGTCAAGACAGATTTCCTAAATCGAAGTCTTGACGGGGCCATCTGTGTGGGACAGCCAGAGAGATTCATCGAAAAGAGCCAAGAGCATTCGGTAAGAAAGCTTAATCAATCTTAGGATTGAAGGAAGCTTCAAGATCTTGGACACATGCAGACCTATAAGAAAATCCATTTCATGGATTCATTCAAGGCATGTTTAGGTCCTGAGTGTAATAAAGAAGTGACAGAAAAGATGTGGTGTTTTCTCATTCTTTATGTAGACGACATTCTTCTAAATTGGCAACAATATGAAAGATGTTATCGGACATAAAGGGATGGTTGTCCGAGTAATTCAATGTAAGAGACTTAGGAGAAGTCGGGAATGTTCTTGGGATCAAAGTAATAAATGATCGCCAGAAAAGAACATAGAACTTATCTCGAGCCTCATACATAAATACAGTTCTTACTCGTTGCAGCATACAGAATTCCAAGAAAGGTCTTCACCTTTTAGATGTGGAATTCATCTATCTAAAGTTTTGTGTCCGACACAATAAAGGAGATAGATGAAGAGTAAGCAGTTCCCTGCACCTTAATGGTGGGAAAGCTTAATGTATGTAATGCTATGCACGAAACTGATATCTGCTATGCCGTGGGCATGGTGGTAAGATATCATAGTAATCCTAGAAAGGATCACTCGACTGATGTAAAGAACATGTTTAGACTCCTGCAGAGGACCAGGAATTATGTTCTGAGTTACAAAGCAGTCAAGTTGTTTCCTTTGGATTACATAGAATTGAATTTCCAATCAAACAGGGACAGTTGAAAGTCGAAGTCAGGCTATGTGTTCTCACTGTGAAGTGGAGCAGTCACATGGAAGAATGTAAAGCAGCGATGCATTACGGACTCTACCATGAAAACTGAAAGGATAACGGCCTCTGAGGCAGTTAAAAGGTCAGTGTGGCTCCACAACTTCCTAAGGGACTTAGATGTGGTTTCTAGTTCACCCAAAGCTATTTTGAATAGCGGTATTGGCAAACTTGAAATGCCACGAGTCCACAGTGGGAGATAACACATAGAGCGCAAGTACCACCTGATTCGAGAGATCGTCTAGTAAGACGATGCAGTTGTCACCTAGATAGCATCGAGAGGATTGCTAGGTAAAACCCGTTCACAGAGGCACTTCCAGCGAAAGCGTTGGGTAGGCGTGATGAGGTTATGGGAATCTGATGTTTGGGAGAGGGCGACTAGACTTTTAGTATAAGTGGGAGATTGATGGAGTTGTATTCTAAATGTCTAGTTTAGTGCAAATACGGAACTCCTTATCTATACCTTAATTCAAGATATGATTCAAGCATGGTTGCATTTAATGCAATAGTCCTTGATGTATACGTTGTAGACAGTATGGCGTGAGGAGACACGCGGAAGATCATACTGTCGGTTACTCGTATACTATCGAACAGTAGCTCACGACTTAGATGGACAGGGACAATCCATCGGTACGTCGTAGTGTGACTGGTAGATAGTCGGTCTTGACTATAATGTTACACTCGTACACTTGGTGTATTGAGCAGGACCACGGGAGGGCGTTCGATTTATACTAATCGCAGTAATCGAACTAGACCTCAGATATTGCAGATATGCGAATTCCTAATCCCTATATAATTATAGGTGCGTGTGTCCAATTCTCGGTTCTTTAATCTACCAATGAGTGAGAATAATTGATTAGTCGAGATTCTCGGTAAATTGGGAATCGGAATTGTACGCACGGCATGCTATAGATTATAGACAGGAAACCGTGTCCCGTTTATCGGGTTGATGATGTCCCCGAGATGAGCTCATAAAGTTTATCATGTAAACCCTGCAGGTGGATTTGTTCCACATGATAATAAGGATGAGTGGTACTAGTCTCGGATAATAAGAAACGAATTAATTTAATTATTAGTAATTGAAATTAATTCGTGGACATTCGATATCTTAAACACGGGGAAAGTCGTATATGTAATTCGGCGGAATTATTATTGTTGAAATAATATAAATTAATTATTGGGAATTCAATTATAATTTTATAGTGGAATTAATTATAATTAAAATTGTGGAATTTAATTAAGGTTTGCCTTTTAGGACGACGAGTTAATTAAATTGCAATTTAGCCTAATAATTAATTTCCATAAGGTCCCTGGTGTAGCTCTATAAATACCTCACCCTATCTTTCTCTAAACCTAAGAAACGCCGCTATTTTATTTTTGCGGAGAAAAATAAATTGTTGCGCAATTATTTTTCTGTAAAAATAAATAGATTAGCGTTGTTATTATTTTTCTGCAGAAATTAATTGCTAGCGCAATTATATTTATTTCTGAGACAGAAGATCAAAACCTAACAAAAGACGCTATAATTAATTCTGCAGAGAAAATAAAAGCTTGCGCAATTATTTTTCCTCTGCTTAATTAATTTAGATTAGCGCATAATAATTCTGTGGAAATAATTTTGCTTGCGCAAATATATTTTTGAGACAGAGGATATTATTACTACGGTGGGTTCAAGAGAGAAAGGAGAAGAGGAAGGTTCAGCGGATCGTTGCCCACTCAACGGCTGAACGTCGGGGATAGAGACATACACCGGAAGGCTTTGTGGTCTCAACAATTCGGCTTCTCCGAATCACGCGACAAAGGTATGGAATCGAAACCCTTATTCCGCATACGTTTCGATTTCTTTCTCGTACGTAATCATACAACGAACCACCGATCGTGTTCTTTGGCTTGGATTTGATGTTCTCGGACTGCTGGGAGGTCTCTGATCTCCGGCGTGGCAGTCGGATCGAGAAAATCTCGTCGGAATAGCCAGAACGGGCGAAACCCGCTGCTGGAATCGCGACAATGTCGGGCGACATTTTTCCTTAAGCTTTTAATGTCGGGCGACATTCAATGTCGGGCGACATTTTTTCTTAAGCCTTTAATGTCGGGCGACATTGGCCATGTCGGGCGACATTTTGCATGAGCATTTTGGCGTCGGCCGACAGACAGGGCAGAATGCCCCGTTTTCGCGCGGTTGCACTTTCGGTTCAATGGCTGGGCGTGTTTCGGGTCTAGGGCTTCGTGTTAAGTACAGTGGGCTTGTCCGGATGTTCGAGTAGTCGAACGGACACGTCAAGGGTAGTCGATTTCCAACATGTTTTTCACCGAATGTCGTCGTTCACCGTGAGATAGAGCGCGTTGCACGGTTCACTGAAGGTGTAATATGTTTTCCTTAACCCCGACGTGTTTACGAAATCATCGTGTTATTACCACGGAGATTTTACCGTGTTATTTATAGCGATGGTGTCACCGTAGCACGTTGTCTTCGTTCACCGTTTGATAATGCTATCACATTTTTGTACATACTTAATCGTAATAACACCGTGTGATAAAAAGCATCTCGTTTACATCGTGCATACTTATTATTATTAGACGATGCATGCATGCAGGTCGTTAGGTTTTCACAGATGTCGTGGCAGCGTGTTTCTTTACGACATGGTGGTCACTGGGAACAGTCAGCATACGTAGGCGGAGATAGCGTGGCCATACACATTACGTATTCAGAAATCAGTTATGTTGATCTAATCAATCAAATTAGATCTGTTTTGAATGCTCCAGAGGATAGAGATTACGTAATTTTCTACTTAAACGCGCAGAGAAGTAAGGTTAGTTTGCAGAACGATACAGATCTATTGCGATTCATCGTGCAAGGAAAAGTTACCAATCACGTGCTCTTTTTGACTGAGAGAAGACAATACCGGTCTAAGAATGCTAATGTTGGAGGTACATATTCTGAAGCAGATAATGTAAGCATTACTCCACCTCAACCACCATCTTGTACTGGACCCGATGACGAGGAAGTATTTACATCAGATGATGAACGAGCGGAACGTGATAAAGAGTTAAACGATAGCCTAATTCAAGAGTTTAGTGATTGGCTTCAACATCCGAAAAAAAAGAGAGGATTGTGGGATCCCGTAAATTATCATCTGATCATCAACCGATCCACGAAGAAGCAGTCCTGGAACATAATCTACTACTACAGCGAAAACTAAGCAACTGGATGATCCCGATGCCCAATTTTGATATTTTGCCACCACCTATGGGTTGGGTCGAAGAACGTGAACCCGAAGATGGTGAACTCGCATTTGGTTCCACGTTTCGAAAGAAATCTGACTTGGAAATATCTTTGGGAATGCATCACTTGGAGAGTCGCTTAGAATATGTCACTGATCGTTCAAACAAAAAGCGTTGTGCATTCGTTTGCAAGCACGGTAGGAAAGTATGCACATTTAGATTGTGTGCTAGTGGGAGTGATGATACACTATGGATGATCACAAAGTTGAACTTGAGTCACACTTGTCAGACTATATTGCATCGTACTACCTGTCGACGAATTAAATCTGTAGTTGCTGCTAGTTACTTTTCTCGTAAACTTGTCAAAGACGGTGACGTTCTGAAGCCAAAGGACATGATAACAGAGTTGCGTGAGCGTTACGGTGTTGAGATGGATTACAGTTTCACTCTCCGAGCGCGGAGCATAGCGATAGAGATGGCGTATGGCTCATATGCTGAGTCATATCATAGGCTCGCTTCGTATTTGTATATATTGAGAGAGCAGAATCCCGGCACATTTTATGAAATACAATCCACACGGAATGTGGGGGTGTTCCAACACATGTTTCTTGCTCTCGGACAGTCTATTTCTGCATTCTATTGTAATCTAAGGCCAGTGATTGTTGTGGACGGGACTCAAGCCAGGGGATATTAATTGTTTGTCGCCATGACGAAGGATGGGAATGAAAACGCCTTCCCACTTGCAATTGGGATTGGTCCGAAAGAAAATGATGAGTCGTGGACATGGTTCCTTCATAACCTGAGCAGGTGCTTCAATAGACAAGATGGTTTAATTGTCGTATCCGATCAGCATAAGAGCATCCAAACTGCCGTTGCGTCTGCATACCCGAATGCAGTGCATGGGTTCTGTGTTTACCACATTAAGAAGAATCTAGTTCGCTATGGCGGTCGCGTCAGGGCCGTAATAACCTCTGCATCAAACAGTTACCGTGTTGAGACAATGCACAGACATTTAGCTGATTTGGAGAGGCTGAGCCCTGACGGGGCTTACAAGAGAATGTTAGAAATAGGGGTCGAGAGGTGGTCGAGGGCAATGTGTCCAGTACGACGATATGGTTTCATGACCTCCAATATTGCCGAGTGCTTCAATTCTCGTATGGTCTGGGCGAGACGTCTACCCTGTTGGAGTTGTGTACTTAATGTCTAGATTTAAGTAACGATAAACTCCCGATCATAGCATTTAATCTATTAAATAAACAATTGTTTGCTTTTAATTATCATTAATTAAATATATGCAAATCATAGTCCTGGATTTTATACGTTGTAGTTAGTATGGTGTGTCGGGCCCCACACAGAAGATCATACTATCGGTTACTCGTATTTAATCAAACAGTGGCTCACGACCTAGATGGACCCGGACCAATCCATCGGTATAGTCGTTGTGTGAGAGAGAAAATAATTTGTCTTAATTATTTTATCACACTTATACACTTGGTGTATTGAGCGGATCGTAGAGATTCATCGATTAGGATTGCCGGCGATAATCGATTCGAGTCTCAGTGTATTATATTCTTAATCCCCGATATCGTTGCGGGTGTGTATATTCAATATAAGTGACTTTGATTTACCAAAGGAATTAACCGATTTAATTATTGGGTTAATTACCGGTTAAGTTGGGTCACTATATTTTATATATGGCATGCCGTGAATGATTGACCGGACAGTGTATCCCGGAAGGGTTGATAATATCCCCGAGATGAGTTCAAAAGGAATTATTGTGTAAACCTCATGAGTGGATTCTTTCCGCACAATAATTAAGGTTGAATGGTACTAGTCTCGGATTCAAGAGATGAATATAAATTAATTAGCAATAAATTAATTTTATTCATTAATATTTAAATCTTAAATACACGGAATAAATAATACTACCGGAGAAATATTATTTGATATAATATGGTTTAATATTGGGAGTGCAATTAATTTATATAGTGGAAAATAAATTAATTAATATTAATGGGAGATTAATAGATTTGGGCTTGGGCTCAATTTAATCATTAATATTGGAAGCCCAATATTCCACCTCCTTTAGATCCCCTACGTAGCCTATAAAAGCACTACATGGTCTTCACTTTTTTATAAGACAAGAATATCAATAGTTGATAGTTCTAGAGAGTTGAAGAGGATCCATAAGCTTGGAGGATCGTCGCCCACCCGACGTTCAAGCTAGTGCAAGGAATACGTGGGAAGATCGTAAGGTCATCAACTTAGATTCGTTTCTCCGCACAACGAATTAAAAGGTAAAATCATAAACTCCTTTGTGTGAATTTATGTGAATTTAATTGTGATGCATACATGAACGGACGATCCGGGTAAACGTCGAACTTCGGGGACGGGGATTCGAGATCCCCGGCGAAGGTTCGAAGGAGCCCTCGGCTGGGAGCCGAGGGGGTGCGGTCGAGCCCTAGGGCTTCGACCGCGACGGCACACGCGAGGAACCCCGGCTGGGAGCCGGGGTGGGCGATCGACCGCGGTGGTCGATCGCCGGGCAGCCGCGGCTGGAGCCGCGGCGGGTTCGCCGCTGGGCGAACCGCCCTCCTCGGGCGGTGGCGGTGAGTCGCCGGACTCACCGCCCGGGGCTGCCGGAGCAGCCCCAGCGATCGCCTTGTGCGCGATCGCGAGCCCCACGGTGGGGCTCGGCTAGGGTTTAGCCGCGGGTTCATCCCGCGGCGATGCTCTTGTCGAGCCCGGTTCTTCGTGGTGTTCGTGATCGGTCTCCGGCGAGAGGATTTCGGTCGGGTTATTATTTTCCGCAATTTTTAATGACCCGGGATATCGAATTCCAACAATTGGTATCAGAGCGTTTGGTTTCGTGTTCATGTATGTGTTCAATTGTGTTCTACCTTGCAGGGATTCCGACTATCATGGTTTAATTAATTGTTAATTATTCGTTTAATTAATTGCTATTTAATTTACCATGATTGTTCATTTATTAAACTCTCGGACATGTCGAGATTCGTTTTGTGTGGATGAATGCTTGTAATAGTAAAAATTCGGGGGTTGACCGAATTTAGGATTTATTATTACGTTCTATGTTTTCCGGAAAGTGTATAGGGTCGATTTCATGTATAGAATCGATACCGGATTTGTAAATTTATTTCTTGTAATTTATTTACGTTGGATCGATGCCGAGACGACCGCCGGAGAACTCGTGTGACGAAGAAGACGAAGAGGACGAAGGACCGAAAGGGTCGATCACCCCATGATCGACCCCATGATCGATCAAAGGGGAGAGGGGCGTCGCCCCCTTCGGCCGTGGGCTGTCGCCGGCGACGGTGGCGGCTGGCCGGCTGGAGCGGCGGCGGCGGGTGCTCCCTCCCGGTGGTCGATCGGTGGTGGTGGTGGTGGTACGGGGATCCCCAACCCGTACTACTCCTACTCCTACCAAGATACTACTTACCTAATTGATTCAAGTTTTCCTATTTTGAGTATTCCTAAGTATGGGAACTCTCATGGAGATAGGAAAAGAATTAATTAATATTATTTATTTCCTTATTCTATTATGGAAGTCTTCTAGAATATTTCAAGTTCTACTTGGAATAGGAATCTAGAGATTTAATAGAATTAGATAGGAAAATAATTAATTAATTTATTTCTATTTGATTATTCCTTTTTTATGGGAATTTTCATAGACATGGAAATTAATTAATCTTGGAAAGTAGAAAAGTCCTAATTTATTTTATTTCCTTATTCTATTATAGAAGTCTTCTAGAATATTCCAAGTTTGACTTGGATAGATTATTCTAGAGATTTAATGGAATTAGATAGGAAAATAAAATAAATAAAAATATTAATAATATTTAATTTTATTTTTGATTTATTCGATTGACTTAATTTTCGAATTGAGTATCTTTTGGATTTATTGAAAATAAATAGATTTAAATATTGGGATTAATATTCTCGTCACATGGAGCATTCAAGAACGAAGACTGAAGACTAGAAGACGCATACGGAGATGGAATAAAGCCATGATAGTCAGGAAAAATAATTTTCTAGCATTATTTTGACTATGTGCTATGTGCTTTATTACTTGTGTGCATGCTTATGTGTTTAATTATGCATTAGATAGCGTATCCCTTTGTTATAAAAAGCTAAGTGGGAGCGGGGATGGAAACATTCCCATGGTCTCCATTACTGTTCTCTTGGTGACTCTTATGGACTTTTGAAGTTCGTATAGATGTGTCATTGGAGGAGAATTCTTGTAATTCCTTTTACAAGAGACATTGATTAAGTTTATCAAACAATGCCTAATTTGTCTTTCTGAAACTGACTTCAAGTCGACTCATTCTCACCCCGGGGAGTGGAATGGAGCCAAAGCCACTTGGTCATGTGGATGACACAAATTAGAGGCAGTCGTACCATTCTTTGATAGATGGATCGATTGTCTGCTCGGCTCCCTCATCTAATGAGAGATAGGGTTGTTCGCATGGTGAATCACTGGTTAGAAACTTCGAGTTTCACTTATGATTCTCCGCGTCTTGATTTACAAAATCAAATGCTTCAAAGTAATTGGATGTCAATTGTAAAAATCTTTTGGTGTAGTAAACGTCCACACTATCGTGGCTTGCTGCATTGAATGGGATTTTGGATCGATTGATGTAGACAGTTATAGAAGAAAGTGAAGGTTCATGTATTAGCGTAAACGTCCACACTATCGTGGCTTGCGATAATATACGAGTCCCAAACAATCTTCTTAGATACTGAGTAATGGTTTACACTTAGGTACGCTCTATAGTATCCTTCCCATCGAAGTAACGCTATAGTGATGTACGACCAAAGCAAATCTAATTGCTAAATCATTTGGATGGGTAAACGTCCACACTATCGTGGCTTGCCTTATCTGATGGGATTTTAGATGTGATTAGTGATTTAATGATATTATTAGAGGGAGATAATATCGGATATTAAATTAATTGTTTGTTTAAATGTGCTTATAGGTTTAGAGAATAGCTATGAACCCACTTTCTATGATACTCAAGGAGCATAAGCTCACTGGCCCCAACTATATTGATTGGAAGAGAAATTTAGACATTGTCCTAACTTCGGAGGAGTACAAGTTTGTACTCCATGAAGTGTGCCCAGCTGAGCCCACGGCTGCCTCAACTGATGAGGAAAAACTGACATATCGGAAGTGGAAAAAGGCTGATGAAATGGCTAGGTGTTATATTTTGGCTTCCATGTCAAATGTACTCCAAACCCAACATGAGTCGATGGACACT
Organism: Euphrasia confusa; assembly: GCA_954870475.1. Taxonomy (NCBI): domain Eukaryota; kingdom Viridiplantae; phylum Streptophyta; class Magnoliopsida; order Lamiales; family Orobanchaceae; genus Euphrasia; species Euphrasia confusa. The sequence goes on along the minus strand of OX940957.1, from coordinate 8,510,656 downwards.
GCCTATGATATGATGTTTAACCTCAAGGAGATGTTTGGGGAGCAAGATCGTGCGGCAAGGCAAGAAGCCATGAGAGTCCTCATGTCGACTACTCAATCTGAAGGAACGCCCGTTGGGGAGCACGTTCTTAAGATGATGAGTATGTTGAATGAACTTGAGGTCCTAGGAGCTTCTATTGATGGTGAGACGCAAGTCGACATCATACTCCAGTCTCTGGCCCCTAGTTTTGAGCAGTTTCGTATGAGCTATAATATGGGTAAACTATCTTATTCTCTTGCGCAACTCCTGACTGAACTGAAGGCGGCAGAGGGGATCTACAAGAAGGGCAAGTCTCAAGCGCTTGTAGCTACCAAGTCCAAAGGCTTTAAGCCTGGTGGAGGTAGGGGCAAAAGAAGGAAGCAAGCCCGGAAACCCAGTGGTGTCAAGAGGACTGTACCACAAATGGGGGCTGCAAAGCCAAAGGGTAAGTGCTTCCGATGCAACAAGATGGGACACTGGAAGTCTGAATGTCCTCTCAAAGGTACGAATTTTCCTTAGTCGTAAAAACATAATCAGCGGTATTATCTACCAGAATTCTGGTGTGTAGATATGGAACCACTGACGGTATGTGCATTTTTGAATGCAGGGGTTCCAGAAAACCCGGCGACTTAGAGAGGAAGAGTTCGAGTCTACACGGGCAAAGCTGTAGAGGAGGCAGCGGTTGCGGTGGAAGACATTTATCTGCTTTAGTAGTTAAATAGGATTTCATTTCAAAGTTATTGCTTTATGTACCCCTTTATTTTAGAAAGAACGTTTTGTTCTGGATTTCTATTAATGAATGGATATTTTATTTCTTTAATCATTGGATGATTTTGATAAGAAATAATGGCATTATCTATTCTGGTACATTAGACAGCAATATATGAATGATAGATCCTAAGTCTACCCCAATTGCAACGAACCGTTCTATAACTTGTTTTACTTATTAGATATTTCTTTATCATTATACTTGTGAAATCTTATACTTAGAAGTATTTTCAAATAAGATTCAAATGGTCGAAATTGATTTGATCAATTAAAGTTGAAGGAATGGACCTTCCGACCTAAGGATTGAATTTGGAGGATAATACATCTAAGCAAACCTTTCTGGATAAAGGATAGAATTCAGACAAGTATTGTAAATGATTAGATATGCAGACATATGTGTAAATTAGAAAGGTACGAGAAATTCTCTCAAAGAATACTCAGTGATGGATTAGAATACTTAATGTGCCATAAAAGCAAAGTGTTTTGACTAGTCAATGGACACAAAGCTATTATGGGAACCATCAAAGTATATCCATTAGGAGCCTGCGACTCGGTCGCGGAGGCCATCACCTATCTGAATAACACATAGCATAATCAAAGATTGGGATTCAATCCCAAAGGACCGCGCCATACACTTGCGTGTAGAGATGGTGCGCTATAAAGAAATGGAAAATCTAAAAGTAAAAGAACAAGTTGTTCGGAACTACCTATGTTCTATGGATATTCCTAGATACAACGGCATATTGAATATGGTTGTAGGATATCCTAGATGAACGAAGTATTGTGTGTTCTATAGTACTATGAACCAGAGGGACGTCCTGTCCGGTTCATAGAGGAAGACTATTAGATGGACCACAAAGCCTAAATTGACGTAATACCTTGAAATGAGAGAAAGGACAAAAGACTAGGAACCAGCCAAACCGAGTAGAAGTGCACCACATACTGCACCTATTGTTATTACTGTCATACACCGGGACGCCATTGCAGTGGGAGGTTGTTGGACAACCAGAGATATTCATAAGACTAGAGGAGTTCGGACTCTGGATCTAGTAGAGATGAAATCGACCCCTAGCTCTGCATAAGGGCGGTACTAGATCTAAATGTGCCTGCTTGGAACAATAAGGATTATTGTTAAGAGGCTAGATCATTTAGAGTACAAGCTTAGTAAATCCATTTATGGATTGAATTAAAGCTTTGAATCGTGAAACTTGCGAATTGATGGGATAGTCCATTTGATGGATTCATCAAAAGGCATAGACGAAAGGTGTATTAGAGAAGTGATGGAAACAAGGTGGTGTTTCTCGGAGAATTTATGTAGATAAAATTTTATCATTGGCAACAATGTAAAAATATTGTCAGACATAAAATAATGGTTGTCTAAATAAATCGAGATATAAGATTGAGAAGAAGTTAGAGCATGTTCTTAAGGTCTTATGATCTAGAGATAAGAACATTGTACTTCTCCTAGATATCTTATACGATTAAGGTTTGTTTTAACATGCATACTTCTGAGAAAGGTTATTGCCTTTCAGAGACAGAATATACATCTATCTAAAAGGTATGTGTTCGAACACATAAAGGAGATAGATGAGGACAAAGCAGTTTCCTATACTTCAAGTATGGAAAGCTTTATAGATGCAATGTTATAAAACAAGAACCTGATATCAACTATGCGGTTTGCGTAGTGGGAGGATATCAAAGTAATCTGGATAAGGGATGTTCGAATGCTGCAAGAGTACTTTCATAGTACCGGCTTGAGCAAGACGAAATCTTCTTAGATTACAGATTCTCAGATCCAAAAATCAGAGAAGGACCAGTGAAAGTCGATATCAGGCTATGTGTTCACTTTTAGAAAGAGGTGGAACCTTGAAGTGAAAGAGTGATAAGCGGGACGCTTTTCGGACTCTCTCATAACCGAATAGCAGCCTCAGAGGCAGCGGAAGTTTTGGTTAGGTTCCGGGATAACCTCTTGACTTGGATATGACTCTTAGTTTACCAAAGGCTATTGGATAGCGGTGCATGGTGAACTAGAAGAGGTCATGAGTCAAAAGTGATGTTAACACATAGAGCAAGTACCACCTGATACGAATCATCGTCAGGGGAGACGACGTAGTAGTCACCAAGATAACTTCAGAGCGGCAACCTAGATTGCTCACTCACATAGTACTTCTTGGAAGTACACTTTAAAGCACGTGATGAGTATGGGAACCGGGAGTTTGGAGGAAATGACTAGACCTTAGTACAAGTGGGAGATTGTTGGAGTTGTGTACTTAATGTCTAGATTTAAGTAACGATAAACTCCCGATCATAGCATTTAATCTATTAAATAAACAATTGTTTGCTTTTAATTATCATTAATTAAATATATGCAAATCATAGTCCTGGATTTTATACGTTGTAGTTAGTATGGTGTGTCGGGCCCCACACAGAAGATCATACTATCGGTTACTCGTATTTAATCAAACAGTGGCTCACGACCTAGATGGACCCGGACCAATCCATCGGTATAGTCGTTGTGTGAGAGAGAAAATAATTTGTCTTAATTATTTTATCACACTTATACACTTGGTGTATTGAGCGGATCGTAGAGATTCATCGATTAGGATTGCCGGCGATAATCGATTCGAGTCTCAGTGTATTATATTCTTAATCCCCGATATCGTTGCGGGTGTGTATATTCAATATAAGTGACTTTGATTTACCAAAGGAATTAACCGATTTAATTATTGGGTTAATTACCGGTTAAGTTGGGTCACTATATTTTATATATGGCATGCCGTGAATGATTGACCGGACAGTGTATCCCGGAAGGGTTGATAATATCCCCGAGATGAGTTCAAAAGGAATTATTGTGTAAACCTCATGAGTGGATTCGTTCCGCACAATAATTAAGGTTGAATGGTACTAGTCTCGGATTCAAGAGATGAATATAAATTAATTAGCAATAAATTAATTTTATTCATGAATATTTAAATCTTAAATACACGGAATAAATAATACTACCGGAGAAATATTATTTGATATAATATGGTTTAATATTGGGAGTGCAATTAATTTATATAGTGGAAAATAAATTAATTAATATTAATGGGAGATTAATAGATTTGGGCTTGGGCTCAATTTAATCATTAATATTGGAAGCCCAATATTCCACCTCCTTTAGATCCCCTACGTAGCCTATAAAAGCACTACATGGTCTTCACTTTTTTATAAGACAAGAATATCAATAGTTGATAGTTCTAGAGAGTTGAAGAGGATCCATAAGCTTGGAGGATCGTCGCCCACCCGACGTTCAAGCTAGTGCAAGGAATACGTGGGAAGATCGTAAGGTCATCAACTTAGATTCGTTTCTCCGCACAACGAATTAAAAGGTAAAATCATAAACTCCTTTGTGTGAATTTATGTGAATTTAATTGTGATGCATACATGAACGGACGATCCGGGTAAACGTCGAACTTCGGGGACGGGGATTCGAGATCCCCGGCGAAGGTTCGAAGGAGCCCTCGGCTGGGAGCCGAGGGGGTGCGGTCGAGCCCTAGGGCTTCGACCGCGACGGCACACGCGAGGAACCCCGGCTGGGAGCCGGGGTGGGCGATCGACCGCGGTGGTCGATCGCCGGGCAGCCGCGGCTGGAGCCGCGGCGGGTTCGCCGCTGGGCGAACCGCCCTCCTCGGGCGGTGGCGGTGAGTCGCCGGACTCACCGCCCGGGGCTGCCGGAGCAGCCCCAGCGATCGCCTTGTGCGCGATCGCGAGCCCCACGGTGGGGCTCGGCTAGGGTTTAGCCGCGGGTTCATCCCGCGGCGATGCTCTTGTCGAGCCCGGTTCTTCGTGGTGTTCGTGATCGGTCTCCGGCGAGAGGATTTCGGTCGGGTTATTATTTTCCGCAATTTTTAATGACCCGGGATATCGAATTCCAACATACCCGTATGTTCATTGGTCGAGGCATTCCGCACAGTCTTGGAACAATGGTTTCAAGAGCGAAGCGCGAAAGCTGCGTCAAGAGAACATGAGTTGACTGAAGAGACATTTAACAAACTATCTTGCGCGGTGGAGCACGCTATGCGTATGGTTGTCCGAGACACAACCACATCTGACGTGTATAAAGTGGAGGATGGTAAGCTATCTTTTCATGTTGATCTTCAAAATCGGACATGCGAATGTCGACGCTTCGAACTTGATGAAATCCCCTGCAGTCACGCTGCAGCCGCTGTTAGGTACGTACTAATCAAACAAACACTTTCAATTTATTAATTCGACAATATGTTCGTACTACCCTAGGATCGTATCACTTCACATTGCCACCACAACTTCTATTTCTCAAACAAAGAGGATTGCATATATATGACTTCGTCAGTGGATATTACAAACAACACAATTTGATGGAGACATATTCGACTCCTATCAAAGGACTTCCGCATCCTGCTGATTGGGTCGTTCCAGCGTATATAACTGATCACGTCATTCATCCTCCGGTTGCGGTGAGACAGGCTGGTCGTCCGAAGATGAGCCGTGCACGGTCTGCTGTCGAGGGTAATGCCCCCAGAAGAAGAAGTCAGCCTCAGAAGTGTAGTAAGTGTAATTCGACCACACACAACGCGCGCAAATGTGACCAAGTTGTTTTACCCACCGAAAGCCAGACGCTCGAAGATGATCAGAATTCTCAACCCACGGTGGCACCAATCCGACAGAAAAGACAAAAGAAAAAATGTAGCGTATGCCGGAGTGCAGACCATAACATACAGACATGTCCGGTGCGGGGGGATTAACGTTAAGTTCTGTGACCATGCTGAACAATTGTGATATTTAGGTATTGCAACTAATTATGGGTTTTTTTTGTATGATATTCTGCGATTGTGTGTTTTTTGGATTATTTGGGGTTGTTGGGATTTGAATGGTTTCTGTGAATTCGTTTTTTGTGAGTCACGGTGAATCTTATAAATGACCGTGTACCACCGTCCGTGTTATATTTGTAGTACATCGTGTGGCGGACGTGATATTACGCCGTGCATCGGTTGTCCCGCCACCATCTTGGAAACTAGTACTACTGGTACAATACTCGTTAAAATTTATCTGATCTCCGCACGGTATTCTATACGGTGATATATCATAACATCACCGTGTAAGTACGAACAATGACGTTTTTTGGTGATTATTGCTCGGTGGTGTGAATATTTTGGTTAAAATGCTAATCCAAAGTTAATTTTCCATCTAGATGATTATATGAAACCGACAAAACTCCACAATTATGCAAGAAACGATTGAATGTGATATATCATGTGCAATATATGATAACACTTGAGAGTAACTTGTAAGTTGTAACAAATGAATTAGACATCTCTTGAATTTGAGACATGCATACTCCAAATCGAATCATACGTGTTTAAAATCAAACATCATACGTCTCAATGATTGAAACATATCACAGTGAACGTTAATAAAGAATTCAAAGTGTGTACAAACCATGAGAACTCGTTTTTTTGGTGTTTCACGAATTCACGATGAATGTTATAAATGACCGTGTAACACCGTAAGTGTTATGTCGTGCGACGGTCGTGATATTTAGTATTTAGACCTTGCGAAACTCCATCCCTTCAGTTTTATTTTCGATAATTTAATTAGAATTTTAAATAGAAATCGGTAAAATTAACTCGCGCCTGCAAAAGCTGTTTTGAGTACAGTGCATCGGTTGTCCCGCCACCATCTTGGGAACTAGTACTATACCAGTACTTTTCTCGTTAAATTTCAAATTTAAAAATTGATCTGATCTCCGCACGATAACCCAATACGGTGATATATCACAACATCACCGTGTAAATATGAACAATGACATTTTTTGGTGATTATTGCTCGGGTTGTGTGAATATTTTGGTTAAAATGCTAATCCAAAGTTAATTTTCCATCTAGATGATTATATGAAATCGACAAAACTCCAAAATTATGCAAGAAACGATTGAATGTGATATATCATGTGCAATGTATGATCACACTTGAGAGTAACTTGTAACAAATGAATTATACATCTCTTAAATTTGATACATGCATACTCCAAATCGAATCATACGTGTTTAAAATCAAAAACCATACGTCTCAATGATTGAAATATATCACAGTGAACGTTAATAAAGAATTCAAATTGTGTACAAACCATGAGAACTCGTTTTTTTGGAGTTTCACGAATTCACGATGAATATTAGAAATGACCGTGTAACACCGTAAGTGTTATGTCGTGTGACGGTCGTGATATTTAGCGAAACTCCATCCCTTCAGTTTTATTTTCGATAATTTAGTTATAATTTTAAATATAAATCGGTATAATTAACTCGCGCCTGCAAAAGCTGTTTTGAGTTTTGAGTACTGTCAATACTAATAATAGACCGTGCATCGGTTGTCCCGCCACCGTCTCATCAGGTTCTCCATGATACAACGACCACTAATAAATGGGCCTTTTAATAAGTGGGATGCGTAAAACCCGAAACGGAGTTGTTTGACACTGTGGCATACTGAACTCTCACGGTGTCTAATTAGAAATTTGTTTTCGTGTGTCACGGTGATTTTATTATAGACACGGCGATGATGTGTTTTTTAGGTCTCATACATGATACAACGACCACTAATAAATGGGCCTTTTAATAAGTGGGATGCGTAAAACCCGAAACGGCGCCTATCACGGCGCAATTACTTATAATTAAACGCGACCTTCTGTAAATAATTAGTTAAACGCGACCTTTTGGAATCACGCGAGAAATATTATTTATAGTGATTTATGCAAGCATAATCTCTATTAAACTCTGATAAATTATTGGTCCTTAATCCTCATACCAATAATGGATAACCCTCAGACAGTTGATGCTTTCATTGTTGTGCTGACTGATGAACATATTGAATCTAGACGGTTTCGACTTCCCGAACGTTTCTACCGTTTGCGTGTGAGATACAGTACAGAGCCTCCGCTCTTCTACCTCCGCGATGTTCACGGTGAGAGGTGGGCAACCTTGATGGGCTTTAAAAATGGCTTGGCGTATTTCTTCAATGGTTGGACTGAATTCCGCCACATCCACAAGTTGAAGAAAGGCATGACCCTCTTGTTCGAGCATAGGCCACTTCCAGACGAGTTCCTGGTGCGGATATTTAAAGAGGATGGAGATGAACTCAAGTCATTCTTGCCGAGACCTGCTCCAGGAAAGAGAGCATTCGAGGATGAACCTTCGCCGTCGTCGTCTCTGAAAAAGAGTAAACCATCTTAGGGTTTCGGCGTTTTAGGTTTTTCTTTTGTAAATCGGCGCCTATTGTAATTCGGATTCCGCTAATTTAGTACACCAAAATTACTCCGTATTTCTTTTTCCTTGTTTCCAAAATTATACGTGACGAGCCCGTATGCTTGTCGTTAGGGGCAAACAAGCTGTCAAAATGGTATTTATATTTAGCCAGTACTCTTATAACTACAAAACGTAGATAATGGCAAGTACGTGGGGTCGGTCCCACAAGGAGGCAATTACAGTAGGTGATCTCGGCTTTGCCCAAGGGGTTGTCACAAAAAGATTTTGGTTTGGGGTGCTGTGGGCACAGCGGTTTTGCAATCGTTTCAACACTTTGACTTACTACGGCTAACCAAACTAACATGCAAATAAATAAAACTAAAAATAAACAAACCAAGCACTCAGATCTAACAGAATACTAAAAGGGAAAACTGAATCAAATAGGAAACAAAGCATCCGGGCAGACGACTTCACTCAGGATCATTAGGGCAAACTACCGTTCATTGGCACTAAGGATTTTTACCAGCGGTTTGTCAGCAGTTATGGGGTGTGTAAGACAAAAGTGGTCCTATTGTGTCACGCCCAACAGTTGCCCCACCCCTTATCTATCCTTACTGTATAAAGAGAAGGCTAGCTAACACTTTGCCTAATCCCCCTGGACCTGAACAATTCGATAACCTATGCGACCAAACATGGATCTAGTTTGCCCAAACCCGCATTACCCTCTAGACAGACCCACTCGGCCAATAGCATGCTCGAAACATACGACCGCATCTCCTGCAAGTTCTAGTGCTATGCCCGCAACAATACTACAAGGTACATCTATGCGGTTTGCCAATCACCAGTATCCCGGTTTGTAAAGGTTCACTAGTGGTCGTCCTAGTTAGCCCAAACTCCCCAGAAATAAAACTTAAACAACTTTGACTCGGGAACAAACACCCAACCGGTTAGTTCAGCCCCTCCAACCTCGCGGTCTAACTAAACCCTAATTTCACCTTCGATCCGTCCCTGCCCAGATGCACAATTAACTTAGCCGATCATACTGAAAATAAAAGACGAAATAATTAAGGAAAAACGATCTATATTATTCATAGCTTCAAATCGTAAAATCGTTTTTGAAGGAAATCGGAAAACGGAATTAAAAACTAAAGAACATAAAAACATAAAATTGTTTCTCGACCCGAGGGTCGGATCTACTCAAAACAAACAAGAGACTCGGACGAACAGCTCCGATCTCTTCTCCGGCGACTCCTCCGGCGGCGATGGCGACTGCGGGACCGGCGGCTCTTCCGACTTCTCGGTGCGTAATGTCTTCTCCCTGCTGCCCGTCGCGCCCCGCCTTTTAAAGACTTCAAATTTGAATTTGAATTCCCGGCTGTTGCTCCTCCCTAAGGAATAGGGGTCAGCGGTCAATGATTTGGGGATAAGTCAAATCCCCCCAAATCCAGGGATTCTGGTGCGCTGACTCCTTGCCCATAGGGAATCTTTTGTCTTCAGCCGTTCTCTGCCCAAACCGGAATTCTGCAGGTATTTCTTCTCCTCCACAGGTGGTCGGACCAGGCACGGTACTTGGTACTTCTGGCTCTTCTGCTTCGTGACCTTACCCATTTGCCCGATGTGGTCAAACTGTTGCTTGTCACTACCGCTCCAGAACTTTGCCCAGAGAAGGGGATTTCCTTGCCTCTTTTGCCCAGTGCGCCACCTGTTACCTGCATCACCACACACTCTGCCCAAACACCAAATTGTGCCCTCCCAGACACGTAAACGACTCAAACTGACTCGAAAAAGGGTGTAAAAGTGCTCTAAGATGAGCAAATAAAATGGCTCATCAGAACCGCACACACTTGGATACGCTTGTCCCCAAGCGTGGGCTCTGATTTGCCTGACTCAAGACCAAAGTGAAAAACAGAAATGAAAGAAGTAGGGAGAAATAAAACAAAGGACTTTAGCATGATCAGTACAGGGCATAGTACATACAGATAACACAAAATTCAAGTAAAGACAAAAATAAGTCAAGAGTCTGTTCAAGGTCTTTGGGTTCACTCCCTCACAGTGTTTCTCTCTTTTCAGTGTATGGGTTCAATGACACTCATTTTCTGCTGTGATTTCACTTTGCCTAAATTTTCCGTATTGCTAACCTGAGTTTGTTTTAACTAAGCAGGGGGGTTATCAAAGGGGCTTTTATTGGGTTGTAGTGTTGGGCTCATATGGGTAGATTTTGAGGAGTAGGCTCTATTTGGGCAGAGGGCTTTTTGATGTTAGCCTTTTCTCTGCCACTTTGCCCCTTTCTTACGGGCCTTAGCACAACAACTTTTTATTCTATTTTTTCTTTTTCTGATTTTTTTTTCTATTTTTTTTTCTGATTTTTTTTTCTCTCTTTTGTTTCTTCTTTTTTTTTTTTTTTTTTTTTTTTTTTTTTTTTTTTTACACTATGCCCTAACTCCCTCTTATCTCTCTGGCTGCCTATGTAATGTGGGCATAATACCAGATAGGTTCACAAAGAATATTCAATCAGGCTCAAAGGGGCTAGCAAGGGACAGTGTTATTTATTTAAGCAAAAGGAAACAAGAAAATGCCCTAATCATTTAACTACCCCTACTCAGTCAAACTACTCATTTCAGCAAACAGGCAAAGACAGGCATCGTAAATATCACAGCAGACTCTCAAAGAAAGAAATCATATATCAATGTAGGCTCAATTCTCACAGTTTGCCTAGAACAGTTCCATCATCCCTATTTCATGCATCTTAACTACAAAGTTTGAGTTACTGTATGTATGTTTGCCCAAAGTGATCACATAATCATGCTGACTCGATTAGAAACAGGGGTTTGCCCTTTCCCTTTCCCCCCTCACACACTTTGCCTGGGCAAAGTGTGCAAGAGTAATAAGATTGGTAGGGGCTACCCACGACCAGACTGTGACTCAAAAAAGTTTGGCGCACCTGCCCCCTCACACACTTTGCCTGGGCAAAGTGTGTCAGCAGGGAGATCAACCTAGTCTCCCCCGAACCAAAGTGACTCGGGGGTGACCTTAACAAAAACAAAGAAAATAAAACAAAAAATAAAAACTAACAACTACTAAAAATTAGGGAGGGTACAATTTAGGAGGTGGAGGCAGGTGTGTACCTGAATCCACAGTAGTCAAAGTACGCGACCATCATCGCCTTCACGTCTCCGAACGCCTTCTCGATCTTTTCCAACCGTGCCTCGATAGCGCCTTGCCTTTCTGCAATCTCCTCTTTGGCCTTAGCCTCTGCAATCGGATCTCTCGCCTCTGCCTTCACCGCAACTGGTTTCTCCTCCAGGAACTTCACACTGCCATCACTCAAAGGGACTATGTCCTGCATGCGCTTGAAGCACTGGATGTCAAACTTGCCCTCCACCATCATCTCCAACTCTTTGCCCTCCTTGATCAGATTCATCTTTGCTGCATACACCATCGGGAAGTGGGCCAATGAGAGGCGCTGGAGAGGGCGAGCATGGAGCCACTTCATCTGGGCACAGAGGCATGAACTGAAATGCAGCCTTATGTTCTGGGTCATGCACCACAGTATGCCCAACTCAATCTGGGAAACTGCACTGCTGCTGTCGATTTTGCCAAAGAAGTTGATAGCCAGGATCCGGTGGCAGACTCTGAGGGCATGGTTCTTGAATTGGATGGACTTGGTGGTTTGCCCCACGAACTCGCCTCCTTTGCCCAACTCTTTCCAGATCTTCTGCAGCTCCCTCTTTGTGTACTCCGGGAAAGTCCTTAGTGCTTCCTGGTAGGCCTTTGACTTCAGATCCGCAATACCTGCCATATCCAAACATAAATCTAATTCATTTCCACCAATAGAAACACCTCGACCAAACAACTCAAACTGTATTCCTATCACTCCCTCGTCTTTGGTCTCTTTGATACCCAGAGACCCAAAGAACTCTCTCACGACGCCTTCGTTGATTTGCCCAGACCACTCAAGAAACGGCTCCCACCCAATAGCCTGGAAGTAGCCTCGGACCTCCTTCTACACACCCATCAGTTTGAGCGAGTCGAAACACACTGTTTTGGGGGCCGCGATTTCGCGCGCCGTTGTGTCAACCGCCTTTCTCTTCTTCGTGGATGCACGGGTCCGGCTTTTGGGGGGTTTTGTAGGTCACCTCCTCCACCTCGTCCTCCTCCATCGGAGTCTTGCCGGCGGCCGTCGATTCCTCCTTCTCTTTCTCGTCGGAGGTGGATCCGGCAGTGGGGGTGGGAGAGACCTTCTTCTTGCCTTTGCCCACCGCCTTTTTCTGCTTCTTTTTCGGGGGGCTATCAATGGCGGCTTTGCCCTCCTCCTCCTGAGCGGCGGTGGCTAGGGTTTCCAGATCCTTCTCACTGGTGGTTTTGGATTCGTCGATCTCTTTGGCCAGATCGTCGATTGGGGTGTTGTCCGTCTCCGTCGTGGTTGGGCTTGGCAGTATGGTGGCCAGTGGGACGGCGTGGATGGCTTCTTCGGCGGTGGGGGATTTGGGTTTTGCTGGGCTCGATCGCTTTGGAGACACCATCTTCTTCAACTTTGATGCAGCGGTACCTATGGTAAGATCAATTAGGGTTTTGTTAGGAATTTTTCTCAATTTGTTTTTCGCTCTAGTAGATACCATAAGGAGAGAGAGAAGGAATATATAATTGTTTTTGAATTTTGAAATTAAGGGAGTTATTGGCAGTTATCGGGAATCGCGGATGAATAGGGGCGTGATGATGGTGGAGTTGCAGAGTCCTTAGATGGGACGGTTTTCAGCCCTTGAAAATCGCAACTGCCCACTTGCGCTCCTGTTTGCCCAAAGTCTCAGTCTGCCCAAAGTAAACTCCTGCAAAATCAAAAACACACATACTCTTCCTCACGGCATAGTCAAAGTCTCTTGTTGCAAGTAGTTTTATTCCTAATCTAAATAAAAGGGAAAATAACAAAAATAAACATACATACCAGGTTGCCTCCTGGCCAGCGCCCTAGTTATAGTCCCGGGCAGGACCCAATTGCTCATTTGATCACTCAATCAGGGCAAGCTGCCCTTCCAAATTCTCTTGCCCAAAGTAGGGCTTCACTCTATGGCCATTCACTTTGAATATATAGTCATCATCCTTTTTGCTTTTCAATTCCACAGATCCATTTGGGCTGACATGGTGAACAAAATAAGGCCCTTCCCATTTAGAGGACAGTTTGCCCGTACGGAACTGACTCCTGGTTTGGTACAGTAAGACTAACTGTCCAGCTTCAATCTTTTTCTTCTTAATCAGTTTGTCATGGGCTCTTTTGGTCCGTTCTTTGTAGTGGGCAGCATGGTCATAAGCCTCAATGCGAAGCTGCTCCAATTCGACCAAGTCAAGTTTACGCTCGTTCCCAGCCAGATCCCAGTCAAAGTTGACCTTGTTCACAGCCCAGTGTGCCTTGTGCTCTATCTCTACGGGCAAATGACAGGCTTTCCCAAATATCATTCGGTAGGGAGATATTCCAAATGGAGTCTTGAACGCAGTGCGGTATGCCCATAGTGCATCATCCAGTTTGCCTGCCCAATCCTTCCCCTCTGGTCTAACTGTCTTCCTCAGAATAGCCTTGATAATCCTGTTAGAGAGTTCTGCTTGGCCGTTTGCCTGGGGGTGATAGGCACAGGTGATTCGATGAGTGACTCCATATTTTCTCAGTAGCCTCTCAATGATATAATTGCAGAAATGGGTCCCCTGATCACTGATAAGCGCTCTGGGCACACCGAATCGAGTGAAGATATTCCCTTTGAGGAATTCAGCCACAATGCGCGAATCATTGGTGGTGGTGGCCTTTGCCTCGACCCACTTGGAGACATAATCAACTGCTAGGAGTATGTATTCCTTACCTTGTGAATTCGGAAATGGCCCTATGAAGTCTATGTCCCAGACATCAAAGATCTCTACTGGCAGTATGGGCACAGAGGGCATCTCATTGCGCTTGGTCAAGTTGCCTTCCTTCTGACACTCGTCACACCTCTTACAAAGGTCATAGCAGTCTTTGAGCAAAGTGTTCCAGTAGAATCCGCAATCTAGAACCTTTCTTGCCGTTCGCCTAGGCCCAAAGTGGCCTCCACAGGGTTGCTTGTGGCAGTGATCCACTATGCCCTGTTGCTCAGACTCAGGAATGCATCTTCTAAGGACTTGGTCTTCACATCTTTTCCACAAATAGGGTTCATCCCAAACGTAGCTCCTTGCCTCGCGTTTCATTTTGTTTTTCTCATAATACGTCATGCCTTCCCTAAAAATCCCTGTAACCATAAAGTTCACAAGGTCAGCAAACCATGGCTCTTCGCCCAAAGTGGTAATAGAATATAAATGCTCATCGGGGAATGTTTCGGTGATAGGCATATCCTCTTCTTTTTGGAGAATCCTACTGAGGTGATCCGCCACCAGATTTTGATTCCCAGACTTGTCTCGAATTTCAATGTCAAACTCCTGGAGTAGCAGGATCCATCAAATAAGCCTTGGTTTAGTCTCCTTCTTTGCCATGAGGTACTTCAATGCAGCGTGGTCTGTGTAAACTATGGTCTTACTGCCCAGCAGGTATGACCTAAACTTCTCGAAGGCAAAGACTATGGCCAAAAGCTCTTTCTCGGTCGTGGCATAGTTGCTTTGGGCGGCATTAAGGGTCTTTGAGGCATAGTAGATCACATGCCTTTCTTTCTCTTTAATTTGCCCTAGCACAGCTCCTACTGCATATCCACTTGCATCACACATCAGCTCGAACGGCATCCCCCATTCTGGTGGTTGAATAATAGGCGCTGTGACCAATCTCTCCTTCAAGTGGTTGAAAGCAGCCTTGCAATCCTCATCAAAGTCCCATTCTACATCATTCTGAAGAAGTCTGGTCAAAGGGCGAGCAATTTGGGCAAAGTCTTTCACAAAGCGTCTGTAGAAACCAGCATGCCCTAAGAACCCTCTGACTTGCTTCACATTCCTTGGATATGGTAGCTTCGAAATGACTTCGATTTTTTCTTTGTCCACCTCTATGCCCTTAGCTGAAATAACATGTCCAAGGACAATTCCCTCTTCGACCATGAAATGGCATTTTTCGTAATTCAGTACGAGGCTCTTCTCCACACACCTTTTGAGCACCATCTCTAAGTGTTCCAGGCAGGAGTCAAAGGAGTTGCCATACACTGTGAAATCGTCCATGAACACTTCAATTCCATTCTCGAGCAGGTCAGCGAAGATACTCATCATGCATCTTTGAAAGGTTCCTGGTGCATTGCAGAGGCCAAAGGGCATTCTCCTGTAGGCAAAGGTGCCAAAGGGACAGGTGAAGGTGGTTTTGTCCTGATCCTCTTGAGCGACCCATATCTGCATATACCCTGAGTAGCCATCTAGAAAACAGAAGTGCTTCTTCCCAGCCAATCTCTCTAACATTTCATCAATGAAGGGCAAAGGGAAGTGATCCTTGCGGTTTACCTTGTTCAGTTTGCGGTAGTCAATGCAAACTCTCCACCCAGTTTGTAGGCGTGTGGCAATCTGCTCATTTCTTTCGTTCTCTATGACTTGAACTCCAGACTTCTTTGGTACCACATGCACTGGGCTAACCCACTTGCTGTCTGACACTGGGTATATTATGCCCACACTGAGAAGCTTTTTGATCTCTTTGAGCACAACTTCCTTCATTGCTGGATTGAGCTTCCTTTGGGGATCACGTACGGGCATAGAGTCATCTTCCAGAAGAATGTGGTGTTGGCAGATGCTTGGACTTATCCCTCTGATGTCAGCCAAAGTCCACCCTATGGCCTGTTTGTACTGCCCCAGCACATATCTCAACTTTGCCTCCTCTGCCTCTTGCAAATAGGCACTTATGATGACGGGCAAAGTGTCATTATCTCCCAAATATAGATACTTGAGATGTTTGGGCAGTTTTTTCAATTCCAACATTGGTGGCTTTTCAAGGGAAGGCACCATGATCATTTCTTCAATCTCTATTGGTTTGCCCGGGTTGCCTTTGAAATCCTCCAGAGAGTCTAGCTGCTCAACTGCTTCTTGTAATTCTTCTGGTTCGCCCTCCATATCAAACTCAGTAAGCCCTTGCTGAATGGTTATCTCAGTATGGTCATACTTGCCACATTGGAGTGCCTTTGCCTCCACTGCTTTCTCAATTTGGTCAATGTAGTGGATTTCCTCAGTGTCGGCTGGGTGCTTCATGGATTTGTAGAGGTCAAAGGTGACCGTCTCTCCTTCGAATTTGCACGTTAGCCTCCCGGTTCCACAGTCGATGTGGGTCCTCGCTATTTTGAGGAACGGTCTGCCCAATATCATCACAGGGGCTTTACTTGATCTGCCCATATCGAGTACATAGAAATCAGCAGGAAATATTAACTCTTCCACTTTGACCAGGACATCTTCCAGTATGCCCTCAGGATAAACATTAGATCTATCAGCCAGTTGGATCACAACTCGAGTGGGCTTCAATTGCCCGATTTCCAGGTCTTCGTACATCGTTTTGGGCATAACGTTAATTGATGCTCCTAGATCGAGCATTGCCTTCTCTATCTTCATATGCCCTATGATGCACGGGATGTAGAACATGCCTGGGTCTCCACACTTTGTAGGTCCAGTCTTTTTAATAACTGCAGAGACATTCTCCCCCACCTCAAACTTCGCATCATCCTGATATTTAACCTTCTTTGTGCAAAGCTCCTTCAAGAACTTAGCACACCTGGGCATAGCATTCAGTATGGTCAGAAGGGGCATATTGATTTCTACCTTCTTGAACATTTTGAACATCTCTTGTGTTTCTTCCTTCTCACGGTTTTTACTCAGTCTGCCCGGGAAGGGTGGCTTGATTTTTGGTGGTGGAGATTTGTCCCTCTTTGCCCTGACTGTTACCTCTTCTTGCTCAATATCTGTCCCAGGGTCTTCCTCAATGACTGAGGGGCCATCTGACACGGGCTCTTTGCCCTTTTCTGCAGACTTTTCCACTATGGTGAGTGGTTTGCCACTCCTGAGCTGGACGGCATTAACATGAGCATTGTTCACTTCGACTTTTGGGGGCAAAGTACCTCCTTTCTGTTCCAGCTTTGCCACCACTTGAGTAAGATGTGAGACTTGGGCTCCTAGATTCTGGAACTGCCCTCTAGTCTCTTGCTTGAATTTCTCATTCTCTTGGTGGGCTTTGGCATTCTCTTGCTGGAACTTAATATTCTCTTTGACCAAAGTTTCCATCATTTCAGACAAGGTAGGCCCCTTGGTCTGAGCTGGCTGGTGGTACATCCCTGGGCCTTGCTGTTGGTACTGCCCCTGCTGATTGTAGCGCTGGAAATTCTGGTTACCATTATACCCCTCATTGTAGTTGTTGCTATTCCCATACCTATTATCGTAGTATGGTTTCCCCCTTCCTTGCCCATTACCGTTACTCTGCCCCATCGCTTTGACCTCCTCGTCATACAGTGAGGGGCATTCATCAGTGGCATGCTCTATGCCCTGGCAGATCTGGCAAGCTTTTACACCTCTCTTTGGCCCGGTGGCCATAGTGTTCATAAACTTTTCCATTGCGCTGCATAGTTTGTCGATTTTTAGATCCGCAGCAGTGGTTGTCCCCAAATTGGTCCTGGGCAACTCACTTCAATCATCTCTGAACTCCTCTGCCATTTCCTTGAAGAGTTTAAATGCCTCCTCAACACTTTTATTCAGGATGGACCCTCCACTGGCAGCATGCAAGAGGGTTCTCTCGTGCATCCTTAGCCCAGACACAAAGTATTGGATCAAATCGTGATCAGGGATTTGGTGCTGAGGACACTTTGCCAACATCTGCTTAAACCGAGCCCAATAAGCGGGAAACTCTTCGCCTGCCCCCATCCTAATGCTACTGATGTTCCTTCGCATGTGTTGGATCCGGGCGGCAGGGAAGTATTTTTCCAAAAACTTCTGCTGGAGTTGCGCCCAAGTAGTGATTTGTCCTTCGTGCAGAGTGTAGAGCCACTCTCGTGCTCCATCCCCAAGTGAAAAGGGAAAAGCCAGCAGTCGGATGTATTCACTCAAAGGGGGCCCTCCCCTTATTGTTCCGCAGGCTAACTCGAAGTCTTGAAGATTCCTCTGTGGGTCTTCCATGGGCATATCGCTGAACTTAGGCAGTATTTGGATGAAATTGTGTTTCATCTCCCAGTTCTCGTTGATGGTGGGCAAAGTGATGGCTGATGGTTGGAGGTTCAGATTGGCAGGGAACATCATTTCCCTGAGGGTAGCCATTACGGCTGGTTCCGGTGAAGGTCTTGGTGGGGTAACTGGTTCACCTCTCCTTGCCCTTCTCGGATTTTCTGCCCTTGGTGATCGGGCAGCTTCTTGGGCGGCACGTGCTAACGCTTTGGCTAGTCTTGTCTCTTTTCGGATTCGTTTCGCGGTCTTTTCGATCTCAGGGTCGTACCAGGGTACAATCTCTTTGCTCAAAGTGGAATCCTGCATAAACAAAACAAATCAAACTGTTAGCACAGACGACTTACTGTTGGAAATTTGCCTCCCCGGCAACGGCGCCAATTTTGACGAGCCCGTATGCTTGTCGTTAGGGGCAAACAAGCTGTCAAAATGGTATTTATATTTAGCCAGTACTCTTATAACTACAAAACGTAGATAATGGCAAGTACGTGGGGTCGGTCCCACAAGGAGGCAATTACAGTAGGTGATCTCGGCTTTGCCCAAGGGGTTGTCACAAAAAGATTTTGGTTTGGGGTGCTGTGGGCACAGCGGTTTTGCAATCGTTTCAACACTTTGACTTACTACAGCTAACCAAACTAACATGCAAATAAATAAAACTAAAAATAAACAAACCAAGCACTCAGATCTAACAGAATACTAAAAGGGAAAACTGAATCAAATAGGAAACAAAGCATCCGGGCAGACGACTTCACTCAGGATCATTAGGGCAAACTACCGTTCATTGGCACTAAGGATTTTTACCAGCGGTTTGTCAGCAGTTATGGGGTGTGTAAGACAAAAGTGGTCCTATTGTGTCACGCCCAACAGTTGCCCCACCCCTTATCTATCCTTACTGTATAAAGAGAAGGCTAGCTAACACTTTGCCTAATCCCCCTGGACCTGAACAATTCGATAACCTATGCGACCAAACATGGATCTAGTTTGCCCAAACCCGCATTACCCTCTAGACAGACCCACTCGGCCAATAGCATGCTCGAAACATACGACCGCATCTCCTGCAAGTTCTAGTGCTATGCCCGCAACAATACTACAAGGTACATCTATGCGGTTTGCCAATCACCAGTATCCCGGTTTGTAAAGGTTCACTAGTGGTCGTCCTAGTTAGCCCAAACTCCCCAGAAATAAAACTTAAACAACTTTGACTCGGGAACAAACACCCAACCGGTTAGTTCAGCCCCTCCAACCTCGCGGTCTAACTAAACCCTAATTTCACCTTCGATCCGTCCCTGCCCAGATGCACAATTAACTTAGCCGATCATACTGAAAATAAAAGACGAAATAATTAAGGAAAAACGATCTATATTATTCATAGCTTCAAATCGTAAAATCGTTTTTGAAGGAAATCGGAAAACGGAATTAAAAACTAAAGAACATAAAAACATAAAATTGTTTCTCGACCCGAGGGTCGGATCTACTCAAAACAAACAAGAGACTCGGACGAACAGCTCCGATCTCTTCTCCGGCGACTCCTCCGGCGGCGATGGCGACTGCGGGACCGGCGGCTCTTCCGACTTCTCGGTGCGTAATGTCTTCTCCCTGCTGCCCGTCGCGCCCCGCCTTTTAAAGACTTCAAATTTGAATTTGAATTCCCGGCTGTTGCTCCTCCCTAAGGAATAGGGGTCAGCGGTCAATGATTTGGGGATAAGTCAAATCCCCCCAAATCCAGGGATTCTGGTGCGCTGACTCCTTGCCCATAGGGAATCTTTTGTCTTCAGCCGTTCTCTGCCCAAACCGGAATTCTGCAGGTATTTCTTCTCCTCCACAGGTGGTCGGACCAGGCACGGTACTTGGTACTTCTGGCTCTTCTGCTTCGTGACCTTACCCATTTGCCCGATGTGGTCAAACTGTTGCTTGTCACTACCGCTCCAGAACTTTGCCCAGAGAAGGGGATTTCCTTGCCTCTTTTGCCCAGTGCGCCACCTGTTACCTGCATCACCACACACTCTGCCCAAACACCAAATTGTGCCCTCCCAGACACGTAAACGACTCAAACTGACTCGAAAAAGGGTGTAAAAGTGCTCTAAGATGAGCAAATAAAATGGCTCATCAGAACCGCACACACTTGGATACGCTTGTCCCCAAGCGTGGGCTCTGATTTGCCTGACTCAAGACCAAAGTGAAAAACAGAAATGAAAGAAGTAGGGAGAAATAAAACAAAGGACTTTAGCATGATCAGTACAGGGCATAGTACATACAGATAACACAAAATTCAAGTAAAGACAAAAATAAGTCAAGAGTCTGTTCAAGGTCTTTGGGTTCACTCCCTCACAGTGTTTCTCTCTTTTCAGTGTATGGGTTCAATGACACTCATTTTCTGCTGTGATTTCACTTTGCCTAAATTTTCCGTATTGCTAACCTGAGTTTGTTTTAACTAAGCAGGGGGGTTATCAAAGGGGCTTTTATTGGGTTGTAGTGTTGGGCTCATATGGGTAGATTTTGAGGAGTAGGCTCTATTTGGGCAGAGGGCTTTTTGATGTTAGCCTTTTCTCTGCCACTTTGCCCCTTTCTTACGGGCCTTAGCACAACAACTTTTTATTCTATTTTTTCTTTTTCTGATTTTTTTTTCTATTTTTTTTTCTGATTTTTTTTTCTCTCTTTTGTTTCTTCTTTTTTTTTTTTTTTTTTTTTTTTTTTTTTTTTTTTTTACACTATGCCCTAACTCCCTCTTATCTCTCTGGCTGCCTATGTAATGTGGGCATAATACCAGATAGGTTCACAAAGAATATTCAATCAGGCTCAAAGGGGCTAGCAAGGGACAGTGTTATTTATTTAAGCAAAAGGAAACAAGAAAATGCCCTAATCATTTAACTACCCCTACTCAGTCAAACTACTCATTTCAGCAAACAGGCAAAGACAGGCATCGTAAATATCACAGCAGACTCTCAAAGAAAGAAATCATATATCAATGTAGGCTCAATTCTCACAGTTTGCCTAGAACAGTTCCATCATCCCTATTTCATGCATCTTAACTACAAAGTTTGAGTTACTGTATGTATGTTTGCCCAAAGTGATCACATAATCATGCTGACTCGATTAGAAACAGGGGTTTGCCCTTTCCCTTTCCCCCCTCACACACTTTGCCTGGGCAAAGTGTGCAAGAGTAATAAGATTGGTAGGGGCTACCCACGACCAGACTGTGACTCAAAAAAGTTTGGCGCACCTGCCCCCTCACACACTTTGCCTGGGCAAAGTGTGTCAGCAGGGAGATCAACCTAGTCTCCCCCGAACCAAAGTGACTCGGGGGTGACCTTAACAAAAACAAAGAAAATAAAACAAAAAATAAAAACTAACAACTACTAAAAATTAGGGAGGGTACAATTTAGGAGGTGGAGGCAGGTGTGTACCTGAATCCACAGTAGTCAAAGTACGCGACCATCATCGCCTTCACGTCTCCGAACGCCTTCTCGATCTTTTCCAACCGTGCCTCGATAGCGCCTTGCCTTTCTGCAATCTCCTCTTTGGCCTTAGCCTCTGCAATCGGATCTCTCGCCTCTGCCTTCACCGCAACTGGTTTCTCCTCCAGGAACTTCACACTGCCATCACTCAAAGGGACTATGTCCTGCATGCGCTTGAAGCACTGGATGTCAAACTTGCCCTCCACCATCATCTCCAACTCTTTGCCCTCCTTGATCAGATTCATCTTTGCTGCATACACCATCGGGAAGTGGGCCAATGAGAGGCGCTGGAGAGGGCGAGCATGGAGCCACTTCATCTGGGCACAGAGGCATGAACTGAAATGCAGAAATAAAACTCCCAACCGGTTAGCCCAAACTCCCCAGAAATAAAACTTAAACAACTTTGCCTCGGGAACAAACACCCAACCGGTTAGTTCAGCCCCTCCAACCTCGCGGTCTAACTAAACCCTAATTTCACCTTCGATCCGTCCCTGCCCAGATGCACAATTAACTTAGCCGATCATACTGAAAATAAAAGACGAAATAATTAAGGAAAAACGATCTATATTATTCATAGCTTCAAATCGTAAAATCGTTTTTGAAGGAAATCGGAAAACGGAATTAAAAACTAAAGAACATAAAAACATAAAATTGTTTCTCGACCCGAGGGTCGGATCTACTCAAAACAAACAAGAGACTCGGACGAACAGCTCCGATCTCTTCTCCGGCGACTCCTCCGGCGGCGACGGCGACTGCGGGACCGGCGGCTCTTCCGACTTCTCGGTGCGTAATGTCTTCTCCCTGCTGCCCGTCGCGCCCCGCCTTTTAAAGACTTCAAATTTGAATTTGAATTCCCGGCTGTTGCTCTTCCCTAAGGAATAGGGGTCAGCGGTCAATGATTTGGGGATAAGTCAAATCCCCCCAAATCCAGGGATTCTGGTGCGCTGACTCCTTGCCCATAGGGAATCTTTTGTCTTCAGCCGTTCTCTGCCCAAACCGGAATTCTGCAGGTATTTCTTCTCCTCCACAGGTGGTCGGACCAGGCACGGTACTTGGTACTTCTGGCTCTTCTGCTTCGTGACCTTACCCATTTGCCCGATGTGGTCAAACTGTTGCTTGTCACTACCGCTCCAGAACTTTGCCCATAGAAGGGGATTTCCTTTCCTCTTTTGCCCAGTGCGCCACCTGTTACCTGCATCACCATACACTCTGCCCAAACACCAAATTGTGCCCTCCGAGACACGTAAACGACTCAAACTGACTCGAAAAAGGGTGTAAAAGTGCTTTAAGATGAGCAAATAAAATGGCTCATCAATACGCTAGAATATTGCACCGTTGTTTCACGGTCAATATAAGATTCACGGTGCATACATGGTCTTACCACCGTGTGTAGTGCACCGTGTACACACCGTGCGCGATAGTATACACTGTGAAAACTAATTTCTAACCCTGCAACATATTTTTCCTAATGAATAACAAATTTACCAAAATATATGGAGAGAATGAAGCAAACGACTTCACATTTCATATTTCGAAAAAAACACAATGACAAGTTCATTGAAAATCACTTAAGAATAACAATAATTATGGAGACAATAAACAGAGTAGTCTTCAACTGGATGGATACGTCGTGCAATGACGTCTCCATCTTCTTCAAATCTTTCCTAATTTTAGCTTCTGTGGCTTTCTCTTCCGCTCTTGACATTTGTTCATGTTGTATCTCTCCCTCATTTGACGGGTTACACCAGGAATCGAATGTATGATCTGGACAATAATACATCAATTTCTAATAATTCTCAGATTTCGAGGACACCACACGAATCTGAAGTTTCTTCCGACATTTACCACAAACTTTATCTTGGTACTTCAATCGGCTTGGTTGACCAGTACTCACGGAGTTCACCGATTGTGTAGACATATTGTTGTGATAAGTTTTTGACCGATTTGTTTTGGATGATTTGAATTCAAATTTGAATTCAAATGTTTGCTTATGTTGAAAGAGGACTGCGTATGGTTAGTTGGTTACACGTGTGACACAGCTGTCACGCTGTAACACGGCTGACAATCGTTTCCGCACCGTGTCACGGTTCAAGATATACAGTGGAACAATGTACAATTATTGATCCACCGTGACACGGTAATCATAGGAGTCTACCATTGGCTACAACACAGTACTGTGATTACACCGTGGACTTATTCATTCAGGCACCGTGTACAAATATTCGTGCACAAAACATCAATTACAAACCAGTATTAATGAATCACAATGTGAAAACAACAAACATGTTTATACTGATACGTCAATCAAAATGGATCAGCAACATCATTCAAGCTCAGCCAAAAAAATTTCAGGCATATCTGTTTCCTGACCTCCTCAATGTACCCTTCATCGATGTTTTCGTTCCGATGCATAAGAGGGTCGACAAACAAACGTTCAAGCTGCATGGTACAGTAAACTCCACAAGAGTGTTTATCAGTAACATCCTGGACGAATTGTTCGGCGTCCGGCATGACTTTCAACTCGAAG
Organism: Euphrasia confusa; assembly: GCA_954870475.1. Classification (NCBI taxonomy): domain Eukaryota; kingdom Viridiplantae; phylum Streptophyta; class Magnoliopsida; order Lamiales; family Orobanchaceae; genus Euphrasia; species Euphrasia confusa. Next base: position 8,486,522 of record OX940957.1, on the reverse strand, counting down.
GCCTCCGTAATCGGATGGTGTTGACCCTTCTTTGCCCAGTAATCTGATCTCCTCAACACAAGAGGTAAAAACTCCATTAACGGCCTCAATTCCTCCTTCCGAAATCCGTATTCAGGATACGTCGCCAGTTGAGTATGAATTAATGAGTCATACAATTCGATAGTCCAATCTTCGGGGGATATTCGGACGGTGACCCAATGATGGTGGACATTACAAATCGCCACGAGCTTTACATGCCATGTTTAAGGTTTGCGAGTTAGAATTCAGTTTCACACTAGTTAAAATGAAGCATGTATGCTTTTCAATACTTACGTGAGTAGGCTGGTCGGACTCCATTGACATCGGACCATATGTGTCATCCACTGCTTCTCGAAGAGAATCAGGCACTACCCAATCATCAATAGAGCCACGATGAATCTTATATGCATCATCTATAGTACTCTGGAAAAAGATATTATTAGTAAAAACGAAGGTGTCCAAAATGACATTACTGTAAAACTTACCCAAAATTGAGTGCTCAATAAGACTGTGTTTGTACTCCCTTTAACATCACGACCTTTGCACTTCAAATAAATAATATAGAGATCTAGCACCTCAGATTCGAATGCCCAATTGAAGTCCTCAATTTTATCAAACAAGTCTGCACCCACTCTGTGGTCTATGGAGCCTCGACTGCACAATATCAAGTCGGTAGACCCGGAATTCATCCATTCTCTGAATAACGTTTCCACATATTCGAGTCCGCTTTGGTTCGCACTAGATTGCGAATGGAAACGTTTCATGAGTTCGAAGACTTTTTGAGCAACAACTTCCTTAAAGCAAGTGCCAGAATCATCAGCAAAGAACGAAACAATATCTGCCCTCAGTTCGGCAGACCAAATCCTACCTACCTGGCGATCGATCTCATCGTTGTCCGGCCCCTCAGGACCGAAAACACGTGCTTTTCGACAGCAAATGTCCGTCACAGAAGTCAGATCAGGTCCGGAAACACGTCGCTTAGAAATAGGCCTTTCTATAGCACGTGAAGATTTTTGTGCAGCACGCTTGTGAGACGGCTTGGCTCGATCTTTCTTCTTAATACCTCCTTTTCGTCGAGGTGGACAGAATTCAACAGAAAATAGCTCACAATCATCTATAGATTCAGTTACAGTAACATAAGATAATGCTTTGGCCTCTTCCGGTGTAGGAATTAACGATTCAAAAACTTCCATCTGCAGACAAATATACTCTGTATCAACGTACAACAACAATAAAGTTCAACGCGTGTGCTTTTTAATAATGAAAATTCAATAAAGTACCTTCTCATTGAAGAATTTAGTGACATCGCATGCAGCTTGTTTCGATGCAGTAGAGTCCCACATCAGGCAACGTGGAATTCTCGTAACCCGAGCACGTTTCGCGCATAATGCTCCGATCGACGGTACGGACTCGTACATCCAAAACTGAAAAGCCCAAACCGGCCCGTAGAAATGGTAAGTAGATTCATCATCATGCATGGACGTCGTTTTGAGGTAGTAGGATAAATTTTGATAGGAATAAGCGCCCCAGGGAAATTCCTCCCAACAATCGTGGTCCTCGACCAACAACCATGCCGACTTATCGATTTTAACCTTATGGTCTCGGCAAAGCAATATGAAATAATACATGAGGAGCTTGGCTACTTTCATATAATCCTCCGCCTTCGCTTCTTTGTCGAGATTTACATCCTCGAACTTTTGGCGTAGCTCCGATAAGCTAATGGTTGTATCTCCTTTGAAAAATCGAATAAACAAGCTATCGGGAGGAAACTCATGTGACTCAAAAATATCAAAGCCTGTGTAGTGCCCAAAATTGAGTCCCGTTACCATGGCATAAGCAGCCGGTGTGAATTTCGCGATCTTCTCACCGACATAAAACCAATGTTCCATCGCCGGTATTGTCGGACCAGTCAACTCTCTACATAGGAAATGATGCAAATAACGAGATGCGTGTGCAGCATGTCCTTTAACTAATCCTTCGTTGGGTTTTACGAATTCATAAAATGCTTCATATAGGAATGCTGAGCGAATTCAGCCAATGTTGCATCGTCGCCGTCGATTGAACCCATAACACGCTTTATCAAGTTTATCACGTCGAAACGGTAATACAAATTGATTCTTGGGGTGATCGACTGCAAAGCTACTGGTCTTTTCCATTCGTACCTAGCCTGAAAATATCAATCAAATTAGAGAAGATTTCATGATTCACGGTGAGTTTAAATTAACACCGTGGCACGTCAAAGGGTGAAATGTACACGGTGAACATCTAAGGGTGTAGTGTACACGGAGATGTTAAATCCACGACGAGCATATACAACAGTTATCAAGGGTATACGGTGAAGATACACACGGTGATGCCAACCACCGGGATCGTGCATAACCATAAGACGAAATTACACCGTAAGAAAAAAACTATTGAATATCACGGTGTAAATTCACCGTGAACATACAAAACGGTGTTTTTCCACGGTGTACAAAAACTATTGAATATCACAGTGAAGATACACACGGTGATGTCAACCACCGGGATCGTGCATAACCATAAGACGGAATTACACCGTAAGAAAAAAACTATTGAATATCACGGTGTAAATTCACCGTGAACATACAAAACGATGTTTTTCCACGGTGTACAAAAACTATTGAATATCACGGTGAAGATACACACGGTAATGTCAACCACCGGGATCGTGCATAACCATAAGACGGAATTACACCGTAAGAAAAAAACTATTGAATATCACGGTGTAAATTCACCGTGAATATACAAAACGGTGTTTTTCCACGGTGTACATTACGCACGGTGTATGTACACCGTGGATCGAGCACGTACAAGACTGTTAGTACACATACACCGTCAAATAAAACACTGTCGTGAATCGTGATCATACACGACCGTAAGTACACGCGGTAACATTACACCGTGAGATAAATCACAGTCGTGGATCGTGCTCGTACAAGACCGTAAGTACAAACGGTGTAAGTCACCCGTGAGATATATCACCGTCTTAAACTCTACCGTGATAATACACGGTGATAAAACTCACGGTTGAACCGTCGTCTACCAGAACTGACACACAACTGCATGCGAAAAAATTGCAGAGAGCAATAAACCATTAACCATTTTAAAATGTCGGAAACAAAAACCATATCTTGAATGAATATACCGGTATCAAATTACAAATCGATGATTTACAAGCATAAAAGCTTGAATAATCGAAAGTTGGAAAGCTAGGGTTATGGACTTACCGGAGGTTGAGCGCGATTGTCTAGGGTGTCCATGTTGTCACTGCTTGCCATAATGATGATCGTCGGAGACGGAGTTGAATAGTTGATTCGATAACGGTCGGGGCTGATGTTTCACCGTGGCGGCGCTCGTCGTGCGTGTGAATTTCAAACGTCGAAAATTGATTTTGTGGGGCAACTTTATTTTTCTGATATTCTTTTTATTAATTTGTAATATTCGATTTGTTGTTTTGTGAGAAAAGATAACTTTTGAGGGCACTTAAGTCTTATCATTCAAATTGGCCTACTTAACTTACATTTTATGGACGAGGCTTCAGAACTTGTATACTCTTATGCTTTGGCCTTAAAATGCCTCCGCCCCTATATATATATTAGATTTTCATCCGTCTTGACGGGCCCGGTTGGAACAATTATTTCTCTCGAATGTGATTTACTTTGTAACCGGGTTTATCTGTGGGTTTTTTTCAGTTTCATTTCCCTAATTCATGTTTATAATATTTCTGACAATATCATTTAAAGCTACAGAGTACAGACTTTTCCATGAATATCAGTAATAATATAAAAATATCCTCAAAACAGCACACCCCTAGAGTGTTCCGTGCACCTCAATTTATCTCAAATAACAGAAATTAAACCCTAGAGTGTTCCGTGCACCTCAAATTATCACATATAATAGAAATTAAACCCTGAAGTGTTCTGTGCACCTCAAATTATCACAAATAATAGAAATTAAACCAAAGCATGCAAACTTTCCGCAAACAATTTCAGAAATGTGAAGGGAGTAATTTAATGTCTTGCCTTTTTTCTGGCATAGACCATAAGCACGTGACTAAGCAACCTGGAATGCAAGAAGTAGCACTGTAGGGGACTAACTACTATGAATAACTTTTTAAAATACAATTATTGTATTCAAGACATAACCAGTGGATAACTACGACATATGGTTCAAAATAACAGGCTATTGTACTACTTTAGGGACAAGTGGCTCATAGAAAGGAAACGGGTGAGTTCTTATATAAGATATATCTGAGAGAACAAAAGATGTTTCTTTCCAAGATAAAAAAATGTAGTATTGAGATATATGTTACCTTCGTAGGAGATTGATTGAAATATAATCCTTGGAGACGTAATATGTACTTAGGGCATTCCCAATGCTATGGAGGCAAAGTGGGAGGCAATGGCAAATTTTGCCACAAAATTTGCCTCTCAGCCCATTTTCACTCCAATGGCATCCATCAAATTTTGCCTCCAAAGGAATATTCTTTTAGAATCTTCTTAATTTAATGTTTATTTATATTAAAATAATATATAATTTTAATTTTAATTTAAAATTATTTTTTTAAATAATATAAAAATTAAACAAAATAAAAATGTAATACATTAATAAAATAATTAATACATAAAAACTAAATATTATATAAAAATTATCGCAATAACAACAACAACATAATTATGAACTAGAAAAATCTTCCCAAAGATGTTCAATCAAAGCATTTCAAAGTTCGAAATGAGCATTTGAATCCCTAATTTGTTTATGTCGATTCAAAAAAGATTCAAATGTCGCAGTTGCATTATTTGCTTCTTGTACCGAGGGAGTAGTTGATTCCGTCGCTTCTACAATCGGGGTATTGAGATCTCGTTCAATTTGAAAATCACCCAAACTCTTTCTCTCAATATTTTGATGGCCTTGGAGGAGGTGATGGAAGTGATATCGGACCGTATTAAAATCTTTTTGTATTAATGTTCAATTTCTATTTTATTTGCTTATCTTATTTTGTATTGTAATATGAAATTTGTATTAAAATTAGTAGTATTAATGTAATTTGTATTATTGTATTTCAATTTGAATGTTGTATCAAAAATTATGTCAAATAATATTATTATATTATAAATATTATTTTTTTATATTTTTTTATCAAAATATAAAAATTATAAATTAAAATCAACAAATACAATTATATTTACATTTATATTTATATAACTATTAATTGAAAAAAAAAATAATAAGATAACATTTGCCTCCATGAATAGTGTGGAGGCAAATTTGCCTCCTACTATTCATGGTGGCAAAATACCTCCTTGTTTGCCTCCGCCATTGGAGAGTGAAAATGGAGTGGAGGAGGCAAATTTTGCCATTGCCTCCCCCATTGGGAATGGTCTTACACGTCTCCTTACTACTATACTCTTACTCTTACAATATATGTACTTCATGTATCTATATACTAATTGGTATATATATTTTTTAGATATAATTAATTAAGACATTTATCTAAAAAAGGAATATATCTATAATCTTTCCGCGCACTAACATAATGCCTCTGGGAAAAGTCATTGCAGGTGGTTCGCTGGGGACGGCTTGTATATGCAAACATACAAAAATTCATCCAGTTCCAACTCACTGTTAATGTTTCAGCTCTTACGATAAATGTTGTTGCTGCAATTTCTTCGAGAGATGTTCCTCTAAACACAGTGCAGGTATAGTATCTCTCTTACTCATGTCTAGACATTTTTTTGAATTCCGTGAAATCCCTGTCATATTACATCAGTTCGCCTTTTTTTTGTGCAGCTTCTTTGGGTTATTCTTATCATGGATACTCTGGGAGCTTTGGCGCTGGGCACTGAACCACCAACCGATCAACTTATGGATAGAAATCCTATTGGTCGCAGGTTGAATTTTCAGCCATTTATTTTAACTTTATTTCGTAATTTAAAGTTTCATGTTGCATGAGAACACGACTTTAGGTACATCTATGCCGTTAGAGAGGACTATTGTGCTAATAACTTTTTATTGAACTGCTCTTAAACCCTTCAGAGAGTAGCTTGTGACAAATATCATGTGGATGAACTTAATTATACATGTATGTTACCTTATTATCTAGAGGAATTTGATATTATTTTCATCTTTTGTTTATTTGTAATACAGTATATACAAATATATCATTATACTTTATATATTTACGAGTTGTGTATCAAATTGCAGTCCTTATTTTTCTCTTTCATGAATTTACGCAGGTTTGTCGAAATAATGGCTCCTGTCTTTTCTCGAGGCGTATGGCGTTGTGTGTGGCACATGATCCAGGTGGTTTGTTGTTCCTTGTTTAGAGTATATAAATTATCTCATTACTTGATCTCTCTGTAACCTCTGAGTTTGTTTATCCTGTAGAATGATTTAGTCCATGGATGGGGTCTCGACTTTGCTCTCCAAAAATGTGTTGAGGTCAGCTTGCCTTTTTTTCTTCATCGGAAATTAAGTTTAGGAATAATTACAAAAACACCCATAGGTTTGGGGTATTTACAAAATCGTTATTCAAAATTACAAGTCTAGAAAATAATAAACCACCTTATGTTTTTCCTTACATTTATAACTTTTTTGTATTTTCTTTAAATTCGCAAACCTCAGGTGTTTTGTAATATCTACACATGCCTAAAGCATATTGATCGATTAGTTATCTTTATACTACATACGGCACAAACATATACATATACATATTGATCGAGAGACCGAGACGTTTGTGAGATTCGTTGAACATCAAGTTCTTCTTCCCTTCTCGTCGGCCGTTCTCCTCTCTCTTTTCCTCAAGCTCGTCTCCGCTCCTTCTCTTTCTTCCCGTACGCACGACCCGACCGGAATTAGGATTCTCTCCTAATAAATTTTTTCCTAATATTTCCTAATAAATCAATTCCAACCATTTATTTCATGGAAGATCTAACCGGATGGTGACTAATAAATTTTTTCCTAATATTTCCTAATAAATCAATTCCAACCATTTATTTCATGGAAGATCTAACCGGATGGTGAAATTAAATAAACCGTTCGTGGTCTTTTTTGGGGGACATTGGCTGTCTATTTTGGATTGTTCAAGATGAGGTACTTCTTGGTGAAATAGTAGACGAAGTCGGTGGCGCCTATCGGTGGGAGAGTGTTGGGAAATTCGCGTCCGAATTCCCCTCCTGAAAAGCACACGAACAACGCAAGAACAAAAATACGAAAATTAAAGATACAAGAAATTTATAGTGGTTCACCCGTTAACGAGGGCTACGTCCACTTTTTCCGGCTGCAATGATTTATTAGAACAATTATAGATCCCCGTTACAAGCTTGTAAACTCTATAATACCAATTCTAATAGCTGTAGGTGTTAACCCTAATTAATAAATCGCACAGGGTATAAATAGGGGAGGGAAACTTGGAGGACAAGATAAAATCCCGCTGGCAGAATTCCCAGGCTACCCCCCCGCCCGCTACCAGGATCGCTCGAAGGAGCGCTGCTCGGTCGCTGCGAAAAGGCTGTTCCGCTCAGGACAAAGGCAGCGCTCGCTGCCTAGGGGGTAGCGACCGCTACCCCTCTTCTTTGACCGACTTCCTCGATCGTCTTCTCCGATCGTCTTCTTCGTCCTCTCCGGCGTGAGTCGACCTTCACACTCAACAATCTCCCACTTGAAGCTGATTCACGACCCCTATCGTCTCTTCCCATTGCAGCCGCCTCCCCGGTCCTCATCCCAGAAGACCAACTGAAGTCGAACACAACTTCAGTTTATCACATGGTACCACCTTCGTAAACATGTCGGCTGGATTCTTACTCCCAAGAATCTTTTCCAACACCAAGACGCCTTCCTCTAAGGCCGATCGAATGAAGTGATATCTCAGCTGGATATGCTTCGTTCGAGCATGGTACACCGGATTCTTCGCCAAATGAATGGCGCTCTGACTGTCGGAATACAAGACACTCCCCGAGTGGTCTTGCCTCAGCTCTAGCAGAAATGCTTGTAGCCACGTCATCTCCTTTGCGGCTTCCGTCACAGCGACGTACTCCGCCTCGCAACTCGACAATGCTACGATCTTCTGTAACCTCGACACCCAGCTAATCGCGGTACCCCCGAAAGTGTACACGTACCAGTAGTGCTCTTCCTACTATCCACGTCACCCCCGTTATCTGCGTCCACGAACCCGAGTAACCCCACATCTGATTTTCGGAACCTCAAGGCAAAATTGGAAGTCCCTCTCAAGTATCGGAAGATCCACTTGACGGCTTCCCAATGTTGCTTCCCCGGCTTACTCATAAACCGACTGACTACTCCCACTGCATGGGCAATGTCAGGCCTCGTGCACACCATAGCATACATAAGGCTCCCAATCGCAGAGGCGTAAGGGACCTTATCCATATACTCCATCTCCTCCTCGCTCACCGGCGAGTCCTCCTTTGACAAACGGAAGTGACTAGCCAAAGGAGTTCCAACCGGTTTTGCATTCTCCATGCTAAACCTCGCCAATACTTTCTTCATATATTCGTCTTGAGACAACTCAAGACCATCCTTGCTCCTCGTGATTCTCATCCCCAGGATTTGTTTGGCAGCACCCAAATCTTTCATAGAGAACTCCCTTGATAGACTCTTCTTGAGCTTGTCGATCTCCGCCAAACTCGCCCCGACTATCAGCATATCATCTACATAAATGAGCAATATTATGAAGGTACCTCTTCCAAGGCTCTTGAAATAGCAGCAGTGGTCCGCCTCGCACCGCGTGAACTTGACTCGCTTCATGAACATGTCGAACTTCTTGTACCACTGCCTCGGAGCTTGCTTCAACCCATACAAGCTCTTTTGAAGCTTACACACTAGCTTCTCCTTGCCTCGGACTTCGAAACCCTCCGGTTGCTTCATATAAATTTCTTCATCTAGATCCCCGTGAAGAAATGCGGTCTTTACATCCATTTGCTGAAGATGTAAGTTCTCTTTTGCCACCAAACTAAGCACCACCCGGATGGTTACCATCTTGTCTACCGAAGCAAAGATTTCCGTGTAGTCGATCCCTTCCTTCTGCTGGAAGCCTTTCACCACTAATCTTGCCTTGTACCGAACGCTTCCATCGTGTTCTTCCTTTGCCCGGAAGACCCATTTATTGTGCAAGGCCTTCTTCTCCTTCGGAAGCTCGGCTAGTTCCCAAGTCTGATTCGACATCAATGAGCTCATCTCCTCTTTCATGGCAGACTCCCACTTAATCGAATCCCTCGCTTGTATAGCCTCGGTGTAGCTCTCCAGCTCACCCCTATCAGTCAGCAAGATATAGTTAAGAGAAGGTCAAAATTTATGGGGAGGTCTTCTTACCCTAGTCTACCTCCACGACTTCGGTGTAACTGGATCGATGTTGGGATGAGCATTCTCATCTTGCTCATCCTCGCTGCTCGTGTTACCTTCTTCAATCTCCTCGGTCTCATTGACCTTCACCAGAACCTCCTCCGTGTCTCCCTCGGGATCAATGCTTTCTTCAACAACCTCGTCTTTACCCTTGTACAAGACCGTCTCGTTGAAGATCACATTTCTGCTTCCGATCACCTTATGATTTTCGGCATCCCAAAATCGGTACCCGAACTCCGTGCTGCCATATCCAAGGAAGAAGCACTTCTTGGATTTAGGATCAAGCTTGCTACGAGCAGCTTCGTCGATACGAACATACGCCAGACACCCGAACACCCTCAAGTAGGACAGATTCAGCTTCTTCCCACTCCAAACCTCCTCAGGAATCCGATATTCCAAAGGAAACGACGATGCTCTGTTGATTAAATGAGCTGCCATGTCGATGGCATATGCCCAAAACATTTTAGGCATCCCCGAATGTAACCGCATACTTCGGGCCTTCTCATTTAGCGTCCTGTTCATTCGCTCTGCTATTCCGTTCTGTTGTGGGGTCCCCAGAATAGTCTTCACCATCTTGATCCCACTCTCGGCACAAAATTGTTTGAAGTCGGCGTCAACGTACTCACCACCATTGTCGGACCTCAAACACTTCACCTTGAAATTTGTTTCATTCTCAACCTCGGCTTTCCATTTCCTGAAAACAGAGAACACGTCACTCTTATTTTTCATAAAATACACCCATACCTTCCTTGTGGAGTCATCGATGAAGGTAACATAGTAGAGTGATCCTCCGAGTGAGGCGACGGGAGCTGGACCCCAAACATCCGTGTGTACTAGTTCCAGCTTCTCCGCCTTGGGCTCCCTTCCATCTTTGGAAAAACTCACTTGTTTCTGCTTTCCAAGAATGCAGCTCTCGCACACGTGAGGCTCAATCGCCTTGAGTTCGGGCAGCAGCCTTTTCTTTTCCATGATCTCCATCCCCTTCTCACTCATGTGCCCCAGCCTGCAATGCCACAATTCGGTCTTCTTGGTGTTATCAACAACACCAGCCGAATCCCTCACGCTCGTCGTCATGTAAAGTGTGCCCGTCTTATGACCTCGAGCTATGGTCATGGCGTTCCTCGAAACTTTCCACGACCCATCTCCAAATGACACCCGGTGACCATCACTGTCAAGCTGGCCCACCGAAATCAGGTTCCTCTTCAACCCCGGCACATGTCTGACCTTGGTAATCTTCCAAGTTTGCCCATTTGACATCTTCAGGTTGATATCTTCCATCCCGACTACATCGAGTGGCTCGTCATTTGCAAGAAAAACCTTTCCATAGTCACCTGAGACATAATTAAGCATTACCTCCCGCTGTGCAGTAGTATGGAAAGAATCCCCTGAGTCAAGCACCTAGGAATCGATCGGTGAGTCGACCGATAAGAGAAGGACGTCCCCATCGTTGTCATCCTCTTGTGTCACCGCGTTGGCGGTTCCCTTCTTCTTGTTGTCGTTCTTCCCCCGAGAGCGACAATCCCTCTTGAAGTGCCCCGTCTTACCACAATTCCAGCACTCATTATCCTCGGACCTCGAGCTATCTCTCCCATTCTTAGACTTGGATCTCCCTCTATTCCTGTTAGCGTTCCTGCCCGAGTTTCTCCCCCGGTTCTCCACATTCAAGGCCGAACTAGGAGACTTTCCCTTGAAATCCTTTCTCCGGATTTCCTCGGCTAGATTTTATCTCTAACTTCGGAGAACTGCAGATTATCCTTCCCCATAGAGTTGCTAACAGCTGCCCGCATGGACTCCCAACTATCCGGTAGAGACGCAAGTAGGATCAAGGCGTAAATTTCGCCATCGAAGTTCACCCCGACTCCCTTCTACTTGTCCAAGATGGAATTCAGCTCGTTGATATGGTTGGATGCGTTTGCATTGTCCGACATCTTCAGATTGAACAACTGCTTCATGAGATACACCTTGTTGTTCGCTGAAGGTTGCTCGTACATGTTTGATATGGCAGCCATCAAATCTTTGGTAGTGGTAATCGAGCGCACGTTGAATGATACGTTTGAAGCTAGAGACAAACGTATCAATCCCAACACCTGTCTGTCGAGGCTTTCCCATTCCTCGTCATCCTTGATCTTCTCCGGTCTACCCTTCAAAGGAATTCCGAGATTTTTCCCATAAATGTTGTCCTCGATCTGCATCTTCCAGTGTCCATAGTTATTTCCGTCAAACTTCGTAACCCCGAACGAAGTGGTGGTGTCCGTCATTGCTTTTCCCCGATCGCTATAACCCTAGCGCTCTGATACCAGTTGTTGGGAAATTCGCATCCGAATTCCCCTCTTGAAAAGCACACGAACAACGCAAGAACAAAAAGACGGAAATTAAAGACACAAGAAATTTATAGTGGTTCACCCGTTAACGAGGGCTACGTCCACTTTTTCCGGCTGCAATGATTTATTAGAACAATTATAGATCCCCGTTACAAGCTTGTAAACTCTATAATATCAATTCTAATAGCTGTAGGTGTTAACCCTAATTAATAAATCGCATAGGGTATAAATAGGGGAGGGAAACTTGAAGGACAAGATAAAATCCCGCTGGCAGAATTTCCAGGGGTAGCGACCGCTACCCCCCCGCTACCAGGATCGCTCGAAGGAGCGCTGCTCGGTCGCTGCGAAAAGGCTGTTCCGCTCTGGACAAAGGCAGCGCTCGCTGCCTAGGGGGTAGCGACCGCTACCCCTCTTCTTTGACCGACTTCCCCGATCGTCTTCTCCGATCGTCTTCTTCGTCCTCTCCGGCGTGAGTCGACCTTCACACTCAACAGAGAGTTGATTTGAAGACTTTTGTTTTATTGTTGGACGACAAGCGATTTTCCGGTGGGTTTTGTGTGTATTCGAGAAAACCGGCTACGGTTGAATTTTTAAAAGTGCCATTGCCGGTAGAATACGGTATCGCGGCCTCATGGCCGCGTTCGGGTGATGACGTTTGGTTTTGAGTAGGAAGTTGGGTGGATTTGGCTAGGGGTAATGAGCACTACGCTTGTCGCAAATGGTGGTTTGACGTAGACGGCATTGGCTTCGACAACTTGTCGTTCAGGGTTGCGTTTATGAGACGGAGCATGTATGTCTTTCCGAGCTTCGTCCTAACTTTATTTTTTTTCATTAATTAATAGGGATAGTTCACTTCATTCTGATAAACGCAGCATGTATGTCTTTCAGATGCCTGAGCTAAGGCCTGAGCTAAGTATTACTTTAGCAAATCAATGAATAGCGCGCTGTTAGTCAACTAAGATATATAGGCTTTTCTCGTTTAGTATTGCTTTGGTAGAGGTGATCTCCAGACTCCAATGGTTGTTCTAAATCGAAGAAGTTGTGAACTGGATGTGGAATTTTTGTTGGTCTTCTACTTGGGGCTATTCAACGAGGGAGGCTTTGAAGCCTTCGGGGCAACAATTTAACTCCTAAAGCGAGCGCAGTGACTCGGTGGTGTCGGGCTCGGTCGATGGCTGTTGGTGGTGGCTCGATTCGAATCGAGGTGGAACTCCGATATCAGCGACGGTGGCAGTCGATAGTAGCGGAGGAGTAGCGACGGAAAAGACACGATGACAATTACATGTAATTTTGGTGGTTTCAGGCTCTCAGTGGGTTTGAGCGGGTCGATTGATTTTCTGGTGAAGAGCAGTCAATTTTGGTGGTTTTTTGAAGCTTGGATATAAGATGGTTATGGTGTGTATGTATTGATGCTAGTAGATATTACAATTGACAAGGATGAAGTGGTTTGAGAATGAATTTTAATAAAAAAATTAGATTCAGAATATAAATATAAATTAATTAAAAAATATTTTCAAAACAAAATAATGGTAGCGTAGATATTTTAAAAGGAGGGGAGGAGTGCATAAATGAAAGATGGAGGTGTAAATAACATGAGCTTTTATAAAATACAATAAATTAAAAACCAAATTTTATAAAATGTTGAACCCTAATTAAAAATACTAAGCCCAATTACTTCGTCAATAAAAGAGCTATTTAAATTACTTAATTTTTAATTATAAAAAAACAGGTTATTACAATTTTAGTATACTGATATAACTAAATATTAAAAAAATTATACCATAAAGTACCGTACCATTAATTTTTAATTATAAAAAATCCGATTATTACAATTTTAGTATACTGATATAACTAAATATTACAAAAATTATACCGATAAAGTACCGTACCGAAAATTATTGATACACTATCATAACTTATCGAAATTTTCAATATATACCCATAATTCAATATTGTTAAGCTTTTTCATACAATAAGTTCTTTATTTCACATTTTTTCACACTTAGTAAAATTAAATAATACAATTGGTTAGTCATTTAATAATTAATAAATGTATTGATTTTTCCTTATTAGATAATGATATATCTAAAAATTGATATTTTTAAGTTTTTTTCCATATGTAAGTTCTGTATTTCGATATTTTGATATTTTTTCTCAAACCTACATAAAATTCAGGAAGGTGTATCAATTCAAATTTTATTGATTTTTTTGAACTTTAAAAGTAGGTGGGTCAATTTAAAAAATTTATATACTTTAAAAAGTTTGTGGATTTAAAAAATATATGCACTCTATATTGATGAGTTTGATTAACTTTTTTATTGATTTGTATAGCTTTTTATAGACTTAAATAGATTTCCCTTTTTTTTTTTTTTTTTAAATTTATATAATTTTTTTATTAATTAGCGCTATTGAAAATTTGAAATGTTTATGGAATACTTAAAAAAAAAGATTATCTACAAAAAATTTATAAAAAAAAATACAAAAAAAAAAGTTATAATTAAGTAAAAAATACATTATTTTTATTTTTAAATTTTAATTTTTATAAAAACACACACTAATCAATTAATAATAATAATAAATTCAAAATATACGAATTCCGTTTTTTTAAGTAACTAATTTATTTATGTATAATTAAAAGAAAAAATATAAACATAATTTTTTTAATATTATTTTTCAGTTTTAGTATTATTTTTAACAATAATTTAATTTATTAAAAGAGAATAAAATAATTATAATTTTTTATATTTTTTTTTAGTTTTAATAATAATTAATTAAATTAAAAAGATAAATAAAATCTCTTTACTTTACAATATTACATTTTGGTGAATAAAATCTATTCATATTTTGGTGTGTGAATCAAACAAAATCTACGAGGTTGAATTGGTGAATAAAATCTATTCATATTTTGGAGTTATAATCAAACAAAATCTACGTGGTTTAAAATGACAATTTATACTTGTTCCTAAGAGTACGATTCTAATTGTACACTCATTATTATATCTTCATGTATTTTTTTTTGGTAAAGGTCAATCACATATAAAAGAAAAAAAGACGGTATAATACAGTATAGCGCATAGAGAAAACTCTACCGCATGACCGAGCTAACAGACTAGCTCTCCAATCTGCCAAACTAAACATAAGTCTTCATGTATTTTTTGATAAATATTCATTAGGTATTCTAAAATATTCATTGATATGCTAATTTAATGTTTATAATAATTGTTTTTTAAAATAAAGATTTCTTAATTATTAAATGATGATTTATCAATAATAAATTTATCTCTTTTTCAAACCTTAAGAAACAAAACATTTTCCTTCCAAAGTCCACTTTAAAAAATTCACACATGAGTAAACTAACTTTTTCGAATGAGTTGTGGAGATATATCTTTCCGTTTCTTGATCTGAGTTTTCTTCTTCTCATTTTGAATTTTAAAAAGGTTAGTTTTTTTTTAATTCTATATGTTTTACTATTAATTGATTTTGTTTGTGTATTTGATTACTTATTTTTTGTTATAAATTCAAAAGAATTGAGAGAGAATAATATAGTAGAAAGAGAGACAATAGTAGAGGAGAATAGAATTGTTATCTCATTCATATGGGGAGGCCTCTTTATATAGGATACAAAGTAGGGTTTCTGTCTTGTTCACCAAGAAAGGGTAAATTAGTTATTCACTAATTAATAATATTTATAACACTCCCCCTTGAATGACTATTTACAGGATTGCTGCCTCGTTAAAACCTTGTTAGGAAAACCCAGTGGGACAAAACCTTAGCGAAGGAAAAAGAGTACAACTTGCTCCTCCTAATTGTAATCACCGAAGATCTTTGACTTTGTGATCAATTAATCTCATTAAAACCTGTAACTAATAAAACCATATAGGAAAAACTTAGTTATTCAAATATACATTTTGGTCTTCAGGACACAACCTTCGAATTGTCGAGTTTCACATTCATTTGTATTATTGTATATTTTTCGTCCTTCAGGGACATGCCTTTACCAGACATCTATATTGACTAGAGCATTCGCAATTGCTATAACCGGCCGGTAACTCTGCTGGAGTATTTTAGATGCGTCTAGTGTTCAATATACATTTCTTCACAAATGAATAATAATGTGAACTTCAATTCACAATCATTTGAACTTCAAGTTCAATATCTTAGTTTATTTCGAAAACAAACTTATATGGAACATTCTGATGTCCTCATTATTATCGTGTGATGTACATGTCTCGTTAAAAACCTCGTTATAAAACCCTGTAGGAAAAAATACTCGAGGAAAAGAGTACATGACATTCACATTTATATTGTGGTGATTATCTCGTTAAAAACCTTTAACTAAGAAAACCCTGTGGGAAAAACTTAATAGAGGGAAAAAGAGTGCAATCACTGGTCTTCAGGACCAATCACTGGTCTTCGGGACCTTATATTCAATATCCATTTTGTCCATAGTGACATATGTAATATGATACTATACATGTTCTGATTTTCATTTCCTTTCATTCCCAGGAAATATTAAAATCCATTAAGGATTTCCATGTATGTATTTTCTTATGACTTGTACATAGTCAAATCATACATTAGATGCATATATATTTATCGTTGTTGCTGCCAGAAGTATAAGGTAGCGGAACTTAATGTCATCCTTAAAAATATCGAGTTTCTGCGAAAAACTCTAGAGCAACTAATCTCGCTTTTATATCTCACCACATCATTACTTGTTTTTCATACGAACACCCACATATATCCTTCTGGGATAATATTTTGAGGTGTGTACTATAGAGTCAAAATATACATTTATTAGGCGAGTCATGCTCAACCTCAATTGCTCGTTTTTATTTCTTTGAGTGCTGCTAGCACACAATCATTGATTTAAGTTTTGGATCCAGTTTTTCTAGAGCAAATCTTGAGGTAAATATGTCGTTGACAACTGTTGATGACAATTCAATATATCAACCAAATCTTTAATCATTTCCCAAAATATTTAATTTGGTTGTTCCGCAATCCCACGATTTCTATTATCATGTGCACATGCTTTTTCAATGGGATTTTCATCTAACTCTATTCAGGAGGTTTTGAGGCTGACTAAATTTCTTTGTTTTTCCGCGGGTTTATTTTATATCTTAAGATCGATCTAATACGCTTCAGGCGTATATTAGAATCAACATTTGAGTTGATCTCTTTGGTATTTAAACTCTTATAGTTCATTTTATCACAAATATATGTGATTTTGTCACACCTTCATTAATTTGGCAGATTACTTGCTAAATATTGCAAGTCACTTATTTTCATGAACTTCAGGTTCAATTGATTGGTGCATGGATCTAGAATTAAAGATCGTTTTCATTCCATGAAATTTCTCGGAATTTATAATTTTTATATTGTTATCTCCCCCTAATGCCGGGAAATGATCTTCCTTAAATATGCAAATCAGCGTAATTGCTAAGAAGACGAGAAACGACGAACGGGAGAAATGGCGGTCACCGGAGGGGTTCCGACGATCGCGGAAAGCCGCCAGCGGGCGCCAAATGGGTTTCGGCGGGCGCCGAAACCGGGAGAATCGGGGTCTGGACATCTGACCTGTTTTTAGGCCTTTCGGCGGGCGCCGATTGGCCTCCGGCGATCGCAGAACAATTTCGGCGGGCGCCGTTTTGTGTCTGGCGGTCGCCAATCCAATGTCAGCCGACATTGGATTACACTGGTTTTGGTGTCGGCCGACATAGCGGGGGCTTTTACGCAGGAGCGGGTTTTTTCTCCCCAATTGTTTTTCTTCCCCTATATATATGAACCCTATGCGTGTTTAATAGGGTTAACACCTCCAGATAGCCTATAAGCAATTATAGAATTACAAAGCCTTGTAATAAAGTACTATAATCGTTCTAGTGATTATTGCAGCGGCAAGAAATGGACGTAGCCCTCGTTAACGGGTGAACCACTATAAATCTTCGTGTCATTTAATTTCCGTAATTTTTGTGCTTTGTTTGTTCGTGTGCTTTTCAGGAGGGGAATTCGAACGCGAATTACCCAACAAAATAATCCTCAAACAACTTTGCTTCGGGAACAAACCCCCAACTGGCTACTCTAGCACCATCAGTCTCTCGGTCTCACTTTGCCAAAATCTCCATCGATCTGCCTTTACCCAGACGCTAATAATCCATCAACAAATAATTAAAACAAGTAAAGAAAGCAAAAAACGAAACCAAATACTAAAAAGAAAAAGCTTTAAATTAAATAAAAAAAACATAATATATAATTTCGCCCAAACGGGCTGCCCCAAAAGGCAGTCACCTCTCGACTCTCAAAATAAATATATATAAACTCTCATAAATTTATTTCTTGGAGAAACTATGTTGTGTGCGGTCTTCGTGTGTTTTTGATGACCAACGATTCTTATTTTGCGGTCTCTAGGGTATCAGGATTATATAGGAGCTTAATGGGCTGATGGGCCTGGGCCGTTTGGGCGTAGTCCGTCCAGAGTGTATTCTTGCTGGGACTCTTTCTGGTCAAGGAATATCCTGGTCTTTAGGGATTCTTTCCTTATCAATTGACCGAATAAAGATGGGAGGATTAGTCAGAATCCCCAACTTTTGGGATTTGTTGCTCTGGTCGCGTTTGCCCAAACTGGGCCACTTCTGCCCTTTGCCCAAAGTGGTTGCTTTGCTCAACCAAAATATTTCTTTTTCAGCTCTTCTCCTCCCAGGTAGGTGGACCATGCGTGATGCTTGTTACGCAGTTGACTCTTACGCAAAAAATATTTGACTCTTACGCGGTTGCCCAAAGATAGGTGGACCATGGAGTCTTATTTTTAATTAATTAAATTAATTAAAATATTTGCAAAATAAAAATATAGTATATATATATAATGGGGTCTCGTTAACTGCACAAAATAATTGCGCAAAAAATAAAGAGGAGGAATTAGCCGTCTTGATCCCGTGGATAAATATATTTATTTTCTTATGTGGGTGCATGCGTGCTTTCCAGGGCCGTCAACTTGGTGGGCCGTAACAACAACCTTAGTTTGGAAGTGTGCACGGAGAATCGAAATCCAGCGGACTTCAGCGTTCCTATTGATGAGAGGAACGAGTTCATGATAAACGGAAACGATTTGAAACCTACAAAGAGGAATGTTGCTCCGACGAAAAAAGTCAAGACTCGGGCAGTCAGAATCCCCAACTTTTGGGATTTGTTGCTCTGGTCGCGTTTGCCCAAACTGGGCCCCTTCTGCCCTTTGCCCAAAGTGGTTGCTTTGCTCAACCAAAATATTTCTTTTTCAGCTCTTCTCCTCCCAGGTAGGTGGACCATGCGCGATGCTTGTTACGCAGTTGACTCTTACGCAAAAAATATTTGACTCTTACGCGGTTGCCCAAAGATAGGTGGACCATGGAGTCTTATTTTTAATTAATTAAATTAATTAAAATATTTGCAAAATAAAAATATAGTATATATATATATAATGGGGTCTCGTTAACTGCACAAAATAATTGCGCAAAAAATAAAGAGGAGGAATTAGCCGTCCCGTGGATAAATATATTTATTTTCTTATGTGGGTGCATGCGTGCTTTCCAGGGCCGTCAACTTGGTGGGCCGTAACAACAACCTTAGTTTGGAAGTGTGCACGGAGAATCGAAATCCAGCGGACTTCAGCGTTCCTGTTGATGAGAGGAACGAGTTCATGATAAACGGAAACGATTTGAAACCTACAAAGAGGAATGTTGCTCCGACGAAAAAAGTCAAGACTCGGGCAGCTGGGAAACAAAGATGAAAGTCGTAGGCAGTAAATAAAACGCAATGAAATGCGCTGCCTAGACAAGGCAGTGTTCTGCGGCAGAACAGCGTATGCCGCAGCACGATGCCTTGCACAGAAAATGTTCGTTTTTCGTAATTTATATATTTTAGCGTGTGTCTTAATGTTTCAGATTAAGGTTTATATATGTTATATATGTATATCGTTGCAGCGGAATTAATTAAAAATAAATTACTTGTAAAAACGAACTCACACACACATACGGAAATTAAAAGAACAAGAATTTAATCTTTGTATGTGTATTTAAATTATACACATACGAAACGGCCTTACGACCAGAAACTTTATTAAAGAAACGAGTCTTTACAAAAGGTCTACTCTTGGATTTACAAATGATTTTACCAAAGATCATACACACGTATGTCTTCGTGATAATCGTATCCGAAGAGTATAATTAACAATCAACAATAAAAGACCTAGCTACTGAATAAACACCTATCTAATGTCACGATCATCAGCTAACAAAAGAACTCTCTTTGAAACGAGAGAACATATGGCTCGACGAACTTCACAAGTGAAGCCGCGGCACTAAAAGCGTGATGATCGATCTTGGAAGTGAAAAGATGTTTCTGAGGTGTTGGAATAGCTAATGAATGCAGCTGGGGTCGTCCTCTATTTATAGGAGGAGAGTCCCAACTGATTTCCTTGAATTGCTAGGTCAACAAGTCGGTTGAGATATTCTAGGGCAGGCTGTTTTGACCACTGCCGCAGGAATGCCTTCTGAAGTTCTTCTGGAATGCTCTGCCGTACTGCACTACCTTCCATACTCTCTGGACTTCAGCAATCCTTTGCCCTACGCTCATGATTCGCTCGATCTCTTGACTCAACGACTTGGTCCATGCCTTCAAGCGCTGCGGCATAACTCTGCCTTGCTGTGCTGCGGCAGAAAGCTTCCATGTTGATTGTTTTTCAAGCACGTTCCAACTAATGAACTATGCTAAATCAAATCACCAATTATGACAAGTGATTACAACAGTTTAAATTGTGAAGAAAGAAGAAAACAAATAAATATGTTAGCAAAACAACTTCTGCCTAGATCCTTTAAGGCATTGTAATGCCCAAACATATTTATCCTTACAAACTCCCCATTTTTTATCTTTCTTCACAAAACCATGAGACAGCAGCGCAATGAGCACTCCCCCTCAATGAAATACATCTTACTTGGAAGTTTATGGAATTTATCTTGACAAAACAACTAAGGCATAAAACTCCCCCTTAGTTAATACTTCCTAAGTAGAACAAAAATTTATTTAACAACTAACTAACTAATAAAACAAAAACAAGTTAAACTAAGTAAGCCTTAAATGTAACACACTATTTTTTTTCAAAAGAAAATTAAATTGTTCAAAAACCAATAAACAGAAATTAAATTGTTCAGAGCAAATAAAAACTAAAAATCAAAAGAAGAAATAATATTTCTTCAGGTCTTCAGAGCTTGCTTTGAATCTTCAAATCATCAGGTCTCGGGCTCGAGTGACGAATCACGATACTCTCCATCAATCTCTGCGGCAGACTTTTTCTGTCTCTTCTGCGGCAGTCTTTTGCACTTCATCATTCAATTGATTCAACAGTTTTCTCTTTGCCTCTTAGAGCTCTGCTGCTGCTGCGCTGCTGGTACTCCCCCTTTTTGTGGAGGAAAGCCCCTTTCTTCAAGAAATCAGACAATACCATCAACAATTGCCTTGGTCATGTAACCCTGCATGATAACAAAATGATTTGCAACACATTTTTCGGCAAATGCGTGAGCTCGGGCATGAATATTCGTCTACAGAGCTGAGGAACGGAGGGCATCAGTCCGCGCTTTTGGAGCTTTCTTTGGAGTTGAGACTGCGGCAGTGCAATGAAAATTTGTCCATGGAAGACAATTGGAATCGCGGATGCTCAACTTGTATGCTGTAGGCAGTAGTGTCTCAATATCAGCATCGTTGTATGACAATCATTGTGCCTTCATCATCTCCCAGATAAAAGAGGGGAACGCAAGGCTCTGCGTCTGTGATGAGCTTCAGCCTGCGTAGTCATTTAGTAAAAAATGAGCTGCCCAAGGATCACTTTTCCTTCCTGAACCAAGGTTAAAAAGAACCTCTGCCATCGTGGTGTGCACAAAGTGCATATTGGACGTGGGAGTCCATTTGCCACGAGCAATGGTAAATAGTAGATAGTAAAAAGAGGTTAGTTTGGAGGCAGGAATGTAAGCAGTGTTTGGTGTTTAGCCAATCAGGCGGCGAGCAATTGCGGCAGTGCTGGGTTCAATGACTGCGGCAGGATATTCAATATCCGAGCGGTTAAGGAAATCATTGAATGCGGCAGGGCTGAAAGTGAAAATCTTTTTCCGGAGATACACTCTGCCGTAGCCTTGAGAGCCATCATTACCAAAGCAGTGGTGCATTTTGGCATAAATATCCCATATCAAATCCTCTTTGAGTAAGCCTTTGTCGCCTCCATGTCGATTCAGAATCCTACTTAGGCGCATGGACTGCGGCAGCAGTGGCATTACCCTTGTCCTTTTCGGCAGATGGAGGTACTGCGGCATCTCCACTGTGTGAATTGTCTATTTTTGATGCGGCATATTCCTTTCCTTTGCGGCCCTTCTTCGTAGTGGCTTCCAAATCAATTGGATTGGCCGAAGAAGTGAGTGGCAGCCTCTTGCCTTCTGCTCAGGCAGTAGATCGGGTGAATAAACAGCGGTGAGCTCCCAGTAGTCTGCGGCAGCATGGATGCAGTACATGGCATCCATATATTCTGGCACTTGAATGTCTGCCAGCGTGGCCTCGGGGCGAACCTTCCCTGATGAACGCAATGCACCATGGGTCGCTAAAATAAGGAGTAAAAGGAATGTATTCGACCATTGAAAATTTGGAGAGAAAGAAAATTTAGGGCAAGAAAACAGAGCACAAATTCGACACAAGGATTGGATTTTATGTGCGAGAGAAAAATTAGGGATTTCAGGAATTCAAATTAATTCAAACTCTAGATCTAATATTATGAGAGAGTTGCATTCCAATTAAGAGTTTGAAGTAAAGAATAAAAAAAATAAGTGAAAATCAGATGGTGGTTTGATGTAACGCAAAAATAGGTAACGGTTACGTTTCTAAGGTTGAACCATCGTCTGCTGCACACTTGAGTGCTGCCCAACGGTCAAGTGGGGCAATGCTCTACGGCAGGTTGTTGCCAAAAATCAAAATCCAAAATCTTTTTTTTTTTTTTTTGTTTATCTATTTTTCTGTTTTTAATTTTTCTCTTTTTCTGTTTTTAATATTCTTTTTTTTTTGTTTTTAGAATATTTTCTTTTTCTATTTTTCATTTTTAATTTTTTTTTAATAAAATAAGTAAAATATTTTTGTGGTGTGAAAAAACAAGGCTTACAAAGCAAAATTAGGAAAAGATTAACAACTATCTAATCCTAATGGAACATCATGCTGCATCATAAGTACTTATACTCTACTTAGGTATAATGACATGTAAACAATGAGATTATCAAATACTTAGTTCACCTAGTACATAGTATCTCAACCCATTTCGTATTAATTACATGTATATGGGTTTGACCATGTTGCCTAGAGTGGTTTGGGTATTTTCTCTTCCTTCGGAAAATTTTAAACTAAAAAATTGACTAAGGCAGAATGCTGTGGCAGAGGTTCAGTAGGCATGACAATGCGGCAGCATGATGCAGATCAGCATCTAAGGCATGGTGCACATGCATGTTATACCCAAGAAAACAGTCACCGACACGTGTCACGAATCAAAGGGCCACGTCATCAAGAGAGAAATTCAGCCAAGTCAATCATGAAAAACCTTCAAAGGCATATCTAAGAAGAAGATGAGGAGCTTGGACAGTAGAGAGCGCACGGTAGAATCAGACTCCTTTCACAGGGGAATCGCCTGGGGAGACTCCTGGGACGCCAGTCAATGAACTGGGACTTCACGGGGAAAGAGGCAGATTAAGCACTAAGGGAAATTAGTGGATATTTAATGCTTCATATTAGTGGACTAGAAGTCCAATGAGAAGCCGATATGTGGGCATTAGGTGGCATAATTAAGCCATGCATAGAGTATTATAAATAGAGGGTATGAGAGAGAGGAAAAGGGACATGCAACCTTGTATTTTAATTATGAATTCTAAGTATGAATATATGAATAAAGAGGTGCCTTGAGCATCCATGTTCTTACTTATGATTTCTGCTATAACTTAATCCTCTTGCTTTCTTACCTATAACAAATTTACCATTTTGTGTTGTTTACCAAAACCCTCTATTACCAGCAAATACTACCGACAAGTACAAAAACAACCAAAACAGTTGGCGCTAGAAGGAGCGAGCATCAGGTATTTAAGTTGCAGAAAAGCTCGATTAAAATCAGAAATGGTGAACGAAGGCGAAGGCACTACAGTGTCAGGTGCATCCGGCACAAGCGGCAGGTGGCGGGCTGTGATGGGTAAGGCCGTGATGGTGGAACCCGAGGTTCCATCTCCGCCTAAAAACCCAGAACCTGAAAATAAGGAACAGCCGCCGCCCACCCAAATCAGCTCCGATGAGCACAATAGCAAACGTACAGAGGCCGATGAGCCCACTGACAGTCAGGCAGATCAACGACAACGTCGACTTCGGTCACGACGTCGGAATCGCCGTCTTCATCCTTACGAGATCGGAGGGCCGTCGACGCCCATGGCTCCACCTCCGATTAGATTCGCGAGTCTTGATACTCCACAGAAAATTGATGAAGCAATGGCTGAGTTGATGTCTTTAAAATATGTGATGACAACCCCTGTGATCCCGGTGAGGGGCATGCATGCACCCGCCGGGGAAAATCCAGGGAAGGGCCCTGAGCGAACTGCCCGAACTCCCCGGGGGAACCGCAGGACACGCCGGGCTTTAGATCTAAATAAAAGGGCCGAATCAGTAGCTACTTCTACGGATCCTCATCGACAGGCAAGTGACATGCACGGTCAACGTGTGAATTTCCCACCGACGAGGGCCCGCAGAGCCCCCGGTGCGGATCTTGAACTGGCCGATTTGAGGCAGAAGTACTCTGAACTGGAAAGGCGATTGAACGAAAATCAAATTCTCGCCGCCCCGACAGGTCGTCATAATGATCCCTTGGCTCCCGAGGTTGAACAAGCTCCAATGCAACTGGAAATTCAGCCCATGCAAACTACTTTGTACAACGGCAAGACTGACCCAGAAGTGCACTTGAGCAGATTCAGGACGTACATGTCCGACCGAGGAGCCACTGATGCTACTCGGTGCAAACTATTCCCACTCACCCAGGGCGATATTCCTCACCAATGGTACGTCAGCTTACCTACACATTCTGTTAAGTGTTTTGACGACTTGGTGCATAGGTTTGTGTCGTATTTTGCATCCAAAGCTTCCTATATGGAGTATAGTCAGAAGCTGCTGGGGGTCAAACAGGGTGAGAACGAAACAGACGAGTCTTATGTGGATCGCGTGGAGGAACTACTAATGGCGGGCGGAGAAGAGATTGGCGATAACCTCAAACTTCACACAGTGTTGGCAGGTTTGAGAAGAAACTCTAAGTTGTTTAAATCTGCAATGTTGAACTATCCCCGATCGTATGAGGATTTTAGGAGGAAAGCTGGGGCCCAAGTGGCCTACCAGCGTCTTGTTGCTGGCAGGGGACACTCCCCCGAGCAAAAGAAAAAACCTCCTTTTTCCTCCGATCGA
Source organism: Euphrasia confusa (assembly GCA_954870475.1). Lineage (NCBI taxonomy): Eukaryota > Viridiplantae > Streptophyta > Magnoliopsida > Lamiales > Orobanchaceae > Euphrasia > Euphrasia confusa. The sequence continues at coordinate 8,461,323 of OX940957.1, read as the reverse complement.
AGGCCAAACTATATTGGCAAAAAACCAGGCCCTAGGCCAAATGACCCACGAGTGGATGAGATCCGTGAGTGGGAAGGAAAACTCACTGCTCAGACTGGTCATACACCAACAGATATCCTGAATATCATGGTGGTACAAAAATCCGATCTATTGGAAAAACCACCACCAATCCTAACTTCCCCGGACAAGTTGAATCCCAACAAATGGTGTGCCTTTCATGAAAAGATTGGTCACAACACCAGCCAGTGCAGACAACTGGTACAACTGTTGTGGAAACTTTTCAAGGATGGGAAACTATGGCAATTCTTGCCCAGGCCAGGTGCCGGGGGAAATCCGCAGGGGCCTCCTCCCCGAGAAGTACCCGCACCAGCTCCACCACCGCTTCCTCCGGCTCAGGATCCCCCAAGAGTGGGTCAGATCATGATGATCGGTGGTTTAAAGCCGGTGAACGAGGAGAGCCGCCGCAAAAGGAAAAGAGACTTTCAGATGTGGGAAGTTTGGTATGAAACTGCCCCATCAAAGGAAGCAGCAATTAATGAAACGGCGGTGATAACTTTCACCCCGGAAGATCGAGCCGAGACAAAGTTCCCGAAGGATGCGCCTTTAGTGATAAAGGCAAGAATCCTCGGTCTGGACGTGTCTCGCACGCTGGTAGACAATGGCGCGCATCTTAATGTTCTTTACAAAAAGACCCTGGATCTGATGGGGAAGCTGGCGCGCTATGTCAACCCGTGCGATATGCTGCTGAAAGGTTTTGGTAACGACTTAGTCATCCCCTACGGAGAAATAATCCTCCCAGTGGAAATGATGGACGCGAAGAATCCCGAAGTCGTGATGGTTAGGAATCTTAAGTTTGTAATAGTTGATAAGGTTAGTGGCTATAATGCTTTGTTAGGCAGGCCCTTTCTGGACGCTTTTGAAGCAGTCGCCTCGTCCTATTACTACTGTATCAAGTTTCCAACACCCTCCGGTGCAGTTGGTACCGTCAGAGGGGACCTAGTAATGGCTAAGAAGACTTTGATGTATTTTCGCGATCTTGATAAAACCAAAAACAAAGTAAAAGCTAACATTCCCCAAATCAATTTGGAGGAAAGCAACATAAAACAAATTGATCACATAAAAGATATCATTAAAATAACCGAGGGAGGAATGAGCTCCCCCGGGAAAAACCCGCGCGGAGAAGTTCTTCAGATCCCCTCGGATGACATGAATAATCCCCCCGAAAAAGAACCCAGTGAAGACTTAGCATCTCCTGGGGAAAAACAGCCTAAACTCAAAACAATCTTAGAGGATTGGGGCTCACGGGGAGGATATCAATGCAAAAAAGCACCCGGTGTAGAGATGGTTGAAACTCTGGACTCAATAATTATAGATCCAGAGCAAACCGAAAAACAAATACTTGTGGGGTCTAATATGGAATCCACTGTCAGAAGCGACTTGATAAAATTCCTAAAGGAGAACATCTCCACTTTCTCATGGTCCAGTGCGGATTTAGGAAAGATAGATCCTATACATTCCTGCCATAGATTGAAAATTGATCCCTGCAAAAGGCCAATTGCGCAGAAGCGCAGGAAAATGGGCCCCGAGAAGTGCCAGGCACTCGCCGGGGAAGTAGATAAACTAATTGAAAGTAAACTGGTCAGGAAAGCTTCGAGTGATGTCACTTGGCTTTCCAATGCGGTAATGGTGACAAAAACGGCCGGAGCATGGCGTTTGTGTATAGATTTTACAGATCTAAACAATGCTTGCCCGAAAGACCTTTTTCCCATGCCACACATCGACCATGTGGTTGATAATTTGACAGGTCACGCGATATTCTCGACATTGGACGCTAAGGCCGGATACCATCAAATTCCCATGCATCCAGATGACGTTGAACACACGGCTTTCTACTCAGAGAAAGGGATCTATTGCTGGGAAAGAATGCCCTTTGGCCTAAAGAATGCTGGGGCCACCTATCAAAGGTTGGTAAATCTAATGTTTTCTGAATTAATTGGCAAAACCATGGAAGTGTACATTGATGATATTATTGTAAAAAGTAAAAACGAATCAGACCATATCAAAGACCTCGAAGAAGTTTTCAAAATTCTGGGGCATTATAATATGAAACTGAACCCCAAGAAATGTAACTTCGGAATCAAAAAAGGGATGATCCTGGGGCATGTGGTTAGCGAGAAAGGCATTGAGCCCAACCCTACCAAAGTCCAAGCTATCTTGGACATGCAAGAGCCCCGGGACGTAAAAGGCGTACAACGACTCACGGGTCGCCTAGCCGCCCTGAACAGATACATTTCTTGCCTGGGAGATAAAACTCGACCGTTCTTTGCCTCCATTAAAGGACAGGAATTTCACTGGAAGAAGGAGGCCCAGCAAGCTTTTGTACGGATAAAGGAATATTTATCCAATCCGAAAATAGTTGTGGCACCTAAACCAGAAGAAAAGTTGTATTTATACCTGGCCGCCTCAGAACATGCCATCAGTGCAGTCTTGACGAGAGCGGAAGGAATACAACACTTCCCGATCTATTTTGTGAGCCAAGTATTACATGAGGCAGAAATTAAATACACTCCACTGGAAAAATTAACATATGCTTTAATAGTGTCAATTAGAAAACTCCGGGCGTACTTATTCGAACACCCCGTCGAAGTCTTGACTACTATGCCTTTAAGGCAAGTATTGCACCGGTCAGATATCTCCGGGAGACTCCTGCGTTGGGCGTTAGAAATTAGTCAGTATGACATAACTTTCGCCCCGAGGACAGCAATCAAAGCACAAGCCCTGGCCGATTTCATTGTGGAATTAACTTTCCCTGAGAAATCCCAGAATCAACCACGCGCCTGGCAGCTGTTCGTAGATGGATCATCTACCACCGCGTGCTCGGGGGCAGGAGTGGTATTACTCAGTCCCGATGGAGACTCAGTAACCCATGCGGTAAAGTTTGAATTCCCCACATCTAACAATGAAGCAGAGTACGAAGCTCTCATTTCTGGGTTGGAATTGGCTATAGCCGTCGGGGCAAGAAAACTCCATGTGTTTATGGACTCCCAGCTAGTAGTAAACCATGTAAGTGGGGACTACGAAGCCAGAGGGGAACAAATGATAAGATACCTGAAACTGGTATGGGAACTTTGTGAAAAAATCCCTGAAGTTCTAATCGAACAAATCCCACGGGAACACAATTCACAAGCTGACGCCCTGTCAAAATTAGCATCAGCTGAGGGCTCAGCAGACTTCTCAAATATTGTTCTGACAAAATTAATGTCTCCATCAATAGAACAAAGAGAGATACAAATGCAAATACTTGCCGGGGCCGGAGAAGACTGGCGAATTCCCATTCAACGGTACATAGATACCGGGGAAGTACCAGCAGATAAAACCGAAGCAAAACAACTCCGATCCCGAGCAGCAAAGTATACTTTAATAAACACACAACTTTATCGAAGAAGTTATTCCCTTCCACTACTAAAATGTGTGTCGAAGGAAGAAGGATTTAAAATCCTGGAGGAAATACATGATGGTGTATGTGGAAATCATGCGGGGGGAAGATCCCTGGCACACAAAACCATGGGGCAAGGATTTTACTGGCCAAGCCTGAGAAAGGACGCAGTCGGATATGCACGCAAATGTGTTAAATGCCAGACGCATGGGCCTAACATCCGCATTACCCCAGAAGCCTTGAAATCCATTTACAGCCCGTGGCCATTTGCTCGGTGGGGTATCGATTTGATCGGACCACTAGCAACCGCACGGGGTGGAGTGAAATATGCGATTGTAGCAGTCGACTATTTTACCAAGTGGGTTGAAGCGGAGCCATTGAACAAAATTGATCAACCACAGGTTATCAAGTTCATATGGAAAAACATTATATGTCGATTCGGTTTGCCCGAGTCAATCATTTCTGACAACGGAAAACAATTCGATGGGGCTGAGGTGGAAGAATTCTGTGAAAAATGGAAAATCAGAAGGTTATTCTCTACTCCTTACCACCCCCAGACGAATGGTCAGGTTGAAGCAGTGAATAAAATACTAAAGCACACCATCAAATCAAAATTAGAAAGTCGCAAAGGAAAGTGGGCGGATGAACTTCCAGAGGTCCTGTGGTCGTACCGTACCACAGCCAGAAATGCCACTGGAGAAACCCCCTACTCTTTAGCTTTTGGAACAGAGGCGGTAATTCCAGCGGAAATAACGGTGTTATCACATCGGACCGCTCAGGAAATCTCCCCGGAGAATGAAGTAACCATCCGGAAAGAGTTGGACCTTCTTGAAGAAAGAAGGTTAGCCTCGGATTCTCTAAATGCCATGAACAAACAAAGAATTGCAAAACTATTTAACTCTAAAGTAAAAGCACGAGAATTCCAAGTAGGAGACTTGGTGTTGAAGAAAATCTTGGGGACGCACCAGGGAGCACTGGGGCCGAAATGGGAGGGACCGTTTAGAGTGAGCCACTGCCTCCAAAACGGAGCGTACGAGTTAGAGCTTCTCGACGGGACCAAGGATCAGTATCGGTGGAATGCGTTGCACCTAAAGAAATTCTATCACTAAACCGAAAGGTTAATTTTGGCTTTTTTGTAAGAGTATTATTTTATAAAAACCTTTTTGCTATCTTATAAATCTTCTCGGTATTTAAAAATGCTTGTATGATTTCAAAGTTATATTTTCTCTGTAATAAAGAAAAACATTTTCCCGGGAAAAGGAATAAATTTCCCGGTCAAAATAAAGAATGTTGAGTATTCCTAAAAGAATACTAAGGTTCGGTAAAGACCCAAAAGATCTGCGGATTAGGGGCCGAACACTTCTTTCTGCGTACGGATTCAACAGAGTAAAAGAAACTCAAGAATCGCGCGGGAAGAAGATATTGGTCCGAGGACTATCCTAAGAGGTATTCATCATGGACTGAACCTCAAAAGGGTATTCATGATGGACAAACCACAGGATCGGACAGTCTTTGTAAAAGGAGAGATGGAGGAGAAAAATGTTACTCAGAATCAAAGAATTCCAAGAGGTAACTTAATCCGAAAATCACTTTTGCAGGACAAAGAGCTCACGAAGAAGTCCCAACAAAGTTTTAAAATAAAACGTGGGTGTGAGCCAAGAATTATCTGTTCACAAGAATTAAGATTCACCAAACAAGCTAGAATAGACTTGTCAAGTGACAGATAATTACGGTAGAAAAAAGCCTAAACAAACGGTGGACGGGCTATGTGTAAGACCCAAAGGATGATATCCAAAAGTAACTTACTAAGTTATTACACACCAGCAAAATATAAAAACTTGTCCAGGCAAAAAAACTGCCTCTGAAATTCAAACAGAAATAGCAAATATTGTCTTATGGCCTTGGGCCCAAATAAGAAATAAAACATAAAAACCCCTGAGCTTTTCACACTCAGGGTAGGGTTCATCTTAGCAGACCCCTGAGTTGTTAAACTCAGGAGGTGGAATTACCATCACCAGGGGGGTTACCAGAGGATCTTTTGGCTTGCCATCAGGCCCAACACCAAGTAGATCCACACCCTCATCATCAAATTCATCCTCATCAGCAGGAGCATCATCAGCTAACTTTGCAGGTTCACCAGGCATAGAGAGGAGACTGTATGATGGCCACCATGTCATGTCAATCCCATGGACAACTTCCAGATCCATGAAAGGTTGAGGAACTCTGGAATCCAGAGTGCATCCCTTCATGTGATCCTTGAGGAGTTTGAGTCCATACTCTTTGGCCACATCATTCTCCTCCTTTGCTGCAGACCTAATGAGATCAGCATATGCAGTCACATAAAGGAGGTCAGTCAATACCCTGGGATTGTGAGCAGGAGAATCCAGTAGAGTCTCAAGCTCCACCACTCTTTCCATGGACTGTGCAAAGTTATCCTGGACCTGCTTCAGCTCTTGGGTGACCTTGACCACCTCATCCTTTAGCTCTTTCTTTTCCCTGACAAAGCTGTCCTGGGCATCCTCAATCTGTTCTTCTTTTTCCTTGATAGTTTTCAAAGCTTCCTGCATCTCGGACTTCAACTTCCCTATCTCTGCCCGTGCAGTATCTGCAACCTTCTTCCACCTATCCCTGTCCCCTGCTGCGGCTATGTAGGCTGCATTGAGCTCCTTCACTTGTGTTTCTTGACCAGTGCTGGTGATGCGTAGCTTGGTAACCTCAGCTCTGAGTTTCTCAGCCATGGTATGAGCACCAGAGATGGCAACTGCACTTTGACTGGCCAGTTTAAGGGCCAGGGAAAAGGCATGTTCCTCATGGTCCATCAGGTCATTGAGCTCTGAGGTCCAGCACCTCCCAACTGCATCAATTGAATCACCAACAGGATTGCCCAGGGTAGTGACAGGGTCAATGGGGCCTTTGCCAGAGAAGAAGGGAAGGAGTACAGATGGAAGTTTTTCCTGAGAAAACCTAGCCGAGAAATAAAACATAAGGATAAGATTGAATATTTTGTAAAGATAAAGAAAGAGTATAAAATTAATAAAAACTTACTTGTCAGAGAGAATTTTCTCAACTCCAAAAACAGACTGACTCATGTCAGCACGGGGAGGGGATTCAGTCACATCGATTATTCCCCCATCAACTTTCTTCCTTTTCTTATCTCCTTCGAGCTTGACTTGTAGAAGAGTGGATGACCCTGAAGGAGGCAAACCCTGGCTAGGAACAACATCAGTCATCACAGCATCAGCGGGGGCCGGGGAATCTTTGTAGGAGTCCACCACCTCCATGATCCCCAGAGAATCTGTCTCACCGCCCTGGGCGGAGACAGTTCGGGATCTGGTCCGGGAAGCCGGGGCACCTACTGTTCCACCCCGAGTCTTCACAGATCCTCGGCCACCTATGCTGGTTGAACTGGTTTTTGCTTTACGGGCTTTTCCCACCTGGGATGGATCCACAAGTCCAAGTCTCTCGAACAATCTGTTATCCGCCATCTCTGGGGGTTTCACGTCAAACACTGTAGAGAAAAATTCTGCACCGGGAAAAGTAAAGATATTACACCCGACAAAATTGACGATATTTCCCCGAGGGATATGTCCCCAGGGAATAAGACAAAACAAAAACTGTAGAAAATACAGGACTTTACCAAAACAAGGTTTATCTTCAACGAATGGAGGACAGAACAAGCCTGCTGCGTCACGAATACTGTCGTCGTTAAGGTACGTCGAATCCCTCTCGGTAGTAGGAATGCACTGGGCCAAAAGATTCGCTGTAGCCAAATCCCACGGGATGCTATAGTCAGTTTTGGAGATCCGGGCACCTACAAACATAAGAACAATTTTAGATCAGTCAAAACTGTAAAAAACTTAAAAGTATAACTTACTTTCATCTTTAACGCCATAAGTTAGAGGAATTTCAATTTCTCCCTCTCGGGTCTGAGTTCTCCATCTCCCCGAGACATAAAACCATCGATCCCAACAGGTAGGATCTTTAACATCCGGTTCCTTTATCTTCACCATGTTTTTCCTGCATCGAACTGTGTAATCACCCAACAACCCTTTCTGGAAATTGACCGGACTAAAGAACAAATGGAATTCATCCCCCGTGAGGGGTCGAGAAAATCCCACTTGTCCTAGAACCGTCAAAACCCCATACAACTGAGCCCACCCGTTCGGATGAATCTGATGAGGAGCCACACCCCACCGGTTCAACAGGCCTGAAATCGAAGGATGCAGAGGAAACCGCAGGCCTTGATCCATCGCGTCGACGCCGATGGCCACCATGCCTGGAGGTGGACAACAGGCGGATTCTCCCTCTTCTGGCGCATGCAAATGCACGTTGAAGGGAATCCGCCAGTCATCCCTCCAGTCGGTGAGTTCGTCCGCCGTCACCGTGCTATCTCGGCCGTGCGCACCCCACTCCTGATGGTTTGGATCTGGTTGAACCGAAGTGATGGTCCTCTCAGCGGGAACGTAGGGATGGGCCGCGTCTAGTTCGTCCAGTCGGAATTCTGGCAAGGCCGGCTCCGCCTTGTCCATGAATTCCTTGTACTGACGAGCGAGCAGGACGTGAGGCTCTTCGACCACCTTGGGGCGAATGACTCTCGTGTATTTTGGCATGATGGTGAGGGTTGTAGGAAGAAATTTACACTACAAACTAAATGAATTTACACAGTAAAATTGCAGGGGGAAGGAGATTCTTACCGATTTTCAGATTTGGGAATCGAAGAGAGATGTGAATTTTCAAAATTTGAAATGGGTTAACTTGTTTTAAAAATATAAACCTGCAACATGAATAGATCAACGGTTGAGATCGAGGAAGGGGAAGAGAGGGCGGTTACCGATGAAAAACGTACTCAAGTATCCCCCCACTACCCCGTAAAACCTAAAATACTTGGTCAGGATAATGCCACGTGGCAAATATTTGCTGACAAAATCCAGGTTAAAAAGAAACCTCTCTTTTTACATTCTTTTATTATTTATTTGTGAATCAGGTTATTGATTTATTAAGAAGATAAGTTTTCTGATACTTATCATGATTTACGAATATAAAGAATCCTTCAAAGACAATAACTCTTGTTTATTTCACCGGGAAAGAAACCTGGGAAACAAAACCTGGGGAGTTAAACCCCGAAAATATTATTTTACAAAGAAAAGACTAATTTTCTATATTTTGGATAAATCTCACGGGGAAATACATCCCCAGTTATCTTTTACAGGACAATCTTCAGGTTCGGAATCAACCGAGCTGTCTTCAGAATCAGTTCCCAGATCAATGATCTCCTCTCCATCTCTCCCGAATACTCCGATATTGAAAGACTTTTGCCCACGCAACTCCAGAAAGATGGTCACATCCACCGAGACAAAACGGCGTTCACAGAATTTGTCCCAACCGTCACTCAGAGCGAGACGTCGACCATCCTTCTCTACCTTAACTGTCCAGACCCGTTCAAAAGCATCTACCAAAGCAACATCCTTTCCATCGAGCTCCGGAAACTTCTGAGAAAAAGACAGAGAAAGAGGCAACTTAGTTTTCATCGACCGATTCCTGATCCGAGAAGAAAAGCTAGTTATTTGATTCGGGTACACCTCTCGGTTCCAAATAAAAGCCATGATATGAAGACATAATCCAGAGTCGAAGAGCCTTTAAAGGCGTAAAACTCAGTATTAAATGAAGTCTCAACCACCAACAGAAAGTCAGAATGCAATTTCCGAGACAAGTCAACCGAGGAAGACGACCATAAACTTCAGGGAAATCAGAGTTGAAAGCTCTAATTTTCCTGGGGGCCTATGTTATACCCAAGAAAACAGTCACCGACACGTGTCACGAATCAAAGGGCCACGTCATCAAGAGAGAAATTCAGCCAAGTCAATCATGAAAGACCTTCAAAGGCATATCTAAGAAGAAGATGAGGAGCTTGGACAGTAGAGAGCGCACGGTAGAATCAGACTCCTTTCACAGGGGAATCGCCTGGGGAGACTCCTGGGACGCCAGTCAATGAACTGGGACTTCACGGGGAAAGAGGCAGATTAAGCACTAAGGGAAATTAGTGGATATTTAATGCTTCATATTAGTGGACTAGAAGTCCAATGAGAAGCCGATATGTGGGCATTAGGTGGCATAATTAAGCCATGCATAGAGTATTATAAATAGAGGGTATGAGAGAGAGGAAAAGGGACATGCAACCTTGTATTTTAATTATGAATTCTAAGTATGAATATATGAATAAAGAGGTGCCTTGAGCATCCATGTTCTTACTTATGATTTCTGCTATAACTTAATCCTCTTGCTTTCTTACCTATAACAAATTTACCATTTTGTGTTGTTTACCAAAACCCTCTATTACCAGCAAATACTACCGACAAGTACAAAAACAACCAAAACAATGCACAAAGAATTTCGTAGAGCAATGAAGCGTTCTGAGTTCAGTGGCTTGGTGAAAATGTCAGCAATTTGCTTCTCCGTTGGGATGTGATCAATCCTCAAAAGACGTTTATCCACCAAATCTCGTATGAAATGATGCCTTATGCTGATGTGTTTGGTTCTTGAGTGCTGCACTGGATTATGACTGATATTTATGGCACTCGTATTGTCGCAGTAGAGTGTAAGAATGTTGCTATCCAAATGGTAGTCATCAAGCATGTGCTTTAGCCAGATGAGTTGTGTACAGCAGCTTCCTGCGGCAACATATTCTGATTCGGCAGTGGATAGAGAAATGCAGTTTTGCTTGCGGCTATGCCATGAAATGATGTTATTTCCAAGAAAACAACATCCACCGCTTGTACTCTTGCGATCATCCATGTCTCCAGCCCAATCGGCATCGGAAAATCCAACTAAATCAGTGTTGGTGTCTTTGGTATACCATATGCCTAACTCGACTGATGCGGCAACATATCGTATGATGCGTTTGACTGCCTTCAAGTATTCTTCCCTCAGATCAGCTTGAAACCTGGCACATAAGCAAACGCTATACATAATATCAGGTCTAGTTGCCGTAAGATAAAGTAAACTCCCTATCATGGATCGGTAGAGTGTCTGATCCACTGCGGCAGTATCAGTGCCTCGGGAGATCTTGTCCGTTGAACCCATAGGTGTTCTCATGGGCTTTGATCCTTCAAGTTGGAATCTTTTGATGAGATTCTTAGCATATGTGGCTTGTGAGATGAAAGTTCCAGTTGATGATTGCTTGATGTGGAGCCCTAAAAAATGAGTTAGTTCTCCTACCATGGTCATCTCAAATTTTGATGCCATTGCAGAGGTGAATGCCTTAAGCATGTTCTCACATGTGGATCCAAAGACAATATCATCAACATAAATTTGTGCAATTAAAATATTGGAAGAATTGAATTTAACAAACAGTGTTTTGTCGGCAGTGCCTCGAGTGAATCCGAAACTGAGTAGAAAATCAGTTAGGCAGCCATACCAAGCTCTAGGAGCTTGTTTTAGGCCGTACAATGCCTTGTGTAATTGATACACATGGTCAGGATATTTCGGATCTTCGAAGCCTTTGGGTTGTGCAACGTATGCCTCCTCTTCAAGTATGTCGTTGAGAAAGGCTGCCTTCACGTCCATTTGATGTAAAGTGATGTTGAGGTGGCATGCAATAGCAATAAGCAAACGTATGGACTCCATGCGTGCTACGGGGGCAAAGGTCTCATCGAAATCGATGCCTTCAATTTGGGTGTAGCCTTGTGCCACGAGTCTTGCCTTGTTGCGCACAACCTGCCCATGCTCATTTGATTTGTTCTTGAAAATCCACTTTGTCCCGATTACATTCTTGTTTTTGGGACGAGGAATGAGCTTCCAAACTTTGTTTCTTTCAAACTCGTTCATCTCTTCTTGCATTGCCATGATCCAAAATTCATCGGTCAATGCTTCTTTGACATTTTTCGGTTGTATTTTGGAGAGATACGAGACAATGCCTATCTCAATGCATGTGGCAGACATGCTTACATTCTTGGTCATGTTGCGGTAGTTGATGTACGGACGGGCTCTCATGCGTGTGGCCAACAATTGACTTGAAGGGTGGTTTCGGATAACATGCCTTGGGGGATCCCTTCGTCGTTGGTTTGACGTCTCTTCAACATCTGATGAATCTGATTGTTGTGGGGTGCTTTCATCGTTTGATTGCTCAGGAGACGCTGTAGAAGGTTGGGCATCATCATTCGAGCCAGTAGGTGCGGCAGTAGGCTGCGCTGGTGTGAAACTGCCTTCAATTTCTGCTACTGCGGCAGGCTCGAGCAAACCTTGTACATCTTCTTCTTTGGGTTTCCTGAGTCGACTAAGATCATCAAAATCAACATTTACTGATTCAATAATGGTTCTAGTTTGTATGATAAAAATACGATAGGCATGACTATTCCTAGAGTATCCAATAGATAATCCTTTAAGTGACTTTGGATCAAGTTTAGATCTAGGTTCCCTATCATTCAGAACATAACAAACAGAGCCACACACATGAAAGTATTTCAAATTAGGCTTCCTATTGTTCAAAATTTCATAGGCCGTTTTTGTTGTTCGTGAACGTATGCTGATGCGGTTCAGGATATGGCATGCGGCATTGAATGCTTCTGCCCAAAATTGCTTGCTTAGGCCCTTGGCGATCAGCATTGTACACGCCATTTCTTTGAGGGTTCGGTTCTTCCTTTCAGCCACGCCGTTTTGTTGCGGTATTATGGGGGCAGAAAACTCTTGGGCAATGCCATGCGTATCAAAAAATCAAGAAAGCCGTTGGTTTTCGAACTCGGCCATGGTCACTTCTTATTCTCTTTACTGAGGCTTCATGGTTGGTCTTTATCCACCTAATGAGCTTGGACACCTCATCAAATGTTTCACTCTTGTCTTGGAGAAAACGCACCCAAGTGTATCTCGAGAAATCATCTACTACGACAAGTACGTAGCGTTTTCCAGAATGGCTCCTTGTCTCGATTGGTCCCATTAAATCCATGTGGAGGAGATCAAAGCATTTGGTTTGCTTTTGATACAGTCCTGCCTTGGAGTGGGCAGGTCCTGCGACAGAGGCATCAGTCTGTCCTGCGGCAGGTATTGCTGGATGACTTGTACGAGTCATTTTTCCTTGTTTGCAATGTCCACATGTTGTCTTCTGGATTTTCGGGAGAGCTGGGAGTCCACGAATAGCATTGAGCTTGATTAGACGCTCTAAATTCCCAAGACTTGTGTGTCCAAGTTTTTGATGCCATAGGTCTATGTCATCTTTGACTTGTGCAGAGAGGCATGTTTCTCCAATGGAGTAGCAGTTGTTTGCCTTGGAACGCTCCCCCTGGATGAGTGGGTTCCCTGCATTATCAAACACTTCACACAATTGGTGAGTAAATTTTACATTCATGCCTTCATCGCATAGTTGACTTATGCTTATAAGATTCGTGATGAGGCCTTCAACATGAAGCACTTGTTGTAGCTTCGGCAGGCCTTGCACATTCAGTGTGCCTCGGCCAACAATTGAGCCACTGGAACCTCCTCCAAAAGTGACTTCTCCTCCGTGAAAGACTTTGTAGTCGATGAGATGATCTCTATTTCCGGTCATGTGCCGCGAGCATCCGCTATCGAAGTACCACTTATCATCTTTGGTAGCTTTGAGGGCAGTGAAGATAACATTGCATGTTTCAACACTTTGGATGGCATTTGATGCGGCAGAGGAGTCATCGGAGGGACCTGTAAAACAGACATTGGTAGAGAGTTTAGTTCTGGGCACCCATTTGCGTATGGTTGTTGCCTTCTTTTTGATAAGGCGTCGTGAAGGCAGAGAAAAATATTTGGGATGCCGTGGTCCAGTGTTGGAGTGAAAATAATATCCCCTTGCTTGGTCCTCTTCGCGTCTCCAACAAAAAGGTCGAATGTGACCAGGTACTAGGCAGTAGTGGCAAACATATCGTCTCTTCGATTTAGAGTGTTGCTTAGGCAGGGGTTTTCTTGTCTTCATCCTGACTGATGATGTCTGCCTTTGCTTCGGCCTTCTGCGGCAGTCTCTTGCTGGGGCAGTGGCCTTGCCTTCGGTTTGTTCAACCCTTTTTGGAGTTGAGGATTGTGCGGCAGCTGTTGAATCGTCATTTGATGCCTTTAAAATGCCATGTCCGTTGGGTTTTTCTTTGGAAAAACGGCATCTACAACCTTTTGATGTCCGAGGCCTTGCCTTTCAACATGTGAAATACTCATTACGGCATCTAATTTTGTTGTTGCCGTGTTAAGTTTTACAAAAGTATTGTTAGCAACTTCGAGTTTTCCATTTACACGATTAAAGTCAATTTTTAGTTTTTCGGCCTCCATATCCTTTCTGGTGAGTTGGACATCAAGTTTCTTCAATCGTTCTTCAAAGGTGTTCTTCTCTACGAGCATCTGTTCAATTGCCATGGCCTGCTTCTTCAATTTTTCTTCATATCCGGCTTTGGTTGAAGTAAGCATTTTCATCATCTTGGTCTGCCGGGCAAATTCCATGCGTAGCTCATCGAAACTTTCTTTGAGCTCGATGAAAATATCAATGGGAATGGTCTCCTCTTCAGATTCATACCCATTGACTGAGGCAGTGAGACACAGGCAGTTCTCTGCGGCAAGCGTTACTGTCTTGTCTGCGGCAGAGGCGGAAAAAGCAACATGCCGTCGTGGAGGGGCCTGGAATGGACCGTCATCTTCTGCATCGGATAGGGAAATACCTTCAAAGCGAGCAGCAAGCGCAGTGGTGGGGTCTTCAAGGCAGTATTGTTCCATATCCTCTTGCACAACCATGGAGTTTAAAATTCCAATGCCTCGATCTTTTGAAGGGCATTCGGTTGAGAAATGTCCAATTCCTTCACACACGTGACACTTAATTTTTGACCAGTCTCTTGGACTTGAGTTTGAATTTGCTCCTGTGCTTGGGTGACGTACAACGATCCTTCTTTCTTGATTCTTTGTTGGCCTCGATGGGAACTTCCTGCGTCGGGGATCGTACGGCTTCTTCAACGAGCGGACAAGTACTGCATCCAGTTTTTGTGAAAGGAATGCAAACTTGTCTTCTCCACCATCAGATCCAAGCAACTCATAGATCTCTTCATCGGTCAAATCATTTGCGGTGGGAGGACTGCTGCCTTGATAGCTGTTACCTGATTCCCTGCCGCAAGGTTCTGTCACGGTGTAGGCTGTTGGAGTTGTGTACTTAATGTCTAGATTTAAGTAACTTAAACTCACGATCCATTGCCACTAATCTATTTAATTAAATAAACAATTATTTGCGTTTAATTATTTATAATTAAATATATGCAAATTATAGTCCTGGATTCTATACGTTGTAGTTAGTATGGTGTGTCGGGCCCACACAGAAGATCATACTATCGGTTACTCGTATTTAATCGAACAGTTGCTCACGACCTAGATGGACACGGACCAATCCATCGGTATAGTCGTTGTGTGAGAGAGAAAATAATTTGTCTTAATTATTTTATCACACTTGTACACTTGGTGTATTGAGCGGATCGTTGAGATTCATCGATTAGGATTGCCGGCGATAATCGATTCGAGTCTCAGTGTATTTTATTCTTAATCCCCGATATTATTGCGGGTGTGTATATTTAATATAAGTGACTTTGATTTACCAAAGGAATTAACCGATTTAATTATTGGGTTAATTACCGGTTAAGTTGGGTCACTATATTTTATATATGACATGCCGTGAATACTTGACGGGAAAGTGTATCCCGGAAGGGTTGATAATATCCCCGAGATGAGTTCATAAGGAATTATTATGTAAACCCTGCAGGTGGATTCGTTCCGCATAATAATTAAGGTTGAATGGTACTAGTCTCGGATATAAGAGATGAATAAATTAATTAGCAATAAATTAATTTTATTCATGGATATTTATATCTTAAATACACGGAATAAATAATACTACCGGAGAAATATTATTTGATATAATATGGTTCAATATTGGGAGTGCAATTAATTTTATATAGTGGAAAATAGAATTAATTAATAATAGTCAGGATTAATAGATTTGGGCTTGGGCTCAATTTAATCACTATTATTGGAAGCCCAATATTCCACCTCCTTAAGATCCCCTACGTAGCCTATAAAAGCACTACATGGTCTTCACAATTTGACAAGACAAGATAATCATACTTGATTAGTCAAGAGAGTTCGTGAAGGAGATCCATGGAGTTCGGTAGATCGTCGCCCACACGACGTCCGGGCTAGTGCAAGGAATACGTGGGAAGATCTCAAGGTCGTCAAATTGAGTTCTACGTTTTTCCGAACAACGAGAACGAGGTAAATCGTAAAACCCTCTTTATGATTTTGTCGTTTATTTATCGTGAAAATATCATGAACCAAGATCCGAGGGACGAGACCCAAGACGAGGTCGAACCGGGCGGTGGTGGCGCGGACCACCGGACCGCCGGCGGTTCGATAGGCTCGGCTGGACGGGTCGAGGGGCGTGAGCCTCGGCTGGGCGCCGAGACTCAATAGAGCTCATGCTCGATCGCCGTGGACGGACCCGCAGCGAGCTACGGGTTTTTCCGTAGCGGGATCGCTGGACGCGAGTCCCGTCCGGACGCGCTACGGGCTGCTGCGAGCAGCCCGTGGGATCGATCATGGGTGTTGCGGGGTTACCCGCAGCGGCTCGCGTGTGCGCGCCCCATCCACGAGCAGCGAGTCATCGGACTCGCTGCGGGGCTGCTACGAGCAGCCCCGGGGATTGCTACGAGCAATCCGCTAACCCCACGCGGGGGTTCGGCTGGGCAGCCGTGGGTTCACCCACGGCGGGCTGTTCGGTCGAGCCCCGGGCCACGTGGCGTGTTCGTGTTTTCTCCGGCAAACGGATTTCGTTTGGAGTTGTTGATTCCGCAATTTTGACAACTCCGGATATTCGATCTCCGAAGGATTTCGGTCGGAATTAATTAGATAATTTATTTATTTAAATTTATTAATTCCGGGATATCGATTTCCAACATAGGCAAGATTCTTCTCGTCGCTTCGTGAACGTGATTTCCCGTGAGTTTCACGATCTTCATGGTTAAGCTCATAATTCTTGAAGATTGCCATTAATGAAACATAATCTTCCTCTAACATGGAGCTGTCTTCTATGGCAGTGACCTTCGGCAGAAACTTTTTGCTCATCGATCGCATTATCTTACTACACACTGCCGGGTTGCTAATGGGCGAACCAAGGTCAGCACATTCAGTAACAATGGACATTAATTCTCCAAAGTACTGAAGGCATGTCTCGTCCTCGTTCATACGCAAGTTCTCGAAACGAGACATAAGCATACGGACCTTGGTCTTCTTCACTGTGTTGTTACCTTCACAATGAAGAGCCAGCATATCCCATTGACGACGCGAAAACTTTGTCGTGGAAGCTAACGCGGCCAAAATAAATTTATAAAGTTCCTAAACTCAACACAAGATAGCAAGTGATAAGTATAGGGTCGATCCCACGAGGAAGCAATTGCAATTTAGTTAATCTCGGCTTTGCCCAAATAGCGTCACAATAAAAAGGTTTTAAGTTTGGTTGCTGAGTCACAGCGTTTAATCAAACTACCAACTAACAGAAATATAAAATCTAATTAACCCAAACTAACATGCAGAAATAATAAACTAAACACTTTGACCAAGCAGAAAACAGAAAAGTAATTAATCAAACTGAAATCAAATAAATAAAAGTAGGCTTCTGGGTTTTGGCTTCTCTCTGGGTTCTCTGGGCAAACTACCGATCCCTGGCACTAATGGTTTTAACTGATGGTTTGTCAATCGGTTATAGGATGTCTAACAAAGTGAAAGCAGTCCTATTAAGTCACGCCTACAGTCACCCCACCCCAATCCGTCCTTACTGTGTAAAGAAAGGCAAGGTATACTTATGCCTAATCCCCTGAGCCTAGACAATTCGATACCTATGTGGTCGCATGGATCTAGTTTGCCCAAACTCGCATTACTCTCTTGACGAACCCAATTCGGCCAATAGCATGTCCGGAAATCCGAATCATACGACCGCTACTCCAACACGTTCTAGCGCTATGCCCGTAGTACATCTAACGCGGAATACTCAGTTGCTCAATCGCTGGTATCTCAAAGTGTAAGGGTTTCCTAACGACCAAATTAGTCTGCCCAAACCTGCAAGAATGTAGTTAAACCTCAACTATGTATCGGGAACAAACCTCCAGGCAGTTAACTAAAAGCCCTAACAACCTCACGGTTTTATCTTAGCCCAGAGTCCCCTTCGATCAGCCTTTGCCCAGACGCCCTGCAAGTTTAGCTACTCATACGTAAAGAAATAAAACAAGAAATAAATTGGAAAACGAAACTGAAATTCATATTAACTAAAATCTGAAATCGTTCAACTGGAATAGCAAAAACAAAGTAATAAAAACATAAAGCAATAAATTGTTTTAATGCCCGAAGGCTCGATCAACTTCTAAACAAAACAACTTGGCCGGAAATCTCCAAGCTTCAATCGCCGGCGGCTGCTTCGTGAACGGGGTCGGAATTCTTGTGTTGTGTCTTCTCCAGCTTCTCTTCCTTATATAGGCTTGAATTAGGGTTGCGGAATCGCTGTTGCATGGGCCGCTGCATGGGCTTTCTTTTCCAGGCGCCGCTAAGTTCTTTCCATCTTTAGCTCCAGCCGCCTTTGACTTTGCCCGCTGGCAATCCGCTTCCCAAACTCTCTTCAGGTATTCTTCTCCTCCACAGGTGAACGGACCAGGCACGGTACTTGGTATTAGGTCTGGGTCTTCTGCTTCATGACTTGCCCAAAACGGCCTGGTTTGCCTGATAAGGCCAAACTGCTCAGTCACTACACGCTCCAGAACGCTGTTTGCCCAAAGAAGGGGTTTTCCTTGCCTCTTTTGCCCAGTGCGCCACCTGTTACCTGTTTGCCTGCACACTCTGACCAAACACTCTACTGTGCCCTCCCAGACACATAAACTGACTCAAACTGACTCAAGAAAAGGGCTCAAGATGAGCAAATAAAATGGCTCATCAAACCGCACACACTTGCAATACGCTTGTCCTCAAGCGTGGGGTTTGACTTACCGGACTCAAGACCAAAGTGAAAAAGAAATCAAGATAGAGAGGAAAACAAATAAACAGAGACTCAAAGGACTTTAGCATGATTACAGAATATGAAATAGGCAAAGCGAATACAGACAAGTCAAAATTCAAGTTAGAGGCATAAAAATTCGGTCAAGAGTCTATATCAGGTCTTGGGGTCACTCCCTCACAAGTGTATCTCTCTTTTTCAGTGTATGGGTATGATGTCACTCATTTTCTGTTGTGAATCTACTTTGCCCAAATTTGACAGTTTGCTGATCAAGTTATTCTAGCTAAGTGGGAGGTCTTATCAAAGGGGCTTTTATTGGGTTGTAATGTAGGCTCTTTGGGTAGATTTTGAGGAGTAGGCACAGTTTGGGTAGAGGGCAGTTTGGGTTAGCCTTTCTCTACCACTTTGCCCCTTTTTCTTACGGGCCTTAGCACACAACCAACTTATTACTATTTTTCTTTTCTTTTTTTTTTTTTTTTTTTTTTTTTTTTTTTTTTCAACACTAATCTCTCTACCCCTCATTATCTGTCTGGTTGCCTTATTGGCAAAGTGCCAGACTGGTATTCAAGAAAATTCAACAGGCTCAAAGGGGCTAGCAAGGGATTAATGTTCATTTATGGTCAAACTGAAAGAAATGCCCTAATCATATAATAACCCCCACCCAACAGAACTACTTATCACAGCAAATAGGCAAAGTCAGGCATCATAATTTTCACAACAGTACTCTCAAGAAAGAAATCTTCATTCAATGTATGGCTCAAATCTCACAGTTTGCCTAGTATAGTTCCATCGTCCCTATTTTCATGCTTTTAACTACAAATTTTGAATTGCTGTATAAATGAAATTGCTTCTAACTGCCCTAAGTATTCACATAATCATGCTGACTCGATTAGACACAGAGGTTTGCCCTTTCCCTTTCCCCCCTCACACACTTTGCGTAGGCAAAGTGGGTGAGAGTAATAAGATCAGTAGGGGCTGCCTCGACCACACAACAACTCTAAATTAACGTTGGCGCACCTGCCCCCTCACACACTTTGCGTAGGCAAAGTGTGTCAGCAGGGAGATCGACCCCGTCGCCCGAGTTGTTTGACTCAAACAGAAACACAAAAAAGAGAAAACAAAATAAATAAAAAAAAAAAATAATAAACAAGGGAGGGTCAGTTAAGTGCTAGGTTCAGGTGGATACCTGAATCCCTTATGGGCAAAGTATGCCCTCATCATGCTGGTAAGCTCGTCCAGCCTTTGCTCAATCCTCTCAAGGCGCTCCTCCACAGCGCCGTCTTCCTTCTTAACCTTTGCCTTCACTGGCACAACTTTCTCTACCTTCACTGGCTTGTTGTCATCAAACACTATGACTCCATCACTGCTCTCCTTGATATCATGCATCCTCTTGAAACAGGCCTTGTCAAACTTCTCCTCGCTTATCAGACTCACTTTCTTCCCTGCCATCAAATCCATCTTCGCAGCGTACACCATGGGGAACTGGGCCAAAGAGTGGCGCTGCAGGGGATGGGTGCTCAACCACTTCATCTGTGCGCAAAGAAAAGATCCAAAATGCAGCCTGATCTTCTTCTCCATACACCACAGCATACCCAACTCAATCTGGGAGATAGCATTGCTTGTGTCCTGTTTGCCAAAGAAGTTGACAGCCAGGATCCTGTGGCAAACCCTCATCGCATCATCCTTCAGCTGATGCCCCTTAGTGGTCTGTGCAATGAATGTCCCCCCTTTGCCCAGTACCTTCCAGATCTCATTCAACTCGCTCTTAGTTCGCTCGGGCAAAGCCTTCAATGCCCTCTGGTACTCCTTTGACTTCCACTCCTCAAAGGTCACCATTCCCAAACTGAGATCCAGTTCGGTGCAGCTTGCTTTGACTTTGCTTCCCAGTATCTCAAACTGGAGGCCAGTAACTCCTTCCTCCTTGTCCTCTTTGATCACCAATGTCTTGAAAAACTCTCTCACCACCTTGTCACTGATTTGCCCAGACCACTCCAAAAACTGACTCCACCCAATATTTGCAAAGTACTCCTTAACTTTGGTCTCCACCCCCATCAGCTTCAGTGTGTCGAAACACACAGTCTTGGGTACCACGATTTTGCGAGGGGCGGCACTGGTAGTCGCCGGAGTTGTCGCTTTACGCTTCTTGGTTGAAGCTCTGGTGTTCGGTGTCTTTGGAAGGTTGTGGGTGACTTCGATTTCTGGTTCTTCCTCTTCTTCATCATCGCCGCCGGCAGCCGTCGACTTCTCCTCCTCCCTCTTCTCCTCGGCGCTTGAACCTGTATCAGATGATTTCAAACCCTTACCCTTGTCAGATCTGAATTTCTTCTTCGGCGGGCTACCGATCACGTCGCCGGTTGGCTGCTCAGACCCCTCCGCTGCATCGGCCAGAGTCTCCAAATCCTTCTGCTCGGAAAGCTGGGGCACGTCGAGCTCTTCGCTGAGTTGCGCAATTAGATTCTGGTCGACCGGCGGCGGGCTGTTTGGCGTGGTGGATGTTGGTAGTATTGTGACGAGCGGTACGGCGGAGGAAGCTTCTTCGGTCGTCTCGGTGGTGGCGGCGGCTGGTGCCTCCTCCCTGTTGTCTTCCTCGGCGGCAATGTTCTTTGGCTCCGTCATCTTCTTCCGTCTCGGTTTGGTTGTTGCAGTGGGTGGTGGTGTGGTAAGATCGATGTGGGTTCCGTCCGGGATTCCTCTCAGTTTATTTTTGGGTCGGGTACTCACCATTGACGATGGCAGTTAGGGTTATAGGGATTTTTGAATTTTGGAAAGGGAGTGGATGGGGGTGGTTATCGGGTTTCGTGGGGGGGGGGGGGGGGGGGGGGAGTTATGGAAAGTGGGGATTTGCAGAGTCCTAATGATGGGATGTTTTTCCCTCAAATCTCGCACCTTCCATCTATCCAGTTATGGTAAGCTCAAACTGATGTCCTTTGCCCAAACCCTGTCCCTGCAAAATCAAAAATACAATACACCCTTTCTTCCGGCCTCGTTAATTTTGGTATGAAGTGATCTTTTTATTAAACCTAAAAAAATAGAAAAGTAAAAACTAACTAGTAAATAAAGCATAAAAAAAATAATACCAGGTTGCCTCCTGGTCAGCGCCCTATTTTAGGTCCTAGGCATGACCTTGCTGCTGACTTTGGTTAGAGATCGATGAAGGCAATTTGCCCCTCCAGCTCCTCTTGCCCAAAGTACGGTTTAACTCGTTGTCCGTTTACCTTGAAAATGTAGTCCTTGCCCTTGTCTGTCTTACTTTTCAACTCCACTGATCCATTAGGGCAAACCTCGTGAACAATAAAGGGTCCTTCCCATTTGGTGAACAGCTTTCCCTTTCTGAATAAGTTCCTAGTCTGATGTAGCAGCACCAGTTTGTTGGAATTCGATATCCCGGGTTATTTAAATTTGCGGAAACCAATAACCCGAACGAACCCTTCGCCGGAGATCACATGAACGCCGACTCATCCGCCGGAGTCCAGCCTTTGGAGACCACGCACCCGAAGGCACGCGGCCCGCCCCCAGCCGAACCCCCGCGAGTACGGGGTTCACGCGATCGATGATCGCGTGCGATCATCATGATCGATGGGGCTGCCCAGCAGCCCCCGCGGCGAGTCCGGCGACTCGCCGCCGCATAGGAGGTCGGCCCGCCTCCAGCTGGGCCGTCGCGGGGCCCAGCCCGCTGCCGGCGATCGATCCTTGGATCGATCGCACCCCCGGCGTCCAGCCGGGGTTCGCTCCATGCGCGCACGCCGAAACCCTAGGCGGCGATCGCCGTGGTCCGGCGATCCTAGATCGCCACCACGCGTTCGTCGTCTAATCCGGGGTTCGAACTTTTGGATCTTTGTTCTTCGATAATTGATTCAATAAAACAAGAATTAAATAGCAATTATTTAATTCACCTTTCGATTCGTTGTGCGGAGAAACGAGATCTTATGATGACCTTGAGATCTTCCCACGTATTCCTTGCACTAGCCCGGACGTCGTGTGGGCGACGATCTACCGAACTCCATGGATCCTCCTCTCTACTTTCTCTCTCTAGAATTGTGATCTTCAAGTTATGAACTTATGAGAATAGAGAAGACCATGTAGTGCTTTTATAGGCTACGTAGGGGATCTTAAGGAGGTGGAATATTGGACTTCCAATATTGAAGATTAAATTGAGCCCAATGCTCAAGTCCATTAATCCTTATCAATATTAATTAATTCTATTTTCCACTATATAAAATTAATTGCACTCCCAATATTATACCATATTATATCAAATAATATTTCTCCGGTAGTATTATTTATTCCGTGTATTTAAGATATAAATATCCATGAATAAAATTAATTTATTGCTAATTAATTTATTCATCTCTTTTATCCGAGACTAGTACCATTCAACCTTAATTATTATGCGGAACGAATCCACCTGCAGGGTTTACATAATAATTCCTTATGAACTCATCTCGGGGATATTATCAACCCTTACGGGATACACTTTTCCGTCAAGTATTCACGGCATGCCATATATAAAATATAGTGACCCAACTTAACCGGTAATTAACCCAATAATTAAATCGGTTAATTCCTTTGGTAAATCAAAGTCACTTATATTAAATATACACACCCGCAATAATTTCGGGGATTAAGAATAAAATACACTGAGACTCGAATCGATTATCGCCGGCAATCCTAATCGATGAATCTCAACGATCCGCTCAATACACCAAGTGTACAAGTGTGATAAAATAATCAAGACAGATTATTTTCTCTCTCACACAACGACTATACCGATGGATTGGTCCGTGTCCATCTAGGTCGTGAGCAACTGTTCGATTAAATACGAGTAACCGATAGTATGATCTTCTGTGTGGGCCCGACACACCATACTAACTACAACGTATAGAATCCAGGACTATAATTTGCATATATTTAATTATAAATAATTAAATGCAAATAATTGTTTATTTAGTTAAATAGATTAGTGGCAATGGATCGTGAGTTTCCGTTACTTAAATCTAGACATTAAGTACACAACTCCAACAATCTCCCACTTGTACTAAGGTCTAGTCATTTCCTCCAAACTCCCGACTCCCATACTCATCACGTGCTAAAGTTGTACTTCCAAGAAGTACTATGTGAATGAGCACTCTAGGTTGCCGCTCTGAAGTTATCTTGGTGACTACAGCGTCGTCTCCCTCGACGATGACTCGTATCAGGTGGTACTTGCACTATGTGTTATCTTACACTTATGGACTTGTGATTTCTTACCATTTGCCATTGCACCGCTATTTACATAGCCTTTGGCAAATTAAGAATCACATCTAAGTCCCAGAGATTATCCCGGAGTTATACCAAAACTTCCGCTGCCTCTGAGGCCGCGATTTGGTTACCCATGGCAGAGTCCGAAAAGCATCGTGCTTATCACTCTTCCATGTTAAAACTCCTTCTCCTTCAATAGTGAAACACATAGCCTGATATCGACTTACACCGGTCCTCATTCGATTAGAAATCTAAGAGAATGTAATCCAAAGGAAAAACTCGTCTGCTTCGTAGTCTAGAACAGTACTTCGAAAGTACTTTTACAGCAGTCGAATATTCCTTTCCAGGATTACCTTGATATCCTCCCACTATGCTCACCGCATAGCCGATATCAGGTTCTCGTTTTTCAACATTGCATTTATTAAGCTTTCCACACTCAAAGTGTAGGAAACTGCTTTCATTGCTTCTATCTCCTTTTGTGTTCCAAAACACGTATCCTTAGATAGATGCATTCCGTCTCTGAAAGGTAACGAACCTTTCTCGGAATCTTGCATGTTAAAACGAACCATAATCGTACAAGATATCTAGAGAAGTACAATGTTCTTTTCTTGAGATCCTAGATCTTAAGAACACGCTCTAACTTCTTCTTTATCTCATATATCGATTTTTCTAGACAACCATCATTTTATGTCTGACAACATCCTTACATTGTTACCAATGATAAAATGCTATCTACATAAAACCTCCGAGAAACACCACCTTGTTTCCATCACGTTTCCCATACACACGATTCGTCAATGCCTTTTGATGAATCCATCAAATGGACTATCTCATCAATGCGCAAGTTCCACGAACTCTAAGCTTTCCTTCAATCCCATCAATGGATTGACTAAGCTTGTACTCTAAATGATCTTGCCTCTTAGCAATAATCCTTATTGCTCTCTAAGAAGGCACATTTAGATCTAGTACCGCCTTCATGTAGATCCAGGGATTGATTTCATGTATACTAGGTCCAGAGTTCAAAACTCTCCTAGTCTTATGAATATCTCCGGTTGTCAAACAACCTCCCACTACAATGGCATTCCGGTGTATAAACAGTAATAACAGTAGGTGCAGTTAGTGGTGTACCGCTACTCGGTTCGGCTGGTTCTTAGTCCTTTATCGTTTTCTCTCTTTTCAGAAGTATCATGTCTTTTTGGGTTGTGGTTCATCTAATAGTCTTCCTCTAAGAACCGGGCGTTAGAACTTATAACGTCCTTCTGGTTCATAGTACTATTGAACACACACCTTTTGTTCTTCTAGGATATTCTACAACCACATTTGAATGTGCCGTTGTTTCCAAGACATATCCATAGAACATAGGTAGTTCCGTTCAACTCATGCTTTTACTACTTCTATAAGAGTTCCATTTCTTGTTTACGACACACCATTTCTACACAACAGTGTATGGTGTAGTCATTTGGGATCAAATCCCAATCTCTGATTAGTATGCCATGCATTCCTCAGACAGGTACTTGCCTCCGCGATCAAATCGCAGGCTACAAATGGATATACCTTGATGGTTCTCCACAATAGCTTTGTGTCCATTGACTTGTCAAAACACTTGCTTTTGTGGCACATCAGGTATTCTAATCCATTTCTCGAGTAATCATCAGATGAAGTACTCGTACCCTATTGTCTGAGTAGACATAGGTCTGCATACATCAGAGTCAATCAATTCTTATACTTGTCCGGATCTTATATCTTATATCCATAAAGGATTGCTTAGTCGTATTATCTTCCAAATTAGATTCTTAGGTCAGAAGGTCCACTCCTTCAACTTAATTGATCTTACAATCAATTTTCGACCTTTGAACTTCTTATTTGAATAAATATGACTTAGCATAAGAATCCACAAGTATAAATGATTTAATAAAGAAATCTCTTATTAGTAAAACGAGTTATATAAAACGGTTCGTTGCATCGTGGTGGACTCAGGATTCATCATTTATATATTGCTAGCTAATGTACCAAAATAGATAATATCATTATTTCTTCTTATAACCATCAAATGATTAAAAGAAATAAAATATCCATTTATTAGAAATCCAGAACAAAGTTCTTTCTAACATTAAAGGTACATAAAAGCAATAACTCAAAATGAAATCCTATAAAATGTCCTCCACTGCAACTGCTGCCTCCTCTACAGCATTGCCCATGTAGACTACGATTTCTTCTTTTCTAAGTCGTCGGGTTTCCTGGAACCTTTGCATTTAAAATGCACATACCGTCAGTGGTTCCATATCTACACACCAGGTTCCGGTAGATAATACCACTGACTATGTTTTACGACTAAAGAAAATTTCGTACTTCTTTTGAGAGGATAATCAGACTTCCAGTACCCAGACTGTTTGCATCGAGAACTCTTGCCTCATGGCTTTCTCGTCCCATCTCGTGGTCTAAGCAACTTAGGACCACTGGGATTCTTTGCTTGCTTTTCCTTTCCCCCGATTTTGCCCTTAGGTTCGAAACCTTTGGCATTGGCTACAAGAGCTTGCGATTTCCGTCTCAACTCGTCCAAAAGGTCAATCATCTCAAAAACGTGTTTAAGCGTTTCCTCGAATGACTGGCCTTTATGAGTATCCTCATCGCTTCTTGTCTAGCCGCCTATGTCAATAGGCTTGGGAGGACAAAGCTCACTGAGTACAACCTTGCACTCTTTAACAGTTTGGGTAATGTCTAGATCTCTATTCCAATCATTACATTCAGGGACCAATGAGTTTAAAATCCTTAAGTATCACATAAAGTGGGTTCAAAGCCATTTCCTAATCTATGAGCACATATAACAACAAACAATCGATTTAATCTCCGATATTATCTCCCTCAAATAATATCATTAAACCACTAATCACCTCTAAAATCCCATCAGATATGGCAAGCCACGTTCGTGTGGACGTTTACCTATCCAAATGATTTAGCAATTAGATTTGCTTCGGTCGTACATCAATTATAGCGTTACTTCGTTGGGAAGAATACTATAAAGCGTACCTAAGTGTAAACCATTACTCAGTATCCAAGAAGATTGTTTGGGACACGTATATTCACCGCAAGCCACGTTCGTGTGGACGTTTACGTTAACATACGCTCCTTCACTCCCTTCTATAACTGTCTACATCAATTAATCCAAGATCCCATTCAGCATAGCAAGCCACGTTCGTGTGGACGTTTACTACACCAAAAGATCTTTATAATTGACATCCAATT
This sequence comes from Euphrasia confusa, assembly GCA_954870475.1. Classification (NCBI taxonomy): domain Eukaryota; kingdom Viridiplantae; phylum Streptophyta; class Magnoliopsida; order Lamiales; family Orobanchaceae; genus Euphrasia; species Euphrasia confusa. The sequence goes on along the minus strand of OX940957.1, from coordinate 8,434,393 downwards.
ACTTGAATCATTTAATCTTGTAAATCAAGACGCGGAGAATCATAAGTGAAACTCGAAGTTTCTAACCAGTGATTCACCATGCGAACGACCCTATCTCTCATAGAATGAGGGAGCCGAGCAGACAATCGATCTAGTCATCAAATGACACGAAAGTCTCTAATTTGTGTCATCCACATGACCAAGTGGCTTTAGCTCCTTTCCACTCCCCGGGGTGAGAATGAGTCGACTTGAAATCAGTTTCAGAAAGACAAATTAGGCATTGTTTGATAAACTTAATCAATGTTTCTTGTAAAAGGAATTACAAGAATTCTCCTCCAATGACTTGTCTATACGAACTTCAAAAGTCCATAAAAGTCACCAAGAGAACAGCAATGGAGACCATGGCATTGTTTCCAATCCCTCTCCCACTTAGCTTTTTATAACAAAGGGATACGCTATCTAATGCATAATTAAATACACATAAGCATAATAACAAACATACATTTCATGCAAGTACGTTCACAAATAATCAAATAATTACTCAAGCAAAATTATTTCTCGACTATTCGTACCTTGATGAATTCCAGAATGCTTGCCTTGAGTCTTCATTCTACGTCTTGAATACTTTGCCGAGCGACGGAAAAATTCTTTGATTCTCATATTTAATTTTACTCCAATTAAATAAAATCAATTCCATTGATTTCCATATTTAATTCTATTTTAAATAAAATCCAAGATTTTCCAATCCAAAATAAATTTTGAATTAATCTAATGATTTTAACTAAAATACTTAAATAAAATCAATTTTATTAAAATCCATTGATTTCCATATTTAATTCTATTTTAAATAAAATCCAAGATTTTCCAATCCAAAATAAATTTTGAATTAATCTAATGATTTTAAATAAAATACTTAAATTAAATAAAATCAATTTTATTAAAATCCATTGATCTCCATATTTAATTTTATTCTAAATAAAATCCAAGATTTTCCAATCCAAAATAAATTTTGAATTAATCTAATGATTTTAAATAAAATACTTAAATTAAATAAAATCAATATTTTAATAATTTTTCAATACTATTTAGATTAGATCTCAAGAATACTAATCAAAATCGAATTTTGATTCTTCTTAAGACTTCTAATCCAAGTAGGTATAGGATATCTAGAGAAACTAGGATTTTCTTTCCTAATTTAACTCTCCATCTAATTCCATTATTTAATTCCATAATTAAGAAATCTAATCCAAATAGAATTTGAATTAATTCCAAAATTAAATTAAATAAAATTAGAAAGATTAAATTATTTCCGGAAAGATCGGATTTACCGGGACGAACCGAAACTACGATTCCGGTCATCCCAAAATCGAACCCACGAGCATCACATGCATGGCCGTGTATCTCACCATGCTAAACACATGGCCACACAAAATCAATTCCAGACCCATGCATTCCAAGAATTAACTTGGTCCATGCATTTCACATGCACATGCACAGCAAGCCTAAGAACGTACAGCACCACGAATTAATTCTCATACATGGCTATGTATCCAAGAATTAACACACGCACATGCACAAGGCCATGCAATCGATTAAACCAATCGATCGTCTTCTTCGGGAGGATTACCAGCAGCGTCTTTGGTCAATCTCCGGCATGGCGTCTCCCTTGACGAACCACGCCATCGACCCGCTGCCACCACCGCACGAGCAGCCCGTTCGAGCACGCAGCCGAAGCCGCAACCCACGAGCCACCGCGCAAAAGCGTGCCACCCGGCTGTGCTTGTAGCCACGCCGCCGACTGCCCCGACTTCCGGCGATGGAGATCACCAAGTCGAGCAGCCCAGCAGCCCGCTGCGAGCCCGTACAGCCCGCACAGCAGCAGCCCGCTCCGAGCCACCTTCCAGCAGCCCGCACCGAGCCCACGGTTGAACCGGTTCGAATTCCGAAAAACCTCGATTTTTAATAATTAATTTTTCCATCCAACACGATTCATACAAGAGAGAAAAACAAGTGCGTAGAACAATATAGCACAATAATTTAAGCAATTAAATTAATCTATGGCTATAAACAACGATAATCGATTATCGAAACAATTAACGAAAAACGTAACCGTACGCTCTGATACCAATTGTTGGAATTCGATATCCCGGGTTATTTAAATTTGCGGAAACCAATAACCCGAACGAACCCTTCGCCGGAGATCACATGAACGCCGACTCATCCGCCGGAGTCCAGCCTTTGGAGACCACGCACCCGAAGGCACGCGGCCCGCCCCCAGCCGAACCCCCGCGAGTACGGGGTTCACGCGATCGATGATCGCGTGCGATCATCATGATCGATGGGGCTGCCCAGCAGCCCCCGCGGCGAGTCCGGCGACTCGCCGCCGCATAGGAGGTCGGCCCGCCTCCAGCTGGGCCGTCGCGGGGCCCAGCCCGCTGCCGGCGATCGATCCTTGGATCGATCGCACCCCCGGCGTCCAGCCGGGGTTCGCTCCATGCGCGCACGCCGAAACCCTAGGCGGCGATCGCCGTGGTCCGGCGATCCTAGATCGCCACCACGCGTTCGTCGTTTAATCCGGGGTTCGAACTTTTGGATCTTTGTTCTTCGATAATTGATTCAATAAAACAAGAATTAAATAGCAATTATTTAATTCACCTTTCGATTCGTTGTGCGGAGAAACGAGATCTTATGATGACCTTGAGATCTTCCCACGTATTCCTTGCACTAGCCCGGACGTCGTGTGAGCGACGATCTACCGAACTCCATGGATCCTCCTCTCTACTTTCTCTCTCTAGAATTGTGATCTTCAAGTTATGAACTTATGAGAATAGAGAAGACCATGTAGTGCTTTTATAGGCTACGTAGGGGATCTTAAGGAGGTGGAATATTGGGCTTCCAATATTGAAGATTAAATTGAGCCCAATGCTCAAGTCCATTAATCCTTATCAATATTAATTAATTCTATTTTCCACTATATAAAATTAATTGCACTCCCAATATTATACCATATTATATCAAATAATATTTCTCCGGTAGTATTATTTATTCCGTGTATTTAAGATATAAATATCCATGAATAAAATTAATTTATTGCTAATTAATTTATTCATCTCTTTTATCCGAGACTAGTACCATTCAACCTTAATTATTATGCGGAACGAATCCACCTGCAGGGTTTACATAATAATTCCTTATGAACTCATCTCGGGGATATTATCAACCCTTACGGGATACACTTTCCCGTCAAGTATTCACGGCATGCCATATATAAAATATAGTGACCCAACTTAACCGGTAATTAACCCAATAATTAAATCGGTTAATTCCTTTGGTAAATCAAAGTCACTTATATTAAATATACACACCCGCAATAATTTCGGGGATTAAGAATAAAATACACTGAGACTCGAATCGATTATCGCCGGCAATCCTAATCGATGAATCTCAACGATCCGCTCAATACACCAAGTGTACAAGTGTGATAAAATAATCAAGACAGATTATTTTCTCTCTCACACAACGACTATACCGATGGATTGGTCCGTGTCCATCTAGGTCGTGAGCAACTGTTCGATTAAATACGAGTAACCGATAGTATGATCTTCTGTGTGGGCCCGACACACCATACTAACTACAACGTATAGAATCCAGGACTATAATTTGCATATATTTAATTATAAATAATTAAATGCAAATAATTGTTTATTTATTTAAATAGATTAGTGGCAATGGATCGTGAGTTTCCGTTACTTAAATCTAGACATTAAGTACACAACTCCAACACAGTTGTCCTGCTTCGATCTTTTTGCCTTTAATCAATTTGTCATGTGCTCGTTTAGTTCGTTCCTTGTAGTGAGCTGCATGATCATACGCCTCGACCCTGATCTGCTCCAGTTCTACAAGGTCTAACTTGCGCTCATTCCCTGCAAGATCCCAATCAAAATTGACTTTGTTCACTGCCCAATGTGCTTTATGTTCAATTTCCACGGGCAAATGGCATGCCTTCCCGAATAGCATCCTATATGGGGATATCCCAAAGGGTGTCTTGAAAGCAGTGCGGTATGCCCAAAGTGCATCATCTAATTTGTCAGACCAGTCTTTGCCCTCGGGTCTAACTGTCTTCCTTAGAATAGTTTTGATGATTCGATTGGATAATTCAGCTTGCCCATTTGCCTGGGGGTGATATGCTGTTGAAACCCGATGTGTCACCCCGTACTTCTGAAGTAGCTTCTTTATCACGGCATTACAGAAATGAGTGCCTTGATCACTTATTAACGCTCTGGGCACACCAAATCGACTGAAAATATTTGCTTTGAGAAATTCTGCCACTACCCGAGAGTCATTAGTGGTTGTTGCTTTGGCTTCGACCCACTTAGATACATAGTCCACTGTCAGTAATATGTACTCTTTGCCCTTGGAGTTTGGGAGTGGTCCCATGAAGTCTATACCCCATACATCAAATATCTCCACTGGTAGTATGGGTACCGAAGGCATCTCGTCCCTCTTAGTCATATTACCTTCCCTTTGACATTGGTCACACCCCTTACACCAGGCAATGCAATCCTTAGTCAAAGTCTTCCAGAAGAAACCTCAATCTAAAAATTTTCTGGCAGTTCGCCTGTGCCCAAAGTGACCTCCACATGGCTTCTCATGGCAGTGCCTCATTATAGCTTGTTGTTCTGATTCAGCTACACACCTTCTTAGTACTTGATCTTCGCATCTTTTCCATAAGTACGGCTTATCCCAGATGTAGCTCTTTGCCTCTCGTTTCATCTTGTTTCTTTCGTAAATGGAAGCTTCATCTCTGAACTCACCTCCTACTATATAGTTGACGAGGTCTGCGTACCAAGGTTCCTCGTGCATGGCATAGATAGAGTATAAGTGCTCGTCCGGAAATGTCTCAGTTATGGGCATGTCTTCTTCTTTTTGTAAAATTCGGCTGAGATGATCTGCCACTAAGTTCTGGTTACCAGCCTTGTCCCTAATCTCGATGTCAAACTCCTGTAGCAGTAGGATCCATCGGATTAGTCTTGGTTTGGTTTCTTTCTTTGCCATTAAGTACTTGAGGGCGGCGTGGTCAGTGTACACTACAGTCTTGCTTCCTAATAGGTATGACCTGAATTTCTCAAAGGCGAACACTATGGCTAGCAGTTCCTTCTCGGTGGTAGCGTAGTTACTTTGAGCGGCATTAAGTGTTTTCGAGGCATAATAGATCACATGCCTCTCTTTGCCCTTTAGTTGCCCAAGTACTGCCCCTACGGCGTATCCACTAGCGTCACACATTAGTTCAAAAGGCATCCCCCACTCAGGTGGTTGGATGATGGGGGCTGTCACTAGTCTCTCCTTCAGATGGTTGAAGGCTCTTTGGCAATCGTCATCAAAATCCCACTCCACATCGTTCTGCAGCAGTCTTGTCATCGGTTGGGCGATGCTGGCAAAGTCCTTCACAAAGCGTCTATAGAATCCTGCGTGACCAAGAAATCCTCTTACTTGCTTTATATTCCTTGGATATGGTAGTTTGGCAATAACTTCGATCTTTGCTCTGTCGACTTCTATGCCTTTGGCTGACACCACATGTCCCAGGACTACTCCTTCTTCTACCATGAAGTGACACTTTTCATAATTCAAAACCAAACTCTTCTCTACACACCTCTGCAGTGTCAGCTCCAAGTTTGCCAGGCATAGGTCAAAGGTGTTGCCATAGACCGTGAAGTCGTCCATAAATACTTCAATCCCATTCTCTAATAGGTCAGAGAATATGCTCATCATACAACGCTGGAAAGTCCCCGGTGCGTTGCACAGCCCAAAGGGCATGCGCCTATAGGCAAAGGTGCCAAAGGGACATGTGAACGTTGTTTTGTCTTGATCCTCTTCTGCTACCCAGATCTGCATGTATCCCGAATACCCATCCAGGAAACAGAAGTGCTTTTTCCCGGCCAATCGTTCCAACATCTCATCGATGAAGGGCAAAGGGAAATGATCTTTTCGGGTTACCTTGTTTAGTTTACGGTAGTCGATACATACTCTCCATCCCGTTTGTAGCCTGGTAGCGATCTGTTCTTTCTTCTCATTTTCTATGACCTGGATCCCTGACTTCTTTGGCACGACGTGCACAGGGCTAACCCACTTGCTGTCTGAGACAGGGTAAATTATCCCTACACTGAGGAGTTTCTTTATCTCTTTGAGTACTACCTCCTTCATGGCAGGATTGAGTTTCCTTTGGGGATCCCGGACTGGTGTAGATTCATCTTCGAGGAGTATATGGTGCTGGCAAATTGTTGGGCTTATTCCTCTTATATCAGCCAAAGTCCATCCTATAGCCAGTTTGTATCGCCCCAGTACTTCTTTGAGTTTCACTTCCTCCTCTTCTGAGAGAGCTGAATTGATGATTACGGGCAAAGTATCGTGTTCTCCTAAGTACATGTACTTCAGATGCTTTGGCAAGTTCTTCAATTCCAGTAGTGGGGCTCTCTCTAAGGATGGCTTCATGATAGTCTCTTCTAGTATTGGCAGTTTGCCCGGATCTCCTTTGTAATTTTCTAGTGCCCCCAATTGCTTAATTGCCTCCTGTATTTCCTCCGGTTCGTCTTCTAATTCATCGTGTAGCATTCCTTCTTGAATCACTACTTCAATGTCGTCATACTTACTGCTTTGCAACACTTTGCCTTCTACTGCCTTTTCGATCTGATCGATCATATGAACTTCCTCAGTATCGGTTGGGTGCTTCATAGATTTGTAAAGGTCAAAGGTGACTGTTTCTCCCTCGAACTTACATGTCAGTTTGCCTGTCTCGCAGTCTATGTGCGTCCTTGCGGTCTTAAGGAACGGTCTGCCCAGAATCATAATGGGCTCTTTGCTCGATCTCCCCATGTCTAGTACGTAGAAGTCTGCTGGGAAGATCAAGTCTTCCACTTTGACCAATACGTCCTCCAGTATGCCCTCAGGGTAGACATTGGATCTGTCAGCTAGCTGGATTACCACTCTTGTGGGTTTGAGGACCCCTATACCCAAGTCTTCGTACATAGTTTTGGGCATCACATTGATTGATGCCCCTAAGTCCAGCATTGCTTTCTCGATTCTCATCCTTCCTATGATGCATGGTATATAAAACATGCCTGGGTCTCCACACTTGGTAGGTACGTTCCTTTGAAGTACTGCCGAGACATTTTCACCCACCTCGAATTTTGCATCGTCTTGATATTTTACTTTCTTCGTGCATAGCTCCTTGAGAAACTTGGCACACCGGGGCATAGTGTTCAGTATAGTCAGTAGTGGCATATTGATCTCCACCTTTTTGAACATCTGGAACATCTCGTAAGTCTCTTCTCTTTCTTTATTCTTGCTTAGCCTTCCTGGAAAAGGGACTCGAATCTTCGGTGGTGGTGATTTATCTCTCTTTGCCCTGACTACTTCTTCTTCCTTCTCTCTTTCATCCTCAACAGTTATGTCCTCCATCGCTGTGGGTTCTGTTTCTTGAGGGTGTTTGCCCTGGGTTGGCGCTTTGACTTCTGGCAAGATTCTCCCACTCTTTAGCTGGATGGCATTGCAGTGGGCACTCTTCACTTCGACTTGTGGTGGTAAGTTTCCGTTTCTCTGTTCCAGCTTTGCCACGACCTGGTTCAAGTGGGCCATTTGAGCTCCCAAGTTATTCAGTTGCCCTCTAGTTTCCTGCTTGAATTTTTCGTTCTCTTGCATGGCTTTCATATTTTCTTGCTGGAACTTCACGTTCTCTCTGACCAAAGTCTCCATCATGTCCGATAGTGATGCCCCTTTGCCCTGATTCTGCTGGGAGTTCCCCTGTTGCTGATGGTTGTAACGGTTCTGGTTCTGGTTGCCTTGATATCCTTCTCCTTGGTTGTTATTATTCCCATACCTGAAGTTCTCATGGTGCCTCCATCCTGGGTTGTAGGTATTTGAGTATGGGTCAAATTGCGGCCTCCCTCTTCCTTGTCCGTTTCCATTAGATTGTCCCATCGCTTTGAGCTCCTCATCGAATAAAGATGGACATTCATCAGTGGCGTGCTCTATTTCTTGGCAAATCTGGCACGCTTTGACTGCCTTCTTTGGTCCTCCCGCCATGCTGGTCATGAATTTTTCCATAGCACTGCACAGCTTGTCGATTTTTGAGTCAGAGGGGGATTGTACCAGCAGGCTTTGTTTGGGCATATCGGTGTCTTCGCCTAATTCCTCTGCCATCTCTTTGAACAGTTTGAATGCCTCGGCAGCACTTTTGTTGAGTAGAGATCCTCCACTGGCAGCTAGGAGTAGAGTTTTCTCATGATGTCTCAATCCGGACACAAAGTATTGGATGAGGTCGTGGTCCGGGATCTGGTGCTGGGGGCATTTAGTTAGCAGTTGTTTGAACCTTGCCCAATAGTCTTGAAAATTCTCGTTAGTTCCCATCCTTATGCTATTGATTTTCTTGCGCATTTGTTGAATTCGTGCTGCTGGGAAATATTTTTCCAGAAACCGCTTCTGTAGTTGTGCCCAAGTAGTCACTTCGCCCTGCGGAATGGTATACAGCCACTCTCTGGCCCCATCAGTCAAAGAGAAAGGAAAGGCCAGGAGTCGTATATATTGCGCTAGTACTCCGTGCTGGAATTCGATATCCCGGGTTATCTAAATTTGCGGAAACCGACAACCCGACCGAAAACCCGTCGCCGGAAACCGATCACGAACACCACGAAGAACCGGGCTCGACAAGAGCATCGCCGCGGGACGAACCCGCGGCTAAACCCTAGCCGAACCCCATCCGCGGGGTTCGCGATCGCCGTGCATGGCGATCGCTGGGGCTGCATGGGGCAGCCCCCGGCGGTGAGTCCGGCGACTCACCGCCACCGCCAGGAGGGGCGGTCAGCCCGGCTGACCTACCGCGGCTCCAGCCGCGGTCTTCCCCCGGCGATCGATCTCACGATCGATCGCCCACCCCGGCGTCCAGCCGGGGTGCCCTTGTTGCACACGCCGCCGGCGAGGCGGCTGGGATCCGCCACGGCACCAGCCCGTGGCATCCCGGCGATCGACCGAAGTCGATCGCATGCCCCGGCGTCCAGCCGGGGTTCGCCCCTCGTCGCGCGTAACCGGCGGTCGAACCCTAGGGTTCGGCCGCCCCTCTCGATCCCGACGGGGATCTCGAATCCCCGTATCCCGGTCTCGACGTTTTTCCCGGATCGTGCGTTCATGTATGTATCACAATTAATCCACATAAAATCATAGAAGGGAGTATGTGATTTTACCTTTTAATTCGTTGTGCGGAGAAACGAATCTAAGTTGATGACCTTACGATCTTCCCACGTATTCCTTGCACTAGCTTGAACGTCGGGTGGGCGACGATCCTCCAAGCTTATGGATCCTCTTCAACTCTCTAGAACTATCAAGTATTGATATTCTTGTCTTATGAAAAAGTGAAGACCATGTAGTGCTTTTATAGGCTACGTAGGGGATCTAAAGGAGGTGGAATATTGGGCTTCCAATATTAATGATTAAATTGAGCCCAAGCCCAAATCTATTAATCTCCCATTAATATTAATTTATTTATTTTCCACTATATAAATCAATTGCACTCCCAATATTAAACCATATTATATCAAATAATATTTCTCCGGTAGTATTATTTATTCCGTGTATTTAAGATTTAAATATCCATGAATAAAATTAATTTATTGCTAATTAATTTATTCATCTCTTGAATCCGAGACTAGTACCATTCAACCTTAATTATTGTGCGGAACGAATCCACTCATGAGGTTTACACAATAATTCCTTATGAACTCATCTCGGGGATATTATCAACCCTTCCGGGATACACTGTCCGGTCAATCATTCACGGCATGCCATATATAAAATATAGTGACCCAACTTAACCGGTAATTAACCCAATAATTAAATCGGTTAATTCCTTTGGTAAATCAAAGTCACTTATATTGAATATACACACCCGCAACAATATCGGGGATTAAGAATAAAATACACTGAGACTCAAATCGATTATCGCCGGCAATCCTAATCGATGAATCTCAACGATCCGCTCAATACACCAAGTGTACAAGTGTGATAAAATAATTAAGACAAATTATTTTCTCTCTCACACAACGACTATACCGATGGATTGGTCCGGGTCCATCTAGGTCGTGAGCCACTGTTTGATTAAATACGAGTAACCGATAGTATGATCTTCTGTGTGACGTCGCACACCATACTAACTATAACGTATAGAATCTAGGACTATGATTTGCATATATTTAATTAATAATAATTAAAAGCAAACAATTGTTTATTAATTTAATAGATTAAATGCTATGATCGGGAGTTTACCGTTACTTAAATCTAGACATTAAGTACACAACTCCAACAATCTCCCACTTGTACTAAGGTCTAGTCATTTCCTCCAAACTCCCGGTTCCCATACTCATCACGTGCTTTAAAGTGTACTTCCGAGAAGTACTATGTGAGTGAGCAATCTAGGTTGCCGCTCTGAAGTTATCTTGGTGACTACTACGTCGTCTCCCCTGACGATGACTCGTATCAGGTGGTACTTGCTCTATGTGTTAACATCAATTTTGACTTATGACCTCTTCTAGTTCACCGTGCACCGCTATCCAATAGCCTTTGGTAAACTAAGAGTCATATCCAAGTCAAGAGGTTATCCCGGAACCTAACCAAAACTTCCGCTGCCTCTGAGGCTGCTATTCGGTTATGAGAGAGTCTGAGAAGCGTCCCGCTTATCACTCTTTCACTTCATGGTTCCACCTCTTTCTAAAAGTGAACACATAGCCTGATATCGACTTTCACTGGTCCTTCTCTGATTTTTGGATCTGAGAATCTGTAATCTAAGAAGATTTCGTCTTGCTCTGTAAGCCAGTACTTTGAAAGTACTCTTGCAGCATTCGAACATCCCTTATCCAGATTACTTTGATATCCTCCCACTACGCAAACCGCATAGTTGATATCAGGTTCTTGTTTTACAACATTGCATCTATAAAGCTTTCCATACTTGAAGTATAGGAAACTGCTTTGTTCTCATCTATCTCCTTCATGTGTTCGAACACATAACCTTTAGATAGATGTTTATTCTGTCCCTGAAAGGCAATAACCTTTCTCAGAAGTATGCATGTTAAAAACAAACCTTAATCGTACAAGATATCTAGGAGAAGTACAATGTTCTTATCTCTAGATCACAAGATCTTAAGAACATGTTCTAACTTCTTCTTAATCTTATATCTTGATTTATTTAGACAACCATTATTTTATGTCTGACAGCATTTTTTACATTGTTGCCAATGATGAAATGTTATCTACATAAAATCTCCGAGAAACACCACCTTGTTTCCATTACGTTTTCAATACACCTTTCGTCTATGCCTTTTGATGAATCCATCAAATGGACTATCCCATCAATTCGCAAGTTCCACGATTCATAGCTTTGTTACCATCCATAAATGGATTTACTAAGCTTGTACTCTAAATGATCTAGCCTCTTAACAATAATCCTTATTGTTTCAAGCAGGCACATTTAGATCTAGTACTGCCCTTATGCAGAGCTAGGGGTCGATTTCATCTTTACTAGATCCAGAGTCCGAACTCCTCTAGCCTTATGAATATCTCTGGTTGTCCAACAACCTCCCACTGCAATGGCGTCCCGGTGTATAACAGTAATAACAATAGGTGCAGTATGTGGTGTACTTCTACTCGGTTTGGCTGGTTCCTAGTCTTTTGTCTTTCTTCTCATTTCAAGGTATTACGTCAATTTTAGGCTTTGTGGTTCATCTGATAGTTTTCCTCTATGAACCGGACGATAGACGTCCCTCTGGTTCGTAGTACTATAGAACACACAATACTTCGTTCATCTAGGATATCCTACAACCATATTCAATGTCGTTGTATCTAGGAATATCCATAGAACATAGGTAGTTCCGAACAACTTGTCTTTTTACCATCAGATTTCCATTTCTTTCCAATGCACTATTTTTACACGTAAGTGTAAGGTGCGGCCCTTTGGGATTGAAACCCAATCTTTGATTATGCTATGTGTTATTCAGATAGGTTATGGCCTCCGCGACCGAGTCGCAGGCTCCTAATGGATATACTTTGATGGTTCCCCATAATCGCTTTGTGTCCATTGACTAGTCAAAACACTTTGCTTTTATGGCACATCAAGCATTCTAATCCACCACTTGAGTATTCTTGAAAGAATCACTCGTGCCTTTCTAATATACACATATGTCTGCATATCTAATCATTTCCAATACTTGTTTGAATTCTATCCTTTTTCAAGAAAGGTTTGCTTAGACGTATTATCCTCCAAATTCAATCCTTAGGTCGGAAGGTCCATTCCTTCAACTATAATTGATCAAATCAATTTCGACCATTTGGATCTTTATTTGAAAATACCACTAAGTATAAGAGTTCACAAGTATAATGATTAATAAAGAAATATCTATCAAGTAAAACAAGTTATAGAACGGTTTGTTCCATCGTGGTAGACTAAGGATTCATCATTCATATATTGCTATCTAATGTACCAGAATAGATAATGCCATTATTTCTTATCAAAATCATCCAATGATTAAAGAAATAAAATATCCATTCATTAATAATAGAAATCCAGAACAAAACGTTCTTTCTAAAATAAAGAGGTACATAAAGCAATAACTTTGAAATGAAATCCTATTTAACTACTAAAGCAGATAAATGTCTTCCACCGCAACTGCTGCCTCCTCTACAGCTTTGCCCGTGTAGACTCGAACTCTTCCTCTCTAAGTCGCCGGGTTTTCTAGAACCCCTGCATTCAAAATGCACATACCGTCAGTGGTTCCATATCTACACACCAGAATTCTGGTAGATAATACCGCTGACTATGTTTTTACGACTAAAGAAAAATCCGTACCTTTGAGAGGACATTCAGACTTCCAGTGTCCCATCTTGTTGCATCGGAAGCACTTACCCTTTGGCTTTGCAGCCCCCACTCGTGGTACAGTCCTCTTGACACCACTGGGTTTCCGGGCTTGCTTCCTTCTCTTGCCCCTACCTCCACCAGGCTTAAAGCCTTTGGACTTGGTAGCTACAAGCGCTTGAGACTTGCCCTTCTTGTAGATCCCCTCTGCCGCCTTTAGTTCAGTCAGGAGTTGCGCAAGAGTATAAGATAGTTTACCCATATTATAGCTCATACGAAACTGCTCAAAACTAGGGGCCAGAGACTGGAGTATGATGTCGACTTGCGTCTCAGCATCAATAGAAGCTCCTAGGACCTCAAGCTCATTCAACATACTCATCATCTTAAGAACGTGCTCCCCAACGGGCGTTCCTTCAGATTGAGTAGTCGACATGAGGACTCTCATGGCTTCTTGCCTTGCCGCACGATCTTGCTCCCCAAACATCTCCTTGAGGTTAAACATCATATCATAGGCAGTGTCCATCGACTCATGTTGGGTTTGGAGTACATTTGACATGGAAGCCAAAATATAACACCTAGCCATTTCATCAGCCTTTTTCCACTTCCGATATGTCAGTTTTTCCTCATCAGTTGAGGCAGCCGTGGGCTCAGCAGGGCACACTTCATGGAGTACAAACTTGTACTCCTCCGAAGTTAGGACAATGTCTAAATTTCTCTTCCAATCAATATAGTTGGGGCCAGTGAGCTTATGCTCCTTGAGTATCATAGAAAGTGGATTCATAGCTATTCTCTAAACCTATAAGCACATTTAAACAAACAATCAATTTAATATCCGATATTATCTCCCTCTAATAATATCATTAAATTACTAATTACATCTAAAATCCCATCAGATAAGGCAAGCCACGATAGTGTGGACGTTTACCCATCCAAATGATTTAGCAATTAGATTTGCTTTGGTCGTACATCACTATAGCGTTACTTCGATGGGAAGAATACTATAGAGCGTACCTAAGTGTAAACCATTACTCAGTACTAAGAAGTTTGTTTAAGATTCGCATGTCACCGCAAGCCACGATAGTGTGGACGTTTACGTTAACCTACGTTTCCTTCACTCCCTTCTATAACTGTCTACATCAATCGTTCCAAAATCCCATTCAATGCAGCAAGCCACGATAGTGTGGACGTTTACTACACCAAAAGATTTTTACAATTGACATCCAATTACTTGAAGCATTCGATTTTGTAAATCAAGACGCGGAGAATCATAAGTGAAACTCGAAGTTTCTAACCAGTGATTCACCATGCGAACAACCCTATCTCTCATCAGATGAGGGAGCCGAGCAGACAATCGATCCATCTTTCAAAGAATGGTACGACTGCCTCTAATTTGTGTCATCCACATGACCAAGTGGCTTTGGCTCCATTCCACTCCCCGGGGTGAGAATGAGTCGACTTGAAGTCAGTTTCAGAAAGACAAATTAGACATTGTTTGATAAACTTAATCAATGTTTCTCGTAAGAGGAATTACAAGAATTCTCCTCCAATGACACATCTATATGAACTTCAAAAGTTCATAAGAGTCACCAAGAGAACAGTAATGGAGACCATGGGAATGTTTCCATCCCCGCTCCCACTTAGCTTTTTATAACAAAGGGATACGCTATCTAATGCATAATTAAACACATAAGCATGCATACAAGTAATAAAGCACATATCACATAGTCAAAATAAGCTAGAAAATTATTTTCCGACTATCATGGCTTTATTCCATCTCCGTATGCGTCTTCTAGTCTTCAGTCTTCGTTCTTGAATGCTCCATGTGACGAGAATATTAATCCCAATATTTAAATCTATTTATTTTTAATAAATCCAAAAGATACTTAATTCGAAAATTAAGTCAATCGAATAAATCAAAAATAAAATTAAATATTATTAATATTTTTTATTTATTTATTTTCCTATCTAATTCTATTAAATCTCTAGAATAATCTATCCAAGTCAAACTTGGAATATTCTAGAAGACTTCTATAATAGAATAAGGAAATAAAATAAATTAGGACTCTTCTACTTTCCAAGATTAATTAATTTCCATGTCCATGAAAATTCCCATAAAATAGGAATAATCAAATAGAAATAAATTAATTTACTAATTAATTATTTTCCTATCTAATTCTATTAAATCTCTAGATTCCTATTCCAAGTAGAACTTAAAATATTCTAGAAGACTTCCATAATAGAATAAGGAAATAAATAATATTAATTAATTCTTTTCCTATCTCCATGAGAGTTCCCATACTTAGGAATACTCAAAGTAGGAAAACTTGAATCAATTAGGAAAGTGAATCTAGGTAGGAGTAGCACGAGATCGGGAGACCCCACGCCACCCCCACCTTCGACCGCCCACCCCCGGAGGAGCACCGCCGCCCAGCCCAGCCGCCACCGTCGCCGGCGGCAGCCCTAGCCGAGGGCGATCGGCCCCCTCCTCTTGGGTCGATCGATTGGGGTCGATCAAGGGGTTTGATCGATCCCGGTTCTTCGTCCTCTTCGTCTTCTTCGTCACACGAGTTCTCCGGCGGTCGTCTCGGCATCGATCCAACGTAAATAAATTACAAGAAATAAATTTACAATTCCGGTATCGATTCTATACATGAAATCGACCCTATACACTTTCCGGAAAACATAGAACGTAATAATAAATCCTAAATTCGGTCAACCCCCGAATTTTTTACTATTACAAGCATTCATCCACACAAAACGAATCTCGACATGTCCGAGAGTTTAATAAACGAACAATCATGGTAAATTAAATAGCAATTAATTAAACGAATAATTAACAATTAATTAAACCATGATAGTCGGAATCCCTGCAAGGTAGAACGCAATTGAACACATACATGAACACGAAACCAAAACGCTCTGATACCAATTGCTGGAATTCGATATCCCGGGTTATCTAAATTTGCGGAAACCGACAACCCGACCGAAAACCCGTCGCCGGAAACCGATCACGAACACCACGAAGAACCGGGCTCGACAAGAGCATCGCCGCGGGACGAACCCGCGGCTAAACCCTAGCCGAACCCCATCCGCGGGGTTCGCGATCGCCGTTCATGGCGATCGCTGGGGCTGCATGGGGCAGCCCCCGGCGGTGAGTCCGGCGACTCACCGCCACCGCCAGGAGGGGCGGTCAGCCCGGCTGACCTACCGCGGCTGCCGCGGTCTTCCCCCGGCGATCGATCTCACGATCGATCGCCCACCCCGGCGTCCAGCCGGGGTGCCCTTGTTGCACACGCCGCCGGCGAGGCGGCTGGGATCCGCCACGGCACCAGCCCGTGGCATCCCGGCGATCGACCGAAGTCGATCGCATGCCCCGGCGTCCAGCCGGGGTTCGCCCCTCGTCGCGCGTAACCGGCGGTCGAACCCTAGGGTTCGGCCGCCCCTCTCGATCCCGACGGGGATCTCGAATCCCCGTATCCCGGTCTCGACGTTTTTCCCGGATCGTGCGTTCATGTATGTATCACAATTAATCCACATAAAATCATAGAAGGGAGTATGTGATTTTACCTTTTAATTCGTTGTGCGGAGAAACGAATCTAAGTTGATGACCTTACGATCTTCCCACGTATTCCTTGCACTAGCTTGAACGTCGGGTGGGCGACGATCCTCCAAGCTTATGGATCCTCTTCAACTCTCTAGAACTATCAAGTATTGATATTCTTGTCTTATGAAAAAGTGAAGACCATGTAGTGCTTTTATAGGCTACGTAGGGGATCTAAAGGAGGTGGAATATTGGGCTTCCAATATTAATGATTAAATTGAGCCCAAGCCCAAATCTATTAATCTCCCATTAATATTAATTAATTTATTTTCCACTATATAAATTAATTGCACTCCCAATATTAAACCATATTATATCAAATAATATTTCTCCGGTAGTATTATTTATTCCGTGTATTTAAGATTTAAATATCCATGAATAAAATTAATTTATTGCTAATTAATTTATTCATCTCTTGAATCCGAGACTAGTACCATTCAACCTTAATTATTGTGCGGAACGAATCCACTCATGAGGTTTACACAATAATTCCTTATGAACTCATCTCGGGGATATTATCAACCCTTCCGGGATACACTGTCCGGTCAATCATTCACGGCATGCCATATATAAAATATAGTGACCCAACTTAACCGGTAATTAACCCAATAATTAAATCGGTTAATTCCTTTGGTAAATCAAAGTCACTTATGTTGAATATACACACCCGCAACAATATCGGGGATTAAGAATAAAATACACTGAGACTCAAATCGATTATCGCCGGCAATCCTAATCGATGAATCTCAACGATCCGCTCAATACACCAAGTGTACAAGTGTGATAAAATAATTAAGACAAATTATTTTCTCTCTCTCACAACGACTATACCCATGGATTGGTCCGGGTCCATCTAGGTCGTGAGCCACTGTTTGATTAAATACGAGTAACCGATAGTATGATCTTCTGTGTGACGTCGCACACCATACTAACTACAACGTATAGAATCTAGGACTATGATTTGCATATATTTAATTAATAATAATTAAAAGCAAACAATTGTTTATTAATTTAATAGATTAAATGCTATGATCGGGAGTTTACCGTTACTTAAATCTAGACATTAAGTACACAACTCCAACACTCCGGTTGCCTGAATCGTCCCGCATGCTAGCTCAAAGTCCTGTAAATGCCTCTGTGGGTCTTCTCCGGGCATATCACTGAACTTTGGCAGAATTTGTATGAAGTTGTGTTTCATCTCCCAGGGGGTAGGAATGGTGGGCAAAGTGATCCCCAGTGGCCGCAAGTTCATCTCTGACGGGAACATCATGTCCCTCAAAGTCCGTGGTGCTTCTGCTCCCATCTCTTCTATCTCTTCTGGTATTGGTTGACTAGGAGTGTCAACTGGTATGGTCTTCTTGCTCTTTGCCTTTTCTGCCCTTGGTGCCTTGGCAGAATTCTCTCCTTGGGTTGCACGTTCTAACGCCTTGTTCTTTGATTCTTTTCTTAGCCTTTTGGCGGTTTTCTCGATCTCTGGGTCAAAGAGTAATCCCGTATCGCCTTCCACCGCGTTTACAGTACCTAGTCAAGAAGTAAAGAGAAAAGTCAGCACAGAAAAACTAAAAAGCTGGAATGTTGCTTCCCCGGCAACGGCGCCAATTTGACGACGCGAAAAATTTGTCGTGGAAGCTAACGCGGCCAAAATAAATTTATAAAGTTCCTAAACTCAACACAAGATAGCAAGTGATAAGTATATGGTCGATCCCACGAGGAAGCAATTGCAATTTAGTTAATCTCGGCTTTGCCCAAATAGCGTCACAATAAAAAGGTTTTAAGTTTGGTTGCTGAGTCACAGCGTTTAATCAAACTACCAACTAACAGAAATATAAAATCTAATTAACCCAAACTAACATGCAGAAATAATAAACTAAACACTTTGACCAAGCAGAAAACAGAAAAGTAATTAATCAAACTGAAATCAAATAAATAAAAGTAGGCTTCTGGGCTTTGGCTTCTCTCTGGGTTCTCTGGGCAAACTACCGATCCCTGGCACTAATGGTTTTAACTGATGGTTTGTCAATCGGTTATAGGATGTCTAACAAAGTGAAAGCAGTCCTATTAAGTCACGCCTACAGTCACCCCACCCCAATCCGTCCTTACGGTGTAAAGAAAGGCAAGGTATACTTATGCCTAATCCCCTGAGCCTAGACAATTCGATACCTATGTGGTCGCATGGATCTAGTTTGCCCAAACTCGCATTACTCTCTTGACGAACCCAATTCGGCCAATAGCATGTCCGGAAATCCGAATCATACGACCGCTACTCCAACACGTTCTAGCGCTATGCCCGTAGTACATCTAACGCGGAATACTCGGTTGCTCAATCGCTGGTATCTCAAAGTGTAAGGGTTTCCTAACGACCAAATTAGTCTGCCCAAACCTGCAAGAATGTAGTTAAACCTCAACTATGTATCGGGAACAAACCTCCAGGCAGTTAACTAAAAGCCCTAACAACCTCACGGTTCTATCTTAGCCCAGAGTCCCCTTCGATCAGCCTTTGCCCAGACGCCCTGCAAGTTTAGCTACTCATACGTAAAGAAATAAAACAAGAAATAAATTGGAAAACGAAACTGAAATTCATATTAACTAAAATCTGAAATCGTTCAACTGGAATAGCAAAAACAAAGTAATAAAAACATAAAGCAATAAATTGTTTTAATGCCCGAAGGCTCGATCAACTTCTAAACAAAACAACTTGGCCGGAAATCTCCAAGCTTCAATCGCCGGCGGCTGCTTCGTGAACGGGGTCGGAATTCTTGTGTTGTGTCTTCTCCAGCTTCTCTTCCTTATATAGGCTTGAATTAGGGTTGCGGAATCGCTGTTGCATGGGCCGCTGCATGGGCTTTCTTTTCCAGGCGCCGCTAAGTTCTTTCCATCTTTAGCTCCAGCCGCCTTTGACTTTGCCCGCTGGCAATCCGCTTCCCAAACTCTCTTCAGGTATTCTTCTCCTCCACAGGTGAACGGACCAGGCACGGTACTTGGTATTAGGTCTGGGTCTTCTGCTTCATGACTTGCCCAAAACGGCCTGGTTTGCCTGATAAGGCCAAACTGCTCAGTCACTACACGCTCCAGAACGCTGTTTGCCCAAAGAAGGGGTTTTCCTTGCCTCTTTTGCCCAGTGCGCCACCTGTTACCTGTTTGCCTGCACACTCTGACCAAACACTCTACTGTGCCCTCCCAGACACATAAACTGACTCAAACTGACTCAAGAAAAGGGCTCAAGATGAGCAAATAAAATGGCTCATCACCCATACTTCTTTGGCAGTAGTACATTGTTTGACAATTTTGTACATATTGCAATCGATGGACTCAAGGATGGCACACCTTGCCCTATCGTTGGCAGTACCTGCGGCAACCTCTTCGGTAGACCACTTCTCCGGAGCTTTTTCAAGCGTACCGCCTTCAGGGATTACCTCCTGAGGTGGTTTCCATCCTCGAAGTACGGACAACCACGCATTGCGATCAATTGATTTGATCCTTGCTTCAATGCGAGTTTTCCAAAATCCATAATTTGTACCGTCAAGAACAACCGGTGTTCGTACGATGTAAAAGGATGGATCTGCCATTGTAAGTGTGCGTGATCAGACGGACCTTAAACACTAAGTAAGTCTAGTGCCCGCTCTGATACCACTTGAAAGTCGTAGGCAGTAAATAAAACGCAGTGAAATGCGCTGCCTAGACAAGGCAGTGTTCTGCGGCAGAACAGCGTATGCCGCAGCACGATGCCTTGCACAGAATGTTCGTTTTTCGTAATTTATATATTTTAGCGTGTGTCTTAATGTTTCAGATTAAGGTTTATATATGTTATATATGTATATCGTTGCAGCGGAATTAATTAAAAATAAATTACTTGTAAAAACGAACTCACACACACATACGGAAATGAAAAGAACAAGAATTTAATCTTTGTATGTGTATTTAAATTATACACATATGAAACGGCCTTACGACCAGAAACTTTATTAAAGAAACGAGTCTTTACAAAAGGTCTACTCTTGGATTTACAAATGATTTTACCAAAGATCATACACACGTATGTCTTCGTGATAATCGTATCCGAAGAGTATAATTAACAATCAACAATAAAAGACCTAGCTACTGAATAAACACCTATCTAATGTCACGATCATCAGCTAACAAAAGAACTCTCTTTGAAACGAGAGAACATATGGCTCGACGAACTTCACAAGTGAAGCCGCGGCACTAAAAGCGTGATGATCGATCTTGGAAGTGAAAAGATGTTTCTGAGGTGTTGGAATAGCTAATGAATGCAGCTGGGGTCGTCCTCTATTTATAGGAGGAGAGTCCCAACTGATTTCCTTGAATTGCTAGGTCAACAAGTCGGTTGAGATATTCTAGGGCAGGCTGTTTTGACCACTGCCGTAGGAATGCCTTCTGAAGTTCTTCTGGAATGCTCTGCCGTACTGCACTGCCTTCCATACTCTCTGGACTTCAGCAATCCTTTGCCCTACGCTCATGATTCGCTCGATCTCTTGACTCAACGACTTGGTCCATGCCTTGCAGCGCTGCGGCATAACTCTGCCTTGCTGTGCTGCGGCAGAAAGCTTCTATGTTGATTGTTTTTCAAGCACGTTCCAACTAATGAACTATGCTAAATCAAATCACCAATTATGACAAGTGATTACAACAGTTTAAATTGTGAAGAAAGAAGAAAATAAATAAATATGTTAGCAAAACAACTTCTGCCTAGATCCTTTAAGGCATTGTAATGCCCAAACATATTTATCCTTACAAAAGAAAATAGGCTAAACAAAGAAAATATGTATATATCGATTGCATGCATTAATTTGAAGGTCACTCAAATGACCTTTAAATTTATTTCTTGCAACAACAATGTCATTAAAAATAAAATAGGAGCTGCTTGGTTTTTATTTGAATTGTCAAATTTTCATCATTCTTTCTCATTTTTATATTATAATTTTATTTTATTTTAGGAAAATGATATATTTTTTTTTAAATCCTAAATTAATTTCATTAAATTTTATTTTAATGATCAGTTCTCTTTTTGAATAGTGTGAATCACAATATTTGTAAATATATCTTAGAGAAAAAATAGTGAATAATTACAATACTTTTAAAAGTGTTATAGAGCAATTTCCAAATTCTACCTTACTACCATGTGTATCAAGTATTGTACATAGAACACGAGGATTCCGGATTTGAACGAGCCATTTTTCGAGTCAGATGACGACGACAACACTTCCGACGATATCCCCTTGGATATAGTCGAGCCCCTGGCCAATATTCGGCACGAGCGGGCCCACATTAGTTCGAGAAGCGTCTTCAGCGTCTCGAGTGGTTCCCTGATGCCGGGCCAACACAGGATGACAGGGCTCTCTTCGAGCCCAGCGTCTGTCCAGGCCGACTCCGACGAGGAAAAAGGTGACATTCGATCTAGGCCCAACCAACGCATCGAAATTAGATGCCATGATCAATGACAAAAGCGTCCAAACGGCAGTGGTCAGGGAGAGAGGAATCAAGCTTGAACGTAAGCCCGTGGGTCCCCTGATCAAGCGGTCTAATGATGTTCATAGCTTGAAGAATCCTTTCCTCAAGGTGCGCATAGCTCGAATAGATCTTTTCCTCAAGGTGCGCAAATTAAGATGCTCATGTTTATTAAAATATTCATAGATAGCGCAAATTATAAATATATAACAAAGTAATAAGTTTATTAATTGCGCAAAAATATATTGTGTAAACAATATAATGAAGTCTTATTTTTAATTAATTAAATTAATTAAAATATTTGGAAAATAAAAATATAGTATATATAATGGGGTCTCATTAACTGCGCAAATATAACAAAGTAATAAGTTTATTAATTGCACAAAAATATATTGTGTAAACAATATAATGGAGTCTTATTTTTAATTAATTAAATTAATTAAAATATTTGGAAAATAAAAATATAGTATATATATAATGAAGTCTCATTAACTATGCAAAATATTTGCGCAAAAAATAAAGAGGTTAAATTAGCAGCCTTGGTCTCGTGGATAAATATATTCATTTTCTTACGTGGGTGCATGCGTGCTTTCTCGCCAGGTCGAATGCCTCCACTGATGGGAAGCGGAAGTTTCAGGGCCGTCAACTTGGTGGGCCGTAACAACAACCTTAGTTTGGAAGTGTGCACGGAGAATCGAAATCCAGAGGACTTCAACATTCCTGTTGATGAGAGGAACGAGTTCATGATAAACGGAAACGATTTGAAACCTACAAAGAGGAATGTTGCTCCAACGAAAAAAGTAAGAATCGGGCAAGGAAACAAAGAAAATTGGCTAAACAAAGAAAATATGTATATATCGATTGCATGCATTAATTTGAAGGTCACTCAAATGACCTTTAAATTTATTTCTTGCAACAACAATGTCATTAAAAATAATATTTGAATTGTCAAATTTTCATCATTCTTAATTCTCATTTTTATATTATAGTTTTATTTTATTTTAGGAAAATGATATTTTCTTTTTTAAATCCTAAATTAATTTCATTAAATTTTATTTTAATTATTAGTTCTCTTTTTGAATAGTGTGTATCACAATATTTGTAAATATATCTTAGAGAAAAAATAGTGAATAATTACACTACTTGTAAAAGTGTTATGGAGCAATTTCCAAATTCTCTTACTACCATGTGTATCAAGTATTGTACATAAAACACGAGGATTCCAGATTTGAACGAGCCATTTGTCGAGTCAGATGACGACGACAACACTTCCGACGATATCCCCTTGGATATAGTCGAGCTCCTGGCCAATATTCGGCACGAGCGGGCCCACGTTAGTACGAGAATCATCTTCAACGTCTCGAGTGGTCCCTGATGCCGGGCCAACACAGGATGATAGGGCTCTCTTCGAGCCCAGCGTCGTGTCCAGGCCGACTCCGACAAGGAAAAAGGTGACATTCGATCTAGGCCCAACCAACGCATCGAAATTAAATGCCAAGATCAATGGCAAAAGCGTCCAAACGGCAGTGGTCAGGGAGAGAGGAAACAAGCTCAAACTTAAGCCCGTGGGTCCCGTGATTAGCCGGTCTAATGATGTTCATAGAAGAATTCTTTCCTCAATGTGCGCAAATTAAGATGCTCATGTTTATTAAAATATTCATAGATAGCGCAAATTATAAATATATAACAAAGTAATAAGTTTATTAATTGCGCAAAAATATATTGTGTAAACAATATAATGGAGTCTTATTTTAAATTAATTAAATTAATTAAAATATTTGGAAAATAAAAATATAGTATATATAATGGGGTCTCATTAACTGCGCAAAATATTTGCTCAAAAAACAAAGAGGTGGAATTAGCAGTCTTGGTCCCGTGGATAAATATATTCATTTTCTTACGTGGATGCATGCGTGCTTTCTCGCCAGGTCGAATGCCTCCACTGATGGGAAGCGGAAGTGTTAGAAAAAATGTAAACGGGTTAGTCCACAAAACCGGAAAAACAAAGAAAGAACGGAAAGTAAACGGCAGGTTGCTGGCCGAGGCGTTTGCACTTTCCGAAAATCAGTAAAGCCCCGTGTATGCTACGGTTTACAGGCTTTTCTGACCCCAAAGATACAACGGCAGCGGGGCTCGAACGATTGTACACTGAATCGAACCCTCTCGATGAATGGAAAAAGTGAGAACTGAGCAAAAGATGCAGATGATGATATGAAGGCCGTGTTTTTTCTTGTACGTGAAATGATGCATGTACTCGTCTATTTATAGACTGCACTCGAGGGGGAGTTACACATTGCACCACTACCAGGTGGTTACGGGGCAGTTCTAGGAGGCAACCACTCCGCTGCCCATGTTCAGCAATTAATAATTCATTAATTAATTTATGAAATTAATTAATATTCAAAGTCAAGCCCAATTAATTAATATTCAAAGGCCTTATAAACGAGCTCAATTAATTAATAGTCAAGTGTTCAACTGGGCCGAATAAAATTGAGCCCAAAACTTCAATTGCATGTACTCGTCTATTTATAGACTGCACTCGAGGGGGAGTTACACATTGCACCACTACCAGGTGGTTACGGGGCAGTTCCAGGAGGCAACCACTCTGCTGCCCATGTTCAGCAATTAATAATTCATTAATTAATTTATGAAATTAATTAATATTCAATGTCAAGCCCAATTAATTAATATTCAAAGGCCTTATAAACGAGCCCAATTAATTAATAGTCAAGTGTTCAACTGGGTCGAATAAAATCGAGCCCAAAACTTCAATCGGACCGTGTCCAAAAAGATAGGTAGAGGCCTACTCAATTAGCTCAATTGGCCCAGTGGGCCCCAGGAAGCCCAGAGCCAGCCCAGAGTCCAATTGACCAAATCACCAAGGAGCCAGGACCAAGCCCAGGCCTGAGCCCGGGTCGGGACAGGGCGCGCGCGTATGGCCCTTGCCATGTACCGCTAAGGGTGCATGGACTTAGTCAACTTGTTGAACACTCATACTCTTTTATCACATTTAAAGAGAAATGACTTTTGGTATTCTTTCTATGTGGGATAACATATTTCCCAATAAAATAATAATTCCTTCCATTTACCAAAGTAGTATTTATGACAATCTTTACAAATTTATTTCTCACTCACCGATTAACGGATTTTGACGAAATAAAATCTCATATTACCTCGTAACACGTAGATAATTATAGTAACGATTAAACTCGAAATCGAATACATTTTATTAGCCATTAAAATTACACAACTTTGGTCAAAATACATGAATATACATGAATTATTAAAATATAATTATAATAATTCCAACAATCCTCCACATGAGTGAAATCAATGCAAATGCCATGAATGCAGAATCTTGTGCTCGGTTCTCGGAAGGATCTATTGCTTCTGGAAAGGTAGCTTTTGGCCTTGAACCTCCTTTAGTGAAAATCATCGGATGTACTGGCGGGCTAGTGGACGCGATGCCTTGAACTATTCCTCCGAAGTGTAAAACGAGTCAATGATAGTCACACAACAAATCCCTATCAGTTTCCATTTCTCTATTGTGTCCGTTTAGGCCCTGGACAACTCTTTGGATTCATAAATGTTTACATTTGAAGCGGCCTACACTTCACATTTATATAGGTGACCTCCCAGCATGAGTACCCTGAAATACTCCACCTTTTTTCGAGGTGTGAGATTCATTAAAAGTCTCAACGACTTAACCTTTACCACATTTCAGGTTCTAGCACTTATTTGCTCATAGGAATGGAAACGGAAATCTTTATTTCCAAGTGCTTAACTGAACTAGCATGACTTAGTTTTCCCTTTGAACCAAGTTCGTGGAATCTCCACTAAGCATGGTAGGGTTACCGCCATGGTCATTCTTTAGTTGTGGTTTTTCAAACTCATTCCCTTTAGCAACACACTTAATTGATCTCTAGTCATCCCTTTCGTCAAAGGGTCGGCTAAGTTTTCCTGTGACTTAACATAGTCTAAGGAAATCACTCCATTTGTGATCAATTGCCTAACGGTGTTATGTCTTCGACGTATGTGTCGAGATTTTCCGTTATACATATTGCTCTGTGCTCTCGCTATAACCGATTGGCTATCACAGTGCATCATCACTGGAGACACAGGCTTTTTCCAATTTTTCCAACATGGAATATCTTCTAAGAAGTTTCGAAGCCAGCTTCTTCACCGGCTTTGTCCAAAGCGATGAACTCAGATTCCATAGTTGATCTGGCTATACAAGTTTGTTTCGTGGATTTCCACGAGACTGCTCCGCCTCCTATACAGAAGACATAACCACTAGTGGAATGGGAATCCTTTGAGTCCGAGATCCAACTAGCATCACAATATCCTTCAAGTACACTAGGATATCTGGTGTATTATAGTCCATAATCTCGAGTGTGTTTCAAGTACTTTAGCACTCTTTTCAGAGCATCCCAATGTTCATGACTTGGATTGCTCGTGTACCGGCTCAGTTTGCTAACAGAATAGGTCAAGTCAGGACGAGTACAATTCGTTAGATACATTAGACTTCCGATAACTCGGGAGTAGTCCAACTGAGCTACCGGTTCACCCGTATTGACTGATAAGTTGATACTTCTGTCAATCGGAGTCCTACATTCAGGACCATCAAGAGCATTGAACTTTTTGAGCACTTTCTCAACATAGTGAGATTGTGACAAGACAATTCCTTCTTCGGTTTTGCTAATCTTAATCCCGAGGATTAAATCAGCAATTCCTAAGTCTTTCATGTCAAAATTTCTTTTAAACATGTTTTTAGTGTTCGTGATTTGATCACGACTACTTCCCATGATTAGCATGTCGTCCACATAGAGACACACTATCACAAATTCTGTTGAAGTACCTTTAATGTACACGCATTTGTCACATTTGTTGATTTTGAAACCATTTGACAACATAACATTGTCAAACTTCAAGTGCCATTGTTTAGGAGCTTGTTTTAGTCCGTACAACGACCTTATCAGTTTACACACCTTTTTCTCTTCACCAGGTGCAACAAAACCTTCAGGTTGGTCCATGTATATCTCTTCTTCCAATTCACCATTTAAAAACGCAGTCTTAACGTCCATTTGGTGAATTTCAAGATTGTGCAATGCAGCAATCGAGACTAACACCCGTATGGATGAAATCTAGTCACAGGTGAGTACGTATCAAAAAAGTCATGACCTTCTTTTTGTCTAAAGCCTTTGGCTACCAGCCGAGCTTTAAACTTATCGATCGTTCCATCGGCTCTATATTTTTTCTTTAGGATCCAACGACATCCTAAAGGCTTACAGCCGGGTGGAAGATCTACTAATTCCCACGTATGATTTTGCATGATGGACTCTATTTCGCTATTAATAGCTTCTTCACAGAGTGGTCCATCTGGACTAGCTAGAGCTTCACCATAAGAGTTCGTCTCATCGTCCAACATGTACGTGATAAAGTCAGGTCCAAACGACTTAGCTTTTTTGACTCTTTTACCACATCTTTGTTCTGTAACTACTTCATCACCAGGTACATTACTTGGTGGTACAAAACTCTCTTCACGAGTTCTTTTGTAAGAACTTGGACCAGCTCCATCTTTGCTCGGAAAGA
Source organism: Euphrasia confusa (assembly GCA_954870475.1). Lineage (NCBI taxonomy): Eukaryota > Viridiplantae > Streptophyta > Magnoliopsida > Lamiales > Orobanchaceae > Euphrasia > Euphrasia confusa. Next base: position 8,406,866 of record OX940957.1, on the reverse strand, counting down.
TGTTCTCGAAAAATGATGCATTTCTCGACTCAATGGTCGTACCTTTAGTCACTTCTGGATTCTCAGAATAGTGTACTAGGAATCCGTACGCCATGCTATTCAAAGCATATCCAATGAAGATACAGTCGACCGTTTTAGGTCCTATCTTCATTCGTTTTGGCTCAGGAACCGACACCTTAGCCAAACACCCCCACACTTTAAGGTAATTGTAAGATGGCTTACGACCTTTCTAAAGTTCGTGAGGAGTTTCATTTTTCCATTTAAGGGGAATGTTATTCAGTAGGTGGTTTGCCGTCAGAACGGCTTCCACCCACATGTTCTGGGGTAACCCAGAATTGATCAACATAGCGTTCATCATTTCCTTTAATGTTCGGTTCTTTCGTTCAGCAACGCCAATTGACTGAGGTGAGTACGGGGCTATTGTTTGATGTATTATTCCATTTTCAGAACATAATTGTTCAAAAGGAGCTACGTACTATCCACCTCGGTCACTACGGACTATCTTAATCCGTTTATCGAGTTGATTTTCAACTTCGGTTTTGTACTTAGTGAATGCCTCTAGGGCTTCGTCTTTACTACGGACAGTGGTCAATGAGAGAGGAATCAAGCTCGAACGTAAGCCCGTGGGTCCCGTGATCAGCCGGGCTAATGATGTTCATAGCTCGAAGAATCCTTTCCTCAAGGTGTGCATAGTTCGAATAGATCTTTTCCTCAAGGTGCGCAAATTAAGATGCTCATGTTTATTAAAATATTCATAGATAGCGCAAATTATAAATATATAACAAAGTAATAAGTTTATTAATTGCGCAAAAATATATTGTGTAAACAATATAATGGAGTCTTATTTTTAATTAATTAAATTAATTAAAATATTTGCAAAATAAAAATATATTATATATAATGGGTCTCATTAACTGCGCTAAATAATTGCGCAAAAAATAAAGAGGAGGAATTAGCAGCCTTGGTCCCGTGGATAAATATATTTATTTTCTTATGTGGGTGCATGAGTGCTTTCTCGGAAGGTCGAATGCCTACACTGATGGGAAGCGGAAGATCCCGGGCCGTCAAGTTGGTGGGCCGCAACTACAACCTTAGTTTGGAAGTGTGCACGGAGAATCGAAATCCAGCGGACTTAAGCGTGGGCCGTCAACTTGGTGGGCCGCAACAACAACCTTAGTTTGGAAGTGTGCACGGAGAATCGAAATCCAGCGGACTTCAGCGTTCCTGTTGATGAGAGGAACGAGTTCATGATAAACGGAACAATTTGAAACCTACAAAGAGGAATGTTGCTCCGACGAAAAAAGTCAAGGCTCGGGGAGCTAGAAAACAAAGAAAATAGGCAAAACAAAGAATATATATATATATATATATATATATATATATATATATATATATATATATATATATGAAATACAAAAATAATAATTGTGAAAATATGTTCGAAATTCTAAATTTATGTAAGGCAGTTCCATGCGGCAGGACGAAGGCGTTAAGTCTGCCGCAGTGCGAAGGCAGAAACCGGTTCCCTGGCAGGAGGCAAAATCTCCTATTTTTGGTAAGAGACCAAAAATTGAATATCTCTTTCCATACTTATCCGATTAAGGTGATTCAAAAGGCAACGGAATCCTTGGAGGACAAGGAACATATTCCTACCATAAAGCGACGTCCAGGAAGCCTATATAACTCATGTCGAGCACATCAGCGAGATGTGAGAGAGAAGCATGGCGAAAGTATTAGGGTTTCAATACGTGTTATTAGACGTGAGGTTAGATCGATAATCGCTTAGGCCTTGTTGGCTCAGGATTATCAAGAGTGATTGTAATCTCGTTTACGTTTAATAAAGAAGAAACACCCCTCTCCCCGAGCACGTAGGCAGCGGCTGCCTCGCCATAGGCAGCGCGATGCCGAAGCTCGTAAAATCTTGTCTTGTGTGTGTTGTTTATCGTGCTTTTATATTATTGTAAGTTCACATATTCGTGAGTGATTGTGAGCTGGAGAGTCAAATCATATTCGTTCGGTTTTGAGTTGTTCACGTCGTGCGAATCCTCAATTTGATCGAATTTATTCGGTTGGTTAGACCTTGTTGTGCGAATCCTCAACAAGTGGCGCCGTCTGTGGGAAGATAAATCACGAGAAGATGCTGAAGCTTGGATCGAAGAAGGATGATGAGGGCAAGGTGTCGACAAGAATAACTTTGGTCCTTGACGGATCAAAGGCAAGACGATGAAAACACAGCAGGGGGTTGCTGCTAGCACTGCCATTCTCCAGGAAAGGGGAACTGAAAAACCTATGGATGATGCAGCTGAAGCTGCGGCAGCAGGTACTCAGGCAGACCCTGCGGCAGGACGAAGTTCCGGCAGGAACTGAAAAGGCAGGCACTATGGCAGAACCAGAAGGCAAGGGTTGTTCGCAGGGGCACTACGACGATTATTAGGTGTCTTGGAGTCACGTTAATTATTGTTGTGTCCAAGGAGCCGGCTGTCGAGACGTCACGACAGGAACTTGAGAGTTGGTACTCAAGGGAACTTCAGAAGAGAAGTTGGAAGAGTGAAAAACAAGGCATCATCTCATGAAGGCACGTGGTGTTTTTCAAGGAAACAAAACCAGGTTCTTAAGGAGGGGTCATCTCTTTAAGAAGGAGCTGAATCAAGGATGAATCTAGCACATCACGAAGCTGATGTTGCTGAGGCAGCAACTGCGGCAGAGGGAACTGCGGCAGGCCTCCGATTGTCACTTCAAGGAAGGGGGCATAGTGGATTATGGATCTAGCACATCACGGCGATGATGTTGCTGAGGCAGCAACTGCGGCAGGGTTATGCGACAGGCCTCCGATTGTCACTTTAAGGAAGGGGGCATAGTGGATTAATGATTCAGGGTGCACGGTTCACATAAGACCTATGAGGCAGTGGTTTGAGGTTCTTGAAGAAAGATTATCTTGTTTTCAAGAAGTATCTGAATCGAGGATGGATCTAGCACATCACGGCGATGATGTTGCTGAGGCAGTATCTGCGGCAGGGGGAACTGCAGCAGGCCTTCAATTGTCACTTTAAGGAAGGGGGCAAGGTGGATCAAAGATTCAGGGTGCACGGTTCACATAAGACCCATGCGGCAGTGGTTAGATGGTTTTGAGGAGATGGATGGAGGTTCTATCATTCTTGGAAATTAACTTAACTTGTAAAGTTAAGGTGGTTCGACTCTATGCTGAAGATTGGTTGATAGCTCGTCGAAGCTTTTAATCAAGGTTAGTTCATGTTCTAATGGAGGATTCTTCCAAGGGAAGAGAGGTAGCACATTAGTGCTGGAAGGAGAGTAGAGGAATGGAGTGTGTTATCTAAGGGCATTGCGAATACTGTGGCAGGCAGTATTGTGGTGGCAGCAGCAGGTAGGCAACACCTGCGGCAGAGTTAAGGCAGCACCTATGGCAGTAGCTACGGGAGTAGTTGCGGTAGAGTCTGCCGTCACTTCGGGTGACAAGGGAACTTGGATTACACTCATTCTGATCTCCGGGCCCATCTAGAACAGGGACAAGGGATGATGGAAAGTATATCTTGTTCATCATGCCTGGCAGCGGCAGAAGCAGCAGGCAGTGGCAAGGACTGCGGCAGCAACTGCGCTGGGGTAAATCGCAGCAGCGATTAAATAGCCTCAGGGTGTTCAGGCATCGCTGGAGGTGAAGGCATCGTCGAATGGGTCGCTCGTGGCAGCGGCGGAGGCATTGTCGAAGGCAGCGGCAGAGGCAGGGCAGTGGCATTGACTGCGGCAGCATTTGCGCTGGGGTAGTTCGCTTCATCGACTACCATATTACCAAACTTCAAGATGTGACATCATTGAAGGTGGAGACAATGTCCAAGGCATCTTCGATGGCAATGACAGGGCAGCGGCAGCGCGAATGGCTGTGGCAGAGCGACTGTCATGAAGTAGTTTGCGGCAGAGCGACTACTTGATTGATAATACTCAACATAAAACTGATCAGGAGTGTATCGGTTGTCCAGTTATGCAGAAAGGGGGATCATTCATCAACCTAAGAGGTTTGCACAAGTTGATTTGTGTTAAACGCTCTAATGGTGGAAGAAGGTGCGAATGATATTTTCATTCATCAACCTAAGGGGTTTGCACAATCGTATGTTGTGTATAATGCTCTAATGGTGGAAGAAGGTGCGAATGACATGTTAGTGTTGCTAATTTTGAGGTGGAGTTGCGCAACTTCCCTTGGGCAGCACTTAATACTTTCTCTGGAGAATTGCCCTGCGGCAGGGTGAACGGTCGCAGCAGCCAGGGCAGCAGTGCCTAATGGAAGGGCATTGGGAAGTCTCATACATGCTATGGTGTATAGCAAGCCTGATATTGACTAGGATATTGGTGTGATATCGAGGAGTATGAGCGGGAGTCACTGGTGGCAGTTCGAAGGTTATTAAGGTATGTCAACGTAACCTTTGGTTACGGTTTCACGTCCAAGAAGATGGAGGTCAGGGATGATACTAGAATTGGATGTGGGGATGTTGATTTTTGTAGTCTTGATACTATCAAATCAACAAGGATTGTTGTTGGTGTAGCGGCAACTGCGGCAGCATTTGCTGCGGGCTATACTCATGAGTAGAAGGAGGTGCAAGATGTACCAAGGGGATGGGATGGAACCTCTGGTCCAACCATCATTAATCTACTTAGGGACAAAGCAACAAGGCCTAGTATCTGTCCGGGAAAGAGGCAGATGGTTTCCGATGTTTCAAGTGGAGGCAGAGACTACTATTGCCTAGGCAGAGGCAATAGGGATTACCGTAGAGCCAAGTGTCAAGGCAGTGACATTTGAAGGTGGATTTGGTGTCAAGTTGTTCGTTGCTTATAGATAAGTGATGATTCAGTTTGTTTCAAGCAGAGAAGATGGACTTCTTCTTAGTAATGCTTGTTCAAGCTTAGAGGCAGAGGGACTTCTTGGAAAGGCTTGGTTAAGTTGGAAACAACCGCTGTACACACAAGTGGTAACCACGGCAGCAGTAGGTACTACTGCACGAACTCTACAGGTAGCCATGTGGTGTAACTACCGAAAAGCACAACATTGAAGCATTCAGCTGTTAGTGTGGTAAGTTACAGGCATGGCAGGGTCTGCCATATGGCATGGCAGGGGCAGAGACGACGATCTTCTGCCGGATATAACAAGATGAAGCAGTCATGCTAAGACTCTTGTTATGGTGATGTGGTGCATGGGGTTGATTAGACTCGTTCGAGATACTTCAACAAGATATAATGCTTCTCGAGGTGGAGGCATTGGCTATGGAAGAGACTGCAGGCAGAGACTATGATAGCGACTACGGTAGCAACTAACGCAAGGGCGATTGTGGCAAAGAGTACCAGTAGGGACGTGCATCGACATCTAGTCCCACGTGGACTGTTTCACAAGCTTCCGAGCATTTTGAAAGGGCTGCAGTAGGCATTGCGATGCTATTGCAAGGTTCAAGGGCAGCGACAAGACTCAGGCTGCGGCAGGGAGTTCTGTGAGTTGTTGACTTGGAGGATTCACGCTCTGGTGATATCCGGAGGTGGGGAAAGGTGATCTACATCAACTTTCCGGGATATGAAAATGGATCACGCTCCATATTTCATGTCGGAGATGCATGTTTGCATCAAGTCCCAAGAGGACAACCTCACAATGTTGAAATTGTGCAGGGGCTGCGGCAGGCACTTTCGTGGTGCCGCAGGGACTGTGGTAGGCACTTTCGTGATGCTGCAGGGTTGTGGTATGCATTCTTATGCTGCCACAGGGGGCCGAGTTAGGCAACAAGATTCAGGCTGCGGCAGGCAGGGTTGTGAGTCGCTAACTTGATGAAGTCGTCTTTGGAGGAGATGCGGGAAGGTGGAGTGACATCTACTTTCGGATTATATGACTTATGTCATATGCGGGCTATGGTAGGCATTCTCATGCTGCCACAGGGGCCAGGTTAGGCAACAAGATTCAGGCTGCGGCAGACACAGCTGTGAGTTGCTAACTTGATGAAGTCGTCTCTGGAGGAGATGCGGAAAGGTGGAGTGACATCTACTTTTAGATTGTATGACTTATGTCATATGCAAATTCTTGAAGCCACAAGATGGTGTTGAAGAATTTGGGAATGCAGAGTCTAAGGCAGGAGCTGCGGTAGTATTGGACATGGCAGGCTGAAGCATAATGACAATACTAGGAGAAATATGATCGGGTATGATCATATGAAGGTCAGCATGATCTGAAATCATGCTGGGACTGGAGTCGGATGGTCAGGTTGGATCATGGATTGGTGAATAAGGTGGTTGCAAAGGATTTGCTCGATTTCTTGACTCGGCAGGGATGAGCAGTACTTGATCACTACTGCAAGATCGGTGACATGTGTTTAGAAGTTTGAACAAGGTGGAGATTTGTGAAAATATGTTCGAAATTCTAAATTTATGTAAGGCAGTTCCATGCGGCAGGACGAAGGCGTTAAGTCTGCCGCAGTGCGAAGGCAGAAACCAATTCCCTGGCAGGAGGCAAAATCTCCTATTTTTGGTAAGAGACCAAAAATTGAATATCTCTTTCCATACTTATCCGATTGAGGTGATTCAAAAGGCAACGGAATCCTTGGAGGACAAGGAACCTATTCCTACCATAAAGCGACGTCCAGGAAGCCTATATAACTCACGTCGAGCACAGCAGCGAGATGTGAGAGAGAAACATGGCGAAAGTATTAGGGTTTCAATACTTGTTATTAGACGTAAGGTTAGATCGATAATCGCTTAGGCCTTGTTGGCTCAGGATTATCAAGAGTGATTGGAATCTCGTTTACGTTTAATAAAGAAGAAACACCCCTCTCCCCGAGCACGTAGGCAGCGGCTGCCTCGCCATAGGCAGCGCGATGCCGAAGCTCGTAAAATCTTGTCTTGTGTGTGTTGTTTATCGTGCTTTTATATTATTGTGAGTTCACATATTCGTGAGTGATTGTGAGCTGGAGAGTAAAATCATATTCGTTCGGTTTTGAGTTGTTCACGTCGTGTGGTTTATGAAAGTCTAATTTGATCGAATTTATTCGGTTGGTTAGACCTTGTTGTGCGAATCCTCAACAATAATTATGGAGCATAATAATTTATTATTATAATAAAAAGCATCCTTAGAGAATAACAATAATTCTACATATTTATATGAAACTAAATTGTATGCCTAAAACAATAAATATGTGTGGAGCATATTGTAATAAACAATACCTTCAAATATTTATGTATCCTTCTCCAAGGATGGGCCATGCTTAGTTGAAGGTATTCTCGAAGGATGGGCCATGCTTAGTTGAAGGTATTGTTTATTACAATATGCTCCACACATATTTATTGTTTTGGTACACGTTCACTACACGGTTACGTGACCGTGTAGTAAGTCACCGTGTAACCGAGACACTATTCGGTACACGGTGACCGGAAAACACCATGTAGTGCAATCACCGTGTAACCGAGCAACCGGTTAATCTTCATAACTACACGGTGGCTACACGGTCAGAGACCCACTGTGTAGCCTCCGTGTAGTTATAATTTTTAACAGAAAAAAAAAAAAAAATCGCCGCTTTTTGACGTATCTTTCGGCCGGCGAACTCGGCTGCCCTTCCGACGTATATTCAGAAGTAGCTTATTGTAGAGAGGGGATGGAGTTCCCATGTCCTCAAAGCCAATGAAAAAGACTTACAAGACAAAAATATTGAATGTTCCACCTTCGCAGCATTGGTAGTAGACTATGTATTTCGCCGTAAAATAGACATTGAATTTTGTAAGTTAGTTAAATACTTAAATAGGATTGTCAGTACGTGGTTTACCGTCTTTCACAATTTTACAATTTTATACAAGTATATAATATTCTTTAATCTTTCTAAACTTTATAATAAAATATATAATTTTATAATTAAAATTGTTTTTCCGTCTTTCACAATTTTAAAATTTTATACAAATATATAATATTCTTTAATCTTTCTAAATTTTATAATAAAACAGAGAATTTGACACCCAAAATAATATTATTATATTTTGTTATTTATAATTGTTATTATAAAGTAAGTAGTATATTATTTATACTACTTACTTTATAATAACAATTATAAAGTAAGCCCGTGGGTCCCGTGATCAGCCGGGCTAATGATGTTCATAGCTCGAAGAATCCTTTCCTCAAGGTATGCATAACTCGAATAGATCTTTTCCTTTGTTTTTATTTGAATTTTCAAATTTTCATCATTCTTAATTCTCATTTTTATATTATACTTTTATTTTATTTTAGGAAAATGATATTTTCTTTTTTAAATCCTAAATTAATTTCATTAAATTTTATTTTAATTATCCGTTCTCTTTTTGAATAATGTAAATCACAATATTTGTAAATATATTTTAGAGAAAAAATAGTGAAAAATAACAATACTTCTAAAAGTGTTATAGAGCAATTTCCAAATTCTACCTTACTACCATGTGTATCAAGTATTGTACATAGAACACGAGGATTCCGGATTTGAACGAGCCATTTGTCGAGTCAGATGACGACGACAACACTTCCGATGATATCACCTTGTATATAGTCGAACTCCTGGCCAATATTCGGCACGAGCGGGCCCACGTTAGTGCGAGAAGCGTCTTCAGCGTCTCGAGTGGTCCCCTGATGCCGGGCCAACACAGGATGACAGGGCTCTCTTCGAGCCCAACGACGTGTCCTGGCCGACTCCGACGAGGAAAAAGGTGACATTCGATCTAAGCCCAACCAACACATCGAAATTAGATTCCAAGATCAATGGCAAAAGCGTCCAAACGGGAGTGGTCAGGGAGAGAGGAATAAAGCTCGAACCGTGGGTCCGATGATCAACCGGTCTAATGATGTTCATAGCTTGAAGAATCCTTTCCTCAAGGTGCGCATAGCTCTGAATAATTAATGTCAAAATTAAGTATTAATATATAACAAATACAAAAAAGTAATAAGTTTATTAATTGCGCAAAAATATATTGTGTAAACAATATAATGGCGTCTTATTTTTACGTAATTAAATTAATTAAAATATTTGCAAAATAAAAATAATGGGGCTCAATAACTGCGCAAAATAATTGCGCAAAAAATAAAGAGGAATGAATTATCAGCCTTGGTCTCGTAGATAAATATATTCATTTTCTTAAGTGGGTGGAAGCGGAAGCTTCCGGGCCGTCATTAAAAATAAAATCGCAGCTGCTTTGTTTTCATTTGAATTGTCAAATTTTTATCGTTCTTAATTCTCATTTTTATATTATAGTTTTATTTTATTTTAGGAAAATGATATTTTCTTTTTTAAATCCTAAATTAATTTCATTAAATTTTATTTTAATTATCAGTTCTCTTTTTGAGTAGTGTGAATCACAATATTTGTAAATATATCTTAGAGAAAAAATAGTGAAAAATTACAATACTTGTAAAAGTGTTATAGAGCAATTTCCAAATTCTACCTTACTACCATGTGTATCAAGTATTGTACATAGAACTCGAGGATTCCGGATTTGAACGAGCCATTTGTAGAGTCAGATGACGACGACAACACTTCCGATGATATCCCCTTGGATATAATCGAGCTCCTGGCCAATATTCGGCACGAGCGGGCCCACGTTAGTGCGAGAAGCGTCTTCAGCGTCTCGAGTGGTCCCCTGATGCCGGGCCAACACAGGATGACAGGGCTCTCTTCGAGCCCAGCGTCTTGTCCTGGCCGACTCCGACGAGGAAAAAGGTGACATTCGATCTAGGCCCAACCAACGCATCGAAATTAGATGCCAAGATCAATGGCAAAAGCGTCCAAACAGCAGTGGTCAGGGAGAGAGGAATCAAGCTTGAACCGTGGGTCCGGTGATCATGTTCATAGCTCGAAGAATCCTTTCCTCAAGGTGCGCATAGCTCGAATAATTAATGTCAAAATTAAGTATAAATATATAACAAAGTACAACATAGTAATAAGTTTATTAATTGCACAAAAATATATTGCGTAAACAATAGAATGGAGTCTTATTCGTAATTAAATTAATTAAAATATTTGCAAAATAAAAATAATGGGGTGCGCAAAATAATTGCGAAAAAAATAAAGAGGAGGAATTAGCAGTCTTGGTCTTGTAGATAAATATATTCATTTTCTTACGTGGGTGGAAGCGGAAGCTCCCGGGCCATCAACAACAACAATATCATTAAAAATAAAATCGCACCTGCTTTGTTTTCATGAATTGTCAAATTTTCATCATTCTTAATTCTCATTTTTATATTATAGTTTTATTTTATTTTAGAAAAATGATATTTTCTTTTTTAAATCCTAAATTAATTTCATTAAATTTTATTTTAATTATCAGTTCTCTTTTTGAATATTGTGAATCACAATATTTGTAAATATATCTTAGAGAAAAAATAGTAAAATATTACAATACTTGTAAAAGTGTTATAGAGAAATTTCCAAATTTTACCTTACTACCATGTGTATCAAGTATTGTACATAGAACGCGAGGATTCCGGATTTGAACGAGCCATTTGTTAAGTTAGATGACGACGACAACACTTCCGATGATATCCTCTTGGATATAATCGAGCTCCTGGTCTTCAGCGTCTCGAGTGGTCCCTTGGTGCCGGGCCAACACAGGATGACAGGGCTCTCTTCGAGCCCATCGTCGTGTCCTGGCCGACTCCGACGAGGAAAAAGGTGACATTCGATCTAGGCCCAACCAAAGCATCTGTTAGTGTAAATATGTTAGGCAGAGCAATGCCGCAGAGTTACTGGGCATAACAATGCCTTGATCATATTTACATGTTTTTCTCCTTTCTTCACACTTGTATATTGTTGTTGTCACTCATTTTATGTGTGATGTATTTTAGCATGATGTATCACTTGATCCGTGCTTGTAAGAACAATCAATACTTTGAATTACTGAACCAGACCTTGCGGCATGACGAAGATACGCAAGGCATGACGAAGACTCGCAATGCCGCAAGATGACCAAGTGCTAAGGACTCAAGAAGGCAAGCTGAAGATAGTGACCTTGAATACTTACGCAAGACTTTGCGGCAGGACGAAGCTTCGGCATGCCGCACGACGAAGGTGTTCGGCATGCCGCAGGACGAACAAGAGCAGAAGACTCAAGACGTTAGCAGATTCATGCGACATGACGAAGACCTTCGGCATGCCGCACGACGAACAAGAGCAGAAGACTCAAAGTCGTTAGCAGATTCATGCGGCAGGACGAAGACCTTCGGCATGCCGCACGACGAACAAGAGCAGAAGACTCGAGTAGGAGCGATAGGCATAGAGAACCTGAAAACAAAGAGAATTGGAAGAAATTGGCAAGAGGCAAGGCATTCCAGTCAATTGAAGAAGGTTCGCCCTGCCTGAAGAACAGCTCGCTGTGCGGCAAAGACAGGAGCTGGGTCAAAGGCGGTTCCTATCTTCTCTCAACCACTTTAAACCTAGTTTTACTAGGGATTTCGGTTGAGAGCTCCTCCTATAAATACCAGGAGACTTCAGCTCTTTCATCAACACTTTTATCTATCCCGAAAACACAAATTGTACTCTAGATCATTCACTAGTCAGTTTCGTAGGCAAGATCTTCGTTGGAAGTTCTTCGTCCATTTATCTTCTCGTCAAAGAGAATTACGTATGACTAAGTAATGGTCTGGAATTTAGTATAGGATAGATTTATTTACTTTATTTCAGTTTTGATTGTTCACTAATCTCCGGATCCGATAAACTAGAAGGAATGCCTTCGCATTGCCTTAAGTTTAATCGATTGTAAATCCGAGATTATCCTTTGTAAAGACGCTGATCTTTAATAATATAATTTTTGCCGTAAGGCACATTCGTATGGGTATAATTTAAATACCCATACAAAGATTTAATTCCTTGTGTTATTTATTTCTCGTTTCGTTTGTGTGTGTGTGAGTTTGTTCGTTCTGCCTAACGTTTATCTTTCCGCTGCATTACTTATACATATATCACATATATATATATTAAACTAATTATTTAAGATACACATTAAAACACTTAAATTAATTAAAACGAACAAACTAAATTGTAAGGCTTTGTGGTGCGGCATACTGAAGTAGCGCATCACCCTGCCTTAAGCTTGGCAGCGTATTTTCTTCGTAAATACCCCTGCCACGCACTTTCAAGTGGTATCAGAGCCGACACTAGACTCACTTAGTGCTAACGGTCCCTCTGATTTTACACACTCACAATGTCAGACACCTCGTACATTATTAGAACACCGGTTGTTCTTAATGGTGATAATTATGGATTTTGGAAAACTCGTATTGAGGCAAGGATCAAATCCATTGACCGAAATGCTTGGCTTTCAGTCCTTAGAGTATGGAAACCTCCCATTGAGGAGTTACCGGAAGGTAGTAAGCTTGAAAAAGCACCTGAAAAATGGTCTACCGATGAGGTTGCCATAAGTACTGCCAACGATAGGGCAAGGTGTGCCATCCTTGAGTCTATCGATTGTGATATGTACAAAATTGTCAAGCAATGCGCATCTGCTAAAGACATATGGGATCAACTCGCTCTTCATTGTGAAGGAAATACCACAGTGAAGAAGACAAAGCTCCGCATGCTCATGTCTCGTTTTGAGAATTTGCGCATGCGTGATGATGAGTCGGCAAGGCAGTACTTTGGCGAAATCATGTCTATCGTCAATGAATGTGCTGATCTTGGCTCTCCCATAAGCAATGTGACTGTTTGTAGCAAAGTAATGAGATCCTTGAATTCAAAATTTCAAGCAAAAGTTACGGCAATTGAAGATGGCCCTTTAGGTTCCTCTGAAGACTTCGTCTCTTTAATGGCAGTCTTCAAGACCTATGAGCTAAATATGCAAGATCGTGATACTGACGGTCTGTCTCGTGTGGTAAATTTGGGCTACTTTGTGGCAGAACCTGACGGCAAGGAGGAAGGCAGCTCGAACGAAAACAATCATGCTGCCTTTGCTAACCCTGCCGCAGCTAATGCCCTGACTGATGACGAAATTTATGAGTTACTTGGATACGACGATGGTGATGATAAATTTGATCTAATCTCAAGGAAGCTCGATGTTATTCTTGTACGATCTCTCAAAGGTAAGTTTGATCCACGAGGAAGGAGGAATCCATCAAAGGCCGCAACGAGTCAAGAAAGAAGATTTGTGCCTCAACGATCAAACTCAAATTCCAATTCAAGCCAAGAGAAGGACTGGTCCAAAATTGAGTGTCACTCATGCCATGGAATTGGACATTATGCTACCGAATGCCCATCTAAAAATAGAAAAATTGAAAATTTTGTTAACATGATAGCATTTAAGGACTTAGATCTCTTTAATCAAACTGAGGCTGAGAATTTTTGTACTAACACTGCCTTTGCAGCTCGCTTTGAAGGCAGGTGCTTATCAGATGATGAAGATGATAACTCTGCCGCAGACCCTGCCACAGCATACCCGAAAGTATGCCATACAGCTGCTGCAACCAAGGCAAGGAGTTTCATGTGTCTCACTGCCTCCATTAATGACGATGAGTTTGAAGAAGATTCAATCTCCCTTGAACTTTTCATGGAACTAAAAGACAATTTTGATAACCTTCGAATGGATTTGAAGAAGCAATCCACGATGATGAAGAATTTGATTGCCAACAAAGCCTCAACCGAAGAACGATTCAGGAATCAATCCAAGGTGGTGGAGAGCTTGATGGCCGACAAAGGATATTACGAAGAACGATTAAAAAAACTTGATGTGGAGCTGACGAGGAAGGATATGGAAATAGGCAGACTTAAGATCGATCTCGAGCGATCAAATGGAAAGTTGGAGGCTGCCAACAATACTTTTGAGAAGCTCAACACAGGTACTTCCAAATTGGATGCCGTGATGAGCATATCAAATGTTGAAAGGCAAGGCCTCGGTTACCAAAAGACTATCGATGCCGTATTCCCTCCAAAGAAGATATCTACGGGAATTACTTTTGTGAAAGCATCAGAAGGTGTTTCAAATAATGCTTCTAAGCCCTCACGTTCACAAGAATCTACACAAACAGAAGGCAAGGTTTCTTCCCCTGCCCCCAACAAAGGCAGAAGGCAGAGGCAAGGGCATGCAGAATCAAGCAAGACGAGAACAAGGCAACCCCTGCCTAAACTGAAGAACAAATCGAAACGACGATATGTATGCCACTATTGCCTCGTCCCTGGTCATATTCGACCCTATTGTTGGAGACGTGAAGAAGACATAGAAAACGGTCGTTTTCTATCCTCAAATGTAGGACCTTGGAATCCCAGCAAATATCTCAACAAATCAAAGTCTCCTACTAAGCCGATGAAGAAGAAAGTGAGTCAAGTTTGGATTCCCAAAACAAAAATCGGTATTTTTGCCTCAGCTGATCGTGCTGCCTCAACTAATGTTGCTGCTGCCTCAACCGATGTTGCTGATGTTTCCTCAATTGTTGTTGCTGCTGCCGCATCACCTGAAGACACGAAGGCAGGAAATAGACAAATTGACATAAACAAACCATTGAGTATGTGCAGCGTGCCCTAGATGCACGACTGCAACGCGCTGCCGCATTGACGTGGCAGCTTCAACTTCTCTTTCAAGTTTGCCACTTCAGAATGCCATAATAAAGAATGTAAAATCTTCCGAAGGCAGAGAGAATATCCAAAGCTCTTAGGCAACATAGACAAACCCAAATACTTAAAAAAAAAAAAAAAAAACTATATATACAAAGGGTTTTGATTCAATGTACTAAGTGCCTAAGATATTCAATACATTCATCTTCTGAATCTTGGCATCTATGAAGAGAAGTATGCAGCTTATTCCATATGTAGCGTGTTGCCCAACCGGAGTGTGTCTTTTCTTTACACACTTCCTTTTTTTTATTTTTGGATATTAATTGCCTAGTTTATCGTAGAAGTTATCACACCTCAAAAATATTTTTTATTATTAAAAAAAAAAAAAAAACAAGAAAAAAAAAAACTTCTCTTACTGCCGCATAAGGAAGCGTTGTTTTCTTGTTTTAAATGCATTGTGCATAAGGCCGTAGCGTTTCTTTTCGGTGCCATGAGAGATCGATGTTTTAGCCATTCCGAAATAGAAATCGATCAAGAATTTGAAATAAAGACGTGTTTATTTTCATTGCCTACCTTGGATGGACCTCCATGCCTTTGACGCAAAAGCTCCTTCTAATGACTTGTATTTTTTTTTCTGGAGCACCTTTCGTCACAAAAAGGGGGAGTAGTAGTTTGGGAAGAGCAATGGCAAGGGCATGAGTAAGGGGGAGCCGGGCATGCGCAAGGGGGAGCCGTTGGGAAGAGCAAGGGCAAGGGCAAGAAGAGAAGAAGAAATATTTAGTTATTTTAGTGTAGTTTAGTTTTTAATTTAGTTTATTTGTTTTTGTTATATTAAATTAAAATTGGTGTGATTCTCTTTTATAGATAAGCTTCATCTACATGTTTTTTTTTATTTCTTAACTTAGAGGTAATTCACTAAGGGGGAGTTTGTTTTCCTTAGTGATATACTAAGATTAAATTTTACACTTCTATGTTAAGAGGGTTTTCATTGAGGGGGAGTTGTTCTTATGCTCTTCCTCATGTTTTGTGAAGAAAGATAAAAAGGGGGAGTTTGTTAGTGTAAATATGTTAGGCAGAGCAATGCCGCAGAGTTACTGGGCATAACAATGCCTTGATCATATTTACATGTTTTTCTCCTTTCTTCACACTTGTATATTGTTGTTGTCACTCATTTTATGTGTGATATATTTTAGCATGATGTATCACTTGATCCGTGCTTGTAAGAACAATCAATACTTTGAATTACTGAACCAGACCTTGCGGCATGACGAAGATACGCAAGGCATGACGAAGACTCGCAATGCCGCAAGATGACCAAGTGCTAAGGACTCAAGAAGGCAAGCTGAAGATAGTGACCTTGAATACTTACGCAAGACTTTGCGGCAGGACGAAGCTTCAGCATGCCGCACGACGAAGGTGTTCGGCATGCCGCAGGACGAACAAGAGCAGAAGACTCAAGACGTTAGCAGATTCATGCGACATGACGAAGACCTTCGGCATGCCGCACGACGAACAAGAGCAGAAGACTCAAAGTCGTTAGCAAATTCATGCGGCAGGACGAAGACCTTCGGCATGCCGCACGACGAACAAGAGCAGAAGACTCGAGTAGGAGCGATAGGCATAGAGAACCTGAAAACAAAGAGAATTGGAAGGCATTGGCAAGAGGCAAGGCATTCCAGTCAATTGAAGAAGGTTCGCCCTGCCTGAAGAACAGCTCGCTGTGCGGCAAAGACAGGAGCTGGGTCAAAGGCGGTTCCTATCTTCTCTCAACCACTTTAAACCTAGTTTTACTAGGGATTTCGGTTGAGAGCTCCTCCTATAAATACCAGGAGACTTCAGCTCTTTCATCAACACTTTTATCTATCCCGAAAACACAAATTGTACTCTAGATCATTCACTAGTCAGTTTCGAAGGCAAGATCTTCATTGGAAGTTCTTCGTCCATTTATCTTCTCGTCAAAGAGAATTACGTATGACTAAGTAATGATCTGGAATTTAGTATAGGATAGATTTATTTACTTTATTTCAGTTTTGATTGTTCACTAATCTCCGGATCAACGAGAAGGAATGCCTTCGCATTGCCTTAAGTTTAATCGATTGTAAATCCGAGATTATCCTTTGTAAAGACGCTGATCTTTAATAATATAATTTTTGCCGTAAGGCACATTCGTATGGGTATAATTTAAATACCCATACAAAGATTTAATTCCTTGTGTTATTTATTTCTCGTTTCGTTTGTGTGTGTGTGAGTTTGTTCGTTCTGTCTAACGTTTATCTTTCCGCTGCATTACTTATACATATATCACATATATATATATATATATATATATTAAACTAATTATTTAAGATACACATTAAAACACTTAAATTAATTAAAACGAACAAACTAAATTGTAAGGCTTTGTGGTGCGGCATACTGAAGTAGCGCATCACCCTGCCTTAAGCTTGGCAGCGTATTTTCTTCGTAAATACCCCTGCCACGCACTTTCAGCATCGAAATTAGATACCAAGAACAATGGCAAAAGCGTCTAAAGGTCAGGGAGAGAGGAATCAAGCTTGAACCGTGGGTCGGTGATCAGCCGGTCTAATGATGTTAATAGCTGGAAGAATCCTTTCCTCAAGGTGCGCATAAAATATATTGTGTAAACAATATAATGGAGTCTTATTTTTACGTAATTAAATTAATTAAAATATTTGCAAAATAAAAATAATGGGGTCTCAATAACTGCGCAAAATAATTGCGCAAAAAATAAAGAGGAGGAATTAGCAGTCTCGGTCTCGTAGATAAATATATTCATTTTCTTACGTGGGTGGAAAATAAAATCACAGCTGCTTTGTTTTCATGAATTGTCAAATTTTCATCATTCTTAATTCTCATTTTCATATTATAGTTTTATTTTATTTTAGAAAAATGAATTATCAGCCTTGGTCTCGTAGATAAATATATTCATTTTCTTAAGTGGGTGGAAGCGGAAGCTCCCGGGCCGTCAAATTGGTGGGCCGCAACAACAATGTCATTAAAAATAAAATCCCAGCTGCTTTGTTTTCATTTGAATTGTCAAATTTTTATCGTTCTTAATTCTCATTTTTATATTATAGTTTTATTTTATTTTAGGAAAATGATATTTTCTTTTTTAAATCCTAAATTAATTTCATTAAATTTTATTTTAATTATCAGTTCTCTTTTTGAGTAGTGTGAATCACAATATTTGTAAATATATCTTAGAGAAAAAATAGTGAAAAATTACAATACTTGTAAAAGTGTTATAGAGCAATTTCCAAATTCTACCTTACTACCATGTGTATCAAGTATTGTACATAGAACTCGAGGATTCGGGATTTGAACGAGCCATTTGTCGAGTCAGATGACGACGACAACACTTCCGATGATATCCCCTTGGATATAATCGAGCTCCTGGCCAATATTCGGCACGAGCGGGCCCACGTTAGTGCGAGAAGCGTCTTCAGCGTCTCGAGTGGTCCCCTGATGCCGGGCCAACACAGGATGACAGGGCTCTCTTCGAGCCCAGCGTCTTGTCCTGGCCGACTCCGACGAGGAAAAAGGTGACATTCATCTAGGCCCAACCAACGCATCGAAATTAGATGCCAAGATCAATGGAAAAAGCGTCCAAACAGCAGTGGTCAGGGAGAGAGGAATCAAGCTTGAACCGTGGGTCCGGTGATCATGTTCATAGCTCGATGAATCCTTTCCTAAAGGTGCGCATAGCTCGAATAATTAATGTCAAAATTAAGTATAAATATATAACAAAGTACAACATTGTAATAAGTTTATTAATTGCACAAAAATATATTGCGTAAACAATAGAATGGAGTCTTATTTTTACGTAATTAAATTAATTAAAATATTTGCAAAATAAAAATAATGGGGTGCGCAAAATAATTGCTAAAAAAATAAAGAGGAGGAATTAGCAGTCTTGGTCTTGTAGATAAATAAAATAAAGAGGAGGAATTAGCAGTCTTGGTCTTGTAGATAAATATATTCATTTTCTTACGTGGGTGGAAGCGGAAGCTCCCGGGCCATCAACAACAACAATATCATTAAAAATAAAATCGCAGCTGCTTTGTTTTCATGAATTGTCAAATTTTCATCATTCTTAATTCTCATTTTTATATTATAGTTTTATTTTATTTTAGAAAAATGATATTTTCTTCTTTAAATCCTAAATTAATTTTATTAAATTTTATTTTAATTATCAGTTCTCTTTTTGAATATTGTGAATCACAATATTTGTAAATATATCTTAGAGAAAAAATAGTAAAATATTACAATACTTGTAAAAGTGTTATAGAGAAATTTCCAAATTTTACCTTACTACCATGTGTATCAAGTATTGTACATAGAACGCGAGGATTCCGGATTTGAACGAGCCATTTGTCAAGTTAGATGACGACGACAACACTTCCGATGATATCCTCTTGGCTATAATCGAGCTCCTGGCCAATATTCGGCACGAGCGGGCCCACGTTAGTGCGAGAAGCGTCTTCAGCGTCTCGAGTGGTCCCTTGGTGCCGGGCCAACACAGGATGACAGGGCTCTCTTCGAGCCCAGCGTCGTGTCCTGGCCGACTCCGACGAGGAAAAAGGTGACATTCGATCTAGGCCCAACCAAAGCATCGAAATTAGATAACAAGAACAATGGCAAAAGCGTCTAAACAGCCGTGGTCAGGGAGAGAGGAATCAAGCTTGAACCGTGGGTCGGTGATAGCCGGTCTAATGATGTTAATAGCTGGAAGAATCCTTTCCTCAAGGTGCGCAAAAATATATTGTGTAAACAATATAATGGAGTCTTATTTTTACGTAATTAAATTAATTAAAATATTTGCAAAATAAAAATAATGGGGTCTCAATAACTGCGCAAAATAATTGCGCAAAAAATAAAGAGGAGGAATTACCAGTCTAGGTCTCATAAATAAATATATTCATTTTCTTATGTGGGTGGAAGCGGAAGCTCCCCGGCCGTCTACTTGGTGGGCCGCAACAACAATGTCATTAAAAATAAAATCCAACAACAATGTCATTAAAAATAAAGCAGCTGCTTTGTTTTCATTTAAATTGTCAAATTTTCATCATTCTTAATTCTCATTTTTATATTATAGTTTTATTTTATTTTAGGAAAATGATATTTTCTTTTTTAAATCCTAAATTAATTTCATTAAATTTTATTTTAATCATCAGTTCTCTTTTTGAATAGTGTGAATCACAATATTTGTAAATATATCTTAGAGAAAAAATAGTGAAAAATTACAATACTTGTAAAAGTGTTATAGAGCAATTTCCAAATTCTACCTTACTACCATGTGTATCAAGTATTGTACATAGAACACGGGGATTCCGGATTTGAACGAGCCATTTGTAGAGTCAGATGACGACGACAACACTTCCGATGATATCCCCTTGGATATAATCGAGCTCCTGGCCAATATTCGGCACGAGCGGGCCCACGTTAGTGCGAGAAGCGTCTTCAGCGTCTCGAGTGGTCCCCTGATGCCGGGCCAACACAGGATGACAGGGCTCTCTTCGAGCCCAGCGACGTATCCTGGCCGACTCCTACGAGGAAAAATGTGACATTTGATCTAAGCCCAACCAACACATCGAAATTAGATTCCAAGATCAATGTCAAAAGCGTCCAAACGGGAGTGGTCAGTGAGAGAGGAATAAAGCTAGCTCGAACAGTGGGTCCGATGAGGGTCTAATGATGTTCATAGATGGAAGAATCCTTTCCTCAAGGTGCGCATACCTCGAATAATTAATGTCAAAATTAAGTATTAATATATAAGAAATACAACAAAGTAATAAGTTTATTAATTGCGCAAAAATATATTGTGTAAACAATATAATGGAGTCTTATTTTTACGTAATTAAATTAATTAAAATATTTGCAAAAAAAAATTATGGGGTCTCAATAACTGCGGAAAATAATTGCGGAAAAAATAAATAGGAGGAATTAGCAGCCTTAGTCTCGTAGATAAATATATTCATTTTCTTACGTGGGTGGAAGCGAAAGCTCCCTGGCAGTAGGGTGGAAGCGGAAGCTCCCGGGCCGTCAACTTGGTGGGCCTAAAAAACAATGTCATTAAAAATAAAAACATGGTGGGCCTAAAAAACAATGTCATTAAAAATAAAATCGCAGCTGCTTTGTTTTCATTTGAATTATTAAATTTTATCATTCTTAATTCTCATTTTTATATTATAATTTTATTTTATTTTAGGAAAATGATATTTTCTTTTTTAAATCCTAAATTAATTTCATTAAATTTTATTTTAATTATGTTCTCTTTTTGAATAGTGTGAATCACAATATTTGTAAATATATCTTAGAGAAAAAATAGTGAAAAATTACAATACTTGTAAAAGTGTTATAGAGCAATTTCCAAATTCTACCTTACTACCATGTGTATCAAGTATTGTACATAGAACACGAGGATTCCGGATTTGAACTAGCCATTTGTCGAGTCAGATGACGACGACAACACTTCCGATGATATCCCCTTGGATATAATCGAGCTCCTGGCCAATATTCGGCACGAGCGGGCCCACGTTAGTGCGAGAAGCGTCTTCAGCGTCTCGAGTGGTCCCCTGATGCCGGGCCAACACAGGATGACAGGGCTCTCTTCGAGCCCAGCGTCGTGTCCTGGCCGACTCCGACGAGGAAAAAGGTGACATTCGATCTAGGCCCAACCAACGCATCGAAATTAGATGCCAAGATCAATGGCAAAAGCGTCCAAACGGTGGTCAGGGAGAGAGGAATCAAGCTTGAACCGTGGGTCCAGTGATCAGCCGGTCTAATGATGTTCATAGCTCGAAAAATCCTTTCCTCAAGGTGCGCATAGCTCGAATAATTAATTTCAAAATTAAGTATAAATATATTACAAAGTACAACAAAGTAATAAGTTTAAAAATTGCGCAAAAATATATTGTGTAAACAATATAATGGAGTCTTATTTTTATGTAATTAAATTAATTAAAATATTTGCAAAATAAAAATAATGGGGTTTCAATAACTGCGCAAAATAATTGCGCAAAAAATAAAGAGGAGGAATTATCAGCCTTGGTCTTGTAGATAAATATATTCATTTTCTTAAGTGGGTGGAAGCGGAAGCTCCCGGGCCGTCAAATTGGTGGGCCGCAACAACAATGTCATTAAAAATAAAATCGCAGCTGCTTTGTTTTCATTTGAATTGTCAAATTTTTATCGTTCTTAATTCTCATTTTTATATTATAGTTTTATTTTATTTTAGGAAAATGATATTTTCTTTTTTAAATCCTAAATTAATTTCATTAAATTTTATTTTAATTATCAGTTCTCTTTTTGACTAGTGGGAATCACAATATTTGTAAATATATCTTAGAAAAAAAATAGTGAAAAATTACAATACTTGTAAAAGTGTTATAGAGCAATTTCCAAATTCTACCTTACTACCATGTGTATCAAGTATTGTACATAGAACTCGAGGATTCCGGATTTGAACGAGCCATTTGTCGAGTCAGATGACGACGACAACACTTCCGATGATATCCCCTTGGATATAATCGAGCTCCTGGCCAATATTCGGCACGAGCGGGCCCACGTTAGTGCGAGAAGCGTCTTTAGCGTCTCGAGTGGTCCCCTGATGCCGGGCCAACACAGGATGACAGAGCTCTCTTCGAGCCCAGCGTCGTGTCCTGGCCGACTCCGACGAGGAAAAAGGTGACATTCGATCTAGGCCCAACCAACGCATCGAAATTAGATGCCAAGATCAATGGCAAAAGCGTCCAAACGGTGGTCATGGAGAGAGGAATCAAGCTTGAACCGTGGGTCCAGTGATCATTCGGTCTAATGATGTTCATAGCTCGAAAAATCCTTTCCTCAAGGTGCGCATAGCTCGAATAATTAATTTCAAAATTAAGTATAAATATATTACAAAGTACAACAAAGTAATAAGTTTAAAAATTGCGCAAAAATATATTGTGTAAACAATATAACGGAGTCTTATTTTTATATAATTAAATTAATTAAAATATTTGTAAAATAAAAATAATGGGGTTTCAATAGCTGCAAAAATATATTGTGTAAACAATATAACAGAGTCTTATTTTTATATAATTAAATTAATTAAAATATTTGTAAAATAAAAATAATGGGGTTTCAATAGCTGCGCAAAATAATTGCGCAAAAAATAAAGAGGAGGAATTATAAAGAGGAGGAATTATCAGCCTTGGTCTCGTAGATAAATATATTCATTTTCTTAAGTGGGTGGAAGCGGAAGCTCCCGGGCCGTCAAATTGGTGGGCCGCAACAACAATGTCATTAAAAATAAAATTGCAGCTGCTTTGTTTTCATTTGAATTGTCAAATTTTTATCGTTCTTAATTCTCATTTTTATATTATAGTTTTATTTTATTTTAGGAAAATGATATTTTCTTTTTTAAATCCTAAATTAATTTCATTAAATTTTATTTTAATTATTAATTCTCTTTTTGAGTAGTGTGAATCACAATATTTGTAAATATATCTTAGAGAAAAAATAGTGAAAAATTACAATACTTGTAAAAGTGTTATAGAGCAATTTCCAAATTCTACCTTACTACCATGTGTATCAAGTATTGTACATAGAACTCGAGGATTCCGGATTTGAACGAGCCATTTGTCGAGTCAGATGACGACGACAACACTTCCGATGATATCCCCTTGGATATAATCGAGCTCCTGGCCAATATTCGGCACGAGCGGGCCCACGTTAGTGCGAGAAGCGTCTTCAGCGTCTCGAGTGGTCCCCTGATGCCGGGCCAACACAGGATGACAGGGCTCTCTTCGAGCCCAGCGTCGTGTCCTGGCCGACTACGACGAGGAAAAAGGTGACATTCGATCTAGGCCCAACCAACACATCGAAATTAGATGCCAAGATCAATGGCAAAAGCGTCCAAACAGCAGTGGTCAGGGAGAGAGGAATCAAGCTTTAACCGTGGGTCCGGTGATCATGTTCATAGCTCGAAGAATCCTTTCCTCAAGGTGCGCATAGCTCGAATAATTAATGTCAAAATTAAGTATAAATATATAACAAAGTACAACATAGTAATAAGTTTATTAATTGCGCAAAAATATATTGCGTAAACAATATAATGGAGTCTTATTTTTACGTAATTAAATTAATTAAAATATTTGCAAAATAAAAATAATTTTTACGTAATTAAATTAATTAAAATATTTGCAAAATAAAAATAATGGGGTGCGCAAAATAATTGCATTGCGTAAACAATATAATGGAGTCTTATTTTTACGTAATTAAATTAATTAAAATATTTGCAAAATAAAAATAATTTTTACGTAATTAAATTAATTAAAATATTTGCAACGCAAAATAATTGCGCAAAAAATAAAGAGGAGGAATTAGCAGTCTCCCGGGCCATCAACTTGGTGGGCCGCAACAACAATGTCATTAAAAATAAAATCGCAGCTGGTTTGTTTTCATTAATTTTCAAATTTTCATCATTCTTAATTCTCATTTTTATATTATAATTTTATTTTATTTTAGAAAAATGATATTTTCTTTTTTAAATCCTAAATTAATTTCATTAAATTTTATTTTAATTATCAGTTCTCTTTTTGAATATTGTGAATCACAATATTTGTAAATATATCTTAGAGAAAAAATAGTAAAAAATTACAATATTTGTAAAAGTGTTATAGAGAAATTTCCAAATTTTACCTTACTACCATGTGTATCAAGTATTGTACATAGAACGCGAGGATTCCGGATTTGAACGAGCCATTTGTCGAGTTAGATGACGACGACAACACTTCCGATGATATCCTCTTGGATATAATCGAACTCCTGACCAATATTCGGCACGAGCGGGCCCACGTTAGTGCGAGAAGCGTCTTCAGCGTCTCGAGTGGTCCCTTGATGCCGGGCCAACACAGGATGACAGGGCTCTCTTCGAGCCCAGCGTCGTGTCCTGGCCGACTCCGACGAGGAAAAAGGTGACATTCGATCTAGGCCCAACAAAAGCATCGAAATTAGATACCAAGAACAATGGCAAAAGCGTCTATACAGCAATGGTTAGGGAGAGATGAATCAAGCTTGAACCGTGGGTCGGTGATCAACCGGTCTAATGATGTTCATAGCTCGAAGAATCCTTTCCTCAAGGTGCGCATAGCTCGAATAATTAATGTCAAAATTAAGTATAAATATATAACAATGTACAACAAAGTAATAAGTTTATTAATTGCGCAAAAATATATTGTGTAAACAATATAATGGAGTCTTATTTTTACGTAATTAAATTAATTAAAATATTGGGAAAATAAAAATAATGGGGTCTCAATAACTGCGCAAAATAATTGCGCAAAAAATAAAGAGGAGGAATTAGCAGTTTTGGTCTCGTAGATAAATATATTCATTTTCTTACGTGGGTGGAAGCGGAAGCTTCAACTTGGTGGGCCGCAATAACAATGTCATTAAAAATTGAAAGTCGTAGGCAGTAAATAAAACGCAGTAAAATGCGCTGCCTAGACAAGGCAGTGTTCTGCGGCAGAACAGCGTATGCCGCAGCACGATGCCTTGTACAGAAAACGTTCGTTTTACGTGATTTAATTGAGTTTAGGTATTTTATCCAGATTAACCAAGTTGTATACTTGTTAAAATTATATGTGATATATGTATAAGAATTGCAGCGGAATTAATAAAAAATAAATCACTTGAACGAACACACACACACGTACGAAAATGTAAAGAACACAAATTTAAATCTTTGTATGTGTATTTAAATTATACACATACGAAACGGTCTTACGACCAGAAACTTTATTAAAGAACGAGTCTTTACAAAATGATACTCTTGGATTTACAAAGATATTACCAAAGGCTATACACATGTATGCCTTCGTATAAACCGAATCCAACGAGTATGAACAATCAACAATAAATCCTAGCTACTGAAATGAACACCTATACTAAGCTATCGAATCATCAGCTGAACAAAAGAACTCTCTTAGAGACGAGAGAACGTATGGCTCGACGAGCTTCACAAATGAAGTCGCGGCTCTAAAAGCTAGATGATCGATTCTTGTAATGTAATTGTGTTTCTAAGGTGTTGTATTGTATTCTGGATTGTTGAGGAATGCAGCTGTAGACGTCCTCTATTTATAGGTGAGAGTCTTCAACTAATTCCCTTGAAAAGCTAGGTCAACAATCGGTTGAGATATTATAGGACAGGCTGCTTTGACCGCTGCCGCAGGAATGCCTTCTGAAGTTCTTCTGGAATGCTCTGCCATACTGCACTGCCTTCCATACTATCTGGACTTCAGCATTCCTTTGCCCTACGCTCATGCTTCGCTCGATATCTTGACTCAACCTCTTGTCCAAGCCTTGCACTGCTTGCGGCATGACTCTGCCTGGCTGTGCTGCGGCAGAAACCTTCTATGTTGATTGTTTTTCAAGCACGTTCCAACTAATGAACTATGCTAAATCAAATCACCAATATGACAAGTGATTACAACAGTTTAAATTGTGAAGAAAGAAATAAAACAAATAAATATGTTAGCAAGACAACTTCTGCCTAGGTACATTTAAGGCATTGTAATGCCCAAACATATTTATCCTTACAAACTCCCCCTTTTTATCTTTCTTCACAAAACCATGAGGCAGCAGCGCAATGAGCACTCCCCCTCAATGAAATACATCTTACTTGGAAGTTTATGGAATTTATCTTGACAAAACAACTAAGGCATAAAACTCCCCCTTAGTTAATACTTCCTAAGTAGAACAAAAATTTATTTAAACAACTAACTAATTAATAGAACAAAAACAAGTAACTAAGTAAGCCTTAAAATAACACACCAATTTTTTCAAAAGAAAAATAACTAAAATTGTTCAACCAAATAATAACTTAAAAAACAAATTGTTCAAAAAGCAAAAAGACAGAAATTAAATAAATTGTTCAGAGTGAATAAAAACTTAAAGCAAAAAGAAGAAATAATTTTTCTTCGGGTCTTCAGAACTGCAATCCTTGAAATCTTCAATCATCGTGCTCAGGGGACGATCCACGCTCTTCACCATCAATCTCTGCTGCAGTGTCTGCGGCAGCCTTCTCTGCTGCGGCAGCATCCTTCTCTGCAGCTTCTTCAGCTTCAACTTCTTTGAGGTCTGCATCAATGCGCTTCTTCAACATCTTCAACACAGTGCTCTTTGCCATTTTTGCCTCGGCTGCTGGTACTCCCCCTTTTTGTGGAGGAAAGCCCTCTTCTTCAAGAAAGAAGGTAATGGCATCCACGAGTGCGTTGGACATGTAGTCCTGCATGATGACCATATGATTTGCAGCAATTTGGTCTGCAAACGCCTGAAGACGGGCATGAATACCCGGCTGTGGAGCAGATGAGCTAGGGCCAGTAGCCTGCGGCAGCTTGGGAGCCTTCTTTGGAGGTGGAGTGGGAGGCACTGCGGCAGTAGCATGAAAACCATTCCACGGCAGATCATTGAACTCGCGAACAGACAACTTGTAGGGATGTGGCACAGCAGTCAGTTGATCAGCACTATTGATCGAGAGCCCTTGGATCTTCAACATCTCCCAGATCAGGGAAGGGAACGCAAGGCTCTGCGTCTGGGTGATGTTCTCTGCCTGTGACTCGATCTTCTCAAAAATGAGCTCTCCCAAATTCACCTGCCTACCTGCACCAAGGTGAAACAGGACTTCCCCCATTTGGGTATGCACAAAGTGCACATTTGTTGTGGGAATCCAGTTGTGCCTGGCAACAGTAAACAAAAAGTAATAAAAAGAAGAGAGTTTTGAGCAAGGAATGTTGTTTGCGACATCAGGTGGTGATTTGGTCAGGCGGTGAGAGACTGCGGCAACAGTAGGATCAGCAAGTGCGGCAGGATACTCGATGTCTGAGCGCTCCAAGAAGGCGTTAATGGCAGCAGGGGTGAAGTTAAAGATCTTTTCACGGAGATACACCTTGCCATAGCCTCTGGATCCATCATCACCAAAGCAGGGGCGCAAGTTGGCATAGAAATCGCGCACCAAATCCTCGCAGTAGGGTCCTGCGTAGGTGACTGCCTTGACCAACTTCATCCTCTTCAAGAATTTATCAACTTTGTGTCTGGCACAAGTCGGCACGTCCACACAACGATCCGTTTGAATGGGCTTGTTGGAGTAGAACTGGGGCCCAATCACTGATCGTCGTTCTGACCAGAATCGCCTTGAATAACCCTTTCCGGGTTTCATATCAGAATCCGAATCCTCCTTGGGGGCATCAATTTTAGGTGCCCTCCCCTTCTTTGCAGCAGGTTGTGCTGCGGCATCACCACTTTGAGAGCTGTCGGGCTTTGATGCGGCAGCTTTCTCCTTCCCTTTTCGGGATTTCTTGGCAGTGGTGGCTTCGACGTCAATGGGATTTTCCATTGAGGTTGGGGGCACAGCCGGGCCTTTGCCTTTTGCATAGGCAGTGGCGGACCTGGTGGATGGACGGCGAGAAGGAACGGGTACCTGCTGTTTCTTGCGCTTCCTGGAGGCAAGATCCTGCAGCAGTGGGTCTGATTCTGTGTCAGAGGCATCTGCGGCATCATGCTGTTGTTGACTGGAGTGGCCGGAATCTTCCGCATCGGAGGGTGGATTTGCAGATGGATAAGGAGTCGGTTTGCGAGCCTTGGTCTTTTTCTGAGAGATGGGATAGTTGTCGTAGAGCTCGGCATAATTAAAATCATCATCATCATCCCTCCTGTTGTAAGGCATTTGCTTGCCTTGCTGCTGCACTTCAGGGTCTGCCGGTGGTCGTGGAGTCTGAGACGGCTCAGTGTCGCCGGAAATGTCATCATCTTCAGGGCGGATGATGGACAGTGGAGTCGGTTCGGGATAGACTCGTCCTTGAAAGAGTGGATCCTCTGCGGCAGGGATGTCCTCTGCGGCAGTGGCTCCCCCTGCAGGAGAGATGTTCATCGGAGAAGCCTTACCTGATCCTTCTCCGGCCTCGACGTGCGGCGGCTGGGAAGCGGCGTCGATTGCGGCGGCGGCAGCTGCGGCGGCGGCGGCGTCGATGGCGATGAGGCGGTTTATGAAGGGCAAAGACTCCGCGGGCTGAATATCCTCCATGGTTGCATCGGGGCGAGATTCTTTGATGAGCTCCACCAGGCGTGGGTCCGAGAAGTAGCGAGCAAAGGCGAAAGGAGATGATGCCATGAATTCAATTCTTGATAAGCAATTTTAGGGTTCAGAAAAAAAAACAGAGTGCACAATCGATCGTAAGATTCTGGGATTTTTATATTTTGTGTTCGATAGAGAAATTAGGGTTTTGAGAATTCAAGAAAATTCAAACTCTTTGAATCTGATTTGTATTAGAAGTGTAGTTTGATTAGGAGTTTGAATAATAGATAAAGAAAAATAGGAGTAAGAATCGGGTGGTAGTACGATGGGACGTAAAATCAGGCAACGGTTACTTTTTGTGACCTGAACCGTCGCCTGCCGCACACTTGAGTGCTGCCCAACGGTCAAGTGGGGCAGTGCTCTGCGGCAGGTCGTTGCCAAAAAAATCAAAGCCAAAATCCTTTTTTTTTTTTTTTTTTTTTATCTATTTTTTTCTGTTTTTAATATTCTCTTTTTCTGTTTTTAGAATATTTTCTTTTTTTTTTTTTTTTTTTTTTTTTATTTTTTATTTTTCAATTTTTTTATTTTTTGAATAAAAAAAATATTTTTGTGGTGTGACAAATCGAGGCTTACAAAGCAAAATTAGGAAAAGAATAAAGACATCTAATCCTAATGAAACATCATGCTGCATCATAAGTACTTATACTCTACTTAGGTATAATGCCATGTCAATAATGAGGTTATTAAATACTTAGGTCACCTAGTACATAGTATCTCAACCCATTGAGTATTAATTACATGTATATGGGTTTGACCATGTTGCCTAAAGTGGTTTGGGTATTCTCTCTTCCTTCGGAAAATTTTAAACTCATATGTTGACAAGGCAGAATGCTGTGGCAGAGGTTCAGTAGGCATGACAATGCGGCAGCATGATGCAGATCAGCATCTAAGGCATGGTGCACATGCACAAAGATTTTCTCAAAGCAATGAATCGATCTGAGTTTAGTGGCTTGGTGAAGATATCTGCTATTTGATTTTCTGTTGGGATGTGATCAATCCTCAAGAGTCGTTTCTCCACCAAATCTCGGATGAAATGATGCCTTATGCTGATGTGTTTGGTTCTTGAGTGCTGCACTGGATTATGACTGATATTTATAGCACTCGTATTGTCGCAGTAGAGTGTAAGAACATTGCTATCCAGGTGGTAGTCATCAAGCATGTGCTTTAACCAAATCAATTGGGTACAGCAACTCCCTGCGGCAATGTATTCTGATTCGGCAGTGGATAGAGAAATGCAGTTTTGCTTGCGGCTTTGCCATGAAATGATGTTGTTTCCAAGAAAGCAACATCCTCCGCTTGTACTCCTGCGCTCATCCGTGTCTCCTGCCCAGTCGGCATCTGAAAATCCAACCAAATCGGTGGTGGTATCTTTGGTATACCATATGCCTAACTCGACTGATGCGGCAACGTAGCGTATGATGCGTTTGACTGCCTTCAAGTGTTCTTCCCTTGGATCAGCTTGAAACCTGGCACACAAACAAACGTTATACATGATATCGGGTCTAGTTGCCGTAAGGTAAAGTAAACTCCCTATCATGGATCGGTAGAGTGTCTGATCCACTGCGGCAGTATCAGTGCCTCGGGAGATTTTGTCCGTTGAGCCCATAGGTGTTTTCATGGGCTTGGATCCTTCAAGTTGGAATCTTTTGATGAGATTCTTAGCGTATGAAGTTTGTGAGATAAACGTCCCAGTTGATGATTGCTTGATATGGAGCCCTAAAAAATGAGTTAGTTCTCCTACCATGCTCATCTCAAATTTTGATGCCATGGCAGAGGTAAATGCCTTAAGCATATTCTCACATGTGGATCCAAAGACAATATCATCAACATAAATTTGTGCAATTAAAATATTGGAAGAATTGAATTTCACAAACAGTGTTTTGTCGGCAGTGCCTCGAGTGAATCCGAGACTGAGTAGAAAATCAGTTAGGCAGCCATACCAAGCTCTAGGAGCTTGTTTTAGGCCGTACAATGCCTTGTGTAATTGATACACATAGTCAGGATGTTTCGGATCTTCGAAGCCCTTGGGTTGTGCAACATATGCCTCCTCTTCAAGTATGCCGTTGAGAAAGGCTGCCTTCACGTCCATTTGATGTAAGGTGATGTTGAGGTGGCATGCAATAGCAATAAGTAAACGTATGGACTCCATGCGTGCAACGGGAGCAAAAGTTTCATCGAAGTCGATGCCTTCAACTTGCGTGTACCCTTGCGCCACTAGTCTTGCCTTGTTGCGCACAACCTGCCCATGCTCATTCGATTTGTTCTTGAAAATCCACTTTGTCCCGATGACATTCTTGTTTTTGGGACGAGGAATGAGCTTCCAAACTTTGTTTCTTTCAAACTCGTTCATCTCTTCTTGCATTGCCATAAACCAAAATTCATCGGCCAACGCTTCTTTGGCATTCTTTGGTTCGATCGTTGAGAGGTACGAGGCAATGCCTATTTCAATGCATGTGGCAGACATGCTTACATTCTTGGTCATGTTGCGGTAGTTGATGTATGGACGAGCTCTCATGCGTGTGGCCAACAGTTGACTCGAAGGGTGGTTTCGGATAACATGTCTTGGGGGATCCCTTCGTCGTCGGATTGGTGTTTCTTCGACATCTGATGAATCTGTTTGTTGAGGCGAGCTATCATCATTTGAGTGCTCGGGAGACGCTGTAGAGGGCTGATCATCATTATTCGAGCCAGTGGGTGCGGCAGTAGGCTGCGTAGGAGTGAAACTGCCTTCAATTTCTGCTACTGCGGCAGGCTCGAGCAGACCTTCTACATTCTCTTCTTTGGGTTTCCTGAGTCGACTGAGATCATCAAAATCAACATTTACAGATTCAATGATGGTTCTAGTTTGTATGATAAAAATACGATAGGCATGACTATTCCTAGAGTATCCAACAAATAATCCTTTAAGTGATTTTGGATCAAGTTTAGATCTAGGTTCCCTATCATTCAGAACATAACAAACAGAGCCAAACACATGAAAGTATTTCAAATTAGGCTTCCTATTGTTCAAAATTTCATAGGCCGTTTTTGTTGTTCCTGAACGTATGCTGATGCGGTTCAGGATATGGCATGCGGCATTGAATGCTTCTGCCCAAAATTGCTTGCTTAGGCCCTTGGCGATCAGCATGGTACACGCCATTTCCTTGAGGGTTCGGTTCTTCCTTTCAGCCACGCCGTTTTGTTGCGGTGTTATGGGGGCAGAAAATTCTTGGGCAATGCCATGCGTGTCACAGAAATGAGAAAGCCGTTGATTTTCAAACTCGGTGCCATGGTCACTTCTTATTCTCTTTACTGAGGCTTCATGGTTGGTCTTTATCCACCTAATTAGCTTGGACACCTCATCAAATGTCTCACTCTTGTCTTGGAGAAAACGCACCCAAGTATATCTTGAGAAATCATCTACTACGACAAGTACGTAGCGTTTTCCAGAGTGGCTCCTCGTCTCGATTGGTCCCATTAAATCCATGTGGAGGAGATCAAAGCATTTGGTTTGCTTTTGATACAGTTCTGCCTTGGAGTTGGCAGGTCTTGCGGCAGAGGCATCAGTCTGTCCTGCGGCAGGTATTGCTGGATGACTTGTACGAGTCATTTTTCCTTGTTTGCAATGTCCACATGTTGTCTTCTGGATTTTTGGGAGAGCTGGAAGTCCACGAACAGCATTGAGCTTGATTAGACGCTCTAAATTCCCAAGACTTGTGTGTCCAAGTTTTTGATGCCATAGGTCTATGTCATCTTTGACTTGTGCAGAGAGGCATGTTTCTCCAATGGAGTAGCAGTTGTTTGCCTTGGAACGCTCCCCCTGAATGAGTGGGTTCCCTGCACTATCAAACACTTCACACATTTGGTGAGTAAACTTTACATTCATGCCTTCATCGCATAGTTGACTTATGCTTATGAGGTTTGTGATGAGGCCTTCAACATGAAGCACTTGTTGTAGCTTTGGCAGCCCTTTTACATTTAAAGTGCCTCGGCCAACAATTGAACCACTGGACCCTCCTCCAAACGTGACCTCTCCTCCGTGAAAAGCTTTGTAGTCGATGAGGTGATCACTGTTTCCGGTCATGTGCCGCGAGCATCCACTATCGAAGTACCATTTATCATCCTTGGTAGCTTTGAGGGCAGTGAAAATGACATTGCATGTTTCGGCACTTTGGATGGCATTTGATGCGGCAGAGGAGTCATCGAAAGGACCTGTAAAACAAACATTTGTAGAGAGTTTAGTTTTGGGCACCCATTTGCGTATAATTGCTGCCTTCTTTTTGATAAAGTGTCGAGAGGACAGAGAATGTGAGAAGTATTTGGGATGCCGTGGTCCAGCGTTGGAGTGAAAGTAATATCCTCTTGCTTGATCTTCTTCACGTATCCAACAAAACGGTCGAATATGACCAGGTACAAGACAGTAGTGGCACACATATCGTCTCTTCGATTTAAGATGTTGCTTAGGCAGGGGTTTCCATGTCTTCATCCTGCCTGATGATGTCTGCCTTTGCTTCGGCCTTCTGCGGCAGTCTCTTGCTGGGGCAGTGGCCTTGCCTTCGGTTTGTTCATCCCTTTCTGGAGTTGAGAATTGTGTGGCAGCGTTTGAATCGTCATTTGATGCCTTTACAAATGCCATGTCCATTGGGTTTTTCTTTGGAAAAACGGTATCTATAACTTTTTGATGTCCGAGGCCTTGCCGTTCAACATTTGAAATACTCATTACGGCATCAAATTTTGTTGTTGCTGTGTTAAGTTTTTCAAAAGTATTGTTAGCAACTTCGAGTTTTCCATTTACACGATTAAAGTCAATTTTCAGTTTCTCGGCCTCCATATCCTTTCTGGTGAGTTGGACATCAAGTTTTTTCAATCGTTCTTCAAAGGTGTTCTTCTCTATGAGCATTTGTTCAATTGCCATGGCCTGCTTCTTCACTTTTTCTTCATATCCGGCTTTGGTTGATGTAAGCATCTTCATCATCTTGGTCTGCCGGCCAAATTTCATGCGTAGCTCATCGAAACTTTCCTTGAGCTCGATGAAAATATCAATGGGGATGGTCTCCTCTTCAGATTCGTAGCCATTGACTGAGGCAGTGAAGCACAGGCAGTTCTCTGCGGCAGGGCTTTCTGTCGTTTCTGCGGCAGAGGCAAAGAATGCAACATGCCGTCGTGCATTCACATTGGATGGACTGTCATCTTCAGCGTCAGATAGGGTTGTGCCTTCGAGTTGAGCAGTAAGCGCAGTGGTTGAGTCTTCAAGGCAGTACTGTTCCATATCTTCTTGCGCAACCATTGAATTCAAAATTCCAATGCCTCGATCTTTTGAAGGGCATTCGGTTGAAAAGTGTCCAATCCCTTGACATACGTGGCACTTGATCCTCGACCAGTCCTTTGAATTTGGACTTGAGGTGGATCCCGTGCTTGGTTGGCGGATCACAAGTCGTCGATCTTGAGTTTGTGGTGACCTTGCCGGAAACTTCCTTCGTCGGGGATCGTACGGCTTCTTCAGCGAGCGAACAAGTACAGCATCCATTTTCCGGGCGAGGAATGCAAACTGGTCATCTCCACCATCAGATCCAAGTAGCTCGTAGATCTCTTCATCGGTCAAGTCATTGGTAGAGGTGGGGCTGCTGCCTTGAGAACTATTGCCTTGTTCTCTGCCGTCGGGTTCTGCCACGGTGTAGGCAATGTTCCTCTCGTCGCTTCGTGGACGTGACTTCCCGTGAGTTTCACGATCTTCATGGTTCAGTTCATAGTTTTTGAAGATCGCCATTAATGAGACAAAATCTTCTTCAGACATTTCGCTGTCTTCTATGGCAGTGACCTTCGGCAGGAACTTTTTGCTCATCGATCGCATAATTTTACTACACACTGCCGGGTTGCTAATGGGTGAACCAAGGTCAGCACATTCAGTAACAATGGACATTAATTCTCCAAAGTACTGAAGGCAAGTCTCGTCCTCGTTCATACGCAAGTTCTCGAAACGAGACATAAGCATACGGACCTTGGTTTTCTTCACTGCGTTGTTACCTTCACAATGAAGAGCCAGCAAATCCCATACTTGTTTGGCAGTAGTACATTGTTTGACAATTCTGTACATATTGCAATCGATGGATTCAAGGATGGCACACCTTGCCCTATCGTTGGCAGTAGCTGCGGCAGTTTCATCGATAGACCACTTCTCCGGTGATTTTTCAATCGTGCCGCCTTCAGGGATTTCCTCCTGAGGTGGTTTCCATCCTCGAAGTACGGATAGCCACGCACTGCGATCAATTGATTTGATCCTTGCTTCAATGCGGGTTTTCCAAAATCCATAATTACTACCGTCAAGAACAACCGGTGTTCGTACGATGTAAGATGGATCTGCCATTGTAAGTGTGCGTGATCAGACGGACCTTAAACACTAAGTAAGTCTAGTGCCCGCTCTGATACCACTTGAAAGTCGTAGGCAGTAAATAAAACGCAGTAAAATGCGCTGCCTAGACAAGGCAGTGTTCTGCGGCAGAACAGCGTATGCCGCAGCACGATGCCTTGTACAGAAAACGTTCGTTTTACGTGATTTAATTGAGTTTAGGTATTTTATCCAGATTAACCAAGTTGTATACTTGTTAAAATTATATGTGATATATGTATAAGAATTGCAGCGGAATTAATAAAAAATAAATCACTTGAACGAACACACACACACGTACGAAAATGTAAAGAACACAAATTTAAATCTTTGTATGTGTATTTAAATTATACACATACGAAACGGTCTTACGACCAGAAACTTTATTAAAGAACGAGTCTTTACAAAATGATACTCTTGGATTTACAAAGATATTACCAAAGGCTATACACATGTATGCCTTCGTATAAACCGAATCCAACGAGTATGAACAATCAACAATAAATCCTAGCTACTGAAATGAACACCTATACTAAGCTATCGAATCATCAGCTGAACAAAAGAACTCTCTTAGAGACGAGAGAACGTATGGCTCGACGAGCTTCACAAATGAAGTCGCGGCTCTAAAAGCTAGATGATCGATTCTTGTAATGTAATTGTGTTTCTAAGGTGTTGTATTGTATTCTGGATTGTTGAGGAATGCAGCTGTAGACGTCCTCTATTTATAGGTGAGAGTCTTCAACTAATTCCCTTGAAAAGCTAGGTCAACAATCGGTTGAGATATTATAGGACAGGCTGCTTTGACCGCTGCCGCAGGAATGCCTTCTGAAGTTCTTCTGGAATGCTCTGCCATACTGCACTGCCTTCCATACTATCTGGACTTCAGCATTCCTTTGCCCTACGCTCATGCTTCGCTCGATATCTTGACTCAACCTCTTGTCCAAGCCTTGCACTGCTTGCGGCATGACTCTGCCTGGCTGTGCTGCGGCAGAAACCTTCTATGTTGATTGTTTTTCAAGCACGTTCCAACTAATGAACTATGCTAAATCAAATCACCAATATGACAAGTGATTACAACAGTTTAAATTGTGAAGAAAGAAATAAAACAAATAAATATGTTAGCAAGACAACTTCTGCCTAGGTACATTTAAGGCATTGTAATGCCCAAACATATTTATCCTTACAAAAATAAAATCATAGTTGCTTTTTTTCATGAATTGTCATATTTTCATCATTCTTAATTCTCATTTTTATATTATAGTTTTATTTTATTTTAGAATTTTTTTTTTTTTACATCCTTAATTAATCTCATTAAATTTTATTTTAATTATCAGTTCTCTTTTTGAATATTGTGAATCACAATATTTGTAAATATATCTTAAAGAAAAAATGGTGAAAAATTACAATACTTGTAAAAGTGTTATAGAGCAATTTCCAAATTCTACCTTACTAATGTGTATCAAGTATTGTACATAGAACACGAGGATTCCAGATTTGAACGAGCCATTTGTCGAGTCAGATGATGACGACAACACTTCCGATGATATCCCCTTGGATATAGTCGAGCTCCTGGCCAATATTCGGCACGAGCAAAGCAGGCCCACGTTAGTGCGAGAAGCGTCTTCAGCGTCTCGAGTGGTCCCTTGATGCCGGACCAACACAGGATTACAGGGCTCTCTTCGAGCCCAGCGTCGTGTCCTGGCCGACTCCGACGAGGAAAAAGGTGACATTCGATCTAGGCCCAACCAACGCATCGAAATTAGATGACAAGATCAATGGTCAGGGAGAGAGGAATCAAGCTTGAACCGTGGGTCCGGTGATCAGCCGGTCTAATGATGTTCACAGCTCGAAGAATCCTTTTCTCAAGGTGCGCATAGCTCGAAAAATTAATGTCAAAATTAAGTATTAATAAATAACAAATACAACAAAGTAATAATTTTATTAATTGCGCAAAAATATATTGTGTAAACAATATAATAGAGTCTTATTTTTACGTAATTTAATTAATTAAAATATTTGCAAAATAAAAATAATGGTGTCTCAATAAATGCGCAAAATAATTGCAGAAAAAATAAAGAGGAGGAATTAGTGGTCTGGTAGATAAATATATTCATTTTCTTACATGGGTGGAAGCGGAAAAAAATAAAGAGGAGGAATTAGTGGTCTGGTAGATAAATATATTCATTTTCTTACATGGGTGGAAGCGGAAGCTACGGGCCGTCAACTTGGTGGGCCGCAACTAAAATGTTATTAAAAATAAAATTGCAGCTGCTTTGTTTTCATTTGAATTGTCAAATTTTATTATTCTTAATTCTCATTTTTATATTATAGTTTTATTTTATTTTAGGAA
The DNA here is from genome assembly GCA_954870475.1 of Euphrasia confusa. Classification (NCBI taxonomy): domain Eukaryota; kingdom Viridiplantae; phylum Streptophyta; class Magnoliopsida; order Lamiales; family Orobanchaceae; genus Euphrasia; species Euphrasia confusa. The sequence goes on along the minus strand of OX940957.1, from coordinate 8,369,487 downwards.
AATGATATTTTCTTTTTTAAATCCTAAATTAATTTCATTAAATTTTATTTTAATTATCAGTTCTCTTTTTTAGTAGTGTGAATCACAATATTTATAAATATATCTTAGAGAAAAAATAGTGAAAAATTACAATACTTGTAAAAGTGTTATAGAGCAATTTCCAAATTCTACCTTACTACCATGTGTATCAAGTATTGTACATAGAACTCGAGGATTCCGGATTTGAACGAGCCATTTGTCGAGTCAGATGACGACGACAACACTTCCGATGATATCCCCTTGGATATAATCGAGCTCCTGGCCAATATTCGGCACGAGCGGGCCCACGTTAGTGCGAGAAGCGTCTTCAGCGTCTCGAGTGGTCCCCTGATGCCGGGCCAACACAGGATGACAGGGCTCTCTTCGAGCCCAGCGTCGTGTCCTGGCCGACTCCGACGAGGAAAAAGGTGACATTCGATCTAGGCCCAACCAACGCATCGAAATTAGATGCCAAGATCAATGGCAAAAGCATCCAAACGGTAGTGGTCAGGGAGAGAGAAATCAAGCTTGAACAGTGGGTCCGGTGATCAGCCGGTCTAATGATGTTCATAGCTCGAATAATCCTTTCCTCAAGGTGCGCATAAATGTCAAAATTAAGTATAAATATATAACAAAGTACAACAAAGCAATTAATTTAATATATTGTGTAAACAATATAATGGAGTCTTATTTTTAAGTAATTAAATTAATTAAAATATTTGGAAAATAAAAATAATGGGGTCTCAATAACTGCGCAAAATAATTGCGCAAAAAATAAAGAGGAGGAATTAGCAGTCTTGGTCTCGTAGATAAATATATTCATTTTCTTACTTCGGTGGAAGCGGAAGCTCCCAGGCCGTCAACTTGGTGGGCCGCAACAACAATGTCATTAAAAATAAAATCTCAGCTGCTTTATTTTCATTTGAATTGTCAAATTTTCATCATTCTTAATTCTCATTTTTATATTATAGTTTTATTTTATTTTAGGAAAATGATATTTTCTTTTTTAAATCCTAAATTAATTTCATTAAATTTTATTTTAATTATCAGTTCTCTTTTTGAATAGTGTGAATCACAATATTTGTAAATATATTTTAGAGAAAAAATAGTGAAAAATTACAATACTTGTAAAAGTGTTATAGAGCAATTTACAAATTCTACCTTACTACCATGTCTTTCAAGTATTGTACATAGAACACGAGGATTCCGGATTTGAACGAGTCAGATGACGACGACAACACTTCCGATGATATCCCCTTGGATATAGTCGAGCTCCTGGCCAATATTCGGCACGAGCGGGCCCACGTTAGTGCGGGCCCACGTTAGTGCGAGAAGCGTCTTCAGCGTCTCGAGTGGTCCCCTGATGCCGGGCCAACACAGGATGACAGGGATATCTTCGAGCCCAGCGTCGTGTCCTTGCCGACTCCGACGAGGAAAAAGGTGACATTCGATCTAGGCCCAACCAACGCATCGAAATTAGATTCTAAGATCAATGGCAACCGCGTCCAAACGGCAGTGGTTAGGGAGAGAGGAATCAAACTCGAACCGTGGGTCCGGTGATCAGTCAGTCTAATGATGTTCATAACTCGAAGAATCCTTTCCTCAAGTTGTGCATAGCTCGAATAATTAATGTCAAAATTAAGTATAAATATATTACAAAGTACAACAAAGTAATAAGTTTAAAAATTGCGCAATAATATATTGTGTAAACAATATAATGGAGTCTTATTTTTACGTAATTAAATTAATTAAAATATTTGCAAAATAAAAATAATGGGGTCTCATTAACTGCGCAAAATAATTGCGCAAAAAATAAAGAGGAGGAATTAGCAGCCTTGGACTCGTAGATAAATATATTCATTTTCTTAAGTGGGTGGAAGCGGAAGCTCCCGGTTCGTCAACTTGGTGGGCCCAACAACAATGTCATTAAAAATAAAATCGCAGCTGCTTTGTTTTAATCTGAATTGTCAAATTTTCATCATTCTTAATTCTCATTTTTGTATTATAGTTTTACTTTATTTTAGGAAAATGATATTTTCTTTTTTAAATCTTAAATTAATTTTATTAAATTTTATTTTAATTATCAGTTCTTTTTTTGAATAGTGTGAATCACAATATTTGTAAATATTTCATAGAGAAAAAATGGTGAAAAAAAAAATTACAATACTTATAAAAGTGATATGGAGCAATTTCCAAATTCTACCTTACTACCATTTGTATCAAGTATTGTACATGGAACACCAGGATTCCGGATTTTAAACGAGCCATTTGTCGAGTCAGATGACAACGACAACACTTCCGACAATATCCCCTTGGATATAGTCGAGCTCCTAGCCAATATTCAGCACGAGCGGGCCCACGTTAGTTCGAGAAGCGTCTTCAGCGTCTCGAGTGGTCCTCTGATGCCGGGCCAACACAGGATGACAGGGCTCTCTTCGGACCCAGCGTCGTGTCCAGGGGGACTTCGACGAGGAAAAAGGTGACATTCGATTTAGGCCCACCCAACGCCTCGAAATTAGATGCCAAGACCAAGAGCAAAAGCATCCAAACGTCAGTGGTCAGGGAGGGAGGAATCAGCTTAGACGTAAGCTCGTGGGTCCCGTGATCAGCCGGGTTAATGATGTTCATAGGGGTGGGAACGAGCCGGGCCGAGCCGAGCTTTGGTTAAATAGGCTTGGGCCTGGTGTAAAACTTTTAGGCTCAAGCCTGGCCTAGTACCTATCATTGGCTTTTTTAAGAGGCTCGGCCTAAGTCATTTTTGTAAATAGGCCCGGCCTGAAAGCCTTTTAAAAACCTTTTTAAGTACAATTTTAACTTCAACTCGATTTAATGAATAAATCTAAGATTCAATTAAAAATATTTTAATTAAATTTTGACTATATTTAATCATTTTATAAAATTATTTTTAACTTTTAACTATTCAATAATTAATAATAATAAAAAAAGTGAACAACAATTTATATATCCAAATAATATTAAAAAAGTATTCTCCAATTAATATGGAATAATAACATTTCAATTTTAAATTTCTAATAATGTGGAATAATCATATTTAATTTTCAATTTCTAACAATGTGGGATAACAATCATAGAATAGTTATTAATATGTACTTAGAAAAAACTAAAACTAAAAATATTATTTTCCCCTAAGATTAGATATATACCTTTTTAATATATTTATTTATTACAATTTATAAGATTATATATATATATATATATATATATATATATATATATATATATATATATATATTAAATAGGCCGGCCTGTTAGGCCTAAAAGGCTTAGAATAGAACTTACGTCTGACCTATTTATATAAACGAGCTTTTAAAAAAAGCTTAAGTTTGGCTCGTTTAATAAACGAGCCAAGCCGAGCTTTTGTAAGCCGAGTCATAGGCCTTTGTCGGGTAGCCTGCTGGCTCATTCCCACCCCTAGATGTTCATAAGATCCTTTCCTCAAAGTACGCTAGTGGAAGTCTCTTTATAAAAAAATGTTTAAATAGCGCAAATTATATATATATATATATATATATATATATATATATATATATATATAATAGAGTAAAAAATTATTAATTGCACAGAAAGCTACTCATAATGCTTCTTCAATCGCCTCTCTTGAAGCTCTCATACGAGTTGTTGAAGCTCGTATACCAGTTGTTAGGATTTTGCCTAATCGCATCGCTGCAAGAGACGAATAACACAAGACAAGAAGTAAAAACGAAAGAATAAACGAGACAAAGAATTATAGTGGTTTATTAAAATTAAAATCACAGCTGCTTGGTTTTCATTTGAATTGTCAAATTTTCATCATTCTTAATTCTCATTTTTATATTATAGTTTTATTTTATTTTATTAAAATGATATTTTCTTTTTTAATCCTAAATCAATTTCATTAAATTTTATTTTAATTATCCGTTATCTTTTTGAATAGTGTGAATCACAATATTTGTAAGTGTTTCTTAGAGAAAAAATAGTGAAAAATTACAATATTTATAAAAGTGTTATTATAATTTTCAATTTCTATCGTACTACTATGTGTATCAAGTATTGTAAACATAGTAATAAGTATATATATATATATATATATATATATATATATATATATATATATATATATATACTTTGAACAAAGCTAAATAATTAGCTACTCTTTTTGGACATCAAGTAATACTCCAGTAATAATAACATTTCAAGTTGTTTCATTGCAAATTAAATTAAAACAATTAATAAATTATAGTGTTCAAAATTTTCAACTTTCATGGACATCTTTCGTATCATACTAGTATGTTTCAACTTTGTTACAAAGAAGTACAAATCATAAACTTTGCAAACAAATATCCTTCTATTTACATTATCCTATACTTATTTATAAAGAAAAATTGAATGGAGCACACCTACAAGTGTTATCAATCTTTTAATAAAGTGGGATTTCATAACTTCTACTAAAGAAATATATGTATTTCAAATCTTATTTTAAGAAAAATACCTTAAATAAATAATATCGAATTTTATTATGATATAACATTATTACAAATTACATTAAAGAAAACTAAACAATATCAATAGTTCATTATTATTCATTACAGCGGGAAACCAAATGAAAAAATCGAACATTTTAATTTTAGAAAAAAATACTTGAATATTGAGTGATAGTTAAACATTGCTTAAATCTTCATTAAATATTGCACTCATTATGACTTGTAAAATATTTCACTTTTAAGAAAAAAAAAAATTATTTCGTTTAAGCTTATAATTCCTCCAATCGATAAATAATAAATTCAAGTAAAAAAAACATCTTAATATTAATGTGATTTTTTTAAATAAATCAAAATCATTAGTTTAAAAATCAAAATTTTTTAATAAAAATTATATATATATTGTCAAATTCCAAATGGGGGTGTTCAAGTGCGGTTACACGCCTAGCGCACACAAACGAGAGCGGGAGCCCGAATATGCACTAGAGAGCCTCATTCTAACTCAAAACCATATGGTACTAAGTAGAGCCCGAATATGCACTAGAGAGCCTCATTCTAACTCAAAACCATATGGTACTAAGTAGGAGAACTCCCTAGGCTTATATCATAGACTCCCCTCTCACACCATATGGTACTAAGTAGGAGAACTCCCTAGGCTTATATCATAGACTCCCCTCTCACAATTATTCGATGTGGGACAACTCACAAGTGGACTTCAACACACCCCCTCCACTTGTGAGTCCTAGTCAAAGGGTGGTCAAACCACTCACAAACAGGTCCCGCTCTGATACCATGTCAAATTCCAAATGGGGGCGGGAGCCCGAATATGCACTAGAGAGCCTCATTCTAACTCAAAACCATATGGTACTAAGTAGGAGAACTCCCTAGGCTTATATCATAGACTCCCTTCTCACAATTATTCGATGTGGGACAACTCACAAGTGGACTTCAATATATATATATATATATATATATATATATATATATATATATATAATATCACATAATATATATACATGCTGTGTATATGTATGTATGTATATATAACTTTAATTGTAAAATCTTTTTTCTAATGTTTGTAATAAAAGAGTTTATGAACTTTGAAAACAAATATCATTCTATTTAATTGTCCTATACTTATTTAAAAAGAAAATTTAAATGAAGCACTTCGTCGAACCTTTTAATAAATTGTCATTTCATAACTTCATCGGTTGACTACTATAGAAATATATGTATTTCGAATTGTATTTGAAGAAAAGTACCTTAAATAGATAATATCGAATTTTATTACAACTAGTACTACTGCCCGTGCGATGCACGTGATTTATTTATTTGAAATAATCTAAAATTTTATTTAATCTCCAACTATTTTTGCCAAAAATTTATTAATGGACTAACAAATTGTTTTATTTAATAATACTCTCACTGTAAATTCGTATTAATTTCATTATTAACCGTTATCTCAATTATGAAAATTTTATTATTTTCAAAGACTACGCGTGTTTGATGTGATTTATAGTATGTAAGCTTCTTGGGGGATAGCCGAGTGGTAAGGTCTGTGGTGATGTTGGTGTAATTCCCCGACGCAGAGTTCGAATCTCGGATATGACAAATTTTCATTGAAATATTATGAAATTAGTCCTTGGATGAGACCTATTGGTTCTCTCCCACATGTGTCTGCTACTCGAGCTTATCCCTCAATTTACATCCTACCCGATCGAGGAGTCTCTGATCTGGTGGAAGAGGAGTTTCTCGTCTCATCCTACCCGATCGAAAAGCCTCTGATCTGGTGGAAGAGGAGTTTCTCTTCTTTGCATTGATCTTACGTACATCCTACCCGATCGAGGAGCTTCTGATCTGGTGAAAGAGGAGTTTCTCGTCTCATCGTACCCGATCGAGAAGCCTCTGATATGGTGGAAGATGAGTTTCTCTTCTCTGCATTGATCTGGTGGAAGAGAAGATTCTCTTCTCTGCATTTCTCGAGTGTCGAACCCATCCAACGAATACCTAAAACCGCTTGGGAAAAATCTAAATAAATGGAAAATAAAAATTATAATGCTGGAAAATAAATAGAAATATAAAAAAAAATTGAATTTACTTGGTGAACATGAAGGAGATGAGATGGCAGAAATGCAATTATATTAATATAACGTATGTTAACATGCAAAACAAATCTAATCGAACATAATTAATAACTCGATTCAATTTCAAAAAAATAAAAAAGGACATACAAAGGTAGATTATAGCAAGAGAGAGAATAATTTGAAATAAAAAAGGACATACAAAGGTAGATTATAGCAAGAGAGAGAATAATATACTTAAAAAGTTTGATTAATTTTTTTTAACTCAAATGAATTAAAGAATAGGAAGATATTTATTTTTATAAGATACGATTAATTAAAATTAAATTAATATTAATGGAATAAAAAAGAATTTTAAGAATATATATATATATATATATATATATATATATATATATATATATATATATATATATATATATATATATATATATATATATATAAGATAATAATTAATTATTATTACCAAAAGTATATAATTTCAAATTACTATTTAAAATTTATATATAATAATTTAAATATGCTTAATAATATTACTAATTATAATTTATAATTTATAGTGTGAACACAATATTATTATTGCTTTTCTATTGTTCCACATGGCATTAGTGGATCCTGAAATTATATATGTATAGATATAACATTATTACAAATTACATTAAAGAAAATGAAAATGTAAACAATATCAACCCTACCGTCGTAACTTAAAAAGTTGAAAATTTTAAATTAAAAAAAAACTTGAATATTGACAAATATTTAAACATTGCATAATTTTTATTAATTTTGCAATCATTATGCCTTTTAAAATATCTCTTTTTTTATAAAAAAATTTAAAATTATAACGTTCAGTGTGGCCCACCATTCCTCTAATCCATAAATAATAAGTTAAAAACAACTTAATATTTTTGTGATTTAAAAAAAAAGTTATTAAATCATAAGTTTAAAAATCAAAATTTATAATAAAAATTATTATTATTATATATATATATATTAAATCACATAATATACATGCATGTGTGTATATATATGTATAACTCTAAAATCATTTTTTTCAAGGGAAAAATAGCAATTGTATTATGAAATAATAGAGTAGTTGTTAGAAACCGCTTCATCTAAAAGCTCGAACTGTTAGAGAAGTTGGGCAACTAAACATTTATAGTGGGTCGAATTTATTCTCCAATACTCCTCCTCACTTGTGAGCCGATTTCAACCTCAGGGGAAGCCCAGCAAGTGGATAATTATTCGGGTGGAGTCGCACATGGCGGGAGTCGAACCCAGGACCTGCCACAAGGCTATGCTCTGATACCATGTTAGAAACCGCTTCATCTAAAAGCTCGAACTGTTAGAGAAGTTGGGCAACTAAACATTTATAGTAGGTCGAATATATTCTCCAATATGTTAGAAACCGCTTTATCCAACAGCTCGAACTGTTAGAGAATTTGGGCAACTAAAAATTTATAGTGGGTCGAATATATTCTCCAATAGTAGTGGATTTCTCTTGGAGTGCTCATGTAGTAGGCATGCAAATGGACACACCATTGAAGCACCAATTGATGATATTATTTATTTATAATATTTATTCCTACTTAGTGCATGATGATGCATGTGTACCTATAAATAGGTGTCTTTGTATCCATTGTATATATACTTGAATACTTGCAATATAATAAGAATCCTCCTTCTCCCTACTTCTACCTTCTTGTTACTTTATATTATGTTCTGAGCTATTAAATTCACAACACGTTATCAGCACGATTCGCAAGCACGAATAACAAGGTTCTTAAGGTGAGTTTATTTTTTATATATTATTATTATGGCTAACATCAACAAAGTTGATTTCATTCATCTTGAAGTTACCGAAAAGAATTACATGTCTTGGAAATTGGACATTGAAATGCATCTTGAGGCAATGGGTCTTAGTAAGACAATTGTCGACAAAAATGAAGAGACGGCTCAAAACCGTGCCAAAGCCATGATATTCCTTCGTCATCATTTAGATGAAGGATTGAAGCATGAATATTTAACCGTGAAAGATCCACTAACTTTGTGGAATGATTTGAAAGAAAGATACGACCACCTGAAGATGGTCGTACTATCAAAAGCACGGTATGATTGGCTCCACCTTCGACTACAAGATTTTAAATCTGTCGAGGCATATAATTCTGCCATCATGAAAGTATCTTCTCAATTGAAATTATGTGGTGAAACCATAACCAATGAAGATATGCTTGAGAAAACTTATTCTACTTTTCATGTGTCGAATGTGCTCCTGCAGCAGCAATATCGGAAAAAAGGCTTTACCAAATATTCTGAATTAATTGGTTGTCTTCTTCTTGTTGAGCAAAATAATGAATTGTTGTTGAAAAATCACGAGTCCCGACCCACCGGTTCTAGTCCATTTCCTGAAGCAAATGCGACTCAAACTCAAAATTATGAACATGGTCGTGGTAATGGTCGTGGTAGAGGCCGATGCCGTGGGAACTATCATGGACGTGGTCGTAGTTATTCACCATATGATGAGCCATATTTTTTTGCTCATTTTTAGTTCTTTTAAGTCAAGTTAAACGAGTCGTTTTAGTTGTTTTCACCTTGCTTGTGTCTGGGAGGGCACATTTGGAGTCTATGGTCAAGTTATGCAGGTGAAACGTGAAAAGACGAACATTTGGAAAGAAATCGTCGCCTTGAGCAAGTATGCTGGTTAAGCAAGTTAGCCTGGAACGAACACCCATGTCATAATAGGGAAAGTCAGGAAGTGACCAAGACCGAAGCTTGACCAAGTACCTCACGAAGTAGAGAAGTTGGACAGAGATCGGAGTTGACCAGAGACGGACGTTGAACAACCAGTGTACGAAGAGTCCTGTGAACTATGAAGTCTTCAAAGGCGACCATATTCATAGAAGTATCAAAGATGGACTCTCATCCAACGTTAGAGTCATTGTCCAACACGTCTATACATCAGATTGAGTCCTATATCTACACGGAATTGGTCAAGGACGCGGCAGGATCCCTATTTTTCAGGATTGGATTAGGAAAGAATCTTTTCTTTCCTTATCTCAATTAATCTGATCAAGCCAACGATTTTACTTGCTTCCCAAGACTTCCAGCATCTATAAATACACATGAAGACCTACCAATCACGTGGTTACATACGTAGACACATAGAGAGAAAATATTCAGCCCACCAAAGAAGATCGGAGGAAGAAGAAGACGAGTTCTCGCCGGCTATTGCCTTCGGGCATAGCTGGGCAATTTCGTTTTAATTCAAGTTTTTATTTTCGTCTTTTAATTTCTGTTAATTCAAGACAATTGTTTCTTTTATTTCTTAGTTTAATAAAAGCATGTTTGATTACGTTTTTATTTTATTTATTTTATGTTTGTTCATGTGTAGCTAGTTAATCTACGCCTGGGCAAGGTCCGAACTTGGTCTGTGTGATGTCTAAAATACTGAGAGGCTTTTGATTATAGCAACTAACTTAGTTTTATTCCCGATTCAACAGGGTAGTATCCACAGGCATGTTAGGGATTTGGGCAACTTACAGTAACCAGTAGGAACCCCTTTCACCTAACACACACATACGCGGATCAACGTGCCGGGAGACTGGGCGTCCGAATAGTATTACATGTTGCTGGAGATGTGGTCGTATGACTCGGGTCTCTCCAGGCATGCTATTGGCCATTTTGGGTTCACCTGGATATTAAGGCAGTTTGGTCAACTTAGACTCATGTCGGCTAACATAGTGTCGAATTGATCAATACTAGGGGTTTTTTACTTAGAGAGATCTAGTAAGACTTTAAACTGAAAGAGTGAATAAGGGTTGGGGTATTTGCGTGCGTGACTAACATAGGGGTGTTTATACTTTAATTGGACAACCTATAACCGAAAGATAAAGCTGTTAGCAAAATCTTAAGTGCCGATGAACAGTAGAAACTTGATCAGGTAGACAAGGTGACGACTGTGCCCAGATGCTCTATTTTACAGTTTGGTCAAGTTTAGTATTTGAGTAGTTTATTTTCGTATTGGTCAAGTTGAGTACATGAGTATTTTATGTCTTGTTATTAGGTTTAGTTGTTTTATTATTTGTTTCTAGTTATTTTGGTTGTTCGGTTATTCAATCAAAACTCTTTATAAAATCGTGACAACCTACATTGGGCAAAGCCGTGAGAAAATAACGTTAAACTCCTCGTGGGATCGACACCTAATACTTACCTCTAATACTTGTTGTTGGTGTGAAACTTTAGGTCTTATAAATTTATTTTGCGCTACTCAAACGACGGTAGCATCAAAATTGGCGTCGTTGCCGGGGAGTTTATATTCCAGTTATTTTCTTTGTGCTATTTGACTTGCGATTTTTTTGTTTTGTTTTTGTTCCAGGTTGACCAAAGAGGACATCAAGGAGCAGGACAAGGAAAGCAGGCCAAGCAGCACGTGCAGCCCAGAGACCCACATTTGCTCAAGATCCAGACTTGAGCAGAGGATAGAAAAGATGGACGACCTGAACAACCGACGAGTGGAGCAGACATTGAGGGAATTGCGGCTCCCTAACTCTTTGGACTTTAAACTTGTGGGCATAACATTTCCCAACATCACTAGTACAGATTGGTCAATGAATCCCAGTTTTCTGCAGCTGTTGCCCAAGTTCAGCGATATGCCATGGGAGGACCCTCAACTACATTTGCGGAATTTTGAGCTAACATGTGGGACTATACCTGCTATGGGCAACCTGGCAGAGTACATCCGTCTATTAGCTTTTCCCTTCTCCCCTTTTGATGAGGCAAAAGAATGGATATACACCTTGCCCAATGGCGAAATTACAACATGGCAGCAGCTCCAACATCAATTCTTGAAGAAGTACTTTCCCATATCTCGGATCCAGAAGATTAAGAGGACGATTTACAATCTCAAAATGGGCACAGGAGAATCTTTCCATGACTATTGGGTACGATTCAATGAGATTCAAGCACAATGCCCATATCATTTATTTCCGGATCATGAATTGATCCAATACTTCTTATCTGGACTGAGGGGACAAGAAAGAATGATAATTTTTGCTGCATGTGGAGGCTCTATTCTTGATAAAACTGCAAGTGAGGCGTTCAAAATATTGAAAGACTTGGCTGAAGGATCTCGTGAAGATGAAGACTACTTGCCCAAGCAGACAGCGGTTATGCCCATGTCTGTCGAAGATAAAATTGATAAACTATGCGGCACCATTGAGAAACTCATGGAGATTATGGCCACAAGACCACTCATAGCAATTGAAACAAATGAAGTTGATCATGACCAGCGCCCACCACTACACTATGAGAGAAGACACCCAGGTTGGCCAATGCACAGTTATGAGCAAGACGAACTGAATTTCTACGACCCGTATGCCCTGACCAACACACCTAATTTTGGAAACTGGCATTACAACCACCAAGAGGAGCAATCTGACCAAGAAGAGAAACCTGCCCAAGAGGAGCAACTTGCCCAAGAGCAAAAACTAAATATCGTCAAAGTGAAGAAACATGAGGTATTTCATATTGGCATGTTTCAACTATCTGATATTTTAAACCAGACGAGGCAAACTGAGAATGATGTCCGAGAAGAGAGATTGGAGTCAGCCTTTGAACGGGCACCCGAGGAAAAATTGAATATATTGCCCAAGTACATAAAATTTCTCTACTTTGGACATGCAAATACAATCGGTGAGATCAATAATGATGTTTTAAGTGAAGGTTCAGAAAGGAAAACACAAGGGTTGTTCGCCCCAAATACAGAAGAGAAGAGCAATTCGCCCCTGACCAACATGCAAATACCATTTGGTTTGGGCAAACCACCAGGCACTTTACATGGATGGATGATGAGCAACTTCACAGATTTACTCAAGTGCCTGAAGGCCTCCTATGGCCATAACGAGGAAAAGCTCAAACCCTTTCATCGTGAAGAATGGTGAGCATACATCACGTCATGCCCATGACGATAACTAAGGCGCTGACCAGGAGGCAACCTGGTATCTTTTGTACTTTATTTTAGTTTTACTTTTATTTTATTTTATTTTGAATAAAATCGGATAGAGAACTTTGACTTGTCTGAATCCAAAAGGAGAAGGGTTTGTTTGTTTTTTAATGTGCAGGCCAAGGAGGGCACAAGGGTAGCTGCTTGAGCATACCGCAAAGCTACTTGGTCAACTTTCAGAAGTCTGTTTATACTAGAAGATTGATGAGTTCCCTAAAGTCACATGGATGACCACTGGAGAGAAGTCAAGGCCTGGGTAGACGTGCCCAAGTTACTGACTGAGGGCGTAGTCCTAAGGAATCAGGGCAACATGCAAAGATGACCTCGTAGAGCTGCTGAAATCATTAATGGTCCACTTCACCTATGCTCAATTCAGGTTCTACCATGACTTTACCTCCTCCTCACTTGCCCTCCCAATTGTTTTTTTTATTTCTTCCTTTTTCTTTTTCTTTTCCTTCGAGTCAAGGGTTGATCTTTTCATTGACACACTTTGCCCAAGGCAAAGTGTGTGAGTGGAGAGGTGCGCCAACGTCGTTTGGAGTCGGAGTTTTGTGTCAAGGGAAGTCCCTGCCCAATCTTATTACTATTTCACCCACTTTGCCGGAGGCAAAGTGTGTGAGTTGGGGAACGGGTAGGAGCAACCCCTGTCCTTGGTCGAGTCGCATGCTTCATTAATATACTTGATCAATTTAAACATTTTTCAAAATTAATAGTCTATGCATCAAAATTGGGACGATGGAATTGCAATTAGGTAGCCGTGAGATTTGAGCCAACGTTATGAAAATATTTCTTTCTTGAGAGTTTGTTTGGAATGTCGTAATGCTGAGGTTTGCCTTATATCTGTTTGTGTGATTTGAAGTTAAGTTAAGGTTTTATATGACTTAGGCAATTTTTGTTCATATTTTTCAATAAATAAAGAAGACCCTTGATAGCCCCTTGAGCCTAGCCTGTTCTTTGATCACCTGGGGGAAACTCTGACCTACATGAAAACATTCCCGAGTACATAAAAGGGGCAAGTCAGAATAAAGTCTTCAGAAAACAAAATAACTTGTCAATGGCAGCAAGCAAATCATGCGAACTGGTTGATCAAGTTAAAATAAAATAAAAATAAAAATAAATAAATAAAAAAAACTCCAGAAGAATGTGTTTGCTAAGGCCCGTAAGAAGGGAAGTGAATTCGAAAAAAAGTTGCAAACTAATAAGCAACCCTGCCTGTGGTCAACATGGAGATATGCCCAATAGCCTACACAAACACCCTAAAAAGTCCTGATGATATGCCTAGCTCAACTAAGAATTGTCATAAGATAGAAATCGGTCAAGCCCAAGGCAAAGCGCATTCCAAAACAAAATTGAGTGATACACTACCCATTGGCTATCGGCAATGGCATAGATCAACCCTTCATCAAGGAGCTTTTAGATCTCCCTCCTTACGACTTCCATCAAAACCAGGTTAAGTCGCCTCTGCCCATCTCTCTTAGGGACCGATCCCTCTTCCAACACTATTCGATGCATGCATACCGAGGGGTCAATGCCTCGGATATCGGATAAGCTCCATCCAAAAGTTTTCTTTTTTTGCTTTAGGATTGCCACTAGTGCTTTCTCTTCCTCAATCCCCAAAGTGGCGGAGATTATCACGGGGTTTTAATCCCCGTCTTCAAAGAACAAGTACTTGAGGTAACGTCGATCGGAGCCTCGATCTCGGCTTCCTGTGAGCTAGGTCGCTCGGAGGTAACGTCAACTACTTTCTCTCCCTCAACCTCGTGAATCTCGGGATCACTTTCCTCGACAAACCTGGCTTCCACTTCGTCATCTACGGGGTTGACGAAGGAACAATTCTCCATGTACATGGCAGCGGGAACAGCTTTCCCCGTCTGCACGGAGAAAGAGACTTTTTCACCAAGAACGGTCATCTCGAGTGTACCGTTCTTTACATCAATCACCGTGTTCGTGGTGGCCATGAATGGTCTCCCCAAAAGAATGGCGCGGTCTCGCCCATTCTCGGGAACCTCTCCAACATCTAGTACCACAAAGTCGACCGGTACTATCAATTCTCCGACCTTCACCAATATGTCTTCTATGATCCCCTTGGGATATCGAATCGATCGGTCGGCGAGCTGGAGGCACATCCGAGTAGGCTTGAGGTCGCCTAACTCCAGTTGCTCGTACACGGCGTACGACATCAAATTTATCCCTGCCCCCAAGTCGAGCATCCCTGACACGTCTCTACCATTCCTCACGACAATCATGATGTTGAAACTTTCGGGGTCCCTCTGTTTCTCGGGTAGCTGGTGCTGGAGAATGGCACTTACTACCTCTGACACCAATACTTTTTCGTTGTCAATGAATCTTCTCTTCCTCGAGGCGAGGTCTTTGAAGAACTTGACATAGGCGGGGACATTTCGGATGATGTCGAGTAATGGCAGATTCACATTTACTTTGGATAGCAGCTTGTAAATCTCCGCGAACTACTGGTCTTGTTTCTCGTTCCTCATACGGCATGGGAACGGAAGAGGGGGCTTGTAAGGATCGTTAGCCTTATGTAAGGTTGATCTACTGGTCTCGGGTGCTGGCGCCGGTTTTTCTATCGGTTTCTCCACCGATTCTTCAGCTCGATCACTCTGCTCGGCTATCTCTGGTGTAGGAATGTCCTCCTCTACAACCTCGGTCGGCATTTCTATGTGATTATCCACCACTCGGCCGATTCGGAGTACCGTAATGGCCTTAGCCTGATGAGGTTGGCTAGGGATTCTGTCCTTCTGAGTAGGTTGCGCGAGTTCGTTCAGTCGTCCAGTCATCTGCCCAACCTGGGTCTCAATCCTCTTGATCGTGGAGTTCTGGTTGGTCATCGATGACTCCATGCTATCCATCCTCTGCTTATTCTGTTGCATGTACCCGTTAGTCGTTTGCATGAACCCTGGTGCGATTGCGTGAAGGATGAAAATTGCTTATCGAGGCTAGAGCTTTTCTGGGTCGGTGGTGGCTGGTATGCGGGTTGAGGTGGCTGTTGGTATGTTGACGGGCCCTGTTGCTGATATTGGGGCCTCTGGTTTTTCTGCCAGTTCTGATTCCCCGCATTCTGGTAGTTATTCTGTGGCCGATTCTGGTTATTGTAGCTCGGCTGCTGGTTCTGCCCCATCTATTGCTGGTTCTGCCCTTGTTTCCAGGAAAAGTTAGGATGATTTTTCCAGCTTGGGTTGTATGTATAGCCATAGGGTTCGTTCCTCTGATTGCTCGTCTGGTTGAATCCCTGCATGGCATTGACCTGGAACTACGGTGCAAAGGACTGATCCATCATTTGAGGTGGGGTAGGCATATACTGAAAGGTACTAGAATAGTGCCCGATCTCCCCGCAATTACCGTGTTGGAGTTGTGTACTTAATGTCTAGATTTAAGTAACGGTAAACTCCCGATCATAGCATTTAATCTATTAAATAAACAATTGTTTGCTTTTAATTATTATTAATTAAATATATGCAAATCATAGTCCTGGATTTTATACGTTGTAGTTAGTATGGTGTGTCGGGCCCCAAACAGAAGATCATACTATCGGTTACTCGTATTTAATCAAACAGATGCTCACGACCTAGATGGACACGGACCAATCCATCGGTATAGTCGTTGTGTGAGAGAGAAAATAATTTGTCTTAATTATTTTATCACACTTGTACACTTGGTGTATTGAGCGGATCGTTAAGATTCATCGATTAGGATTGCCGGCGATAATCGATTCGAGTCTCAGTGTATTATATTCTTAATCCTCGATATTGTTGCGGGTGTGTATATTCAATATAAGTGACTTTGATTTACCAAAGGAATTAACCGATTTAATTATTGGGTTAATTACCGGTTAAGTTGGGTCACTATATTTTATATATGGCATGCCGTGAATGATTGACAGGACAGTGTATCCCGGAAGGGTTGATAATATCCCCGAGATGAGTTCATAAGGAATTATTGTGTAAACCTCATGAGTGGATTCGTTCCGCACAATAATTAAGGTTGAATGGTACTAGTCTCGGATTCAAGAGATGAATAAATTAATTAGCAATAAATTAATTTTATTCATGGATATTTAAATCTTAAATACACGGAATAAATAATACTACCGGAGAAATATTATTTGATATAATATGGTTTAATATTGGGAGTGCAATTAATTTATATAGTGGAAAATAAATTAATTAATATTAATGGGAGATTAATAGATTTGGGCTTGGGCTCAATTTAATCATTAATATTGGAAGCCCAATATTCCACCTCCTTTAGATCCCCTACGTAGCCTATAAAAGCACTACATGGTCTTCACTTTTTCATAAGACAAGAATATCAATACTTGATAGTTCTAGAGAGTTGAAGAGGATCCATAAGCTTGGAGGATCGTCGCCCACCCGACGTTCAAGCTAGTGCAAGGAATACGTGGGAAGATCGTAAGGTCATCAAGCTTAAGTTCGTTTCTCCGCACAACGAATTAAAAGGTAAAATCATATACTCTCTTCTATGATTTTATGTGAATTGATTGTGATACATACATGAACGCACGATCCGGAAAAACGACGAACCTCGGGGACGGGGATTCGAGATCCCCGGCGAGGATCGAAAGTGGCGGTCGAACCCTAGGGTTCGGACCGCCGCGTCGCAAGAAGCCCCGGCTGGACGCCGGGGGCGATCGAGCCCGTGAGCTCGATCGCGGATCGCTGCGGGATGACCCGCAGCCGCCTCGTGCGCGCTACGGGAGTTCCTGTAGCAGAGGCGCACGGGGCTGACCCCATGCGAGCAGCGGGTTCGCTGACCCGCTGCGGGGCTGCTGCGAGCAGCCCGGGGATCGCTACGAGCGATCCCAGCGATCGCTACGAGAGCGATCGCGAGCCCCGTGCGGGGGCTCGGCTGGGCGCGCGGGTTCGTCCCGTGCGGTGCTCGGTCGAGCTCCGGCTCGTACGGTGGTTCGCGGTTGGTTCTCCGGCGATCGAGGATTTCGGTCGGGTTATTATTTTTCCGCAATTTTTTTTTAATGGCCCGGGATATCGAATTCCATCAACTGGTATCAGAGCGTTTGGTTTCGTGTTCATGTATGTGTTCAATTTTGTTCTACCTTGCAGGGATTCCGACTATCATGGTTTAATTAATTGCTATTTAATTTACCGTGATTGTTCGTTTATTAAACTCTCGGACATGTCGAGATTCGTTTTGTGTGGATGAATGCTTGTAATAGTAAAAATTCGGGGGTTGACCGAATTTAGGATTTATTATTACGTTCTATGTTTTCCGGAAAGTGTATAGGGTCGATTTCATGTATAGAATCGATACCGGAATTGTAAATTTATTTCTTGTAATTTATTTACGTTGGATCGATGCCGAGACGACCGCCGGAGAACTCATGAGACGAAGAAGACGAAGAGGACGAAAAACCGGGGGGGTCGATCATCCCCATGATCGATCCCCATGAGGATCGATCGACCCCACGCCCGGGGCTGCCCGCTAGGGTTTCCGGCCACGCCGGCCACCGGTGGTGGTGGCGCGTGGCTAGGGGGCGGCGGCGGTGGTGCCCGGCGGTGGTGGTGGTCGACGGTGGGGGTGGTGCGGGGATCCCCAACCCGTGCTACTCCTAATCCTACCAAGATACTACTTACCTAATTGATTCAAGTTTTCCTATTTTGAGTATTCCTAAGTATGGGAACTCTCATGGAGATAGGAAAAGAATTAATTAATATTATTTGTTTCCTTATTCTATTATGGAAGTCTTCTAGAATATTTCAAGTTCTACTTGGAATAGGAATCTAGAGATTTAATAGAATTAGATAGGAAAAGAATTAATATTATTTATTTCCTTATTCTATTATGGAAGTCTTCTAGAATATTTCAAGTTCTACTTGGAATAGGAATCTAGAGATTTAATAGAATTAGATAGGAAAATAATTAATTAGTAAATTAATTTATTTCTATTTGATTATTCCTATTTTATGGGAATTTTCATGGACATGGAAATTAATTAATCTTGGAAAGTAGAAGAGTCTTAATTTATTTTATTTCCTTATTCTATTATAGAAGTCTTCTAGAATATTCCAAGTTTGACTTGGATAGATTATTCTAGAGATTTAATAGAATTAGATAGGAAAATAAATAAATAAAAATATTAATAATATTTAATTTTATTTTTGATTTATTCGATTGACTTAATTTTCGAATTAAGTATCTTTTGGATTTATTAAAAATAAATAGACTTAAATATTAGGGATTAATATTCTCGTCACATGGAGCATTCAAGAACGAAGACTGAAGACTAGAAGACGCATACGGAGATAGAATAAAGCCATGATAGTCGGAAAATAAATTTCTAGCTTATTTTGACTATGTGATATGTGCTTTATTACTTGTATGCATGCTTATGTGTTTAATTATGCATTAGATAGCGTATCCCTTTGTTATAAAAAGCTAAGTGGGAGCGGGGATGGAAACATTCCCATGGTCTCCATTACTGTTCTCTTGGTGACTCTTATGGACTTTTGAAGTTCGTATAGATGTGTCATTGGAGGAGAATTCTTGTAATTCCTCTTACGAGAAACATTGATTAA
The DNA here is from genome assembly GCA_954870475.1 of Euphrasia confusa. NCBI lineage: Eukaryota > Viridiplantae > Streptophyta > Magnoliopsida > Lamiales > Orobanchaceae > Euphrasia > Euphrasia confusa. The sequence continues at coordinate 8,350,343 of OX940957.1, read as the reverse complement.
GTTTATCAAACAATGCCTAGTTTGTCTTTCTGAAACTGACTTCAAGTCGACTCATTCTCACCCCGGGGAGTGGAATGGAGCCAAAGCCACTTGGTCATGTGGATGACACAAATTAGAGGCAGTCGTACCATTCTTTGATAGATGGATCGATTGTCTGCTCGGCTCCCTCATTTATGAGAGATAGGGTTGTTCGCATGGTGAATCACTGGTTAGAAACTTCGAGTTTCACTTATGATTCTCCGCGTCTTGATTTACAAAATCGAATGCTTCAAGTAATTGGGAGTCAACTATAAAAATCTTTTGGTGTAGTAAACGTCCACACGAACGTGGCTTGCTATGCTGAATGGGATTTTTGGAAATAGTTGATGTAGACAGTTATAGGGAATTGTGAAGGATTGTGAGTTATCGTAAACGTCCACACTAACGTGGCTTGCGGTGACGTAGCAATTCCAAATGATTCACCTTAGTACTGAGTAATGGTTTACACTTAGGTACGCTTTATAGTATTCTTCCCAACGAAGTAACGCTATAATGATGTACGACCGAAGCAAATCTAATTGCTAAATCATTTGGGTGGGTAAACGTCCACACGAACGTGGTTTGCCTTACCTGATGGGATTTTAGATGTGATTAGTGATTTAATGATATTATTTGAGGGAGATAATATCGGATATTAAATTGATTGTTTGTTTAAATGTGCTTATAGGTTTAGAGAATAGCTATGAATCCACTTTCTATGATACTCAAGGAGCATAAGCTCACTGGCCCCAACTATATTGATTGGAAGAGAAATTTAGACATTGTCCTAACTTCGGAGGAGTACAAGTTTGTGCTCCATGAAGTGTGCCCTGCTGAGCCCACGGCTGCCTCAACTGATGAGGAAAAACTGACATATCGGAAGTGGAAAAAGGCTAATGAAATGGCTAGGTGTTATATTTTGGCTTCCATGTCAAATGTACTCCAAACCCAACATGAGTCGATGGACACTGCCTATGATATGATGTTTAACCTCAAGGAGATGTTTGGGGAGCAAGATCGTGCGGCAAGGCAAGAAGCCATGAGAGTCCTCATGTCGACTACTCAATCTGAAGGAACGCCCGTAGGGGAGCACGTTCTTAAGATGATGAGTTTGTTGAATGAACTTGAGGTCCTAGGAGCTTCTATTGATGCTGAGACGCAAGTCGACATCATACTCCAGTCTCTGGCCCCTAGTTTTGAGCAGTTTCGTATGAGCTATAATATGGGTAAACTATCTTATACTCTTGCGCAACTCCTGACTGAACTAAAGGCGGCAGAGGGGATCTACAAGAAGGGCAAGTCTCAAGCGCTTGTAGCTACCAAGTCCAAAGGCTTTAAGCCTGGTGGAGGTAGGGGCAAGAGAAGGAAGCAAGCCCGGAAACCCAGTGGTGTCAAGAGGACTGTACCACGAGTGGGGGCTGCAAAGCCAAAGGGTAAGTGCTTCCGATGCAACAAGATGGGACACTGGAAGTCTGAATGTCCTCTCAAAGGTACGAATTTTTCTTTAGTCGTAAAAACATAGTCAGCGGTATTATCTACCAGAATTCTGGTGTGTAGATATGGAACCACTGACGGTATGTGCATTTTGAATGCAGGGGTTCCAGAAAACCCGGCGACTTAGAAAGGAAGAGTTCGAGTCTACACGGGCAAAGCTGTAGAGGAGGCAGCGGTTGCGGTGGAAGACATTTATCTGCTTTAGTAGTTAAATAGGATTTCATTTCAAAGTTATTGCTTTATGTACCCCTTTATTTTAGAAAGAACGTTTTGTTTTGGATTTCTACTATTAATGAATGGATATTTTATTTATTTAATCATTGGATGATTTTGATAAGAAATAATGGCATTATCTATTCTGGTACATTAGATAGCAATATGTGAATGATGAATCCTTAGTCTACCACGATGCAACAAACCGTTCTATAACTTGTTTTACTTGTTAGATATTTCTTTATTAATCATTATACTTGTGAATTCTTATACTTAGTAGTATTTTCAAATGAAGATTCAAATGGTCGAAATTGATGAGATCAATTATAGTTGAAGGAATGGACCTTCCGACCTAAGGATTGAATTTGGAGGATAATACATCTAAGCAAACCTTTATGGATAAAGGATAGAGTTCAGACAAGTATTGGAAATGATTAGATATGCAGACATATGTGTAAATTAGAAAGGTACGAGAAATTCTCTCAAAGAATACTCAGTGATGGATTAGAATACTTAATGTGCCATAAAAGCAAAGTGTTTTGACTAGTCAATGGACACAAAGCGATTATGGGGAACCATCAAAGTATATCCATTAGGAGCCTGCGACTCGGTCGCGGAGGCCATCACCTATCTGAATAACACATAGCATAATCAAAGATTGGGTTTCAATCCCAAAGGGCCGCACCTTACACTTACGTGTAGAAATAGTGCGCTATAAAGAAATAGAAATCTGATGGTAAAAGGACAAGTTGTTCGGAACTACCTATGTTCTATGGATATTCCTAGATACAACGACATATTGAATATGGTTGTAGGATATCCTAGATGAACGAAGTATTGTGTGTTCTATAGTACTACGAACCAGAGGGACGTCTCGTCCGGTTCATAGAGGAAGACTATTAGATGGACCACAAAGCCTAAATTGACGTAATACCTTAAAATGAGAAGAAAGACAAAAGACTAGGAACCAGCCAAACCGAGTAGAAGTACACCACACACTGCACCTATTGTTATTACTGTTATACACCGGGACGCCATTGCAGTGGGAGGTTGTTGGACAACCAGAGATATTCATAAGACTAGAAGAGTTCGGACTCTGGATCTAGTAAAGATGAAATCGACCCCTAGCTCTGCATAAGGGCGGTACTAGATCTAAATGTGCCTGCTTGGAACAATAAGGATTATTGTTAAGAGGCTAGATCATTTAGAGTACAAGCTTAGTGAATCCATTTATGGATGGTAACAAAGCTATAAATCGTGGAACTTGCGAATTGATGGGATAGTCCATTTGATGGATTCATCAAAAGGCATAGACGAAAGGTGTATTGAAGACGTAATGGAAACAAGGTGGTGTTTCTCGGAGATTTTATGTAGATAACATTTCATCATTGGCAACAATGTAAGAAAATGCTGTCAGACATAAAATAATGGTTGTCTAAATAAATCGAGATATAAGATTAAGAAGAAGTTAGAACATGTTCTTAAGATCTTGTGATCTAGAGATAAGAACATTGTACTTCTCCTGGATATCTTGTACGATTAAGGTTTGTTTTTAACATGCATACTTCTGAGAAAGGTTATTGCCTTTCAGAGACAGAATATACATCTATCTAAAGGGTATGTGTTCGAACACATGAAGGAGATAGATGAGGACAAAGCAGTTTCCTATACTTCAAGTATGGAAAGCTGTATAGATGCAATGTTGTAAAACAAGAACCTGATATCAACTATGCGGTTTGCGTAGTGGGAGGATATCAAAGTAATCTGGATAAGGGATATTCGAAAGCTGCAAGAGTACTTTCATAGTACTGACTTGAGCAAGACGAAATCTTCTTAGATTACAGATTCTCAGATCCAAAAATCAGAGAAGGACCAGTGAAAGTCGATATCAGGCTATGTGTTCACTTTTAGAAAGAGGTGGAACCATGAAGTGAAAGAGTGATAAGCGGGACGCTTTTCAGACTCTCTCATAACCGAATAGCAGCCTCAGAGGCAGCGGAAGTTTTGGTTAGGTTCCGGGATAACCTCTTGACTTGGATATGACTCTTAGTTTACCAAAGGCTATTGGATAGCGGTGCATGGTGAACTAGAAGAGGTCATAAGTCAAAAGTGATGTTAACACATAGAGCAAGTACCACCTGATACGAGTCATCGTCAGGGGAGACGACGTAGTAGTCACCAAGATAACTTCAGAGCGGCAACCTAGATTGCTCACTCACATAGTACTTCTCGGAAGTACACTTTAAAGCACGTGATGAGTATGGGAACCGGGAGTTTGGAGGAAATGACTAGACCTTAGTACAAGTGGGAGATTGTTGGAGTTGTGTACTTAATGTCTAGATTTAAGTAACGGTAAACTCCCGATCATAGCATTTAATCTATTAAATAAACAATTGTTTGCTTTTAATTATTATTAATTAAATATATGCAAATCATAGTCCTGGATTTTATACGTTGTAGTTAGTATGGTGTGTCGGGCCCCACACAGAAGATCATACTATCGGTTACTCGTATTTAATCAAACAGATGCTCACGACCTAGATGGACACGGACCAATCCATCGGTATAGTCGTTGTGTGAGAGAGAAAATAATTTGTCTTAATTATTTTATCACACTTGTACACTTGGTGTATTGAGCGGATCGTTAAGATTCATCGATTAGGATTGCCGGCGATAATCGATTCGAGTCTCAGTGTATTATATTCTTAATCCTCGATATTGTTGCGGGTGTGTATATTCAATATAAGTGACTTTGATTTACCAAAGGAATTAACCGATTTAATTATTGGGTTAATTACCGGTTAAGTTGGGTCACTATATTTTATATATGGCATGCCGTGAATGATTGACAGGACAGTGTATCCCGGAAGGGTTGATAATATCCCCGAGATGAGTTCATAAGGAATTATTGTGTAAACCTCATGAGTGGATTCGTTCCGCACAATAATTAAGGTTGAATGGTACTAGTCTCGGATTCAAGAGATGAATAAATTAATTAGCAATAAATTAATTTTATTCATGGATATTTAAATCTTAAATACACGGAATAAATAATACTACCGGAGAAATATTATTTGATATAATATGGTTTAATATTGGGAGTGCAATTAATTTATATAGTGGAAAATAAATTAATTAATATTAATGGGAGATTAATAGATTTGGGCTTGGGCTCAATTTAATCATTAATATTGGAAGCCCAATATTCCACCTCCTTTAGATCCCCTACGTAGCCTATAAAAGCACTACATGGTCTTCACTTTTTCATAAGACAAGAATATCAATACTTGATAGTTCTAGAGAGTTGAAGAGGATCCATAAGCTTGGAGGATCGTCGCCCACCCGACGTTCAAGCTAGTGCAAGGAATACGTGGGAAGATCGTAAGGTCATCAAGCTTAAGTTCGTTTCTCCGCACAACGAATTAAAAGGTAAAATCATATACTCTCTTCTATGATTTTATGTGAATTGATTGTGATACATACATGAACGCACGATCCGGGAAAACGACGAACCTCGGGGACGGGGATTCGAGATCCCCGGCGAGGATCGAAAGTGGCGGTCGAACCCTAGGGTTCGGACCGCCGCGTCGCAAGAAGCCCCGGCTGGACGCCGGGGGCGATCGAGCCCGTGAGCTCGATCGCGGATCGCTGCGGGATGACCCGCAGCCGCCTCGTGCGCGCTACGGGAGTTACCGTAGCAGAGGCGCACGGGGCTGACCCCATGCGAGCAGCGGGTTCGCTGACCCGCTGCGGGGCTGCTGCGAGCAGCCCGGGGATCGCTACGAGCGATCCCAGCGATCGCTACGAGAGCGATCGCGAGCCCCGTGCGGGGGCTCGGCTGGGCGCGCGGGTTCGTCCCGTGCGGTGCTCGGTCGAGCTCCGGCTCGTACGGTGGTTCGCGGTTGGTTCTCCGGCGATCGAGGATTTCGGTCGGGTTATTATTTTTCCGCAATTTTTTTTTAATGGCCCGGGATATCGAATTCCATCATACCGCACGGGTCAGGCTGATGCACCAACAACTAGGTAGGGGTAGTCTCTTTGGCCTCCATCATGTGTAGCTTTCGGGTCAGTTCGGCAACTTGCTTTGTCAGTGAAGAATCAAGACTCCCGTCTACTGAAGCTGCCACCTCTTTATCCCGGGTGTTTGTCTGTCGAGATCTCTCGGTCATCTCTTTGAACAGGGCAATGACGTCATCGGTGAGGAAGTTGCTAATGTTCCCTCCGACTGCGTTCTGCACGTCGTTCTGCATTGCCGGCGGCAATCCTGTGTAAAAGAACTGATTAAGGATCTCATGGGTTATCTGGTGGTGAGGACATTGTCTGAGCAAACTCCTGAATCTCTCCCAAGCCTCGTGGAATGACTCTCCACGCTCGTGTCTAAAGAAACAAATCTGGCCCCTCAAATCAATGGTTTTCTGTTGAGGGTAGAAACGCTTGATGAATTCCTGGTACATCTTGTTCCATGTGTCGATGGTATCCGACTCCAAGGACAACAACCAGTTCTTGGCTCGATCTTTCAATGCATAAGGGAAGCACTTCAGTCGTAGTTGCCCGTGTTCTAAGCTTCCATTCGGAAAGGACTGAAGAACTGAGTAGAATTCCCTGATGAAGTTCAGGGCGTCCTCTTTCGGCATCCCGTAGAATTGCGGTAGTTGAGCCAAGTGATGAGATTTCAAGTCGTACCGACGAGCTACGTCGCCCAGTACTATACATGAGCTTGCCCCGTCCACGAGTGGGTGAGCTGAGTCTCCAAAGCGTGTTCCCATTGGTGCTGTATTACTCTCGAGTTCGGTTCCGGTAACAGTAGAGTCTGATGAGCTATCTGAAGAGCTACTGTCTTCTACCGAGGTACACCGGTTGATGCTCTTTCGTCTATTAATGTTGCTTATAACGGGTGCAAGTTCGTTCTTTTGACTTCTCCTGCCCAACATGCACCAACACAAACAAAGAAATAATAAAACGCACCTAAACAATAAAAATAGAAGAAAAATAAAAGAAACAGCGCAAACACTCAAACACTAATACTTGTGCCTAAAGTGTTCCCCGGCAATGGCGCCAATTTGATAAGTCGTTTTTTAGTACGGCGAAAATCAAATAAAATTATTCGAACTAATTTCCTAAGCAATTCGCCCGAGTCGATCTCTCGAGGAACACTATTATCGGAACTTGTATTAGCATTCAAATGGTTACAAAAGAAAATAAAGAAAGATATAGCATAATGCGATGTTTGAATTGGTTTTTGTTTTAAACTAAAATTAACTAAAAATAATAAATAAATAAAAACTAAAATCAAAGCAAATAAACAATTAATGAAATGTAATGAATATAGAGAAATGACTAGGATTTCGGGTTCATCAACATGAATGTCGGGTCGTCAATTTACTCAATTCAAATTTCCTAAAACGTCCGTCTCCGGTAGATTTTAGTGTATTCGATTAACCTAAGTCATGTACTTGCTCCTAAGCCTCATACAGTTGTTTGAAATCAAGTTAAGCATTTAATCGAACACCTTGTATGCGTGTGTAAATATCGAGCCATAGTTCATGTTCAATTCCCCCTAATCCTAGTTGGTAATTTAGCTACTCATAATCGTGTTGAAGGTAATAACTATGTGTTGAGAATTCATTATGTAATAAACAAAAGAGAGGACTAAACAAGTAGAGAGAAAAATAATAAAGCGAGAAAAGAAAAGATAAAGATGAAAAAGAAAAACAACTTACTAATTATTTGTTCAAGATCAAAACAATAATCGGTGTTAATCCCCGTTTGAATCCACAAATCGAAAGCAAGAAAATCCTATGTTGAAAACCTAAGAAACCAACTCTCTCGTGTTCTCCAAGTCGTGCGTGAAAGATAGAAGAAAAGACGTGTGACAAAAATATGCCCAAAAACCTATTTTAAACTCGCTGGACGCGATTTTTCAGAATTTCAGCGTCGCGGTCGGCCGACGCCCAAACGATGTCGGCCGTCGGGTCCATTGTCGGCCGACGGGAAATCCATGTCGGCTGACATTTTGTCTTCGGTCGCGGGATTTTCCTTCGAGCGAAGGCTCAAATCTCTGCCCAAATCCAATTTGACGCTCTAAATATCATGTTGTCGGCTGACGCCTAAACGCTGTCGTAGTGCAATTTCGCTGTCCGCCGACGGCAGGAAAATTTCGCCCGAAAAATCCTCTTTCAACCCCTTTTTCGCCCGGATGCCTGCACACTCAACAAAACATCAAACCTACCAAGAATCATGAGAATGAAACGCAACACTACACCAAATGACACGAGACGACACAAAATAGAAAAAGAAAAATTGCACAAAAACATATAAATCAACTCCCCCACACTTAGCTTTTTGCTTGTCCTCAAGCAAACAATCACGGCACACAATACGAACCAAGCAATGACTAAGCTCAAGACAAACAATCAACCATAAGGGAATTCAAGGAACTCACATTCGACAAATCAAAATCAATTAATGAGTGTCCCTCAAGTATTCAAATCCCCACAGTTCAAACCATGATTCCACTCCACCAATATCAACAACGAGCACAAGTAAACAAAGCCACCGAAATGTCTAGTCAAGTTAATCAAGTGAGGCAATATTCACTAGGTGTAAACAGTCGAGGGTCACTCGAGTATCCTAGCGTGGTTTCCCATACTCATCGTTCTCGTAGAAGCAGTGTGCTGCTTTACTAATACTAATATAATACTACTTTTTTTTCTTTTTTTTTTCTTTCTTTTTTTTTTATTATCTTGGCAACGGTATTTTTCTAACCATTTTTTTTTATTCGGCTGCTGGCCCTTTTTTCACATACGCAACTAGCTTATTCGAACGTCTTCTGTTTTTGCGTCCGGTTGCGAATAATACCTATATATAGCTAAGCCACACTATTAATAAGAGAGACGATCAAAGTAGAATCATCGTGTATAACCCGGCCAAACAATCAATGAACTCGATCTACTTAATACTCGTGCCTAACCGATGTCATGAAAAATACAGCTCTCCCTATGTAGCAAATCCTAAGTGTAGGACCCACGATTAATCAACTCGTCATTATCATCCTGATGAAACCCTGAATTCAATTATGTGTAAACCGAAGCCTATATTGCCTAGAATATGCTTCTAACAACTATACCGCAATTGGGATAAATATGGAGGGGTGATCAACAAGACAAAACATAGCAATAGACACAACATAAACGACGTTTTAAGACTACTATAACCCCAACAAACCTCGTGAAACAACGGGTTACCCTAAGAACATACAAAGTGTTGGGTTGTGTCCTTCAAATCCTACGTGTGCAATCGATTAAGTCATATGGTCATCTCCGGATGTTAAATGATGTATCAATAATATTATATATTACTTAGAGTAATATTATATTGATTGATAATCATACCTACAGGGTCACACACGAACGAGAAGCTGAATGAGATAATTGCTGAATATTTATATTGATTTTAGAAATCAATAAATATATAAACTTGGTTTATATATGTGTGTAATTAAAGAAATTGACATGTCACATGGTGTGACATGTCATGCCACATGAAATAATGACTTGGAGTCATTAATGCACATTTGGCAATGATGTGTCATGGAGTTAGTGGGTGGGAGTTACATTTTGACCACTAACTCTCACCATAATCACACCTTAGTGGGGAGGTTATATTTGTTGGGATATGTCCTTCGATCCTACGTGTGCAATCGATAAATTCATAAGGTCGTCTATGGATGTTAAATGATTATTCGATAATATTAATTGTTGGGAACAATATAATATTGATCAATAAATCATACCTACAGGGTCACACACGAGTCGGAATTACGTTGCTTGTTATATTGATTTAGAATCAATACGTATGGATTTTCACATGCATGGGATGCATGGCATGCATGAGATGCATGGCTTTAATGGATGCATGTCACATGGTGTGACATGGCATGCCACACAAGCAAGGGGACCACATCTAATGCAATTTGACATGATGATGTGGAAATGACCCTTCACCTCCCCATTATCCACCATTACTTGTGCATTATGATGCACATTATGGTGGGGGTTACATGGGAGGTTAATGGTGATCAATATAGTGATGAAAACATGTGTTTTCATATCACTTTTGATCAGCCACGAAAATGATACACAAAATAGAGAGAGAAGAGAGTTCTTGGAGAACCATTTTCAAACAAGCAAGCAAGTTCATTTTCCGGGTTCGTGTGCAACACGTAGAGGCCGGGCCATTTGTGCGGCTTCAACATCCGGGCGATCTAGACAAGAAGAGTGACGAGGTCATTCTCAAGACTGATCCATGAAGGTGGTTCAATCGACTCAACACCACCTTCATCAACATCAACGAGGCACGCTACACCGGTTGTAAGTGTTCTTGTTAATCTCTCTCTATATATATATATTGGATGTATATATATATAAATATGTGTCTATACATATATATGTGTGCACTAAGATCATGGCATAGTAGATCTATTGCTTTACACGCTTCCGCACACACGGTATATCGATTGGATCGATATACCGGTACCTACAATTGGTATCAGAGCCTAGGGCTCGTGCACACTTTTGTGTTGGACACGAAGGTTAAATCAACATAATTGGATTATATGTTTAATTGTGATTATGTGATTAGATGTAAGGCCGGCCACCGTTAGTGGTCGGGTGAATGAAATTGTCGTTTTTTTACGTACGATTGGCCATAGTTTTGGAGGGCTGCGTCCCTTGGAATCATTTGTAATAGATAGGTTTTCTATTTCAATTTGTATTGTTCAAACTTGTAAGCGATGGACTTGATCCATGGTTCGATGGAGGATCTCGGCTCTCCGGCGAAAACGAGAAGAAACGAAGCCAAACGAAGCCAAACGAAGCAAAACGAAGCAAATCGGGCTGCTGGAGCCAAACGGCGGTCGCCGTTTTGATTCGGCGGGTGCCGTTTTGGAAACGGCGACCGCCGGTGGTGTTCAGCGACCGCTGGTTGTAAAACGGCGGGCGCTGTTCGTGCTTTTTGAGGTAATGACTTGTTTTGACCAAAATCGGAGGGCACGGAACTAAAACGGAGGGCGAGGACCAGTCCAGAAGATGTTCAAGGCTTTTGTTAATACTTTAATTCTTTTCGTTTGAGAGTTGTGAGGTTCTAGGGGCCTTTCGATTTCGTATTTATATTGCTTTGCTAGTTATAGGATGTTTTATGTTATAAATGTTCAACTTACATATAAACACCTATGCATGCAAGTTCCCAAAATAATGAGTATAATGTCTTGTCCAAAAATATCACACTCATGAAGCCCTCGATCATAAGTTGGTAGGTCCGCCTCAGCGGGGTACTACTTGTTATCTTGGGATAAGTGGGAGTAAGGGTTAGACCCTTACACGTGAGTTTGGTTTTCTCATCGATAGATCCACTGCAGGCGTGGCTATCGAGACATGAGATGAGAATGGGACTCTCATCGACCGAGAGTGATATTAGATATCATTGACATGGGTGTGTCTACCTATCTTGAAATACTTAAGTGCGGACTCAGTCAGCTTAAATATTTACAAGATGAGGATCTCGGGATCGTTTTGTTCTAAGGGACAATGATATTGGATATCAATTGAACAAAATGAAATAAATAAGTACAATTGTTAGACAACCTTATTTGTTTACCGCTTTGTGGATGTTTACATACTTTATTTATCTTTCTTTTGTAGTTTATCATGTCTAATATCAACTCAATTCAAGTTTCGTTCAATTCTTGATTGTGAAAAATTGAACAACATAAATTTTCTTGATTAACAACGTAATTTGAGGATGGTCCTCAAATACGAAGTCAAGGAAAATGTGTTAAATAACCACATCCTAAGATATCATTGAACAACTCAATAGCATGTTCGGGGAATATGCTAATATTGAAAAGTTCTGAATAACCAGGGTCATCGCTTCAGCTAGGCTGGAAAAGAGAAACCTATAGGGACCACATGTACAACAAATAATTGGATTATTTGTTTTAAGTGATCTCCTAAATTTTTCTAAGATGATGAGTCGTCAATTAAAAAGGACCCTAAGAGGGAAATTCTTATGATATGGGATAGGGTAGTCAAAAGAGCATGGGCAAGAAGGCTACTAGGGTTCCTAGGGAATCTCAATGCGTCTACTGCAAAAGTGTTGGACACTACTTGCAAACATATAAAGTTCATATTTTATTCAATTTCAAAACAAATGCTTAATTTGTCTTTCATTTGATGGATTATAAGGTTATGATTATTTTCACCTCGGGGAGTGATTTAATCCAAAACACTTAAGTTCATCAATGACACAAATTAGAGACTTTCGAGCCATTGGATGGCGTGAATCGATTGTCTGGTTGGCTCCCTCATATTTTATGAGAGATAGGGCTTCAATTGCATGATAATATCGCTGGTTAGAAAATTTCGATTTTTCACTTACGATTTATCACGTTTTGACATTGAGATAATTTTGAATGAGACTCAATTATTGGGAATAATTGAATTTGCCCAAAGTTCAAAGAAGATGTGAAGAACGGGGTTGCTTCATCTTCAAGTATTAATGATATAGACATTAAACTTCACAAATTCTACATCTTGGGTATTGGATGCCAAATGTGGTTCTCACAATTTTTATGTGGAGGAACTACATAGAAGTATAAGTTTGGTGAATAGAGATGTCGATCTACAGGCAAGAAATGGAGCGAAGGTCGCTGCATTAGCCGTATGATCATATGATGTTGTTTTGCCTTAGGGCCTTGTTTTAGTATTATAACTATTTAATTCCGTACCTTCAATAAACAATGAATATTGGTTCAGTATTAGATACTGATGGATTAGTTTTTCACTATTAAATAGTTTGGTAACTATTTTAATTGTGAATTATTCTTTGTTTTGGTACGATTATTATATTGTTTATGTATACTTTAAACTTGACAAATCATATATATCATTAAGACCAAAGGCCAAATCGAATAAGTATCGATGAGACATAACTGAAACATTGTTGATTAGATCAAATCAAAATCTAAACATGTAACGAAGCTTCTTTTAGAAGGAATTTTAGAATCATTTGACTTGGAGTCATTTGATACATGTGAATGATGTGTGATTGAAAAGATAACAATGTCATCTTTCTTGGAGAAAGGAGAACATGTGAGTAATTAGGGATGATCCATACTGATGTATGTGGAACCTATCAGTTCACAAGCACATGAAGGTTATGTTTCGGAAAAGAGAAAACAAACTATATTAGATATAGTTCGACCATTCGATGAGAGGTCTAAATGAACTACTGGTCTCTTTTGGGAACACACAATTCTTGACTTCAACTTATACACTGAATAGGACGCTGTCAAAAGCTGTTGATAAGACACCATACTAGGTATGGAAAGGGAGGGTCCCTAAATTGTTTTCATCAAAATTTGAGGTTCTAAAAGATTCTCTGACGAGATTTATCTCTATAGAGCTTGAACTCGAGGGTACAACTTCTACGATCTATCTGAGAACAATATTTTGTTGCTCGAGATAGTGATTTTCTTGAAAAGAGTTATCTTTCCTAGAAATTCAGTGGGAGCTCGGTTGTTTTGAACGAGGTTCAAGTGAAACAACCAATGATGAATACTCAAGACTGGGTTGAGAGTATTCTTATGGTTTTGAAAGCCATACCAGCCCTCGTAGGTCCGAAAGGCATAAATCTATCTCTATTATTCAAATACTTAGATATTGTGACCAATGAGAGATATGAATTCATGCTTTTGGAAAGCGGTGAACCTTCGACCTAATTCCAAGCTATGACGAGTCCAGCTACTGAAAATTGGCATGGTGCCATGAAATCTGAGATGATATCAATATCTGATAATCAAGTTTGGAACTTGATATATTTGCATCACGGGGTTAGACCCAATGAATGCTAATAGATCTTTAAGATCTAAACAGACAGATGGAAAACCTAGGGTTTTCAAAGCAAGGTTGATGGTAAAAGTTTTATTCACGAGGTGGATTATGGAAAAACTTTCACCTGTTGCTTTGATTAAATCATTCAGATCATCTTAGCCATTGCTACTCATCTTGATAATGAGTTATGGTAATATTGGATGTTAAAACTAACTTCTTGAATTGGATTCTAGAAGAGAATGTGTTTTGACACAGCCAAAGAGTTTTATCGATCCTAATAAGGCTGAGAAATTATGCAATCTTATAATTCCATTTATGGAATAAAGCAAAGCATATCAGAGTAGCAATCTTCAGTTCAATGAATCCATACTGGGATTTGGATTTCAGAGGAACTCGGAAGAGTCTTGTTTTACAAGAAGATCAGTGGGAGTTACGTTGTATACATTGTGTTGTATGTCGATGACATACTCCTTATTGGAAACAATGTTTCTATGCTTAATTCTATTAAAGAATGGCTTGGAAATTGTTTTCAGTAAAGGATCTTGGAGAAGCACAGTACATATTGGGCATCAAGATCTGTCGGAACAGATCGAAAATGATGTTTGGACTTAGTCAAGTGACCTATATTGATAAGGTACTTGATAAGTTCAGAATGAAAGACGCCAAAAAGGGTCTCATTCCAATGAGTCATGGCACATCTCTTAGCAAGATGCAAGGCCCTACGGGACTTGATGAGCAAAAGAGGATGGAAAACATTCCTTATGCTTTGACAATATGGTCTATAATGTATGCCATGATATGTACACGACCGGACGTATCGTATGCTTTGAGCATGACGAGTCAGTTTCAAGGAAATCCAGGTGAGGCGCGTTAGACTGCGACCAAGAATATTCTTATGTACCTTAGATGGACAAAAGAATTTTGTCGTCTTTGGAAGACAAAAAAGAGTTGATATTAACAAGCTGTTTGAATGCTAACTTCAAAACAGACTAAGATAATTTCCGATTTTAATCTAGTTATATCGTTTGTCTGGTTAGAGGTGATATTTGCTGGAATAGTTCCATGCAATATAGCTGATTAAACTACAGAAGCTGAGCACAGTATTGCATTGGATGCAGTAATGTTGGCAGTTAGGATTTGAAAGTTCTTGAATGAACTAGGTGGCGTAATTAGCTCGGCCCATCCGATAGTTCTCTATTTATAGTAGGGCTATCGCGCAAGCCAATGAGCCAAGGGAGCACCACAAGTCTAAACTGGTGCTCAGGAAGTTCTACATTATCTAGGAGATAGTTTTGTGGAGACATCGAGATAATAAAGTTGCAACTTTTGGTAAGGTTGCAAACCCGCTTTCTTAACCTCTCCAGCAGTTTAAGCTTGAGGCTTTCACGACTGCAATAGAGATCAGACATCTTAGAGATGAGTTGTGATTTCTATTACTGTATTAGATACTTTTGGAGATTTGGTAGACATTCACTCATATGTATAATACATATTTCTTCATATAAATCTGGTTTAATTTATATGAATTGTCCAAATGATTAAGTTATATCAATTGGGTTATCAGGTCGACTTACCGCATAATGAAGTCCCAATGGTTGAACTGATATACTTAAATCATATTGTTGTTCCTGGTTCGTATAATCGAGTACGGACAAACCGATAATACAATGAACTAGTTTGTAATGTGTACTATAGCGCCGCTTCATGGGCTAGTGATGTGGGACATCAAGTACAATTACATAGATATTAGCTGGGAGCTAATGATCGAACAGACCCGACTGGAATAGTATTTAAGATTTCGAGTCATAATACTATTTCATTGACTGTCGAGCAATTTCCTCTGACCTGAGTAGTCCAGAGTAATTCCATTGTGAAATGGTATACTTTGATACAAGTAAACGCCTTTCGTAAAAGGAGGTTATAAAACTTGTTATTGGGTATATCAGGAAGCAAGTGGGAGAGCTTGGATTGACAAGATGGGATTGTCCTCCATTTTATAATGGGATACATGTCTTACCGGCCACTTGGAGAGTCGAGACTGTGGAAAATACGTGGCCACGTCCAGATTCGTATCATAGTGATAAATCTGGTTTTACAGTCTGTCTCAAAGTCCAAGAAAGGTTTGAACCGATTGAGGATGACTCGAGTCTTGCCTCAAGTTCAAACTTAGACATAAAGTGACAACAGGAAGTTGGCAGCACACTGGCTCTGAAGGCCAAGTGGGAGATTGTTGGGATATGTCCTTCGATCCTACGTGTGCAATCGATAAAGTCATAAGGTCGTCTATGGATGTTAAATGATTATTCGATAATATTAATTGTTGGGAACAATATAATATTGATCAATAAATCATACCTACAGGGTCACACACGAGTCGGAATTACGTTGCTTGTTATATTGATTTAGAATCAATACGTATGGATTTTCACATGCATGGGATGCATGGCATGCATGAGATGCATGGCTTTAATGGATGCATGTCACATGGTGTGACATGGCATGCCACACAAGCAAGGGGACCACATCTAATGCAATTTGACATGATGATGTGGAAATGACCCTTCACCTCCCCATTATCCACCATTACTTGTGCATTATGATGCACATTATGGTGGGGGTTACATGGGAGGTTAATGGTGATCAATATAGTGATGAAAACATGTGTTTTCATATCACTTTTGATCAGCCACGAAAATGATACACAAAATAGAGAGAGAAGAGAGTTCTTGGAGAACCATTTTCAAACAAGCAAGCAAGTTCATTTTCCGGGTTCGTGTGCAACACGTAGAGGCCGGGCCATTTGTGCGGCTTCAACATCCGGGCGATCTAGACAAGAAGAGTGACGAGGTCATTCTCAAGACTGATCCATGAAGGTGGTTCAATCGACTCAACACCACCTTCATCAACATCAACGAGGCACGCTACACCGGTTGTAAGTGTTCTTGTTAATCCCTCTCTCTATATATATATTGGATGTATATATATATATAAATATGTGTCTATACATATATATGTGTGCACTAAGATCATGGCATAGTAGATCTATTGCTTTACACGCTTCCGCACACACGGTATATCGATTGGATCGATATACCGGTACCTTCAATATTGACATAATGATGGTGCATTATTGTGAAGATAAAGGAGTGAAAATCTGATTTTCTCTCATTCCAACACTTGAATTTCGAGATTACACCAAGAGAGAAAGAGAGAACATAGTGTTCTTCCAATTTTTCTAAAGAACAATCAGCAATTTTCAGCACTCGTCTTCCGTTCGTGTGCAACACGTAGAGGCCGGGCCATTTGTGCGGCTACACATCCGGGAAGACCAAAAGCAAGACAAGAGGCTTGGGAAGATTTTCTCTTCAAGGTTCGCTGCGAGAAGATCGGATCTTCATCAACGAACAGCCATCGACATCAACGAGGCACGCGTCAACCAATGTAAGATTCGTTGACCTTTATATATATATATATTGGATATGTGTATATATATAAATATAAATGTGTTTATACACTCTTGTGTGCACTAAGATCCAAGCATGTTAGATCTATATGTTTTACACGCTTCCGCACACACGGTATATCGATCGGATCGGTATATCGATACATTCAATTGGTATCAGAGCCTAGGGCTCGTGCACACTTTTGTGTTGGACACAATAAGTTTAAATCAACATAATTGGCTTAATTGATTTATGTGATTATGTGATTAGATGCAAGGTCGACCACCGTTAGTGGTCGGGTGAATGAAATTGTCGTTTTTTACGTACGATTGGCCATAGTCTTTTGAGGGCTGCGTCCCTTGGAATCATTTGTAATAGATAGGTTTTCTATTTCAAAATGTATTGTTCAATGTGTAAGCAATGGATTGAATCCACGGATCGATATTGGATATCGGCTCTCCAGCAAAAACGAGAAGAAACGAAGCAAAACGAAGCAAAACGGGCTAAACTGGGGCTGCTGGAGCAAAACGACGGGCGCCGTTTGTTCTCCGGCGGGCGCCGTTTTGGAAACGGAGACCGCCAAAAGGCTGATTTTGGGTCAGACCGTTCTATCCCCTTTTCGGCGAGCGTCGTTTTGGAAACGGCGACCGCCGGTGGTGTTCGGCGACCGCCGGTTGTGAAACGGCGGGCGCCGTTCGTGGTTTTTTGGGTACGGAATAGGTTTGACCAAAATCGGCGGACGCGGAACTGAAATGGCGGGCGCGGACCAGTCCAGAAGATGTTCAAGACGGTTTAAGTTGCTTTAATTCTTTTCTTTTGAGAGTTGTGAGGTTCTAGGGGCCTTTCAATACGTATTATTTGCTTTGCTAGCTATAGATTGTTTTATGTTATAAATGTTCAACTTACATATAACACCTATGCATGCAAGTTCCCAAAATAATGAGTATAAATGTCTGGTCCAAAAAACATCACACTCATGAAGCCCTCGATCATAAGTTGGTAGGTCCGCCTCAGCGGGGTACTACTTGTTATCTTGGGGATAAGTGGGAGTAAGGGTTACACCTTTACACGTGAATTTGGTTTTCTCATCGATAGATCCACTGCAAGCGTGGCTATCGAGACATGAGATGAGAATGAAATTCTCGTCGACCGAGAGTGATATTAGATATCATTGACATGGGTATGTCTACCTATCTTGAAATACTTAAGTGCGGACTCAGTCGGCTTAAATATTTACAAGATGACGATCTCGGGATCGTTTTGTTCTAAGGGACAATGATATTGGATATCAATTGAACAAAATGAAATAAATAAGTACAATTGTTAGACAACCTTATTTGTTTACCGCTTTGTGGATGTTTACATATTTTATATATCTTTCTTTTGTAGTTTATCATGTCAAATATCAACTGAATTCAAGTTTGGTTCAATTCTTGATTGTAAAAAATTGAACAAAACAAATTTTCTTGATTGACAACGTAATTTGAGGATGGTCCTCAAATACGAATACAAAGAGAATGTGTTAGACTACCAATTCCTATGATATCATTGTACAACTCAATAGCATGTTCGGGGAACAGACTATGATTGAGCGGTTCGGTATGACCAGGGTCATCGCTTCAGCTAGGCTGGAAAAATGGAAATCTATGGGATCACATGTGCAACAAATGATTGGATTATTTGCTTCAAGTGACCGCTTAGATTTTTCCTATGATGATTAGTTGGCAACCGATTTCATACTTCAATCTCATGATGGTTATAATGCCTTTAGGCTAAATTTTCCATATGAATGGTTTGAAGAAATCGCTTCGTGAGCTCCACAGGATGCTCAAGGCTGCTGAGCCGGCGATAGAGAAGGACCCTAAGAGGGAAATTCTTATGATATGGGATAGGGTATTCAAAAGAGCATGGGCAAGAAGGCTACTAGGGTTCCTAGGGAATCTCAATGCGTCTACTGCAAAAGTGTTGGACACTACTTGCAAACATATAAATTTTCATACTTTATTCAATTTCAAAACAAATGCCTGATTTGTCTTTCATGTGATGGATTCTAAAGTTAAGATTATTTACACCTCGGGGAGTGATTTAATTCAAAACACTTAGTTCATCAATGACACATATTAGAGACTTTCGAGCCATGGGATGGCGTGAATCGATTGTCTGGTTGGCTCCCTCATATTTTATGAGAGATAGGGCTTCAATTGCATGATAATATCGCTGGTTAGAAAACTTCGATTTTTCACTTACGATTTATCACGTTTTGACATTGAGATAATTTTGAATGGGAAATTTGAATGAGACTCAATTATTGGGAATAATTGAATTCGCCCAAAGTTCAAAGAAGATGTGAAGAACGGGGTTGCTTCATCTTCAGGTATTAATGATATAGACATTAAACTTCACAAATTCTACTTCTTGGGTATTGGATGCCAAATGTGGTTCTCACATTTGTATGTGGAGGAACTACATAGAAGTGTAAGTTTGGAGAGTAGAGATGTCGATCAACGGGCGAGAAATGAAGCGAATGTCGATGCATTAGCCGCATGATCATATGATGTTTTTTTGCCTTAGGGCCTTCTTTTAGTATTATAACTATGTAATTTCGTACCTTCAATAAACAATGAATATGTGTTCAGTATTGGATACTGATGGATTAGTTTTTCACTATTAAATAGTTTGGTAACTATTTTAATTGTGAATTATTCTTTTTTTGGTACGATTATTATATTGTTTATGTATACTTTAAACTTGACAAATCATATATAACATTAACACTAAAGTCCGAATCGAATAAGTCTCAATGAGACATAACTATAACATTGTTGATTAGGTCAAATCATCATCTAAATATGTAACGAAGCTTCTTTTAGAATGCATTCTAGAATCATTTGACTTGGAGTCATTTGATACATGTGGATGATGTGTGATGGACAAGATAACAATGTCATCTTTCTTGGAGAAAGGAGAACATGTGAGTGATTTATTAGGGATGATCCATATATACTGATGTATGTGGAACCTATCAGTTCACAAGCACATGAAGGTTATGTTTCGGAAAAGAGAAAACAAACTATATTAGATATAGTTCGACCATTCGATGAGAGGTCTAAATGAACTACTGGTCTCTTTTGGGAACACACAATTCTAGACTTCAACTTATACACTGAATAGGACGCTGTCAAAAGCTGTTGATAAGACACCATACTAGGTATGGAAAGGGAGGGTCCCTAAATTGTTTTCATCAAGATTTGAGGTTCTAAAAGCTTCTCTGACGAGATTTATCTCTATAGAGATTGAACTCAATTGGGATAAAAGTTTCTTTATGGTATCCATAAGAAACTCGAGGGTACAACGTCTACGATCTATCTGAGAACAATATTTTGTTGCTCGAGATAGTGATTTTCTTGAAAAAGAGTAATCTTTCCTAGAAAGTCAGTGGGAGCTCAGTTGTCTTGAACGAGGTTCAAGTAGAACAAACTGATATGGATACTTAAGACTTGGTCGAGAGTACTCCAGTGGTTTTGGAAACCACACCTAACCCTCGAAGGTCCGGAAGGATTAGAACTCAACCTGACAGGTACTTAGGTATTCTGACAAACGAGAACTATGAAGTCATGCTTTTAGAAAGCAATGAACCTTCGACCTATATCCAAGCTATGACGAGTCCAGATTCCGAGAAATGGCAGGGTGCCATGAAATCCGAAATGAAATCAATGTCTGAAAATCAAGTTTGGAACTTGGTCGATTTGCCTAAAGGGGCTAGGCCCATTGGAAGCAAATGGATTTAAAAGATAAAAACAGACATGGATGGAAAACATAGTGTTTTCAAAGCAAGGTTGGTGGCAAAAGGATTTAATCAAATTCACGGAGTGGATTATGATGAAACTTTTTCACCAGTTGCTATGATCAAATCCATTCGGATTCTCTTAGCCATTGCTGCTCATTATGATTATGAGATATGGCAAATGGATGTTAAAATTGCCTTCTTGAATGGGATTCTAGAAGAGGATGTGTTTATGACACAACCAGAGGGTTTTATCGATCCTAATCAGGCTGAGAGAGTATGCAAGCTTAATAGATCTTAATGGATTAAAGCAAGCATCTCGGAGTTGGAATCTTCAGTTCAATGAATCCATATCGGGATTTGGATTTCAGAGGAACTCGAAAGAGTCTTGTTTTACAAGAAGATCAGTGGGAGTTACGTTGTATTCATTGTGTTGTATGTCGATGACATACTCCTTATTGGAAACAATATTTTATGTTTAATTCTGTTAAAGAATGGCTTCAAAATTGTTTTTCAATGAAGGATCTTGGAGAAGCACAATACATATTAGGCATCAAGATCTCTTAGCAAGATGCAATGTCCTACGGGACCTGATGAGCAAAAGAGGATGGAAAACATTTCTTATGCTTCGGCAATAGGGTCTATAATGTACGCCATGATATGTACACGACTGGACGTATCGTATGCTTTGAGCATGACGATCCGGTTTCAAGGAAACCCAGGTGAGGCGCATTAGACTGCGGCCAATAATATTCTTATGTACCTTAGATGGACTAAAGAATATTTTGTTGTCTTTGGAAGACAAAAAGAGTTGATATTAACAAGTTGTTTGAATGCTAACTTCGAAACAGACTAAAATAATTTCCGATTTTAATCTGGTTATAATTTTTGTCTGGTTAGAGGTGAAATTTGCTGGAATAGTTCCATGCAATACAATATAGCTGATTAAACTACAAAAGCTGAGCACAGTATTGCATTGGATGCAGTATTATTGGCAGTTAAGATTTGAAAGTTCTTGAATGAACTAGGTGTCGCATCTGATAGTTCTCTATTTATAGTAGAGTTATCGCGCAAGCCAATGAGCTAGGAAGCACCACAAGTCTAAAACTGGTGCTCAGGAAGTTCCACATTATCTGAGAGATAGTTTTGTGGAGACATCGAGATAATAAAGTTGCAACTTTTGGTAAGGTTGCAAACCCGCTTTCTAAACCTCTCCAGCAGTTTAAGCTTGAGGCTTTCACGACTGCAATAGAGATCAGACATCTTAGAGATGGGTTGTGATTTTTATTACTGTATTAGATATTTTATGAGATTTGGTAATCATTCACTTATACGTGTTACACATATTTCTTCATATAAATTTGGTTTAATTTATATGAATTGTCCAAATGATTAAGTGATATCAATTGGGTTATGAGGTCGACTTACCGCATAATGAAGTCCCAATGGTTGAACTGATATACTTGAATCATATAGTTGTTCGTTATTCGTATAATCGAGTACGGACAAACCGATAATACAATGATCTAGTTTGTAATGTGTACTATAGCGCCGCTTCATGGGCTAGTGATATGGGACATCAAGTACAATTACATAGATATTAGCTGTGAGCTAATGATCGAACAGACCCGACTGGAATAGTATTTGAGATTTTGAGTCATAATACTATTTCATTGACTGTCGAGCAATTTCTTCTGACCTGAGTAGTCCAGAGTGATTCCATTGTGAAATGGTATACTTTGATACAAGTAAACGCCTTTCGTAAAAGGAGGTTATAAAACTTGTTATTGGGTGTATTAGGAAGCAAGTGGGAGAGCTTGGATTGACAAGATGGGATTGTCCTCCATTTTAATATGGATCATATGTCTTATCGGCCACTTGGAGAGTCGAGACTGTGGAAAAGCGTGGCCACGTCCAGATTCGTATCATAGTGATAAATCTGGTTTTGCAGTCTGTCTCATAGTCCAAGAAAGGTTTGAACCGATTGAGGATGACTCGAGTCTTACCTCAAGTTCAAACTTAGACATAAATAAAGTGACAACATATAAATCAACTCCCCCACACTTAGCTTTTTGCTTGTCCTCAAGCAAACAATCACGGCACACAATACGAACCAAGCAATGACTAAGCTCAAGACAAACAATCAACCATAAGGGAATTCAAGGAACTCACATTCGACAAATCAAAATCAATTAATGAGTGTCCCTCAAGTATTCAAATCCCCACAGTTCAAACCATGATTCCACTCCACCAATATCAACAACGAGCACAAGTAAACAAAGCCACCGAAATGTCTAGCCAAGTTAATCAAGTGAGGCAATATTCACTAGGTGTAAACAGTCGAGGGTCACTCGAGTATCCTAGCGTGGTTTCCCATACTCATCGTTCTCGTAGAAGCAGTGTGCTGCTTTACTAATACTAATATAATACTACTTTTTTTTTTCTTTTTTTTTTCTTTCTTTTTTTTTCTTTTTTTTTTTTTTTATTATCTTGGCAACGGTATTTTTCGAACCATTTTTTTTTATTCGGCTGCTGGCCCTTTTTTCACATACGCAACTAGCTTATTCGAACGTCTTCTGTTTTTGCGTCCGGTTGCGAATAATACCTATATATAGCTAAGCCACACTATTAATAAGAGAGACGATCAAAGTAGAATCATCGTGTATAACCCGGCCAAACAATCAATGAACTCGATCTACTTAATACTCGTGCCTAACCGATGTCATGAAAAACACAGCTCTCCCTATGTAGCAAATCCTAAGTGTAGGACCCACGATTAATCAACTCGTCATTATCATCCTGATGAAACCCTGAATTCAATTATGTGTAAACCGAAGCCTATATTGCCTAGAATATGCTTCTAACAACTATACCGCAATTGGGATAAATGGGGAGGGGTGATCAACAAGACAAAACATAGCAATAGACACAACATAAACGACGTTTGAAGACTACTATAACCCCAACAAACCTCGTGAAACAACGGGGTACCCTAAGAACATACAAAGTGTTGGGTTGTGTCCTTCAAATCCTACGTGTGCAATCGATTAAGTCATATGGTCATATCCGGATGTTAAATGATGTATCAATAATATTATATATTACTTAGAGTAATATTATATTGATTGATAATCATACCTACAGGGTCACACACGAACGAGAAGCTGAATGAGATAATTGCTGAATATTTATATTGATTTTAGAAATCAATAAATATATAAACTTGGTTTATATATGTGTGTAATTAAAGAAATTGACATGTCACATGGTGTGACATGTCATGCCACATGAAATAATGACTTGGAGTCATTAATGCACATTTGGCAATGATGTGGCATGGAGTTAGTGGGTGGGAGTTACATTTTGACCACTAACTCTCACCATAATCACACCTTAGTGGGGAGGTTATATTGACATAATGATGGTGCATTATTGTGAAGATAAAGGAGTGAAAATCTGATTTTCTCTCATTCCAACACTTGAATTTCGAGATTACACCAAGAGAGAAAGAGAGAACATAGTGTTCTTCCAATTTTTCTAAAGAACAATCAGCAAATTTCAGCACTCGTCTTCCGTTCGTTTGCAACACGTAGAGGCCGGGCCATTTGTGCGGCTACACATCCGGGAAGACCAGAAGCAAGACAAGAGGCTTGGGAAGATTTTCTCTTCAAGGTTCGCTGCGAGAAGATCGGATCTTCATCAACGAACAGCCATCGACATCAACGAGGCACGCGTCAACCAATGTAAGATTCGTTGACCTTTATATATATATATATATTGGATATGTGTATATATATAAATATAAATGTGTTTATACACTCTTGTGTGCACTAAGATCCAAGCATGTTAGATCTATATGTTTTACACGCTTCCGCACACACGGTATATCGATCGGATCGGTATATCGATACATTCACAAAGCTACCCCCCACATTTGAAATATACATTGTCCTCAATGTAAAACACACAAGCAAGCAAATCTCAGGCAAGGGAGGAACAAAAACATGTCCAAACGAAAAGTAGAATTACCTAAGAAAATGTGATATACAGAACAAGCATAAAAAGAGGAAGGGGAAGAAGGTGCAAACAGTGATGTCGACTCCTTCAGTCTTCTCGATCCAGCCCGTAGGAAATCATGGGAAGGCCCCCACGTGGCGCTCATTTTGGTACCCGAAAGAGCAGCACGGTCCGTGGACTAGTCTCCACGCGACGCTTGTTTAACGTCTTGAGCTCGACCAATAAGCTCTATCCATAAACCACATCATCGAGTAGAATCGATTCTACTACAATGTTCAATGAGTCCCCATCCATGTATGGCACAACGTATGGCTTCACCCGGTGCCCGTTAACTTGAAACGCTTCTTTGGACTTCGGGTCGTAAAGCTTTACAACCCCATATGGAAACACCTCTAATATCTCATAAGGACCACTCCACCTCGATTTGAGTTTCCCGGGGAACAGACGGAGCCTCGAGTTGAACAAGAGAACTTTCATCCCGGCTTCAAGCTCTTTATTTTTAATTCTCTTGTTGTGCACCATCTTCACCTTCTCCTTATAAATGCGGAAGTTTTCATAAGCCTCGTTACGCATCTCCTCTAATTCGGACATCTCCAAGGCTCGGGTTTCTCCACCTTCCATTACGTCCAAGTTGGTGGCTTTGATCGCCCAATATGCTCGGTGTTCGATTTCCATAGGTAAATGACAATATTTCCCAAAGACAAGCCGGTAGGGACTCATGCCGATCACCGTCTTGTATGCGGTCCGATAAGCCCAAAGCGCTGAGTTCAAACGCTCCGACCAATCTTTTCGGGAAGGTTTAACCGTCTTTTCAAGAATCTCCTTCACTTGCCAGTTACTCGTTTCAGCTTGTCCGGAGGTTTGAGGGTGGTATGTTGTGGCGACTTTGTGGTTGATGCCATTCTTGATCATCAACTTCTCGAAAAGCTTGTTGCAGAAGTGTTTGCCACCATCGCTGATAATGGCTTTAGGAAATCCAAACCTGCAAAGAATGTTTTCCTGCACAAACTTGAGAACCACTTTAGCATCACATGTCCTAGTGGGGATAGCTTCGACCCACTTGGAAAGGTAATCAACACCCAACAATATATACTCAAATCCAAACGACACAGGAAATGGACCCATAAAATCTATGCCCCAACATCAAAAATCTCAACAGCTAAATTAATATTTAAAGGAATCTCGTCCCTCTTACCAATGCTTCCCATGCGTTGACAACAGTCACAAGCCTTACAAAAATTAAATGCATCTCGAAAAAGAGTAGGCCAAAACAAACCTGACTGGAGGACTTTGTGGGCGGTTTTACTTCCCCACAAGTGACCTCCACTCTCATCGTGGTGGCAACACTTGAGCACATGTCCTTGCTCCCCCTCCGGAAAGCGACGTCGGATCACTTCATCTTTCCCGAACTTGTAAAGGTAAGGGTCCGCCCAAAAATATTCTCGGGACAAATGTTCGAACCTCGCTTTTTCTTGAGAAGTCATGCCTTCTCTTAGAGCACCTGCAACCAAAAAGTTCACAATATCCGCATACCAAGGTACCGGGGTCATAGCCATAGCGAGCTCATAAGGAAAAGAATCGGGAATCGAATCGTCTACATTTTCATCCAAAGGCTCGGGGGTGACTCTAGCCTAGACAAGTGGTCGGCTACAACATTCTCACACCCCTTCCTATCCTTTATCTTTACGTCAAACTCTTGTAACAAGAGAATCCACCTAATCAACCTCAGTTTGGCCTGAGCTTTAGCTAGCAAATGTCGTAAGGCTTGGTGATCACTATGGACGATGACTTTAGACCCTATTATTTAAGACCTAAACTTATCCAAAGAAAACACGACCGCTAGCAACTCTTTCTCGGTAGTGGTATAGTTAGTTTGGGCACTATTGAGGGTCACACTAGCATAATAAATAACCCTAAGTAACTTATCCACTTTCTGACCAAGAACTGCTCCTATAGCTGAGTTAGACGCATCACACATGATCTCAAAGGGCAACTCCCAATTGGGTGCTACAACCACCGGGGCTGAGGTAAGCTTTTCCTTAAGTGTATTAAAGGCTACTAGACACGACTCGTCGAAGTTAAACTCAACATCTTGCCCTAGCAAACGACACAAAGGTTGGCTAATCTTAGAAAAATCCTTAATAAACCTCCTATAAAACCCGGCGTGCCCAAGGAAGCTACGAATACCCTTAACATTAACGGGAGGGGGTAGTCTCTCAATAACCTCAATCTTGGCTCTATCGACTTCTATACCCCGACTAGACACCATATGTCCTAGCACAATCCCACTAGTAACCATGAAATGACTCTTCTCCCAACTCAAGGTAAGACTACTCTCAATACATCTTTTAAGAACTCTATCGAGCTTACCCAAGCAATCATCAAAAGAAGAGCCAAATACTGAAAAATCGTCCATAAAAACCTCCATAAAGTTACCTATCATCTCGGAGAAGATGGACATCATGCACCTCTGGAACGTTCCCGGTGCATTGCATAGGCCGAAAGGCATCCTCCTCCAAGCATAAGTACCAATGGGGCAGGTGAACGTCGTCTTCTCCTGATCCTCCGGTGCTATCGCCACCTGGTAATAACCTGACAAACCATCAAGAAAACAATAGAATGAGTGTCCGGATAATCTATCAAGTAACTGATCAATGAAAGGGAGAGGGAAGTGATCCTTTCGAGTGGCGGCGTTCAATTTCCGATAATCGATGCACATTCGCCACCCAGTAGTAATACGCGTAGGGAGGAGCTCCCCTTTCTGGTTTTCAACCACTGTGATACCTCCCTTCTTCGGGACTACGTGGACCGGGCTCACCCATTGGCTATCGGCAATGGCATAGATCAACCCTTCATCAAGGAGCTTGTAGATCTCCGTCTTTACGACTTCCATCAAAACCGGGTTAAGTCGCCTCTGCCCATCTCACTTAGGGACCGATCCCTCTTCCAACACTATTCAGTGCATGCATACCGAGGGGTCAATGCCTCGGATATCGGATAAGCTCCATCCAAAAGCTTTCTTGTTTTGCTTTAGGATTGCCACTAGTGCTTTCTCTTCCTCAATCCCCAAAGTGGCAGAGATTATCACGGGTTTTTGTTCCCCGTCTTCCAAGAACACGTACTTGAGGTGACTAGGCAACGCCTTCAACTCCACTTTGCTTTTCGGAGCCTCGATCTCGGCTTCCTGTGAGCTAGGTCGCTCGGAGGTAGTGTCAGCTACTTTCTCTCCCTCAACCTCGTGAATCTCGGGATCACTTTCCTCGACAAACGTGGCTTCCACTTCGTTATCTACGGGGTCGACGAAGGATCAATTCTCCATGTACATGGCAGCGGGAACAGCTTTCCCCGTCCGCACGGAGAAAGAGACTTTTTCACCAAGAACGGTCATCTCGAGTGTACCGTTCTTTACATCAATCACCGTGTTCGTGGTGGCCATGAATGGTCTCCCCAAAAGAATGGCGTGGTCTCGCCCATTCTCGGGAACCTCTCCAACATCTAGTACCACAAAGTCGACCGGTACTATCAATTCTCCGACCTTCACCAATATGTCTTCTATGATCCCCTTGGGATATCGAATCGATCGGTCGGCGAGCTGGAGGCACATCCGAGTAGGCTTGAGGTCGCCTAACTCCAGTTGCTCGTACACGACGTACGGCATCAAATATATCCCTGCCCCCAAGTCGAGCATCCTTGACACCTCTCTACCATTCCCCAAGGCAATCATGATGTTGAAACTTCCGGGGTCCCTCTATTTCTCGGGTAGTTGGTGCTGGAGAATGACACTTGCTACCTCTGACACCAATACTTTTTCGTTGTCAATGAATCTTCTCTTCCTCGAGGCGAGGTCTTTGAAGAACTTGACATAGGCGGGGACATTTCGGATGATGTCGAGTAATGGCAGATTCACATTTACTTTGGATAGCAGCTTGTAAATCTCCGCGTACTGCTGGTCTTGTTTCTCGTTCCTCATACGGCATGGGAAAGGAAGAGGGGGCTTGTAATGATCGTTAGCCTTATGTAAGGTTGATCTACTGGTCTCGGGTGCTGGCGTCGGTTTTTCTATCGGTTTCTCCACCGATTCTTCAGCTCAATCACTATGCTCGGCTATCTCTGGTGTAGGAATGTCCTCATCTACAACCTCGGTCGGCATTTCTATGTGATTATCCACCACTCGACAGCTTCGGAGTACCGTAATGGCCTTAGCCTGATGAGGTTGGCTAGGGATTCTGTCCTTCTGAGTAGGTTGCGCGAGCTCGTTCAGTCGTCCAGCCATCTGCCCAACATGGGTCTCAATCCTCTTGATCGTGGAGTTCTGGTTGGTCATCGATGACTCCAAACTATCCATCCTCTGCTGATTCTGCTACATGAACCCGTTAGTCGTTTGCATGAACCCCTGGTGCGATTGCATGAAGGCTGAAAATTGCTCATCGAGGCTAGAGCTTTTCTGGGTCGGTGGTGGCTGGTATGCGGGTTGAGGTGGTTGTTGGTATGTTGACGGGCCATGTTGCTGATATTGGGGCCTCTGGTTATTCTGCCAGTTTCTATTCCCCGCATTCTAGTAGTTATTTTGTGGCCTATTCTGGTTATTGTAGCTTGGCTGCTGGTTCTGCCCCATCTGTTGCTTGTTCTGCCCTTGTTTCCAGGAAAAGTTAGGATGATTTTTCCAGCTTGGGTTGTATGTATTGCCATAGGGTTCGTTCCTCTGATTGCTCGTCTGGTTGAATCCTTGCATGGCATTGACCTGGAACTACGGTGCAAAGGACTGATCCATCATCTGAGGTGGGGAAGGCATATACTGACAGGTACTCGAATAGTGCCCGATCTCCCCGCAATTACCGCGCGGGTCAGGCTGATGCACCAACAACTGGGCAGGGGTAGTCTCTTTGGCCTCCATCATGTGTAGCTTTCGGGTCAGTTCGGCAACTTGCTTTGTCAGTGAAGAATCAAGACTCCCGTCTACTGAAGCTGCCACCTCTTTATCCCGGGTGTTTGTCTGTTGAGATCTCTCGGCCATCTCTTTGAACAGGGCAACGACGTCATTGGTGAGGAGGTTGTTAATTTCACCTCCGACTGCGTTCTGCACGTTGTTCTGCATTGCCGGCGGCAATCCTGTGTAAAAGAACTGATTAAGGATCTCCTGGGTTATCTGGTGGTGAGGACATTGTCTGAGCAAACTCCTGAATCTCTCCCAAGCCTCGTGGAATGACTCTCCACGCTCGTGTCTAAACGAACAAATCTGGCCCCTCAAATCAATGGTTTTCTGTTGAGGGTAGAAACGCTTGATGAATTCCTGGTACATCTTGTCCCATGTGTCGATGGTATCCGACTCCAAGGACAACAACCAGTTCTTGGCTCGATCTTTCAGTGCATAAGGGAAGCACTTCAGTCGTAGTTGCCCGTCTTCTAAGCTTCCATTCGGAAAGGACTGAAGAACTGAGTAGAATTCCCTGATGAAGTTTAGGGCGTCCTCTTTCGGCATCCCGTAGAATTGCGGTAGTTGAGCCAAGTGATGAGATTTCAAGTCGTGCCGACGAGCTGCGTCGCCCAGTACTATGCATGAGCTTGCCCCGTCCACGAGTGGGAGAGCTAAGTCTCCAAAGCGTATTCCTATTGGTGTTGTATTACTCTCGAGTTCGGTTCCAGTAACCGTAGAGTCTGATGAGCTATCTGAAGAGCTACTGTCTTCTACCGAGGTACACCGGTTGATGCTCTTTCGTCTATTAATGTTGCTTATAACGGGTGCAAGTTCGTTCTTTTGACTTCTCCTTCCCAACATGCACCAACACAAACAAAGAAACAATAAAACGCACCTGAACAATAAAAATAGAAGAAAAATAAAAGAAAAAGCGCAAACACTCAAACACTAATACTTGTGCCTAAAGTGTTCCCCGGCAACGGCGCCAATTTGATAAGTCGTTTTTTAGTACGGCGAAAATCAAATAAAATTATTCGAACTAATTGCCTAAGCAATTCGCCCGAGTCGATCTCTCGAGGAACACTACTATCGGAACTTGTATTAGCATTCAAATGGTTACAAAAGAAAATAAAGAAAGATATAGCATAATGCGATGTTTGAATTGGTTTTTGTTTTAAACTAAAATTAACTAAAAATAATAAATAAATAAAAACTAAAATCAAAGCAAAGAAACAATTATTGAAATGTAATGAATATAGAGAAATGACTAGGATTTCGGGTTCATCAACATGAATGTCGGGTCGTCAATTTACTCAATTCAAATTTCCTAAAACGTCCTTCTCCGGTAGATTTTAGTATATTCGATTAACCTAAGTCATGTACTTGCTCCTAAGCCTCATACAGTTGTTTGAAATCAAGTTAAGCATTTAATCGAACACCTTGTATGCGTGTGTAATATCGAGCCCTAGTTCATGTTCAATTCCCCCTAATCCTAGTTGGTAATTTAGCTACTCATAATCGTGTTGAAGGTAATAACTACGTGTTGAGAATTCATTATGTAATAAACAAAAGAGAGGACTAAACAAGTAGAGAGAAAAATAATAAAGCGAGCATGATAAAGATGAAAAAGAAAAACAACTTACTAATTACTTGTTCAAGATCAAAACGATAATCGGTGTTAATCCCCGTTTGAATCCACAAATCGAAAGCAAGAAAATCCAATGTTGAAAACCTAAGAAACCAACTCTCTCGTGTTCTCCAAGTCGTGCGTGAAAGATAGAATAAAAGACGTGTGTCAAAAATATGCCCAAAAACCTATTTTAAACTCGCTGGACGCGATTTTTCAGAATTTCAGCTTCGCTGTCGCCCGACGCCCAAACGCTGTCGCCCGACGCCCAAACGCTGTCGGCCGACGCTCAAACGCTGTCGGCCGACGGGAAATCCATGTCGGCCGACATTTCATCTTCGTCCTCGGGATTTTCTTTCGAGCGAAGGCTCAAATCTCTGCCCAACTCCAATTTGACGCTCTAAATGTCATGTTGTCGGCCGACGCCCAAACGCTGTCGCCCGACATTCAGATGTCGCCCGACGGGCTCGTAGTGCAATTCGCTGACCACCGACGATAGGCAAATTTCGCCCGAAAAATCCTCTTTCAACCCCTTTTTCGCCCGGATGCCTGCACACTCAACAAAACATCAAACCTACCAAGAATCATGAGAATGACACGCAACACTACACCAAATGACACGAGACGACACAAAATAGCAAAATAAAAATAGCACAAAAACATATAAATCAATTTCCTGTTTTGTTTCAAGTGATTATGTTTTTGTTTCATGTTTCATGTTTTTGGAAAAAAAGATCATATCCAAGCATATTTTCAATTGCAATAGTAATAATTATTTATCTTTATTCTCACCTATAAAGTTTATCTTTATTCAACTACACGGGATATTGTCTGTTTTTTCTCTCTTTTACTCTGTTTCCAGTGTGGTAGTTAAAGAAGATAAGAAATTTAAAATCGTGCTCTTCAGCGACAATTGTGATGGTCGAGCTTTCACTCTCAAGGTGCAATCTGTGAATGTTAAAAGTATTTTGCCTTGTGATTTTACTGTCTTTCATGTTCTGTTTTTCACCCGGATTTCCACAGGTAGAGACGACCGAGGATTTGCATGAGTGGAAGAATGCGCTTGAGGAAGCCCTTTCAAATACCTTCTTGTTTTCTTAATTCCTCACTCAAGTGTTGTGGCTATCAGTTCCTGAGGTTACAAATGCAGTGTTTGAATCCTTATTCTTCAATTTTTTGTTATTTTGGTTTCTAAGAACTGTGTAGATTAATTTCATGGACTATTTATTTCGATTGCAGGTGTTGGGAATGGTGCCCGAGAATTGTTTGGTATGGCTGATTACTTTCAGGACATGTGCATGTGCATGAATTGGGGTTTGGGCAGATTCCAAAGGTTCACGTGTTCAAGGGGACAAAGGAGATTACCAAGGATCAGTTGTTAGAGCAGATGGGCTTCTTTGCGAAAAAGCCAAGACCAACTACGGGTGTCATTGCAGGATTTTATCGAGGAGAATGCGGTCCTGACATTGTTAGAGTTGTGCAATTCGGGCACTGTATCGGCGCAAGAATTCAATGTTTTCTCCAAGCATGTAGCAGCCCATACGAACATCATAGTACTACCGAGTCTCTCTAAGTTGATGTATAATTGCATTTATGCTGTCAATTTAAATGTCCAAGTTTCTGATTGTCTTAATGAGTTAAACTTTATAGAAATGCAGTATTTGGGAATTGATGAGTTCACATATGGAATTTAGTGTGTTTTTATGAAATTCAATATTTTGTTTGGCATTAAGTGTATTTTTATGACATTCAGTGTTTTTTATGACATGAAATTTTGTTAAGGAAAGTCAACACACCGAATAGAAATGAAACACACTGAATATGACTGAAACATACTGAATATCACTTAAACATACTGAATATGACTGAAACCATACTGAATATCTGAAACATACTTAATATCACTTAAACATACTGAATATGACTGAAACTGAATATGACTGAAACCATACTGAATATGACTGAAACATACTTAATATCACTTAAACATAATGAATATGACTGAAACCATACTGAATATGAATGAAACATACTGAATATCACATTGAATATCATAAAAACATACTGAATTTTAAAAAAAAAATACTGAATATCATAAAAAAAAAAAAACACTGAATGTATATCATATTTTCACATTGAATATCATAAAAGACACTTAATGTTGTAAAAAATTACTGAATGTCAGATTTTTACAATTAATATTATAAAAACAAATTAAATGTAAAAATACTGAATGTTATAAAAAAATAATGAATGTCAAATTTTCACACTGAATATTATATAAACATACTGTGTCATAAAAAACACACTGAATGTCACACAAAAACACACTGAATATAATAAAAACACACTGAATGTAAACTAAAAATCCCAAAAAAAAAAATCTACTACTACACTCCGTAGTCAACAACCCCTCTACGCTCCACGTAGTCGAAAACCCCGCGGCCTTATTCCTGTCGACAACATCATTCAACATAGGTTTCCCTCTCCTCATTCTCAATTTCGATTAAAGCTTACAAACACAAAAAATTCCAAAAAAATATATGAAATGAAGGAAACCCCAGCTCCACCTTGTCGTCCGCCTCTACGCTGCCGGAGCCGACGTGTCCCTCCAGAACTCTCCGCCGGGTGGAACTTGCTCCAGGAGACCGTCTTTCGCCGCCACCCGGACATTGTCCCCGCCCTCGCGCAACACCACCACCTCTCCGTCTCCGTTGCGGCGGCGGCGAAGGAGCGGCCGCCGCCGCACCGGACGATCGGGGTCGAGAGGCTTGTCTCGTTCGATCTGGTTTCACGATTAATTGGAAGTGGAGGTGTGGGGGTGGGGTGGAGTAGGATTAATTGAAGGTAGCACTAATTACCATTTTCCCCTTTTTTCAATGTCTAACTCCATTTAATTTTTTTGAAAAAACAGATCATATCCAAGCATATTTTCAATTGCAATAGTAATAATTATTTATCTTCATTCTCACCTATAAAGGTTATCCTCACCTTTATTTTAATTCCTTTTTACCAAAAATTTACTACAATATTTTAGGATTCAGTTTTCGACATCTCTTAATTCCACCACTCTCGCTCTCCACCGTCACGTTTCAATCTGATCCCTCCTAAGTGTGTTGACCACCCTTTAACGAAAACAACTACCTTCATCTGACTAGGGTTTTTGAGACCTCATGCGGTAGATGGTGTTAAGCATCGAATCTTGACGCCGCAGTAGCTAGAGCACTCTGATTAGAAGTTCGCTTATCTCTCCTCATTTGCATACAAATGCATGTTATGTAGACACGACAAAATTAATATAAATACAACGTGCATGTATGTATGTGTCGACAATAAACGAACATTTAATATATATATATATATATATATATATATATATATATATATATATATATATATATATATATATATATATATATTCTCACTCTAAAATATATATCTCAATAATACATTTATCTCTTTTTCATAACTAACGAAACATAACAGTTTCCCTCTGAAGTTCAATTTATGAAAGTCACACATGAGGAAACTCTGCTTTTCCGAATGAGGTGGAGATATTTCTTTGGGTTTCTCTGAATATTCTTTTCTTCTCTTTTTGAATTTTAAAAAGGTTGATTTTTATTTTTTAATACTATTTGTTTTACTATTAATTGAATTTGTTTGTGTATCTGATTATTTTTTTATTTTTATTTTTTGTTATTTACCTCATTACTGTATATGAAGTATTTATTTATGAATTAATTTAATGTCTTTTATGGTTTATTTTTTTAAAAATTCTTTTTCATTTTATGGCACCTTTTACTATTTTTGACTGTTGTCGTGATATCGTTATTGAACTTTTTTGTCAACATCACAAAACCCTAATTAATGTTTTTGGCGAAAGTGAATGCAAATGCAAAAATCATTTTTTTAAATCAATATTTTTATAATATAATTTTATTTAATTATTACATGGATTTCTTAATTAATTGAGCTATCCTCTAATTTTATTGTTTGGAATCAAAATTCAAGATTCACATATTTTCCCTAAAAAAGAAAATTTAAATTTGGATTTACCTTTCTTCTTCAATTTTGAGAGGCGTTGACGATTTTGTTATATCTATTTATATATGATACGAGTATTAATTAGGGTTGACGATTTTGTTATATCTATTTATATACGATACGAGTGTTAATTAGGGTTTCATCAATCGATTTTTGTTTTAAACGCTTAGGCCGCCGCACGTCTCTTTTCATCATTTTTACATATACTTTAAGTCTTGATTCTACATTCAAGTTCTAGATCTTCATTTGTTCTTATATAACGGTGAGATCTTAATCTAAATACATCTTCATTTTTTCTTATATCACATGTCATATATTTAATTAAATACATCGTTTTGCTAATTATTGTATTCAATTTTTTTAGGTTATTTTGATATGGTTGATGAAAGTTTTATGGCTGCCAAACAAAGTCATATAAGAGACGATTCACCATCAAAAAGGGAACTAGTTTCGATTAAATCAACATGTATTGATTTGAATTGTGCAATAGAAGAGATCCAGTCTCCTAAACATGAGCATTTTTCTATTCGGTAAGCTTTTTGAAAACACATTTCTAAAATAGGAAATTTTATTAGAATACATTTTTTTGTACTTGATTGCAATTCTTAGATAATTGCATAATGAATTTATACATTCATTAATACTAATTATACATTTTAATGAACGATCTTGACAATTATACTAATAATTCGCTGTACAAAATAGAGAAATTTAGGTGTTAATTAATAATTTATTGGTTGTCTGATGAAGAGTGACAAAAATTTCTCAATAATTTTGGGAGATGTGCACCAATATTGATTAAATTTTTTATTGGCTTATCATAATTCCAACACATTGGCAGTATTTAATTAATGCATTAGTGTTTGTCACTTCTTCTTGATGCATTAACCGGTCATCCCAAAAATATTTTAAAAAATTAATAATTGCGAAAATATATGTCAATTATATTTGTAATGAACAATATTTTTCATCTCTCAATATGTCATTTTGTTTGCTTGAATATCCCTTCTGCCGGGGCCTTTAGCCCCAGCCAAACCAATGGCTAGGGGTGGGCCAAAAAATTATACTCAAAATAATTCCCCGTCCCCACCAATGGCTGTAAGTGGGCCAAAGAAATACAGACCCATAATACTTTGGGCTTTTTTGGCTCACTCGACAAGCGGATATAATAATTTGAAATGAAGAATCCGGGATCGAGCTCGGCGGTTCAAGCCGGGTTTTCGAGTTCAATTTTTTTATAAAAATAATATTTTAAATTAAAAAATCATAAAATATATTACAATTTTAAATAATATTACTATAAATATTATAATTTAAAATTTTAATTTTAAATTACAAATTACAAATTTTATTTGAGTAATTAAGAAAAAAGAGGGAAATTTGATTTTTGGAATTATAAAAAAAAGATACAAAATATGTACTAGTTTTCATGATAATTTCACTGTGAAACTATGCATTAAAATGTTGTTTGAGGTGCATTTCATTTTGCGAATGCAGCGGATATGTTTCTGAAACCAGGAAGACGGACAAGAAAACGTGCTTGCCGTTTGCTGGCGACGATATGAATCTTCCTCCCATGAACGTGCCTAAATTCCGATGGTGGCAGTGCTCGGATTGTGTTCCAGGTGATTCGGATCAGACAAGTGCTGCTACGGCTGTTGGAGAAAAATCCTTAAAAAACATAGGTACTTACCATATATGAACAACTTCATAATGTAGGAGTACTTAGCTACTGGCTGCATTATATTGTATATATGAACAAATAATCCGTGTTTTCTCGACTACTTATGCAGCGGAAAATGAGCCCGAAAAAGTGTCTTCTGATATTGATGCTTTTAGCTCACTACCTCCAAAATGGAAAAGAAAACAACCGAGGGTCTACGTAAAAAAGGTAAACAAGAATGCATCACCCCCACAACTGATAGAAGGAGATGAATTATCTGATCTGAATGCTGCTAGAACTCGTTGTCTGAGGAAACGAAATCTGGACGAGGAGATGGCCCCTGTGGATAAAAAGCTTAAAGGGCCCGTGATAGAAATCTCCGATTCTGATTCGGAAAAAGAGAACAGAATGCCAACATCTATTTACATCAGCGAAAATCCGAGACGATCCTATACCAAAAAAAGGACCGTCAGGACGAAGATGAATCCACCGGTTGCTGTTGCTGGTGGTGTGGGGTCGTCGAATCAGGAATCTTCCGGAAAGAACACGGGGATTCCGGATCTGAACGAGCCGTTTGTCGAGTCATATGACGACGACAACACTTCCGACGATATCCCCATGGATATAGTCGAGCTCTTGGCCAATATTCGGCACGAGCGGGCCCACGTTAGTTCAGGCCCCAGCATGCCGACTCCGACGAGGAAAAAGGTGACATTCGATATAGGCCCACCCAGCACCTCAAAATTAGATGCAAAACACAAGGGCAAAAGCTCGAAGAGAACTTTTCCTCAAGGTACATATAGTCGTAACACCTCTTTATATATGTAGTGTTTTGTGTTGCGTTGTTTTCTGACGTGCGTGCATGCATGCTTTCTCGGCAGGGCGAATGCCTCCGCTGATGGGAAGCTCCAGGGCCCCCATCAACTTGGCGGGCCCCAGCAATCTGACAGCTCAGCCTTCGAGGAGCAACTACCTTAATCTGGAAGTTTGCACGGTTAATCGGAACCCGGCGGACTTCAGCGTTCCAGACGATGAGCGGAACGAGTACATGCTAAGCGGTTACGATTTTGAACCCAAGAAGAGGATTGTTGCTCCGTCCAAAGATGTAAAGGGTCGGACAGGTGGAAAACAAAGGGCGAGGAAAGACTCGTCCAGGAAATAGGCCGTGGTCGGTTGCAGGATATTTTGTCGGAGCGGATTATCGATCGCCCGAGAGCTGTGTTGAAGTGGTTGTGCTTCTTTTGAACTCTTAAGACGCCGTTTTCTGTTTTTATTTTGATATATGCATGCATGCATGGGGATTTTATTTGCTTTATTTTGTCATATTTCATGAGGACTAAGTCTACAAACTCTTGGACTTTTGCAAATGCATAAGTTATGATGTGATGAGCCCATGCGAATTATTTTCGTGATACTCCTTTTTTTATTTTTTGGTTTTTTTTTTCTTTGGTAGATTTGATTGATTCTACAAGAATGCACATTCGAGTATCAAACTCCAAATTTGATGTATTTTTTTCAAAACTCAATTGGTGGCTGCAGGTTTCAGGAGTTTGGCTTTTCAGGATGTGGGCATGTTCTTGCAGACAACGGGAATCGATCGAGTATGGATCGAATTCCTTGTAAACATGATATATATGTCTTGATCAAGAGATGTTTGTTACTGATTGCTAGCTATATATAGAGTGGAGACATAGTATAAAAGAGTGTGTAAGCTTTTGTTGCTATACTCCAATTGAAGTCACTCTACTCAGGGGCGGAGCCAGGAATTTAATCGAGGGTGGGCCAAAATTTAAATATTTAATTAAATAATTCAAAAACAAAAATTACAATTGTTCTTTGCGATTTTTCATAGAATGAAATCGCTTAATAATAACATCATTGTCAATTTTCAAAAAAACTTCCTTTTCTACGTAAACAACAAGTCTATCATTCAACCAATCATCACTCATGCGATTGCTCAATTTGTCCTTCACAAGATTCATGGCGAAAAATACTCTCTCAACACTTGCCGTTGCAACCGGTAGAATTAATGCCAAAGTCAAAAGCTTGTAAACCAAAGGAAACACCTTGTGCTTCTTAGTTTGTACCAACTTCTCAGCTAGGT
Source organism: Euphrasia confusa (assembly GCA_954870475.1). Taxonomy (NCBI): domain Eukaryota; kingdom Viridiplantae; phylum Streptophyta; class Magnoliopsida; order Lamiales; family Orobanchaceae; genus Euphrasia; species Euphrasia confusa. The sequence goes on along the minus strand of OX940957.1, from coordinate 8,311,133 downwards.
CACCTAATCCTTTCAAGTCTTTAAACAAGTCGTTGAAGCGCATATCAACAATATAATTTTGAAGCTGATCTTTAAGATTGAGAACATCTGATTTTGAAAAATCTTGTGGGTAAAATCCCGCCAACTTAAGTAACATGTCAATGTCAAAGGAAGAAAATGAATCTTGTGGAGATAAACAAGCTATGCAAAGTAGCAATTGCGTACTAACCTCTGGGAATCGGTCGTTTAATTCTTGTAGTTGCAAATCAATAACGGCATAAAATAACTCAACTCGGTAATGACGCAAATTTGTTATCTTTGGTGCATTCCGTATAGGCCGACCACGGGGATCAAAGCGAGTAAACACGTCATCCATGTTAGGAACAACAATACCATGTTGTTCACAAAAATGACAAACCTCCTCAAACAATGAATTCCATCCATTTTCTCTCAACTCTTGAAGTCGATGCCTAGAAACTTTAACCAAATCCATAGCATTCACAATATTTTGATCTCTCATTTGTAATGCTTGAGACAACTCATTTGATATTCCCAAAATAGTTTTCATCATATGTAAATTGAGCACAAATTCAAAGCAACGCATCGACTTCAATAAAACTCTTATCTCCACATTTTGCATAGAAGTCGAATACTCATCCCCAATGATCAATTCAAGCACATCACCCACGGAAGAAAACATAGAAATCAAGCACATCACCCAATGTAAGTATGCTCTTCGAACTTGGTCTCTAATCCTAGGACTGTAGGTTGAGATAGGAACTCTTAATCCAGGATCTAAAGGAAGTTGTGTAGGGTCAAATTCTTTAATTGCGACTGACGTTTCCCCAACCTTTCTTGTTTCGTACACAATATTATTTGAACTTGAAACAACTTTTGTTGCCTTAGCATCGAAATCATTCTCTTGCCGATCTCTTTTTTTATAATATTTTTCCATAAGTACCTATAAAAAATCATATAAAAATTACTATATACTCAATTCATATGCACTGTACAGTCTGTACTCACTACTTGCCACACTCATTGTACAACTAACATAAAAAAATAATATATAAAATTCAATTCAATTTAGGTATAATAAATATTAAATCAAAATATACGCTAATTTGTAAACATTATTTTCACAAATAAACAAAAAAACCACAGAAGGCAAAAACAATTAAACAATATTGAAAAAAAACAAAAGTAAAAACCTAATTAGTGTCGAAAATCTAATGGTTATCTCTTACTTGTGCACTCTATGAAGTTCTTTAATTGCTGCGAACTTGCAGATATTTCTCAGAGAGGTGATGCGAAGTGCTCAAACGGTGGTGATTTGCAAATTTTTACTGTGAGCGGATTTTGGAGAATTGGGTTTTTACAATTATAGTAAATATAATTTTTTAATATAATTTTTTTTATTTGGTGTAAATATAGGTACTATTTTTTTTTCGCAATAAAATTTTATTTAATACGAGTATATAGGTACTTTCTTGTTTTTTGCGAAGTATTTTTTTTTTGCCCAATAAAATTTTATTAAATATGTATAAGTATTTTTTTTAGCGTGGGCGCAATAAAATTTTATTAAAGATATATAGGTACTCTTTTTTTTTTTTTCAGTGTGGGCCATCGTCCACGCTCGTCCTTTACTAGCTCCGCCACGGACTCTACTCCCACGAAAATTGGGGTTGTTAGGTTTTATTTTTGAAGGAGTGAAAAAACAAATAGAGGCACAGAAGTACATTTAGGACCTACACTATGAGAGCAAGTTCATATGAGCAAAAGCTAGCATTTGTCAATTATATTGCATTAATTAAGCAAGAAGCCCACCAAAGTACGAGTTCGACGGATTGAGGGCGGTGGAGTGCAAAAACACTGCTTAATTAATGCACGGTTAATATCCACTAGAAATAATTCAATTTAAACATATGAGTTTGACACCCATATGTTTAATGCACAAACATTGTGTTTTCCTTGTCACTTATTAATCAAGTTAGGCTTGTTAGGTTTAAATCATAATTCATTAAAGAACGGGAATATTCGCTAAGTGGCCATTTTTTAAACTACATTTGTTTACGAGGTCTTTGACAAAGTCAAACCTTAATTATTTTTTAATTGTTTTTTTTTTAATTCAAGCAAATAAGGAAATGTTTATATTGCTCTAGAAAATGAGATTATTTTCATGTTGAACCAAATGATCTAGATTTAATATTTTATCAAACTTTAAATAAATATATACTAAAAAATAATTATTTCATTTAAAATTTTATATATTTTTCTAGCTTATGGTCTCGAGATCGTTTTATCGCGAATGTGAAATACTTTTGATAGCTTTTTTTATTTTTAGTTTGATGAATAACATTTTAATTACTAATATAAAGTTAATTTAATAAAATTTAATTTATACTAATATAATATAAAATTAATTAAATGAAATAACATTTTAATTACTAATATAAAGTTAATTTCATGAAATAACATTTTAATTACTAATATATAGCTAATATAATGAAATTTTAATTACTAATATAAAGTTAATTTCATGAAATTTAATTATTAATATAAAGTTAATTTCATGAAATAACATTTTAATTACTAATATAAAGTTAATTTCGCGAAAGTATATGATACATTCAGTACCTGTTCTTGGACTAAAACTGGCTGAACTTAAGCGATGTGAACTGAACTAAACTGAACTTAAGCGATCTGAACTGAATTGATTTTTTTATAAAAATAATAAATACTTTTATAAATTATTAAATATTTTTTTAAAAATATTAATAATATATGACAATAACTAGATTGTATATTGAAAAATTATATATTGAAATTATTTTTTATTTATTTTATTTTAATTTATTTTGAAGCAAGAACTGAATTGAACTAAAGCGATCTCAACTGAACTTAAGCGATCTGAACTGAACTGAACTGGACTGAAATTAAGTTCAAAAGAACAAGTCCTAATTAGTCTTAGGTGTATTGAAAATTTATCTTGTGATTTAATAGAAGCTTGCTTATATACCATGCATATTGCCTATAAGAGATTTCATACTTAAGATCTGAACTGAACTGAACTGGACTGAAATTAAGTTCAAAAGAACAAGTCCTAATTAGTCTTAAGTGTATTGAAAATTTATCTTGTGATTTAATAGAAGCTTGCTTATATACCATGCATATTGCCTATAAGAGATTTCATACTTAAGATCTGTTCTTTTAGACTGAAACTGACTGAACTGAACTGAACTGAACTGAACTTAAGCGATCTAAACTGAACTTAAGCGATTTGAATTGATTTTTTTATAAAAATAATAATAATTTTTAGAAATTAATAAATATTTTTTTAAAAATATTAATAAATCTAAACTGAACTTAAGCGATTTGAATTGATTTTTTTATAAAAATAATAATAATTTTTAGAAATTAATAAATATTTTTTTAAAAATATTAATAATATTATGACATTAACTAGATTTTATATTTCAAATGGTCAACTTTACATCACAACCATCCATTCAAGGTAATCAACGGCTGAGTTTTGTTGATCTGAGTCCTAGTAACACACATGTTCAACCATTCAACTCCCCAGTCGGTCACACACAACTCAATTGTTTAAATTCATTTAAATTAACTTTATATTAGTAATTAAAATGTAATTTCATTAAAATTAACTTTATATTAGTAATTAAAATATAATTTTATGTAAATTAACATTGTATTAGTATTTAAAATGTCATTTCATCTAATTTAATTTTATATTAGTAATTAATTGTAATTTTACGAAAAATAATTTTATATTAGTATTTAAAATATAATTTTATGTAAATTAACTTTGTATTAGTATTTAAAATGTAATTTCATTTAATTTAACTTTATATTAATAATTTATTGTAATTTCACGAAAATTAATTTTATATGAGTATTTAAAATGTAATTTTATGTAAATTAACTTTGTATTAGTATTTAAAATGTAATTTCATCTAATTTAATTTTATATTAGTAATTAATTGTAATTTCACAAAAACTAAATTTATATTAGTATTTAAAATGTAATTTTATGTACATTAACTTTGTATTAGTATTTAAAATGTAATTTCATTTAATTTAACTTTATATTAGTAATTTATTGTAATTTCATGAAAAATAATTTTATATGAGTATTTAAAATGTAATTTTATGTAAATTAACTTTGTATTAGTATTTAAAATGTCATTTCATCTAATTTAACTTTATATTAGTAATTAATTGTAATTTTACGAAAAATAATTTTATATTAGTATTTAAAATATAATTTTATGTAAATTAACTTTGTATTAATATTTAAAATGTAATTTCATTTAATTTAACTTTATATTAGTAATTTATTGTAATTTCATGAAAAATAATTTTATATGTGTATTTAAAATGTAATTTTATGTAAATTAACTTTGTATTAGTATTTAAAATGTAATTTCATATAATTTAACTTTATATTAGTAATTAATTGTAATTTCACGAAAAATAATTTTATATTAGTATTTAAAATGTAATTTTATATAAATTAACTTAGTATTAGTATTTAAAATGTAATTTCATTTAATTTAACTTTATATTAGTAATTTATTGTAATTTCATGAAAAATAATTTTATATTAGTATTTAAAATGTAATTTTATGTAAATTACCTTTGTATTAGTATTTTAAATATAATGTCACGTAATTTAGTTTTATATTAGTAATTAATTGTATTTTAATAAAAAGTAAATTTTGAGGGTTCCACTTTTTTTTAAAATTTTGTAACCATAATTTTTTGGAACGAAATTGAAAATTTTGGAGGAAAATCAAAATAAATGAATTCGAGTCACGAAATCAAAAATTTTGAGGGGAAATTAAAGTAAATGTATGTGAGTCTAATGTACTTTAAATATTATAATGATAAATAGTAGAAGGACAAATATGGTAATATATTTATTATTTTATTATTATTATTAATAAATAATTTGAATTGAGGCTATTTTAACAAAACAGAACATTTTCACAAAATGTTTAAAAAAAAAAGGCCGGGGCGCTCCCATAAAGAACAAATATATCCTTCCTATCTACGCAAAGGTTCTTCCTCCTCGGATATTTATATGTATTATGTGTATCTCAGAAATACTTCTTCTAATTTGCCTTCCCTTCAAAGCCACATCACATACACTAGTTCAAACATTATGGAGTAAATAAAACAACTTATAACTACCACCCACATAAGTTTCTTCTTCTTCTATTATCTGACAAAAACAAAAATGAAATACATGTATTATTGCTATTGCTACACTACTCTTTTCTTACTATGTCGTCTCATAAGCGCAATGCCACCCCCGAACCCGATCGAGTGCACCCAATCCGGCTGCACCCTCCACAACTCCTACGGCATCTGGCCGGACCGAAACGACTGCCCGGTCTCCTCAGCCGTGTACCCCACCAACGAGGCGGAGCTCCGATCCGCCGTCGCCCTCGCCGCCCGGAACAGGCTCCGGGCCAAACCCGTATCCGGATTCTCCCACACCATACCCCGATTCGCCTGCCCCGAAGGTACTACTGCCCGCACACTCCTCATAAGCACGGCGAGGTTAAACAAGGGGATCGAGATCGACGTGGCCAATCGGGCCGTGACGGCCGACGCCGGAGTCGGGCTCCGGGCCCTCATCGATCGGGTGGAGGGGGAGGGGCTGAGCCTGGCGGCCGCGCCGTACTGGGAGGGGGTCAGCGTGGGAGGGGCGATCAGCACGGGGGCCCACGGGAGCTCGTGGCGTGGGAAGGGCGGCGCCGTCCACGATCACGTCGTCGGGATCCGGTTGGTGGTGCCGGCGAGGGAGTCGGATGGTTTCGCCAAGGTTTTGGATTTGAGGGAAGGGGATCCGCTCTTCGACGCTGCCAGGGTGTCGTTGGGGATGTTGGGAATCATTTCTAAGGTTAGTTGTTGTACATTATGCATTGTATTGTGTACAATTGTTTAATTATATAATTTTATGGAAATTTTAATATTTTTATTTTTATTAGGGAATATATTTCTCTAAAAGTTTTTGATCTCTACGCGACTTCTAACAATTTATCATTAAACCGGTTAGCTATAATAGTGCCCAATTTGGGTCATGTGAAGTGGACTTGACTTAGAGCTCCCTAAAAAAAAAAAATTAGCATCGGAACAAAATGATAAAGAGGGCATGTCCTCTATGGTAGTAGGTCATTTTCATTGTCAATGCCAAATTGATTTTTTTTATTTAATTATTAATATTTAATTAAAATCATTATCATTGCTAATAAGGACTATGTCTTATATTCGACTAACCCCATAACCCATAAGTGACTGTGACTCATCTGAATTAATTATACACTTGAAGTATGGAATTATTCCACGTTCAAACCCTAACTAGCTACCTAAGGAACTCGACCGATTATTATAACTCCGCACTTATTTTGAATAGGTAACGTTCTCATTGGAGCTCGGATTCAAGAGAAGCATCACATACAACTTCACCAACGACAATGGCATCGAGGATGAATTCATTGAACACGCAACACAACACGAGTTTGGCGACATTCAGTGGTACCCATCCAGACAAAAGGCCGTCTACAGATACGACAATCGCGTTCCTTTGAACACTTCCGGAGACGGCGTCAACGATTTTCTCGGCTTTCAGTCCACTTTCACCCTTATAGCCAAATCAATTCGAGCTTCAGGTAATTATATTCATTTACCCTTTCACTATTAGACTAATCAAAAGAGTTTCATACATCAATATTTCTGCCGCAGAAAAAGCCGCGGAAAATGCGAAAAACATCGCTGCGAAATGCGCACTAGCATCCTCTTTTCTAGCGTACAAGGAACTAGCCGCCAACGGATTGAAGAACAAATTAACCTTCACGGGTTACCCGGTAATCGGACGCCAAGGCCGAATGCAAACCTCGGGCTCGTGTCTATACTCGAACGAAGCATCCAAGCTCGAAACGTGCCCGTGGGACCCGAGGATCGGAGGGCTTTCTTTCTACGAGTCGACCGCCATATTCTCGCGTACAAAATTCGCCGACTTCATCAGGGACGTGAAGAGGCTTCGAGAAGCGATAAAGGCCGAAAGCTTCTGCGGCCTAGACATGTACAACGGTTTCTTGATAAGGTTCGTTAAAAAGTCGAAAGCTTATTTGGGGCAGGGCGAGGATTCGGTTGTGGTCGATTTCAATTACTTCCGGGCAGACGAGAAGTCGAGGCCGAGGATGAATCAGGACGTGTATGAGGAGATTGAGCAAATGGCGTTCTTCAAGTACGGGGCGAAGCCGCATTGGGGTAAGAACAGAAATGTCGGGTTTATCGGCGTGAGGAAAAAGTACGAGAATTTCGGGAGGTTTGCGATGGCGAAAAAGGAACTTGATCCCGGAAATGTGTTTTCGAGCGATTGGTCGAACGAGGCGTTGTTCGGAGATGGGTTGTCGAGGGTCGAAGAGGACGGGTGCGCTTTGGAAGGGGAGTGTGTTTGTTCGGAGGACAGACACTGTAGTCCGGAGAACGGATACTTTTGCCGACGTGGTCGGGTTTACGGTGAAGCACGAGTTTGCCGATACATAGTAAATGATTCAACGCTATATTTTGGTCAACGAAAATAAATATAATAAAAAATCAATGTTGTTTGGTTTGTTGTTATTGAGCCTACATCAGATCAATAACCTGAAAGTTTGCTTGAGTTAAGTTATTTATCATTGATAAAGTTCTACCCATGCACTGTTCTTGTAACATCCCGTCTCATTGTTTTGATAATTTTTTTAGTAATATACTCCGTATAAAACTAAATGTGGGAATACAACTATTAGTGTAAATATTGCTAGGCAGAGTAATGCGGCAGAGTTACTGAGCATAACAATGCCTTAGTCATATTTACATGTTTTCTCCTTTCTTCACATCTTTATATTGTTGTTTTTCATACTTTATATGTGTGGAATGTGTAAGCATGATGTCCCAGTTGAATCGTGCGTGTTTAGACAATCAAGACTTTAGCAGGACGATGCGGCAGGACGAAGACCTTCGGCGTGCCGCACGACGAACAAGAGCAGAGGACTCAAGTAGGAACGTTGTGCATAGAGAACCTGAAAACAAAGTGAAATGGAAGGCATTAGCAAGTGGCAAAGCATTCCAGTCAATTGAAGAAGGTTCGCCCTGCCTGCAGAACAGCTCATGGTGCGGCAAGGCGTGCAGCTGGGTCAAAGGCGGTTCCTACTATCTCTCAACCACTTCAAACCTAGTTTTACTAGGGAATTCGGTTGAGAGACCTCACCTATATATACCAGGAGTTCTCAGCTCATTCATTAACACTTTTATCTATCCCGAAAACACAAATTGTACTCTAGATCATTCACTAGTCAGTTTCGTAGGCAAGATCTTCATTGGAAGTTCTTCGTCCATTTATCTTCTCGTCAAAGAGAATTACGTATGACTAAGTGATGATCTGGAATTTAGTATAGGATAGATTTATTTACTTTATTTCAGTTTTGATTGTTCACAAATCTCCGGATCCGATAAACGAGAAGGAATGCCTTCGCATTGCCTTAAGTTTAATCGATTGTAAATCCGAGATTATCCTTTGTAAAGACGCTGATCTTTAATAATATAATTTTTGCCGTAAGGCACATTCGTATGGGTATAATTTAAATACCCATACAAAGATTTAATTCCTTGTGTTATTTATTTCTCGTTTCGTTTGTGTGTGTGTGAGTTTGTTCGTTCTGCCTAACGTTTATCCTTCCGCTGCATTACTTATACATATATCACATATATATATTAAACTAATTATTTAAGATACACATTAAAACACTTAAATTAATTAAAACGAACAAACTAAATTGTAAGGCTTTGTGGTGCGGCATACTGAAGTAGCGCATCACCCTGCCTTAAGCTTGGCAGCGTATTTTCTTCGTAAATACCCCTGCCACGCACTTTCAAGTGGTATCAGAGCCGACACTAGACTCACTTAGTGCTAACGGTCCCTCTGATTTTACACACTCACAATGTCAGATCCATCCTTTATCGTACGAACACCGGTTGTTCTTGACGGTACCAACTATGGATTTTGGAAGACACGTATTGAGGCAAGGATTAAATCCATTGACCGAAATGCTTGGCTTTCAGTCCTTAAAGGATGGAAACCTCCTTTGGAGGAGTTACCGGACGGTAAAATGCTTGAAAAGGCTCCCGAAAAATGGTCTACCGATGAGGTTGCCACAGCTACTGCCAACGATAGGGCAAGGTGTGCCATCCTTGAGTCTATCGATTGTGATATGTACAAAATCGTCAAGCAATGTGCATCAGCCAAGAGTATATGGGATCAACTGGAACTTCACTGTGAAGGTAACACCACGGTGAAGAAAACCAAGGTCCGAATGCTCATGTCTCGCTTCGAAAACTTACGAATGCGTGAGGATGAGTCGGCAAGGCAGTACTTTGGCGAAGTCATGTCTATCGTCATTGAATGTGCTGACCTCGGCTCTCCCATTGGCAATGAGGCTGTTTGTAGCAAACTACTTAGATCGATGAACTCGAAGTTCAAATCAAAAGTAACGGCCATCGAAGATGGTCCCATAGGTACCTCTGAAGACTACATCACCCTAATGGGAGTTCTTAAGAACCATGAGCTTAATGAGGAAGATCGTGCGTCCCATGGCCAGTCACGCGAAAGAAAAAGCGAGAAAAACCTTGCCTATACGGTGGCAGAACCTGATGGCAGGGATTCCAGAAGTTCGCATGGCAGGGACTCCAGAAGCTCACATGGCAGCAGCACCAACTCCTCTACAAATGACTTGACTGACGAAGAAATCTATGAGCTACTAGGACAAGAAGACGGAGGAGACACGTACGCCCTACTCTCAAAGAAGGTGGATGCCATGCTTGTTCGGTCGTTGAGAAAACCATACGATCCCCGCCGAAGTAAGTTTCCTCCCAAGACCACTTCAAATCAAGATAGGCGGCTCGTGACACGTCAATCAAGCCCTGGATCAAGCTCCGGTTCCAACTCCTCGAAGGACTGGTCTAAGATCACTTGTCATACATGCCATGGACTTGGGCACTACTCTTCGGAATGCCCATCAAAAGATCGAGGCATTGCCTTAAACTCCATGATTGAACCAGAAGATTTGGAACAACTATGCCATGAGTTCTCCGAAACCGCACTAGCTGCTCGGTATGATGGCATCTCTCTCTCGGATGCAGAAGATGACTATCTAACTCCTGCCGCAGACCGAAGTCACGTTGCTTTCTTTACCTCTGCCGCAGACAAGGCAGAACGGATCCTTTGTCTCACTGCCTCCATTTCAGACAATGAATATGAGGATGAGGCAATTCCTTTTGATCTTTTTATTGAACTAAAAGATAAATTTGATGAGCTACGCATGGATCTTCAACGACAAAACAAAATGGTAGAAGTTTATCCTCCAACAAAGCCGCATAAGAAGATAAGATAAAAAGGCAAGCCATGACCATTGAACAAATGCTCATTGAAAAGAATGATCTTGAAGGACGCTTGATGAAGTTCGATGTTCAACTCACAAGAAAAGACATGGAAGTTGAAAAACTAAAAAATGAGCTTGAACGAGCAAATGGCAAACTCGAGGCTGCCAACAACACTTTTGAGAAACTCAACACGGCCACATCAAAACTTGATGCCGTGATGAGTATTTCAAATGTTGAAAGACAAGGCCTCGGTTATCAAAAGACCGTAGATGCCGTTTTTCCCCCGAGAGAGATTTCAACGGGAATCACCTTTGTGAAGGAATCAAATGATGGTCCGCAAGACAATCTCAATCTCACATCTTCACAAGAATCCACTACAAGAGAAAGCAAGAAGATAACTGCTCACGGCAAAGGTAGTAGGCAGAGGCAAGGACAAGCTGCAGCAGGCAGAACGAAGACAAGGCAACCCCTGCCTAAACTGAAGAACAAATCGAAGAGACGATATGTATGCCACTACTGCTTAATTCCTGGTCATATTCGACCTTATTGTTGGAGACGTGAAGAGGATTGGGAGAATGGCCGTCACCTTCATTCAAACGTTGGATCATGGCATACCATCAAGAAGGTCAACAACACTCGACCTAAATCAAATGCGACTAAGACAAAGGAGACTTACATAAAGAAATCTAAACATGTTGCATCACATATGTGGGTTCCAAAAGCTAAATCCACTGCTAATAACAAAAGTCATGTTCCTCCTGCCTTCCCTGTTGTTAGTCCTGCCACATCAGCTACCAACAAAATTGACATAAAATGTAGTGTCGTATTCACCGCCCTCAAAGCTACCAAGGATGACAAATGGTACTTTGAAAGTGGGTGCTCGCGACACATGACTGGCAATAGTGATCACCTCGTCAACTATAAAACATTTCAAGGAGGCGAAGTCACATTTGGAGGAGGATCCAGCGGATCAATTGTAGGCCGAGGCACTTTGAACGTACAAGGTCTGCCTAAACTGCAACAAGTTCTCCACGTTAAAGGCCTAATCACCAACCTCATTAGCATAAGCCAACTATGCGATGATGGCATGCATGTCAAATTCACACATCAAACATGCGAAGTCTTTGACCGTGAAGGAAAACAACTCGTTAAGGGGGAGAGATCTACATCAAACAATTGCTACTCCATTGGAGAAACTTGCTTCTCCGCAAAAGTATAAAATGAGGTAGATCTATGGCACCAAAAACTTGGTCATACAAGCCTTAGGAATTTGGAGCGCCTTATCAAGCTCGATGCCGTCCGTGGACTTCCACCACTCTCCAAGATCGAGAAAAGTGTATGTGGACCATGCCAACAAGGAAAAATGACCCGGACAAGTCATCCAGCTCTCCCTGCCGCAGAGCGAACTGCCTCTGCCGCAGGTTCAGCAAATTCGGAGGCAGACCTTTACCAGAAGCAATCTCAATGCCTTGAACTCCTTCATATGGACCTAATGGGACCTATTGAGACAGAAAGTCACTCTAAGAATCGATATGTACTTGTTGTTGTCGATGACTTCTCAAGATACACATGGGTACGTTTTTTAAAGGATAAAAGCGAGACGTTTGGAGAAGTTTCTAAACTCATTAGGTGGATCAAGACAAACCATGAGACAAATGTCAAAAGAATAAGGAGTGATCATGGCACCGAATTCGAGAATCAACAACTTGCCAAGTTTTGTGATGCACAAGGCATTGCCCAAGAGTTTTCTACCCCAATCACACCTCAACAAAACGGTGTGGCAGAGCGAAAGAACAGAACATTACACGAAATGGCCCGTGTCATGTTGATCTCAAAAAATCTCAACAGAGCTCTGTGGGCAGAAGCAACCAACACCGCATGCCACATTCTAAATCGCATCAGCCTACGACGAGGCACATCGAAGACAGCCTATGAAATTTTAAATAATAGGAAACCAAATTTGAAATATTTTCATGTGTTTGGCTCTGTATGCTATGTGTTGAATGATAGAATAGCTAGAACAAAGTTTGAACCAAAGGCATTCAAAGGATTGTTTGTTGGATACTCTAGAAATAGTCATGCCTATCGAATATTTATCCCACTAACTAAAACTATTATTGAATCAGTGAATGTGCAGTTCGATGATCTAAGAATTCCCAAGAAACCTCGAGAAGATGGTATTCAAGAACTACTCGAACACCCTGCCGCAGCAGGAACAACAGAAGGCACTACGAACCCAGCTGCCTTACCTACTGCTCCCAATGCCGATGCTCGAAACTCTGAAGCATCCTCGGATCAGCCCAATAACATTACAACACCTCAAGAATCTGATTCATCAGATATAGAAGAGGCATTAGAAGAACCACGACGAGATCCACCAGGGCATGTTCGACGAAATCACCCATCAAGTCAAATTCTGCCGAAACGCACGAGGAACCATCCACAAATTGATTACAAAAATATGACAAGAAATGTGAGCATGTCGGCCACATGCATTGATATAGGCATTGTCACATATCTCTCAACGATAGAACCCAAAAATGTTAAAGAAGCATTAACGGACGAATTTTGGATAATGGCAATGCAAGAGGAAATGAACGAGTTCGAGAGAAACAAAGTTTGGAAACTCGTTCCTCGTCCCAAGAACAAGAATGTAATCGGGACAAAATGGATCTTCAAGAACAAATCAAATGAACATAGGCAGATCGTGCGCAACAAGGCAAGACTAGTAGCACAAGGCTATACACAGATCGAATGCATCGACTTCGATGAAACATTTGCTCCAGTTGCACGCATGGAATCCATAAGGCTGCTGATTGCCATCGCTTGCTACCTCAACATCACTTTGCATCAAATGGATGTTAAGGCTGCCTTCCTTAACGGCATACTTGACGAAGAAGCCTTTGTTTCTCAACCAAAAGGATTTGAAGATCCTAAGTTTCCAGACCATGTGTATAAACTTTACAAGGCACTATATGGCCTAAAACAAGCTCCCAGAGCTTGGTATGGGTGCCTAACCGATTTTCTCTTAAGTTTTGGTTTCACCCGCGGCACAGCCGATAAAACCTTGTTCATTAAATTTAATTCTTCCAAAATTTTGATTGCACAAGTATATGTTGATGATATTGTATTTGGTTCTACTTGTGATATAATGTTAAAATCATTTACTACTGCCATGGCATCAAAATTCTAAATGAGCATGGTAGGTGAACTAACCCATTTCTTAGGTTTACACATCAAACAACTACCTACTGGAACGTTTATATCTCAATCAACATACGCTCGAAATCTTGTGAAAAGATTCCATCTTGATGGAGCTAAGCCCATGAAGACACCAATGGGCTCAACGGACAAAGTTGCTCAAGATACTGGTTCTGCCGCAGTGGATCAGACACTCTATCGGTCTATGATAGGAAGTTTACTTTATCTAACGGCAACGCGACCAGATATTATGTATAGTGTTTGTCTATGTGCTAGATTTCAGGCAGATCCAAAGGAAGATCACTTGAAGGCAGTCAAACGCATCATTCGTTATGTTGCCTCTTCCATCGAGCTAGGCATTTGGTACACAAAAGACACCAACACCAACTTGGTTGGATTTTCCGATGCCGACTGGGCTGGATGATGGAGTAGTATACTTAATGTCTAGATTTGAGTATTATGAACTCCTTGTACACTTTCATTTACCTATTAAATACAAACATTCATTTGCTTTTAATTATTGTTTATTAAATATATGCAAATTATAGTCCTGGATTTTATACGTTGTAGTTAGTATGGTGTTGCATGGGCACACAGAAGATCATACTATCGGTTACTCGTATTTAATCGAACAGATGCTCACGACCTAGATGGACACGGACCAATCCATCGGTATAGTCGTTGTGTGAGAGAGAAAATAATTTATCTTAATTATTTTATCACACTTGTACACTTGGTGTATTGAGCGGATCGATTGAGACTCATCAATTAGGTTTGCTCGGCGATAATTGATTTGAGACTCAGTGTATTTTATTCTTAATCCCCGATACAATTGCGGGTGTGTATATTTAGTATAAGTGACTTTGATTTTCCAAAGGAATTGACCGGTTTAATTATTGGGTCAATTACCGGTTAAGTTGGGTCACTATATTTTATATATGGCATGCCGTGAATTCTTGACGGGACAGTGTATCCCGGAAGGGTTGATAATATCCCCGAGATGAGCTCATAAGGATTTATTATGTAAACCTCGCGAGTGGATTTAATTCCGCATAATAAATAAGGTTGAGTGGTACTAGTCTCGGATAAAAGAGATGAATAAATTTATTAAGCAATAAATAAATTTTATTCATGGATATTTATATCTTAAATACACGGAATAAATAATACTACCGGAGAAATATTATTTGGATATAATATGGTTTAATATTGGGAGTGCAATTAATTTATATAGTGGAAAATAAATTAATTAATATTGATAAGGATTAATGTACTTGAGCAGTGGGCTCAATTTAATCTTCAATATTGGAAGCCCAATATTCCACCTCCTTTGGATCCCCTACGTAGCCTATAAAAGCACTACATGGCCTTCATAAATCATAAGACAAGATTATCATACTTGATATTCTAGAGAGTTGAAGGAGATCCATAGGAGTTCGATAGATCGTCGCCCACCCGACGTTCGAACGGAGTGCAAGGAATACGTGGGAAGATTCAAAGGTCATCTTGATTCCGTTTCTCCGAACAACGAATCGAAAGGTATGATATCCTAACACCCTCGATATTATTCGGTTTTTGGTTTATCGAGAATACCGTAGAACGCAAGATCCGAAGGATCGAACCCGGATTAGACGAACGACCACGCGGTGGTGGCGAAGCCATCGGACCGCGTGGGGATCGCCCGCCTAGGGTTCGGCGAGCATGAGGAGCCCTCGGCTTCGGCCGAGGGGGCGATCGCTGCCATGGGGCGCGATCGCCGGCGGTGGCGGGCTGGTGCCGTCACCTCCCCACCTCGACGGTGGGGGCTCCTCCACGGCGGGCAGCAGGTCGCCGGACCTGCTGCCGGGGGCTGCCAGATGCAGCCCCATCGAACGCGATCTTCGATCGCACGAACCCCGGCTCGCGGGGGTTCGGCTGGGGGCGGGCTACGCGTCTTCGGGCGCGTGGTCTCCAAAGGCCGGACTCCGGCAGATGAGTCGGTGTTCATGTGATCTCTGGCGAAGGTTTTCGTTCGGGTTATTGTTTCCGCAAATTTTAATAGCCCGGGATATCGAATTCCAACAATTGGTATCAGAGCGTGGTTTACGTTCGCGGTATTTTTGATAAAATTGTTCTACCTTGCAGGGTTCCGACTATTATGGCTTGATGATTATTTGTTTAATTATTTTGTCATGTGATTGTTGGTTTAATTAAACTCTCGGACATGTCGAGATTCGTTTTTGGTGGTGAATGCTTGTAATAGTAAAAATTCGGGGGTTGACCGAATTTAGGATTTATTATTACGTTCTACTTTTTCCGGAAATTGTATAGGGTCGATTTCATGTATAGAATCGATACCGGATAGTGTAAAATTTATTTTGCGTTGGATCGATGCCGAAACGACCGCCGGAGAAGACGCGTGACGAAGGAGATGATCGTGAGGGTGAAGGGCTCGGATCGACCGCCCCATGGTCGATCCATGAGGACAATCGACCCACGCCCTAAAGGGCTGCCCGTGGGAGCTCCGGCCACCAAGGGAGGTGGCGCGTGGGCTGGACGGCGGCGGCATATAGGCGGCGGTCGAGGGTGGCGCGGGGATCCCCACCCCGTGCTATCCCGGTCCGGTGATTCTCTTTCCTAATTGATTCGGGTTTTTCCTATTTGAGTGTTCCTATTTTTGGGAACTCTTATGGATTAGGAAAAGAATCAATTTGAAATTGATTAGGATTCCTAAATTGATTATTTCTATTTTATGGAAATATTCATGGATTAGGAATCTAATTAATTTGAAAAGAAGAAGAGTCCTAAATTATTTTATTTCCTTATTTCATTATGGAAATCATCTAGAATATTTCAAGTGGGTCTTGGATAGATTATTCTAGAGATTTAATGAAGTAGAAAGGGAAAATAAAATAAATAAAAATATTAATAATATTTAATTTTATTTTTGATTTATTCGATTGACTTAATTATTATTAATTAAGTATCTTTTGGATTTATTAAAAATAAATAGATTTAAATATTGGAAATTAATATTCTCGTCACATGGAGCATTCAAGAACGAAGACTAAAGACTAGAAGATGCGTACGGAGATGGAGTAAAGCCATAATAGTCGGAAAATAATATTCTAGTAATTATTTTGACTATGTGATAATACTATGTGCTTTATTACATGTATGCATGCTATATGTGTTTACTTTTATGCACTAGATAGCGTATCCCTTTATTGTAAAAAGCTAAGTGGGAGAGGGTATGGAAACATACCCATGGTCTCCATTGCTGCTCTCTTGGTGACTTTTATAAACTTTTGAAGTTTATATAGATAAGTTATTGGAGGAGAGTTATTGTAATTCCTCTTATGAGAAACATTGATTAAGTTTATCAAACAATGCCTAATTTGTCTTTCCAAAGCTGATTTCAAGTCGACTCATTCTCACCACGGGGAGTGGAATGGAGCCAGAGCCACTTGGTCATGTAGAGGACACAAATTAGAGACCTTCGTACCATTCTTTTGAAGATGGATCGATTGTCTGCTCGGCTCCCTCATTTATGAGAGATAGGGTTGTTCGCATGGTGAATCACTGGTTAGAAACTTCGAGTTTCACTTATGATTCTCCGCGTCTTGATTTACAAGATTGAATGGATCAAGTAATTGGGAGTCAATTATAAAGATCTCTTGGTGTAGTAAACGTCCACACCACGTGGCTTGCTATACCGACGGATTTTGGATTAATTGATGTAGACAGTTGTAAGAAATTGTGAAGAGTTGTAAAGTTGTCGTAAACGTCCACACCACGTGGCTTGCGGTGATGTAGCAATTCCAAGCAATTTACTTTGGTGCTGAGTAATGGTTTACACTTAGATACGCCTTATAGTATTCCTCCCCACGAGGTTCCGCTATAAGTGATGTATGACCAAAGAAAATCTAATTACTAAGTCATTTAGGTGGGTAAACGTCCACACCACGTGGCTTGCCTTACCTGATGGGATTTTAGATGTGATTAGTGATTTAATGATATTATTTAAGGGAGATAATATCGGATATTAAATTGTTTGTTTGTTTTATGTGCTTATAGGTTAGGAATGACTGTGACCCCACTTTGTGATATACTTAAAGATGAAAACTCACTGATTCCATATAGTACTTGTTATACCCAAGAAAACAGTCACCGACACGTGTCACGAATCAAAGGGCCACGTCATCAAGAGAGAAATTCAGCTAAGTCAATCATAAAAGACCTTCAAAGGCATATCTAAGAAGAAGATAAGGAGCTTGGACAGTAGAGAGCGCACGGTAGAATCAGACTCCTTTCACAGGGGAATCGCCTGGGGAGACTCCTGGGGCGCCAGTCAATGAGCTGGGACTTCACGGGGAAAGAGGCAGATTAAGCACTAAGGGAAATTAGTGGGTATTTAATGCATCATATTAGTGGACTAGAGGTCCAATAAGAAGCCGATATGTGGGCTTAGGTGGCATAATTAAGCCATGCATAGAGTATTATAAATAGAGGGTAAGAGAGAGGAAAATGGACATGCAAAACCTTGTATTTTAATATGAATTCTAAGTATGAATATATGAATGAAGAGGTGCCTTTAGCATCCATGTTCTACTTATGATTTCTGCTATAACTTAATCCTTTTGCTAGCTTACTTATAACAAATTTACCATTTTGTGTTGTTTATCAAAACCCTCAATTACCAGCAAATACTACCGACAAGTACAAAAACAACCAAAACAGTTGGCGCTAGAAGGATCGAGCATCAGGTATTTAAGTTGCAGAAAAGCTCGATTAAAATCAAAGATGGTGAACGAAGACGAAGGTACTACGGTATCAGGTGCATCCGGCACAAGCGGCAGGTGGCGGGCTGTGATGGGTAAGGCCGTGATGGTGGAACCCGAGGTTCCATCTCCGCCTAAAAACCCAGAACCTGAAAATAAGGAACAACCGCCGCCTACCCAGATCAGCTCCGATGAGCACAACAGCAAACGTGCAGAGGCCGACGAGCCTACTGACAGTCAGGCAGATCAACGACAACGCCGACTTCGGTCGCGACGTCGGAATCGCCGTCTCCATCCTTACGATATCGGAGGGCCGTCGACGCCCAAGGTTCCACCTCCGATCAGATTCGCAAGTCTAGATACTCCACAAAAAATAGATGAAGCAGTGGCAGAACTGATGTCTCTGAAATATGTGATGACAACCCCTGTGATCCCGGTGAGGGGCATGCATGCACCCGCCGGGGAAAATCCAGACAAGGGCCCCGAGCGAACTGGCCGTGTTCCCCGGGGGAATCGCAGAATGCGTCGGGCCCTAGATATAAACCAAAGAGCTGAGTCAGTAGCTACTTCTACAGATCCTCATAGACAGGTAAGTAGAAGTGACATGCACGGACATCGTGCGAACTTCTCACCGGCGAGGGCCCACAGAGCCCCCGGTATTGACCCTGAGTTAGCCGATTTAAGGCAGAAATACTCTGAGTTGGAAAGGCAATTGAACGAAAATCAGATTCTCGCCGCCCCGACAGGTCGTCATAATGATCCCTTGGCCCCCGAGGTTGAACAAACTCCCATGCAACCGGAAATTCAGCCCATGCAAACCACTTTGTATAGCGGCAAAACTGATCCAGAAGTGCATTTGAGCAGATTCAAGACATATATGTCCGGCCGGGGAGCCACTGATGCTACTCGGTGCAAACTATTCCCACTCACCCTGGGCGATATTCCCCACCAATGGTACGTCAGCTTACCCATGCATTCTATCAAATGTTTTGACGACTTGGTGCAGAGGTTCGTGTCGTACTTTGCATCCAAAGCTTCCCATATGGAATATAGTCAGAAACTGCTGGGAGTCAAACAGGGTGAGAATGAAACAGACGAGTCGTATGTTGATCGCGTCGAAGAACTCCTCATGGCGGGTGGCGAAGAGATTGGTGATAACCTCAAACTTCACATCGTACTGGCAGGTTTGAGAAGAAATTCTAAGTTGTTTAAATCTGCAATGTTGAATTATCCCCGATCGTATGAGGATTTTAGGAGGAAAGCTGGGGCCCAAGTGGCGTACCAGCGTCTTGTTGCTGGTGGGGGACACTCCCCCGAGCAAAAGAAAAAACCTCCTTTTTCCTCCGATCGAAGGCCAAATTACATTGGCAAAAAACCAGGCCCTAGGCCACATGATCCAAGAATGGATGAAGTCCGTGATTTGGAAAGAAAACTTACCATGCAGACTGGTCATACACCAGCAGATATTCTGAACATTATGGTGGTACAAAAATCTGATCTGTTGGAGAAACCACCACCAATCCTAACTTCCCCGGACAAGTTGGATCCCAACAAATGGTGTGCCTTTCATGAAAAGATTGGTCACAACACCAGCCAGTGCAGACAACTGGTAAAACTGTTGTGGAAACTTTTTCAGGATGGGAAGATGTGGCAATTCTTGCCCAGGCCAGGTGCAGGAGGAAATCCGCAGGGGCCTCCTCCCCGGGAAGTACCCGCACTGGTCCCACCGCCGCCTCCTCTAGCTCAAGATCCACCAAGAGTGGGCCAGATCATGATGATCGGCGGCTTGAGACCAGTGAACGAGGAGAGCCGCCGCAAAAGGAAAAGAGACTTCCAGATGTGGGAAGTTTGGTATGAAACTGCCCCGTCAAAGGAAGCAACAATCAGTGAAACGGCGGTGATAACTTTCACCCCGGAAGATCGAGCCGAGACAAAGTTCCCGAAGGATGTGCCTTTAGTGATAAAAGCAAGAATCCTCGGTCTGGACGTGTCTCGCACGATGGTGGACAATGGCGCGCATCTTAATGTCCTGTACAAAAAGACCCTGGATCTGATGGGGAAGCTAGCGCGCTATGTCAACCCGTGCGATATGGTGTTGAAAGGTTTTGGTGACGATGTAGTCATTCCCTACGGAGAAATCATCCTCCCGGTGGAAATGATGGACGCGAAGAACCTTGAAGTCGTAATGGTTAGGAATCTTAAGTTTGTAATAGTAGATAAGGTTAGTGGCTATAATGCTTTGTTAGGAAGGCCCTTTCTAGACGCTTTTGAAGCAGTCGCCTCGTCCTATTACTACTGTATCAAGTTTCCAACACCCTCCGGTGCAGTTGGCACCGTCAGAGGGGACCTAGTAATGGCAAAGAAGACTTTGATGTATTTTCGCGATCTTGATAAAACTAAAACCAAAGTAAACAATAACATTCCCCAAGTCAATTTGGAGGAAAGCAAGATAAAACAAGTTGATCACATTAAAAATGTTATTAAAATCCCCGAGGAAGGAATGAACTCTCCTCAGAAAAACTCACACGGTGAAGTTATTCAGATTCCCTCGGTTGAAACAGATAATCCTCCCGAGGAAGAACCCAGTATAGACTTAGCATCTACTGGGAAAAAGCAGCCCCAACCCAAAAAAGACTTGGATGATTGGGGCTCAAGGGGTGGATATCAATGCAAAAAAGCACCCATTGTAGAGATGGTTGAAGCTCTGGACTCTATAATTGTAGATCCAGAGCAAACCGAAAAACAAATACTTGTGGGGTCTCATATGGAATCAACTACTCGAAGTGATATTATAAAGTTCCTAAAAGAAAATATTACCACTTTCTCATGGTCCAGTGCGGATTTAGGAAAGATAGATCCTAAACATGCCTGCCATCGATTGAAAATTGATCCATGCAAGAGACCAATTGCGCAGAAGCGTAGGAAAATGGGCCCCGAGAAGTGCCAGGCACTCGCCGGGGAAGTAGATAAATTAATTGAAAACAAACTGGTCAGGAAAGCTTCGAGTGATGTTACTTGGCTTTCCAATGCGGTAATGGTGACAAAAACGGTGGGGGCATGGCGCTTATATATAGATTTTACTGATCTAAACAATGCATGTCCGAAAGACCTTTTTCCCATGCCACACATCGACCATGTGGTTGATAATTTGACAGGTCATGCGATATTCTCAACACTAGACGCTAAGGCCGGGTACCATCAAATCCCCATGCATCCAGATGACGTTGAACACACGGCTTTCTACTCAGAGAAAGGGATCTATTGCTGGGAAAGAATGCCGTTTGGCCTGAAGAATGCTGGGGCCACCTATCAAAGGTTGGTAAATCTAATGTTTTCTGAATTAATTGGTAGAACCATGGAAGTGTACATTGATGATATTATTGTAAAAAGTAAAAATGAATCAGATCATGTCAAAGACCTCGAAGAAGTTTTCAAAATTCTGGGGCATTATAATATGAAACTGAACCCCAAGAAATGTAACTTCGGAATCAAAAAAGGGATGATCCTGGGGCATGTGGTTAGCGAGAAAGGCATTGAGCCCAACCCTACCAAAGTCCAAGCTATCTTGGACATGCAAGAGCCCCGAGACGTAAAAGGCGTACAACGACTCACGGGTCGTCTAGCCGCCCTAAATAGATACATTTCTTGCCTGGGAGATAAAACTCGTCCGTTCTTTGCCTCCATCAAAGTACAGGAATTTCACTGGAAAAAGGAAGCCCAACAAGCTTTTGTACGAATAAAGGAATATTTATCCAATCCAAAGGTAGTGGTGGCACCTAAACCAGGAGAAAAACTGTATTTATACCTGGCCGCCTCAGAACATGCCATCAGTGCAGTCTTGACAAGAGCGGAAGGAATACAACACTTCCCGATTTATTTTGTGAGCCAAGTATTACATGAGGCAGAAATTAAATACACTCCACTGGAAAAATTAACATATGCTTTAATAGTGTCGATTAGAAAACTCCGGGCGTACTTATTTGAGCACCCCGTCGAAGTTTTGACTACTATGCCTTTAAGGCAAATATTGCACCGGTCAGATATCTCCGGGAGACTCCTGCGTTGGGCGTTAGAAATTAGTTAGTATGACATAACTTTCGCCCCGAGGACAGCACTCAAAGCACAAGCCCTGGCAGATTTCATTGTGGAATTAACTTTCCCTGAGAAATCCCAGAGTCAACCACGCGCCTGGCAGCTGTTCGTAGATGGATCATCTACCACCGCGTGCTCGGGGGCAGGAGTGGTATTACTCAGTCCCGATGGAGACTCAGTAACCCATGCGGTAAAGTTTGAATTCCCCACATCTAACAATGAAGCAGAGTACGAAGCTCTCATTTCTGGATTGGAATTGGCTATAGCCGTCGGGGCAAGGAAACTCCATGTGTTTATGGACTCTCAGCTAGTAGTAAACCATGTAAGTGGGGACTACGAGGCCAGAGGGGAACAAATGGTAAAATACCTAAAATTGGTATGGGAACTTTGCGAAAAAATCCCTGAAGTTCTAATTGAACAAATCCCACGGGAACACAATTCACAAGCTGACGCCCTGTCAAAATTAGCATCAGCTGAGGGCTCAGCAGACTTCTCAAATATTGTGTTGACAAAATTAATGTCCCCATCAGTGGAACAAAGAGAAATGCAAATGCAAATACTCGCTGGGGCCGAAGAAGACTGGCGGATTCCCATCCAACGGTACATAGAGACCGGGGAAGTACCAGCAGATAAAACTGAAGCAAAACAACTTCGCTCCCGAGCGGCAAAGTATACTTTAATAAATACACAACTTTACAGAAGAAGTTATTCCCTTCCACTACTAAAATGTGTATCGAAGGAGGAAGGATTTAAAATCCTGGAAGAAATACATGATGGTGTATGTGGAAACCATGCGGGGGGAAGATCCCTGGCACACAAAACCATGGGGCAAGGATTTTACTGGC
The DNA here is from genome assembly GCA_954870475.1 of Euphrasia confusa. Lineage (NCBI taxonomy): Eukaryota > Viridiplantae > Streptophyta > Magnoliopsida > Lamiales > Orobanchaceae > Euphrasia > Euphrasia confusa. The sequence goes on along the minus strand of OX940957.1, from coordinate 8,287,807 downwards.
CAAGCCTGAGAAAGGACGCAGTCGGATATGCACGCAAGTGTGTTAAATGCCAGACGCATGGGCCTAACATCCGTATTTCCCCAGAAGCCTTGAAATCCATTTACAGCCCGTGGCCATTTGCTCGGTGGGGTATCGATTTGATCGGACCACTAGCAACCGCACGGGGCGGAGTGAAATATGCGATTGTAGCAGTCGACTATTTTACTAAGTGGGTTGAAGCAGAACCATTGAACAAAATTGATCAACCACAGGTTATCAAGTTCATATGGAAAAACATTATATGTCGATTTGGTTTGCCCGAGTCGATCATTTCCGACAACGGAAAACAATTCGATGGGGCTGAGGTGGAAGAATTCTGTGAAAAATAGAAAATCAGAAGGCTGTTCTCTACTCCTTACCACCCCCAGACGAATGGTCAGGTTGAAGCAGTGAATAAAATATTAAAACATACCATCAAATCAAAATTGGAAAGTCGCAAAGGAAAGTGGGCGGATGAACTCCCAGAGGTTCTGTGGTCATATCGTACCACAGCTAGAAATGCCACGGGAGAAACCCCCTACTCTTTGGCTTTTGGAACAGAAGCAGTAATTCCAGCGGAAATAACGGTGTTATCACATCGGACCGCTCAGGAAATCTCCCCGGAGAATGAAATAACCATCCGGAAAGAGTTAGATCTTCTTGAAGAAAGAAGGTTAACTTCTGATTCTCTAAATACCATGAACAAACAAAGAATTGCAAAATTATTTAATTTAAAAGTAAAGGCGCGAGAATTCCAAGAAGGAGACTTGGTGCTGAAGAAAATCTTGGGAACACACCAGGGAGCACTAGGGCCGAACTGGGAGGGACCGTTTAGAGTAAGCCACTGCCTCCAGAACGGAGCGTACGAGTTAGAGCTTCTCGACGGGACCAAGGATCAGTATCGGTGGAACGCGTTGCATCTAAAGAAATTTTATCATTGAAAGGTTAATTTTTGGCTTTTTGTAAAAATATTATTTCTGTAAAACCTTTTTTGCTACCTTTATAAATTTTCTCAGTATTTACTAAAAATACTTGCATGGGTTTTAAAAGTTATACTTTATCAAGGAAGAATATTACCCCGGGAAAAGGAATAAATTTCCCGGTCAAAACAAAGAATATTGAGTATTCCTAAGGAATACTAAGGTTCGGTAAAGACCCAAAAAATCTATAGATTACGGGGCCGAACACTTCTTTCTGCGTACGGATTCAACAGAGTAAAAGAAACTCAAGAATCGCGCGGGAGGAAGATATTGGTCCGAGGACAATCCTAAGAGGTATTCATCATGAACTAAACCTCAAAAGGGTATTCATGATGAACAAACCACAGGATCGGACAGTCTTTGTAAAAGGAGAGATGGAGGAGAAAAATGTTTCTCAGAATCAGAGAATTCCAAGAGGTAACTAAATCCGAACATCACTTTTGCAGGACAAAGAACTCACAAAGAAGTCCCAACAAAGTTTTAAAATAAAACGTGGGTGTGAGCCAAGAGTTATCTGTTCACAAGAATTACGATTCACCAAACAAGCTTAAAATGACTTGTCAAGTGATAGATAATTGTGGTAAAAAGAAACCTAAACAAAACGGTGGAAGGGCTATGTGTAAGACCCAAAGGATAATATCCAAAAATAACTTACTAAGTTATTACACACCAGCAAAATATTAAAACTTGTCCCAGGCAAAAAACTGCCTTTAAAATCCAAACAGAAATAGCAAATATTGTCTTATGGCCTCAGGCCCAAACCAGAAATAAAACTTAAAAACCTCTGAGCTTTTTACACTCAGAGTAAAGATCATTTTAGCAGACTCCTGAGTTGTTAAACTCAGGAGGTAGAATTACCATCACCAGGGGGGGTCACCATAGGATCTTTTGGCTTGCCATCAGGCCCAACACCAAGCAGATCCAGACCCTCATCTTCAAATTCATCTTCATCAACAGGAGCATCATCAGCTAACTTTGCAGGTTCACCAGGCATAGAGAGGAGACTGTATGATGGCCACCATTTCATGTCAATTCCATGGACAACTTCCAGATCCATGAAAGGTTGAGGAACTCTGGAATCCAGAGTGCATCCCTCCATGTGATCCCTGAGGAGTTTGAGTCCATACTCTTTGGCCACATCATTCTTCTCCTTTGCTGCAGACCTGATGAGATCAGCATATGCAGTTACATAAAGGAGGTCAGTCAGTACCCTGGGATTGTGAGCAGGTGAGTCCAGTAGGGTTTCAAGCTCCACAACTCTTTCCATGGACTGTGCAAAATCATCCTGGACTTGTTTCAGTTCTTTGGCGACTTTGACCACCTCATCCTTTAGCTCTTTCTTTTCCCTGACAAAGCTGTCCTGGGCATCCTCAATCTGTTCTTCTTTTTCCTTGATGGTTTTCAAGGCTTCTTGCATCTCAGACTTCCCCACCTCTGCCCGTGCAGTGTCTGCAACCTTCTTCCACCTATCCCTGTCCCCTGCTGCGGCTATGTAGGCTGCATTGAGCTCCTTTACTTGTGTTTCTTGACCAGTGCTGGTGATGCGAAGCTTGGTAACCTCAGCTCTGAGTTTCTCAGCCATAGTATGAGCACCAGAGATGGCAACTGCACTTTGACTGGCCAGTTTAAGGGCCAGGGAAAAGGCATGTCCTCATGGTCCATCAGGTCATTGAGCTCTGAGGTCCAGCACCTCCCAACTGCATCAATTGAATCACCTACAGGATTGCCCAGGGTAGTGACAGGATCAATGGGGCCTTTGCCAGAGAAGAAGGGAAGGAGCACAGAGGGAAGTTTTTCCTGGGAAAACCTAGCCAAGAAATAAAATATAAAGATAAGATTGAATATGTTGTAAAAAGAAGAAAGAGCATAAAATGAATAAAAACTTACTTGTCAGAGAGAACTTTTTCAACTCCAAAAACAGACTGGCTTATGTCAGCACGGGGAGGTGATTCAGTCACATCAATTATACCCTCGTCAACTTTCTTCCTTTTCTTGTCTCCTTCGAGCTTGACTTGTAGAAGTGTGGACGACCCAGAGGGAGGCAAACCCTGACTGGGAACAACATCAGTCATCACCACATCAGCAAGGGTAGAGGATTCTTTGTAAGAGTCCACCACCTCCATAATCCCCAGGGAATCTGTCTCGCCGCCCTGGGCGGAGACAGTTCGGGATCTGGTCCGGGAAGCCGGGGCACCTACTGCCCCACCCCGAGTCTTTACAGATCCTCGGCCTCCTATGCTGGTTGAACTGGTTTTTGATTTACGGGCTTTTCCCGTCTGGGATGGATCCACAAGTCCAAGTCTTTCGAATAGTCTGTTATCCGCCATATTTGGGGGTTTCACGTCAAACACGGTAGAGAAAAATTCTGCACCGGGAAAGTAAAGATATTACACCCGACAAAATTAATGATATTTCCCCGAGGGATATGTCCCCAGGAAATAAGACAAAATAAAAACTGCAGAAAATACAGAACTTTACCAAAACAAGGTTTGTCTTCGACAAACGGAGGACAGAACAAGCCTGCTGCGTCACGAATACTGTCGTCGTTGAGATACGTTGAGTCCCTCTCGGTGGTAGGAATGCACTGGGCCAAAAGATTCGCTGTAGCCAAATCCCACGGGATGCTATAGTCAGTTTTGGAGATCCGGGCACCTACAAACATAAAAACAATTTTAGATCAGTCAAAACTGTAAAAACTTAAAAGTATAATTTACTTACTTTCATCCTTAACGCCATAAGTTAAAGGAATTTCAATTTCTCCCTCTCGGGTCTGAGTTCTCCATCTCCCCGAGACATAAAACCATCGATCCCAACAAGTAGGATCTTTAACTTCCGGCTCTCTTATTTTCACCATATTTTTCCTGCAACGAACTGTGTAATCACCCAACAACCCTTTCTGGAAATTGACCGGGCTAAAGAACAAATGGAATTCATCCCCCGTAAGGGGTCGAGAAAATCTCACTTGTCCTAGAACCGTCAAAACCCCATACAACTGAGCCCACCCGTTCGGATGAATCTGATGAGGAGCCACACCCCACCGGTTCAACAGGCCTGAAATTGAAGGATGCAGGGGAAACCGCAGACCTTGATCCATCGCGTCGACGCCGATGGCCACCATGCCTGGAGGTGGACAGCAGGCGGATTCTCCCTCTTCTGGCGCATGCAAATGCACGTTGAAGGGAATCCGCCAGTCATCCCTCCAGTCGGTGAGTTCGTCCGCCGTCACCGTGCTATCTCGGCCGTGCGCACCCCACTCCTGGTGATTTGGATCTGGTTGAACCGAAGTGATGGTCCTCTCAGCGGGAACGTAGGGATGGTCCGCGTCTAGGTCGTCCAGTCGGAATTCTGGCAAGGCCGGTTCCGCCTTGTCCATAAATTCTTTGTACTGACGAGCGAGCAGGACGTGAGGCTCTTCGACCACCTTGGGGCGAACGACTCTCGTGTATTTTGGCATGATGGTGAGGGTTGTAGAAGGAAATTTACACTACAAATTAAACAAATTTACACAGTAAAATTGCAGGGGGAAGGAAATTCTTACCGATTGTTAGATCTGAGAATCGAAGAGGAGTTGTGAAGTTTTTAAAATTCAAAATGGGTTAATGTATTCTGAAAGTTAACCCTGTCTCATGGGTTGATCAACGGTTGAGATCAAGGAAGGGAAGAGAGGGCGGTTACCAATGAAAAACGTATTCAAGTATCCTCCCACTACCCCGTAAAACCTAAAATACTTGGCCAGGATAATGCCACGTGGCAAATATTTACTGACAAAGGCCAGGATAAGAAGAAATCCTTTTTTCTACATTCTTTCATTATTTATTTATTAATCAAAGTTATTGATTTATTAAGAAGATAAGTTTTCTGATCATGATTTACGAATATAAAGAGTCCTTCAAAAACAATAACTCTTGTTTATTTCACCGGGAAAGAAACCTGGGAAACAAAACCTGGGGAATTAAACCCAGAAAATATTATTTTACAAAGAAAAGACTAATTTTCTATATTTTGGATAAATCTCACGGGGAAATACATCCCTAGTTATCTTTTACAGGACAATCTTCAGGTTCGGAATCAACCGAGCTGTCTTCAGAATCAGTTCCCAGATCAATGATCTCCTCTCCATCCCTCCCAAATACTCCGATATTGAAAGACTTTTGCCCACGCAACTCCAGAAAGATGGTCACATCCACCGAGACAAAACGGCGTTCACATAATTTGTCCCAACCGTCACTCAGAGCGAGACGTCGACCATCCTTCTCTACCTTAACTGTCCAGACCCGTTCAAAAGCATCTACCAAAGCAACATCCTGCCCGTCGAGCTCCGGAAACTTCTGAGAAAAAGACAAAGAAAGAGGCAACTTAGTTTTCATCGACCGATTCCTAATCCGAGAAGAAAAGCTGGTTATTTGATTCGGGTACACCTCTCTGTTCCAAGTAAAAGCCATGATATGAAGCCATAATCCAGAGTCGAAGAGCCTTTAAAGGCGTAAAACTCAGTATTAAATGAAGTCTCAACCACCAACAGAAAGTCAGAATGCAATTTCCGAGACGAGTCAACCGAGGAAGACGACCATAAACTTCAGGGAAATCAGAGTTGAAAGCTCTAATTTTCCTAGGGGCCTATGTTATACCCAAGAAAACAGTCACCGACACGTGTCACGAATCAAAGGGCCACGTCATCAAGAGAGAAATTCAGCTAAGTCAATCATAAAAGACCTTCAAAGGCATATCTAAGAAGAAGATAAGGAGCTTGGACAGTAGAGAGCGCACGGTAGAATCAGACTCCTTTCACAGGGGAATCGCCTGGGGAGACTCCTGGGGCGCCAGTCAATGAGCTGGGACTTCACGGGGAAAGAGGCAGATTAAGCACTAAGGGAAATTAGTGGGTATTTAATGCATCATATTAGTGGACTAGAGGTCCAATAAGAAGCCGATATGTGGGCATTAGGTGGCATAATTAAGCCATGCATAGAGTATTATAAATAGAGGGTAAGAGAGAGGAAAATGGACATGCAAAACCTTGTATTTTAATATGAATTCTAAGTATGAATATATGAATGAAGAGGTGCCTTGAGCATCCATGTTCTACTTATGATTTCTGCTATAACTTAATCCTTTTGCTAGCTTACTTATAACAAATTTACCATTTTGTGTTGTTTATCAAAACCCTCAATTACCAGCAAATACTACCGACAAGTACAAAAACAACCAAAACAGTACTGATTGGAAAAGAAATATGGACATTGCACTATGGGAAAATGTCTCATAGACACCAGTTCATAGACACCGGGCGGCATTGGGAACGGTGTTAAAAATGTTTATAACACCGGGCGGGAAAAAAGAGGAGGTTTAACTATTTTTAACGCCGGTTTTTGTACAAACTGGTGTTAAATGTTCCATTTTAAATTTAAATTTTCATTTATAACACCGCTTTTTCTTTCGACCGATGTTAATAGTATTTTTATATTTTTAATAAAATTATAAGTTTCTTTAACACCGGTTCTATTAGCAAGACCGATGTTAAAAAAAATAAAAAATTTCTATTTTACCCGTGAGAGAGCCATGTAACTTAAAATATACTTACAATATAATTATTGAAATGGGTATTTTACTCATAAACTTACCTCCGTGTACCGTCTAATTAAAGTGCTCTCTCTAAAACTCAATTCATCTTTTTCCACCAGCACACAATTATGTCAAAGGATGAGGTCGATGAGGTCTAAAAATTTCGACATCGTAACAACATCTCCGAACCTGAAATTGAAGACGACAACACCAAACCCTAGCACTCGGAAGCTCAAATCCAGCAAAGAGAACACTCCGCCGACGTCGGCATTAGATCTGAACTCGACGGCGTCGTCTCCTTCGTTCGTTCCAAAGTAGGGTTTCTAGATTTATCTCTGTAAAGCTCTGCAAATTGGTTTCTCGATTTATCTCTCAGGTAAATTTAGTTAAGGGTGAATTTAGGGTTATTGTCAGTTGGAGAAGGTATGACTCTTTCGTTTTTCTGATTTCGCCGCGACTGTGTTTTTTTATTTTCGATTTCTGTTTCGGCTATAATGCATAGAATTTCTTCTGATTTTCGAGTTTGTGTGTTTAATTTAGATACTGAAAATTCAGCTCTGAATTGTGTGTGGTTGATTATGGAATGTAATTATTGATGTCATTGTATACTGCAGCCGGTACGTTGTTTGCTCATGGGGAAGGGAGAAGATGGGCAGTTAGGCCACGGCGATGTCGAATACCGGTTTTCCCCTACTCAGCTAAGTGCATTGGATGATCAAGATATAGTTTTTGTTTCTTGTGGAGCTGGTCATAATCCGAATCAAAATTTCAATTATACAACTGGGGATGGTAAGTCCTATTGTAAATTTTGTTTACTATTTATGATGAGATATTATTAACTCGTTAGACTATTATGAAACACGTTGATAATGATTATTATAATTTAATTTATTAGGTGTTTTTTTTAGTGTATTGCATTAATAGTTTTGAATATATATATAATCATTCTGTAGGGGGGATTTTGGGAGGTTAGGACATGGCCACATGGGAACTCTACTCACTTGTTTTCTCCTCAACCAATCAAGGCTTTACAAGACTTGCAGATTAAGCGAATTGCTTGTGGGGGCAGCCATTGTTTGGCAGTTACTATGGAAAGCGAGGTTCAAAGGTTAGTCCACTCCCTTAACTAGTTTTATAATATTAAAAGTTAACTTGAAAATGCATAATGAATATGAACATTTTCATTGTGTTTTTCTAATTAAAGCTTTAAAGTAATTTTGAGAACAATAATATTGAGAAAGAAGATATGTTCTAGACTATTATTATGTGTTACAAGCCTCTGTTTATTATTTTTAGGGAACTTCTGTCAAAATGGTTGCTGCTGGTGCTTAGCACACAGCTGCAGTAATAGAGGACGGTGAACTTTATGGTTGGGGCTGGGGCAGATATGGTAATTTGGGATTAGGTGACAAAGATGACCGTTTAGTTCTGAGCAAAGCTTCAACTGATGAGGTATCATCAATCATTCCATGTTTGAGTGCATACTGTGCAATTCTTGAAAACATATTTATTGATTTTCCCCCCATTTTGTATAGGTGTTCCACCTACAATGTTATTTATATGTTTCTTAATGTTCCAGTATTATGTCCAAACACTTTGTTTTATTGACCAGCATTTCAGTTTGGAGCAAGATAATGTATTCCCACCCGATGGATGGAAGGTCTATTATGCAGCTACAAGAGCTACAATTAACGTAAATTCTTATCTTTTTGGGATTATCAGAGAGAGGTCACTTCTGGGCTCTAGCTATGGGTCAGTTTTTGCTAAATGCGGATTATGTCAAGTGTTGTCACGCAACTGGAGAGTAATTTAGTGGGTATGTTCCTTGAGAATTATTCTAACTTATTGTGGGACTTTATTGTTTCTCATAATTGCGCTTTTTGGCTACACTGGACAACTACTCTTTGGTGCTGTACATTTTTTAGGCAGAACATTATTAGTGCTAATTTTATAGCATATTCTACGAATTACCCGAGCACATCTACTCGATTTACCCGAGCACATCTACTCTTTCGTTGTTACCTAATTAAAAAAAACTATAACACTAAAACTATAAGTTGTGAATAATATATTCCATTTCTTTTGTTCATATAGTGATTGGTGATTCACCTGTGCTTATGAAGTTGGTAGAGAATGAATTATTATTTTCATGTTATATATTAGTATGTTCTTGTTATGCACATATATTTCACAAAACTGATTGTTACATATTTCCTGGTGTACATGTATAGAAATAAATATATGTTGTTTATTTACACTAATTTGATTGATTCATGTTTTGTATTTATTTTTGTACAATTTGCAGGAATGGAATGAGAAAGAGGAGGAACATGAACTGTGTTTCTTATTAGATTAACAATATTTTGTATTGAAATCATTGTATTTGTTTGGTTCATGTTTTGTACTCAATGTTTTGTATTGACAAGTTTATGGAATATTGTTGTTTGACAATTGTAAGGATTCGAAAATTTTGGGTATTTTGAATATTGTATTTTTTTTCCAAATTTTAATATAATTTTAATTATTGGGAATTTATAAAATTATATTTTTTTTATTTTTTTTATTATCAACGACACCGGTCATATATGAAAAAAAGACCGGTGTTATTACTTTTTACACCGGTTGATTTTGCTAATTTTCATGAAACTGACCGGTGTCTTTAATAATATAGACACCGGTCCAGATCACAAAAACTGGTGTTATAAATTATTTTTAACACCGGTCACTGACCGGTGTTAAAACATACCTGATCTTTAACACCACGCACAAAGACACCAGACAATTTTTTTTTAACACCGGTCAATGCCCGGTGTCTATGAGACATTTTCCCATAGTGTTGTCCAGACTGTTGAGCCTTCTATATCTGCTGTTGTCCCAACTCATGAGGACATTTGGAATGACCTCAGAATGATGTTGAAACATAGTGTGGAAGCCGGACAAGAAGTGATTGACATACTCTATAAATTCAGTCCTCTTGAGGAGTCGCTTGAAAACGATTTCAAAAGAGCTGAACTTATAAGTATGGTCAGAAAATCACAAGCTCTTGTGGCTAAGATGGAAGTGCAAGCAAAGAAGCCCAGTGGTTCCAAACCACGGAATGGGAAGAGCAAGCCGCGAGGCAAGTGCTATCAATGCAAGCAGTCTGGGCACTGGAGGTCTAATTGTCCTCTCATCAAAGGTACGAAATTTTCCTTAGTCACTGAAACATTATCAGTGGTGTTATCTACCAGCACCTGGTGTGTAGATACGGGGGCCACTGATCATGTCTGCAATTCATTGCAGGGGTTCCAGGAAACCCGGAGACTTAGAGAGGGAGAGATCGTGGTCTACATGGGCAATGCTGCGAGGGTGGCGGCTGTTGCAGTGGGAGACGTTCACTTGCGTTTTAGTAGTGATAGGATTTTAGTTTTACATAATTGTCTTTATGTACCAAATTTTAGAAAGAATTTAATTTCGGTTTCTAAACTTATTATGAATGGATATTCTGTTTCTTTTGACCACTCTGTGATCATAAGAAGAAATAGTGATATTATCTGTTCTGGTACATTGGTAGACGATTTGTATGTGCTAAATCCTGAGTCTAACATGATGCAACTAACCGAGAGTAATAACACATCTACGAACACCAATAAGAGAAAGGAACCTTCTAGGATGAATCAATTATACTTGTGGCATCTAAGGCTAGGTCATATAAACTCAAATAGGCTTCAAAGGTTGAAAGCTGATGGTCTAATCAGCGATGTTGAAGGAGAGGACCTTCCGACCTGCGAATCCTGTTTAGAGGGTAAAATGACCAAGCGTTCTTTTTCTGGTAAAGGACGGAGGGCTGAACAAGTATTGGATTTGATTCACTCTGATGTATGCGGACCTATGTCTACTCAGGCAAGGGGAGGGTACGAGTATTTCATCACTTTCACTGATGATTACTCAAGGTATGGATTTGTATATTTGATGCGCCGCAAGAGCGAATCCTTTGACAAGTTCAAGGAGTTCAAGGCTTTTGTGGAGAACCTTCAAAATAAATCCATTAAATGCCTGCGATCTGATCGCGGAGGCGAGTACCTGTCTGGAGAATTCAAGGCATACTTGGCAGAGAATGGGATTGATTCCCAAATGACATCACCATATACTCCCCAGCAGAATGGTGTGTCAGAAAGAAGGAATATGACTCTTATGGAAATGGTGCGATCAATGATGAGTTACTCGGACTTACCTATTATGTTCTGGGGACATGCCTTGGAAACAGCGGCGTATATCTTGAATAGGGTTCCAACCAAAACGGTACCCACAACACCCATGGAATTGTGGAGTGGGCGCAAGCCTAACTTGAAACACATTCGGATCTGGGGTTGTCCAGCACATGTGTTGCGACAAGGTGCCGATAAGTTAGAACCTAGATCAGAATTACGGCTGTTTGTAGGATACCCGAAAGGAACTAAAGGTGGCATGTTCTATAGTCCTACGGACCAGAAGATCGTTATAAGTACTAACGCTCGGTTCTTAGAGGAAGACTATGTCATGGACCACAAGCCCAAAAGTGACATAATACTTGATGAGTTGAGAGGCGACAAGGAAGACTTAGATACAGCCGAACCGAGTAGTAATACACCACTAGAACCTGCACCTACTGTCACTGTTAATACACCGGAACGCCGTTGTAGTGGGAGGGTTGTTAAACAACCAGAAAGATGGATTGGACTGGGTGAGTCTTCGGACTCTGGACCTGGAGTTCATGAAATCGAACCCTGGACCTATGATAATGCGGTACAAGATATAGATGCGCCTTCTTGGAAGAAAGCGATGAAATCCGAAATAGAATCTATGGATTCTAATAAAGTCTGGGATCTTGTAGAACCACCAAACGGCGTAAAGCCAATTGGGTGTAAATGGGTCTACAAGAGAAAGAGAGGATCTGACGGAAAGGTTGAAACCTTTAAAGCTCGGCTTGTTGCGAAAGGATATACTCAGAAAGAGGGAATCGATTATGAGGAGACCTTCTCGCCGGTAGCCAAGATAAAGTCGATCCGGATTCTCTTATCCATAGCAGCTCATATGGATTATGAGGTGTGGCAAATGGATGTCAAGACAGCTTTCCTAAATGGAAGTCTTGACGAGACGATTTATATGAAACAACCAGAAGGATTCATTGCTAAGGGGCGAGATCATCTAGTGTGCAAGCTTAATCGATCCATTTATGGATTGAAACAAGCCTCGAGATCGTGGAACCTGCGGTTTGACGAAGTAGTCCAATCTTTTGGATTCAGTCAAAGCATGGACGAATCGTGTGTATTGGAAACGTGATGGGAAGAAGGTGGTGTTTCTCGTGCTTTATGTAGACGACATTCTTCTCATTGGAAACAGTGTGAAAATGTTATCAGACATAAAGGGATGGTTGTCTAGACAATTCGATATGAAAGATTTGGGAGAAGTCGGGCATGTTCTAGGGATCAAGGTTATAAGGGATCGTCGGAATAGAACATTGTACCTATCCCAGCAATCTTACATAGACACGATTCTGGCTCGTTTTAACATGCAAGATTCCAAGAAGGGTGAGCTGCCCTTCAGTAAAGGAACTTATCTTTCTAAGGAGATGTGTCCTTAGACACAAAAGGAGAAAGATGAAATGAAAGCAGTTCCCTACGCTTCGGCTGTGGGAAGCTTGATGTATGCAATGTTATGCACGAGGCCTGATATCTGCTATGCAGTTGGCGTAGTAGCGAGATATCAGAGTAACCCTGGAAAGGCTCATTGGACTGCCGTAAAGAGCATTTTCAAGTACTTGCGAAATACTAGGGATTATGTTCTGAGTTACGGAGCAGACAATCTGATTCCTTTGGGTTATACGGATTCGGATTTTCAAGCTGATGAGGACCGGTGTAAGTCGTTATCAGGCTATGTGTTTCACTATTAAAGGAGGAGGAGTTTTAACATGGAAGAGTGATAAGCACGATGCTTTTCGGACTCTCCCATGGGTAACCAAATAGCGGCCTCAGAGGCAGCGGAAGATTTGGTATGGCTCCGGTATTACCTCTGGGACTTAGATGTGATTCTTAGTTTACCAAAGGCTATGTAAATAGCGGTGCAGTGGCAAACTTTAAGAGATCACGAGTCCATGAGTGTAAGATAACACATAGGGCAAGTACCACCTGATGCGAGTCATCGTCAGAGGGACAATGCAGTAGTCACCAAGATAGCTTCAGAGCGGCAACCTAGATTGCTCATTCACATGGTACTTCTTGGAAGTACAGTTTAAGCACGTGATGAGTATGGGAGTCGGGAGTTTGGAAGATATGACTAGACCTTAGTATAAGTGGGAGATTGATGGAGTAGTATACTTAATGTCTAGATTTGAGTATTATGAACTCCTTGTACACTTTCATTTACCTATTAAATACAAACATTCATTTGCTTTTAATTATTGTTTATTAAATATATGCAAATTATAGTCCTGGATTTTATACGTTGTAGTTAGTATGGTGTTGCATGGGCACACAGAAGATCATACTATCGGTTACTCGTATTTAATCGAACAGATGCTCACGACCTAGATGGACACGGACCAATCCATCGGTATAGTCGTTGTGTGAGGGAGTAAATAATTTGTCTTAATTATTTTATCACACTTGTACACTTGGTGTATTGAGCGGATCGTTGAGATTCATCGATTAGGATTGCCGGCGATAATCGATTCGAGTCTCAGTGTATTTTATTCTTAATCCCCGATATTGTTGCGGTGTGTATATTTAATATAAGTGACTTTGATTTACCAAAGGAATTAACCGATTTAATTATTGGGTTAATTACCGGTTAAGTTGGGTCACTATATTTCATATATGGCATGCCGTGAATTCTTGACGGGACAGTGTATCCCGGAAGGGTTGATAATATCCCCGAGATGAGCTCATAAGGATTTATTATGTAAACCTCGCGAGTGGATTTAATTCCGCATAATAAATAAGGTTGAGTGGTACTAGTCTCGGATAAAAGAGATGAATAAATTTATTAAGCAATAAATAAATTTTATTCATGGATATTTATATCTTAAATACACGGAATAAATAATACTACCGGAGAAATATTATTTGGATATAATATGGTTTAATATTGGGAGTGCAATTAATTTATATAGTGGAAAATAAATTAATTAATATTGATAAGGATTAATGGACTTGAGCAGTGGGCTCAATTTAATCTTCAATATTGGAAGCCCAATATTCCACCTCCTTTGGATCCCCTACGTAGCCTATAAAAGCACTACATGGCCTTCATAAATCATAAGACAAGATTATCATACTTGATATTCTAGAGAGTTGAAGGAGATCCATAGGAGTTCGATAGATCGTCGCCCACCCGACGTTCGAACGGAGTGCAAGGAATACGTGGGAAGATTCAAAGGTCATCTTGATTCCGTTTCTCCGAACAACGAATCGAAAGGTATGATATCCTAACACCCTCGATATTATTCGGTTTTTGGTTTATCGAGAATACCGTAGAACGCAAGATCCGAAGGATCGAACCCGGATTAGACGAACGACCACGCGGTGGTGGCGAAGCCACCGGACCGCGTGGGGATCGCCCGCCTAGGGTTCGGCTGCTGGGATTCGATGTCCCGGGCTATCAAAAAAAATTGCGGAACCGATAACCCGATCAAAAACCCTCGATCACCGAAGATTGGATCCCCGACTCATCCGCAGGAGTCCGACCTTTGGAGACTACGCGCCCGAAGAAACGCAGCCCGCCCCCAGCCGATTTTCTCCCACGAGTCGGATCCACGAACGCGAACCGCCTCACGAGCCGGGGCCCGACCGAACGCCATCGAGACCCGAAGGCCCCGTGTGCCCAGCCGAACCCCCACGAGGGGCTCGCGATCGTCTACGGACGATCGCTACTAGCGATCCCCGGGGCTGCTCGTAGCAGCCCCGCAGCGAGTCGCGTGACTCGCTGCTCGCGAGGGCGTCGCCCTCGCACGCCTCGCTACGGGTGAACCCGTAGCGCATACGAGGCAGCTACGGGTCATCCCGTAGCACGCCCGCGATCGAGCTCACGGGCTCGATCGCCCCTCGGCTCCAGCCGAGGGCTTCGCGCGGCACGCGCCTCCGACGACGGCGGCTGAGGTCCGCCACGGCACCAGCCCGTGGCACCTCGGCGATCGACCGAAGTCGATCGCATGCCCCGGCGTCCAGCCGGGGCTCGCCCTTCGTCGCGCGTTGCGGCGGTCCGAACCCTAGGGTTCGACCGTCGCGTTCGATCCTCGCCGGGGATCTCGAATCCCCGTCCCCGAGGTTCGTCGTTTTTCCTGGATCGTGCGTTCATGTATATATCACAATTAATACGCACAAATAATCAAAGGGGGTTTATGATTATTACCTCGAATCGTTGTACGGAGAAACGAATTCGGTTGACAACCTTGCGATCTTCTTACGTATTCCTTGCACCTCGTCCGAACGTCGTGTGGGCGACGATCTATCGGATTCCTATGGATCTTCCTCACTCTCAAGACTTTATGATTGGCGTAGGTCAATTAATTCTCTCTTGAAAAGTGAAGACCATGTAGTGCTTATATAGGCTACGTAGGGGATCATAAGGAGAATAAATATTGGGCTTCTAATATTGAAAATTAAATTGGGTCCAACCCAAATCTATTAATTCTTATCAATATTAATTTTATTTATTTTCCACTATATAAATAAAATTGCACTCCCAATATTATTCCATATTATATCAAATAATATTTCTCCGATTAGTATTATTTATTCCGTGTATTTAAGATTTAAATATCCATGAATAAATTTATTTATTGCTCAATAAATAATATTCATATCTTATATCCGAGACTAGTACCATTCATCCTTTATTATTGTGCGGAACGAATCCACTCATGAGGTTTACACAATAATTCCTTATGAACTCATCTCGGGGATATTATCAACCCTTCCGGGATACACTTTCCCGTCAAGTATTCACGGCATGTCGTATATAAAATATAGCTACCCAACTTTACCGGTAATTAACCCAATAATTAAATCGGTTAATTCCTTTGGAAAATCAAAGTCTCTAATATTAAATATACACACCCGCAATAATATCGGAGATTAAGAATAAAATACTCCGAGATTTAAATTGATTATCCAAGGCAATCCTAATCAATAAATCTCAAGCTGATCCGCCCAATACACCAAGTGTACAAGTGTGATAAAATAATTAAGATAAATTATTTTCTCTCTCACACAACGACTATACCGATGGATTAGTTCGTGTCCATCTAGGTCGTGAGCAACTGTTCGATTAAATACGAGTAACCGATAGTATGATCTTCTGTGCGCCCATGCAGCACCATACTAACTACAACGTATAAAATCCAGAACTATGATTTGCATATATTTAATTATAAATAATTAAATGCAAATAATTGTTTATTAATTAAATAGATTAAATGCTATGATCGGGAGTTTACCGTTACTTAAATCTAGACATTAAGTACACAACTCCAACAATCTCCCACTTGTACTAAGGTCTAGTCATTTCCTCCAAACTCCCGGTTCCCATACTCATCACGTGCGTAAGGTGTACTTCCGAGTACTATGTGAGTGAGCACTCTAGGTTGCCGCTCTGAAGTTATCTTGGTGACTACTACGTCGTCTCCCTCGACGATGATTCGTATCAGGTGGTACTTGCTCTATGTGTTATCATCACTTTTCGAACTTATGACTTCTTCCAGTTCTCCACGCACCGCTATGTACATAGCCTTTGGTGAACCAAGAATCATATCCTAGTTCAGAGGTCATTCCGGAACCTAACCAAAACTTCCGCTGCCTCTGAGGCTGCTATTCGGTTTATGATAGAGTCCGAGAAGCATCATGCTTATCACTCTTTCATCCTTAGGTTCCACCTCTTCTAAAAGTGAACACATAGCCTGATATCGACTTACACTGGTCCTTCTCTGATTTGAGATCTGAGAACATGTAATCAAAGAAGATTTCGTCTTGCTTAATGTCCAGTACTTTCGCAAGTACTATTAAAACATCCAAACATCTCTTGTCTAGATTACTTTGATATCCTTCCACTACGCAAACCGCATAGTTGATATCAGGTTCTGGTTTTTCAACATTGCATCTACAAAGCTTTCCACACAAGAAGTGTAGGTAACTGCTTTGTCCATATCTATCTCCTTCATGTGTTCGAAACACATGCCTTTAGATAGATGTATTCTGTTCCCGAAAGGTAATAACCTTTCTCAGAATTGTGCATGTTTAAAACAAACCATAATCATATAAGATATCTTAAGAGAAGTACAAATGTTCTAATCCAGAGATCGAAAGATTTCTAAGAACATGATCCAACTTCATCTTAATCTTATACCTCGATTCATTTAGACAACCTCTATTTTATGTCTGACAACATTTTCACATTGTTGCCAATGACAAAGTGTTATCTACACAAAATTCCGAGAAACACCACCTTTGTTTCCATTACGTCTCTAACACACCTTCTTCGCAAATTCCTATGCAGACCTAGGGATCGATTTCATGTATACTGGATCCAGAGTTCAAAACTCCTCCAGTCTTATGAACATCTCTGGTTGCTTAACAACCTCCCACTGCAATGGCGTTCCGGTGTATAACAGTAACAACATTAGGTGCAGTTAGTGGTGTACTACTACTCGGTCAGGCTGGTTCTCAGTCTTTCCCTTTCCTCATTTTAAAGTACTTTGTCAATTAGGGCATTGTAGTTCATCTAATAGTTTTTCCTCTATGAACCGGGCGAGAACACCCTTCTGGTTCGTAGTACTATTGAACATACAATTACTTGTTCTTCTAGGATATTCTACAACCACATAGAATGTGCCGTTGTGTCCAGAAATATCCATAGAACATAGGTAGTTCCGAACAAACTTGTTCTTTTACCATTAGAATCCCATTTCTCATTCCTGATACACCATGTCTACACATCAGTGCATGCGCTTGAGACTTAATCTCAATCTTTGATTTATGCTATGTGTTATTTAGATAGGTGATAGCCTCCGCGATCAGGTCGCAGGCTATAAATGGATATACTTTGAAGGATCCCCATAATGGCTTTGTGTTGAAAAACACTCCGCCTTCATGGCACAGCAAGTAGTCCAATCCATCTTCGAGTATTCTTGAAAGAACGACTCGTACCTTCTCTAATCTCACATACCGCATTAACCATAAATCATTTCCTATACTTGTCTGAATTCCATCCTTTATCAGAAAGGTTAACTTAGTTGTATCATCTTTCAAGATCGATTCTTAGGTCGGGAGGTCCATTCCTCCAACCATAATTGATCAAATCAATTTCGACCTTTTGAATCCCTTTTGAATAGATACTACCAAGTTCAAGAATTCACAAGTATAATGATTGACAAGAGAAATACATCTAATAAGTAAAACAAGTTATATATAACGGTTTGTTGCATCGTGGTAGACTTAAGGATTCATCATTCATGTATTGCTATCTAATGTACCAGAATAGATATGACTATTATTTCTTATCCAAACCATCAAATGATTAAAGAAATAAAATATCCATTAATAATAAAGAAAACCAGAACAAAAGTTCTTTTTCAAAATAAGGGGTACATAAAGCAATAATTGAAATGAAAACTTAAAACAGATAAATGTCTTCCACTGCAACCGCTGCTACCCCAACAGCTTTGCCCATGTAGACTCGAACTTTTCTTCTCTAAGTCGCCGGGTTTTCTGGAACCCCTGCATTTAATGCACATACCGTCAGTGGTTCCATATCTACACACCAGAATTCTGGTAGATAATACCGCTGACTATGTTTTTTCGACTAAAGAAAAATCCGTACCTTTGAGAGGACATTCAGACTTCCAGTGTCCAGACTTGTTGCATCGGAAGCACTTGCCCTTTGGCTTACTAGCCCCCACTCGTGGTCCATTCCTCTTGGCACCACTGGGTTTCATGGCTTGCTTCCTTTTCTTGCCCCTACCTCCACCAGGCTTAAAGCCTTTGGACTTGGTAGCTACAAGCGCTTGAGACTTGCCCTTCTTGTAGATCCCCTCTGCCGCCTTTAGTTCAGTCAGGAGTTGCGCAAGAGTATAAGATAGTTTACCCATATTATAGCTCATACGAAACTGCTCAAAACTAGGGGCCAGAGACTGGAGTATGATGTCGACTTGCGTCTCAGCATCAATAGAAGCTCCTAGGACCTCAAGTTCATTCAACAAACTCATCATCTTAAGAACGTGCTCCCCTACGGGCGTTCCTTCAGATTGAGTAGTCGACATGAGGACTCTCATGGCTTCTTGCCTTGCCGCACGATCTTGCTCCCCAAACATCTCCTTGAGGTTAAACATCATATCATAGGCAGTGTCCATCGACTCATGTTGGGTTTGGAGTACATTTGACATGGAAGCCAAAATATAACACCTAGCCATTTCATCAGCCTTTTTCCACTTCCGATATGTCAGTTTTTCCTCATCAGTTGAGGCAGCCGTGGGCTCAGCAGGGCACACTTCATGGAGTACAAACTTGTACTCCTCCGAAGTTAGGACAATGTCTAAATTTCTCTTCCAATCAATATAGTTGGGGCCAGTGAGCTTATGCTCCTTGAGTATCATAGAAAGTGGGTTCATAGCTATTCTCTAAACCTATAAGCACATTTAAACAAACAATCAATTTAATATCCGATATTATCTCCCTTAAATAATATCATTAAATTACTAATCACATCTAAAATCCCATCAGGTAAGGCAAGCCACGTGGTGTGGACGTTTACCCACCCAAATAATTTAGCAATTAGATTTTCTTTGGTCATACATCACTTATAGCGTAACCTCGTGGGGAGGAATACTACAAGGCGTATCTAAGTGTAAACCATTACTCAGCACCAAAGTGAATCGTTTGGAATTGCTACATTACCGCAAGCCACGTGGTGTGGACGTTTACGAAAACTTCACAACTCTTCACAATTCCTTACAACTGTCTACATCAATTAATCCAAAATCCGTCAGTGTAGCAAGCCACGTGGTGTGGACGTTTACTACACTAAGAGACTTTTATAATTGACTCCCAATTACAAGATCCATTCGATTTTCGTAAATCAAGACGCGGAGAATCATAAGTGAAACTCGAAGTTTCTAACCAGTGATTTACCATGCGAACAACCCTATCTCATTAGATGAGGGAGCCGAGCAGACAAACGACCCATCTATCAAAGAATGGCACGAAAGTCTCTAATTTGTGTCCTCTACATGACCAAGTGGCTCTGGCTCCATTCCACTCCCCGGGGTGAGAATGAGTCGACTTGAAGTCAGTTTCAGAAAGACAAATTAGGCATTGTTTGATAAACTTGATCAATGTTTCTTGTAAGAGGAATTACAATAATTCTCCTCCAATGACACATCTATACGAACTTCAAAAGTCCATAAGAGTCACCAAGAGAACAGTAATGGAGACCATGGGAATGTTTCCATCCCCTCTCCCACTTAGCTTTTTATAACAAAGGGATACGCTATCTAATGCATAATTAAACACATAAGCATGCATGAAAGCAATAAAGCACATAGCACATAGTCAAAAATAATGCTAGAGAAATTATTTTTCCCGACTATCATGGCTTTATCTTCATATGCATCTTCTAGTCTTCAGTCTTCGTTTCTTGAATGCTCCATGTGACGAGAATATTAATCTCTAATATTTAAATCTATTTATTTTCAATTAATCCAAAAGTTACTTAATTCGAAAATTAAGTCAATCGAATATATCAAAAATAAAATTAAATATCATTAATATTTTTATTTATTTATTTTCCTATCTAGTTCTATTAAATCTCTAGAATAATCTATCCAAGTAAAATTGGAATATTCTAGAAGACATCTATAATAGAACAAGGAAATAAAATAAATTAGGACTCACTACTTTCCAAATTTATTTTTATTCCTAATCCATGAATATTCCCATGAGTAGGAATAATCAAATAGGAAAAATAAATTTAGTACTAAATTAATTAAATTTCTAATCTATGAATAATTCCATGAAGGAAATAAATCAATAGAAATAAAATTAATTTAAATTAATTCTTTTCCTAATCCATGAGAGTTTCCAAAGGAGAACAATCAAATAGGAAAAATCCGAATTAATTTGGAAAGTAATTTCTTGGTAGGAATAGCATGGGATTGGGAGACCCCACACCATCCCCACCTAGATGGATCGGCCGGCCACTCGGGGAGGAGCGCCGCCGCCGCCTAGCCACCCCGGCTAGGCCATGGGTCGATCACCATCATGGGATCGATCCCAAGCCCTATCCTCTTCGTCACTTTTTCGTCTTCCGGCGATCGTCTCAACATCGAACCAACGTAAATAAATTACAATAATTTAAATTACATTATCCGGTATCGATTCTATACATGAAATCGACCTTATACATTTTCCGGAAAATAAAGAACGTAATAATAAATCCTAAATTCGGTCAACCCCCGAATTTTTTACTATTACAAACATTCAACCACACAAAACGAATCTCGACATGTCCGAGAGTTTAATAATCATGATAATTAATTAAGCAATAATTAAATCAACCATGATAGCCGGAAATCCTGCAAGGTAGAACAATAATCGAATATATACATGAACACGAAACCAAACGCTCTGATACCATTTGCTGGGATTCGATGTCCCGGGCTATCAAAAAAAATTGCGGAACCGATAACCCGATCAAAAACCCTCGATCACCGAAGATTGGATCCCCGACTCATCCGCAGGAGTCCGACCTTTGGAGACTACGCGCCCGAAGACACGCAGCCCGCCCCCAGCCGATTTTCTCCCACGAGTCGGATCCACGAACGCGAACCGCCTCACGAGCCGGGGCCCGACCGAACGCCATCGAGACCCGAAGGCCCCGTGTGCCCAGCCGAACCCCCACGAGGGGCTCGCGATCGTCTACGGACGATCGCTGGGATCGCTACTAGCGATCCCCGGGGCTGCTCGTAGCAGCCCCGCAGCGAGTCGCGTGACTCGCTGCTCGCGAGGGCGTCGCCCTCGCACGCCTCGCTACGGGTGAACCCGTAGCGCATACGAGGCAGCTACGGGTCATCCCGTAGCACGCCCGCGATCGAGCTCACGGGCTCGATCGCCCCTCGGCTCCAGCCGAGGGCTTCGCGCGGCACGCGCCTCCGACGACGGCGGCTGAGGTCCGCCACGGCACCAGCCCGTGGCACCTCGGCGATCGACCGAAGTCGATCGCATGCCCCGGCGTCCAGCCGGGGCTCGCCCTTCGTCGCGCGTTGCGGCGGTCCGAACCCTAGGGTTCGACCGTCGCGTTCGATCCTCGCCGGGGATCTCGAATCCCCGTCCCCGAGGTTCGTCGTTTTTCCCGGATCGTGCGTTCATGTATATATCACAATTAATACGCACAAATAATCAAAGGGGGTTTATGATTATTACCTCGAATCGTTGTACGGAGAAACGAATTCGGTTGACGACCTTGCGATCTTCCTACGTATTCCTTGCACCTCGTCCGAACGTCGTGTGGGCGACGATCTATCGGATTCCTATGGATCTTCCTCACTCTCAAGACTTTATGATTGGCGTAGGTCAATTAATTCTCTCTTGAAAAGTGAAGACCATGTAGTGCTTATATAGGCTACGTAGGGGATCATAAGGAGAATAAATATTGGGCTTCTAATATTGAAAATTAAATTGGGTCCAACCCAAATCTATTAATTCTTATCAATATTAATTTTATTTATTTTCCACTATATAAATAAAATTGCACTCCCAATATTATTCCATATTATATCAAATAATATTTCTCCGATTAGTATTATTTATTCCGTGTATTTAAGATTTAAATATCCATGAATAAATTTATTTATTGCTCAATAAATAATATTCATATCTTATATCCGAGACTAGTACCATTCATCCTTTATTATTGTGCGGAACGAATCCACTCATGAGGTTTACACAATAATTCCTTATGAACTCATCTCGGGGATATTATCAACCCTTCCGGGATACACTTTCCCGTCAAGTATTCACGGCATGTCGTATATAAAATATAGCTACCCAACTTTACCGGTAATTAACCCAATAATTAAATCGGTTAATTCCTTTGGAAAATCAAAGTCTCTAATATTAAATATACACACCCGCAATAATATCGGGGATTAAGAATAAAATACTCCGATATTTAAATTGATTATCCAAGGCAATCCTAATCAATAAATCTCAAGCTGATCCGCCCAATACACCAAGTGTACAAGTGTGATAAAATAATTAAGATAAATTATTTTCTCTCTCACACAACGACTATACCGATGGATTAGTTCGTGTCCATCTAGGTCGTGAGCAACTGTTCGATTAAATACGAGTAACCGATAGTATGATCTTCTGTGCGCCCATGCAGCACCATACTAACTACAACGTATAAAATCCAGAACTATGATTTGCATATATTTAATTATAAATAATTAAATGCAAATAATTGTTTATTAATTAAATAGATTAAATGCTATGATCGGGAGTTTACCGTTACTTAAATCTAGACATTAAGTACACAACTCCAACATCGGCGAGCATGAGGAGCCCTCGGCTTCGGCCGAGGGGGCGATCGCTGCCATGGGGCGCGATCGCCGGCGGTGGCGGGCTGGTGCCGTCACCTCCCCACCTCGACGGTGGCGGCTCCTCCACGGCGGGCAGCAGGTCGCCGGACCTGCTGTCGGGGGCTGCCGGATGCAGCCCCATCGAACGCGATCTTCGATCGCACGAACCCCGGCTCGCGGGGGTTCGGCTGGGGGCGGGCTACGCGTCTTCGGGCGCGTGGTCTCCAAAGGCCGGACTCCGGCGGATGAGTCGGTGTTCATGTGATCTCCGGCGAAGGTTTTCGTTCGGGTTATTGTTTCCGCAAATTTTAATAGCCCGGGATATCGAATTCCAACACTGGAGACTTGGATGACCGAAAGAGTACCAGTGGAGGATGCTGCTTCCTTGGAAACAACATCATTTCTTGGCATAGCCGCAAGCAAAACTGCATTTCTCTATCCACTGCCGAATCTGAATACATTGCCGCAGGGAGTTGTAGTACTCAACTTATTTGGCTCAAACACATGCTCGATGACTATCATTTGGATAGTAATACTCTTACCCTTTATTGTGACAATACAAGTGCAATCAACATCAGCCATAACCCTGTTCAACACTCGCGAACCAAGCATATCAGCATTAGGCACCACTTTATACGTGACCTAGTGGAAAAACGACTCTTAAGGCTTGACCACATATCAACGGAGAACCAAAAAGCCGACATCTTCACTAAACCACTAAGCTCAGATCGCTTCATCATACTAAGAAGATCTTTGTGCATGTGCATCATGCCCTAGAAGCATTTCTGCTCCGTGTTGCCGCAATGTCATGCCAGCTTCGCTCTGCCTAAGTCGTTTTACAAAATTAAACTTGTGTGTAAAATTTTCCGAAGGAAAAGAACATACCAACATCATATTGGTAACATGGGCGAACCCATATACATGTAATTAGACTAACTAGGGTTAAGATCCCATGTACAATTTGATTTAGGTATTTCATACACTCAATATTTATTTTGATATCAATGCCTACGCAAGAGCACGCTCTACCTATGCAGCACGAAGATCACCTAGGATTATGATTTTTATTTTCCTAGGATATTTTTTTTCTTTGAAAGAATTCACACCAACAAAAATATGTTTTCCTTTTATTCAAAAAAAAAAAGAATATATAAAATAAAAAAATAAAAATAAAAATTATAAAATTTAAAAAAAAAAAAAAAAAAAATTGGCAAGGCAGTGCACTGCGGCACCACCCTGCCGCATAACGGGCAGATTTTTTTTTTGCCGTTGAAACGCAATGATTGCACTGCCAGGAAACTCTTCCTCTTCCCGTTCAAATCAAATCCCTATACTCTCTCCCATTATCTTTATCTTTTCCTTAATTTCAAAATTTCAAAACTTCATCTCCTACAATATCTCTATCTCTACACCGATCAAGAGTTTTGAATTTTCTAAATCACTAAAATTCCTCACCTTTAAAAACCCTATTGGATCTCTTTTCTCACGGCACCAGAAAACGAAACCCTAAATTCCTATCCCTAAAATTTTGAATCCATGGCGTCCAAGATACTTGCAGAGCTCTGTGCCAACCCCGCCTTCATGAAGATTCTCCAGGAGATTCGACCGGACGCCACGCCGGAGAACATCACCCTCCAGGAAGCCTCCGAGGCCGAAAAGCAACTCCTCGCTGCCTCCACCGCGCCGGCCACCACTGGATCGCCGCCGCAAACCCAGGTGGCTCCTGGCTCAGGTACGTCCCCTCATGGGTCTCCGATGGCAATCTCGCCGGAAGGGACCATGGCTGGTGAGATTTTGCAGGAACTCTCTGCCGTCCACACGGTGGCTCAGCCTGCCTCAGATCTGGCATCCATAAACCCTGCCACTGACGTTCAGGGTGCCGCAGACCCACCAATCACCAACCCGGCCTCTACTGGTCTTCCGCCTGCCGCAGATCCAGAGATCCCTGATACTGCCGTCTCCAGATCTGATACCGGGCCATCCCAAACACCTCTCAAGCCTACGGTGGTCTCTGGTATCTCCAACGTCCTTGAGTACGATGCCAACAATCAAAGGTCCATGAACACAGAGGATTTTTTAGATCTGTTCAACACCCCGGACAGCGCTCAGACTGCCGCATCCACTGCCGTCCCTCCCTCTGCCGCTGTTCCTCTTCAAATCATCTTGCCAAAATTCACACCGCCACCTCACTCCTCCACGTTTGGCCTCAAAGATCTCCCTTTCGATTCCGACACTTCGTCGATGAGGGGATTATATGGTGATTTTGACTGTCCATCGCCGTACCGGAAAGCACGCTCGGACACTCCCTTTCCCCGGGATTCGCCGGATGCTTCGACTGCCTCCGAACGCTTCGACGGAGATGGTCATGAAGTGGTTCAAGACTCTGCCACTGAGTCAGAACCAACTGAATTGGGCAAAAGCAAGAAGCGCAAGGCCACTGTCAAGTATGGCCCTTCCACACGACAATCCAATCGGCCATCCGCTCTGGCAGCTCGACTCAAGTCCAAGAACTTGCCTCCAACCTCTCGCTCCAATCCCATTGATTTGGATACCTCGCCTTCCAAATCCACTCGGGGCAAGAAACAAAAAGGTGGCAGCTCCAAGGCGGCGAGCTCCCACAGTGATCCGGAGGTCACAGTCTTTCCTCCTGCCTCAGCCACGAAAAAGGGTAAACTCCCAGCCGCTTCCGATGCCCTCCTAACGGCACCCGCTGAGGATGCAAGTTCTGATGTTGAGGCATTAGGAGCATACTCCGAGCGCTACTGGTCCCGTCGTCGTGCCACTCTCGGGCCTTACTTTGCCACAAAGCCAATCATCCCCGACCGCCGTGTTGATTTCACGACGATTATTGATCAACGACTTGATCAATTTCTGGATCAAATGAGGCTTCGCAAGGCCGTGTCGTATGTCGGAGGATTATGTGCCGAAATAGTTCGAGACTTCTACGCCAATTTGCGCCCATGTTTCGCAAATCCACAGTCTCGAGGATATGGCAAGGTTTATGTTCGTCAAAAGATCTACAACTTCTCTCCCACTGCCATAAATGTTTTTCTTGATCGGTACGAAGTCCAGTATCCTCTGCAACTCAAGCCTCATCCCACTGCCGACGCTCGTCGACTCCTCGGTGGCCTCGGTTCAGTCAATCCGCCTCTTGTGCCAAAGATAAGTGCCTTCTCTTCTTTCTTGTTTACCATTGCCAAATCAAATTGGACTCCAACAACCAACACACATCGAGTCCATGCTACTACTGCCGAGCTCATTTATTCACTCGGGGCAAGTAAACAAATCAATTTGGGAGAGCTTATCTTCTCCAAGATGACCAAGCAGATTGAAAATCTCAAACCGACCCACAGCCTATGTTTTCCCTCTTTTATTTGGGAAATGGTTCAAGATCAGGGCTACCAACCCATTGCATCAGACATTGTGGGTCGTAGCAGTCCAATTATCAAGTTCTCACCAAAGGAGCCAAATGATCTGCCATGGAAAGGGTACCACTTGTTTGAGACCAAGGCACCTGCTGCCACAGCTCTGCCGCATGCTGAAGCCACTGGTGGTACTGCCTCTTCTCAAGGCCTGCCTGAAATCTACCTAAAGGCTCGTAAGTTTGCTCAAGACTATGCGGATCAGCTGTGCAAGAGTATGACTGGTCATATGGCTGTTGGCATTGAAAATGCTCTCTTCTACTTCCTGGA
The DNA here is from genome assembly GCA_954870475.1 of Euphrasia confusa. Lineage (NCBI taxonomy): Eukaryota > Viridiplantae > Streptophyta > Magnoliopsida > Lamiales > Orobanchaceae > Euphrasia > Euphrasia confusa. The sequence goes on along the minus strand of OX940957.1, from coordinate 8,260,967 downwards.
TAACCATGGTATTTCTCCACAAAAAGGGGGAGAGAAGCAGAGTAAAAAACAGGAAAGGCAGACTGAAGAGCAGGAAAGGCAGACTGAAGAGCAGACTGAGGAGCATGAGCAGGAGAGGCAGACTGAAGGGATTGAAGAGCATGATGAGGAGGATGAAGATGATGAAGATGCCACAGAAGAAAAGAAGTTGGAGGATTATGTTGAAGACTCATCTGAAGAATTTTAAATGCTTTCAAGTTTTATTTATTTTAAGTTTATTTTGATGTTGAACATTTAAGTTTTTTTTTGTTGCTTTATTTCAAGTTGTTTTGGTTTGAACAATTTAAATTCTAAGTTTTTTTTAGCTTTAAAAAAAATGGTGTGTTTTTATCTTCAAAGTTTGTGTGTTACTTTGTAATTGTTTTCTAACTTAGAAGGCATTAACTAAGGGGGAGTTCTTACTCATGCCTAAAGTTAAGTCAAACAAAATTTATTCATATACCTCTAAGTAAGAGAGTTTTCATTGAGGGGGAGTTGTCTTTTTACTCTGCCTCATGTTTTGTGAAGAAAGATAAAAAGGGGGAGTTTGTTAGTGTAAATATTGCTAGGCAGAGTAATGCGGCAGAGTTACTGAGCATAACAATGCCTTAGTCATATTTACATGTTTTCTCCTTTCTTCACATCTTTATATTGTTGTTTTTCATACTTTATATGTGTGGAATGTGTAAGCATGATGTCCCAGTTGAATCGTGCGTGTTTAGACAATCAAGACTTTAGCAGGACGATGCGGCAGGACGAAGACCTTCGGCGTGCCGCACGACGAACAAGAGCAGAGGACTCAAGTAGGAACGTTGTGCATAGAGAACCTGAAAACAAAGTGAAATGGAAGGCATTAGAAAGTGGCAAAGCATTCCAGTCAATTGAAGAAGGTTCGCCCTGCCTGCAGAACAGCTCATGGTGCGGCAAGGCGTGCAGCTGGGTCAAAGGCGGTTCCTACTATCTCTCAACCACTTCAAACCTAGTTTTACTAGGGAATTCGGTTGAGAGACCTCACCTATATATACCAGGAGTTCTCAGCTCATTCATTAACACTTTTATCTATCCCGAAAACACAAATTGTACTCTAGATCATTCACTAGTCAGTTTCGTAGGCAAGATCTTCATTGGAAGTTCTTCGTCCATTTATCTTCTCGTCAAAGAGAATTACGTATGACTAAGTAATGATCTGGAATTTAGTATAGGATAGATTTATTTACTTTATTTCAGTTTTGATTGTTCACAAATCTCCGGATCCGATAAACGAGAAGGAATGCCTTCGCATTGCCTTAAGTTTAATCGATTGTAAATCCGAGATTATCCTTTGTAAAGACGCTGATCTTTAATAATATAATTTTTGCAGTAAGGCACATTCGTATGGGTATAATTTAAATACCCATACAAAGATTTAATTCCTTGTGTTATTTATTTCTCGTTTCGTTTGTGTGTGTGTGAGTTTGTTCGTTCTGCCTAACGTTTATCCTTCCGCTGCATTACTTATACATATATCACATATATATATTAAACTAATTATTTAAGATACACATTAAAACACTTAAATTAATTAAAACGAACAAACTAAATTGTAAGGCTTTGTGGTGCGGCATACTGAAGTAGCGCATGATCCTGCCTTAAGCTTGGCAGCGTATTTTCTTCGTAAATACCCCTGCCACGCACTTTCAACAACTTTTTAGACACATTTATAACACAACTATTTATTTTGACACTCCTTATAAAAACACATCAAAACTAGACAATTTCAATTGGAAAAGTCTTCTTTACCCTTACTTTTAATTTCTCTCAAATAATAATACAAAAAACCGTTTAAAAACCTTTTAAAACCTTAAAAAATAAAAAAATAAAACAAAAAGTGGGGCCCACGATATCAATTGAAAATCAGATTTGAGGTTGGTGGAGGTGTTTATTGCATGCATGAATGCATCTTCTCCTACCTCCCCTCAAACCCTAAACCCATTTCAAAAAACCAAATCTTAATTATCTCACACAAAAATCCTCTCTCTACAAGAAGCTACTTCTGAATATACGTGGGAAGGGCAACCGAGTTCGCCGGCCGAAAGGTACGTCGAAAAGCGGCGATTCTGTTTTTTTTTTTATTTTCTGTTAAAAATCATAACTACACGGTGGGTCTTTGAGACCGTGTAGCCACCATGTAGTTGTTGGGATGTGGAGTCGAAATCGAGGACGAAAACGGAGGAAAAACGAAGTCGGATGAAATCTGGGCACCTAGCACCCGCTAGGTAGGCTAGCACCCGCTAGGTGTGACCAGCGGGCGCCGAAAAGGTTTCAGCGGGCGCTGAAACCAGGAAATTTGGGCAGATCGGTTTTGGCCATTTCGGCGGGCGCCGAAGGCAAAACGACGGGCGCCGTTTTGCGGATTCCTGGCGACGGGATTTTTCTTGTTCGCCAAGTTTCGCGGATTTCGAGTCCTTTTCGGCGTGGACTCCTACTTTAATTACTATTAGGGTTTCTTATATGTCTAAGCCTATATAAGAGGGTCTCCAACAATGTAATTAGTATGATAGCATCATCGAGAGAATACTAGAGAGATAGAATAGACGAGAGCGAGAATACTGTGGTATGTGTGTGTGCGTTTGTAAACTCCCGGAGTCGTCTATTATTATTCTAGTAAAAGATCTGCAGCGGCGAGAGTGGACGTAGCCTATTTGGGTGAACCACTATAATTCTTGTGTTCTTTTATTCTAGTTTATTTTTCGTTCGTGTTTGTTTATCCTTTCTTGTAGACGGAATTGGGCGCAAATCCCAACAACTGGTATCAGAGCTGTTGGAATTTGATATCCCGGGTTATTTAAATTTGCGGAAACCAATAACCCGATCAAACCCTTCGCCGGAGATCACATGAACGTCGACTCATCCGCCGAAGTCCGGGCTTTGGAGACCACGCGCCCGAAGGCGCGCAATCCGCCCCCACCCGAACCCCCGCGAGCCGGGTTCACGCGATCGAACATCGCGTTCGATGGGGCTGCATCCGGCAGCCCCCAGCAGCAGGTCCGGCGACCTGCTGCCCGCCGTCGAGGAGCCCCCACCGTCGCGGTGGGGAGGTGACGGCACCAGCCCGTCACCGCCGGCGATCGCTCCCAGCGATCGCCCCCCTCGGCCGAGGCCGAGGGTTCTCCTTCGCGCGCCGAACCCTAGGCGTGCGGTCCACGCGGTCCGGTGGCTTCGCCACCACCGCGTGGTCCCTCGTCTAATCCGGGTTCGATCCTTCGGATCTTGTTTTTCGATAATTGATCAATAAACTAGAATTAAATTGCGGAAATTTAATTCACCTTTCGATTCGTTGTGCGGAGAAACGAGATCTTATGATGACCTTGAGATCTTCCCACGTATTCCTTGCACTAGCCCGGACGTCGTGTGGGCGACGATCTACCGAACTCCATGGATCCTCCTCTCTACTTTCTCTCTCTAGAATTGTGATCTTCAAGTTATGAGAATAGAGAAGACCATGTAGTGCTTTTATAGGCTACGTAGGGGATCTAAAGGAGGTGGAATATTGGGCTTCCAATATTAATGATTAAATTGAGCCCAAGCCCAAATCTATTAATCCATTAATATTAATTAATTCTATTTTCCACTATATAAAATTAATTGCACTCCCAATATTAAACCATATTATATCAAATAATATTTCTCCGGTAGTATTATTTATTCCGTGTATTTAAGATATAAATATCCATGAATAAAATTAATTTATTGCTAATTAATTTATTCATCTCTTATATCCGAGACTAGTACCATTCAACCTTAATTATTATGCGGAACGAATCCACCTGCAGGGTTTACATAATAATTCCTTATGAACTCATCTCGGGGATATTATCAACCCTTCCGGGATACACTGTCCGGTCAATCATTCACGGCATGCCATATATGAAATATAGTGACCCAACTTAACCGGTAATTAACCCAATAATTAAATCGGTTAATTCCTTTGGTAAATCAAAGTCACTTATATTAAATATACACACCCGCAATAATATCGGGGATTAAGAATAAAATACACTGAGACTCGAATCGATTATCGCCGGCAATCCTAATCGATGAATCTCAACGATCCGCTCAATACACCAAGTGTACAAGTGTGATAAAATAATTAAGACTAATTATTTTCTCTCTCACACAACGACTATACCGATGGATTGGTCCGTGTCCATCTAGGTCGTGAGCAACTGTTCGATTAAATACGAGTAACCGATAGTATGATCTTCTGTGTGGGCCCGACACACCATACTAACTACAACGTATAGAATCCAGGACTATAATTTGCATATATTTAATTATAAATAATTAAACGCAAATAATTGTTTATTTAGTTAAATAGATTAGTGGCAATGGATCGTGAGTTTACGTTACTTAAATCTAGACATTAAGTACACAACTCCAACAATCTCCCACTTGTACTAAGGTCTAGTCATTTCCTCCAAACTCCCGACTCCCATACTCATCACGTGCTTATGTTGTACTTCCAAGAAGTACTATGTGAATGAGCACTCTAGGTTGCCGCTCTGAAGTTATCTTGGTGACTACAGCGTCGTCTCCCTCGACGATGACTCGTATCAGGTGGTACTTGCACTATGTGTTATCTTACACTTATGGACTAGTGATTTCTTACCATTTGCCATTGCACCGCTATTTACATAGCCTTTGGCAAATTAAGAATCACATCTAAGTCCCAGAGATTATCCCGGAGTTATACCAAAACTTCCGCTGCCTCTGAGGCTGCTATTTGGTTACCCATGGCAGAGTCCGAAAAGCATCGTGCTTATCACTCTTCCATGTTAAAACTCCTTCTCCTTCAATAGTGAAACACATAGCCTGATATCGACTTACACTGGTCCTCATTCAATTAGAAATCTAAGAGAATGTAATCCAAAGGAAATGTTCGTCTGCTTCCTAGTCTAGAACAGTACTTCGAAAGTACTTTTACGGCAGTCGAATATTCCTTTCCAGGATTACCTTGATATCCTCCCACTATGCTAACCGCATAGCCGATATCAGGTTCTTGTTTTCAACAATGCATTTATTAAGCTTTCCACACTCAAAGTGTAGGAAACTGCTTTCATTGCTTCTATCTCCTTTTGTGTTCCAAAACACATATCCTTAGATAGATGCATTCCGTCTCTGAAAGGTAACGAACCTTTCTCGGAATCTTGCATGTTAAAACGAACCATAATCATATATATGTAAGATGTCCAGGAGAAGTACAATGTTCTTTTCTTGAGATCCTAGATCTTAAGAACATGCTCTAACTTCTTCTTTATCTCATATATCGATTTTTCTAGACAACCATCATTTTATGTCTGACAACATCTTTACATTGTTACCAATGATAAAATGTCATCTACATAAAACCTCCGAGAAACACCACCTTGTTTCCATCACGTTTCCCATACACACGATTCGTCAATGCCTTTTGATGAATCCATCAAATGGACTATCTCATCAATTCGCAAGTTCCACGATCTCTAGCTTCGTTTCAATCCATCAATGGATTAACTAAGCTTGTACTCTAAATGATCTCGCCTCTTAACAATAATCCTTATTGTTCTCTAAGAAGGCACATTTAGATCTAGTACCGCCTCTATGTAGATCCAGGGATTGATTTCATGTATACTAGGTCCAGAGTTCAAAAACTCTCCTAGTCTTATGAATATCTCCGGTTGTCACACAACCTCCCACTACAATGGCATTCCGGTGTATAAACAGTAATAACAGTAGGTGCAGTTAGTGGTGTACCGCTACTCGGTTCGGCTGGTTCTAAGTCTTAATCTTTCTCTCTCATTTCAAAGTATTACGTCACCTTGGGCTTGTGGTTCATTATATAGTCTTTCTCTAAGAACCGGGCGTTTGAACATATAACGTCCTTCTGGTTCATAGTACTATTGAACACACATCTTTTGTTCTTCTAGGATATTCTACAACCGCATTTGAATGCGCCGTTGTTTCCAGACATATCCATAGAACATAGGTAGTTCCGTATAACTCATCTTTTACTATCTCTATAAGAGTTCCATTTCTTATTATCGACACACCATTTCTACACAACAGTGTATGGTGTAGTCATTTGGGATCAAATCCCAATCTCTGATTAGTATGCCATGCATTCCTCAGACAGGTACTTGCCTCCGCGATTAATCGCAGGCTACAAATGGATATACCTTGATGGTTCTCCACAATTGCTTAGTGTCCATTGACTTGTCAAAACACTTGCTTTTGTGGCACATCAGGTATTCTAATCCATTTCTCGAGTAATCATCAAATGAAGTACTCGTACCTTATTGTCTGAGTAGACATAGGTCTGCATACATCAGAGTCAATCAATTCTTATACTTGTCCGGATCTTACATCTTATATCCATAAAGGATTGCTTAGTCGTATCATCTTCCAAATTAGATTCTTAGGTCGGAAGGTCCACTCCTTCAACTTAATTGATCTTACAATCAATTTTCGACCTTTGAACTTCTTATTTGAATAAATATGACTTAGCATAAGATTCCACAAGTATAAATGATTTAATAAAGAAATCTCTTATTAGTAAAACGAGACGTATAAAACGGTTCGTCGCATCGTGGTAGACTCAGGATTCATCATTTATATATTGCTAGCTAATGTACCAAAATAGATAATATCATTATTTCTTCTTATAACCATCAAATGATTAAAAGAAATAAAATATCCATTCATTAGAAATCCAGAACAAAGTTCTTTCTAATATGAAAGGTACATAAAAGCAATAACTCAAAATGAAATCCTATAAAATGTCCTCCACTGCAACAGCTGCCTCCTTACAGCATTGCCCATGTAGACTACGATCTTTTCTTTTCTAAGTCGTCGGGTTTCCTGGAACCCTTGCATTTAAAATGCACATACCGTCAGTGGTTCCATATCTACACACCAGGTTCCGGTAGACAATACCACTGACTATGTTTCATGACTAAAGAAAATTTCGTACTTTCTTTGAGAGGATAATCAGACTTCCAGTACCCAGACTGTTTGCATCGAGAACTCTTGCCTCATGGCTTTCTCGTCCCATCTCGTGGTCTAAGCAACTTAGGACCACTGGGATTCTTTGCTTGCTTTTCCTTTCCCCCGATTTTGCCCTTAGGTTCGAAACCTTTGGCATTGGCTACAAGAGCTTGCGATTTCCGTCTCAACTCGTCTAAAAGGTCAATCATCTCAAAAACGTGTTTAAGCGTTTTCTCGAAGTGAATGGTCTTTATGAGTATCCTCATCGCTTCTTGTCTAGCCGCCTATATCAATAGGCTCGGGAGGACAAAGCTCACTTGAGTACAAACTTGTACTCTTTAACAGTTTGGGTAATGTCTAGATCTCTATTCCAATCATTACATTTAGGGACCAATGAGTTAAAATCCTTACGTATCACAGAAAGTGGGTTCAAAGCCATTTCCTAATCTATGAGCACATATAACAACAAACAATCGATTTAATCTCCGATATTATCTCCCTTAAATAATATCATTAAACCACTAATCACCTCTAAAATCCCATCAGATATGGCAAGCCACGTTCGTGTGGACGTTTACCTATCCAAATGATTTAGCAATTAGATTTGCTTCGGTCGTACATCAATTATAGAGTTACTTCGTTGGGAAGAATACTATAAAGCGTACCTAAGTGTAAACCATTACTCAGTATCTAAGAAGATTGTTTGGGACACGTATATTCACCGCAAGCCACGTTAGTGTGGACGTTTACGTTAACATACGCTCCTTCACTCCCTTCTATAACTGTCTACATCAATCGTTCCAAAATCCCATTCAATGTAGCAAGCCACGTTCGTGTGGACGTTTACTACACCAAAAGACTTTTACAATTGACTCCCAATTACTTGAATCATTCGATCTTGTAAATCAATGACGTGGAGAATCATAAGTGAAACTCGAAGTTTCTAACCAGTGATTCACCATGCGAACGACCCTATCTCTCATAGAATGAGGGAGCCGAGCAGACAATCGATCTAGTCATCAAATGACACGAAAGTCTCTAATTTGTGTCATCCACATGACCAAGTGGCTTTGGCTCCATTCCACTCCTCGGGGTGAGAATGAGTCGACTTGAAATCAGTTTCAGAAGGACAAATTAGGCATTGTTTGATAAACTTAATCAATGTTTCTCGTAAAAGGAATTACAAGAATTCTCCTCCAATGACTTGTCTATACGAACTTCAAAAGTCCATAAAAGTCACCAAGAGAACAGCAATGGAGACCATGGATATGTTTCCATACCCTCTCCCACTTAGCTTTTTACAATAAAGGGATACGCTATCTAATGCATAATTAAATACACATAAGCATAATAACAAACATACAATTCATGCAAGTACGTTCACAAATAATCAAATAATTACTCAAGCAAAATTATTTCTCGACTATTCGTACCTTAATGAATTCCAGCATGCTTGCCTTGAGTCTTCATTCTACGTCTTGAATACTTTGCCGAGCGACGGAAAAATTCTTTGATTATCATATTTAATTTTACTCCAATTAAATAAAATCAATTCCATTGATTTCCATATTTAATTCTATTTTAAATAAAATCCAAGATTTTCCAATCCAAAATAAATTTTGAATTAATCTAATGATTTTAAATAAAATACTTAAATTAAATAAAATCAATATTATTAAAATCCATTGATTTCCATATTTAATTCTATTCTAAATAAAATCCAAGATTTTCCAATCCAAAATAAATTTTGAATTAATCTAATGATTTTAAATAAAATACTTAAATTAAATAAAATCAATATTATTAAAATCCATTGATTTCCATATTTAATTCTATTCTAAATAAAATCCAAGATTATCCAATCCAAAATAAATTTTGAATTAATCTAATGATTTTAAATAAAATACTTAAATTAAATAAAATCAATATTTTAATAATTTCTCAATCCTATTTAGATTAGATCTCAAGAATCCTAATCAAAATCGAATTTTGATTCTTCTCAAGACTTCTAATCCAAGTAGGTATAGGATATCTAGAGAAACTAGGATTTTCTTTCCTAATTTAACTCTCCATCTAATTCCATTATTTAATTCCATAATTAAGAAATCTAATCCAAATAGAATTTGAATTAATTCCAAAATTAAATTAAATAAAATTAGAGAGATTAAATTATTTCCGGAAAGATCGGATTTACCGGGACGAACCGAAAATCGAATTTCCGGTCGACCCAATCGAACTCAAAGATGTACCAATCGAAACCATTGTTCAAGAATTAATTTTTGTCCCATGCATGTAATAACATGCACATGCGTACCAATCAATTAATTCATGGATGTACACCTCCAGCACATGCATGCCCAACATGCAATTCACGCACATCTTCAACAGCAAGCAAAATCGATCGTCTTCTACGGCAAGCGGGTAGCAGCAACCTAGTCGATCTCCGGCATGACGTCTCCTTCGACGACCCATGCCATCGACATGCTGCTATCATTGCACGAGCAGCCCGCTCCAGCAGCAGCCCGTCCGAGTACGAAGCCGAAGCCGCGACCCACGAGCCGTTCGTGATGCCGAAATCGTGATCGTCGAACGTAGCCGCCGGCTGCCGGCGAACCACCACCACTGGTGGCATACGCCGACTGCCCAGCTGTGTTCAACCCACGTCCGGCAGCCCGTGCCGAGCTCAGTCGTCCCAGCAGCCCGCTCGATCAAGAAGCTGTCCGCGACGCCGCCACCGCAACCACCGAACGCAGCCACCGGCTGCCGGCGAACCACCACCACTGGTGGCACACGCCGGCATGCCTAGCCACGTCTAGGTCACGCCCAGCAGCCCGCACAGCCCCTACGAGCCTAGGTACGCCGCGATCGATCGATCTTTATTCGATTCGATTATTCCGAAAACCCTCGATTTAATATTTAATTTTTCCGTCCAACACAATTCATACAAGAGAGAAAACAAGTACGTAGAACAAATATAGCACAATAATTTAACAAATTAAATTAATCTATGGCCATATATATTGAGAATCGATTATCGAAACAATTAACGAAAAACGTAACCGTACTCTCTGATACCAATTGTTGGAATTCGATATCCCGGGTTATTTAAATTTGCGGAAACCAATAACCCGATCAAACCCTTCGCCGGAGATCACATGAACGTCGACTCATCCGCCGAAGTCCGGGCTTTGGAGACCACGCGCCCGAAGGCGCGCAATCCGCCCCCACCCGAACCCCCGCGAGCCGGGTTCACGCGATCGAACATCGCGTTCGATGGGGCTGCATCCGGCAGCCCCCAGCAGCAGGTCCGGCGACCTGCTGCCCGCCGTCGAGGAGCCCCCACCGTCGCGGTGGGGAGGTGACGGCACCAGCCCGTCACCGCCGGCGATCGCTCCCAGCGATCGCCCCACTCGGCCGAGGCCGAGGGTTCTCCTTCACGCGCCGAACCCTAGGCGTGCGGTCCACGCGGTCCGGTGGCTTCGCCACCACCGCGTGGTCCCTCGTCTAATCCGGGTGCGATCCTTCGGATCTTGTTTTTCGATAATTGATCAATAAACTATAATTAAATTGCGGAAATTTAATTCACCTTTCGATTCGTTGTGCGGAGAAACGAGATCTTATGATGACCTTGAGATCTTCCCACGTATTCCTTGCACTAGCCCGGACGTCGTGTGGGCGACGATCTACCGAACTCCATGGATCCTCCTCTCTACTTTCTCTCTCTAGAATTGTGATCTTCAAGTTATGAGAATAGAGAAGACCATGTAGTGCTTTTATAGGCTACGTAGGGGATCTAAAGGAGGTGGAATATTGGGCTTCCAATATTAATGATTAAATTGAGCCCAAGCCCAAATCTATTAATCCATTAATATTAATTAATTCTATTTTCCACTATATAAAATTAATTGCACTCCCAATATTAAATCATATTATATCAAATAATATTTCTCCGGTAGTATTATTTATTCCGTGTATTTAAGATATAAATATCCATGAATAAAATTAATTTATTGCCAATTAATTTATTCATCTCTTATATCCGAGACTAGTACCATTCAACCTTAATTATTATGCGGAACGAATCCACCTGCAGTGTTTACATAATAATTCCTTATGAACTCATCTCGGGGATATTATCAACCCTTCCGGGATACACTGTCCGGTCAATCATTCACGGCATGCCATATATGAAATATAGTGACCCAACTTAACCGGTAATTAACCCAATAATTAAATCGGTTAATTCCTTTGGTAAATTAAAGTCACTTATATTAAATATACACACCCGCAATAATATCGGGGATTAAGAATAAAATACACTGAAACTCGAATCGATTATCGCCGGCAATCCTAATCGATGAATCTCAACGATCCGCTCAATACACCAAGTGTACAAGTGTGATAAAATAATTAAGACAAATTATTTTCTCTCTCACACAACGACTATACCGATGGATTGGTCCGTGTCCATCTAGGTCGTGAGCAACTGTTCGATTAAATACGAGTAACCGATAGTATGATCTTCTGTGTGGGCCCGACACACCATACTAACTACAACGTATAGAATCCAGGACTATAATTTGCATATATTTAATTATAAATAATTAAACGCAAATAATTGTTTATTTAGTTAAATAGATTAGTGGCAATGGATCGTGAGTTTACGTTACTTAAATCTAGACATTAAGTACACAACTCCAACAAGAGCTTTGATGGAAAAGCTGGGCAATCGAAGAAACGATGGGCGATTTGACGAACCTTGGAGTTACGAGATTTGATGGCCTGGATTTCGCATCCTGGAGGATGGAAATCAAGAAGTACCTGGGCGAGAAGAAAATTCATCTATCTTCGGAAGGCATGAAGCCGGAGGAGACGAGCGAGGCGGATTGGGCTCTCCTTGATCGACAAGTACTCAGATTGATCCGATTGACGTTGTCGGAGAACGTTGCCAAGAAGGTGATGAAGGAGAAGACAACCGCAGGGATGATGAAAATTTTGTCCGACTTGTACGAGAGCCATCGGTGACGAACAAAGTGGCCTTGCTGTAGAGGTTGTTCCATTTGAAGATGGAAGACGATGGTGTGGTTGCGACTCATGTGAACGAGTTCAACTCGATTGTCAAAGAAGTTGCTTCGTTTGAGATCGAGGTTGATGATGAAGTTCTGGCTCTGACCTTATTGGCATCGCTACCGATTAGCTGGGAACCAATAAGAGAGGCGTTGGGTGATTCCATGGGAGGTGGGAAGTTGAAGCTTGAAGATGTGAGGGACCGCATCCTTGCCGAGGGAGTTCGGAGGAGGGATTTCGGGGAAGCATCTAGTTCAACTACGTTGGCCATGTCCATGAGCCGAGGTGAGTATCTCCATGGGGATTTCAAACGCAGTGAAAGGGTGAGGTCGAGCAACCGAAAGAAGAAACAATTCAAGTGCTGGAATTGTAGAAAAATCGGTCACTTAAAGAGGCATTGTGGAGAGCTTTCGGGGATCGAAGGCGGGACAAATGCGGTGACGGAAAAAGACGAGAGTGGAGATGTCTTGCTAACATCTTCTGAGCCTCTCAGAAACTCTTGGGTGCTTGACTCAGGAGCATCGTTTCACACAACGACGAGACGTGAAGGCATGGAGGATTTCGTTGCCGGAGATCACGGTAAGGTTCATCTCGGGGATGGAAAGACCTTGGGCGTCGTAAGTGTTAGTAACGTGAGATTGAAGACGTCGTTTGGGCAGACGTTGAAGCTGTCGAATGTAAGGTGTGTGCCGAAACTGTGGGGGAATTTGATCTCGGTTAGCCAGCTTGAGAAGGGTGGACACAAAGTTACGTTCGAGAATGGGTCTTGGAAGGTGTCAAAGGGTGCGATGGTTATTGCTCTTGGTCGAAGGAGGGGTACCCTTTACACTACGACTTGTGGTCGTGATATTGGTGTGGCCGACGACACCAATGAGTCTGAGCATTGTGGGCTGGATCATATGAGAGAAAGAAGACTGCAGTCAAAAGTGAGTTCGGAGGAACCTCATATGGATCGGAGTCCGTGTCTCGAGAAGTAGAGAAGAGTACGATTCTCGGTAGCCGAGAGAGAATCGGAAGATGGAGAGCTGAGATATGATTTGGGAGATGTTCCGGTAGATGTGGCCCATGTAGACCAACCGGAGGAGGTCTCGATGTTCAATCATATGCTTTCAAAGCGAGATGGCGTAGCAATGTTGGCTGAAAATTCGAGCAATAAGGAAATGAGAAACGAGATGAGCTCGTTATTGTCAAAGAGTAACTCGTTGGTAAGAGATGGGGTAATGCGTTCGGGTAAGATTCCTTGCGACTCTGCTGGAGGAAGACTTATGAAAATTTCGAATTGCATTGTTGAGGAGTCCGACATTTCCCATGCGGTGGGAGTTGTTAGACGATTTGGATGCAGCTCTGGAGATCGTTTTGGAGAGAGTCCGGTGATTAGGATTCTGGAAACGGAGAGGAGTATGCAAGGGAATCGTGAGTCTAGCAATGAGAATGTTGGAGGATTTCGAAAAGGGTCGTCGGGGATAGACGACGGGCATGCGAATGCCGACGTTGTGTATACAGTGGGAGTTAGCCGTTTCACGAGCGATTCGGGGAGGCGACATCTGGGAGCTTGGAAGAGCTTGGTTTCGATGTTGCGATTTTGGAGGTCCGAAGGTGAATCGCAAGGTGAAGAGAAGGTTACCGGGGATGGAAACGTGAAGAAAGGTTTGAAGGTCTTGAGGAGTCGTGATGCGTCGAAGTTAGTGGAAACTTCGACTGGGCGACGTTGGTAAGGACCGGGGATGCCGCTGCAGTGGGAGTGATGAGCCATATTTTTTGGCTCATTTTTAGGTTTTTAGAGTCAAGTAAATCGAGTCTTTAGTTTGTTTTTTACTTTATTTGTGTCTGGGAGAGCACGTTTGGGTACTTGGGCAAGTTTTGCTTGTGGGCAGGTAAAGGAGTGGAAAGAGGAGCGCACTGTGTGAAAGGGGCAAGGAAATCACCTTCCATGGTCAAGAGCACTCGTTGAGCAAGCCAGACTGACGAAAAGGGTCCAGCAGAGTTGAGCAAGCAACCAGGACGTCAGCAGGTGGAGCAAGACTTGAGTCCGACCAAGTACCGCACATGGTCCGCTACCTCAATCAGTCAGAGAAGGAAGTACATGGGCAAGCACTAACATTGACGGAGACGGAACGTTGGGCATGCGGTGTACCAGGAGTCCTGAAATTTGCGGAGTCTTCAAAGGAGACCAGATTCAAACTCCAGTCTAAGTAGGTATCTCGTCCGCGCTTGGAGGTATTTTCCCCCACACGTCTCTCATCATCTGAAGCCCGTCTATATAAGAGAGTGACTGATGCAGAAACCTTACAACACATGAGCGAGAAAGAAGGATCGGAACCCTACCTGACCAGCAGCGAAGAAGGCAGCCGCGTGAGCACATTGACTCGCCGGCGTTTATTTCTTGTTAAGCCCTCGGGCCAAAAACAATCTTTATGTTTTATGCTTTTGATTCCCGTACTTAGTTTTATTTCTTTGTTGAACAATTTCCCGTTTTCAATGCATAATTTAGTTCGTCTTATTTTCTTTGTTTTATTTTTTGATTTAATTATGTCAAGTAGCTAATCTGTTTGTATCTGGGCAAAGACAGAACCTGACCAACCCTAAGACGTGATCGAGTCGGGAGGCTTAGTGAGGACAACAACTAGCTGAGTTTTGTTCCCGATTCAACAAGGTAGTAACTTAAGCATGTTAGGGACTTGGGCAATCCTACAGTGACCAGTGGGAACCCCGACTTGCCTAACACAGGAGTACGTGGATCAACGCGACCGGGAGACTGGGCGTCCGCGAAGTACAACATGTTGCTGGAGATGTGGTCGTATGACTTGGGTCTATCCAGGCATGCTATTGGCCATTCCGGGTTTGCTTGGAGGATGAAGGCGACTTGTGGGTGTGGATGTCGGATCTGGCTCCATGAAAAGCAGATCAGGAATGGTAGTCTCAATCGGACTTCTGTAGAGCAGAATGAGGCCTTCTAGCTGCTATGATCCTTGTTGGCTGCGGTCCTTGCTCGCGCGGATCGAGAACCTTTGTGAAGCTAAGTCAAAATCATGAAAGTCGATCTATTACGACCAGCGCGGTTGTTCGTATTTCATTTTATTCTTCCAAGACAAACTCTTGTTAGGCACTGAGTTAGTTACGGAATCTCAAATCTGACACTGCATCCATCCAATGCATTTTTTTCGATCTTCTATGTTGGTACACTGAACACCAAGCCAATGAAGATATAAAAAAGATGTTCTGTTCACATACTCGCTTTCACACATAGGCACAGATAGTCATAAAACTTTCTAGAAGGAAGTGGACTTGAGACAAGTAGAAAGAAAGAAGGAATTCGCCACCCCTGAACAAAGAGGTATTCACATCAACCTCTAATAATTTCACACTAAATGATGTTTACTCAATCTAATTTGTTAACTATTGACTTTTTCTTGTCAATATATATATCACTACTTGTGACAACAATTTTGTTTAAATTTAAAACCAATGTTTTAAATAATTTGTAATTCAACTTTTGAATTTATAGAATTGCCCATCAAGCATTTCTTGAAATATTTATTTATTTATACATATATGTTGAACGATTTCAATGTCAACCAACAATCAATTTTTTTTTTTTTAGTTTATCGTGAAGATTAACCAAAAATTTCATCTAGTGAGGCGCACCACCACTAGGTAACGAAGGATTGTAGATGTTAGTTTTGTCAACAACATGTGTTTGTTGTTTGTTTCTTTTTGTTTTCAGGTGTTGAAGTGAATGGATGCAAGGCTTATAACATGGCGATATGGAATGAGTGAAGTCAAGTACATCAAGTGTCATCTTATGGCCAACTGGCGCACGACTTCTTCACAACACCTTGGCCAACCGGCGCATGCGCCAATTGGCGCACGTCCTGCGTTGCTCACACCAAGCGCCAATTGGCGCACACTCTAGCATCTCCACCATGCGCCAATTGGCGCACGCCCCAGCACTCCGTCTTAAGCGCCAATTGGCGCACGCCTTGTTCACTACATCTGCATCAACCGGCGCATGCACCAAATGGCGCACGACCTTGTCTCGCCTCGTCAAGCGCCAATTGGCGCACGGTATTACATCCTCCTCCTCATGCGCCAATTGGCGCACGCCTTCTTCACCTCACCTATGCCAACCGGCGCATGCGCCAACTAGCGCACGCCATGCTACTGTCACTCCATGTTCAGCAAATGATACTTGGTGTGTAACATCCTATCATCAACGTCAAGTGCAAGAGATGTCTATCTAAGTTCAAGTGTTGATGATGTGAGATGGTTGTTTACTACTCCAACTATATCGATGACCATGAAGACGGTGAAGTACTGAAGCCTCAACGACGAGTGTTCATCACGATGAAGTTGAAGATGAAGTATTGAGATCGATGGAGTCAAGATAGTGTTGAAGTCTGAAGTTAAAGAAATCGAAGATTCAAGATTCGAAGATTCAAGAATCAAAGATTCAAGATTTCAAGATTCAAGAATCCAAGTACAAAAAGTGAAGTCATCCATGGAGGTATGACGTCATCCAAGCATGTGACCAGTGAGATTGCTCCACATCAGCGCTCCACATGTGCGGCACTACTATATATACCCATGGAAGCTGAAGATTTCATTTGACGATTTTGAGAGAACGAAATCTGATATCCGAGTATCGACGATCGTTGTTTACGGCTCTCTGCCTTAAGAGTTTTGGTAGTGCTTTGTGTTGTGCCCCACTAGTAGGGTTATGTGATTTAGCTCTAGGTGTAGTAGTACTAGGTCTCTGGTTCGTTGGAGAGCTACGTCACTTGGGATACGACCTTTGATCATTCGTCTACCTTTCTCTACCCGTGTAATAGCTTAGTTTCGTTGTTCAATGAAATGAAAACTATTACATAACATTGTCTTCACTGATTTACTAACTTTGAACGTGAGCTTTTACACAACACGATAGTGTGTGTGCGAACCTTAGTTGCTGAAGACCGTTTTAACACCGACTTCGCGAAAAGTTGGTATCATACGTCGAAGACGTAATTTTAATTGGTATCAGAGCGGGACGTCATACGTGTAAGACGTGATCCGTCACTGAACATGCATAATAAAATCCACACACTGTGCATGCATGCTGAATCAAGCTTTTAAGCACTGATTGGGTACGTGGATTCGAAATCGCGTACCTGGATTCGAAATCGGCGGCAAGGAAGGCGACGACGTATTTGACATTTGAACTGTGCCAGGAACGGCGGCGCCGACGATGAAATCGATCGATCGATCGTTGCCGATGGAAACGGACTGCATGAAATCGATTATCACGGCGGAGAATTGAAGCTGCTCACCGGTGGCGACCTTCCCACTCTCCTTAGCTTGAACGCGGCGGCGGCGGAGATGAATTCCCTCGGCTCAGAATTGAATTGCAGCGGCGGGGCGGAGGTGAGAGAGAGGGGAGAGCAGAATTTTTGGGAATTGAATGTGTCGTGAATGAATTTCCCCTCGGCTCGATTGTGAAGGTAATATGGGAGGGTATTTTCGTCTTTCTTAATACAATTTTTTGGCCTAATTGGAACATTTTGGCCTAATTGACACCAAAATTGTAGATTGGTCTTATTGGTCAAAAATACTGAAAATTAGCCTTATTGCTATTTTTTCCATAATTATTATTATAAATTGATACATGTCGTATTTTGATAAAAAGTGTATAAAAGATTTTTTACCAAAAATATTATTACAATTTGTCAAGGTGTCATATTTTAATTGAAAGTGTATATAAAACCTTTTCGAGTTTGCCGATACAAACTAGTAAATTGATTCAAAGCATATTTTGGTCAACGCAAATAAATCTAATAAAAAATGCCACGTGGATTCACGTTTTGGAAAAAACAGAAACTGTGCACACGCCAACAGTGAATCATTATTTCCGTTATTAGTACAGTTTTGACCCATAACAAACTTAAAGAATCGTGACCGTTCATCTGCCCTCTTCGACGATCGCATCCGCCCGTCCGATCTCCTGCAGTGTCTTCAGCAGCTGGGCCCCTTTTCTCCTCCCTCTCGCGCTGCAGTCCCCCTGCAGAGCGAGCGTGACAGCACGCGCCACCTCTTCGGCCGGCGCCACCGCGGCCCCGCCTCCTTCGGGACCGCCGTAAATCACGCCGAGGATGCTCATGGCGTGCTCCTTCCCCCTCCCCTCCATCCTCCCCATCACCTGCACCATCATCGGCACCGCCAGCGCGTGGGCCTTCACCTCCGCCGCCCCCTCCGCCGTCGTGCACAGGAGCTCGAGCGCAGCGAGGGATCTCTCCGCCGCGGCGATCTCCGCGTCCGCCAGCGCCTCCACCACCGCCGTCACCGCCCCGGCCTCCACCGCGGCGCGGCGGTTCTCCTCCGCCAGGCAGAGCGCCAGCAGGACCTTGCTCGCGGCCTTGCGCGCCACCCCCTCCCTCAGGCAGGCCACCACGCCGCCCACCACCCCCGCCGCGCATGCGCCGCCGTGCGGGTTCGGGACGAGGGAGCGGTCGAGGAGCTGGACCGCCCCCAACCTGCCCTCACCCGAGCCGGAGCCGAACTGGAGCTCGGCGACGCGAAACACCTCATCCAGGGCCGAATCGTTTAGCGGCGGCGGCGGATCGACCATCGCTTCGGGCGAATTGGATAGTGGGAACTTCCACTGGGTAAAACTCTGGGAAGCGCTGGAAGAGGAAGAAGAGGAAGAGTCGGGCGGTGGCGCGTGAGGGAGGGGCGGCGGGGTGGCGCTGGTGGGACTGAGGACGTTCTGCGTGCATTGGCGAAAGAAGGCACAGGAGAAGAGGGGTTTGAGCTTGGGCTGCTGATCGGTTTTCATGGCGGGCGCGCGTGACAGAAAATGAATTGAGATTGGATTGAAATTTTGGATGAGCTGTATTTAGGCCGGCATTTGGTTTTGGTTATGTATTTGCATGTGTAGCAGTAGAGTACAGTACAGCACTGTAATGCCAGGAATCAAGAGAGGTGGGGACTTCTCCTCATCAAACCCACTGCCCACTACCATTGTTTCTTATTAATTCCGTTTCTAAACTTTTTTTTTTCTATTCCTTAATAGTACTATTTTTTAAATTTTTATGAGCAAAGAAAAAAACTTTACCCTACGTTAGCTCTTTGAGATGTAAATAGAAGATTGTGCTCGATTAACCACTCCACTATATTTATAGGAGCATTCTTTTTCTTAATTTTGATTCATTTCAAGTTCTCTTGTCTCACATTATTTTGCAAATTGGTGACGTTGGGTGGCGCGCGGTGGTTAATGCTGCTTCGAGTTAGAGGTCACGTGGTCGTCGTCTGGCTCACGAGAGATCCACCTCCGAGTAGTTTTCAACACGAAATCATGATCAAATGACTAGACATGCTCAATTACGCAAATCAATCCAAACACTAGCACACAAAACCTACAAAAATGCTAAAAAAAACATTAATAAAAACAACTTATCATATACCAAAATTTGAGCAGTATGTCCATCAAATAAACTATTAAAAACTATGCTTAATTTGGAACATTAATTTTTATCACTTCGTTTGATTTATAATGACAAAACATATATAATTTCGTGGAAATATTATTAATTTCAATAGCTTGATCATTTTACAATTTCAAGTGATCCATTTAATTATAAATGAAAATGTGGCCTTACCATTTTTATTTTGATTGGAATAGATAGAGACATCAGAGCACTATTGTATTGATTTTCGATTATGTATACATACTTGATTCTTTGGTTCGTTTCGAATTAAGTTGTTTAAAATCAAAGAAATTGTTCACTGATTTGGTAAAACAAAAGTTCTTTTAAATAAAATAATTTTATATAAAATTCTACTCATTTGTGAACCAGAAATTATATATATTTTTATAAGAAAATTAATAAAATACTATTTAATTAATTCTTTTAACCAAAAATAATAAATAAATAGTATATATATTTTTAAATTAAAAATTAAAATACTGGGTAATTGAGAATAAAATCTAAAACAAATGAAAATGTATGAGTAAAATTAATCTCTTAAAAATGAAAATTGTAAAATAAATACATGTACATATACTCGGTGTTGGAGATCCTGGAGCAATGCCCCATGTGGTATATCAACTTGAATGCATACACAATACATAGGGAGTGTGTGATTGTGTGTGCACTTGTATTAATTTATTTTAAATCAATTAATTAGGTACATGGAGTATTACTCCTGGTCTAGCATAGATAAAACTATAAAATGTATTTTCACAAATTTATCATCTCAATACACATTTATTTACTTTTATACTACTATTTTTTTAACTAACTATTTAATTACTTACAATCAACCTATTATACCCTTATTTTATATTATTATAAAACATACAAAAAAAACACGTTTTCTTAATCCACCAAGTTCCTCTATGCACTATATTGAAATATTTTATTACTTACAAATCAATACTTATTATACCCTTATTTTATATTATAAAACGCACAAAAAAATGATTTTTTCTTGATCCACCAAGTTTCTCTATGCACTATATTGAAAGATAGAGGGAGTACTATTTATTAACCGATGGACACGAACATTCAAATAAAATATACTCCGTCTCAACTATATATTTATTAGCTGATGGACACACTAAATTCAGATAAAATATAATTTTTTGACTTCTTTATCAAAAAATAATTGATAAAAAATTATAAGTTAGAAAGTAAAATTGGTTTGCACAATAAGTTAGAGATATAAAAAACATTGTGTATAATTTTATATATTTGTAAAGGAATTATAAATTACTAGTTGGTACTTGGTTAGAGCAGAGGAATATAAGTATATTTCAAATGCTTATTGATCGAATTTATTATTGATCGAATTTATAGTTGCACAAAGATAGTATTTGAAGTTGGTTCAAAAATCTGTTTCAGGTCAGTTTTGAACTGAAGTTGTTTTTGTGGTTTTTTGGTGTGATCTGTGGTGTTATTATGTTATGAAGATTGATGGGAGTTGATTTGTTGTGTTTGGTGGAGATTTATTGAAAAGTACACGAAAAATCATCTCTGAAGACAAAATCGACAAAATGCACTACAGGGGCAAAATGGTAATTTTGCCAAGATTTGAATTTCCCGCAAGACGAAACGATGTCGTTTCGATGATGAACTGTCCGTGGGTGTACGGGTCTAGGGAGGTCGATTTCTTAGCGGATTCTTCACCATTTTGCTTGATTTTTGATGCTACGTGACCCTTGTCAGTTCATCTACAAGACGCACATGAAATCGTTTGGATTGATAGCACGATCGAGATTTGAGAGTCTGTTATAGACCGTCGGCGTAGATGTTCATATCGATTTTGTGCATTTTTTATTTAGCATATAATCACTCGTGTTTGTGATTGATATGCAACCATTGAGCTAGAGAGAGCTTTGTACAATCGTTTTCAAGCTTCAAATAATTCCATAACACCCCTCCCCTCCACCGTGCACGTAGATCACTTTCCCGGTGATCGAAGCACGTAAAATCGTTGTTGTGTGTTTGTTTTCTCTTCGTGCAGTGTTTATTGCATTCGGAGTGTTCAATACAATCTCGTGGTGTATAGAAGTATATTGGTAGAAATATATGACGCGCATGGAAGGAGTCCTATGCGCACAAGGAATACGACATACGCGCATGGAAGGAGTCTTATGCACACAAGGAAAACGACATGCCCACAAGGAATAGAGTTCTATTTTGATACGTTTAGTTTATTTCCATCTTTTATTATTTTTTTCCTTATTTTGTGGATTTGCGTATGCTTATATAAAATATGCGTGAGTACTCAATTATTCATTAATTCAATTATCAATCAACAAACAAATTTTATTTTTTTTCTCTCTTCATATTATTTTATTTTATCACAAAAATCAACATGATGAGGTGTGTGTTGAGTGATTACGAGTTGAGTGCGATTTTAGTTTTTACTCCGATTATTCGATTTATTGTTTGAGCTCGAGTGTTGCCGACTTGCCGGAGCTCGCGGTGGTTTTCGGCCTCATTTCTCAACAAATAAAATATACTGTGTCTCAACTATGTATTTATTAGCTGATGGACACGTAAATTCAAATAAAAATTTTATTTTTTATTTTTTGATCAAAAAATAAATGATAAAAATGTATATTTAAGTTAAAAAGTACAATTGTTTTGCACATAAAAAAAATTGTGAATAATTTTATATTTGTAGAGGAGTTATAAATTACTGGTTGGTACTTGAGTTAGAGTAGAGGAATTATAAGTACATGGTCCAAATGATTATTGATCAAATTTATAGTTGCACAAAGATGGTAGCAAAGCATTTGTTTTTACCTTAAATTTGTTAAATTTTTATTATCATCATCATCATGCAAATGGTACAAACATCAAAAGTCGACATCATGAATTATTGATCAATAAGGCAAATGAAGGACCTTATCTGGGATTAGTGATCCCAAACATGTTTGAGATCAACCCTCTTCTTCAACATCCAGCTTACAAACCCTCCAATCTCACCAGTCATGTTTCAGGTCGGTTGGAAAAATATAAAACTAATATTACATATAGTCATAGTCATAGATCCACTTAAGGAGTATATGTATTGCATCACTTTTCTTGAGGTTACCAATACTCCTTCAAAATGTGGAGTACTAGCTCTAATGAGCATCAGATGTTCACACTTTTTTCCTAAAATACAAAATAAATATAATCATTTTTTATGAAACATGGAGAATATTAAATAAGTTTTTCTGATAGAGCTTTTATCTATAAATAAAAAAAAAAAAAAAAAAACTCAACATTACTCCTATTGTTCTCCCTCCACCTTTCCATCCTCCTCCCCCTTCAAAGCCCCATAAGCTCGGCTACAAACAAGAAAATAGATCATGTTCACCATGCTCAATCCAGCAAGCACCAAGTAGTAATAGTCGTAGTGCCCCTCGTTGATATCGTTCGATATCCAGCTCTCTCTCCCCTCCCCTCTCGACAACACGTCGACACTATTCATCGCAAAGCTCGCGATCAAGCTCGCCAAAGACGCCCCCAGCCCGTTCAGCGTCATCGCCACGCTCGACATTCCCCTCGGCAGCTCCGAGAAGTAAAACTCGTTCTGAGCAATCACATTCGAAGCCTCGGCGAACCCCGTCAAGCAGTACTGCGGAACAAGCCACATCGCCGACATCCGCTCGTTCGCCTCGTAAACCGCGAGGTACCTTCTCACGCACTCAACCATTGCGGAAACCATCATCGATAGAAACGAGAGAAAAATCCCGAGCCCCATTCTCTGCATGGGGCTTAATCGAACGGGCCTTTTCTTGATCTTTGAAGCTAGAGGGAGAAATATGCGGTCGTAGATGGAGATCCAGAGTATGACGGCTACGACGGTGAAGGTGCTGAACGAGGCTGCCGGGATGGAGAAAGTCGAGGTGATGTGGCGGTCCATGTTGACGGCTTGGAGGAGCGGGAACGAGCCCTGGCTGATGTTGACCGACATGATCATGCCCGTTGACCATATCGGGATTATTCGGAGGAGCGACTTGAGGTCCTCGACTTGATCGACCGTGCAGAGGCTCCACGGGTCTTTCGCTCTCCCGTCGGTGGTTAGGTCTTTCGAGGGGTCTGTGACGACGCACGCCTTGTTTAGGTACCTATATATAGAGATCAAAATCGTGAAAAATTAACGACCATAATTGCTATGGGAGGACTTTACCGACTGCAGAAATCAGTCGATATTACAGTCGGTACTGACTGTAATAACAACTTATTCTGCAGTTCAATCAGTATTTTCCTGTTTTTTTTTGTAGTGCAATACTAGTTTAAGCGAAATGCGATCATATACATTATAGGAGGATTTTACCGACGGCAGAAACCAGTCAATATTACAGTCGGTATAGCAATATTACAGTTGGTATAGTGTGTACCGACTGTTAGGGGCAGAGCTAGAAAAATCGAATTGTAGGTAATTAATTATTTTCAATGCATATATTGCCACATTTTAGTATGGGCAACACAAATAAAAGTGATTTTAAAATAATTTTTTAACAAAAAATACAAAGAAAACAAAAATGTTGGGGGCTTAAGCCCCCACTTGGACCTTAATAACATCTAATTCTGCATTTCAGTCGGTATTTTCCTTTTTTTTTTAATGCAACTTATGATTGCAGAAATCAGTCGATATTACAGTCGGTACTGACTGTAATACCAACTGATTCTGCAGTTCAGTCGGTAATTTCAACTGAAACGAGTTGAACTGAATTCAAAATTCAATTGAACTGTTTTCCTTTTTTTTTGTGATCATATACCTTATATTTCGGCTCGGAGAAACGAGATTAGAGCCGCTCCCACAATGCCACGCGCAATCCCCGCCGTCAGATAACTTGAGCCGACGGTTTCTGAACGAAGCCACGCAGACTTGAGCGAAACCAGTGACGAAGCTCGACTCGCTCTTGACTTTGACGTATAGAGTCGAGCCCAAGAAGAAGGAAACTACACCGAGGAACATGAGGAGAGCCGAGGCCGCGAAACCGACGCCCCATCCCATGGTGTCTTGAACATAAACGACGCAAGTCAAGCTGAAGAGGACAGAGAGAGTGTATGAAGCATAGTACCAACTAAAATAGCTCTCCATTTTCGGGCCGGGCCCATTCCCCTTCTCCAATTGGTTTGCGCCGAAGGCTAAGGAAGAGGCCCGGATCCCGCCGGTGCCGATGGAGATTAGGGCAAAGGAGGCGCACAGGTAAATCAGTTGGTAAGCAGTTGGGGAAGTGCAAGCGGAAATTGATTCGATGCACGGAGCTGGTTTGACCGCCGGGAAGGCGGTTGTTGACCACAACAGAATCATACCCTAACGGATCGAGATATCACTTTCAACACATTTTTTATAATTAAAAAAATGAAAATGAAAATGGAAATTACCATGAGACATATGATGGATCCGAAAGCGATGGTGGAGAACCTGCCGAGGAAAGAGTCGGCGAGTACGGCTGCGACAAGTGGCGTGAAACTAGTGGCTGAGGACCACAGAAACAGAACGTTTGATGACGTGGTCATTCCGAGATGATACTCCGTCATCAAATACTGGGTCATGTTTGGGGCCAGCCCGAAACTCGCCATCTTCTCCAGTGATTCGTTACCTTTTTTAAATATAATAAAATTGAAAAGCCAAACAAGTCACAAAAATAAAAAACAGAGCATAACCCAAAAACAGAGTACAACCCAAAAAATAAAAAGATATGATTTTTATGGGATTTTAATTGAAAAAACAAAAAAATACCAATAATGAAAGGCAACGTCCTGAAGCCACCCTTTTGATTAGATTGTTGATCCTCCAACAGAGGCTGTTCCGCCATGGATTTCTTCTCTTCCCAAGAACTCTCCATTTCTTACCTTCTACTGTGTGAGAGTGTGTTTTTCCTTTCCTTAATTTCTTTATGTGACACACTCAGAAGAAGAAGAGGTGTATTATTATAATCACAATCGCCACGCGTAAGAGACTCGCACAGTGTGAAGTGTGATTGTGTCAACTGTATTTTTTATTTTATTTTATTTTATTTTTTGGGGGAGAAACGAAGAATGTGAGGACGGGATTCTAGAGGAAGTAGTTACGTAGTGGACTGGTGGTGCGTACAATTATTTTTTTTGTTTTTTTTGTTTGTGTAACTAAACAATTTTTAGTGCATTTTCGATGGTACGCTTAAACATAACTATTACATCAAAAACAAAAAATGAAGGAGTAATGTGACTTTGTAAAAAATAAAATGAAGAATACTAATGCCACTTATTAATATAAAATGAAGAAAGAATACTAATGCCACTTATTAATGTTTTATACTAAGCATTATATAGTGTTAACCTGATTAAAGATAAAATTGTTCATCTTTGTACACGTGGAGCTACTAAAAATAACAAATAAATTAATTTGTATTTAAGTAACTAACATAAGAATTGTACTGCTATTAAGGATATGAACTGGTATCACATTTTCATATTTTTATAACATTCAATTTTTGTTTCATTAAATAATTTATATAATGATACGATTTTCTTTCAATATGCACCATTTGAAGGGTTCTTTAATTAAAAATAAGTTAGTTTTTGATTTTTTTTTATCAAAAATTAAAGAGTAAATTGTATTTTTTTATCAACCGCGAATAAAGTTTAAAAATTATTTGAAAAAATCATAAATAAAATTGTAATTAAAAAAAAAAATAAAGTATTTTTTTAGAATATAAAAATTAAGTTGAGATATCTAAAAATAAAAAACGTACCTGTAACATTATGTGAAAAAATCATAAATAAAATTGTAATTAAAAAAAAAAATTAAAGTATTTTTTTAGAATATAAAAATTAAGTTGAGATATCTAAAAATAAAAAACGTACCTGTAACGCTCTAGAAAATTCAAAGGCTTAAAAGGATTGAATATGCTACTCATACCAACAGAGAAATTTACTTTTTTGGGCATCATCCTATAAGAATTCCAAAGTTAAGTGTGCTGGCTTCCTAGTAATTCTAGGATGGGTGACCCCTGAGAAGTTTTTCGGGTGCGCACGAGTGAGGACAAAGTGCGCTGGAAAATTCCTAATAATTCTAGGATGGGTGACCCCCTGAGAAGTTTCTCGGGTGCGCACGAGTGAGGACAAAGTGCGCTGGAAAAGACAAGTGTTGGTACAGTGGGGTCAAGATATCACTCCCGACGGCAGTCATTGGTAACCGAGCCGGCCCATTAAGGGTGGGGTGACCGAGCCGGCCCATTAGGAGTGGGGTGATTGTAACGCCCACCTCTAGAATCCTGCACAAATGGTAGGTCTTGGGAAAGGAAGGCGCGCAACGAGGACGTTGCGCAGAAAAAAGTGGGGTGATTGTAACGCCCCAGAAAATTCACAACGCAACGAGGACGCAGTCATTGGTAACCGAGCCAGCCCATTAAGGTCGGGCTTCGACCCCTCAACGGGCCGGGGCGTTATAGAGAGTTTATTATTTTTATGATGAAAATAAATCTTGAAATTTCATGTGTTGAAATTGGTTACTCAAATTTTCAATATTTTTACAATAATAAATTTTAAATTTTATTCTTTGTAATTAAAATTTTCAATTTGTGTTCGTAAATGAGCTTTAATTTTGTACCATAATAATCATATTTCTTGTTGCTTCATTTATATATTCATTTATTTTAACTTTACTCACAAATACTATTATTATTTTTTTACTTTAAATATAATTAAAAAAATATTATCGGAATGAGTAAAAATTGAGCTTCTCTGAACAAAAATTTTGTATTCGTCACTGAAAGCGATGTTAAATTATATTCCATCCGAGTAAAAGTTGGGCTTCTCTGAATAAAATTTTTGTATTGGTCACTAAACAAAATTTTTGGATCCGTGGCTAAAAATTATATTTCATATGTGCTAAATGTGTGAACAAGAGCTTTATAATTTGCAAAAGAGAATGTAATAATTTTTAAATTATAAATAGAATATAATCATTTTTAAAGAACTACAAAAGTATTTAAGAATATATATACAACTTTTTTCTCATTAAAAGATCCAATACATCCTTTATAAATTACAAAAAAAAAATATATTGAATCTTTTACTAGAATGGAGTGAGTATTTGATATTTTATTTTTTGTCAGGACTTGTTCCTTGCCCTATATTTAAGACTGTAATAATAATATTCCCGTGACTTTTGTTAAAACCTAAGAAAGATACATGTCTAACTTTTGTTAGTCGATCACTCATTATTATTATTATTATTATTATTATTATTATTATTATTATTTCACTAATCAGGCCATTAATTAGCTAAAAAGTAGAGTAATAAAATCAATAAAGTTATCCACATTATAGACTTCTAGTTACTTAGTTTGTAAGAATAATTTTATTTTTATTTTTATTTTTATAGGTAATAAGAGTTCCATCGAGAAGGGGTATTTTTGTCATATCAAGTCATTGCTAATTTTGTAGGAGAGTAATTGAAATTATTGATAGTGAGACCCGACTTTAATTATAGGTCTAATTTACCCTAAAGGCTAAAACTAGGATGTTTAAAAGTTCTACCGACCCGAAAATGGAACGGCACAGAACCCGGTTGATCTTGTAAACTTTAGAATCGGTTCCGTTCCAAAAAAAATATGAAAATTATGTTTTTGTTATGTTTTGATTAAAACCGATAATATTATATATAAAATAATTTAAATATTTAATATTAATTATATAAAAATAAGGGATAATTATAGTTTAGTGGCTAAACTATAGCTTAATTACACTTTAGTCGTTGAAACGGCGACATGTGCAAAACACGTGCTTATTTTAATGCCTATAGCTTAATTACACTTTAGTGGCTGAAACGGCGGATCCCGACGACACGTGCAAAACACGTGCTTATTTTAATGCGAGCTGCGAGTTTTGGAGGGTATTAACGACATTTCCATACACTTGTACATTAGTAATATATACCAAATTAATATATATTTTAAATTTTTTATTACACAAATATCGATTTCCCCTACTTCACTAAACACAAAACCCGTAACCCGCGACACACAAAACCCGTAACCCGCGACGGCGGTCTACATCTCCTCGCAAAATCTCGTCATCGACCCCTCGCAAAATCTCGTCATTGGCAGCAGATCCAGCGGCTTCACCGCCGAATTCGACCTTTCCTTGCCGTAATTCGACATCTAACATAAATGTTTTTACACAGAGCACCTGCTCCTCGCTAGCTGGAGTCGAACGGAAACACCGTCCTCGCCGGCGACGTGGTGGGCACGAACGTAGAACTCGCGATTTTCCGGCGCGGCGATGGATGTCGCAGAGGCGCCTTTTATCGCCTTTTCGAAAGCATTGATTCGAGAATTCTTAGCGATCCGGCATAATCTTCCTGAATCAATGAACAATCGCCCCCTTAAAAAATTTACAAATCTGAAAATTAAATTAAATATCAATTACAAATGAAATTGTGTGTTCAACGTGAAATAGTAACACAATAGAGATTCTTGTATGAACTATGTTCGTATTAACACTTGGAGTTAACAAAACAACCACAAGCTCTTTCGAACTTCTGAACTGGTCATACGACAAAAAAGAGTCTTACTCTTCGAATACGACTAGCGCCGATGTCGAAGCTCAGACTACTACAAAGACAGCTATAGTACTCCATCTAGCGAGCTCGTCCTAGCTATGCTATCTCAAACAACTAAATAACTTTGAACTATCTAGCGAATCGCTCAAAGTACAATGAAAGCTCTCGCAAATCTCCGTAAAAATCTCTAAGTCTACAAATATTCTAGCGAGTATTTACAGTATTCTCAAACTTGTTGGGCCAAGCCCATGGGCCGTGTTAGAGTATCCCACATCGGTTAGTTAAAGAACCTTGGGCTCACATATAAGTTGGACAACCTTAATATCTTAACAAGGCCTTTTAAGGTGTTATTAGACCAACTTTGACATGGTATCAGAGCAGGCCCAACACGATGTAGGGCCCCGGTCGATGGAATTTCCGACTGTGGGCACCCCTGCCGATGAAATTTCCGTCCAGGAGTAATTCCGATGGAATTTTCGGCTTACTCGTGAGGGGGAGTGTTAGAGTATCCCACATCGGTTAGTTAAAGAACCTTGGTGTCACGCCCTAAATCTCCCGGGTCTCGGTCAACTTCGTACGTGCGGCAAACAACCGAAAATACCCCTTGTACTTCAGGTTGCCTTCAGCCTTGACAAGAACGCAGCCCTGCTGCGCAACCCCTGCGGCAGTTCGAAGAGAAGAAATATGAATTCGAGAATTTAACGAAGAATAAGTATTTTTGGGGGACGAATTTTATTACTCAATTAATGGAGAAATCGTGTGTACCAAATAATAAGGGTTAGTCCCTTTTTATACTACTCCTATGCACCCCACAAAGGAAACCTAATTAAAATAGGAAAGGAAATCTAATCTAATGCAACCAAAGCAAAAGGAAAAGAAACCTAAAGAAATAAGGAAACTAAATAAAAGAATCCTAATCTAAGATAATGTCCCGGATTCTCACGCACGCCCGCATCCGGAAGCTTCCAGGCATGTTACGCACGAAGCGGAAAACAGCGTGCCGCTGCCGCTTGGTCCTGCCATGTTCACTCTGCCGCATGGCCCTGCCCTGTTGTTCTGCCTTCTGTTTGCGTCCTGCCCTGTTCGCTCTGCCGCCCAGCACTGCCTTCGTGCATGGTCGCGCTGCCTAAAAGGCTGGGCGTGACATTCTCCCCCACTTGATTTGGAGACGCCCTCGTCTCCATGTAGCCTTGAAGCGTATCGCCAAACTGCCATAGGTCGTCCCCGTACTCCCACGACGATTTCGAAATAGGCATCCCCTTCCAATGAACCAAAAACATCCTCCTCTTCTTATCAGCCCACTTTTTCGTCCCAAGACGTCTCGTTTTACTCGTTGAAGGCAGCTTGTTAGGCCTTATGTGTTGGTCCACCTCCAACACCTTTCGCATTGCCCTGGAAATTTTTGGTCCTGCGGCAGGGGGTATCTCCTTCTTCAACACGGCGATGTACATCTCCTCACCTCGTTTCGCCCCCTCGGCGACCTGCATAGCAGAGAGTTGATTCGACTCGGTTCCTTCTTCGGCCCTCCCGACTACGGTAACCACACATGTGGAGACGCATTCCCCATGATACACACCGAGTTGCATGTAGGCAACACCACTGCCGACACCAACCTCAAGAACTCCATGCCCAACACCACCTTATAATCATCCATGGGAACCACGGAAAAATCAACTTGGCCCGTCCAAGTCCCTAGAGTAGTTCGAACCCCTCGAACAACTCCAACCAAGGCCTGAGCATTCGAATTTACGGTTTTGATAGTGCCGCCACTGTACGTCCACTTCAAACCCAATCTCCTGCATTCCTCTTCGGTTATGAAGTTATGTGTTGCCCCTGATGAGCCATATTTTTTGGCTCATTTTTTGTTCTTTTGAGTCAAGTAATCGAGTCTTTATTTTCTTTATATTATTTTATTATGTCTGGGAGGACACATTTGGAGTAAGAGTGATGCAGGGCATAGCAGGTGACACCTTGGGCATAAAAGGAGTGAATTACGTGAAAGATGAAGAAGCCTTGACAATTGGGCAAAAGACAGCACAAGCTGGCGGTTTGGGCATAACACCTACTTTGGCCTGATCACCCACTGTAGGAAAAACACTCACTCTCGACTGATCACCGACAGTTGAGCAAGCAGCCACTATGGGCATACACCGCATGCATGAAGGGAACCAGTCCCTTGGACCAAAATCAAGGAATCAAAGCAACAGTGACTCAAACACTTGGGCCTAGTTGGGCAAGCAACCATTATGGGCGAAGGCACTTTGCGGAGATTCGGAACTTCCAAAGTCTCACACGTGATCCATGACTTAACCAAGGCAAAGAAAAGACCGAGGCGTAAAAGAGGCAAGGAAATCACCTTCGTGGTCAAGGGTGCATGTTGAGCAAGCTGGTCTGACTGGAACATCCAGGTCCCGTTGAGCAAGTTGGGACACAGTCAGAAAGTGGAGCAAGACCGATGCACGACCAAGTACCGCGCATGAACAGCTACCTCGTAAAGAAGGCTATCAGAGATAAAGCAATTGGGCAAGAGCGACAATTGATCAGAGACGGACGTTGAGCAAGTAGTGTACGAAAGAGTCCTGGGAATCATGGAGTCCTCAAAGGCGACCAGATTCAGAGAAGTATCAAAGAAGGACTCTCATCCAACCTTAGAGTCATTGTCCAACACGTCTCTATCATATCAGAGTCCTATATACACACGAGTCTGTCAAGACGTCAGCATGGGCAGGCAGCTGTCCAGAATCCTGAAAATCTAGGAGTCTTCAAGAGAATCCTTATCCAATCAAGATCAGCGATTTTTTACTTGCTACCCAAGACTCATATCATCTATAAATATATGAGGACGTGAAGAACACAAGGAGCGACAAAAAGAGCCACGAAAAAAGAGGACCGGGCGCAACAACACACAACCCGAGCTCCACAAAACAACACAAAATTTATGAGAGATTATATGTATTTGTTTTGAGAGTCGAGTGAGGAGGAACACCGCCCTTTTGGGCAGCCCGTTTGGGCGAAATTGTATATTATGTTTTTCTTAATTTATTTCTCTTTTGTTTCAGTTATTTAATTTCGTTTTTGCTTTCTTTATTTATTTTAATTATGTATTGCTGAATTAACATCGTTTGGTCAAGTTCTGATCCTGATCAGGCTGCTGTGTAAAATACTGTGAGGCTTCTTGATGACAGCAACTAGCTTAGCTTTGTTCCCGATTCAACAGGGTAGTATATCGAGGATGTTAGGGACTTGGGCAATCCTACAATGACCAGTGGGAACCCCGACTTGCCTAACACACAAGTACGTGGATCAACGCGACCGGGAGACTGGGCGTCCGCGAAGTACAACATGTTGCTGGAGATGTGGTCGTATGACTTGGGTCTGTCCAGGCATGCTATTGGCCATTCTGGGTTTGCTTGGAGGATGAAAGCGGCTTGATCAACTTAGACTCATGCGGTCACATAGTGTCGAATTGGTCAATGTCAGGAGACCTATTGAGAGAGATCTAATAGGACTTTAAACATAAGAGCGAATGAGGGTCAGGGGTATTAATATGCGTGACATTATAGGGATGTTAATATTTAGGGCCTATAACCGGAAGATGAAGCTATTAGCAAAATGATATATGTGACAGTGAACAGTAAACACTTGACCAGTGTGATCAAGGTAACGACTTGCCCAAATGTTTTTAATTCGTTTTTATTTTGTTTTTGTTTTATTTCAGTCAAGGTAGTAAGGAGATCACGGAACCGCTGTGCCCACAGCGAACACAAAAAAATCCTTTTCAAACGTGACAACCCTTTGGGCAAAGCCGGGGGAAAGTAACAATAAACTCCTCGTGGGATCGACCCTATACTTGCCACTAATACTTGTGTTGGTGAAAGGTCTAGGAAACTTACAAATTTATTTTGACCGGCGTTTGTTCCACGACAAACACGCGTCGTCGTCAAAATTGGCGCCGTTGCCGGGGAGTTTAAATTCTAGTTACTTTCTCCGTGCTATTTGACTTGTGATTTTTGTTTTGCTTTAGCTTGACCATACAGGACAATTGAGGGCAGAACAGAGAGAACAAGGCAAACAGCACGTGCAACCCAAAAACAAACGTCATGCCCATGACGCTAACTAAGGCGCTGGCCAGGAGGCAACCTGGTAGTATCTTTTCCCTTTTTAGTTTTATTCAATAAATAAGCCTTGAGCAGTGTTCTCCTCGAAAGGTAGTGTGTTTTGTGTTGCAGATCATGGGCAAGGAGCCTGAGCAGAAGGAGGAAGATGCGCGTTGAGCAAGAATAGAGACCTTGGGCAAGTGCCATGACCAGAAAAGACAGAATCGTATGGGCAAGCCAGCTGAGGTCAAACAATTAAAGATTTTGGGAAGGGCCTTGAATGAGACCAAGGGTATTGCCTGCACACAATGCCCACACTGGGCAAAGGTACCTTGCTGATCTCTCCTCTTGAATGCGTTCCTCCCATTGACATATTTTTATTTGAGTCTGAAGACCTTGGTCGATGGGGTCGACCTCCTTATTTGCACACTTTGCCTAAGGCAAAGTGTGTATGTGGGAAGGTGCGCCAACATCGTTTGGAGTCGGAGTATTGAGTCTGGGGAGATGCTTGCCCATCTTATTACTATTTGCACACTTTGCCAGAGGCAAAGTGTGTGAGTGGGGGAATGACAAGAGCAACCCCATAGTCTGATCGAGTCGCATGCTTGATAAATACTTGGTCAATTTGAACAGTTTTCAAAATTAATAGTCTATGCATGAAAAATATTAGGGACGATGGAATTGCATCTAGGTAAGCTGTGAGAATTTGAGCCTACATTTGTGTGATATATTTCTTTCTTGAGAGTAGCTGTTTAAAAATTTGTGATGTTGAAGCTTGCCCATGTTCTGACCATTGTGATAATTGAAATTGAGTTGATGTAGTAAATGATTTAGGCATTTTGTTCTGTATTATGAATAAAAAGAAGACACTTGTTAGCCCCTTGAGCCGAGCCTATATTTCTTGATCACCTGGGGGAAAACTCCCACTGCCCTGGCCAACCTGCAAAAACGCCCAAGTCCATAAAATGGGCAGGTCAGGGTAAAGTCTTCTCTACAAAAAAAAAAAAAAAAAAAGCAAAAAAAAAAAAAAAAAAAAAAAAAAAGATCCATGAATAAAAGGGTGTGTGCTAAGGCCCGTGAGATAATGAGAAAAGATTAGGAGGAAAAAGTTGCTAAGTAAAACGCAACCCTACCTGAGATCAATTCTGGGCATTGCCCAAGATAGCCTATACAGTCAACCCCAGAAAGCCCTAAAGATATTGCCCAACTCAACTGAAAATATTCACAGGATAGAACTTGGTCAAGCCCAAAGCAAAGCTTCTTTTAAAACAGCATTGAGCGAAACACTACCCATACAATATGAGAGAGAAACACTTGAGAGAGCACCCAAAATCCTGTTGCAAACTCTTGACCGTTTTTTATGCATTACATTGACTATGATTTTGATTGTCTGTTCACTTGATCAACTTCTGTATTTTGATAAGCATGCTTGAGTCTTCTGTTATTTTTTCTATCTCTACCTCCCTTTGATTTCTAATTGAGCAGGCAATTCATACCGCACGCTTGAGGACAAGCGTAGTAAAGTGTGTGTGTGTGATGAGCCATATTTTTTGGCTCATTTTTTGTTCTTTTGAGTCAAGTAATCGAGTCTTTATTTTCTTTATATTATTTTATTATGTCTGGGAGGACACATTTGGAGTAAGAGTGATGCAGGGCATAGCAGGTGACACCTTGGGCATAAAAGGAGTGAATTACGTGAAAGATGAAGAAGCCTTGACAATTGGGCAAAAGACAGCACAAGCTGGCGGTTTGGGCATAACACCTACTTTGGCCTGATCACCCACTGTAGGAAAAACACTCACTCTCGACTGATCACCGACAGTTGAGCAAGCAGCCACTATGGGCATACACCGCATGCATGAAGGGAACCAGTCCCTTGGACCAAAATCAAGGAATCAAAGCAACAGTGACTCAAACACTTGGGCCTAGTTGGGCAAGCAACCATTATGGGCGAAGGCACTTTGCGGAGATTCGGAACTTCCAAAGTCTCACACGTGATCCATGACTTAACCAAGGCAAAGAAAAGACCGAGGCGTAAAAGAGGCAAGGAAATCACCTTCGTGGTCAAGGGTGCATGTTGAGCAAGCTGGTCTGACTGGAACATCCAGGTCCCGTTGAGCAAGTTGGGACACAGTCAGAAAGTGGAGCAAGACCGATGCACGACCAAGTACCGCGCATGAACAGCTACCTCGTAAAGAAGGCTATCAGAGATAAAGCAATTGGGCAAGAGCGACAATTGATCAGAGACGGACGTTGAGCAAGTAGTGTACGAAAGAGTCCTGGGAATCATGGAGTCCTCAAAGGCGACCAGATTCAGAGAAGTATCAAAGAAGGACTCTCATCCAACCTTAGATTCATTGTCCAACACGTCTCTATCATATCAGAGTCCTATATACACACGAGTCTGTCAAGACGTCAGCATGGGCAGGCAGCTGTCCAGAATCCTGAAAATCTAGGAGTCTTCAAGAGAATCCTTATCCAATCAAGATCAGCGATTTTTTACTTGCTACCCAAGACTCATATCATCTATAAATATATGAGGACGTGAAGAACACAAGGAGCGACAAAAAGAGCCACGAAAAAAGAGGACCGGGCGCAA
Organism: Euphrasia confusa; assembly: GCA_954870475.1. Classification (NCBI taxonomy): domain Eukaryota; kingdom Viridiplantae; phylum Streptophyta; class Magnoliopsida; order Lamiales; family Orobanchaceae; genus Euphrasia; species Euphrasia confusa. The sequence continues at coordinate 8,225,153 of OX940957.1, read as the reverse complement.
CAACACACAACCCGAGCTCCACAAAACAACACAAAATTTATGAGAGATTATATGTATTTGTTTTGAGAGTCGAGTGAGGAGGAACACCGCCCTTTTGGGCAGCCCGTTTGGGCGAAATTGTATATTATGTTTTTCTTAATTTATTTCTCTTTTGTTTCAGTTATTTAATTTCGTTTTTGCTTTCTTTCTTTATTTTAATTATGTATTGCTGAATTAACATCGTTTGGTCAAGTTCTGATCCTGATCAGGCTGCTGTGTAAAATACTGTGAGGCTTCTTGATGACAGCAACTAGCTTAGCTTTGTTCCCGATTCAACAGGGTAGTATATCGAGGATGTTAGGGACTTGGGCAATCCTACAATGACCAGTGGGAACCCCGACTTGCCTAACACACAAGTACGTGGATCAACGCGACCGGGAGACTGGGCGTCCGCGAAGTACAACATGTTGCTGGAGATGTGGTCGTATGACTTGGGTCTGTCCAGGCATGCTATTGGCCATTCTGGGTTTGCTTGGAGGATGAAAGCGGCTTGATCAACTTAGACTCATGCGGTCACATAGTGTCGAATTGGTCAATGTCAGGAGACCTATTGAGAGAGATCTAATAGGACTTTAAACATAAGAGCGAATGAGGGTCAGGGGTATTAATATGCGTGACATTATAGGGATGTTAATATTTAGGGCCTATAACCGGAAGATGAAGCTGTTAGCAAAATGATATATGTGACAGTGAACAGTAAACACTTGACCAGTGTGATCAAGGTAACGACTTGCCCAAATGTTTTTAATTCGTTTTTATTTTGTTTTTGTTTTATTTCAGTCAAGGTAGTAAGGAGATCACGGAACCGCTGTGCCCACAGCGAACACAAAAAAATCCTTTTCAAACGTGACAACCCTTTGGGCAAAGCCGGGGGAAAGTAACAATAAACTCCTCGTGGGATCGACCCTATACTTGCCACTAATACTTGTGTTGGTGAAAGGTCTAGGAAACTTACAAATTTATTTTGACCGGCGTTTGTTCCACGACAAACACGCGTCGTCGTCAGCCCCCGTGTCCACCAATGCCATTACCGAGGCACCGTTTACCCATGCCTCGACAAATAACAGCCCCTTGTTGCGTATTGGTGATTTAGGCACCACCTTCAGCGCGTTGAGTTGCTGCATCGTCCCAACGGTGCATTGCTCATCCGACTCTTCTTCCTCTTCGGCATTGACCATTGTCGTGAGTGCCCCGAATTTAGGGTAGTCCCGCATCCAATGCGGACCCTTGCAAATATGGCACCCACCTTTAGGGGGATCAGTTCGGGCTGCCTGCCGTTCCTGATACGTTTTCGCCCCTTGTGACTTTTGTTGTGTCTGCCCCTTGCCTTCGTCATGTGATTGCGCCCTCTCTTGCGTTGGTTTGGGGGAAGGCTTCTTCGCGTTACTTTCTTGAGGCGTGGAAATTTGGAAATCGCTCAATGCCTCTGCCGCAGCGATTGCCTCATCCAAAGTCTTCACGTTTTTACACCTCAATTCTTGTTGCGGCCACCTCTGGAGCCCATCCATGAAGGTGAACAACACATAGTCCTCGGGTAGTTCGGGGATCACCAACAAAACGTCCGTGAAATCCTTGACATAGTCGCGGATCGAGCCCGATTGCCTCAACTCTCTGAACGTCTTTTGTGCTTCGATGATGACATTTTCGGGGTAGAATTGCCTCTTCAACAGCCGCATGAACTCTTCATACGTCCCTACTATACCAACTCCGCGTTCCATCTCAAGTAACTTCCGCCTCCACCATACCGTTGTCGTATCAACCAATTGATCTGAGGCAATGCGAATTTTTACCTCTTCATCGGTAATTTGAGCCCCCTCAAAATACCGTTTCAACCTCCAAAGATACTCGTCTAGTGCCTTGGCATCCCGCATGCCTCGAAACTCGACGAGTTTAGGTGCCTCAAACCTTGCCCTAGGTTGAGGGTGGCTCGTCTCGCCCTCGAGAGTTGCCCTCTTCAGCAGCACGACAACTTCGCGCAAGCCTCTCACCTGCTTCTCGAGGTGATCCGCACGCATGGAGACAAGCCCTGCATCTCCTTTATGCTCCTCGAGGTGACACACTCTCTCGTCGATCAACTCTTGACCTCCGAGATTTTCCTCCAATTGATGCCGCAGCGCTGAGACATCGTCTCGAGTAGAATCCGCCAAATCTTTGAACGCCAACTCGAGCCGTTCGAGCCGCTCAGAGATTTCACCAAGAAACAAATCCAACCGCGGATCGTTGCTGGTGACATGCCTGTTCTTCGGGTCAGATTTGAACGCAGCATCATGCCCTGCCTTCGAGCTGCCCGCCAACTTCTCACCCTTGTCGTCTTCTGAACCCTTCACCATCTTCGAATTGTTGATCGAAAAACTTTGCTCTGATACCACTTATCACGCCCTAAATCTCCCGGGTCTCGGTCGACTTCGTACGTGCGGCAAACAACCGAAAATACCCCTTGTACTTCAGGCTGCCTTCAGCCTTGACAAGAACGCAGCCTTGGTGCGCAACCCCTGCGGCAGTTCGAAGAGAAGAAATATGGATTCGAGAATTTAACGAAGAACAAGTATTTTTGGGGGACGAATTGTATTACTCAATTAATGGAGAAATCGTGTGTACCAAATAATAAGGGTTAGTCCCTTTTTATACTACTCCTATGCACCCCACAAAGGAAACCTAATTAAATTAGGAAAGGAAATATAATCTAATGCAACCAAAGCAAAAGGAAAAGAAACCTAAAGAAATAAGGAAACTAAATAAAAGAATCCTAATCTAAGATAATGTCCCGGATCGCTCACGCACGCCCGCATCCGGAAGCTTCCAGGCATGTTACGCACGAAGCGGAAAACAGCGTGCCGCTGCCGCTTGGTCCTGCCATGTTCACTCTGCCGCATGGCCCTGCCCTGTTGTTCTGCCTTCTGTTTGCGTCCTGCCCTGTTCGCTCTGCCGCCCAGCACTGCCTTCGTGCATGGTCGCGCTGCCTAAAAGGCTGGGCGTGACATTGGGCTCACATATAAGTTGGACAACCTTAATAACTTAACAAGGCCTTTTAAGGTGTTATTGGACCAACTTTGACAGGCCGATTTGCGTAACATTCCATACATGGAATGTTTCCATCTTGAGTTCTCGTCCGGACGTAGCTCCCGTTCGTCGTTGCCTAGAGGTACTTCGAACATGTCGATCAATTGGCTGCAGCACCTTAGCAAGACTTCATCCAATGACTCTTGTTGACATCGAAATCAAGGTTGTCGAAGACATTCTTCATCACTTCATCGTGGTCTTCGAACAAGGCTTCTCTACCGTCTATGATGTCCTCTGCTAAGAGGACCTCTGTCGTCCTTGACTGTTGACTTCTATGAGGATGGTTGTTGTCCTCTACTATTGTTGGAGTCCTCCATCAGTATCGTCCTCCATCCTAATACAGTAGTTGTCCTCCACAATATTGGATTTGACTCTCAACACCTCAATGCCACATACACAACATCTAACGTGAAGTTAGACTAAAACACATAAGTAGTGATAGTATGTTAAGTTCATCAATGAGTTAACACTCAACATCGAACACCAACAAACTATACACTAACAACAAATTTATTTCGAAATTTGAAGAATGGGTACATAGGTGTTGAGTTGGCGAATAAATTTGGAGAAATTGTTGTGCTTGAAATATTTGGGCAGCAAATCTCTGGAGAATTCCGCCGGGTTCCAGACGATGAAGGTAGATCCGTCTTTATTCCAGGAGATGACGTCATCGATGGTGTTGTCTTCCACCAGTACGTTTTGGTTAGGAACGGGATCGGGAGGGACCTCGGCCCATCGCCGGCGGCCGCCGATTCACCGCCCCCGCTCCGATCCGCCGGCAGCGAAATCATGGGAATCCGAATGAAATTAGAAAACTTTGTGTAACGCTCGTATGTAAAAATAAAAAGAGATAATAATAATAATAATAATAATTATTATTATTATTATTATTATTATTATTATTATTATTATTATTATTATTATTATTATTATTATTATTATTATTATTATTATTATATATTAATTTATAATACAATATAATTATATATTTACATCAATTAAATTAAAATTTCATAACAAAATAATTCAAGTCAATTCGTAAAAAATATTTATCTCCACGTTCTACCACTTTTAAGAAACAGATTTCATCCCTCAACCCTAAAACCATATAAGCAATAATTCTCTATAAACAAAAAGGTATTCACTGTATATTCAGAAAGTCGATAAGCAAAACGCATCTGGAAGATTGAAGCGCCTCGTCTTGTCGGTCTAGTTGGCTTGTCCCTTGCCTTTCCTTTCGTTTGTAATCGCAGATCAGGGAACGAGGCGAAGAAAGATAGGACTTTCTCTTGGACTAAGTTTTACTAGCACGACACGTTTACGAGGTAGGTTTTTTTTTTAATCTTTTTTTCATGGTTTATGTTATCTCTATGTGCATATGTGTATTTACGTGAATGAATGATTATGTGATATCTATGTGTACAATGCGATTATATGTTCATGTTATGATATGATATGCCATGTGTATAAAGGATGATAATGTATGCATGTTTATAATGAAATGAGGCGAGGTACTATATTTATATATACACGAGGCTCAATGACACGAGGTATACATATACACGAGGTACATATATACACGAGGCCCATGACGACGGTCTTGGGGTGAGGCCATGGCGACGGCCATGGGTATACATATATACGAGGTATACATATACACGAAGCAAATATATACACGAGGCCCATGGCGAAGGTCTTGGGGTGAGGCCATGGTGACGGCCATGGGTATACATATATTCGAGGTATATATTACATGCGATGCATTACGATCAAGGTACAGGTATGAATGTTTGAGAAGATGTTTATCTGTTATGCTATATATGACTGTGTTCTTTCATGTACTTATGTGTATGTCATATATTGATGATGTAGTTCATGATATTAAAATAAGTTACTCTTGCTGAGCACGTTGATCAGCTAACCCCAATCAACAACATTTTTTTAGGTATGAACGAGGGATTTCGGCAGGCGTGACGAGGATGTGGCACAGTGACACGTGTTTCATTATTGCTAGTATTTATCTCAACTTTCACGACTATGTTTCAATTAAATTTAAAGATGGATCTCTGTTTTGAAGTATTTTTATTTGAACAACGATTTACTTTCGAAAGTATTATTCTGGTTTTTGAGAAAATTCAAGTTATTTTACGTAATCCCCACATTTTATTAATGTTATGTTATAAATAAATTATTTTATTTTTTCACCTTCCGCTATAATTTACAAAACGAAAATCGAGGTGTTACACTTTGAAAGCGTTTAATTCAGTAATTGAAAGATCTCATCTGATTCAGAGAGAGAGGAGAATGTATTGCCATGAATCTTCTACCTTTTTACCTGGTTCTTAAAATCGAAATTAGAGTTTTTCCTTCAAATTGGGGAAACCCATTTATATATATATATATATATATACACGATTCTTTGTTTTGGTGGTCAACACGTATATTGACCGTATGTATAGAGTAATCAAAATACGTATATTTTGTTTTATAAATAAATAAAATTGAAAATTAATATAAAAAAAAGGTTAAAAGAGTAATTTCTCACCTTCAGTCAACGTAAGTGTGACACTTGTGAAGTGAAAGCGCGTGTGTAGCATGTGTCACCGGGATCCTCCGTTTCAGCCACTAAAGTGTAATTATGCTATAGTTCAGATACTAAACCACAAAAAAAAAAAAAAAATGAGTCATCAAAGTATGAAAATGCCTATACTTCAGCAACTAAACTATAATTATACCTAAAAATAATTTATAAAAATAATATATATATATATATATATATATATATATATATATATATATATATATATATATATATATATATATATATATATATATATATATATATATAGGAGTATAAGGTTTCTTAATATATTATCTACTAACAAATGAGTATTATATATATACTGAATGAAATTTAAATTTTATAAATATCAAAATTTATTTTAATTACTATTATTTTATATACAATTTATTTAATTTTAAAATTAATTCGGTTTAAAATCGAATTGAATCGAAATTTACCAGTTTGATCCGATTCAGTTTCCAGGTCATTGATTTCCATAGTTCTGATTTCGATTCGGTTTTAGACTGATAAACACCCCTACCTAGAACCACGCGAGGTTTAGGAACAACGAAATTTAAATTTATAATTATATTTTAAAATAAAAAAATAAAAAAATATTTATTTTGAACAACGAAAATTAAATTTATAATTATATTTTAAAATAAAAAAATAAAAAATATTTATTTTGTAAAGTATTAAAATATAGTGCAAACAAAATAATCCAATAAAGAATGTGTCATACTAATTAGGGTTTATTATATTTTGCAAACCCCATGTATGAGGTTTTTTACACTTTGCAACTTAATCGGAATTTTGTAACACTTTGCAACCCCATGTATGCGGGCTTTTCACTTTGCAACCTGGACCGGAATATTCAATAGAATATTCCGAGAGATTGAGAATCACGCGTCAGTAAAGTGTGTGAGTGTACATTTATTCTGGAGGTGGAGGGATATTAATGTACTTACACATTATTAATTATTTTTGAATTAATAACTCAAATACAATGATGAACATCATCTTACTCCTTCAAACTCGATCCTAGTTTTCTATCATTAATAAAAAAAAAAAATCAAAACATCTATCAATACAAAAAAAGAAAAAAAAAATGAATCAACATTCAAACTATAAAAATCATAATCATCATCTTCATCAACTCGTCATGGCCCAGATGCTTCGTGCCACCCCCGCACTAGATCTATGCAAGAACCTCTCGATCTCGGTGATGGTGAAAGGCATAAGGTTGGGTATTTTTCGAGGCGTAAATCCAATGGGTATCATCAACGAGGATGACTTCGTTAACAAACCCTAAACCCGAAATTGAAATTGAATGTATTGGAATTGAAACAGACAGATCTCAATTGAATTAGGGTTCATGCTGAAAAACTCATCGACACCATTATTCAATTTTCGTCATCAATAGACAAGCCCTTTACGGCTATGGGTCTGCATCTCTCCCGAGTCTAGCCAAGACTTCTTCATCATCTTGTTAATGGTGTGGTTGCTGCCGTGGAAAGAAGCAAGTCAAAGAAAAAGATGCCTCAGTGTTACTGCAAAGTGTAAAAAACCCCATACATGAGGTTGCAAAATGTAATAAACCCTACTAATTATAAAAAGCTACGAGAAACAATAAAAAAAGAGTTTTTTTTGAAAAAAAAAAGTATTTTAATTTATGTATTTAGATTTTATACTCTATAAAATATAATTTTTAATTAAATATTTTAATATGTTACTTTATTTATTTGTAAGATAATAACTTCAGTGTTATTATAATCAAGGAGATAATACAGCGAAAGGTCATGATGTTTGAACATGAAGACTGGCTTTTGAACTTGGTCTGTGAGTTCTGATTTTACTGAAAAGAATTGGTGTTGTTACTTAAAGAATAAATTGGTAATTTTACATAAAAAAGGGTGTGCGAAGTAATTCTAAAGGTGTAAACATCATGACCCTATCACATTACTAAAGTCACCCCAATTTTTATTTTTATTTTTTAACATTAGTGAAATATCTATATTGCCTGTGTTAATGTTACTGTAATTCTTTGCATAGAAACTTGAGTATTAAATTTAAATGTTAGATAAATTCAAGAGCATAGAGAAGGGGATTCTAGGGCATTACAACGTGGCCCATATGCGACTCGGGCCACCAACCCAACCCACAATTCAAGGCCCGACAATATCACAACAACTCAAGGCCCGACCCAAGCCAAGCCCTCAATGGAGGGCTTCGTAATAATTAATCATGTGTATTGCATACACCTTATGAGTGGAGAGGAGGAAAATAACCGCTGGGCTATCTGAGTTATATGTATAATTTTTAAAAGATAATATATATGTATTCATTAACTTCTATTTATTATGTGGTATATTTTAATAATAAGATAAAATACAATATATATATATATATATATATATATATATATCAAATTATAAATATAAATTATATATTTGAAACATTTATTAAATTTTATTTAAAAATAATAACAATTAAACATTTTATTATAATTATTATTAAAAATGTAGTACTTTTTTAACATTTTCTATTTATTACAAATAATATATTATTTTAATTAATTTAAAATTTTAATAAACCTAAATATATTCAAAATATATAATATTTTAATAAATTTAAAAAAATTTAATTGTAATTTAATTATTTAGTATAACAGTTTAACGTTTTTATGATAACATTTAATAATTTATTATTATATAAATTAATGTTAATAAAAAAATAAATTAAAAAAAAAACATTTTCCTTACTGCAGTTGCCGTAGGGAATACATTTAATATTCCCCTACGGGAAATAGCCGTAGGGGACCCTACGGGAAAAGTTGCCGTAGGGGATTTATTATTCTCCTACGGGATTTGCCCATAGGGAAAATTCCCTGCGGCTAGCCGTAGGGAATTTTGGAGGCAAACTATACACGCGAATGCGCGCGCAGTCCCCTACGGGGATCCCCTACGGGGGTCACGCCTACGGCTGGGGGTAGGGATTGCCGTAGGGGATGTCAGAATATATTTCCCGTAGGGAATGCCGTAGGGATTCCCCTACGGGAAAAAGGCCCCAGGGAATCCCCGTAGGGATTCCCTGATTTTTTTGTAGTGATTGATCTTGTTGTTACAGTCACTTACAAAACATCTACAAAATTCTAGCGAATCTTGTAGAAAGGTCACACGACAAAAAACTAAGACTACGAAGAATTATTCTTGCGAAGCGTCCGACGAAGTTTAAACAGAGGGTATGGTTGTTGCTTTCTAGCAAATACTCACGACCTTACAATATTTCTCTCTTTAGAAATTTTCGAATTGAAGTGATAATCAAAGTATGAAAATAATCTAGCGACTATTCATAGACTTCATGAATTAGGATTTCCGTAAATCGCACTTAATAGGCCGACCACAAAGCATCTACATGGAATATTCAAGATTCCAATTTTCGTAAATTCCGTACGCAGCTCTACGCGCTCCAACACTAGCGTGCTTTCGTTCTTCAAGCTTGGTGCAATCACAGTAGGTTTACTTGTGATATCTTCTTGAGCTTGAATCCTTTTAGAAAAGTCTTCTTGCTCCACCCGTAGCTAGCTACTGTTAGGATTTTCGCCTAATCGCGTCGCTGCAAGAGACGATAAACACGAACGAGAAATAAAAACGAAAAATAAAGACACAAGGAATTATAGTGGTTCACCCAAATAGACTACGTCCACTCTCGCCGCTGCAGATCTTTCCACTACGTATCACAATAAACTCACGCTCTCGACTATTCTATGACTCTAAAATTCTCACGCTATTAAATTACATTGATGGGAATAACTATTATATAGGCTTAGACCCATATAAAACCCTAATATTAATTAAGGTAAAATCACGCTGAAAAAAGACTGCAAAACTTAGCGCTCAAGAAATAAGATTTGCGCTGAAATCTGCCAAATCCCATTTTTGGCGCCCGCCATTCTCATTTCGGCGCCCGCCGAAATGACCAAAATCATGCAGTCCGCTGACCCCGATTTTCCTCAATTTCGGCGCCCGCCGAAACAATTTCCGCGCCCGCCGGCGGTGACCTGCGACCGCCGTTTCTGTTCTCGGCGATTTCGTCCTTCTTCGTCCTCGATTTCGACTCCACATCCCAACAATCTCCCACTTGGAGGCGAAACTCGATCACCTCCCACTGCAGCGGCATCCCCGGTCCTTACCAACGTCGCCCAGTCTAAGTTTCAACCAACTTCGACGCGCCGCGACTTCTCAGGTTCTTCCAGTCCTTCATCAACATGCACTTCGACTTTTTCATAAATTTTCTACCAGCAGAGACGCAAGAAAATTTACCCGAATGCATCGCCTCGTTTCTCACGGACGAGGAACCATGTGACAATAACGAGGTCGCCTCGTTTCTCATTGCCAACTCCCACTTGCTCGATTTCCCAGCCAACATTGCCTCATCGTCTCGACTTGAAAGCTCGTGATTGGTCTTCAAGATCTCATCCGGTTGGTCTCCTCTTACCAGAAAATCTTCCACATCACTTCTCAGCTTTCCACTCTTCGACTCTCTCTCGATCACCGAGAATCGAACTCTGCTCTGCTCTTCGAGAAACGAACTCCGATCCATGTGAGACTTGCCCGAATCCTCACTCACACGACCCAGTTCACAATGTTCAGGCGCATTGGTGTTTTCGGCCCCACCAATCTCAACACGACCTCCAGTCGTAGTGTAAAGAGTGCCCGTCTTTCGACCACGAGCAATCACCATCGCACCCTTCGTCACTTTCCAAGACCTATCATCGAAGGTCACCTTATGGCCGTCTCTCGCAAGCTGACTGACCGAGATCATATTTCTCCTTAGCTTCGGCACATACCTCACCCTCGAAAGCTCCAACGTCTGTCTACGAGACGTCTTCAAAGTCACGTTACCAACACCACCAACCTTCAAAGTTCGACCATCCCCGAGGCGAACTTTCCCACGATTCCCAGCAATGAAACCCTTCATGCAATCGCGCCTTGTCGTGGTGTGAAACGACGCTCCAGAATCCAACACCCAGGAGTCTTCAGGATTCTCAGAAGATGTTAGCAAGACATCTCCATAATCCTCGTCAGTCACCGCATTGGTTTGAGCCTTCGCAGGCTCTTTACAATGCCGCTTGATATGCCCCTCCTTCTTGCAATTCCAACAAACCACCTTCTTGCCTTCTCTCGTCCTTGACCCTCCGCTGCCATAATTAGTGTCACTCACTCGGCCTCGCCCTCGGCTCTCAGTACTCAGGACAGAACCAGACGGACCAGACGGTGTCTCTAGAAAATCTTTTTTTCGCAGTTCCTCGGCCAGAACGCTATCTCTGACATCAGAAAATTTGAGATTTTCCTTCCCCATGGAGTTACTAATTGCAGCCCTCATGGGCTCCCAGCTGTCCGGCAAAGACACCAGCAAGATCAATGCACACACCTCGTCGTCGAACGCAATTCCGACCGCCTTCAGCTTGTTAAGGTTCGAGCTCATCTCATGAATATGAGCCGCAGCGTCGAACCCGTCTTTCATCCTCAAGTTGAACAGGCTCTTCATCAGGTGTATTTTGTTGTTGGCAGTGGGCTTCTCATACTTGTTGACAAGGGCCTGCATCAAGCCTTGAGTGGTCTTCTCATCGGCCACATCATCCGCCACCCTCATCAACAGGGATAGCCGGATTATCCCCAAAACCTGTCTGTCGAGCTCAAGCCATTTATCATCTTCCATCTTCTCCGGCTTCGGACTCAATGGTTGATACAGCTTCCTCCCGTACAGGTAATCCTCGATCTGCATCTTCCAGTGCCTGTAATTCTTTCCATCGAATCTCGTCACAGAGAAATTCGCAAGATCTCCCATCGTCTCTTCAATCGCTTCCCTTGAAGCTCTGATACCAGTTGTTAGGATTTTCGCCTAACCGCGTCGCTGCAAGAGACGATAAACACGAACGAGAAATAAAAACGAAAAATAAAGACACAAGGAATTATAGTGGTTCACCCAAATAGGCTACGTCCACTCTCGCCGCTGCAGATCTTTCCACTAGAATACTCAATAGACGACTCCGGGGAGTTTACAAACACACGCACACGTATCACAATAAACTCACGCTCTCGACTATTCTATGACTCTAGAATTCTCACGCTATTAAATTACATTGATGGGAATAACTATTATATAGGCTTAGACCCATATAAAACCCTAATATTAATTAAGGTAAAATCACGCTGAAAAAAGACTGCAAAACTTAGCGCTAAAGAAATAAGATTTACGCTGAAATCTGCCAAATCCCATTTTTGGCGCCCGCCATTCTCATTTCGGTGCCCGCCGAAATGACCAAAATCATGCAGTCCGCTGACCCCGATTTTCCTCAATTTCGGCGCCCGCCGAAACAATTTCCGCGCCCGCCGGCGGTGACCTGCGACCGCCGAACCCCCTCCGGCGACCGCCGTTTCTGTTCTCGGCGATTTCGTCCTTCTTCGTCCTCGATTTCGACTCCACATCCCAACAGCTACATCCCTTAGCAGGTCTTCCCCCAGCTCCATCCCTATATGTGCTTGCTCTACGTCCGGTAAAGTGAAAGCTCTGGTTCAAAGGCTTCTCGTGAAGCTTCGAACTCTCAGGTGTAGTGTTAGCTTGGTATGCCCTCTAAGTCAACATAACTTCACGTTGGCGCAAGTGCATTTCCACAGTATGCATAGCTTCTACCAAGTTTTAAGAAACTTAGTTAAATTAACCTACAAACATGCAAACGCACACAATAATGAAGTTACAACAAAACGTAGTGTATAGTTCAACTGAATTCAACAGAGTAAACCTACTCTACGTTGAACTAAGAGGAACTACACACTAACAGGTGGTGGATATCACATAGAGAAGGCAGACGATTTTATCAAGATTATACAATTTTAATTCCGTAAATTTTATAAACGAGGGTATTATAGTCATTGAAAATTATTATTAAAAAATAAAAAATTGAGAGGAGGGAATTTAGTAATGTTAAAAGTGTAAATAAACTCAACCAATAAATATTGTATATACTACTTTCGTTCCAAAAAGTCTGGATAAATTGATAGTACATATAAGTATAAATTAAGGTATGATGAGTATTATTTGGTGATTATTTAATGTATTATTATGTGAAAAAATAATAATAATATTAATGTAAATAAAGAATATTTAAAAAAAATTGTGATTTGTCTTATTTACAAATGTGCAAACAGCTAAAAACAATTATTTTCTCTATCTCTTAAAACAATGTATTCTTTCCTTTTTTATTCATCCCGCACATTCCATAAATGGAATGTTTTTTCACAACTTTATCTTTTTAATACACATTTATTTACTCTTATACCACTAATTTTTGAACTAACTACTTTATTACTTACAAATCTATACCTATTAAACTTTTATTATATTATTGATAAGTCGTTTTTATAGCGGCGAAATCAATTAAATTTATGTCGAACTAGTTGCCGAAACAACTCGCCCGAGTCGATCTCGAGGAACACTACTATCGGCGTGTAAAAGTGTTTATTTATTTGCAACGAGAAATAGAGAAAGAAATAGCATAATGCAAATTTTGGTTTGTTTTCGTTTTAAACTACGGACTAACTAATAGAATGAAAAGACGAGTACTAGTAAAAAAAAAGGTTTTTGAAATAATAAGAGAAAGGATTAGGGATCGGGATTCTCAATTCTCGATTTCAAAGTTCGATAAGAGTTCGCATAGATCACACTAGAACGCCCGTTTCCGGTTGGTTCACACGTGTTCGATCAAACTACTAGAACGCCCGTTGCCGGTTGGTTCACACGTGGTTCGATCAATTCCAAATTATTTTGCACAAGACATTTTAACAAACACCTTTCAAGCGATCCAAAAATCAAACCCCTACTCTCGAGAATTAAATCACCCTAACCCTAATCGAATAATTTAGCTATTCATCTTTTGAATTGAAATCAAACAATTTGGTATAAACGAAAGCATGATTACGAGAGTTAAATAATAAACGAATACGTAAAACAATTAAAGCAAGAACACAAGAAGAAAAGAAAAACTTACTAGAATCAATAACGGAAAACGAGCATCTATCGGCGGCTAACTCCGACTTTTACCGAGATTCGAAAATAAGAAAAACGAGAGTGAAATCTTCCTAGGGAACCGAGTTTAGTATCTCCAAACATGCGTCCAAAATCAGAGAATGAAAAGTGTCTTTCGAATAGGGTAAACCCTATTCTTGTACAAAACGCGTCGGTCAACAAAAGTCAACAACCTTCATAAATCGGGGACCAAGCGGCCGCTTGGGGGGTCAAGCGGCCGCTTGCCTCGCGCTCCAGAAACTTTGATCCACTCATCGAAGCGGCCGCTTGGGGGGTCAAGCGGCCGCGTGGGGCTTGTTCCAGTCCGTTCTGCAGAGGGCACCAAGCGGCCGCTTGGGGGGTCAAGCGGCCTCCTGCCTGGGTGGTCAGCTTCGTCCTTCACGCGTTGCCCACTCGTCGCCTCGTTTCGCTCGAAAATGCCTCCATCTTCGCCAAAAACACCAACGTGACCTACACACTACACAAACACGTGAAACGCACCAAACCAAAGGAAAAACACACGACACGACACACAATCCACATACGACGACACAAGAAAAACATACGAAAAAGCACACAAAAACAAGTACATCAACTCCCCCACACTTAAGCTTTTGCTAGTCCCTAGCAAAGTTCAAGAGTAGAGCAAAACATAAAACCAAAGCATAGAATACAAGGAACACAACGAGCCAATAACCTATTCAACCTCCCAAAATCACAAACAAATTTTCGGTGCTTCCAAAACAATCCTAGTGAATAGTCTCGACCCCAAATACATAGCACAAAGACAATCAAGCGAGTTTCAATACAAGTGACCAATCCGACGTCCCTCACAAAGATTCACTCTCTTCTTTTACACTCGAAGAATATAAGGTTCACTCAAAATTGTGCACAAGAGAAGGATAGATAATCAAAAATGTACTTGTGCACTCAAAGAAGAATAAGCATATAGGGAACAAAGACGATCATGTAAGGAAAATGAAAGAGCTTCAAATAATATCATATGCGCCTAAGAACAAAAACTAAACACGTTATTTAATTGTGCTCTCCACAAATCAAGTTCTACCATCTTAAGAATCAAGGGCGATCGATAAATAAGGTGTAACGGGGCTAGGCTTAGGGTATTCAGGATAATTTGGGAAAAGTGGACTACATTTTCAATCACGTGTCACCACAACCAAACTTCCTTTAGTTCGCACCACAACCTCCGACAACTCCAATCAAAAATTAAGAACACAATAAAGCCAAAACCAATGTCCAAGCGAGTCATACTAACTTTATTAAACTACTACACTATTATTATTATTTTTTTTTTTTGTTTTTGGAGACTTATAACATGTCTCGATTTTTCTTTTTTTTTTTTGGAGACTACTAGTACGTCTCATTTTCTATTTTTTTTTCCGGGAGACTTATAACATGTCTCGATTATTACAAAAGAAAGCAAATGGCAACACTACTCAACACCCTTCATTAATTAAGCACATCCCAAAAAATACAACACTCCCTCCTCGACGTTTAGGACAAGAAAGAAAGGCTAAATGTAGGCTCAACGGGGCTATCTAGGGTGTCCCACGACGGGCTCAAGGACAAAAGTAAAGCGGCTCGAATGGCTAACCTAATCGATCAACTCCCAATCATTTTCAAAATCAAGCAAGTTATGATTATCAAGTCTCAAACACAACCAAATCACGGCTTAGTTATTCTAGTTCATACGGGCGCACACAATATAGAATAAGAAAGAAAAAGAAGCTCAAATAGACAACGAAGTATTACGCACGTAGAAGAAAGCTAGATAGGCTCAAAATCTCACAAGGACAAATGGACAAGAAGAAGTCAACATGCATATAACTCACCATCACATCAAAGTGACTACACAAGGGGTCTAAGCTATTCACATCCAACATAAAAGCACCAAAGATTTATCCACGATTTCAAGAGACGTCATAAAGCGATTGACAAACACATAAACAAACAAAAGACAAAACAAGGACTAAAACCCGAACATGCATTGAAACCAATAAAACTCCCCCCATACTTAGTAAGAAACCATGTCCACATGGTTTAACGGCACAACAAATCATAGGAAAGATCAATCAATTCGAAAACATGCTCACACATAACAAAAACAAACAACGAAACACACAAAAAACTCTAACACACACAAAAGAAAAAGACACAAACCTAGGCCGTAAGAAGTTACGGCCTATCCTCATGGCTGGGATAATGGGTAATGTGGCCCCCGAAGTACGCCCATAATCTCGTCGTACCGAAACATGATAGGCATGCTCCTCGTCATCTATGTAGACATATTTCCATTGCTTCGACAATCCCTTGATCTCTAATTTTGGTGGAGGTGATTCTTTTTCTTTATCGATTTTGAGTATCTCAATCATCTCCACACTATCTTCAACATGCTCATCTCGCTTGGCTTGAACACTGAGAAATAAAAATATCGAGCTACTTTTCTGCAAGAACACCATCTCGGCCAAAAGAATAATATCATAAATGTAAAAACAATTTACAATGTAGGCATCAAAAGAACTAATGAACTCATTGTAATCAACCTTACCCGAAGATGTTTTATCCTCACCCACGACACAAATAGATTTGAAAATACCTGGATCATGCGGTTTGGGTGAGTGATGAGCACGAAGAACTCTCGACTCCTCAATATTTTTAAGGTCGATCATCTTAAGTGAGGAAGCATGAAGTATCAACTTCTTATCTACCAAAAAACTAGGAGAGGAAGAGGGTGATTTGATAATACATTGATGCTTGAGAACTACATCCCCTACCTCTTTGCCCTCGTCTTTCGTGTCATTGGTATTTGAACTTTGAGACTCAAGACCGATATATAGCATTGTTGGCTCCCGTTCTTGTAAATGCACCCCCTCTTGATTGTCAACTACTACATTGATACTGAATGTCACTTGCTCTAGTTGTCTAGGAGGTAGAATGGACGACTTGTATGGGTCTTCGGCTTTATGCAACACTCTCGGTGTAATCTCCTCTAGCACCATGCTCTCTATCGTGTCTTCTTCGTCATCTTCCTCCAAATTAAGTTCATTGACGTACATATGCTCCACTTTGGACTCGACCTCATTCGGTTCTACTTCATTATCTTCGTAGTCACTTTGGAGATTTTCATCCTCGTGTACCCACTCTCTTTTATTGCACATCTTATCGATCATCTCTCCTATGAGCTTAGACATTTCTTCCGCTTCGACGCTTTCTGCCAATCTAACTTCATTCGCTTTTATTGCCGCTTCGTTTGATTTCATGGCTTGTTGAGCCATCTGCATGAAATCCTGGAAAGTGTCCTCCAAAGATAGCTTATATGACGGCACTGGTTGCATCGAATACGGTGGAGGGTATGACAAATTTGCTTCAGCATTTATTGTCATCGCCACTTCATTTGCTTTGATCGCCGCTTCATTTGATTTCATTAACTGTTGGGTCGTCTGCATGAAATCTTGAAAAACGTCATCCAATGATGGCTTGTATGGAGGCTCAGGTTGCATCGGATATAGTGGCGGGTACGTCAAATTCGGAGAAGACCATTGGTCCTGAGGCTGGTCCCAATAACAATTGGAATATGGTTGCCTTCCCGGAATGTATGACTGAGAGTACGGACCAAATTGTGATGTCTCCTCATAAGGTGAAGGCTCATAGTATATGCTTGTCTGAGGCCTTGTAAACTCCCACGCATAGTTGTTGTATGAATTCATCACTGCTTAAACAAAAACTTGACAAAAACATGAAACGAACCGGTGGGAGAAATAATAATCATATAAAAAATTAAAAAATTAAAAGAAAGTTGCAAACACTCAAACACTAATACTAGTGCCTAAAGTGTTCCCCGGCAACGGCGCCAAATTGATAAGTCGTTTTTATAGCGGCGAAATCAATTAAATTTATGTCGAACTAGTTGCCGAAACAACTCGCCCGAGTCGATCTCGAGGAACACTACTATCGGCGTGTAAAAGTGTTTATTTATTTGCAACGAGAAATAGAGAAAGAAATAGCATAATGCAAATTTTGGTTTGTTTTCGTTTTAAACTACGGACTAACTAATAGAATGAAAAGACGAGTACTAGTAAAAAAAAAGGTTTTTGAAATAATAAGAGAAAGGATTAGGGATCGGGATTCTCAATTCTCGATTTCAAAGTTCGATAAGAGTTCGCATAGATCACACTAGAACGCCCGTTTCCGGTTGGTTCACACGTGTTCGATCAAACTACTAGAACGCCTGTTGCCGGTTGGTTCACACGTGGTTCGATCAATTCCAAATTATTTTGCACAAGACATTTTAACAAACACCTTTCAAGCGATCCAAAAATCAAACCCCTACTCTCGAGAATTAAATCACCCTAACCCTAATCGAATAATTTAGCTATTCATCTTTTGAATTGAAATCAAACAATTTGGTATAAACGAAAGCATGATTACGAGAGTTAAATAATAAACGAATACGTAAAACAATTAAAGCAAGAACACAAGAAGAAAAGAAAAACTTACTAGAATCAATAACGGAAAACGAGCATCTATCGGCGGCTAACTCCAACTTTTACCGAGATTCGAAAATAAGAAAAACGAGAGTGAAATCTTCCTAGGGAACCGAGTTTAGTATCTCCAAACATGCGTCCAAAATCAGAGAATGAAAAGTGTCTTTCGAATAGGGTAAAACCCTATTCTTGTACAAAACGCGTCGGTCAACAAAAGTCAACAACCTTCATAAATCGGGGACCAAGCGGCCGCTTGGGGGGTCAAGCGGCCGCTTGCCTCGCGCTCCAGAAACTTTGATCCACTCAGCGAAGCGGCCGCTTGGGGGGTCAAGCGGCCGCGTGGGGCTTGTTCCAGTCCGTTCTGCAGAGGGCACCAAGCGGCCGCTTGGGGGGTCAAGCGGCCTCCTGCCTGGGTGGTCAGCTTCGTCCTTCACGCGTTGCCCACTCGTCGCCTCGTTTCGCTCGAAAATGCCTCCATCTTCGCCAAAAACACCAACGTGACCTACACACTACACAAACACGTGAAACGCACCAAACCAAAGGAAAAACACACGACACGACACACAATCCACATACGACGACACAAGAAAAACATACGAAAAAGCACACAAAAACAAGTACATCAATTATTAAACACACAAAAAATCAATTTTTCTTAATCAACGTGTCAAGAGTTGTTAGCTCAGTTAGTTGAGCACTTGAATTGAGGACTCTGATCTTGGTCCTTGGTTGGAATCCCAAGACACTCCAATTGACATAGAAAAAAAAAAGATGAAGAGAGTAAAAAATGTAGACAAATTTTTATAGGACTGAAAAAGAATAATTTAATAATAATGGTGTCATTGATTAAATATATACTAATACTTTGAATTCCTTATTTATTACATGTATATATATAGTAATTTGAATACATGCAATAAATAAAGAATTCCAAATAATGTTTTCCCTTATTAACTCTATATTCCTTATGGAACAAGATCAATCCATCTCGATGTTTTATTTTTATTTTTCAATTTATTTTTTAATTTTTTAATTGAAGATCGTCACACATTGGAAATAGAAAACGGCAGTCAACCCAACCAGAAGCTTAAGCAATCGCCGGCCACATCATTCATACTACATACACTTGTAATGCATCCACCTATATATATAAAATTTCTTTTATTATTATTGAAAATTCATTCATGAATTCTGGAGTTCAACTTTGACTAAGGTAATAATTTTTATCAGAGAGAGCTTAATACTGTCTGAACGAATTAATATTAGCTAGGGTTTTTAGTTTTTTTTTTCTCATGAATTCTTTTCTTTTTACATAAGGCACATAATTTTATTTTATTTTGATATAGGGAGTATATGTTTTCTTGATTTCTCAATAGAAAATAAAAAAATTTCTTGCGCCATATCTTTTTGTGTGTTCTGGTTATTTTTTTTTTTTCTCTGAATCAATTTTGTGTTTGGAATATTTGCAGGGATTGTATATATATAATATAATATATATATCGTTATATATACAAATTTAATTTGTTAGTTCTTGGATTAGAATTAGATTAGAATTAGTTATATTATGGGTAACGATTTTAGATGTGAATTCGAAACCAGGAATATCGTGTGCCTCGTCTTTCTTATTCTCGCCTCACTTTTGTTGCTTCAATATTTTGATCTCCCACACAGAGGTGATATTACCATTTTCTCCTTTTCGTATACTGATCGACGGCCTGGAAAACATAACGATCATAAGTTGTCGATCCTTATAAATAATTCGATTCCATCACTAGAGCCCAATTTCGAGTACAAGAATACACCCGAGATCATAGAAATAAGCGTTAGTATACCTCCGTTAGGATCGAATGTTGAAGTCGCCCCGAGCCCTTCAATCACACATGATCGATATCCGATAACTACTAATAGTGATCCTCCGGTAAGTTCTAGAAAAAGCACACCCCCATCGCCAGTGGACTTGAATCTTGCTATTGGAAATCGAACCTCTTGGAAAAGTGAACCCGAGGTTAAGCCCAAGAGCCCGTCGTCGGTGGTATCAATATCGGAGATGAAAGATATGTTGATCCATATCCTCGACTCTCCCCATCCGAAGGTACGTATACATATTATTGGCACAAGATCGAATTTCGATCTTATTCTGTACATATGCAAGTTATTTTGTGTTGGAATGTTATTGCAGATTCCGGCGTGGGCTTCGGATGCTGATCAAGAATTGATAGACGCAAGATTCAAAATCGAGCATTCGCCCATCACTATCAGCGATGATCATCCGCGCTTGTACGAGCCCGTTTTTCGGAATCTTACGTTGTTTCTAAGGTAATTTAAATTTAAGATCGATAATTGAGGATTCTAGAATTTTGAAAGTGGCCCTTATAATAATTCTTGAAAAGAGGGTTAAGTCATTATAAGATATAAATTAAGGTCTAAAATTAGATTCTAGTATACGTAACATTTCATTTTCTTTACATTGAAGTTTACATATATATAAAATGCAGGAGCTATGAAGTTATGGAGGAGAAGCTGAAGATATACATCTACAACGACGGGAAAGAGCCCGTGTTCCGACAGCCGAGGCTCACCGGCATATACGCCTCTGAGGGTTGGTTCATGAAACAACTCCAAGCAAGTAGCCGGTTTCTAACAACCGATCCCGGCCGGGCCCACTTGTTTTACTTGCCTTTCAGCTCCCAACTCCTCGCCGAATACATCTACGTGCAAGATTCCCACAGCTTCCGCGAAATAAACGAGTACCTGAAGAGCTACGTCGACACGATCAGGACGAGGTACTCCTTCTGGAACAGAACCGACGGCCGCGATCATTTTCTCGTCGCATGCCACGATTGGGTACGTGTGTAAATGTCATGTTGCCAAAATTTGAGATAGAATTATATTTAATTCTCTTGAAAAAGCTCATTTACTTAAAAGTTCTTTATCTCAATTTTTCATCACAATTAGTCATTCCACTCTATTTTTCGGCCGAAAAGTGATGGGTGCCGGAAATCTGACTTGGAGCTTAGGAAACGCCACTTCATCTTGCCACATAATTAATTATAATTGATTTAAGTGCCGAGATGAGGTAGCGTTTCCTAAAGCTCTAAGTCAGATTTCTAGTGACATGACTTTTTGGCCGAAAAATCTAATGTGACTTTAAGTAAATAGACTTTTTCAAAGAGACTAAATACTATAATTTTATCTCCCAAATTTCAAACAGTTTGAAGCTTTTAGATGATACGATTTCTAACATGGTATCTTAAAGACTCGTGCTAATCCAGAGGTCCTGGGTTCAACTCCCGCCAGAACCAAAAAACAAACTTTACCCAAATTCATTAATTATCCACTTGTTCGCCTCGGTTGCAGGCACCGATCGAGACGAGGGAGCTCATGTCGAACTCCATACGCGCCTTGTGCAACTCCGACGTGAAAGAAGGGTTCCGTTTCGGGAAAGACGTTGCCCTCCCGGAAACCTACGTGCACTCATCTCAGAACCCGTCGAGGTCAAAAGGGGGCGGCGGGGCCCCCTCGTCGAAGCGGAAGATCCTGGCCTTCTTCGCGGGGCAAATGCACGGCTACGTGCGGCCCATCCTGCTTCGGCACTGGAAGAACAAGGACTCGAGCATGAAGATCTTCGGGAAGATGCGGAAGGGGCCGTACGAGTGGCACATGAAGAACAGCAAGTACTGCGTGTGCGCAAAGGGCTTCGAGGTGAACAGCCCCAGGGTGGTCGAGGCGATACTCAACGGGTGTGTGCCGGTCATTATTTCGGACAATTTTGTCCCTCCGTTTTTCGGGGTGTTGGAGTGGGAGTCGTTTGCGGTTTTCGTGTTGGAGAGGGAGATTCCAAGGCTGAAGGAAGTGCTCGACTCGATACCGATACCGGAGAGGAGGTATGAGTTGCTGCAGAGGAGGGGTAAGATGGTCAGGCAGCATTTTGTGTGGCACGGAGAGAAGCCGATCAAGTATGATATCTTTCATATGATACTTCACTCTATTTGGTACAATAGACTCTTGCAGATGCCACAGAAATTTGTTTGAATTTTTTTTTACTTTAAATACCAAATTAAATTCTATTTTTTTTTACCACCATAAATTAAATAATATTTTAGTTCTATGGTATGATTATTATTCCCTTGTAACAGTTTGCAAGACTTTGTTTTCAAGATTAAATATTTTAGTTTTTTAACTTTAAACTATAATTGAATTTTTATTTTATTCGAGTAATTTTTAAATTTTATTGACAATATTTAATCTTTTATTTTAATTTTTTATTTTCACTTTTTTTTAATAAAAAATTACAGTATGTTTTTTTACGATTTTGAATAAGGCAACTTGTGCAATCCAATTATTTTATCTAATAAATTACTATAATAATGGTGTGTTTGGAAACAAGAACAAGACACTGTAACCCTTGTCTTGCTAGTTGCTACATTATGCCATCAATTTTATTTTGATGTGAAATAACCTACAGATAACGTCTGCACTTACATTTATTTTTAACATATGATGTAATATCGTTAAAATATATATATACAGATCACTTGTTAATATATGTAGTAATTTTTAAATTTTAATTTAATATGCTTTTATCAAATAGTATATAATATTAATATATAAAATATAATTCAAAATCTCTTAACAAGAAATTTAATATCTTAGTACTTAATTTTTACGGTCTTTGTCTTTGTGGACAGATTATGCCCAGGGACAGAAATTTGATTTTACGTTAGTTAATTTTTTTGCTTCTTTTTGTTATAAAGTAAATAATATAATTTACTTAATATATATGTAAAAATTATAATTTTACTTATTATTTTTATATATTAAAACATATATTTCTATTTAACCGTCTCTTTTTACCATAATATCAAAATATGTGATATTTTTATTTAAAAATTATATTTTTAAATTTTTTTACACTAAAAAATTAATAATAGTATAACTAATATTAATCCATATCTAATTATAAATAAAATATTATTTAAATTTATAAAATAATTTTTTTTTATGTAATGTGCAAATTCTGCCTATTTAGCATACCTTTATACGAAAGAAAACCATGGTCATTTATAGCGTACAACTAGATGTACAAAGCATGTACATTTAGTTGGTTAATATTTAAATTTAAATTTATTTATTTATTTGATTTTCTCTCTTTATCTCATTTCCTTATTTTTTTTATTTTTTTTTTCTCTCAATATATTTTTTGCTTGGTATAAAAATTAATTAATTTATTCAATTTATTTTTTTGCGTAATACTTTTTTTGTATAAGAATTATTTTTATTATTTTTTTTATGTAAAAATTATTTTTTATTTTTTTTTTTCGGTTGAAAATTGTATGATAATAAAAATTGTTGTATTATTAGATGAAGATTTGTGGGAATTATTTTTAATATATATATATTTTTCTTTTTTTTCATGTAAAAATTATTTTTCATTTTTTTTATATTGAAAATTGTATAATAATGAAGATTGTTGTATTATTAGATGAAGATTTGTTGAAATTATTTTTGATAAATATTTTTTCATTATGATAATGAAGATTTTATGTAGGATAAATGAAGATCGTTGTATTATGTGATAAATATTTAATTAATATATTTAAATAAAATTGTTAAAAATTTTATATTTGAAGTACGATAATGAAGATTTGATTTTACATTGAATGAAGATTCATTTATTAAATGATGAATATTTGATTTTATAATGAATATTAATATATAATGAATATTAATAATATTAATATAAATTAAAAAATAAATTTTTTTATTACTAATATATAATAAATATTAATAATATAAATATAAATTAAAAAATGATTTTTTTTATTACGAAATTAAATACCACTTTTATTTTATTTCATGATAAATTTTTGTTTATTTAAAAATTTAACGCTAAATTAAAATTTTAATTTGTATTTTTATTATTAAATGATCTCCCTATTTATTTTATTTCATTGTAAATTTTTGTTTATTTAAAGATTTAACGCTTTAATTTATATTTTTATTATTAAATCTGTTAAGTATCCCACATCGGTTGGATATTGATCCTAAAGCTCAAATATAAGTTGGACAACCTTAATACCTTAATAAGGCCTTTTAAGGTGTTATTGGCCCAACTTTGACATGGTATCAGAGCGATGTAGCTTCTGTTGCTGTTGCGTGTTCGTCTGTTACGGCCCATCGGTTCGGCCTCCCATGTAGTGACGTCAGGGCACCGTGGTGGTTGCTCGGTCAGGGGGGTTGACCATTGTTGTGGTGGGACCGATCGGTTCGGCCTCCCATGTAGTGACGTCAGGGCACCGTGGTGGTTGCTCGGTCAGGGGGGTTGACCATTGTTGTGGTGGGACCGATTTGTCTAGGACTCACAAGTGAGGGGTGTTGTGGTGGGACCGATTTGTCTAGGACTCACAAGTGAGGGGGTGTGTTAAAATTGTATGTTGTTGATAGTCACTTGTGAGTTGTCCCACATTGAAAGTTTAAGACCGTGGTGGTTGCTCGGTCAGGGGGGTTGACCATTGTTGTGGTGGGACCGGTCTGTTACGGCCCATCGGTTCGGCCTCCCATGTAGTGACGTCAGGGCACCGTGGTGGTTGCTCGGTCAGGGGGGTTGACCATTGTTGTGGTGGGACCGATTTGTCTAGGACTCACAAGTGAGGGGTGTTGTGGTGGGACCGATTTGTCTAGGACTCACAAGTGAGGGGGTGTGTTAAAATTCTATGTTGTTGATAGTCACTTGTGAGTTGTCCCACATTGAAAGTTTAAGACCGTGGTGGTTGCTCGGTCAGGGGGGTTGACCATTGTTGTGGTGGGACCGGTCTGTTACGGCCCATCGGTTCGGCCTCCCATGTAGTGACGTCAGGGCACCGTGGTGGTTGCTCGGTCAGGGGGGTTGACCATTGTTGTGGTGGGACCGATTTCGGTTCGGCCTCCCATGTAGTGACGGTTCGGCCTCCCATGTAGTGACGTCAGGGCACCGTGGTGGTTGCTCGGTCAGGGGGGTTGACCATTGTTGTGGTGGGACCGATTTGTCTAGGACTCACAAGTGAGGGGTGTTGTGGTGGGACCGATTTGTCTAGGACTCACAAGTGAGGGGGTGTGTTAAAATTGTATGTTGTTGATAGTCACTTGTGAGTTGTCCCACATTGAAAGTTTAAGACCGTGGTGGTTGCTCGGTCAGGGGGTTGACCATTGTTGTGGTGGGACCGGTCTGTTACGGCCCATCGGTTCGGCCTCCCATGTAGTGACGTCAGGGCACCGTGGTGGTTGCTCGGTCAGGGGGGTTGACAATTGTTGTGGTGGGACCGATTTGTGCGTGTTCGTCTGTTACGGCTCATCGGTTCGGCCTCCCATGTAGTGACGTCAGGGCACCGTGGTGGTTGCTCGGTCAGGGGGGTTGACCATTGTTGTGGTGGGACCGATTTGTCTAGGACTCACAAGTGAGGGGGTGTGTTAAAATTGTATGTTGTTGATAGTCACTTGTGAGTTGTCCCACATTGAAAGTTTAAGAGAAGTGAGTCTATTATATAAGCCTAGAGAGTTCTCTTACTTAGCACCATATGGTTTTAAGTTAGAAAGAGGCTCTCTAGTGCATATTCGGGCTCCCGCTCTCGTTTGTGCGCTAGTCGTGGGACCGCACGTTTGCACCCCCGTTTCAACATGTGTTAAGTATCCCACATCGGTTGGATATCGATCCTAAAGCTCAAATATAAGTTGGACAACCTTAATACTTTAATAAGACCTTTTAAGGTGTTATTGGTCTAACTTTGACAAAATCATCTGCATGTACGATGTATTGTACATACAGTTGCACGATATATGGACTCGAAAACCATTCAGTCTTTTCAGCAAAAAGAAACGTGCATTGAATTTAGAAGTTACCGTCCTTTTCAAAAAGAACGAAAGAATACAGTACATCCAATGGTAACTACATAACTTATTTCCACCATTTAAACTACTACATTGAATGTGTACGTTGTATGCAGTTGAGTATAATACTATTAGGACGTACGGATGGAGTCCTCGAACAAAAGAAAAGATAATGAAATTTAATTGAGTTCAATTAATTATATAGGTGGTGGTGTGGTGTGTGTCCTCTTATCCATCTATGCTTACATTTCTTTTCTATATAATTATTCTAATATCATTAATTAATAAAGATAAAAATCGAGCAATCATGATCAATCACATATACGCAATATTTCCAAGTAACAATGAATTGAACTTATTTTTCAATGTATCAAAAAGTAATTCAATTGAAATTCATATATAAGATTGAAAAACTCAATGATTAATTAGGAAGTAATTAATAAAAGATGAAATTAAGTTTGATATCGTCAACACTATACCCCATTTTCTTAACAACCGTTTGATCCTTCCCTTCCATAATGAGAGAAAAAAACAAAAATGTCTAATGTATGACTGATTACCTTACACTTACATAATAAACTAAAATAAATAAATAAATAAATATAGAATAGAGTCTATATATATTCCCCTCCCTTTCTCGAGTAATAATGCCTAAACTTTATTCATCACTCTCTCTCACACACACTGCGTGTTTCCTTTCAAGGAAATGTAAATTGGCACGTGCGTGAAAATCAATCGCACACACTCGCTCGATTAGTAGACGAATTCGAAGAATGATGAACAACAACAATAACAACGACTCATCCATATTCTCATTCGACTCCTCAATTTTCTCTTATTCCTCGCCCAATCCTCAGCCGCCGGAATCCGCCTCGAAGAGCAACAAGAGGAATCGGGAGGGCGGCGGCGGCGGCGGCGCGGGGGCCACGAAGCACCCGGTGTACCGCGGGGTCCGGATGCGGAGCTGGGGCAAATGGGTCTCCGAGATCCGAGAGCCCCGCAAGAAGTCGCGGATATGGCTCGGCACCTTCCCCACCGCCGAGATGGCGGCGCGTGCGCACGACGTCGCCGCCCTCAGCATCAAGGGCCCCTCCGCCGCCCTCAACTTCCCCGACCTCGCCGCCGCCTTCCCGCGCCCCGCCTCCCTCAGCCCGCGCGACGTCCAGGCCGCCGCGGCCAAGGCGGCGGCGATGGAGAGGTTCGACGTCGTGTTCTCGCCGGCGACGACGCTGTCCTCGTCGTCGTCGGCGAACAGCCTGACGACGGCGGCGACGGAGGAGGAACTGTGTGAGATCGTGGAGCTGCCGAGCCTTGACGGGTCGGGCTATTTCGACTCGTTCGAGCTGAGGAATGATTTTGTGTACGAGGATTACGCTGCCGTGGAGGGGTGGTTGGACCCTCCGCCGCCGCCGTGGGCAGATGACGTCGGGTTTTCGAGCTCAGCTTTGTTGTGGGATTATTGATGTGTGAAAATTATAGTATTCCGTAATTGTGATTAATTTGAGGGATTTTTTTCTTGTCCCTTTCCGTAAAAGTTTTTACAAGGGATCGATGAATAAATTTCTGTGATCATTAATTTCATTATTATTATTAGTTTTGTGATTATAATTATTACTATTAGAGGAATATATATGATTATATGTTACCAAGTTTAGAAAAAATCATTTTTATGTATCTGGAATATTTGTTGGTTGTTGATAACTTGTCTGCTAGGATCATATATATGAAATTAAAGAAGAGGATGATATGAGCACAATGAAAATGATACAAGCATTGAAGGTGAAATTAGGTTGCTTGATTAGAGTTGAGATTGATATATATGTTTTGCCTCAACAAAAACTAACAACCTTAAAAAAAAAAAAAATATTCCATAAAATATGATTCATGCGCACTATTTCTTTCATTTGTAAATTTAAAAAAATATATATCATGCACTCTTTTTTTTATTTGTAAATTAAAAAGAAAATAATTCATCTTTATTGATATATTGTCAACTTTACAAAAAATAATTAATATTCGCTCTATCTCGTAAAATATAATTTATGTGTTAGATTTGCGTCAAATTCTGTCTCTGCAAGAAATGATATCTCATAAACTATGATTCATGTATTGGGATTTCTGTCGAATTCCGTCGCTGCAAGAAACGAATACGAACACGAAAATTGTACGGAAAAATAAACAACACAAAAAATTATAATGGTTCACTCGTTAACGAGGCTACACCCACTTGTCTCTAGATCTCACTAGAATACACAACAGTCAACTCCGGGAATTTACAAACGTAATTATGTATTTCAGTATTCTTACGATCTCGACTATTTTATGACTCTAGTAATTCTCACGATAATGTAGAAGATACAATTACATTGTTGGTTGACTCATATTTATAGGCTAAAAACCTTAATAAATTCTAAACTCAATTTAGGCAGAAGTTCACGAAGAAAAAAGACACAAAACTCAAAACTCAAAACTTCGCGCACAAATTAAAATATTTCTTGTCCGTGTTCGTCCACATTTTGACTTCACTTTCCGGCCCAACATCATTCCCTATTTCTTTTCTTATAAATTAAAAAAAAATCATCTTTCTTCAGAAATAGTATAGAATAGAACTTCTATATATTAATAACATTGTAAAATTTTATTATTTTAAAGCGATATTATTATATCGATTTAATATTTTATTAATTAAAAATGTGTTTGTATAAATTTATCAAAATATCAAAATAGTAAATATGTATTGAAAATAAATGAATTCATTTATTTGTCAATGATTATATTAATGTATAATATTATGTATCATAGATTCACTGTATACAAATACTATAACTAATATATTCTTGCATTAATTAATGTATCTATTCATTAGTTGGATTAAAGTATATTTATTTATTATCCCTTCATTGTATACAATTATGAATTAACTGGTACTTCAATATATTAATGAACAAAATGTATTTATTCATTGATATTTACATTAATTCGTTGGACATTATTTTTATGTGTATAAAATGAAAGAAAATTAGATAATAATTTTTATGCAAATATTAAAAAAAAGTTAATTAAAAATATGCTAACAAAGATGAACCGTAATAACAATTGTTTCATTGAATAAATATCAAACAAAACAAAACACAAGAGTAGGTGCAGACACATAGGTTTTATGTACAAACAACTTACAAATTTTCACTAAAATCGTTAAATAGAACAATATTTGATTTTTCATAAATATAAATGACTAAATGTGGATTCAATTTATTGTACAAGATATTTTGTAATATTATCTTTAATTTTTTTCTTTTACATTTTTTTTATCATGTTTGTGTTTATTTTAATCATTATTTATATAATTAAATTGTGTGAAATTAATAATCCAATAACCCTAGCATTCCCTAGTCATACCAACTTTTTAAATTTATAAAATCACCATCTATTCATTGTATTTTCTCTTGAAAAGTATTTTATTTACCAACTTTTTAAATTTATAAAATTTCACCATCTATTCATTGTATTTTCTCTTGAAAAGTATTTTATTTATCATAGTATTTTTAAATTAATCAAATCTCATATCTAATGTAAACTCTAATTAATGCTACTCCTATAGTCCTATATGAACAATGGAATGGGGGCCTCATATAAATAAATATATCAAATGAAATTCGTCACTGGCTAAACATAATAAATGTTGCAGATGTCATGGGCAATTAATTTCATAAAAAATGACGCTATAGATAACATTAATATTATGGAGCAAAATGATTGGTTTTATTTTTAATAGTATGGTATAATTGGAATTTCAGAACCGTCGCCTAATGTTCTAATTAAAATTACTTTTCCAACTAATTATATATATGTCAGTATGCGTACTTTTATTTTTTAATGTTTTAATTTAATATGCACAATCTTAAAATAATTATTTACTTTTCACCCTTTTAGTTTTTAATGTTTTAATTTAATATGCACAATCTTAAAATAATTATTTACTTTTCACCGTAAATTATTATAATTTTAGTTTATAAATAGATGGTAGGGAAGTAATAATAAAATATGTAACTATATGTGAGCTTTATATTATGTTTTGTATATATATAATCACAATTATAAAAATAATGAAAAAATAATTAAAATAAAATTAATTTATTAAATTTTATTTTAGTTATTTTTTCATTATTTTTATATATTATTTATTATATGGACAAATAAAAATTAATTTTAACCACATGTTGATATTGTTTCGGAAAAGACGGAGTATTATTTTCTTTACCCATACACGTTGTTTACGTGTGTTTTTATTCTATATATGCTATTTTTTTTTATTGCTTGGATTTTGTAATTTCTTGTTTTGTAACTTGGGATTTATCAAGGATTAGAGTATTCGATTTAATAGATTTTGTTTCACCAACCATCATAATATTAGTAGTACTGGTTTGCATTCTTTTGTTTTTAGTAATGTATTATGCACTGTAAGTCTGTAATAGGTAAATCGATTGTTCTTTTTTTGGTTTTTCTGTTTTTACAATATATAATTGGACGAAAATGACGTGTGGAACAAAACTTTTTATTGCTCAAAAAATAATTGACATGTCAACTCAGCTCGGCCAACTTGGTGATATGTTATACTAAAATAATATATATGCATATATACAATAATATACTACCTCCTTTGAAAGATACAATAATTTTCTGAAAATGAAAAATAAAAAAAATGTTAAAATAGAAGTAAAATAGTATTTTAAAGTAAAAAAACTATAAACATTTATTTTTGTTTTTAAAGTGTATCAACTATATATTATAGAATATCTCAAAAAAAAATAACTTTTGTGAGAGAAAAAGATCACTACGTAGTGCCGTTACTATTCATTTTTCGGCTCATTTTAATATTTTATACAATCGTAACATTCATATCATTAAAGTTTTCCACATATTTCCCGACACTAGCTTTTGGTTAATCTGACAAGTCTATTTGATTCAATATAAATTGAATTAAATAATTTATTCTATAATAGTAATAATAATAATAATAAAAATTGTATTACATTGTACAATAAGAATGATTACACTTTTTTTTTTTTAATTTACAAAATATATGTAATTATTTTTATGAGATGGAGAGAGTATATGTACAATTAAATATTTTTTTAAAAATTATATATTTTTTTAGTTCTACAATTGGTTGTACACATTTCTTTTTTTTGTTGTCTCATAATTGTCTGCATACCTTAAATAAAAAAGTTTTATTAAATTTATTTTTGCAATACACTTTTATTTACACATATACAATTGATATTTTCAACTTATTATATACTACTCTGTCCCGGACTAATGATTTTACTTCTTTTATAAATTACAAAGTAAGTAAAACCATTAGTTTGGGACAAAGAGAGTATATTATTTAACATTTTTTTTAACTATATAAAAAGCTCACTAACAAACATTGTTGGGATGAAAAGATTAATTGACCTAAATTGTTCATGTGAAATCAACCTCTTGTACATATTAAGTTTTGGAGTATGTTTTGTTGAGATTTTAAGATAACTTAATAGAGTGATAACTATTGAAAAGAAATAAGTTTAATACTTTTTTCGTTTTGCAATAATGGTCTCTTGTGATCGAGTATGGAATTAAATATATATATATATAAAATGTTATTGGCTTTTAGACTAAAAATTTAAGAATAAAAATTTAAATTTTAAATTAATAAAATAAGCAATTGAGAGTAGTGCTTAAAAATATAAGTGAAAAAGTAGAGTATATATTTTTTTTAAATGAAAAAATAAAATTAATTATTTTTTTAAATGAGGTGTGACCATTGATGTTGAACAATCTGAAAAAGAGAGTTTAACAATTAATATGAAAAAAATAACGTAATTAAGTTCAAGAAAAGATTGAGTAAATATTTGAATTGGAAGCAAATTTGAGTTGTATTATTCAAAATACACAATTTGAGTTCTAATTTGAGTTTAAAAAATGGAATATTGAAGCAAAATTTGGTGTAAAATTTGACATTTGAGTACAAATTCGTCACAATGATCTACGTGATTAATAAATATATATTGATGAAATTATATTTTATTAAAAAGAAAATTTTAAAATATGCAAATAATTGTAAAAACACAAATAACCAAAAAATTTACCTCAAATCTAACCATGATTATATTGCATAAATAAATAATTACCTGAATATTTATTTATTATTTGCTTTGGTTTTAACTTTTTAAACGTTTTTAAAAATTACTACTATTATCAATTTGAATATTAATATAATATAACACAAAATCTTTACATGATTATATATGTAATTATATTTTTAATAACTTATTAAAGTTATTATTCACAATTTATTATTTTTTCTTTTATTTTTTTGTTTATTGTTTATATATTCTAAAATTGAATTATATAATTAATATCTCATTATTATATAATTTATTTTAATTTTTTGTTTAAAATAATATTCTAAAAATTAAAAATATAATATTTTAATATATAAGAAAATTATATTTAATTTTAAAATACTTTACCACTATCATGTTGTATAAGTAAAAATGTTGTTATTAAACATATAATTTGTTAAGATTTTGTATTATAATATATTAATAGTATTAAATTAATAAGAGTAGTAATTTAAAAAAAAAATTAAAAGTTAAAATCAACAAATAATAATAAGTGGATATTTATTTGTGCTATATAATCACTGTTAAATTTTATTTTTATTAATATTAACAGTTCAAGATTACACTGTGCTTATAATGCAGTATAAAAAGACACTAATGCACCTCCCCCGATCCGCTCAACATGAGGTGCACCATTTCGACTTAGAATTTCCGTTAGACAAAACCAAAACAGGACGGTTGGTGTGGGCCCAATTTAGTTTGTATTTTTAATGAACAATAATTGAAGTGGACATGAATGAAAGCTACCTTAACTCCGAATATAGAGGCTTTTTATTTATTGGAGTAATTTAATTGATTAATTTTAGATCAATCAACACAACTGTCTCTAATTTTCCAACTTTTTTTTGCAGACACTCGAATTTCCACACTTGGATTTGGGGGGTCACTGTATTTTGGTCAAACAACTACTTTTGACCACCTTATAGTTGTTGTTCTTAGGTTCTTGCTCTATATTAATTTTGACTATCTCGTCTTGTTTCACATTTTTGAATTTTTCTAATAAATTTAAAATTATATTCAATATTTATCGTTATGCGTTTGCTAAGTGCAGATCGAACTGTAAAATCGACTGGTGTTGAATCGACCGATGTATTTTATCACACGGTTAGAAACATGCCGACATTTATATGCTACACATTGTATCCAAAATTCCAAATTATCAAATTAACGTTTGCCATGGGTCCACTTAAGATTTGCTTTAATGCCACTAGGAATAATGGCATAACTACTTGTGATTCTTTTGGTTATTTTATTCCTAGTTTTTTTAATTAATCAAAATTAACTTAGGGTTTAGTGGGCGTAGTTAAATAATAATTACACTTAAAATATTATCCATGATATAGAATGAAAACGACAGGTGCTTAAGAAAAAAACCCTAATCGAGTTTCTTCTATACTTACCCAAAATAGAAATTAATTAATTGTATCATTAATATATCTAAACAAATTAAGTTGGTGTGGAATATTATTAAATATATAGGATTACTTAATAATCAGGATTAATTTATTACCGAGCAATATCTGCTGCCGACATTTATCGTAGATAATCCATACTTAGTACAATTAGCACTTACACTTGGGATCGAGTTTTGAAACAATTGAATTATTTATTTTGTATAATAAATTTTTCATTAGTAACATAAATACATTTAGGACATGTTTTTTTTTACTGAAACTGGATTGAACTGAAATGAATTTAAGCAATTGAACTCAACTGAACTGAACTGAATTGATTTTTTTTATAAAAATAATAATAAATTTTATAAATTATTAAATATTTTTTAAAAAATATTAATAATATTATGACAATAACGGGATTGTATATTGAAAATTATATATTGAAATTATTTTTTATTTATTTTATTTTAATTTTTTTGAAGCGACTTGAAAATTTTATTTAGTTCTGGAAGTCAAAAACCTGCACTGCTGCACATACAAAATGGTAGATTTTAAATAAATAAATATATATATATATATATATATATATATATATATATATATATATATTATTGATTTGATTTAAGAAAATAATTAATGTACTGAGCTGAACTGAAGCGATGATCTGAATAAAACTAAAACTAATTATTCTTAATTATATATTGAAATTATTTTTTATTTTTTTTATTTTAATTTTTTTGAAGCTAACTGAACTGAATTGAAGCGATGATCTAAACTGAACTGAACTTAATTGATCTGAACTGAACTAACTGAACTGAAATTAAGTCCAAAAGAACATATCCTTATTAATTTTTGAGTAATTAAATCTTACGTCTCTAATTAATCGTGGTCGTAGAATCTTAATACTCTACTAAAAAACAACTCTAAGAATACAATATACTGTAATTACAATCAAATTAATAACTTAATTACACTAATTAAGTAATTCAAAGCAACTAACCAGATAATCAATCTAATTAACTAAAAACACAATAGAATTATTTAAATTGATATTTTGGGTCTTCTATTAATCTCCGGTGGCCGAAAAAATTGACTGGAAATTGACTGAGTCGTTGACCGATGATTAATCGTACCCTTTAAATTAAAGAATATTTGTACAAAGTTATTCTTGATCGTGTTAGTCGGTAGGTGTCTTTAATTGTAACGGCTTAATTATATCATATTATTATAAATGTAATTTGATAAGTATTTACGAAATTATGACATCTAGTTGAAGAAACACTTTTAGATCACGTGGAAATCGAAGTATGTTTAACCTCGCTTCTAAAATAAAAAATCGAGAGTACACTGTACTCAACCACTCGAATTATCAATTCGAGAAAGGGCTAGAGTGAGAGGTTCTTGAGTAATATCTCATGCAATCAAAGCAAAACTGTAGATGTTAGTTTTGGCAACAACATATGTGTTTGTTGTTTTGTCTTTGATTTCAGGTGTAGGTTGAGTGAATGCAAAATAATCAATAGTGCATTACCACACCTTGCGACTGGCGTCGCACGCGACAGGCGTCGCACGCGACGAGCGTCGCTCAAACTGGCTCCACCTCCATTTGCGACAGGCGTCGCACGCGACGAGCATCGCTCAAACAGGCCATCTCCTCCGTTCGCGACTGGAGTCGCACGCGACTGGCGTCGCGCAAACCTGCCCCTCCAAGATTTGCGACTGGAGTCGCGTGACATCCCTCTCCCTACATTTGCGACTGGTGTCGCGAGCGACGGGCGTCGCGTGTCCGTGGTGTGCGACTGGCGTCGCTTGCGACTTGCGTCGCTTTCCATGTTGTGCGACTTGCGTCGCACGCGACTGGAGTCGCGTGATGCTGCCCTTCATTCCACGCGACTGGAGTCGCACGCCGTGGCCCTCTTTAACTTCGTGTATCAACTGATGCATGAAGTGCTGTATACTACTTCAACTCTATTGACGACAATGAAGACGATGAAATATGAAATGTTCAACGACGAGTGTCCACCACGATGAAGTTGAAGATGAAGTATTGAGATCGACGGAGTCAAGATGTGTTGAAGTCTGAAGTTAAAGAATCGAAGATTCAAGATTCGAAGATTCAAGAATCAAAGATTCAAGATTCCAAGATTCAAGAGTCGAAGATTCCAAAAGTGATGTCATCCATAGAATTGTTGCATCATCCAAGCATGCGATGAATCAGATCGTGCCATGTCAACGTCTCACATGTGTGGACCACCTATATATATACCCATGGAGTTGAATGGCATCACTTGACGATTTTGAGAGAACGAAATCCGATATCTGAGTATCAACGTTCGTTGTTTACGGCTTATAGCTTTAAGAGTTTTGGTAGTTGTTTTGTGCTGTGCACCGATAGTAGAGTTATGAGATTTAGCTCTAGGTGATATAGTACTAGATCTTTAGTTCGTTGGAGTGCTGCGTCACTTGGGATACGACTCTTGATCATTCCGTCTACCTTTCTCCACAAGTGTAATAGTTAGTTTTGTTTATCAATGAAATGAAACTATTATACAACCTTTGTCTTCACTACTTAACTACTTGAGTTCGATCATATACACATTACTTCAAGAGTGTGTTAACGGAGTGTGGTTGAGCGAACGAAGACTGTTTCAAGATCGACTTCACGAAAATTTGGTATCCTACGTCGAAGACATAATTTAAAAAACATAAATAAAGAATAATAAAGCAATAAAATGGGAATGAAAGTAGCAAGTAATTAAGAGCAAATTGAGACAAGATATAAGAAGTGATATAAAGTGAATGATTTCGTACTAGAGAGATTTTTCCGGATGTGTTTGTTTTTCAAGTCACACACCCATGTATCAAAGTTCGGAAAGGAGCATTGGCATTTTTTAAGTGTAAATTATTTAAACTTTCCTAAAGAAGCACCCCAAAATGGTGATGAGTTCTCTAGTAGCTCGTTTTTGTTCCTTAGTTTGTTGGTATTTAGGTGTAATAAATCGAACCTTGAGAAGAAAAGTCCCGCACCACGACGACTAATCGATTTAATCAACAATGGACATCAATCCCGCCCAACTGTGATCAGGATCAATTGTGGTCCAAAATATCACACTTAAAACCAAAATTAGTTCTTTCAAGCATTTCATCAAACACCTTATATACAAGTTTCACATCTCACCTCCAAATGAAAATCTAGCCAAGTATATGTTGGTGATTTAAGTGAAATCTTAAATCACTTGTCATTTAATGTGATTGGAATCATTCAAGGTTTTGTGTTGAACCTAAATCACTATAATATGATCTTGGAGGTGCGGGGTGCACGGTCATATAAAAGTGATACGGAACAATGAGTTGAATAAGTAAAAATGTACATATTAAGTTTGTTCACGTGACTGCATGGATATGCATGATATAATATGATTTATTATCATATTTCGCATGGTAATTTAGTAGTTGCGTGAATAGACATGTATGGCTATTCGTAAAGGTGCTTTAATGGGTGTCTTCACCAAAAGGTACTTATTCAATGAAAGGGTGTGTCCCTTTCTAAAGAGGTATGTCCCTTTCTTAAAAGGTTTGTCTATCTCTTAAAGGGTGTGTCTCTATACAAAGAGGTGTGTGTCCCTTACGAAAGGGTGTTTTATGCTATATAAAGGATTGTATACTTTATACAATAACAACAATGAAAATGATATTCATATGAACACACAAGAACACTTTTGTTTTATCAAAGCCTTGAGAAACAAATAAATCATAAAGTTTCATAAGTTGCTTGATTTCTAAGCCTAAGAAATCAAGTGTGATATTGTCTTATCCTGCGAGAGATTTCGTGTAACCTGGGCTATATAGGTCGAAATACTCTTTAAGGAAAACGTGTTCAACGTGATTCAATTATCTATCCAAGTCTCCAATTCAGAATCAAGACCGAATTCCCAACATTCTTAAAGAGTATTCTCATTTCTGGAAATATGGAGATTTTGTTCGTGAGAAGACAAACAAGTATGGAAACCTCAAAAGGTTTAAAGGCGTCGATTTATGTCGCTAGCTAAAGGGACATTAAAAATTAAATATGTCGTGGACACATATTAAACGGTATGTTTGATTTTATTTTGATATACATATTATACATATATATATGGAAAATAAAGAAAAGTAGGTGACTAGTTAATTATTAATTAATTTTATTAATTAAATATTAATTAGTTGTGTTATAGTATATTATATATATAGTATATTATATATATAGTTTATGATATATAATATATGTGTGTCTGAGTGTTTATATATGCATACTTTGCGAGCATGATTTCATTTAAATATTTATAAATTTGTATATATGGATAATGAGAGAATGATATATGTTAATTTTAATGGTTTGAGTGAGAAATTGAATCGGGGTAACTGTTATCTTGTCTTTACATGATTTAGTTTTAGTGCATCATGATGCCAAATTGATTCTTCGATAATTAATGTATATTAAATCGTGTGTGTTGCATGGCGTATACATGGGTAAATATATGTGATGACATGCATGCGTATTAAAAGGTATGTGTATATAGTATGTGTAGAGTGTGTGCATGTGTAACATGTATACTTTTCATGTATGTATACATGTGATGATGATTTAATGTTATATCAAGATGTAATTAATTATTAATTATGTCAAAATTAAAAATCAATTAAATTGAAATTGCAATGTGATTTTCGAATGGATAAAGTCATTGTGAGTTTGAGAATGGTGTTTGTACGTGCATGTGTGATATGTATGAATGTACATGCGGTAATGTTATATTACATTAATTAACACATGAAGGGGTATATATGGCCGAATGAGTACTTGATTATTATTAAAAAAGGTGCAATTATCTCTAAAGTGTGAAACTCTCTTTCGGGTAAATTAATTAATTAATTTAGTTAATTAACTAAATTCCTTAATTGACATGAATGTGTACGCATTTTTCTTGAAAAGTAATCAAATTAAAGACAAGTTGTCTTTGGTATTACTTGTTAGTAATTTACACATAGAAAAATCTCTAATGGCGTCTTGTTTTTTTTTTGTGTTTCTGAATGTGGAGGCTTTGGAAAATATTGAATCACGTTTACACGTTTTTCTTAAAGAATATTTCGACCCTATAACAGCCAATGTATCACGAAACTTCTTCTAGGATAAGACAATACCGCACTTGTTCTTTGGCGTAGAAACAAGTATACTATAGAATGTTTATTCGCTATACTTCGTTAACACAAAGCTCTTAATTTTCGTGGGTCTTAGAATCTGATTTTCAACACCCTTATATAGGTGTTGAAACACCCCTTTGGATAGTGAAAATACCCTTTCATGAAGGGCTGCACCCTTTGGGAAGAGTTGCACCTTTTAAGAATGGTCACACCTCTTCGAAATCACTTTCTTTAGGTGCCATGCATGCAATTTCGTGGCTGCATATTACAACCATGCAAACCATGAAATTAACATATATTTCATGCTAATTTACACACAATAAATCAACACCAACATTCACTTAACCAAACAATGATCCGTTATCACTTTTATACAACCGTGCACTCCGCACTTCGCCTAAATCATATTGTAGTGCTTTAGGATCATTACCGAAACTTTGTATGAATCCAATTACATTAAATGGACAATGATTTCACTTAAATCATCAACATTCCTCCCCCATTTAAGTGTAATCCTTGAATCACTTATTTTAACAATAACAGCCAGAATTATGCATAAAATGAAAATGTCTTGAAGATTGAATTTTCATCTTAGTGTTATATACAACTTATATATTCGAGAATCAGAGTGTCTTAAAAGATTGAACTCTTCAACCCATCTGAATACATAAAAGATAATACACACATAATTCCAAATACATTCTATAATGATTTCCGATACAAAATTAGGCCTTGTATCCATCCATTCTTGAGTGTATATAGAGCTTAGCCACGACTCTTGAAGCTGCCACACTTCCCACTCATATAGGTGAATCATTTCTTCGTGCACCTGCATAATGCACTTTATCAAATGATTCATTAAGAATTAACTTCAACCTTAACATGCAGGTTCAAACACATACCTTTGGGATAATTTCCATGTGTTTCAATCTCAAATATAGGCTTCCCAATTGAATTCTGGTTCTAATACAATTAGAAATGAATTTGGTATCCTATATTTGAAGATTCAAAGAGGCTTCAGACCCATCCCAATCACCGACTTTACTACCAAGTCTTTTGCTAATCCCTTGGTCAAATGATCAGCAAGATTATGTTGTGATCTCACAAAATCAATAAAGATTACTCCTTGAGTGATCAGCTCACGGATTGCGCTATGTCTAACGCCCAAGTGTCTTGACTTGCCATTATAAACATGACTATATGCCTTAGCCAAAGTGGCTGCACTGTCACAATGAATTGAAAACGCCGAAATAGGCTTTGGCCACAAAGGAATTTCATAAACCAAATTCCTTAACCATTCAGCTTCTTTACCAGCTGCCGCAAGTGCTATAAATTCCGATTCCATGGTGGAACTCGTAATACAAGTTTGCTTCTTTGAAGCCCAACTTATAGCACCGCCTCCGAGTAGGAAAACCCAACCAGAAGTAGAGGAATGATCCTCTATATTGGTTATCCAACTCGCATCAGAATACCCTTCTAATACCGAAGGATATCCGACATATGTCAAACCAAAGTCTTTGGTTCCCTTTAAGTATTTTAATACACGCCTAACAGCCTGCCAATGATGCGTGCTAGGATTACTTGTGTATCTACTTAATTTGTCTACCGCAAATGCAATGTCTGGCCTTGTGCTAGTCATAGCATACATAAGACATCCAATTACCTTGGAGTATTCCAACTGGGACACTGCAACACCCGTATTGGGCATGAGTTTTACACCCGAGTCATATGGAGTACTGACCGTAGAATAGTCATCACAATGAAATTTATTTAACACTTTCTCAATGTAATGAGATTGAGTTAAAGTAATAGCATTATTTTCACGAATGATTTTAATTCCCAAAATCACATCCGCCTCCCCCATATCCTTCATATCGAAGTTTGATGATAAAAATGACTTAGTCAAATCCACTTGTCTTTGGTCAGTACCAAAGATAAGCATATCATCAACATATAGACAAATGATGACTCCTTTACCAAAGTCATCGAATTTGCTATACACACACTTGTCCGATTGGTTTAACTTAAAACCATTCGACAATATTACGTTTTATGTTTTATTTTTAAGTTTTTAATTCCGTATTTCGATTTACTTCAAAAACGTTTTTACGATTTGAAGCTATGAATAATATAGATCGTTCTTCCTTAATTATTTCGTCTTTTAATTTCTGTATGAGTGGCTAAGTTGTTTTGCATCTGGGCAGGGACGGATCGAAGGTGAATTAGGGTTTAGTTAGGCCGCGAGGTTGAAGGGGCTAAAGTAGCCAGTTGGGCGTTTGTTCCCGAGGCAAAGTTGGTTGAGGTTTATTTCTGGGGAGTATGGGCAAACTAGGACGACCACTAGTGAACCTTTACAAACTGGGATACTGGTGATTGGCAAACCGCATAGATGTACCTTGTAGTATTGTTGCGGGCATAGCACTAGAACTTGCAGGAGATGCGGTCGTATGTTTCGTGCATGCTATTGGCCGAGCGGGTCTGTC
This sequence comes from Euphrasia confusa, assembly GCA_954870475.1. NCBI lineage: Eukaryota > Viridiplantae > Streptophyta > Magnoliopsida > Lamiales > Orobanchaceae > Euphrasia > Euphrasia confusa. The sequence goes on along the minus strand of OX940957.1, from coordinate 8,183,831 downwards.
TAGAGGGTAATGCGGGTTTGGGCAAACTAGATCCATGTTTGGTCGCATAGGTTATCGAATTGTTCAGATCCAGGGGTTTAGGCATAGTGATAGCTAGCCTTCTCTTTACACAGTAAGGATAGATAAGGGGTGGGGCAATTGCTGGGCGTGACGCAACAGGACCACTTTTGTTTTTGCACCCCATAACTGCTGACAAACCGCTGGTAGAAATCCTTAGTGCCAATGACCGGTAGTTTGCCCTAATGATCCTGAGTGAAGTCGTCTGCCCGGATGCCTTGTTTATCATTTGATTTAAGTTTTCCTTTTAATATCCTGTTAGATCTGAGTGTTTGCTTTGTTTACTTTTACTTTGTTTATTTGCATGTTAGTTTGGTTAGCCGTAGTTAGATCAAAGTGTTTGAAACGATTGCAAAACCGCTGTGCCCACAGCAACCAAAATCAAAACCTTTTTGTGACAACCCCTTGGGCAAAGCCGAGATCACCTACTGTAATTGCCTTCTTGTGGGACCGACCCCACGTACTTGCCATTATCTACGTTTTGTAGTTATAAGAGTACTGGCTAAATATAAATTTCATTTTGACGGCGCGTTTGCTCAAACGACAAGCATACGGGCTCGTCAAAATTGGCGCCGTTGCCGGGGAGGCAAATTTCCAACAGTAAGTCGTCTGTGCTAACAGTTTGACTTGTTTTGTTTATGCAGGATTCCACTTCGGGCAAAGAGATTGTACCCTGGTCCGACCCTGAGATCGAAAAGACCGCGAAACGAATCTGAAAAGAGACAAGACTAGCCAAAGCGTTAGCACGTGCCGCTCAAGAAGCTGCTCGAACACCTAGGGCAGAAAATCCGAGAAGGGCAAGGAGAGGTGAACCAATTACCCCACCAAGACCTTCACCGGAACCAGCCATAATGGCAACCCTCAGGGAAATGATGTTCCCTGCCAATCTGAACCTCCAACCATCAGGCATCACTTTGCCCACCATCAACGAGAACTGGGAGATGAAACACGATTTCATCCAAATACTGCCTAAGTTTAGCGATATGCCCATGGAAGACCCACAGAGGCATCTTCAAGACTTCGAGTTAGCCTGCGGAACCATAAGGGGAGGGCCCCCTTTGAGTGAATACATCCGACTGCTGGCTTTTCCCTTTTCACTAGGGGATGGAGCACGAGAGTGGCTCTACACTCTGCCCGAAGGACAAATCACTACTTGGGCACAGCTCCAACAGAAGTTCTTGGAAAAATACTTCCCTGCCGCCCGGATCCAACACATGTGAAGGAACATAAGTAGCATTAAGATGGGGGCAGGCGAAGAGTTTCCCGCCTATTTGGCACGATTTAAGCAGATGTTGGCAAAGTGTCCTCAGCACCAGATCCCTGATCACGATTTGATCCAATACTTTGTGTCTGGGCTAAGGATGCACGAGAGAACTCTCTTGCATGCTGCCAATGGAGGGTCCATTCTGAATAAAAGTGCTGAGGAGGCATTTAAACTCTTCAAGGAGATGGCAGAGGAGTTCAGAGATGATGGAAGTGAGTTGCCCAGGACCAATTTGGGGACAACCACTGCTGCGGATCTAAAAATCGACAAACTATGCAGCGCGATGGAAAAGTTTATGAACACTATGGCCACCGGGCCAAAGAGAGGTGTGAAAGCTTGCCAGATCTGCCAGGGCACAGAGCATGCCACTGATGAATGCCCCTCACTGTATGACGAGGAGGTCAAAGCGATGGGGCAGAGCAACGATAATGGGCAAGGAAGGGGGAAACCATACTATGATAATAGGTATGGGAATAGCAACAACTACAATGAGGGGTATAATGGTAACCAAAATTTCCAGCGCTACAATCAGCAGGGGCAGTACCAACAGCAAGGCCCCGGGATGTACCACCAGCCCGCTCAGACCAAAGGACCTACCTTGTCCGAAATGATGGAAACTCTGGTCAAAGAGAATATTAATTTCCAGCAAGAGAATGCCAAAGCCCACCAAGAAAATGAGAAATTCAAGCAAGAGACTAGAGGGCAGTTCCAAAATCTAGGAGCCCAAGTCTCACATCTTACTCAAGTGGTGGCAAAGCTGGAACAGAAAGGAGGTACTTTGCCCCCAAAGATCGAAGTGAACAATGCCCACGTTAATGCCGTACAACTCAGAAGTGGCAAACCACTCACCATAGTGGAAAAGTCTGCAGTAAAGGGCAAAGAGCCCATGTTAGATGGCCCCCCAGTCATAGAGGAAGACCCTGGGACAGACATTGAGCAAGAAGAGGTGATAGTCAGGGCAAAGAGAGATAAGTCCCCACCGCAAAAAATCAAGCCACCTTTCCCGGGCAGACTGAGTAAAAACCGCGAGAGGGAAGAGACTCAAGAGATGTTCAAGATGTTCAAGAAGGTGGAAATCAATATGCCCCTTCTGACCATACTAAACGCTATGCCCAGATGTGCTAAGTTCTTGAAGGAACTTTGCACAAAGAAGGTCAAATACCAAGATGATGCAAAGTTTGAGGTGGGGGAGAATGTCTCTGCTGTAATCAAAAAGACTGGACCTACAAAGTGTGGAGACCCAGGCATGTTCTACATCCCATGCATCATAGGGCATCTGAAGATAGAGAAGACAATGCTCGATCTGGGAGCATCAATCAACGTTATGCCCAAAACGATGTATGAAGACCTGGAAATAGGGCAACTGAAGCCCACTAGAGTTGTGATCCAACTGGCTGATAGATCTAATGTTTATCCTGAGGGCATACTGGAAGATGTCCTGGTCAAAGTGGAAGAGTTGATATTCCCTCCTGACTTCTATGTGCTCGATATGGGCAGATCAAGCAAAGCCCCTGTGATGATATTGGGCAGACCGTTCCTCAAAACAGCAAGGACCCACATCGACTGCGAAACCGGAAGGCTGACGTGCAAATTCGAAGGAGAGACGGTCACCTTTGACCTCTACAAGTCTATGAAGCATCCAGCTGACACCGAAGAAATCCACTACATTGACCAAATTGAGAAGGCAGTGGAGGCAAAGGCACTCCAATGTGGCAAGTATGATCATACTGAGATAGCTATCCAACAAGGGCTTACAGAGTTTGACATGGAGGACGAAACGGAAGAATTGCAAGAGGCAATCGAGCAGTTAGACTCTCTGGAGAATTTCGAAGGCAACCCGGGCAAACCAATAGAGATCGAAGAGATGATCATGGTGCCTTCACTTGAAAAGCCACCAATTCTGGAACTGAAGAAGCTGCCCAAACATCTCAAGTATTTATACTTGGGAGATAATGACACTTTGCCCGTCATCATAAGCGCTTATTTACAAGAGGCAGAGGAGGCAAAGTTGAGATATGTGCTGGGGCAGTACAAACAAGCCATAAGGTGGAATTTGGCTGACATCAGAGGGATAAGTCCGAGCATCTGCCAACACCATATTCTTCTGGAAGATGACTCTGTGCCCGTACGTGATCCTCAAAGAAAGCTCAATCTAGCAATGAAGGAAGTTGTGCTCAAAGAGATCAAAAAGCTTCTCAGTGTGGGCATAATCTACCCAGTGTCAGACAGCAAGTGGGTTAACCCAATGCATGTGGTGCCAAAGAAGTCTGGAGTTCAAGTCATAGAGAATGAAAGAAATGAGCAGATTGCCACACGACTACAAACTGGGTGGAGAGTTTGCATTGACTACCGCAAACTGAACAAGGTAACCCGCAAGGATCACTTCCCTTTGCCCTTCATTGATGAAATGTTAGAGAGATTGGCTGGGAAGAAGCACTTTTGCTTTCTAGATGGGTACTCAGGGTATATGCAGATATGGGTTGCTTAAGAGGATCAGGATAAAACCACCTTCACCTGTCCTTTTGGCACCTTTGCCTACAGAAGGATGCCCTTCGGCCTCTGCAATGCACCAGGAACTTTTCAAAGGTGCATGATGAGTATCTTCGCTGACTTGCTCGAGAATGGAATTGAAGTGTTCATGGACGATTTTGTTGGAGTTGTGTACTTAATGTCTAGATTTAAGTAACGGTAAACTCCCGATCATAGCATTTAATCTATTTAATTAATAAACAATTATTTGCATTTAATTATTTATAATTAAATATATGCAAATCATAGTTCTGGATTTTATACGTTGTAGTTAGTATGGTGCTGCATGGGCGCACAGAAGATCATACTATCGGTTACTCGTATTTAATCGAACAGTTGCTCACGACCTAGATGGACACGAACTAATCCATCGGTATAGTCGTTGTGTGAGAGAGAAAATAATTTATCTTAATTATTTTATCACACTTGTACACTTGGTGTATTGGGCGGATCAGCTTGAGATTTATTGATTAGGATTGCCTTGGATAATCAATTTAAATCTCGGAGTATTTTATTCTTAATCCCTGAAACAATTGCGGGTGTGTATGTTTAATATAAGTGACTTTGATTTACCAAAGGAATTAACCGATTTAATTATTGGGTTAATTACCGGTTAAGTTGGGTCACTATATTTTATATATGGCATGCCGTGAATTCTTGAAGGGGCAGTGTATCCCGTAAGGGTTGATAATATCCCCGAGATGAGTTCATAAGGAATTATTATGTAAACCCTGCAGGTGGATTTAATCCGCATAATAATTAAGGTTGAACGGTACTATTCTCGGATATAAGAGATGAATAATATTTATTGAGCAATAAATAAATTTATTCATGGATATTTAAATCTTAAATACACGGAATATATAATACTACCGGAGAAATATTATTTGATATAATTTGGAATAATATTGGGAGTGCAATTTTATTTATATAGTGGAAAATAAATAAAATTTAATATTGATAAGGATTAATGGATTTGGGTTGGACCCAATTTAATCTTCAATATTTAGAAGCCCAATATTTATTCTCCTTATGATCCCCTACGTAGCCTATATAAGCACTACATGGTCTTCACTTTTCATAACCTAAGATACGCCAATCATAAAGTCTTGAAGAGTGAAGGAGATCCATAGGAGTTCGATAGATCGTCGCCCACACGACGTTCGAACGAGGTGCAAGGAATACGTGGGAAGATCGCAAGGTCGTCAACGCGTAATTTCGTTTCTCCGTACAACGAATCGAAGGTAAAAATCATAAACCCTCTTTTATGATTTCGTGTGAATTGATCGTAGCGTATACAAGAACACACGATCCGGATGAACGTACGAACTTCGGGGACGGGGATTCGAGATCCCCGGCGAAGATCGAAAGGGGGCGGCCGAAACCTAGGGTTTCGACCGCCGGTAACCGCGCCAAGGAGCAGCCCCGGCTGGACGCCGGGGCACGCGATCGACCAAGGGTCGATCGCTGGGGAAGCCGCCGTGGGCTGGAGCCACGGCAGATGGCCTCCCCGACCTCCCTGGACGGCGGCGTGCGCACGGGGAAGGTCCGGCCGAAGCCGGAGCGGGCGATCGACCGAAGTCGATCGCGGAGGGCAGCCGCGGGCTGGTGCCGCGGCTGGGGGCCCTCCACCCCGTGAGGTGGTGGCGGTGAGTCGCCGGACTCACCGCCGGCGGGTGCTGATTGGATCAGCCCCGCGGGGATGCCGTGCATCCCCGGCGATCGCCATGCACGGCGATCGCGAACCCTAGCGGGGTTCGGCTAGGGTTTCTAGCCGCGGGTTCATCCCGCGGCGGTGTTACTCTCGTCGAGCCCGGTTCGTTGGTGTTCGCGTTCGTGGATCCGACTCGTGGGAGAAAATCGGCTGGGGGCGGGCTGCGTGTCTTCGGGCGCGTAGTCTCCAAAGGTCGGACTCCTGCGGATGAGTCGGGGATCCAATCTCCGGCGATGAAGGATTTCGGTCGGGTTGTCGGTTCCGCTTATTTCTATAACCCGGGATATCGATTTCCAACAATTGGTATCAGAGCGTTTGGTTACGTGTTCATGTATATGCTCGATTATTGTTCTTCCTTGCAGGATTTCCGGCTATGATGGTTGATTTAATTATTGTTTAATTAATTATCATGATTATTAAACTCTCGGACATGTCGAGATTCGTTTTGTGTGGATGAATGTTTGTAATAGTAAAAATTCGGGGGTTGACCGAATTTAGGATTTATTATTACGTTCTTTGTTTTTTTTTCCGGAAAATGTATAGGATCGATTTCATGTATAGAATCGATACCGGATAATTGTAATTTAATTCTTGTAATTTTAATTACGTTGGTTCGATGTTGAGACGATCGCCGGAAGACGAAGAAGGAGTGACGAAGAAGACAATGGACGAAAGGGCCGATCATCCCCATGATCGACCCCATGGATCGATCGCCGGCGTAGGGGCTGTCCGTGGGAGCTTCCGGCCACGCCGGCCACCGGTGGTGGTGGCGCGTGGGCTGGGGGCGGCGGCGATGCTCCTCCCGGAGGGCGGTCGACGGTGGGGGTGGTGCGGGGACCTAACCCGTGCTACTCCTACCATAATCCGACTTTCCTAAATTAATTCGACTTTCCTATTTGAGTATCTTCCTTTTAGGAAACTCTCATGGATTAGGGAGAGAATTAATTGAATTAATTTTATTCCTATTTGTTTTATTTCCTTTATGGAAATATTCATGGATTAGGAGTTTAATTAATTTGGCATTAATTTATTTCCTATTTGATTATTTCTATTCTTGGGAATTTTCATTAGATGGAAAATAAATTGATAATGGAAAGTAGTGGAGTCCTAAATTTATTTTTATTTCCTTATTTTATTATAGAAGTCTTCTAGAATATTCCGAGTTTTACTTGGATAAATTATTCTAAAAGATTTAATAGAATTAGATGGGAAATTAAATAAATAAAAATATTAATAATATTTAATTTTATTTTTGATATATTCGATTGACTTAATTTTCGAATTAAGTAACTTTTGGATTAATTGAAAATAAATAGATTTAAATATTAGAGATTAATATTCTCGTCACATGGAGCATTCAAGAACGAAGACTGAAGACTAGAAGATGCGTACGGAGATGGAATAAAGCCATGATAGTCGGAAAATAATTTTCTAGCATTATTTTGACTATGTGATACTATGTGCTTTATTGCTTGTATGCATGCTATATGTGTTTATTTTATGCACTAGATAGCGTATCCCTATTATTATAAAAAGCTAAGTGGGAGAGGGGATGGAAACATTCCCATGGTCTCCATTACTGTTCTCTTGGTGACTCTTATGGACTTTCGAAGTTCGTATAGACGAGTCATTGGAGGAGAATTCTTGTAATTCCTTTTACAAGAAATATTGATCGAGTTTATCAAACAATGCCTAATTTGTCTTTCTGAAACTGACTTCAAGTCGACTCATTCTCACCCCGGGGAGTGGAATGGAGCCAGAGCCACTTGGTCATGTAGAGGACACAAATTAGAGACTTTCGTGCCATTCTTTGATAGATGGGTCGTTTGTCTGCTCGGCTCCCTCATTTATGAGAGATAGGGTCGCTCGCATGGCGAATCACTGGTTAGAAACTTCGAGTTTCACTTATGATTCTCCACGTCTTGATTTACGAGATTAAATGGATCAAGTAATTGGGAGTCAATTATAAAAGTCTCTTAGTATAGTAAACGTCCACACCACGTGGCTTGCTATGCTGACGGACTTTGGATTAATTGATGTAGACAGTTGTAAGTAATTATGAAGAGTTGTGAAGTTATCGTAAACGTCCACACCACGTGGCTTGCGGTGATGTAGCAATTCCAAGTAATTTACTTTGGTACTGAGTAATGGTTTACACTTAGATACGCGTTATAGTATTCCTCCCCACGAGGTCACGCTATAATTGATGTATGGCCAAAGAAAATCTAATTGCTAAATCATTTGGGTGGGTAAACGTCCACACCACGTGGCTTGCCTTACCTGATGGGATTTTAGATGTGATTAGTAATTTAATGATGTTGTTCTAGGGAGATAACGTCGGATATTAAATTAATTGTTTGTTTAAATGTGCTTATAGGTTTAGAGAATTGCTATGAATCCACTTTTGTTGATACTTGAGGAAATTAACGCACTGGTTCCATACTGTATTGAATGGAAAGAAGAGTTAGACATTGCTCAGACTGAAGAAGAGTACAAAGACGTACTCAGTGAAACTTGTCCTCCTGGACTCACCATTAACTCAACTGAGGAGGAGATTTTTGACTTTGAAAGGTGGGGTAGTGCTCGTGCATTAGCCGCTAATCATGATGTCATGCTCAAACTCAAGTTGCTGTTTGGACATGATGAGAAGGCTAGAAAAGAGGCGATGAGGATACTCGTAAAGATCTGTTACTTCGATGAAACACTTGATCATGTTTTTGAGATGATGGATCTTTTGGACGAGTTGAAACAATCGCAAGCTCTTATAGCCAAAGCCAAAGGTTTCGGACCTAAAGGCAAGGGAAAGGAGAAGAAGACAAGAGGGTCCGGTGGTCCTAAGGGACTTGGACCAAAGGGTGGGATAAAGAAGCCTTCTGGCAAATATCCCCAAGGGAAGCAGTCTGAGTACTGTGGGTCTACATCTTGTCCTCTCAAAGGTACGGATTTTCTCTTTAGTCGTAAAACATAGTCAGCGGTATTATCTACCAGAGTTCTGGTGTGTAGATATGGAACCACTGACGGTATGTGCATTCTAAATGCAGGGGTTCCAGAAAACCCAGCGACTTAGATAAGAAGAGTTCGAGTCCACTTGGGCAAAGCTGTTGAGGAAGCAGCGGTTGCAGTGGAAGACATTTATCTATCTGTTTGATAGTTGTAGGATTTCATTTCAAGTTTATTGCTTTGTACCTTTTATTTTAGAAAGAACTTTTGTTCTGGTTTTCTATTATTAATGGATATTTTATTTCTTTAATCATTTGATGATTTAGATAAGAAATAATGGTGATATCTATTCTGGTACATTAGATAGCAATATGTGAATGATGAATCCTTAGTCTACCACAATGCAACAAACCGTTATGTATAACTTGTTTTACTTATTGGATGTATTTCTTTATCGATCATTGTACTTGTGAATTCTTGAACTTGGTAGTATCTATTCAAAAGGGATTCAAAAGGTCGAAATTGATTTGATCAATTATAGTTGGAGGAATGGACCTCTCGACCTAAGAATCGATCTTGAAAGATGATACAACTAAGTTAACCTTTCTGGATAAAGGATGGAATTCGGACAAGTATAGAAAATGATTGATGATTAATGCGGTATGTGTAATTAGAGAAGGTACGAGTCATTCTTTCAAGAATACTCGAAAATGGATTAGACTACTTGTTGTGCCATAAAAGCGGAGTGTTTTTAACACAAGGCCATTATGGGGAACCCTCAAAGTATATCCATTGAAAGCCTGCGACTTGTTCGCGGAGGCTATCACCTATCTAAATAACACATAGCATAAATCAAAGATTGAGATTAGGTCTCAAACGACTGCACCATACACTGATGTGTAGACATGGTATGTCAGGAATAAGAAATGAAATTCTAATAGTAAAAGGACAAGTTTGTTCGGAACTACCTATGTTCTATGGATTTTCTGGATACAACAACATATTGAATATGGTTGTAGAATATCCTAGATGAACAAGGAATTGTGTGTTCAATAGTACCACGGACCAGAAGGGTATCTTCGCCCGGTTCTTGAAGAAGACTATTAGATGAACTACAAATGCCCTAACGAACAAGGTACTTTATAATGAGGAAAGAGAAGACTGAGAACCAGCATAACCGAGTAGTAGTACACCACTAACTGCACCTAATGTTATTACTGTTATACACCGGAATGCCATTGCAGTGGGAGGTTGTTAAGCGACCAGAGATGTTCATAAGACTGGAAGAGTTTTTTTTAAAACTCTGGATCCAGTAGACATGAAATCGATCCCTAGTTCTGCATAGGGGGCAGTGCTAATCTAAATGTGCCTACTTGGATAACAGTATTTTATTGTTAAAGAGGCGAGATCATTTAGAAGTACAAGCTTGGTAAATCCATTTATGGATTATCACAAAGCTGAAACTTGTGGAACTTGCAAATTGATGAGATAGTCCATTGTATGGGTTCATCAAGAAGCATAGACAAGATTGGTGTATTGGAGACGTAATGGAAACAAGGTGGTGTTTCTCGGAATTTTGTGTAGATAACACTTCATCATTGACAACAATGTAAAAGCGTTGTCAGACATAAAATAGAGGTTGTCTAAATAAGTCGAGATATAAGATTAAGATGAAGTTGGATCATGTTCTTAGAAATCTTTCGATCTCTAGATAAGAACGTTTGTACTTCTCTTTAGATATCTTATACGATTATGGTTTGTTTTAAACATGCACAATTCTGAGAAAGGTTATCGCCTTTCGAGAACAGAATGCATCTATCTAAGGTATGTGTCTTGAACACATGAAGGAGATAGATATAAACAAAGCAGAATCTTACACTTCGAGTGTAAAGGGCTTTGTAAATGAGGTGTTATAAAACAAGAACCTGATATCAACTATGCGGTTTGCGTAGTGGGAGGATATCGAAGTAATCTGGATAAGAGATATTCGAATGCTGTAAAAGTACTTGGAAGTACTGGATTACTAGAAAAACGAAATCTTCTTAGATTACAGTTTCTCAGATCCAAAAATCAGAGAAAGGACCAGTGTAAGTCGATATCAGACTATGTGTTCACTTTTAGAAGAGGTGGAACCTAAGGAAGAAAGAGCGATAAGCGTGAAGCTTCTCGGACTCTATCATAAACCGAATAGCAGCCTCAGAGGCAGCGAAAGTTTTGGTTAGGTTCCGGAATGACCTCTGAACTTGGATATGACTCTTGGTTCACCAAAGGCTATGTACATAGCGGTGCATGGTAAACTGGAAGAAGTCATAAGTTCGAAAAGTGATGATAACACATAGAGCAAGTACCACCTGATACGAATCATCGTCGAGGGAGACGACGTAGTAGTCACCAAGATAACATCAGAGCGGCAACCTAGAGTGCTCACTCACATAGTACTCGGAAGTACACCTTAAGCACGTGATGAGTATGGGAACCGGGAGTTTGGAGGAAATGACTAGACCTTAGTACAAGTGGGAGATTGTTGGAGTTGTGTACTTAATGTCTAGATTTAAGTAACGGTAAACTCCCGATCATAGCATTTAATCTATTTAATTAATAAACAATTATTTGCATTTAATTATTTATAATTAAATATATGCAAATCATAGTTCTGGATTTTATACGTTGTAGTTAGTATGGTGCTGCATGGGCGCACAGAAGATCATACTATCGGTTACTCGTATTTAATCGAACAGTTGCTCACGACCTAGATGGACACGAACTAATCCATCGGTATAGTCGTTGTGTGAGAGAGAAAATAATTTATCTTAATTATTTTATCACACTTGTACACTTGGTGTATTGGGCGGATCAGCTTGAGATTTATTGATTAGGATTGCCTTGGATAATCAATTTAAATCTCGGAGTATTTTATTCTTAATCCCTGAAACAATTGCGGGTGTGTATATTTAATTTAAGTGACTTTGATTTACCAAAGGAATTAACCGATTTAATTATTGGGTTAATTACCGGTTAAGTTGGGTCACTATATTTTATATATGGCATGCCGTGAATTCTTGAAGGGACAGTGTATCCCGTAAGGGTTGATAATATCCCCGAGATGAGTTCATAAGGAATTATTATGTAAACCCTGCAGGTGGATTTAATCCGCATAATAATTAAGGTTGAACGGTACTATTCTCGGATATAAGAGATGAATAATATTTATTGAGCAATAAATAAATTTATTCATGGATATTTAAATCTTAAATACACGGAATATATAATACTACCGGAGAAATATTATTTGATATAATTTGGAATAATATTGGGAGTGCAATTTTATTTATATAGTGGAAAATAAATAAAATTTAATATTGATAAGGATTAATGGATTTGGGTTGGACCCAATTTAATCTTCAATATTTAGAAGCCCAATATTTATTCTCCTTATGATCCCCTACGTAGCCTATATAAGCACTACATGGTCTTCACTTTTCATAACCTAAGATACGCCAATCATAAAGTCTTGAAGAGTGAAGGAGATCCATAGGAGTTCGATAGATCGTCGCCCACACGACGTTCGAACGAGGTGCAAGGAATACGTGGGAAGATCGCAAGGTCGTCAACGCGTAATTTCGTTTCTCCGTACAACGAATCGAAGGTAAAAATCATAAACCCTCTTTTATGATTTCGTGTGAATTGATCGTAGCGTATACATGAACACACGATCCGGATGAACGTACGAACTTCGGGGACGGGGATTCGAGATCCCCGGCGAAGATCGAAAGGGGGCGGCCGAAACCTAGGGTTTCGACCGCCGGTAACCGCGCCAAGGAGCAGCCCCGGCTGGACGCCGGGGCACGCGATCGACCAAGGGTCGATCGCTGGGGAAGCCGCCGTGGGCTGGAGCCACGGCAGATGGCCTCCCCGACCTCCCTGGACGGCGGCGTGCGCACGGGGAAGCTCCGGCCGAAGCCGGAGCGGGCGATCGACCGAAGTCGATCGCGGAGGGCAGCCGCGGGCTGGTGCCGCGGCTGGGGGCCCTCCACCCCGTGAGGTGGTGGCGGTGAGTCGCCGGACTCACCGCCGGCGGTTGCTGATTGGATCAGCCCCGCGGGGATGCCGTGCATCCCCGGCGATCGCCATGCACGGCGATCGCGAACCCTAGCGGGGTTCGGCTAGGGTTTCTAGCCGCGGGTTCATCCCGCGGCGGTGTTACTCTCGTCGAGCCCGGTTCGTTGGTGTTCGCGTTCGTGGATCCGACTCGTGGGAGAAAATCGGATGGGGGCGGGCTGCGTGTCTTCGGGCGCGTAGTCTCCAAAGGTCGGACTCCTGCGGATGAGTCGGGGATCCAATCTCCGGCGATGAAGGATTTCGGTCGGGTTGTCGGTTCCGCTTATTTCTATAACCCGGGATATCGATTTCCAACAGATTTCACCGTGTATGGCAACTCCTTTGACTCCTTCCTGGAACACTTAGAGATGGTGCTCAAAAGGTGTGTGGAGAAGAGCCTCGTACTGAATTATGAAAAATGCCATTTCATGGTCGAAGAGGGAATTGTCCTTGAACACGTTATTTCAGCTAAGGTCATAGAGGTGGATAAAGCAAAGATCGAAGTCATCTCAAAGCTACCATACCCAAGGAATGTGAAACAAGTCAGAGGGTTCCTTGGGCATGCTGGTTTCTACAGACGCTTTGTGAAGGACTTTGCCCAAATCGCCCGCCCTTTGACCAGACTGCTCCAGAATGATGTAGAATGGAACTTTGATGAGGACTGCAAGGCTGCCTTCAACCACTTGAAGGAGAGATTGGTCACAGCGCCTATTATTCAACCACCAGAATGGGGCATGCCATTCGAGCTGATGTGTGATGCAAGTGGATATGCAGTGGGGGCTGTGTTGGGGCAAATGAAAGGGAAAGAAAGGCATGTGATTTACTATGCCTCGAAGACCCTTAATGCTGCTCAAAGTAACTATGCCACGACTGAGAAGGAGCTTTTGGCGATTGTCTTTGCCTTTGAGAAGTTTAGGTCATATCTGCTGGGCAGTAAGACCATAGTGTATACAGATCACGCTGCACTGAAGTACCTCATGGCAAAGAAGGAGACTAAACCAAGGCTTATTCGATGGATCCTGTTACTTCAGGAGTTTGACATTGAAATTCGAGACAAGTCTGGCAATCAGAACCTCGTTGCAGATCATTTAAGTAGGATTCTCTAGAAAGAAGAGGATATGCCTATAACCGAAACGTTCCCTGACGAGCATTTGTATTCTATCACCGCTTTGAGCGAAGAGCCATGGTTTGCTGACCTTGTGAACTTCATGGTTACTGGTATTTTCAGGGACGACATGACCTACTATGAGAAAAACAAAATGAAACGTGAGGCAAGGAGCTACGTCTGGGATGAACCCTATTTGTGGAAAAGATGTGAAGATCAAGTCCTTAGAAGATGCATTCCTGAGTCAGAGCAGCAGGGCATAGTGGATCATTGCCACAAGCAACCCTGTGGAGGCCACTTTGGGCCCAGGCGAACAGCAAGAAAGGTTCTGGATTGCGGATTCTACTGGAACACTTTGGTCAGAGACTGCTATGACTTATGCAAGAGATGTGATGAGTGCCAGAAGGAAGGGAACTTAACCAAGCGCAATGAAATGCCCTCTGTGCCCATACTGCCGGTAGAAATCTTTGATGTCTGGGGCATAGACTTCATGGGGCCATTTCCAAATTCACAAGGTAAGGAATATATACTCTTAGCAGTTGATTATGTCTCAAAATGGGTCGAGGCAAAGGCTACTGCCACCAACGATTCGCGTATTGTGGCTGAATTTCTCAAAGGGAATATTTTCACTCGGTTCGGTGTGCCCAGAGCACTGATAAGCGACCAAGGGACCCATTTCTGCAACTATGTAATTGAGAGGATGTTACGGAAATATGGAGTCACTCATCGAATCACTTGTGCCTATCACCCCCAGGCAAACGGCCAAGCAGAGCTCTCCAACAGGATTATCAAAGCTATTCTGAGGAAGACAGTTAGGCCAGAGGGGAAGGATTGGGCAGGCAAACTGGATGATGCCCTGTGGGCATACCGCACTGCGTTCAAAACGCCATTTGGTATTTCTCCATACCGAATGATATTTGGAAAAGCCTGTCATTTGCCCGTAGAGATAGAGCACAAAGCACACTGGGCTGTGAACAAGGTCAATTTTGACTGGGATCTGGCCGGGAACGAGCGTAAACTTGACTTAGTAGAGTTGGAGCAACTTCGCATTGAATCCTATGACCATGCTGCCCACTACAAAGAGCGGACCAAGAGAGCCCACGACAAACTGATTAAGAAGAAAAAGATTGAGGCTGGACAGTTAGTTTTACTGTACCAAACCAGAAATCAGTTCCGTTCGGGCAAACTGTCCTCTAAGTGGGAAGGACCCTATTTTGTTCACCATGTCAGCCCAAATGGATCTGTGGAGTTGAAAAGCAAAAAAGATGATGACTATATCTTCAAGGTGAATGGCCATAGAGTGAAGCCCTACTTTGGGCAAGAAAATCTGGAAGGGCAGCTTGCCCTGATTGAGTGATCAAATCAAGCAATTGGGTCCTGCCCGGGACTATAAATAGGGCGCTGGCCAGGAGGCAACCTGGTAAGTTTGTTTATTTTTGTTATTTCCCTTTTAGTTAGATTAGGAATAAAACTACTTGTAACAAGGAACTTTGACTATGCCGTGAGGAAGGGTATGTGTGTTTTTGATTTTGCAGGAGTTTACTTTGGGAAGACTGAGACTTTGGGCAAACAGAGACGCAAGTGGGCAGTTGCGATTTTCAAGGGGCTGAAAACCGTCCCATCAGGGACTCTACACCTCCACCATCATCACGCCCCTATCCATCCGCGATTCCCGATAACTGCCAATAACTCCTTTGTTTTCAAAATTCAAAAAAATAAATAAATACATTATATACCTTTTCTTCTCTCTCCATATGGTATCAACGAGAGCGAAAAACAAGTTAAGGAAAATCCCTCACGGAACCCTAATTGATCTTACTATAGGTACTGCAGCATCGAAACTGAAAAGGATGGTGTCTCCAAAACAATCGAGTCCGGCGAAGCCCAAATCCCCCACCGCCGAGGAAGCCATCCACGCCGTACCCCTGGCCACCATACTGCCGAGCCCCGCCACGACGGAGACGGATAACGCCCCAATCGACGATTTGCACTACAAAAAATTCGCAGATTCCCTACGGCAATTCCCGTAGGGAAATCCGCAAAAATCCGTAGGGAACAGGGTTCCCTACGGCATCCCCTACGGGAATCACGCCGTAGGGGTTTGCCTCGTAGGGAACAAATCCCCTACGGGATTTTTGGAGCCGTAGGGGAGATCCCTACGGGCTGGCCGTAGGGGAGCCGTAGGGGACTGCTTTCCGCGCCCGTTCTTTCCCATAGGGGATCCCTACGGCTTATTGCCCGTAGGGATCCCCAAGCGGCTCGGGCCACCAGCCTGACCCACGATCCGAGGCCCGACAACATCTCACCATTACAAGGCCCGAGACAAGCCCAGCCCTCAATTGAGGGCTTTGTAATAATTATTCATGTATATTGCATAGTCCAGGGTTTGAACCCTTGACCTTATGAATGAAGAAGAGGATGATAACCGCTAGGCTATCTGAGTTATATGTCCAATTCTTAAAAGATAATATATATGTACCATTAACTTATATATATATATATATATATATATATATATATATATATATATATATATATATATATATATATATATATATATATATATATATATATATATATGTATATATATATATATTGGTTTAAAAAAAATGTAATTTTAAATAAAAGGGAATTTAAATATATTAAATTAAATAGAACTTTCAATATTTTTTTTATTAATATTTAAGGTCTTTTATTTTTTAACTTTTTTGCGTTTACAAGTTTTACGTAGATTTAAATATTATTTAGTAGTAGTTTTTGAAATTTGTTTAGACTATAATACCTTTTTATTATTTTCCGTAATTTTTGCGTAATTGCGATATTTTTTATAATTAACTATTTTTATAAAATTGTGTAATTGCGTAGTTGCATAATTGTAATTGCGTAGTGCGTAAATAGTTAAAAAAACTTTAATTGTAATTTTATTATCTAGTAAAATATTGATTTAAAAAAAACATTTAAAATAATTTAACGTAATTTTATAATAATATTTAATTAATTTATTATTATATAAATTAATTTTATTATTAAAAAAAAAAACTCCCTACGGCAAATGCCGTAGGGGACCCCTACGGGAAAAATACCCGTAGGGTATTTCTTTAATTGAATATAATTTAAAAAAAAAATACTCCCTTACGGGAATAATTCCCGTAGGGGATTTATTGTTCCCTACGGGGGGCCCCGTAGGGCCTCTTGGAGGGAAGGTATGCGCGCGAATTCGCGCGCAGTCCCCTACGGGAATCCCCTACGGGAGTCACCCCTACGGCTGGAGCCGTAGGGAATGCCGTAGGGGATCTCAAAATATGCTCCCGTAAGGGATGCCGTAGGGAAATCCCTACGGGAAAAAGGCCGTAGGGAATCCCCGTAGGGGATCCGCGGTTTTTTTGTAGTGTTGGCCAAAGAAATCGACGAGTCTAAGACCACCAGCGAGAAGGATCTGGAAACCCTAGCCACCGCCGCTCAGGAGGAGGAAGGCAAAGTCGCCGTTGACAGCCCCCCGAAAAAGAAGCAGAAAAAGGCGGCGGGCAAAGGCAAGAAGAAGGTCTCTCCCACCCCCACTGCCGGATCCACCTCCGACGAGAAGGAGAAGGAGGAATCGACGGCCGCCGGCAAGACTCCGATGGAGGAGGACGAGGTGGAGGAGGTGACCTACAAAACCCCCAAAAGTCGGACTCGCGCATCCACGAAAAAGAGGAAGGCGGTTGACACATCGGCACGCGAAATTGCGGCACCCAAAACGGTGTGCTTCGAATCGCTCAAACTGATGGGTGTGGAGAAGGAGGTCCGAGGCTACTTCAAGGCCATAGGGTGGGAGCCGTTTCTTGAGTGGTCTGGGCAAATCAATGAAGGCGTCGTGAGAGAGTACTGATTAGACGTTTTTGAGCGCGTCTCTCGTCAAAATCCGAGGTCAATTGTAGCTTGACTCGGTATCAATCCAAGGAAACAGAAGAGTAGAGTTTAAGTGAATAACTAGTGTTAGATGCATTTTTCATTATTCTAAAATCCTAGGTTCAAGTTCAAAAGAAAGTAAATAAGAACATAAAAGAAATACTTAAATACTTGAATTGAAAAGACTCGGACGATAATAATCAAACTTAGGAATTAGATTTATATGTCTCCTTTTTCAACCAACACGATTAAACACACGAACGTCAAGTTCCCGGTCGGGTTGCTTAACTCGTAAAAACTACGTTTAATCCACTTAGAGGTTCGCTCCCGATCGGGTTACGATTCTAAGATTATGATAATCGTATTTGATCTTCCGGTTAATACAAATCAATTCTTTCGTAAATCATACCATCATCCGAGTTAAAAACTTAGTTCAACATCTTGACAAAATATTTAACAACGATAATCAAAAGAGACATGTGTTTTGGTTGTTTTTGTACTTGTCGGTAGTATTTGCTGGTAATAGAGGGTTTTGGTAAACAACACAAAATGGTAAATTTGTTATAGGTAAGAAAGCAAGAGGATTAAGTTATAGCAGAAATCATAAGTAAGAACATGGATGCTCAAGGCACCTCTTTATTCATATATTCATACTTAGAATTCATAATTAAAATACAAGGTTGCATGTCCCTTTTCCTCTCTCTCATACCCTCTATTTATAATACTCTATGCATGGCTTAATTATGTTGGGATATGTCCTTCGATCCTACGTGTGCAATCGATAAAGTCATAAGGTCGTCTATGGATGTTAAATGATTATTCGATAATATTAAATTGTTGGGAACAATATAATATTGATCAATTAAATCATACCTACAGGGTCACACATGGACTCGAAAATAATGTACGATGCTTGATATATATTGATTTAGAATCAATATTTACGTGGATTTAATATACATGCATGGGATGCATGGCTTGCATGGATGCATGTCACATAGTGTGACATGGCATGCCACACAAGCAAGTGGGACCACATACAATGCCTTGTGGCATGTGTATGTGGCATGACCTTTCACCTCCTTTGTAACCCCTTTTGTGTGTTAAATGGTGCATCTTTATGCACATTATGAAGGAGGTTACAAGGAGGTGTAATGGTGTGCATAATGAAGTGATTATATAGATGAAAATCTGATTTTCATCACACACAATATTCAGCCACGAAATTCCACACAAATAGAGAGAAAAGAGGTGATCTTGGAGATCCATTCTCAAGCAAGCAAAGGTGTTCATTATCCGGGTTCGTGTGCAACACGTAGAGGCCGGGCCATTTGTGCGGCTTCCACATCCGGACGATCTAAAGGAGTGACGAGGTCATTCACAAGGAGAGCTTCGAGAGGCTGATCCATTTGAGGTGGTTCAATCGACTCAACACCACCTCAACGACATCAACGAATCACTTCGTCACAAAAGTAAGTAATCGTTGAACCTTATATATATATATATATATATATATATATATATATATATATATATATATATATATTGGATGTGTATATATATATGTTTATATGTGTTCTTATACACATTAAGTGTGCACTAAGATCATGGCATAGTAGATCTATTGCTTTACACGCTTCCGCACACACGGTATATCGATTGGATCGGTATACCGGGACCTTCAATTGGTATCAGAGTCTAGGGCTCGTGCACACTTTTGTGTTGGACACGAAGGTTAAATCAACATAATTGGATTATATGTTTAATTGTGATTATGTGATTAGATGTAAGGCCGGCCACCGTTAGTGGTCGGGTGAATGAAATTGTCGTTTTTTACGTACGATTGGCCATAGTTTTGGAGGGCTGCGTCCCTTGGAATCATTTGTAATAGATAGGTTTTCTATTTCAAAATGTATTGTTCAAACTTGTAAGCGATGGACTTGGTCCATGGTTCGATGGTGGATCTCGGCTCTACGGCGAAAACGAGAAGAAACGAAGCAAAATGAAGCGAAACGGGCGAAAACCGGGCTGCTGGAGCAAAACGGCGGGCGCCGTTTGTGCTCCGGCGGGCGCCGAATCCATTCGGCGGGCGCCGTGTTGGAAACGGCGACCGCCTAAAGGCTGTTTTTTGGTCAGCCTGTTTTGTACCCTTTTGGTAGGCGCCGTTTTGGAAACGGCGACCGCCAGTGGTGTTCGGCGACCGCCGTTTGTGAAACGGCGGGCGCCGTTCGTGGTTTTTGGGGTATGGACTAAGGTTGACCTAAATCGGCGGGTGCGGAACTGAAACGGCGGGCGCGGGCCAGTCCAGAAGATGTTCAAGGCCTATTTTGTTGCTTTTAATCTTTTCGTTTGAGAGTTGTGAGTTTCTAGGGGCCTTTCGATTACGTATTTAATTGCTTTGCTAGTTATAGGATGTTTTATGTTATAAATGTTCAACTTACATATAAACACCTATGCATGCAAGTTCCCAAAATAATGAGTATAATGTCTTGTCCAAAAACATCACACTCATGAAGCCCTCGATCATAAGTTGGTAGGTCCGCCTCAGCAGGGTACTACTTGTTATCTTGGGATAAGTGGGAGTAAGGGTTAGACCCTTACACGTGAGTTTGGTTTTCTCATCGATAGATCCACTGCAGGCGTGGCTATCGAGACATGAGATGAGAATGGGACTCTCATCGACCGATAGTGACATTAGATGTCATTGACATGGGATGTCTACCTATCTTAGACTTCTTAAGTGCGGACTCAGTCGGCTTAAGAATTTGCAAGATGAGGGTCTTGAGATTGTTTTGTTCAAGGGAACAAAGATATTAGATATCGATTTAACAAAATGAAATAAATAAGTAGCTTGTTAGACAACCTTATTTGTTTACCGCTTTGTGAATGTTTACATACTTTATTTATCTTTCTTTTGTAGTTTATCATGTTAATTTCAACTCGATTCAAGTTTGGTTCAATTCTTGATTATGAAAAATTGAACAACATAAATTTTCTTGATTCACAACGTAATTTGAGGATGGTCCTCAAATACGAAGACAATGAAAATGTGTTAGATAACCACATCCTAAGATATCATTGAACAACTCAATAGCATGTTCGGGGAATATGCTAAGATTGAGCGGTTCGGTATGACCAGGGTCATCGCTTCAGCTAGGCTGGAAAAATGGAAATCTATGGAATCACATGTACAACAAATGATTGGATTATTTGTTTCAAGTGACTGCCTAGATTTTTCCTATGATGATTATTTGGCAACCGATTTCATACTTCAATCTCATTATGGTTATAATGCCTTTAGGCTAAATTTTCCATATGAATGGTTTGAAGAAATCGCTTCGTGAGCTCCACGGGATGCTCAAGGCTGTTGAGCCGGCGATAGAAAAGGACCCTAAGAGGGAAATTCTTATGATATGGGATAGGGTAGTCAAAAGAGCATGGGCAAGAAGGCTACTAGGGTTCCTAGGGAATCTCAATGCGTCTACTGCAAAAGTGTTGGACACTACTTGCAAACATATAAAAGTTCATATTTTATTCAATTTCAAAACAAATGCCTAATTTGTCTTTCATTTGATGGATTATAAGGTTATGATTATTTTCACCTCGGGGAGTGATTTAATCCAAAACACTTAAGTTCATCAATGACACAAATTAGAGACTTTCGAGCCATTGGATGGCGTGAATCGATTGTCTGGTTGGCTCCCTCATATTTTATGAGAGATAGGGCTTCAATTGCATGATAATATCGCTGGTTAGAAAAATTCGATTTTTCACTTACGATTTATCACGTTTTGACATTGAGATAATTTTGAATGGGAAATTTGAATGAAACTCAATTATTGGGAATAATTGAATTTGCCCAAAGTTCAATGAAGATGTGAAGAACGGGGTTGCTTCATCTTCAGGTATTAATGTTATAGACATTAAACTTCACAAATTCTACTTCTTGGGTATTGGATGCCAAATGTGGTTCTCACATTTGTATGTGGAGGAACTACATAGAAGTGTAAGTTTGGTGAGTAGAGATGTCGATCTACGGGCGAGAAATGAAGCGAATGTCGCTGCATTAGCCGCATGATCATATGATGTTGTTTTGCCTTAGGGCCTTGTTTTAGTATTATAACTATGTAATTTCGTACCTTCAATAAACAATGAATATTGGTTCAGTATTGGATACTGATGGATTAATTTTTCACTATTAAATAGTTTGGTAACTATTTTAATTGTGAATTATTCTTTGTTTTGGTACGTTTATTATATTGTTTATGTATACTTTAAACTTGAAAAATCATATATAACATTAACACTAAAGGCCGAATCGAATAAGTCTCAATGAGACATAACTATAACATTGTTGATTAGGTCAAATCAACATCTAAATATGTAACGAATCTTCTTTTAGAATGCATTCTAGATTCATTTGACTTGGAGTCATTTTATACATGTGGATGATGTGTGATGGACAAGATAACAATGTCATCTTTCTTGGAGAAAGGAGAACATGTAAGTGATTTATTAGGGATGATCCATACCGATGTATGTGGAACCTATCAGTTCACAAGCACATGAAGGTTATGTTTCGAGAAAACAAACTATATTAGATATAGTTCGACCATTCGATGAGAGGTCTAAATGAACTACTGGTCTCTTTTGGGCACACATAATTCTAGACTTCAACTTATACACTGAATAGGACACCGTCAAAAGCTGTTGATAAGACACCATACGAAGTATGGAAAGGGAAGGTCTCTAACTTGTCTTATATCAAGGTTTGGGGATGTGAAGCTTATGTGAAGAGAAATATCTCAACAAAGCTTGAACCCAAATCGGATAAATGTTTCTTTGTTGGTTATCCAAAAGAAACACGAGGGTACCACTTTTATAACCAATCCGAGAACAAAGTCTTTGTTGCTCGAGATGGTGTATTTCTTGAAAAGGAATATCTTTCCAAGAAAGTAAGTGGGAGCTCAGTTGAATTGAACGAAGTTCAAGAAGACTTGAACGAGGTTCAAGAACAAACTGAGATGGAGACTCAAGACTTGGTCGAAAGTACTCCAGTGGTTTTGGAAACCACACCTAACCCTCGAAGGTCCGGAAGCATTAGAACTCAACCTGACAGATACTTAGGTATTCTGACAAATGAGAACTATGAAATCATGCTTTTAGAAAGCAATGAACCTTCGACCTATATCCAAGCTATGACGAGTCCAGATTCCGAGAAATGGCAGGGTGCCATGAAATCCGAAATGGAATTGATGTCTGAAAATCAAGTTTGGAACTTGGTCGGTTTGCTTAAAGGGGCTAGGCCATTGGAAGCAAATGAATTTACAAGATAAAAACAGACATGGATGGAAAACCTATTGTTTTCAAAGCAAGGTTGGTGGAAAAAGTTTTTTTACAGGGTGGATTATAATGAAACCTTTTCACCAGTTGCTATGATTAAATCCATTCGGATTCTCTTAGCCATTGTAGCTCATTATGATTATGAGATATGGCAAATAGATGTTAAAACCGCCTTCTTGAATGGGATTCTAGAAGAGGATGTGTTTATGACACAACCAGAGGGTTTTATCGATCCTAATCAGGCTGAGAGAGTATGCAAGCCTAATAGTTCCATTTATGGAATAAAGCAAGCATATCGGAGTAGCAATCTTCAGTTCAATGAATCCATACTGGGATTTGGATTTCAGAGGAACTCGGAAGAGTCTTGTTTTACAAGAAGATCAGTGGGAGTTACGTTGTATTAATTGTGTTGTATGTCGATGACATACTCCTTATTGGAAACAATGTTTCTATGCTTAATTCTATTAAAGAATGGCTTGGGAATTGTTTTTCAATGAAGGATCTTGGAGAAGCACAGTACATATTGGGCATCAAGATCTGTCGGAACAGATCGAAAATGATGTTTGGACTTAGTCAAGTGACCTATATTGATAAGGTACTTGATAAGTTCAGAATGAAAGACGCCAAAAAGGGTCTCATTCCAATGAGTCATGGCACATCTCTTAGCAAGATGCAAGGCCCCACGGGACTTGATGAGCAAAAGAGGATGGAAAACATTCCTTATGCTTCGGCAATAGGGTCTATAATGTACGCCATGATATGTACACGACCGGACGTATCGTATGCTTTGAGCATGACGAGTCAGTTTCAAGGAAATCCAGGTGAGGCGCGTTAGACTGCGACCAAGAATATTCTTATGTACCTTAGATTGACAAAAGAATATTTTGTTGTCTTTGGAAGACAAAAAGAGTTGATATTAATAAGCTGTTTGAATGCTAACTTCAAAACAGACTAAGATAATTTCCGATTTTAATCTGGTTATATCTTTTGTCTGGTTAGAGGTGATATTTGCTGGAATAGTTCCATGCAATGCAATATAGCTGATTAAACTACAGAAGCTGAGCACAGTATTGCATTGGATGCAGTAATGTTGGCAGTTAGGATTTAAAAGTTCTTGAATGAACTAGGTGGCGTAACTAGCTCAGCCCATCCGATAGTTCTCTATTTATAGTAGAGTTATCGCGCAAGCCTATGAGCTAGGAAGCACCACAAGTCTAAAACTGGTGCTCAGGAAGTTCCACATTATTTGGGAGATAGTTTTGTGGAGACATCGAGATAATAAAGTTGCAACTTTTGGTAAGGTTGCAAACCCGCTTTCTAAACCTCTCCAGCAGTTTAAGCTTGAGGCTTTCACGACTGCAATAAATATCAGACATCTTAGAGATGGGTTGTTATTTCTATTACTGTATTAGATACTTTTGGAGATTTGGTAAACATTCAATCATATGTATAATACATAATTCTTCATATAAATATGGTTTAATTTATATGAATTGTCCAAATGATTAAGTTATATCAATTGGGTTATGAGGTCGACTTACCGCATAATGAAGTCCCAATGGTTGAACTGATATACTTGAATCATATAGCTGTTCCTGGTTCGTATAATCGAGTACGGACAAACCGATAATACAAAGAACTAGATTGTAATGTGTACTATAGCGCCGCTTCATGGGCTAGTAATGTGGGACATCAAGTACAATTACATAGATATTAGCTGGGAGCTAATGATCGAACAGACCCGACTGGAATAGTATTTAAGATTTCGAGTCATAATACTATTTCATTGACTGTCGAGCAATTTCCTCTGACCTGAGTAGTCCAGAGTGATTCCATTGTGAAATGGTGTACTTTGATACAAGTAAACGCCTTTCGTAAAAGGAGGTTATAAAACTTGTTATTGGGTATATCAGGAAGCAAGTGGGAGAGCTTGGATTGACAAGATGGGATTGTCCTCCATTTTATAATGGGATACATGTCTTACCGGCCACTTGGAGAGTCGAGACTGTGGAAAATACGTGGCCACGTCCAGATTCGTATCATAGTGATAAATCTGGTTTTACAGTCTGTCTCAAAGTCCAAGAAAAGTTTGAATCGATTGAGGATGACTCAAGTCTTGCCTCAAGTTCAAACTTAGACATAAAGTGACAACAGGAAGTTGGCAGCACACTGGCTCTGAAGGCCAAGTGGGAGATTGTTGGGATATGTCCTTCGATCCTACGTGTGCAATCGATAAAGTCATAAGGTCGTCTATGGATGTTAAATGATTATTCGATAATATTAAATTGTTGGGAACAATATAATATTGATCAATTAAATCATACCTACAGGGTCACACATGGACTCGAAAATAATGTACGATGCTTGATATATATTGATTTAGAATCAATATTTACGTGGATTTAATATACATGCATGGGATGCATGGCTTGCATGGATGCATGTCACATAGTGTGACATGGCATGCCACACAAGCAAGTGGGACCACATACAATGCATTGTGGCATGTGTATGTGGCATGACCTTTCACCTCCTTTGTAACCCCTTTTGTGTGTTAAATGGTGCATCTTTATGCACATTATGAAGGAGGTTACAAGGAGGTGTAATGGTGTTCATAATGAAGTGATTATATAGATGAAAATCTGATTTTCATCACACACAATATTCAGCCACGAAATTCCACACAAATAGAGAGAAAAGAGGTGATCTTGGAGATCCATTCTAAAGCAAGCAAAGGTGTTCATTATCCGGGTTCGTGTGCAACACGTAGAGGCCGGGCCATTTGTGCGGCTTCCACATCCGGACGATCTAAAGGAGTGACGAGGTCATTCACAAGGAGAGCTTCGAGAGGCTGATCCATTTGAGGTGGTTCAATCGACTCAACACCACCTCAACGACATCAACGAATCACTTCGTCACAAAAGTAAGTAATCGTTGAACCTTATATATATATATATATATATATATATATATATATATATATATTGGATGTGTATATATATATGTTTATATGTGTTCTTATACACATTAAGTGTGCACTAAGATCATGGCATAGTAGATCTATTGCTTTACACGCTTCCGCACACACGGTATATCGATTGGATCGGTATACCGGGACCTTCAAATTATGCCACCTAATGCCCACATATTGGCTTCTCATTGGACCTCTAGTCCACTAATATGAAGCATTAAATATCCACTAATTTCCCTTAGTGCTTAATCTGCCTCTTTCCCCGTGAAGTCCCAGTTCATTGACTGGCGTCCCAGGAGTCTCCCCAGGCGATTCCCCTGTGAAAGGAGTCTGATTCTACCGTGCGCTCTCTACTGTCCAAACTCCTCATCTTCTTCTTATATATGCCTTTGAAGGTCTTTCATGATTGACTTGGCTGAATTTCTCTCTGGATGACGTGGCCCTTTGATTTGTGACACGTGTCGGTGACTGTTTTCTTGGGTATAACATAGGCCCCCAGGAAAATTAGAGCTTTCAACTCTGATTTCCCTGAAGTTTATGGTCGTCTTCCTCGGTTGACTTGTCTCGGAAATTGCATTCTGACTTTCTGTTGGTGGTTGAGACTTCATTTAATACTGAGTTTTACGCCTTTAAAGGCTCTTCGACTCTGGATTATGTCTTCATATCATGGCTTTTATTTGGAACCGAGAGGTGTACCCGAATCAAATAACTAGCTTTTCTTCTCGGATCAGGAATCGGTCGATGAAAACTAAGTTGCCTCTTTCTTTGTCTTTTTCTCAAAAGTTTCCGGAGCTCGATGGACAGGATGTTGCTTTGGTAGATGCTTTTGAACGGGTCTGGACAGTTAAGGTAGAGAAGGATGGTCGACGTCTCGCTCTGAGTGACGGTTGGGACAAATTCTGTGAACGCCGTTTTGTCTCGGTGGATGTGACCATCTTTCTGGAGTTGCGTGGGCAAAAGTCTTTCAATATCGGAGTATTTGGGAGAGATGGAGAGGAGATCATTGATCTGGGAACTGATTCTGAAGACAGCTCGGTTGATTCCGAACCTGAAGATTGTCCTGTAAAAGATAACTGGGGATGTATTTCCCCGTGAGATTTATCCAAAATATAGAGAATTAGTCTTTTCTTTGTAAAATAATATTTTCGGGGTTTAACTCCCCAGGTTTTGTTTCCCAGGTTTCTTTCCCGGTGAAATAAACAAGAGTTATTGTCTTTGAAGGATTCTTTATATTCGTAAATCATGATAAGTATCAGAAAACTTATCTTCTTAATAAATCAATAACCTGATTCACAAATAAATAATAAAAGAATGTGAAAAGAGAGGTTTCTTTTTAACCTAGATTTTGTCAGTAAATATTTGCCACGTGGCATTATCCTGACCAAGTATTTTAGGTTTTACGGGGTAGTGGGGGGATACTTGAGTACATTTTTCATCGGTAACCGCCCTCTCTTCCCCTTCCTTGATCTCAACCGTTGATCTATTCATGTTGCAGGTTTATATTTTCAAAACAAGTTAACCCACTTCAAATTTTGAAAATTCACATCTCTCTTCGATTCCCAAATCTGAAAATCGGTAAGAATCTCCTTCCCCCTGCAATTTTACTGTGTGAATTCATTTAGTTTGTAGTGTAAATTTCTTCCTACAACCCTCACCATCATGCCAAAATACACGAGAGTCATTCGCCCCAAGGTGGTCGAAGAGCCTCACGTCCTGCTCGCTCGTCAGTACAAGGAATTCATGGACAAGGCGGAGCCGGCCTTGCCAGAATTCCGACTGGACGAACTAGACGCGGCCCATCCCTACGTTCCCGCTGAGAGGACCATCACTTCGGTTCAACCAGATCCAAACCACCAGGAGTGGGGTGCGCACGGCCGAGATAGCACGGTGACGGCGGACGAACTCACCGACTGGAGGGATGACTGGCGGATTCCCTTCAACGTGCATTTGCATGCGCCAGAAGAGGGAGAATCCGCCTGTTGTCCACCTCCAGGCATGGTGGCCATCGGCGTCGACGCGATGGATCAAGGCCTGCGGTTTCCTCTGCATCCTTCGATTTCAGGCCTGTTGAACCGGTGGGGTGTGGCTCCTCATCAGATTCATCCGAACGGGTGGGCTCAGTTGTATGGGGTTTTGACGGTTCTAGGACAAGTGGGATTTTCTCGACCCCTCACGGGGGATGAATTCCATTTGTTCTTTAGTCCGGTCAATTTCCAGAAAGGGTTGTTGGGTGATTACACAGTTCGATGCAGGAAAAACATGGTGAAGATAAAGGAACCGGATGTTAAAGATCCTACTTGTTGGGATCGATGGTTTTACGTCTCGGGGAGATGGAGAACTCAGACCCGAGAGGGAGAAATTGAAATTCCTCTAACTTATGGCGTTAAAGATGAAAGTAAGTTATACTTTTAAGTTTTTTACAGTTTTGACTGATCTAAAATTGTTCTTATGTTTGTAGGTGCCCGGATCTCCAAAACTGACTATAGCATCCCGTGGGATTTGGCTACAGCGAATCTTTTGGCCCAGTGCATTCCTACTACCGAGAGGGATTCGACGTACCTTAACGACGACAGTATTCGTGACGCAGCAGGCTTGTTCTGTCCTCCATTCATTGAAGATAAACCTTGTTTTGGTAAAGTCCTGTATTTTCTACAGTTTTTGTTTTGTCTTATTCCCTGGGGACATATCCCTCAGGGAAATATCGTCAATTTTGTCGGGTGTAATATCTTTACTTTTCCCGGTGCAGAATTTTTCTCTACAGTGTTTGACGTGAAACCCCCAGAGATGGCGGATAACAGATTGTTCGAGAGACTTGGACTTGTGGATCCATCCCAGGTGGGGAAAGCCCGTAAAGCAAAAACCAGTTCAACCAGCATAGGTGGCCGAGGATCTGTGAAGACTCGGGGTGGAACAGTAGGTGCCCCGGCTTCCCGGACCAGATCCCGAACTGTCTCCGCCCAGGGCGGTGAGACAGATTCTCTGGGGATCATGGAGGTGGTGGACTCCTACAAAGATTCCCCGGCCCCCGCTGATGCTGTGATGACTGATGTTGTTCCTAGCCAGGGTTTGCCTCCTTCTGGGTCATCCACTCTTCTACAAGTCAAGCTCGAAGGAGACAAGAAAAGGAAGAAAGTTGATGGGGGAATAATCGATGTGACTGAATCCCCTCCCCGTGCTGACATGAGTCAGTCTGTTTTTGGAGTTGAGAAAGTTCTCTCTGACAAGTAAGTTTTTATTAATTTTATACTCTTTCTTTATCTTTACAAAATATTCAATCTTATCCTTATGTTTTATTTCTCGGCTAGGTTTTCCCAGGAAAAACTTCCATCTGTGCTCCTTCCCTTCTTCTCTGGCAAAGGCCCCATTGACCCTGTCACTACCCTGGGCAATCCTGTTGGTGATTCAATTGATGCAGTTGGGAGGTGCTGGACCTCAGAGCTCAATGACCTGATGGACCATGAGGAACATGCCTTTTCCCTGGCCCTTAAACTGGCCAGTCAAAGTGCAGTTGCCATCTCTGGTGCTCATACCATGGCTGAGAAACTCAGAGCTGAGGTTACCAAGCTACGCATCACCAGCACTGGTCAAGAAACTCAAGTGAAGGAGCTCAATGCAGCCTACATAGCCGCAGCAGGGGACAGGGATAGGTGGAAGAAGGTTGCAGATACTGCACGGGCAGAGATAGGGAAGTTGAAGTCCGAGATGCAGGAAGCTTTGAAAACTATCAAGGAAAAAGAAGAACAGATTGAGGATGCCCAGGACAGCTTTGTCAGGGAAAAGAAAGAGCTAAAGGATGAGGTGGTCAAGGTCACCCAAGAGCTGAAGCAGGTCCAGGATAACTTTGCACAGTCCATGGAAAGAGTGGTGGAGCTTGAGACTCTACTGGATTCTCCTGCTCACAATCCCAGGGTATTGACTGACCTCCTTTATGTGACTGCATATGCTGATCTCATTAGGTCTGCAGCAAAGGAGGAGAATGATGTGGCCAAAGAGTATGGACTCAAACTCCTCAAGGATCACATGAAGGGATGCACTCTGGATTCCAGAGTTCCTCAACCTTTCATGGATCTGGAAGTTGTCCATGGGATTGACATGACATGGTGGCCATCATACAGTCTCCTCTCTATGCCTGGTGAACCTGCAAAGTTAGCTGATGATGCTCCTGCTGATGAGGATGAATTTGATGATGAGGGTGTGGATCTACTTGGTGTTGGGCCTGATGGCAAGCCAAAAGATCCTCTGGTAACCCCCCCTGGTGATGGTGATTCCACCTCCTGAGTTTAACAACTCAGGGGTCTGCTAAGATGAACCCTACCCTGAGTGTGAAAAGCTCAGGGGTTTTTATGTTTTATTTCTTATTTGGGCCCAAGGCCATAAGACAATATTTGCTATTTCTGTTTGAATTTCAGAGGCAGTTTTTTGCCTGGACAAATTTTTATATTTTGCTGGTGTGTAATAACTTAGTAAGTTACTTTTGGATATTATCCTTTGGGTCTTACACATAGCCCGTCCACCGTTTGTTTAGGCTTTTTTCTACCGTAATTATCTGTCACTTGACAAGTCTATTCTAGCTTGTTTGGTGAATCGTAATTCTTGTGAACAGATAATTCTTGGCTCACACCCACGTTTTATTTTAAAACTTTGTTGGGACTTCTTCGTGAGCTCTTTGTCCTGCAAAAGTGATTTTCGGATTAAGTTACCTCTTGGAATTCTTTGATTCTGAGTAACATTTTTCTCCTCCATCTCTCCTTTTACAAAGACTGTCCGATCCTGTGGTTTGTCCATCATGAATACCCTTTTGAGGTTCAGTCCATGATGAATACCTCTTAGGATAGTCCTCGGACCAATATCTTCTTCCCGCGCGATTCTTGAGTTTCTTTTACTCTGTTGAATCCGTACGCAGAAAGAAGTGTTCGGCCCCTAATCCGCAGATCTTTTGGGTCTTTACCGAACCTTAGTATTCTTTTAGGAACACTCAACATTCTTTATTTTGACCGGGAAATTTATTCCTTTTCCCGGGAAAATGTTTTTCTTTATTATAGAGAAAATATAACTTTGAAATTATACAAGCATTTTTAAATACCGAGAAGATTTATAAGATAGTAAAAAGGTTTTTATAAAATAATACTCTTACAAAAAAGCCAAAATTAACCTTTCGGTTTAGTGATAGAATTTCTTTAGGTGCAACGCATTCCACCGATACTGATCCTTGGTCCCGTCGAGAAGCTCTAACTCGTACGCTCCGTTTTGGAGGCAGTGGCTCACTCTAAACGGTCCCTCCCAGTTCGGCCCCAGTGCTCCCTGGTGCGTCCCCAAGATTTTCTTCAACACCAAGTCTCCTACTTGGAATTCTCGTGCTTTTACTTTAGAGTTAAATAGTTTTGCAATTCTTTGTTTGTTCATGGCATTTAGAGAATCCGAGGCTAACCTTCTTTCTTCAAGAAGGTCCAACTCTTTCCGGATGGTTACTTCGTTCTCCGGGGAGATTTCCTGAGCGGTCCGATGTGATAACACCGTTATTTCCGCTGGAATTACCGCCTCTGTTCCAAAAGCTAAAGAGTAGGGGGTTTCTCCAGTGGCATTTCTGGCTGTGGTACGGTACGACCACAGGACCTCTGGAAGTTCATCCGCCCACTTTCCTTTGCGACTTTCTAATTTTGATTTGATGGTGTGCTTTAGTATTTTATTCACTGCTTCAACCTGACCATTCGTCTGGGGGTGGTAAGGAGTAGAGAATAACCTTCTGATTTTCCATTTTTCACAGAATTCTTCCACCTCAGCCCCATCGAATTGTTTTCCGTTGTCAGAAATGATTGACTCGGGCAAACCGAATCGACATATAATGTTTTTCCATATGAACTTGATAACCTGTGGTTGATCAATTTTGTTCAATGGCTCTGCTTCAACCCACTTGGTAAAATAGTCGACTGCTACAATCGCATATTTCACTCCACCCCGTGCGGTTGCTAGTGGTCCGATCAAATCGATACCCCACCGAGCAAATGGCCACGGGCTGTAAATGGATTTCAA
Organism: Euphrasia confusa; assembly: GCA_954870475.1. NCBI lineage: Eukaryota > Viridiplantae > Streptophyta > Magnoliopsida > Lamiales > Orobanchaceae > Euphrasia > Euphrasia confusa. The sequence continues at coordinate 8,151,892 of OX940957.1, read as the reverse complement.
GGCTTCTGGGGAAATGCGGATGTTAGGCCCATGCGTCTGGCATTTAACACATTTGCGTGCATATCCGACTGCGTCCTTTCTCAGGCTTGGCCAGTAAAATCCTTGCCCCATGGTTTTGTGTGCCAGGGATCTTCCCCCCGCATGATTTCCACATACACCATCATGTATTTCCTCCAGGATTTTAAATCCTTCTTCCTTCGACACACATTTTAGTAGTGGAAGGGAATAACTTCTTCGATAAAGTTGTGTGTTTATTAAAGTATACTTTGCTGCTCGGGATCGGAGTTGTTTTGCTTCGGTTTTATCTGCTGGTACTTCCCCGGTATCTATGTACCGTTGAATGGGAATTCGCCAGTCTTCTCCGGCCCCGGCAAGTATTTGCATTTGTATCTTTCTTTGTTCTATTGATGGAGACATTAATTTTGTCAGAACAATATTTGAGAAGTCTGCTGAGCCCTCAGCTGATGCTAATTTTGACAGGGCGTCAGCTTGTGAATTGTGTTCCCGTGGGATTTGTTCGATTAGAACTTCAGGGATTTTTTCACAAAGTTCCCATACCAGTTTCAGGTATTTTATCATTTGTTCCCCTCTGGCTTCGTAGTCCCCACTTACATGGTTTACTACTAGCTGGGAGTCCATAAACACATGGAGTTTTCTTGCCCCAACGGCTATAGCCAATTCCAACCCAGAAATGAGAGCTTCGTACTCTGCTTCATTGTTAGATGTGGGGAATTCAAACTTTACCGCATGGGTTACTGAGTCTCCATCGGGACTGAGTAATACCACTCCTGCCCCCGAGCACGCGGTGGTAGATGATCCATCTACGAACAGCTGCCAGGCGCGTGGTTGATTCTGGGATTTCTCAGGGAAAGTTAATTCCACAATGAAATCGGCCAGGGCTTGTGCTTTGATTGCTGTCCTCGGGGCGAAAGTTATGTCATACTGACTAATTTCTAACGCCCAACGCAGGAGTCTCCCGGAGATATCTGACCGGTGCAATACTTGCCTTAAAGGCATAGTAGTCAAGACTTCGACGGGGTGCTCGAATAAGTACGCCCGGAGTTTTCTAATTGACACTATTAAAGCATATGTCAATTTTTCCAGTGGAGTGTATTTAATTTCGGCCTCATGTAATACTTGGCTCACAAAATAGATCGGGAAGTGTTGTATTCCTTCCGCTCTCGTCAAGACTGCACTGATGGCATGTTCTGAGGCGGCCAGGTATAAATACAACTTTTCTCCTGGTTTAGGTGCCACAACTACTTTCGGATTGGATAAATATTCCTTTATCCGTACAAAAGCTTGTTGGGCCTCCTTCTTCCAGTGAAATTCCTGTCCTTTAATGGAGGCAAAGAACGGTCGAGTTTTATCTCTCAGGCAAGAAATGTATCTGTTCAGGGCGGCTAGACGACCCGTGAGTCGTTGTACGCCTTTTACGTCCCGGGGCTCTTGCATGTCCAAGATAGCTTGGACTTTGGTAGGGTTGGGCTCAATGCCTTTCTCGCTAACCACATGCCCCAGGATCATCCCTTTTTTGATTCCGAAGTTACATTTCTTGGGGTTCAGTTTCATATTATAATGCCCCAGAATTTTGAAAACTTCTTCGAGGTCTTTGATATGGTCTGATTCGTTTTTACTTTTTACAATAATATCATCAATGTACACTTCCATGGTTTTACCAATTAATTCAGAAAACATTAGATTTACCAATCTTTGATAGGTGGCCCCAGCATTCTTTAGGCCAAAGGGCATTCTTTCCCAGCAATAGATCCCTTTCTCTGAGTAGAAAGCCGTGTGTTCAACGTCATCTGGATGCATGGGAATTTGATGGTATCCGGCCTTAGCGTCCAATGTCGAGAATATCGCGTGACCTGTCAAATTATCAACCACATGGTCGATGTGTGGCATGGGAAAAAGGTCTTTCGGGCAAGCATTGTTTAGATCTGTAAAATCTATACACAAACGCCATGCTCCGGCCGTTTTTGTCACCATTACCGCATTGGAAAGCCAAGTGACATCACTCGAAGCTTTCCTGACCAGTTTACTTTCAATTAGTTTATCTACTTCCCCGGCGAGTGCCTGGCACTTCTCGGGGCCCATTTTCCTGCGCTTCTGCGCAATTGGCCTTTTGCAGGGATCAATTTTCAATCGATGGCAGGCATGTTTAGGATCTATCTTTCCTAAATCCGCACTGGACCATGAGAAAGTGGAGATGTTCTCCTTTAGGAATTTTATCAAGTCGCTTCTGACAGTGGATTCCATATGAGACCCCACAAGTATTTGTTTTTCGGTTTGCTCTGGATCTATAATTATAGAGTCCAGAGTTTCAACCATCTCTACACCGGGTGCTTTTTTGCATTAAGATCCTCCCCGTGAGCCCCAATCCTCTAAGTTTGTTTTGAGTTTAGGCTGTTTTTCCCCAGGAGATGCTAAGTCTTCACTGGGTTCTTTTTCGGGGGGATTATTCATGTCATCCGAGGGGATCTGAAGAACTTCTCCGCGCGGGTTTTTCCCGGGGGAGCTCATTCCTTCCTCGGGTATTTTAATGATATTTTTTATGTGATCAATTTGTTTTATGTTGCTTTCCCTCAAATTGATTTGGGGAATGTTAGCTTTTACTTTGTTTTTGGTTTTATCAAGATCGCGAAAATACATCAAAGTCTTCTTAGCCATTACTAGGTCCCCTCTGACGGTGCCAACTGCACCGGAGGGTGTTGGAAACTTGATACAGTAGTAATAGGACGAGGCGACTGCTTCAAAAGCGTCCAGAAAGGGCCTGCCTAACAAAGCATTATAGCCACTAACCTTATCAACTATTACAAACTTAAGATTCCTAACCATCACGACTTCGGGATTCTTCGCGTCCATCATTTCCACCGGGAGGATTATTTCTCCGTAGGGGATGACTACGTCGTCACCAAACCCTTTCAGCACCATATCGCACGGGTTGACATAGCGCGCCAGCTTCCCCATCAGATCCAGGGTCTTTTTGTAAAGAACATTAAGATGCGCGCCATTGTCTACCAGCGTGCGAGACACGTCCAGACCGAGGATTCTTGCCTTTATCACTAAAGGCACATCCTTCGGGAACTTTGTCTCGGCTCGATCTTCCGGGGTGAAAGTTATCACCGCCGTTTCATTAATTGCTGCTTCCTTTGATGGGGCAGTTTCATACCAAACTTCCCACATCTGAAAGTCTCTTTTCCTTTTGCGGTGGCTCTCCTCGTTCACCGGCTTTAAACCACCGATCATCATGATCTGACCCACTCTTGGGGGATCCTGAGCCGGAGGAAGCGGTGGTGGAGCTGGTGCGGGTACTTCCCGGGGAGGAGGCCCCTGCGGATTTCCCCCGGCACCTGGCCTGGGCAAGAATTGCCATAGTTTCCCATCCTTGAAAAGTTTCCACAACAGTTGTACCAGTTGTCTCCACTGGCTGGTGTTGTGACCAATCTTTTCATGAAAGGCACACCATTTGTTGGGATTCAACTTGTCCGGGGAAGTTAGAATTGGTGGTGGTTTTTCCAACAGATCGGATTTTTGTACCACCATGATATTCAGGATATCTGTTGGTGTATGACCAGTCTGAGCAGTGAGTTTTCCTTCCCACTCACGGATCTCATCCACTCGTGGGTCATTTGGCCTAGGGCCTGGTTTTTTGCCAATATAGTTTGGCCTTCGATCGGAGGAAAAAGGAGGTTTTTTCTTTTGCTCGGGGGAGTGTCCCCCGCCAGCAACAAGACGCTGGTAGGCCACTTGGGCCCCAGCTTTCCTCCTAAAATCCTCATACGATCGGGGATAGTTCAACATTGCAGATTTAAACAACTTAGAATTTCTTCTCAAACCTGCCAACACTGTGTGCAGTTTGAGGTTATCGCCAATCTCTTCTCCGCCCGCCATCAGTAGTTCCTCCACGCGATCCACATAAGACTCGTCTGTTTCGTTCTCACCCTGTTTGACCCCAAGCAGCTTCTGACTATACTCCATATAGGAAGCTTTGGATGCAAAATACGACACAAACCTATGCACCAAGTCGTCAAAACACTTAACCGAATATCGGTGAGGAATATCGCCCAGGGTGAGTGGGAATAGTTTGCACCGAGTAGCATCAGTGGCTCCTCGGCCGGACATGTACGTCCTGAATCTACTCAAGTGCACTTCTGGGTCAGTCTTGCCGCTGTACAAAGTAGTTTGCATGGGCTGAATTTCCAGTTGCATTGGGGCTTGTTCAACCTCGGGAGCCAAGGGATCATTATGACGACCTGTCGGGGCGGCGAGAATTTGATTTTCGTTCAATCGCCTTTCCAGTTCAGAGTACTTCTGCCTCAAATCGGCCAGTTCAAGATCAGCACCGGGGGCTCTGCGGGCCCTCGTCGGTGAGAAATTCACACGTTGACCGTGCATGTCACTTGCCTGTCGATGATGATCCGTAGAAGTAGCTACTGATTCGGCCCTTTTATTTAGATCTAAAGCCCGGCGTGTCCTGCGGTTCCCCCGGGGAGCTCGGGCAGTTCGCTCAGGGCCCTTCCCTGGATTTTCCCCGGCGGGTGCATGCATGCCCCTCACCGGGATCACAGGGGTTGTCATCACATATTTTAAAGACATCAACTCAGCCATTGCTTCATCAATTTTCTGTGGAGTATCAAGACTCGCGAATCTAATCGGAGGTGGAGCCATAGGCGTCGACGGCCCTCCGATCTCGTAAGGATGAAGACGGCGATTCCGACGTCGTGACCGAAGTCGACGTTGTCGTTGATCTGCCTGACTGTCAGTGGGCTCATCGGCCTCTGCACGTTTGCTATTGTGCTCATCGGAGCTGATTTGGGTAGGCGTCGGCTGTTCCTTATTTTCAGGTTCTGGGTTTTTAGGCGGAGATGGAACCTCGGGTTCCACCATCACGGCCTTACCCATCACAGCCCGCCACCTGCCGCTTGTGCCGGATGCACCTGACACTGTAGTGCCTTCGCCTTCGTTCACCATTTCTGATTTTAATCGAGCTTTTTCTGCAACTTAAATACCTGATGCTCGTCCTTCTAGCGCCAACTGTTTTGGTTGTTTTTGTACTTGTCGGTAGTATTTGCTGGTAATAGAGGGTTTTGGTAAACAACACAAAATGGTAAATTTGTTATAGGTAAGAAAGCAAGAGGATTAAGTTATAGCAGAAATCATAAGTAAGAACATGGATGCTCAAGGCACCTCTTTATTCATATATTCATACTTAGAATTCATAATTAAAATACAAGGTTGCATGTCCCTTTTCCTCTCTCTCATACCCTCTATTTATAATACTCTATGCATGGCTTAATTATGCCACCTAATGCCCACATATTGGCTTCTCATTGGACCTCTAGTCCACTAATATGAAGCATTAAATATCCACTAATTTCCCTTAGTGCTTAATCTGCCTCTTTCCCCGTGAAGTCCCAGTTCATTGACTGGCGTCCCAGGAGTCTCCCCAGGCGATTCCCCTGTGAAAGGAGTCTGATTCTACCGTGCGCTCTCTACTGTCCAAACTCCTCATCTTCTTCTTATATATGCCTTTGAAGGTCTTTCATGATTGACTTGGCTGAATTTCTCTCTGGATGACGTGGCCCTTTGATTTGTGACACGTGTCGGTGACTGTTTTCTTGGGTATAACAACATGATCAAGAATTAAAATAAGACAAAGCAGTAATAAAAACAACATCAAAGCAATCAGAAATCTAGATGTTTATTACAAGAAGTTAAAAGCATGAAAAGAAGCAAAGAAAAGTAAAACAAATAATCGAAATCAAGTTTAAAGTTCAAACTAGTAAAAGTAGTGGCCGTAGAACTTTGATCGTGCTTCTCGACTCGTGAACTTTGCCGTTGTCAATGGCTTCGTCCCCGATCTTTTCCCCAAGTTCAGAAGGCGGAAGTTAGCTTTTCAATGCAAAAAGAATCACTTAAATCGGACTTCAAACGCCCAAGAAACTGCCCCGTAACCGCCGATGGCGCACCTGTCCAGCCCCGTTCGGCGACCGCCGATTCATTTTGGCGCCCGCCAAATCATTTCGGCGACCGTCGTTTACATTTCGGCGACCGCCGTTTTGCCCAAAAGTCTTGGCTGACCTTCTGCATCATTTCGGCCCTTTCGGCGGTCGTCATTTCATCTCCGGCGACCGCCGTTTTGATCCGGCGACCGCCGTTTTGATCCGGCGACCGCCGTTTATCCTTTTGGCGCTCGCCACTTGTAGTTTCTTCGGTTCCTTCTCGTTTCTTTGACTTTCTTCAAGTTTTGACCTACAAAACAAACTCGAACCACTCCAACACACCCCATGAGATCCGACACACACAAAAACATAAAATACGACTCGAACGACACAAACATGACGACACACCACTCAAAAATGACATAAAAACATAAACGAAAACACACACATACAACCTAAATCACCCCCCCACGCTCAAGTCCTTGCTAGTCCCGAGCAAGGTAAGATCATCCAACAACGTATTTGCACAAATCACCTACTTGAACTCACTACGAACCACAATCCAACCACTTGCCATGTACGAGAAAAATGAGAGAAATGATAACATGTCACACAAGCTCACCTATCTCTCCAAATGAATCTATCGAAAATATAAAATGGTCATCACTCAACAAGTACATCGAGAATATAAAAATCAACACATCACAAGAAAATCCGCATACTTTGACAAAGAAGATCAAGAATCGGAATGAGATTGCAATTTAGGTGGGCTCGGTTCATAGGTAGGGATCGAAATAATAGTAATACAAGTTAAATCGCTCTCGACACTCTCCTCCACCGAATGAACTCACAAATCACCCTCCTACACCAAATGTACACATCTCCCCATCTTCTCTTATAACAACGAACTCATCAAAGAATACATGTTCTCCATAGGCTTTATCATTTTAGTACCCCCGCTTTTTACTTATTTTTTTATTATTTTTCTTTTCTCTTTTTTTTTTTTTTTTTTGCTTTTCTAGCTCTCTTTTTTTTTATGTCATCCCTCATCAATCGTTTCCACGATCAATGAGTATTCGTTTTTATTTAAGGGGGTAAGCTTTTTCTTCTTATATCTAGCTTTCACAAGAGAAACATGTTACATTTCATCACAATCCCATATTAATCCCTTCAAACACATCTTGCAACACACCTATCAAATTCTCACATCACTCGTGGAACTCTCGGTTACAAGAAAAAGGCACCATGTAAGCTCAAAAGGGTTAACTAGGGAGTCCCTCGACGGGCACGGTCATTTTGGGGAATTTTATTATGTAGAGTTAAATCCTAGCAATCTCATACTTCACTTTCTCATTCTTAACCAAGGGCAAAGTAACTTCATATTCAAGCAATGACACAACAAAGTCCAATTATCCATTCTCAATCATCTCATGCTCATACTCGAGAAAAATCATAAATACACTCCAAAGAAAATAGGCTCAAAAGCTCACATGTATATATAGAAAGGGAAAACTCATGAATATCACAACTCATTTTCTCGACACACAACAAGTAGTACAACCAACAAACCAAGTGAGTTCAAGTAACAACTTAACCAAATCCCATGCAAACACTACCACATTCGGGACAAATCAAAATTTTGAGCTAAAACAAGTGATTTTTTAACAAAACCAACAAACTCACAAACTAAACAAAAATAACTACACCACATAAAACAAATAAAACACCAACACATATATTCAAGACAAAACATAAAAAAAATAAAAATAAAAAGAAAACATACCTAGGTCGTGCCGAGCATGACCTTTCTCACATATCGGGTGGTGGAAAGTGACCTCCTCCTCTAGCATAGGCCTCGTAAAGTTGTCGTTGCTCTCGTCGCATGTCCTCCATCTCTTCTCTCAAAATGTTAGGTTGTGGGTAGTTTTGGTTCGTGGGCTGCCAAGTAATTCTTGAATCACGTCTCGTTCCTAGCCTTTATTCTTGCTCAATTTTATGTCGAGAGCTTGACTTATTTCTCTTCTCACATCAGCCCCTCTTCTTGTCCAGTCGCCAATCTTTGTCGTCTTCTACATGCGACTCGCCTTCTAAACACTCCTTATTCTCGACTTCCTTGCCTATTCCTTTCTTTGGAACCCAAAAAATCGAGGGCACCCATGCATCCTTTGTGACTGTTATTTTCACTCCCTTTTCATGAAGTAGAATGCTCTCCACAATTTTATTTTCAACAACATTTTCCTTGTTTTCTTCTTCTTTTTCTTCTGGCATTTTGACATTGTTGGCACCAACCTTCTTGATTCCTAACACGAAAATGGCTTTGGCATGTAACAGTTGACTTGAAAGTCTTTCGGCCTCATCGGTTGCATGCATATTCTCAAGTGTTGAAGCCATTTGTTCAAGTTGTACACTAATCTCATTCAACACCGTTTCATATCCTTCAATTTTCACTTCAAGATTGTTCATCCTCAATTCGCTCTTCTCCACATACTTCATCATCCATTCCTCAAATTGAGAACTCGAATCTTGTTGTTGATATTGTTGCTCTTCAATCATTAATGGGGCATTCATTTGAGAATTCCAACCATACGCATTGTATTGCATCTCGTATTCTCCTTGCATCATCGGATTTGACATCATAAATGGAACTTGTTGTTGTTGTCCATTCATGTTCGAATAACCGTATTGTTGAGGATACATCATATGAGAATACATTTGGAGATGTCCTTCTTGTAGCACTATGCACACTCAAGTAGAACGTTAGCAAATAACAAGAAAATTTACACTAAACTAACTAAATGAAATATGAAACTAAAACTAACAAACACTTAAACAAAACTATCTGTTTCCCCGGCAACGGCGCCAATTTTGATTAGACGTTTTTTAGCGCGTCTCTCGTCAAAATCCGAGGTCAATTGTAGCTTGACTCGGTATCAATCCAAGGAAACAGAAGAGTAGAGTTTAAGTGAATAACTAGTGTTAGATGCATTTTTCATTATTCTAAAATCCTAGGTTCAAGTTCAAAAGAAAGTAAATAAGAACATAAAAGAAATAACTTAAATACTTGAATTGAAAAGACTCGGACGATAATAATCAAACTTAGGAATTAGATTTATATGTCTCCTTTTTCAACCAACACGATTAAACACACGAACGTCAAGTTCCCGGTCGGGTTGCTTAACTCATAAAAACTACGTTTAATCCACTTAGAGGTTCGCTCCCGATCGGGTTACGATTCTAAGATTATGATAATCGTATTTGATCTTCCGGTTAATACAAATCAATTCTTTCGTAAATCATACCATCATCCGAGTTAAAAACTTAGTTCAACATCTTGACAAAATATTTAACAACGATAATCAAAAGAGACATGATCAAGAATTAAAATAAGACAAAGCATTAATAAAAACAACATCAAAGCAATTAGAAATCTAGATGTTTATTACAAGAAGTTAAAAGCATGAAAAGAAGCAAAGAAAAGTAAAACAAATAATCGAAATCAAGTTTAAAGTTCAAACTAGTAAAAGTAGTGGCCGTAGAACTTTGATCGTGCTTCTCGACTCGTGAACTTTGCCGTTGTCAATGGCTTCGTCCCCGATCTTTTCCCCAAGTTCAGAAGGCGGAAGTTAGCTTTTCAATGCAAAAAGAATCACTTAAATCGGACTTCAAACGCCCAAGAAACTGCCCCGTAACCGCCGATGGCGCACCTGTCCAGCCCCGTTCGGCGACCGCCGATTCATTTTGGCGCCCGCCAAATCATTTCGGCGACCGTCGTTTACATTTCGGCGACCGCCGTTTTGCCCAAAAGTCTTGGCTGACCTTCTGCATCATTTCGGCCCTTTCGGCGGTCGTCATTTCATCTCCGGCGACCGCCGTTTTGATCTGGCGACCGCCGTTTATCCTTTTGGCGCTCGCCACTTGTAGTTCCTTCGGTTCCTTCTCGTTTCTTTGACTTTCTTCAAGTTTTGACCTACAAAACAAACTCGAACCACTCCAACACACCCCATGAGATCCGACACACACAAAAACATAAAATACGACTCAAACGACACAAACATGACGACACACCACTCAAAAATGACATAAAAACATAAACGAAAACACACACATACAACCTAAATCAAGTACTTTGGTTCTCTGGGTATCAAAGAGACCAAGGATGAGGGAGTCATAGGGATTCAGTTTGAGTTGTGTGATCGAGCTGTTTCTATTGGTGGTAATGAATTGGATTTGTGTTTGGATATGGCAGGTATTGCGGATCTGAAGTCAAAGGCCTACCAGGAAGCACTGAGGACTTTGCCGGAGTACACAAAGAAGGAGCTGCAAAAGATCTGGAAGGAGTTAGGCAAAGGAGGGGAGTTCATTGGGCAAACCACCAAGTCCATCCAGTTCAAGAGCCATGCCATCAGAGTTTGCCACCGGATCCTGGCTATCAACTTCTTTGGCAAGATCGACACCAGCAGTGCAGTTTCCCAGATCGAGTTGGGCATACTATGGTGCATGACCCAGAAGATCAGGCTACATTTCAGTTCCTGCCTCTGTGCCCAAATGAAGTGGCTGCAAACTCACCCCCTCCAGCGCCTATCATAGGCCTATTTTCCGATGGTGTACGCGGCCAAGATGAACCTGATCAAGAAGGGCAAAGAGTTGGAGATGATGGTGGAGGGCAAGTTTGACATCCAGTGCTTCAAGCGCATGCAGGATATTGTGCCTTTGAGTGATGGCAGTGTGAAGTTTTTGGAGGAGAAACCAGTTACGGTGAAGGCAGAGGCGATAGATCCGATTGCAGAGACTAAGGCCAAAGAGGAGATTGCAGAAAGGCAAGAAGCCATCGAGGCTCGGTTGGACAAGATTGAGAAGGCGTTCGAGGATGTGAAGGCGATGATGATCGCATACTTTGACTACTGTGGATTCAGGTACGCACCTGCTTCCACCTCCTAATTTGTACCCTCCCTTGTTTTTTTTAGTAGTTGTTAGTTTTTTTTTTTTTTTTTATTTTGTTTGTTTCTGTTAAGGTCACCCCCGAGTCACTTTGGTTCGGGGGAGACTAGGTTGATCTCCCTGCTGACACACTTTGCCCAGGCAAAGTGTGTGAGGGGGCAGGTGCGCCGAACTTTTTGAGTCATAGTCTGGTCGTGGGTAGCCCCTACCAATCTTATTACTTTTGCACACTTTGCCCAGGCAAAGTGTGTGAGGGGGGAAAGGGAAAGGGCAAACCCCTGTTTCTAATCGAGTCAGCATGATTATGTGATCACTTTGGGCAAACATACATACAGTAACTCAAACTTCATAGTTAAGATGCATGAAATAGGGATGATGGAACTGTTCTAGGCAAACTGTGAGAATTGAGCCTACATGATGATATGATTTCTTTCTTTGAGAGTCTGCTGTGAATTTTAACAATGCCTACCTTTGCCTGTTTGCTGAAATGAGTAGTTTGACTGAGTAGGGTTGTTAGATGATTAGGGCATTTTCTTGTTTTATTTTTGCTTGAATAAATAACACTGCCCCTTGCTAGCCCTTTTGAGCCTGATTGAATATTCCTTGTGAACCCATCTGGTATTATGCCCACATTACATAGACAGCCAGAGAGAAAAGAGGGAGTTAGGGCATAGTGTTCAAAGAAAAAAAAAAGAAAAAAAAAATCAGAAAAAGAAAAAAAATAGAATAAAAAGTTGTTGTGCTAAGGCCCGTAAGAAAGGGGCAAAGTGGCAGAGAAAATGCTAACATCAAAAAGCCCTCTGCCCAAATAGAGCCTACTCCTCAAAATCTACCCATATGAGCCCAACACTACAACCCAATAAAAGCCCCTTTGATAACCTCCCTGCTTAGTTAAAACCAACTCAGATTAGCAATAAGGCAAATTTAGGCAAAGTGAAATCACAGCAGAAAATGAGTGTCATTGAACCCATACACTGAAAAGAGATAAACATTGTGAGGGAGTGAACCCAAAGACCTAGAACAGACTCTTGACTTATTTTTGTCTTTACTTGAATTTTGTGTTATCTGTATGTACTATGCCCTGTATTGATCATGCTAAAGTCCTTTGTTTTATTTCTCCCTACTTCTTTCATTTCTGTTTTCACTTTGGTCTTGAGTCAGGCAAATCAGAGCCCACGCTTGGGGACAAGCGTATCCAAGTGTGTGCGGTTCTGATGAGCCATTTTATTTGCTCATCTTAGAGCACTTTTACACCCTTTATTGAGTCAGTTTGAGTCGGTTACGTGTCTGGGAGAGCACAATTAGGTGTTTGGGCAGAGTGTGTGGTGATGCAGGTAACAGGTGACGCACTGGGCAAAAGAGGCAAGGAAATCCCCTTCTTTGGGCAAATTCTGGAGCGGTAGTGACAAGCAACAGTTTGACCACATCGGGCAAATGGGTAAGGTCACGAAGCAGAAGACCCAGAATTCTTACCAAGTACCGTGCCTGGTCCGACCATCTGTGGAGGAGAAGAAATACCTGCGGATTTCAGTTTGGGCAGAAGAGGCGGCAGACAGGAGATTCGCTGCGGGCAAGCTGGCAGCAACCAGAATCCCTGATTTTGGGGGTGTTGATGGTGGAAAAATCGTGCTCTCCAATGATCAACTGAAATAGAAATTTTGGGGATTGAGTAGTGAACAAGTCAATTATGCTCTCTAGGAATTTTTGGGGAAAAGTGTAGATGCCTTTAATAAAATATTACACCTACTATTTATAGAGAATACAAACTAGGGTTACTAAAGTAAGTTAGTGGGCCTAGTCCACTAACACACCCTCTTTTAGGCCCGTCCTTTATATTTAAAGCCCAAAGACAAATACATAAATCCTGACGAACCGAACATGCGATTCCTGCTCGCCCCCACTTTCACTTATTTCGATCGAGCTCGCTCCTATGCTTAAGCTGGACACGTCTTCAATCCATCCTATTGTAGCTCAGGGAGGCGACCATCGATATCCCTTTTCCTATTCAGCTCGCTCTTCTTTGAAGGGCGAACAAAGGAAGGAGCCCTATGCTCGGGACAAGACCAGAAATTCGTCGCATAACAAATGCCCCCCGAGATCGTTCTGTTCGGGAGAAAAGGTCGGTCTCGGTATGCGGATGGTCATTAGATGGCCCGAGCATAAATCTCGGTTTTGGCGGTTATAGCAGGCCATTAAATGCAATACGGCGGTTGCTGCCACGTGCCGCCTTCTGACTGGCTTCTATCTGAAGCGACGCTTCGGTTCTTGTCAACTGTCTTTTCAAATTCAAATTTCGAATTTTGCCGCCCTTCATCCTTATAAATAGCTTCCGATATCCTCAATTTTGCATTTTCCGTTCCCAAGCTATTGATTTCTGAACATTCAGACTCCCTTGCTCGGCTTATTACCCACGGTGCTCGGCCTCATCTTCGATTGAACACGTAGGTTTCTCTTGCCACTCTATTTATAGTTGTTTGGGGATGTTTAGCGGTAGGATTTTCAATTCTTTACAAATTTTCGCTTTGCCATCTTTCGAACGAGTGAGGATGAGCGACCACGATAGTTCTGCTACCCTTTCTGATACCTCCGTAGATGACGATTCTTCGCGCTCTGCCACCTCGGCTTCCTCTCCGTCTGAGGGCGAGCAGGCTCCGATAGTCGGATTTTCCGAAGAGGAGAAACTAGAACTGTTCGCTGGGGAAGTCTCCGACTGTTACCGCCGGCTTATCGATATGATGGGCGAGATTCGGGGCCCTCTCCCCCCGTTCATCTTTACCCAATATCTCCACGAGAATCCCTACGTCTTTGTGGAGCGCACACAATTCGGTGCTCGCCCCGGTCCTGATCAGGCGGGGTTTTATGCTAGCGATCGCAACTCGACCTTTCTGACCGAGGAGGAGCTGCAATCCATGAGGTCGGCGTGGGGAATTCCTTCTGACGTGCACATTTATTGTCCGACTCCCGACGAGCGAGCGAACTGCCCTCCCCCGGGTATGGTCGCCGTCACTGGTACGATGATGGAGGCGGGACTTCGGTTCCCCCTCCACGACTCTCTAGCCGCCGTGTTGCAAACGTGGGGCATCGCTCCCATGCAGCTACACGCGAACTCTTGGTCTCTGCTCATCAATCTGAACATTCTGTTCGGCCATTATGGCCTCTATCGCCATCTTTCTGTTTCCGAGATCTCTTTCCTCCTTATCATCAATCATTTCAGAGGCGGGGATCACTACTTGCGAGCTCCGAGCAAGTTACTTGGAAAGTTACCCAATAAGTTAACGGGATGGTGGGCTGATTGGTTCTTTGTGGACGGCGCGTGGGGTTCTGAGGCATTCCCTATCTCGACTTCGTTTGCTCGCCAGTATTATCGTTAGTCTTTTTCTTGTGCATTTCTCCTTTTCCCTGGGCTTCCCTTGTTTTTATTTTTGACCCCCTTCTGTTCGGGCATTGGTTGTTCGGCAGGTCCTCCGACTCCATCTATTCCCGACCTTAGTTGGGACTTTGCCGCGGTCTATGAACGTGTTCGTTCTCTTCCCGATGCTCAATTGTTGATAGAGAACGTCTTCACGAGAGCCCATGTTCGGTCATCTCGTTTTTTTACCATTCCCCGTCATGTTCGGGATCAGCATCCTCGTGAGTGTGGTGGCCCGTGTTTTCGCTTCTTTTCTCTTAAAATGTTTTTAACAGTTTCCATTTTTCTTCTTCCAGTTGTCAGATTTCCTACTTTTCCTGAGCCTCCGCCCGAGATGGCCGGTAATAATGCTCGCGCTCGCTTGGCCGCCATTGCTGACCGTGCTCGTCGGACTGCCGAGGTGGCCGCTGCCGCGGCCGCAGCTGGTCCGCCGGTGGTGCCTCCTACCCAACTCGCCCGGCCGGCTCGATCGGGCAATTCCGAGGCCTCTTCGATCCCTCTGGTGGGAGGGATCAGCTCGGCTCCCACCACTTCGGTCCCCACTTCGGAGCCCGTAGGTCCTTCGAACCCCCGGGCCTCCAAGCGACGTCGGGGCAAGGATCTAATGCCGGAGGTTCCCGAAACTCATCCCTACAGCAATGTGGCCATCGTTGATGAAGAGGCCATTGCTCGGTACGTTCCTCGTGGGTTTTTCTTCTTTCCTGCTTCCTTCTTTAACTCCTCTTTTCGTTTATTAGCTTGGGTGGCCCTCGCGCGAATTTATCCACCAGCCTTGCTCAATTTCTGGCCGCCCGCCCTAACGACTTTTCAACCTTGCCTCCTGTGATGCGAGAGGCGATGGAGTGCATTCCTCGCTCCTGGACCATCCCGGCAGAGCTCGCCGCTCAACAACCTGAGCACGCCGAGCAGATGGCCATCATAATGGCCTCGAGGGTACTTATGCTCCTGGTTACCTTGAGCAGGACTCGGGGTAACCCTGCCACTGCTCCTAACGCTGCGGCGGACAGATTGGCCGAGCTGGAGCTCGAGGTCGTTAGTCTCCGATCCTTGGTGGATCAATATCAGGAGGCAGAGGTGGCTCTACGATCTAAGTTGAACGAGGCGGAGTCGAGCGTCGCGGGGGCGAATAGGGAGAGGGATACGTGTCAGGAGGAGCTTGACAAGCTGAAGTCTGTGATGGCGTCTGAGCAGGATCGGCTCATGGAGATGACGGAGAGGGTGCGGGTGGCCGAAGAGAATCGCAGGACTCTGGATCTCCTGGTCGGGGAGCTGAACCGCCGAACTGAGGCGATGGAGAAGGCGAAGAGGGATCGGGAGGCCGACCCTCTACAGGACCTTGATCAAAACAGCGATTATTCCTATTACTTGAGCCACTTCGACTGCATCCGCCGCCATGCTCGTGCCGGCCTGCCTTATGACTTGCTCCTTGACGACCTCCGTGAACGTCGTTTGCGATCCAATTTGCATCCCAACTTTCTTTTACTTGTCCTGGACCTGGTAGAGGTTCATGGGATCGACCTGTCTTGGTGGCCCGATCAGGGTCAGTTGGTAGCGGCCGAGGAGGAGGAGGTGGTGGAAAACCCAATTAACGTCGAGGACGAGTGAACTCTTGCCTGTTCGAACGATCTCTAATATTGTACTTTATTTTTCTTCTTTTTGTGTAAACGATCTGTCTATGATTTCCGAACAATGTTTATGTTTGTTTTGGGATTATGCCGGTTGGCTATCCTTAAGACTTTTTAATTTGATTGTGGAATTTATGCTCTTTAAGCGGATATTTGCGCTGATTCGAGTCGTTCGCTCCTTTGGGGATTTGTCATTATTTAGCCCAATTCATTTTATTTTTCGTCGCTTGATTTGCCTGTTAGGCACTCGACTTTGCCGACTCTTATCATCAATATATCCTCTTTTTGTTTTCACCAGGTAACTATGAGTCGCCTTGTCGTCCGGGATGATTACTGTTACGTTGATCAGAGATTCAACGGGAGGTGGCATGCTCGCCGGTTCCCTTTACCTGCCGCATTTCGGCGGGCTGCTCGCTCACCATTGGTGCATTTCGTGGCAGTTCGGGATTCTCTCGGCAATCCCTGGTCGTTTGGGCTCTTACGTCACCGGCGGCAGCTTGCCCTAGGGGGTCCCGCATGGAGGCGTTTTGTTCGCGAGAAAGGGCTTCGCCATGGACTGGTCGTTCGCTTCCTGTGGATCGACGATGAAGGTTTTTCTATTCGCGTATATGATGAGAGGGGCTTTCTCTTGGTCGCTTGATTATTCTGTTGTTTATTTCGTTATTTTCAACTGATGGGTCGTTATCCGTTATGACGTTAATGGGACTTGCCTTTTCATGTGCTTATGTTCGATTTTGAGGTTGTTCTCTCGAATATTTGAAATAATTGATGCTTTGGTTTTCGTACGTATGTGATCTTTTCGCACCTGGCGTTTGATACTCTGTTTCGGCATATTCTTGCTTGTTCGTATTAGTCTGTTTATCCGATCAAGCTTCAAATGACATTTACCGATCATACACTTTTCTTTCGCATCCTCTGCTCGGAGAATTGTCCCTTGGCCCCCGTGGGTTCCCTTCACAGTCAGCCCTGCACCCGGCTTTGTCGTTTTGTTTAAACTTTCACGTGATGACGTGACCTTGCCTGAAAAAGCCTGTACGACTTATTCCTTGCTGTGCACACCTTTTTATGCGGGAATAATTCTCAAGGGCCCCCGTGTCCACGTTCGGTCTTGTATATATATACCCCCTTAATCTTAACATTTCTCTCCAACAAATCCCAACTTCCTGTTCCGGGAGTTTATCCACATATTGGGCCTCACGGCGAGCGATCAACTCAATGGTGCGCATTCACGTTAATTCGAGCAGGTCTAAATGGTTCGAGCTCCCCTTCGATGATTTTCGCTATACGATCAGATTGCCCCTGCCTGTCGACTTTACCGCTGAGCTGGATCGGGAAACTGCGCTTCCCCGATTCCTTCCGTTGACGGACATGAACGGTGATCGGTGGGTCATGTACGTTTGTTGCCGTCGTGGACAGTACTTGTTTGAGGGTCCATGGTGGAGAGGATTCGTCCGTCAGTTCGGTCTTCAGGCGACCAACACCGTTCGTGTTCGATACGACACCAACCGCGGGTGGGCCATTGCAGTCTTTGACGCCAACAATCAACCCGTGACGCTCCCCGTTCAGTTTAGGTCCCCGCGGCCTTGATTTGTTCGTTTTCTTTGTTTGAGAATAACTGTTATTTCATGTAATAAATCGTTGTTCGCCTTTTTAAAGAATCATCTCTTATTTTTGGGCGGAGCGTTGTTCGCCCAAAAATGCCCCAGCATGTTTATTTTCAATGAACCATTTTTATCCTATTTTTGGGCGGGACATTGTTCGCCCAAAAATGCCCCAGTGTGCCTGGTGGATTTTGTTAATTTTCAACATCCCGGACTCGAGGGGCGCCTGGCCCATGCTCGGTCACATCGGGCGCTGGGGGAGCTTAGCTCTACCCCTTTTTTGCCTTGTATCTCCCGGACTCGAGGGGCGCCTGGCCCATGCTCGGTCACATCGGGCGCTGGGGGAGCTTAGCTCTACCCCTTTTTTGCCTTGTATCTCCCGGACTCGAGGGGCGCCTGGCCCATGCTCGGTCACATCGGGCGCTGGGGGAGCTTAGCTCTACCCCTTTTTTGTCTTATATCTCCCGGACTCGAGGGGCGCCTGGCCCATGCTCGGTCACATCGGGCGCTGGGGGAGCTTAGCTCTACCCCTTTTTTCATTTTTATTTGTGAGGCTATAAGTCTCCCGAAATTCACTTTTATTTGATGTGAAACGATCACGATACAATGTTAATACTTACTGATAGTATTTTCTGATGTGTATGGAGTTCCAGAAATATTGGTCGCCCACTCCATTAAGGTGTTCCAGCTCGTATGATCCGTTCTCTAGGACTTTTCTCACTCGAAATGGTCCTTCCCATGTTGGACCTAGGGCCCCCGTGTTAGCCCCCAGAATTTCTTTTAGCACCAGGTCGCCCTGTTTGAATTTTCTCACCCTTACTTTCGAATTGAAATATTTCTCAGCCCTTTGCTTAGCTGCTGCATTTCGATAGACCGAGTTGATCCTCCGTTCTTCTAGTAAGTCCAGTTCCACTCGCATCGTTAGATCGTTCTGATCGGTCAACTCTTGTGTCGTCCGATGAGTGGACACTTCCACCTCGGAAGGCACAACTGCTTCGCATCCGAAAGCAAGGGCAAAAGGTGTTTCTCCTGTAGCTACCTTGCTCGTCGTTCGGTAAGCCCACAGCACGTCGGGCAGCTCGGCCGCCCATCTCCCCTGTCTTTCCTCAATCCTTGCTTTCAAGGTATGTTTCAGGATCTTGTTCACGGCCTCTACTTGCCCGTTCGTTTGGGGGTGATAGGGGGTGGAGAATACTTTCCTTATCTTCCATTTGTCGAAAAACTTCATGATCTCTAAACCATCGAATTGTTTCCCGTTATCCGAGGAGATGGTGTGGGGTAGCCCGAACCGACATATGATATTTTTCCATATGAACCGGATAATTTGGGGCTGATCGATTTTGTTGAGTGGTTCCGCTTCCGCCCACTTGGAGAAGTAATCTACAACCACTATTGCGTATTTTACCCCGCCTGGCCCTGTCGGCAGTGGTCCGATCAGATCGATTCCCCAGGTCGCGAACGGCCAAGGACTATATATAGAATTCAAATATTCAGGTTGGGTCCTTGTGATCGGCGCCGTTATTTGGCATCGATGGCACTTTTTCGCGTATTCAATCGCATCTCGTCGCAGGGTAGGCCAGTAGTAACCTTGCCTGATGGTCTTGTGCGCCAGGGATTGTCCGCCGGCATGGTTTCCGCACACGCCGTCATGAATTTCCCCGAACACCTTTCTCCCTTCGGCAGGGGTTATGCATCGTAGCAGTGGCATGGCTAGACTTCTCCTGTAAAGTGCTTCTCCGATCAATGCATACCGGGATGCGCGTATTCGGAGTTGTCTAGCTTCGACCTTATCATCGGGCACTTCACCCGTCCGCAATTAATTTAGAATAGATCCCATCCAGTTCTCACCTCGATCGATCAGCTCGACTCTATTCACCTCGTCTTTGTCTAGCGCTGACCGACCCTGGCTTAACAGGACCACGTTAGACAAATCGGCCGTTCCCTCTGAAGAGGCCAGTTTGGATAGAGCGTCCGCCTGAGTGTTTAGTTCCCGAGGGATCTGCTCGATTTCGACCCGGGGGAATTTGTTCATCATCTTCGTCACAAGCTCGTAATATTGCTCCATCCTTGTGCTCCTGGTCTCGTACCTCCCCTTTATTTGGTTGACGACCAATAGGGAGTCTGTGAAGATTTTCAACTGTTCGGCACCGACGGCCAAGGAGAGCTCCAGGCCCGCTACCAGCGCTTCATACTCGGCCTCATTATTGGTGGCGTCGAACTCGAAGCTTACCGCGTGTGCGAAGGATTGACCCCCGGGCCCGACCAAGACTATTCCAGCCCCAGCGCGGGAATTCGCCGACGACCCGTCAACGTAGAGTTTCCATGGTGGGATCGGAAACGATGAGTCAATTCGCGGGAAGGTGAGTTCTACAATGAAATCGGCCAATGCTTGTCCCTTGATCGCCGTCCTGGGCGCATAAGTGATATCGTACTGGCCCACCTCTAAACTCCATTTTATCAGACGGCCCGTGGTGTCTGGTCGCTGCAACACTTGTCTCAAGGGCATGGTCGTTAACACTTCGACTGGGTGGTCGAAAAAATATGACCTTAGCTTTCGAACGCTCATCACTAAAGCATATGCCAGCTTCTCCAAAGGTGTGTACCTTGACTCGGCGTCTTGTAGAGTTTGACTAACATAATAGATGGGTTTGTGGAGTTTATCTTCCGCCCGTACCAGGACCGATCTTATTGCGTGTTCGGACGCTGCCAGGTATAGGAACAATTTCTCTCCTCGGACTGGTTTTGAGAGGATCTGCGGGTCTTGCAAATGGAGTTTCAATCTATCAAAGGCTTCCTGGCTGTCCTTCTTCCACTTGAACTTCTGGTTCTTTATGGCTTGGAAGAATGGTCGGCTCTTATCCCCCAACCGGGGTATAAATCTGCTCAGCGCAGCCAGGCACCCGGTCAGACGTTGAACATCCTTCAAGCAGCGAGGTTCCTTTAGGTCGACTATCGCCTGTATCTTGCTCGGATTCGCCTCGATCCCCCGGGTGCTGACGATATGTCCTAAGAACTTTGTCTCAAAAACTCCGAAGTGACACTTCTTTGGGTTCAGCTTCATGTTGTATTTTCTTAAGATTTCACATGTGGCCTCCACATCCTTCACATGGTCTTCCAGTACTCTGCTCTTAATAATGAGATCGTCCACGTATACCTCCATGGTTTCGCCAATCTGTTCGGCGAACATCTTGTTCACCAGCCGCTGATATGTGGCTCCAGCGTTTCTTAACCCGAAGGGCATTCGCTTCCAACTTAGCACCGTCTTTTCCGTGTAGAAAGAGGTATGTTCGATATCCTCGAGCGCCATCGGGATCTGGTGGTAACCCGCATAACAATCACACTTGGAGAGTACCGCGTAGCCCGACGTGTTGTCCACGAGGTGGTCGATATGGGGCATGGGGAAGTGGTCTTTCGGGCATGCCCGATTGAGGTCGGTAAAGTCCACGCACAGTCTCCACGCGTTACCTGTCTTTTTCACGAGCACCGAGTTGGATAGCCATTGCGGCTCCCCTTGAGCTTCTACTACCAAATCGTTGTCTACTAACTTCTTTACTTCTACGGCCAGGGCTTCGTATTTTTCAGGTCCCATCCTGCGCCGCTTTTGTGCCACGGGTTTTTTCATCGGATCTATCTTGAGGTGATGACATGCGTGCTTCGGGTTGATCCCCGTCATGTCCTTATGCGACCAAGCGAACACGTCCATATTTCTTCGCAGGCATGCTACGAGCTCCCGCTTCACTTCCTCGGGCAACTTAGCCCCGATTAATACTACCGTTTCCGGCCGACCTGCGTCAAGGCAGATGCTCTCTAGATCGTCCACCGCCGAGCACTGGGAAGGGCCCCGGGGATCGACAATCTCTTCGTTCTCCTCTCCTAGGCGTGGCTCCAGGTCGTCCTCGACCTTTCGGATTTTATCAGCCTCCGTCTCAATAGAAAACGCGTGTCCGACTTCCCCTTCTTGCCAAAGGGTAGCCAGGTAAATGCTCTCCTCGATCTCCATCTCCTTCGTGGGATCGATCTCCTTGACTTCGACCCGACCGTCCTCGGTCAATATTCTCGTGACTTTAGTTCGGGGATTATCGCTTTTTGTCTGCGTGGTTTTTACCGAACTCTCGTCTGAACATAAGCCATAGTCAAAACATTTCTTTGCCATATATTGATCTCCCTTAACGGTTCCAACAGATCCGTTTAGGGTGGGAAACTTGATACAATAATAGTGGGACGAGGCCACAGCCTCGAATGCCTCCAGAAATGGCCTACCTAGGAAAGCGTTGTAAACATTTTCTATGTCGACCACGACGAATTCAGTAGTTCGCGTGATGCGAACTGCCGCATCCTGATAGTCGACGAGCTCCACGGCCAACTTGATTTTTCCATAAGGCCTCACTTCCACACCGCCGAATCCTCTCAGCGACCCTTCGTATGCCTTCAGGTATTCAGCCATGTCACCTAGCTGGTCGAACGTTCTTTTGAACAGGATGTTGCAATGGGCACCGTTGTCGACCAGGATGCGAGCTACTTCGACTCCTTGGATCCTGGCCATCACGACCAGCGACTCCATCTTTGGGTACCTGACCCCTGCTCGATCTTGGTCAGTGAACTGTATAACAACTCCCTTTGCGATACCTGGCTCCTTCGTTGGTATGACAGCGTTAATGCTCTCCCATGTCCGCAGCTCGGCCTTCTTCTGCCTTTTCGACCTCTGTGTCCCGGGAGTTATGCCGCCTATCATATTAATTCTCCCGCCTTCCCTCATCGGCGGCACATCTCTATTCCCTCGGACCTCGATCGGCGGAGGTGGCGGGGGTTGTTCGATCTGCAATCTCTGGGGCTCCGGCAGTCTTTGGTTGTGGGGCACGTAAGGTCGATCCCGATGGCCATTTCCTCGTCGGCCTCTTCCTCTTCCCGGTCTTCTCAGTAGTTGCTCCAGTCTCCCTTCTCTGAACAGCTGCTTTAGCTGATCGAGCAACTGTCGGCACTCATCCGTAGGATGCCCTATATCCTCATGAAACTCGCACCACTTATTCGGATTCCTTCTTTCAGGCGGCCCGACGAGAGGTGGTGGTGGCATCAGGGCGAACACGTTGTTATCCCGAAAGATTTCTAGGATCTTTCCCGCCGTCTTTCCGTGAAATACCCCATTCTCTCCCGGCTCGGTATGCTGCTCTCTTCTCGGGCCATTGAGATTTCTGGGGCCGGTATTCTTCTTGACCCAATCCTTCCTCTCGAAGTTGGGCTTCTCCTTCTCAGCCTGACCTCCGATTTCCTTCATCCTCTGTTCGTAAACCCGCTGCTGAACGATCTCCTCTCCGGCGCGCCGGCGGAACTCAGCGTACGTCTTTGGGTAATCTCGCATCATGGGTTTGAACAGTTCCGAACTGGGCTTCAGTCCTCCGACCACAGCATGTACAAGCACATCGTCAATGATAGGTTCCCCATGTGATATTATCTTCTCTACTCGATCCAGGTACTGCTCGTCCGTCTCCTCGTTTCCCTGCTTGACTCCCATAAGCCTCTGCCTGCTTTCTGGGCGTTGGATTTTAGCGGCGAAATAGGTGACGAACAGATCTCCCAGTTCTTCGAAACTGTCCACCGTCCGATTTGGTAGACTTGTGTACCACTTGTGCGCCGCATCTCCCAAGGTGAGAGGAAAAAGTCTACACTTCGTTGCATCGCTGGCGCCTCGTCCAACCATATAAATATTGTACTTGCTCAAATGGACCTCCGGATCTCCCTTTCCGTCATATATCATGTTCATCATCGGGGCGATGTCTGCCTGAGTTCTCTCGCTTGATAGACGAAGGGACAAAGGGTCCGTCAGGGTAGTTCTCCGGGGTCCTTCCCCCTTTTGCGAGGCGATTTGTCTCTCCATTTCTTCTAGCCTTCTGATAATATCCTCATCAGGGTGACCTTCCAGATCCCTCCTCGGTCGCCGACCACGTCTCCCGGGTCGACGGGGTGCCCTGATCTCTCTCTGGTCATCCCATTCCTCATAAATTTCGTCCGGCCCTTGCGACCCACTAGTGTCGCCGTCGTATTCCTCTTGCCGAATTGCTCTCAATTTCCGACCCTTCTTGCGAGGTCGCTGATTGCTCAAAAGTTATTTATAAAATCCGAAAGATTTACGAGTGTAAATCCCCCGAGTCGGTCTCTCGTGGAACAATACTATCGGCACGTGAACTTCACTTTGTATATGCTAAGTACGAGTCTCGAAAAGGGAAATAAAATTATTATAACTAAGGGGGGGGGGGGGGGGGGTTTGCAAGAGTGTTTGATTATCAACTAGTACGAGTATTTAAAACGAGTATTTAAAGATCGAGTTGTAACAAAGTGTTTTGGAAGCAAGTGTGTAACAATTACTTTTCCTAACGAACTAGAGTTGACGAGATTTATAAAACTCTCAATTAACTAATAATCGGACTTGGATCACGGTGTTGTCACGTTCTCCCTCACCAAAAATCACTCACACATCGACCGTATGATCCACTAGCGATATACCCGAGGTTGTTCGACACGAGACCACAAATCGAGAGGCGTAATTGTCCAATTACTAGCAATCGAGTTACTTAGGAAATCAACTCTAATTCATTGAGGAATTTCATCAAACACCCTTACAAAAGGTTTAGCTAGTCATGGTCAAGCACTCAAATTCACAATACACAATCGAGTAAGCCATAATCGAGAGGAAAACGAAGAGAATCTCACCACTAGAACGATGGAATCGATGGATGAGGAAGATGATCGAGCCGAGCTTCCGAAATCGAGGTCGGACTTTTACGTGTCACCCGGAAAAACCGCTCCGATAGAAACGTCGGGCTCGAGGAGAGGAAGATCGTTCGTGAATGACATTCAATCGGATTCTCGACGTACGGAATTTAGATCGTGAATTTGTGTAGAGAAATTGAAGAACATGAAAATGGAAATTGGATTGCTTGAGAAGAAAGCTAGAAATGTAATGTGTAAAGTGAGGAATGAAAGTTAGTTACAAAAATCCAAGCCAAACACCTATTTATACCCTTAGTAAAAGGGTCAACAAAAGTCAAACAATTTAATTCCTACTCAAATTTGCCTAAGGTAAGAGCTGGTGCAATCGTCGATTCATAACTCCCTTCTCGGGCATCCAAACACGATCTTGACCGTTGAAATTGTAGAGGTTGAAGTCAGGAACACACAGTCCAAATTCGAGGTTGATCCGACGGTCAACGAAGTCGTAACGACAATTCTCCCGAAGCTGCACAGTGCTGGTCGCCAACCGCGCTTCTTCGTCTCTCATTCTCTACTCCAAAAGCTCCATTTTGACGCCTTTTTTACCTACATGCCACAAAACTTGTCTCGGTCATACTATTTCATCAAAGTAATACCATAAGCTTAAAATACGAGAGAATCGAGCACCAAAGAGAGGCATAATGAACCATAAACGACCCGAACTACGAACCAAAAATGAGCCAATCAACCCCCCCACACTTATATCTTTGCTCGTCCTCGAGCAAACAACAGAAAACACAACACAATGAAAACAAGGCAAGTTCTCCACAAAAGAAGTTAGAAATTAATTCCGGCTATCGATCAAAGCAAGTACTACCGAGAAAAGTTCGAACACCACAAAGATCTCAGCGAATAAGTTCATAAGCAATCGGGTTACCTCAACAAACCGTCTTTTTCCTCGCAAAGGGTTCACTCGTTTTTTTTTATAACTCTCGAAGCAAGGGTTCACTCAAAACATGCTATGCAAGTGAATAGAGGCAAATCAAGATGTACTTGCATATAAAGAACAACCGGGAACAAAGAGTGTATAATCAAGGGAAGACTTCATGTAATAACCACAATATGTAAAGGATAACAACCATAGGCAAGTATATACGGAAGACTCCACTCATCAAGTTTATCAATCTCAAGAATCAAAGAACTCTAATCAATTCAAGGTTGTAGTGGGGCTCGGTTAAGGGAAGTTCGGGAAATTTATAGGAAAAGTAACTCAATGGCCATTGTGGCCCCAACCTTATTTCTCCTTTACCTCACCTTCATCACCACACTCAACTCTCAAAAGACACTCAAGGATCAATCTTATACAATGAAACACTTAACCCATTTTTCGGGTCATCAAGGAATAGTAATAATCAAGTACTCACGCTTTAAGATTAAGCTTTGGCTCACTTTTCAAATCAACACTCTCTCTTATATAGTGGATAATTCTTCACTTTTTTTTATATCATATAGAGGGAATAATAGCTTGGAGCAATATATGGGAGTACACGTGGCTAATTGCACACATAATAATGATCAATCAAAGCAAGGGTGGCTACTAGCAAACACCTCGAGGTACTAAACCCTCATCACACAACACGGAGTTATTCTCACAAATTTATCATAATACTCACACTCCAACATCGGCTTAAGGGTGATGAACAAAAGGGCATAACGTAGTCTCAAAGGGGTTTACTATGGTGTCCCTCGACGGGCTCGGGGGTTTCAAAAATCTCCTTGAAAGGTTTTGATCCTAAGTGATTAGTTCCCATCATTTTCAAGATCATGAATGTTATGACAAAGAGCTTTGAAAACCGAAATACACGAGTTCTAGTTATCTCATATCCTTAAACACACCAAGTTATAGAACAAGAAAGCATGAGTCTCAAGAAGCAACGAGATTTTTTAGAATTTTCGCTCAAAGAAAGAAGCTAACAAGGCTCAAAACTCACAAGTCGGCTTTTGAAAAATTCGAATTTGTCAAAGCAACCAAATTACGTACTCACTCACCCAACATTCAACTTTGAAATATCCAACCTTTTCTCAAAAAAATTTAGTTATACCGGAAAGAACTTCAATTATCGATCATTTCAAACTCATCGAGGTTTCGGAAAATCCCCCCTCACACTTAGAAATAGAGCATGTCCCCATGCGAACAAATAGCATGCATAAGTCAAGAAAACCGGGCATGACCTCTACATATATAAAGAAACCGGGAAACAACCAAAACCACACAACAAGAATATACAAACACATTCCAATAATAAACCACAAAAACCCAACATATCCACAAAAACAAAAATAAAATCACATAACAACAAATCCAACATCACATGAATAAAATAAAATCCAAAAATAACAACTAACAACTAACAAATCCAAAATAAAATAAGAACAAGTCTAACCACACCACCAAAGTAATAAAAGAAATAAAATAAAATAAGCTCCAAGGGTAAGCAAAAGGATAGAAATCACCAAAGTGTCGAGGTCCGGGGTGGTGTGATGGTCGGAGCAAAGCAAGGACTTGAGCTTAGAATTCGGTACGGTGTGCGTCTCTCTCGGTCTCGCAGGCTGGAATTGAGCAAAGAAACGGACGAACGAATCAAACTTGCCGGTTTGTACGCAGCTCGGAGATGGAGCTGCCAATGTCGTCGTAGTTGCCAAACAAGAACAGAAATACCAGGAGCAGAAGATAATGCCGTGTACTACTGAAATGTGGGCCAAAATCCCCAATCCAAACCTGAATCACTAAACGGAGGCTGCCGGCGACGAGGTCGAACGGGCTGGTGCGCTATGGTGGTTCACGGTTGAGACGGAGGCGCGTCGGTTCTGGCCATCGCGGAGGTGGGTGGTAGCGGGCTGTAGGTCTGCGATGACGGGGAGGTGGTCTGACCTGGGTAGTAGTCGACGGCTGGAGCGGGGCTGAATCGAGCCGGAGACGGGTTGATCAAGGCGGTGCGGCTGGAGGTCGTCGGACGGCGCATGGTAGCGGGTTGGAGCGCTCGAATTAGAGGTCGAGCGTCGGAGTAGCAGTGGTGACGTCGAGGTCGTCGGAGGTCAGCGATGGTGGCGGTTCTCGGCAGGAATTGGACTGAGCAACAGCGGAGACGTCGTCGGGCTAAGGTGTACAGCGGTTCTGAGTCGGATTCGGACTGAGCTCGACGGTGACCAGGTTTGAGGATGGCTGCGGCGGTGGTTGTCGGCATGACAGAGCAGGTGGTTCGAGTCGTGGAGGAGACGGAACAGGTGGTCCACGACGTTCGAATCGGAGTCCAAGCGCGCCGCTGGTGCGATGATGGCGGCGTTTCTGGGCTGAGACGGGCAGAAATCGAGGTCGAGGTTGGACGGAGACGGGCGGAGCGGTGGTTCTGAAATGGAGCCGCGAGCAAGGTCGAACGGCGGGGGTGATGGCTCGGTCGGGTGGCGCACGGAGATGGCGGTGGTGGTGTCCGCCGATGATGAAGAAGAGGGAAGTGGCGGATGAAATTGGGGAAACCTAAATCCCGTCCCAATTTTTAATTTCTGATATATTTCTTTTTTTTTTTTTTTATTAAAAGCAAGTGTAGCGCAAAAGAGGACTCCCAGCGCAAACTCGCCAATGTTCAGAGGGCTCCAGCGCGAATGCTCCAGGGTAGCGCGAACTCGTCAAACTACTGGGGGCTCCAGCGCGAACGCACCAAGTTGGCGCGAACTCGTCAACCTACTGGGGGCTCCAGCGCGAATGCTCCAAGTTGGCGCGAACTCGTCAAACTCATGGTCTTTATTTATTGGGTTTTCTCTTCCCAAAAGCAATTTAATGACCGTACCAAGTATTCCAATCTCCGTTTTAATGTCGAATACCTCCGAAACACCGATTTCCATACTCCGAATCCCCAATTCATGTGACAATCAACCTCTTGAATAAGAAAAACACCTACACACCAAAGACAAACATAAAGGAAAAGACATTAATAACACAAAAAACGTGGGTTACCTCCCACGAAGTGCTTGATTAACGTCGTTAGCTTGACGTGTCGTGGGCTTGCCCCCACGCGGCGCTCGATTTATGGCTTCGAGCTCTATCGTGTCAAGGCTAAAAATATCGAACTCCACCACTTCAAGAATACCATCTCGATTAGAAGATGACGCTTTTCCGAGTACGAGCCATCAAAAGTATAGGCGAGGGGATATGGAAACTTTGTGTTCAAGATGAATTTTTCTTCCATACTATCGACTCGAGGTAGCTCGTATAATACCTCTACCACGACCGATAAGAAATACGAGCTATACTTTCGGAGATATATCATTTCGGCCAAAGGGGAAAAGTCCTCTATTTTAAATGTATCAAGTGCTCGACCGAAATATGATATCCAATCAACTCCTTTTATACCATCCACCTCAACCGGTAAAAATATCGAGCTAAACTTCCTTAAAAACACCATCTCGGTCAACATAACGTGAGCTTCTTCATAACAATCATTAATCAACCGAGCGTCAAAATATTTATCATTAGCCCTTAATGCACTCAATTCCAATAAATTCTCACCTAAACCGCAAATAATGTCAAAAACTCTATTACCCGGATTAGGCGGCTTAGGTGGGTCGAGATCACCATCATCGTACTCTTGAGTCTTAATAGGAGAGGGAGGGAGCACACAAGAAGTGGAGAATCCAATATCAACTCCCAAATCCTCCAAACCGTAAATTATCCGACCAAAACACCATGATTTTCTCTTCTCTTGAATATCCGAAACCGGAGAAGGATTAGAAATCTCAACCAAGAAATTAAAATCCACATACTCTTCCAAAACCTTCTCCTCCTCTCTACTAACATCCTCAAGAAGAAGCCCAACCGGATGGATACTAACATCACCCTCCAAAAGAAGCTCGACATGTATGGGTTCCTTGACCTCATCCATTCCCAACAACGTCATGTCCTCGTCAAATAAAGAAAGAATCGATGTATCATACTCCAAAGGAGTCGTAGTAATAAGGAGAGACTCACCCGGAATATCAAGTATAGGAAATACAATCGGGCCCTCCGTTGTCTCTTCACTCTCATCGGATACGGGAACAACTTTCTCTTTCGGTGTAGTGATCACCAAGGAAGCTCTATCGAGGTCATTATCAGAAATCAAATCAAAGCATGAGGATTCTTCCACACAATCGAGAATAACATCAAGGAGCAAGTGATCTAGCTCAACCTCAATCACATCTATTAAAGTATCCAAAGAGAGAGGTAGTGTCATGGGGGATCGTGGTGCCTCTTGAATAAATCGATCAATGAATACCTTAAAAATATCATCCCATTTAGACTTGGAACAAGATGGCAAACTCGCGAACCACTCCCTAGCTTCATCCCTCATACAATAGCAAAAACACCACACCTTCAACTCATCTTTAGCAAAACCGGCTAACGGGAAGGTGTTAACCACAATAGAAAAGTCCTTGAGGAACTTAATGGCATTCTCACTCGATAACCCGGAAAATGACGACAATTGAGACAAATGTTGGGACGTGAGCTTCTCTTCTCGGGCCCTCGGCTTACGACTTTCGCTAGAAGAGTTGGAACGGAGTCTCTCATACGGTTCTTTATCATCGTAGCGACTCCCCGACATGTGGAGATGTGGTTTTGAAAAATCGCCAATAGACCTACGTTTAGTATCTTGCCTCAATGAAGGTTGATGATGATATGATTTTCCATTCCCAACATTCTCCTTACGGTAGTGTCCACGATTTTGATCTTGGGATGTCTCTCTTTCCCGAAAATAATCTCGAGGAGGTGGGGATATGGACTCCCTCTCGGTACAAGAATACACGCGGTATCTATGATGCTTCCGGTGGCGAGGAGGTGAATAATCTCGGTCATCTTCATATTCAACATCGGTTTGTCGAGGTCTGCGATATGACTCATGTACCCGTTGATTGTACCGATGACTTGAAGAAGAGCTACCCCTCTCGGATGGATAATCATAATCACCAATATAATAAGCTCGGTTATCGTTGCGTCTATCCATGTGACTCAACTCGGTCGTTGTAGGAGAGATAGAAGTATGAAAGGGAGAACGTCTTCAACCTTGCATACACAACACTCAAAGCAAAGGGATTACACGCACCGAGTGTAAAATCCAACGATAACACGAGAAAGGACTAAAAGAAACAAAAGGAAAATAAACAAAGAAACAAGAACTTAACTAACACAAAATTCAATTCACGTCGCCTAAATTGTTCCCCGGCAACGGCGCCATTTTGATTGCTCAAAAGTTATTTATAAAATCCGAAAGATTTACGAGTGTAAATCCCCCGAGTCGGTCTCTCGTGGAACAATACTATCGGCACGTGAACTTCACTTTGTATATGCTAAGTACGAGTCTCGAAAAGGGAAATAAAATTATTATAACTAAGGGGGGGGGGGGGGGGGGTTTGCAAGAGTGTTTGATTATCAACTAGTACGAGTATTTAAAACGAGTATTTAAAGATCGAGTTGTAACAAAGTGTTTTGGAAGCAAGGGTGTAACAATTACTTTTCCTAACGAACTAGAGTTGACGAGATTTATAAAACTCTCAATTAACTAATAATCGGACTTGGATCACGGTGTTGTCACGTTCTCCCTCACCAAAAATCACTCACACATCGACCGTATGATCCACTAGCGATATACCCGAGGTTGTTCGACACGAGACCACAAATCGAGAGGTGTAATTGTCCAATTACTAGCAATCGAGTTACTTAGGAAATCAACTCTAATTCATTGAGGAATTTCATCAAACACCCTTACAAAAGGTTTAGCTAGTCATGGTCAAGCACTCAAATTCACAATACACAATCGAGTAAGCCATAATCGAGAGGAAAACGAAGAGAATCTCACCACTAGAACGATGGAATCGATGGATGAGGAAGATGATCGAGCCGAGCTTCCGAAATCGAGGTCGGACTTTTACGTGTCACCCGGAAAAACCGCTCCGATAGAAACGTCGGGCTCGAGGAGAGGAAGATCGTTCGTGAATGACATTCAATCGGATTCTCGACGTACGGAATTTAGATCGTGAATTTGTGTAGAGAAATTGAAGAACATGAAAATGGAAATTGGATTGCTTGAGAAGAAAGCTAGAAATGTAATGTGTAAAGTGAGGAATGAAAGTTAGTTACAAAAATCCAAGCCAAACACCTATTTATACCCTTAGTAAAAGGGTCAACAAAAGTCAAACAATTTAATTCCTACTCAAATTTGCCTAAGGTAAGAGCTGGTGCAATCGTCGATTCATAACTCCCTTCTCGGGCATCCAAACACGATCTTGACCGTTGAAATTGTAGAGGTTGAAGTCAGGAACACACAGTCCAAATTCGAGGTTGATCCGACGGTCAACGAAGTCGTAACGACAATTCTCCCGAAGCTGCACAGTGCTGGTCGCCAACCGCGCTTCTTCGTCTCTCATTCTCTACTCCAAAAGCTCCATTTTGACGCCTTTTTTACCTACATGCCACAAAACTTGTCTCGGTCATACTATTTCATCAAAGTAATACCATAAGCTTAAAATACGAGAGAATCGAGCACCAAAGAGAGGCATAATGAACCATAAACGACCCGAACTACGAACCAAAAATGAGCCAATCAGTCGCAACGGAGAAACCCTGGGGGTTCCTAGCCCTTCTTCGTACTCTTCGTTCTGGAAATCCTCGTCGAGATTCTTTACTGTGGGGTCTTGACCCATATTCATGTTTGCCCTCTCTATGCGAGCTGACTTCTCTTGTAGCAGTCGTATGGTTCGCTTGATGTCCTCCGGGGTTTGGAGACATTCGAGGTTCAGGTCGGGCAGGCTTTCGATGGACCGTGGGTTCCGGATGGCCTCCCTCCTCTTTTCCTGGAGGACCCTCTCTTCTGCCCTCATCTCTCTTTGCTCGGCCCTTAACATCTCAATATGGTCGAGCTGATCCTTCTCTATCTGGGACATCTCCATCCCCCTCATCCGAACATCATTAGACTCTTCGGGCCCCTTCCCCTTGTCTGCCGAGGTGAGGCCCGACGCTCCGGCCGTTACTTGAAGACTTGTCATGCTGCTCGGGTGATTCATAACTCTTCTCGTTCAGTATCTACTCAACGCCCGAGGATCCCCCCTCCTTCTAGCGCCAATTGTTGATGGTGGAAAAATCGTGCTCTCCAATGATCAACTGAAATAGAAATTTTGGGGATTGAGTAGTGAACAAGTCAATTATGCTCTCTAGGAATTTTTGGGGAAAAGTGTAGATGCCTTTAATAAAATATTACACCTACTATTTATAGAGAATACAAACTAGGGTTACTAAAGTAAGTTAGTGGGCCTAGTCCACTAACACACCCTCTTTTAGGCCCGTCCTTTATATTTAAAGCCCAAAGACAAATACATAAATCCTGACGAACCGAACATGCGATTCCTGCTCGCCCCCACTTTCACTTATTTCGACCGAGCTCGCTCCTATGCTTAAGCTGGACACGTCTTCAATCCATCCTATTGTAGCTCAGGGAGGCGACCTTCGATATCCCTTTTCCTATTCAGCTCGCTCTTCTTTGAAGGGCGAACAAAGGAAGGAGCCCTATGCTCGGGACAAGACCAGAAATTCGTCGCATAACAGGGGGATCTCACTTATCCCCAACTCCTTGACCGCTGACGCCTATTCTTTAGGAAGGAGAAACAGCCGCTGAATTCAAAATTCAAATTGAAGTCTATTAAAGGGGCGCGACGGGCAGCAAAGGAAGAAGAACACATTACGCATCGAGAAATCGAGAGAGCCGCCGGTCCCGTAGCAAGTCACCGGAGGAGTCGCCGGAGAAGGAAGCGGAGCTGTTCTTCCGAGTTCCTTTTGTTTAATTGCAGTAGATCCAGCCTTCGGGCTGAGAAACAATTTCGTTTTATGTTTTGTTTTTAAGTTTTTAATTCCGTATTTCGATTTACTTCAAAAACGTTTTTACGATTTGAAGCTATGAATAATATAGATCGTTCTTCCTTAATTATTTCGTCTTTTAATTTCTGTATGAGTGGCTAAGTTATTTTGCATCTGGGCAGGGACGGATCGAAGGTAAATTAGGGTTTAGTTAGGCCGCGAGGTTGAAGGGGCTAAAGTAGCCGGTTGGGCGTTTGTTCCCGAGGCAAAGTTGGTTGAGGTTTATTTCTGGGGAGTATGGGCAAACTAGGACGACCACTAGTGAACCTTTACAAACTGGGATACTGGTGATTGGCAAACCGCATAGATGTACCTTGTAGTATTGTTGCGGGCATAGCACTAGAACTTGCAGGAGATGCGGTCATATATTTCGTGCATGCTATTGGCCGAGCGGGTCTGTCTAGAGGGTAATGCGGGTTTGGGCAAACTAGATCCATGTTTGGTCGCATAGGTTATCGAATTGTTCAGATCCAGGGGTTTAGGCATAGTGATAGCTAGCCTTCTCTTTACACAGTAAGGATAGATAAGGGGTGGGGCAATTGATGGGCGTGACGCAATACGACCACTTTTGTTTTTGCACCCCATAACTGCTGACAAACCGCTGGTAGAAATCCTTAGTGCCAATGACCGGTAGTTTGCCCTAATGATCCTGAGTGAAGTCGTCTGCCCGGATGCCTTGTTTATCATTTGATTTAAGTTTTCCTTTTAATATCCCGTTAGATCTGAGTGTTTTCTTTGTTTACTTTTATTTTGTTTATTTGCATGTTAGTTTGGTTAGCCGTAGTTAGATCAAAGTGTTTGAAACGATTGCAAAACCGCTGTGCCCACATCAACCAAAATCAAAACCTTTTTGTGACAACCCCTTGGGCAAAGCCGAGATCACCTTCTGTAATTGCCTCCTTGTGGGACCGACCCCACGTACTTGCCATTATCTACGTTTTGTAGTTATAAGAGTACTGGCTAAATATAAATTTCATTTTGACGGCGCGTTTGCTCAAACGACAAGCATACGGGCTCGTCAGACAACATTATGTCTTGTGTGAGAGACATCGAGATACGTCTGGTTTTGCGTACTCGGAGGAAATCAATAATATGGAACCTTGTAAATGAGGCATATTGACTGGTTGAGACAAGTGTCTCGGATAACTCGTGAATCGCAAGGGCATTGCGACTCGAGGATACACATAGGCATGCGACCTACGGTGATCTCATCTGTTTTATGTTTAACAGTGTAATGACTTTGACTAAAGTATATAGTCATGAAAAGTCAAAGAACTTTGACGTTATAATTAAACGTGGTTCATGAACTGATCACTCATGGAGAAATCTTTTTGATGAGATTAAAAGGAATTTAACTAATTATTTGACGAAGTGATTAGTTAGTGACTTGGTTGTAAAGTCAGTTATTGGGATGAGTTTAAATCCAAATTTAATATTCAAATATGGGATACCCAATTCACTTCTAATGGTATTAGAACATGAATTCAATGTGGAAAGCCTATATTTGAAATTGAAACACAAGTATTTTGTCCCAAAGGTTTGTGTTTGAACCTGCATGTAATAGGTTGAAGTTTATCTTAATAAATCTTTTGAAAAAGTGCATTTGCAGGGCACGGTAAAAGGATTTACCTATATGAGTGCGAAGTGTGGCAACTTCAAGAGCTGTGGCTTAGCTTTATATGCACTCACGAATGGATAAGGACACATGGCCTATTTTGTGTCAGATTTCGTTATGAAATTGTTTTGAACTTGTGTGTGTTTTATCTTCAAGTATTCAAATGGGTTGATTGGTTCAATCTGTAAAGACACCATGATTCTCGAATATTTGTAAAATATACTACACTATGATGAAAATTCAATCTTTGAGACATTTTCATCTTATGCATAAGTTTGGTTTTCTTTGTTAAAAGGTGATTCAAGGATTACACTTAAATGGAGGAGGATTGTTGGTGATTTAAGTGAAATCTTAAATCACTTGTCATTTAATGTGATTGGAACCATTCAAGGTTTTGTGTTGAACCTAAATCACTATAATATGATCTTGGAGGTGCGGGGTGCACGGTCATATAAAAGTGATACGGAACAATGAGTTGAATAAGTAAAAATGTACATATTAAGTTTGTTCACGTGACTGCATGGATATGCATGATATAATATGATTTATTATCATATTTTGCATGGTAATTTAGTAGTTGCGTGAATAGACATGTATGGCTATTCGTAAAGGTGCTTTACGAATGGGTGTCTTCACCAAAAGGTACTTATTCAATGAAAAGGTGTGTCCCTTTCTAAAGAGGTTTGTCTATCTCTTAAAGGGTGTGTCTCTATACAAAGAGGTGTGTGTCCCTTACGAAAAGGTGTGTCCCTTTCATATGAACACACAAGAACACCTTTGTTTTATCAAAGCCTTGAGAAACAAAGAAATCATAAAGTTTCATAAGTTGCTTGATTTCTAAGCCTAAGAAATCAAGTGTGATATTGTCTTATCCTGCGAGAGATTTCGTGTAACCTGGGCTATATAGGTCGAAATACTCTTTAAGGAAAACGTGTTCAACGTGATTCAATTATCTATCCAAGTCTCCAATCCAGAATCAAGACCGAATTCCCAACAGTAAATCCATGGAAATCATGACAATCAACATGAAATCAACTAGAGCTATCATATTCATCAAGAACAAATACAAATCTAAGTCACAATTCACAAATCATAGCAAAGTAGCAAGAATACAAGTAACAACAAATAAGAAAAGAGGAAAAAAAATATAAATGTTAATCGAGATGTAAATCGTGACCCTCGTCTTTGATTCTTCGATCCGTCGTCAATAGATTGAATTCTCTTGAAGGAGATGCACTTTCCTCTCTTTTTCTTCTTCCTCTCTCTCTAAAATCCTCCTTCAATTTCTAAGTGTTATGGATGGTTTGTGTATGGAGTGTTCTCCAAGCCTTTATACTCCTCCATGTGCTTTTAACCAAGTCTCTCAATTTCTCTCCTTAAATCTCCTTCCATTTGAGTTCGAAATGTTTATTTTACCTCAGGTCAATGTTTAATTAGCTCGGTCAACGTGTGATACGAACCTCAAAGATTACGAACGAAATTGATAAGGAAGATGGAACGGATACCTGGGCGGAAGATCCCAAAACTTCTGGGTCTAATTCGTGGAATGATTTAGATCGGATTCTAAACCCCAACACGTAATCGACTCAAACATTCGGGGGTGATTAACGACACTCGACGAAGTATGAATGCTTCGTTGATTCATCAAGTTGAACTCTTTTGACACAATAAAAAAAGAGAACGAAAATCAAGAAAGAATAATACTCACGAAATAATATTGATGATAAAAGTTATGTTTAACAATGGTCAGATTAATGTTTAACAATGGTTAGATTAAGCCTTTATATAGGCCATAATCCTAATAATTCGAAAAAGAAAATAACGAAAATAAAAGAGCCCAACCTATGGGCTTATCCTAAGTATATTTAATAAAGTATCCATGCTGGACTGACCCAATCGCACGTGATAAGATTAATAAGACTTGGGTTGTCCGATTCTCCAATGGGATTCTTCAGTAACTCTTGAATCCATACTTCTTGGATTATCACCACCAAGCTGTCCTTGAACTTCTTAGCTCGTGATATTGTAATTGGCCCAACTGGAACATGCATCAGATCTTGTACCATCGACGACTCTTGGGCTGCATCAACGTTGTCAATGCTCGGGTCAACACTTCCATGGTTGCATATCGTCTCATCTGCGACGAATAATATCTTCTTTCTCCGATATGATATTACAATAGTGACCATTGATCCTGTAGCCTTACAAGTCCTCTACATCATATCCAAAATTCGGCTCGATCAAAAAATTAACTAAGTCGGGATTGCATTTCTTCAGAAGCTGCGCATTGCAGTCGCGGGCGGGCAAAGTGATACTTGGGTTTCTAAGGAGATCATCGGGTTCCCATGCACCAAATGCGTACTGAGACTCGGGATTCACAGAACTTTTCATTCATCTCGTGCCAACAGTGACCCGATTCGCACGTTCCTTTCTCACGCGCAGCTTCTCGATTCTTGTCGTATCTTTTTCGTCCGAAGTCCGATCTTCTCGATTCAAATTCCCCGGAATCTAACCTTCAATATCTTCACATCCATGTACGTCACGACCTCAGCTTCCAAGTGAGCAGTAACATTTTAATCAATGAATTTGCTGCTATTTCCAACTTGGTTCATCGTCTCGTTTCCCTCGTTTCTCCTGCATTTTGACACGAAAACTCGACTACACCGCACGTAAGCTCCGTCAACACAATAATAAGCAATTCCTTAATAATCGGACACAAGTATACACAAAAGTGAACACAGACGCACAAAAAAAACATTACAAAAATGAGCAAAGCTACTACACTTCACTAATAAAAATAATTAAATTACTTCATTCATCTCAAATTTTATACTAATTTATAGTCACTATTCCATTATAAATATAAAAGAAATATAATTAGAAGTTTGTGACAGAAAAAATATATATTAATTTTTGATTTTTTAATTAAAATATAAGTACAAATATTTTTAGGTTAAAAAATATAATACTTATATTCAAATTTCATAAGACACAAAAAATAGAACTTATACAATCTTAAAACACCAAATTTATTGTGTGATAATTATAAAGGGTTGAGATTGATAATTATAATTTGTAATTTGTGCTATTGATTATAGTGAATTTCTTACCGTTCCTCTCGTAGTTTTACTAGTTTATCTATTCAATTTTGTTGTCGTAATATTTGGTGTTAATTTCAACAAGTTGTTTTTTAGCCTCATCAAATCATAACACACGTTTTTTTGAGTCTCATCAGTTTTTTGAGCCTCATCAAATCATAAAATAGTTCTTTAAGCAGTGAAATAAGAAGTTTAATTTGATGAATTCTTGTTGCCTTTAAAATTAAGTACATCATATATCTAGTTATACGTTTAAGAGAAATTAAAATTCTTTATTTTGTATTTCGTGATAGTGTATTGATCATATTATTTTGAAATAGTAAGAGTATTATTTTTCTTAACATAAGAAGTAATTAAAACATTAAATTAGCCGAGTGATCGAGGAGTTGGGGTTATTAGTTAAAATTGTACTAAAAATTCGATTAATCGAACCATATAAACTTTGTCTTTATAAATTGCAGATCAAACCATTTTGAAAAATGTTTGATTCTATATTAACCAAATTATTTTGATTTGGTTCTCTTTTAACTAAATTTGAATTTTAAAAATCAAAATATTTTAAAAAATAAATAAAAATACTTAAATTAGAAATTTAATTTAAAAATTAAATTCAAATTATTAACTATAAAAAATAAGAAAAAAAAATCATGAAATATGAAAATTATTACTTTACGTTTCCTAAATATATGATCATTTTTTCAAACACATAGATTAAGAAAAATAATATTTTATGACTTTTTGATAAAAAAAAGTGAAAAATATAAATGTATTTTTAAGTTAATAAGTAAATTAATTGGGAGTAAAGTAAAAAACGTAAGTTGAAAAGTAGGGAGAAAATTGTACTAAAGTATGTGCATTTCGTAAATATTGGACAACTTTTTTTTGACACGTAGATTAACAAAAATGTTACTTTTTGACTTTTTTGACCAAAAAATGAAATGTATAAATGTATTTTTAAGTAAAAAGGTAAAGTAATTGTGAGTAAAATAGAAAAAATATGCGAAGAAAATAAGGTAAAATTGTACGTATTTTAAAGTAAAAAAATAAAAGTATTTATTTCTTTTTTTGAAAGACTCGTACTATTGTGAATCATCTATTTAAAAAAACTGATCGTGCTATTATGAAATGACGAAGTATTTTAAGGTGAAAAGGTTAGTGAATCGTATTATTGTAAAACACTAAAGAAGTAATTCTATATTATGAAATAGAAGAAGTAGAATAATTTGTATCTCAATAATAATAATAATAATAATAATAATAATAATAATAATAATAAGCAATGTATTAATTTTTTGGGGAATCATGGATCGGGCATCTCTAAGAGTAGAATTATAAACACTACCTATATTTTTTCCTAATTTTGATATAGGGCATTGTTCCATTATTAACCTTTTCAAAGTATATTAGTAATTATATAACTACATATCTAAACCTGAAATATCATCCGCTGATTTTAAACAAGTACGCTAGACATCTAAGTATTATAACATATCTAAACTTGAAATACCATCCCCGGATTTTAGAATTATAAACACTACCTATATTTTTTCCTAATTCTGATATAGGGCATTGTTCCATTATTAACCTTTTCAAAGTATATTAGTAATTATATAACTACATATCTAAACCTGAAATATCATCCGGTGATTTTAAACAACTACGCTAGACACCTAGTATTATAACATATTGATTGGTACGTTTTTTGTGCGTTTTTCGGGTCGGTTCGTGGTCCTTTTCGCTTTCTTTCGATCCTCTTTTCCCCGTTTATGTACTCTTTGGTCTTGGAATAGTTTGATCGACAGTTATCTCGTGTTATGTAGGCGAAACGGGGTGAAAACGGTGAAAATCGGTTTTTCGAGCGAAGTTTACACTGACTGTCGGCCGACAGTAGTGTTACAAAGGGCATCTGGAGGCCGACATAGGGCTGGAGGACGACAGCTTGCTAGAGGAAGCTACTTGGAGGGCGACATATGACTGGAGGGCGACAGCCTTATACCTGTCGGGCGACAGGTAGGCTTCAAGGGCTGAAATTCGAGTCTTGGCAGAAATATAAACCTTCGTTCGAAAGAATTTCCTTCTGACGAAGTCGGGGTGGAGGCCGACAGCCATACACTAGTCGGGCGACAGGTACATGGAGGGCGACAGGCTTGAAGTTGTCGCCCGACAGAGACGCTGGAGCATCCGGAAATGAGATTCCACCTTTGACTTTGTTTGACCCTCGTTTTTAAGGGTATAAATAGTATTTTGGCTTGGAATTTCATAACTAACTTTCATTCCTCACTTTACACATTACATTTCTAGCTTTCTTCTCAAGCAATCCAATTTCCATTTTTATGTTCTTCAATTTCTCTACACAAATTCACGATCTAAATTCCGTACGTCGAGAATCCGATTGAATATCATTCACGAACGATCTTCCTCTCCTCGAGCCCGACGTTTTGATCGGAGCGGTTTTTCCGGGTGACACGTAAAAGTCCGACCTCGATTTCGGAAGCTCGGCTCGATCATCTTCTTCATCCATCGATTCCATCGTTCTAGTGGTGAGATTCTCTTCGTTTTCCTCTCGATTATGGCTTACTCGATTGTGGATTGTGATTTTGAGTGCTTGACCATGACTAGCTAAACCTTTTGTAAGGGTGTTTGATGAAATTCCTCAATGAATTAGAGTTGATTTCCTAAGTAACTCGATTTCTAGTAATTGGACAATTACACCTCTCGATTTGTGGTCTCGTGTCGAACAACTTCGTAGTATATCGCTAGTGGACCATACGGTTGATGTGTGATGTCGAAACTCGAAATACCGACACGCCGAGTAGAGGACCTCGAGGGGTGAAACTCTCGTGTGTGTCGTGATTGAGTAGAGACGATCATTGGTGAGGGAGAACGTGACAACACCGTGATCTTTCGTCCGATTATTAGTTAATTGAGAGTTTTATAAATATCGTCAACTCTAGTTCGTTAGGAAGAGTATTCGATACACCCTTGCTTCCAAAACTCACTTGTTACAACTTGTTCTTTAAATACTCGTTCTAGTTGCTAAAACAAACACTCTTGCAAACCCCCCCCCCCCCCCCCCCCCCCTTAGTTATAATGATTTTATTTCCCTTTTTGAGACTCGTACTTAGCATATACAAAGTGACGTTCACGTGCCGATAGTATTGTTCCACGAGAGACCGACTCGGGGGATTTACACTCGTAAATCTTTCGGATTTTATAAATAACTTTTGAGCAATCACATATCTAAACCTCAAATACCATCCCCAGATTTTAAACAACTACGTGTACAGTAGAATTCTAGTATTATAACACATCAATTTTTTTTCACCAATTACAAATTAACAATCATAGTTGAGGGTTAGACAACATGCCCATTATATTCCATTCTTAATCACTCCCACATCCCATAAAATCTCCTTCTTAATCACTGCCACAGAACGACGACAATCCAAGTTCTTGCCTATCGGGTCTGTTCTTCGTAGATCTAAACTTCTGCTTATATGAATTGAATGAAATCAGTTGTGCTACAGTCGATATTTGCATATTTGTTAGAATTAGGTTTGTTAAATTTCTAGGTTTTTTATTTCACTTTTTGCATGTTAATCAATTTGGGAAAATTTTAGTTGAATTTGGATTTAGGAAGACTATTTGCTAATCTCCGATATGTCATATTGATTTACCACATAGGAATAGATATCTATTTATATGAGATATCTATATCTATTATAGATATCTCTATTCATATGATATATTTATGACATATCTAGGTGGTAAATCTATAATAGATATCTATATATATATATATATATATATATATATATATATATATATATATATATATATATATATATATAATGTTGTGCAAATATATTTTACCAAAAGTGCAAATATATTATATATATATATATATAGTAAATAAATTAATATATGTTACGTAATATTATTTTAAGGATATTTACGACTTTATATATTTTAAAAAATACCCCTACTTAGTATTTAAAAAATACAAATTCCTTAATAAATAAACAAGTAAAAAATATATAACCCTTAAAAATGAGGTGAAAAAAAAATAAGTGTTCAAAATAATATTAAAAAGCAATCGGTCCCATACCCTAATATTACCTTAATTTTTTATTTGATTTTATTGGGTTTTAATTGGTTAATTGTTAAAAAATCAAACCAAAACA
This sequence comes from Euphrasia confusa, assembly GCA_954870475.1. Lineage (NCBI taxonomy): Eukaryota > Viridiplantae > Streptophyta > Magnoliopsida > Lamiales > Orobanchaceae > Euphrasia > Euphrasia confusa. Next base: position 8,109,831 of record OX940957.1, on the reverse strand, counting down.
AAATGCAGGAAATTCAAAAAATCATAATTTATAAAATTAAATCAATATTATTTTTTAATTTGATTTAATAAAATAATTCAATTTTGATTTAGTTCTATACTTCTATGGGTTAACCGAAACCTTTGACACTAAGGAGGGTGGATTGGTTAGAGACTCTATTGGATTTTGTAGGATTCTTAAAGTTTAGCGGTATTCAATCAGGGTTTTGAAAAGTCCAAAAAAATCTGGAGGTATTGAATAAGGGCAATTTATACCTTGTTCCTAGGAGCACGATTCTAATTGTACACCTATGATTATATCTTCATTTATTTTTGGATAAATATTCATTAGGTATGCTAATATATTCATTGTTATGTTAATTCAATGTTTATAATAATTTATTTTTTGAAATGAAGATTTCTTATTATTAAATGATGATTTTTATATTTTAAAGGCTGAGAGCACTATTTACATCGTACTCCTAGGAGCATGATATAGGTATTGATGAATAAGGATTTTAAAAAGTCTTTCAAAATCTACAGTATTCAAAAGTATATAAATTTTAATAAATTTTAAAACTATATGGATTTTGTTGAATTCTATTCTAAAAACAGGGATTTTAAAACTATATGGATTTTGTTGGATTCTACTATTCACTCTTTAAAATCTTTCCTAATAAGAAGAGATTTTCATGGATTTCACTTTTAATAAGTTAAATTATTATTAAAAATAATAAAACTTTAAAAATTAAATAAAAAATTATATTAAAATTTATTTCTATTTTAATTAAATAAATTATTATTAAAAATAATAATACTTGAAAAATTATATAAAAAATTATATTTATTTTTCTTTTAATAAATTAAATTATTGTTAAAAAATAATAAATTTAAAAATTATATATTAAAAAGGAAATATAAATAATATTTTTTTATATTTATTATTTATATCAATAATTATAACGCAACAATCAATAAAACTTATAAAATATATATTACTAAATACAATCAAGTTAATGAAAATCCATACAAATCACAAAAGAAATCAGTCAAACTCTGAATAGAGTATATGATTTCTTAAATTTATAGACTTTTTAAAATTCAAAAAATTTTATTAAAATCTAAATTGAATACACCTTCTTATAACTCACTCCGGAGAGGGAGGGCCGAAGGAGTAGTGAAATGGCGTACAAATTTCTATTACCAATCAAACTTTTCGGTGCTGGATTGCGGTGAAACTGAAAGAAAACTAGGACAACAGCTGGCAGCCATGTCGGAATGGGGCCGGAGATCGTAACGTGTCATAGTACAGTCACATCAGTACAATGTGAGATTGTGATGTTTCCACGTCTCATTCCTTTTTTATGGACACGTGTACCTTGTGCCACCCTCGTCCTACCACAAGCTTTGCGGCTTTGTACAATTGTACTTTTGAAATTTTCTGTTTTTCAACGTTTGATATGTGCGTTGCATTAATTTCATAAAGTAAATCATTTGATTTTATGGGCTAGTATTACCAAAATGAATATTAGTACTACTTTCATGCGGATCGAGGGATTTAGCAGTTTGCATCTGCACCTTTAAAATTTATTCCATCTGTCCCAGAGCTATAGACACAGGTGGTCAACGTTGACTTTTTTGGTCCATCAAATACATATGATAAACAATATACAAAAATTATGAAAAAATTATTAAAATAAAATTCAATACTTAAATTATATTTTAGTTATTTTTTCATAATTTTTTATACTTGTTTATCATATGTATTGGACGGACAAAAAAAGTCAACGTTTACCACAATTGCTATCATATGTATTGGATGGACAAAAAAAGACCACAACTGCGCTTTGGGACAGAAGGAGTATTAACAAAAAAAATTCAATCTTTACCGTTAAAATTTAATTTATATATTTTTATTAATGGTATAATTTATAATAAAATATTTTTCTTACGTTAAAATTTAATTTACATATTTTTATCAATTTTATTAATTATACAATTTATTTTTAACTAGAAATTATATTAAAATTTAATTTACATGTTTTTATTACTTTTACTAATTGTACAATTTATTTTTAACACAATCTTAAAATTAAACATTATTAATCGTAAATTTACTATCACATATTTAACATATTTTTATTAATTTTATTTAAATAATTATTTATACCTAAACATTCTTAAAACTAAAAAAATATTAATCGTAAATTTACTATCACATATTTAACATATTTTTATTAATTTTATTTAAATAATTTATTCATACCTAAATATAAAATAATATATTATTACGCATTACTTCAAATTTATTTATTTATTTATATTGATTTGTATAATTTAGTATAATTTATTCAGCCATTTATTTCAATAATTTATTTTTACCAATATTCTAAAATTATAAGTATATAAATAATTTATAAGGTTAGTACATTTATTTATTTTTTATTTATAAAAATACATTTAGTATCAAATTTTAGTATAATTAATACATATAAAAAAAATACTAAAATACTTATTAAATTAAATTGTGTAAGGCGTTAATTTTAAAGTAATAAAAATATGTATTTTTTATTAATAAAAAGATTGCGGGATGAATTTTGACACTGCACTGTCTATCAATCCCTTCATACATTGACGGTATCAAGTACTATGCTGTATAACACGGATAGTCGAACGCATATGTTAAAAATATAATTACATTTTTTTTAATAAAAAATTAAAGAATAAAAATGTATTTTAAATTAAAAATATAATAATTATGAGTAAAATTTAAAAAAAATTAAAAAATAAAAATATAATTATATTTTAAATTGAAAAACTAAAATAATATTTTTAAAAGTGTGCATGGATTGAAACATTAAAAAAAGCGTAAATAATTATACAAGTTCATATTTTTTAATTTTTAAATAACATGGAATATATCCCGGCCCGCTTAACGATGGCAAAAGAGTGAAAAGACGATATAAGTGGTGTCAGCCAGTCTTCAGCTGATAATGAATGGGCCTATTGTCGGACAGGGTTAAAAAACATAACTCATGGACAATACCTAAATTCAGGCCCATCTGGAAAATATCACTTTTGTGGTCATATCTTAATTAGTCCCACTTTAATTGGAGATTAAGTAAATATACAAGTGGAACTACTAGTACATCATACATGTTAAGTTTTTGTTGAGTAAGTTTGTGTTATTGATGTGTGGAAATATTCTCTTATGAGTTATTATACATTAATTTTATGTAGAAAATGATAACATCTTGTAAATTTAGGATGTACTACTATCCCTAAAATGTAAAGTTGTTAATTCTTGTAACACAATTTTGATAAGAATGTACTACTATCCCTAAAATGTTTTTCATTTTTTTTTTTTTTTTGGTATTTCAGGTACATAGGTACAATAGTATGAAATTGTACATTAGCAAGAAGTTGATGTCCACAAGTTGGTATTTTAATGATTTTTTGTTTCAAATACATCAATATCACTATTATCCACACTCCACTGCACTAATGTTTCTTCGCATTTAATGTTGTCCCAAAATGCTTTATTGATTAGATAGTCTGATTGCAACTCTCTAAAACGCTGACTTTTGACTTTTATTGTACTACTTCATGTACATTTGTTTGTGTCCTATGTGACAATTACAAAAATACCCCTTTCAAGAACACCAAAAGTAAGAAAGTGAACCTTAGTTGTTTTTTTACTTAGTTATTGTGTCTCAAATGGTCATACTTCTTTTATAAAATAGATAGAAAGTATGACTATTAATTTTGGACGTAAAAATATTTGGATACTTTTATTTTAGAAAAAATTGGCAAATAAGATTTTTTTACAAATGTGTTTAGCCAACTATGATTTGTAGTTTTTATGATAGTTCGTCGGCTGACTCGGCTCGGCGAGATTAGGGCGACAAATGGGATCTCGTCGGAGGACGACGGCAAAGGGTGGTGACATGACGAGGAGAAATTCAGCTTGATCTGGGGAGACGAGGCAGCTATTCGGTGGTCGGGGCTGCTCCCGCAATGGTATTACGATCTCAATCGATGAAGGGGAGGTGCGGTGGTAGTTAGACTAACGACGGCGCTGGATGTGGTGTTGGGCGAACACGAATATTTGACTGTTGGTGATTACTTCTCGAGCACAAGAGGATTTTTCCCTTACTCTAAATTATTCTTAAGTCTTTCATGCTGCTATGGAAAGGCTAGCACTTTTTGGATGATCCATTTTGCTTGATTTTTTTTTATTTGAATATAATACACGCTGTTCTTTTATACTGAAATCGGCTGAACTCATTTAAGAAAAATCTGATACCAAGTGAGAGCGAGCTAACTGTTGGTGCTATAGTAAGTCGTGTATACTAATCACGACGAGTCATCTTCTTGCTCAAGTGGAATCACTTTCATTTGGCTCGTTACTGCTTTTCGATAGAGAACGATTTATCTTCTCCTGTATGAAAGGAAAGTCGTTAGGCTTGGTTTTCTTTGAGTTCAATCGAGCCGTCTTTGCTCTTAACGATGCGATCTGAACTGGATTGATTTTTAATAAAAATAATAATATTTTTTATAAATTATTAAATATTTTTTTAAAATATTAATAATATTGTGAAATTAACTAGATTGTATATTTAAAATTTTTGATTAAAATTATTTTTTGTTTATTTTATTTTAATTTATTTTGAATTGAATTGAACTGAACTGAAGCGAACTGAACTGAACTGACGATTTGAACTTAACTGAACTAAACTGAAATTAACATCTGTGTTTGCTTACCAGTAGCACATTTTTCTTTTTCCAGTTTTGTTTATTATTGTTTTTTATTGAGGCAACAGAGATGAGAAAATTGGAAACTAGCTACTGTTTCCTATGAAGTTCAATTGTTGATATACCTCCTTCAACCTGCATGTTTATCTATACTGGTATGGTTCTCCGCAAAGGAGAAATAGCTGAAATGAAAACAGGAGAAGAAAAACATTGCATATTAATATATTATGAATGTAAATATTATATTTGCATTGAGTTTTTGTGAGAGATTACATTGTGTTATATACACACGGTTGTCATATGTATACATGGAAAGTCAACTACAATATATGTAAATACTAAATTATGGGCAAAATTATAGACCAAATATCAGCACTTAATATTAGCAATTAAGCACTGAATATTAGCCATTTAATTTATGCTATTATCCCCCCTCAAGCAAGACGTGGGATGAGGTCCGACGCGTAGCTTGGCTCGAAAGAATTCAAATAATGGTCGAGGCAAGGCCTTTGTAAAAATATCAGCAATCTGGAGTTCGGAAGAGACGAATTGTGTGTCTAACTTTCCAGACGATACAAGCTCACGGACGAAGTGATAATCAATGTCGATATGCTTTGCTCGTTTATGAGCGCTGGGATTCTGACTAAGGAAGATGGCGCTATTATTGTCGGAATAGAGAGTGGGACATGAGGGGATCTGTACGTGAAGCTCACGAAGAAGATGAAGCACACAAACCAACTCTGAAGCTGCATTTGCCAAAGCACGATATTCAGACTCGCAACTAGATCGAGAAACTGTAGGTTGTTTCTTTGCGCTCCATGAAACTAAATTTCCTCCAAGGAATATGGAGTAACCATATGTAGATCGCCGAGTTTCGACACAACGAGCCCAATCAGCATCAGAGTATGCCACTATTATTGGGGAAGAGCATCGAGTAAAGGAGAGTCCAAACGATGGAGTGTGCTTTACATAGCGAAGAATGCGCTTCACAGCTTGAAAATGAGCAACTGTCGGACGTTGTAGATATTGGCTGACAAGATTAACAGCAAAGGATAAGTCTGGTCGAGTTATTGTGAGATACTGAAGGGCACCCACCAACGATCGATAAAGGGTTGGATCATCAAATAAAGGACCATCAGTAGGAAGTTGACAACCAGTGACCAATGGTGTAGATACTGGTTTGGAGTCCTCAAGAGCAGCCCGTTGAAGGATATCGCGCGCATACTTTGCTTGATTTATGAAGATGCCAGAGGAAGTATAAGTTACCTCGAGACCCAAAAAATAATTTAGTTTACCGAGATCTTTAATGGCAAATTCTTGACGAAGACGAGCAATGAAGGAAGTTAACTGCTCTGGAGAATTTCCTGTCAATATGAAGTCATCAACATACACCAATAGATAAATGATAGATGACCCACGGATATAAATAAATAGGGAAGAATCATAGCGACTACAAGTAAAACCGATACTTAAAAGAAAGTCGCTAAGACGTTGGAACCAAGCGCGGGGTGCCTGTTTAAGTCCGTATAGGGCTTTTTTTAGACGACAAACATGATTCGGAAATTTTGAATCAATAAACCCCGGTGGTTGTTCCATAAATACTGGTTTCGATAAAACGCCATTAAGGAACGCATTTTTTACGTCTAACTGGTGAAGGGGCCAATTTCGCAAGACAGCGAGGGATAACACAATGCGAATTGTGGAAGCTCGTACCACGGGACTAAAAGTGTGAGAATAATCAAATCCTGGCAGTTGAGTAAATCCTTGAGCGACAAGGCGAGCCTTATGTCGATCAACCGAACCATTAGCTAGGAACTTGGTGCGAAAAACCCATTTAGAACCCACAACATTTGTATCGGTGGGACGAGGGACAAGGTCCCACGTTTGGTTCTGAGATAAGGCCAAGAGCTCATCATTCATAGCATCGACCCATTCGGGATGTTTTAACGCAGACTTTATACCACGAGGCTCATTAACCACGGTAAGAGCATTAAAAAGACTGGTGCAAGCATAATTCGTAATATGTTTCGTCTTAAAGATACCCGACTTAGCTCGAGTTTGCATAGAATGAGTGGCCCGAGGAGGAGAAGGAACCTGTGTAGGAGTGTCATGTGGTACATGAACAGAGTTTATATGTGAATCATTGTTATCCATATCTTGCAATGTAGAGCTGGTAGTAACTGATGATGGAGGTGAGGAGCACAAAGTGCATGGTGAACTTCGAGGACTTACTGTAGTAGAGGATGGGGAAGATGTTATGAGATTAGGCAACCTGGTGGGCTCAAAAAATTCAGAAATGGACAAATCCACAGAAGGAGATTTTTCCGAGACCTTAGAAAAAGGAAAAAAAAATTCATCAAATTTTGCATGACGAGAGATATATATGCGGAAGGATGTTAAATCGTAGCAACGAAACCCTTTATGTGAACTATTGTAGCCCATAAAAATACACGCCTTGCTACGAGGCTCGAACTTGTTATTGGCATAATCCCGAAGACATGGATAAACCCGACAACCAAATGGATGGAAATTCTCAAAATTCGGTTTAATAGAAAATAGAACTTCATACGGAGATTTACCACCAAGTACTTTCGTTGGCAGGCGATTAATAATGTAGACAGCGCTACTAAAAGCATCGACCCAAAATTTCATCGGTGTGTGCGAATGAAACAACATGGCGAGACCAGTTTCAGTGACATATCGATGTTTACGTTCCGCGCGACCATTTTGTGCCGGTGTGTATGGACAGGAAAGAATATGTCGGATCCCTGATTCCCGAAACAACAATTGCACTTTATTATTAGTAAATTCGGAGCCCCCGTCACTGTGAAAGGTTTTGATGCAACACGAAAATTGATTTTCTACGAAAGCCTTAAACTGTAGTAGAACTTCATAAAAATCAGATTTTTGTCGCAATGGATAAAACCACGTGAATCTGGAAAAATCATCCACAAAAATCACATAATAACGAAATCCAGAAGTAGAAGTAATAGGTGCAGGTCCCCACAAATCACAGTGAATCGTGGCTAAAACATGAGGCGCACGTTTATTATCTAAAACAAAAGGTAGACGCTTGCTCTTAGCTTGCTCACAAGAGCCACAAAGCACAGGTTTCGGTAACAAAGAACTAAGAGATATATGCCCAACTTTATTCAAAAAAGAAATGACATCAAAGCCAACATGTCCAAGCCGGTAATGCCATAATTCAAATGATGCGTTCGGCGTACGAGTTGCAACCAATGCTACTGGTGGAGAATGAAGCACATAAAGACCATTCCTACGGCTGCCCCGAGCTATGATTTCCTGAGTGACCCGATGCTGAATCGAAAAGCAATTTTCATTAAATATTACATTAACAGGAGAATCATTTGTTAATTTGCTTACAGAAAGCAAATTTTTGGTGAGTCCCGGAACAACCAATATTTCAGTTAAATTAAGAGATTTATGCACGTAGTGAGAGCCAACATGAGATATAGATAACACAGCACCATTACCAACTATTACGGAATCTGAACCTGTATATGGCATAGATGAGTCCAAGTGAGCCTTGTTTGGTGTCATGTGTGCCGAAGCCCCAGTGTCCAAATACCAATCAGACGGAGTAGTGGTGTCCGAAATAGAGCAAGCAGCCTGAAAGCTTCGGCAATATTGGCGGATGGGGCCGAAGGAGCCGAAGGAGTTGCAATATTTCGATTGAATCGATCGGGGCATGAATTTGCATAGTGACCATTGGTTCTACAGATCTGACAGTGGGGTGGGCGTTTTTGTCCATTTCCACGACCTTTTTGCTTATTTTGACCACGAAAGGGTGGTGAGGATTGTTGATGTGGAGTAGAAGGAGACGAAGCAGAGGCAGTGAACGCAGCCTGTAGGGAAGGTGATGGTTCTAGTGCTTGCTGAAACATATCCTAAGCCTCGGCATTATTTAGCAAATCGGCGAAGGTAGGCAATGGAGATAAAGCCATTTGAGTTGCAGAAAAATTGGAAAATGAAGATCCAAGTCCTTTTAGGAAAAGATGGATCTTGTCAGTGTTGTCAACTATAGATCCGATGGACGCTAGTTGGTCACAAAGAAGCTTGAATTCACGACCAAATTCTGCCACTGATTTGTCACCCTTTTTGATAGACTGAAGTTGACCTTTGAGTCGAAACTCGCGGGATTTAGATTGGTGGCTGAAAGAATTTTCAAGAGCGATCCAAACAGCACGAGCAGTAGAGCAACCAATAACGACAGACATCGATTCTTCGGTTAAAGATGAGAATAGTAGACTTACAAGTCGTTGATCTTCGATCCGCCAAGTAGCATATGCTGGATTGGGAATCATACGCCCGTCTTGTTCCACTTCAATCGGCGGAGATGGACGAGTGCCATCGACAAGGCTGATGAGATCTTGACTAATGAGTAAAGGATAAACTTGACTTCGCCACAGAAGATAATTGGTCGAAGAAAGTTTAATTGTAAGCATATGAATGAGAGTATTGAAAGGGAGAGTATGAGAGAAGGTAGAAGCAGACATGGCGTGAAAAAGAAATCAAGGATTTCAATTGCTTAATCTGATACCATATGAATGTAAATATTATATTTGCATTGAGTTTTTGTAAGAGATTACATTGTGTTATATACACACGGTTGTCATATGTATACATGGAAAGTCAACTACAATATATGTAAATACTAAATTATGGGCAAAATTATAGACCAAATATCAGCACTTAATATTAGCAATTAAGCACTGAATATTAGCCATTTAATTTATGCTATTACATATAATTTGTTTATATGTAAAAATATGTACCGGTTCTTGTAAAAGTGTCAAGTGATTAAATGTGATTTTTTTCTAAAAGATGTGTTGATCTCAATCGAAATTGGAGTGTAAATTTGAGCAAATGATTTTTTTTTTCGATTGAAATTCAAATCGAAAATATGACATTTAGTGTATTTTTGTGACATTCAATGTTTTTTTATAATATTCAGTATGAAATTTGGGTATGAAACAAGTTAATGAAAGCCAACACACCGAATAAGACTGAAAACACACTCAATATGACTGAAAACACACTTAATAGGACTGAAACACATTGAATATGATTGAAACATACTGAATAGGACTGAAACACACTGAATATAACTAAAAACACATTGAATATGATTGAAACATACTGTACTGAATAGGACTGAAACACACTGAATATAACTAAAAATACACTGAATAGGACTGAAACATACTAATATGACTGAAAACACACTGAATAGAACTGAACATACTGAATATCACTTAAACAAGTTAATGAAAGTCAACACACTGAATAAGATTAAAAACACACTGAATAAGATTGAAAACATATTGAATGTCACTTGAACACACTGTTTAATTTAAAAATACACTGAATATGACTGAAACGTGCTGATGTGCTGAATGTGAAGAAAACATATTGAATATCACTTAAACAAGTTAATGAAATCCAACCGAATGTCATAAAAACAACATACTAATGTCATGTTTTTTAGGGCTGGACAATCGGGTTTTGGGTTTCGGGTTACCCGAACACCGAACCGAATTTTCGGTTATTTGGGTACCCGAACACCGATTTTTCGGTGTTCGGTTCGGTGTTCGGATAGTGAAATTTTTGTTAGTCGGTTTTCGGGTAACCCGGAACCGAACAAATAAAAACCGAAAACCCGAAAAAACCGAAAAAACATTAAAAAAGGAAGAATAATTATATATGTATATTTTAATATTTTTAATTCTCATACTTCTTTATCCCAAAACGCAAAAGATAAAAAAAAAAAACACTATATTATAAATCTAGATCCTAAAATTGACGGTCGCCTTCAATATTCTCCGATCGGACTCATCTGAAGATTCAGTCTTCATCTTCATCCTCTCATCGCGTACTTTTGAGTTGAGAGCCTCGGACTTGAACCACTCGCAGTCGCCCGTTAATTCTTCTCTTCCTCCTCTAATTCGGAATCGCCCTTGAAGGGTTTTTTGGGTTTATGTGTTCCTCGTTCAGAAACTCAATAAAGTAGGATTTATTTCTGTATCCACTGGCGTGGATTCAAATTAAGTGGATTAAAATTAATTTTTTTATGTGTTTGATATGTTGGTTTGTTGCATAAGAACAAAGAAGAGAATGAAAAATTAAATGATTTTTTGCTGCATAAGAAGAGGATGAATCCTAGTTCGGTTATTTGGGTTTTCAAGAACCGAACCGAAAATTTCGGTTCGGTTTTGTAAAACCGAAAAATAGAATGGTTCGGTTTTCGGTTCCTAAAAAATCAGAATTTTGGGTTCGGGTACCCGAAAATTCGGTTCGGGTTACCCGAACCCGAACCGATATCCATTGTTTTTACACTTAAATATCTTAAAAACACTCATATTTTTCACATTGAATATCAACATATTGAATGTTCCATTAATAATGTCATAGAAACACACAATTTTTTTCCCACTCACACTCTATCCATTCATTTTTCGTCTTCTCTCTCTATCCCCATTTTCCATGTCGGGGATTTTCTTCCTACCCAGTTCAATCTAGCAAAATTCTGAGCCGGACTCTAATTCATTTATTGCCCGATTATATAGAATGTGTAAATAGCAAAATAATGTGTAAAACCTCAGTTGCCATTTGAACCCAGATAAGCACTGTAAATTTCTCATAGTAAATAATTGTGTTAGATTTTCTCGGCAACTATGTAAATTCGATCAGAAGATGATTGTTAGCAAAGCCTGAGTTATTAATAATGGTATTTATTTATTTGATTTTGTGTTTCCATAAAGCCAAGCCAAATACAAATAATCAAAAGCAGGGCAAAGGAAGAAGAACAAGTGAAGTGAAAAATCCTAAGCATTACATAATCTCATGGAATAGGTAGAAAACTCAGGCATCTCACGTTATCCCACAAGAACTCCAGTCTCTTGACGTATTTCAACTTCCCGTACATCCCGGAGTCGAAGAGGCGGGACTGGAAACCCGGGTGAAGGAAATAAAACGCCTCCAGATTAATTGAAGGGTAGTTTTATCATTTGAAGTATATTTTTTTTTTATCCTAAATGCCTACAAATATTTAAAAATAAATAAAAATGTAGAAAAAAATTATTTGTAAACAAAATTTAAAAATAAATAAAAATGTAGAAAAAAATTATTTGTAAACAAAACAGTGACAACTAGTCCTCTTTCCCGATGAGATGCACGTGTATTTAATTCAACTTTCTATTACTCAGTGCTCTTTCTACTTAAATTTAATGTTTAACATAAACTCATGTTAGAGGTATACATGGATAATTGACAAATAAACATTAAGTGAATTATATAATTGAAACAGTTTAATAAAAAAATAACAACGATATTACAAATAATAAATTTAGTTCATTTATATTTAATGGAATAGATATTTTGATTTAAAAAATAGTTTTGTTAATAAAGTCATTATCAATTAAGTTGATTTATATTTAATCAGAATAGATATTTTGCGTTAAAAAATAGTTTTGTTAATAAAGTCATTCTCAAATCTAAATGATACATATATAAAAGTTTATTAATATTAATATTGAAATAATTAAGTATTATTTCATAGTATAAATCTAATTTACATACCAATTGGTTCAACAACAATGAGTTTAGTTCCATTTGAAAATTTCATATTAACAAATAAGTAAAGAAATTGACGGTAACTCAAATCAAAATAAAACATGAACATAAAATAAGTAAATAATTAGTCTTTAAAGCTAAAAACATACTTAAGTTAAATGCAGTTATAGTTTAAATTTGAATAACCATTTAAACTGTTCAAACATAACCAAAAAAGTATTTAAAATATCAAAATAAAGGCACAGTCTATTTACACATCCATCCTTACTCTCCCCACCCATAAAGATTAATTCACCCCCTTTTTTTATTAGTTTAATAATTACATATTACTTGAATACCGATTTCACCCTTATTATAAAAAATATATATACTATTCCACGTTAATGTTCATTTCGATTCTGCCGTGAGGTTGTCGGAGATCTTAGATCCGTCGAGTGTGTGTGCTCCGCCGATTTGCAACCCAGTCTGTTATTTTTTAAGGAGAACCAAGAAATTCGAAGCGGCGAGGGAGACGACATGGTGCTTGCGATCAAATTGCCGAAAACGTTCGATCTCCGAATCACCGTTCTGGTTTTCGAGAAGCTTGGAGAGGCTGACGGCCGACCTCAATTTGCTGCGGAGCTTCATCAAAGTTGATTGCCTTCGTAGCCTATCACAAGAGGAGCTGTGGCATGTGGGAGACGATCTCGCGAAACGCCGCAACAGGTTTTCGAGGCACGACAAAGGGGATGTTGAAGGTGGTGGGACGTGCCGGCCTAAAATTTCACTGTCTATCTCAAAGTTCTCTGCCAATGATGAAGATTGAAGACGAACAAGTTATAAATAAATAAAAGGGTAAATAAGGTATTTTGAATGAGGTGTGGTTAGTAATTTATGAAATTTGCGAGAAAAAAAAAAGGTTGTAAAGAGTAAAAACGGAAGTGTAAATAAACACAGCCCAAAATAAATTGTTCGAAAACTATTCCAATGGAGTATTGATTTCACGATTCTTTAAACACAAGTAATAATTATATCCAACAAACATTAAATTAATAATCGTCTAGTTGATTATCATTATACACGGTGACAAAAATGAAAACCTTCTAGTATTTGATTAGTGTACTAAATCACCAAAATCTATCACAAGGGAATTAATTCATTCTCAAAGATGATTTTCATTCACAAGTGACTGAAAATTACTTGAACTGCGCATCTATATGCGCGTGTGTTGAGTTACAAACAAATTGGAGAAGCTAAAGAACCACCGAGAATCACTCATCAAGAATGGCACGTCCGAGGTTAGTAGCGAGAGCCAGACGAACAGACCTCAAGGCCTCGGGCGGCAATTCAGCATCAACAAAGCCTGGAAGCAATTTCGCCAAAGACAGTTCTTGTAATTTATTCAGCAAAAGGTTCGTCTGAGAAACATTGAACAAGGGACGCTCTTGCCACTCGAGCAATTTCAACTGCACACAACACAAAAACCAAAAGAATCGTGAATGTATATAGAGATCAAAGAGAGAGTTCGAGAGAAAATTTAAATTATAAATGTCCCATAATTTAAACAGCCCGTTTTTTGTTTTATATATGTATAATTTCCATTTACAGGATGAAATCTGTAAAATAGAAACAACAGACGAAAGCGTAATTGTAAATTTAACAGATCAAGGGTAGATTTCATAATTAACAGATCAAGGTTTAGCACATCACAACTTGAATTCTTGCAGTGTCATAGTGTGTTTGGTGTGGACTGTGTGGTGTATATACATATTCATCTATCACAAACTGGAAGTATATACATTGGAGATAGACACGCAGGGAAATCATAAAATGCTGAAATTTAACAAAAGAAGAATGGATTACCGAGTCGTATAAGAGAGGTAGACAGAACTGCTGAGGTGTAGAAGGGTTTTTCATGAGCTGCCAAAAAAAACCAGGAAAATCATCACAGTGACCAGATCTCAAAATAAACAAGCTCAACTACAAGTCCCCGAATTAGACATAATATTTATAGATAATTAGTTAGTTATAATGATATCTCTAAACATATTATGGTAAACTAAAAAAAATAGTAAAATTAATAATATGAACTACCACCTTGACATATGTTTGTATTTTACATATATCACTTGAGGTAGTTTTTGCATTATCTCTAATATTTATTTGTTTAATTTGTTATTATAGATTTAGGTTTAAATCACTTTACAGATGCACAAGCCTACCGATATAAGGGCTTCTGCTGCTTTTCGAGAATCCTCGGTTTTGATTCCCTCCTGACCTTGTTGAAGGGATCTCCTGAAATCCCTATACCTGAGAATATCGGAATAACCTTCAAAATAGTGCAAACGGTATATATAAAAAGACCTCTATAGAACACTTAAAGATTGCATACTTTTTCAGGAAATCGAGACCACCAGCAGTTTTTGATTCAGTCCCCAATAACTCAATCATTCCTTCCCACAGCTGCAGTAAGAAGAAGAGAAGTGTTATATCAAGAAGCATTAAATTCTTTTGTGAATATACATACAACTGCAATTACCTTGAAACTTTCATCAGAAACCGATTTCCCAACAAAATTATATAATTGCTTTGCAATTCGGTTTAAGCGGACTTCATCCTGAGCTTGCTGGAGCCAGTAAACGGCCGATCCTTTTTTTCCATGTTTCCAGTAATGAACACCGGCAGTCTGAACAAACAGATTGTCATATTTCAGATAAAAGTGAACATCTTGAATATACTTTTTTTAAAGTGAGGAATTGCTAAAACTTCATTCTCATAATCCAAAAAATGAAATATATCAGAGTTCACATAATCTCATTTGAGTATTATAATCTCGACTGGTTATGCAAGGGAATTTTAAATTTTGTTCACTGGACAATTTGTACTGACAAAAGCCAAATTCAGACTTTTTTTTACCAAGGACCCCTAAAAACAATTGATTTCAAGCCAAATGATGGCAAAGCAAGCAAACTGAATAAGAAGCAGATCAAGAAAAGTTGCATCAATGATGTCGAAATAATGGTAATGGTAGATCTGCCTGCAGCATGCTAGACTATATAACCCCAAAATTCAAATAATCACTACCTAGAAAAGCATACCTTCATCATGTTGCAGCTAACATAATCAAGTCCATTGAGACGGCAGATCTCTATGCCCTGATTAAGATGAATGCATACAGATTAGCTAAGAATCTCATTAGTAAACTCAGATGGATGTAATCTATATTTCAAACCCCCCAAAAAAATTACCTTTAATAACACTTGATTATATTGTACAGGCTGTTTGTACAAAAAATTCTCTAACAGGCCCTGTCCTTGGTTCATGCATGACGTCAAATATATTGGAGCAATCTGAAAGAGCAAGATAATGATATATACCCAAACAGATTATAAAAATATGTAACATAATGTAATTTATTCATACTTAAAAATCCTACAATTTTCTCCAAACAAGCCACTCAGTTATGCCACGTATAGCTAGAGATTAAATATAATATTGATTCAATATTAATAATAAGCTTAACCCTGTATTAATGAATTACTAGACCCTGAAATTAGTATGGATGAGACCATAACCATTAATGACCAAAGACAGTCACTTGAATGCTTACATTCCAAGTGAATGCATGAGAGGACAGAATCTGGGCATAAATCAATCGATAAAGCTCTTCCATGCAGATTCCACCAATTTTAGACCGCTGTTCATGCAAAAGTATTTCTGCTTGAGTGCTGCCAGCTGTCAACAGCTCTATAGCATGAGTTATCATCCTGTTCAATGGATACAATAACATTTGTACAATTTTTTCACAACGAAATAAATATTTATAACCACAAAAATACACACAGATGAAGGATGTCTCACCAGGGGCCAAATGATCTTGAGCATTCAGCTAATACAATCTAAATCATCAAAGGAAATAGTAAATTTTCGGGATAAATGACAGGCCAGCAAAAAATGACAGGCATATGATTCAGTTTAATTACCTCTGTATTTTCTTCTAAAATCCCTATTAAGAGTCCCATCAGCTTGTGGCGAATGGACATTGGCTTTAAATGAATGCATTTCTGAGCTAGGGTATACATGCTTTCGAAGCCCTACAATAGAACCAGTATGAACGTAAAGATCTAAAAACAAAAACAAAAAAAAAAAAAAAAAAAAAAAAAAAAACAAAAAAAAACAGAATCATATAAAGTCACACTGACCATAGTGAAAGGCCTGATGTACAAAAAGTGAGAAATATACAGTTCTATCCAGTGGTATGTTACATTGGAGAGAACATTAGCAGTACCCAACATGATCTGAAGCATATTTTTCAGTCCGGCCCTAGTCTTCTGATCATCACATTGAAGCCAGTATTCACTGCAGTCCAATTTAGTAATTTGGCCTCGCCATTTTTCCCATGCCTGAGTAATAAAACATAGCAAGGGTTGAATGTTCGTCTTCTTCAATACATTAAGGAAATTAATATAGCCCTATATGTTACCTTCATAAACTCTGGCTTGGTATTGTAGCATTCTCCTAGTTTTTCTGCTGGTAGATCAAGCCGTAGACGCGGCATCCGTGATATTAGAAGAGCGACTGCTTCTACAAGTCCATTTTCAATCTGATTCATACAGATACAAAAGGTCAAGATGTTTATTGTCAGATAAAGATGTTTGATTACAAACCACTATATTGGAAAAATAGAGTTTGTCAAGATGGATATGGTTTGTGGTCATATGCTACTAATTATTGAATGTAACTAATTATCCCTCTTAAGAAATTCACTTTAAAACAATCATATTATACTGTGAAAGAAAACACATAGTAACACATTTCAAACCCACTAGAAAGTATTATTCGTATTGCACGTGTAGGAATGCGATTTGAAGGTGCACTTGAATATCATCCCAAAATGATTTTTCTTTATTCAAGGATTTTTACCTGATTTTCTAGAAAAACTTCCAAAACTTATTCTATTCTCCCATTTCATTTTTATTCTCCCACCAATCACTTCAACCCAATTCTAAAATAAATATTCAATTTATAAAATATTATTATAAAGTCTCCCATAAACCTCCAATCACATAACTCTAACAACCAATATTATACGATTGTTTTAGAATTTTATTATTAAATCAACTTATACCATTTCATTTCCACCACGTACCCAGAAATACTCAAATGGTTATATGAGACTATGAGTAAACAAAATTCTGTTCTTTTTTCAAAAACAATCATCACTGTTTTCTCTCAATTACTACAAAATTTCTAAAATGAAATTACATGCAACCACACCTCAAATGGTTGTATGAGACTATGAGTTGGAACAAATAAAATGATAGGAGAATCTATTTGCTTTCTTTACATGTGGTGACTGATGAGTAATTCAATCAAACACAAAGAGATACAAGTCTAAGTGTCTTCAAAGATTTTGTCGGTTGTATTTTTGGTGTCCAACGATTGGATTATTAACAATGAATATAATTTATATTATCCCTCAAATTGGCATAAAAGTATTTTTAACAATCTGGTCAGTATATAAAGTGTATACTGTATATAAATTTAAAATCCATTGACCTCACGAGTTCCAAGCTGATCGTATAAATAGGATCCATGCAAGCGCAACAATTTTACCTGAAAATAATAGGTGTAATATAAGAAGCAGTTTACACCTAGTGCACATATTTACTTTATACTACACATTATCTTTCTCAATGAATAAGTACTTACAACAACATCGAGCCAGCCTACTGCTAAGGCTGATGACAAAACTTCCCAATATTCTGGAATATTTTCAACCGTCTGAGAGAGAGAAAAAAAGAGAAAAAAAAAACAATTAAAGCTCCGTATAACTTGGCGTGAGAGAAAAGGCGGAGCTCGCATTGGTTCCATAAAAGATGCAACATTTGAAGTTTTAATTTTATAAGAATTCTATCAAAACACTCTGACATTGATAAATCCTAAATCAGCGGATTTAGATATTCTAGCTCCCAAAAATATTTTAACTAAGCTGAAATTACGGAGAAAAATTTTCAGACTTAGGGTCATCCATTATTTTCATATATCAAAAATGCTGCATGGGAAATAATATAAATATTCATCTACGACTAATAATTTGTCTTTCCAGCTGCTATACTATCAACAGTGGGCTATGGGAAATATCAGATATATTTGGTACAAAAACAACCATTCACAGAATAGATATTGTAGTCCCGCATCACAGACATCAATAAAGTTATCAACGTGAGAACCTGGATAGTGATAAGTTTTTCTTGGAAAGCCACAAGTTTCGCATGGACAGTAGAATGAGTTGCTGAAAACAAACTGTCGAAATCCTGTATAGCACAGAGCATTATTGTTCAGTGGACAAAGAACATTGAAAAGTGAAAGGATAAAAGGTCAACAGTTGAAAGGTTCATACAGCTAACCAATCAAGAAGGCGTTCAGGGATCCACGTCTGAGATTGCTTGTCTACATAGAACATTTCCATCAGCTCCCAAGCAGCTTTCAAAGAGGTTGGCTCCTCAACGTCCTGAATTTGTATGCAATATCACCAGCTATTAAAGGTATTTGAAACTAAAATACTCCTCCAAAAAATAAATATTACCTTCAATACTGTTTTTGAGTCTTCAATCATTGGAGAAACAGATGGCTTTGAGTTACCAAGAATGGAATTTATTTCCTTGCTGTACTCCATTACATGTTCCCACCTGTTACAAAAACATAATAAATATATTGTTCCAAAAATATTCAAAATGATATTGGTTGATGAAGAATGGAAAACATGTAAGGTTATGAGGAGCAAGTATCCAAAATCTGCGATTGCCGATTAGGGAAGTCGAATAAAACAAGGAACTACAAAGTTATAAAGACAAATAATGAAAATGATACATTAGAAAATGAAATCGATACAAATGTCAGCTTAATAGATTATCCCACGAGCTCACACAAATTACTTCATAGACCATCTTTCCCAAAATTAATCAAATTTTCAGATCAATATCACTTCAGTTCAAAATGAAAATGAAAATAAAATACAAGCAGGAAATCGGAAGCAAGGAAGTTGAAGCGGGTGTACCAGTCTTTCTCGTAGTGCATATTATCGATTGAATTCTTCCGGCTTTGAAGAAGTGCAAAAGGGGCGACCGAGCCGTACGCAATCATCCGCCACCGAGCGTCTGTGATTTCTCCTCCGTCCGCAGTGCTGAGTTTTACTTCGACCACTTCTCCACCGGGTTTCCCCGCATCCTCAACCGTGCCATCGGAATGTTGGAGGAGCGAGACGCGGAGCGTGTTGCCACGCGCCCATGAGATGGAGAGGCGGGCGAATGGGGGAGTGACGCTGTGGGCCCGCAGAGGGTAAGCTCTTGGAGCTTGTGCGTCCAAAGAGTGAGGAACGAGGGGGTTGAATTCACCAGAGTCTGACGACACTCCCGGCATATCGCCGGAATATTCTTTTAAGGGTTTTGGAAGACCTATGAGTTAAAAGACGGTGTGAGAAGAAAAAAATCCAAATACTGTAACATAAAAAGGGGCAAGTTTCAACGTTAAAGTCGTGTTCTGAAAAAGAATTTTGAGAAGGGCATGATGTTCAATTACATTTTTCACATTTTCTTACTCCAATCCGATTTAACTATTTAAACACAAAATTCCAATTAAACTTCTTATAAATAAAAATATATCAAGAATATAAAAATATTTGTGATTTTTTTAAATATTTGATTTATTATAATTAATATATTGTAGTGTTCAAAAATATTAATTACTCATGTTAAAAATTAATTATAAAAATTATATTATTGATGATTATGAGATAAATTAATAGTTTAAAAATATATATTTTAATATATGAATTATTTAAAACAAATTTTGAATTTATTATATTATTTATAATTGTTTCGCAAATAATAAAAAAAAGTGATTGTTTAATTAAATTAAATTTTAAATTATACTTCTTGGCAAATTATACCTTACTCCCTTGTGCAAGATGGATATCTTACACCCGGTCAACATAATAAAAGAACCGGTCAAAATTAAACATCATTTTTTTCCTTTTTTTTCCCTCAGCTCTCTCTCTCAGCTCGCTTGATTCTCGAAGCTCGAATCATCAAAACACACAATTCACGCCTCTCACCGCCGTCATCATCAGCGCAGAGGGTCGCCGTCATCATCAGCGCCGAGATTCGCTGTCATCATCAGCGCCGAGAGTCGCCGTCATCATAAGCTCCGTTCGCTCCTCTGCCCTATCTTCAATTCTGTGTCTGCCGCAGGTGACTAACATCTCCGATTGCCTCCATCTCCAGGATTCATCGTCTCCGTTCACCGCATCCATTCCACGTTGTTCACCATCCTAAATTCCTCGTCCTTCGCCTCCTGACATCGATCCCGTTCTCATTCACTGTCATCTTTGAAACTTGAAATTGGATCCTAAGCATGGATGACTTATTGGATTTGTCATCGATTATGGTCCAAGGCATGTCGATTCTATCCATTTTCTGATTTCATTCACTGTCATTTCATTTGAATTGCACTTTTTGTTCTTCTGAGTTAATTTGTTTTTTAGATGTTGGTCTGATGTTATGTGTTGTTCTGATGTTATGCTTCTGATGTTATGAGTTTATTCCAGATTTTGTCTATGCTTCTGATGTTAGATGCTTGTTTTGATGTTATGTGTTGTTGCTTAATTTATAATTTCATTTCTGTTAGATGCCTTGGATTCGAATCCCGTTGTTGATCTTGATGATGGAAAGTTGGATGATTGTGTTTATGGTCCTGATTCTGACTTGGTAGAGGTTGTTGTGAATTCGGAAAGTGAGGCATATGATATCTACAACACCTATGCATTTAATGTCGGGTTTAGTGTCTGAAAGTGCAAGCAGAGGCTCCGTGTCGATAAAAGTATTTCTATGAAACGATATGTCTGTTCTCATGCTGGATTAAAACCGAAAAAAGTGAATGGTGATCCTTTGTATACAAAAAATGGTTGTGCGTTGTGAATGTCCAGCCCTAGTTCAATATGATGTTGATATCAATGGAGTGTGGGTTGTTAGTAAACATGTAAAAGGGCACAACCATGACTTATGTCCACCGTCGGGTACTTATCTTCTTAGGTCTCATAGGAGAGTTTCTAAAAATCAACTTGCCTATTTGAGAGAGCTTCAGAAAAGTGGTGTTGGTGTGGTTGATGCTGTGAGAGTTTTGAAAAACCAATCAGGGGGGTCTCCTCTTCTCGGTTTTGGCCCACGAGATGCGTATAATGCTTTAGGCAAGTCAAAGGCTGTTGATGGTACCGACTGTAACAGTTTGATTCAGATTTTCAGAAATCGTCAATCTAATGAGAATGACTTCTTCTTTGATTTTGAAGTTGACAATGAAGGAAGATTGATTAGTTTCTTTTGGAGGGATGGTCGTATGAAGGAGGTGTTGGGGATCGTGCATGTATACGCAGCGGAAAACAAAAATTTTATGAAAAACCGTTTTTCATTAATGTAAACATTTTACATTATATTTATTTTATTTTATTAAAAATCATATTTTCAATATTACATGCATTAATTGATTTAATTCAAATCTATTAGAATCAATAATTCACCATTTAATTTAATTATCAAATAATTAAATATTTAATTCATGCATCACATACTACACAAATTAAATCTAGCGCAATTATATTAATCATATTAATATATTACTTGTAGCGCAATTATATTAATCATATTAATATATTACAATTAATTACGTAAACATGCAGACATAATTAATTTGCGTCAAATTGACAATTAACATAATCTTATTATTTAATTCTAATCAACTTGAATTGTGCAATTAATTTAATCAAATTAATTAATTACACATATATAATTAATTACGTAAACATGTGGACATAATCAGTTTGCGTCAAATTGACAATTAAGATAATCATATTATTTAATTCGAATCAATTTGAATTTAATTGACATTTAAATTAATCACAATTAATTTTTCTATATCAATTAAAAATCTCATAGCGCAAACATTAACAGTACATAGCGCAAACATTTAACGCAAACAATTAAATCTAAATTTAATCGTAAGTACCTCAAGGATTCATCGGACGAAACGAGGTTCGTCGGAAGTCGCGCGGATGCGACGCGGGGACGGCACGGGTCGTGTGCGGGGAGAGCCGAGCGAGTGGCGGGGCTCTCGGCTGGACTCGTGTGTCACGGCTGGAGCGCACGGGCGCGATTCGGGCTGTGCTCGGGCGTTCCTTCGGCGTCTCTCGTCTAATCAGGTTTCACCTCGTATAGGTAATCCAACTTACGTATTGCACTAGAAACACGTAAGGGAGAATACGACGGGAAAACGGGCCGGAAAAACGGTGCCGGAATCGGATTCCGGCGAGGGGAGGCGGCTGCCGGCGGCGGCGGCGGGCGGCGACTCCGATTGTCGGCGGTCCTCCGAGGGAGGAGCCGAGGGGGCGGACGAGAGGGAGAGAGGAGAGGAGAGAAAGTGAGGCTAGGGTTTTGAGCTCTTCACTTTGGTGTGTTAATTCTCATGCCTATGGAGCTCCTTTTATAGGTGAAGAAATGAGCTTGTTGGGCTCAAACCCTAATGGATCGGATCCATTAACCCTAGCCGGCCCAATTCACTAGCCGTCATTACGTTTCTCCAAAATTGACAATCAATTTGATCTCCGAAAAATATAACGATTATATTTTCTTTCTCGTTTTAATTTTCTCATCAATATGAGATAAAAATAATAATTTCCAATTTCACAAAATCGGAAAGCCCATTTCAGGGGTACTGCTAAATCGGGAAATTTCCCAAAATAGAAAGTGTACACCATCGTGTCCGTTTTCTTTAGCTCAGTATTATTTCCAACTCATAATCACAATTATGAATCTCGGATTCAATCATATTGACCTCCGACTATATGTACTTAATTAACAGTTAATTAATACATGATCGTATTCAAGGATCGGTTTACACGAGAATGTGACCCTCAATGGTTCAGGTGTATAACTAGCCGTGGGCTCACAACAAATTGTGATTCGAACAACATATTGTTCTTATTTCAACTACTCCCAAGAGTTTTAGATTAATAATCATATTATTTAATCTCCGAACAAGTCGGTGCCCAACGAATCAGTGACGAGCGTCTAGTAGCCACGCTTCACTAATTCCCTAGATACAAATGAAGTGCCTGCAAGAACCTTGTAATATAGTTAGCGTACAGTACGATCCCTCCGATACATATGTCCCGATCAAACTAGAGATATTGGTTAATCGAGATCTCTTGTTGAGTTTGATAACTGTGCGTACGTTCTAGGTTTCGTAAAATCCATTCGTGATTGATTCAGAGAAACACATTTCTCTAATCACCTCACTATTCAACTCTGGCCAGAGATTCCGGGACTACGAACCATCAGAACACACAGGACATCCATGATCTATATCAAGCGATCAGATCCCCTACTACCATGCACAGACTTCACATCAGATTTCGAAATGCACGAACATTGTCTCCTTTTTCGACTTACTCCCTTTCCAGGGAATCAGAGACACGTCACGATACATCTAGTCCTCTGATGAAGTCACGGTGATGTCTGGGTCTTAAGGATTAATTGTGTACAACTATATTATGGAATTCTCTACTCGATCAGTGATAACCACTTAGAGATTCCAGGGAGAGGGGGTTCAGTGAACTCATCAACAGTGAGCACCCACTCAAGTATGTCGATGTCCCAACACCGAGGCTCGAGATTAGCCCACATACACTAAGTGCTAGTCTCAAGGGGGAAAGGCCGGGTATCCTTGTTATTGGCGTAACCCATCGACTAGGAACTGAGTTTGACCAGTTACGTTGCGTTAACAGAATTATCTCTCGGTTTCCACAAAACCGAATTCATACAACATGTGTAACTGTACAGGACTATATCTATGATTCAACATTGGGAGCAGATATAGTATATGCCATTAATATAGGTTTCATTAATTAACGAAATAAACCGTTATATAACGGAATACGGTTAACCGCTCGGCCAACCGTTGGCTCGCCGGTCACCTATTCCAACAATCTCCCACTTGACCTAGAGCCAACTATCCATGAATCTTAGTCCCATCGACTCTCGATGTTTCTCGCAGACATATTCAGATAAAGGCCTGGTACAGGGATCTACAAAGTTATCTTCCGAAGTGACACTCTCGACTCAGACGTCACCTCTGTCATTGATCTCTTAGATCACATGATATTATCTCTAGTACATGTTTGGACTTCTGATGAGATCTCGGTGCTACAGGACACCGTATAATCACAGTACAAGTTACTTGATTATTTGCGTCCGGAATTATAACCAACTTTTGGATAAAGTTCCGTGTCCAAAACAGTCTCTTTTACAGCTTTAGATGCTGCAACATATTCAGGTTCTCGTGGTAGAATCATTAGTCGTTGCAGGAACCATTCCAGCATACGACACCACCTCTAAGCTCGAATATGAATCCCGATATCGACTTTTAGTCATCCACATCCGGTTGAAAACTAGAGTTCGTAAGTACCTCTAAATTCAACTCGGACCTCCCATAGACTAAGAACAATTCCTTAATGCTTTTGATTGCTAGTGCTCAAGGATTTCGTCCTTCACGACTTCAAATAAGCCGGTCTTGGGTTCGACTGATATTCACTTGTGACACTCACAACATTTATAATATCACGTCTAGTACACAGCATGCCATACATAATGCTCCCTAGTGCGGAGATATATGTGTTGTCCATTTCATCTCCTCGAATTCCATCAACATTACAGTCACACGAATTACGAGAGATGAACCCCATGGGACATTGGCAAGAATCTCTTCAGGATTCTTCCATGCTAAACCATTTCAGAAACAGTTTCTATGTACAAGGATTGAGAAGATTTTACATCCTTCTAGATCTATATCTATAGTGACGTATCACAATACGTAGGATGCCTCTCCTCAAATCCTTTATTCGAGAAACGTGTGGACAACCGTGCTTTCGTTGATTGCAACATCACTCAATCATCCCTATGATTAGTATGTCATCAACGTACAACACTTAAATTTCACTGCGCTCCCACTAACCTTCTTGAATACAAGGTACCTTCAAGTTTTATACCAAGTCAACGCTTTGACTATTGTATTTAAAACACATGTTCCATTTTAGGGATGCTCGTTTCAATCCATAAATGGATCGCTGGAGTATGCAAACCTTTTGCTCCTTTCCAGAAAATATGAAGCCTTCCGGCTGCGCTACAACTCTTCCATAATATCACATTCAAGGAAAGTAGACTTCATATCTATTTTCCATATCTCATAGTCGTACTATGCAGAAATGGCCAGCAAAATTGTAATGGACTTAAGCACAGCGATTGATGGAAAGATTACATCATAAACAATACATTGTCTTTGAGTAACTTCTTTCGCCATCATCCTTGCTTTAAAGGTCACACCTTTCTATATATACTCTCACGTCATAATTAATAGATCAATATGCAGCCTTTGGGAATGATTCCCTTTGGTGGATCTACCAAGGTCAAACCTTGTTGGAGTACATACAGTCCATTATGAATTTCATGGCAATAAGCCAATGTCCCATATTCGTATCCAATACGAATCAGTTGAAGTTTATTGGATTATATCCATCGTCAACTTTATCTTGATCATTATCAAGATGGAACCGTCTACCAGGTACCTTCCGAACATTTTCGGATTTACGAACCGATAGATGAAGAGGTATATTAGTGGTTTGTTGAATTGGTTCATCTCCAAGTACTTTTGTTTGAACTTCATAGTGTGGTTCATATTCTCGAACTATTTCGAGATTTACTATATTGCCTTTTCTATCGAATAGAAACTTCTTCTCTAAGAAGGCAACATTTCTTTACACAAACATTTTGTTTTAGAAATATAGTAGAACAGGTATCCTTGTGAATGTTCAGGATACCCCACAAAATGGCATAAGCCGGATCTACTATCCAACTTATCTCCCACTAGCCGCTTCACGCAAGCAGGATACGGGAGTGCCCAAGTTCATATGGTGTGGTTTTAACTGCTTTGGTGGTAACACTTTTCAGCAAATGGACGACTGTCAAAAGTGCAGGACTTTTACAGTTTCTTCGACAATTTGGTGAACCCCTTTGTGGATCGAACCATGTCCAACAAAGTTTGATTCCAACATTCGGACACTCAATACAATTAAGGAGTTCCAGACGGAGTCCATTGCCAGAGAATCGTATTCTCTTTTAGATAGTCAATAAGCTTGGTGCTTAAATATTTATTACCACGATCATATCGTAATATAGCAACCAAGTTGGTTTCCTACTTTGATGTCTAAAATTATTGAACACTTCAAAATTAGAGACGTGTACTTCATAAGTACATTTGGTAGTTGAAAACCACCCCACCAGTAACACATTAGTGGATCACACATCTTCGTTTGGATCAAATCCAATAGATCTTCAACACACTCAACTAGCGTGCTAAAATTGTGCGGGGTTTTGACTTCTATCCATTGTTGATATTTGGGTTTAGTTCATTCTTGTTTATTTGTTTATCGTCTTTAGCAAATCATATTTGCTTTCTTTTGTATAAAGGAAATCGGATTTCCAAAACAAAATTAAAACCTTTACCTTCTATATCAAATATAGAAGTAAGATCTAATAACAGAACATTTCTATTAATAGTAGGCTTCTAAATTTAGACGAAACAAATAATCAATTGTTCAAAACAATAGAATAACTATAACCCAATACGAACCTTTGTCAGAACGTTTCTGCCTAAGGTATTTTAGCAGTTATGGCCCTATGGCCTTTATTCACACAACGATGGCAAGCGTCATCAACTCATTTGTTGACCTTGTTCTTAGTCGCCCTTCTAGTATCACCTTTATCCATCTTTACACTTAGACCGGAAACCATTTCCGTCATTTTCTTCAAGAAGAACACTTCTTTCATGAAGAAGCAATAATGAGAACAAATTTCTCGTATTGATGGTTGACTCTTTGATCAACATCTTGAACAACTTGTCCATTGAAGGATCGAGCTTTGTTCATGTTGTAGTTCATAATGAACGATTCATAAGAACTAGAAATCCACTTCTCATAAGTGGCATTCCTCAGTAGTCAAAGGTTGAGTGAGATTATCAAATAATATATTCTCAAGTACATAGAGGCACTCATCATTTTAAATCACAAGATTGAGATTCCAATTCAAATGGTTTGGGCCAGTGAGTTTGGATTGGTCGAGTATCGATGTTACGGGATATCTTAGAGAATATTACTGAGAAATATTAAGAAGATTAACATTGAGATAATTCGTCATTAATGATTACAATTAAATGTTTGGTCTTTATCATTTAATTGCCTCCCACTAAATTTTTCGAATTCCGCTATCCTCTAGCAGACAGACGGGAAAACTTATTTTTCCTTAGTTGGGCTTTAGGTCCAATAGCGTGAATATAACCCGTAGTTAATCTAGCCCGATTACATTCACCTAAAGGTAGAAACATTTTCAATCACATCTCTATGTGACCCTAAAGATTACTTTTCCTCACCATGACAATGAACTACGTTAATCGTACCCTTCAAAGTCAACCATGTGTCAAGACCGACCTACCGATGTGAGAAGTGAAAGTTGGACTCCAATAAACATGTGTAAGCCCATAGTTAATCTATCCGACCACACATATTTAAAAAAATCGTAGCCAACACCTCTCCATCTTATGTCAATAAATTACAGCTTAACTCACAAGCAGTACTCCCCGCTAACACGGCATACCATACTACTTGTAAGTGGATTTCACATAATTTATTGTCGGTAGAAGGAAAGGAGAAAGAACGACACATCGGTTCTCTTTTAAGGCTTGATATACATTCTCGGGAGAGAATGGAGGAGTATAGGTTTGTTATCTCATCAGAATAATCGTTATACATTCTCAGGAGAGAATGAAGTGAGTGATCGATTGTTGATTCTTAACAACTATGTCCTCTATAGGTCATCCTAACGAGCACATACGATCATAACATATATCACAATATATATCTCACATAATTCACATAGCATTTAATCACAATTAAAACGAGGTATGCAAATTAAATGGTGCTCTATTAATTAACTTGATTTAACAATTAAATCAATTAATTAATCTATCACCTTGTTGATCGAATATTTAAATCTATTATGTAATTGGTCAATAAATAATTTCACTAAATTAAATATTGATACTTCCTTTCTATTTCAATTTATTAATATCTTAATAATCAAAACGTGATGTCTCGTAAGTGAAACTCGAAGTTTCTAACCAGCGATTCATCATGCGAGCGACCCTATCTCCCATAAATGGGGGAGCCGAGCAGACCATCGAATCATGCCATCAAATGGCTCGATGTCTCTAATTTGTTTTAACAAAAACAAGTCTAGATGAATCACTCCCCGAGGTGCATTCATGTTCGACATTGAATTGTTACTTGATAACAAATTAGGCATTGTTTCAATCTATTAGATAAAAATAAATATCTTAATAGAAACAACTAAGTCCCAATTAAACAACATTAAATCAATCAATTCAACAAACAGCATGCTTAAGGCGATTATATTCATAGACAATTAATCAATTTCAGAACCATACCACTGTTGGGGATCGTGCATGTATACGCAGCGGAAAACAAAAATTTTATGAAAAACCGTTTTTCATTAATGTAAACATTTTACATTATATTTATTTTATTTTATTGAAAATCATATTTTCAATATTACATGCATTAATTGATTTAATTCAAATCTATTAGAATCAATAATTCACCATTTAATTTAATTATCAAATAATTAAATATTTAATTCATGCATCCCATACTGCACAAATTAAATCTAGCGCAATTATATTAATCATATTAATATATTACTTGTAGCGCAATTATATTAATCATATTAATATATTACAATTAATTACGTAAACATGCAGACATAATTAATTTGCGTCAAATTGAAAATTAACATAATCTTATTATTTAATTCTAATCAACTTGAATTGTGCAATTAATTTAATCAAATTAATTAATTACACATATATAATTAATTACGTAAACATGTGTACATAATCAGTTTGCGTCAAATTGACAATTAAGATAATCATATTATTTAATTCGAATCAATTTGAATTTAATTGACATTTAAATTAATCACAATTAATTTTTCTATATCAATTAAAAATCCCATAGCGCAAACATTAAAAGTACATAGCGCAAACATTTAACGCAAACAATTAAATCTAAATTTAATCGTAAGTACCTCAGGGATTCATCGGACGAAACGAGGTTCGTCGGAAGTCGCGCGGATGCGACGCGGGGACGGCACGGGTCGTGTGCGGGGAGAGCCGAGCGAGTGGCGGGGCTCTCGTCTGGACTCGTGTGTCACGGCTGGAGCGCACGGGCGCGATTCGGGCTGTGCTCGGGCGTTCCTTCGGCGTCTCTCGTCTAATCAGGTTTCACCTCGTATAGGTAATCCAACTTACGTATTGCACTAGAAACACGTAAGGGAGAATACGACGGGAAAACGGGCCGGAAAAACGGTGCCGGAATCGGATTCCGGCGAGGGGAGGCGGCTGCCGGCGGCGGCACTAGGCGGCGGCGGGCGG
Source organism: Euphrasia confusa (assembly GCA_954870475.1). Lineage (NCBI taxonomy): Eukaryota > Viridiplantae > Streptophyta > Magnoliopsida > Lamiales > Orobanchaceae > Euphrasia > Euphrasia confusa. Next base: position 8,079,916 of record OX940957.1, on the reverse strand, counting down.
CGACTCCGGTTGTCGGCGGTCCTCCGAGGGAGGAGCCGAGGGGGCGGACGAGAGGGAGAGAGGAGAGGAGAGAAAGTGAGGCTAGGGTTTTGAGCTCTTCACTTTGGTGTGTTAATTCTCATGCCTATGGAGCTCCTTTTATAGGTGAAGAAATGAGCTTGTTGGGCTCAAACCCTAATGGATCGGATCCATTAACCCTAGCCGGCCCAATTCACTAGCCGTCATTACGTTTCTCCAAAATTGACAATCAATTTGATCTCCGAAAAATATAACGATTATATTTTCTTTCTCGTTTTAATTTTCTCATCAATATGAGATAAAAATAATAATTTCCAATTTCACAAAATCGGAAAGCCCATTTCAGGGGTACTGCTAAATCGGGAAATTTCCCAAAATAGAAAGTGTACACCATCGTGTCCGTTTTCTTTAGCTCAGTATTATTTCCAACTCATAATCACAATTATGAATCTCGGATTCAATCATATTGACCTCCGACTATATGTACTTAATTAACAGTTATTAATACATGATCGTATTCAAGGATCGGTTTACACGAGAATGTGACCCTCAATGGTTCAGGTGTATAACTAGCCGTGGGCTCACAACAAATTGTGATTCGAACAACATATTGTTCTTATTTCAACTACTCCCAAGAGTTTTAGATTAATAATCATATTATTTAATCTCCGAACAAGTCGGTGCCCAACGAATCAGTGACGAGCGTCTAGTAGCCACGCTTCACTAATTCCCTAGATACAAATGAAGTGCCTGCAAGAACCTTGTAATATAGTTAGCGTACAGTACGATCCCTCCGATACATATGTCCCGATCAAACTAGAGATATTGGTTAATCGAGATCTCTTGTTGAGTTTGATAACTGTGCGTACGTTCTAGGTTTCGTAAAATCCATTCGTGATTGATTCAGAGAAACACATTTCTCTAATCACCTCACTATTCAACTCTGGCCAGAGATTCCGGGACTACGAACCATCAGAACACACAGGACATCCATGATCTATATCAAGCGATCAGATCCCCTACTACCATGCACAGACTTCACATCAGATTTCGAAATGCACGAACATTGTCTCCTTTTTCGACTTACTCCCTTTCCAGGGAATCAGAGACACGTCACGATACAGCTAGTCCTCTGATGAAGTCACGGTGATGTCTGGGTCTTAAGGATTAATTGTGTACAACTATATTATGGAATTCTCTACTCGATCAGTGATAACCACTTAGAGATTCCAGGGAGAGGGGGTTCAGTGAACTCATCAACAGTGAGCACCCACTCAAGTATGTCGATGTCCCAACACCGAGGCTCGAGATTAGCCCACATACACTAAGTGCTAATCTCAAGGGGGAAAGGCCGGGTATCCTTGTTATTGGCGTAACCCATCGACTAGGAACTGAGTTTGACCAGTTACGTTGCGTTAACAGAATTATCTCTCGGTTTCCACAAAACCGAATTCATACAACATGTGTAACTGTACAGGACTATATCTATGATTCAACATTGGGAGCAGATATAGTATATGCCATTAATATAGGTTTCATTAATTAACGAAATAAACCGTTATATAACGGAATACGGTTAACCGCTCGGCCAACCGTTGGCTCGCCGGTCACCTATTCCAACAGGAGGATTACCTGACTTTTGGTGATTTGGTGGTGCATGACACCACATATCGGACAAACAAATACGGCATGATTTGCGCCCCTTTTGTCGGCATGAATCATCATGGCAATAATATCATGTTTGGTTGCGGCTTTATGGTGAATGAGAAGGTTGAGTCCTTTGAATGGCTATTTTCTATTTTTTTGAGGTCGATGAATAATAAGCATTCTGTGACTATTATGACTGATCAATGTCCTTCCATGTCTTCTGCCATTTCTGTGATATTTCCTACATCACGACATCGTCTTTGTATTTGGCACATTATACAAAATTCTAAGAAGCATATCAGGGCTTTGAGAGAAAAAAGCGAGTTCATGTCCTTGTTCAATCATGTGCTGAAGGATGTTGATACAATTGCTGAATTCGAGCTATATTGGAGAGAGTAAGTATCACTCTATTTTCATGTCTTAATTTGTGTTGTTTCTTTCTGTTTCATTGTCCTTCATTATTCTTCTGTGTCATGCTTCATTATACTCAAATGTCATGCTTCAGTTTATTCATGCTTCATACATCATTTACTTTACTGCAGGATGACTACTAAGTTTCACTGTCAAAATGACAAATGGCTTGTGAAATTGTATGAGTTGAGGGAGAAGTGGTGCCCTGCATACAACAAAATGTGGTTTTCTGGAGGTATATTGTCTTCTCAAAGGAGCGAGAGCACGAACCACTCAATTTCCAGGAGGTTATCCAAGACAGCCAGTCTTTGTGATTTCTACCATTGCTTTGTCTCCGTTATTTCTGAGTGGAGAAGCAAGGAGTTTAGTGAAGATGTGCGTAGTATTGAAGGTAAACCTTCTATGGCTTTGACTGAGGCTGGACTTCTTATACATGCTAGAAATGTGTACACTCCTTTGGTATATTCTATGTTTGAGAAGCAGTACTTGAAAGGGAACCAATGCCATCAGTCTTTTGTCCCGTGTGATACTGGAATGTTAAAATATTATGTGTGGGTGAAGGGCTATGAACAAATAAGGCATGAGGTTTGTTTTTCTGAAACTCAAAAGTACATTACTTGTACTTGCAAACTGTTTGAAGAGGTGGAGATATTGTGCTGTCATTGTCTTCGTATATATGATATTCACTGTGTTTCTGCCATCCCGGAAGCATTTATTTTGAGGAGGTGGCGCAAGGATGTTGTTGCTAATCGTATTGTGGGGAATGAGTTGGTTGACACTAGTCGTGTTTCTTCAAATTCTATGGCTGCTTCTCTCTGGACCATGCAGATTTCTAGAAAATTTTATAGGTTGATTTCTTCTAGTGAAGATAATGCTTCTGCTCGGCAGATTTGTGAAGAAGCTTTTGAATATGCTATGAATAGGCTGAATGCAGAGGTTGGACCTGTTTTCTTTGGTGATAACGATGAAGTTTTTGTGTCGAGTAATGTCATTCAGAATCCTCCAAGCAAGAGCTCTCAAGGTCGACGCGAGAAGAGGCCAAAAACCACGATTGAGAAAGTAAATAATAAAGCTCAGGGGAAGAGGAAACGAGCTGAGAGTGCAAAGGTTCAAAGTAAGAAAGCTGTTCAAAATATGCAGGTATTACTATGGAGGCAGGGCTGCATATTTCAATATACTATTACTATAGGAGACAAGGCTGCATTCAAATTGCTAATATTTCTTATATTTTTATTATTTTGTAGGTTCAGAAGGATGCATATATTGTTCACCCAAGTTCAGGGAGTGGTTCTTTACATGTTGTTCATGAAGAAACAAGTTCGTTGTTTGTTCCCTTGAGAGATTCTACTAGGTAAGTATTTTAGGTAACCACATTATGTTTGTTATTTTTAAGTTATTGATTACTAATTAACTTTCATTTTTTTGTGTTGTTTTCTGGAAAATAAATAGGCTTTGTAGTTGAGATGGAGATTTGGATGATTGAAGACTACAAGACTTTAGATTTGTTGGTTTCTACTTTAGTCATTTGAAATAATATTGGTTTGTTGAGATTTTGGATTTTGATTATTGTAAAAAATTTGAATTACAGTACTTTGGATTTCTTGCTTTCTAATTTAATCATTTGACCATCAGATTGTTTGTTGTCCTCGGACATATTCATGATTCATTTTTAAAGGTGTGATACTTCATTTTTAAAGGTGTGATACTTCAGTTGTTAAGTGATGATCCTTCAGTTTTTAAATACTAATGCTTCATTTTTAAGTGAGTATAAACCTTTATTTTTGTATTATTGTTTAGGGGTTTAGGGTTCATGGTTTAGGGTTTAGGTTTTTTAGTGTTTTGGGTTTTGGATTTAGGGTTTAGGTTTAGGGTTTAGGGTTTTAGGTTTTAGGTTTAGGGTTTAGGGTTTAGGGTTTAGGGTTTTAGGGTTTTAGGTTTAGGGTTTTTAGTGTTTTGGGTTTTGGATTTAGGGTTTTAGGTTTAGGGTTTAGGGTTTAGGGTTTAGGGTTTTGGTGTTTTGGGTTTAGGGTTTTTAGTGTTTTGGGTTTTCGATTTAGGGTTTAGGGTTTAGGGTTTAGGGTTTAGGCTTTAGGGTTTTAGGTTTAGGGTTTTAGGTTTAGGGTTTAGGGTTTAGGGTTTAGGGTTTTGGGTTTAGGGTTTAGGGTTTAGGGTTTAGGGTTTTAGTGTTTAGGGTTTAGGGTTTTTAGTGTTTTGGGTTTTGGATTTAGGGTTTAGGGTTTAGGGTTTATGGTTTTAGGTTTAGGGTTTAGGATTTAGGGTTTATGGTTTTTAGGGTTTAGGGTTTAGGGTTTTGGGTTTTAGTGTTTTGGGTTTTTAGTGTTTTGGGTTTTGGATTTAGGGTTTAGGGTTTAGGGTTTTAGGTTTAGGATTTTTACTAATTTTTACAATACTTCATTTTTGAGGTTCCTCATACTTCAAATTGCATATTATAAACCTTCATTTTCTTTTAGAATAATCTTGCATCTTCATTTCCAGATACTTCATTTTTAGAAATATGCAACTAATTAAGTAATTTTTTACAATACTTCATTTTTAAACATCTGATACTTCAAATTGCATATTATGAACCTTCAATTTCGATTAGAACAAACATGATACTTAAGTATTTTTACAAGACTGAATCAGAAATAATGCAAGATACACATCAGTATCTATTAAATGATTTCAAATATGTTTTAACATACAAAACTCTTGTCTATGACTAAGTAACCATTTACTCATCTCCAATTCATCAAAAAATGCGTCATCTACCATCAGTCATCCACTGTCATCTACCATCGGTCATCTCTACAATCAGTCATGTCTACCATCAGTCATTCTTCAAAACAGTTGTGAATTTTTTGGCTTTATCAAGTACTTCGGTCTTGATTTCATTTATGTCCATCAATATCACCGAAGCTGCATATCTGGCTCTAAGCTCTCTTAAGAAAGTAGCATCCTGCAAAAAAAAAACATAAACCATAGTTATAAATTTCTGAAATTAAGTATTGAGTTAATCGAACTATTATTAGTTACTGAAATTAAGTAACAATACCTTGTCTTTCTCGAATCCACTGTCCCAATCATCCCCTTCCCCTTTGTAAGTCTCCATATGCCTAATAGCATAGACTCCACAATCGTTATAATTTGTTGGGCATCTCCACGACATCTTCAACTGTCTTCTTCCAAAATCTTTAGCACAATGCTTCGTGGTTATGTTCATCTCTGACATATAATCTCCAAGCAATCGTCCCTAATAAAAAATATTTAAGAAAATACAATACATGTGTTAATATTCTGAAAATTATACAGTGATACAACAATTCTTACCATGGTGAAGCCAATTTTTTAGTATAGGCCTGTACTCCTCAATTTGTGTGCATCCACGTGTTTGTTGTCGATTATATCAATCGTTTGTGCTTTGAAGTTCACACACAACAGCCAGATATGGGAATCTTCAAGTATAGCAAAGAAAACCTGCATTTTAACAATCATTATGCACACACTATTTCTTATTGATTCAATCTCTAAATTACCAAATAAATATTTGTTGACCTAACTTACCAAATCGACATCTTTGAGACTCAAGTGGTTTGCTCGTGAGAGCTCATTTTCAATAAAATTCTGAAAACATGTCTTTTTGGATTTTTCATCAGTCTTGTGCTTCAATTGCAGCTGAATATTTTACAGAAAATAATATTGAAACTAAGTATCGTAGTCATGCAGAATAAAAAATATTGAGAATTCACCAAGTGAATATAAATACTTACGTATAAAAGTGTTGAGAAGAAGATCCTTTTAGGTTGCTCGACTGCCCTTCTTGGATTCTCAATGTTCAGTTTAAGACAGAAAACGTCGATGAAATTATTCGTCAACCACTGTTCATCATTTAAAGTTGCAAAATCATCTCTGGTTGCGAATAAATCTCTAAACTGGAACAACCTCTCCCTGAATAAATATTAAAAAGTATAATAATTAATATTAAAAAGGCAACATGGGATTGAAAAGTATATTAAAGATTTTGAATTATGACAGTGAGTATGAGTAGTACCACTTGTTTGATTCATCATGCTGAATGAGTGCATAATCAGAGATCAATTGTTCTGTTCTCGACACTCTCATCATCTTGTTCTTATTCGAGACCCAAAAAGGAGACCTCAAATTCAGAGGCAGGTTATTCACCATCCGTGGTTGTCTTTTCTGAATTTGGTAATCTTGAACATCATCAGGCTCATATATGATTCTGTTTTAAAACAACAACATTTTACTAAGTGAATAATACAGAATAATGAAACAATAAAGTAAACATAACATTAATTTAACTAAACTCTACTTACTCATAGAAATCTTTCTCTTGTATTGGGGTTCCGACCTCTTCTTGAGCCACCTCATTTTTAGCTGCTTCATTATCAGATGGGCTGGAAACTCCAAGATCGAAGCTTGGAGTTAAGCCTTCTGCATTCTTGATCTTAGCATTTATTTGATAAGTCCGCTCAAGCTCTTCCAAGGCTGCCAAGAAAGATGGTTCCTCGAATACCTCGTCTTCTAAGTCGTACCATTTTTCTTTGATAAGCTGAGAGGGAATTGGAGAAGGTTTCACCACAGCTTCTACCATTTCTGGTTCCCGGAAGGTTTGTTTTAGGATGCTTGCCGTGGCATCCTCCTTCCCTCCCTCGAACATGATTTTGCCAAAGTTTTCTATGGCGGTTGTGATGTCCTTCAACCCCATAGTCATTCTCATGGCAAAATCATTGTCATATGTAGGCTGTTAAATTCAAAAATAAAACACATTAAACTCAGATACATGAAGTTTAACAATTATGTAAATGAAGTATGAAAATTATGTAAATGAAGTATGACAGTTATGTAAATGAAGTATGATTATGTTTATACCTTTTTCTTCTTACACTGTGGTGCAGCAGGGCAGTCCACATTTTGTTCTTCATACTCTTCATTTTTATCCTACACATACAATTAATGCATTATAATATACACATATTCAAGTATAGATAAATTTTATACCTTTTCGTTCTCCAACTGATTTGTTCTTTTGAAAGAGGTAAACGCTGGCTCTACTTTTCCTCTTCCGAATTCTGACTTCTCTTCTTCAATCCTCTCTGTTATTGTTGCCTGTGTCCAGTTCGAGCAGATGGGAAATCGCCTTTCCACACTTCGAAACTTGTACACCATTCTGTCCAGGTAGACTAACTGCAAAAAAACAAAATGAAAAACAGATGTTAAAACATTCCACAATATTTTGAAGGAAGATTAAATGATTATTCTTACAGTTAAGAGAGTGCAAGATCCTGTAAACGAAGCTTTACTTGAATTCTTCCATTCAGTAATGGAAGAAATCAGATGTTTGTAGGTGTACCTACACCAATTCTTATTTACAATTTCATCTACATTTCTCAGTGAATTTAGAATTTTGAAATTTATAAAATATTCTTGAATTTCAGACAACAACGACCCAACAACAAGTGCAGCAAAATCAATCTTGAAGTTTCTTCCAAAATCTTTTCTTCCAAAGAGGACAGTCGACATATCTTTTGCACTTGGTCCACCCTTTTTGACATGCCATCTTTTCCTCAATTCATTCAGAAATGAAACATAGCCTGATTGTTCATTCCGGCTATACCTCCCTGCATCAAATTATATAATATCCATTGTAAGATTTTATTAAAGGAAATGCATTTATGTTAAAGTTATTAAAAGAATATGTTTCTTACCGACTTCCTCGACAACGACATCTGGGCCCCTTGGTAGGCCAAACACAGCTTCAACATCATCTTCATCAATCAAAATCTCATCTTCAACAAGCTTGATGGAAGCCCGAGCATAGTCGAAGTTATCAACAATGTATCGGAGAAGCTCCATGTGGTTTGATCTCATTTGCAGTTCCAGGATCCCACCAAATCCTATTTCTCTAACTGCATCTTTTTGATCTTCAGAAAGTGATTCACACAGCTTTACGACAGGATACGGACTCATGCGAGTTTGGAAGCGATGTGTGTCAGTGCTGTCATCATTCTTGACCTGAATACAATCAATAATTATATAATTTCAAATTTTTTACTTGTTCAAAAAAATGTGAATACTACAATCAACTAGACTACAATCATTTAATATACCATCAACTAGAGTACAATCATTTAACAGTAGAAAAAAATACTTCATTCTCTTTGTCATTGTTAATTTTTTCCGACTTTTTCATCTTTTTCTTGAGAGATTCAGAAACTTTTCCCTGCAATGTGACCACATATATGTCAGCTCATTATTCTTCTTGTGTAAGCACACTTACTTATTTTCAATGTATAAAATAATAATAATAGTAATTATACCTTCATCTTCTTCTTCTCTTTTTCTTCAACGTTCTGAGTAGTTGTATTTGCAGTCGTCTTTTGCTTCTTTGAAGCTACAAGATCAACAACTTCAGAATCTGGACCCTGCAAAATATTCATCAACTTTTGTTTAAACACTTTTATTCATCAACTTCTACTACATTTTACTATACTAAAGTATGTTGTACCTTCAACTTCTTCTTCTTCTTCTTTTCATCTTGAATGTTTGCAGCCGGCTTCACCTTCTCAGAATTTGCAGTTGCAGCCTGCTTCACCTTCTTTGATGATTCAAAATCATCATCTTCTGAATCCATTCCCTGTAGATGAGATTTTCTAAATTAACAAGCATTTTTTGTTTAATCATATTTACAAAAATTAAATTACAATATCATCAAAGTACCTTCCTCTTCTTCTTCTGATCTACAATTGCAGCCACCTTCTTAGGTTTCCCAAGTGCAGCTATCTTCTGCTTCTTTGTATGTGCAATATCATCAACCTTCTCAGTAGATTCAAGTGCAGTTGGTTTGACCTTCTGAGAAGTTGCAATTGAAGAAGCCAACTTCACTTTCTTTGATGATTCAAAATCATCATCTCCTGAATCCTTTTCCTGCCAATAACAGCAGATATATCTTATTAAGTAAATTATTAAACCTGCAAAGTATATTTAGTAAACATATTTTAAAAACTATAGATGTACCTTTTCCTTAGCAATAACAGCAGCAACAGGATGTTTAACAGCCTTGAGTATTGTTTCAGATTTCATAAAATTAATATTGTTAATTAAACTTCATGAAATTAATATTACTACAAACTTCATGAAATTATAATGAGAAAAAACTTACATCCTTTTTTTTTTCTCTTTTGGAAAATTCTCCAGCTGTTTTTCACTTCCTTGAGCAGCAAGTTCTGTTTTCTTTGATCGTGTCTTCCTTGTGTCGACAACATCTTTTATCGTCTGACTGTTGTTTTTCTTCCCTTGGATTTCTTGTCATTTCACACGAAAAATGGATTAATGCTGAGAATACTTCAAAATGAAACAAATAAAAATAAAATAAAGGAAGTTACCTCCGGTGTGTTAGGAACAACAGTTTCCGAAGTCTTTGATGTTGTTGTTGGTTTCTCTCCTTGTGTTCTCTTCAGAATTTCAATTTTCTAAAAAAATAAAAATCAAAATAACAAATTTTAATTATTGAAATGAAAATGGATGACACTTATTTTTATTGAAATTTAAACTTTCAGACGACTTTGCCCAAGTCCTATCTTCATTTTCTGATTGTTAATTATCACAACTTCAGATGGAGTAACAATTTTGTTCTGATTTCACATTATAAAATAAAATGTGAATTATGTAGATATTTAACTAAATATTTTATTATTACATAAAGGATGTGTTACAATATTAAATTAAATGATGAAATCTATTACTATTGCAGTATGAAATAAGAAACGTATGATACTTACATCTCTTGTTTTCTCTTTAGGAGCAGAACTCAGATTTTTCAATGTTTCCACAACCTCTTTCTCTTGTGTAATCATATTAAAAAGTTAAACCATTTTCTGGAATGATTCACAATGAAAAATATAAAAAAAACTTTGTCGACTAAGAGGAAGTACACCACACAGGAATAGAAGTTTTAGAGATTTTTTGTCCTTGCCCCAGTTTCATGTTTTGTATTATGGTGTTCTTTGTAAGATATTGTACTGGCTGCTGAAAAATGAAAGATTAAGTCTATTAATTTTGAAATATGATGCAATATACAGATGAAGTATGAGTTATAATCAGTTGACTACATGTTATGACAAAGAATCAAATGAAGTATGCAATATTAAACTGAAGTATGAGCTGTATTTTAAATGAAAGATGAGTAGTATGTATATGAAGTGTGAGCTGTTTTTTAAGAACTTTACCTGTTTTTGTGGAGAACCATGTTGTCCTATAGATTCTTTGGCTAGCATATTAATTAATTCCTGAAGAAAAAGTAATAAATTTTCAGAAATATAAGAATCAATCAATAAAACTCGTAATATTTTCTAATAGAAACTTATTTTTCGATTTCTATTATGTCTCTCTGGATCTTCTGATGGATCCATTGCACAAAATTGTTGGAACTGAAACAAGATGAAACTGAAACAAGATGAAACTGAAATACATGAAACTGAAACAAGATGAACAAGATGAAAGTTCATGTTGGAACAGATATATCCTACATCTCAATGTGATATTATGGAACATATATCACAGATAACAGTGTCCATATATCAAATGAACAGGTAGATATGAACATGGCTGAACAGATACACTCATAAAAAGATAAAAAAAAATGGATGAACCATAGGACATCATACACACACACATACACACACACATAAACAGATACACACACACACACACACACACACATACATAGGGACACTAAAGGGAACATATAATCAGTTAAGCACGTGTTATCACAAAATCACACACACACACACACTCAAGTTGTTGGATACAGGAAACATGAAACGTCAATTTGATGGATGAAACATATAACACACAAACAGAAACAAGGTAAACACAAACATGAAGAAGCTACACTGTGGAGGATAAGAAATCAGAAACTACCTAGGGTTGGAAGATAATTCATCAGAAATCAGAAAACTAAAATACCTAGGGTTGCAGGATCATAATATCTCAAACATGCAAATTTGAAACTGAAGAAAGGGGAAATTGAATTTTTACCTATGGTTTTCTAGATATTTAGATTTGATTGAGAAATTTCCAGCTAACCTTGGAGGCGGCAAGGCGAGGAGGAAGTATCGATGCTTGAAGGCGTCGATAATCGAAGCTTGACTGAGAGAATCAATCGGCGGGGATAGTCGATGCTTCAAAGAGGCGGGGAGAATCAATCGGCGGGGATAATAGATGCTGGACGGCGGCGATAATCGAAGCTTGACGGCGGCGACAATCGATGCTTGACGGCGGCTATAATCGTTGCTTTCGACGATGGAGGAGAATTTGAGATGTGGCGGTGAAGGAGGTCGGAGAAAGAAAAGGGTATCGAAAGAGAAAACTTACGGATCGTTTGCATCGTGTGTGTTGTGATGACGTCAGCTGGGTAATTGGGCTGGGTCAATTTTTTTTATATACTGGGCCGGAGTAAGATGGACTTCTTACACTTTGGGTGTAAGATATACTAACTTCATACTTCTTGGTAATTAAATCTCTTAATTAAAAAAAAAAAAAAAAAAAAAAAAAAAAAAAAAAAAAATGTCCCCAGGAGCATAGCCGAGTGGTAAGGCCTGTGATGATGTGGGTGTAATTCTCCGGCGACGCAGGGTTCGAATCTCGGGTGGGACAAATTTTCATTGAAATATTATGAAGGTTTGTCCTGGGGTTCGACCTGTTGGCTCTCTCGCACAGGTGTCTGCTATTCGGGCACATTTCTCGATTTACATCCTACTCGATCGAGGGACCTCCGATCGAGTGGGGGTGGAGTTTCTCGTCTCTCCTCCTTATCAAAAAAAAAATTAAGAAAAAAAAAATGAAGAGTTGGGCCCCGGAACCACAGATACAAGCATCTGGGCTCCGACTTTGGACCCCGCTAGTTAGATTCGGCCCAGGTAGTAACTCACTACTTTTGCCATGACTAAAATCCAAAACGGCGACGTTTCACCTGTTTTTTCCTATCCTTTTACCGAAGCATCTCCATTATTTCGAAAACCAGATGATGGGTTCTTTCAGGAACCCTTCTCAATCTTCCAAAAAGGTGAAAATAAAATAAAATAATTTTGAGTTTAAATAAAAAAACAATTAAATATAATATTAATTATATATTTTGTTTTTGTTGTGAATGTTGCAGAAACAGGAGAAGGAATGGTTAGGAGTGAGTTTCAAGCCAGAGAATTTCATCCCGGGCCTCGTTATCGGGTTCATATTCGGGCTTTTCTTGGACTTGTCAAAGCCCGCAAAAACCTCCAGCAGCAGGAAGATTGGCGGCTTATCGCTTCCCAAAAATCAACAGCAACTTTCAAGCAACACTGATGAAGTAGAGCTCAAAATGGTTTGTGATTCTCTGGGCTTCTTTCCAATAAATTTTTCCGGGCTTATGGCTTTTGTCAATTTTCCGGGCTTTTTGGATTATCTTTTGAATTTGGAAGAAAATTGGAGTATTTCTGTAATCAATCTAAATTTCAGGTGTAGTAGTTATAATTATCCGAAATAGTTGTTAACAGGAAGTGCGAGTCGATTTAGTGCATAAGCAACGACTAAGGGGTGTAAAGGTGAAGGCTGATATTGTAAAAGTAAGTATTTACAATGGCAGAAACTTTGTTAACAGGTCTTAGTAGTTAGGCAAGACCTAAAGATGGGAGCCGGAAAGATCGCGTCTCAATGTGCTCGTAAGTTTCTCCTGTAATATTGAATGGTCGCTTATTATTCCCATTTTGATTAATCGAAATGCACCAGTATGCAATTCTTTTGACGCCTTGAGGTCTCTCGTCTTTCTGATTTGTGCTTTACTGCGCAGATGCTGCCACTGGCATCTATTCTGAACTTATTCATAGGTATATACGAACACAAATACTGTGGTTAGAAATTAGAAAAAACTACCTTGGTATTTCTTGAAAAATAACACCATAGTGTACGTGTACTGATTTACTTATGTAGAGTGCTTTCGGACTTTTAGTCGCAGTTATGTGATTCACTATATTCACTATTGAGCAGTAAATTCAATATGAATATGACTAAATGATTAAATGATAAGTATCAGATGGTTAAATTTATCATTACGTCTATTTTGGATGCATATTTGATGAGTATATTGAATAACGTATAGAAAATCGTAATGCTCTCTTCTTATCTTTCTCAGTTTTTCTATTCAACGTGTAATACATTCGTAGTTATGGCATTAATAAGACACTTCCCTTAGACCGGTTTAATTTGACGTTAGTGAGTACTAATGAAATGTTTACATTAAGAATAAATATATCTTATTCTTATGATAAACACAGCCACCGCTCACTTGTGAGGCAATGGGAGCTATGCGGACAAGCAAAAATAGTCGTTACTTGCAAGAATCAGCAAGAAATGTAAGCACGGAAAAAAGTCGAAGTTTTGTTTCAAAATACAAACAACCCTTTTGACATATGTTTCTTCTTGTAAAACGGGTACAAAAAGGGTTATTTGTTATATTTCAAACGACATTTGGATCTGTACGTGTCACTAGACTAAATCTCAGGGACGCTTTTTGTAATTATCCTATATGTGTTTATTATATTTATCAGGAACAAATTAAAAGATGCTGCTGAAAGTATCGGCCTTCCGACTTTCACAGTCGCTGATGCAGGACGAACCCAGGTAAAATAAGGTTTATTCTTAAAATACCCTTTAAGGTACCTTCTAGTTAAAAAAACGAAAAAAAAAAAAACTACTCCGTTTTTAAACCTACTTGTGCTCAGTGCCCCTTTGCTAAACAGTACAAACCCCAATAAGATAACCTTTTTTCCTAAGCTATACCTTACTGGTTTTTTTTTTTTTTTTGTAATTTACCATTTTGGCATTTTATTTTTTATTCAGGTTGCTGCTGGTTCAAAGACGGTTCTTGCTATTGGTCCCGGTTCGTTCCTCGCCCAATCTTCGCTTTCTTATAGCTATTTAAGGTTATTTCAGTTGTTTGTTTCTATGCATAACAAGATTTTCATGGCTTAAACAGGAAATAAATCAGCTGTAGATTCAGTAACTGGGAAGCAGCGATTGCTTTGATCAGTATTTTGATTGTCCTTAAAGTTACGACCTTTATATTTGTACAAGAGTATTATTCACTCTGTAGATTTTAGGAATTTCATATATTTTTCTCGGAAATATGTATCTGGCATCTAATTATTGGATTGATATTTAATGAATTTTATTTTATTGAGTGTATGAGTAACTTAGTTACCAATGGAACTCACTAGGGTCTAGGGCTGGATTTTTGGGTTTCAGTTTTCGGTTTTTTGCGTATCTGAACTGAACTTTCTATTCTTTGGTTAACCGAACACCGATTGGTGTTCTGTGGTTTCAGTCAATAAATATTTTTGTAATCGGTTTTCAGTTAAATCGTACACGAATTGTGTTCTGTGGTTTCAGTCAATAAATATTTTTGTAATCGGTTTTCAGTTAAATTGTAACCGAATATCGAAAAACCGAAAACTGAATTAAATATAAAAAATATATTTTTTATATTTAATTTTTTTACACTAAATCCCAATTTTCTATTTTGGTTTGTAATTATTCATGCAATTTCCACAATTTTTATTTATTTATTTAGTTTGGATTCACTAAAAATAAAGTTTTATTGTATAATAATTACTCCATCTACAATTAGAAAGAACCAAAAAAATGAAAAACACACCAAGAACACACACTCAAAGCTTATCTTGAGTTTCGATTCCTAGTTATTCAGTTTTTTAAGAACTGATTTGAAATTTTCGGTTCAGTTCCTGAAAACCACACAGAACACACACTCAAAGTTTATCTTGAGTTTCGGTTCCTAGTTATTCGGTTTTTTAAGAACTTAGTCGAAATTTTTGATTCGATTCTTGAAAACTGAAAAACTAGATGGTTCAATATTCGGTTACAAGAATTTTGAGTTTCGGTTTCAGTTAACTGAAAAATCGGTTAACCCGGAACGAAACACTGCTTCAAAAGAGTTATTACATCATTCAATAATTGTTTTTGAGCTAGTATTTATTTTTTTATAAAAAATATAATTATATTTTTCCCTTTTATCTATTTTTTATATTTTGTATATAATTATGGTGCAACATTTTACCTCACTATTGTACAAAACAATTCTATTTTTACACAAAAAATAAATTATGTTCTCATAAATTTCAATAATACGGAGAAAAAAAGAGGTACAACACTTTAAGAACCAGGTACAAACACACTGCAGCTTCTTCTAATACCTCTCCAAAACCCTTTCTTCACAATAATCGTTTCAAAAACGAACAAATGGCAACTCGGTGCAGAACTATCTCAAGACCAGCGATCAACCTTTTCAAATCCGCCATTTCCAAGCCCTCGACCAGGCCCGCCTTTTCCGCTCAACCAGCCCGATCGTCTCCATCAATCTTCTCAAGGTTATCATTTCCGAAACCCTAATTCTTCCCGTTTTTATATTTCTTCTAATTTTTTGTTCTATTTTTTTATATAAAATTTGATGGAATTTCGATATTATCTCACATGGGTTCCTCATAAAAATCCTTAATTTGGTTTCAATTTGACCTATTTAAAACGATGGATTATTGTTTATTTGTTTTCTGCTTACAAAATTGTTATTTTCGCCATGTAATTAATTTGTTTTTGTTTATAATGAAATAATCTTTGAAAATAGTTTGCATTTAAATGTTCAGGCCATTGCCCCAAACGGGCGCCCTTATGTCGTTGTTGCCACTCCACACAGCAGTCTCGTCGGCTAGGCTCACCTCTTGCCTGGGACCACACAGCAATGGCTGCAGGTCTTTATCTCAGGGTATGCTCTGCAGTGCCAACCCTGGAGTTTGATCCATTTCTGTATAATTATTTCCGTAAGACTACATACGTACACACAACTTCTTTTCAACTTCGACGTATTCATAACCGAGTTTCTTCTTCGATTATTGTGTTCTGCAACAGTAGTTCCTCTGAATGTGTTACGGTTTAATTTCTATCTAGCAATTGATTGATCTCAAGTGGAGCCAAAAGGAGGCTTTCATTTGTGTTCCCTGTGTTTCAATTCGAACGAAGAGATATCCACTTATGTTCTAGAAACCACTGTTAGTTGGGTTATTAAAATATCTCTTATGGTTCTTGAGTTAGTAATTATGAGTTGAGGCTTGACAAAGTGAGTGATTTTTAGGGTCCTGGTTATTTTATCCGACCCGATTAGATTACCCAAGTGGTTGGATTAACTTGTTGACTTGTTCTTTTGGGCTTCTGTGTCAACTCCTAGAATAGGGTTAATAATAATTTTATAAATGTGAAAAGTGACGTTGTAACATTTTAATTTTATTTTTTCTTTCTTATGAAGGGGATAACTTATAGGCAAAAACTTCAGGGATGTGATATATGAAGTAGAAGTTTATTTTTATCCTCTTTCCTGATTGGGAAAACGATTACTGCTGTAGTATTTTTTATTTGTAATCACATTTGAATTATCACTTAGTGTTTCCATGGCGTATGTTTTTAATAATCTGTTTGAGGTAAAACTAGATGGATGTTATTGCCCGTGTAGGGAGTTCTTTGAATCTTATAGTGTTGCAAATATGACCCACTCCCGGGTTACATATGGACCGTTTTTATCCTCACATACAATCTGCGCATTCGGCATTACTCACATAATTTTCTTTTGTTTCAGAATTAGGTCAATGCGTGCCTCGATAAGAACTTTTTTTAATGCTTGGCTGGTTGAAGAAGTTGCTTCGATTTGATGGATTATGGTTATCACTTTCTTTTTCTTAAATCTTCTTTTGACGCACATTTGAAATACAAAATCTTGTGTTTTTTTTCGCAAGCTTCTTTATCGAAGAAGCGTGTTTTCAAGAATTAAGAGTATTGTAATTATTGATGTTTAATGTTATTAGATCTTCTTTTGTTTGTTGAGAATTTGTTATTTTACTTTTCACAAACGTTGTTCGTCTCTTCAGTGTCCTAGTTTTGATTGATTCGATATATCTTGGGGTTGAGTTTGGACAATTGGAGATTAAGAATTTTGTAGTCTCTTCAGTGTCCTAGTTTTGATTGATTCGATATATCTTGGGGTTGAGTTTGGACAATTGGAGATTAAGAATTTTGTAATCTCTTCCATTGCTTGCTTTAATTTAATGGATTATGTTTATTACTTGCTTTATTTATTTTAGTACCACTACAAAAATAATAACCATGGAATCTCTTACGGGGATTCCCTACGGCCAAACTCCCATAGGGGAGGGGGATAACTATATTGAGTACCCTACGGTCACCCCGCCGTAGGGAGAAGCGCGCGCATTCGCGTGCCTAGTTTGCCTCCAAGAGGCCCTACGGGGTCCTCTACGGCTCCGACGTAGAGTGAGGCCGTAGGGGACTCCTATTAGTACAGCGGACTCCCAGAACATATTCATTTCTGTCTTTCGAAGTAGAGAAAGAGGGCTCCGACTTCGGCGGCGATTTTCCGGCGATTTCAATCTCCAACCGGTGAATTCAACCTAGAAACACATCAATCCCTTCGATTACCCACATCTTTAATACATTCATGAATGTGAAGGGAAGACGAAAGACACCGAAATCGAGAGAAGAGTTAAATGATTATTGCAGACGGCCTGAGTTACAAAAGGACTCTGTAACTGGAAAATGTCCTGCAGCGTGAAACTGTTTGGATAAAGCTTCCAAAATTCAGTTGTGAGAATGGTTGAAGGGACTAAAATTCCAGGATGCAGGGGCGGATCCACGAAGGGATCTCTAGGGGCTCAGCCCCTAGTGGAATTTTAATTTTGTATTTTTTAGTATTAAATTTTATAAGTATTTAACTAAAAGTAATGAAAAATTACTTTAAGCCCCTAGTGAAATTTTAATTTTGTATTTTTTAGTATTAAATTTTATAAGTATTTAACTAAAAGTAATGAAAAATTACTTTAAGCCCCCAGAGCCGTGTTTCATAGTACACAAAATTTGAGATTATGTAGGGGCTGAAACACAAGATTCGAGATTATCATTAATTAGTAAGATAAATTATTAGTATTAATTAAGTAGGGATTCATCTATAATTATTAGATTTAATAAATTTAAATCTAATCTTATGGCTTTAAGCACGGTTTTTTCTATAATAATTTAATAAGGATTTAGATCATTAAAATTTAACGCAATAGAGTATATTATTTATTTTATTACTCTATTTCCTTTTTGATTTATATATTAAATAAATTTTTATTTTCTTTTTGATTTTATATTACAATGTTAAGTACTCTCAGCTAACGTTGACATTTTTTGTTTGTTCAATACATATGATAAAAAATATACAAAAATTATGAAAAAATAACAAAAATAAGATTTAACTATTGAATTTTATTTAAGTTATTTTTTCATAATTTTTGAATACTGTTTATTATATGTATTGGACGGATAAAAAAAATCAACATTGACCAGCTTTGTCTACAGAGTATTATTTGTTTTATTACTCTATTTCCTTTTTGATTTATATATTAAATAATTTTTTTTTTATTTTATATTACAATACTATTTTCTAATGAAAAATAATTTTTTTTTCTTTCAAATTTTAAACTCAAAATTTTTATTCATATTTAGTTTCGTCAAATATCATTTTTTATTTTATTTTTTAATATATATTAATTTATATATATATATATATATTTATATATATATATATATTTATTTATTTATTTATTTCAGCTCTTACAAAAAAAAAATTCTAGCTCCGCCAGATGGGTAGGCAAGTAGACCTACACACGGGCTGGGTTAGGACGGGCTGGGTCAGGCCCGATGGGTCGTGGGCTGAAATAATTGGACCCGGAACCCACCCCATGTACATTCGGGCTGGGTCGTGCGGGCTACGGGTTTGGGTTAGATCAACTCGGGACCAGCTCGAAAAAAATAAGCAAGTTTATATTATTTATAATTTTAAAAAAAATTGTTGTTATATTGGGCTGCTGGATAGATTTGGGCTTATTAGGTAAGTTTGGGCTTGGGTTTATACGTGGGTTTAGGTTGAAAATGATTTTGGGTTGAATATTTGGGCTAATATGAGAGTGGGCCTTCTGAAAGTGGGTTTGGGTTGGGTATAGATGGGCTGGGCCGGCGGGTTGGAAGGGTGGGCTGGGCGGGCTGAGATAGCGGGCTGGGTTGTGCAGGCTGCATCCTGGCAAATCTCTGACATAGGTAAAGGGCCAAAGAAATTAAAATTCGAGCCCGGCCCGGAATCAGACTGGGTTGTGCGGGCTGGGTCACGAGTTCTCTGGGTTGTGTTAAATTGGGCCCGTGGGGGTGCGGATCTGGGCGGGCTGGGCCAAACCCGCACTCATGTGCACCTCTATATGCAAGTAATCTTGGACGATGTGTCGACATAATTGGTTTGAGATTGATCGGCATGAAAAGTCATGATTGTCATGTATTTATGCAGAGATCGATTCCAATTGCTTTTCGTGATTTGCTACCGCAACCACTAAAAGAGTTGAGTTTGTTCTTTAAAGAACTGTGCTCTAAGTCGGTAGGCACTCATGATATGATCAGATTGGAGCGCGAAATACCGATAATATTGTGCAATTTGGAGCATTTACCTGTTCACCTGCCACACGAAGCCAAAATTGGTGGCCCAGTCCAATACAGATGGATGTATCCATTCGAGAGGTACCTTTCGAAAATTGAAAAACAATGTAAGAAACAAGGCTATAGTAGAGGGTTCGATCGCGAATGCTTATCTGGTTGAAGAGACTGCTACTTTCATGTCATTTTATTTTGAAGATCACGTGCCTACGAGAATTAACAGTTTGGGCATAAATGAAACAAATAATGACATTGAAGAGAACATGTTCATGGCGATTGACTTTCATGCTTCATACAACGGGGAGAACTTTTTAATTATATAAAGAATGGTGGGGTCGGTGAGAGTGTCAAATATGAAATGGTGTCATTGTCAAAAGGATAACTAAGTTTTATGTGTAAAACCATGTTGTTGATGGACACGGTGATTCATGAATTGTTGTTGTTGAGCTTTCGCCATCTCTTTTTGCCTGCTCGACCACCTCGCACGCGTTGCACAGCGTCTTCGGCCCCATGATGATTGAGATAATTCCTTCTTATATATTCTCCGTGTAAGGTTGGCGCGGGCTACGTAGGAGCCTTGGCGGGGACGGAAACATCGGTATTCCGTGTATGTGGTCTTCTTCACTAATTTGTTGTGATCTAATCATATATCAAAATACAAATCTTTAAATCGATTCTTACAGATTCATTCAATATATCTTCAGATCAGAATCATATTCATTTTTTCACTTGAATATTGAAAGAATACAAACAAAAGTATTTATCTGAGCGAATACGAATTAATTAATATTTTGATATGTATCTCCATTTGTGTTCCCTGTGTTTCAGTTCGAACGAAGACATAGTTCTTATAGAAATCAATGTTAGTCGGGTTATTTTAGTGAAAATATCTCGTATGGATTGATTGTTCGATATGCTGAAGGTGAGACCTACCCAATAATCTTTATTGAACATTAATTTGTTGATCATAATTTGCTCTTGTTGTAGATTGAACGATCATTTGAAATCACTTGTTAGCTTTTGAAAAAGTTCTTGATGCCACTATATTGCGATTGACGAAATATAGTACGAATAAACACGAGAACCGAAAAAGAAATCGACAATAAAATGAAGAAAAAGAATTTACGTGAAACCCAAAACGAGAAAAATCACGGGAGGAACGACGAGAAATTCACTATATTACAAATTATAGATATCAACTCTCAACCTTCTATAATCTCTCTATAGCTTTCTAATGGTCTCTCTCTTGGTGTTCAACACACATATAATTGTGTCTATGGAAATCTAAATAGTTGTAGAAAACCCATAAACTAGATAACAAATAAGAATAGGAAATAAATCCTAAGCTTAATATAACTTCATAATCTAAGGAATAAAATTATATCTACTATAATTCTAATTTTCTTAAATAAGAAAATAAAATTTCTACGGATTCGAGTCATATTTTAACAACTCTTAACCGAGAAACTAGTTGGCGCACTCTTAGGCTTGGAAAAGCACTTCAAGCGGGTCAACTGGATGGAGCTCCTTGAATTCTCGAAAGCATTGGGTTGGTCGATATGTCATTGGAGGAGAAATCTGATGTTCGTTTTGTCTTGAAATCAATTCAACTTTTTGATCGAAAGTCAAATTAAATATTACTAAAAACGAGAAATGAAAAAAAAAAGTGAAGACAAAATTTACGTGAAAATTTTCTAGAGAAAAAACTACGAGAGAACGACAAAATTTCACTATAATATTAGTTTTATGATCACAAATGATTTATATTCTCACACAATATTATAGGTATTGCCGTATTGAAACGGCGAGTTTGTGTCCATGAAGAAACTCTCTATTTATAGAAATAGTTCAAAATATTGTTTAGAAACAATATCTTATGCCTAAATAGTCCAAAATATAGTTGGAAACAATTTTAATTTTGAAAAAGAAAAAAATCGCACCAAATTCCGTTTTGGAAGAATTCTAGAAATTCCATAGGTAAGGATCGTTACTCACTTTTTGGCTCAAACGTGCCTAGCTCTCTGAAGTTTATTCTAAGATTTTGCGATTGAGGTAGCTCCCGATAAATACATGTAGAGGTCACTACCTACCTTTAATTTCTTTTGTTTTTGTGTCACAGATCCAACACAACTCTAGGGTTACGAAAATCGTTCATAGTTGTCTGTTGACTTGATATGCATTTCAAGTCAACATGGTTGAACGTTGGCGTACAGGCATGATAACGATAGCGTAACCCCACGTTGGCGCGAGTGTTAGCTCTACGATGGCGCAATCGGCTGACTCCGTGTTTGCACAGAGGCCAACTCTGCTGACTCCGTGTTTGCACAGAGGCCAACTCTGCTGACTCCGTGTTTGCACAGAGGCCAACTCTGCTGACTCCACGTTGACACAACCCTGTATCATGTGGTCCCACGTTGGCCGCAAGTGCTATCTCCACGTTAGCGCACATTGTATTTATGCATACGCTTAGCTAACTCTACCGAGTCCTAGCAGACTTAATTAAATTAACCTACAATGATACAAATGTTGAACCAGGAAAAACTACTCACTAACATACTATTAATTGTATATTTAATTGATTTTTGTAATTGAATAGTTGCATACAGGAAAAACTACTCACTAACATACTATTAATTGTATATTTAATTGATTTTTGTAATTGAATAGTTGCATACGCTATATTGGATATTTGAATAGTTGACTCTAATTCATGAAAATAATTGTAAATGTATGAACTTAGAATACCAGACATTGTATTTTGATGGAGGAAATGAAATTTGGAATAAAGAAAATAATCTGAAATCCTGCAAAATACCTGCAAAAATAACTACTAGTAAAGATTTAAAATTCCATTGAGAAACCTATTTTACTCATTTACACAATTAAAATCATCAACACTTGAAAACCTGTACTGGATCCGGAATACCACTCGAGAGAGTCGAGAATTTTAGAATAGAGAAGGACCAGAGAATCAATCCATTACATATACATATATGATATATCCAACTTAGAACATCTGATCTTATTTCACCATAATACATAGCGCACTCCATCTTCTTATGCTCGATGCCTATACACACGTCGTGCAGTTAAGGATCTAATACTGCCTAAAGCATTTAGACAAACTTACAGTCTAGTGCCCAGGTTGTTTTACATATTTTTAACTTCATATAATAATCGCCAACTTCTCTATAGCACAATGAGTCAGTCGGTCAGAAGAAAACTCGTCTCATTGTCCAATAGAGAGAAAAACGGCATTTACTCAAAAGAGAATTGTGATGACTCAAGACACAGTTCTCCCATAGCACATAGAAGCAATGTAAAGATTTTTGGCCCATTTTTCCTGGAAGTGAAAAAACAATCAAAACGCTTTAGTAGAACTAAAAAGCTCCAATAATATCGACTTGATTTATAAATTTGAAGGTTAGCGGGGCAGTTATTTACCAAGATCAAACCTCAAGGGTAGAAAAGAGAAAATAAAAACTCAAACCTTAACATGTACACTCGGAAAAGCAGAAGTCCGGAGTGTCTCCTGTGTTTCATCTGTAGGCTTCCTTCGAGGAATGCTGAGAACAAGGGCCGTTTGATCACCAGTTGCTGCAGTTGATGTGATACGAAAGCCGGCATCCCACCTCCTATGAACACCTTCACTAGGATAAAGGAAGTCCAACTCCACAACCTGAAAAAATTGAAATAAATTGTGGAATTCATAATGGAACCCAGTATCGTTCAAAATTATAAATACCTGCTTATAGTTCAATTGTACTATATATTAACATTCGATTTTGACAAAAATATAAAGCTATAAATCTATATTCAGACTCGTATGATATGTGAAAATGAATATGAACATTATTATACTTGATTTGAGTAATTAAAAGAATATCATGGGACATGTTAAATTCTTTATTTTACTAATCAAAATAACATAATTATTAGATTATATATTTATATACAAGTATATATTTACTGCTGTTAATCATTAATTTGACTTTGCAAAGTATTTCATGGATATATTTTGTGTGTGTGTGTGTTCTTCATTAATAATACAGTGTTTGTTGTGATCTAATCAGATATTTTGGTAGGAAATAACAGATAAAAAATACAAAAATCTTCAAATCGATTCTTACATATTCCAATATATCTTCAGCTTTTACTTGAATATTGAAAGAATACAAATAAGTATTTATCAATGAGCGAATACGAATTTAATAATTTTTCGATTACACCCCTAATTGGTTGTACAATTTGTAAAATATAAAGACATCAACAGGTATTTGTAATTTTGAAAGAGCATTTTATTATTATTAATTTATTATTGTACACACACACACATACCTGATCAGAAAACCCTGCCCCACGAGACATAACAACTGCCCATCTAGATCCTGCAGTAGCCATGGCCGTAACGTAGAATCCCTCTCTCCATTTTTTGTTGATCCACTTAAATGGAAATGATTCACTAACTTTATACGACTGTTGCAGATATTGAGTACCTGTAGTTTTAAGAGATAATTAATTGGATTGCCTACTATATCAAAATAAATAGAAATAAAAAAATGAGGTCTCAATGCTTGACTTGTGTGAAACTAACCCTTAGACATAACTACTAGTGAGCTCCCATTGTTAGCCCCTGCTATTGCACTGATGTAATAGTTCTTTTCCCACTGTTCCATAATCCACTCCTGAGGTTGACACAATGGAGAAGGTAATTTGATAAATGGCATTAAAGAATATAATTATTCATGGGATATTACAACATATATAAGGGTCAAATAACAAAACCAATCCAGAGGTTTAGCATTTTTATTAAATTTTTAAGAATCACTATTCATTCGAAATTACAAATACACCGGAGATTTGTTTCTCTTTCATAAACTGCACCCATGAAAGTGGAATCATTGTTAGAAATATCAAATCTTGAAAGGGTACTTTTAACACTTTAAAAGAAGTATTCGTGTTTTGTAATTAGGCGAAACCTATTGGCAGTTTGAATATTATCCGCATATATGATGCAGTTTTGCCACATGCTCAATATACTTAAATGAGAAAGTGTGCAGAAGGAACATATGAGACCCTGTGAAGGAAATAAGGAGACAACTCGTAGACTTGAGCACTAAAGCCAGTCCCTGCATCCATTATTAGGGCCCACAGATTAGTACAAGAAGCTACACTGCTAATAAATAGCCCGTCCTCATTTCCTTTCTCAACATGCTGAGCCAGTCGAATATCTGCGACATTGTAGTGATATCTGCAAGGCCAAATACGAAAGAAGAAAAAATCAATAACTCCCAAAAAAACATTTAAAAACTTAATTTAAACAAAAATAGACACCTTTGCTTCATTGGACGTCGAGCATTATACACACTAATCCATTGAGTAGCAGGCATCCCCATGCGGACTTTCTTTTTGGGTTGCTCATCATCATCATCATCCAACATAAGTCGTCCTCTCTTATGCCCCACTTGGTATATAAGCTTTACAATGCAGAGAATTATGTTTGATGACAATAAGAATAAACCGAATAATATATAAACATTTTTAGTCAACTAACAGTGATGGAAGACAAGCACATATAGAAAGTCTTGAAAGAATACCTTCTGAGCACCATCAGTATTAATTGGTCTAATGTCTGGATTCGGACCAACAATTCCATCAAATAGGGATATGTATTTTGCATAATTAGGCTCCTCATCGAACTTTAAGCCGACAATGAACTCGACAAACTGTCTAAAGGGTGCAGGGCAGAAGCAACACAGAGCCTCTGGGGAAGTTGCCATCTTCTTTTTGCACACAAGGAAGCCTTTATTCTCACCCTAAGTAAAATATAATGTAAGCATCACAGATGAATTGTTCAAAGGGATAGTTAAAAAAATAACATGAAAATGTTATCTTTCGAAATTACAGTTATAGTGGCTTGATATTTGTTGTTATCCTTGGGGAGGTGGTAGGTGTAACACCTTATGGTGTGTATAAGTAGTTTTGAGATCGTTGTTCTCAATTTTGGTAGTTAAGATTGAGTCATTTTCGAGCAGGAGAGAAATTACTAATTAGAACTTTAGGGGTACCATTTGCAAGCATCATGAATAATATGTTCAAAGGGGTCATTATTCAAAAGCAACGCCTTATATTCAGACTGATACCAAAAAACAAAACAATTCTTTTGAAATTACAAATGCCTCTTGACATTTTTATTTATTTAAAAATTAACCATCAGGGGGGAGGACATTTGTAATGTCTTAAAAGGGGTGCACATGTAGTTTGAGAATAATTCGAGGTTGAGTTAGTAATTAGACTAAAAATCATATTGCATGTACAACACTGCCTACCTGATACCCTTGCCACGGAAGACGGCCACGGAGAAGAAAAACAAGAGTATAAGCAAGGGACTCTAAATCGTCCCTGCGGCTACCAGTTCTTCCAAGATGAGCATGCACACTAGCATACCGTACAGTTCCTCTGCAGCAAACCAATATTTTTTCCCATACATCAGTATGATCCAAAAGTAGAAAAAAAATATAATGACAAAAAAGCTGGAAAAAGGAATCATAAAGTCACCTGAACACATCTGGACGTTGATCATAATCAACATGAAAGCCAGTAGAAGTATCACGCCACCGTGTAGCTGCCAACATTTTAAAGAGATTGAAAACAGAGGATTTCTTTTTTCTTAAAAGTATTTCTCTAAAATAAATAGTCTATGGTCATGCCCTGCTGCAGTACCTAATCCAAGATCAACAAGAAAAAGTTTTTTCTCATCAGGGGTTCCAGGTGTACCGAGCAAGAAATTTTCGGGCTTTACATCGCCATGAACATATCTGCAGGGTTTGCAGTGGCCAGTGGGAAATTAAGGGTAAAACAATTGAGAAAAAAAATAAAAAAACAATTGGAGCAATTGGAACTAAAAAGTTACCCTTTAGAGTGCAATTTCTCTAAAATGGAGATGGATTCAATAGCAATACAAGCTACCATCTCAATTGACATCCTGAAAAGAAAAGAGGTTATAGAGTTCATCAGTACAAATAAAAACCAATTTTTTATTTCATTGAGAAAACATGACTAACGTGTGGGAATTGTTGTTCCAGACATCCCAGAGACTAGGGCCAAGCATATCCATAACCTGCAAGGATTTGTAGAGTCCATAACATAAAGACAAGGGGACAAGGGAAAATATTAAATATCTAGAAGAAATAATCTGCAGTTGAGACACATACCATGATATAGTAGTCACCTTGACGCCCTTTATAGTGTACACGTGGTATGCCATGACTGCCACCAAGTGCACTACAGAAGAACACAAGAAATTGTTCAGTCCACTTTTAAAGTTTTAACAAAAGCATTCAAGATCGTTTTTTTTTTTTTTAATTCTCTTACCTGTAGACTTGCCACTCGTAAGGTGGGCCATAATTACAGCCTTTGCTACTCCGGTGCTCAAATTTCAACGCAACCTAAAACAAAACAATAAAACAATTATTTAACCCATACAAACAAAGGGCATGGCTAGAGATAACAGCACAAAGAGCACACCTCTATGGCTCCTGCACCTGTTCTTTCATTTGGATTTGGGGAGTTGATCCGTCGACCTACATACACTTGTCCAAATCCACCTTTCCCCAGTTTCTTCTCAATTTTATATGATGGAGAACCACCAACCTGGACCTGTTGTGGATACAAACATTAATTATGACAACAATTAAAATTTATAAACTAGGAAAGCTACCAATAATTCTATGTCGAAATAAAATATATACAGGAGAACATTGCTCAATAAGATCTTGCATCTGACCACGAAGAGATATTTATGAGCAAGCTTTAACTTTCTCATATAGAATGAAAGCTTCTACGTATAATTCTCAACTTGGAAACATTAGCAAGGCAGAAACCTATGCTTTTTTCATTAAAGCCTGTATCTAATAGAGAAGCACCACTTTCCCTTCAAACATCAAACGAGATATTTACACATAGAAGCAGCTAATTCCATGTCATCAATAAAACTAACAATGACGGTGTATAGTTCACATGAATTTTAAGCACACACTCAACACACAAATAAAAAACAATTCAAAGAGTAAAAAAACTTAAACGGCTTATGCATGTATGTGTGTACATATCATACATGTAAACGCACCGCGCAACAAATGTCATAGAACAAACCGAAAGACATTTAACCAAAATATATCACATTAATAAATTTGATGCAAAATTATAAGGTCAAAATATACATATACTAAACGGCAGAAACTATTACATATACTACCCACAAATATACACGCCACACCCAGAAATTATACAAAATAAAAATGAAGTTTCCTCAAACTGCATTACAGAAACAGACCTTTTCTGGAATTGGAGCAGTGCTTCCATCGTCCTCGGCTGCCAACCCCTTATCACTCCCACGGCCGCCACTATCAAACTCGTCCATCTTCTTGTCAGCTGTGCTTTCTCTTACCTCCTCTAGTCTGTCACAGTTATCCTCAACCTTAAACGAAGTAGTAGTTTTTTTCAAAGCAGCACTATCATTTCTCTCTCCAGTACCACCATCAACAACAACAGCCTCTATACCCTTATTGCTCTTCTCTGCGGTTCGTTTAGTTGCCTTTTCGCTTGGCGTTTTACCCCTGTTCGGGACGGGTCGTGTAGCGGCGGGTCGGCAGTCTCTGCGCACTCCGCTACGCAGTTGTGGCATATCGGTGACCGTCCATCAACGCTGTCGAGGATTCCGAAGATTTTCCTTCATTAAACTCCGAGATCGTAGACGCAAAAAGCTACAAACTTCAGGACGAAGAAGGAACCACCGATCGACAATCGGACTTTTATGGAGACGGGTCTTTACAGTAGAGAAGATGGAAAACTTGTGGGAATTAAAATTAGGGTTTGAGAGTTGAGAAATTGGGGGAAAATGAAAAGATGGTGGCTCTACTGTGATAAGTGATAAGAAGCTAAGAAAAGCAAAATCTTTATCTTTGGTTTTTGGATTTTCATTACTACTATACTGCCAAGAATTTCTTGCTAACAAAAAGTTAATATTCTCAAGGGAAAAAATACGAAATTAACCAGTAATAAAACGTTATGTAAACTGTACTATATTTTTATGTGTATTTCAGTAATAAAACGTTTTGTAAACTGTATATTTTTATGTGTATTTGGATATAAAAAAAAATTCATTATTATCATAATTAAAATGTACGGTAGGTGATATAATTAAAAAATAAAATATTAACGAAATTTATAAATTAAAATTTATTGTGACTTCTAAATTCATAATTTACTTTTTAGAATTTTGTGAAAAAAATCACACTTTATTTAATACTACACAAATAATTAAAATAAATAATTACAATCACATAATTTATGTCAAAATAAATTAGAAAAGTACATTATTTCTTAATATTCGCAATTAAAACATTTGTAACCAAATGGAGAAAATATTTTAAAATGATATTGCTAAAAACAAATATAAAGTTACTGTACTTGAGAAAGAATTTAAATATAAAATAAAGAATTTTTAATTCTAAAATTATATTTAAAAGAGAAAATTTAAGTTGAACAAAACAATTTTTTAATTCAAAATGAATGGTAAAATTAGGACTCCAGTTTTTTAACTTATTTTTATTGTAATTCATACTTGTTCTCAATTTAATTCAAATTTTAGTGTTCAGTTTAGATAAATTATGTTTTAATAATAAATTTGTGAATTTGAAATATTACTAGTATCTTTTTACCCGTGCGATGCCCGGGAATATTTTTCTTCAGTTTCTCCGACTAATATTTTAATTATGTTCAAATATTATAATGATTTAATGGTTCATTTAATTGACAAAGGTTATAGTGATTTTATATAAAATGAATTATTGGAATCGGTAAAAAATCTTAGTTGATAATACATAAAAAAATCCTGAAATGATAAAATATCAATTTACATTTCGGAACACCTCCTTGTAAACGACATTTGTAGCTTTATTTGTGAGGTTACCATTCGAATCACAAATTAAGAATTTCAATCCCGCTCGATTAGTCACTCTTGAAACTGCAACATATAATTGTCCGTGTGTGAACACCGGCCTTCTCAACAGAACCCCCACCTTTGACAATGATTGACCTTGACTTTTGTTAATAGCATAGCATAAGATATCATAATTGGGAATTGCCGGCGTTGGAATCGAAACGGCAAATTTGAGTTAGAAGGCGTAAGAGGCAATCTCGGAATGAAAACAATTTCATCTTTCTTGTCGCCTCCTAATACCTTTGCCTCTATTACGTAGTTTCCCAATTTTGATATTACCAATCGAGTGCCATTACATAAGCCTGTACTATGATCGAGATTTCTTAACAACATTATAGGCACCCCAACCTACAAAAAAAATGGAAAAAAATTTAGTTAATAAATTTTAGATAGAAAAAATAAACAATTTCAACATAAAATAAGAGGAGAGTCTAAATTAGTCATAAAGAAAACAAATTATAGTTGTTTAGAGATGTTTAGGATATATTTATATTAAAATTATAGTTGTTTAGAGATTCACTGTAATTACTCATAAAGAAAACAAATATTTATAGATCTTAGTATACAATCTAGCAAAAAATAACAATAAAAAAAAAATTGAAAAGTCTAAATTTTATTGTCCAATTAAAATAATTTAAAATATTTATGAACATTCATTATTATTTAAGCATGGATTAAAATATTAAAGAATAATGATTAATACTAACCTTAAGCTTGAGGACATGGTTCGGCAAACCGGAGCATTTAATTGTGTTTAAATATTCTGTGGAATGCATCTGATCAAACATGCTTGTCCCTTTATCAGCCGTATCAATAGAGTCTGCACTAAGATAAATTCTCTCTTATGTTGAATGTAGGCTAACCATGTACTCATTAACGGCTTCCACTTCATCCAAAGTAGGACACAAAATTGATCGACCTTGCAAGAAGTTAGTGTCTCCTATATGCTGGTGGAAATCCGGGAAAATAGCTTGAACGATGGAACCAATGTAGTCGTCTGAGTTGGATATAATGAGATCATCGGGGATTTCAATAACAGCCTCGCCATCATTATCATTTCCCAAAGTTCCATCTCCAATGCACGTCATCCATTCTGCAAATTCTCTTAAAGCATGAACATCTGTTCCTTGAACCACATTCTCCAATCTCATATTCTTTGTTAATTTCAGAATCTTGCAGTTATTCCAAATTGTAGAGGAGTTGATGGTTGCATGTATAATATCTTGTCGGGTTCCTTGTTGGATTACAGGAAGGATTTGCCGAAAATCACCTCCGAAAACAACAACTTTTCCTCCAGATGGCGATTGAGCAGAAGCTGGATTATCACGCTTCATAACATCTCGCATGGTTCTGTCGAGCGCTTCAAAACAGTTGCTGGGAATCATATAAAAAGGACATGGTTTTATAAACTTCAACAGGAGGGTTCTCAAACTTGTGAATATTAAAAAGATATTTCATTTTTAAACAAATCAGTATGAGTAATACGAAAGATAAAGGCACGGGAAAATATTGTAAATTTGAATTAATAGAATTCCACTTACCGGTGCATCATTGGGGCTTCATCCCAAATAATAAGAACTGCCCTCGAAATCATTTCTGCAGTATCGCTATCTGTTTCTATGTTACATGTTGCATTTTCAGTCAGTACCAAGGGAATATGAAATTTAGAATGAGCAGTCCTTCCTCCAGGTAATAGCAAAGAAGCAATGCCGCTGGAAGCAACGTTAAGCACAATGTCTCCTTTCGAACGAATAGCAGCGGAAATTGTTTTCCACACAAACGTTTTTCCGGTTCCTCCGTAACCATAAAGAAAGAAAACCTGCCCTGTTTCGCTAATAACAGATTGCATGATGCAATTGTAAGCATAAAGTTGCTGCTCATTCAATAAAGAAAAAGAGCGAGCATGTTCTTCTGCAAGGGATGGACGATCGTAATTCAACTCATTTGCTAAGAGGGAGTTTCCAAGGAATGAGATATCAACATCTTTAGGAAATGGCATTGATGGAAAATCTTTCAATGATTTGCCCTTGGACTGTAATAATGATTCAATCTCACTCAAGCAAAGATTGGTTAATTGATCATCTGTCAATATGAGGCCTGTATAAAGAAGACAAATTGATACATAAGAGGATTAGAAATGTATAATAAACAATTGAGATTTAAAATCAAAAGCCGATTACCATAATTTCTGTGCTTTTGTCTATACTTGTTTAGTAGGTCTTCCTTCAACCACAAAAAACAATCTTCCCAAACCTTCACAGGACTAATTATACAACATGAAGTTAGAAGATTCACAAATAAGGATCGAAGGGTTGGACCTAATCCCCAAACAGCAGCTTCTTTTATAGCGTCGATATATTCTTGATCGTCCCCAATTAAACCGCGAGCATAGCAGGCTTTTTCAAAAGTGTCGTACTGTTCTCCATTATAAAACCTAATTTCTTCATAAGATACGCAGCCTCGCACAAAATTCAAGAGCAGCCTCATGTAGTAGACTTCTCCAAGGCCTGGGTGTATATAAGCTAATCGTCCAAGCGCCCTTCCCTTTTTTCTCGGAGTCCAAGTTCTAGTGTCGTCGTGCCATACAAAGCGAGACGGAAACTCTGCATAATTTAATAGTTTGGCTTCTTCGTAATCTCGGTTTGCTATCATCCACGCTGTGAACATTGATTCTTTCTCAGAGGACCTTTCCATTACATCAGTAACAGTCTCTCCGTCTTGAAAAACAATTAATTGTTGATCTTCTAAATGAATCGTCAACCTAACAACTGTCGGTTCTTTGAAATGGATTTCATAGGCAAACAATCTCCAAGTAGCCTCAGAGGCAGATATATATCTAACATCTAAGTACTGTTGAATTTCATCTATGTCTTTTTTACCGTTTCCATTTTGATGAGACTTGTAAAAGACGGCAGTTGCTCTGTCATGACCTTTGTGCACGTATTTGAACAAATACTTAATAGAACGGGCCCTGTTGCACCACTCTACATTTATATGAGCTCGATACTTTACCAAAAGAGCACGATTATGGGGAATGACATGTCTGTTCAATATCATTGCAAATAACATAAGTCACATTTAGTTATTTAAAATTAAAACAACTTAAAAATTA
Source organism: Euphrasia confusa (assembly GCA_954870475.1). Taxonomy (NCBI): domain Eukaryota; kingdom Viridiplantae; phylum Streptophyta; class Magnoliopsida; order Lamiales; family Orobanchaceae; genus Euphrasia; species Euphrasia confusa. The sequence continues at coordinate 8,047,133 of OX940957.1, read as the reverse complement.
TGAAAATTTAAACAATTATTAAGTAGTACCTGTTGTCAAGTTCAATTCCTCCTTTCAACACAGAATTTCCATTATTCTTTCGACGATATATAACATATCCATCCTCATCTACAATCGTGTGATCGACAAATTTCTTTGGATAACGTTTAGTACAGGTGGTCCCATTCATACACGGGGATTTCAAATTTGATAGTCCACATGGACCGTGCATCATAAATTCCTTTACAGCATTGTGGTACTCCTTATCAGTCAGGGGATTTGGAATTTCAGCGGAAATCAACTTATCAACAACGTCTTCTGTTGCTGTGTTGGGAAAATCTTTTATCCACAAAAGAATATGGGCATGGGGGAGACCTCTTTTTTGAAACTCGATAGTGTATATCACTACAGTAAAAGAAAAAAATCAATTTAGATTTTGTTATTTGGAAAAATATAAACAAAGCTTCTGTATCAGATTTGTTTATTTCAGATACGAAATGAATTGAAAATGAAAAGAAATTATAGAGAATACAAACTTACCAGCAGTAGTCTCTCCAAATAGCTTCCCTTTCCTAATGTCCGTCATTAGATTTTCCAATTTTGTATGGAAAACTCGGGAAATAATGTCTGGTCTATCGACAGCAGTCAGACCAAGATTTTTCACATAATCAGTAATTTCTCGCCACTTGGAATTACATGTGAAAGTAATAAACAAATTAGGGTAACCTAACCATTTGCAAACTGCCATTGCATCGTGATAGTTTTGAATCATGTAACGTGCTCCGCCGACAAAAGAAGATGGTAATATTATACGCTTTCCTGTATTGGCAGTGTTAGTATCACCTTTGGCCAATGCATCCCCCAAAGCAGCATAAGAACCACACCTGAACTCTTTCTGATGATGCCTCATGAAAGTAAGCCTAAAAGCTTCAACCATTGCGTAAGCATCAACTAAAAACTGTTGAAACAATCGCCTTCCATGCAAAATATGAAGAGACTCATTTTCTCTGTCTTGGACCTTATACGTTATGTACTCCCGCATTGTAACCTTATGCTCTTTTGTTTGCTTAGATCCTGGGACATTGAGATGTTTTATGTTGTCTCTGTACCCATCTTCCCCGTAAAAATATAATAATGGATACTGAAGAGGCAAATAGCTTGGGTGCAGCTCAGATATGCGTTGCAAACTACCCGACTGCTTTTGAACAATAATGTCACGATAATTTTCAAGATCTTCAATGTCTCCTTCGATCAATGCCGCGACTTCTTCAGCTGTTGGCAAATCGTGAACTCTTCCATCAGAAGTTCTCCTAGAAATTAACCGTAATTTAATATCAGCCCCCGGATCTTGTTTGAATCTATCTCGAGCAGTACGAAACCACTTGACCAATACGTTATGTTGATCAAGCAGGTCTGTCAACTTCTCTACAATTTCAACATCCTCATCATCTTCTGGTTCATCGTTAGAAGGTCGATTAGAAGACCTGAAATTAAACATTATTTAGGAAGGATAACAGGAATATAATATTTTAAGGATGAAGATAGCACGGGTATAAGCTTTGTTTCAGAGTACAAACCTCACAGCTCTTATCCTGTCTTGGGCCTCGTTTTGAGTATCATAAATATAAAGCTGGGCGAAGGCAGCTTTAGGATTATCATCTTCTGGTAGTAAACTACCTATTCTATGTATATTGGATCCATGAATTCGGAAAATTGGAGCAGAACTTCCTGTGTTGTAGGAATTATCGATTTTCCCTCCCATAGAAGTGAAAGCAAAAATCATATTGAACATTCTAATTTTAGCTTGAAAGTTTTTGCACTTTTTTTCTGTTCCATACAATAAATCTTGGAACTCTTGAGGAGGATGTCTGGATGGGGGCAATTTAATTTTTCCTATAACAGAACGAACTAAAATTAATAAAACTACATGGCAAAAAATAGAGTATAAAAGGTACTAAATATAATTCATCTTATTATGGATATTTTTATTACCATTAGAGCAACATAAACTGAACAACGGCGGGGATTTTTTTTTCCTACTTTTCTCCTTTCTCTCATCGTACCAAAACCTAGCCTTACAATGTTCACACTTCCAAGTACAGTCTCCAATGTCGTGATAAGCTATGAACACAAAAAAAATTTAATTTCAAAGAGTTTAAATGATTGTTAGTATTTAAAACAGTTACTATTTTTAATTAAATAGAAAACACTTTCAAAAGTAAAACTGTAATACTTGGATACTGATTAGAGGATTCATCAATTATTACAGCTGCTGATGATTGTCCCAAATCAGTAGTCCGTATGATTGGAGGAGTCAAAGGATTCCCTGTAAAAATTATCGGGGAGATATTAGCTTACATGTAAATACCATGCACTTTTCATAATTTACATGTAAGCTAATATCTCCCCGATAATTTTTACAGCATTGAAATCTTCTTCCAATCTTCTAATATGAGGAACACTTCTGCTAGATTGTCCAGTTTCAATATTATTGAAATTTATACTTTTCTGGGGAACAGGATGCCTCAGAAATGATGGTTCAGCAATTGGGGAGGCATTAACGCGATCATGATTACTTATATCTGTACGATAACAAAAAATAAATAATAACAATTTATTGTTAGAATAAAAGAATATAAAGAAAAATTCAATCTACAGAGATCCTAGATACGTGTAATCTTACTGTTTGTTATGTCGGCGAGAGGAATTCCACTACTACCATTAATATTTTGATGTAATCGAGGAAAAATTGTTTTCAACTTTATACTATTGTTTTGACTAAATGACGGGGAATGCACAAGAAAAACATTAGAGGGGGGATGAAGTTGATAACTCGGCTGAATAGTATGTTGAAGGTTAAGAAAGTTCCCTGCTAATATAAGAAGAATGGTTAAAATACAGAAATCAAATACAGTACAAAACTTGGGAAGATAAAATAATTTTACATTTAGAAAGATAAATCTTGAAATTTACCAGAACCAATATGAGTAGATGTTGTACCATAATCCATATTGTTGCTAGGAGTCCTTGATTTGCTGGATTGCAAACTAATATTCGATTTAACATTTGAAGATAGCGATACAGGGATATCAATTAAACCATCAGTATCCAAATGACTTTGGGGAAAATTTGTTTTCTGCTTCTTATTGGAAATTTGAGTAATTCCAGAAATTTGAGTAGGAGAACCAAAGCAGAAAGAAGCAGGCACATAAGAAGGATAAACTTCAGATTGAATATTAACATCCCTATCTCCCAAAGGCACTGAAAATAAAAAAATAAATTGCTGGAGTAGTATACTTAATGTCTAGATTTGAGTATTCTGAACTCCTTGTACACTTTCATTTACCTATTAATAATGAACATTCATTTGCTTTTAATTATTGTTAATTAAATATATGCAAATTATAGTCTTGGATTTTATACGTTGTAGTTAGTATGGTGTTGCATGGGCACACAGAAGATCATACTATCGGTTACTCGTATTTAATCGAACAGATGCTCACGACCTAGATGGACACGGACCAATCCATCGGTATAGTCGTTGTGTGAGAGAGAAAATAATTTATCTTAATTATTTTATCACACTTGTACACTTGGTGTATTGAGCGGATCGATTGAGACTCATCAATTAGGTTTGCTCGGCGATAATTGATTTGAGACTCAGTGTATTTTATTCTTAATCCCCGATACAATTGCGGGTGTGTATATTTAGTATAAGTGACTTTGATTTTCCAAAGGAATTGACCGGTTTAATTATTGGGTCAATTACCGGTTAAGTTGGGTCACTATATTTTATATATGGCATGCCGTGAATTCTTGACGGGACAGTGTATCCCGGAAGGGTTGATAATATCCCCGAGATGAGCTCATAAGGATTTATTATGTAAACCTCGCGAGTGGATTTAATTCCGCATAATAAATAAGGTTGAGTGGTACTAGTCTCGGATAAAAGAAATGAATAAATTTATTAGGCAATAAATAAATTTTATTCATGGATATTTATATCTTAAATACACGGAATAAATAATACTACCGGAGAAATATTATTTGGATATAATATGGTTTAATATTGGAAGTGCAATTAATTTATATAGTGGAAAATAAATTAATTAATATTGATAAGGATTAATGGACTTGGGCAGTGGGCTCAATTTAATCTTCAATATTGGAAGCCCAATATTCCACCTCCTTTAGATCCCCTACGTAGCCTATAAAAGCACTACATTGTTGGAAATCGACTACCCGGGATGCGTTCGTTCGATCACTCGAACATCCGAACGATCCCAGTCGACCTCCAGGTCCGTTACTCCGTTCGCGTGCCCAGCCCGTGCCCCGATTCACGCCCAGCCATTGCCCCAAAGGACAACCGCGCGAGCCGGAGCGGGCTGCCTGAAAAACAACGAAACGGCGGTCGCCGTTTAGGAAACGGCGATCGCCGTTTGTCCTTCAGCAGCGCGAACAGCAGCGCGACCTGCTGTTCCGGGCTCGTTTCCGGGCCGTTTTTCCTCTTCCGACTACCGAACCGGAGGTCCTAGAACCCCCAGTAGTCGAGGAGTACGATCCACGAGATCCGGAACCCGATCTTACATCCGATGTATTTTCAACGAGAAAGAAATCGAATAAAAGCGGAAATAGGGTTTCGATTTCTTATACCTTTGAAGCGTGATTCGGAGAAGCCGAATAGGCGAACACCCTGAGATCTTCTAGTGTGTATCCTAGCCCTCGACGCCGGACGTTGTGTGGGCAACGATCCACCGGAGTCTTCTCTTCTTCTTCTCTCTCAAACCCTCTTTCTCAGGTTTTAATTATTCTGTCTCCAGAAATATATTTGCGCTAGCAAATTCATTTCTACAGAAATAATTATTCTGTCTCCAGAAATATATTTGCGCTAGCAAATTAATTTCTACAGAAATAAAAATACTGCGCTAATCTAAATTAATTAAGCAGAGAAGAAAATAATTGCGCTAGCAAAATAATTTCTCCACAGAATTAATTATAGCGGCGTTTCGTAGGTTAAGAGAAGAGAGATTGAGGGGTATATATAGGCCACACTAGGGACCTTAGGACAATTAATTAATTAGGCTAAATTGTAATTTAATTAAACCGATGTCCTTAAAAGAAAACCTTTAATTAAATCCAATTTTAATTATAATTAATTCCACTATAAAATTATAATTGAATTCCCAATTAATTAATCTATATTATTTTACCAATAATATTTCCGCCGAAATTACATATACGACTTTCCCCGTGTTTAAGATATCGAATGTCCACGAATTAATTTCAATTACTAATAATTAAATTAATTCGTTTCTTGTTATCCGAGACTAGTACCACTCATCCTTATTATCATGTGGAACGAATCCACCTGCAGGGTTTACATGATAAACTTTATGAGCTCATCTCGGGGACATCATCAACCCAATAAATGGGACACGGTTTCCTGTCTATAATCTATAGCATGCCGTGTGTACAATTCCGATTCCCAATTTACCGAGAATATTGACTAATCAATTAGTCTCACTCACTAGTAAGTCAAAGAACCGAGAACTGGACACACGCACCTATAATTATATAGGGATTAAGAATTCGTATATCCGTAATATCTGAGGTCTAGTTCGATTACTGCGATTAGTATAAATCGAACGCCCTCCTGTGGTCCTGCTCAATACACCAAGTGTACGAGTGTAACATGATAGTCAAGACCGACTATCTACCAGTCACACTACGACGTACTGATGGATTGTCCCTGTCCATCTAAGTCGTGAGCTACTGTTCGATAGTATACGAGTAACCGACAATATGATCTTCCCCGTGTCTCCTCACGCCATACTGTCTACAACGTATACATCAAGGACTATTGCATTAAATGCAATCATGCTTGAATCATATCTCGAATTAAGGTATAGATAAGGAGTTCCGTATTTGCACTAAACTAGACATTTAGAATACAACTCCATCAATCTCCCACTTATACTAAAAGTCTAGTCGCCCTCTCCCAAACATCAGATTACCACTCATCACGCCTACCCAACGCTTTCGCTGGAAGTGCCTCTGTGAACGGGTTTACCAGGCAATCCTCTCGATGCTATCTAGGTGACAACTGCATCGTCTTACTAGACGATCTCTCGAATCAGGTGGTACTTGCGCTCTACGTGTTATCTCCCACTGTGGACTCGTGGCATTTCAAGTTTGCCAATACCGCTATTCAAAATAGCTTTGGGTAAACTAGAAACCACATCTAAGTCCCTTAGGAAATTCTGGAGCCACACTGACCTTTTAACTGCCTCAGAGGCCGTTATCCTTTCAGTTTCCATGGTAGAGTCCGTAATGCATCGCTGCTTTACATTCTTCCATGTGACTGCTCCACTTCACAGTGAGAACACATAGCCTGACTTCGACTTTCGACTGTCCCTGTTTGATTTGGAAATCCAATTCTATGTAATCCAAAAGAAACAACTTTGACTGCTTTGTAACTCAGAACATAATTCCTGGTCCTCTGCAGGAACCTAAACATGTTCTTTACATCAGTCGAGTGATCCTTTCCAGGATTACTATGATATCTCACCACCATGCCCACGGCATAGTAGATATCAGTCTCGTGCATAGCATTACATACATTAAGCTTCCCACCATTAAGGTGCAGGGAACTGCTTACTCTTCATCTATCTCCTTTATTGTGTCGGACACAAAACTTTAGATAGACGAATTCCACATTTAAAAGGTGAAGACCTTTCTTGGAATTCTGTATGCTGCAACGAGTAAGAATTGTATTTATGTATGAGGCTCGAGATAAGTTCTATGTTCTTTTCTGGCGATCATTTATTACTTTGATCCCAAGAACATTCCCGACTTCTCCTAAGTCTCTTACATTGAATTACTCGGACAACCATCCCTTTATGTCCGATAACATCTTTCATATTGTTGCCAATTTAGAAGGATGTCGTCTACATAAAGAATGAGAAAACACCACATCTTTTCTGTCACTTCTTTATTACACTCAGGACCTAAATATGCCTTGAATGAATCCATGAAATGGATTTTCTCATAGGTCCGCATGTGTCCAAGATCTTGAAGCTTCCTTCAATCCTAAGATTGATTAAGCTTGCTTACCGAATGCTCTTGGCTCTTTTCGATGAATCTCTCTGGCTGTCCCACACAGATGGCCCCGTCAAGACTTCGATTTAGGAAATCTGTCTTGACTTCCATCTTCCATGTGAAGACAAAAGAATCCTGATCGACTTTTGCCAAGACTGAGCATCTTGATCTTTCAGCGTCTCGTCATAGATCCAGGGTTCGGCTTCATGTTCTCCAGGTAACAAGTCCGAAGACTCACCTATAAACATGAACCTGTTGGGTTGTCTAACAACCCTCCCACTACGACAACGCTCTGGTGTATCTTTAGTGACTAAAGATTATAGTAGTGAACTACTCAGTTAGGCTGGTTCTAAGTCTTGATTAGTCCCTCTAAGCACATTAAGTATTACTCTACTCTTGGCTTGTGATCTTGCATATATATAGTCCATGTCTAAGAACCGAACATTGATGCAATAAATGAACATCTGGTCCTTTGGACTATATTACATATCTCAATTCGTTTTCTTATGGTATCCTATAAACAGCCGAATATCAGTACAAGTTTCCAAAGGAATCAAGTTCAGGATAAACGCCGCTGTTTCCAAGCCATATCCCAAAAACGATTTAGGTAACTCCGAATGTCTACTTTCCCATATCTATAAGAGTCCTATTCCTTCTTTACAACACATTATTTTTCCGAGGCATAAATGGTGTAGTTTGTTGGGAGTTAATCCCATTTTCTGATAAGTATGCCTTACTCCTCAAAGAGGTCTGCATATATCAGAGCGAATCAACTCTAGTACTTTCTTGGATCTTTTCCCTTTAACCGTAAAGGGTTGCTCGGTCATTAAAACTTCCAAGTATGATTCGAAGGTTGGAAGGTCCTTTCCTTCAACCTGGCTGAGTGGTCCATCAGCTTTCACCCTTTGAATCGTACTCTAGTTAAAATGATCTAGCCTAAGATTCCATAAGTACATTTGATTTATCCTAGAAGGATCTTTACTCTTATTGGGGTTCGACAATGTGTTGTTAGCTCCGGTCCGTTGCATCGTGGAAGAACACGGATTTAGTATTAAATTGTCTATCAATGTACCAGAATAGATAATATCCCCGTTTCCTACTCCGACAAGTCTGAAACTATCAGAAGAAACGGAAAATCCATTCTAAGCCAATTTAGAAATCCGAAATGAAATTTCTTTCTAAATGCCGGCACATAAAAACAATTTATTAGAACTAAGATCCTTCGGTTAAAACCTTTTAACATCTCCCACTGCAACGACTGTTACCTTAACAATATTGCCCATGTAGGTTATTACCTCTTACTTTCTAAGTCTCCGGGTTTCCTGGAACCCCCGCATTTAAGTGCAGACATGATTTGTGGTTCCCGTATCCACACACCAGGTACTGGTAGATAACACCACTAAACATGTTTCGGTGACTAAGTAAGAGTCAACTTCTTGTTGCTTGAGAGGACAATTAAAACTCCCAGTATCCAAACTGCTTACAACGGAAGCACTTGCCCCTTGGGCTTGCTTGTCCCATTCCGTGGTCCAAATACATTAGGCCCACTGGGTTTCCGTATTTGCTTCTTCTTCCTTTTGCTGCCCGAAAGCCTAGGAAGAGTCAATCTCTCAGCCATAAGTGCTTTGAGGACCCTCAAAGATTCTCTCAGCCGCTAGAAGTTCAATCAGGAGCTCCGCCATTGAATAAGACCTCTTATTCATATTTTAGTTTAGGCGGAACTGCTCAAAACTTCTCGGCAGAGACTGGAGCACAAAATCAACCTGGGTTACCCCATTGATAATTTCTCCCAGAACCTCTATCTCATTAACATAGCCTATCATTCTAAGAACGTGATCCCTACGGGTGTTCTTTCCGACATGATGGCCGTCATGAGTTGCCTCATTTTACTTTGCCCGGCTGTCCTGTCCTGATAACCAAAACTTCTTGAGGTTAAGCATCATATCATAGGTAATGGTCATGGCATGATCCCGATGTCGCAGCACTTTTGACATGAAAGTCATAATGTTGCTCCGCGTCATCTCATAGCCTTGATCCATTTCCAATGAGCTTCCTTTCCTCAGTAGTGGAAGCATCATTTGGCTCAGCAGGTCAATCGACTTGGAGTACATATTTGTACTCCTCTGCAGTTAGGACAATGTCCAAGTTTCTTCTCTTATCCATACAATCAGGTTCAGTGAGTTTGTTGACTTTTAATGGGAATAATAACATATAAAACAAACAATGAGTTTAATTCGATATCATTTCCCTCAAGTGATATCATTAAACTACCAATCATTTCCAAAATCCCATCAGACATAGCAAGCCACGTTCTTGTGGACGTTTACCAGTCCAAATAATTTTATGATTGGATTTCACTTTGGTCGTCCATCATTATAGCAGTGACTCCGATGGGGAGGATACTATAAAGCATACCTAAGTGTATACCATTTCTCAGTACTGAGTCCACCGCTCGGGAACTACATGTCCACCGCAAGCCACGTTCATGTGGAAGTTTACGTTGACATGCGGTCCTCCACGACTTTCTATAACTGTCGAGCCTCAATTAATCCCAAAGTTCCGTTTCCATCTAGCAAGCCACGTTAGTGTGGACGTTTACTAAACAAACAACTTTATTAATTGAATCCTACTTATTTAAATGTCATAGAGTCTCAATTAACCCAAAGTACCGTTTCCATTTAGCAAGCCACGATAGTGTGGACGTTTACTAAAACAAACAACTTTGTTAATTGACTCTTACATTTATTAAATTTCACAATTTTATTAATCAAAGCTTGATATCTCGTAAGTGAAACTCGAAGTTTCTAACCAGCGATTAATCATGCAATTGAGCCCTATCTCTCACTAGGTGAGGGAGCCAACCAGACAATCGATCTAGTCATCGAATGACTCGAATGTCTCTAATCTGTGTCATCGACATAACCAAGCGCTTTGGCTCCATTCCACTCCCCGGGGTGAGAATGAGTCGAGTTGAAATTAGTCTTTGAATGACAGATTAGGCATTGCTTTTGAGAAATATAATTGTTCAATTTTATAAGTGGATTTTAAATTCGAATTTTGATCCATTGATATCCGTGTGTCGACTTTATCCGATAGGGAGGATGACACTAAAGCCAACTCATAAGTGACACACATCACTATCAAAACAGAGAATGGAGACCGCGGGATTGTTTCCAATCCCTCTCCCACTTAGTATTTTACGATAAGGGATAACATGCATAAATAATTTAAGCATAATAATAAACACGTAAATCACATAAAAAGCAATTAACGTGGCCCCGATTATTATGGCCTTAAATATTTTTCAATGCACGTCTCTTGGAACTTCATCTATTTTCCAATGCACGTCTCTTGGAACTTCATCTCGTTGCTCGTCTCGATCTCGGTCCACCACCGACTCGCTCGAGGGTCAAGAGACGAACTCCTCCCACTGGAGCCTCGTCTCGAGCCTCGTTGAGTCGTCTGTGGGGTCGAACGAACCCCAGCCCCGCTGCTGCCCGTCGCGAACACGGGGTGTGTTCGATGGCTGCCCGTTGCCGGTTCGCTCTCCTCGATCCTCGTTTCTCCGGGTTTTGATCTCGTCTCGATCCACCAAAATTAGTAAGAAAAATTACAAGAATAAACTTACTAAATCCGGCATCGATCCTATACAAGGTGATCGACCCTATACATGTCCCGGATACAACGAAAAATAAATAAACCTAACGACTCAACCCGTCGTTTTTATCTATTACAAACAATCATCGTTTTTCCAAAACAAAAACAATCTCGACAAGCCCGAGAGTTTAATCAAAACCACAAATTAAAGCACAACATTCAATCACAACGTTGGCCATAATAACCGGGTTCGAACCTGCAAAACAAATCTCGCAAAAATACAACGAATCGACAAAAACCGGCTCTGATACCAATTGTTGGAAATCGACTACCCGGGATGCGTTCGTTCGATCACTCGAACATCCGAACGATCCCAGTCGACCTCCAGGTCCGTTACTCCGTTCGCGTGCCCAGCCCGTGCCCCGATTCACGCCCAGCCATTGCCCCAAAGGACAACCGCGCGAGCCGGAGCGGGCTGCCTGAAAAACAACGAAACGGCGGTCGCCGTTTAGGAAACGGCGGTCGCCGTTTGTCCTTCAGCAGCGCGAACAGCAGCGCGACCTGCTGTTCCGGGCTCGTTTCCGGGCCGTTTTTACTCTTCCGACTACCGAACCGGAGGTCCTAGAACCCCCAGTAGTCGAGGAGTACGATCCACGAGATCCGGAACCCGATCTTACATCCGATGTATTTTCAACGAGAAAGAAATCGAATAAAAGCGGAAATAGGGTTTCGATTTCTTATACCTTTGAAGCGTGATTCGGAGAAGCCGAATAGGCGAACACCCTGAGATCTTCTAGTGTGTATCCTAGCCCTCGACGCCGGACGTTGTGTGGGCAACGATCCACCGGAGTCTTCTCTTCTTCTTCTCTCTCAAACCCTCTTTCTCAGGTTTTAATTATTCTGTCTCCAGAAATATATTTGCGCTAGCAAATTCATTTCTACAGAAATAATTATTCTGTCTCCAGAAATATATTTGCGCTAGCAAATTAATTTCTACAGAAATAAAAACACTGCGCTAATCTAAATTAATTAAGCAGAGAAGAAAATAATTGCGCTAGCAAAATAATTTCTCCACAGAATTAATTATAGCGGCGTTTCGTAGGTTAAGAGAAGAGAGATTGAGGGGTATATATAGGCCACACTAGGGACCTTAGGACAATTAATTAATTAGGCTAAATTGTAATTTAATTAAACCGATGTCCTTAAAAGAAAACCTTTAATTAAATCCAATTTTAATTATAATTAATTCCACTATAAAATTATAATTGAATTCCCAATTAATTAATCTATATTATTTTACCAATAATATTTCCGCCGAAATTACATATACGACTTTCCCCGTGTTTAAGATATCGAATGTCCACGAATTAATTTCAATTACTAATAATTAAATTAATTCGTTTCTTGTTATCCGAGACTAGTACCACTCATCCTTATTATCATGTGGAACGAATCCACCTGCAGGGTTTACATGATAAACTTTATGAGCTCATCTCGGGGACATCATCAACCCAATAAATGGGACACGGTTTCCTGTCTATAATCTATAGCATGCCGTGTGTACAATTCCGATTCCCAATTTACCGAGAATATTGACTAATCAATTAGTCTCACTCACTAGTAAGTCAAAGAACCGAGAACTGGACACACGCACCTATAATTATATAGGGATTAAGAATTCGTATATCCGTAATATCTGAGGTCTAGTTCGATTACTGCGATTAGTATAAATCGAACGCCCTCCTGTGGTCCTGCTCAATACACCAAGTGTACGAGTGTAACATGATAGTCAAGACCGACTATCTACCAGTCACACTACGACGTACCGATGGATTGTCCCTGTCCATCTAAGTCGTGAGCTACTGTTCGATAGTATACGAGTAACCGACAGTATGATCTTCCCCGTGTCTCCTCACGCCATACTGTCTACAACGTATACATCAAGGACTATTGCATTAAATGCAATCATGCTTGAATCATATCTCGAATTAAGGTATAGATAAGGAGTTCCGTATTTGCACTAAACTAGACATTTAGAATACAACTCCATCATACATGGCCTTCATAATTAATAAGACAAGATAATCATACTTGATTAGTCTAGAGAGTTGAAGGAGATCCATAGGAGTTCGATAGATCGTCGCCCACCCGACGTTCGAACGGAGTGCAAGGAATACGTGGGAAGATTCAAAGGTCATCTTGATTTCGTTTCTCCGAACAACGAATCGAAAGGTAAAAATCTAAACGCCCTTGATTTATTCGGTTTTGATTTATCGAGAATACCGTAGAACGCAAGATCCGAAGGATGAAATCCAGAACGAGGGACGATCGCGTGGTGGTGGTCGAACCACCGGACCACGGGATCGATCGCCCCTAGGGTTTCATGGGGCGTGAGGGTCGAACCCTCGGCTGGAGCCGAGGGCATGCGATCGATCCTTGTGATCGATTGCTGGGGGCGCGGGATGGTGCCGCCCCCCATCCCGCCGTGAAGGCGGGGCCCCTCCATGCGGCGGCGAGTCGCCGGACTCGCCGCGGGGGCTGCTGGGCAGCCCCACCCCAACCGATCGCCGGCGTGCGATCGGTAATCGCGTGAGCCCTAGCCGCGGGGGCTCGGCTGGGCGTGCGCGTGGCTTCGGCCACGTCGTGCGTTCAGTCATGCTCCGGCGCGTGCAACGGCGTTCGTGTGATTTCCGGCGAATGGTTTTTGATCGGGTTATTGTTTCCGCAATTTTAATAGCCCGGGATATCGAATTCCAACAATTGGTATCAGAGCGTGGTTTACGTTCGCGGTATTTTCGATAAAATTGTTCTACCTTGCAGGGTTCCGACTATTATGGCTTGATGATTATTCGTTTAATTATTTTGTCATGTGATTGTAGGTTTAATTAAACTCTCGGACATGTCGAGATTCGTTTTTGGTGGTGAATGCTTGTAATAGTAAAAATTCGGGGGTTGACCGAATTTAGGATTTATTATTACGTTCTACCTTTTTCCGGAAATTGTATAGGGTCGATTTCATGTATAGAATCGATACCGGAATTGTAATTTAGATTATGTAATTTATTTTGCGTTGGATCGATGCCGAAACGACCGCCGGAGAAGACGCGTGACGAAGGAGATGATCGTGAGGGTAACGGGACAAGGATCGACCATCCCCATGGTCGATCCCATGAGGATCGATCGATCCATGCATGGAGGCGCCGCCGGCGATGGTGGCCGGCCACCTCCTAGGCGTGGGTCGAGGGTGGTCCGGGGATCCCCACCCCGGGCTATCCCGGTCCGGAGATTTACTTTCCTAATTGGTTCGGATTTTTCCTATTTGAGTATTCCTATTTTTGGGAACTCTCATGGATTAGGAAAAGAATCAATTTGGAATTGATTAGGATTCCTAAATTGATTATTTCTATTTTATGGAAATATTCATGGATTAGGAATCTAATTAATATGGAAAGTAGAAGAGTCCTAAATTATTTTATTTCCTTATTTCATTATAGAAATCATCTAGAATATTCCAAGTGGGTCTTGGATAGATTATTCTAGAGATTTAATGAAGTAGAAAGGGAAGATAAAATAAATAAAAATATTAATAATATTTAATTTTATTTTTGATTTATTCGATTGACTTAATTATTATTAATTAAGTATCTTTTGGATTTATTAAAAATAAATAGATTTAAATATTAGAAATTAATATTCTCGTCACATGGAGCATTCAAGAACGAAGACTAAAGACTAGAAGATGCGTACGGAGATGGAGTAAAGCCATAATAGTCGGAAAATAATATTCTAGTAATTATTTTGACTATGTGATAATACTATGTGCTTTATTACATGTATGCATGCTATATGTGTTTACTTTTATGCACTAGATAGCGTATCCCTTTATTGTAAAAAGCTAAGTGGGAGAGGGTATGGAAACATACCCATGGTCTCCATTGCTGCTCTCTTGGTGACTTTTATAAACTTTTGAAGTTTATATAGATAAGTTATTGGAGGAGAGTTCTTGTAATTCCTCTTACGAGAAACATTGATTAAGTTTATCAAACAATGCCTAATTTGTCCTTCCAAAGCTGATTTCAAGTCGACTCATTCTCACCCCGGGGAGTGAAATGGAGCCAGAGCCACTTGGTCATGTCGAGGACACAAATTAGAGGCAGTCGTACCATTCTTTGATAGATGGATCGATTGTCTGCTCGACTCCCTCATTTATGAGAGATAGGGTTGTTCGCATGGTGAATCACTGGTTAGAAACTTCGAGTTTCACTTATGATTCTCCGCGTCTTGATTTACAAGATCGAATGGATCAAGTAATTGGGAGTCAATTATAAAGATCTCTTAGTGCAGTAAACGTCCACACAACGTGGCTTGCTGTACTGACGGATTTTGGATTAATTGATGTAGACAGTTGTAAGAAATTGTGAAGAGTTGTGAAGTTATCGTAAACGTCCACACAACGTGGCTTGCGGTGATGTAGCAATTCCAAACGATTTACTTTGGTGCTGAGTAATGGTTTACACTTAGATACGCCTTATAGTATTCCTCCCACCGAGGTTCCGCTATAAGCGATGTATGACCGAAGGAAATCTAATTACTAAGTCGTTTGGGTGGGTAAACGTCCACACACCGTGGCTTGCCTTACCTGATGGGATTTTAGATGTGATTAGTGATTTAATGATATTATTTAAGGGAGATAATATCGGATATTAAATTGTTTGTTTGTTTTATGTGCTTATAGGTTAGGAATGACTGTGACCCCACTTTGTGATATACTTAAAGATGAAAACTCACTGGTTCCATATAGTACTGATTGGAAAAGAAATCTGGACACTGTCCAGACTGTTGAGCCTTCTGAATCCACTAATGACCCAACTCATGAGGACTTTTGGAATGACCTCAGAATGATGTTGAGACATAGCGTGGAAGCCGGACAAGAAGTGATTGACATACTCTATAAATTCAGTCCTCTTGAGGAGTCGCTTAAAAACGATTTCAAAAGAGCTGAACTTATAAGTATGGTCAGAAAATCACAAGCTCTTGTGGCTAAGATGGAAGTGCAAGAAAAGAAGCCCAGTGGTTCCAAACCACGGAATGGGAAGAGCAAGCCGCGAGGCAAGTGCTATCGATGCAAGCAGTCTGGGCACTGGAAGTCTGATTGTCCTCTCATCAAAGGTACGAAATTTTCCTTAGTCACTGAAACATTATCAGTGGTGTTATCTACCAGCACCTGGTGTGTAGATACGGGGGCCACTGATCATGTCTGCAATTCATTGCAGGGGTTCCAGGAAACCCGGAGACTTAGAGAGGGAGAGATCGTGGTCTACATGGGCAATGCCGCGAGGGTGGCGGCTGTTGCAGTGGGAGACGTTCACTTACGCTTCAGTAGTGATAGGGTTTTAGTTTTACATAATTGTCTTTATGTACCCAACTTTAGAAAGAATTTAATTTCGGTTTCTAAACTTATTATGAATGGATATTCTGTCTCTTTTGACCACTCTGTGATCATAAGAAGAAACAGTGAGATTATCTGTTCTGGTACATTGGTGGACGATTTGTATGTACTAAATCATGAGTCTAACACGATGCAACTAACCGAGAGTAATAACACATCTACGAACACCAATAAGAGAAAGGAACCTTCTAAAATGAATCAATTATACTTGTGGCATCTAAGGCTAGGTCATATAAACTCAAATAGGCTTCAAAGGTTGAAAGCTGATGGTCTAATCAGCGATGTTGAAGGGGAGGACCTTCCGACCTGCGAATCCTGTTTAGAGGGTAAAATGACCAAGCGTTCTTTTTCTGGTAAAGGACGGAGGGCTGAACAAGTGTTGGATTTGATTCACTCTGATGTATGCGGACCTATGTCTACTCAGGCAAGGGGAGGGTACGAGTACTTCATCACTTTCACTGATGATTACTCAAGGTATGGATTTGTATATTTGATGCGCCGCAAGAGCGAATCCTTTGACAAGTTCAAGGAGTTCAAGGCTTTTGTGGAGAACCTTCAAAATAAATCTATTAAATGCCTGCGATCTGATCGCGGAGGCGAGTACCTGTCTGGAGAATTCA
Organism: Euphrasia confusa; assembly: GCA_954870475.1. Classification (NCBI taxonomy): domain Eukaryota; kingdom Viridiplantae; phylum Streptophyta; class Magnoliopsida; order Lamiales; family Orobanchaceae; genus Euphrasia; species Euphrasia confusa. The sequence continues at coordinate 8,030,390 of OX940957.1, read as the reverse complement.
AGGCATACTTGGCAGAGAATGGGATTGATTCCCAAATGACATCACCATATACTCCTCAGCAGAATGGTGTGTCAGAAAGAAGGAATAGGACTCTTATGGAAATGGTGCGATCAATGATGAGTTACTCGGACTTACCTATTATGTTCTGGGGACTTGCCTTGGAAACAGCGGCGTATATCTTGAATAGGGTTCCAACAAAAACGGTACCCACCACACCCATGGAATTGTGGAGTGGGTGCAAGCCTAACTTGAAACACATTCGGATCTGGGGTTGTCCAGCACATGTGTTGCGACAAGGTGCCGATAAGTTAGAACCTAGATCAGAATTACGGCTGTTTGTAGGATACCCGAAAGGAACTAAAGGTGGCATGTTCTATAGTCCTACGGACCAGAAGATCGTTATAAGTACTAACGCTCGGTTCTTAGAGGAAGACTATGTCATGGACCACAAGCCCAAAAGTGACATAATACTTGATGAGTTGAGAGGTAACAAGGAAGACTTAGATACAGCCGAACCGAGTATAGATACACCACTAGAACCTGCACCTACTGTCACTGTTAATACACCGGAACGCCGTCGTAGTGGGAGGGTTGTTGAGCAACCAGACCGATGGATTGGACTGGGTGAGTCTTCAGACTCTGGACCTGGAGTTCATGAAATCGATCCCTGGACCTATGATGATGCGGTACAAGATATAGATGCGCCTTCTTGGAAGAAAGCGATGAAATCCGAAATAGAATCTATGGATTCTAATAAAGTCTGGGATCTTGTAGAACCACCAAGCGGCGTAAAGCCAATTGGGTGTAAATGGGTCTACAAGAGAAAGAGAGGATCTGACGGAAAGGTTGAAACCTTTAAAGCTCGGCTTGTTGCGAAAGGATATACTCAGAAAGAGGGAATCGATTATGAGGAGACCTTTTCGCCAGTAGCCAAGATAAAGTCGATCCGGATTCTCTTATCCATAGCAGCTCATATGGATTATGAGGTGTGGCAAATGGATGTCAAGACAGCTTTCCTAAATGGAAGTCTTGACGAGACGATTTATATGAAACAACTAGAAGGATTCATTGCTAAGGGGCGAGATCATCTAGTGTGAAAGCTTAATCGATCCATTTATGGATTGAAACAAGCCTCGAGATCGTGGAACCTGCGGTTTGACGAAGTAGTCCAATCTTTTGGATTCAGTCAAAGCATGGACGAATCGTGTGTGTATTGGAAACGTGATGGGAAGAAGGTGGTGTTTCTCGTGCTTTATGTAGACGACATTCTTCTCATTGGCAACAGTGTGAAAATGTTATCAGACATAAAGGGATGGTTGTCTAGACAATTCGATATGAAAGATTTGGGAAAAGTCGGGCATGTTCTAGGGATCAAGGTTATAAGGGATCGCCGGAATAGAACATTGTACCTATCCCAGCAATCTTACATAGACACGATTCTGGCTCGTTTTAACATGCAAGATTCCAAGAAGGGTGAGCTGTCCTTCAGTAAAGGAACTTATCTTTCTAAGGAGATGTTTCCTCAGACACAAAAGGAGAAAGATGAAATGAAAGCAGTTCCCTACGCTTCGGCTGTGGGAAGCTTGATGTATGCAATGTTATGCACGAGGCCTGATATCTGCTATGCAGTTGGCGTAGTAGCGAGATATCAGAGTAACCCTGGAAAGGCTCATTGGACTGCCGTAAAGAGCATTTTCAAGTATTTGCGAAATACTAGGGATTATGTTCTAAGTTACGGGGCAGACAATCTGATTCCTTTGGGTTATACGGATTCGGATTTCCAAGCTGATAAGGACCGGCGAAAGTCGTTATCAGGCTATGTGTTTCACTATTAAAGGAGGAGGAGTTTTAACATGGAAGAGTGATAAGCACGATGCTTTTCGGACTCTCCCATGGGTAACCAAATAGCGGCCTCAGAGGCAGCGGAAGATTTGGTATGGCTCCGGTATTACCTCTGGGACTTAGATGTGAATCTTAGTTTACCAAAGGCTATGTAAATAGCGGTGCAGTGGCAAACTTTAAGAGATCACGAGTCCATAAGTGTAAGATAATACATAGGGCAAGTACCACCTGATACGAGTCATCGTCACAGGGACGATGCAGTAGTCACCAAGATAGCTTCAGAGCGGCAACCTAGATTGCTCATTCACATGGTACCTCTTGGAGGTACAGTTTAAGCACGTGATGAGTATGGGAGCCGGGAGTTTGGAAGATAAGACTAGACCTTAGTATAAGTGGGAGATTGCTGGAGTAGTATACTTAATGTCTAGATTTGAGTATTCTGAACTCCTTGTACACTTTCATTTACCTATTAATAATGAACATTCATTTGCTTTTAATTGATTTGAGACTCAGTGTATTTTATTCTTAATCCCCGATACAATTGCGGGTGTGTATATTTAGTATAAGTGACTTTGATTTTCCAAAGGAATTGACCGGTTTAATTATTGGGTCAATTACCGGTTAAGTTGGGTCACTATATTTTATATATGGCATGCCGTGAATTCTTGACGGGACAGTGTATCCCGGAAGGGTTGATAATATCCCCGAGATGAGCTCATAAGGATTTATTATGTAAACCTCGCGAGTGGATTTAATTCCGCATAATAAATAAGGTTGAGTGGTACTAGTCTCGGATAAAAGAGATGAATAAATTTATTAAGCAATAAATAAATTTTATTCATGGATATTTATATCTTAAATACACGGAATAAATAATACTACCGGAGAAATATTATTTGGATATAATATGGTCTAATATTGGGAGTGCAATTAATTTATATAGTGGAAAATAAATTAATTAATATTGATAAGGATTAATGGACTTGGGCAGTGGGCTCAATTTAATCTTCAATATTAGAAGCCCAATATTCCACCTCCTTTAGATCCCCTACGTAGCCTATAAAAGCACTACATGGCCTACATAATTAATAAGACAAGATAATCATACTTGATTAGTCTAGAGAGTTGAAGGAGATCCATAGGAGTTCGATAGATCGTCGCCCACCCGACGTTCGAACGGAGTGCAAGGAATACGTGGGAAGATTCAAAGGTCATCTTGATTTCGTTTCTCCGAACAACGAATCGAAAGGTAAAAATCTAAATGCCCTTGATTTATTCGGTTTTGATTTATCGAGAATACCGTAGAACGCAAGATCCGAAGGATGAAATCCGGAACGAGGGACGATCGCGTGGTGGTGGTCGAACCACCGGACCACGGGATCGATCGCCCCTAGGGTTTCATGGGTCGTGAGGGTCGAACCCTCGGCTGGAGCCGAGGGCATGCGATCGATCCTTGTGATCGATCGCTGGGGGCGCGGGCTGGTGCCGCCCCCCATCCCGCCGTGAAGGCGGGGCCCCTCCATGCGGCGGCGAGTCGCCGGACTCGCCGCGGGGGCTGCTGGGCAGCCCCACCCCAACCGATCGCCGGCGTGCGATCGGTAATCGCGTGAGCCCTAGCCGCGGGGGCTCGGCTGGGCGTGCGCGTGGCTTCGGCCACGTCGTGCGTTCAGTCATGCTCCGGCGCGTGCAACGGCGTTCGTGTGATTTCCGGCGAATGGTTTTTGATCGGGTTATTGTTTCCGCAATTTTAATAGCCCGGGATATCGAATTCCAACATAAATAACATGTCAAATTAAAATAAAGACATATTTGAATGTTTTACTAATAATATGAACATAATGATTTATAGGTTCATAATCATTAAACAAAACTAAACCTCGAGGGGAATTTGATTTCAGGATGCAGGGGGATGATTTCTTCCCGCTTTGATGCAGAACAACAGGTGTTGGAGAAATTACTGGACCTGGTCCTTGAATAAACACTGAATCCAGAACTTGAAAAATCAACTTGTTTGATTGAAATTTAATTTAACACTATTCAGGATTATACATGAAATGATCCACTTACCCGGTATGTTAATCAAAGTGTCAGAGTTATCCTCCACATTTTCCTTCCCTAAGTTTCATAACGTAGAGATTTAAAATAATGGCATTCTTGAATCAATTCAATAGTTTAAAATCTGAAAATTGGTGACATACCTGAATTAAACTTTCTTCTTGGCGCCATATGCAACTCAGAATGAACCTAGCAATAAAATGAATTCGTTTAAACAGAGAATGAATGAAAAGGTATATCCAAAATAAAATAAAAGCCAACTATAAAAGAATTTTTGAGAATAAAAAACTTAAAAGGCAAATATGATCTTCAATAAATAGAAACTCACATTAAAGTTGATAGGAATATCTATAGAATACTTTGACTAAAATAAATTGTATTATGTTAATCATATATAATAACAGCTGTAACAATTTATAATTTTACGTTATACAGCTACATAAACATAAATATAAACAATCAAATGAGAATTTATAAACTTTGATAAATATGGCAAAATTTAGTAGAAGTTACACAACATCTTTAATTTAAGGATCATTGATTTTGACTAATAATTAATCAACAATCAACAATATTTAAATTTTAGATCACTTACTGTCAAAATTTTTTTATCTTTATATAATCAAGAGGCCTTAATAAATATGCAACTAATATTTTGATGGATATTAAAATTTCATAATACAGGGGGAAGAAAAAAGAAATTCATAAAAGCAAAAATATCTCATCATAAAAGCAATTGTTCAACATAGAAAATAAAAATTAACTCAAAACAATAAATGTTCAAACAGATGCAGAAAATATGAAAAGATAAATTATAGCCAAATGCAATCATGGACATCATCACTCTGACTTGGGAGCCTTAGTTGAGGAGTGTTCTTCAGCTTCATCGAGTTCACGGTCCAGATTCCTCTTTCCTGATTTTGGAAATTCAGGTGTATTCATCATGGGAATTGATTCACTATCATTTTCCTCCTGGACAGAAACAGAAATTTTATCCTTCATAGGTGAGGTAGACGTATCAGTGACATCATGGTTGGACTTCTTGTTCTTCTTTATTAAATCTTGATCTTGAGAAAACCTGTCAACAATGTACATTTTCTCTGTTTTTTCAATATGCCTTTCAGTAATTGTAACCTTAAAAATGTACTCTTTCCCAATCAAATCTTCAATTGGCTGAGGAATTCTTAATTTAGCCAACTCTGTAACAGCTTCTTTATCAGTTTTATCAATGTCACCATGCTCCTATAATTAATCATAACAAAGAAAAAGTGGGATTAATATTCCAAAAAAAAAATATTATGAATGAATAATTTCAACTTTAAAGCTTTAGTGTACAAACCTGGAAGAAGATATCCCAAACATCATTCACAGACTTTCCAATCATGGTCTTGGCAGTTTCATCCCAAAGCATGAAAGGGGCATTAGAGGTTCCATCAACGACACTCATATTAACTCTTCATCCCAAAGCATGAAAGGGGCATTAGAGGTTCCATCAACGACACTCATATTAACTCTAAAGCGTTCTTCAGCAATTACAAATTTGTTGCATATAAGGCACCAAAATTGATCTTCTTTTTCCTCAACCTTATTTTTACATATTGTGCAGCTAATGTAGGACCACCCACCATTAGTCCTGATATCAGAAATAGAACTGACGCTTCCGTCGTTTGAGTAGCAAGCAAAATAAATTTATAAAACCTAAACCTTTCACCAACAACAAGTATTAGTGGTAAGTATTAGGTGTCGATCCCACGAGGAGTTTATCGTTATTTTCTCACGGCTTTGCCCAATGTAGTTGTCACGATTTTAGAGAGAGTTTTGATTGAACTACCGACCTACTAAAATAACTAAAAACAAACAATAAACAAACTAAATAAAATAACAAAAAATAAAATACTCAGCTACTGAACTTGACCAATAACGGAAATAAACTGCTCAACTAATCAACTCGACCAAACTGTAAAACAGAGCATCTGGGCACAGTCGTCACCTTGTCTACCTGATCAAGTTTCTACTATTCATCGGCACTTAAGATTTTGCTAACAGCTTTATCTTTCGGTTATAAGTTGTCCAATTAAAGTATAAACGCCCCTATGTTGTCACGCACGCAAATACCCCAACCCTTATTCACTCTTTCGGTTTAAAGTCTTACTAGATCTCTCTAAGTAAAACCCCTAGTATTGATCAATTCGACACTATGTTAGCCGACATGAGTCTAAGTTGATCAACCCGCCTTAATCTCTAAGCGAACCTGAAATGGCCAATAGCATGCCCGGACAGACCCGAGTCATACGACCACATCTCCAGCAACATGTAATACTATGCGGACGCCTAGTCTCCCGGCACGTTGATCCGCGTATGTGTGTGTTAGGTGAAAAGGGGTTCTTACTGGCTACTGTACGTTGCCCAAGTCCCTAACATGCCTGTAGATACTACCCTGTTGAATCGGGAATAAAACTAAGTTAGTTGCTATAATCAAAAGCCTCTCAGTAATTTAGACATCAGACAGACCAAGTTCGGACCTTGCCCAGGCGCAGATTAACTAGCTACGCATGAACAAACATAAAATAAATAAAATAAAAACGAAATCAAACATGCTTTTATTAAAATAAGAAATCAAAGAAACAATTGTCTTGAATTAACAGAAATTAAAAGACGAAAATAAAAACAAAGGATCGAATCTAATTGCCCAGCTATGCCCGAAGGCGATAGCCGGGGAGAACGCGTCTTCTTCTTCCTCCGATCTTCTTTGGTGTGGTGGCTGATGTGTATATGTGCATAACTTCTCTTTCTCTACTCCTAGCCACGTGATTTGTAGGTCTTGATGTGTATTTATAGATGCTGGAAGTCTTGGGCTCCAAGTAAAATCGCTGACTTGATCAGTTTAATTGAGATAAGGAAATAAAAGATTCTTTCCTTATCCTTTCCTTAAAAATAGGGATCCTGCCGCATCCTTGACCAATTCCGTGTATATATAGGACTCTGATTGATGTAGAGACGTGTTGGACAATGACTCTAAGGTTGGATGAGAGTCCAACTTTGATACTTCTCTGAATCTGGTCGCCCTTTGATGTCTTTTAGATTTCCAGGACTCTTCGTACACTGCTTGCTCAACGTCCGTCTCTGGTCAACTCCGATCTCTGTCCAACTTCTCTACTTCGTACGGTACTTGGTCAAGCTTCAGTCTTGATCACTCCCTGACTTTGGCCAATATGACATGGGTGTTCGTTCCAGGCTAACTTGCTCAACCAGCACACTTGCTCAATGCGACGATTTCCTTCCAAATGTTCGTCTTTTCACGTTCCACCTGCATAACTTGACCATAGACTCCATATGTGCCCTCCCAGACACAAACAAGGTGAAAACAACTGAAAAGACTCAATTAACTTGACTCAAAAGAACTAAAAATGAGCCAAAAAATATGGCTCATCACACGCACACACTTTAATTACGCTTGTCCTCAAGCGTGTGGTATGACTCGCGCTGCTCAAGTAGAAAACAAGGGAGGAAGGGAAAGAAATAAAAAGAAGACAATAGCATGCTTTTCAGAATATTACCTTTAGCAAGTAAACATATAGTCAAAATCGTAGTCCAGGGGATGCATAAAAAACAGTCAAGACGCTGCAATAGTATTTTTTTGGTTCTGTCCCTTAGTGTGTCTCTCTTTCAGTGTATGGGTAGTGTATCACTCAATTTTGTTTTGGAATGCGCTTTGCCTTGGGCTTGACCAATTTCTGACCTATGAAAATTCTTAGTTGATCTAGGCATATCATCAGGACTTTTTAGGGTGTTTGTGTAGGCTGTATTGGGCATATCTCCATGTTGACCGTAGGCAGGTTGCTTATTCAGCAACTTTTTTTCGTACCTCTAATTCACTTCCCTTCTTACGGGCCTCAGCACAACCCATTTATTCTGGAGTTTTTTTTTTTTTTTTTTTTTTTGCTGAAGACATAGTTTCTGACTTGCCCCTTCTATGTACTCGGGCATGTTTTCATGTTGGTCAGAGTGTCCCCTAGGTGATCAAAGAACAGGCTAGGCTCAAGGGGTTATCAAGGGTCTTCTTTATTTATTGACAAAAATGAACAGAAATTGCCTAAATCATATAATACCTCAACTCAACTATCAAAACACACAAGCAGAAATAAGGCAAACCTCAGCATTACGACATTCCAAACAAACTCTCAAGAAAGAAATATATTCATAATGTTGGCTCAAATCTCACGGCTACCTAATTGCAGTTCCATCGTCCCAATTATCATGCATAGACTAATAATTTTAAAAACTGTTCAAATTGACCAAGTATATTCATCAAGCATGCAACACGACCAAGGACAGGGGTTGCTCCTACCCGTTCCCCCACTCACACACTTTGCCTCCGGCAAAGTGGGTGAAATAGTAATAAGATTGGGCAGAGAATTCCCTTGACACAGACTCCGACTCCGAACGACATTGGCACACCTCTCCACTCACACACTTTGCCTTGGGCAAAGTGTGTAAATGAAAATATCAACCCTTGACTCGAAGGAAAAGAAAAAGAAAAGAAATAAAAGAAAAAATTGGGAGGGCAAGTGAGGAGGAGGTAAAGTCAAGGCAGAACCTGAATTGAGCATGGGTGAAGTGGACCATTAATGATTTCAGCAGCTCTACGAGGTCATCTTTGCATGTTGCCTTGTTGCCTTAGGACAACGCCCTCAGTCAGTAACTTGGGCACATCTACCCATGCCTTTGACTTCTCTCCAGTGGTCATCCTTGCGACTTCAGGGAACTCATCAATCTTCTAGTGTAAACAGGCTGCTGAAAGTTGACCAAGTAGCTTTGCGGTATGCTCAAGCAGCTACCTTTGTGCCCTCCTTGACCTGCACATTAAAAACAAAAAAAAAAAAACCTTTTCTCCTTTTGGATTCAGACAAGTCAAAGTTCTCCATTCAATTTTATTCAAAATAAAAGAAAATAAAACTAAAATATTTTACAAAAAATACCAGGTTGCCTCCTGGCCAGCGCCTTAGTTATCGTCATTGGCATGACGTGATGTATGCTCACCATTCTTCATGATGGAAGGGCTTGAGCTTCTCCTCGTTATGGCCGTACGAGGCCTTCAGGCACTTGAGTAAGTCTGTGAAGTTGCTCATCATCCATCCATGTAAAGTGCCTGGTGGTTTGCCCAAACCAAACGGTACTTGCATATTGGTCAGGGGCGAATTGCTCTTCTCTTCCGGATTTTGGGCGAACAACCCTTGTGTCTTCCTTTCTGAACCTTCACTTAACACATCACTATTGATCTCACCAATTTTATTTGCATGTCCAAAGTAGAGAAATTTTGTGTGCTTGGGCAATATTTTCGATTTTTGCTCGGGTGCCCGTTCAAAGGCTGGCTCCAATCTCTCTTCTTGGACATCATTCTTAGTTTGCCTCGTCTGGATTAAAATATCATATGGTTGAAACATGCCAATATGAAATACCTCATGTTTCTTTACTTTGGCGATATTTAGTTTCTGCTCTTGGGCAAGTTGCTCCTCTTGGGCAGGTTGATCTTCTGCTGCAGGTTGCTCCTCTTGGTGGTTGTAATGCCCATAACCAAAATCAGGTGTGTTGGTCAGGGCATACTGGTCGTAGCAATTCTGATCGTCTTGCTCATAATTGTGCATTGGCCAACCTGCGTGTCTTCCCTCATAGTGCAGTGGTGGGCGTTGGTCATGATCAACTTCATTTGTTTCGACTGCTTTGAGTGGTCTTGTGGCCATGATCTCCACGAGTTTCTCAATGGTTCCGCAAAGTTTATCAATTTTATCTTCGGCAGACATGGGCATAACCGTTGTCTGCTTGGGCAAGTAGTCATCATCTTCACGAGATCCTTCAGCCAAGTCTTTCAATATTTTGAATGCCTCACTTGCAGTTTTATCAAGAATAGAACCTCCACATGCAGCAACGATCATTATTCTTTCTTGTCCCCTCAGTCCGGATCTGAAGTATTGGATCAATTCATGATCCGGAAATAGACGATATGGGCATAGTGCTTCAATCTCATTGAATCGTACCCAATAATCGTAGAAAGATTCTCTTGTGCCCATTTTGATGTTGTAAATCATATTCTTCATCTGCATGATCCGAGATATGGGGAAATGCTTCTTCAAAAACTGATGTTGGAGCTGCTGCCATGTTGTAATTTCGCCTCTGGTCAAGGTGTATAGCCATTCTCTTGCCTCGCCGGCAAGGGAGAAGGGAAAAGCTAATAGTCGGATGTACTCTGCCAGGTTTCCCATAGCAGGTATAGTCCCACATGCTAGCTCAAAATTTCTCAAATGTAATTGAGGGTCCTCCCAGGGCATATCGCTGAACTTGGGCAACAGCTGCAGAAAACTGGGATTCATTGACCAATCTGTAGTGATGTTGGGCAAAGTTATGCCCACAAGTTTAAAGTCCAATAAGTTAGGGAAACTCAATTCCCTCAATGTCTGCTCCACTCGTCGATTGTTCAGTTCGTCCATCTTTTCTGTCCTCTGCTCAAGTTTGGATCTTGAGCAAAGGTGGGTCTCTGGGCTGCACGTGCTGCTTGACCTGCTTTCCTCGTCTTGCGCCTTGCTGACCTATTTGGTCAACCTGGAACAAAAACAAAAAAAATCGCAAGTCAAATAGCACAAAGAAAATAACTAGAATATAAACTCCCCGGCAACGGCGCCAATTTTGACGCTACCGTCGTTTGAGTAGCAAGCAAAATAAATTTATAAAACCTAAACCTTTCACCAACAACAAGTATTAGTGGTAAGTATTAGGTGTCGATCCCACGAGGATTTTAGTGTTATTTTCTCACGGCTTTGCCCAATGTAGTTGTCACGATTTTAGAGAGAGTTTTGATTGAACTACCGACCTACTAAAATAACTAAAAACAAACAATAAACAAACTAAATAAAATAACAAAAAATAAAATACTCAGCTACTGAACTTGACCAATAACGGAAATAAACTGCTCAACTAATCAACTCGACCAAACTGTAAAACAGAGCATCTGGGCACAGTCGTCACCTTGTCTACCTGATCAAGTTTCTACTATTCATCGGCACTTAAGATTTTGCTAACAGCTTTATCTTTCGGTTATAGGTTGTCCAATTAAAGTATAAACGCCCCTATGTTGTCACGCACGCAAATACCCCAACCCTTATTCACTCTTTCGGTTTAAAGTCTTACTAGATCTCTCTAAGTAAGACCCCTAGTATTGATCAATTCGACACTATGTTAGCCGACATGAGTCTAAGTTGATCAACCCGCCTTAATCTCTAAGCGAACCCGAAATGGCCAATAGCATGCCCGGACAGACCCGAGTCATACGACCACATCTCCAGCAACATGTAATACTATGCGGACGCCCAGTCTCCCGGCACGTTGATCCGCGTATGTGTGTGTTAGGTGAAAAGGGGTTCTTACTGGCTACTGTACGTTGCCCAAGTCCCTAACATGCCTGTAGATACTACCCTGTTGAATCGGGAATAAAACTAAGTTAGTTGCTATAATCAAAAGCCTCTCAGTAATTTAGACATCAGACAGACCAAGTTCGGACCTTGCCCAGGCGCAGATTAACTAGCTACGCATGAACAAACATAAAATAAATAAAATAAAAACGAAATCAAACATGCTTTTATTAAACTAAGAAATCAAAGAAACAATTTTCTTGAATTAACAGAAATTAAAAGACGAAAATAAAAACAAAGGATCGAATCTAATTGCCCAGCTATGCCCGAAGGCGATAGCCGGGGAGAACGCGTCTTCTTCTTCCTCCGATCTTCTTTGGTGTGGTGGCTGATGTGTATATGTGCATAACTTCTCTTTCTCTACTCTTAGCCACGTGATTTGTAGGTCTTGATGTGTATTTATAGATGCTGGAAGTCTTGGGCTCCAAGTAAAATCGCTGACTTGATCAGTTTAATTGAGATAAGGAAATAAAAGATTCTTTCCTTATCCTTTCCTTAAAAATAGGGATCCTGCCGCATCCTTGACCAATTCCGTGTATATATAGGACTCTGATTGATGTAGAGACGTGTTGGACAATGACTCTAAGGTTGGATGAGAGTCCAACTTTGATACTTCTCTGAATCTGGTCGCCCTTTGATGTCTTTTAGATTTCCAGGACTCTTCGTACACTGCTTGCTCAACGTCCGTCTCTGGTCAACTCCGATCTCTGTCCAACTTCTCTACTTCGTACGGTACTTGGTCAAGCTTCAGTCTTGATCACTCCCTGACTTTGGCCAATATGACATGGGTGTTCGTTCCAGACTAACTTGCTCAACCAGCATACTTGCTCAATGCGACGATTTCCTTCCAAATGTTCGTCTTTTCACGTTCCACCTGCATAACTTGACCATAGACTCCATATGTGCCCTCCCAGACACAAACAAGGTGAAAACAACTGAAAAGACTCAATTAACTTGACTCAAAAGAACTAAAAATGAGCCAAAAAATATGGCTCATCAAGAACCAACAATCCAAACCTTGCAAGGCTGAAATTTAAAAAGAAGTTATTAACAATTTGACAGAATTTGGAAATAATGCATTTTTAAGTTTTCTACCCATACAGATAAATTTAGTATAGAGAGTTTATAATAAAAACATAAAAAGATATATAATATGGAAAGTTAAATAAAAAATTATTAAAATGGAAGAAAGAAAATACCTTAGTTGCATCCTTCAACTCTTGGACTGTATAGAAAACAGAGGTTGAACTTTCTATATCTCCCTTGACAGAAATATAAGACGAACAGGATATCTGGGAGCCATCAAAAGAACTTGATACAACAGTTGATTTTAATTTGTATAATGTGGAATCGGGTATATTAAAGAATGTTTCAATAAAAAATAAAAGAAAGAAAATAAAGTTTATCTTTTTAAGCTAAATATGCATTACTTGCTCTTGAATTCTCTAATATCATCATTATTTTGGTCAAGAATCAGCTTAGTTGCATCAAAAGTGTTAGATACACCAATAGAATCTGTTGAGAAAATAAAATGAAATGTTAAAAAAAATTATTTAACAAAGAAATCGATATTTAGACTAAAACTGTTAAAATATGACTATTTTAACCTGGAAATTCCTTGGCACGGCAAAGTTGGACTATTATAACCTGATGAACATCCCCGCCTCTTACTAACTCCAAAAAGTTCTTCAATTCAAAGCAGAAAGGATCCCAAAGTAAACAGCTAATTCTTATTTTGCTGAAACAAATATAAATGAAACTGATTATGGAAGAAGCCTCAAATGTCTGTAATATAATTAACAAAAGTATCACCTAATAAATGAAATACAGCAGAAAATAAAAGAAAAACAGCAAGATGATAGAGATAAATGTTTATACTTTAAATCCTCAATCAGAACAGTTAGGCTTTTGGAGCCTTTAAAAGAACCATCACTTTTCATCCTATCCTCGTTGATGTCAACTACTCGACCAATTACATCTGCAAAATAGAAAATAAAGCTATAAATAAAAGCAAGAAAACCAAAGAGCAAGAAATCTAAATCTTATTCTTTAAAAGGATGAATTATTATACGGACAAAAAAATAAAAACAACAAAAGATACCAAAGACAGGCCCATTAGGTTTCATAATTCCATCACGAACATCCTGGAAGTTCATGAAATTGAAGATGGAGACTTGACAAAGAGGATCATCCACTTTTTTAATTAACGTACTGCCATGAAACATAATGCGATAAGGAAAATCTATAATTGGAAATGCATGGGGGGAGTTCACAACAGAGAACTGATGAACAAAGCAAACATCGCCTTCTGAGAGTTGGTTTTCATATTTTGAGATATGAATCTTTTTCACGGAAGCATGGACTCTAGATCCATGCATATCAAGAAACAAAAACTCCAAAGACTCTAGAATTTTCCCTTTAGGCTTAGTTTTCCACTTTCGACAAACTCGTACTTTAATCCTCCAATCCATTTCGTCCCTTGTAATTTCAGACACAGGAGTGATAGGAATTCCTGACATGACTGAATATACAACTCAGAGTATTGAAATTGTTAACAGTCTTGGCTCTAAGGATGCTTGTTTTATAGTGATTCTCCTAAGTCAAAGACAATAATTTATTTCTGACGTAATATTGATTTGTATTCCATTTATTTAATGTATAAATATGGAATATTGACTGATTGTTATGGTATTGAATATTCATTGGAATATTAAATCTGGAATTAATTTAGTATCAATGGAATTCCTTTGTTATATATGGAATTTAATAATTATTGGAATTATAGGATTTTAGATAATCAATCTAAAAAAAATTCAGTGGTCAAATCTACAATTTAAATGGAAATTGATATTGAAATAAATCTGCAACTAAAAATAAGTGAGATTTATTACTATCAAGGTTTTTATATAAAATATATTAACTTTAAGTTTAACAAAGGGCATAGTAATTGAAGATTTGGAATATTCATTTATACTAATATCACTTCATAGTTTAAACAGAACACGTTAATTGCAAAATGTAAAAAATTTGAAACATATAGAAAAAAAATTCTTGAAAAGTCTATTAAAAGCATTCGAAAATTGTAGATAGTTCAAAGGAACAGGAAATCTAAAAAGGGAATAAAAACATTAATATTCAGAGCTTCAAAGTTTTTTATGAGAATAAAAAAGGAAACATCAACTTTGGAACTAATCACGTATCTGAGTCGGTGGACCAGTCAGAATCATCAGAACTTTCTTCATCTATACCATCGCTTGAATGAACTTCAAAAATCGGGGAGGGTTCAACAGGGCCATCTGCATCACAGCCAACATTACTCCACATCTTCTCCTTATGAAAAGTAAGTAATCTGGGATGCTCGCAACATTTATCAACATAATACTCCCTTGGTTGGTATGTCTCAACATGATAGTCTTCAACTTTCAACTTAAAAAACATTTCCCTAGCAAATAGAGCGAAAAACACCTGATAGGGAAATGTTGGTTTTCCTCTTCCCTGGAAATAAGAGGCTTACAGTTATAATATGTAAGAAGGGACAAAAATTATTGTTCATGAAATGAAATGTATGAATTCTAACCTTAAAATCAGCTTTTATGAATGAGTGGACTGAAGTCTGAATTAATGAAGTTGCGAGTTCATTAATGAGGATAAGAGATGCCTCATAAAGCCGATGTCCAGACACAGTAATATGTGAACTTTATATCTTGCAGTGTGAAGAATATTTACCCCACATTTTGGACAGTTAACTTCAGAACATGAAATGTCATCTATAGCAGAGCAATTGGAGCAATATGTGTAATACCATCCTCGGTCTTCATGCACTTCAATTATAGTTCCATATGTCCACAGATTTAACACCTAGAACACATGACAAAGTTGGGGACATATGAACTATATAATTGAAAAAAAATAGGTAGAAAACATAAAATAAATAAATAATATACTTACATCTTGGCAACACGATACGTCAACAAAATCATAAACAGTACAATCTGGTTTGACCAGTTCCTTGAAGGAGGAGGTGAAAGATTTAGAAGGAAACAAAGCACCATCCAAGAAATTAATTTTCTTTGAAATTGGCATCCTGAGACATCATTGGTTTTCCGCTTAAACAGATGCATTCAAATAGGTAAAAATCACAAATTTATAAAGAGCATGTTTAAAAGAATATAAAAGTACCCCTTCTTGAATTCAACAATTTCAGCAAGATCTTGATCGAATAACACATCAGAAACATCTAAGGCAGTGGCAACACAAACTTTGCCTAAAAAACAAAACAATTATTAAGAATCTTCAAAAACAGAAAAACGTAAAGTACAAATTAGCATTGTTTAACATGAAATTATTTACCTTGATAGATCGATTTCCGGCACAGCTGCAAAATAATCACCATGGGAATGGAAATGTCCGACCGTAAAACAGAGAGACAATTGGAAACCTTAGAATGATGAGGCCCAAAGATTCGGCAATGGATACGATTCTTACTGATAATGTTAAAGTTAAATATTAGAAAATAACAAATGATTGCTTAAATAATCTTCATCTAAAAATAAAAGTTTTAATAAAATACCTAGAATCTTCAAGCATAATATGGATAACAGGTTGGTCGTCCATACGTTCATCCACATCGACAACACGACCAATAACATCTTGTAAAGATCAGGGCAGCAATAATATAATATATTAAAATGAGATTATGATCTAATAGAAGGGGATATAGAGATCAATCATCAGATTATTAAAATTTTGAATTAATTCAGTACCAAAAAGATGACCATTAGAAAACTTTGAACGGCGTTTCAAATCCTGGAAGTTTGCAAAACTGAATATTGAGGGCGGGAAGAAATGATAGTTACTATGCCTAACAAAAGTATTAGCCCGAAACACAATCATGAAATTGTGATTTATAACAGAAGATGAAGTAGGCCTTGGGACAACATCAAAATGCCGTAGGTTACACAGGCTGCTTTCCTTCAACATCTTGTTAAAATCACAGATCTGGGAATTGTTAACCGATGCTAGTATAATTAACCCCTATGAAGGTTGAAAGATTAAACAGAACAAACATATGTTAAGATTAAGAAAAGATGACTTATATTGAAACATTTAAAATCAATCATAGAAAATAACAAAGTGAAAACTTACTTTATTATCTTTCATCACAACATGCAAACGTTCTGGAACATTATCCCTGCCGAGGGTTAGCCATTTTCGGCATATCCTTAGGCATAAAATAGGGTCTTCTGTTGTTGGATTAATGTCACAAAGTGCTGAGTAATAATAATCAGCCATCAGCAGAAACAGGAGTTTGAATACTCAAAGAAGTGATTTTGAACGATAACTGTAAATCCTTAATCTTTTATGTAGAGGTTTAAAGAGAAAAGAGTTCTGTGATTTTGGAAGAAATTAATTAATACCAAGATTAATAGATATTTTCCATTTCTCGTATTATATTAATGATTTAAAAGAATCTTTTAATCAATTATTAAATGTAAAAGAATATCAAGAGACATGAACTTGGTATTTCTTTTACTATTTAATAAAATAATTACTGTACATCTTTATCAGAATATGGATGGACAAATTAGCAGTTATATATGGAAGTTACTTAAACTAAAACATAAATCTGAAACAATTTCAACAAAATGCAAAATCCAAAATGCAGTTTAGAATATAAAACATTAAGAAAAATGAAAATTCCAATATTAACTTCTTTGTAATTAAAGAAGAACCATGAATACAGTGGACTGGTTATATAAAAAACCATAAAAAAAAAGAGGTATTGACAAAATGATTGAAATACAGAATTTAGAGAAAAATTAATGTTAAGTTAAATAATTAATAAATAATACAAACTCTTAGATGGTCAAAACAAACAAATCCAAAACGGAATAATTTCATATGTCTGCATTGAAGTTTAAAGAGTACAAAAGCATAATATTCTTCATAAATTAACCAAAACAAATAACAATATGTTTCTTCATACCATTTTTAATAACCAACATCAGAGTCATCGTCGTCTTCAGAAAATTGACCTAAAGATTCTACGTAGTCTGAATCCGAGTCTTGATCATCATTTCCACAGGCTTCACTTTCAGATTGTAGGGACTCTGAATCCGAGTCTTGATCATCACTTCCACAGGGTTCATTGTTGCTGGTAATTTTGCCTTTGTAATGTTGAAGTAAAAAAGGGCAAACACAACAATTTTTAACATGGTAGATATCCACCCCAGACGGAAGGTTACTTTGCCCACACAGAGAAACCTTAAAAAGAACCTCCTTGCCAATAAGATTCCTAACCGAAATTGGAATATTTTGAGAATGAAATGGCTGCAATTTATAAAAAGAAACAGACAAAATTAGGATACTATTTCTATATATATATATATATATATATATATATATATATATATATATATATATATTAAGAACACAAAACATAGACTTGATTATATAGGACACTTACATGACTATTCATTCGGAGCAAGGAGGACACCCGTCTTTCTATTAAGAACGTAGCAACATCAGTCTCAATGAGGAAACAACCGGAAGCCCCTCTGTAATCATCAACATCTATAAAAATTCTGTACTTCGCATGGTAAGTCAGATTCTTCCCACACTTAGGACAAAAAACACCCACATCAATCCCACAGTTTTGATTAGAGCATATGGGACACGATAGGGAATACCAACCCATATCAGAACGTATATTATGAATTTTCCCAAGGGTCCATTGATTGATCACCTACAGTGAAAAGTTCAGATGTTAAATGAAATACTAAGATAAATAAAAATTTGAAAATTGCAGAATAAAAAAATTATAACCTCTTCAAAATAAGATAAATGATTTATCGAGTAAACAATTTTCCCAGGATCACTCAACTCTGATATCCCGAATTTCAAAAGCGGAGGAAGAAACGTAGCTCCATCAAAACTCAGTCTGACACCTCTAAGGTCAAACCTGTTGAATTATAGATAAAAAATGGAGTTCTCGCAGAAAAATTAATTGAGATCGATTTAAAATATAAGTATCTGAAAAAGAGTATCCTAAAACAGAGCTTTTAAGCTAATATGTCAGAAATACTACATAAATGATTAAGAATCATAAAAGAAATAAGATAACAATTAAACCTTGACTCATATGTCTTAATTTCGTCTAAGAAAGGATTGCATATTACATCCGTCACAGGTTCTTGCGTCGTAACACAAACTTCATCTGCAAGTCAAAGCCGGAATAATAAAATTTAGAAAATTTATGAATACAGCAGCTCAAATTTCACAAATGATGAGAGGTGAAATAAAAAACATTAAGAATTTATTATTTTGAACGACACACCTTTGAAAATTACTTTCTTGCATAACTGAAGAATGATTATGAAGGTTTTGTATTTTCCACTTTTACAAAGCTGGGGAGAATTATCCAGCTTAAAAAGATATGGATTGGATATCCGGCACACCAATCTATTGCCTCTGGGATTAAAAAAAATATTACGATGATTATGAATGAAACATTAAAGAACTATTAACTAACTATATTAAGACGACGATAATCAGGAAAACATAATATATGGAAATTTTTCTAACTCTAAGTCTAGAAGCATGAAACGCATGCAACCCTCACTGTCTATGCGTTCATCAAAGTCCACAACTGCTCCGATGACGTCTGTGTTGGGCAACATTATATATAACAAAAAGTTAATTACCAAAATCATAAAAAAGGCCAAATCTTAAGAATTTACAGAAGGATGATGTAGGAATAAAGATAATTACATACCAAATAAAGGCCCTTCAGTTAGTGTAGAATATCCAAGGACATCAGGGAAGGACTTGAAAAGGAAATACGATTCATTAAAAAACGGATAGTCACTTGTTTCAAGGAAGGTGTTCTTTCTAAAAACTATCATATATGCACTGGCACACATGTCATTGGATATCGACTTCTCAACAACATCAAAACAACGAAGGTCGTAGATATTGCCTTCAAGTAACATATGATCAAATTTGGAAATCAAATCTGCATGAATAGTGGCTTGTATGGTGTCTCCCTAGAAATATAACATAGACATGAAAAATACATTTTTAGGAGAATAACAATAAACACATTACAACTGAATTTTAAGAACAGAAAAACTCACTGGTTTATCGACCAAAAAGAGTTCCAAGGTCTCAGGTTGTCTGTCAGGCCCAAAGGAAACCCACGCCCTTCGAATCCTGACACATAGAATTGGATCATCAGTATTTGGAGAAAGATCAGACACAGAATTATACATCGTCATAATTCAAGCAGTAGGGGATTTCTCTGTCTGATTTGGGAAAAAAAGAAAATGAGGGAGATTAGACCGGCGATAAGGTTAAAAGTTTTAACATATGTATTAGGGTTTTATTAATAAAGAAATGATCCTTCATGTTTTACTACAAAAAAAAAATAAAATTCTGTATGTACCTTGATGCATTCAGAAGCAGAAATCCCAATTATTTCAACGACAATACGATCAAGTAAGCAAAGAAGAACTGTGGAGTCACCATTTGAAACAGAGACTATGACTTTATATTTACTGGTTTTACTTAATACATCATTGCACCAAGCACAAATGACATTGCCATGTTCATCCGGACGTTTGAACTTGCAGTAATCACAAACTTTTAGGAAAAAATTGTTTTTATTAACAATGTCGCATATCCATCCAAAACTCCAAGTAGTCATAGGCTGAGACAAATTCAAACTTTCGATATTACTTTTATATTCAGAGAGTAATATATTGAACTTGAAAGTGAAAGCAATGAAATGTATGCATACCTCATTAGCTCGATCCAATTTTGAGAGGCTTACAACATTCTGAGGAATAGAAAGTAAACCCGGAGATGAAAATCGAAACTCGTGGAAATAGGATCGATGGGTCAACCTAATTATATTAATGAGAATTGTTAATAAAGAACACCAAATTAATTAAAAAATAAATTATACATATAAAATTAGAATGACCTTCTTCTGTAATTGCAAGCAAATTCACAGTCACCATTGAAATTTATCTTCGTAGGTTTACCAGATGAATAGATAACAACACGACCTATAAAAACAATTAATAACATGAAAATTAAATCTATAAAGAATATGTGAACAGTTGAAAACAATAACTGCTGAGAAATAAAGAAAAAAAAAAGAAAAACTGGTGAAACAATCCATAAGAAAAAAATTGTTCAGTGTTGAAAGAACAACTCATACCTTTGTAGAAAGTAGATTGACAAAGCTGGATTATAACAACCTTTTGATTTAATAAGCCACTTAAACCCTTTTCAACAAAGACTCTTTCTTTATTGGAAAATGGAGGATTTACCAAAAGACCAACACTAATAAACCTGAAACATTGAAAAATCCGAAAACAAAAGAATGGTAATACTTAAGCAAGTCAAGAAATTAGAAAGTTATAAAGGAGAAAAATATAATTAATACTCCAAGTCCTGCAAAACAAACTGCACCACTCCATTTCCCGGATCTTTGGAAACACACACAACGTGTCCAATTACATCTGAAAGTTACAACAATCACAGGGGTTCATTAATTTAAAGTCATTAAAGGGAAAACAAATAAAGAAGAAAAATTGCTGAAATGAAAAATAATATATACAACATACCAAAAAAAGGGGAAGAATCATCATTTTCTCCATCACTCAATATGTCTATAAAACTTTTAAAGTTGTAGATGGAACTGGAAAAACCTTCAAATGATGATTGAACAACAATGGTCTGCTATATGAACATAATCTTGAATGGATTATTGCACATAGCATTCTTTATCTCCACAGGTTCAACTTTGAAATACGATATTTCATAAATGTGATTCTCAACAATGAGATCATCAAACTGTTTTATCAAGGGATACTTCACAGAGCCATGAATAAATGCACCCTAAACAAATAAAAAAAAATAAAAGTATTAGCTTAAAACATAAAAGAATAGATGATGTTATCTTAAAAAAAAAATATTACCTCATGATCAACCATTATCAATTCTAAATACAGCGGGAATTTTGCATATCCCTTCTTTGTCCATTTCCGACAAACTCTAACACATATTTTCCATGGTTTATCGCTGTTGTCAAGGTTCGAGACAGAATCATACATTGCCATTATATATCGACCTCCAGCCACACCACTCCAAGAGTAGCCTATAGAAACGTGATCTGCAACCCAAATAAAATACATTCAACTGAAATGTGATTCTCAAATGCATCAACCTGGAAAATATGATGGCTCCTAGGAAAAAAACAAACCTGCTCAATTGAAAATTCCAAAGTATGACAGATTAATTATGAACGGTAAAAAGGGGATTTCGGATTAACCACAGAATTAAGATTAAAAACATTCAGAACTCGAAATACATTAAGATGGCCGATGAGAATGAATATACCTTAATTTCGGAGAAGATGGTCAATGACAATGGAATCTGCAAAAAATCAAAGACAGCAACGAATCGCTCAATCGGACATGGAGGGGTATGCAATAAATTATGAATTAGAACAAATTAGAAAAACCTAACAAAAACCTTGATAGAAACCCTTGAATTTGGTACAGTAGAGAATGTAGTCGGAATGAGAAGAGACACTGCATTGATTTTGGCAAAATGAAGATAAGAACACACCATAAAAATTGTCAATCACACAATATCGAACAATTTGGCGAAAATATGAATACCACAATAATACCTGAGAACCGAACGTATGATTGGCACACTGGGCGAATTGAAGAGAATACGTACTGCGAGAAGGGAAAAATATTGAGAGAAGGAGAAATACAACCGCGATAAGGGGAATGAAAGAGAGCAGGAGAAATACACAATTAAACCCTATTTCTGTGAAGATGGAATGTGAATAATGAGAAGAGAAGACGAAGAAGCGGAATAATAGCTGTCTAATTGGAAAAGTTGACCGAAATTAATATTTCAATTACTGATATTGATTTCAATAAGATTTAAGGAGAAAATATAAATTGACGTGGCAAAATTGAGAGTTTCTATTGGACAATAGAATTTGAAATTGAATGAGAAAAGTTTCTCAATATGTGAAATTGAGCATTCTGATTGGTCAATAGATTTCAATTTCATCTACGTGGCAAAATTGAAGCTTTTGATTGGTTGTCTGCTTGATTGATAATCGTTCTGGATTTATATATTAATAGATTATTCATATTGGTTCACTCTCATTCAAATTTCACCAATTATGTTTAGTTAATTTTTTTATTATTAATAATAGATGTGTGAATTTAAACATTATTATTCATTAAATACATTGTAATATAAAAATTATTTACATGTAAAGAAAAAATATTATTAATTAAATATATTGTAATATATATTGACTTTAACTGCACTATAGAACTACCTTATATATATTGACATTTTCTTTACATGTAAATAATTTATAATAATGTATGCATAATAATTTATTTTTGAGTTGAAAATATTTAATTTAATCAATATATAAAAAATATGAGAAATTATATTCTATATTCAAGTGCACACATTTTAATACTGTGCACCATAATTTTAAATGATAAAATGTATCGTACATTTCTCATATATATATATATATATAAACAAATAATAATAAAAATAAAATAAATAAATAATTGAATCGTCTATTTCATAGTCTCTACTTCTTTATCATTTTATTGCTCTCTATCTTCACAGTTTTCTGAGTTGTTATTTTTTTAAATAGCTCCATTCTCACTTTCCTTCTTTCGATTTATGTCATACTACATTGACTGCATCATTATACAAAATTGAGATTACTTATTTGATACATTCCTATGAAATTAAAATTGAAAAAAAAAAGATTATATAATACTAAAATATATTAAAAATATTTGATTAATATTTCAATATTTTAAAATTTTACTCAATTGATCAGTAAGTTTAAGTCTAAGAAAACAAATACTTAGTCTATAGTTACATTAGTCTATGATTACAAATTTAAATAGTGAAAGACATTGCTTCAAACAATTACTATGTCTGCTAAATACAACGGAAATGAAACTTCTATTAATAAATTTACATTCCCTCTTCCCTTCACATGATCACATCCATATAGATTACTGTGTCAATTACAAGACAAGGGATTCACAACATAACAGAAAAATAAGTAGTTGCATTAGGTAAAACAGTGCACGCAGACTGCATCCTGACATACAAATCACATTCCTTGTACGATAAATACTTCAGTAGGAAACCAAAAATCAAGCTTAGACTGGTTTCTGGGCATTACACTAATACAAAATTTACTAAATTCCAGATGAACACATCGTCGTTTTGCAATTATCAATTGAGCTTCTTCTAGTATCTTCTTCGAGCATCATCATTTGCAACAGACAACTCGGGTATCTTGGACTTGGGAAAATAGCGCACCTACACTTTCTGAAAAACTCAACCTTTTAGTTTGGTAAATACATGATAAATCTAAAGATTAGTGATTCCAATAAGAAAGATAAATTTAGTATTCCACTTTCCCTCATTCCGAGTATTTTGGTATTCAACTGTCAAACTATTAATCAGTTTAAGAACCTTGAACTTGTGTTGTTAATAGTAGTAAATGGAAGAAGGGAAAAAAAGGAGAAAAAACTTGGGAAAATTCACTTAGGCCCGCTCGACAAAAGAACTCCACCCACACACAAATTCAATACTTCAATCCAAATGACACTTGCTAGAATTCTTACCTGCAGCAGGTGATACCTATTGCCATATATGATTACACTGTTTAGATTGTTTCATCCACAATTTGTGAGCTCCTTATACCCCAAAAGGATTGAGGCTTCATTCTCTTACTTCCCGTAGAGAAGTACCAACCCAGTTGAGCCCCGCACGTAATACATTCAGCAATCGACCATGAATAACTGCAGGCATACAAGCAAATATATATTAATATGCAAGTTTTACAAAGTAAAATGCACCATGAATTGGCTCATGGCTTGCCTTCAAACTTATCTTGTTAAGTTTCTAATTTATAACTTAAAGTTTCAACAATAATATGATTTTGTTTTGGCATTCTTTCAGTGCATGTCACATACTCGCTCCGTACCACAAAGATAGGCTTGTATCTTTGTGAAAATCACAATGAAGCAAGCCCGTCTTTGTGGATGGAGAGTGTACTTTTTATACTCAAAAAAGAAATAAGTGACAGTTGAGATCTAAGGACTAAGATAAAGGACAAAATGGAATCATTTCACACTCAAAAAGTGGGATTGATCATTTAAAATCACAAAACCGTTTATTTTTCTTCTTCCTGTTTTCCAATTATGATAACGTCACCTGTGTCAATTAGCTACACTTTGCCAATGTAAGCAAATCAATTTTTAGGAGTTTCATGTAATACTAGCATGCCTGTGTTAACGTAGATGAAATGACATCTTAAGTGAAAAGGGAATGAAAACTTTACCCTGGAAACCAGCTGAATTCTTTCACCGGAGGCCCTGAGACTGCTATACCATCTGTACTCATGAGTGTCATCACCTCATGCACGAATCCATGTGGGTTAGCATAAGCCCCAAGTGGACCATCACTGGACATTACTAACATGTCACTTCTCTTTGCGATGAGAGTCTACAAAGAGGGATCAATAAGTAATCAAAATGAATCACCATCTAAATTAAATAACAACTACAACTACTAAAAGACTCCGGATGACCACATCTATGCTTATATATTCCCTAGTTGAATTAGCACATAGTTCTATAAGAAATCAAGAGGATTTAAAAGAGGAAACATTGTGTAAAGGGGGGAACAGGAAATGTTAAAATTTTGGATCTAAGGTTAGAATAAATTCAAGGATGGTTGATTATAATCTCTAGTCGACTTGTATTTATTTTCTTAATTTAACATTATTTTAGACGATAAATATGAAAAATTGAAACCTCAATCAAGTGAAAAGATAAACAATAATATTCCTAGTGAATGCATAGGCTGAGGTACAAGATCCAGTCTTGTTGGAGGGTTGATTTCTAATTCCCTGTTCTATTTTTTTCCCTTCATCTTCCCTTGTCAACTATGCATCTCTATTCTCTTTCTCTAGCACTCAATACTCAACAAGACGTGTCATTAGTAAAAAAACAAAATGAAGAAAGAAACTAAAATAATGAAAGAAATATAATATGAGTGCTTATATATATATCGCAAGGAAGTACAAGATGCATTGTAGTAAAGACATCGAAAATGACATGGCAATTACCCGACAAGTTTTACAACGTAATTTGTCAAAACTTTCAAGCAACTCAATTTCTCTGCGCAGTCTATAAGTTGTCCCATCAATCTCCAGGAGCTCTTGCCTTGCCGATTCAGATATCGGGATTTTACTAGCAATATGAAATGAAAGAAGATCTGGTTTCATCACAAGGGTGTCCATATTTGGTACTTTGACAATCTGTTTCCATCTATCTGCAACAAGATCAAGAACTGTTTCAAAAAATTGGTGTCTTCATTTATTGAATTTGATCTTTTACAAAGTCACACCTTCCAAAAAAGAAAATGCCACGTGGAGTATAAAATAGAAATGCAATTCAGAAAAACAGAGAATATCAAAATTTTACTTCCATCCTCCAAAGTTGTTTCCATCACATGCAAAACAATTTTTTCCTAGACTTGCACAAGACAGGAGGTAGAGAAGATACTGGCACCATACCTGCTACTCTCCGAGCAAGTACATAAGAATCATGCATGCGGTAGACCCAACTAGGCCAGAATGCTTTTGGAACATCACGAAAATGGGCTAAAGAGTGCTTCCCCCATCCTAACTTGTGAGAAGGTTGCCCATATGAGCAACACTTATTCACAATTCTGGGACTGTCCTCACTAGTCTGTTTCTTGTGTTCCAAATGCATTGACCTTGTATATCTGTCCAGTGTAGATCTTTCTGGTTGCAGCTTGAAATGTATGTCAGATTTCTCATCATCGCTACTCATTGACTCATCGTAAACATCAGAACCCCGGGAAGAGATGAGTGCATAATGGTGCAGCCTTCTTTCAGTTGACGAGAGTTCACTTTCAAAACTCCCATCAGACATTTCTTCGGAGTCATTTCCTTCCTCACATGTGTTACGAGTACGCTGGGAAACATTTGTATGTGTTGGGTGCAAGAGACTACAACCTTGAGGGTTTCTTAATGGAGCCAGTTTACCAACAGCTTCCCGTGGGGTTCTCAGTGGCACGTCTTCTTGAATGATATGAACCTCTCCACATGGCTATTTGAAAGCAGCAAGCATAGTACGGTTAATATCAAGAAACACGAACAAGATAAAAGCTTGATCAGATTTGTTGCAGTACTTACGGATCCTTCTGCATCAATCCAGCGTCGCTTTACACGAAAACGCTGCTGTCCCCGAGTAACGATGTTTACGGAACCGTCTTCCAGCTTTCGATATTGCCGAATCTTTCAATAAGAGAGTGAGACAAATTATTTAACAAAAAGACAATCAGGGAATAATACTAAGCTTGAAATATCAAACTCCGATAATAAGTGATACTATTATATATAGGTTGTCCATATATGTGACTGCAGCTCAACATATTAAATTGAAGTTTTTTTTGTCTATATTGATATAGTTATAGTGCATATTTAAAAGTGTGGTTTCCAAAAGAAATAGGAAATTCAAGACTAAGGCCAATCCAAGGAGAGAAAAAAACTGAAAATCTAAAACTGGCATGTTTTACCAGATTACATATATCTAGATTTCTAAAATAACAATTATAATAAAAAGGATTATGGCAGAAACATATTAAGATTATTAACCACTCATCCTTATTGAAGAAGTTTTATCTTTAGATACGTTTGAGTTAAACTCAGAGCGAAGATAACTAAAAAGGTGGCGTCCTAAGTACAGGAAAGTAGAACGCTTATTAATATGAAGAATGCTTATGGTGTCAATGACTTCACAATGAGTGAAATATATGCAATCACCAGAAACATGGGTTCACAAAGAAGCACTTTTCTTTTTTGGGTACAACAACTATAAGGGTGGGGATTAAGGCCTATCCCCACCAGTGCATATGTATTATTCAAAGAATGTACACATTAAGTATTTACAACATTTGATCACATCCAGAGTTATATGTACCTCAGCAGTACTGCCAGTTGTTGAGTACCTTATACTGCCATTGATCGGATCCCTAAAAAAACGAACCTGAAAGGCATAGGCAACACATTGAAAACAGTAAAAGGGCATAAATAACACAGAAACAGTACTCACTTCGTCCCAGGAATATCTTCATAGGTATCCCGGCACGGAGATTAAGAAAAGATACTTTTTCAACATTGTTGACCAAAAAGTTAATGGTGGAATTGTCTTTAAAAGTGAGAAAAGTAAGGGTAGAATTGTATCTAATATACCACGCCAATCGTACAAGGAGCGTCGACTTGTCTCATTGCTCTCTCAACACCAGCTATAAAATTAGTCAAAACCACTCTAACGGGGAGTGTTGCCTCAGGGAATAAAACAACTCCTGTAAGAAAACAAGGTGAAAAATAATACTTATACTTAAGAAGACAAGAAAAACACATTTACTAGTATGCCTTGGTGACAGATGAGCGCATGCATGCACATGAAATTCACTTGCATTGCATGATACTCATTGACTATTTTGTAATTCCTCGACCAAAAAATGTATAGAAATCATCGATAAAACTTATTATTCTTGATTAGAAAAGTGAGGACTATCTCACATTATCTAAGGTCAATAGCCATCTCTTCATTCACTTTTTATTTTTCTCTTGATATCCAAAATTAGAAGCCCAAATGTCAGCCTTCAGTCAAGCTAGTCATACAGGATGCAAACATGAGTTTTAACTTCTAAGTTAGATAGAATGAAATTTTCTCAAAAAGTATGGAAGGGGAGGTATCATTCCTGGTATATATATATATATATTAATGTCCCATATAAATCTTGCAGGAGAAACCTGTTGCTAATTGCGTCTTATGAAAATATGATATAACGAATCGACCAACCAGTGGAATGTTGAGTGTTTTTAACATTAAAATAGAAAGCTGGTTAACAAAAAACAGACTACTCATAATGAGACAGTTTGTCTTATCATTACGCCAAGTACCTTCCAGATACAACAAAGGAAGATTCAGGACAGCACCACCATCCAAAAATGCCATCCTATTGTGAGTATCTTCAACATCTGAATTACAGGCATTATACCAGCGCTTCATATTTCTCTCAATTAAATATATATTTAAAAGAACAAAATAAAAGTAAAATAAACATTTCTAAACAGATGCTTACCACCGAGATATGAATGCAAGGAAACTAAGGAGGCGTCGTATGCATATTCACCAGATGCAGAGGCTCCTGCCAGACCGGAATAACTAAAAAAGCCCAAAAAACAAATAAACAAAAAACATTAATTTCCACAAGAAACTTTTTTTCTTTCAATTGTCTATGATTGGCCAATATCATAAGTAGTCCAGACCCACTTTAATGATTGGTTGACATATTGAAGTATATGATCATTCCTCGTGTTGAACATGGAACCAATAGCTCCTTGAAGATAATAAAGAATACAAATCTCCTCGAGTTGCTAATTTAAAAAATAACGAGAATTGAGGAACCACATAAACTATGTTGACCTTTGGTTCCAATTTGTTCGCTTTTGATACAAAGCATAGATACCGAGATAATTAACTCATGCACAAGAAGTGCATATATTCACACAGGTGTATCGCCAAAGTACGAAAAACAATAAGGATTGTTCACTAATTACAATCATTTTCTAAGTACACCAATATATTCTATCAATTTGCACAGCCAACATATCCTAACAATTTACAGGGCTTACTGTTTACACAGAATTGGAATGGGATCAAATAAAAATAGCAGCAGTTTCAGCTATTAGAAACCCTAAGTCCAATACCACCAATATGTTTCTTTGCCCAGATAAATACCCAATTAGCGAACCATAACTATATTCCATTACACAGCTATTACCCATACCCGAAATTTTCTGACCCGTTGAAAATTCAGGGGGGAAACTGAGAAAAAAACGAAGGAAAAAAAATATCCGAACAAAACCCAAAAATTGAAATGAATCGAACACTTACTCGTCTTCATCCGACGACCCATCGTCGTCCACTTCTTCGACTTCTAATTCCTCATCTTCGAGCTCCCTAATATGCTCGATCTGTAACCTCTCACTCGCCGGAAACCCATCGTCTTCCATTTGTTTCCTTTTCCCTAATTTTGATGTTTCCGGTGATTTTTGTAATTTGTGCGCGCAGTCTTAACAGCGAAATTGCGGGAAATGCAGTGCGTTGTCACGGTACTGTATTATCTAATGAAATCTGAATATAATAATCTAATTTTTTTATAAAATCAATAATAATTTCTACATTAAATATTTTTAATATTTTTACAAAATATGAAATAAAATTCTAAAATTATAAATTAACAAGTATTTTATATTACTCCGTTCTATGTTTAATACGAGTATCATTTATTTTAATTATATTTTATTTTTTATAATTTTATTTTTGTAAGCTCGGAACAGGCCCAGGCCCATTTTAAAAAGCCTACAACTTTCGACTTCTGATTGAGCTCGACACCCACCGGTTGATTTCAGAGCAGCAATGGGACGCTCCATTTTCTCTCACTTCCTAATCCTCTCCAGCGCCTCCGTCTCCACTTTGTACCTCTTCTTTCACCTTTCATCGTTTTTCCTTTTTGTTTTCTTCAAATTCTTTACTGTGCATTTGGTGCAATTCCTTTCAATTTCTCTTTTTAATTTAAACAGGCCGCGCGGGGTTCATCTGAACAATTGCTTCAGCAGAACGGGCGCAGTGCACGCGCGTCGGCGCGTACGAGTTTCCGAAAACTTCCGGTGCCTCTGCAGCGTCTCGGTTTCCGAACCTTCAACCTCAGAGTCCTCGTCTAACTTCGTAAAGTACTTACTTTTTCAATTCTTTTTCGTTATGTTTTTCTGTTGTGTGTTTTTAGGAACATGAACTTGCTGTAGTGTAATGTTTGAAGGAATCATAGTATCATGTTTCGTATATTCTAATTAAGTATTGATTGTTGTTAGAGTTGTGTTAAAGCTCCTTCATCTAAAGTATTGATTGTTGTTAGAGCTGTGTTAAAGCTCCTTCATCACTAGGCTTAATGTGTTCCATTATTTCAAAAAGATGCAAATTTTAGAAGGGAGTTGCCGAAAGGGATATTTTGTGGTGATTTTGAAATCCTATATCAGTCTAAAAATCGGAGAGCAATAGGAAACACGACTGTTTTAAAGTATGCTTTTGTATCCAGGTTATTAGACGTGACTTACCATTATCGGGATTGTAAAGTTCTATATAAGAAACCTTCAGTATCTGGTAATGGAAGTTAGAGATTTTTTTCCATTTATTAGCTTCTTTTACACTGTTGTTGTAGTAGGATACCGTTTTCATTTTTTTGGTAAATAATGCTATTATGTGACGATTTATGGGTTGTAAGATTGCTCAACAATCGGGGTACATGACTACAGCTTCAATGGAATCAAATTATAGCATTGCTTTACAGTTCAAAATAAATTTATTTGATACACCAGTAACAAAATTTCTTTCATTTTTATATAGGAAGAGAATAGTTTCAGGTGTGCAGCCTACAGGATCCATTCATCTTGGCAATTATCTTGGTGCCATAAGAAATTGGATCAACTTGCAGGTTTGTACTCTAATGCTCTACGCAAATTTGAGTCAAAACGAGGTTAAAATTTTTGGATGAGTTTAAATGTGTAACCTATTATTGCATTTGAACCTGTTTTGTTCATGCCTATTTCCATCTAACTGTAGAATCATCTAAAATTATTTTATGTTTTTGAGAATTAATGGGACATGCTATAATACTACTAAGCTGCCACACATTAGCAAATTTATTCCATTGGCGTGTTTGTGTATGCTGTCAAATGGGGTTATGCATACACAATGTATGAATAACCCGTCTCAGCTAATTAGATATGACACAATCAGTGCGTAACATACACTTCTTGGTTTTAAAATATATTTTCTGTTACATTTCTAATTGTACTGAATTATTTGTTTCAATTCCGTCTGGAGTAAAAACTTTTGTCAGTTGTCAGAGCTGTTGTTACAACTCATATTTTCGCTTTGCAGAATACTTATGAGACGCTCTTTTTCATTGTGGACCTCCATGCGGTATGACCTACATTCAGTTTTTTTTCTCAATGTAGGACATTCATTGCATCCTCAAAATTGATTTGGATGTCAAAATTTCTATATTTTCTGGACATCATCAAATAACTATAATTCTAATTGTTTTAATTATAATAAGATTGTAATGCTTTCAAAGTTATGACAGTCGTAAAATGATAAATCAGAGGTGGATTTTTTGACAGTATACAAAATCCTCAACTGTCTACTGAATTTCAACATACTACGTTTTTCATAAATTTCCCTCTTTGTTTTATATGATTAAAAATCTTACATCACTCTTATATGTTTCACAGATAACATTGCCATATGATACACAACAATTATCAAAAGCAACAAAGGATACAGCAGCTCTTTACTTGGCATGTGGTGTGGATACTTCCAAGGTCTATTCCTTGATTGTATTCCTTTATATTATTTATTTTGGTGGGATATTCGCTTGAAGATTCCTACGCATGGCCGTGTGTCTAACTTCCAACTGCAGGCCTCAGTCTTTGTGCAATCTCATGTCCGTGCTCATGTAGAATTGATGTGGCTGCTTAGTTCTGCAACCCCAATTGGTTGGCTCAATAAGATGATACAATTTAAAGAGAAGTCACGAAAGGCTGTGAGTTTTATGTCTTGCGCAGCTTTAATAAAATATTTGTTTATCATGCTTACCATGTTTTCATTTGTTTTGGTTATATATGAGTGCTTGGGTGGGAGTGGGTTGCAGTTTAGTCTTCTTTTGTTCTCTTCAAGTTTTACTGCTTTCTCACAACTCTGATTAACTTGCCAATGAAGTCCCATAGGTGAATAATACTCAAGAACAATCTCTGTGAAAGTGAGTTCTGATCAATATGTTCATTTTTTTATAATGTGTGTTAGATTAGATTCAATGTTGTTTGTTGTGTTGTTACTACAAGTTGAGTTGATGATAATTGTTCTTGTACCTGCATTTTCCAGATTGTAGTGGCCACCGATTTCATAACTAGATATGCTAATATAATATTTTGAATTGGGGGCAATCAGTTTCCTTCTCGTCTAACAAGATTCAATGTTGTTTGTGTAATATTAGTACGCAGCACAATACATTAGATGACGAGTCAACAATTTGAAGTAAAATTCCATTTCTTAATCTTAAGTAGTGTAATATCATCTTCAAATCACTCTCCAGGAATACAGAATTGCATTCTCAACAGTCTTCTACTCTTCAACATTAAAATCCTAGTGAATTTGTACATAACTAGTAACTGGTGGAGAGTTTATTATTATTCTACTCTTGCAGGGTGATGAAAATGTTGGGGTTGGACTTTTAACTTATCCAGTATTAATGGCTTCTGATATTCTCTTGTATCAAGTAATTTCTTCTTTCTTCTTTACGCCGCATCTAATTTTTATGCACATCAACATAATGTGCTTTTTATGAGAACTTATCACTGGGGTCTATGGATTTATGCACTATATTAGTACTGAACTTGGAATAATATCAGGGTCGTTTATGGAATTATTCCAGATTGATTTTTTTCTTTTATTTTCATCTATTCTGTAAAATGGAGTTATACTTTTAGTGAGTTTTTACTCGAAATTGAATCATTTTCAACTTTTTTAAATGAAAATTTGAAAATTAAAAATTAATTACTAAACAACTTTCCATTTATGACCACTCAATCCATATGAAACCATACTACAAAAAAGTGGATCTATGTCAAAAGAAGGATTTTGAATTTTCTTTTCATTTCAATCATAAAAATTCCGACAACACAACATATTTTTATTCTACTCCCGGGAACCAATTACTTCCTAATTACCACTTCTTCCCATGGAACAAGAAATGGAATGGAAACAATTCCATGCATCACCTAGTCTTTCATTTAGTTTCTTTGGTTCTGGTTATGACAAGGGGTGCATTGAAATAGTTGCTCAAAGTGATTGTGACTGATTTTTAATGTATATTCATCGTTCTCAATAATTATACCATTCTCATGCAGTCTGATTTTGTACCTGTTGGAGAGGATCAGAAGCAACATCTCGAGTTGACTCGGGAATTAGCCGATCGTGTTAACTATTTATATGGAGGAAGGAAGTGGAAGAAGCTTGGAGGGTAAGGAATATTATAATCCAAAGTTTATTTTTAAACAATGAACCCTTTTTTGACTATATAGTTAATCTTCTGTCCCAAAATTTCTTTTTGTTATTCTATGTCTTTGAATTGGGCATCACACAAACTAAATGAATTTTTTTCTATCATTTTCTTATGGCCAAAGGCGAGGTGGTGCACTTTTTAAGGTGCGTGTCTCTCATCGACTAGTTATGCAAATACAATTCTGGGTTACATTTCAGGCTGGAGGTTGAATAATGTATACTTTAATGATGTGATGACACCAGGTTCCTGAACCCCTTATTCCACCTACTGGTGCTCGTGTGATGTCCCTCACTGATGGTCTTGCCAAGGTTATTGGAAGTCATTGCTCTTTTTAGTTTTTACAGATGACACCTTTTCCTTCCTGTCAAACCAAATCAGTTGTTCATTTCTGAAATAGTATTTTATCGAAATTAGTCTCTTACTATTTGTATTTCTGACCAATACTATATTTTGGTTTTTGTATGCAGATGTCCAAATCAGCACCTTCTGATCAATCCCGAATAAATTTGCTTGATTCAAAAGATGTGAGCATAATCATTGCAATATATGTCTCAGCTATATTTAGTTTTTGATTGGTTCCGTTTTTCCTTTTGCCTTTCTTTTTTATTCACACTTCTTTCTACTATTATTATGTTTATAGGTGTTCACTGTCCACTTCTGTTGTTCCTTATCCTAACTTCACCTTGTGCTGGTTTTGCAGGTAATTGCCAACAAAATAAAACGTTGCAAGACAGATTCATTTTCAGGGTTAAAACTTTATTTGCTTGTTTTGATATTTATCGCATAATTCTTGTTATGACTCAAACGTATTGTTCTATAAAAATGAAATAGTAGTAAAAGTAAACGCACAACTTAATTGTTGTTTTGTTACTGCGATTAGTCCTCGAGCTTTAATGTTCTCACCCCTTCATGTTTTTGAATTATGCAGCTTGGAGTTCGATAACCCTGAAAGACCTGAATGTAATAACCTTCTTTCAGTATACCAGCTCATTACTAGCAAGACAAAACAGGTAGCCAATAATTCATTTGCTTAATGAACTCTGCTTTTATGTTACTCACTATTGTGCCACGCCTGGAATTTACTAGATTTCTCAATTAAGTAACAATCATGTTGGTACATGAGAATTCTGATCAACTAACTAATGGACTTAAATCAGAATCATGTGAATGCAGAAATAGAGCTCTATTAATTATTGCATATCGATAAAATTTCTAATAAAAAAGTACTGAAAATGGCCCAAGATTTCTCTTCCATACACTGCCATCTGATTTGTGTTAGCTTGACACTTAAATCAACTGCAATGTGTTGAAAGTTGAACCACTCTCTTGCCAGACCATATGCCCACTAAAAACATGTAAAAAATGAGAAAAAAAAATTAGAAAACTCTAAAAAACTGGAAAAGACTAAAAACTCTATAACCAATATAACTAAATACTTGAAAATTTTGAAAATCAAAATCCCGAAAACCTTATAAAATACCAAAAAAAATAAAATTAATGAACTTGATAAAATACGGAAAGCAACCGTCTGATGGTCCGACAGGAGTTTCTGTCATGAAAGTTTAATCTTATTACAAACTCCATGCTATCACTTGTTTTACCTTACGTTGTTATATTGGTGCAGGAAGTTGTTGAGGAATGCCAAGATATGAGTTGGGGAGCATTCAAACCCCTGCTTACTGATGCTTTAATCGATCATCTTTATCCCATCCAGGTTTCTTCTATTAATTAATATAATTTTACATGCAAGTAGTGTTCTTCTTTTACGTTCTTTTTGACTGACTATTTGGAGTCATCTGCCTAGATTTCTACCTAGCAGTATAAAAAATGAGTGCCAACTTTTATTAATTTGAATAGATCTACAATTGAGTTCTTGAAGTGCATGTTCTAGAATTTAAGTTGCATAAGATAAACCATTTTTTTTCATATAATAGATCCTTTATTTGGGTTCAGAAGTGTACACGTATACTGAGAATTGGAATAATTTAAAGATTCAGTAGTTCAAGCAAAATTATGAGCAGAACAATTTATTTTGGCTACTTGTGTCAATCTTCAATAGTAAGTCGTATAGAACCGAGTCAAGATAACCTTAGGCTATTTTAGTCGTGATTTTTTTTTTAACAATGGAAACATTGCCTCAAACAATATTTAAAAAAATGAGATTCGTATCCGAGGTGTTTTGCTTAAGAAACGTGAGACATAGGCCTCAAGGCAGAAAAAGAGATGCACCTCAATTTAAGATAATCACAAAAAAATATAAGATGATCACAAAAAATAGAACACAATGTTCAAAAATAACAATTAATAATAATAATAACTCAATAGAACATATATAATATAAACATCAATGTAATTCAAAATAGGCGTCACCAAAGTCATCAAACACATACAAAACCTGTTTATCTTCTTCCTAGAGATATTGAATAACAAATCTAACAAAGAATCCAGAAATGCACTATCACAACTAACAAGTCAAAATAATCAATTTGAAAATGGTCATCCTGAAAAACCTTGTCTTTCTCTAAGTATTTGATTTTTTTATAAAAAGTCGATTTGAAGAATAAAAATGCAGCAATTTCCCTATAACAGTAATACCAGTTACCCAAGAAGCAATAATGATAAATAAAAATAAAGACAGTAACAACTCAACACAAAATCAATTACCCTCATGAAAAGTTAAATAAAAATCGAATCCTAAATTGTAAAATGAATGAAAACAAATAAAGTGGAGACCTAGGTAGCACTGGGACGGATACGATACAGATACGGAAAAAACGATGATCCTACAAAAATCAAGATACGGATACGTCAGAAATACGTTTTATTTTTTTATAATTTTTTAATATATATAATTGCATTAAATATCATACGAACTAGATGCATTTATTAGTCATATGTATATTTTCGTACAATATTACCAGAATATTAGCAATTATATATGTCATATTTAATAGTCAATTAATCATAATTGAGCAATTATATTAATTTTAAATCAACATCCGATCAATAAGATTTTCTAAAAAACACATATTGTATTCTTAGAAATAATATTAAATTAAAAAATCAGTGAGAACTTTGATAAATATAAAAAAAACAATAAATAATAAATTGATAAATCAAATACTCAGTCTTAAATTGCAAAAACAGAAATAATAGAGGTCCGCAAGGAAGCCGCGACACTGGATCTGAACGGTATGTGAGATCGGCTTGTCTTTTGTGTATTCTCTTTGCGCTTTTTCTTTAGTATAAATAGATGGAACAAATCTCATACGTATTTGGAACGGATCTCATATGTATTCGTAAGACCTAATTTTCCTAAAATAAAATAAAAAAGACGTCTCAAAAACACCTCTTTGCGTGCGCATGCATTTACGAAATGTACCCGATACGGAGATGGCGCCACTTTGGCCGTCCCCGTGCTTCTTAGCTGAAGAGGTAGTTGATTTGAAGGTGAGAGGTGGCTGGAAATGCATGTATCGTAGGTTGGAGAAGTGAAGCAAGGTGAGAAGCAGATTGAGGCTCATGCACGACACTTAGAAGCTTTGAAATCTTTTAGGTTAGGGCCTTGACTTAAGCTAATAAATCCACCCCGAGAAGACTTGGCCACGTTTGGCCTTGTGAGTCAATTCACCACCAAGTTGACTTGTCTGCCTCACCCTGTCATCCCCAAGAGGCACCCCTTTATATACCTACCTATGACTTGTGCTCCTCGACACGTCTCGTTTCTGAGGTGGAACTACTTGCGAGTCGAAGCATATACACATTGACCATTTTTTAAAAACACCTGCCTCAATATGATGTGAATCTATGAGAACTAGGAAACCCAATGAGCTGAAAGAAGAGGCAATGGAGAGTGATTTAACATGGCAGCATAGAAATAATTCTCAGAATGCCAACTGCTATTATAATAAACTGGTACAAGGATTATACACTTGAAAATGATTTCCCGGTTAGATATAGCTAAGAAGCACTTGGGCTGCCAAAGTGGCGCCGTCCCCGTATCGGGTACGTTTCGGAAACTGCATACGCTGAAAAAACGTCTTTTTTTATTATTTTATTTTAGGAAAATTAGGTCGTATGAGATCCGTTCCAAATACGTTTGGATCGTACCCTCTATTTTACTAAAGAAAAAATGCAGAGAGAATACACAAAAAAACAAGTCGATCTCACATACCGTTCAGATCCAGTGCCGCCGCTTCACCGCGGACCTCCTCTATTATTTTTGTTTTTCCAATTTAAGACTGAGTATTTGATTTATCAATTTATTATTTATCGTTTTTTGTAATTTATCAAAGTTCTTATTAATTATTTAATTTAATAATATTTCTAAGAATACCATATGTGATTTTTAAAAAATCCTATTGATCGAATGTTGATTAAAAAATAAAGTAATTGTTCAATTATGACTAATTGACTATTAAATAGGACATATATAATTACTAATATTTTGATACTATTGTACTCCCTCCTTTTTTTATATAAGGCGTTTTACCATTTTTTTTATTTGCTTAATACTGATCGTTTTGATATGTATTAACTCTAAATGCATTTATTAATTATCTTATCATTAATAATAAACAATCAATTTTATTATTATAATAATAATCTAAACGAAAGATTAGAGAAGTTTAAGAGTTTTATATAAAAAAACGTTTTCAAAAAGTTTTTTAACATTAATTTACAGCTTTGAGTGAGGTATAAATATTGATAAATAAGGTATAATTTTGTTTTTTTAATTTGTGTGTAAAAGGCTAAAACGTCTTATAAAAAAAGAGGGAGTACGAAAATATACACATGACTAATAAATGCATGTAGTTAGCATGGTATTTAATATATGCAATTATATTTATAAAAAAATTATAAAACTAAAATGTATTTCTAATGTATTCGTATCATGATGTTTGTAAGACCATAGTTTCCCTGTATTTGTATTGTATCTGTTTTATGTATTTATCCCCTTGCTACCTAGAGAACTAGAAACGTAGTTTGAATTAAATGTTGAATGTTAAAACACTCTACAATTGTGAATTGTTAATGAATGTATGGACAAAAAAAACATTTAACTATAGGAAAACAATTGAGACGCATGTTGAAACTCAACTACATGCATCTCTTGTGCATACAAACTACTGCAAAAATAAATGTTGAATTACAAAAAATGCCTATGGTTTGATTTTGTGTTAAAGATAAGGTGTGACTGAAATATTTTTAGGAACCAAAGATGTTTGAAGTATTTTTGCTTATGAAGGAAGTAAGGTTTGAAGTATTTTTGCTTATGAAGGAAGTATTTTTGTAATCTTCAAAAAGTTATTTTTCCTTTTTTGGTAATACGGTTAAGTCTCAATATTCTCCAGATTGGGGAATAATATCTCTTCTCAAATTGACTGTACTCTGTACCCATGCCTGTGTTGGAGTGGGTCCTCTGAGATAAATTCCGAACCGATTTGTTAAAAATAGCCCATATTCTCTTTAAACGCTGAATTGTCATTTCATTTCATTATATTTTGTTGATATAAAAACATACGTCACTTGATTTCACAATTAGTTTAACCGAAGCTTCTTTACAGGCTCGTTACGCAGAACTTATGTCTGATCCCACTTACTTGGACAACATTTTAGCTGAGGGTGCCAATAATGCAACATCCATAGCAGATGTTACTCTCAATAACATTTACCAGGCAATGGGATTCTTACGAAGATGAGGATAAATAAACCAACAGCGACTCAAAAGGTCAGTCAAATAGCGCTATAGATTAGATGGCTGAATACCTGTGTGATTTCCGTTTTTTAATTGAGGTTTTTTTTTTGGCTCGTGGGGCCATTTATAAGACTAATAAACGGCTTCATTTTCCTCTAGTGGGTACTTGTGAACCCTTTTTCATAGGATACTATACTCAATTATAAGCGGTTAAATGATAAATATCTAACTAAACAGATTTGGTATTGTGGTCTTGAGGACTGGTCAAATTCTTTGTACTTGTGCTGAATAATTGTTGGCTGGTTTTGATATAAATTTCTCTTTAATTTGTTATCGAGAATATATTTATTTTGCTTTCATATTCTCTTAAATCTGAGTTGCACTTGCCGATTGGATTGAACACTTTTACCAAATGCAGTTTAACCATATTGTCAAGGCAATGTTCAAATGAATGTGCAGAATTTTTCTTCATAGGCATTAGTTGTTTAAATATTTATTTGCGTTTATGTTCCGATCAAATTTGTATGACATATATTTTTATATTTTGATTGTACTTTTTGTTTTAAATAAAATAGAAACAAAAATTTTAGTTAAAACATTTTGCATAGTTTACATTTTCTTGTCAGAAAAATCAATTACATTTTTTTTAATTATAATGATTAAAATAAAATATTACCATCTCCATTTCAAAATAGAAGGATTCTAAACTTTTTACACTTATTAATAAAAATATCAAAATATTTATTATAGCCTCAATTAACTTTTTTATCTCACTTATTTTAGTTACTATTCATCACTTCACAGACAAAGTATGGGTTGATCGACTAGTCAGATTAATTTTACAACATTAGAATTTATCAGATTAATTTTACAACATTAGAATTTATTTAAAATATTAATACAATTTTTTTGATTAAATACAAATCAATGTATTCAAATAAAAAAAAAAACACATACTCTAATTGTATTTTTAATAGTTTAAAATTGAGACATTTCTAAGATGGACCAAGTAAATACCTACATAGAGTACTCATTAGTAACTAAAATTAGTGATTTTTTTAACTCCCAAAACAAAAAATGTTCATTATCTAATAACTCTTTTAAATTTTAAAATTAAATTATTTTATACTTTATATGTTAAATATTTAAATCTTAGCCAATTTAAATATTTTAATTTTAATTATTATTATTAAATAGTATTATATTTTTCTCATATATATTTCAAACTTTTTTTTTTCGGATTATAGTATATTTTCACATTCCAAAATATAATTATACCTTTAACTTTTCACATATTTTTTTACTTTCAAACAATTATTTTTACTTTTTTCATTTAAGAACCAAATATCTTTATTTTTTGAGTTTTTTTTTACCTTTTCACATATTTTTCTATTATTTTTACTTTTTTCTAAGAACCAAATATCTTTATTTTTTGAGTTTTTTACCATATAATTTACGTTTTGTAATACTTTGAAAGCAAAATAAATTATTCTCGATAACTATAAATAATGAATTGAATTGATAGTATTAAATAAAGTTAAATTAGATGGTTTATTTATTTATTAAGAGTTTTGCAAAAATCTACA
Organism: Euphrasia confusa; assembly: GCA_954870475.1. Taxonomy (NCBI): domain Eukaryota; kingdom Viridiplantae; phylum Streptophyta; class Magnoliopsida; order Lamiales; family Orobanchaceae; genus Euphrasia; species Euphrasia confusa. The sequence goes on along the minus strand of OX940957.1, from coordinate 7,989,435 downwards.
ATAGACATGTAAAGAAAATAGAAAAGAGTATTTATTTTTGATAAACAAAATACTTTTATAGCCATATGTTTTTATTATTAATTTTGTAATTTTTACAATCAGATGGCCTAGTCCATAAACGAAAACTTTTGAATTAAGGCGACTCATTTACAACTCATAAATTGTCGACCCAATTTAACTATAGACTTAAAATAGCTTGATCAAGGACTGGGACCTTAGCTCCACCGAACAATATGTTTCTGCTGAAACACGGAAAGTTTGCAATCTTAGATTAAAACACTATGTATGGATGATATGGATTTCCCAAACAATAATTCTTGAGCAGCGAACAACCAGTTCAAATATTTACAAACAAAAAATACTAAATTCTCTTTGGAATAGGCCTCGAAAGGAGAAGGAAGGGTCGATTGATATCCTTAGTTGCGATGTCGAAAATAGGGGTGGGCGTTTGAGCTCGAAAACCCAAGCTCGGACCAAAAATCCATCAAAAAAGCTCGTCACGGGTCGAGCCCATTTTTAAGAACCGGCCCGCCATAGGACCGATCCGTGAAGTGTGTGTGCGGTCTGAGCCCAAACCCAAAATTATTTAGGATCGAAAGCTCGGCTCGGACCGTCAATTTCATTTTTTATATTATATATATATAAAGTAAGAAAAAGATTTATTGTACGTCATTATTATTACTATTAAGATTTTCACTTCAAATTTTCAATTTACAATCTCTTTCGTTCCGAGTTAACACTTTACGGTGTACATCATTGTAAAAATATTCAAAAAAATAAATTAAACAACACCTGAAATAAGAAGAAAACAATAATTGAAAGTAACTTGATTTTTCTAGTGCTAATGTGATGTATATATTTTTTTTAAATCATTTCTAAATTAGTGATGCTAATTATTTGTTACTCTAACTTTTTTCAAATTTGTCTAGTTACAAGATAGACTTGATTTTTATTTTTATTTTTTGATTTTTATTTGGGCAAACAAGATCAAGAACATCATTTTTTGTTTTTATTTTTAAACTTTCAATTTAATATCATATGATTCAAATGTTTGAAATTTTTATTGAATTATAAATTGCATGACATTTATAATAGAAATTCTATAAAATTTGGGACCGAAAACCCGGCTCGGGCTCGTCATGCTCGGTCCCGAGCCGGGCCCCAACCTCAGAAAAACCCGGCTCGGCTCTGACCGCAGAGGTCGGATTTTGTGAAATATTTTTGGGCTCGGCTCGACTCACGCCCACCCCTAATCGAGAGTACGTGTTTTTTCCTATAAAAAAATAATATTTAAAAATTCAATCCAAACTTTGAGCTACTAAAAATAACAATATTTTTACTTTTGCTCGAGTTAGATAATAGTATTTGAACTTTTAAAATAATTATTATTTTTATTTTAAAATATAATTTTCTTTTTAATTATTGTCTTTCTTTTAAAATTTTAATTACAACTACTATCCCTACTTCAGAGTGATTACTCTTTTGAATCTGTCCAAACATAATAAAAGCTAAAACCACATATTGATGGTGAAGTCAAGTCATCAAAACGAAGTATTTGGAAAAACACCTCTGTAAGGTATATCTAGATAATTCTTAAGATCACATCAATCTCATCTATCTCATTTCAATGGCAAATTGCCGAACCGCTTCTTATTCTAATGAGAAAGATATCCACCTCTGTGATATCTAAAAATTTCTCAAGATCTCATTGTAGGAAAAAATCAATCCAGAAGCACATTATGGTCACGTATAGAGGCCAATTATAATTCTACTCTGACAAATACCATCAGTGCAATTCACAACAAAAAGTCTTTGAATGATCTTTTCAATACTATTAAAAGTGCATGTCGTTGAATGGATGCATTGCGCAAGTTGAACTTCTGAATCCGAGTGGTGCTTCCAACGAAGACATTGTAAGTTGATAATATTGTTATATTTTAGATGTATGATTTTTAAAAACTCACAAAACATATTTTTTTCTTATAACTCGCAGATACAGAGAGTAAAGATCTTGATGATGAATGATTCCAAGTATTCGAAGGGATTTAAGTTTGGTCATGTGTTCAAGCTAATGAAAGATGTTGTGAATGTCGGGATCAACAATGATGGACGCAATATCAATTTAGTTTTCCAACAATAAGATGGATCAGTGCCAGATTCTTCCAATTTCTCTTCTCCGGGAGTATCTACACTAAACATCAATTCAAGTGAAGATACTGATGGTGCTTCACCAAGGACGTAGGGACTTGGTCCCGAAGGTGTGCGATCGCACCCCCTCAATTTTTAAAAAAAATTAATTTTATACTTTAATTTTTATATATTAAAATAATTAATTATAATTTATTTAAAAATAATTAAAATCTAATAAAAATTTTGTTGAAATGTTGATGTCTTATTTAAAAAATAAGATAATGAATTATTTATTAATAAAATATTACTTCTATAATACTAGGTTTAAAAAAAATTAAAATATATCTATTATTAAAGCCACATACTAATTTATCATGTTTTACAAAAAAAATAGAATATTAATACTAATAAGTTGCCTAGTTTTTCACAAATATTTTTATTTTTTTATTTTAATATAAAATTTTACTTTTATTTTTTTAAATTTAATTACTATTATTTTATTTTTTAACTTAAAAATACATTTATACTTTTCCCGCTAAAAAATTAAAAAACAACATTTTTCTTAATATGCAGAAAAAAGAGTTTTATATTTACGAAATGAAGAGATTTTTTTATTTTATTTTTTTGGGTAAAGCACAATCACATAAAAAAGAAAATAATATGATACAATACAACGCATAGGGAATGAAGACCCTATCGCATCATCGAGCTAACAGACTAGCTCTCCAACAAACCAACTAGACATATAACACTAAAGAATACCAAAAACAATCACCAGGCTATATGTCATACCCTCTTCAATGCACGGGCTTGAAGAGAATCCGGAAGTCGTAACGAGTAAATCCTCTCCCGTATGATAGAAATCGCCTGAGAAGCCACCACTTCAGACGACACCGAACGAGCCTCATGTATCCTCGTATTTCTCCCGAGCCAAATAAAATAGACCAGAGCAGCGAGAAGTCCACGATACGCGCAAGATATCAAGTGTTTCCCACGCCAACGACTAGAAGCCCGTAAAACAGCACCATACCAACTACCATGTGGCCATAGAAACCCCACTTCCACCTTTAGTCTCCGCAAGCAATCCCGTGAGAAAGGGCACTCAAAGAAAAGGTGTGAGTGTGTCTCAGCGCTCTCCCCACCACATAGCACACACGAGTCATCCCCCGACCAATCCAACGCTTATCCCTAGTCGGCAACCGACCTCGGATAGCCATCCAAAGAATGAAGCAATGTCGTGGGATACGTCCTGGTCCAGTCAAAAGGGCGGCCCACGGCACTCTGGGACCCTCTGGACAGAATAGGGTATATGCGGAGGCGGATGTGTAGGTCCCTGATCGATGCAATGTCCACCGCACTGTATCTGTCCTCACATCTATACTCGGCAGGCCATCCATAAGATCAACGAACTCCGCCGCCAAGTCTGCTGGCCACCTCCACACCCCATCAACTATGACCATACTCAACGACGCAGCCCTAGGAAGCCTCCTAACCCACGGTCCCAAATGAAACACCTCCTCCAATCGACCAAGGGGATGCCACGGGTCCCTCCAAAGGTAAAATTGCGATCCATCCCCGACCCGCATCTGTATAGCTGGTAACACAGCAGAGCGTAGCTTTAGAAGCTGTCTCCAACTCCAGGAGCATGCTCTCGGCATCTTGGCACTCCAAAAAGAATGTCTTCTCAGTCGATTCTCCCGAATCCAACTGACCCAAACGGATTCCGGATCCTGACTCAGAATAGCCCAGATGTGTCTGGTCATAAGGGCCCGATTCTGGGCAGTGAGATCACGGATTCCTAGTCCACCCTCACTGGCAGGGCGACAAATATCAACCCATCGGACCTTGACATACCCCTTGTTTCCCAACCCAAACCAAAGAAATCTCCTCAGCCTCTTCTCAATCTCCTCAATAATTCCCTGGGGGAGAATGAACACACTGGCCCAGTAGATATGTAGAGTACCAAGAACTGATCGGATCAGCTGTAATTGCCCTGCATAAGATAGGGTACGAGAGGTCCAAGAACCCAGTCTAACATCAATCCTCTGTAGCAGGGGGGGACAATCCCTCAGACTCAACTTAGAAGAGATCAAAGGAACCCCCAAATAACGCACCGGCAAGGTCCCGACCGGGAAATCAAAGACCGGTTGGAGTATCGACACATCATTCTGCGCCTGGAGGGAGAGAAAGATATTACTCTTGTCTACATTCTCATGTAGACCCGAGTAAGTCGAGAAAAGCTGCAATCCCCGTCTGAGTGTAGCGATAGACACATGATCGGCATGACAGGCCAGAAGTAGGTCATCAGCAAAACTCAGCATATAGGTCTGTGTCCTCTCACATCTCCAATGATACTTGAACTCCGGCTCAGCCTGAATATGCCACTCCAAGATCCCATGTAAGACCTCCATCACAAGGACAAAAAGAAAAGGTGACATCGGGTCCCCCTGCCTCAATCCTCGAGCACCTCTGAAATAACCCTCAGCCGAACCATTGATGTTTACCGAGTAGGCCGGAGTAGTCAGGCACTCCATAATCCAACCGATGAACACCTGATGGAATCTCATAGTCTCCAACGTCGCTCGCACGAAGCTCCACTCAACAGTATCATATGCCTTCATAAGATCGACTTTCAGCACACATCTAGCTGGAAGTCGCCTTTGTCCGTACCCCTGCAGTAACTCTTGAGCAAGGAGGATATTATCCCCAATGCGTCTGCCAGGGACGAAGGTCGTCTGAGACCTGTCAACCAATAAAGCCATACTGACACTCATACGATTCGAAATAATTTGCACCTTCTGACTAATATTTCTGACTACGTCACTCTCTTCACCATCCCAAATGCGACCAATGAGAGTGAAAAAGGCTAAACAAAAAAGAAAGAATGTAGAAGACTCAAATTATATCAGCAATCCTTTTATGTACGAGAATGTAGAAGACTCAAATTATATTTTCAATTAATTGTTAAATATATATAAATTTAAATATAATAGTATTTGTTGATTTTAATTTATAATTTTTACATTGTGATAAAAAATATGAAAAAATAATATTTATAATATAATAATATTATTTGACATAATTTTGATAAAACATACAAATTGATACAATAATACAAATTAAAACATACTAATGGTGTCCAAATTTTTCTCCATAATTTTATCATTCCTTTTTTGTTGAGTTAATCTTGCAAACTCATCTCCAACTCGTTTGTGGTGTAGGTTTGATTCTGCCATTGGGGAGGCAAAATTTGTCATTGCCTCCCCCTTTGGGAATGGTGGCAAATTTTGTCTCCCCAACTCCCATTTCACCCCTCCAACCGTGGAGTCAAATATTGTGGCATTTTGCCATCGTGAATAGTAGGAGGCAAATTTGCCTCCACACTATTCATGGTGGCAAATGTTATTATATTATTTTTTTTCAATTAATTGTTATATATATATAAATATAAATATAATAGTATTTGTTGATTTTAATTTTTAATTTTTTAATTTTGATAAAAAAATATGAAAAAATAATATTTATAATATAATAATATTATTTGACATAATTTTTGATACAACATACAAATTGAAATACAATAATACAAATTACAAATTAGGGATTCAAATGCTCATAGACATAGACAAATTAGGGATTCAAATGCTCATTTCGAACTTCGAAATGCTTCGATTGAAAACATCTTTGGGAAGATTTTTCTAGTTCATAAAATTAATTTATATGTAATTTATATTTTTAGGATTAATTATGTTGTTGTTGTTATTGCGATAATTTTTATATAATATTTAGTTTTTATGTTATTAATTATTTTATTAATGGATTACATTTTTATTTTGTTTAATTTTTATATTATTTAAAAAAATAATTTTAAATTAAAATTTTAATTATATATTATTTTAATATAAATAAAAATTAAATTATAAAGATTCTAAAAGAATATTCATTTTGAGGTAAAATTTGATGGATGTGATTGGAATGAAAATGGGATTTAAGGCAAATTTTGTGGCAAAATTTGAGTTTGCCTCTCCCTTTGCCTCTTTGCCATTGAGAATGCCCTTAGTGAAAAAAGATGGCTACTTCAAATTTAAGTTGAAAGGGTGTTCATGAACTTATCCCGTAATTTATGGACTCATTTGTCAACATGGGGACAGTTATTGACCAATGAACAGCTTAAATCTACAAGATTCCTATGAGTATTGAACACGAAAATCGCAAGTACTGCGATGCAATGATAACAACAAATTCAGCTCAATAACTAATTATACAATGTAAAGAAAAGAGAAGATAAAATGAAGGATTTTCATGTTGATCCCAAACAATTTGAAAAATGACATTTGCTAATGGCACACCATATTGATCTATTAATGACACCTAAAATATGTCTTACAAAACCATAATGTTACATCAAAGTTGATAAAAATTGACACAATCACACCACATGGGGGATATGAGCAAAGTGAAGGCACAAAAACACCTCAGATATTCAAAGTCCCTCTTCGAGTTCCTTGTGCCAAAAACCACTTGGATATAAATTGGATTATACCAAAGTATTATATATATATTTTAAATGAAGACGACATCAAACCATAAAATCTCATGCTGCCACATATCAATATACATTTGTACCGGAACAAGGGGCAACAATTAGGGGACAATCCCGATATCCTTAAAGTACTCGTGCTCCAAAGCACTTCTGGCAGTAATCCTTTTGCTGGGATCTAAGAACAACATTTTCTGTAATTAAAAGGTTAAAACAATAATCAGTCGTCAGAGAAGAATAGGCAGAAACCCTTAGGAGCTCAGGACTAAATCAAAGCAAATATTCATTATATATATAAATCATCGAATGACATTCTTCTAGATGAACCTTGAGAATGTATGCTTTTTCTAACGAAAGTGTTATGAACCATTCTTTATGTCGTCATATCCCAATTTCAATCAAAAATTAACTTACACCAAGGAGGTCATGGCCAGCTGCATCAAGGTTCGGAACCACAGTTGCCAGCTCCTACAAGTACAAATAAGATGCTCATTATATAAATGTCGTAAACAGTTGATAGTTGATACAATAAATTCAGGAATAGAATAACGTAAACTCATCCCAAGTCCAATTACCTTAGGAGGCCATTTCGGAAATGCTGATTTGAAGTCAGGTAGAGATGTCACTCCAGGCCATGTATCTTCATTTGGGGTGCCCATGATTCTATAATACAAGAGACAACATGATATACAGTAGATTATTGAAAGAAGATGTTCACATATGTATGATAACAAGCTTATACATCTTAGACACGAATTATAAGCATGAAAACCATTAACGCAAAAACAACTTTTATCACCTGAAAATTTTGAAGAGTTGATCTATCTCTGAGTCACCAGGGAATAATGGTTTTTGGTTAACCATTTCAGAAAATATACAACCAACAGACCACACATCCACGGGAGTAGAATAGTGGCGTGATCCAAGAAGTATTTCTGGAGCCCTATACCATAGTGTCACAACCTGAAAAAGGTATTGATCGAGTTGAGATTCCTTTCATATGGTGATTTAAAGATGGAAAGACAATTGTAAAATAGAGAATTTTGGCAATCGTTAGGTTTGCCATGAGTAATAAAATGGGTTAATTGTAAAATGTACGGTTGAGAGTTATGACTGAATTAGAAAAGAAGTAAATTAACTTCCATAATTTCAAAATAGTCATGAGTTGTTATTTTATTTAACCATTACCCACTTTATAAGTCATAACCATAAAAACATTATAAATACTTTTCACATTTAAAAAACAAAATTTAGCTAGCTGCTAGATTATAATGCTGAATAAGCTCAGCGGTATTTTTGTAATTTTGAAGGTTGGCTGTTTTTGTTTCTTCGGGCATTAAGTCAAACCTTAAGGTCATTTTCTGTAATCACCCCTAATAAGTTTATAAAATAAGAAAATAAGCTAAAAAAAGAACCACTGAAGAAGTTCAATAGTTTGAGAAAAAAAATGGTAACACCATCAAGTTCCAAAACATTTACCTCATGGGTAAATGTCCTGACGGGAATACCAAATGCTCTAGCCAATCCAAAGTCTGCAAGCTTTAACGCATTTGTACGGCGATCTATCAACAGGTTTTGAGGCTTCAGGTCCCGATGAAGCACACGATGAGAATGGCAATAAGCAATACCACGGAGTATTTGATAAAGAAACGCCTGAAATATAAATGGATATTACCTTAAATGAAAAACAAAAGGTTTCTCAAGCTAAAGAGTTTGATTCCTTTTTTTTCCCTTACAGTACAGTTAATTTGTCGATGATGTATTCAGTAAGGTTTAAATCTATAAACCTCAATAGAAATCAAACTTAATAAAAACAAAACAAAGATCAGTATTTCAGACCTTCGGATACCAGAGATAGCTTACATACTTTAACCACGCGAGGATCCTTCGAGAAATCTGGGCAAGAATCCATGTGTTTTTTCAAATCCAAGTCCAGATATTCAAATACCAGATAAAGGCGCCTCTCACTGTGTACCACATCCTGCAACCTGTGTTACCAAATGCAAGAACGTGAAATACTTTTAAACTAAGAAAAGAGTGTTTCAAAAAAGTCATGCGTAATAAAAATAATAATAAAACATTAGCAAGTGCTTCACAATCTCTTATTTGCAGTCATATTCTTGCTCCCTTGAGCATTGTAATAGCCATGTTAAACTATAATCAAAAAAATTACCTTACGATATTTTCGTGCTGCATCTCTTTCAAGAGAGAGATTTCTCTGATAGCTGTGCTAGGTACTCCCTCATCTTCCTGCTCTAGCCTAATTTTCTTCAAAGCAATGGTTTCGTTTGTTACGCGGTCACGGGCCTTGTACACCACTCCATATGTTCCCTCACCAATTTTCTCGACCTTTTCATACTGCATTCAAAATCACAAAATCAAGGAACGGGCATATACTATTTAGAACATCGCAAAAGTTGGACTATTGTTATTTACCTGTTCCATCCAGTCAAGAATAATGGATATCACCTATATGCAAATGAGAGAACATGAGAGCAGTCAAAAGGTTAGGCCAGGAATGAGAAGTGAATATTGAAAAAAAAAAAAACGCACGACATTTTACACTTTGTATGTCAAACTTTCCAACTAAATAGATACACATCAGTATCTTAATCGAAAAAAGAGTAATCCCGATCCGAAACCAGACATACGCTAATTACATCTACTTTTGTCCATCTTTTGAAGGAAAATGATAAATTACTAAGGCATTTAAGGAGATTTGATATAGCGATAAATAGTGAGAACCACAGTTTCATAAGGAATGCCGAAAACCCAACTCAATAAAAGATTCGTCTACTCGTCTAATTACTTTGTAAATCCAAAATCCATTTACTTCACACCAGAAAATCCTACAAACGAAAACGTCTACAATCCTTGGCCTCAGTCAGCTGCATAACTTCAAGTTGCAATTAAAATGCCCAAAAAATAACCATATAGATTACACAACATCTCACCTACACAAATCAAGCTTAACCAAAAACAAAACAAAAACAAAAAATGTCCCAAAAATAGAAAATCGACATACATTCTCTCCAACATCAAAATCCAAGAGATAAATAATAAGAACAAAAAAACAAATCAACACATAAAACCAATGTCGATTAATCAATTCACCAGAATCAATCCAAACGAAACTTTTCGGCAATCGATCATCGAGTTACAGTTACAGCACACGACAAATAAATGAATCGAATCAACATCAAAAAAAAGGCACAAAAAAACAAAAAAAAAAACGCAATAAATGCGCGTGCATTATAATCATGTAAAATTACTGGAAAAAATAAGGAAGAAACAGTACAGAGGTGAGAATCAATGGCGTATAACTTACCGAAGATCGATAAAATGTGGAGAGCGAAGGAGAGTGTGTGTGGGCTGGGCTGTCTTCATATAGGGTTGGCTTTTTATGTTTTTAATACTCTCATTGACTCAGTAAACGTTTTGACCAAAGTTTTACCATTTGGTAAATTCCCAAGTCAAGTCACTTTCTTGCTTGTCTCTGCTTTTACATTTTGATTATTATTATTGGCACACTTTTTTTCTCACACATAGAAAAATATTATTTTATCCATTTCAAATAATAATAAAAAAATATAATTTTAATTATATTTTAAGTTAAATTAAATATATAATTATTTTATTCTTTTGACTTTTGAGCACATAAAATGTAGCACTATATTTTTTCAGTTTTTTAAGTGTTTCTCAAACTTTCTTTTAAGTTTATTTTTTTATTTAATTTTAGTCAACAAAATTAATAATATTTAATCTTTTCAAATAAATAGCAATACTTTATTTATAAATAAAAAATGATATGTTTTATGTTTTATACTTAGTTGTCGTATTTTTTTTGTAATTATAAAAGAAATGCGACTTCTATTGTGAGATAGATAGCCTATATTATTTTTTTGAAAAAATTAAAAATTTATTTATTAAATTTACCAAATTGAAAAAGTATTATGTTATTAATTTTTTTGACCAAAGTTTTATTTAAAAAGATATATATATATATATATATATATATATTTTAATTTTTTTTTCATTACTTTTTAAATATTTTTCTTAATTATTTATTTTATTAATTTAAAAATATATTTTTACTTTCAATTTTTTTGTCAAAAAATTAATAAGACCATACTTTTTTATTCTCAATGATGAGAGAGAGGTGCAGGGACTAATTAATTATGGGCAGGGAGGGAGTATGAACGTAGTGTACGTATCAGTCAATGTAGTGTTACCTACTTTATACACTAATATAGCCTAAAACATTGAATGCAAGTACAAAATAATCATTGACATGATTACCAATTATATACGTAAAATAATTCGCATATTACTAAATAAATGAACGGGCTGTTTTACAAAATTATTTATTCATATTATAGATCGATTAATTATTGATGCAAATAACAAAAAAAATTATACATCTTCATAAATACTATCAACATTATAAATGATATACGGCATTTAAACATATTTATTTATATATTAACTTTTATGTGAAAAAAAATCATTAAATGTATGCCAACATAAAATTGAAGTGATTTTATCCCGGGTAAAATAAATATACTTGTATACAGTAAATTATAACATAATAAAATTGAAGTCAATGTTGAATATTCCTTTAAAATGTCTTATGTGTTAAATAAAACTTGAATTTTATGGAATAATTATAGATACTTTTATGGGACATTGAACAAATAGGCATAGTGACAATTTTATAATAGTTATTTATATAATTAAACAATAGTTATCTGCTTATTTAACCCCTTCAAATTAAATTAAATTAAATTAAATTTGATTAAGTTCGGTTCAATGTAAATAAAATGTAAAATCAAAAATAATTACAAAATTATTTAATACTTGAATAAACAACTTTAACTGCATATATTTGAAAGCCCAATAGGTTGGAATGGGGCTCAAGCAACCCTGTGTGTATTTTAATTAGATTTAAAAGCCCAATTGTATGTTATAAAACTGATCAGGCCCTTAAATTATACTCCGTTGTAACAAAAAACTTGTGTTGTGAGTTCCAAACAAAAATTCAGATTAATATTAAAACACAAACAGTACATTGCAAAAGTAGAGCAAATGATATACTGTCACAATAAGTTTTTTTTAGCGAGTAATTTAACAGGCAAATAACCTATATGAAAATTATTCAAGAAAACATTGTTATCCGTCATCACGAATAATTGTTTTTAGTTATTATAAATTTTGTTTAGTTTAGGTTAATTCGATCCATTCGATTTGATTTGATTCAATTCAATTCAAAAAACTTGTGTTGTGAGTTCCAAACAAAAATTCAGATTAATATTAAAACAACAAACAGTACATTGCAAAAGTAGAGCAAATGATATACTGTTACAATAAGTTTTTTTTCAGCGAGTGATTTAACAGGCAAATAACCTATATGAAAATTATTCAAAAAAACATTGTCATCAGTCATCACGAATAATTTTTTTTTAGTTATTAGAAATTTTGTTTAGTTTAGGTTAATTTGATCCATTCGATTTGATTTGATTTGATTCAATTTAACTTTCAATAATAATAATAATGAGTGGCTATTTGGTATTAATCGGTTAGCTCCACAATAAATTTTATAGTATCTGTAATTAAGAGATAATTTCATCCCTTTATTAGGATGAAAATTGTGTCTTTTATCCAAAAATAATCCAATTGCTTCCATATTTTTGGTTTTGATAATTAATAAATGTGTTATTTTACGAGTGCAGTGAGTTATTTGTTTTTTTGTATTTTTTGTTGTGGAATTTTTGTATAATTATAACTATATCATAATAATTTTAAAGGTGTGTTTATTTACACTTGCAATATTTACTAAAAACACTTCTCATAATTCCTATTTTTATTTTAATAAGATTTTGTAAATGACTTTTTTTTTGTATAAAATTTAAGAGGAACGAAGAAGTACATTTTTTTTCTCATAATAAATTGCAATTCACTCTGCGCGTATCCACACCTTCACCTTACCGTACTTGGATCTGTGGTGGCATGTCTTGTTGTCTCCTTTTAAAGGCTCCGCAAGTCGAGAGTTTGGGTGATCTCGATGGCTCAATTGCCGGAGAGACTCTTCCTTCGGGAGATTTACTAGCATCAAGTTTACTTTTATAATTTTAGTTTAAAAATCAATAAATCAATTTTTTTAATTTTGTTTTGGAGCCACGTGTTTTTTTTTGTTAGAAATTGCTTCATTTAAAAGCACAAACTACAGTAAAACCTCTATAAATTAATAGGTATTAATATATCGATAAATTAATATTTTATTAATTAAAAGAGAGAATTTTCAAATTCAATAAATTTAAATATATTTATTTAAATTAATTGGATTAAAATTCATGTATCAACTTTATTTTAACTAATCGATATATTCATGTATATTAATATAGATAATGTTAACTATATATTCAAAAAATAAATTAATTTATAATACTAAATTATGTTTTATCATCATCTAAAATGCATCACAAAATCATCAATAAATGATCAACACACATAATAAAATATTATGTGAATATAAAAGGGACCATCATGCACTAAAAATATTACAAAAATTAGTTGATGAAAAATATTCTTTGAATGTTAGTGAATGTACATTATCAAACACTTTAAATAGATAAGTGAATACCCAACTTTGAGATTATTGATGAGAACTAATATTTATAATTGTAATATTAATAAATTATTAATTTAAAATTTTGATGGGGCCTTATACTTATAGAGGGTTTTTTCAAAAATTATTATTATATTATCTTATCGAATTCGCTTATTTTTTACAAAGGCCCAAGTCGGGGCCGGAGAATTTTATTATTTTAAAGAGGTTATTAATTTATCGAGTATTAATTTATAGAGGTTTTACTGTAGTAGAGAAGTTGGACAACTTCAATTTATATTAACTAGTACCACATGCCCGTGCGATGCACGTGGTATTTTTTTGAAAGTTGATGCAGATGAAAATTTTATTTTATTTTATAATTCTACTCTCATTCTAATTTGTAGTGGTGGGCATGAGACGGGATTAGGAGAATCTCGTCCCGTCCTGATAATTTATATTCGGGTCGAGATCGAGACGGGATTAAAACCTCCCAAAATTTTAAATAAAATTATAAAATTAACAATTAAATTAAATACTATCGACTTGTAAAATAATTAAAATACAAATAAAATAAAAAAAATTAAATTAAATTATATCTAATTCTTAGCAAAATAATAATAAAATTATGAAAATAAAGTATAAAATCTTATTATAGAAAATATTTTATTTATTTAATTATTTTTAATATTTAAAAATTTAACACCATCATATTGATCTCACCTACAGTGAAAAAAATATAGAACAAAGAGAGCAAGAGTCGAGAATCATGATTAAACTCTGAAAGGGACAGGTTAAGGTCGAGAACCACCGTGCGTGGCTGCGGCCCGTACGTAATTACCTTATCAAAAATAGAACTGTAAAATAGAAAATGTTAATTTATTTCTCTTCCGATCGATTAACATTGCAATTAGCAATTAGATATGCAAACATTTTCATAGCCGTGGTTTGTCAAATCTTGTATCAATTCTACACCTACTGAAAAGAATTCCATTCCAAATGGACGGTAGGCTACAATTTCAATTCAATTTATGAGATATTGAAAAAAATAATAATAAATTATACTTGAATTTGATTCTGAAAAAAAAATTCAAATTTGAATTAAAAAAAAACGAAAAAAAAAATGCATAATAAAATAATGAAAGCGTAAATGAAATTCTGAAAAAGATAAGAAAATTTCGACGAATATATATACGCGGAAATATTGAAGCATGAGAACATGAATACCTCGACGAATTGAGAAGATGAACGGATCGGTTGAAATTTGAAAATATGATGAAAATGTGTTTGATGAGAATAAAAAAATATTTATGCAAAATGAAAGAAATAAAAAACGTATCATTAGTTATAATTACATATTTTTAAACCGTGGAAATTTTAGAATATAAAACCTTCCAAAGAATTATATTAATGTATAAATTTTGACTTAATAATAATATTATTGTTTTTATTTATAATTTATAGTTAAATATTATTGTTTTTATTTATTATGAAATCTTATATAATTACTGAAAATAAAGAAAAAAAATCAGAATTTATAAATATTTTTATTGTTTTTTTATTTATAATTTATAGTGTGAACACAACAATATTAACCCTTTTCTATTGGTCCACGTGGGATAGAGAGATTCAGGAATTATATATGTATAGATGGGTCGAATATATTCTTCAATACTCCCCTCACGTGTGGGCCGATTTCAATCTCTTTGAAAAAGTCCAACAAGTGGATAATTCAATCGGGTGGAGTCGCCACTGGCGGGGTCGAACTCAGGACCTCGGGTTATCCTAAAGCTTTATGTTCATGTTAGATGTTGCATAAAAAACCCAACAAGTGGATCTCGGGTTATCCTAAGGTTCTATGGTCATGTTATATGTCGCATCATCTAACAGGGGAAAATTCAACAAGTGGATAATTAAGGTTCTATGGTCATGTTAGATAATTCGGTGTGAAAACCAACAAGTGGATAATTAATTCGGGTGTAGCCGCTCAAGGCTAGACTCTGATACCATGTTAGAAACCGCTTCGTCTAAAAACTCGAACGGGCATAGAAGTTGGACAACTTCCATTCATATTAATAGTTCAAATATATTCTCCAATATTTTTTTGGTTTGAAATTAGGATAGTATACTATACACCTATTTACAAATAATTCAATTAGAATAAATTTGTTATGAATATTATTAATTAGTGAATGACTAGTTTACCCTTTTTTGGTGAACAAGACAGAAACCCTACTTTGTATCCTATATAAAGGGGTCTCCCCATATAAATGAAATAACAATCCATAACAATTCTATTCTCCTCTCATATTGTCTCTCTTTCTACTATATTATTATCTCTCAATTCTCTTGAGTTTATAACACGTTATCAGCACGAAAGCTCTACCTCGTTCTTCATCGAAGTTCTACTCATCCAAGATCCGAACTCCAAGGCAAGAATTTATATGTTTGTTTATATTCATTAATAATTATAAATATATCTACTTCTCCTCCTTCTTAAATTCATATGTTCCCGAAGAACATTATAATCTGATATTCCTGAAGTAATATCATAAGTTCCTGAAGAACATTACAATATGATATTCTTGAAGTAATATCAAATTAGTTATGCCTAGTAAATCAATTAAAATTTTAATGTGCCTGAAGAACATTGTGGTATGATATTATAATCCTAAGAAATATCAAAAATAAATGTTCCTGAAGAACATGATATGATATTCCTGAAGAAATATCAAAATTAAATGTTCCTGAAGAACATCGTGCGAGTTCTTTCGTGGTCAAGTCATGTATGTGAGAACTCGACTCATGAATCAATTGAGATATTTCCTGAATTCCAAAGTGGGTGAAACTTTAGGAAAAGTTAATTCAAACCTTGTTGAATAGCATGATGGTTATTTGCTTGGATATTGGGATAACACATGAGTTTGAATCCCCATGAAATTTTGATATTCCTGAAGTATTATCAAGTTAATTATTCTTAATATATCAATTAAAATAAATGTTCCTGAAGAACATATACTCCGATTTAAAATATTATATTAATCGTTCTGGAAGAAAATCATGATTTGATATTATTCGATAAATATCTAAATTGCTCCCGTAGTAGAAATAACTTTTAGATGTTCCGGAAGAACGTTATGATATGATATTCATGAATAAATATCAAAATTAAATTTTAAATGTTTTTGGAGAACATCATGATATGATATTCTCGCAGAAATATCAAATCAAATTGCTTCCGGTGTAGCAATTAAACTTTAAATATTTTAAATCGATATTTATATTTATAAGAAATAATACAAATTATTTGTATTGATTGCTCCCGAAGAAGCAAAGTTCAAACATTAAATATTTTTTAATAAAGTTATATGATGATACTCGTAGAGAAACGCCAAATATGATTGTTCTCGACATATGGATTATCCCTGAAGGATATCTCTGGAAAATTGAGAACAAATGTATCTTATTATGTGAGTACTTGTGGAATATCGAAAAAGTCGATTCCAATTCTGATAAAATTATATATTGAGATTTATTTTGTTCTCCAAAAAGGTTTGGGTGAAACAATCAAAGAAGAAAACACGAAATCCCTGCCGTGAATAAAGTTTGAACAACACAAGTATTTTGATCCCCGAAGGATCATTGGTAAAGATATTGTATATCCCCGAAGGATGATTGGTAAAAATATGTATCCCCGAAGGATCGTTGGTAAAACAACTATTATGTAAATAAGACATATTAATAGTGGGCTCCGGAAGAGCTTTACTAATTATCCCCACGAGTACTACAAATGTACTTAAAATGAAAATGATGCATATCATGATTATTATTAAGTGCGTGGAAATGAATCAAACATTTCCCATCTGCGAATTAATATGCAACTTATATTCATATCACCACTAAAGTGCATTTTTATGAACGGGCATAATATCTCGAGCCTTCGATCCAGAAGATCACGATCCAGAAGATCGGTTTAAACCAATTACGCTGAGTTGCATATTTAACGAAGATCATTTCCCGGCATTAGGGGGAGATAAGTATATAAAAGATATAAATGCCGAGAAATTTAATGGAATGAAAACGATCTTTAATTTTAGATCCACGCACCTATCAATTGAACCTGAAGTTCATGAAATAAGTGACTTGCAATATTCAGCAAGTAATCTGCCAAATTCATTTACATATTAATGAAGGTGTGACAAAATCACATATATTTGTGATAAAATGAACTATAAGAGTTCAAATAACAAAGATATAACTCAAATGTTGATTCTAATACGCCTAAAGCGTAGTAGATCGATCTAGAGATATAAAATAAATCCGCGGAAAAACAAAGAAATTAAGTCACCCTCAAAATCTCCTGAAGAGACTTAGATGGAAATCCCATTGAAAAAGCATGTGCACATGATAATAGAAAATCGTAGGATTGCGGAACAACCAAATTAAATATTTTGGGAAATGATGAAAGATTTGGTTGATAGAATGAATTGTCATCAACATGGAAAAAGTCGTCAACGACATATTTGCCTCAAGAGTTGCTCTAGAAAATTTGGATCAAAAACTCATATCTATAATAGTGTGCCAGCACACTCAAGAAAATAGAAATGAGCAATTGAGGCTGAGCATTACTCGCTGGATAAAAATATTATCCCAGAAGGATATACGTGGGTGTTCGTACGAAAACGAATAATGATGTGGTGAGATATAAAAGCGAGATTAGTTGCTCAAGAGTTTTTCGCAGAAACTCGATGTTAATCAAATATTTTTAAGGATGACATTAAGTTCCGCTACCTTATACTTCTGGCAGCAACAACGATAAATATTATATGCATCGAATGTATGATTTAACCATGTAGAAGTCATTAGAATGATACATACATGAAAATCCTGGATAGATTTTAAAATTCCTGATATGAAAGGAAATGAAAATCAGAACATGCAAAATATCATATTACATATGTCATTATGGACAAAATGATATTGAATATAAGGTCCCGAAGACCAGTGATTGGTCCCGAAGACCAGTGATTGCACTCTTTTTCCCTCTACTAAGTTTTTCCCACAGGGTTTTCTTAGTTAAAGGTTTTTAACGAGACAATCACCACAATATAAATGTGAATGTCATGTACTCTTTTCCTCCAATATTTTTTTCTACAAGGTTTTATAACGAGGTTTTTAACGAGGCATGTACATCACTCGATAATAATTAATGAAGACATCAGAATGTTCCATTTGAGTTTGTTTTCGAGATAAACTGAGATATTGAACCTGACGTTCAAATGATTGTGAATTGAAGTTCACATTATTATTCATTTGTGAAGAAATGTATATTGAACACTAGACGCATCTAAAATACTCCAGCAGAGTTACCGGCCGGTTATAGCAATTGTGAATGCTCTAGTCAATATAGATGTCTGGTAAAGGCATGTCCCTGAAGGACGAAAAATATACAATAATACAAATGAATGTGAAACTCGACAATTCGAAAGTTGTGTCCTGAAGACCAAAATGTATATTTGAATAACTAAGTTTTTCCTATATGGTTTTATTAGTTACAGGTTTTAATGAGATGAATTGATCACCAATAAATATTTTTTAAAAGTCAAAGATCTTCGGTGACTACAATCAGGGGGAGCAGACTGTACTCTTTTTCCTTCGTCGAGGTTTTATCCCACTGGGTTTTCCTGGCAAGGTTTTAACGAGGCAGCAATCCTGTAAATAGTCATTCAAGGGGGAGTGTTATGAATATTATTAATTAGTGAATGACTAGTTTACCCTTTCTTGGTGAACAAGACAGAAACCCTACTTTGTATCCTATATAAAAGGGTCTCCCCATATGAATGAAATAGCAATCCATAACAATTCTATTCTCCTCTCATATTGTCTCTCTTTTTACTATATTATTTTCTCTCAATTCTCTTGAATTTATAACAAAATTTTAATATTTGACTATTTTAAATTTTGATATACAGTGTAATATTGTAATAGCATTTAAATTTTAATATATAATATTACTAATACAATAAAATTTAAAATATTTAATTATTTTAAATGGATAACTGTCATGATTAAATTTGAAAGCCACATAAAAAAATTGTTAGCCCTAAATTTTCAATTAAATTGTAAGAATAAAGAACTAATTTTTCAATTGTCTTTTGCCACTAACCGACAAAAGTGGTAGTACAATGTTATGATTCGCAAAATTCGTAAAGTACAAATCTCCTTTTTTTTTTCCTCGCTCTTTAAAAATTGCAATTATTTAGTCTTCTAAAAATATGTGCTTTGGCAATGTTTAAACATAGGGTTAGGCAAGATAACTAGATAAGACTAAGCAATATACGTATAGTATCAATTAATCAAGATTAAGAATATAAAAGAAAAATGATTTATTGACTACAAGATAGACATGTTTGATTAATAAAACTTTTCTAATTTTGTCTCAAATGTCAAATTTCAAAACTTTTGTCGATCGGTAACATGTGCATTATGTCTCAATTGTAAAAATATTGAATTCTTGTCGGAGTAGTCACAAGTCACAACTACTAAAGCAAAAATATATAATTTCAATTGAAAAAAAAAAAGAATAATTTATTTGTAATCCTATTGCATAATAATACTTTTATATATATATATATATATATATATATATATATATATATATATATATATATATATATATATATATATATATATATATATATATATATTGCTTTAAAATGCAAAACAAGACAAAAGACAGAAGTCATATAACTAAATAAGTACTATAAATTTAAGCATTTAAAAACATATTAGTTCTATCACAAACTAACAATCTCACCTTCTTTACAGAACACAAAAAAAGTATTATCATTTATTTGAAAAAAGAATTAATAAAAGAAAACAGAACTTCAATAACAATAGTACGATCAATCGTCTCACTTTTCTTTTATGTATTTTTTTAATCAAATGTTTCATACATAAAATGACAAATTTAAGATGTTTCATACATCTTACCGTAATAATAATTATACAATCCTTCCTAAATAAATAAAATACATTATTTAAATAATTGCAATCACACAAATTTTATCATACATGTTAAAATACATTATTTTTTAGACTTTGCACGAAAAAGAAATATGACACTTTGTAAGGAACTAATATAGTACCACTTCTGTCCCAAAAAATTATGGATGAGACTATTTATAACAATGAGTGTCAAATTTAACACTTATCGCTTTGTCACGTTAGTTTAATACTTTCAATTAACATCTGTTTTTTCACCAACAACAAACAAAGTGTTATTTAGAGATCATAGTGCCAATTTTTTTTTAACATCACCCTATATATATATATATATATATATATATATATATATATATATATAATCCACTATATTTTTCATTTTATTTATTTATTGCATATATATAATTATTAATTTTAAAGTTACTATATAATTAATTTATTAATCATAAAAATTATATAAATTCACCAAAAAATAATTTTGAAAAAATTCACAATATTTTAAAATAACAAATAATAATATTTATTTCCTCTGTGTTTTATATGAATTTACATATTTTCATAATTTTTCATTTTAAAATACAATTTTATTTCTAATTTTTGTACTTACTTTTTAAATTTTAATTACAAATATTTTACGTTTTAACTTAATAATATATTATTATTATTATTTAATTTTTGGTAATAAAATCAAAAAGTAATTTTTTTTCTTAATATCTGTATGTACAACAAAGTGTCAAATAGAGTGTCAAAAAATGAAATCAATTCATCCAACATTGAGTCTTTAGGTGTTAAAGTTGACAGTTAATGGACCTGGAGCAAAATTTGATCAATCAATTTATTACACCTTCCTGCTTTGTCCTACCATCTAATATAACATAAAAATAAAAATGTGGTCAGTCATTATACAACGAGTGCTATTTTAATTAATTTTCTCCTTTGTTTTAAAATTAATTTTTACACAATAATTAAATGTGCATACAGAATTGTAGAGACATAATTGTAGAGACAGATGGAATAGTAAATAAGTAGTATTTTTTTTCCGGTTCAAAGAAAAATGACTTTTTCATTTATATTTTGTGAAAAATTTTATTTTACTTATTTACTACTATAAGACTAGCTTTATAAAATATTTTGTAGTATAAAACAGATGGAATGTGCTATTTTACTTATTTACTATAAGACTAGTATTACACAATAACTTCGATATGTAGTAATTTAATTTCCATGAAGACTTTTTAAAAATAGATAGAATTAGTACCACTGCCCATGTGATACACGTGGTATTTTTTTTTGAAATTGATGCGCACGAAAATTTTATTTTATTTCATAATCCAACTCGCACTCTATTTGTAGGGGTGGACATGAGACGACATTAAGGAAATCTCGTTCCGTACTTATATTTTATATTCGGGTCAAGATCAAGACATCCTAAAATTTTAAATAAAATTAAAAATAAAATTAAATATAAAATTAAAATTAAATATTATCGACTTATAAAATAATTAAAATAAAACTAAAATAAAAAAATTAAAAATTTAAAAAAAATAAGTTAAATTATTCAATTTATAAAAGACTTTTTACAAATTTTAAAATATAAATATTTAAGTCTTTTCAAAATAAATTATATAAAAAATAAACTATTATGAGATTTTTGAAAATATATTAATTAAATAATAAATATAATTGAACTAATATTTTGATATTTTTATTAATTTATATGAAAAAATAATACTTATATATATATATATATATATTAATAAATTTGCAGAACGGGACGAGATAGAGCATGATCGTTCTGATCCCATCCCGTCTCATCATAAAAAAAATCAGGATTGAACGGAATGTGATTGCCATTTTTAAAATTGATCACGTCCTATCTCACTAACTTTTGGGATAGGATCGGGACGGGATCGGAATTCCGGGACAAAGTGTTCACCTCTACTAATTTGTATACTCTTATTGAATTCATTGTCAAACGTTATCTCAAATATGGAATGTTTTATTTAAATTGAAAGATTATGCATTTTTGAAGTAATATTTAATATATAAAACAAATTATAAAACAAAAAAAGAATTATAAAATCAAATATTATCATTGCAAATATTGAAATACCTCCTAGTAAATAACATTCAGAATTTATTTGTGAGTGTTTTATTCTCATTACAACATAAAAACTTTAAAAATAATTAATAATGTATAATGATCTTTTAAAAAAATATTATTAAAATTTAATTACATATATTTTTTCATATTTTACACATATATATTTTTTAATTATAATAATTAAATAATATTTTTTTGGGGCAATTATTAATAATTATAACTTAACAATATAAAAAATATATTCTTTTTTTAATTATATTTTAAGGAATTTATAATACTAATACAAAACTCAAAAATATGTTTTATTATCTCCTTACTCAATTTTTCAACGTGCTTATTGATCTCTTAAATTATATAACTCATGTGATTTAGAAATTAAATTGTTGAATAATTAATTTTATAAGTCAACTAGTTTTTCTTATAATTCAAACTTCATAAGTATATAATGTAATATTTCAAATTAAATTAAATTGATAAATAATTATAATTTTGTGTGGTTAAAAAGTATCTCATTCTCAACGAAATAATAATAAAACTATGAAAATAAAGTATAAAATTTCATTATAGAAGATATTTTATTTATTTGATTATTTTTAATATTTAAAAATTCGACACCATCATATAGATCTGACCTATAGTGTAAAAAATATTGAGCATAAAGAGCAAGAGTCGAGAATCATGATTAAACTGTGAAGTGGGCAGCTCAAGGTCGAGAACTACCGCGACTGCGGCCCGTACATAATTACCTCAAAATAGAAAAGGTTAATTTTTTTTTCTCTTCCGATCGATTAACATTTCAATTAGCAAATAGAATTACTTGCATCTTAGAATGCTTTGGAGTGCATGCTGCAAGCATCATAGGCTCATAGCCACTCATGCTGATTGTGGAAAGTGCTTCCGTGCATCGCACGGGGCGGAAGACGATCGTGTCAACTTGAATGATGTGCAACCTCACTTGCACCACCAAACTCAATTTTTGTAAATCAAACGACACAAAGTCCGAGCAATAAAATCGAAAAATCAAACAACACAGTAGAAAAACAATATAGTTTTAATCGAAACTATATCTGTCGTATGCTTTGGAGCGAAAACTTGCCACCACCATGCATGTTGCATTTTTGGTTCGTTAGAAGCAATTTTTGAATCTTGAATAGATATGCTAACCTTTCTATAGTCGTCGTTTGTCAAATCTTGTATCAATTTTGCACATACTGAAAAGAATCTCATTCCAAAATTGAATTAGAGAAAAACGAAAAAAAAACATGCATAATGAAATAATTAAAGGGTACATGAAATTCTGGAAAAGATAAGAAAAAACTGACGAATATATATACACAGAAATATTGAAGCATGAGAATAGGGAATACCTCGACGAATTGATCTCGAAATATTCTATGAAACGCGACCAATTTTTTCTTAGGAATATGAGGGGATCGGTTGAAATTTGGGAATATGAGGAGAATGGGTTTTATGATAATCAAGAAAATATTTATGCAGATGGAAAAGAATAAAAAACGTATAGAATAAAATAGTCAAATAGTCATTTATTTTATTTAATATCATCACTCCCCATGCACGTATAAATTTTCTGAAAATTAATAGTATGTAATAATTTGAATAACTAATTTGTGTTTTTTGGATTTTATTTTTCTGAAAATTAATTGTATGTAAAATATTTGTATTATTTGTGATATTATTCTAAAATATTGATCTACATCTATTAATTTGTTATGGAAATTTATTGAATATAAAAACTTACAAAGAATTATATTAATGTATAAATTTTGACTTAATAATAATATTATTATTTTTATTTATAATTTATTGTGCGAACACATTAATATTAACCTTTTTCTATGAGTCCACCTAGGTGGAGTTGGATGGAGAGATTCGAGAATTATATATGTATAGATATAATTTTATTTGGGGGATTTCGTATACAGGTAACTTGCATTATAATATTATAAATAGGTACTTTATATTATTTTAATTATAAATAAGAGCAATTTAGCTAAAATTATTACAATTTTATCAATTTAAACTACGATTATTAATTATTATCAATTGTATTAATTATACAGTTAGTACACATATAATTACAATCTTAAAACTACCATAATTAATAAAAAAAAAATTGAATATTAAATTATAAACTGAAATTTGTAATGCCTAAGTTACAATGTCATAAACCACAATTCACTTTTTCTTAAAAAATTCTTTTATTTTCCCGTAAATTAGAGGCATTTATACATACATTATATAAATAAATATTGAAGTTATTTCTAGTTGATTTATACTAAGATTACAGTATTAACAATAATGTAAAGGTACATGCATGCAATGATTTTTTTTTATCACGTTATTTTATTTTTTAATTAAAAAAAATTCACCTTGTATTCTAGCACTTGATCGTATCGTGATCCTGATTCATATCACAACAATCCGCCGAAAAGAAGTTAATACATGAAAGGAACAACTATAGACTGATAGACACATACTACGTATCACGTGAATTTTAACAATCTCGGAATATATGTACATTGAAAATCTAAATAGAAGATTATAATAAACATAATACGTGCTCATACATGTATTATTATCTTTGAGTCAACGGTCAACATTTGACCGACAACTTTTATGATATATATTGACAAAATCTTAGATTTATCGACTATCATGTTTTTTTTTTACTTAATATGAATAAGAGTTCCTAACAAACCCATAAGTAAGAAAAATAGATCATTTTAACTTAGCAAACAGACTATGGACTTCAACTTCAAGCTTTGCATATAGAGTAGCTTTCATAGATAATGATAATTACTAATCAATCTTCCAACTTTTTCTAAAGACACCAATATCTTTGTGTTTTCAGAAGTTATACAAACGACGACTAACCGATCTCCGTTCAAAACATAAGACTAGCTTTATTAATTTTTCGGTCTTACTAATCTGGTTCAAAGCATAAGACTAACTTTATTAATTTGTCACTTGTTTATGATTAATCATTTGAAAAAATAATAAACGTGAGACGATGTCACTCTCTCTATAAAAAGAATGGTCATCCTAATTAATTTCATTCATATCAATTCACTCATGACTCATCAAATGTTTTAGTTGACATGAAATATGCATAAAATATAAGGGTGTTAATGTATATAATTTCATTACAATCAATTCGTATATCAATATACATTGTAAATGTACTGTTGATATTAAACTTATACCAACTTATTTATAATTACAATTTTTAATAACAAATCTTAAATAACGCAAAAATGAATGTTTACATCTAAAGAGAGAACTTTTAAAATACTAACAATTAAATTTAACTAATTTTGTAAATAAAGTGTTAAAATTTCTAAAATAAATTCCTAAAAAAGTAATTATAATTTTACTTATTTGTAAAAATTTCTGAGATTTTATTAAGCATACAAGATTAAAATACATCTTAATTTTTTTAAATATAAACATTTTTAAAACTAATTTATAAAATTAAACATACAGATAATCAGCAATCAAATATTATCAAATATACTTGTATGAAAATTTAAATAATAATTTAATCTTTAATATTTATTAATTTATCAATCTATTTGTTTTAATATACAAAAATAGAGTACTTTTTTTAATAAATTAATAATTTTAAAACTATTAAATTTTATTAATTTAAAAAATTATTAATTTATTGAGTATTTTTATTAATTGAAAAATCGAATCAAAATTTTATAATTATATAGAGTTATTAATTTATGGAGTATTAATTTATTAAATTTTAATTATGTATTAATTAGTTACCGCTTACTATTTACCAACCATGTTTTATAGACGTCACCCAGTGTTTAACTACCAGCGGCAAAATTCAAATGCCTTTTTTTCTAAGCCCTAGTATTATATTAAGCAAGGACAAAACAACACAAAACTACCCAGTTTCACTGTCATCCCGAAATGACTAAACTACCCTTCTCTCACGCAAAAACACAGTCGCTTGTCTTCTTCCTCTATTCCATCGCCATACCCTTTTCGGTCAATTCGCAATTCGAGAGAGCCACCTTACTAAGCCTGAAAAATAATTGGGGCAATCCCCCAGCCCTCCTATCCTGGAACGACACCGCCCCGCACTGTCAATGGCAGGGGATTCGGTGCTCCGAAGGCGGCTCCGTCACCGGACTCATCCTCAACAACTTCAATATCAGCGGCTTCATCCCGGACGCCTTATCCACCCTCGAGAATCTGACGGCCCTCGACCTCGGCTTCAATTTTTTCATGGGGACTTTCCCATCCGCCGTCACCAACTGCTCGAACCTCCGGTACCTGGACCTCTCGCAGAACTACTTCGTGGGGAAAATTCCGGCGAGCATAGACCGCCTCAAATCGCTCCAGTTCATCGATCTCAGCGCGAACAACTTCAGCGGCGACGTTACCCCGTCGATCGGGAACTTGACGGATCTGCGAACCCTAAACCTGTACGCGAATCTGTTCAACGGCAGTTATCCGAGGGAGATCTCCAATCTGACGAATCTCGAGACGGCGTGGCTGTCGTACAACGACTTCGCGCCGGCGATTTTGTGGCCGGAGCTCGGGATGCTGAGCAAATTAAGCGTCCTTATGGTGGCGCAGGCGAACGTGATCGGTGCGATACCCGAGAGCTTCTCGAATTTGTCGAGTCTCACGTCCCTGGATTTATCCCAAAACGAGATGGAAGGTGCGATCCCCGACGGCCTCTTCCGGTTGAGGAATTTGAGCACGGTTTATCTGTGGAACAATCGATTGTCCGGTCAGATCCCTCGGTCAATCGAGTCGTTGGATTTGGTCGAATTCGATCTATCCACCAACAACCTGACCGGCGAAATCCCAGAGGATTTCGGCAAGCTGGAAAAACTGGAGATCTTCCATCTCTTCGAAAACAATCTGTTTGGTGAAATGCCACAGAGCCTGGGCCTAATTCCAACCCTAAGGCAATTCCGGGTTTTCCGGAATAATCTGACCGGTGGTCTGCCTCGAGAAATGGGCAATCGGTCGAGGCTCGAAGCGATCGAAGTTTCCGAGAATCGTCTCACTGGAAACTTGCCAGAATATTTGTGCTCCGGCGGCGCGCTGAACATTGTGGTCGCTTTCGATAACAACTTATCAGGCGAAATCCCGAAATCGCTCGGGAATTGTCGGACTTTGACCACCGTGATGCTTTACGGGAATCGTTTATCCGGCGAAGTTCCGTTTGGGATTTGGTCAGCCCCAAACATGTCCAGGTTGATGCTGAGTGATAACGAGTTATCAGGAGATCTCCCGAGTAAACTAGCCCCGAATTTGTCCCGATTGGAGATAAGTAACAACGCGTTTTCAGGCGGAATACCCAGCGAGATTTCGTATTCAGAGAATTTAGTCGTGTTCAAGGCGAGCAACAACAATTTATCGGGCCCGATCTCGAAAGGGCTGACCAACCTCACAGAACTCACCACTTTATTACTCGATGGCAATTCATTCTCCGGCGTTCTACCGACTGAGCTATTATCCTGGAAATCTCTCTCTACTTTACATTTGTCGAGAAACAGATTATCCGGTCCGATTCCGGCGGTGTTCGGTTCTTTGCCGGTGCTTCTTGATTTGGACTTGTCCTCTAATGAGCTTTCGGGCAATATTCCGTCCGAGTTGGGGCACTTGAGGCTTGCCTCGCTTAACCTCTCATCAAATCATCTCTCGGGGAGAATTCCGTACGAGTTTGATAACGAGGTTTACGACAAAAGCTTTCTCAACAACTCGAACCTTTGCACGGCCAACAAGATCTCCAACCTTATGGACTGTCGATCCGAACTAATAAAATCAAAGAAACTGTCACCGAGAATGATCGTTGCGATTCTAGTTTTTGCGTTGGGAGTTTTATTGCTCGTGATTTGGATGGCATGGCATTTGGTGAAGTGGTACAAGAGAAAGAAGAAGGTTAACCGTAACCCTGCGTTTAGTCCTCCGACGTATGTAAAACACATCAATGGGAACTCCATCTATATTGAAAAATAGATTGATATCCCTCCCATGCACAATCCAAGCTTGTTGCATCTTATACTGTATTTTGTATTCTTGATTGATATATCTTGAACAATTAATATTATTACTGTATCATATCATCTGTTCATTTGATTATGTATATTATCAATATAATATAATAATCTCAAAATTTAACTTTTGAATGTAGTACTACTCCATCCCACGGATCATACTTTTTTTTTGTATCATATCATCTTTTCATTTGATTATGTATATTATCAATATAATATAATAATCTCAAAATTTAACTTTTGAATGTAGTACTACTCCATCCCCATCCCACGGATCATACTTTTTTTTTCACAATTTTTTTTTTCAATTTGCTTATGTATATTAATATAAGTATATAGAGCCCGTTTCTGCGAGCTTATTTAAAAGAAATTATAAGATGTTAGTTGTTTTAAGAATTGATAAGCCGTTATGTCTTATTTAATAAATAAGTTGTTAAATAGTTTGGATAAAATAGATATATACACTTATAAGATATTAATTTGTTTGGTAATTTAAGATCTTATATAAATAAAATTATTAAAAATAAATTGTTATATATGAAAAAAATAATTAAAAATATTTATATTAACTAAATAATAAATTTAGAATTTATATATATATATATATATATATATAAATATAAAATGTAATAATTTTAGGAGTATTTTGGTTTTAAGTTGTAAGAATTTATAAGCTGTTGAAAAAAAAGTACCTTATCCTTTACTTTTTTTAAACCGCTATTAAACCGCTTATTTTTTAGTTTTTTAAGATTTTTTTTTTAAATGTTACCAAACAAATTTTAAGAGTTTATAAGCGGTTAAACAACTTATAAATTATTTTAAAAAATTTATAAGCTCCGTCAAATATGCTCATAATCTCCAAATTTAACTTGTGAATATGTACTATAAATGTATTTTCTGTTTTAGAACCGAACTGACACAAACTCATACAAGTGAGATCCTTCTACTTTATTATTGCAACCATTTTTCTCGCACACGGTCTAATATTTTAAAAAGACAATGCTCGCAAAATTGGATTTGATATTTTATTGGCTCAAAATTGAGTTTTGAATGAGAAGTTAATACAGTATTTAAATGTGTAACTACAGTGAAAAAAATGAAAGAGAATTTCAAAAAATTGGTTATCCCGTATTGAAAAATGAAAAAAAATGTAGGTATATCAATTTGAACCCACTACTAGTAACAAAATGCATTACAGTATCTTTTTGAGAACTGAACTGGGTTTATTCTATGCTACCCAACATGGGTAGTACCCTAATCCATAAACAACCTAACATGTGGCCACTACAAATGTTTTAACCTATCACATAAATGAAAAAAATTAAATATTTACAAATGTAAATGTGTGTATGGGGTAAGGGTAGTACACATAGGGTGGCATAGAACTAACCACTGAACTGATACAAGTGATCTCGTTTTGATTTTATTGCATTCATCTTAGTTTCACATGATCTGGCTAATTCAACCCTGGGAGGGTGGGTTGTGCCCACGCCCATTTGGATGGCAGACACGTGGCTTCACACCCAACTTAAATCCTTTTAATTTATTTTATGTTGATTTTTCTTTATTTTATGTTTATATATTTTAGTGTAGGTATATAAATTTATGTAAATAATTATTATAAATTTAACTTAAATAAATAATTATTAATTTATTCAAAAATATTTATACGTTTATAATAATTCTAAATATATATTTATTTATTTAAAGTAAATGATTATGCAAATATTATATATGAATCAATTTTTTTTTTAATTTCTAAATTTAATATTTATACGTTTAGAAATATATTAATTATTTTTATTTTATTAATTTTAAAATATAATTTTAACTTAATTTGTTAACAATTTTTTTTTAATTTTATATGGAAATATTTTATTTTTTCAATTTTATTTTTTTAATATTTTATATTTTAATCTAATAGTCAAAATTTAATATTTTTAAAATATCAATCTTATTTTTTAGTTCATATATATTTGAAACAGAGAAAAAAAATATAATATATTTTCTTGTGTTAGCTTATATATATATATATATATATATATATATGTGTGTGTGTGTGTGTGTGTGTGTTTTTACTATTTTTAAAATTAATTTTTCAAAAATATATTGCTAAATAATTTTTTTAATTTATTTTATACTTATTTTTTGATTTATTATGACTAAATACTGTGTTTATTATTTTTCAAATGGACTTATAAAGATTAAGATTAAACAATTAATTTGCTCATTTTCATCTTTTTATATT
Source organism: Euphrasia confusa (assembly GCA_954870475.1). Classification (NCBI taxonomy): domain Eukaryota; kingdom Viridiplantae; phylum Streptophyta; class Magnoliopsida; order Lamiales; family Orobanchaceae; genus Euphrasia; species Euphrasia confusa. The sequence goes on along the minus strand of OX940957.1, from coordinate 7,958,754 downwards.
TTTTAATTTATTTTTGTTCAAAACATCAAAATAATATAGAACAATTAGTTTGCTCATTTTCATATTTTTTTAATTTATTTTAGTTCAAAACATGAAAATAGTATTAAACAATTAATCTGCTCATTTTCATCATTTTATATTTTTTAATTTTATTTTTTTTAAACATCAAAATAGTGAACAAGGAGGTTGATGCACGGTAACGAGTGCAATAGCATCCCTTGCGGTGATGAGTTTCAGAAAAAACATATAGCCGATTTTTTTTTTCCTTTTTTTTAATATTTTTAATGTAATTGTTTTTCAATTATTTTTGGAATTTTATGAAATTCAATTTATAATATTATTTTTGTAAAATTTTATTATAAAATATTAATTTTAAAATACAAATAAAAAATTATAAATAAACCCATTGGCATTAACTCTCCCAAACTTATTATTTTTGCACAAATATTTATTTTAAATAAATAAATTTATATTTCTAATTATTATAAACATATAATTATTATTAATAAATTAATAATTATTTATTTATTTATTTAAGTTAAACTTATAATAATTATTTACTTAAAATTATATACCTACACCAAAATAAATAAACATAAAATAAAAAGAAAATAACATAAAATAAATTTAAAGGAGTTAGTTGGGTGGGAGGCTACGTGTCAGCCATCCAAGGGGGTGTGGGCACAACCCATCCTCCCAGCGTCAAATTTGCCGTGTTTTTATCTGTTTGACTTCGTTTTCCGTCTTTTCGATTTACATTTGAATACATAAATATATTTCAACAAAGCTCTATTTAATTTGGTCAATAGTCCAGTCGTTTGAACATCAAGTTAATGAATATAAAAATCCAAATGACACACTGAATTTAGTCTACAAGAAGACCCAACTGAAAAACTATAAGTCAAAGATATTACTAGAATAACGTAGAGTACTCTACAAAACTTGACCATCCAGAAAAATTGACCGGCACAGTAGTTTTTTGAATTTTTATGATTATAAAGATCTTACCAACCATCTTCAACACCTAAAGTTAAGAAAATGTGTTTTTTTAACCTTTTTACATAAAATGAAATATAACTATATAAGAGTATTCTTCATTCTCATCAAGTGTCCTATTCAAAGCGTCATTCTTTCATATTTTTTTTAAACAAAATATTACTCCCTCAAACTCATTAAACATACAAAACTTTTTTTAAGAAAAATGTTGTATTTTTTACTTTTTGACCAAAAAATAAATGATTTAATATATTTTTTAATTGTAAAGTAGAGTAGTTTTGAGTAAAGTTTAAAAAGTAAATGAATAAAGTATAAATTTAAAATGAAAAAAAATATTTATTTTCATTTTTGGGATGTATCAACTATTATGAGACACCAAAAAAGAAATGTATTTTATCTTTTATGAGAAAGAGCGGTTCCAAAACTATGTATGCACACTTACACAGTAACGATTTCTTTGTAAAGAATTGAAATGTTCTGAAATTTATGCTTAAAACTTAGTACTCCTTTCATTTCAAAGAAGTTGAACTACTTCCTATTTAGATTATAGAAGAAGTAATGCAACTTTCTTAGTACGAATGGAGTACAATTCAATCATTGATTATTTTTGAAAATTTAAATTTTAAATTGATTTTAATCTTCACATTTATGTCTTACAAATACTGCTTGATTTTTTGAAGTTTAAAAACACAAAAAATCCCCATTTTTATATCAATAAATATATATTATGATATTAAAAAATATTATTTGACAAAGATAAATATTTAAAAAAAAAATTAACAAATATTAGGTGATTTATTCAATTAAGAGTATAAGATTTTACTGGACTTTTAAAGTAGGGTGTATTCAATTCGGATTTTTAAAAGTTCATTGAAATCCGGAGGTATTCAATTAAGATTTTAAAAAATCTTAAAAACTATGTAGGTATTCAAAAGTCAAGTCCATAGATTATAATAAATTTTAAAAGTTTATGAATTTTGATAAATTTTCCTTACAAAATATAACTAAATTTGACTTTTCGAAATCTCTCACAATAATAATAATTATGAGATATTTAGATAGACTTCTTACAAAAACTCAAATACGAAAAATAAAAATAAAACAATTATTAGTTATGAGTTACACAAATCACTCTATTAAAAATTTTATTTGAGAAAATTGATTTTATAATATTTTCATTAAAAATAATTATTTATACATGATATTAATAATAAGTTATTTTGTGATTAAAATAAAAATAATAAAAATTAGAATAATAATTTATTTTTTTTGTTTTTTAAAAAAATTTATTTTTTTATATAAAAGCATGTTCATATACATTTGAATATAGTTGATATTTATGAAAATTAAGGTAAATCATATGTATTTTACAATTCTTTAAAATCTATGAAAATCAATATAAAATTAATAATAAAATCGGTCAAACTCTTCATAAAATCTATAGATTTTTAAAATAAAATGAGTTATCTTCAAAAATCTATCTCAATTGAATACACCATTATAAAAATGAGTTATCTTCAAAAATATTTTTACAAATGAAATAAGGAATGGATAATTATTGAAATTTGAAAAATATTAGTCACTTGTCATCTTGAAAGAGTTGAGAGATTTGTTAGAAAAAAATTAAAAAATATTGTAAATAAAGCCACATTATTTATCATACTGTATATTCGTTATGACTAAACTAAATTAGTTAAATTGAGCATATTCATTTTTCCTTCTTCTTTTATGATATTGTTTTGGACGTATATAATGTTTAGTACATGCATATAATAGGGTGATTTATATAAAATTGTAATTTTAATTTAGAATATTAAATTTTCTTAATTATAATATAGTGTATTTTTTTTATTAAAATTGACCTTTTATTAATAATAAATATAAATTAAGTGTAAGAGTAAAAATTTAATTAACTTTTTTAATAATATATTCTTAATTATAATTAGTAATTACATAGAAGTTATTATTCTAAAAAATAAATAAAATAAAAATATTAAACACTTAATTACAAAATATATTTTATAAAATATAAAATATAAAATCTAAATATATATATATATATATATATATATATATATATATATATATATATAAATCAAATTACCTTTCTTTTTAACGATACCTAATGTAAATGTTCAAAGTCACCTTATATCAATACATACGGTCCAACTACAAATTATAAAATTATCTTTTGAGTGTATTAATAAATAATTAAATACTCCATGTATATCACATGTGATGTATGTGATGTATTTGTAAGCCAACAAAAAAATTGGGTCTAATCTATTTATATATTACTCTTTCATTACATCCTATTTTTTTTTGTTAGTTTAAGAGAAATATTAATTTTAAATTTTTTAATCAAAAAGTAAAAAGAAAATATATTTTATAGTAAAATGCAAAGTAATTTTAAGTAAAATTTGAAAAGTATATAAATAAATTAAAGTAAAATTATATTTTAAAATTAAAAAAGATAGAATAATTATTTACATTTTTGAGATGTGTCAACTATTGTGGAGTGTACATGTCAACTATTTTTATCGATTTACATGAATTTTCATGAACTTTCAAGCATGAACAATAAATATAAAACAAATTTTGTGTACAAAAAAATTGTTAAAAAATCTAATATTTTTTTTTGATTTTTTTTAAAATACGTTGTTATTTAATTTTATTTTTTAAATTAATATATTTTATAAAAAACATATTTTTTCTATGTTTATTTATTTATTTTTATATATATATTTTTAAGTTTTATTATTAAAAAAATAGTTTATTAAAAAAAATCTGTAGAAATCACTCATAATTAAAAAAGATTTTTTGAAGTGTAATTCTTTTATACAGTAATTTAATTTTATAGAGAATCTTAAAATATATAGACTTTAAAAATCTTTTAAAATGTAAATTATTGAATACATTACAAACCAATACACCTAAAGTACTCCCCCTATCTCACAAAAATGATATGATCACATTCCACCAGGATTAAAAAAATATTATTTTGTTTACTTATTAACTAAAAAGTAAGAGAAAAAATATTTTTAAATTAATAAAATAAATACTGGAAAATAATGTTTAAAAACTTAGTAAATAATTAAAAATATATATGTTTTTTTAAATTAAAAAGTAAAAATAATTATTTTCTAATAGGATGTCATCATTTTTATGTTAACTAAGGTGTAGTAAAATCCACCATTCATTATTTTACCAAGTTAAAATCCATCATTCATTTTTATGTTAGCAAAGGTGTAGTAAAATCCATCATTCATTATTTTTTGAAATTTTAATTTTAAATTGATTTTACCCTTCACAAATGTCTTACAAATACTGCTTGGTTTTTTGAAGTTTAAAAACACCAAAGTTCCCCCCTTTCTTACCCGAGTCTTCAAATGACCAAACTACCCTTTTCTCACGCAAAAACACACTCGCTGGTTCTCTACCTCTATTCCATCACCATACCCTTTTTGGTCAATTCACAATTCGAGAGAGCCACCTTACTAAGCTTCAAAACTAATTGGGGCAATCCCCCACCCCTCCGAAGCTGGAACACCACCGTCCCGCTTTGTCAATGGTCTGGGATTCGATGTTCCGGAGGCGGCTCCGTCACCGGAATTATCCTCAACAACTTCAACATCAGCGGCTTCATCCCGGATGCCTTATCCACCTTCGAGAATCTGACGGTCCTCGACCTCGGCTACAATTATTTCATGGGGACTTTCCCATCCGCCGTCACCAACTGCTCGAACCTCCGGTACCTGGACCTCTCTCAGAACTACTTCGTGGGGACAATTCCGGCGAACATCGACCGCCTCAAATCGCTCCGATTCATCGATCTCGGCGCCAACAACTTCAGCGGCAACGTTCCGCCTTCGATCGGGAACTTGACGGATCTGCGAACCCTGAACCTGTACCAGAATTTGTTGAACGGGAGTTATCCGATTGAAATCTCCAATCTCACGAATCTCGAGAGCACGTGGCTGTCGTACAACGACTTTGCGCCGGCGCCTCTCTGGCCGGAGTTCGGGAGGTTGAGGAATCTAAAAACATTTTGGATGACGGAAGCGAACGCGATCGGAGAAATTCCCGGTAGCTTCGCGAATTTGTCGAGCCTCGAGTCTCTGGATTTATCACATAACCAAATGGAAGGTCCGATTCCCGAAGGCTTGTTCCGGTTGAGGAATTTGAGCACGGTTTACTTGTATGCGAATCGATTTTCCGGATCGATCCCTCGGGTAATCGAGTCGTCGGATTTGGTTTCCATCGATCTATCCATGAACAACCTGACCGGTGAAATCCCGGAAGAAATCGGGAATCTGGAAAAATTGGAGGTTTTGCATCTCTTCAACAACAATTTGTTTGGGAGTTTGCCAACGAGACTCGGGTCGATCCCGAGTTTGAAATATTTTCGTGTTTTCACCAATAATTTGAGTGGAACATTGCCATCCGGAATGGGGAATCACTCAAAGCTCGTAGCGATCGAAGTATGTGAGAATCGTTTCGTCGGAAACTTGCCGGAGAATCTCTGCGCCGGAGGTGTTTTGATCGGTGTGGTTGCTTTCAAGAACAATTTGACAGGCGGGATTCCAAAGTCGCTCGAGAATTGTCAGACTTTACGCACGGTGATGGTGTATGGTAACAATTTGTCGGGCGAATTCCCATCAGGGATTTGGTCGATCCGAGAAATGATTAGTGTGATGATAAGTGACAACAAGTTCAGGGGAAAGCTTCCGAGTAAACTTGGGCCGAACGTAACTCGATTGGAGATTAGTAACAACGAGTTTTCAGGCGAAATTCCCAAGGAGGTTTCGACTTGGGTGAATCTAGTTGTGTTCTTGGCAGGGAACAATAGCTTATCAGGGTCAATCCCGGAAGAGTTGACCGGGCTTCGGCAGCTTACGACTTTGATTCTCGATGGGAATTCACTTTCCGGAATAATACCGTCTAAGATATCATCATGGATGTCTCTAACCAAACTGAGTCTTGCCAGGAATGAATTGTCAGGTCCGATTCCATCGGCCCTCGGCTCGTTGCCGGTCCTTCTTGATTTGGACCTGTCGTCTAATCAGCTTTCAGGTGATATTCCACCTCAGTTAGGACAACTGAGGTTTACATTTCTTAATCTTTCTTCGAATCGACTCACCGGGAGAATTCCTGATGAGTTGGATAACATGGCTTACGACAAAAGTTTTACGAACAACCCGGATCTTTGTGCCGTTAGCAAAGTCTCCAATCTTTCAGAGTGTGATGCCGAAAATCGAAACCCGAAGAAAAAATCAACAAGAAAGTATGTTGTGATCATTCTAATTTCTGCGTTGGCTCTCTTATTACTCGGTGTATGGGTGTCATGGTGTTTGATCAAGTGCTACAAGAGAAAGGAGATAGTTGATAAATTTGACACTCGTCGGCCGACAAGTATAAGGTCGCAGCAATGGGAACTGGCGGCGTTTGGAGACAAATAAAAGTTGCCGTCAATCCAAGGTGGCATGGAATTGTATAAATAATATCAGATTTATATTTACGTTCAAGAATAAATTCATGTTTCTTTTCCTAATTGTTAAAGCTTTAGATTAAACAAACATTTTGATATCAAGCATATTTTAGATTTAAAAAAAATTGGTTTCTACTATAATTATAATAAACTGCCAATGATTTGCATGTAGGGGTGGAACGAGCCGGACCGAGCCGAGCTTTGCTTAAATAGGCCTGAACTTGATGTAAAACTTTTAGGCTCAAGTCTAGCCTAGTATCTGTCATAGGCTTTTTTAAGAAGCTCGGCCTAAGCTTTTTTTTATAAATAAGGCTGGCTTGAAAGCCTTTTAAAAGCCTTTTTAAGTACAATTTTAAATTCAACTCGATTTAATAAATTAATCTAAAATTCAATTAAATATATTTTAATTAAATTTGACTATATTTAATTCATTTTATAAAAATATTTTTAACTTTTAACTATCCAATAATTAATAATAATAAAAAAGTGAACAAAATTTTATAAATACAAATAATGTTAAAAAAGTATCATCCAATCAATATGGAATAATCATATTTCAATTTTAAATTTCTAATAATGTGGAATAATCATATTTAATTTTCAATTTCTAACAATGTGGGTTAACATTCATAGAATAATTATTAATATGTACTTAGAAAAAACTAAAACTAAAAATATTATTTTCCTCTAAAATTAGATATATACCTTATTAATATATTTATCTATTATAATTTATAAGATTATTTAATATATATATATATATATATATTAAATAGGTCGGCATGTTAGGCCTAAAAGACTTGAAATAGAGCTTAAGCTTGGCCTATTTATATAAACGAGCTTTTAAAAAAACTTAAGTCTGACTCGTTTATTAAACGAGCCAAGTCGAGCCGAGCTTTTGTAGGCCGAGCCATAGGCCCCTGTCGGCTAGTCTGGCTCATTTCCACCCCTATTTGCATGATACCCTTTAATTACAACAATTATAATTATAATTACTTAACATAAAAATAAAAAAAAATAAAAATTTGAACACAAAAACCCTTACTATCCATTCTCTCAAGTCGCCCCAAATCCATTTTCTCATCAACATCGTCAGGCCTTCTCACGCCAAAGCGAACCCAAGGGAAAGTAATGCATGTGACGCAGGGAAGCAATAAGAACAATATTAAGACTCGTTGATTCTACGAATACCTGAGAATTAATCAAATCAAAGTATTGTTGATTCCTAAGAATACCGAAACTTGATAAAACTCAAGAAACCCTTGAGAGAGATAAACTCTTTATTTAATATCAAAACGACCATGAATAAATCAAAATACTAGACATATAAATAGTACTAAAACCCTAATAAAATAAAATAAATTAAATAACTTGGGCAATAAGAAACAATCTTTGCCTATATATCTGCATCACCATGCATTAGTTTATGGTGTTTAATACTATAATTCTAATTTTGAACTTATTATAACATTATTATCTAGATCATTAAAGTAGTATGATTTTAAGAAATATTTTTGGCAAAAATGGCAATTAAGCATTTTTTAAACATTTTTTCGGCAATAAGGCTTTCGAAAAATTACGCTTGCCATTTAGGCCGCTTAAAATGTGTAAAGACATCGTTACCCTTCCATATACAAATTTGAACAAACGGGTTCTCATTTCTCTCGCGCACGAAACCACGAAACCACTACTCTCTCTCTCCCTCTGCTAAAACACAGCAACAAAACCAAGAAACTCTCTCTCACTTTCATTCTCATCTCAACTGTTCGATCAACTGTTCGATTTTCGTCTCCTCTATGGCTCCGTCGAGAAGAACCGCGAAGAAATCCACCGCGCCGACTCCAACCACCAGTTCTATGGCTGCGATCGAGAACACTGAACGGAGGCTTGTGCAGTATACTCCGTCGAGTGAAGAGCAGGCAAGCCCTAGCCCTGAAGACGTGCTAAATCCCCAACTCCGGCGGCCCAATGCACCGTGCTTTGGAGACTGTCTTGCAGGAAGACTAATGTCTGGGTGGCAGTCAGCGAGATTGGTTTCATAGGGTCGAACGAGAATTTGTAACGAGAATGCGTAAGACCGAAGTGATTGTACAAGTTGTTTGGCGTGCCGGTGTATGTGCAGTCACCGTACGAGCACGAGCAAGGAGGATAGGCACATGTCCTCTCATGGTCGAGTTTCTTGTTGTTGTTGAATGTCTCTGTTCACCCGTCCCCCGTCCCGTACAATGTGTTTCGACATTTGACTTTGACTGATTCTAGAACCTTCTCGATCGATAGCCATGCAGCAGATTGTTCCGATCGGATGGTGGCAAGCAGGGCATCTGTTCGCCATCTTGTTGCAGCATTGAGCACAAGCTATATGCCCATTTGTGCACTGATAGACCGGGGACTTGAGGGATGCATAGCAAATAGGGCAATCGTGCACGTTCAGATCGGTCAAGGTCGCCAATTCAATGCACGTGCCGGTCTTTCGTCTCTTGAAAACTAACAGTAGATCATCATCTTCATCTTCATCTTAATCTTTTTCTTCACATTGCTCAATTCTTGATCGGTCTCTTAATCAGATTCATGATTTTCATCAAAATTATTTTTTTCACTACTCAATTCTTCATCATACTCATTATATATAACAAATAGCCGTGATATTTGTAAATATTTTCATTTAAATTTTTTGATATTAAATGTTTGGTAATAAATATCATTGAGTATTAATTTATATGTCGCTATTAATGAACTTCTTGCTTCATTATATATTTTAATGTCAATTTCTTACTTCATTATATATTTTAATGTCAGAAAATATGATATTGATGTTATTTTTTACCCTAAACTAGAATCATTATATATTAAAATTTTAATTTTACTATAATATATATCAATATATATTTTGTTTAATATTTTTATTTTATTTTGTGGTATTAGTAATTATTTTAATTGATTTGCTCAATTTTTTTATTTATTTTTCTAATATTTGTAAATATTTTAATTAAGCTATTATATAATTTTATTTTGTGCATTTATTTTTAAATATATTAAGTTATTATAAAAAAAATCGCTTAACTATTAGCGCAATATTTTAATTGAACTATTATATATTTTTATTTTGTTTTATAATTTTTGCGCTATTATATATTTTTATTTTGTAATATTTTAATTGCGTTTTTAAATATTTTTATTTTGTATATTTAGCTATTACACATAAAAATGAAACTTTCTTTGGATTCAGACTAGTAAGACGAGAGAAGTCTACAAGAAATACATGTTCATTACACCTTGATTTATTAGATTTGTTTGGTTTCTGTAGCATTCAAAACACTGGGGATTATAGCAGGCGCACGGATCTACACTTACTACGTGGTGGTTTTCCTGTAGCATTCAAAACACTGGGGATTATAGCGGCATCACGGATCTACACTTACTACGTGGTGGTGGAAAACTTCAACGCTAGTGGAGTTGCGTTTCTGCAAAGAGCCAAAGCCATTTGTTTGCAAGTGATAAGTGAGTACTGTTTCATTTCATTAAACCTGTAAGACTTTTCTAAAATTAATAAAGTAATAATAAAATTGTGTTTTAAAGTGAACATGAATTAACATTTTAGTTGCGTTATTATTATTAATTTTTATTTTATTGTTGATGAAAATAAAGTTCATATCAAATAATTAAAAATCCTAAACAAAATAATTAAAACTCCTAATAAAAAGAAACAAAGGATTCTTCTGTATAGTAAGTTCCATCTTCAGTGGTGCCGAATCATGGACTAAGTCCCCGGGAAGAACAAGATATTTTCTCGAGATTCCGGTCCATTTTGACACGCACGACACAACTGCTTCGATCTTGATTTTCGTTTCCTTGTCAATCACCACCGTAAGATCGTACGAGAAAGCCCTGCATATGAATCTCGTGTAGGTACCGGTATACCGATCCAATCGATATACCGTGTGTGCGGAAGCGTGTAAAGCAATAGATCTACTATGCCATGATCTTAGTGCACACTTAATGTGTATAAGAACACATATAAACATATATATATACACATCCAATATATATATATATATATATATATATATATATATATATATAAGGTTCAACGATTACTTACTTTTGTGACGAAGTGATTCGTTGATGTCGTTGAGGTGGTGTTGAGTCGATTGAACCACCTCAAATGGATCAGCCTCCTGAAGCTCTCCTTGTGAATGACCTCGTCACTCCTTTAGATCGTCCGGATGTGGAAGCCGCACAAATGGCCCGGCCTCTACGTGTTGCACACGAACCCGGATAATGAACACCTTTGCTTGCTTGAGAATGGATCTCCAAGATCACCTCTTTTCTCTCTATTTGTGTGGAATTTCGTGGCTGAATATTGTGTGTGATGAAAATCAGATTTTCATCTATATAATCACTTCATTATGCACACCATTACACCTCCTTGTAACCTCCTTCATAATGTGCATAAAGATGCACCATTTAACACACAAAAGGGGTTACAAAGGAGGTGAAAGGTCATGCCACATACACATGCCACAATGCATTGTATGTGGTCCCACTTGCTTGTGTGGCATGCCATGTCACACTATGTGACATGCATCCATGCAAGCCATGCATCCCATGCATGTATATTAAATCCACGTAAATATTGATTCTAAATCAATATATATCAAGCATCGTACATTATCTTCGAGTCCATGTGTGACCCTGTAGGTATGATTTAATTGATCAATATTATATTGTTCCCAACAATTTAATATTATCGAATAATCATTTAACATCCATAGACGACCTTATGACTTTATCGATTGCACACGTAGGATCGAAGGACATATCCCAACAATCTCCCACTTGGCCTTCAGAGCCAGTGTGCTGCCAACTTCCTGTTGTCACTTTATGTCTAAGTTTGAACTTGAGGCAAGACTTGAGTCATCCTCAATCGGTTCAAACCTTTCTTGGACTATGAGACAGACTGTAAAACCAGATTTATCACTATGATAATTATCTGGACGTGGCCACGTATTTTCCACAGTCTCGACTCTCCAAGTGGCCCATAAGACATGTATCCCATTATAAAGAATGGAGGACAATCCCATCTTGTCAGTCCAAGCTCTCCCACTTGCTTCTTGATATACCCAATAACAAGTTTTATAACCTCCTTTTATGAAAGGCGTTTACTTGTATCAAAGTACACCATTTCACAATGGAATTACTCTGGACTACTCAGGTCAGAGGAAATTGCTCGACTGTCAATGAAATAGTATTATGACTCGAAATCTTAAATACTATTCCAGTCGGGTCTGTTCGATCATTAGCTCCCAGCTAATATCTATGTAATTGTACTTGATGTCCCACATCACTAGCCCATGAAGCGGCGCTATAGTACACATTACAAACTAGTTCATTGTATTATCGGTTTGTCCGTACTCGATTATACGAACCAGGAACAACTATATGATTTAAGTATATCAGTTCAACCATTGGGACTTCATTATGCGGTAAGTCGACCTCATAACCCAATTGATATCACTTAATCATTTGGACAATTCATATAAATTAAACCATATTTATATGAAGAAACATGTATTATACATATGAGTGAATGTTTACCAAATCTCCAAAAGTATCTAATACAGTAATAGAAATCACAACCCATCTCTAAGATGTTTGATCTCTATTGCAGTTGTGAAAGCCTCAAGCTTAAACTGCTGGAGAGGTTTAGAAAGCGGGTTTGCAACCTTACCAAAAGTTGCAACTTTATTATCACGATGTCTCCACAAAACTATCTCCCAGATAATGTGGAACTTCCTGAGCACCAGTTTTAGACTTGTGGTGCTTCCTAGCTCATTGGCTTGCGCGATAACTCTACTATAAATAGAGAATTATCGGATGGGCTAAGCTAGTTACGCCACCTAGTTCATTCAAGAACTTTCAAATCTTAACTGCCAACATTACTGCATCCAATGCAATACTGTGCTCAGCTTCTGTAGTTTAATCAGCTATATTGCATTGCATGGAACTATTCCAGCAAATTTCACCTCTAACCAGACAAAAGATATAACCAGATTAAAATCGGAAATTACCTTAGTCTGTTTTGAAGTTAGCAGTCAAACTGCTTGTTAATATCAACTCTTTTTGTCTTCCAAAGACAACAAAATATTCTTTAGTCCATCTAAGGTACATAAGAATACTCTTGGCCGCAGTCTAATGCGTCTCACCTGGATTTCCTTGAAACTGACTCGTCATGCTCAAAGCATATGATACGTCCGGTCGTGTACATATCATGGCATACATTATAGACCCTATTGCCAAAGCATAAGGAATGTTTTCCATCCTCTTTTGCTCATCAAGTCCCGTAGGGCCTTGCATCTTGCTAAGAGATGTGCCATGACTCATTGGAATGAGACCCTTTTTGGCGTTTTTCATCCTGAACTTATCAAGTACCTTATCAAAATAGGTCACTTGACTAAGTCCAAACATCATTTTCGATCTGTTCCGACAGATGTTGATGCCCAATATGTACTGTGCTTCTCCAAGATCCTTCATTGAAAAACAATTCCCAAGCCATTCTTTAATAGAATTAAGCATAGAAACATTGTTTCCAATAAGGAGTATGTCATCGACATACAACACAATGTATACAACGTAACTCCCACTGTTCTTCTTGTAAAACAAGACTCTTCCGAGTTCCTCTGAAATCCAAAACCCAGTATGGATTCATTGAACTGAAGATTGCTACTCCGATATGCTTTGCTTTATTCCAGAAATGGAATTATAAGATTGCATAATTTCTCAGCCTTATTAGGATCGATAAAACTCTTTGGCTGTGTCAAAACACATTCTCTTCTAGAATCCAATTCAAGAAGTTAGTTTTAACATCCAATATTACCATAACTCATTATCAAGATGAGTAGCAATGGCTAAGATAATCTGAATGATTTAATCAAAGCAACTGGTGAAAGTTTTTCCACAATCCACCTCGTGAATAAAACTTTTACCATCAAACTTGCTTTGAAAACCCTAGGTTTTCCATCTGTCTGTTTAGATCTTAAAGATCTATTAGCATTCATTGGGTCTAACCCCGTGATCAAGTTCCAAACTTGATTATCAGATATTGATATCATCTCAGATTTCATGGCACCATGCCAATTTTCAGTAGCTGGACTCATCATAGCTTGGAATTAGGTCGAAGGTTCACCGCTTTCCAAAAGCATGAATTCATATCTCTCATTGGTCACAATATCTAAGTATTTGAATAATAGAGATAGATTTATGCCTTTCGGACCTATGAGGGCTGGTATGGCTTCCAAAACCATAAGAATACTCTCAACCCAGTCTTGAGTATTCATCATTGGTTGTTTCACTTGAACCTCGTTCAAGACAACCGAGCTCCCACTGAATTTCTAGGAAAGATAACTCTTTTCAAGAAAATCACTATCTCGAGCAACAAAATATTGTTCTCAAATAGATCGTAGAAGTAGTACCCTCGAGTTTCTTATGGACATACCATAAGGAAACTTTTATCCCATTTGAGTTCAAGCTCTATAGAGATAAATCTCGTCAGAGAAGCTTTTAGAACCTCAAATCTTGATGAAAACAATTTAGGGACCCTCCCTTTCAATACCTAGTATGGTGTCTTATCAACAGCTTTTGACAGCGTCCTATTCAGTGTATAAGTTGAAGTCTAGAATTGTGTGTTCCCAAAAGAGACCAGTAGTTCATTTAGACCTCTCGTCGAATGGTCGAACTATATCTAATATAGTTTGTTTTCTCTTTTCCGAAACATAACCTTCATGTGCTTGTGAACTAATAGGTTCCACATACATCAGTATGGATCATCCCTAATTACTCACATGTTCTCCTTTCTCCAAGAAAGATGACATTGTTATCTTTTCAATCACACATCATTCACATGTATCAAATGACTCCAAGTCAAATGATTCTAAAATTCCTTCTAAAAGAAGCTTCGTTACATGTTTAGATTTTGATTTGATCTAATCAACAATGTTTCAGTTATGTCTCATCGATACTTATTCGATTTGGCCTTTGGTCTTAATGATATATATGATTTGTCAAGTTTAAAGTATACATAAACAATATAATAATCGTACCAAAACAAAGAATAATTCACAATTAAAATAGTCACTAAACTATTTAATAGTGAAAAAACTAATCCATCAGTATCTAATACTGAACCAATATTCATTGTTTATTGAAGGTACGAAATTACATAGTTATAATACTAAAACAAGGCCCTAAGGCAAAACAACATCATATGATCATACGGCTAATGCAGCGACCTTCGCTCCATTTCTTGCCCGTAGATCGACATCTCTATTCACCAAACTTATACTTCTATGTAGTTCCTCCACATAAAAATGTGAGAACCACATTTGGCATCCAATACTCAAGAAGTAGAATTTGTGAAGTTTAATGTCTATAACATTAATACCTGAAGATGAAGCAACCCCGTTCTTCACATCTTCATTGAACTTTGGGCAAATTCAATTATTCCCAATAATTGAGTTTCATTCAAATTTCCCATTCAAAATTACCTCAATGTCAAAACGTGATAAATCGTAAGTGAAAAATCGAAGTTTTCTAACCAGCGATATTATCATGCAATTGAAGCCCTATCTCTCATAAAATATGAGGGAGTCAACCAGACAATCGATTCACGCCATCCAATGGCTCGAAAGTCTCTAATTTGTGTCATTGATGAACTTAAGTGTTTTGGATTAAATCACTCCCCGAGGTGAAAATAATCATAACCTTATAATCCATCAAATGAAAGACAAATTAGGCATTTGTTTTGAAATTGAATAAAATATGAACTTTTATATGTTTGCAAGTAGTGTCCAACACTTTTGCAGTAGACGCATTGAGATTCCCTAGGAACCCTAGTAGCCTTCTTGCCCATGCTCTTTTGACTACCCTATCCCATATCATAAGAATTTCCCTCTTAGGGTCCTTTTCTATCACCGGCTCAACAGCCTTGAGCATCCCGTGGAGCTCACGAAGCGATTTCTTCAAACCATTCATATGGAAAATTTAGCCTAAAGGCATTATAACCATAATGAGATTGAAGTATGAAATCGGTTGCCAAATAATCATCATAGGAAAAATCTAGGCGGTCACTTGAAACAAATAATCCAATCATTTGTTGTACATGTGATTCCATATATTTCCATTTTTCCAGCCTAGCTGAAGCGATGACCCTGGTCATACCGAACCGCTCAATCTAGCATATTCCCCGAACATGCTATTGAGTTGTTCAATGATATCTTAGGATGTGGTTATCTAACACATTTTCATTGTCTTCGTATTTGAGGACCATCCTCAAATTACGTTGTGAATCAAGAAAATTTATGTTGTTCAATTTTTCATAATCAAGAATTGAACCAAACTTGAATCGAGTTGAAATTAACATGATAAACTACAAAAGAAAGATAAATAAAGTATGTAAACATTCACAAAGCGGTAAACAAATAAGGTTGTCTAACAAGCTACTTATTTATTTCATTTTGTTCAATCGATATCTAATATCTTTGTTCCCTTGAACAAAACAATCCCAAGACCCTCATCTTGCAAATTCTTAAGCCGACTGAGTCCGCACTTAAGAAGTCTAAGATAGGTAGACATCCCATGTCAATGACATCTAATGTCACTCTCGGTCGATGAGAGTCCCATTCTCATCTCATGTCTCGATAGCCACGCCTGCAGTGGATCTATCGATGAGAAAACCAAACTCACGTGTAAGGGTCTAACCCTTACTCCCACTTATCCCAAGATAACAAGTAGTACCCCGCTGAGGCGGACCTACCAACTTATGATCGAGGGCTTCATGAGTGTGATGTTTTTGGACAAGACATTATACTCATTATTTTGGGAACTTGATGCATATGTGTTTATATGTAAGTTAAATATTTATAACATAAAACATCCTATAACTAGCAAAGCAATTAAATACGTAATCGAAAGGCCCCTAGAACCTCACAACTCTCAAACGAAAAGAATTAAAGTATTAAAAGAAGCCTTGAACATCTTCTGGACTGGTCCTCGCCCTCCGTTTTAGTTCCGTGCCCTCCGATTTTGGTCAAAACAAGTCATTACCTCAAAAACCACGAACAGCGCCCGCCGTTTTACAACCAGCGGTCGCTGAACACCACCGGCGGTCGCCGTTTCCAAAACGGCGCCCGCCGAAAAGGCAAAAAACCCATCTGCCCCAAAAAAGGCCTTTCGGCGGTCGCCGTTTCCAAAACGGCGCCCGACGAATCAAAACGGCGCCCGCCGGAGCTCAAACGGCGACCGCCGTTTGGCTCCAGCAGCCCGGTTTGCTTCGTTTTGCTTCGTTTTGCTTCGTTTCTTCTCGTTTTCGCCGGAGAGCCGAGATCCTCCATCGAACCATGGACCAAGTCCATCGCTTACAAGTTTGAACAATACAAATTGAAATAGAAAACCTATCTATTACAAATGATTCCAAGGGACGCAGCCCTCCAAAACTATGGCCAATCGAAACGTAAAAAACGACAATTTCATTCACCCGACCACTAACGGTGGCCGGCCTTACATCTACTCACATAATCACAATTAAACAAATAAGTCAATTATGTTGATTAAACTTTTTGTGTCCAACACAAAAGTGTGCACGAGCCCTAGGCTCTGATACCAATTGTAGGTACCGGTATACCGATCCAATCGATATACCGTGTGTGCGGAAGCGTGTAAAGCAATAGATCTACTATGCCATGATCTTAGTGCACACTTAATGTGTATAAGAACACATATAAACATATATATATACACATCCAATATATATATATATATATATATAAGGTTCAACGATTACTTACTTTTGTGACGAAGTGATTCGTTGATGTCGTTGAGGTGGTGTTGAGTCGATTGAACCACCTCAAATGGATCAGCCTCCTGAAGCTCTCCTTGTGAATGACCTCGTCACTCCTTTAGATCGTCCGGATGTGGAAGCCGCACAAATGGCCCGGCCTCTACGTGTTGCACACGAACCCGGATAATGAACACCTTTGCTTGCTTGAGAATGGATCTCCAAGATCACCTCTTTTCTCTCTATTTGTGTGGAATTTCGTGGCTGAATATTGTGTGTGATGAAAATCAGATTTTCATCTATATAATCACTTCATTATGCACACCATTACACCTCCTTGTAACCTCCTTCATAATGTGCATAAAGATGCACCATTTAACACACAAAAGGGGTTACAAAGGAGGTGAAAGGTCATGCCACATACACATGCCACAATGCATTGTATGTGGTCCCACTTGCTTGTGTGGCATGCCATGTCACACTATGTGACATGCATCCATGCAAGCCATGCATCCCATGCATGTATATTAAATCCACGTAAATATTGATTCTAAATCAATATATATCAAGCATCGTACATTATCTTCGAGTCCATGTGTGACCCTGTAGGTATGATTTAATTGATCAATATTATATTGTTCCCAACAATTTAATATTATCGAATAATCATTTAACATCCATAGACGACCTTATGACTTTATCGATTGCACACGTAGGATCGAAGGACATATCCCAACAATCTCCCACTTGGCCTTCAGAGCCAGTGTGCTGCCAACTTCCTGTTGTCACTTTATGTCTAAGTTTGAACTTGAGGCAAGACTTGAGTCATCCTCAATCGGTTCAAACCTTTCTTGGACTATGAGACAGACTGTAAAACCAGATTTATCACTATGATAATTATCTGGACGTGGCCACGTATTTTCCACAGTCTCGACTCTCCAAGTGGCCCATAAGACATGTATCCCATTATAAAGAATGGAGGACAATCCCATCTTGTCAGTCCAAGCTCTCCCACTTGCTTCTTGATATACCCAATAACAAGTTTTATAACCTCCTTTTATGAAAGGCGTTTACTTGTATCAAAGTACACCATTTCACAATGGAATTACTCTGGACTACTCAGGTCAGAGGAAATTGCTCGACTGTCAATGAAATAGTATTATGACTCGAAATCTTAAATACTATTCCAGTCGGGTCTGTTCGATCATTAGCTCCCAGCTAATATCTATGTAATTGTACTTGATGTCCCACATCACTAGCCCATGAAGCGGCGCTATAGTACACATTACAAACTAGTTCATTGTATTATCGGTTTGTCCGTACTCGATTATACGAACCAGGAACAACTATATGATTTAAGTATATCAGTTCAACCATTGGGACTTCATTATGCGGTAAGTCGACCTCATAACCCAATTGATATCACTTAATCATTTGGACAATTCATATAAATTAAACCATATTTATATGAAGAAACATGTATTATACATATGAGTGAATGTTTACCAAATCTCCAAAAGTATCTAATACAGTAATAGAAATCACAACCCATCTCTAAGATGTTTGATCTCTATTGCAGTTGTGAAAGCCTCAAGCTTAAACTGCTGGAGAGGTTTAGAAAGCGGGTTTGCAACCTTACCAAAAGTTGCAACTTTATTATCACGATGTCTCCACAAAACTATCTCCCAGATAATGTGGAACTTCCTGAGCACCAGTTTTAGACTTGTGGTGCTTCCTAGCTCATTGGCTTGCGCGATAACTCTACTATAAATAGAGAATTATCGGATGGGCTAAGCTAGTTACGCCACCTAGTTCATTCAAGAACTTTCAAATCTTAACTGCCAACATTACTGCATCCAATGCAATACTGTGCTCAGCTTCTGTAGTTTAATCAGCTATATTGCATTGCATGGAACTATTCCAGCAAATTTCACCTCTAACCAGACAAAAGATATAACCAGATTAAAATCGGAAATTACCTTAGTCTGTTTTGAAGTTAGCAGTCAAACTGCTTGTTAATATCAACTCTTTTTGTCTTCCAAAGACAACAAAATATTCTTTAGTCCATCTAAGGTACATAAGAATACTCTTGGCCGCAGTCTAATGCGTCTCACCTGGATTTCCTTGAAACTGACTCGTCATGCTCAAAGCATATGATACGTCCGGTCGTGTACATATCATGGCATACATTATAGACCCTATTGCCAAAGCATAAGGAATGTTTTCCATCCTCTTTTGCTCATCAAGTCCCGTAGGGCCTTGCATCTTGCTAAGAGATGTGCCATGACTCATTGGAATGAGACCCTTTTTGGCGTTTTTCATCCTGAACTTATCAAGTACCTTATCAAAATAGGTCACTTGACTAAGTCCAAACATCATTTTCGATCTGTTCCGACAGATGTTGATGCCCAATATGTACTGTGCTTCTCCAAGATCCTTCATTGAAAAACAATTCCCAAGCCATTCTTTAATAGAATTAAGCATAGAAACATTGTTTCCAATAAGGAGTATGTCATCGACATACAACACAATGTATACAACGTAACTCCCACTGTTCTTCTTGTAAAACAAGACTCTTCCGAGTTCCTCTGAAATCCAAAACCCAGTATGGATTCATTGAACTGAAGATTGCTACTCCGATATGCTTTGCTTTATTCCAGAAATGGAATTATAAGATTGCATAATTTCTCAGCCTTATTAGGATCGATAAAACTCTTTGGCTGTGTCAAAACACATTCTCTTCTAGAATCCAATTCAAGAAGTTAGTTTTAACATCCAATATTACCATAACTCATTATCAAGATGAGTAGCAATGGCTAAGATAATCTGAATGATTTAATCAAAGCAACTGGTGAAAGTTTTTCCACAATCCACCTCGTGAATAAAACTTTTACCATCAAACTTGCTTTGAAAACCCTAGGTTTTCCATCTGTCTGTTTAGATCTTAAAGATCTATTAGCATTCATTGGGTCTAACCCCGTGATCAAGTTCCAAACTTGATTATCAGATATTGATATCATCTCAGATTTCATGGCACCATGCAGCAGATTGTTACGATCGGATGGTGGCAAGCAGGGCATCTGTTCGCCATCTTGTTGCAGCATTGAACACAAGCTATATGCCCATTTGTGCACTGATAGACGGGGACTTGAGGGATGTATAGCAAATGTGGCAATCGAGCACGTTCAGATCGGTCAAGGTCGCCAATTCAATGCACGTGCCGATCTTTCGTCTTTTGAAAACTAACAGTAGATCATCATCTTCATCTTTATCTTTTTCTTCACATTGCTCAATTCTTGATCGGTCTCTTAATCAGATTCATGATTTTCATCAAAATTATTTTTTTCACTACTCAATTCTATATCATACTCATTATATATAAAAAATAGCCGTTTCACATATATTTGTAAATATTTTCATTTAAATTTTTTGATATTAAATGTTTGGTAATAAATATCATTGAGTATTAATTTATATGTTGCTATTAATGAACTTCTTGCTTCATTATATATTTTAATGTCAACTTCTTACTTAATTATATATTTTAATGTCAGTAAATATGATATTGATGTTATTTTTTACCCTAAACTAGAATCATTATATATTAAAATTTTAATTTTACTATAATATATATATCAGTATATATTTTGTTTAATATTTTTATTTTATTTTGTGGTATTAGTAATTATTTTAATTGATTTGCTAATTTTTTTTTATTTTTCTAATATTTTTAAATATTTTAATTAAGCTATTATATAATTTTATTTTGCGCATCTATTTTTAAATATATTAAGCTATTATAAAAAAAATCGCTTAACTATTAGCGCAATATTTTAATTGATCTGTTATATATTTTTATTTTGTTTTAAAATTTTTGCGCTATTATATATTTTTATTTTGTAATATTTTAATTGCGTTTTTATATATTTTTATTTTGTATATTTAGCTATTACACATAAGAATAAAACTTTCTTTGGATTTAGACATACGCGAGAAGTCTACAAGAAATACATGTTCATTACACCTTGATTTATCAGATTTGTTTAGTTTCATTGAATGTTGTAGCATTCAAAACACTGGGGATTGATCTACACTTACTAAGTGGTGGTGGAAAACGTCAACGCTAGTGGAGTTGCGTTTCTGCAAAGAGCCAAAACCATTTGTTTGCAAGTAATAAGTGAGTACTGTTTATTTCATTAAACGTGTAAGACTTTTCTAAAATTAATAAAGTAATAATAAAATGTGTTTTAAAGTGAACATTATTAACATTTTAGTTGCGTTATTATTATTAATTTTTATTTTATTGTTGATGAAAATAAAGTTCATATCAAATAATTAAAACTCTTAAACAAAATAATTAAAACTCCTAATAAAAAGAAACAAAAGATTCTTCTATATAGTAAGTTCCATCTTCACTGGTGCCGAATCATGGACTAAGTCCCCGGGAAGAACAAGACATTTTCTCGAGATTCCTTGTCAATCACCACCGTAAGATCGTACGAGAAAGCCCTGCATATGAATCTCGCGCTACACAAGTTACACTCACAAAGCTCCCGGGGAACTTGATCGTTCGTTCTAGGACCAAAGGCGTGATTTGGAGACTGTCTTGCAGGAAGACTTGTGTCTGGGTGGCAGCCAGCGAGATTGGTTTCATAGTGTCGAACGAGAATTTGTAACGAAAATGC
This sequence comes from Euphrasia confusa, assembly GCA_954870475.1. Taxonomy (NCBI): domain Eukaryota; kingdom Viridiplantae; phylum Streptophyta; class Magnoliopsida; order Lamiales; family Orobanchaceae; genus Euphrasia; species Euphrasia confusa. The sequence continues at coordinate 7,936,757 of OX940957.1, read as the reverse complement.
GTCAGACCGAAGTGACTGTACAAGTTGTTTGTCGTTGCCGGTGTAAGTGCAGTCACCGTACGAGCACGAGCAAGGAGGATAGGCACATGTCCTCTCGTGGTCGAGTTTCTTCTTGTTGTTGAATGTCTCTGTTCACCCGTCCCCCGTCCCGTACAACGTGTTTCGACATTTGACTTTGACTAATTCTAGAACCTTCTCGATCGATAGTCATGCAGCAGATTGTTCCGATCGGATGGTGGCAAGCAGGGCATTTGTTCGCCATCTTGTTGCAGCATTGAGCACAAGCTATATGCCCATTTGTGCACTGATAGATGGGGGACTTGAGGGATGCATAGCAAATGGGCAATCGAGCACGTTCAGATCGATCAAGGTCGCCCACGTGCCGGTCTTTCGTCTCTTGAAAACTAACAGTAGATCATCATCTTCATCTTCATCTTTTTCTTCATATTGCTCAATTCTTGATACGGCTCTTAATCATATTCATTATCTTCATCAATTTTTTTTTTCACTACTCAATTTTTCATCATACTCATTATATATAACAAATAGCCGTTTCACAGATATTGGTAAATATTTTCATTTAAATTTTTTGATATTGAATGTTTGGTAATAAATATCATTGAGTATTAATTTATATGTGCTAATAATGAACTTCTTACTTCATTATATATTTTAATGTCAACTTCTTACTTCATTATATATTTTAATGTCATAAAATATGATATTGATGTTATTTTTTACTCTAAACTAGAATCATTATATATTATAATTTTAATTTTACTATAATATATATCAGTATATATTTTGTTTAATATTTTTATTTTATTTTGTGGTATTAGTAATTACTTTAATTGATTTGCTCAATATTTTTTATTTATTTTTCTAAGATTTGTACATATTTTAATTAACCTATTATATAATTTTATTTTGCGTATCTATTTTTAAATATATTAAGCTATTATAAAAAAATCGCTTAAGCGCAATATTTTAATTGATCTATTATATATTTTTATTTTGTTTTATAATTTTTCCATTTATTTTTCTAATATTTGTACATATTTTAATTAACCTATTATATAATTTTTTTTGCGCATCTATTTTTAAATATATTAAGCTATTAATATTTGTACATATTTTAATTAACCTATTATATAATTTTATTTTGCGCATCTATTTTTAAATATATTAAGCTATTATAAAAACAATCGCTTAACTATTAGCGCAATATTTTAATTGATCTATTATATATTTTTATTTTGTTTTATAATTTTTGCGCTATTATATATTTTTATTTTGTAATATTTTAATTGCGTTTTTATATAATTTTATTTTCTATATTTAGCTATTACACATAACAATGAAACTTTCTTTGGATTCAGACTCGTAAGACGAGAGAAGTCTACAAGAAATACATGTTCATTACACCTTGATTTATTTGATTTGTTTGGTTTCAGTGACTACTGTAGCATTCAAAACACTGAGGATTATAGCGGCCGCACGGATCTAAACTTACTACATGGTGGTGGAAAACTTCAATGCTAGTGGAGTTGCGTTTCTGCAAAGAGCCAAATCCATTTGTTTGCAAGTGATAAGTGAGTACTGTTTCATTTCATTAAACGTGTAAGACTTTTCTAAAATTAATAAAATAATAATAAAATTGTGTTTTAAAGTGAACATGAATTAACATTTTAGTTGCGCTATTATTATAATTGTTTTTTATTGCTGATGAAAATAAAGTTCATATTAAATAATTAAAACTGCTAAACAAAATAATTAAAACTCCTAATAAAAAAAAACAAAGGATTCTTCTGTATAGTAAGTTCCATCTTCAGTGGTGCCGAATCATGGACTAAGTCCCCGGGAAGAACAAGATATTTTCTCGAGATTCCGATCCATTTTGACACGCACGACACAACTGCTTCAATCTTGATTTTCGTTTCCTTGTCATTTGTCAATCACCACCGTAAAATCGTACGAGAAAACCCTGCATATGAATCTCGCGCTACACAAGTTACACTCACAAAGCTCCCGGGGAACTTGATCGTTCGTTCCAGGACAAAAGGCGTGCTTTGGAGACTGTCTTGCAGGAAGACTTGTGTCTGGTGGAAGCCAGCGAGTTTGGTTTCATAGTGTCGAACGAGAATTTGTAACGAGAATGCGTCAGACCGAAGTGATTGTACAAGTTGTTTGGCGTGCCGGTGTCAGTGCAGTCACCGTACGAGCACGAGCAAGGAGGATAGGCACATGTCCTCTCGTGGTCGAGTTTCTTGTTGTTGTTGAATGTCTCTGTTCACCCGTCCCCCGTCCCGTACAACGTGTTTCGAAATTTGACTTTGACTAATTCTAGAATCTTCTCGATCGATAGCCATGCAGCAGATTGTTACGATCGGATGGTGGGAAGCAAGGCATTTGTTCGCCATCTTGTTGCAGCATTGAGCACAAGCTATATGCCCATTTGTGCACTGATAGACGAGGGACTTGAGGGATGCATAGCAAATGGGGCAATCGAGCACGTTCAGATCGATCAAGGTCGCCAATTCAATGCACATGCCGGTCTTTCGTCTCTTGAAAACTAACAGTAGATCATCATCTTCATCTTCATCTTTTTCTTCACATTGCTCAATTCTTGATCGGGCTCTTAATCAGATTCATGATCTTCATAATTTTTTTTTTCACTACTCAATTCTTCATCATACTCAGTATATATAACAAATAGCCGTTTCACATATATTTGTAAATATTTTCATTTAAAATTTTTGATATTGAATGTTTGGTAATAAATATCATTGAGTATTAATAATAATGTCGCTATTAATGAACTTCTTACTTCATCATATATTTTAATGTCAACTTCTTTCTTCATTATATATTTTAATGATATTGATGTTATTTTTTACTCTAAACTAGAATCATTAAATATTATAATTTTAATTTTACTATAATATATATCAATATATATTTTGTTTAATATTTTTATTTTATATTGTGGTATTAGTAATTATTTTAATTGATTTGCTCAATATTTTTTGGTTATTTTTCTAATATTTGTACATATTTTAATTAAGCTATTATATAATTTTATTTTGCGCATATATTTTTAAATATATTAAGCTATTATAAAAAAAATTGCTTAACTATTAGCGCAATATTTTAATTGATCTATAATATATTTCTATTTTGTTTTATAATTTTTGCACTATTATATATTTTTATTTTGTAATATTTTAATTTCGTTTTTATATATTTTTATTTTGTATATTTAGCTATTACACATAAGAATGAAACTTTCTTTACTCGTAAGACCGCGAGAAGTCTAAAATAAATAAATATGGATTATACCTTGATTTATAAGACGCGAGAAGTCTAAAAGAAATACATGTGCATTACACTTTGATTTATCAGATTTGTTTGGTTTTATTGACTGCTATAGCATCCAAAACACTATGGATTATAGCGGCACACTTACTACGTGGTGGTCCAGTGGAGTTGCGTTTCAGCAAAGAGCCAAAGCCATTTGTTTGCCCGTGATAAGTGAGTACTGTTTCATTAAACATGTAAGACTTTTCTAAAATTAATAAAGTAAGAATAAAATTGTGTTTTAAAGTGAACATGAATTAACATTTTAGTTGCGCTATTATTATAAATTTTTATTTTATTGTTGATGAAAATAAAGTTTATATCAAATAATTAAAACTTCTAAACAAAATAATTAAAACTCCTAATAAAAAGAAACAAAGGATTCTTCTGTATAGTAAGTTTCATCTTCAGTGGTGCCTAATCATGGACTATGTGACAGGGAAGAACAAGACATTTTCTCGAGATTTCGGTCCATTTTGACACGCACGACACAGCTGCTTCGATCTTGATTTTCGTTTCCTTGTCAATCACCACCGTAAGATCGTACGAGAAAGCCCTGCATATGAATCTCGCGCTACACAAGTTACACTAACAAAGCTCCCGGGGAACTTGATCGTTCGTTCCAGGACAAAAGGCGTGCTTTGGAGACTGTCTTGCAGGAAGACTTATGTCTGGGTGGCAGCCAGCGAGATTGGTTTCATAGGGTCGAATGAGAATTTGTAACGAGAATGCGTTAGACCGAAGTGATTGTACAAGTTGTTTGGCGTGCCGATGTAAGTGCAGTCACCGTACGAGCACGAGCAAGGAGGATAGGCACATGTCCTCTCTTGGTCGAGTTTCTTGTTGTTGTTGAATGTCTCTGTTCACCCGTCCCCCGTCCCGTACAACGTGTTTCGACATTTTACTTTGACTAATTCTGGAACCTTCTCGATCGATAGCCATGCAGCAGATTGTTCCGATCGGATGGTGGCAAGCAGGGCATTTGTTCGCCATCTTGTTGCAGCATTGAGCACAAGCTATATGCCCATTTGTGCACTGATAGACGGGGGACTTGAGGGATGCATAGCAAATGGGGCAATCGAGCACGTTCAGATCGATCAAGGTCGCCAATTCAATGCACATGCCGGTCTTTCGTCTCTTGAAAACTAACAGTAGATCATCATCTTCATCTTCATCTTTTTCTTCATATTGCTCAATTCTTGATCGGGCTCTTAATCATATTCATTATCTTCATCAATTTTTTTGCACTACTCAATTTTTCATCATACTCACTATATATAACAAATAGCCGTTTCACAGATTGGTAAATATTTTCATTTAAATTTTTTGATATTGAATGTTTGGTAATAAATATCATTGAGTATTAATTTATATGTCGCTAATAATGAACTTCTTACTTCATTATATATTTTAATGTCAACTTCTTACTTCATTATATATTTTAATGTCAGAAAATATGATATTGATGTTATTTTTTTACTCTAAACTAGAATCATTATATATTATAATTTTAATTTTACTATAATATATATCAGTATATATTTTGTTTAATATTTTTATTTTATTTTGTGGTATTAGTAATTATTTTAATTTATTTGCTCAATATTTTTTATTTATTTTTCTAATATTTGTACATATTTTAATTAACCTATTATATAATTTTATTTTGCGCATCTATTTTTAAATATATTAAGCTATTATAAAAAAATCGCTTAACTATTAGCGCAATATTTTAATTGATCTATTATATATTTTTATTTTGTTTTATAATTTTTGCATTTATTTTTCTAATATTTGTACATATTTTAATTAACCTATTATATAATTTTATTTTGCGCATCTATTTTTAAATATATTAAGCTATTATAAAAAAAAATCGCTTAACTATTAGCGCAATATTTTTATTGATCTATTATATATTTTTATTTTGTTTTATAATTTTTGCGCTATTATATATTTTTATTTTATAATATTTTAATTTCGTTTTTATATATTTTTATTTTGTATATTTAGCTATTATTAGGGATGTCAATAGGGTCAGCCCACTCGGTTTCGGGCCAACTCACTTGGGCTATCGAGTTACTTCGGTTCGGGCTGATGGGGCTGAAATTTTTTGGGCTGTAAATTTGTAGCCCTAACCCTAAAATCTTCGGTCTCGGGCTAGCCAGTCGGGCCGGAAAAAATAATATTATATAATAAAAAAATAATTTTAATACCAAATTAAATTTAATATTAATAAAATATTAATATTTAATAATTATTATTATAATTCTAATATTTAAATTGCCCAAATTATCAAATATTCATTCAATAATATTTAAAATTGTAATTTTATTTGATAATTTTCTTTTATTTGAATATATTATTTTATTTATTCAAAATATTTCTATAAATAAATAAAATGAATTATAATATATTTAAATACATCGGGTTGTCGGGCTAGCCCACTCGGGCTATCGGGTTATTTCGGTTCGGGCTGATCGGGCTGAAATTTTTTCGGGTCGAAAATATTCTGCCCTAACCCTACATTTTTTCGGGCGGGCTTCGGGCTAGCCCACCGTTTCGGGTTGGATTGACATCCCTAGCTATTACACATAAGAATGAAACTTTCTTTGGATTCAGACTCGTAAGACGAGAGAGCTATTATATATTTTTATTTTGTAATATTTTAATTTCGTTTTTATATATTTTTATTTTGTATATTTAGCTATTAAACATAAGAATGAAACTTTCTTTGGATTCAGACTCGTAAGACGAGAGAAGTCCACAAGAAATACATGTTTATTACACCTTGATTTATCAGATTTGTTTGGTTTCAGTGACTACTGTAGCATTCAAAACACTGGGGATTATAGCGGCCGCACGGATCTACACTTACTATGTGGTGGTGGAAAACTTCAATGCTAGTGGAGTTGCGTTTCTGCAAAGAGCCAAAGCCATTTGTTTGGAAGTAATAAGTGATACTGTTTCATTTCATTAAACGGTGTAAGACTTTTCTAAAATTAATAAAGTAATAATAAAATTGTGTTTTAAAGTGAACATGAATTAATATTTTAGTTGCGTTATTTTTATTAATTTTTATTTTATTGTTGATGAAAATAAAGTTCATATCAAATAATTAAAACTCCTAAACAAAATAATTAAAACTCCTAATAAAAAGAAACAAAGGATTCTTCTGTATAGTAAGTTCCATCATCAGTGGTGCCTAATCATGGACTAAGTCCCCGGGAAGAACAAGACATTTTCTCGAGATTCCGGTCCATTTTGACACGCACGACACAACTGCTTCGATCTTGATTTTCGTTTCCTTGTCAATCACCACCGTAAAATCGTACGAGAAAGCCCTGCATATGAATCTCGCGCTACACAAGTTACACTCACAAAGCTCCCGGGGAACTTGATCGTTCGTTCCAGGACAAAAGGCGTGCTTTGGAGACTGTCTTGCAGGAAGACTTGTGTCTGGTGGCAGCCAACGAGTTTGGTTTCATAGTGTCTATAAGAACCTAAGTTTCACTTAGGATTTGTTTTGACTTTCTGTCACAAATTAGTTTCTAGTAGCCTTTACGGTAGAGTCTACGCAACGAAGTCAGCAGTCCAGTGCAGATGGTGTTGTAGAGTCTGCCTTGCCCAGTCAAAGTTGTTGCTACATTCAAGGAACGTGGAATATGAGCTGCGCCATCACCTAAGCACCTTGTCCAGTCAAATCATGTATTAAGGAGACTTGGGCTTCAATCTTACTTGGCCTAGTCCACCCTAAATACTAGGAACTAACTTCAACAACCTTGCATGAAGAGTACTATATATATGGGCTGCTCATTTGAAGACAAGAGACACTTGAAGAATATCAGAAAAAGAGAGAGAAGATTACTACAGTCATACAAAAAGCTTTTAAGCATTTTATTTTCGTTGTAATCTTTGTTTGTCCAAGAGTTGTAGTTTTCAGCTCTGCTGTAGGACCTGCTCCAGTTTATCTCTTGGATTATTTTATCATTGTATTCACAAATCTTTTTAGTGAAATCTTTTCGGCCGTAAGGCTGCATTCGCAAGTTATAATTAATATAACTTGTGAATAAATTACATCTCGTCTCTTTTTATTTTTGTCATTCATTTTCTACTGCGTATTTAGTCTCGGTACTCTCTACCGTAGACTCTACCATACGAGATATCACTTTCAATTGGTATCAGAGCCATCACTAGACGTACTTAGTGTGATCCTCTTTGATATCTCACCATGGATCCAACATATTATGTTGTTTCGAGGGTTATCCTTGATGGTAGCAACTACTCCTATTGGAAATCTCGCACAAGGGCTAGGATCAAGGCGCTTGACTCAAAAGCATGGGCTGCTGTAGAGGATGGTTGGTCACCCCCTGTCACTGAAGACCCGGAGGATGGAAAAATCCCGAAGCCAATCGGCAAGTGGTCAAAAGAAGAGCACGAAGCTTCTACGGCAAACTCAAAGGCACTCAATGCGATTCAAGAATGCGTGGACGTGAACTCATTTTGTCTTATCAAAAATTGTTTTGCAGCAAAGGAGGCTTGGAACATCCTTCAAGTCCACTTTGAAGGAAATGATGGTGTGAGATAAGCCAAGATCCGGATGCTTACTACCAAGTTCGAAAAAATGCGAATGCGCGAAGATGAATCGGTAGATGATTATTTTACTAACATACTTAACATTACTACTGAATGTCAGGAACTTGGCTACCCCATTGGAAACTCGACAATTGTTTCAAAAGTAATGCGCACGGTGAGCTCAAAGTTTCATGTCCTTGTCACCACTCTAGAGACTTCCGGGAAGAGCGACACCATGGACTACATCACCCTCATGCAACATTTTTGAACCTATGAAATGAACCATGAAGAGAGGTTTGGAAATACAGCCACACACAAAAGCTTGGCGCTTATGGGAAATAGCAGTTCATTCAAGTCTGCCGTAGAGTCTGCCGCAGAGTCTGCACGCAAACAAAAGGCGAAACTTGAAGAGATCAGTGATGATGAAGCTGAAGCAATTGATCTCCTGAACTCAAAAGAAACAAACAACAATGCACTTCTGGAGAAGCTTATCTATCTCATCAAAAAGGAAATGGAGAGCCAACAAGATCCAATGAAGAAAGTGTTCCATAAGGGTGCATTTCAAACATCCCAACAAAGATTCAACACGAAGAATCGTCCAGCTGACTCCCAAAAGGATTATTCAAAAATCAAATGTCATGCATGTGGAGGGATGGGACACTATGCAAACGAGTGCCCAAATACCTTTCGCAAATATGGGAAGAAAACTAGTTTTTTGGCTATTGATGATTCTTTTGATTCTAACCATGTTACTCTTGATAGCGCTGAGGAAAATTTTGAGCGATCATTGTCGGCCACTCTAAAAAATCTTGCACGCACTTCTCTTTCCGATAGAGAAGACGAAGATGAAGACACTGCAGACCCTGTCGCATTCACTGCCTTCATTGATCCACCCAAAGATATTTTGTGTCTTACCTCTGTTGCAGATGATGAAGAAGAAGAAGAAGAAGAAGAGGAAGAGGAAGAGGAACCAATAAAAGGGTGCAGTCAGCTACAACTTTTGGTGATGGTAAAGAAAAGGCTTGATCTCTACGAACACAAGTTCAAAACGCAGAAGGAGGAACTTAAGAAAGCACTTGAATTGAACGAGCAACAAGACAAGATGCTCACCAAACTTGAAGCTGAACTCACATGGAAAGATGAAAAGCTGAGCCAAACCCTCATCCAACTTGACTTGGCGAATGAAACGTTCAAAAAGTTGAACACCGGAACCTCCCGACTTGATGAAACACTCACTCCACCCAAAACGGATATGTATGGTCTTGGATTTCAGAAGACTATTGCCACTGTGTTTCCTCACCATGCAAGAGACAAAACTCATTCAAATTTTATCAAAGAAGGTATTTCCAGCCCTGACGCATCCACTACCGCAGCCTCTACAAAATCTGGAAATTCACGAAAAAGAGGTAAGGGTAAAGGTAAACGATCCAAACACAGAAAATATGTTTGCCACTACTGTTTCTATCCTGGACATATTCGCCCCTACTGTTATGCTAGACTAAATGATATTAAGATGAAAAGACAAGGTGGGCAGCAGACACTACCACAGACTCTACAATCCAAAACCCGTCAAGGTTGGGTTGAAAAGAAGTCAGCCGTGTGTAATGTTGCTTTTTCAGTGTCTAAAACTAACCGTGCAGGGACGTGGTACTTCGATAGTGGATGTTCACAACACATGACCGGACAAAAGAAAAATCTCCTTGACTACCGCAAAGTCGATGGTGGTACAATCACTTTTGGAGGAGGAAACAAAGGGAGAATTGTTGGAGTGGGTACATTGAATGTTTCCAATTTACCAAAACTTCGAAATGTTTTTCATGTAGAAGGGCTTGTTACTAATCTCGTTAGTATAAGTCAACTATGTGATGATGATCTTTATGTTAAATTTAGCAAAGATAAATGTGAAGTTTTTAACGCTGCTTCTGAGTGTGTTATGCAGGGAAACAGATCTGCTGATAATTGCTATGCTGCAGGCTCTACCTCTTTTGGCTTTTCTATGCAGGTAGACTCTGCGGTAGACCTCTGGCAGAAGAAGTTTGGAAACACGAATTTTCGCAATCTTGATCATATCAGACCTGAAGCAACTCGTGGACTTCCAAAGTTAAAGACTAACCTCAAGAAAGAGTGCGAAGATTGCTTGAAAGAAAAACAAACCCGTGCAACACATCCAGCAATTAGTACAACAGAGTCTACCTCTACCACAAAAACAAGTTTTGATTTTCTCCACATGAATCTCAGACCAATGGAGATGACCAGTCTCTACTGTAACACTGAAAGTACAATCAACGCCAGCAAGAATCCGGTTCAACACTCACGTACACAAAGCATTGACATACGCGACATTGTTGAAAAGAAAATCATCACATTAGACCATGTGTCAACTGAAAGACAAATAACAGACATCTTTACCGAGCCACTTGATTATGAGAGATTTTCAGCACTTAGAAGATCTCTATGTTTGTGTTCTATGTGATGATTGGTGAAATGACATCTTCGACGTAAGATACCAACTTTTCGCGTAGTCGGTCTTAAATACTTAACACTTCAGCAACTTCGTTCGCACACACTCAATTGTCACTTGCTCCGGATGTCGCACGCTCCAGTTGGAGCACGGTTGTGTTGTGTGTATAAGTTCGAACTCAGCAAAAGTAACGTAAAGTAGTGAAGACAAAGTTATGTAATATTTTTCATTTCATTGAACACAAAACGAAAGCTATTACACGTGGAGAGAAAGGTAGACGGAATGATCAAAGGTCGTATCCCAAGTGACGCAGCACTCCAACGAACCAGAGACCTAGTACTACTACACCTAGAGCTAAATCACATAACCCTACTAGTGGTGCACAGCACAAAACAACTACCAAAACTCTAAGGCTCAGCGCCAACAAACAACAATAGCGATACTTAATATCAGATTTAGTTCTCTCAAAATCGTCAAGTGAAGTCTTCAGCTTCCATGGGTTTATATAGGGGTGCCGCACATGTGGAGCGCTGATGTGGAGCAATCTCACTGGTCACATGCTTGGCTGACGTCACAGATCCATGGATGACATCACTTTTTGTACTTGGATTCTAGAATCTTGGAATCTTGAATCTTTGATTCTTGAATCTTCGAAACTTGAATCTTCAATTTCTTCGACTTCAAACTTCAACTCTATCTTGACTCCATCGATCTCAATACTTCGTCTTCAACTTCATCGTGATGAACAATCGTCGTTGAGGCTTCCGCATTTCATCGTCTTCATGGTCGTCGATAGTATTGAAGTAGTAAAAACCAGTCCATGTTGCAAAAGTCAAGAATTGCGACTCCGTTCGCAAATGAGGGAAGGCAAGATTTGCGAACCCATTCGCAATTGATGGACAGGCAGGAAGTGCGACTTCATTCGCAAGTGTTGAGGATGGCACGATTTGCGAACCTGTTCGCACAAGATGGAGAAACAGCCATTTGCGAACCCGTTCGCATAAAGTGGAGTGCAAGGAATTGCGACTCCATTCGCAAACCATGGAGGGCCCAAATTGCGACTCCATTCGCATTTGTTTGAGTGGCGTGTTTAGCGAACCCGTTCGCACAAGCTGGAGGGTAGGATTTGCGAATCCGTTCGCACATGATGGGGAGGCATGAAATTGCGAACTGGTTCGCAATAGTTGATGAGTGAGATTTGCGAATCCATTCGCAATAGATGCCAGAGGGAGAGATTTGCGACTCCAGTCGCATATGTTGGTGAAGGCCAATAATTGCGAATCCATTCGCATAAATAACTTCACTTGAGTTCCCACTTGTGTCCATTCACTCAATCACCTGAAATCCAACCAACAATGAAAATCATATGTTGTTGTCAAAACTAACATTTACAATCTCCCCCTTTTTGGCACAACTCATATGAATTAGAGTTAGAAATTAGAACCACCCAATCTCCCCCTCAAACAAAGCATATCAAAAAAATAGACTAAGTAAAAACAGGAAAACAATCATTCAACAACCATCAGAGATAAGAAATGAAAAACCAAAAACTTAGTCAATAGAATAATCATTCAAAAACTTCAAGGAACTGAGTTCAACAAACGAGATATGAAAAACATGCATGATGGAAAATTATCAAGTCTTATGCATGCAGGTAGAGAATCAAAACAAAACAAGTAAAAGGTTCAAGTCTCAAAACAGAAAAAACATAACAACAGCATCACTGAGATGCAAACTCAGAGTCCCTGGGTGAGCCAGTCGGAGTGGGCGAGCGCATAGGAGTAGTTGTCGGTGAAGCATCATCTGACTTGGCTTCATCATCTTCATCATTGTCTTCAGCAGCATCTTCGTCAGTGTCTGAGTCATGGTCTTGATGGCCATAAATTTCATACTCCCCAAACTCATCTTCACCGAGCTTGATTCTCTCGTCATCATCTTCATCATCAAGCTCTTCAACATCAACCTCTTCATCAACGTCTTTCAAACCGTCAGACGGCATCACGGGCGATACCTCTGGATGTGTGGTACTCGTACTCTCAACTTTCTTCTTTTCAACAATCTTTTCTTCTTCAATCACTTTGCCTTTGCCCTTTCTGAGTAACTCAAAAACTTCCCCAGCCATCATTTCTCTAACACCTTCATCATCAGTGTCTACAGCCTTAGACTTGGCCAACTCAGCAACAGCCTCCTTGAGTCCATCCTTGATGAGTTCAAACATGAACGTGTTGCTCAGACTCTTTACAGATGAGCCAGCACTTGATCCACTAGATCCACCCAAACCTCCCCCTTGATGGGTTATCTGATAGAGAGCACCGAGGGCCTCCTTCTGCTCGATCTGAGCATCAACCATCTTGTTGTAAGCAATGGCATGAGCAGCCTGCTTACGTTCCAAGTTTTTCGTTGTTGTGAAACAACGATGAACAATAGCAGAGGGAACAACAGAGCGGAAGTTGTGCATCGGATGAAAAGGGTTCTTATGCGGAGGCAAGCCAGACTTGGGACCAAATTTTTGTGGAACTACCCTCGGTTGAGGAGTAGGTGTAGTCCTCGTGCGCTTGATACTCGGATTTTCAAGTTTGAGGACAGGTGTCCTTTTCTTGGATGACTTTGGGGACAAGGGTGGAGTGATAGGATCAGGAACATCCTCACGCTTCGTATACTTGGTCCAAGGAAGATCATTCACTCTATTCTTGAGAAAGGTAGGAGTGATGTTGATGTGAGAGTTTTTCTTAGTCTTCTTTTCAGTTTCCGTCATCGGAATGAACTTCTGATCGATCAACATCCCATAAATCAAGCATGGGTGAGTGAGATGAATTCTCCTTACTTCCTCGAGATCGGGCTGCTGGCGAAGAACATCATTTGAAGCCTTAGCAACTCTGCAGATATCAGCAAATATGATCTCACCCAGATCAACTTGCTCACCACAACCAAGACGAAATAGAATGTGCATGAGTTTTGGAGAGAGATAGTTCTCGTCAGGGTGTGCTGCCCAATTTGTCATGCCGAGTCTATGCAACGCACCATAGAAGGCAGAGAGTTTGTTCGGTGTAGGAAGGGGAGTTCGAGCCTTGCTCTTGGTTAAGAAAGAACCGATTTTCAGAGCGTTCATCCTATCATCATCAGAGGGAGTCTTCCAAGATCCCTCAATTTCTAACCGTTTCAAAAAATTGTTAATGTTCAGAGGTCGGAAGGTATAGAGTTTTTCACGAAAAACAAAACGTCCACACATCTTGTGTGACGGATCAGCGAACTCAGGGGTCAAGTTAGCATAAAATTTTTGAATGATTGGCAGAGAGAATCTGTAAGTTTGAGTCACAGACTCAAGGATGTGCATATCAGCGAAAAACTTCGAGAGTCCATACTTCTCATAATCAACAACTCGGACCTGACGATCCTCATGTATGGGAAGGTTCTCAATCAAAGTAAGACGGTGTTCCGCCTTCTCAGTGAAGAAATCAGGTTTGTAATGAGGTCCACATTCCTCAACCTTCATCACATAGAATTGATCAGCAGTGGCTCCTGTCGAGCCCGAAGAGTGTGGCACGATTGGAGGAATGTACGAACCAGGGACAACAGGTTTCCCTCTATCAGCAGAGCCAGATGCTCGTTGTTTAGGTTTGTCAATACCAGAGCCAGAGACAGAGGGTTTAGACTTCTTAGGTTCAGCAACAACGTCAGATGACGTTGATTACTTGGGTATGTTAGCTGACCCAGAGACAGAAGGTTTCACTACTTCAGCAGTGGAAGGAACTTTGACAATCTTCTTGCCATCAGATGTCATCTCGCCGTCAGCAACCATTCGTTCATACTCTTTGCGAGACACTGTTCCCTTGTAGGTACGCAGGAAACCAGTTTTAGGTTCTTTCGCTGTCTTGCCTGCACCATGAGACACAGAGTGTGCCGGCTTGGCAGTCTTAGTAAGATCGACGGTCGGAGAATCAGAGATGGACTTGCCAGAGCGACGATCCATCTTATCCATATGTTTTTGCAAGGCATGAAGCGCCTTCTTCGATGATTCAGGCGAAGGTGCATTCTTCCATGCGTCGCGAAGAGACTCAAGGACTTCCTTATCTAGATCATCAAACAGATTTCCAGATGACGACATAGTGATAGCAGGAGTGAAGAGGAAGATTGAAAATCTAAGAGTCCTAAGTATCGATCACAGGCACCAGATGTGCGAAGCTAGAGAAGTAAGATTATAGAACTCAACAATCGTCGAACGCTGGTAGCGTGAAGAGAGAAACTCAAACTCAGAATCTCGAATTCTAACTTCAAACTCAAACTTCAACGAGTGTAAGACTTAGAGAATTTCAGGATGCAAGTAACCCTAAACCAAGTTTTCAATGGCCTTTATATAGGAAAATTTTGGGCCTGCTCGTCTTGGAACAAAAGACCTGCGAAAAAGCCCAATAAACAGTACAAAATTTTCCCATCAGTACAAAAATGAATAAAATAATAATTAAAAAAATAAAAATATTAAAATAAAAAATAAAACGAAAATCTTGAAAAATTTTCTAAGTAAAAAAAAATTTTCAAAAAATTTTCAAAATTTTTCAAGGATTTTCGGCGACGAGCAAGGATCACAAGGTTGTTTATCGTCGCAAGGCAGGGTTGACGGAGATGAAGGTTGTTTTTAACAGCAGAGGTGAGGCGAGGTGAAGCACAGAGGTGTTGATCACTCGACTTGCGTCGCACGCGACCAGCGTCGCACAGATCGCGCCGTGCGACTGGAGTCGCAAATACTTGCTCCTTCCTTAGCTGCGAACGGAGTCGCAAGTGCTGACTTGTGCGACTGGGTTCGCACATGCTGGTGTGCGACTGGGTTCGCATGAGGTGTTGTGCGCCTAGTGTTGCAAGACATCTTTCAGGGCCAACATGCATGAGGAGTTATGCACTGGAAGCCGCTACACTCAAATTTCGCCTTAAGGATTTGAACTCCACGAGATGCTGAACATGAACTATAGGAATACCAAACAAAATAGCACATCCCGAGTTAGTATTCAAGCGTTCAACACACTGAACACATTCAAAAACATTTTAGTGGAGATTTAAGCGGTGATACGAGGCAGTGAAGAGCAAATATTTTCCCAGAAAAGAATTCACAATTTTCATCATTTTCCGAAAACCAAAAATTTCACACAAGGTGATAAAAACTTTGAGGTATAAGGAAAAACTCTCATATTAAAAACCGGTGATTCGGACCGAAGTATATTGATAGACATGTTTACTTGTCCTTCGTCACAATCACAAGGATGCAGTCATGTTTCGTCGAAACATATTGGTTTAGTTTGCACCGCACAAGAGATTTTAATTCATGAATGCAATGTGATCTTTTAAGGCACTCCACTTGGGACAAGCGTAACTGCAATCAGAGGGGAGCAAGGTTCGACCTGCGTCCTCCAGACGAGTTTTTAGCTTTTAAATGAAATGCAACAGATGCTCATTACAGCAGTCAGAGGGGAGCGAGGATCATCCCGCATCTCCGAAGTGTGATTGAAGAGCATCTTAAACTATGGCGTCCATGTGCTACCTTTCGAAGAGGGGAGCCGGGGTAACCGGCGTCCTCCGTTACTTGGTATTATGGATCTATGCATATGATAGCTTATGGGAGTTTAATGCCAAGTTCACATGTTTGCATTCAGCGGAATAAATACACTTGGGTCCGAAGACTAAAGCGGCCTCGAATCCATGTTTGTCTGACTAGACTAATCCACGACAATTCCGAGTGCGTATTCAGAAGTAAAGAAACTACTCTTTCAGACTTCAAAAATTTCGTGAACTCTTAGAGAGAACACATGCAGAGAGAATTTCTTAGAATTTGAAATCTCTCAAAGTCAAGAGGTTTGGTAAAGATGTCAGCGAGCTGTTTTTCTGTTGAAATATGCTGTAGACTGACTATATCACGATCAACCAAATCTCTAATGAAATGATGTCGAATGTCGATGTGTTTAGTGCGAGAATGCTGGACAGGATTTTCGCTGATTTTGATAGCACTTTGGTTATCACAGTACAGCACCAAGGGAGCACTCTCGATAAGATAATCATCCAACATCTGCTTCAGCCAAAGCAATTGAGTGCAGCAACTTCCGGCTGCAACATACTCAGACTCAGCAGTCGATAGAGCGATGCAATTTTGCTTCCGACTATGCCATGACACTATATTGTTGCCAAGGAAGCAGCAGCATCCAGAAGTGCTCTTTCATTCATCAGTGTCGCTTGCCCAATCCGCATCGGAGTAACCGACGGGATTTGATGAAGTGTCGCATGCATACCAAAGACCTAAATCAGAAGTCCCTGAGACATAACGGAGAATCCGTTTGACAGCTCTTAGATGATCTTCTTTTGGATCCGCCTGGTACCTAGCACACATACAAACACTAAACATAATGTCAGGGCGAGTAGCGGTTAGATAAAGTAAACTACCAATCATGGAACGATAAAGAGTTTGATCAACACTTCGACTTTTAGTCGATTTAGATAACCGTTCAGTCGCGCCATGGGAGTTTTTGCGGGCTTAGCATGGTGCATCTCGAATCTTTCGACCATATTTTTCGCATATTTGCTTTGAGATACGAAGATTCCATCCGGTCGTTGAGATATCTGAAGTCCCAAGAATTGATGTAGCTCTCCTTCAAGACTCATCTGGAATGTTGAAGACATAGATTCCGTGAAGGCTTTCACGAGTTTAGAGCTGGTAGCACCAAAGACAATGTCATCAACGTAAATTTGGGCAACCATCATATGTTTGCCATCACGTTTCAAGAAGAGAGTCTTGTCGACTGAGCCACGTACAAACCCAAACTTCAGTAAGTAGTCCGTTAGACACCCATACCACGCTCTCGGAGCTTGCTTCAACCCATATAAAGCTTTGTGAAGCTTATAAACATGATTTGGCTTCTTGGGATCCTCGAAGCCTTTCGGTTGAGCAACATACACCTCTTCTTCTAGTACTCCATTTAGGAATGCAGCTTTGACATCCATTTGTCTAAGTTTAATGCCGAGATGGCATGCAATAGCAATCAGAAGACGAATAGACTCAATGCGAGCAACTGGAGCAAAGGTTTCATCAAAATCTATCCCTTCCACTTGGGCATAGCCTTGTGCAACGAGACGAGCTTTATTTCGTACAACCTGATTGTGCTCATCCGTTTTGTTCTTAAATATCCATTTGGTTCCAACAACATTAATATTTGACGTTCGGGGAACCAATGACCAGACATTGTTTCTGGTAAACTCATTCAGCTCTTCCTGCATAGCCATGATCCAGCAATCATCCTTCAGAGCTTCCTTATGCTGGAAATCGATATCCCGGGGTATCAAAAATTGCGGAACCGATAACCCCGACCGAAATCCCGTCGCCGGAAACCGATCACGAACGCCACGAAGAACCGGGCTCGACAAGAGCATCGCCGCGGGATGAACCCGCGGCTAAACCCTAGCCGAGCCCCACCGTGGGGCTCGCGATCGCGCACGAGGCGATCGCTGGGGCTGCTCCGGCAGCCCCGGGCGGTGAGTCCGGCGACTCACCGCCACCGCCCGAGGAGGGCGGTTCGCCCAGCGGCGAACCCGCCGCGGCTCCAGCCGCGGCTGCCCGGCGATCGACCACCGCGGTCGATCGCCCACCCCGGCTCCCAGCCGGGGTTCCTCCACGCGCCGTCGCGGTCGAAGCCCTAGGGCTCGACCGCACCCCCTCGGCTCCCAGCCGAGGGCTCCTTCGACCTTCGCCGGGGATCTCGAATCCCCGTCCCCGAAGTTCGTCGTTTACCCGGATCGTGTGTTCATGCATGTATCACAATTTAATTGAACATAAAATCACACAAGGAGTTTTATGATCATACCTTTGATTCGTTGTGCGGAGAAACGAAATCAAGTTGAAGACCTTTGAATCTTCCCACGTATTCCTTGCACTCCGTTCGAATGTCGGGTGGGCGACGATCTATCGAACTCCTATGGATCTCCTTCAACTCTATAGAATATCAAGTATGATAATCTTGTCTTATGATTTATGAAGGACATGTAGTGCTTTTATAGGCTACGTAGGGGATCTAAAGGAGGTGGAATATTGGGCTTCCAATATTGAAGATTAAATTGAGCCCACTGCCCAAGTCCATTAATCCTTATCAATATTAATTAATTTATTTTCCACTATATAAATTAATTGCACTCCCAATATTAAACCATATTATATCAAATAATATTTCTCCGGTAGTATTATTTATTCCGTGTATTTAAGATTTAAATATCCATGAATAAAATTAATTTATTGCTAATTAATTTATTCATCTCTTTAATCCGAGACTAGTACCATTCAACCTTAATTATTGTGCGGAACGAATCCACTCATGAGGTTTACACAATAATTCCTTATGAACTCATCTCGGGGATATTATCAACCCTTCCGGGATACACTGTCCGGTCAATTATTCACGGCATGCCATATATGAAATATAGTGACCCAACTTAACCGGTAATTTTAAATCGGTTAATTCCTTTGGTAAATCAAAGTCACTTATATTAAATATACACACCCGCAATAATATCGAGGATTAAGAATAAAATACACTGAGACTCGAATCGATTATCGCCGGCAATCCTAATCGATGAATCTCAACGATCCGCTCAATACACCAAGTGTACAAGTGTGATAAAATAATTAAGATAAATTATTTTCTCTCTCACACAACGACTATACCGATGGATTGGTCCGAGTCCATCTAGGTCGTGAGCCACTGTTTGATTAAATACGAGTAACCGATAGTATGATCTTTTGTGTGCCCATGCAACACCATACTAACTACAACGTATAAAATCTAGGACTATGATTTGCATATATTTAATTAATAATAATTAAAAGCAAACAATTGTTTATTAATTTAATAGATTAAATGCTATGATCGGGAGTTTACCGTTACTTAAATCTAGACATTAAGTACACAACTCCAACAATCTCCCACTTGTACTAAGGTCTAGTCATTTCCTCCAAACTCCCGGTTCCCATACTCATCACGTGCTTTAAGTGTACTTCCGAGAAGTACTATGTGAGTGAGCAATCTAGGTTGCCGCTCTGAAGTTATCTTGGTGACTACTACGTCGTCTCCCTCGACGATGACTCGTATCAGGTGGTACTTGCACTATGTGTTATCATCACTTTTAGACTTATGACTTCTTCCGGTTTACCATGCACCGCTATGTAATAGCCTTTGATAAACCAAGAGTCATATCCAAGTCTTAGAGGTTATCCCGGAACCTAACCAAAACTTCCGCTGCCTCTGAGGCTGCTATTCGGTTATGAGAGAGTCTGAGAAGCGTCCTGCTTATCATTCTTTCATATTAAAAGTTCCACCTCCCCAAAAGTGAACACATAGCCTGATATCGACTTACACTGGTCCTTCTCTGATTTGAGATCTGAGAAAATGTAATCTAAGAAGATTTCGTCTTGCTTAATAATCCAGTACTTTGCAAGTACCATTATAGCATTTGAAATTCTCTTGTCAAGATTACTTTGATATCCTCCCACTACGCAAACCGCATAGTTGATATCAGGTTCTTGTTTTCCAACAATGCATTTAAGCTTTCCACACAAAGTGTAGGAAACTGCTTTGTCTTCATCTATCTCCTTTATGTGTTCAAAAACACATATCCTTTAGATAGATGAATATTCTGTCTCTGAAAGGCAATAACCTTTCTCAGAAGTATGCATGTTTAAATCAAACCTTAATCGTATAAGATGCCTAGGAGAAGTACAATGTTCTTATCTTTAGATCATAAGATCTTAAGAACATGCTCTAACTTCTTCTCAATCTTATATCTTGATTTATTTAGACAACCATCATTTTATGTCTGACAATATTTTTACATTGTTGTCAATGACAAAATGTTATCTACATAAAATCTTCGAGAAACACCACCTTGTTTCCATTATGTCTCTAATACACCTTTCGTCTTTGCCTTTTGATGAATCCATCAAATGGACTTTCTCATCAATTCGCAAGTTCCACGATTTATAGCTTTGTTACTATCCATAAATGGATTTACTAAGCTTGTACTCTAAATGATCTATCCTCTTAACAATAAACCTTATTGTTCTCCAAGAAAGCTCATTTAGATCTAGTACTGCCCTTATGCAGAGCTAGGGATCGATTTCATGTCTACTAGATCCAGAGTCCGAACTCCTCTAGTCTTATGAATATATATGGTTGTTCAACAACCTCCCACTGCAATGGCGTCCCGGTGTATAACAGTAATAACAATAGGTGCAGTATGTGGTGTACTTCTACTCGGTTTGGCTGGTTCCCAGTCTTTTGTCCTTTTTCTCATTTCAAGGTATTACGTCAGTTCAGGCTTTGTGGTTCATCTAATAGTCTTCCTCTATGAACCGGACGAGACGTCCCTCTGGTTCATAGTACTATAGAACACACAATACTTTGTTCATCTAGGATATCCTACAACCATAATATGCCGTTGTCTCAAGGAATATCCATAGAACATAGGTAGTTCCGAACAACTTGTTCTTTTACTATTAGATTTCCATTTCTTATTTACAACGCACCATCTCTACACGTAAGTGTATGGCGCGGCCCTTTGGAATTGAATCCCAATCTTTGATTATGCTATGTGTTACTTAGATAAGTGATGGCCTCCGCGACCGAGTCGCAGGCTCCTAATGGATATACTTTGATGGTTCCCCATAATAGCTTTGTGTCCATTGACTAGTCAAAACACTTTGCTTTTATGGCACATTAAGTATTCTAATCCATCACCGAGTATTCTTGAGAGAATTACTCGTACCTTTCTAATTTACACATATGTCTGCATATCTAATCATTTCCAATACTTGTCTGAATTCTATCCTTTATCTAGAAAGGTTTGCTTAGACGTATTATCCTCCAAATTCAATCCTTAGGTCGGAAGGTCCATTCCTTCAACTATAATTGATCAAATCAATTTCGACCATTTGAATCTTATTTGAAAATACTACTAAGTATAAGAATTCACAAGTATAATGATTAATAAAGAAATATCCAACATGTAAAACAAGTTATAGAACGGTTCGTTGCATCGTGGTGGACTTAGGATCCATCATTCATATATTGCTTTCTAATGTACCAGAATAGATAACGCCATTATTTCTTGTCAAAATCATCCAATGATTAAAGAAATAAAATATCCATTCATAAATAATAGAAATCCAGAACAAAACGTTCTTTCTAAAATAAAGGGTACATAATGCAATAATCTTGAAATGAACTCCTATTTAACTACTAAAGTAGATAAATGTCTTCCACCGCAACAGCTGCCTCCTCCACAGCTTTTGCCCGTGTAGACTCGAACTCTTCTTCTCTAAGTCGCCGGGTTTTCTGGAACCCCTGCATTCAAAATGCACATATCGTCAGTGGTTCCATATCTACACACCAGAATTTCTGGTAGATAATACCGCTGACTATGTTTTTACGACTAAAGAAAAATTCGTACCTCTGAGAGGACATTCAGACTTCCAGTGTCCAGACTTGTTGCATCGGAAGCACTTGCCCTTTGGCTTTGCAGCCCCCACTCGTGGTATAGTCTTCTTGTTGGAGTTGTGTACTTAATGTCTAGATTTAAGTAACGGAAACTCACGATCCATTGCCACTAATCTATTTAACTAAATAAACAATTATTTGCATTTAATTATTTATAATTAAATATATGCAAATTATAGTCCTGGATTTTATACGTTGTAGTTAGTATGGTGTATCGGGCCCACACAGAAGATCATACTATCGGTTACTCGTATTTAATCGAACAGTTGCTCACGACCTAGATGGACACGGACCAATCCATCGGTATAGTCGTTGTGTGAGAGAGAAAATAATTTATCTTAATTATTTTATCACACTTGTACACTTGGTGTATTGAGCGGATCGTTGAGATTCATCGATTAGGATTGTCGGCGATAATCGATTCGAGTCTCAGTGTATTTTATTCTTAATCCCCGAAATTATTGCGGGTGTGTATATTTAATATAAGTGACTTTGATTTACCAAAGGAATTAACCGATTTAATTATTGGGTTAATTACCGGTTAAGTTGGGTCACTATATTTTATATATGGCATGCCGTGAATACTTGACGGGAAAGTGTATCCCGTAAGGGTTGATAATATCCCCGAGATGAGTTCATAAGGAATTATTATGTAAACCCTGCAGGTGGATTTATTCCGCATAATAATTAAGGTTGAATGGTACTAGTCTCGGATATAAGAGATTAATAAATTAATTAGCAATAAATTAATTTTATTCATGGATATTTATATCTTAAATACACGGAATAAATAATACTACCGGAGAAATATTATTTGATATAATATGGTTTAATATTGGGAGTGCAATTAATTTTATATAGTGGAAAATAGAATTAATTAATATTGATAAGGATTAATGGACTTGAGCATTGGGCTCAATTTAATCTTCAATATTGGAAGCCCAATATTTCACCTCCTTAAGATCCCCTACGTAGCTTATAAAAGCACTACATGGTCTTCTCTATTCTCATAACTTGAAGATCACAATTCTAGAGAGAGAAAGTAGAGAGGAGGATCCATGGAGTTCGGTAGATCGTCGCCCACACGACGTCCGGGCTAGTGCAAGGAATACGTGGGAAGATCTCAAGGTCATCATAAGAGCTCGTTTCTCCGCACAACGAATCGAAAGGTGAATTAAATATTTCCGCTATTTAATTCTTATTGAAATCAATTATCGGAAAACAAGATCCAAAGATCGAACCCGGATTAGACGAACGATCACGCGGTGGTGGCGAAGCCACCGGACCGCGTGGGATCGCCCGGCTAGGGTTTGAGGCGCGCGGAGGAAGAAACCCTCGGCTGGGCCGAGGGCTTGCGATCGATCCAAGGATCGATCGCTGGGGGGCGGGCTGGTGCCGCACCCCACCCGCCGTGAAGGCGGGGCTCCTCCAGGCGGCGGCGAGTCGCCGGACTCGCCGCGGGGGCTGCTGGGCAGCCCCACCCCGATCGATCGCCCGTGTGCGATCGGTCCTTGATCGTGCGAGCCCCGCGTGCGGGGGCTCGGGCTGGGCGTGCGCGCGGCTTCGGCCGTGTCGTGTGTTCGGCTCGTTCTCCGGCTCGTACGTGGTGTTCGTGTAATCTCCGGCGAATGGTTTTTGATCGGGTTATTGTTTCCGCAAATTTAAATAACCCGGGATATCGAATTCCAACAATTGGTATCAGAGCGTACGGTTACGTTTTTTCGTTAATTGTTTCGATAATCGATTCTCGATTTATATAGCCATAGATTAATTTAAATTGTTAAATTATTGTGCTATATATATTGTTCTACGTCTTTGTATTCTCTCTCGTATGAATCTTGTGTTTTTTTTATTAAATTAAAAATCGACGGAAAAATTAAATATTAAATCGAGGGTTTTCGGAAATCGAACCGGATCGACCGTGGGCTCGGTGCGGGCTGCCGGGGAGGTGGCTGGAAGCATGGGCTTAGCGGGCTGCTGGGCGTGACCTAGACGTGGCTGGGCGGCTGCGTTTGGCGATCACGTTGGCGGCACCGCGGATGGTTTTGCAATGCGCACGGTTGGGCTGCCGGGGAGGTGGCTGGGCGGCGTGTGGTGCTGAACGTGAGCGGGGCACGACTGGGCGTGCCGGCGTAAGCCACCAGTGGTGGTGGTTCGCCGGCAGCCGGAGGCTAGGCTCTGCGGTCACGTTGGCGGCATCATGGACGCGGTTTCAGAGTCGAGCTCGGCGATTTCGATCGCGGGCTGTTCGTGCGGTGGGTCGCAGCAAGTCGATGGCATAGATAGTCGGAGGAGACGACGTGCCGGAGATCGACTAGGCCGCTGCGCCCCTCGCCGAAGAAGACGATCGTGTTTTGCCGCTGCTGTAATTTTACAACATGTAAAATTTATGCGTGAATTGCTGGTGCGTATGATGTGCTGTACGTCTCGATTGCATGACCTGGTACGCATGGTGTGCATGCATGGCACATCGATGTTATGCATGGGTTGGTGGCATGGCATGGGATCGATTATATTCATGTGCATGAATTAATTGGTCCAGACAATTGCATGGTTCGATTTTTGGGATGACCGAAATTGTTTTCGGTTCGTCCCGGTAAATCCGATGTTTACGGAAATAATTTAATCTTTCTAATTTTATTTAATTTAATTTTGGAATTAATTCAAATTCTATTTGGATTAGATTTCTTAATTATGGAATTAAATAATGGAATTAGATGGAGAGTTAAATTAGGAAAGAAAATCCTAGTTTCTCTAGATATCCTATACCTACTTGGATTAGAAGTCTTAAGAAGAATCAAAATTCGATTTTGATTAGGATTCTTGAGATCTAATCTAAATAGGATTGAGAAATTATTAAAATATTGATTTTATTTAATTTAAGTATTTTATTTAAAATCATTAGATTAATTCAAAATTTATTTTAGATTGGAAAATCTTGGATTTTATTTAGAATAGAATTAAATATGGAGATCAATGGATTTTAATAATATTGATTTTTATTTAATTTAAGTATTTTATTTAAAATCATTAGATTAATTCAAAATTTATTTTGGATTGGAAAATCTTGGATTTTATTTAGAATAGAATTAAATATGGAGATCAATGGATTTTAATAATATTGATTTTTATTTAATTTAAGTATTTTATTTAAAATCATTAGATTAATTCAAAATTTATTTTGGATTGGAAAATCTTGGATTTTATTTAAAATAGAATTAAATATGGAAATCAATGGAATTGATTTTATTTAATTGGAGTAAAATTAAATATGAGAATCAAAGAATTTTTCCGTCGCTCGGCAAAGTATTCAAGACGTAGAATGAAGACTCAAGACAAGCATGCTGGAATTCATCAAGGTACGAATAGTCGAGAAATAATTTTACTTGAGTAATTATTTGATTATTTGTGAACGTACTTGCATGAAATGTATGTTTGTGATTATGCTTATGTGTATTTAATTATGCATTAGATAGCGTATCCCTTTGTTATAAAAAGCTAAGTGGGAGAGGGAATGGAAACATTGCCATGGTCTCCATTGCTGTTCTCTTGGTGACTTTTATGGACTTTTGAAGTTCGTATAGACAAGTCATTGGAGGAGAATTCTTGTAATTCCTTTTACGAGAAACATTAATTAAGTTTATCAAACAATGCCTAATTTGTCTTTCTGAAACTGATTTCAAGTCGACTCATTCTCACCCCGGGGAGTGGAATGGAGCCAAAGCCACTTGGTCATGTGGATGACACAAATTAGAGACTTTCGTGTCATTTGATGACTAGATCGATTGTCTGCTCGGTTCCCTCATTCTATGAGAGATAGGGTCGTTCGCATGGTGAATCACTGGTTAGAAACTTCGAGTTTCACTTATGATTCTCCACGTCTTGATTTACAAGATCGAATGGATCAAGTAATTGGATTTCAATTATATAAATCTTTTGGTATAGTAAACGTCCACACGAACGTGGCTTGCTATACTGAATGGGATTTTGGAATGATTGATGTAGACAGTTATAGAAGGGAGTGAAGGAGCGTATGTTAACGTAAACGTCCACACGAACGTGGCTTGCGGTGAATATACGTGTCCCAAACAATCTTCTTGGATACTGAGTAATGGTTTACACTTAGGTACGCTTTATAGTATTCTTCCCAACGAAGTAACGCTATAATTGATGTACGACCGAAGCAAATCTAATTGCTAAATCATTTGGATAGGTAAACGTCCACACGAACGTGGCTTGCCATATCTGATGGGATTTTAGAGGTGATTAGTGGTTTAATGATATTATTTAAGGGAGATAATATCGGAGATTAAATCGATTGTTTGTTGTTATATGTGCTCATAGATTAGGAAATGGCTTTGAACCCACTTTATGTGATACGTAAGGATTCTAAAATCATTGGTCCCTAAATGTAATGATTGGAATAGAGATCTAGACATTACCCAAACTGTTAAAGAGTGCAAGGTTGTACTCAGTGAGCTTTGTCCTCCCGAGCCTATTGAAATAGGCGGCTAGACAAGAAGCGATGAGGATACTCATAAAGGCCAGTCATTCGAGAAAACGCTTAAACACGTTTTTGAGATGATTGATTTTTTTGGATGAGTTGAGACGGAAATCGCAAGTTCTTGTAGCCAATGCCAAAGGTTTCGAACCTAAGGGCAAAATCGGGGGAAAGGAAAAGCAAGCAAAGAATCCCAGTGGTCCCTAAGTTGCTTAGACCACGAGATGGGACGAGAAAGCCATGAGGCAAGTATTCTCGATGCAAACAGTCTGGGTACTGGAAGTCTGATTATCCTCTCAAAGAAAGTACGAAATTTTCTTTAGTCGTAAAACATAGTCAGTGGTATTATCTACCGGAACCTGGTGTGTAGATATGGAACCACTGACGGTATGTGCATTTTAAATGCAAGGGTTCCAGGAAACCCGACGACTTAGAAAAGAAAAGATCGTAGTCTACATGGGCAATGCTGTAAGGAGGCAGCTGTTGCAGTGGAGGACATTTTATAGGATTTCATTTTGAGTTATTGCTTTTATGTACCTTTCATATTAGAAAGAACTTTGTTCTGGATTTCTAATGAATGGATATTTTATTTCTTTTAATCATTTGATGGTTATAAGAAGAAATAATGATATTATCTATTTTGGTACATTAGCTAGCAATATATAAATGATGAATCCTGAGTCTACCACGATGCGACGAACCGTTTTATACGTCTCGTTTTACTAATAAGAGATTTCTTTATTAAATCATTTATACTTGTGGAATCTTATGCTAAGTCATATTTATTCAAATAAGAAGTTCAAAGGTCGAAAATTGATTGTAAGATCAATTAAGTTGAAGGAGTGGACCTTCCGACCTAAGAATCTAATTTGGAAGATAATACGACTAAGCAATCCTTTATGGATATAAGATATAAGATCCGGACAAGTATTAGAATTGATTGACTCTGATTTATGATCAGAGCTTGGGATTGGATCCCAAGTGACTACACCATACAGTCCTCTGTATGTAAGATTGGTGTGTCAGAAATAAGAAATGGAACTCTTATAGAAATAGTAAAAGCATGAGTTAAACGGAACTACCTATGTTCTATGGATATGTCTTGGAAACAACGGCGCATTCAAATGCGGTTGTAGAATATCCTGGAAGAACAAAAGATGTGTGTTCGATAGTACTATGAACCAGAAGGACGTTATAAGTTCTAACGCCCGGTTCTTAGAGGAAGACTATTAGATGAACCACAAGCCCAAAATGACATGATACTTCTGAAAAGAGAGAAAACGATTAAGACTTAGAACCAGCCGAACCGAGTAGCGGTACACCACAAACTGCACCTACTGTTATTACTGTTTATACACCGGAACGCCGTTGTAGTGGGAGGTTGTATAACAACCGGAGATATTCATAAAACTAGGTGAATCTTCGGACTCTGGACCTAGTATACATGAAATCAATCCCTGGATCTACATAGAGGCGGTACTAGATCTAAATGTGCCTTCTTGGAAAGCAATAAGGATTATTGCTAAGAGGCAAGATCATTTAGAGTACAAGCTTAGTTAATCCATTGATGGATTAAAACGAAGCTAGAGATCGTGGAACTTGCGAATTGATGAGATAGTCCATTTGATGGATTCATCAAAGGGCATTGACGAATCATGTGTATGGGAAACTTGATGGAAACAAGGTGGTGTTTCTCGGAGGTTTTATGTAGATAACATTTTATCATTGGTAACAATGTAAAGATGCTGTCAGACATAAAATGATGGTTGTCTAGAAAAATCGATATATGAGATAAAGAAGAAGTTAGAGCATGTTCTTAAGATCTAGGATCTCAAGAAAAGAACATTGTACTTCTCCTGGATATCTTACATATACATGATTATGGTTCGTTTTAACAAGCAAGATTCCGAGAAAGGTTCCTTACCTTTCAGAGACGGAATGCATCTATCTAAGGTATGTGTTTTAGAACACATAAAGGTGATAGAAGCAATGAAAGCAGATTCCTACACTTTGAGTGTGGAAAGCTTAATAAATGCATTGTTGAAAACGAGAACCTGATATCGGCTATGCGGTTAGCATAGGGGGAGGATATCAAGGTAATCCTGGAAAGGAATATTCGACTGCTGTAAAAGTACTTTCGAAGTACTGTTCTAGACTACGAAGCAGACGAACATTTCCTTTGGATTACATTCTCTTAGATTTCTAATCGAATGAGGACCGGTGTAAGTCGATATCAGGCTATGTGTTTCACTATTGAAGGAGAAGGAGTTTTAACATGAAAGAGTGATAAGCACGATGCTTTTCAGACTCTGCCATGGGTAACCAAATAGCGGCCTCAGAGGCAGCGGAAGTTTTGGTATAACTCCGGGATAATCTCTGAGACTTAGACGTGATTCTTAATTTGCCAAAGGCTATGTAAATAGCGGTGCGATGGCAAATGGTAAGAAATCACAAGTCCATAAGTGAAAGATAACACATAGTGAAAGTACCACCTGATACGAGTCATCGTCGAGGGAGACGACGCTGTAGTCACCAAGATAACTTCAGAGCGGCAACCTAGAGTGCTCATTCACATAGTACTTCTTGGAAGTACAACTTAAGCACGTGATGAGTATGGGAGTCGGGAGTTTGGAGGAAATGACTAGACCTTAGTACAAGTGGGAGATTGTTGGAGTTGTGTACTTAATGTCTAGATTTAAGTAACGGAAACTCACGATCCATTGCCACTAATCTATTTAACTAAATAAACAATTATTTGCATTTAATTATTTATAATTAAATATATGCAAATTATAGTCCTGGATTTTATACGTTGTAGTTAGTATGGTGTGTCGGGCCCACACAGAAGATCATACTATCGGTTACTCGTATTTAATCGAACAGTTGCTCACGACCTAGATGGACACGGACCAATCCATCGGTATAGTCGTTGTGTGAGAGAGAAAATAATTTATCTTAATTATTTTATCACACTTGTACACTTGGTGTATTGAGCGGATCGTTGAGATTCATCGATTAGGATTGCCGGCGATAATCGATTCGAGTCTCAGTGTATTTTATTCTTAATCCCCGAAATTATTGCGGGTGTGTATATTTAATATAAGTGACTTTGATTTACCAAAGGAATTAACCGATTTAATTATTGGGTTAATTACCGGTTAAGTTGGGTCACTATATTTTATATATGGCATGCCGTGAATACTTGACGGGAAAGTGTATCCCGTAAGGGTTGATAATATCCCCGAGATGAGTTCATAAGGAATTATTATGTAAACCCTGCAGGTGGATTTATTCCGCATAATAATTAAGGTTGAATGGTACTAGTCTCGGATATAAGAGATTAATAAATTAATTAGCAATAAATTAATTTTATTCATGGATATTTATATCTTAAATACACGGAATAAATAATACTACCGGAGAAATATTATTTGATATAATATGGTTTAATATTGGGAGTGCAATTAATTTTATATAGTGGAAAATAGAATTAATTAATATTGATAAGGATTAATGGACTTGAGCATTGGGCTCAATTTAATCTTCAATATTGGAAGCCCAATATTCCACCTCCTTAAGATCCCCTACGTAGCCTATAAAAGCACTACATGGTCTTCTCTATTCTCATAACTTGAAGATCACAATTCTAGAGAGAGAAAGTAGAGAGGAGGATCCATGGAGTTCGGTAGATCGTCGCCCACACGACGTCCGGGCTAGTGCAAGGAATACGTGGGAAGATCTCAAGGTCATCATAAGATCTCGTTTCTCCGCACAACGAATCGAAAGGTGAATTAAATATTTCCGCTATTTAATTCTTATTGAAATCAATTATCGGAAAACAAGATCCAAAGATCGAACCCGGATTAGACGAACGATCACGCGGTGGTGGCGAAGCCACCGGACCGCGTGGGATCGCCCGGCTAGGGTTTGAGGCGCGTGGAGGAAGAAACCCTCGGCTGGGCCGAGGGCTTGCGATCGATCCAAGGATCGATCGCTGGGGGGCGGGCTGGTGCCGCACCCCACCCGCCGTGAAGGCGGGGCTCCTCCAGGCGGCGGCGAGTCGCCGGACTCGCCGCGGGGGCTGCTGGGCAGCCCCACCCCGATCGATCGCCCGTGTGCGATCGGTCCTTGATCGTGCGAGCCCCGCGTGCGGGGGCTCGGGCTGGGCGTGCGCGCGGCTTCGGCCGTGTCGTGCGTTCGGCTCGTTCTCCGGCTCGTACGTGGTGTTCGTGTAATCTCCGGCGAATGGTTTTTGATCGGGTTATTGTTTCCGCAAATTTAAATAACCAGGGATATCGAATTCCAACACTTCTTGACACCACTGGGTTTCCCGGCTTGCTTCCTCCTCTTGCCCCTACCTCCGACAGGCTTCAAGCCTTTGGACTTGGTAGCTACAAGCGCTAGAGACTTGCCCTTCTTGTAGATCTCCTCTGCCGCCTTCAGTT
Source organism: Euphrasia confusa (assembly GCA_954870475.1). Classification (NCBI taxonomy): domain Eukaryota; kingdom Viridiplantae; phylum Streptophyta; class Magnoliopsida; order Lamiales; family Orobanchaceae; genus Euphrasia; species Euphrasia confusa. The sequence continues at coordinate 7,905,899 of OX940957.1, read as the reverse complement.
CAGTCAGGAGTTGCGCAAGAGAATAAGACAGTTTACCCATATTATAGCTCATGCGAAACTGCTCAAAACTAGGGGTCAGAGACTGGAGTATGATGTCGACTTGCGTCTCAGCATCAATTTGAGCTCCTAGGATCTCAAGCTCATTCAACAGACCCATCATCTTAAGAACGTGCTCCCCTACGGGCGTTCCTTCAGACTGAGTAGTTGTCATGAGGACTCTCATGGCTTCTTGCCTTGCCGCACGATCTTGCTCCCCAAACATCTCCTTGAGGTTAAACATCATATCATAGGCAGTGTCCATCGACTCATGTTGGGTTTGGAGTACATTTGACATGGAAGCCAAAATATAACACCTAGCCATTTCATCAGCCTTTTTCCACTTCCGATATGTCAGTTTTTCCTCATCAGTTGAGGCAGCCGTGGGCTCAGCAGGGCACACTTCATGGAGTACAAACTTGTACTCCTCCGAAGTCAGGACAATATCTAAATTTCTCTTCCAATCAATATAGTTGGGGCCAGTGAGCTTATGCTCCTTGAGTATCATAGAAAGTGGGTTCATAGCTATTCTCTAAACCTATAAGCACATTTAAACAAACAATCAATTTAATATCCGATATTATCTCCCTCAAATAATATCATTAAATTACTAATCACATCTAAAATCCCATCAGGTAAGGCAAGCCACGTGGTGTGGACGTTTACCCACCCAAATGATTTAGCAATTAGGTTTTCTTTGGTCATACATCACTTATAGCGTAACCTCGTGGGGAGGAATACTATAATGCGTATCTAAGTGTAAACCATTACGCAGCACCAAAGTAAATCGTTTGGAATTGCTATATCACCGCAAGCCACGTGGTGTGGACGTTTACGATAACTTCACAACTCTTCACAATTCCTTACAACTGTCTACATCAATTAATCCAAAATCCGTTAGTATAGCAAGCCACGTGGTGTGGACGTTTACTACACCAAGAGACTTTTATAATTGACTCCCAATTACGAGATCCATTCGATTTTCGTAAATCAAGACGCGGAGAATCATAAGTGAAACTCGAAGTTTCTAACCAGTGATTCACCATGCGAACAACCCTATCTCTCATTAGATGAGGGAGCCGAGCAGACAAACGATCCATCTTTGAAAGAATGGTACGAATGTCTCTAATTTGTGTCATCCACATGACCAAGTGGCTTTGGCTCCATTCCACTCCCCGGGGTGAGAATGAGTCGACTTGAAGTCAGTTTCAGAAAGACAAATTAGGCATTGTTTGATAAACTTAATCAATGTTTCTTGTAAAAGGAATTACAAGAATTCTCCTCTAATGACACATCTATATGAACTTCAAAAGTCCATAAGAGTCACCAAGAGAACAGTAATGGAGACCATGGGAATGTTTCCATCCCCTCTCCCACTTAGCTTTTTATAACAAAGGGATACGCTATCTAATGCATAATTAAACACATAAGCATGCATACAAGCAATAAGGCACATAGCACATAGTCAAAATAAGCTAGAAAATTATTTTTCCCGACTATCATGGCTTTATTCCATCTCCGTATGCGTCTTCTAGTCTTCAGTCTTCGTTCTTGAATGCTCCATGTGACGAGAATATTAATCCCAATATTTAAATCTATTTATTTTTAATAAATCCAAAAAATACTTAATTCGAAAATTAAGTCAATCGAATAAATTAAAAATAAAATTAAATATTACTAATATTTTTATTTATTTATTTTCCTATCTAATTCTATTAAATCTCTAGAATAATCTATCCAAGTCAAACTTGGAATATTCTAGAAGACTTCTATAATAGAATAAGGAAATAAAATAAATTAGGAGTCTTCTACTTTCCAAGATTAATTAATTTCCATTACTATGAAAATTCCCATAAAATAGGAATAATCAATTAGGAAATAAATCAATCCTAAATTAACTTTTATTCCTTTTCCAATTCTATTAAATATCTAGGATCCTATTCCAAGTAGAACTCGGAATACTCTAGAAGACTTCCATAATAGAATAAGGAATAAAATTAATTCCAATTAATTCTTTTCCTAATCCATGAGAATTCCCAAAAATAGGAAAACTCAATTAGGAAAACCGAATCAATTAGGTAAGTAGAATCTAGGTAAGAGTAGGAGTAGCACGGGTTGGGGATCCCCGCACCACCACCACCACCACCGACCGCCGCCACCACCGGAGAGGGCACCGCCGCCGCCTCCCCAGCCGGCCGGCCACCACCATACCGGCGGCAGCCCCAGCCGAGGGGCGATCGACCCCTCCCCATGGCTTCGGTCATGGGGTCGATCATGGGGTTGATCGACCCGCCGGTTCTTCGTCCTCTTCGTCTTCTTCGTCACACGAGTTCTCCGGCGGTCGTCTCGGCATCGATCCAACGTAAATAAATTACAATAAATAAATTTACAATTCCGGTATCGATTCTATACATGAAATCGACCCTATACATTTTCCGGAAAACATAGAACAATAATAATAAATCTAAATTCGGTCAACCCCCGAATTTTTACTATTACAAGCATTCATCCACACAAAACGAATCTCGACATGTCCGAGAGTTTAATAACGAATAATCATGGTAAAATTAAATAGCTATTAATTAAACGAATAATTAACAATTAATTTAAACCATGATAGTCGGAATCCCTGCAAGGTAGAACATAATTGAACACATACATGAACACGAAACCAAACGCTCTGATTCCAATTGCTGGAAATCGATATCCCGGGGTATCAAAAATTGCGGAACCGATAACCCCGACCGAAATCCCGTCGCCGGAAACCGATCACGAACGCCACGAAGAACCGGGCTCGACAAGAGCATCGCCGCGGGATGAACCCGCGGCTAAACCCTAGCCGAGCCCCACCGTGGGGCTCGCGATCGCGCACGAGGCGATCGCTGGGGCTGCTCCGGCAGCCCCGGGCGGTGAGTCCGGCGACTCACCGCCACCGCCCGAGGAGGGCGGTTCGCCCAGCGGCGAACCCGCCGCGGCTCCAGCCGCGGCTGCCCGGCGATCGACCACCGCGGTCGATCGCCCACCCCGGCTCCCAGCCGGGGTTCCTCCACGCGCCGTCGCGGTCGAAGCCCTAGGGCTCGACCGCACCCCCTCGGCTCCCAGCCGAGGGCTCCTTCGACCTTCGCCGGGGATCTCGAATCCCCGTCCCCGAAGTTCGTCGTTTACCCGGATCGTGTGTTCATGCATGTATCACAATTTAATTGAACATAAAATCACACAAGGAGTTTTATGATCATACCTTTGATTCGTTGTGCGGAGAAACGAAATCAAGTTGAAGACCTTTGAATCTTCCCACGTATTCCTTGCACTCCGTTCGAACGTCAAGTGGGCGACGATATATCGAACTCCTATGAATCTCCTTCAACTCTCTAGAATATCAAGTATGATAATCTTGTCTTATGATTTATGAAGGCCATGTAGTGCTTTTATAGGCTACGTAGGGGATCTAAAGGAGGTGGAATATTGGGCTTCCAATATTGAAGATTAAATTGAGCCCACTGCCCAAGTCCATTAATCCTTATCAATATTAATTAATTTATTTTCCACTATATAAATTAATTGCACTCCCAATATTAAACCATATTATATCAAATAATATTTCTCCGGTAGTATTATTTATTCCGTGTATTTAAGATTTAAATATCCATGAATAAAATTAATTTATTGCTAATTAATTTATTCATCTCTTTAATCCGAGACTAGTACCATTCAACCTTAATTATTGTGCGGAACGAATCCACTCATGAGGTTTACACAATAATTCCTTATGAACTCATCTCGGGGATATTATCAACCCTTCCGGGATACACTGTCCGGTCAATTATTCACGGCATGCCATACTTAACCGGTAATTAACCCAATAATTAAATCGGTTAATTCTTTTGGTAAATCAAAGTCACTTATATTAAATATACACACCCGCAATAATATCGGGGATTAAGAATAAAATACACTGAGACTCGAATCGATTATCGCCGGCAATCCTAATCGATGAATCTCAACGATCCGCTTAATACACCAAGTGTACAAGTGTGATAAAATAATTAAGATAAATTATTTTCTCTCTCACACAACGACTATACCGATGGATTGGTCCGGGTCCATCTAGGTCGTGAGCCACTGTTTGATTAAATACGAGTAACCGATAGTATGATCTTCTGTGTGCCCATGCAACACCATACTAACTACAACGTATAAAATCTAGGACTATGATTTGCATATATTTAATTAATAATAATTAAAAGCAAACAATTGTTTATTAATTTAATAGATTAAATGCTATGATCGGGAGTTTACCGTTACTTAAATCTAGACATTAAGTACACAACTCCAACACCTTATAGTTTTTCGGTTCTGATTGAGATAAGAAGCAAGAGATCCCGATATCAAGACAGACAGCAGAAGTGCAGATGTTGTATAGTTCATCCTGAGAAGTAGTAGGTTTCTTTGAGCGTGTAGTGCGCTCATTCAGGCTTCCGATCATCTGAGTAGGTGGATGTTTCTTTTGAATAAGGCGAGGTGCCTCTCTAGGAGCATCAGCAGGGTTGTCAACATCTTCACTCTCTTCACCATCAGACGATGAAGTATCATTGTTACGATGGCTAGATTCTCCAACTTCAGGTGAAGTGTTAGGAGTTATATTTTCAGGAGCCACGTCAGTCGGTGTAGATGGTGTTGGAAATCGACTACCCGGGACGTGTCCGTTCGATCACTCGAACATCCGAACACGCCCAGTCGACCTCACATCACAGCTCTACGCTGAGGACGAAGCCCCGCAGCCGATTCACGCCCAGCCGCCGCGCACGAGGCGCAACCGCGCGAACCGGATGCTGTCTGATGCAGCCAGCGGGCGCTGCCCCGCCACCAGCGGTCGCTGACCCCTTCAGCAGCCGCTGCCTTGCCACCAGCGGGCGCTGGAGATGCCCTTGGCAGCGAGCGCTGCCTGGCTTCCAGCGGGCGCTGCTCGTGACGAACAGCAGCGCGCTGCTGCTGTTCCGGGCTCGTTTCTGGTCCGTTTTTCCTCTTCCGACCACCGATCCGGAGGTCCTTGACCCCCCAGTAGTCGAGGAACACGTACCACGACTCCCGGAACCCGATCGTTCGTCCGATGTATTTTTAACGAATCAAGAGATCGAATATTGCGGAAAAAGGGTTCGATCTCATACCTTTGTCGCGTGATTCGGAGGAGCCGAATTGTTGAAACCTTAGCGATTGCTAGCGTATGCCTCTTCCCGACTCCAACCGTTGTGTGGGCAACGATCCGTTGGGTCTCCCTTTTCTGCTCTCTCCTTTCTCAAACCAGCGTTATAAATCATTCTCTGAGAATAAATTTATTTGCGTTAACAAATTAATTTTAACAGAGAAAAATCTTAATTGCGCTAACGCAATTATTTTCTCTGCTGAAATTAATTGTTGCGGCGTTCTGTAGGTTTAGGAGAGGGCAAGGGGTGGGTTTAAATAGAGTTACACTAGGGACCTCTTAGGTAAATTAATTAGGGGCTAAAATGAAATATTAATTAACTTGGAATACTTAAAAGCAATTCCTTAATTAATCGATTTCAAATTTAATTATTATTAATTCCACTATAAAATAATAATTGAATTCCCGAAATTAATTTAATATTATATCAACAATAATATTTCCGCCGAAATTACATATACGACTTTCCCCGTGTTTAAGATATCGAATGTCCACGAATTAACTTTAATTACTAACAATTAAATTAATTCGTTTCTTATTATCCGAGACTAGTACCACTCATCCTTATTATCATGTGGAACGAATCCACCTGCAGGGTTTACATGATAAACTTTATGAGCTCATCTCGGGGACATCATCAACCCGATAAACGGGACACGGTTTCCTGTCTATAATCTATAGCATGCCGTGTGTACAATTCCGATTCCCAATTTACCGAGAATATTGACTAATCAATTAGTCTCACTCATTGGTAGATTAAAGAACCGAGAATTGGACACACGCACCTATAATTATATAGGGATTAGGAATTCGCATATCCGCAATATCTGAGGTCTAGTTCGATTACTTCGATTAGTATAAATCGAACGCCCTCCCGTGGTCCTGCTCAATACACCAAGTGTACGAGTGTAACATGATAGTCAAGACCGACTATCTACCAGTCACACTACGACGTACCGATGGATTGTCCCTGTCCATCTAAGTCGTGAGCTACTGTTCGATAGTACACGAGTAACCGACAGTATGATCTTCCGCGTGTCTCCTCACGCCATACTGTCTACAACGTATACATCAAGGACTATTGCATTAAATGCAATCATGCTTGAATCATATCTCGAATTAAGGTATAGATAAGGAGTTCCGTATTTGCACTAAACTAGACATTTAGAATACAACTCCATCAATCTCCCACTTATACTAAAAGTCTAGTCGCCCTCTTCCAAACATCAGATTCCCATAACCTCGTCACGCCTTACCCAACGCTTTCGCTGGAAGTGCCTCTGTGAACGGGTTTTACCAGGCAATCCTCTCGATGCTATCTAGGTGACAACTGAATCATCTTACTAGACGATCTCTCGAATCAGGTGGTACTTGCGCTCTACGTGTTATCTCCCACTGTGGACTCGTGGCATTTCAAGTTTGCCAAAACCGCTATTCAAAATAGCTTTGGGTAAACGAGAAACCACATCTAAGTCCCTTAGGAAGTTCTGGAGCCACACTGACCTTTTAACTGCCTCAGAGGCCGTTATCCTTTCAGTTTCCATGGTAGAGTCCGTAATGCATCGCTGCTTTACATTCTTCCATGTGACTGCTCCACTTCACAGTGAGAACACATAGCCTGACTTCGACTTTCGACTGTCCCTGTTTGATTGGAAATATCCAAAAGAAACCACTTGACTGCTTTGTAACTCAGAACATAATTCCTGGTCCTCTGCAGGAGCCTAAACATGTTCTTTACATCAGTCGAGTGATCCTTTCTAGGATTACTATGATATCTCACCACCATGCCCACGGCATAGCAGATATCAGTCTCGTGCATAGCACTACATACATTAAGCTTCCCACCATTAAGGTGCAGGGAACTGCTTACTCTTCATCTATCTCCTTTATTATGTCGGACACAAAACTTTAGATAGATGAATTCCACATCTAAAAGGTGAAGACCTTTCTTGGAATTCTGTATGCTGCAACGAGTAAGTGAATTACTCGGACAACCATCCCTTTATGTCCGATAACATCTTTCATATTGTTGCCAATTTAGAAGGATGTCGTCTACATAAAGAATGAGAAAACACCACATCTTTTCTGTCACCTTTTTATTACACACAGGACCTAAACATGCCTTAAATGAATCCATGAAATGGATTTTCTCATAGGTCCGCATGTGTCCAAGATCTTGAAGCTTCCTTCAATCCTAAGATTGATTAAGCTTGCTTACCGAATGCTCTTGGCTCTTTTCGATGAATCTCTCTGGCTGTCCCACACAGATGGCCCCGTCAAGACTTCGATTTAGAAAATCTGTCTTGACTTCCATCTTCCATGTGAAGACAAAAGAATCCGGATCGACTTTAGCATAGCTACCGGCGAAAAAAGTTTACTCATAATCGAACCCTTTCTTTCTGAGTGCACCCTTTCGCAACAAGCCTAGCCTTAAGGTTCACACCTTCCCGTCAGACCCTCTTTTCATCTTGTACATCCATTTGCAACCAATGGCTTTTACACCTTTGGGCGGTGCTACAAGATCCCAGACATGATTTGAATCCAAAGATTCAATCTCATATTTCATCGTCTTTTACCAAGACTGAGCATCTTGATCTTTCAGCGTCTTTTCATAGATCTAGGGATCGGCTTCATGTTCTCCAGGTAACAAGTCCGAAGACTCTCCTATAAACATGAACCTGTCGGGTTGTCTAACAACCCTCCCACTACGAAGACACTCCGGTGTATCTTTAGTGACTAAAGATTATCGTAGTGAACTACTCAGTTAGGCTGGTTCTAAGTCTTAATCAGTCCCTCTAAGCTCATTTAAGTATTACTCTACTCTTGGGCTTGTGATCTTGTATATATATATAGTCCATGTCTAAGAACCGAACATTGATTCAATCAATGAACATCTGGTCCTTTGGACTATATTACATATCTCAATTCGTTTTCTTAGGGTATCCTATAAACAGCCGAATATCAGTACAAGTTTCCAAAGGAATCAAGTTCAGCATAAACGCCGCTGTTTCCAAGCCATATCCCAAAAACGAATTAGGTAACTCCGAACTCATTGTCTACTTTCCCATATCTATAAGAGTCCTATTCCTTCTTTACAACACATTATTTTGCCGAGGCATAAATGGTGTAGTATGTTGGGAGTTAATCCCATTTTCTGATAAGTATGCCTTACTCCTCAAAGAGGTCTGCATATATCAGAGCGAATCAACTCTAGTACTTTCTTGGATCTTTTCCCTTTAACCGTAAAGGGTTGCTCGGTCATTAAAACTTCCAAGTATGATTCGAAGGTTGGAAAGTCCTTTCCTTCAACCTAGCTGAGTGGTCCATCAGCTTCATCCTTTGAATCGTACTTAAGTTAAAATGATTTAGCCTAAGATTCCATAAGTACATTTGATTCATCCTAGAAGGATCTTTACTCTTATTGGGTTTCGATAATGTGTTATTATTTCCGGTCTGTTGCATCGTGGAAGAACACAGATTTAGTATTAAATTGTCTATCAATGTACCAGAATAGATAATATCCCCGTTTCCCACTCCGACAAGTCTGAAACTATCAGAAGAAACAGAATATCTATTCTAAACCAATTTAGAAATCCGAAATGAAATTTCTTTCTAAATGCCGGTACATAAAGACAATTTATTAGAACTAAAATCCTACCGTTAAAACCATTTAACATCTCCCACTGCAACGGCTGTTACCTTAACAGTATTGCCCATGTAGGTTATTACTTCTTCCTATCTAAGTCTCCGGGTTTCCTGGAACCCCTGCATTTAAGTGCAGACATGATTAGTGGTTTCCGTATCCACACACCAGGTACTGGTAGATAACACCACTAAGCATGTTTCGGTGACTAAGGAGAAGTTAACTTCTAGTTGCTTTGAGAGGACAATTAAAACTTCCAGTATCCAAACTGCTTACAACGGAAGCACTTGCCCCTTGGTCTTGCTTGTCCCATTCCGTGGTCCAGATATATTAGGCCCACTGGGTTTCCGTATTTGCTTCTTCTTCCTTTTGCCGCTCGAAAGCCTAGGAAGAGTCAATCTCTCAGCCATAAGTGTTTTGAGAGCCTTTAAAGATTCCCTCAGCCGCTTGAAGTTCAATCAGGAGCTCCGTCAATGAATAAGACCCCTTATTCATATTTTAGTTTAGGCGGAACTGCTCAAAACTTCTCGGCAGAGACTGGAGCACAAAATCAACTTGGGTTACCCCATTGATAATTTCTCCCAGAACCTCTATCTCATTAAGATAGCCCATCATTCTAAGAACGTGATCCCTTACGGGCGTTCTTTCCGACATGATGGCCGTCATGAGTTGCCTCATTTCACTTTGCCCGGCTGTCCTGTCCTGATAACCAAAACTTCTTGAGGTTAAGCATCATATCATAGGTAATGGTCATGGCATGATCCCGATGTCGCAGCACTTTTGACATGAAAGTCATAATGTTGCTCCGCGTCATCTCATAGCCTTGATCCATTTCCAATGAGCTTCTTTTCCTCAGTAGTGGAAGCATCATTTGGCTCAGCAGGTCAATCGACTTGGAGTACATATTTGTACTCCTCTGCAGTTAGGACAATGTCCAAGTTTCTTCTCTTATCCATACAAACAGATTCAGTGAGTTTGTTGACTTTTAATGGGAATAATACCATATAAAACAAACAATGAGTTTAATTCGATATAATTTCCCTCAAGTTATATCATTAAACTACCAATCATTTCCAAAATCCCATCAGACATAGCAAGCCACGTTCTTGTGGACGTTTACCAGTCCAAATGATTTTATGATTGGATTTCACTTCGGTCGTACATCATTATAGCAGTGACTCCGATGGGGAGGATACTATAAAGCGTACCTAAGTGTGTACCATTTCTCAGTACTAAGTCCACCGCTCGGGAACTACATGTCCACCGCAATCCACGTTCATGTGGACGTTTACGTTGACATGCGGTCCTCCACGACTTTCTATAACTGTCGAGCCTCAATTAATCCCAAAGTTCCGTTTCCATCTAGCAAGCCACGTTAGTGTGGACGTTTACTAAACAAACAACTTTATTAATTGAATCCTACTTATTTAAATGTCATAGAGTCTCAATTAACCCAAAGTACCGTTTCCATTTAGCAAGCCACGATAGTGTGGACGTTTACTAAAACAAACAACTTTGTTAATTGACTCTTACATTTATTAAATTTCACAATTTTATTAATCAAAACTTGATATCTCGTAAGTGAAACTCGAAGTTTCGAACCAGCGATCAATCATGCAATTGAGCCCTATCTCTCACTAGGTGAGGGAGCCAACCAGACAATCGATCTAGTCATCGAATGACTCGAATGTCTCTAATCTGTGTCATCGACATAACCAAGCGCTTTGGCTCCATTCCACTCCCCGGGGTGAGAATGAGTCGAGTTGAAATTAGTCTTTGAATGACAGATTAGGCATTGCTTTTGAGAAATATAATTGTTCAATTTTATAAGTGGATTTTAAATTCGAATTTTGATCTAGTGATATCTGTGTGTCGACTTTATCCGATAGGGAGGATGACACTAAAGCCAACTCGTAAGTGACACACATCACTATCAAAACAGAGAATGGAGACCGCGGGATTGTTTCCAATCCCTCTCCCACTTAGTATTTTACGAAAGGGATAAACATGCATAATAAATAAAGCATAATAAAACACACGTAAACACATATAAAGCATTTAACGTGGCCCCGATTATTATGGCCTTTAAATATCTTCCATGCACGTCTTCTCGGATCTTCGTCTCGTTGCTCGTCTCGGTCTCGGTCCACCACCGACTCGTCTAAGTGCCAAGAGACGAACCCCTCCCACTGGAGCATCGTCCCAGGCCTCGACAATCGTTCTGTGGTGTCCGTCGAACCCCCGAAGCATCGCTGCCAAGCCTAGGACAGCGGGCGCTGCCCTATATCCAGCGCTCGCTGGAGAAGCTCTGGGCAGCGGGCGCTGCCTCAGCTCCAGCGGGCGCTGTTCGTGCACAGATTGCTGCGGGTTCGACTTCTCGACCCTCGTTCGTCCGGCCTTCGATCTTCTCTCGATCCACCAAGTAGCAGTAACATTACAAAGGTAAAACTAACTACTTCCGGCATCGATCCTATACAGAATGATCGATCCTATACATCCGGATAAAACGAAAACGAAAAAGTAAAACCTAAACGACTCAACCCGTCGTTTTAACTATTACAAACATGCAACGATTATAAAACAAAGATCTCGACAAGCCCGAGAGTTTAACAAACCACAAACATACAGTCCAATCACATGACCATAATAATCGGGTTCGAACCTGCAAAACAAATCTCGCAAAAATACAACGAACGACAAAACCGGCTCTGATACCAATTGTTGGAAATCGACTACCCGGGACGTGTCCGTTCGATCACTCGAACATCCGAACACGCCCAGTCGACCTCACATCACAGCTCTACGTTGACGACGAAGCCCCGCAGCCGATTCACGCCCAGCCGCCGCGCACGAGGCGCAACCGCGCGAACCGGATGCTGTCTGATGCAGCCAGCGGGCGCTGCCCCGCCACCAGCGGTCGCTGACCCCTTCAGCGGCCGCTGCCTTGCCACCAGCGGGCGCTGGAGATGCCCTTGGCAGCGAGCGCTGCCTGGCTTCCAGCGGGCGCTGCTCGTGACGAACAGCAGCGCGCTGCTGCTGTTCCGGGCTCGTTTCTGGTCCGTTTTTCCTCTTCCGACCACCGATCCGGAGGTCCTTGACCCCCCAGTAGTCGAGGAACACGTACCACGACTCCCGGAACCCGATCGTTCGTCCGATGTATTTTTAACGAATCAAGAGATCGAATATTGCGGAAAAAGGGTTCGATCTCATACCTTTGTCGCGTGATTCGGAGGAGCCGAATTGTTGAAACCTTAGCGATTGCTAGCGTATGCCTCTTCCCGACTCCAACCGTTGTGTGGGCAACGATCCGTTGGGTCTCCCTTTTCTACTCTCTCCTTTCTCAAACCAGCGTTATAAATCATTCTCTGAGAATAAATTTATTTGCGTTAACAAATTAATTTTAACAGAGAAAAATCTTAATTGCGCTAACGCAATTATTTTCTCTGCTGAAATTAATTGTTGCGGCGTTCTGTAGGTTTAGGAGAGGGCAAGGGGTGGGTTTAAATAGAGTTACACTAGGGACCTCTTAGGTAAATTAATTAGGGGCTAAAATGAAATATTAATTAACTTGGAATACTTAAAAGCAATTCCTTAATTAATCGATTTCAAATTTAATTATTATTAATTCCACTATAAAATAATAATTGAATTCCCGAAATTAATTTAATATTATATCAACAATAATATTTCCGCCGAAATTACATATACGACTTTCCCCGTGTTTAAGATATCGAATGTCCACGAATTAACTTTAATTACTAACAATTAAATTAATTCGTTTCTTATTATCCGAGACTAGTACCACTCATCCTTATTATCATGTGGAACGAATCCACCTGCAGGGTTTACATGATAAACTTTATGAGCTCATCTCGGGGACATCATCAACCCGATAAACGGGACACGGTTTCCTGTCTATAATCTATAGCATGCCGTGTGTACAATTCCGATTCCCAATTTACCGAGAATATTGACTAATCAATTAGTCTCACTCATTGGTAGATTAAAGAACCGAGAATTGGACACACGCACCTATAATTATATAGGGATTAGGAATTCGCATATCCGCAATATCTGAGGTCTAGTTCGATTACTTCGATTAGTATAAATCGAACGCCCTCCCGTGGTCCTGCTCAATACACCAAGTGTACGAGTGTAACATGATAGTCAAGACCGACTATCTACCAGTCACACTACGACGTACCGATGGATTGTCCCTGTCCATCTAAGTCGTGAGCTACTGTTCGATAGTACACGAGTAACCGACAGTATGATCTTCCGCGTGTCTCCTCACGCCATACTGTCTACAACGTATACATCAAGGACTATTGCATTAAATGCAATCATGCTTGAATCATATCTCGAATTAAGGTATAGATAAGGAGTTCCGTATTTGCACTAAACTAGACATTTAGAATACAACTCCATCAGATGGAAAAGTTCTATACTCCAAAATTCCTTCTTTAACCCAGTCTTCATCCACATCTTTTCCTAGGAAGTCTTGTTCATCAAAATTTATGTTCACAGTTTCCATGACCTTCCTGGTTCTAAGATTGTAAGCACGGTAGGCATGATTATTCTGACTATAGCCAACAAAGATACCACGATCGGCTTTAGCTTCGAATTTCTTCAGAGGATCACGATCCCTCAAGATATAGCAAGTGCAGCCAAAGACACGAAGGTGAGCTACAGATGGCTTCTTGCCATTTACAAGTTCATACGCAGTTGCCTTTGTGCCAGAACGAATACTAATTCAGTTCAGAATGTATCCAGCAGTAGAGACGGCTTCTGCCCAAAAATTTCGTGCAAGATTTTTCGAGATCAACATCACACGAGCCATCTCTTGCAGTGTTCGATTCTTACGTTCGGCAATCCCATTTTGTTGTGGAGTCTTTGGGGCCGAGTATTCATGATGAATTCCCTTCATCATACAAAATTCATTGAAGCTAGCGTTCTCAAATTCAGTCCCGTGATCACTTCTGATCCTCTTCACTTTCGCTTCATGATTTGTTCTTATCCATTTCACAATGCCTTTGAAAGCATCAAAAGTCTCATCTTTGGTTGCAAGAAATCTCGTCCAAGTGTAACGAGAGAAATCATCAACCACCACCAGCACATACTCTTTCTTAGCAATACTCTTCACTTCCATTGGACCCATGAGATCCATATGAAGCAGTTCAACGGGAGCCGTAGTGCTCATCAGTGTTGGTAGTGCAGGATGAGAAGACCTTGTCAGCTTTCCTTTCTGGCAGTCTCCGCACACTCTTTTCTCGATTTTGGGGAGTTGAGAGATTCCTCGAACTATCTCCCCCTTAACAAGTTTACTCAGATTTTGAGACCCAGTGTGTCCAAGGCGTTGATGCCATAAATCAACTTTATCAGCAACGGTCACAGAGAAACAACTATACTCAGTTGTATAGCAGTTGTTTTTAGCACGTGGACCTTCCATGATGCACTTCCCTTCTACATCAAAAACTTTGCAAGAGTCTCTATCAAAACTGACATTCAGCCCTTCGTCACACAGTTGACTGATGCTAATAAGATTTGCCACGAGACCCTTCACATGAACAACATTGCGAATTGGTGGCAATCCTTTAATGTGAAGTGTTCCTTTTCCCATAACCATGCCTTTAGCTCCCCCTCCAAACACCACGGGAGAGCCAGTCATCGGCTCGTAATCTTTCAAGAATTTTTTAGTCCCGGTCATGTGTCTGGAACATCCACTATCAAAATACCAAATGCCTTTGTTTCCAGAATCGGAAGCATTCAGTGCAACATTGCAAAAAATTAGTTCTCTTGGTCTCCAGGTAGTTGAAGTGGTGGAGTTAAGCTTAACTTCTCTCTTTTGGGACTTAGGTACCCACTTCTTCTTCATACCAAGATTTCGAGGCTTAGACTTAGTCACAAGCTTTACATTCTGTTCAACTTTCGGCACTGGAGATGTGTGTTTCTTCACACTCTTGACAACTACACTCTTCTTCTTCTTAGTTATGAAATCCCGATTTATGTCATCTCTCAGCCTAAAGCAGAAAGGTCTGATGTGTCCGGGTTCATTGCAATAGTGACATACATATTTTCTCTTTTGACGAACTTCAACATCCGTCGAAGTCTTAATCATAGCAGATTTCGAGTGAGAGAATTTAGCAGTTGATTTAACGTTCTGTGCTTTACTCAACTTCTTCAGCAACGTCTTTTCGTAAGGTAAGATGCCGCGAGGATGTTTTACAATAAACTTAGGAAATTGATATGTCTCCGCCTTCACAGTAGTAGTTGAGTTCGACTTTTGAGATTCGGCTTCCGGAGATATCATAACCTTTTTACCTTCAGCAATTTCCTTTCGCCTCTGAGTTATAGAATCATCTTTGGTCATACTCACAGTAGAGTCAGTAGAAGCTTTGACAAATGTCACTTCTTTCTTCTCCGGTGTAGTGTAGATTGATTCAAAAACTTTTTGAAAGCCAAGTCCAACACGACTTGGGTTCATGTAAGAGGCAGCATTGTCAAACACGGAAGAGTTCGTGTTCATTTTCTTTAGAAGTTCATCAGTCATATGAAGCTTCTCCTTCAGGACATATCGTTCCTTGTCACACATAGCTAGATCAGTTTGAGCTTTCATCAAGGAACACTTTAGCTCATCATTCTCAGCATCAGTGTTTTTGAAGAGAGTTTGGAGTTTCTTCACTTCAGATGTTTCCTTCTTCAGACTAGCCTTCAGTTTAGAGTTTTCAGAGTTCAACTTCTCAGATGATTCTCTTAGATCAACAACTTCTTTGTAGTATTTGTGTTTCTCTTCGAAGAGGTTATCAAATTTGATTTTGAGAATAGTTAGAGAGTTGTTCAGCCTCTTTTTCTCGTCCGTTGTCTTTTCAACTGAGTTTTTCAACTCTACGGCCTCATCATACATCTTCCGGTTGGAAGTCGAGAGTTCGTTACAAGATTCTGTAATAACTTTTAAAGACACTTCAAGTGCACCATTCTCGGCGATAACTGAGTCATAGGATTTTGAGAGTTCAGAGTGACTCTCGTGCAAGGCAAGCAGCTCAGAATTTGTACATTCAGTTTGAGATACTTTAGGTGTCATCTCATTTTCCATAGACTCAGTCACGGATTCAACATCCGAAAAAATATCGTCGTCACAGAGGTTTCGGTTAGCTGAAGCAACACGAAAGATATTGTCTGCAGTTGCAGTATTCTTCAGAAAACCATCAAACACAAAGTTTTCAACCTCCACATTCTCGAGGTCGAAGCTCTCACCAAAAGTGACAACCAAAGCGTTGTCCTCATCGTTATCAGAATTTTCATTCTCAGACTCCTCGCTTTCTGAGATTACATTTTCATCATCAAACACTACATAGCTCACGGGCAGTTTCTTCTTGCGATGTAAATTAGGACACTCGTTCTTGACATGTCCAAAACCCTTGCATTCAAAGCACTGCAATTTAGAAACATCCTTGCTAGTTGATGAATATGGAGATAATTTTGTCTCCTTAAATTTTTTGTCAGAGAATGAAGTTTGATTTCTGTTGTCGGGGTTTCTCTGAAAGGAGTTAGAATTTTTCTGAAATTTTCGAAAATTTCGTGCACGATTCTTTCTCTTAAATTCTTGCTTCACAAGATACGTGACAATTTCGGTCAGTGCAGCAAGTTTGTCTGGATTGTTTGAATTCATCAACCGTTCAATATCCTCAGCTTCATCGTCATCAGAATCATTTACATCAGCTGAGAAACTACATTCAGATTTCTCATTTCTCGAAGTAGTTTTCTGAGGTTTCGGACTTCTCGAACTCTTACCCTTCTCAGAAATTTTTAGAGCAGTCATCGGCTCATAAACAAGAGACATTTCAGGATTGCTACGCACTTTTAGAGTCAAGTCATAGTTTCTCAAATCTGCCATCAAATCAGCATAATCCCAGTTTTGATTTTCATCATTGCGAGCTTCAATAGTTAGCACCTTGCTTTCGAACCTAGTGCTCACACTGGATAGAACTTTCTCATAAACCATAGGAGCAGGAAAGACTTCTCCCAGTTCAAATGCCTCATTGACATATCTCATGATCTTGTCTAAGTAGTCATTGATGTCTTCATCTTCTCTCATGCGGAGTTGATGGAATTGTGCAGTGATAGTTCTGATTTTGGAGCGCTTAACAGCATGACTTCCTTCACAAGTTCTCTGTAGAGTCTCCCATGCGTCTTTGGCAGAGATGCAATTTTTAACTAACTGATACATGCTGAGATCTAGCCATTCACAAATAATTAGAAGAGCTTTGCTGCTGGAATTCGATATCCCGGGGTATCAAAAATAGCGGAACCGATAACCCCGACTGAAATCCCGTCGCCGGAAACCGATCACGAGCACCACGATATCCGGAGCTCAACCGGAGAGTCGCCGCGGGATGAACCCGCGGCCGAAACCCTAGCCGAGCCCCACCGTGGGCTCGCGATCGCGTGCGATCGCATGGGGCTGCTCCGGCAGCCCCGGGCGGTGAGTCCGGCGACTCACCGCCACCACCGACAGGAGGGGGGACCACCAGTCGCGGCGCGAAGCCGCGACGGTCCCCGGCGATCGAGCTAGGGCTCGATCACCCCAGCCGCGGCGTTCCTTCGATGCGCGCCGGCGGTCGAAGCCCTAGGGCTCGACCGCCACCCCTCGGCTCCCAGCCGAGGGTCCTTCGAACGTTCGCCGGGGATCTCGAATCCCCGTCCCCGAAGTTCGTCGTTTTCCCGGATCTTGTGTTCATGTATATGTCACAATTTAATTCACATAAATTCACACGAAGGAGTTTATGATTTGTACCTTTTGATTTGTTGTGCGGAGAAACAAAATCAATCGAAGACCTTTGAATCTTCCCACGTATTCCTTGCACTCCGTTCGAACGTCGGGTGGGCGACGATCTATCGAACTCCTATGGATCTCCTTCAACTCTCTAGAATATCAAGTATGATAATTCTTGTCTTATTCAAGTTATGAATTATGAAGGCCATGTAGTGCTTTTATAGGCTACGTAGGGGATCTAAAGGAGGTGGAATATTGGGCTTCCAATATTGAAGATTAAATTGAGCCCAATGCTCAAGTCCATTAATCCTTATCAATATTAATTAATTTATTTTCCACTATATAAATTAATTGCACTCCCAATATTAAACCATATTATATCAAATAATATTTCTCCGGTAGTATTATTTATTCCGTGTATTTAAGATTTAAATATCCATGAATAAAATTAATTTATTGCTAATTAATTTATTCATCTCTTTAATCCGAAACTAGTACCATTCAACCTTAATTATTGTGCGGAACGAATCCACTCATGAGGTTTACACAATAATTCCTTATGAACTCATCTCGGGGATATTATCAACCCTTCCGGGATACACTGTCCGGTCAATCATTCACGGCATGCCATATATGAAATATAGTGACCCAACTTAACCGGTAATTAACCCAATAATTAAATCGGTTAATTCCTTTGGTAAATCAAAGTCACTTATATTAAACATACACACCCGCAATAATATCGGGGATTAAGAATAAAATACACTGAGACTCGAATCGATTATCGCCGGCAATCCTAATCGATGAATCTCGACGATCCGCTCAATACACCAAGTGTACAAGTGTGATAAAATAATTAAGATAAATTATTTTCTCTCTCACACAACGACTATACCGATGGATTGGTCCATGTCCATCTAGGTCGTGAGCAACCATTTGATTATATACGAGTAACCGATAGTATGATCTTCTGTGTGCCCATGCAACACCATACTAACTACAACGTATAAAATCCAGGACTATAATTTTGCATAATTAATTAATAATAATTAAACGCAAACAATTGTTTATTAATTTAATAGGTTAAATGCCATGACCGGGAGTTTACCGATACTTAAATCTAGACATTAAGTACACAACTCCAACAATCTCCCACTTGTACTAAGGTCTAGTCATTTCCTCCAAACTCCCGGTTCCCATACTCATCACGTGCTTAAAGTGTACTTCCGAGAAGTACTATGTGAGTGAGCAATCTAGGTTGCCGCTCTGAAGTTATCTTGGTGACTACTACGTCGTCTCCCTCGACGATGACTCGTATCAGGTGGTACTTGCACTATGTGTTATCATCACTTTTAGACTTATGACTTCTTCCGGTTTACCATGCACCGCTATGTAATAGCCTTTGATAAACCAAGAGTCATATCCAAGTCTTAGAGGTTATCCCGGAACCTAACCAAAACTTCCGCTGCCTCTGAGGCTGCTATTCGGTTATGAGAGAGTCCGAGAAGCGTCCTGCTTATCACTCTTTCATATTAAAAGTTCCACCTCTCCAAAAGTGAACACATAGCCTGATATCGACTTACACTGGTCCTTCTCTGATTTGGGATCTGAGAAAATGTAATCTAAGAAGATTTCGTCTTGCTTAATAATCCAGTACTTTGCAAGTACCATTACAGCATTTGAAATTCTCTTGTCAAGATTACTTTGATATCCTCCCACTACGCAAACCGCATAGTTAATATCGGGTTCTTGTTTTCCAACAATGCATTTAAGCTTTCCACACAAAGTGTAGGAAACTGCTTTGTATTATCTATCTCCTTTATGTGTTCGAAACACACGACTTTAGATAGATATACTTATTCTAACCTTTCTCAGAACTTATGCATGTTAAAACAAACCATAATCGTATAAGATGTCTAGAAGAAGTACAATGTTCTTATCTCTAGATCATAAGATCTTAAGAACACGCTCTAACTTCTACTCAATCTTATATCCCGATTTATTTAGACAACCATCATTTTATGTCTGACAACATCTTTACATTGTTGCCAATGATAAAAAGTTATCTACATAAAATCTCCGAGAAACACCACCTTGTTTCCATTACGTCTCTAATACACCTTATCGTCTCTGCCTTTTGATCGAATCCATCAGATGGACTATCCCATCAATTCGCAAGTTCCACGATTCTTAGCTTTGTTTCAATCCTAAATGGATTTACTAAGCTTGTACTCTAAATGATCTAGCCTCTTAACAATAATACTTATTGTTCCAAGCAGGCGCATTTAGATCTAGTACCGCCCTTATGCAGAGCTAGGGGTCGATTTCATCTCTACCAGATCCAGAGTCCGAACTCCTCTAGTCTTATGAATATCTCTGGTTGTCCGACAACCTCCCACTGCAATGGCGTCCCGGTGTATAACAGTAATAACAATAGGTGCAGTATGTGGTGTATTTCTACTCGGTTTGGCTGGTTCTCAGTCTTTTGTCCTTTTTCTCATTCCGAGGTATTTCTTCAGTTCAGGCTTTGTGGTTCGTCTAATAGTCTTCCTCTAAGAACCGGGCGATACACGTCCTTCTGGTTCATAGTACTATAGAACACACAATACTTTGTTCATCTAGGATATCCTACAACCATATTGAATATGCCGTTGTTTCCAGGAATATCCATAGAACATAGGTGGTTCCGAACAACTTGTTCTTTTACTATTAGATCTCCATTTCTTATTTACAACGCACCATCTCTACACGTAAGTGTATGGCGCGTCCCTTTGGGATTGAATCCCAATCTTTGATTATGCTATGTGTTATTTAGATAAGTGATGGCCTCCGCGACCGAGTCGCAGGCTCCTAATGGATATACTTTGATGGCTCCCCATAATAGCTTATGTGTCCATTGACTAGTCAAAACACTTTGCTTTTATGGCACATCAAGTACTCTAATCCATCATCGCGTATTCTTGAAAGAATTACTCGTACCTTTCTAATTTACACATATGTCTGCATATCTAATCATTTCTAACACTTGTCCGAATTCTATCCTTTACCCAGAAAGGTTTGCTTAGATGTATTATCCTCCAAATTCAATCCTTAGGTCGGAAGGTCCATTCCTTCAACTATAATTGATCAAATCAATTTCGACCATTTGAATCTTATTTGAAAATACTACTAAGTATAAGAATTCACAAGTATAATGATTTAACAAAGAAATATATCTAACAAGTAAAACAAGTTATAGAACGGTTTGTTGCATTGTGGTAGACTTAGGATCTATCATTCACATATTGCCATCTAATGTACCAGAATAGATAATACCCATTATTTCTTCTCAAAATCATCCAATGATTAAAGAAATAAAATATCCATTCATAAATAATAGAAATCCAGAACAAAACGTTCTTTCTAAAATAAAGGGTACATAATGCAATAATCTTAAAATGAAATCCTATTTAACTACTAAAGTAGATGAATGTCTTCCACCGCAACAGCTGCCTCCTCCACAGCTTTTGCCCGTGTAGACTCGAACTCTTCTTTTCTAAGTCGACGGGTTTTCTGGAACCCCTGCATTC
Source organism: Euphrasia confusa (assembly GCA_954870475.1). Lineage (NCBI taxonomy): Eukaryota > Viridiplantae > Streptophyta > Magnoliopsida > Lamiales > Orobanchaceae > Euphrasia > Euphrasia confusa. The sequence continues at coordinate 7,884,678 of OX940957.1, read as the reverse complement.
AAAATGCACATACCGTCAGTGGTTCCATATCTACACACCAGAATTCTGGTAGATAATACTGTTGGAATTCGATATCCCGGGTTATTTAAATTTGCGGAAACCAATAACCCGATCAAACCCTTCGCCGGAGATCACATGAACGTCGACTCATCCGCCGAAGTCCGGGCTTTGGAGACCACGCGCCCGAAGGCGCGCAATCCGCCCCCACCCGAACCCCCGCGAGCCGGGTTCACGCGATCGAACATCGCGTTCGATGGGGCTGCATCCGGCAGCCCCCAGCAGCAGGTCCGGCGACCTGCTGCCCGCCGTCGAGGAGCCCCCACCGTCGCGGTGGGGAGGTGACGGCACCAGCCCGTCACCGCCGGCGATCGCTCCCAGCGATCGCCCCCCTCGGCCGAGGCCGAGGGTTCTCCTTCGCGCGCCGAACCCTAGGCGTGCGGTCCACGCGGTTCGGTGGCTTCGCCACCACCGCGTGGTCCCTCGTCTAATCCGGGTTCGATCCTTCGGATCTTGTTTTTCGATAATTGATCAATAAACTAGAATTAAATTGCGGAAATTTAATTCACCTTTCGATTCGTTGTGCGGAGAAACGAGATCTTATGATGACCTTGAGATCTTCCCACGTATTCCTTGCACTAGCCCGGACGTCGTGTGGGCGACGATCTACCGAACTCCATGGATCTCCCTCTCTACTTTCTCTCTCTAGAATTGTGATCTTCAAGTTATGAGAATAGAGAAGACCATGTAGTGCTTTTATAGGCTACGTAGGGGATCTTAAGGAGGTGGAATATTGGGCTTCCAATAATAGTGATTAAATTGAGCCCAAGCCCAAATCTATTCCTTACTATTATTAATTAATTCTATTTTCCACTATATAAAATTAATTGCACTCCCAATATTAAACCATATTATATCAAATAATATTTCTCCGGTAGTATTATTTATTCCGTGTATTTAAGATAGAAATATCCATGAATAAAATTAATTTATTGCTAATTAATTTATTCATCTCTTATATCCGAGACTAGTACCATTCAACCTTAATTATTATGCGGATTAAATCCACCTGCAGGGTTTACATAATAATTCCTTATGAACTCATCTCGGGGATATTATCAACCCTTCCGGGATACACTGTCCGGTCAATCATTCACGGCATGCCATATATGAAATATAGTGACCCAACTTAACCGGTAATTAACCCAATAATTAAATCGGTTAATTCCTTTGGTAAATCAAAGTCACTTATATTAAATATACACACCCGCAATAATATCGGGGATTAAGAATAAAATACACTGAGACTCGAATCGATTATCGCCGGCAATCCTAATCGATGAATCCCAACGATCCGCTCAATACACCAAGTGTACAAGTGTGATAAAATAATCAAGACAGATTATTTTCTCTCTCACACAACGACTATACCGATGGATTGGTCCGTGTCCATCTAGGTCGTGAGCAACTGTTCGATTAAATACGAGTAACCGATAGTATGATCTTCTGTGTGGGGCCCGACACACCATACTAACTACAACGTATAGAATCCAGTACTATGTTTTGCATATATTTAATTATAAATAATTAAACGCAAACAATTGTTCATTTAGTTAAATAGATTAATGGCAATGGATCGTGAGTTTCCGTTGCTTAAATCTAGACATTAAGTACACAACTCCAACAAATACCGCTGACTATGTTTTTACGACTAAAGAAAAATTCGTACCTCTGAGAGGACATTCAGACTTCCAGTGTCCAGACTTGTTGCATCGGAAGCACTTGCCCCTTGGCTTTGCAGCCCCCACTCGTGGTACAGTCATCTTGACACCACTGGGTTTCCAGGCTTGCTTCCTCCTCTTGCCCCTACCTCCGACAGGCTTCAAGCCTTTGGACTTGGTAGCTACAAGCGCTAGAGACTTGCCCTTCTTGTAGATCCCCTCTGCCGCCTTCAGTTCAGTCAGGAGTTGCGCAAGAGAATAAGATAGTTTACCCATATTATAACTCATGCGAAACTGCTCAAAACTAGGGGTCAGAGACTGGAGTATGATGTCGACTTGCGTCTCAGCATCAATTTGAGCTCCTAGGATCTCAAGCTCATTCAACAGACCCATCATCTTAAGAACGTGCTCCCCTACGGGCGTTCCTTCAGACTGAGTAGTTGTCATGAGGACTCTCATGGATTCTTGCCTTGCCGCACGATCTTGCTCCCCAAACATCTCCTTGAGGTTAAACATCATATCATAGGCAGTGTCCATCAACTCATGTTGGGTTTGGAGTACATTTGACATGGAAGCCAAAATATAACACCTAGCCATTTCATCAGCCTTTTTCCACTTCCGATATGTCAGTTTTTCCTCATCAGTCGAGGCAGCCGTGGGCTCAGCAGGGCAGACTTCATGGAGTACAAACTTGTACTCCTCCGAAGTCAGGACAATGTCTAAATTTCTCTTCCAATCAATATAGTTGGGGCCAGTGAGCTTATGCTCCTTGAGTATCATAGAAAGTGGGTTCATAGCTATTCTCTAAACCTATAAGCACATTTAAACAAACAATCAATTTAATATCCGATATTATCTCCCTCAAATAATATCATTAAATTACTAATCACATCTAAAATCCCATCAGGTAAGGCAAGCCACGTTGTGTGGACGTTTACTCACCCAAATGATTTAGCAATTAGATTTTCTTTGGTCATACATCACTTATAGCGTAACCTCGTTGGGAGGAATACTATAAGGCGTATCTAAGTGTAAACCATTACTCAGCACCAAAGTGAATCGTTTGGAATTGCTACATCACCGCAAGCCACGTTGTGTGGACGTTTACGATAACCTCACAATTCTTCACAATTCCTTACAACTGTCTACATCAATTAATCCAAAATCCGTCAGTATAGCAAGCCACGTTGTGTGGACGTTTACTACACTAAGAGACTTTTATAATTGACTCCCAGTTACAAGATCCATTCGATTTTCGTAAATCAAGACGCGGAGAATCATAAGTGAAACTCGAAGTTTCTAACCAGTGATTCACCATGCGAACAACCCTATCTCTCATTAGATGAGGGAGCCGAGCAGACAAACGATCCATCTTCAAAAAGAATGGTACGAATGTCTCTAATTTGCGTCATCCACATGACCAAGTGGCTCTGGCTCCATTCCACTCCCCGGGGTGAGAATGAGTCGACTTGAAGTCAGTTTCAGAAAGACAAATTAGGCATTGTTTGATAAACTTAATCAATGTTTCTTGTAAAACGAATTACAAGAATTCTCCTCCAATGACACATCTATACGAACTTCAAAAGTCCATAAGAGTCACCAAGAGAACAGTAATGGAGACCATGGGAATGTTTCCATCCCCTCTCCCACTTAGCTTTTTATAACAAAGGGATACGCTATCTAATGCATAATTAAACACATAAGCATGCATACAAGCAATAAAGCACATAGCACATAGTCAAAATAATGCTAGAAAAATTATTTTCCGACTATCATGGCTTTATTCCATCTCCGTATGCGTCTTCTAGTCTTCAGTCTTCGTTCTTGAATGCTCCATGTGACGAGAATATTAATCCCAATATTTAAATCTATTTATTTTTAATGAATCCAAAAGATACTCAATTCGAAAATTAAGTCAATCGAATAAATCAAAAATAAAATTAAATATTTATTAATATTTTTATTTATTTATTTACCTATCTAATTCTATTAAATCTCTAGAATAATCTATCCAAGTAAAACTTGGAATACTCTAGGAGACTTCTATAATAGAATAAGGAAATAAAATAAATTAGGACTCTTCTACTTTCCAAGATTAATTAATTTACATTACTATGAAAATTCCCATAAAATAGGAATAATCAAATAGGAAATAAATCAATTCATTAATTAATTTTTTTCCTATCTAATTCTATTAAATCTCTAGATTCTTATTCCAAGTAGAACTTGGAATATTCTAGAAGACTTCCATAATAGAATAAGGAAATAAATAATATTAATTAATTCTTTTCCTATCTCCATGAGAGTTCCCAAACTTAGGAATACTCAAAATAGGAAAACTTGAATCAATTAGGAAAGTGAATCTAGGTAGGAGTAGCATGGGTTGGGGATCCCCACACCACCCCCACCGCCGACCACCACCATCGCCGGGCACCACCGCCGCCGCCTCCTAGCCACGCGCCACCACCACCGGTGGCCGGCGTTGCCGGAAGCCCTAGCGGGCAGCCCCCACGGTGGGGTCGATCGATCCTCATGGGGATCGATCATGGGGATGATCGACCCCCCCGGTTTTTCGTCCTCTTCGTCTTCTTCGTCACACGTGTTCTCCGGCGGTCGTCTCGGCATCGATCCAACGTAAATAAATTACAAGAAATAAATTTACAATTCCGGTATCGATTCTATACATGAAATCGACCCTATACACTTTCCGGAAAACATAGAACAATAATAATAAATCTAAATTCGGTCAACCCCCGAATTTTTACTATTACAAGCATTCATCCACACAAAACGAATCTCGACATGTCCGAGAGTTTAATAACGAATAATCATGGTAAAATTAAATAGCAATTAATTAAACGAATAATTAACAATTAATTTAAACCATGATAGTCGGAATCCCTGCAAGGTAGAACACAATTGAACACATACATGAACACGAAACCAAACGCTTTGATACCAATTGCTGGAATTCGATATCCCGGGGTATCAAAAATAGCGGAACCGATAACCCCGACCGAAATCCCGTCGCCGGAAACCGATCACGAGCACCACGATATCCGGAGCTCAACCGGAGAGTCGCCGCGGGATGAACCCGCGGCCGAAACCCTAGCCGAGCCCCACCGTGGGCTCGCGATCGCGTGCGATCGCATGGGGCTGCTCCGGCAGCCCCGGGCGGTGAGTCCGGCGACTCACCGCCACCACCGACAGGAGGGGGGACCACCAGTCGCGGCGCGAAGCCGCGACGGTCCCCGGCGATCGAGCTAGGGCTCGATCGCCCCAGCCGCGGCGTTCCTTCGATGCGCGCCGGCGGTCGAAGCCCTAGGGCTCGACCGCCACCCCTCGGCTCCCAGCCGAGGGTCCTTCGAACGTTCGCCGGGGATCTCGAATCCCCGTCCCCGAAGTTCGTCGTTTTCCCGGATCTTGTGTTCATGTATATGTCACAATTTAATTCACATAAATTCACACGAAGGAGTTTATGATTTGTACCTTTTGATTTGTTGTGCGGAGAAACAAAATCAATCGAAGACCTTTGAATCTTCCCACGTATTCCTTGCACTCCGTTCGAACGTCGGGTGGGCGACGATCTATCGAACTCCTATGGATCTCCTTCAACTCTCTAGAATATCAAGTATGATAATTCTTGTCTTATTCAAGTTATGAATTATGAAGGCCATGTAGTGCTTTTATAGGCTACGTAGGGGATCTAAAGGAGGTGGAATATTGGGCTTCCAATATTGAAGATTAAATTGAGCCCAATGCTCAAGTCCATTAATCCTTATCAATATTAATTAATTTATTTTCCACTATATAAATTAATTGCACTCCCAATATTAAACCATATTATATCAAATAATATTTCTCCGGTAGTATTATTTATTCCGTGTATTTAAGATTTAAATATCCATGAATAAAATTAATTTATTGCTAATTAATTTATTCATCTCTTTAATCCGAGACTAGTACCATTCAGCCTTAATTATTGTGCGGAACGAATCCACTCATGAGGTTTACACAATAATTCCTTATGAACTCATCTCGGGGATATTATCAACCCTTCCGGGATACACTGTCCGGTCAATCATTCACGGCATGCCATATATGAAATATAGTGACCCAACTTAACCGGTAATTAACCCAATAATTAAATCGGTTAATTCCTTTGGTAAATCAAAGTCACTTATATTAAACATACACACCCGCAATAATATCGGGGATTAAGAATAAAATACACTGAGACTCGAATCGATTATCGCCGGCAATCCTAATCGATGAATCTCGACGATCCGCTCAATACACCAAGTGTACAAGTGTGATAAAATAATTAAGATAAATTATTTTCTCTCTCACACAACGACTATACCGATGGATTGGTCCATGTCCATCTAGGTCGTGAGCAACCATTTGATTATATACGAGTAACCGATAGTATGATCTTCTGTGTGCCCATGCAACACCATACTAACTACAACGTATAAAATCCAGGACTATAATTTTGCATTATTAATTAATAATAATTAAACGCAAACAATTGTTTATTAATTTAATAGGTTAAATGCCATGAACGGGAGTTTACCGATACTTAAATCTAGACATTAAGTACACAACTCCAACAATCTCCCACTTGTACTAAGGTCTAGTCATTTCCTCCAAACTCCCGGTTCCCATACTCATCACGTGCTTAAAGTGTACTTCCGAGAAGTACTATGTGAGTGAGCAATCTAGGTTGCCGCTCTGAAGTTATCTTGGTGACTACTACGTCGTCTCCCTCGACGATGACTCGTATCAGGTGGTACTTGCACTATGTGTTATCATCACTTTTAGACTTATGACTTCTTCCGGTTTACCATGCACCGCTATGTAATAGCCTTTGATAAACCAAGAGTCATATCCAAGTCTTAGAGGTTATCCCGGAACCTAACCAAAACTTTCGCTGCCTCTGAGGCTGCTATTCGGTTATGAGAGAGTCCGAGAAGCGTCCTGCTTATCACTCTTTCATATTAAAAGTTCCACCTCTCCAAAAGTGAACACATAGCCTGATATCGACTTACACTGGTCCTTCTCTGATTTGGGATCTGAGAAAATGTAATCTAAGAAGATTTCGTCTTGCTTAATAATCCAGTACTTTGCAAGTACCATTACAGCATTTGAAATTCTCTTGTCAAGATTACTTTGATATCCTCCCACTACGCAAACCGCATAGTTGATATCAGGTTCTTGTTTTCCAACAATGCATTTAAGCTTTCCACACAAAGTGTAGGAAACTGCTTTGTATTATCTATCTCCTTTATGTGTTCGAAACACACGACTTTAGATAGATATACTTATTCTAACCTTTCTCAGAACTTATGCATGTTAAAACAAACCATAATCGTATAAGATGTCTAGGAGAAGTACAATGTTCTTATCTCTAGATCATAAGATCTTAAGAACACGCTCTAACTTCTACTCAATCTTATATCCCGATTTATTTAGACAACCATCATTTTATGTCTGACAACATCTTTACATTGTTGCCAATGATAAAAAGTTATCTACATAAAATCTCCGAGAAACACCACCTTGTTTCCATTACGTCTCTAATACACCTTATCGTCTCTGCCTTTTGATCGAATCCATCAGATGGACTATCCCATCCTGATCTTGGGTATACGGACGTTCCCATCCTTCTAGCACAGCCATCCAAGATCTAGAGTCAAATCCCTTGATTCTAGCAGAAACTTTAGCTTTCCAATTTGAGTAGTTCTGATGAGTAAGCATAATCGGTTTCTGAACAAACATTGGCGACTCCATTATAGCGGAAAATATGAAGTCAAGATTCGGATCACGTCGTATACGTATGACGTCCCGCTCTGATACCAATTGAAATTACGTCTTCGACGTAAGATACCAACTTTTCGCGTAGTCGGTCTTAAATACTTAACACTTCAGCAACTTCGTTCGCACACACTCAATTGTCACTTGCTCCGGATGTCGCACGCTCCAGTTGGAGCACGGTTGTGTTGTGTGTATAAGTTCGAACTCAGCAAAAGTAACGTAAAGTAGTGAAGACAAAGTTATGTAATATTTTTCATTTCATTGAACACAAAACGAAAGCTATTACACGTGGAGAGAAAGGTAGATGGAATGATCAAAGATCGTATCCCAAGTGACGCAGCACTCCAACGAACCAGAGACCTAGTACTACTACACCTAGAGCTAAATCACATAACCCTACTAGTGGTGCACAGCACAAAACAACTACCAAAACTCTAAGGCTCAGCGCCAACAAACAACGATAGCGATACTTAATATCAGATTTCGTTCTCTCAAAATCGTCAAGTGAAGTCTTCAGCTTCCATGGGTTTATATAGGGGTGCCGCACATGTGGAGCGCTGATGTGGAGCAATCTCACTGGTCACATGCTTGGCTGATGTCACAAATCCATGGATGACATCACTTTTTGTACTTGGATTCTAGAATCTTGGAATCTTGAATCTTTGATTCTTGAATCTTCGAAACTTGAATCTTCAATTTCTTCGACTTCAAACTTCAACTCTATCTTGACTCCATCGATCTCAATACTTCGTCTTCAACTTCATCGTGATGAACACTCGTCGTTGAGGCTTCAGCATTTCATCGTCTTCATGGTCGTCGATAGTATTGAAGTAGTAAAAACTAGTCCATGTTGCAAAAGTCAAGAATTGCGACTCCGTTCGCAAATGAGGGAAGGCAAGATTTGCGAACCCATTCGCAATTGATGGACAGGCAGGAAGTGCGACTTCATTCGCAAGTGTTGAGGATGGCACGATTTGCGAACCTGTTTGCACAAGATGGAGAAGCAGCCATTTGCGAACCCGTTCGCATAAAGTGGAGTGCAAGGAATTGCGACTCCATTCGCAAACCATGGAGGGCCCAAATTGCGACTCCATTCGCATTTGTTTGAGTGGCGTGTTTAGCGAACCCGTTCGCACAAGCTGGAGGGTAGGATTTGCGAATCCGTTCGCACATGATGGGGAGGCATGAAATTGCGAACTGGTTCGCAATAGTTGATGAGTGAGATTTGCGAATCCATTCGCAATAGATGCCAGAGGGAGAGATTTGCGACTTCAGTCGCATATGTTGGTGAAGGCCAATAATTGCGAATCCATTCGCATAAATAACTTCACTTGAGTTCCCACTTGTGTCCATTCACTCAATCACCTGAAATCCAACCAACAATGAAAATCATATGTTGTTGTCAAAACTAACATTTACAATTGGTGGGTGGTAGTGTCTGCTGCAGGAGGTACACTGATTCATTTGCTTTATTTTTTTCATATGATTGACTGATTTGTTTGCTGATACGATTTGAGGCTGGAAAAACTCTCCAAGTGAGTGAAAGTGCGATTGCTTCAACATCTCTTATTTAACTTGTATGCACCAAAAAAAAAAACAAAAAAACAAAAAAAAAAACAAAAAAACAAAAAAAAAAAAAAAAAAAATCAAAAAAAAAAAAAAAGGTGTATCTAGCAAGCTGCAAGTGATGTTGATGAACGATGCTTATCCAGATATTCGCCATCTATCACTCTCAAAATATGAAGTCATGAAGAAACGGATGAAATATTGCATCTGTACAGTCTACGGTAGACACTGCCACAACGGAATGTGGAGAGTTTGTGGATTTCCATTGATCTCCTGAGTGCTGAATATCTTTCATCATTATTGTGACTTTTGTAAATTTTTCTGATAATTGTTCTTTTTGTTTTCTAGGTTGAAGTGTTTGATTTTTCTTAACCCATTTACTAGATGTCTTTAAAATGTTTTTGTGAGTGGGTGTTGAGATTGATAGCGGTTGCAGCACACTTTGCCAAGATCTCTCGAAGCCGCCCTCACCCTGTTCTCTGCTGCACACCATACCTCCGCACATCCATCTCGTTGAATTCTCTTTCTTCACAAAAAGGGGGAGAAGATGATACTACTGTACGAGATAAAGGTTTCAAGGAGAAATTTGAAACTTCCAAGAGATGTTCGTTTCAGAGGGGGTTCTTGAAGTTAGGGGGAGATTTTGCAACGAGGGGGAGATTTTTGTTTTAGCTAAACTTTTGTGCTAACACTTTGTTTCTCGGTTTTGTGAAGAAAGTCAAAAAGGGGGAGATTGTAAGAACCTAAGTTTGTTCCTTGCACTAGCTTGAACGTCGTGTGGGCGACGATCCTCCAAGCTTATGGATCTCCTTCACGAACTCTCTAGAATATCAAGTATGATATTCTTATGATTGGTGTGTCTTAAATTGTGAAGACCATATAGTGCTTTTATAGGCTATGTAGGGGATCTAAAGGAGGTGGAATATTGGGCTTCCAATATTAATGATTAAATTGAGCCCAAGCTCAAATCTATTAATCCCATTAATATTAATTAATTTATTTTCCACTATATAAATTAATTGCACTCCCAATATTAAACCATATTATATCAAATAATATTTCTCCGGTAGTATTATTTATTCCGTTTATTTAAGATTTAAATATCCATGAATAAAATTAACTTATTGCTAATTAATTTATTCATCTCTTGTATTCGAGAATAGTACCATTCAACCTTAATTATTATGCGGAACAAATCCACTCATGAGGTTTACATAATAATTCTTTATGAACTCATCTCGGGGATATTATCAACCCTTACGGGATACACTTTCCCGTCAAGTATTCACGGCATGTCATATATAAAATATAGTGACCCAACTTAACCGGTAATTAACCCAATAATTAAATTGGTTAATTCCTTTGGAAAATCAAAGTCACTTATATTAAATATACACACCCGCAATAGTATCGGGGATTGAGAATAAAATACTCTGAGATTTAAATCAATTATCAAAGGCAATCCTAATTGATAAATCTCAAGCGATCCGCCCAATACACCAAGTGTACAAGTGTGATAAAATAATTAAGACAAATTATTTTCTCTCTCACACAACGACTATACCGATGGATTGGTCCGTGTCCATCTAGGTCGTGAGCAACTGTTCGATTAAATACGAGTAACCGATAGTATGATCTTCCGTGTGACGTCGCACATCATACTAACTACAACGTATAGAATCCAGGACTATATTTTGCATATATTTAATTATCAAATAATTAAAAGCAAACAATTGTTTATTAATTAAATAGATTAAATGCTATGACCGGGAGTTACCGTTACTTAAATCTAGACATTAAGTACACAACTCCAACAGATAGTCGGGGCGAGCTTGGCGGAGATCGACAAGCTCAAGAAGAGTCTATCGAAGGAGTTCTCTATGAAGGATTTGGGTGCTGCCAAACAAATCCTGGGGATGAGAATCACGAGGAGCAAGTATGGTCTTGAGTTGTCTCAAGAGGAGTACCTCAAGAAGGTATTGGCGAGGTTTAGCATGGAGGATGCGAAATCCGTGAGCACTCCTTTGGCTAGTCATCAGTTTGTCAAAGGAGGACTCGCCGGTGAGCGAGGAGGAGATGAAGCATATGCATAAGGTCCCTTACGCCTCTGCGATTGGGAGCCTTATGTATGTTATGGTGTGCACGAGGCCTGACATTGCCCATGCAGTGGGAGTGGTCAGCCGGTTTATGAGTAATCCGGGGAAGCAACACTGGGAAGCCGTCAAGTGGATCTTTCGATACTTGAGAGGGACTTCCAATTTTGTTTTGAGGTTCCAAAAATCTTATTTGGGGTTACTCGGGTTCGTGGACGCAGATAACAGGGTGACGTGGTTAGTAGGAAGAGCACTACTGGGTACGTGTACACTTTCGGGGGTACCACGATTAGCTGGGTGTCGAGGTTGCAGAAGATCGTAGCACTGTAGAATTGCGAGGCGGAGTACGTCGCTGTGACGGAAGCCGAGAAGGAGATGATGTGGCTACAAGCTTTCTTGCTTGAGTTGAGACAAGACCACTCGGGGAGTGTCTTGTATTGCGACAATCAGAGCGCCATTCATTTGGCAAAGAATCCGGTGTACCATGCTCGAACGAAGCATATCCAGCAGAGATATCACTTCATTCGATCGGCCTAGGAAGAAGGCGTCTTGGTCTTGGAGAAGATTCTTGGGAGTAAGAATCTGGCCGACATGTTTACGAAGGTGGTATCGTGCGACAAGTTGAGGTTGTGTTCAACCTCGATTGGTCTTCTGGGATGAGGACCGAGGACGCCGCTGCAATGGGAAGAGACGATAGGGGTCGTGAATCAGCTCCAAGTGGGAGATTGTTGAGTGTGGAGGCCGATTCACGCCGAGAAGACGAGAAAACAACGAAAGGGAGAAACGGCGGTCGCCGGTGGAGCATCGGCGACCGCAGGCAGCCACCGACGGGCGCGAAAGAGGTTTCGGCGGGCGACGAAACTGAGAGAATCGAAGTCTGGAGGTCTGCCAAGAATTGGGCCTTTCAGCGGGCGCCGTTTGACCTCCAACGGTCGCGGAACAATTCTGGCGGTCGCCGAAACGCGCCCAGCGGGCGCCAGTGGACTGTCGGCCGACAGGAATATGGCGTCGGCCGACAAAGCGGGGGCTTTTACACAGAAGCGGGATTTTTCTCCCCAATTGTTTTTCTTCCTCTATATAAACCCTATATGCGATGTAAAATAGTGTTAACACCTCCATAAGCCTAGAATCGAATTATACCATTACAAAGCATTGTAATCGAGCGTGATAATTGTTCTAGTGAATTATTGCAGCGGCAAGAAAGTGCTGGGATTCGATGTCCCGGGCTATCAAAATTGCGGAACCGATAACCCGACCGAAAAACCCGTCGCCGGAGATCGCACGAACACCGACTCATCCGCAGGAGTCCGACCTTTGGAGACTACGCATCCGAAGACACGCAGCCCGCCCCCAGCCGATTTTCTCCCACGAGTCGGATCTACGAACGCGAACCACATGCGAAGAACCGGGCTCGACAAGAGCGTCGCCGCGGGATGAACCCGCGGCTAACCCTAGCCGAACCCCATCCGCGGGGTTCGCGATCGCCGTGCATGGCGATCGCCGGGGCTGTTCGGAACAGCCCCTTGACGGTGAGTCCGGCGACTCACCGCCGCCATCCGACGGGAGGGGGACCACCAGTCGCGGCGCGAAGCCGCGACGGTCCCCGGCGATCGAGATAGGGCTCGATCGCCCCAGCCGCGGCGTCCAGCCGCGGCCTTCTCCCTTGCGCGCACCACCGGCGGAGGGAGGCCGGGGGGTTCGATCCGCCGTGGCTCCAGCCCACGGCCGAACCCCCAGCGATCGACTTCACGTCGATCGCTCGCCCCGGCGTCCAGCCGGGGCTCCCCTCGCGCCCGCGCGCCGGGCGGTCAAACCCTAGGGTTTCGACCGCCCCCTTCGATCTTCGCCGGGGATCTCGAATCCCCGTCCGCGATGATCGTCGTTTTCCCGGATCGCGTCGTTCATGTATACATCACAATTATACAACGCACAAATAATCATAGAAGGGGGTTCTCGATTATTACCTCGAATCGTTGTACGGAGAAACGAATTCGGTTGACGACCTTGTGATCTTCCCGCGTATTCCTAGCACTCCGTTCGAACGTCGGGTGGGCGACGAGCTATCGAACTTTATGGATCTTCCTCACTCTCAAGACTTTATGAATTCCGTAGGTTTTCTTAGTTGTGAAAAGTGAAGACCATGTAGTGCTTATATAGGCTACGAAGGGGATCATAAGGAGAATAAATATTGGGCTTCAATATTGAAAATTAAATTGGGTCCAACCCAAATCTATTAATTCTTATCAATATTAATTTTATTTATTTTCCACTATATAAATAAAATTGCACTCCCAATATTATTCTATATTATATCAAATAATATTTCTCCATCTTAGTATTATTTATTCCGTGTATTTAAGATTTAAATATCCATGAATAAATTTATTTATTGCTTAATAAATTATATTCATCTCTTGAATCCGAGACTAGTACCATTCAACCTTAATTATTGTGCGGAACGAATCCACTCATGAGGTTTACACAATAATTCCTTATGAACTCATCTCGGGGATATTATCAACCCTTCCGGGATACACTGCCCCTTCAAGAATTCACGACATGCCATATACAAAATATAGTGACCCAACTTAACCGGTAATTAACCCAATAATTAAATCGGTTAATTCCTTTGGTAAATCAAAGTCACTTATACTAAATATACACACCCGCAATTGTTTCAGGGATTAAGAATAAAATACTCCGAGTCTCAAATCAATTATCGCCGAGCAATCCTAATTGATGAGTCTCAATTGATCCGCCCAATACACCAAGTGTACAAGTGTGATAAAATAATTAAGATAAATTATTTTCTCTCTCACACAACGACTATACCGATGGATTAGTTCGTGTCCATCTAGGTCGTGAGCAACTGTTCGATTAAATACGAGTAACCGATAGTATGATCTTCTGTGCGCCCATGCAGCACCATACTAACTACAACGTATAAAATCCAGAACTATGATTTGCATATAATTAAATGCAAATAATTGTTTATTAATTAAATAGATTAAATGCTATGATCGGGAGTTTACCGTTACTTAAATCTAGACATTAAGTACACAACTCCAACAATCTCCCACTTGTACTAAGGTCTAGTCATTTCCTCCAAACTCCCGGTTCCCATACTCATCACGTGCTTTAAAGTGTACTTCCGAGAAGTACTATGTGAGTGAGCAATCTAGGTTGCCGTTCTGAAGTTATCTTGGTGACTACTACGTCGTCTCCCTGACGATGACTCGTATCAGGTGGTACTTGCTCTATGTGTTAACATCACTTTTGACTTATGACCTCTTCTAGTTCACCGTGCACCGCTATCTAATAGCCTTTGGTAATCTAAGAGTCATATCCAAGTCAAGAGGTTATCCCGGAACCTAACCAAAACTTCCGCTGCCTCTGAGGCTGCTATTCGGTTATGAGAGTCTCTGAGAAGCGTCCCGCTTATCACTCTTTTACTTCATGGTTCCACCTCTTTCTAAAAGTGAACACATAGCCTGATATCGACTTTCACTGGTCCTTCTCTGATTTTTGGATCTGAGAATCTGTAATCTAAGAAGATTTCGTCTTGCTCAAGCCAGTACTATGAAAGTACTCTTGCAGCATTCGAACATCCCTTATCCAGATTACTTTGATATCCTCCCACTACGCAAACCGCATAGTTGATATCAGGTTCTTGTTTTACAACATTGCATCTATAAAGCTTTCCATACTTGAAGTATAGGAAACTGCTTTGTCCTCATCTATCTCCTTTATGTGTTCGAACACACACCCTTTAGATAGATGTATATTCTGTCTCTGAAAGGCAATAACCTTTCTCAGAAGTATGCATGTTTAAAACAAACCTTAATCATATAAGATGTCTAGGAGAAGTACAATGTTCTTATCTCTAGATCATAAGATCTTAAGAACATGCTCTAACTTCTTCTCAATCTTATATCTCGATTTATTTAGACAACCTCTATTTTTATGTCTGACAACACTTTTACATTGTCGCCAATGATAAAATGTTATCTACATAAAATCTCCGAGAAACACCATCTTTGTTTCCGTCACGTCTCTAACACACCTTCTTTGCTAATCCTATGCAGACCTAGGGATCGATTTCATGTATACTGGATCCAGAGTTCAAAACTCCTCCAGTCTTATAAACATCTCTAGTTGCTTAACAACCTCCCACTGCAATGGCGTCCCGGTGTGTAACAGTAACAACATTAGGTGCAGTTAGTGGTGTACTACTACTCGGTCAGGCTGGTTCTCAGTCTTTCCCTTTCCTCATTTTAAAGTATTTTGTCAATTAGGGCATTGCAGTTCATCTAATAGTTTTTCCTCTATGAACCGGACGAGACGTCCCTCTGGTTCATAGTACTATAGAACACACAATACTTCGTTCATCTAGGATATCCTACAACCATATTGAATATGTTGTTGTCACCAGGAATATCCATAGAACATAGGTAATTCCGAACAACTTGTTCTCTTACTATTAGATCTCTATTTCTTTACAACGCACCATCTCTACACGTAAGTGCACGGCTCGTCTCTTTGGGAATTAATCCCAATCTTTGATTATGCTATGTGTTATCTAGATAGGTGATGGCCTCCGCGACCGAGTCACAGGCTTCTAATGGATATACTTTGATGGTTCCCCATAATAGCTTTGTGTCCATTGACAAGTCAAAACACTTTGCTTTTATGGCACATCAAGCATTCTAATCCATCACTGAGTATTCTTTGAAAGAATTACTCATACCTCTCTAATATACACATATGTCTGCATATCTAATCATTTCCAATACTCTTCTGAATTCTATCCTTTTTCCAGAAAGGTTTGCTTAGACGTATTATCCTCCAAATTCAATCCTTAGGTCGGAAGGTCCATTCCTTCAACTATAATTGATCAAATCAATTTCGACCATATGAATTTTATTTGAAAATACTACTAAGTATAAGAGTTCATAAGTATAATGATAAAGAAATATCTAATAAGTAAAATAAGTTATATATAACGGTTTGTTGCATCGTGGTAGACTAAGGATTCATCATTCACATATTGCTATCTAATGTACCATAATGAATATCACCATTATTTCTTATCCAAACCATCCAATGATTAAAGAAATAAAATATCCATTAATAAAGAAAAACAGAACGAAGTTCTTTTTCAAAATTAAAAGGGGTACATAAGCAATAACTGAAATGAAAACTTAAAACAGATAAATGTCTTCCACTGCAACCGCTGCTACCCCAACAGCTTCGCCCATGTAGACTCGAATTCTTCTTCTCTAAGTCGCCGGGTTTTCTGGAACCCCTGCATTCAAAAATGCACATACCGTCAGTGGTTCCATATCTACACACCAGAACTCTGGTAGATAATACCGCTGACTATGTTTTTACGACTAAAGAAAGATTCGTACCTCTGAGAGGACATTCAGACTTCCAGTGTCCCATCTTGTTGCATCGGAAGCACTTACCCTTTGGCTTTGCAGCCCCCACTCGTGGTGCAGTCCTCTTGACACCACTGGGTTTCCGGGCTTGCTTCCTTTTCTTGCCCCTACCTCCATCAGGTTTAAAGCCTTTGGACTTGGTAGCTACAAGCGCTTGAGACTTGCCCTTCTTGTAGATCCCCTCTGCCGCCTTCAGTTCAGTCAGGAGTTGCGCAAGAGTATAAGATAGTTTACCCATATTATAGCTCATACGAAACTGCTCAAAACTAGGGGCCAGAGACTGGAGTATGATGTCGACTTGCGTCTCAGCATCAATAGAAGCTCCTAGGACCTCAAGTTCATTCAACAAACTCATCATCTTAAGAACGTGCTCCCCAACGGGCGTTCCTTCAGACTGAGTAGTCGACATAAGGACTCTCATGGCTTCTTGCCTTGCCGCACGATCTTGCTCCCCAAACATCTCCTTGAGGTTAAACATCATATCATAGGCAGTGTCCATTGGCTCATGTTGGGTTTGGAGTACATTTGACATGGAAGCCAAAATATAACACCTAGCCATTTCATCAGCCTTTTTCCACTTTCGATATGCCAGTTTCTCCTCATCAGTTGAGGCAGCCGTGGGCTCGGCAGGGCACACTTCATGGAGTACATACTTGTACTCTTCCGAAGTTAGGACAATGTCTAAATTTCTCTTCCAATCAATATAGTTGGTGCCAGTGAGCTTATGCTCCTTGAGTATCATAGAAAGTGGGTTCATAGCTATTCTCTAAACCTATAAGCACATTTAAACAAACAATTAATTTAATATCAGATATTATCTCCCTTAAATAATATCATTAAATTACTAATCACATCTAAAATCCCATCAGGTAAGGCAAGCCACGTGGTGTGGACGTTTACCCACCCAAATGATTTAGCAATTAGATTTTCTTTGGTCATACATCGCTTATAGCGGAACCTCGTGGGGAGGAATACTACAAGGCGTATCTAAGTGTAAACCATTACTCAGCACCAAAGTGAATCGCTTGGAATTGCTACATTACCGCAAGCCACGTGGTGTGGACGTTTACGACAACTTCACAACTCTTCACAATTCCTTACAACTGTCTACATCAATTAATCCAAAATCCGTCAGTGCAGCAAGCCACGTGGTGTGGACGTTTACTTCACTAAGAGACTTTTATAATTGACTCCCAATTACTTGATCCATTTAATCTCGTAAATCAAGACGCGGAGAATCATAAGTGAAACTCGAAGTTTCTAACCAGTGATTCGCCATGCGAACGACCCTATCTCTCATAAATGAGGGAGCCGAGCAGACAAGCGACCCATCTATCAAAGAATGGCACGGAAGTCTCTAATTTGTGTCCTCTACATGACCAAGTGGCTCTGGCTCCATTCCACTCCCCGGGGTGAGAATGAGTCGACTTGAAGTCAGTTTCAGAAAGACAAATTAGGCATTGTTTGATAAACTTGATCAATGTTTCTTGTAAGAGGAATTACAAGAATTCTCCTCCAATGACACATCTATACGAACTTCAAAAGTCCATAAGAGTCACCAAGAGAACAGTAATGGAGACCATGGGAATGTTTCCATCCCCTCTCCCACTTAGCTTTTTATAACAAAGGGATACGCTATCTAATGCATAATTAAACACATAAGCATGCATGAAAGCAATAAAACACATAGCACATAGTCAAAAATAATGCTAGAGAAATTATTTTTCCCCGACTATCATGGCTTTATCTTCATATGCATCTTCTAGTCTTTAGTCTTCGTTTCTTGAATGCTCCATGTGACGAGAATATTAATCTCTAATATTTAAATCTATTTATTTTCAATTAATCCAAAAGTTACTTAATTCGAAAATTAAGTCAATCGAATATATCAAAAATAAAATTAAATATCATTAATATTTTTATTTATTTATTTTCCTATCTAGTTCTTTATTAAATCTTTAGAATAATCTATCCAAGTAAAACTTGGAATATTCTAGAAGATATCTATAATAGAACAAGGAAATAAAATAAATAAATTAGGACTACTACTTTTTAAATTTATTTTTATTCCTAATCCATGAATATTCCCATGAGTAGGAATAATCAAATAGGAAAAATAAATTTAGTACTAAATTAATTAAATTTCTAATCTATGAATATTTCCATGAAGGGAATAAATCAATAGAAAATAAAATTAATTTAAATTAATTCTTTTCCTAATCCATGAGAGTTTCCAAAAAAGAAAGTACTCAAATAGGAAAAATCCGAATTAATTTGGAAAGTAGATTTTGGTAGGAATAGCACGGGATTAGGAGATCCCACGCCATCCCCATGATAATGGATCGGCCGGCCACTCGGGAGGAGCGCCGCCGCCGCCTAGCCACCGCCGGCTAGGCCATGGGTCGATCACCACCATGTGATCGATCCCAAGCCCTTGTCTTCTCGTCACTTCTTCGTCTTCCGGCGATCGTCTCAACATCGAACCAACGTAATTAAAATTACAAAATTTAAATTACAATTCCGGTATCGATTCTATACATGAAATCGACCCTATACATTTTCCGGAAAATAAAGTGCGTAATAATAAATCCTAAATTCGGTCAACCCCCGAATTTTTTACTATTACAAACATTCAACCACACAATACGAATCTCGACATGTCCGAGAGTTTAATAATCATGATAATTAATTAAAAAACAATTAATTAAATCCAACCATGATAGCCGGAAATCCTGCAAGGTAGAACAATAATCGAACATATACATGAACACGAAACCGAACGCTCTGATACCAATTGCTGGGATTCGATGTCCCGGGCTATCAAAATTGCGGAACCGATAACCCGACCGAAAAACCCGTCGCCGGAGATCGCACGAACACCGACTCATCCGCAGGAGTCCGACCTTTGGAGACTACGCATCCGAAGACACGCAGCCCGCCCCCAGCCGATTTTCTCCCACGAGTCGGATCTACGAACGCGAACCACATGCGAAGAACCGGGCTCGACAAGAGCGTCGCCGCGGGATGAACCCGCGGCTAACCCTAGCCGAACCCCATCCGCGGGGTTCGCGATCGCCGTGCATGGCGATCGCCGGGGCTGTTCGGAACAGCCCCTTGACGGTGAGTCCGGCGACTCACCGCCGCCATCCGACGGGAGGGGGACCACCAGTCGCGGCGCGAAGCCGCGACGGTCCCCGGCGATCGAGATAGGGCTCGATCGCCCCAGCCGCGGCGTCCAGCCGCGGCCTTCTCCCTTGCGCGCACCACCGGCGGAGGGAGGCCGGGGGGTTCGATCCGCCGTGGCTCCAGCCCACGGCCGAACCCCCAGCGATCGACTTCACGTCGATCGCTCGCCCCGGCGTCCAGCCGGGGCTCCCCTCGCGCCCGCGCGCCGGGCGGTCAAACCCTAGGGTTTCGACCGCCCCCTTCGATCTTCGCCGGGGATCTCGAATCCCCGTCCGCGATGATCGTCGTTTTCCCGGATCGCGTCGTTCATGTATACATCACAATTATACAACGCACAAATAATCATAGAAGGGGGTTCTCGATTATTACCTCGAATCGTTGTACGGAGAAACGAATTCGGTTGACGACCTTGTGATCTTCCCGCGTATTCCTAGCACTCCGTTCGAACGTCGGGTGGGCGACGAGCTATCGAACTTTATGGATCTTCCTCACTCTCAAGACTTTATGAATTCCGTAGGTTTTCTTAGTTGTGAAAAGTGAAGACCATGTAGTGCTTATATAGGCTACGAAGGGGATCATAAGGAGAATAAATATTGGGCTTCAATATTGAAAATTAAATTGGGTCCAACCCAAATCTATTAATTCTTATCAATATTAATTTTATTTATTTTCCACTATATAAATAAAATTGCACTCCCAATATTATTCTATATTATATCAAATAATATTTCTCCATCTTAGTATTATTTATTCCGTGTATTTAAGATTTAAATATCCATGAATAAATTTATTTATTGCTTAATAAATTATATTCATCTCTTGAATCCGAGACTAGTACCATTCAACCTTAATTATTGTGCGGAACGAATCCACTCATGAGGTTTACACAATAATTCCTTATGAACTCATCTCGGGGATATTATCAACCCTTCCGGGATACACTGCCCCTTCAAGAATTCACGGCATGCCATATACAAAATATAGTGACCCAACTTAATCGGTAATTAACCCAATAATTAAATCGGTTAATTCCTTTGGTAAATCAAAGTCACTTATACTAAATATACACACCCGCAATTGTTTCAGGGATTAAGAATAAAATACTCCGAGTCTCAAATCAATTATCGCCGAGCAATCCTAATTGATGAGTCTCAATTGATCCGCCCAATACACCAAGTGTACAAGTGTGATAAAATAATTAAGATAAATTATTTTCTCTCTCACACAACGACTATACCGATGGATTAGTTCGTGTCCATCTAGGTCGTGAGCAACTGTTCGATTAAATACGAGTAACCGATAGTATGATCTTCTGTGCGCCCATGCAGCACCATACTAACTACAACGTATAAAATCCAGAACTATGATTTGCATATAATTAAATGCAAATAATTGTTTATTAATTAAATAGATTAAATGCTATGATCGGGAGTTTACCGTTACTTAAATCTAGACATTAAGTACACAACTCCAACAGAAAGTGGACGTAGCCCTCGTTAACGGGTGAACCACTATAATTCTCGTGTCTCTTTATTTTTCGTATTTCCGTACTTTTTGTGTTCGTGTGCTTTTCAGGAGGGGAATTTGGACGCGGATTTCCTAACGCATATAATTAACCGTCAAAATGACACCACATATGAAAGAGATAAAAAAAAATTTTGGTCCCACAAATGTAGTCTTTTTTCGATTTAGTCGTACACACATCAACTTTCTCAATTTAGTCCTAAATAACCCGAATTTGGTTTCAATTTAGTCCTTTTTGGACGTAAAATTCAAATTCGGCCGGTATCTGCCCACGTGCATATCACGTGATCTTTACGTCGGTGCCCACTGCTGACTCGGAGCCACGTGTCATCACGCCATTGGTCAACAACTTTTTGAAAAAAAAATACAAAAATACGTATTAAATACATGCCACGTCATTAATGCAGTGGTTAAAAAGAAAATTAAAAAAAACAAAAATACAAACTGAAATATGGAGTATTAAAAAAAATAGAAAAAGACAAATTAAATGAAGAGGAATCGCGCCACCACCAGTATGCCATTGACACTATCGAAGATTACGGCGGCGAGCAGCAGCTGCAAATCCATGAGATTTTCTGGGGAAATTGCGCCGGAGTTTGCGCGAGTAAATCACAGAGCTCCACCAACGACTCCATCACTCCGATTCGTCATAATCCTCGCTAAATTATCGTTGATCGGAATACGAAAAGATAATGCGTGAATTTTGGCGATTTTGAAAAATGTAACGGAGGATGTCGTCAAGGTCTACGGGTGGCTGCGATGACCACCGATGAAACGTCGTCGTAATATCGGTGTCGCCTCTCTGTAATTTTGAGAGATTAGTGTTCTTAGACATTCTGGGGTTTCATGCGATATGCGACTCTAGTGTTTTGGGGGTTTCTGGTGTTCTTAGATATTTGGGAAATTAAGGAATATTTTAATTTGGGGGAATTTGCAGGAAATGAAGGTGAGGTAAAAGAGATGAAAATTTATTTCTTCACCTTCATTTAATGTGTTTTTTTTTAATTTTTTTAATGCTTCATATTTCTATTTGTATTTCTATTTTTTTATTTTCTTTAAATCATTGCATTAATGACATGGCACGTATATTTTTATATTTTTTATATTTTTTATTTCTTGAAAAAAGTCGCTGACCAATGGCGTGACACGTTGACGCTAAGTCAGCAGTAGGCGCCGGCGTAGAGATCACGTGATATGCACGTGGGCAATTCCGGCCAAATTTGAATTTTCCGTCAAACATAGACTAAATTGAAATTAAATTCGGGTAATTTGAGACTAAATTGAGAAAGTAAATGTGTGTAAGCCTAAATCGAAAAAAGAATACATTTGTGGAACCAATTTTTTTTTCTCTCCATATGGAATTAATGGTGCGTGAATTAAGTGGGTGAGTCTACATGTTGACCGTACGACACGGGATGAGAATCGAAGACGTGAAATACGGTCGTGGATAATGAAGTCCAATTTTACTTGTTTCTTTCTTTAACAAAATTATAATTATATTGAGAATATAATTATATTCTTTAATATTGTAGAGTCATATTAAGAAAATGATTAATTCATATGTCTAATTGTTTTTCAATTTGATAGGTTTGCTACACCTAGGGGTGGGCGTTTGAGCTCGAAAACCCGAGCTCGGACCGAAAACTCGTCAAAAAAGCTCGTCCCGAGCTGAGCCTAATTTTTTTAAGAATCGGCTCACCATAGAACCGACTCGTGAAGTGTATATGCGGTCCGAGCCCAAGCCCAAAAATATTTAAGACCGAAAGCCCGGCTCGGACTGTCAATTTCATTATTATTATTATTATTATTATTATTATTATTATTATTATTATTATTATTATTATTATTATTATTATTATTATTATTATTATTATTATTATTATTATTATTATTATTATATATATATATATATAAGATTTACGGTACATTATTATTATTATTATTATTATTATTATTATTATTATTATTATTATTATTATTATTATTAAGGTTTTCACTTTAAAATTTTCTATTTACCATCTCTTTCGTTCCGAGTTAACACTTCACACTACATATCATTGTAAAAAGATTCAAAAAAAATAAAATTAAACAACACTTCGAATAAGAGGAAGACAATTCGTTCCGAGTTAACAGTTCACACTACACATCATTGTAAAAAGATTCAAAAAAAATAAAATTAAACAACACTTGAAATAAGTCTAAGACAATAATTGAAAGTATACTTGATTTTTCTAGTGTGTATATATTTTTTGTAAATTATTTATGAATTAGTGATGCTATTTAATTGTTACTCTTATTTTTTTCTATTTTGAATAATTACAAGATAGACTTAATTTTTATTTTTATTTTTGGATTTCATTTTAGACAAACAACTAAGAACATCATTTTTTTGTTTTTATTTTTGAATTTTCAGTTTAGTATCATATGATTCAAATGTTTGAAATTTTTATTGAATTATAAATTGCATAAAATTTATAATAGAAACTCTATAAAATTTGGGACCGAAAACTCGAAAATCTGGCTCGGGCTCGTCATGCTCGGTCCCGAGCCAGGCCCCAACCTCAGAAGAACACGGCTCGGCTCGGACCACAAAGGTCGGGTTTTGAGCCGGGTTTGATATTTTTGGGCTCGGCTCGACCCGCGCCCACCCCTAGCTACACCTATAAATTACCCCTAGCTACACCTATAAATTGGGTTCTCTGGTGGACGAAAATCATAGAGTGCATATGTGCATAAAATTGAATTATTTTAAGTTTTAACGATGCAGTGAATTTCTTATTTTTCTCGTATTTTGGGTTTCCACGTAAATTTGTGTGTTCGTTCTTTTCGTATATCTTTTTCTATTGTCATCTTGTGTTTATATTCTCGAGCGGTGCGCAATTTATGTCTTAAATCGCAACAAGTAATATCAGAGCAGGCCATTATAAAAAGCATAACAATAACAAAACATATATATACTCCATCATTTTGTATATGTGTTGTCCATATGAGATCGAGGCCATGTTGGTGTATTAGCCGAACTAGAAAACCCAAATCGGCTGCACCATTCCAAGTGCCTATGTCGAACAACCAGAGCGACATAATTTTTCGGGTCAGAATCATATTTGTTCCACTCGAAATTGTTTTCGGGTCAGAATCATATTTGGTCTACTCGAAATTGTTCGTTTACTTAAATGTTATTTAAGTTTTTTTTATCAGATTTGGTCATTTGATTACTGTTTTCGTTTACATAAACGTCATTTAAGTTTTTTTTTTTTTATCAAATTTGGTCATTTGATTACTGTTTTCGTTTACATAAACGTCATTTAAGTAAACGAAATCTAAGTTTTTTTTTTATCAGATTTGGTCATTTGATTACTGTTTTCGTTCATTTAAGTAAATGAAATCTAAGTGTTTTTTTTTATCAAATTTGGTCATTTGATTACTGTTTTCGTTCATTTAAGTAAATGAAATCTAAGTTTTTTTTTTATCAGATTTGGTCATTTTGTTTACATAAAATGGTTATCATCGTTCATTTAAGTAAATGAAATCTAAGTTTTTTTTTTTATCAGATTTGGTCATTTCGTTTTTTTTTATCAGATTTGGTCATTTCGTTTACATAAAATTGTTATCAGATTTGGTCATTTCGTTTACATAAAATGGCACGAGTTTTTTTATTAAGTTTTTTTTTTTATCAGATTTGGTCATTTGATTACTGTTTTCGTTCATTTAAGTAAATGAAATCTAAGTTTTTCATTAAGTTTTTTTTTTATCAGATTCATTTGATTACTGTTTTCGTTCATTTAAGTAAATGAAATCTAAGTTTTTCATTAAGTTTTTTTTTTATCAGATTTGGTCATTTGATTACTATTTTCGTTCATTTAAGTAAATGAAATCTAAGTTTTTCGGAAAAAATGGCACGAGTTTCGAACTCTGGTCATTTATAAAAGAAATGATAGCCTAATTCACTAGGTTACACTAGCTGATTGAAAGTATTTGTAATATTAGTTTATATATAAGTTATAAGTTATAGTATAAAATATGAAATACACAATTAATTAACCATTATCATATAAATAAAATTAATTATTTATATTAAAAATAATTAATAAAAATAAATAATAGTAGTAGGTAACAATCACGTAATAAATTATTTTTTGATTATCAAAAAAATCAAAAGAAAATAAAATTCATTTAATTTACTATATGTATTAAATATTTATACACACTATCATTTTTTTTTGTCAACTTAATATGTATACATTTAAAAATAAATATATATTTTTTAAAACTTAAAAATACATTTTTATTTTTTTTATTTTTAATAGTAAAAATGTATTTTTATGTAAATTCTAAATATATTTTTACTTTTTAATTTTTAGTAGTAAAAATATATTTTTATGTAAAAAGGTTAAATAATATTATTTATAATAATATACTTATTAAGTGACACATCATAAAAATGATAGTGTTCATAATTATTTAATACATTGACTATATAGTAAATTAAATAAATTAATTTTTTTTATATTTTTTATTACATGATTGTTATTTACTAATATTATTTATGTTTTATTAACTATTTTTAATATAAATAATTATTTTTATTTATATAATAATTGTTAATTTATTATGCAATTCATAATTTATACTACAACTTATAAGTACGTATACACTAATATTACAAAATTTTCAATTAGTTAATGTAACCTAGTGATTTAGGCTATTATTTCTCTATTGAATGACCGAGTTTTAATCACGTTCTAACCCAAAATTTTTGCATTGCATCTGTTCTTAACGAGGTGGCATTTTGTGTTGCAAAACTCATGCCATTACATTCACTCAATGGAGCAGTCAATCCACGAAACTACCCTTCCAAGAATGATGAAAAAGTAGTATTGAAATCTACTCAATTTGTATATATCGAATTTCCAATTTGTTTATTTATTGAACAATTATTGCATCTTATTTATATTTGATAAATTCTATTAACATTAAGAAATTTAAATATTAAATATTATAACTAACAATTATCATTAAAAAATAGATAAAAAAATAAATAATAAAATAAAATGTATAATTGACGTAGAGGATGACGTAACCACGTAATTATACCTCTCTCAACGATTTTCAAACAATTTGACCACATTTTGAATTTGTTAACTAATACTGTAAATCATCCATAACCTCCTCAATTATATAACTACGAGAAGAGAAACACCAAATGACTGAACTACCCTTCTACCACCCCAAAACACACTAGAAACCAAATGACTGAACTACCCTTCTACCACCCCAAAACACAACTCGTAATTTTCTACTACTATCTCTTAACAATACCCTTTTTGGTAACTTCACAATTTTTACTCGCCGCCGAGAGAGCCACCTTACTAAGTCTCAAAACACAATGGGGCAACCCTTCAATCCTCCACTCCTGGAACGACACGTCATTTCCCTGCGCCTGGACTGAAATCCAATGCTCCGGCGCCGGCGACGTCGTCACGGGCATACTCCTCAACAACTACAACATCAGCGGCGTTATCCCCGACTCCATCTCCGCCCTCCAGAATTTAACGGTCCTCGATCTCGGTTTCAATTATTTCAGGGGAAATTTCCCTCCCGCCATTTTGAACTGCTCAAACCTCCGCTACCTCGACCTCTCCGAAAACTACTTCGTCGGGAATATTCCGTCCGATATCGACAAACTCAAATCACTCCATCACCTCGACCTCTCCGCCAACAACTTCTCCGGCGATGTCCCTACGACGATCGGGAACTTGGCGGAGCTGCGAACTCTGAATCTCTACATGAATTTGTTCAACGGCAGTTACCCGGTGGGGATCTCGAATCTGACGAATCTCAAAACTCTAGGGCTGGCTTATAACGACTTCACGCCGGCTGTCATACCGCCGGAGTTCGGAAAATTGGGGAAATTAAACCGTCTCTGGATGTCGCAGGCGAACCTGATCGGAGAAATACCCGAGAGCCTCGTGATGAATTTATCCAGTCTCGCCCATTTTGATGTTTCTCATAACAAAATGCAAGGTGCGATTCCGAATGCCTTGTTCTTGTTAAGGAATTTGAGTATTGTTTATATGTGGAACAATCGATTTTCGGGTTCGATTCCTCGAACGATCGAGTGTTTGGATTTGGTTGAGCTCGATATATCCGCAAACAACTTGACCGGTGCAATCCCAGAAGATGTTGGGAGGTTAGAGAAATTGGAGGTGTTGAATCTATTTCACAACAAGCTATCTGGAGAACTCCCACAAAGCATTGGGCTATTGCCTAGCCTAAAGACCTTCAAGGTTTTCAACAACGATTTGACTGGATTACTGCCGCCTGAAATGGGCATTCACTCCAAGCTCGAGGATTTTCAAGTTTCCGTTAATAATTTCGTTGGAATCTTGCCGAGAAATCTCTGTGCCGGTGGTGTTCTTGTTGGCTTGGTTGCTTCTGAAAACAACTTATTTGGCCGAATTCCGGAATCACTTGGAAGTTGCCGAACTCTACGTACGTTGCAGGTGTATAGTAATAACCTATCAGGTGAATTTCCATCTGATATTTGGTCTATACCGGTCATGATTAGTGTGATCTTAACTGGTAACAAGATTTCGGGCAAGCTCCCGAGAAAACTAGGTCTGAATATAACTCATTTGGAGATAAGTAAAAATGAATTTTCCGGTGAAATTCCTACCGACGTTTCATCTTGGGAAAATTTGGTTGTGTTTGAGGCAAGTAACAATGTATTATCAGGGCCGATCCCAAAAGGATTGACCGGCCTTGGTCAACTTACAACTTTGGTTCTCGATGGAAATTTACTCTCCGGTGGGTTGCCTTCTGAAATATTGTCTTGGAGTTCTCTTTCTACTCTAAATGTAGCGAGGAATAATTTATCCGGTCCACTCCCTCCTGCTCTCTGTTCATTGCCCAACCTTCATAATTTGAACTTGTCCTATAATCATCTTTCTGGTGATATCCCGCCTGAGCTAGGACAATTGAGGCTCAAATTACTTGACCTTTCCTTAAATCAACTTTCAGGAAGAATTCCCATCGAGTTTGAAAACGGAGCTTATGAAAACTGTTTTTTCAACAACACAAATCTTTGTTCCACTAAAAAAATATCCAATGTTTCCATTTGTCCTGCCAAACCTCGAATAAGCGAGAAACTATCACCAATTATGATAGTTGGGATTCTAGTTTTTTTAATCATCATTTTGCTTCTATGGTTTTTGTTTAAGCACCGCAGAAGAAGGAAGCTTAGCAGTGACCACTCACCCACGGATGAATGGGTTTTTATGTCATTTCAGAGATTGAATTTTACGGAGGTTGATATCTTGCCTGGTTTGGTTGAAAGTAATATGATTGGTTTTGGTGGCTCAGGCGAAGTATTCAAAGTCGCAGTTGATTCTGAAAATGAATATGTTGCCGTGAAGAGAATTCGTAGTGACAGGAGAAATGATTTGGCGGAGAACGAATTTGAAGCCGAGATTCAAGTTTTGGGTTCGGTCCGCCATGCCAACATTGTGAAGCTTCTGTGTTGCATTTCGAGCTATAGTTGTAGGATCCTTGTTTACGAGTACATGGAGAATCTAAGTCTTGATATATGGATACATAGGAGAAGAAGGCAAGTGTCGTCTCTTAATAACAGTAACGTTGTTTTGGATTGGCCAGCAAGGTTAGGGATCGCTATTGGAGCCGCACAAGGTCTTTGCTATATGCATCACGATTGCTCTCCTCCGACTATTCATCGTGACGTGAAGTCTAGCAATATATTGTTGGATTCTGAATTTAGGGCGAAAATAGCCGATTTTGGGTTAGCCAAGATTTTGATCAAGAAAGGGGAGCCTAACACCATGTCGGCTGTTGCTGGTTCATTTGGTTACATTGCCCCAGGTAATAACTAATAATAGTTAAAACAATGTTACTACTATTAGTTACTTATAATTTTGAATGATATAACACTATTATTGTTGTTTTTCTTGTTGTAGAGTATGCTTACACCTCAAAGGTGGACGAAAAAATCGACGTTTATAGCTTTGGGGTCGTGCTGTTAGAATTGGTGACGGGAAAAGAGGCAAACAGCGGAGCCATGAACATGAGCCTCGCTGAGTGGGCGTGGAGTCACTACGGACGAGAGAAGGACATTGCCGATGCTTTGGATGAGGAGATTAAAGAACCGCATTTCTTGGATGGCATGATAGGTGTCTTCAAGATGGGGCTTATGTGCACCAATTCTCTGCCGGCAATTCGACCCACAATGAGAGACGTTTCGCAGTTCCTTCAACGGTGTAGTTAAAGATTGGGTATTTTGTCTTATTTTGTAAGTTTCACATGTATAAAGTTTGAATAATTGTAGATTACTATAGGGTTTGTCTTATTTTGTAAGTTTCACGTGTATAAAGTTTGAATAATTGTAGATTACTATAGGGATGGTGATGTAAAAATTGGTAAGTATAAACATCATTGGAACCATTTGAGATGTTTGTAATTATAGATTACTCCGTAGAATGAAATGATTTGATAGTACATAATTGCTCAAAACATGTCCTGTGATTACGTATCTCATATCACTTGAAAAAAAGGTACATCTCATATAAGTTGAAAAAGGTAAGCTCAAATATAAATTAAATTATCTTATCACTTTAACAAGGTTTTTAAGTTGTAAGATAATCCAACTTTGACATAGTATACCCAACATGATGATGGAGCCTAGAGCTGTCAAATTAGGCCCGGCCCGGCCAACCCGACCATAAAGCTGAGCTGGGCCTCGAGTATTGAGACCCAAAAAGAGTTTGGCCTTTTTGGCCCGACCCGACAGGCCCGATGGGCCAGTGGGGCTGGGATGGGCTGGGCTTGGCCCAATTTTTTTAGACCGGTCCGACTAAATACATATTCTTATTTTTATTTATGTTTTATTTAGAATTTTAATTAATATTAATGTTAAAACTAAATAATTTTATATATTTCTTTGAATATAAAGTTTAGAATTATAATATTTATTTGTGTAAGTATATTTTTTCTATATATATATATATATATATATATATAGTATTTTTAATTTATAAGAAACATTAAATTATTATTCAAAATTATTTTAGTAGCTTTAATTTAATTTAATTATATTTTAAACATTAAAATTTTATTATTTATTATAATTTTGTAATTAATTAGTTTAATTAACAATTATTATAATTTAAAATTAAAATTAATGTATATTTTTTATTTAATATGACGGCCAAAAAAGTCCGATGGTCCATTGACCCGACCAAGGCCGAGTTGGGCCTCATAAATCTAGGCCCACTGAAATTCGGGTCGGGCTAGCCCGGCCCATGAAAATCACTTAGCCCGATGGGCTTGGGCTGGGCCGGCCCGACCCGACCATTTGACACCTCTAATGGAGCTTAGCCAATGAAATTTCTGGCTTGCTTAAAGATGACATTATGTTCACGAGTAGAGCCATCAAAATCGAGTCTACTCGTGAGGAAGTGTTAAGTATTCCACATCAGTTGAAAAAAGATCTTATAACTCAAATATAAGTTGAATTACCTTATCACCGACATTTAAGATGTTATTGACTCAATTTTAACAATTACCCCGTGTTATTGGTCTAACTTTAACAACATTTAAGGTGTTATTGACTCAATTTTAACAATTACCCCGTGTTATTGGTCTAACTTTAACAATTACCGACTCCAACTTTAACAATTACTTCAATAAGGGCTTGCGTTATTAAAACTAATTGCTTAAATAAAATCTATTCAAATATAAGATTAAAACACATTTGAAAACTTCAACAATTTTGACATACCGGACTCTATGATTAAAAGTCGTAGTTAAAAAAATCCACATTTGAAAACTTCAACAATTTTGACATACCGGACTCTATGATTAAAAGTCGTAGTTAAAAAAATCCTGCTAAGATATTAACAATACTAGTATTGGTTAATATTGGTTTACCTCTATTTTTTATGCGTATTATATTTCGTTTTAACATTCATTCATGTTATAGATTAACTTTAGTTCACGCCAATTCATTTAATGTTTTATATTTTTTCTTATTGTTATTTTATATTAGAATTAATGTATTTTTTATATTTCTTAAACACTTTAGATTGTAATGAATTGTATTTTTTCTTATAATTCTTTTCTTCAATTTGTAATTTGTAAACATGTTAATTGTTGTAATAAATTATGTACGGAATATTAATTTATAACTTTGTTAATTGTTGTAATTTTTTGAATATGTATTCAATCAATGTATTTGTTAAAATGTACAAGAAAAATCATCTCCGGACGCAAAATCGACAAAATGCACTTCAGGAGCAAATTGGTAATTTTGCTCAGATTCAAATTTCGCGCAGAGACAAAACAGTGTCGTTTTGATGCTGATTTGGGCAGCGGGTGCATGGTCTAGGTCGATCGATTTCTCAGCTGATTCTTCACCATTTTGGATGATTCTTGAAGTTACATGATCCTTGCCAGCTCATCTAGGAAACACACATGGAATTGCTACGCTTCATCGCACGGTTGAGATTCGCGAGGTTGTTACGGCTCGATGGCCAGGATGTGTTCATCGATTTTGTGCATTTCAGTTTTAGCATATAATCACTCGTGTTTGTGATTGATATGCAAGCATTAAGCTAGAGAGAGCTTTGTACAATTGTTTTTTAGCTTCATATAATACCAGAACACCCCTCCCCTCCACCGTGCACGTAGATCATCTTCCGGTGATCGAAGCACGTAAAATTGTTTGTTGTGTGATTGTTTCTCTTCGTGTTTGAGTTCGATATACCCAATACAAATTTTCGGCGCGGTGAGTATTGAGAGTTTTCGAAGTGTGTGTGATTTTAGTACTCAGTCCAGTGGTTCAGTGTTACTGAGAGTCGTTCAGTGTTGCTGACAGTTGTTCAGTGTCATTGTGAGGGATTCAGTGTCGATAGATTTCGCGTTTGTTTCTGTTTGATGGTCCCCTCAACAGTATTTATTAGTGAAACCTAATTAAGATGTTTCAACTATATAATTGACGCAGCGGGTGACGTAGTTATCCCTCTCTCAAAGATTTTCGAACAGTCTGACCGCATTTTGAATTTGGTGACTCAAGCTCCTCAATTATAAAACTGATCACTCTTAACAAATTATGAGAAAACACAATACAGTACGAAACTCACTAATCTATGACCCAAATGACGGAATTACCCTTCCCCCACTTCCCCCTCCTCACAATTCTCCTCCTCTTCTCGATACCCTTTTTGGGAACTTCACAATTTTCACCGGCCGAGAGAGCCACCTTACTAAGCCTCAAAACAGAATGGGGCAACCCTTCAGTCCTCCAATCCTGGAACGACACGTCATCGCCATGTGCCTGGACGGAAATCCAATGCTCCGGCGCCGGCGACAGTGTCACCGCGATTCTCCTCAACAACTACAACATCAGCGGCATTATCCCAGACTCCATCTCCACCCTCCAGAATCTAACGGTCCTCGATCTCGGCTTCAATTTTTTCATGGGGAATTTCCCTCCCGCCATTTTGAACTTCTCAAACCTCCGCTACCTCGACCTCTCCCAAAACTACTTCGTCGGGAATATTCCGACCGACATCGACAACCTCAATTCGCTCCGGTACCTCGACCTCTCCGCCAACAACTTCTCCGGCGATGTCCCTACGGCGATCGGGAACTTGACGGAGCTTCGAACCTTAAATCTCTACATGAATTTGTTCAACGGCAGTTACCCGTGGGAGATCTCGAATCTGACGAATCTCGAAACCCTGGGGCTGGCTTTTAACGACTTCAGGCCGGCGGCCGTACCCCCAGAGTTCGGGAAATTGGGGAAATTAACCTGGCTCCGGATGACGGAAGCGAACGTGATCGGAGAAATCCCCGAGAGCCTCGTGGTGAATTTATCGAGCCTCGTCTATTTCGATTTGTCTCATAACAAAATTGAAGGTGCAATTCCCAATAGCTTGTTCCTCTTAAGGAATTTGGCAAGTGTTTATTTGTGGGGCTGTCGATTATCGGGTTCGATTCCTCACGTAATCGAGTCACCGGATTTGGTTGTGATCGATCTTTCCGCGAACAACTTGACCGGAACAATTCCACAGGATTTCGGGAAGTTGAAAAAATTAGAGGTCCTGAAATTGTATTACAACAAGCTGTCTGGAGAAATGCCACAAAGCATTGGGCTGTTGCCGAGCCTAAAGACCTTCCAGGTTTTCGACAACGAGTTGACTGGATTACTTCCGCCTGAAATGGGCAATTACTCCATGCTCGAGGTTTTTGAAGTTTCCGATAATAATTTCATCGGAGCCTTGCCGGAAAATCTCTGCACCGGTGGTGTTCTGGTTAGTATGGTTGCTTCTAATAACAACTTATTCGGGCGAATTCCGAAATCACTTGGAAATTGCCAAACTCTACTTACGTTGCAGGTGTATAGTAATAACCTTTCGGGTGAATTCCCATCTGATATTTGGTCTATACCGGTCATGGTTAGTGTGATGTTAACTGGTAACAAAATATCAGGCAAGCTCCCGAGTAAACTAGGTCTGAATATAACTCATTTGGAGATAAGTTACAACAAGTTTTCGGGTGAAATTCCTGCCGATGTTTCATCTTGGGAAAATCTAGTCGTGTTTGAGGCAAGTAACAACTTATTATCAGGGCCGATCCCTAAAGGATTGACTGCCCTTGGTCAACTTACAACGTTGATTATAGATGGGAATTTACTCTCGGGTGGGTTGCCGTCTGAAATCTTATCTTGGAGTTCTCTTTCAACTCTGAATATAGCGAGGAATAATTTATCCGGTCCAATCCCTTCGGAGTTTGGTTCTATGCCCAACCTTCATAATTTGAACTTGTCTTATAATCATCTTTCAGGTGATATCCCGCCCGAGCTAGGAAGATTGAGGCTCAATTTACTTGACCTTTCCTCAAATCAACTCATGGGAAGAATTCCCATCGAGTTTGAAAACATAGCTTACAGAAGCAGTTTTTTCAACAACCCGAATCTTTGTTCCGCTAATAAAATCTCCAAACTACCCATCTGTCCTGCCAAAGCTCGAAAACACAAGAAACTACCACCAATTGTTATAGCTGGGATTCTAGTTTTTTCGTCAACTCTTTGTTTACTCAGCATTTTTATTTTATGGTCTCTGTTTAAGCACTGCAGAAGAAGGAAGCTTAACAGTGACCGCTCACCCACAGATGAATGGGTTTTTATGTCATTTCAGAGATTGAATTTTACCGAGGTTGATATTTTGCCTGGTTTGGTTGAAAGTAATATGATTGGTTTTGGTGGCTCAGGCGAAGTATTCAAAGTCGCAGTTGATTCTGAAAATGAATATGTTGCCGTGAAGAGAATCAGGAGTGACAGGAGAAATGATCTGGCCGAGAAAGAATTTGAAGCCGAGATTCAAGTTCTTGGTTCTGTCCGCCATGCCAACATCGTGAAGCTTCTGTGTTGCATTACGAGCCATAGCTCTAGGCTCCTTGTTTACGAGTATATGGAGAATTTAAGCCTTGATAGATGGATACATAAAACAAAAAGACAAGCTTCGTCTCTTAATAAAAGTAAGGTTGTTTTGGACTGGCCTGCGAGGTTGAGAATTGCGATTGGAGCCGCACAAGGTCTTTGCTATATGCATCACGATTGCTCTCCTCCGACTATTCATCGTGACGTAAAGTCTAGCAATATATTGTTGGATTCTGAATTTAGGGCGAAAATAGCCGATTTCGGGTTAGCCAAGATTTTGATCAAGAAAGGGGAGCCTAACACCATGTCTGCTATTGCTGGTTCATTAGGTTACATTGCGCCAGGTAATACTAATAGCTAAAACAATGTTGATACTATTAGTTATAGTTACTAATAATTTTGAATGATAAGTTTTTTTTCTTGTTGCAGAGTATGCTTATACCTCAAAAGTGGACGAAAAGATCGACGTTTATAGCTTTGGGGTCGTGCTGTTAGAATTGGTGACGGGAAAAGAAGCAAACAGCGGAGCGATGAACATGGGCCTCGTTGAGTGGGCGTGGAGTCTCTACAGGGAAGAAAAGGACATTTGCGATGCTTTGGATGAGGAAATAAAAGAATCGCATTTCTTGGATGGTATGATAGGTGTCTTCAAGCTCGGGCTCATGTGCACAAATTCTCTGCCGGCAAGTCGACCCACAATGAGAGACGTTTTGCAGTTTTCTTCAACGATGAGAAACAGGTAGGGAAAGAATATGGCATATCATATTCATAGCTATCTTCTTCTTCGCCAAAGAAGATTTACAAAAAACTACAAGTCATTCAATTTGACCA
Source organism: Euphrasia confusa (assembly GCA_954870475.1). Lineage (NCBI taxonomy): Eukaryota > Viridiplantae > Streptophyta > Magnoliopsida > Lamiales > Orobanchaceae > Euphrasia > Euphrasia confusa. The sequence goes on along the minus strand of OX940957.1, from coordinate 7,849,052 downwards.
CTAAAACTAATCAACAACATTTCATTGACTTTGATGATGACGGTATATTTTTCTTTTGACGATTTAAGATATTTGTCTAACATACACAGTCTTTTTTATTAATTTCAATTCAATTTAGTTTAATTCAATTAAAGTATGTTATTTCAATTCAATTTAATTAATTATAATGGACTGAAGTGTTACAATTTTTTCTCGTTCAAAGTTGAGATGAGACCCAAGTGCACGACTCCACTCATATCAAATCTACCATATCCTTCAAATACATAATATTAATTGAATTGAATGGTCAGTGTTATGATTTTTTTTCGAGTTAATAAATAAAATTTTATTGTTATGATCTCAAGTTCGCCTCTTCTATTATACAGTAAAACTTAAATCCACTAAAGTAGTCAACTAAAAGAAACACTGGATTACGAACTCAAGCTACAAGTCATTTCCTTTGACCACTAAAACTAATCAAGAACATTTCACTGATATTTTTTTTCATTTGAAATAATTTTCACCAATGCCTTTTTCTCGAATGACTTTGGTGACCTTATATCTTTCTTTTAACAACTTTAGATATTTGTCTAAAATACACAAGTTGTGAGTTTGTTTGGATCGGTGAAGCCAATCGATAAACTATTTTTCTCTAAGTAGAAAAGTATGATCTGTTTTTTTAACTTAATTTTAATTCAGTTTAGTTTAGTTCAATTCAAGTGTATTATTTTAAACTTAATTTGAATTTAGATCAATTTTATCGACCGAAGCGCGACAACCTCAAGTGAAAAGCCCAGATGAAGGAATACAGTCAGGGCTTGTCCTCATTATAGTAGTGGTTAGTATGGGTAACAGGATGAAAGCAACTGAAGGCATGAATAATGGCAAGTAGCCAGCAAGCAGGTATACAAATCCACATGGACACACAAGTGTTCAACTCAAACACATGTATATTCTTCTAGTGTAACAAAGTCCTTACCAAATATTGTACCTAATTAGTAGTATTTAATTACAATTTAATTATTAGTATATGTAATTGCATGCGTCACTTCACTTGTTATGATTTTTTTTTTCTGAGTCAATATTTAAAATGGTTACTCTGAAGGACCTCAAGTTACCTCTTCTATTTTACAGTAACCTAAATCCAGTAATCGGAAACACTTGATTATACCTCCTCTCATCCGGAATGACTAAACTACCCTTCTCCGATCCCAAAACACAGCTACCCATCCTCATAATCCTCTCTCTCTTAAACATGCCATTTTTAGTAACTTCAATCTTTTCGCAGGCCGAGACCGAGAGAGCCACCTTACTAAGCCTCAAAACAGAATGGGGCAACCCTTCAATTCTCCAATCTTGGAACAACAGGTCATCATCGCCCTGTGAATGGACAGAAATCCAGTGCTCAGGCGCCGGCGCCGGCGTCACGGGCATACTCCTCAACAACTACAACATCAGCGGCATTATCCCAGACTCCATCTCCGCCCTCCAGAATCTAACGGTCCTCGATCTCGGCTACAATTTTTTAATGGGAAATTTCCCTCGCGCCATTTTGAACTGCACAAAGCTCCGCTACCTCGACCTCTCGCAAAACTACTTCGTCGGGAATATTCCGCCCAATATCGACAAACTCGAATCCCTCCGGTACCTCGACCTCTCCGCCAACAACTTCTCCGGCGATGTCCCTACGACGATCGGGAACTTGACGGAGCTTCGAACTCTGAATCTCTACATGACTTTGCTCAACGGGAGTTACCCGGTGGAGATCTCCAATCTGACGAATCTCGAAACTCTAGGGCTGGCTTATAACGACTTCACGCCGGCTGTCATACCGCCGGAGTTTGGAAAATTGGGGAAATTAAACCGTCTCTGGATGTCGCAGGCGAATGTGATCGGTGAAATACCCGAGAGCCTCGTGATGAACTTATCCAGCCTCGTCTATTTCGATCTGTCTCAGAACAAAATGCAAGGTGCGATTCCGAATAGCTTGTTCCTGTTAAGTAATTTGAGTAGTGTTTATTTGTGGAACAATCGATTTTCGGGTTCGATTCCTAGGACGATTGAGTGTTTGGATTTGGTTGAGCTCGATCTATCCACGAACAACTTGACAGGTGATATCCCGGACGATATAGGGAAGTTAGAGAAATTGGAGGTGTTGAGTCTATTTCACAATAAGCTGTCCGGAGAAATGCCCCAAAGCATAGGACTATTGCCTAGCCTAAAGACCTTAAAGGTTTTCAACAACGATTTTACTGGATTATTGCCTCCTCAAATGGGCATTCACTCCAAGCTCGAAGGTTTTGAAGTTTCCGTTAACAATTTCATCGGAGCCTTGCCGGAAAATCTGTGCGCCGGTGGTGTTCTGATTGGTGTGGTTTCTTCTAATAACAACTTATTCGGCCGAATTCCGAAATCACTTGGAAATTGCCATACTCTACGTACGTTGCAGGTGTACAATAATAACCTATCGGGTGAATTTCCATCCGACATTTGGTCTATACCGGCCATGATTAGCGTGATGCTAACTGGTAACAGGATTTCGGGCAAGCTCCCGAGAAAGCTAGGTCTGAACATAACTCATTTGGAAATAAGTAACAATGAATTTTCCGGTGAAATTCCTACAGATGTTTCATCTTGGGAAAATTTGGTTGTGTTTGAGGCAAGTAACAATTTATTATCAGGGCCGATCCCAAAAGGATTGACCGGCCTTGGTCAACTTACAACATTGGTTCTCGATGGAAATGTACTCTCCGGTGGTTTGCCTTCTAAAATTTTATCTTGGAGTTCTCTGTCTATTCTAAATATCGCGAGGAATAATATATCTGGTCCAGTACCACCTGCATTCGGTTCTTTGCCCAACCTTCATAATTTGAACTTGTCCTGTAATCATCTTTCAGGTGATATCCCGTCTGAGTTAGGACGATTGAGGCTCAATTTACTTGACCTTTCATCAAATCAATTCACAGGAAAAATTCCCATCGAGTTTGATAATATAGGTTATGAAAACAGTTTTTTCAATAATCCAAATCTTTGTTCCACCAATAAAATATCCAATCTTTCTATTTGTCCTCCCAAACATCGAAAAACCAAGAAACTATCAAGAACTATGATTGTTGTGATTCTAGTTTTGGCGTCGGCTCTTGGTTTACTCGCCATTTTGATTCTATGGTATTTGTTCAAGCTTTGCAGAGGAAGGAAGCGTAACCGTGATCTTTCCGTTAGTACACCCACAAATGTAATATCGAATGAATGGGATTTTATGTCCTTCCAAAGATTGGATTTTACTGAGGCTGATATTTTGTCAGGTTTGGTAGAGAGTAATATGATTGGCTTTGGTGGCTCAGGCGAAGTGTTCAAAATTGCTGTTGATTCTGAAAATCAATTTGTCGCTGTTAAGAGAATTCGGAGCGATAGGAGAAATGATCTGGCGGAGAAAGAATTTGAAGCCGAGATTCAAGTTCTTGGTTCGGTCCGCCATGCTAACATCGTGAAACTTTTGTGTTGCATTTCAAGCTATAGCTGTAGGCTCCTCGTTTACGAGTACATGGAGAATCTAAGTCTTGATATATGGATACATAGGAGAAGAAGGCAAGCGTCGTCTCTTAATAACAGTAACATTGTTTTGGATTGGCCAGCAAGGTTAGGGATCGCTATTGGAGCCGCACAAGGTCTTTGCTATATGCATCACGATTGCTCTCCCCCGACTATCCATCGAGATGTGAAATCAAGCAATATATTGTTGGATTCTGAGTTTAGGGCGAAAATAGCTGATTTTGGGTTAGCCAAGATTTTGTCGAAGAAAGGAGAACCTAACACCATGTCTTCTGTTGCTGGCTCATTTGGCTATATTGCTCCAGGTAAAATCAAGCCTCAGTTGTTTACATATTTTGATGAAGGAAATATTCATATAATTGCTGTTGTTGTTCTTCATCTTCATGCAGAGTATGCCTACACATCAAAAGTGGACGAAAGAATCGACGTTTACAGCTTTGGTGTCGTGCTGTTAGAACTGGTGACCGGAAAAGAGCCCAACAACGGAGACATGTATACGGGCCTCGCTGAGTGGGCCTGGAGTCACTACGGGCAAGAAAAGCCCATTGTCGATGCTTTGGACGAGGGAATTACAGAAACACATTTCCTAGATGACATGATAGGTGTCTTCAAGCTCGGGCTCATGTGCACAAATTCGCCGGCTGCAAGTAGACCAACAATGAGAGAGGTCTTGCAGATCCTTCAAAGGTGCGGATCTGCGAACGAGAGCACATTGAGAAACAGTAAGGGGAAGAGTATATTATGATCTTCTTAATTAAAAGAATGAGTATAGTTTAATGTTAACTTGATGAAAGATGGGGATATATTGCATATTTATTTGCTGAACAATATACTGTATTCAAAGTTATTCTATAAAATTGAATTTTGTGTACATGAGCCCCGGCTTGAGCACATGGCATCCAAGAAACACACTTCTGTGAACATCGATTATCTCGTTTTCCACTCTAGACAATGTAAGAGTACTCAGCAAGATGAAGAATATCAAGGTGCTGCATCAGAAGATTTTCTCGTTTTCCACTCTAGACAGTGTAAGAGTACTCTGCAAGATGAAGAATATCAAGTTGCTGCATCAGAAGAAACGTATATCCACACACCTCCAATTGTAGATACGCGAGATGAAGTATGAGATACATCAATTCGGTTTTAGAATTGTATATCGAATTTGAAACATTCTACAGATTTAAAAATTGATATATCAAGTCAAGATTTACAAGAGCAATGGTTGAAGGTATGATCCTATATTTGATCTTATAAACTATTCATGTTCACATAAGAGTGTATTTAAATCTCTTTGATTTAATCTATATTGTCCATATTCAGATCAAATCGATCACTGTATGTATCATCCGTCCAGCTCTTATCATATTGCCCTACAAACAATGGGCCCAATCAAGCAAAGAGAAACGTCGTGGCCAAGGTAGGAGGGCCAACCTTGGCTACGCCCACCTCGACAGCTAATCATAGATATAAATTATAAAACAAATATGAAGATAAGTTTGTAGTATAAGTGATGGTGCAAAATTGGGTTTCAGCAAATAACGGAACATATATGAAATTTATGAACAACAAAGTACCGAACTTCTTCGAATACCGAAATATCAATACCAAAAACATAAGTACAAACAGAGGGCCAATGCCAAGTCGATGAGTGGGGAGCAACAAAGCTGTTTATTATAACATGGCTCGAAATCATCTTCTTAAGTGGAGTTTTTATAGTGCGTGTTTTTCCTGGCGCACTCCAAGATGGTTTTGTCGGCAGTGATGAAGTAAGCGGCTATTGAAGCTATTCATGATCCAAAACAATCGAACAAACAAACAAAATCAATGAACTCTGATCAGGGTAGGAAAAATGTTTCTCAAGAGCGATGACTAAAAATTAAGTAGCGACTCAGTACAGAACAAGGAAATGAACTTACTATGAAACTTGTAAGCATTTCTCAAGTGATAATCACTTTAAATTAAAGTGAAACAATTAACGTTACAAATACTAGCATGGTTATAAGAGAAACGAAGAAAATAATTACAAATACCCGACGGATATGTTTCTATATTATCCAGTTTGGGAAAATTGGTAAAGACAGTTAAATATGAAATGTAATCAAAGACACAACATAGTCTGGAATGGTGTAATCTAGTTGCAGAGTTTTGTGTTGCAAAAAAAAAAAAAATAACGAACTCATTCAAATCCGTACAAAGCTAAACAAGATTTATACGTGGCTGTCAAAAACATACATACCGGCAGATATAATGAGTGCTTGAGCAGTGTAGTTGAGATTCCTTTTTGCCCATGGGATTTTACGAACAGCAACCAGCTGAATTTTTTTAGTAAAAAACGATATGTTTTGAGCTACTCATAGGATAAATACCAAAAAAACAAATAAAACAACGATAATATTTGTTGTCTACTCTTCCTCGGCTAAGCATACAACGACAGAGATAGTTCCGAACTTCAATTAACCAAACAAAAAATGGGCATCAATCTCGGGGGAGCTGTAAGCTCTTGTTTTCAAAACAAGTTGTTGAAGCGTTGTGAGAGAAAAGAGATGTTTGAGCTCAAAACTTGTTAATTTTTACATGTTAACGGAATAACGAAGTTTATTAGATGCTAAAAAATGATTATAAACTCTCTGTAAGAGCTTATAATTTGTTTTTTGCATCTCACGAGCTCTTTCATTTTCGATCGATACGTTGCAGAAAAAGTACTAATAATTCACATACAGTAGGCACAGCACTGGCAACACATGCAACTGCAGCGGCTTTGGCTCCGGCACGCACTCCCTCTGCAAACCCAACACCATCACAAAATAAATCAATATTAACAGATCAGACATCACATATATTTTCTGGGCAAACCAAACCCTAGATCTTTTTTCCATGAAAAGGGGATCATGATAAAATATATCTAAATTAATCAAAGCATACTCGAAATAAATCAAGGAAATTTGAAAAAAAAAATAGAATCTAATTACAATTTGTTTTTACAGTGCGTCGTAATAAGAATCGTATGAATAAATTCACCTTGAGTGCACTGCTTCGAGCGGATGAGCTTCGCATCTTCCATTGGAGATGCGATGAGGAAAGGTTTCCTTGAATTTGCAAATAAGTCCCTCGTCTCCGATGGAATCCCCATTTCCCGAGTTTTTTTTTTTCTTTTCCGATCGATTTTTTCTTTCGTTAATTTTACAGAGTAGTGTTGCAGTATTTATTTTATATTTTTATTTATATTTACAGACTGCCTATATTTGAATTTGACTATTGCCTACGTGGCATTTTTATTCGGACTTAATCACCTGATAATTCTAATTTCAAAGTTGTCTTCGTCGTCGTTTGGCCGCCGGAATCCTCCCTAAAACCCTAAATCTCGTCATCAACGCCGCCGTTCGTCTTCCATTCTCAAGGTACATCACTCATACAAGATGATAGCACGTGGGATTTTCCTGTAAACCATGATTACGATGTTACCCTCTGTTTTGATCGGACTTATTTACTATGCTCATATAGTTCGTGATATTTTCTTGAATTGATTTTTCACCCCAACCGGTGTCGTTTGGAGCGGTACTTTCCGATTTTCTAACCAACATCCATGGTAGTACTATCACTGATAAGAGCTAACCAAAGAGGTTTCTCAAGGTTGATGCTTGTCGAGAGATACGTCTCCAGCCGCAATGTGGGTTGTCGGGAATCGAATCGTAGTACCTTCTCAGAAAAGTTTTCTTCGATTGGAAAACAGCTGGAAAATTTGTACTTGAAAAAGCCCTCTCGTTGGATTTTGCAAGAAAAACTCGAAGAAGCTTTGAAGAATCATCAAGTGAACGAGGCCTTTGAAATTTACAAGGATTTCAAGCGCCTTCACGGTTATCCCGACAAAATTCTCGTGTGTAATCTGATCAGCGAGCTGTCGTATAATTACAACTCCAAATGCCTCCGAAAGGCTTCTGATTTAGTCATTTCCATCTCGAGAGAGAAACCCGTCTTGCTCACCCCAGATTTGATGACAAAGCTTGCCCTTTCTTTGAGCAGGGCTCAAATACCAGTTCCAGCTTCCAACATTCTTAGACTGATGTTAGAAAAAAAGAGCCTACCTTCATTTGATGTGTTGTGCATGATTTTCCTACATTTGGTCAAGACAGAAACCGGGACGTATTTAGCGTCAAATATACTCGACGAAATTCTTTTCCAGAAGTCGGACCTGAAGAAATCAAGTCAAACGGAGATGACCCCAATTTTCAACCTTGTACTTGATGCTTGTGTGGGGTTTAAAGCTCCTTTAAAGGGTCATCTAGTTATGGAGCTCATGGCACATAATGGTGTCAAAGGAAATGCCCACACAGCCGTGATTATTGCTCGTTTGCATGAAATTAATGGCATGAGGGACGAGCTAAAGAAATTCAAAGATTGTGTGGATATGGTTCCCAGCCCTTTGATTCATCATTATCGACAGTTTTATGATTGCCTTCTTAGTCTGCATTTTATGTTTAACGATATTGATAGCGTGTCTGGACTTTTACGCGATCTGTTCAAATATGGAGAGTTGGATTATTCTATAAAGGGTCAGAGAGAACAAGAAAAATCTTGTTCAGTTCCGATTGGGTCTGGAAATATCAAGATGGGCTTGAAGCTGCATTTTCTACCTCAGCAATTAAACGACTTTTTCTATAGCGTAAACAGAAAGCAGGAGCTGCTGGTGCATAAAAATGGAAAATTTCTTCTCAGTAATAAAGGGTTGGCTAAGGTTATCATAGGATGCAAGAGATCAGGGAAAATTAGCGATCTTTCGAAAATTCTTATTAACTTGGATAATCACAATAATGATAATAGTGGTTGCAGCTTTTGTTCGGATGTCATCGAAGCCTGTGTTCATATGGAATGGCTTGAAACCGCTCACGACATTTTGGAGGACTTGGAATCGGAAAACTACAGTGTTAGGGAAGGTTCGTATATATCCCTCTTGAGTGCTTATCAAGATAAAAACATGCAGAGAGAAGCAGAAGGGTTAAAAAGACAAATGCGAAGAGTCGGTCTAGCCGCTAATTGTTCCAAGCCCGAATACGAGAAGAAAGATTTGGCCTTGGCCAACTCGATCATCCAAAATACGAGGAAAGATTGTCAAGAAGATTCCATTTTAGTTCACGAGTATAACTCCTCTATCTATTACTTCACAAAGGCCAAAATGATTGAAGATGCTATAGAGACATACCGTAAAATGCGTAAGACAAAAATCGAGCCTAACGCTTTGACATATTTTCATCTGATATGCGGGTGTTGTTCATTAGGAATGTATCGGGAGATCACACATTTATGGGGTGACATAAAAAGGAGCAATACAGTGTGTACCAGAGATTTGTACGAGTTATTGGTGTTGAGTTTTATTAGGGGAGGTTATTTCGAGAGGGTTATGGAAGCGATTGGATTTATGATGGAGAATGGAATGTTTTTGGATAAGGGGAGCTATAAAAACGAGTTCTTGAAGTTTCACAGGGATCTTTATAGGACCTTAAGTGCAAGTGATGCTAAAGACGAGGTTCAAAGAAAGAGGATGGAACATGTTCGGGCATTCAGGAAGTTAATCGGCGTAGTTTGAAACAAGATGGGGTCTTTTTAATTTTGAAATATGAGTTGAGACAAAACCTCATACTGTAGGTAGTTTTTGTGATTATCTATGTGTACATGTGTGCATGTATTCTGCTGGTTGGGGTCTGAAGGACTAGTGACTCTGAAAATAATGGCTAATATACGCGGGCTCGTCTTTTCTGATGCCAAATCACTTAGAATCATGGTACATTCTATTGCCATTATACGCGGGGCGTGCTCATCTTCGTTCCAAGTGTTCCTTGTATAAAATCACTTGATATTCACTCGAATCACTTTAAATCTGAGACTGTAAGATCATATTTATGGCCACTTTACTTGAATCATTTGAATCTGGTGTAATGTATGATTTTATGAGCATTCTGAAACATTTGACAAAGCCAATAAAATTTGCATCTTTCGTCAAAAAGCACAAAAACAAACCCGAAAACACTCCAAAATCGTATTACTCTTCACACATGAAAACTCTCTAAATTTATGCACATTTGTCTTTCCACATATGCACGAGATACCATAACCAAAAAACAAGCCATTGAAAGAAACTAAGGTACAATTTTTTTTTTTCAAAACTTGAGAGTTTCAGGTAAGTAGATAAGAAACAGAGAATACACAAAAAGGTTAAAATGCACCCTACAAAATATTGGGAAGCTGGGAATCCAATCTCTGCTGCATCTCTTTGATCTTCACCGACAGCTCACACTTTTGCTCCTTATAGCTCTGAAGTAGATAATTCTTCCCTTCTATCAATTCTTTCAACTCGTTAACCTCCCTCTTCAACATCTCAACCTTCTCCCCTTCTTTCTCCGAGGACCCCATAAAATTGCTCCCCACCTCAGAATGCCCATTCACATAACCGTTATTTACGTCCCCAGGCCAAATGGGAACCGTTGGGTTTTTTCTATCGCAAGAATTGACATTCCCCACACAGTGATCAGCAATGGCCTTTCTCAGTCTCTGGATTTCTGTCTCGGAGTCGAACAGATCCCTATTGGACGAGTCCAGCAGGGACTGTAAATGAGAAGAGTGAGAAACCTGTGAGCCGATAGAATTCTGGAGCTCAGCAATTTGGTCTTGCATTTCTAGAATCATGTCGTCCCTTCTCTTCAGCTGCTGCCTTAGTTTCTGTATGACCTCTCTCTTACTGAAGATGTCAGAGCCGGATTCAGAAACGCATGGGGACTCAGAGCTGTTGGAGTGGTTGAAAGGTTTCTGTGGGAGTTCGAGACGGTCAGGGGAGGATGACCAGATTACGTTGTTCTCTTTATTGAATTCAGATGCTGGAACAGTCACAAGGGGGAGAGGCATCTCAGGCTCGCATATCTGGCTGTTACAGTGCTGTTTGATTTCGGATGGGTTCCTGAGTCCTGTTTGGCGAGAATAAAATAACAAAATGAAACTGTTTGTACAGGAAAAAAAAAGGTTGGATTCTGAACTTAACTTTACCTGATCAAGGAAAAACATTTCAACAACTGCTTTATGTTATTAAGATATTACAGTTAACACCTTCCAGTTAACCCATAACTAAACTTGAATACTTCATAGATATAGTTTTGAAATTTATGTTTTTTTTTTGTAATTCACCCTGATTCATTTGTTGAGAAATGATTTATGAAAAAACAACTCATTGTGTCATGCTCAGCCCTCTAGAATTGAGGTGAACTCAAAATCAAGTTTATTTAACATGAGGCAGACAATAAGATCATGAAATAATCCATAATTCCACATTGTGTGGGTTTTAATCTAAAACCAAGAACAGAAAATCTTGGAGATGGATTTACGACTTCATCTATCTAAAGAAGGAATCAAAACAGGACCAAAAATGTTATACCCGGATAATGATTGTAGCAACCGTCTTCTTCTTGGGGAAAGCAAAAGCCATTCGTGTGCAAATGACAGCTCACTGATTTCTTCCTATCAGCATGTTTTCCATTTTCTGCAAGCAGAAATCACTGTCAAACAGTATTAAGATTAAATTCCAAAACAAGCCGCATCCAGATGAATTTTATACCCTTTAAACTTCGCCTACTATTGTCTGGTTTAGCATCAAAGACCTGTTTAAGCTTAAAACCAAGGCGTATTGAAAGCGTACTCAGCAAAGCACTCCCAGCAATAAGGACCCAGTTCGGGCCCTCCCCTTGAATGTTTCTGGGCCTCTTAGGTGCCTCAGAGGATCTTGAATTCATTTTAAAGGGGTGAAATCTTCTGTTGTGTGCAAGGCCTACATTTGAAAACACGGCACAGATAAATATAACAGGGCATGGATTTTACAAACTACAACTCACAAAAATGCTTTATATTTTGTTATGTTTTGAGAAACTTATCATCTAATCAAAAATATACTTTCTCTGCATCTGAGTTCTTAAAATGAACTACCTAACCGATATCAACGGATAAAGCTCAGCAAATAATCCAAGAAAAAGAATCGTATGGACAACATTCCCCAAGTTTCGATATCCGATTTGTCGAGACAAAAAATATCAAATAATCCTAACGAGTATAATCAATCCACACAATGTCAACTGTAGTTTCATGGACAGGTTATAGCGGTAGTTTTTTCTAATTCAGTTCTCCAGCAGAATCGTCCATACTTATATGGATTTTTTGACCGAAACCATAACCTCAAATAAGAGTGACGAATTTAACAAGTAAATAATTGCCCCAAAAATAAAATTAAAATTAAAAATAAAATGCATATAGCATAACACAGGAAACAATTGTGATAGAAATTACTTGAAGCGATTCTAAGCCCCAAAAGAAGCTCAGGCCACCCCCATTTCAGTCAGCTCGTGTGTTAAAGTTGACCGAAGAGGGTGTTTAAACCATGGCAATAATGGAGAAGGGGACGAGATGACCGGAGAGGGTGTTCCCGACGGCGCTGCGATGCTTCCGGCGGCAGCGGTGGGGAAGGGGAACGGTAAACGAGAAATGCGAGGGAGAGGGTAATGGGGGCCTAGGGCTTTGAAGCAGATGGCACTGCAACTTTAATGGCGTGATTAGATATTGGACTAATTTTGTTCCGAACTTAAAGCTCATAATAAAATCTGTATTTTTTTCCTTATTTCCGTAATTATAAAAATAAATTACCAAATCTCGCTTTATTGAATTATTAAACTGTATCCACCTATGATAACATTAATCATGGCTAATAATTAAATTATGCGACCAATAAGTTTGATAAATATAAGCCTATTAAAAATAGTTTATAACCCTAAAGCAATTAGACCACGCGTCATATTAGATTGTCAAATATAAATAGATGAATCCTAGCATTTTAATGGAGTATAATTTTGAGTCAAAGTTTAAATTGTTTTTATTGTAATAAATTGTTTATGTTTTACTACTAGTATTTTGTAAAATGCTCATTATTTTGTTCAATATTTCAAATTTTATATATTTTCAAATATATATTTAGTGATTTTAATTTTGATCTTTTTAAAAACTAGAATTCCAAATGCTTTTCTTGGCTTTGCTTGTGAATTGAGCAAAATGCAAAAATGAATAAAACATCAAACGCTTTTATGTTTTATTATAGGTGTAGTTTTTCTTAACTGAAGGTTAGGTTTGATAAGTTTGTTTTCTTCTTTTGGACTAAATTTGGCTACTCAAAGAACCTAAATTGATTTAATGGATAAACTATTTTCTTTTATAAAATTAATAATAATTTTAACATTTATGAAATATTTTTTAAAAATTATGAATAATATTTTAACATGAACTACAATTAAGTTAAAAAAATTGACATTTAATAAGTTTTTGAATTACATTAAATTAATCAAATACGAGTACAATTTGATAAATATACAAAACCTAATGAGATTAATAAAATTGATGATTTTAATATTAATATTCAAATATTTAAATTAATCATTTGCATTTTGAATTAGACATTATTTCCCCCCTCAATATCCGTATAAATAATTGGGATTTGGGGGATATAATATAAGCAAGAACAAGAATGACTTTAAAATTTTAAATTTATAATTTTTTTTGTAAAAGAGGTAGTAAAAATAGCACATAACAACCGATAATTCCCTTCAACACTTGCACATGTTGAGAAAATCCAACAATGTTGAATGCAACACATCAAGTGACAAGTATCCTAAGAATCTCCTGGTTTCAGACTCATCAACACGAGACATGTCCGAAAGGAGTTGCTTGCTTTCTCCAATCCGTCCATCATCCATTGTTAGCCACCAGGAGATGCAACCCTCAGTATCGTCGGGGTCCACATGAGCCACCAAATGAACTATTTCACCCTGGTCGAGCTCAATAGCTAGGGACAAAAAATCTCTGTCTGCTTTGATGCCCACAGCAAGAGACTCCTCGTGCAGCCACTGGATAATTTGACTAGCAACCTAACACGATAAGTTTTACCAACATTAATGTAAAAGCCGTGAGTACATTTAGCTTCATACTCTCAATGATAAATAAAAATGTTACACACCAAAAAAAAAAAAAGGGATTGATGACATGTTTTGGTGTTATAATCGAGAAAGAGAATTTGTCATAAAGTATCTTATATCTTTGTATCAATTATCATACCTATTGACCACCTATGAAACATCAAACATCTATGACCTAACAAATAAATTTGCATTACAGTAGTTACACTCTATATTTAATCCAGAATAAGTATCTTGAGATATTTAAGAATAAAAACAATAAGTTGTAAAGTCGTAACAAGATATGTAAAGGTAGGATACGTTGGATAACAACTATAACTAATAATTATTATAATAACAAGAATGTGTATGTTTTCATTGGCCTTATGTAAGATATTCCCTAGACCCCAAGAAACACAGTCCTAGAATACGCAAAACAATAATCTCCACTTGATTTAAAAACTATAATTTTGAGATACCTGCTGCAGGAGTATTACAGGAAGATCTGCCAAGTCGCAATCATATCCATTAATAGAACAAACACCTTCGCTCTTCCCTTTAAATAAACCCACAACATTGGGAGCACCTTCACCCTCTACGCTAATGGTGTCATCCACCACAACTACCTTGGTCCAGAACTGAGACCTTACATTCTTCATAGTGCTGACGCCTGGTGTCCCCGTTTGTCTACCCGTGTGCAGGATGGATTCAGGAATTTTCATTGTGAGGGTCCATGAGGAGGTCCGAGAATGCCAAGTTGGATGAGACATCAAGTGCACGTATGGTGTCCTATAAACCTTCAAGCACATAAATACAACCCTTAAGATAAAAGTCATTGGAACACAAAAGACCAATTTATAAGATTGTGTATGGAACTATTTCCATATCCATTCCTCCAAGTTTCATCTATAACAGAAAATGGGATTATGTTGGTTTGGCATGTTTTCCTTGAATGTTTTTTTTTTCCATTTTCAATCATAAAAAATCAGACACCTTACCAAAGACAAAGATGCCTTCAATTTTCACACAAAAACCAGAAGGTTCTTAATTATCATGTTTCCCACTAATAATGTGAATGGAACAGAAACAATCCACGCATCCCCTAACAGTCTCAGAGTTTGTCATATATCTGATCCTCAATTTCAGGAACTTCAAAACAAATAAGCTTTTATCCATAATACTTTATTGTGTCTAGTGTCACGAAAGAAATCTAGTCATACCAGATTTTCCAGCACATAGATAACTTTATTTGAGAAGATCCTATGAGCAAGAGACATGCAAAAATGACTTAGAATGTTGGGACTTTCTTTACTTGTCTGGACAGGAATTTGACGTCTGGACGAAGACACGGATTTGTTTTTTGTTTTCACAAACACATATTCATGAAACAATTGCCGTAAGTAAATCTCAAAACCAAGTTGGTTTGGGATCCCCAGGGTCCTTGCTTTATTTGGTCCGTCCCCAAACTTCGCTTCAGCAAATGATCCCAATGGTACACCATATTCAGTGTCTCCAACTGTTTGACCATCTTGACCAGATGATACAAGGGAAACAGAAACAGATGCTCCTTGACCAATGCTTAGTCGCAAATAATTTTCCTTTATTCCAGTCAGATTCCCAAGCAATGACGGATTGCATGCTTCACGATTTACCAAATCAAACACCTGGGTACACCAATATTGTGATAAGATGTTACCTATAGACAAACTGGTTGCAAATCTCATCCTTCAACGTAGATTAACAAAATACATGTAAAATAAAGGGGATATAGAAAGAAAATGGACAGAAAATCTTATGTTATGAATACCTGTGAAAATGTTTTCCCAGTTCAGTGAATTTTTGTGAATAGAATAATTGTTTGTGAAGGTATTTAAAATTTCTTCATTTTCAACCCACAAAATAACTCTTCTTTTTTTTCACTCACACTTCATAACACCAACTATAATATAGATTTTTCTGTTCTCCTCTATTCATGTAAAAGAATATGATGATTTCTATAATTTTTATAACAATTTTAATGATTTTAAATTATCTCAATAAAAGAAGAATCTAATCACATCATTTACTTTTTCAACCACATCGGAACATACTCTACATTTACCCACTTCATTCTTAAAAAATAATATCACAACTATTCAGTCATATAATCAAAATGAACAAAATCAAATGACAACCAATTGCAGCCTTACCTGTTCATCATGTATAGCTCGATGAACTTCACGGAGGGTTATATGCATTCCCCTCACACGTTCGTCGTCACTTGCATGTTCCTTTTCATACTCTTTGGGATGATCCTTGGTCAAAACTAGTGTCTTGGTTTCACCCGGTTTTCTCAAATTATATGCCGGAGTAAATCCAAGAAACTCAAATTGAAGAGTGTGACATGACTTTCGAGGCAAATTTACCGCAAGCATTCCTGCTGAGTCATGCTCAATGGGAATTGTGGACATGGGAGACGGCCGAAATATAACAGTTGAATCATATAACGAGTTGTCAAATAAATCAATATAGAAGCCTTCATTGCCAGAAGCAGCAGCCACCAATCGGTGCCGTTTGATTTTCCAATTTTGCTGTAATCTAGCATCAGCGAGAAAAATTCAGGGATTGAATTTAACACTACCAGACGTATATGAAATTTACACAATCTGGCAATGAGGCGAAAAATAAATACCTAATGAGGGCACCGTAAAATCGAGCTTCTCTTGCTATTTTCTCTTCCAATGCTTTAGAAGACTGTTTGAAATATTTTCCAAGATTCTGCAAACCAACTGACGACTTTAGAACATATGCACAATCTGAATTTAATACCACAAAATAAGCATCAAACCAAAGTCTACAAGCTGCCGAAAATTCATAGAACATAATAAAAAAAAATTATAAAATCAATTGTTTGCAAAATATTCTGTCAAGATAATTTCTATTTATTCCATTAAAAAATCATATTAACAAAACCACTAGCCTAGATAAGCTTTGGAATACCCGGAAACATTGTAGCTTGGTTGCTGTAGACACAGCAAGGTCAGACAGATGTTCATTTGGTAACTGCTTTGGGCGAGTCATGCCTGCAACTGTTACAGCATCATTTGCCTCTACCTGCACGTGGCACAAAAAAAACGAGGAAAAAATAAACTCAATTTTATATTATGAATCCTCTATACAGAATTATTCACAGTCTGAAAGGTGTGTTACATTCCAAGTCTTTTTTTATGGAGAAGCGAGGCAATAAAATGAAGTAATCAGGATTATGAAATAATTATAAGTAGTAGTCATTTATAGGCTAAACATCCGTTCCCACAAAGTTCATCAAAGTAACACGCCGAGTATGATTTTTTATTTTGTGAAATGTAAAGAAATAAGTTGAAACCATGTTAATACAAAATCCAAGGCTCAGTTTCTCTTGTAAGAAAGGTGAATGAAAGTCCTACCAATCAATGACTACCATGAAAAGAAAACAATGCGAATTACAGGTAACATTATTGAAAGACGGCACATCATAGTGTATCGTAAACGAGACACACATTTCATCAAAAAATACAGATGCACATAAATAACAATTCGACAAACGCATTCATATAGGCGGATTTTCTTCTATTCAAAAGGGAAAGCCTTAAGCACTTCACTGTATTAATGAGGTCGATAATGACAGAGAGCTCTTGGTGAGCCAACTGCAAGTTCTCAACTAAACCCTGCCATTTCCATTGTTGCTGATTGGTACTTGTACCATCCTTAGCACTTGTACCATCGGCCTTCGGCTTCTTACTGGGATCGTCTCTCTCAACTGCCCAGGCAAAGTCTATTCTCCTTATCAAGTTCAGTCTCTTCTCATCATAACCAGCATCGCTGCCATGGATTTATTTATGTATCAATTAACGCATTTAGTGTGCATCGCGAAAATGCAGAGAGTGGGATTAGACTTACGTGGGGAAGCGTTCAAAGCCATTTTCTTCAATGGCGTCTAACCGTTTTATCGGGAGCTTGTCGAGTGAGATTTCAAGGTCTCCGTCCATTTCGGCTGTTTTGATTTCCAGGGGATTGAGATCGATGGAGAAAGCAGGAGAAATAGGATAAATTGGGAATTAGGGTTTCCAATTTTGACATGTAAAGCTGTTCAAAACCGCTGTTTGATTTTTATCACCGCCAGTTTATTAAGTTAGTTACGTGAATAAACAATCATCACAAAATATATAGTGAATAAACAATCATCACAAAATATATAAATCATCAAACAATTCATATGTTTCAATTAAAATCGTTTGATTATTTTTAGTTCATGCTACTAATCAATCAATTTTAACCATCGAAATTTTATAGTGTTCAAACTATTACTCCTACATAATTAAAAAATTATTACATTCCGAATCATTTACAAAATTAATATTCTACATTCTAAATTTTAATTGAGCTATAATTTAATTTTTTTTGGAAGAAATACGAAAAATTCCACCGTCACTTTATAGTTGGAATGTCATAGTTTAAATTGAGGAGGCATTACTCCAACCAACTCAAAATAAGTTTAAGTTTAAGTTTATAATAATTTGACTACAACCGAGAAACTAATACTCTAACTTAAAATAATATTTTTTAAATATTCTTTTTATATAATTATTTATACTATTTTTTTATAAGTTTCCAACATCTTTACAAATTTACAATTTTACGTCATAATTTTCAATTAAAAAATATAATTAATATTATTTTCAATTAAAATTTTCAAACATAATAAATATAAATAATACTAAATAAAATATTAATAAAATATTAAAAAATACATTAAAATACACGAAAAACTCATCATTAATTATTTTTATTTTTGTAATTAGTAGCATTTTTTAAAGTATATCATTTCTTGTTATTTTATTTTTTATGTTAATTATGTAATTTAATTATTTAATTATATTTCATATTGTGATATGTATTTTTATTAAAATTTATTTTAATTATTAATGATATTATCATTAGAAAAATTACATTACAAAAATATTAAATAAAATACTAAAAAATAATTGATAAGTTATTTTTATTAATTTATAAAAAAAAATTATTTTATAAATAAAAAATAGTTTTTGGTTTAAGTTTACGATAAACTTAAGTATTTTTATGTGGGTCCCACTCATAAACCAATAATAGGTTTATGTTTTGAATAAACTTAAGTATTTTTATGTGGGTCCCACTCATAAGTTTATGTTTTGTTTTGGTATCGGTCGTAGTATCTTCCCTACTACAAAATAGGTTTTTAGTATTGATCGGAGATGCTCTAATAAATTTAAAAATCAAAGGACTATAGCTCAAATAATATATTTTAGGAAAAAAATTATTTGTTTTATAGTACTACTTTTATCTCAACTATTTATGCAGTTGATTTATACATATATTAAGAAAATGTTATTTTTTTATTTTTAATCAAAAAAATAAAAAGTAAAATGTATTTTTAAGTTAAAATGTAAATACAGTAGAACCTCTATAAATTAATACTCGATAAATTAATAACCTCTCTAAAATAATAAAATTATTCGATCCCGACTTGGGCCTTTGTAAAAAATAAGCGAATTCGATAAGATAATATAATAATAATTTTTTGAAAAAACCCTTTATAAGTATGAGGTCCCATCAAAATTTTAAATTAATAATTTATAAATATTATAATTATAAATATTAGTCTTCATCAATACTTTCAAAGTTGGGATCTATTTAGAGTGTTTGATAATGTACATTTAGTAACATTCAAAACATATTTTTCATCAACTGATTTTTGTAATATATTTAGTGCATGATGATCCCTTTTATATTCACATAATATTTTATGTGTTTGATCATTTATTGATAATTTTGTGATGCATTTTAGATGATGAGTATTATAAACTAATTTATTTTTATGAATATAATAGTTAACATTATAAATTGAATCTATAATAATATACATGAATATATCGATTAGTTGCAATAAAATTTATACATGAATTTTAATTCAATTATTTTAAATAAATATATTTAAATTTATTGAATTTAAAATTTTCTTTTTTAATTAATAAAATATTAATTTATCGATATATTAATACCTCTTTAAATTGATAAAATTTTACGGTCCCGAGAGTATTAATTTATAGAGGTTTAATGTAGTTGCAACTTGCCAGTAAAGTAGGTGAAAAATTAAGAGTAAAAAATTATATTTTAAAGTGAAAAAATAAAATAATTATTTTCTTTTTAAAGGTACAAGAGAAAAAATTATATACATAAAAGAAAGTGTGTATAATTAATTGAGACAAATTTAAGTAGTACTTTCTTCCACCTACACTAATGATTAGGGGTGGGCGTGAGACGGGATGAGACGGTATTAGGAGAATCTCATTCCGTCCCGGAAATAAATTTTCGGGACGGGAGGACGGGATTTGTATTTTAAAAATTCGTCTCGTACGTCTCAATTCCATTTGGATTCGGGTCGGGATCGGGACGGGATCGGGACGTCCTAAAATATTAAATAAAAAATAAATTAATATATTAAATAAAAATAATTAATAAAATAATAATATTAACGACTTATAAAACAATAAAAATTCAAATAAAATAAGAATCAACAATTTTTTATAACAAATATTCATACATATACATACACGGGCATATATATATATTGAATTGATTTTAAATTTTAATTTTAAACATAAATTATTAAATAAGTAAAATAATATTGGACTTATTTATATTTAATTTAAATGATATTTTAATTTTATTTAATATTTCAAAATAAAAATGTTAGTATTTCTAAACACAAATTAAACAACAAATATTAAATTATTTTGAAATATTATGAAATTTTAAAAATATACTTAATTTAATAATAAATTTTATTGGAAGTATGATTAATATTTTGATATTTTTATTAATTTGTTTGAAAATATGAAAATTATATTATTATTAAATAAATTATCGGGACGGAACGAGATAGAACGGTATCGTCCCGATCCCGTCCCGTCCCATTATGAAAAATTTAAAACAGGACGGGATGGGACGGAATTGTCATTTTCAAAAGTGATCCCGTCCCATCCTATCGCTAATTTTCGGGATGAGATCGGGACGGGATCGAGATTCCAAGACGAAGTGCCCACCCCTACTAATGATCACACATCTTTTGTAAAAAAACAAAAGAAATATGATCATCCTTACAAGTGATAGAGAGTATATTATTACACTATCAATTGTTTCATAAATATTTTTAAACTCTTAAAAAATTTTTTTTGCTTTAAATATATACATTCATACTTTGTTTGACACTTAAATTAAATTTTATTTTTACTTTTTTATGAAACAATAAAAAAATAAAAATATATTTTTAATTTTAAAAATAAATTAATTGAGAATAATATAAATCTATTTGAAATATTATTTTATATTACTATTAGAATTTAATTACTTTTTATGTGTTGTTTTTAAAATTATTTTAAATTGAAAGAGTAATTTTTTTTTACTCTATTTTATTTACTTTAAATGATAATTTCCGTTCAAAAAAATCAGGAGTTTGTATCGCAAAGTATGCGTAGGACTTGGTGATTAATATTAGTAGATCATCTTTATTAAAAAAGAGAAATCTTTTTTATTGAAAAATACAAATATAATTTGAAAGAAAGTTGAATAATCAACACCTACGTTTCATTTGTTTTTCGGAATGATTCGGAAGCATTGTACGTCACGCATCATGCGTCGTACCACAACCCCAGTCAACTCTCTGACTTAAGGTGCCCATAGAATAGTAGAATCCCCTAAATATAAAGATAAATAAACTCTATAAAAGCTAGTAAACCAGAACCTGCCAATAATTCAATTTTAAAAAAAAGAAAAAAACATTGTACCTCACGCTTTGTTTATCGTACCACCATCCCCAATCCAGCCACTGTGAAGTACTAGTAAAAGGCAGTTTCATATATATAGAGCGAGCGAGCAGCTCGACGCCACTGGTTTTCCCGATCATCCCCCAAATAATCACACTCTCCGACGGAAATCGATTCGTTTTCGCTTTTCAGCCGCCGGTGATTCGAAAACATCTCCAGTCGGAAAACCGCCACCTTGTTTATCTATGGGCTCCGATTGCAATTACCAGAAGAAATTGGTCAAAGGAGAGTTCGGATACGTTCTCGAAGACGTGCCTCATCTCACCGATTACATTTCCGATCTCCCTGTATGTTCTTCTCTCTCTCTCTCTCTGTATTTCTCTTAATACGATACTGTTGATGGATTTCAGTATTGAGATATGATCGTCTGATTCTCTCTTGGTTCTGTGTTCTGTGTTCTGTGTATGCGACGATTCTGTTTTTTTTTTTTTTAAATTTTACTTTACACGGTGTTCTGTGATTGCATTATGATTAGTTTTACAAGAAGTTATGATGTGCTGTTTTTGGATTATCTTATCGTTATTGGGG
Source organism: Euphrasia confusa (assembly GCA_954870475.1). Lineage (NCBI taxonomy): Eukaryota > Viridiplantae > Streptophyta > Magnoliopsida > Lamiales > Orobanchaceae > Euphrasia > Euphrasia confusa. Next base: position 7,827,142 of record OX940957.1, on the reverse strand, counting down.
TAAAAAGTAGAGTACTTTAAGCGTGCGTGGACAGCTGTTGCTCCTAGATTGCTCAGTGTGGATTTGACTTTTGAGCGATTCAGGGTAGTTAATTTTATGATGCTGGTCCTTGATTTGTTTTGGCAGACTTATCAAAACCCGCTGCGGTCCAATCCTGCATACTCTGTTGTCAAGTTAGTTGATCCATCCTTTTATCCTTCCTCGGCATGTATCTTTCGCGTAGCGATATATTATTTCTCCACGTGTTTACTTACACGTTCTCGTGTCTTTGGATTTCAGGCAGTATTTTGTTGATATGGACGATAGTGTTCCCGAAAAGGTAATTTGTACTATTCAAATCGCTTTGTTCAATCTAGGCCACCGGTAAAATGGCGTGCTTATTCTTTTTTATTTCCTTTATAACCCCATGCAGTCTTTACTCTTTATCTTGGCTAAATAAAAATAGACATGGATGAGGTGCTTTTAGGCTGAAAATGGTTTAGGACTTGATACAGTGACGCATAGCAAAAATACCATTTGGACCGAGTTAATAAAATAGGAATATAAAATAAATCAAGGCTCATTTCGACTGAGTTAATAAATAATTGAAAAAATATATTTATAAAATATCTAAATTTCAGCAAAATATGTTATTTTCTGTGCGTTTGTGAATTGTGAGCAGAGTGTTTGGGTGTGTTAAATGTGTATAGGTTTTTTATCGTGCGTGACGTGTATATTTTTACAGGTTGTTGTTCATAAGGATACTCCAAGAGGGGCGCATTTCCGAAGGGCCGGGCCTCGTCAGAAGGTATATCACCCTTGACCATTTTTAAGAAACTTTGGCAACAAATCAGTTCAATAATTTGCATGGATATGCATAGGTCTACTTTGCTTCAGATGAGGTGCGAGCCTGTATCGTGACATGTGGTGGTCTGTGTCCTGGACTAAACACAGTGATCAGGGAAATCGTTCATAGTCTTGATTATATGTATGGGGTCAACACAGTCCTCGGAATTGATGTAAGTTGACCGATCATTTATTTTAGTCGTGGCAAACTATATTTCATATTTTATTTTAGTTCATCAGTTAGAGTTTAGATTATAACATTTGGTAAACTTTTAGCCTATTTTTTCCTCCCCCAACACAATCTATTTGTTGTGAAATCCTTATTAAACTAATTAATCAAAGCATGCGATAAGATGTTTAAGAGCTTAAAAGCTCTTCTAAATTTGTTTGGTGTTGTTTTATAAAAGAGCTTATAAGTTGCAACTTGCAAAAAATATAATAAATATTATGAGCTTATAAGCTAAAAAAAGGTACCTCATTCCTACCTTTTTTTTTGCACCATGTAATCTCCTTGATTTGAGATGTATAAACGTCATTTTTTTCATCAAACAGCATATCAACTCTCAAAAAAATCACATAAGAAGTAGACCTTATAAGATATTTTATACAAGCTTAGATATCACCCTCTAAATCTTGTAATTTGTTTAATGCAATCTCGACAATTCAGCTTATCTAGGCGCTTTGAGAGTATCATGATTTTTATAACTTATGTTTGCAGTTTTTATTTTCAAGCAATAAGGCTACTGCAAATATGCCATCATTGTTATTCATAATCTCCTTATGTGAACATCTATATCTGTAGGGAGGTTATAGGGGTTTCTATTCAAAGAATACCATTACTTTGACACCAAAGCTTGCTAATGATATACACAAGCGTGGTGGGACAATCATAGGGACATCTCGAGGTGGCCATGACACAATGAAGATTGTCGACAGCATTCAAGACCGTGGAATTAATCAGGCATGTACCAGATTAAATGTAGTTTATATTGAAGGAATCTAATCGTTCATACCTCATCTCTTTGTGGAATTTTACTTCCCTATGATCATGCTCATATTGTTGGCTTGTAATAAACTGCATTTTGGCTCTGATGAACAGTATTACTGGCACAGGTTTATATAATTGGAGGAGATGGCACCCAGAAAGGAGCAAGTGTGATCTATGAGGTATCTTTATTAGGGAATACAGTTACTTCCTAAAATCCAATTCATTTGAATTATTGAGGTAACACGAATGCATGGTAAATCACATGTTATATGTCAACCCAGTGAAAATAAGTGAAAATCAGTATTTAGAAAACGTTGGTGGAGATATTTTTGAATAAATCTTTTTTGGGTTAAGGAATTTTTGCTGGAGAACTTTTTTGGGCAAGGAATTTTTCTCTCTCATGTTAATTAATTAATTTATTTTCCTTTTTTCCAGGAAATCAGAAAGCGTGGTCTAAAGGTTGCTGTTGCTGGTATCCCCAAGACAATCGATAATGATATTCCGGTATTTTTCATCCTTACCTTCTTGTTGAAGAATCGTTCTTTGTACCTGTTTCTCGTAATAATTTCTTTAGCATCAAATCAATAATTATGTGGTTAAATTTAAGGAGAGAAACATCTAAGAGTGACTACATGGATACTTGACTTATTTACTTGTTCCTTGTTTGATTTGGTTTCTCTCATTAGATCATTGACAGGTCATTTGGTTTTGATACTGCTGTAGAGGAAGCCCAACGTGCCATAAATGCTGCACACGTTGAAGCTGAGAGTGCAGAAAACGGAATTGGTGTAGTCAAACTAATGGGCCGCTACAGTGGTAAGCAGAATGTACACAAAAACACTTTTTATTTTTATTTATTTAAAAAAATGAACCATTATTATATTACTCTCTCCGTTTTATTTATATCTTCACACTTTCCTTTATGGAAATTTCTTTACACCCCAATAAGGAAATGATTATACATACTTTTTCAATAATAAATACTCCACAATTATACTCTTTACATTTTTACCTACTACTTTTACTTTTTCACTTTAATATACAATTTTACACGTACCTTCTTTCTCAACAAGTGTAAAAATATCTAGGAGATGGTAAATTGTATTTTTCTTGTTCCGGCATGGAGATTAATAATTTTTTTTTTTTTTATTAAGTTGTTTCTTGTTTTGAAGTGTGAAAGATATATGTGGACGTCTATAAAAAAAAGGTGTGTAGATATAAGTTGGACGAATGGAGTATTAAATTAAAAATATAAAATTCAGTATGCACATTCAGGGTAAACAAACGGACCCTTTGTTTATATGAACAATCTAGGATGAGCAACCCCACCCCTATACTTAAAGATTAATAATTCCTCATAATGGAAATTAATTTACTGGTCCATCCGTCCATGTATCAATAGGATATTATGAAACCCAAACTTTCCCCGAGAGTAGTATATGTAGTCGTCTCTTTATTTATTTCATCTAAACTTACATAAATCTACGGTGCAGGTTTCATTGCAATGTATGCTACTCTTGCCAGTCGAGATGTAGACTGCTGTTTGATTCCGGAATCACCATTTTATCTTGAAGGGAAAGGTGGGCTTTTTGAGTACATAGAGAAATCGCTCAAAGCAAATGGACACATGGTCATTGTAATTGCTGAAGGAGCAGGACAGGAACTTCTTAATGTTACTGCAAAAAAAGAACAAGATGCTTCAGGGAACAAGCTTCTTCATGACGTCGGGTTGTGGATTTCTCAAAAAATAAAGGTATATGTTATGTATAACATCAAGGCGCTCTTCTCTTATTCTCAGCTATTGGTAAAATCACTGTGCTCATTATTGCTTTTGAACTTCGATTAATATTGTTGACAAATTTATGTGTTTTTTCTTCTTCTTTTCAAATAATGATTCTAGGAAATTTAGGGAGAACAAACATAATTAAACTTCCGTCCGTCCCACAAAGTTGAACTTATATTTATTTTACACAAATCAATGTAATATTGGTGAATGGTGAATATACTTGAGATATTGAATTTCGTTTATACCCCTATGCCTACTTAATTGTTTATTTATTGTTCTCTCGATTTCCGAAAAAATTGGTATGTGTAATTGAATGGGTTATACATACATGAAAATTAAAAACTAATTAGATTCAAAAATATTTTGATGTGTATCTTTGTGGAACAGAAAGTGTGACATTATTGTGCTAGCTTTTGTCGTATGAAATTTGAGATAGAAATTTGATTCTCCTTTTAATTTCTCCTTATCTTTTTAATGAATTTCGTAGTTAAGGGTAGTTAATTTCTCCCTATCTTTTGCTGATCTTCTTAAGCAACTCTTCTCTTTTGACAGGAGAATTTCGCGAAGCCAAATAAAATCCCAATTACTCTAAAATACATAGGTCAGTGTAACCATTCTGGAATTACTTTATCCTTTTATGTTTTCAATTAAATGAACTAACCTCTATCAATTTTGCAGATCCAACTTATATGATCCGTGCTATTCCTAGTAATGCAGCCGACAATGTGTACTGCACACTCCTTGCTCAGAGTGCTGTTCATGGAGCAATGGCAGGCTACACAGGCTTCACGAGTGGACTTGTTAATGGCAGGCAGACATACATCCCCTTCTATGTAAGTGATTTTTATTACAAAATATGATTCCATTTTTGGCTGCTTTAGATTTATCCTGATTTCTGATAGGCGCTCCCACTCGAGCTCAATTTTTTGTTAAATAAATGAGATATACCAAAAAATGAAAAGGGAGAGTTGCTTACAAATCCGAACAACTAGCTTTAATACAAATTGAGAAAGAGACCCCCTACTAGACCTATTAGAAATGCAATGTTATTGGAGGGTGTTGAGTTTCTTGAACACTTTTGAAATGCTTTATCAATTTCCTGATAAGGTTTGTCTCCTTTTGAAATAACTTATTACAGGCTTGCATACGAGTTTTAATGATCTGTCCCATTTTTGACAAACCCATTTTTATTGGTTTTTTATTTTATAATTTTTATATATGGATGAACCACGTTTGTTAGTGGACCTAACCCCATATATGAATCAATAAAAAGTTTTAAACTATATACGGAGTATATTTTAGACCATAACCACTAGCGATGATATAATGTACTAATTTTTTATGGCCAGGTGCTGGATATTTCTCAAAGCTGACATTATTAGTAATTTTTTTGCAGCGTATTACTGAAAAGCAAAACAAGGTTGTGATAACAGACAGGATGTGGGCCAGACTTCTCTCCTCAACTAATCAACCGAGCTTCCTAGGACCAAAAGCTGATGAGTATGAACTAGAAGAAGGTGCCACCGAGAACTTCTCAGGTATTACAGACACCACCAGCATGAATGGAAATAAAAGCACTTGATTCTTGACTACTTGTTTGCACATATGAATTAATGAGCCACCAAATCGGATATTTGCGTTATAATATTTAAAATAATGTATTATAATATTTGTGTTAATGGGCATGTAGGAATGAATTTTAAGGCGGTGATCTGCTAGATGCCTCCTAGAAATTTGTTGTTCGACCTTTTTGTTTATAAGAGAAAACACGACCAGCTAGTGTTTCTCTACTGTATGTATACTTGCCATGATTGCATGGTTTCTTGTGTGATTAATAATAATGGAGAGAAGATTGATTGTTATCTTGATCAAATAATTGCAACCTATTTCCATGATTTTTATATTTAGTCAACTTTAGTCAACTTTGTTGCAGTGTCATTACTTTTTTTCCGAGTTATGAACCTTGTATTCGTAAAAAAAACTAAAAAAACTCAACGAAACATAGCCTGTTTTTTGGTTCCCTCTTTACCGGTTCCAATTCAGAACACAATCACAAACCGCGGTCACACATCTGAAAAGCAATCTACATAAACACCATCGAGCTTGCAGACATCACCTATGAAATATGGTAGACTAGTTTCTTGTCTACGCTCACAGAACACATAATACTACTAGTAATTTTTAGTATGAATATAGTACAAGCATTCGAGTGGCCTCTCTCTCTCATTTGAGAAGGTAAAATTAATACATTAAAGAATATGTGAAGTTACATTATTATTATAATTATTATTATCATTATCATACTACAAAACAATTACACTCAACTTTGGTTAATATTTCCAACAACATTCGCTCTTGACCAATGAGAGATCGTCGATCAACACTTGTAAATGCCGGATGGATCAGCATTTTGCACAATCCAAGGATGCTCGAGTAGTTTGTGTAAAGGCAGTCGTTGGGAAGAATCCTTGACAAGCATCTGTTGTAAGAATCAAAAAGATTAAAAACAGAATATCAAACACACCATATAGCTATAATGCCATATATGTATTACCCGACTTATGAGATCCTTAGCAGCTGAAGATATTATTGGTCTTGGAGGGAATTTTAAATCGACGAGGATAATCCTGCAAAGTGTGGCATGTACACATTGTCATAAATCGAAACAGGGTTGATTATAATAACCACCCTTTATCAATTGAAGAAACACACTATTTGTGATACTTAAAAATTTAACAATTGAGTTTTTCTTTTACCTTTTGTATGTGTCGGGGAGTTCTTTCGCTTCAAATGGGGGCACACCATACAAAAACTCATAGCACAGGATACCTAGGCTCCATATGTCCACATTCGCATCATGCTCCACACTCTCAACTATAAAAATTTAAACAATACATGATTTTTTACTCGTAAGAATAACCACCATCGACTCCTTGGCACACTTGCTTAATAGTAGGGGCAGTCTTGAATATTCAAGAGATAATTACACACAGCTCCCCTTGTAGTTTGTTCAAATTACAAATAACTCAATTTATCTTTCAGAATAACAACAATTTTATCTCTTGTTGAGAGAGGGTTCAACTAGACATCAATGTTTTTTTTTTAAATAAGAATATTTATCATCCAACTCTTATAATCCACCAATATTCATCAAAATAAAATAAATAATGTTTTCATTTAAAAAAGGTATTGTATTAATACCCATCTCAGGTGGAAGATAATCAAGAGTGCCACACATAGTCCGCCTACGATTAAACGTGTGTACAGACCAACCAAAGTCTGCAATTTTCAGTTCACCCTGGCAAAAGGAAACTCCAGCAAAATGAGAAAAAACGACTACAACAGAACTATCTTAAAAAATCAAACTACAAAATCTACCTGTGCCCCGATCAAAAGGTTCTCTGGTTTGATGTCTCGGTGTATCACATGCTTCCCATGGCAATATATAAGCGCCCGAGCTAATGATGCAACATACTGTCACGATTTCCATAAATATTTTGTCAGCCAGTAACTTAATTTTACCATAAGCAAACTACATTGTACTACAGAAGCATCTATGAACTTACGATGCATTCCATAACAACAAAGCACATCTCGAGGTTTGATTCAGTGATTAATATTTCAATGAATCAAGCATTTATAAATTTTAATTACTTTTTGTTTATAACAATTAATTTGCAAAAGTTGGAATTTCTTTAACAATTCATTTGCAACATTTACCGTAGCTGCGCGCCTTTCGCTGAAATGCTTGCAGTTCTGTAGATGTTTGTAGAGTTCTCCCTTGGCAGCATATTCCAGGATCAAATAAACTCGTTTCTGCAGTCAGTATTTTACGACAATTAGTACTGGTACAACATTTTTTTTTCTTTTTGATATCAACTCATTGACCAAATAAGAGCCTCATCAATTCATGCCTGGTCATAAAAGTAACCGTAGAGTCGCAGTATGTTTGGATGTCGAAGATGGCTCTGTATTTCCACTTCACGACGAAGCTGATGCTCAACCTGAGATTGCTTCAGCTGCTCCTTAAACAATATCTTTAGTGCCACAATTTGATTGCTCTGATCGAAAAAAAAACAACAACAATTGATAGGGCTTTTCGATTAGATTATTTTCGCTAATTCAATTTTTGTTTCATCGATACAATTTTGCATCAAAAGTACGAAATGAGATCATAAGCTAACCTTCTTTTCTCGAGCGACATACACATGCCCGAATTTCCCTCTGCCGAGAGGCTTCCCGATGTCGAAGTCGCTTAGGCTCCACCTCTTTTTCTCTGCATCCGTGCTTTCCGAAGAAGCCTTTAGAGACGAAAGGAAAACACGTTAACCGATCTACATATTCAGATCCCCCACAAGGAACAACTAGAAAATCAATTCTCATAATTGAAAAGAAAAGCCCATAGGATTCAGAAAACGGAAATAGCATCACAAATCGAAATCGGATCAAAACCTAGAAAAATACGAAATCCTTTTCGACGAAATTTGGTACCTTGAGTTCCTGCTGAGACTCCATCGCGATCCCCATTTGCGGTTGTGGACGATACTCACACGCACTCAAATGAGAGAGGAGAGAGAGAGGGAGAGAGACGAACGGTGCGATTTGCCGGAATCCTCGATCTGGTATTTTTATTGGTTTGAAATAGCAACGGTCATATTTGAAGTGGGAGGGGAATGTACACGTGGTTATGCCGATTGTTCCGCTTTTAAATTTCTCCATAGGCCCTGGATCAGGCCCATAACTCATATTCCGGTCCAAAACACAGGCCCAAAACGCATAGTCCAATCCAACCATAATTAAAACCCACAGGCATCGGAAAATCTTCGGAGCTCAAGAACAACCACGGCAGAAGAACATCGAGCAAGTATTTTCATTTTTTTTTATTTTATTTATTCATGTATTTTGATTTTAGGTAATTTCTGTTGTTTTGATTACTAATATTTTGGAATAATTTAAAACATAGAATTCCAGATGATTTATTTTGTTTATTTTTCAATTTGAATCTTTCATTTTTGCATATAAGATAAACGCTTAGAACTCAGAATTTATTTTAAGCTAAAATTATACTAGTATTGATTTAAAACTGGAAGTTATAGTTTGAAACCAATTTTTTTTTTATAGTTTAGGTCTTCGGCCATAGTATCTGAAATGTTGTTTGCTTGTTTCTGATTTATTTTATTTTATTTATGTTGATTTTGATCAGAATATGGGTTGCAGAGCAGCAGTGCTTCTACGAGCAACTCCGTCGCTTTTCAGCTTCAGGAGAAATGTTTATCCGAAAGCGCCTGTTCTGCATAAGCGATTCTGCACAACCATATCGAATCTCGAGCCACCTAATGTCGCTCGTTTGGCTCAGACGGCTCGGATTTCCCTAACCCCACAACAAGTAATAATTGCAATTTCAATATATTTTGGAAATGTAATTTATACGTAAATTATCCTGCCTCATTTGTTTTTTAATTTTTTAGGTTGAGCAGTTTGGTCCCAAAATCCGCCAAGTGGTTGACTGGTATCATCTCTCTCGATCTCGCCATATGCTCTTTTATTTGTATGTGCTTTGTGTGTGTGTCTTTATTAGTGGGGCTTTGAGTTTCAGTATTGAAACCTAATTCAAAATGGATTTTGTGGTAACTAATTGAATGCATTACGGAATGTAGAATGTACGTATAATTCGGAGAGAAAGAATAAGTAAAAGAAGCTTTTGCCAGCAATTTGGTTTATAGAATTTGTCTCCCGGAATGTTTAGGGTAGATCTATTCCCGCTGTGGTTGGAAGTTCAGAAATTATGCCCCTGACGCATTTCTAATTTGTTGAATTTCTTTGGATTTTCGTTTCCAGTGCCAAACAATGTTTGCAACAACTTACCCTTTTACCAATTGAATTTCTCTTTGAACATTGCCTAAGCTTTTTACCCTGCTAATGCAATAAGTATACTTACGTTATAATATACACGTGTGCCTGTCAATTATGATTCTTGTATGTATTACTGTGTGTTTAGCTAAACAAAATGCAATAAAATTTTCAGTATATACATATACGTGTGTGCTACTTATTATACTCATTAAACAATTGTATTGGTTTGTGGACATGGGAATAGGTTTGGGCAACTTCAAGACGTTGACCTTCAAAGTATCGAACCAGCCCTAAGAGCAGGTGCTTGATCACCCTCAAATTAAACTTAAGTACATATTCGCCAATATTTAATATATTTCTGTATCTCAAGCGAGTTGAAGATTTCTAATAAATTCAAGTTTATATACATTTATTCTTCTGATGTTTTTGTGTTGAAATGTGCTCTTACGGTCTTACCATTAGAACACTTTCATTTTAGAAAAAAATAAAATGTCCTTCGTCGTATTTCCTTTGGACGTGAGACATTTGTTCTTATTCTGTTTTACAGATACTGATGGCTACAATTTGCGTGATGACGAGCCAGAAAAATTCGATAATAGGTACCTGTTTTGTATTTTATTTTTTCCAGTATTGGGAGCGTCATGAGTATCTCAATCTAAAACAATGTCCACCTTGTTAGGGATGCTATCATTGCAGCTGTGCCCACCTATGAAGATCCTTACATCAAAGTCCCCAAAGTCTTACACAAGGAGTAATCACATTTTTATTAGCTTCTTTCTAAATAAATGTTTTAGAAATTTGAACCCTCAATTATTCTTCAGAAATTTGAATCTAATTTCAATTTGGTTTATATTCTATCTATGAAAGATAGGATCGAAATACAGAAAAAAGCTTGATAAGGGAGGCGAAGTGATTTGATGGTACCAAAATGGGATCTAGTTTTGGGAAGGATCCAGTAAGTCTTTTAAACTCACAACTTTCATAGTATAATTAATTAACCCTAATTCTTTGGTCCTATTTTTCTCATGTGATTTTTATTGTTTCGAAATAATGATTTTGGAGAGTAAGCCAGGGACCCATGTCTGTTTATTTATCATTTAAGAAATGATTATTCTCATGGTTGTTAAAATGTTTTTACGTAGCTAAATATACCATGTTGATTTCTCAGTTTTTCTTATTTTTACGTAGCTAAAACATATCTTATTTTCTTGCTCGAGAGTAGAAAACACGTTTTGTTGATTTATATAATTTTTTTTCAACTAAATCACCATTTAAGAATACAGTTTTACATGCATTTGATGTATTTCAAGGTTTCTCAAAGCAGTTTTACATGCATTTGATATATTAGGTCAAAGAACCCTCCAAAGAGTTAACAAAATTTTCTGTTTCCACTCTATATGTTATAAAATTCAGACCAAATAAAATTTCTGTCTAGGCTCACTTGGTCTTTGTTCAAACTCGACATCTTCAAGTTTTTTTTTTCAATTATTGGATTTTGCATGCGATTTTGAAGTGGTAGCTTTTCAATGCATTTCTTTCATGGAAATATATGTTCATAAAATAACACAATTTTTGATACAGTTACATTGATTTGAATTTTGTGTACATCTTCAATTTTAAATTAGTACACAAACAATAAATAAGCATTACTGATATGTACATCATCAATAAATACAAAATCAACAACTTTAGGACCTTTTTTTCACTTTCTTAGGGAGTGGAATAACCACATTTGTTAGACACTTTTACACTTTCAAGTATTTGTTGGACAATTGCTTGACCAAACAATAATACATATGAACTTTTGTTGATTTTTTTTCATGCCACCTTATTTAAAAGGTAGTTAGCGCTTCCCCACATATTCTGAGTAACAAATAATCTCACAACATAATATTTACTCCGTAACAAATTTTTCAATGCCCAGTTCTTGCGTTCAGTAATACCTTTATGTTGTGGAGAGTAATGTGCAGTAGCTTCGAGCTTAATTATATGTTTGAAACAATATTCAGCAAATGAATATTCGTATTCACTTCCTCTATTAATTATCTGTCTTTTCATTTTTTCATTAAATTGATTTGTATTTGAGTTTTGAACATTTTTTAAAATGTTTTATCTTGTTAGAAAATGCACAAGACAAAATTGTGTTATCATCTAAAGTACATGATAAAATAATTATTTATATTACGCGTTTGTACTGTATTAAGTTACTGTACAAAAAAATTAAATCAAATTAAATCATGTGAGTCACTATGTCTTTTAATAGTTTGAAAAGACGATTGAATCATTTTTTACTTCTATGCAAATTTTACATTAAATCAAGAGGTTATTAGAAAAAGGAGAAATTTGGTTGATAACATTATAAAAAAAATGGTAAATTTGGATAAGGGATAAATATATAAGTTTGTTTATAATTAAATAATTCATTTTTTTTTAATTTAAAAAATGAGTCATGTGCTTATTTTACTTTTTAGAATTTATTGGGTTATTATTTTTAACAAGGGTAAAATAGTCTTTTTCAATACCTTGCTTTATAATTAAAAGCATGATTATTTCATTTTTAAACAAATTAAAAAATACATTATCATTTTTAATGAAGTGTAAAAAATGTAAATTCATTTATAATTATTAAAATTATACTCTTCTTTCTTAAATATTCTAAAAAACACACGATGCAACTGTTTTCCCTTTTCAGTGTAACTATATTGATAATCAGTATAAATATGCAACTGTCTTCCCTTTTCAAAATGCATTTGAAATTAATTTAAAGTTCATAAATTGTTTTTAAGTTCTTTAATTTTCTATCAAGATAATTTTCTTTCATCTCTACAATTTTTTTTTTGTTTCAACTTTTCAAGTTAAAATATCATTCATTTTTGTTGAATTTATGAAAAACACAAAAACTCCTCTTGTGGACGAAAATAAAAGGAGAAAAATAAAAACAAAACTAATGTATTTTCTTTATTGATTATGTTTTTGAGGCCTTATATTTTAAAGCCTAGGACCAAGATAACTATCTTGATTCAGACTCAACATATAAAAGGTCAGTCCAATTACATGTTGTTGCTTACGTCATAACACATCACGATCCTTATCTAATTCACTCTCGAATACACACACCAACCATTTCCCTGTATTTTCGCTCATTTTCTCACCGCTCATTTTCTCACCGCACCCACCGCCCCCTAGCCACCGCGAACACCATCGATTCTCTAATTTTGAATTCTCGCCGCCTTCAAGTATCGTCATCTGTATACTGCTTCTCGCCACCTTCTTCCTCCACGCCTTGCCGTCTCCAAGCTTCGGTACCAGCTCGTCTCTAAGCTACACTATTGTTTAGCCTCTAATCCTAGGTAATTTAGTTTTTAAAATTTCATGAATTTTGTGAAAGGTATTTATATGTTAACCTTAATAATTGTTCATGATTATCACAAGAAAAAAACTTCAAATCAAACTTAAATCAATAATTTGAATAAAAATATAACATGATTTCAACACAGTAAATAAACATCTATTGTTCACATGAAATTTAAACCAATAATGGAATAGAATGATAAATTTATTATTTTACATTTCTGGAAAACACCAATCTTCATTTTACTTAACCACATGTTTCAGTTTATGTAACATCATCCTTCATTATTGATTTTTAAAATGCATTTTTCAATTCATTTACTAGAATGAAGTATGAATTATCTTATATCGAAGTATGAATTGTTTTATAATGAAATATGACATACTGTGGATATTAAGTATGAGAACTTAAAAAAATTAACATGTGATTGTGGAGAAACATACAATTTGTTGTTCAGGAGGAGCATTTTTATTTTTTTTATGGATCCATTTTTTAATTCAAACTTCATATTCAAAGCCAGACGTCAAAGAATTTTTGTTAATTTCATTGTACAACTATTTCCTACTTCACATTCATATTACATAAGTTTTCATTATAAGTACACTTCATCCTTCACTTTAATATTCACTATGAATGCGCTTTAGTCCATGCTATGTTCATGTGTTGAAAAATCATATTCAAATTAATGAAGCATTTTACTATTTGAAAATGAAGATTAATCACTAAATAACTAATTCAATATATGTTGCAAAATGAAGAATGACAATGTAGTACATGAAAGTAGTGCAAAAGTAAAGATAATACGAAATTCAATAATCATATTTATCAAAATGAAGCATAACACATTTCAAAATAAAGCATCATATTATTTGAAAATGAAAAATCACCGAATAATTAACTCAATATATGTTACAAATTCAAATCTAAATCTAAATTCAAATCTAAATACAATACAATTAAACTAAGAAACTGAAAACCAAAAGTCTATTAGAATTGGTTCAAATAATGGTAGCCCCCGCCTCCCAAATACACAAGTCTCTTAAAGATGGTTCAAATTCACATATATCTTCATCAACCTGCAAATCATTATATAAAACTAATTTTAATAAGCTCATTGTAAACTACAACTCATGACATGACTTGCAATACATAAAAAGCAAAATATATAAGAATATGTACTTACATTCATGCTTTGTCAACTTAGTATTTACTTACATTCATGATCTCCTCACTTTTTATCGGACATGCAGACTCAATGAAACTTCACACTTGAAAAAAATTTACTTTTAAAATGAAGTTTCACACTTTACAAAAAAGGACAATAATTTTGAAAATGAAGTATCACAAAATAACGATGAATGATTCATAATAGATTAGTTGATAATTTGTAGTAAAATACTCATGAATGATTTTGAAGTAAAATACTGATGAATTTTGATGAAAATGAAATATTTTCAAAAGTGCTGTGTGACACTTTAAAAATTGAAGGAAAATGATCTTAAAATTGAAGTATTAAAATATAATAAAATATTTTGTTCTCTATCTGTTACAAATGAAGCCTAATACACAACATACAAATATACACAAGAATAATTATTGACTCGCCCCCGAGTGCGCTACAAATAATTACTCGGGGTCTCGAATCGCAAGAGGACGAGGCCCTTCGTAGTAAAAGTTGGCAAGGACGACCCAAGTCATTCTCTCGAGGAGTGTAGGCTCGGAGTGTTCGTTTAAAGAGTGTGTTTAATGTTTGCTTGTGTGCAAATTATCTCAATAAATGGGGGGAAGGGGAAGACAAGATTATATGCTAACAACTACTAAATTAAAGCAAGAAAGCATGTAAGAGCAAATAAACGAGAAATTAATAATAAAAACGGAGGTTTGGTATTTGGATCATTTCACATCGGAATCGGGTTAATGACAATAAGAACCGGGTCATAGGCTCGCTCAAGTGCTTTCGCGGTTTTAGAGTGGGCCGACTAGTCCCTCGGTTAAGGCAAACTATGGTTGATTAGACTAGTGTTCAAGGAGGATAAGGGGTAGGTCTCACCTCTAACAAATCGAGTAATCGACCAAAATCACAAAGTGAAACATCTCCGGGTAGGTCTCGGTTTCAACAATCGATCAAGTTCAATAACAAATAAACAAATTAACTCAATCACCAATTACCAAACCAATAAATCTAGCCTAACATGATACTAAAGCTAATAAACAAACAAATCAAATAAAGAGCATGCATAAATGAAGTAACAATTATAAAGGAACGAAGCTACCGATCAAACGAGGAGTCGATCTTCGAAGTGTCACCCAAAGAAAATTGATCCAATGAATAGAACGAGCTCGACGATCCGAGAACAAAACGTGAAGGCAAAAATACGAGAAAAACAACGAGAAATCCAAGATCTAAGAATTTAAGTGCTAGAAATGAAGAACTTGAAGAACAAGAAATAAAATATCTAGAGTACTATTCTAATTATTTACAAGTGGTGACTTTCCCTCTCTAGAATTGTCCACAAAATTAGTCACTCAATTAGTCATACTCTCAAATGAGGCCTTACCCTCTATTTATAGCTACACATCCATACCAATTAAAATGACTCAAATGCCCTTAAAATGTCCCACAAGCCAAGTCAACTCAAGTCAACAATTTAATCACTTTTTCATTTCTCTTTAACATTGCTGGTGCGTTATTGAGACAATAGCTTCTTGACAGAACGTACTTTTGCCAATCCGACTGTTGAATATGAAGATCATGATGTTGTGAAGGTGCTGTCCAGAATTCAGGTCGATCCGACGGTTAACGAAGGCGTGGTGAATATTTTACTTCAGCTGCGCAGAACAGAGCAAGTCATCGCGAGCAGGGAGCGGTCGCTCCCGTTTGGGTGCAGTCGTGCCGGAGGGTCGAAGGTTGAATGCCCCGGGAGCGGTCGCTCCCGTTTGGGTGCGGTCGTTCCCAGTGGTCGAAGTGAAAATTGCATCGGGCGCGGTCGCTCCCGATTGGGCGCGGTCGTTCCCACTGGTCGAAGTGAAGAGGTACATCGGGAGCGGTCGCGCCCAGTCTCTAGTCCTCTTCGGCTCTTCACCTGACCTCGTTTTTTGCTCGTTTTGCTCCCAAATCCTCTCCTTTGAGCTCCAAATCCCTATTTCACCAAGAAACTTCAGCAAAGTAAGAGATTCAACAATACTTTAGAAAATTCCATCAAAATGTACAAGAAACGGGCACATCAACAGACAAATCGGGGTATAATTAACACCAACTACGGACGAAACGATCATTTTAAAACTGAACTTCAATTTGTTAGAAAATCCAATCGGTTACAAATTCCAATTCCAAAATCCAATCAATCGTAGCGAGTTGGTAAAGTAGTCCAATAGTTACTCATTTCATGTTAATTTACGGGTTAGTAAGTCATATTGGAATGTATAGTTGATTACTAATTAATTACCAACATTAGCGATTGGTAAGTAGTCCAGTTGCTCATCATGCTTTTGTTCCCCTTGAAGGATGAATTGAAGGAGATATAAGTTTTCTCAAAACACAACACTCAATGTTATTGATGTTTGGCCTATCAAATATAGCTTCCATTCGATTTCACTAATTTTTCAAAATCAATTCTAATTCACTAATTTTTCAAAATTAAATTACAGCTAATCGACTAGAAACACAAAACCATATACATGAAAATTGAAGTCGAATTAGATGAATGTTAACCTAGTTTTTGCATCAGGGATGTCGGTGGTCGTGACGATCGGTTGCTGCTCAAGGGTGGAGTTTCATCGGCCTTCTCAAAAGCACAGATCTGGCGCTGCACTGGTATCTCTCGATTTTGTGGATAGTCGGTATGCTAACCTAATTCTAACGCAGGAAGTTAAAGACGATGTAGATCGTGGTGAATAGCGACGTTGAATGGTGGCGGTGGATGCTGCGAGAGAGAAGAAGAAGAAAGGCAGAGGAGAAAAAAAAGGAGAAAAAGACCCTAAACTAAGTTGACCGAAACATATATAATGTCGACCTAGACCAAGATTCTCATCTTGGAATGGGGTGCAACTAATAATAGGATTTAATTCAAATTTATGTTGAATTGAAAATTTTAGATTTTATTTGAAATAAAATTAAATATGGAAATCAATAAATTTTAATAAAATTAATTTTATTTAATTTAAGTATATTATTTAAAATCATTAAATTAATTCAAATTTATTTTGAATGGGAAATCTTGATTTTATTTGAAATAAAATAAAATATAGAAATAAATGAAATTGATTTTATTTAATTTAACTATTTTATTTAAAATTAATAGATTTAATTCAAATTTATTTTGAATTGGAAATCTTGAATTTAATTTAAAATAAGATTAAATATGAAAATCAATGAATTTTTCCGTCGCTCGGCAAAGTATTCAAGACGTAGAATGAAGACTCAAGACAAGCATACGTGAATTCATCAAGGTACGAATAGTCAAGAAAATATTTACGAGCGATTATTTGATCATTTGTTTATGTGCTTGCATGAATGTATGTTTGTAGTTATGCTTGTAGATTAGATAGCATATCCCTTTGTTGTAAATAACTAAGTGTGAGATGGATTAGAAACAATCACATGGTCTCAACAACTGTTCCGTTTGCGACTTGTATAAACTTTTGAAGTTCGTATAGATAATTCATTGAATCAGAATTCTTTTAAATTCCAATTACGAGATCCATTGGTCATGTTTTTCAAACAATGCCTAATTTATCATTCAAATATTAATTTTGAGTCGAATTATTCTCGTCTCGGGGAGTGGAATAATCCAAAGCGCTAGTCGATGACACAAATTAGAGACTTTTGAGTCATTACATGACAAGAACGATAGTCTGTTTGCTCTCTCATTCGATGAGAGATATGGATCAATTGCATGATGAATCGCTGATTAGAAACCTCGAGCTTTCACTTACGATTCATCGCGTCTTTATTAATGAGATTTTATTTCTTCAAAACAATTGGATTTCAATTATTGAAATCGTTTAGCTTAGTAAACGTCAATACTAATGTGGCTTGCTAATCTAATGAGATTTCAAATTAATTGATGTAGACAGTTATAGGAAGTCGTAAATGACTACATGTTAACGTAAACGTCCACACTAACGTGGCTTGCGGTAACATGGAAATCCCGAAGCGATTGACTTAGTACTGGGTAATGGTATACACTTACGTACGCTTCATAGTATTTTTCCCAACGAAGTAACGCTATGATGATGTACGATCGAAGTAAAATCTAATTGCGAAATCGTTTGGGTAGGTAAACGTCCACAATAATGTGGTTTTCCATATTTTATGGGATTTTAGAAGTGATTAGTAGTTTAATGATATTATTTTAGGGAAATTATATTAGATTAAATTTATTGTTTGCTTTATATGCTTATAGGATTAGATATGGCTTTATACCCATTTTTGTATGACACTCGAAGTTAACAAACTCACTGACCCTGAGAATGTTGATTGAAATCGAAACTTGGACATTGCCCAAACTGCTAAAGAGTACAAGTTTGTACTCGACATAAACCACTATGCTCTTCCTAGGCCTACGAGCGGCAAAAGGAAGAAGAGGCATAGTGGGAGACCCAGTGTATCCAAGTGATCTGGACCACTAGATGGGACGAGCAAGCCTAAGGGCAAATGCTCTCGATGTAAGCAGTCTGGACACTGGAAGTTTGATTATCCTCTTAAGCATTAAGTGATTGCTTTTCCGTAGTCACCGAAATATGTTTAGTGGTGTTATCTACTAGTACCTGGTATGTAGATACGAGAGCCACTAATCATGTCTGCATTTCAATGCGGGGGTTCCAGGAAACTCGTAGACTTAGAAATGGAGAAGTAACAATTTACATGGGCAATACTGCAAAGGTAACAACCGTTGCAGTGGGAGATGTTAAAATGTTTTTTAACGGTAGGATTTTAAGTTCTAATAAATTGTCTTTATGTGTCGGCATCTAGAAAGAAATTTAATTTCAGATTTTTAAATTGGCTATGAATGGGTATTCTGTTTCCTTTGATAGTTCTATACTTATCAGAAAAAGGAAACGGGGATATTATCTATTTTGGTACATCGACATACAATTTATACTAAATATTTATTCTTCCACGATCCAACAACCCGAAGCTAATAACACATCATCAAATCCAATTAGAGTAAAGAGCCTTCTAGGATGAATCAAATGTACTTATGGCATCTTATGATATGGCATTTTAACTTGAGTACGATTCAAAGGTTAAAAGCTGATGGACTACTCAGCAATGTTGAAGGAATGGACCTTTCAACCTGCGAATCATACTTGGAAGATAAGATGACCAAGCGACCTTTTAATAGTAAAAAGTATAGATCCAAGAAAGTACTAGAGTTGATTCACTCTAATATATGCGAACTTTTTTATGATGTTTAAGGCATACTGATCAGAAAATGGGATTCGCTCCCAACTGACTGCACCATTTATGCCTCGGCAAAATGATATGTCAAAAGAAGGAATAAGACTTATAAAAATGGTAAAGTCGATGATGAGTTATTCGGAGTTACCTAATTCGTTTTGGGGATATGCCATAAAAATAGCGGCATATATCCTGAACTTGATTCCATTGGAACCTCGTACTGATATTCGTCTATTTATAGGATACCCTAAAATAACGAAATGAGATCTGTTGTATAGTCCAAAGGACCTGTAGTTCGTTGATTGCATCAACGTTCGGTTCTTAGAAGTGGAATATATATATGATGAATCACACGCCCAAGAGTAGAGTTATACTTGATGAGCTTAGAGGAAATGATCAAAACATAGAACCAGCCGAACCGAGTAGTACACCACTGTAATCTTTAGTCACTGAGGACACACCTATGACTCGTCGTAGTGGGAGGGTTGTTAGAAAACTGAAAAATTCATCAGTATAGGTGAGTCTTTGGACTTAGAACCTGGTAACCATGAATTCGATCCTTGGACCTACGATGAAGCACTGCAAGATCAAGATGCATCATCTTGGCAAAGGACGATGAATTTTGATATGGAATCTATGGACTCTTATCCATTCTGGGATCTTGTAGAACTACCGAAAGGCGTAAATGCAATCGGATGTTAATGGATCTACAAGAAATATAGAGGGTCTGACGAGAAGGTGGAAACTTTCAAAGTCGATCCGGACTCTCCTGTCCATAGCAACCCATATGGATTATGAGGTGTGGAAGATGGAAGTCAAGACGGATTTCCTGAATAGAAGTCTTGACGGGACCATCTAAATGGGACAGCCAGAGGGATTTATCGAAAAGAGCCAAGACCATCTGGTATGCAAGCTTAATCGATCTATGCATTGAAGCAAGCTTCAAGATCTTGGAACATGCGGTTTAATGAGATAATCTATTTATATGGATTTATTCAAGGCATGGTCGGCTTGTGTGTGTACAAGAGATGTGACGGAAAGATGCGGCATTTTCTCGTTCTTTATGTAGACAACATTCTTCTGTTTGGCAACAACGTGAAGATGTTATCGGACATAAAGAGATGGTTGTCCAAAGTAATTCGATATGAAGGATTTAGGAGAAGTTGGAAATGTTCTTGGGATCAATTTTATAAGGGATCGCCAGAAAAGAACATTGTACTTATCCAAGCTTCATACATAGACACAATTCTGGCTCGTTTCAGCATGAAGAACTCCAAGAAAGGTTTTCACCTTTTAGATATGGAATTCATCTGTTTAAAGTTTTGTGTTCGACACAATAAGAAGATAGATGAAATGAAAGTAGTTCCCTACACCTCCGCGGTGGGAAGCTTAAATATATGCAATGATGTGCACGAGACTGATATATTATATATGCTATGCCGTGGGCATAGTGGTGAGATATCAATGTAATCCTGGAAAGGATCACTTGACTGATGTAAAGAAAATTTTAAGTCCTTGTAGTGGACTGGGTGTACTATCACTTTCGATCGCCCGCAAACGTACGGGGTCACGGTAGCTCTTAGTAAGTTAGCTCGGGCCGTGTTCTCAAGGAGTGTTATAATCGAATTCAAGTTTGCGTCGATATTTTGTGTCAAGTAGCAAATAAAAAGTAAATAATAAAGCAAATAAAACTATCCTAAAGCAAGCAAGATCAACTATAAAATATTAGGAAGAGATAAATAAAAACGAGAACAAAACAAGTAGCAAATTAGCAAATAAACGATAAGAAACGGGAGTTAGGGTGTTTGGGTAATTTCTCCAAGGAATCCAATTGGTTTTTAAACAAAAATGGGCCAACAAGGTTCTCGATTAAGAGTGAGCTAAGATCAACGGATTAATATTCTATGAGGATCACCGGGTAGGTTTCTCCTCCAAACCAATCGAGTAATCGACCATGATCACAAAATGAAACGTCTCCGGGTAGGTCTCGATTTCAACAATCGGTCAAGGCCAATCACAAGAAATCATTTTCATCCTAAACAATGCAAAGGCAATCATAAAATTCCAATTCAAAACCTCAAATCAATTAACCACACCCAAACACTAAACTAGCCTAGCATGCTACTAAGGAAAATAAAACAATCAAACACATAAGCATGATTCATGAAATTAAAGCTCGAAAGGAAAGATAATACCTAGTTGAGGAGGTAGATCCCCAATTTTCAAACTCAACCAAATGAGAAATGAAATCGAGCAAAACGAGCACAACGAAAAGACGAACAACGTTTGTGAAATGGAAAACAACTAAATCTAAATAAATAAAAGAAGATCTAAATTATGAAGTGGCTTGAACAATAAGCTAGAAAATATCTCAAGAACAATAATTAAAAAAAAAAATTGTTGAAAGACAAGAACAAGAACAATGCATTTATCTCTATATTTTCTCTCTCCTAAAAGTTGTGAAACGTGGGTTGTGTGTGTGCTTTTACTATTTATAGCTTTCCAAGAGCATGAGGCCTTCAAAATGTAGATTTTGCCCCCAATGACTCCATTTTCGAGCAGTCAACGGAAGGGCGTTTACGAGCTCGGGCGATCCCTTCCATCTCGAGCGAGCTGGACCTCCCTGGACAGTGGCTCGGGCGAGCCCGTCGGGCTCGGGCGTGTAACGCCCCAGAAAATTCAAAGGCTTAAAAGGATTGAATATGCTACTCATACCAACAGATGCATCTACTTTTCTGGGCATCCTCCTATAAGAACTCCAAAGTTAAGCGTGCTGGCTCTGGGGTAATTCTAGGATGGGTGACCCCCTGGGAAGTCTCTAGGATGGGTGACCCCCTGGGAAGTCTCTCGGGTGCGCACGAGTGAGGACAAAGTGCGCTGGAAAAGACAAGTGTTGGTACAGTGGGGCCAGGATATCACTCCCGCAAGCAGTCATTGGTAACCGAGCCGGCCCATTAGGGTCGGACTTCGACCCCTCAACGGGCCGGGGTGTTACAAATGGTATCAGAGCCGGTGCCGACCGGAATTGTGGGAACTAAGTGTCTTGCGGGGCCAAGTGCTCCACCCATAAGTTGGTGAGAGTACCCGTAAGGGGCATTCCTGCACGGATGGTTGGTCCTGGGCAAGTAAGGCAAGTAAGGCACGCAACGAGGACGTTGCGCAGAAAAAGGTGGGGTGATTGTAACGCCCCAGAAAATTCACAGGCTTAAAAGGATTGAATATGCTACTCATACCAACAGATGCATCTACTTTTCTGGGCATCCTCCTATAAGAACTCCAAAGTTAAGCGTGCTGGCTCTGGAGTAGTTCTAGGATGGGTGACCCCCTGGGAAGTCTCTCGGGTGCGCACGAGTGAGGACAAAGTGCGCTGGAAAAGACAAGTGTTGGTACAGTGGGGCCAGGATATCACTCCCGAAGGCAGTCATTGGTAACCGGGCCGGCCCATTAGGGTCGGGCTTCGACCCCTCAACGGGCCGGGGCGTTACAAATGGTATCAGAGCCGGTGCCGACCGGAATTGTGGGAACTAAGTGTCTTGCGGGGCCAAGTGCTCCACCCAGAAGTTGGTGAGAGTACCCGCAAGGGGCATTCCTACACGGATGGTTGGTCCTGGGCAAGTATGGCAAGTAAGGTACGCAACGAGGACGTTGCGCAGAAAAAAGGTGGGGTGATTGTAACGCCCCAGAAAATTCAAAGGCTTAAAAGGATTGAATATGCTACTCATACCAACAGATGCATCTACTTTTCTGGGCATCCTCCTATAAGAACTCCAAAGTTAAGCGTGCTGGCTCTGGAGTAGTTCTAGGATGGGTGACCCCCTGGGAAGTCTCTCGGGTGCGCACGAGTGAGGACAAAGTGCGCTGGAAAAGACAAGTGTTGGTACAGTGGGGCCAGGATATCACTCCCGAAGGCAGTCATTGGTAACCGGGCCGGCCCATTAGGGTCGGGCTTCGACCCCTCAACGGGCCGGGGCGTTACAGGGCGAGCCCGTCGGGCTCGGGCGAGCCGGGCTTCATCTTCTTTTCGGACGAATTTGTCTTCAATTTCCATCGCAACCTCGTTTTTGCTCTTTTAAGCTTCGACACCTCTCGTTTTAGCTTCAATTCCTTCAATTTTCAAAAAAATTACAAAAGAGCAAGAAATTAAAAAAAAATAGAGGATACGACATGTAAATGTACGAGAAACCGGGCAAAACAAAACATAAATTGGGGCGAAAATCACACCAAAAGTGTACAAACAACCCCTCCACACTTTAGAACATTGCTTGCCCTCAAGCAACATTAAACTCAATAAAAAATCGGAATTTATAAGTTTCGTCATTTATTATCAACTCAAAACAAGTTCTCGGTACATGGGGTAAATGGAGAGCGACACAACTAACACAAGTTAAAATCACAACAAAGCAAAGAGTCAAGGGATTATTCATGATTTTCAAAGTCTTCTCCCGATTAAACCAATTTCCCTCGCCAAGGTACACTCTTTCTTTTTAACACTCGTGGTTTAAGGAATCACACACAATATCACATGCAAGTGAAATAGTCAAATCTATGTATAACTTGCATGTATCAAGAAATAGAGCTCAAAGTGAAAATGTAAAGAAGAACATCAAGTAACAATGTTGCACATAAAGAAATTCAACCATAAGCTTAAGTAATTGAAAAACTCCACTCATCAAATTTGGTTATCTTACGAATCAAAGAAGTCTAATTGCACGAGGGTGAACAGGGGCTAGGCTAAAGGTATTCGGATTTGTTTTGGATAAAGTGGACACAACTAACACAAGTTCTCGGTACATGGGGTAAATAGAGAGCGACACAACTAACACAAGTTAAAATCACAACAAAGCAAAGAGTCAAGGGATTATTCATGATTTTCAAAGTCTTCTCCCGATTAAACCAATTTCCCTCGCCAAGGTACACTCTTTCTTTTTAACACTCGTGGTTTAAGGAATCACACACAATATCACATGCAAGTGAAATAGTCAAATCTATGTATAACTTGCATGTATCAAGAAATACTCAAAGTGAAAATGTAAAGAAGAACATCAAGTAACAATGTTGCACATAAATAAATTCAACCATAAGCTTAAGTATGTGAAAAACTCCACTCATCAAATTTGGTTATCTTACGAATCAAAGAACTCTAATTGCACGAGGGTGAAACGAGACTAGGCTAAAGGTATTCGGATTTGTTTTGGATAAAGTGGACTATTTTTGGCAAGATGTGCCCTTCCTTATACCTCCGAAACCTCTCATGAGAAATTTTCAACTCGAAACCTTCAACATTCGACCACTCAAAGATCAACACATCTTCATCATATTCACTCACACGGGCCTACGGGCGAACTTACAACACAATACAGAATTTAACAAATGACACTCCTTATTGTCTCAACATTATTTAATATCACCTTTTTCTCTTTTGATGGGTCAGATTGAGCCATAAAAAATGTGGCGCAGAAGTAGCCGGGATTTTTGGCCCGATGAGTCACATAGGCCATATACAGTTTTCGTCCGATGGGCTCAGACTGCCCGATTTTTATTTTATTATATTTTTATTATTATATTTTTGCTAATTGTTACATTTTTATATTAATATATATTTTTTTATTTTATTTATTTCATATACTTTTTTATTATAAATTGTATATAATATTAAGTTTATTTATGTTATTTATATACATTATATTTATATTATAAAAAATTATTATGTATTTTTTTATATTTTTTATAAGTTTAATATTTATTTTATGTAAATATTTTTATTTTTTATTTATTTAAAAATATCGAGTTAAAATGGTTCGGTAGCTCGGCAGCCCACTATGGGCCGGGCTGGGCTCAAAAATAAATGGCACAAAATTTTCGGGTCGAGCTGAGCTGGGCCTAGAAAATTTCAGTGACCAGGTGGGCCGGGTCGGGCCAAATCATAGCTCTTTGCACTTGTAGTTGTACCCGATTATTTGTGGCGGCCCGAAAAAATTTTATTTTATTATTTTTATATTATTATTTAATTATTTATACTATTAAAATAAATATTTTGTGTACCAATTATATATTTCAATAATGATATTAAATATTATTATTATATAATATATATATAAAAAAAATATTATAAGAGAATCATAATAATAATTTATTTGCTAATTATTTTACTATATAAATGTTATATTTATCCTAATAAAAAAATAAAATTCTTATTTAGAGTGATTTTAGTAATTTTTATTTTATTTTATATAATTAATTGGTTTAATTAATATTTTTTATTTAATTAAATTAAAAAATATATTTTTTATTTAAAATTAATGGGCTTAAAAGCCCAGTGGCCCGATGACCCGACTATGGTCGGGCTTCGGCCACAATATATCAAGCCCATCAAGAAATGGGCCGTGCCAGCCCGGCCTGAAAAAAACATATGTCACGATGGGCTTGGGCCGGGCCGGCCCAACCCGGCCCATTGACAATTCTATTTATCTCCGGTGCTAGTTATAAATTTTGAGGTAAAAAGTCGCAATGTATAAAACTTAGTGTTTTTAAGGTTTTAGGCTCTTTAATTATTATTATTAGAATGAAAGCTCATTCTTTTTTATCTTTATATGTTAGGGTTTTAAATTTTGCATGTTATTTGTATAGTGGGATTTATATTTTGAGTAATTTAGAGAAAAAATAAGAATGGTTTTATGATTTTTAAAAAAATATCATAGTTTACATTTCTAATAAAAAAGGTAATTAATTTTTGAAACATATATAATTTAATGTATTGATGTTAATTCTATTCATAATTTAGGTAGGTTTTTTAAATTTGATTTGTCTATTTTAACCCTTGTATTATAGTAATTATTTTTTCCATTTATTATTTACGTTTCATTTTGTTATTGAAATCTTAAAGGTTTTATTTTCGGACAAAAATTCTTGAAATCAATCACAGGATTCTTCTTTTAGAAAAAAAATTCTGATCTCGATTCGGTTTGTTTTCAAAATTCAAAAAAAGGAGTCTAGCCGTTCTTCCAATTCGCAATTACAGATTGTGTTCTTGAGCCCGCCGTCAGGTAAAAACTCGTGTTTCTTTTCAATTTTGTAATGTTGATTCTATGATTTTAGTTATAAAATACGTCGCAAATCCCATAAATTACCAGGAAGTGTTTCATCATACGAATTGTGTTTGTTTATCTATGAAAACACAACATGTGATTATCTCCTTCTAGATCGTCGAACACACTACCAAGTACTGCTCTTTTTGTTCTTGATTTTTTCTGATTAGCAGATGACTCCCAATTGTCCTGATATCATTGCATTTTTTTTGTCCATGCCGATCGGATTTTTGTTGTAATGTTGTTACTATGTATGCTACATACCGTAGTTTATGAATATTTGGTAATCACGTGGCTTTTACAGTTTTTATAAATATGGATGAGCTTTGCAACTTATTTTTATGTACTCGTATAATTTGTACTTAAGATTCGTTCAGGTTAACAAAGAACCTTTTTTGTTGCAGTACAGATGGCTGCATATGTTGGTAAGATCGTTTACGGTGGTGAGGGTGCGGCTATATCGTTTAGATCGAACTTTTCCTACAACGAACTATGCGACAATATTCGTTACCAATTCCCGGAGTTGGTTGACAAGTCTTTACCAACACATTTTCCAATAAATAGTAATGTGTAGGATTATTTTGTAGTTAAACTTATTGTTCTTTTCAACCGAGGTTGAATATGACTAATTTTGAGTCATGGTTCGAGTTTCAGACATAAACTATGTACCCTATTTTCTGGTTATCTTGAATAAAATTTGTGTTTTTTATATTTGTCGTCATTTTATTTTTTGTGTCTGTGTATAATATTATTACATTGCATTTGTTATTAATATTGCTTGACTATGATCAGTAAATGAAATAAGGATTAGTTTGTTGTTCATTTTTCCATATGCGATTCACACTGAAAAACTGATAGCTAAATTCATGAACCTCGTAAAGTTACTCTTGAGTGATTAAACTGTTAACTACTGCACGTCCATTTGTATTTTCCTGTTTATGATAAACTAAACTAAGTACCACACATGATTGCATTGCAATATCACTTATTGTAAACAAACTACTGTCATGGGGCTGAGCATTAGGCCGTTATTTTGGTTATAGATATGAAATGGACAAGTTCCTGTAAATGAGTATCAATATATATATAGGGGGATTTTCAAAAACCTGACTGACCATTTAGTTAGATTGTGTTTTGAGTTATATTGTTAGTTGGACATCATATATCTGAACAGAAGCTAAAACATGTCCATTTAGGTTGATTGTGTTTTGAGTTATGTTGTTAGTTTCGGCATCATATATTTGAACAGAAGTTGCTCTTGTGTGACGTTTATTTATCTCCTTAAACAACAGTGTTTTTCCACAAAAAATAGGGTACATAGTGTTTTGTTTACATCAGAAGACAACTTGCTTCTGAACACTTCAAATAATAAAACAATTAAAAAAAGTTGCCAGGACAATCTCCAACTACTAATATCAAAATGCTGTGGCAATCATGAGAAACGACATTAATATCATATCAAAATTCTAATGTACTGTTTTCTATCCTGAACTTAAAAACAAATGCAATGTAGATAATCAAAAGGCTTTTGTTTGATAAACCAGCCGGATACTTGTTATTTTTTTGAAAATAAAAACATAAATGAAGTTTCTAACTAGCTGGCCTCCAACACTTTGAACTTCTTGCAAATCTTTTGATGAGTTCAACTCTGAATACCATTGCCGCTGTCTCGTCAAATTTATCACTCAGAAACCGCTCATATGCAAGGAAATCCATATAGTGCATGACATAAACGCCGCAATCCAGCCTGTCATTGTAACAAACGATTAGTATACTATTCACACATTCTATACGTAAAGATTAAAAGGAGTAGTAGAAAGGTTTTAAACTTACGATCCAGAAGCCAGCTTAGGTACAAGATCTTTCTGTTCAAACAATTTGAAATTTGACTTGTAGTTTTTCTTCACCTACTTTATAGTTAGTATTTCTTTCTCAGTCAAAGCATCTCGGTCCATCCGCAACGCAACATTCGTGCTTCTGCCCTTGTTTATTTTTTCCTCAGTCCTAAATTCAGCATGAGGTCGGCTGCGAACTCTACGACTCGCATCCACATATTTATCATGTGAACCTAATTTCATGTTAGGTCAAACACGAAAGAATCAGGTGCTGTTATAAACACTACCGTAATACCACGTAGTGTGTATGGAACATCGAATTGAGTTACAAAAGCATTATAAAAATAAGTGAAACAAGAAGTTGGTTATACCATAATAGCTGCCTCATTGAAGCATTCCTCAGACCTTGATTGTCGTGACGACATAGAGTCATAATGGAAAACACACTTTGTACTGTGTCGAAAGTTAGGAGGTTGTAGTGGAATTTCCGTTTGTGGTTCAGCGAAATGAGGATTAAATGCGCACTCCCCACGTACTCATACAGCGGCTCAAAAATTAGTTCATGCATTGCCACTACATCTATGTTCTCGACCGCGTCCTGTATAAGATTAAACATGATGTTGATCAGAATATACATTGCAATTTTTCTTTTTAGAAAGAAACATTTTGGACCCACAAATATTGTAGAGTCAAATTCTTTTCAATGATCAATAAAAAATGATATAATTAAGTCACACAATTTAGGTTTAACCTAACAAATACTCTGCCAAGCATGTAAATTGTGTGTAACAGATTATGAGATGCAGGTATAGAAATTTAACCATAAATCAAGCTAACACTGTAATCATGGCTATCAGTTGTTGAACTACTATTTGTGATGTACATCAACAAGTTTTAAGTGAGTTTGACTAATCCTAAAAGTTCAGTTTCTAACATTAAACCACTCACAAAAAGTTTAGTTTCTTGCAATATACTATTAATAAGACTCACATTAAACCACTGTTATCATTGTTAGACCATGAATTTCTTAGAACATAGTGTATGTAGTATTAAACATATTTGGTCTTCAAAGATTATATATTTCACAAGAATTCCAGCTTCTGCAAATATACTGTTAAACTATATATTCTATTAAATCACAAATCATGAACACTAAACTACCACGCACACTGTGAAAATAAACTTCCCAATGTATGTACCAGATCACATAGTGTATGTAAAAGATTTTATACACTGTATTTTCTCTATGGACACTACAATACCCAGTGTTTGTAATTTCTCTATGGACACTACACTACCCAGTGTTTGAAACATATTACATTATAAACAATGTTACCACTGTTAGGCTAATTTAAAATTTAGTTGGTAGTGTCCATGAACAAATTTGGTAGTGGACACTATACTACCTAGTGTATGATCATTTACCATAATTTCTTTATGGACACTACACTACCCAGTGTTTGTAGCTGATTACATTATCAACACTGTTATAATTGTTAGGATAATTAAACGTGTAGTTGGTAGTGTTCATGACCAAGTTTGTAGTGGAGCAGACATGTAAAAAACAGTGCCCGACATCACTTATAAAAAATGTATACACTACCAGCAACCATGCATTGTCTGCGATAGACTAAGTGGTTTCACAGATATTATTTGTGATATTTGGTTTAACAAAAATAAACCAACTACACTATACAACCTAGTGTGTTCCAAAATAAGTCAAACCAACATACTTCATTAGTTTGTGAGACTTACCCATGCATTATTTAAATAGACAACTAAATTTTACTGTCTCTTCTGCATAAATTGGTTGGACTGAAAATTATCGTCGCTTACAATTACATGTTCGGACTCCTAAAAGAAAGTTGAATTTAAACTATTCTGGTTTTAAGAATATGAAAAATTAACCATATGTCATATACCTTTGGCTTCTTAGTTATTTTGGGCGTGTTTATTCCCACGTTGAATCATTTCCTCTTTTGTCTTTAGCGACACCGCCTTGTTGTTGTTCTTTGCCGCACGTTTCGCGACCTATGTCAGAATAAGTAGTTATTTTTTTTAAACAACAGACTCATTCAAAGACAGTTATTAAAAATAGCTTCTAATACCTTATTTAATTCAGGCTGTGCATCAGACGTAGTTGCTTCAAAGTCATTCTCCAAAGTACGATTGACAGATTGCGAGTAGGCCTCCCGATTCTGCACCTTCTTTTTCATCGAATCAGACCGTGTTGTCGGAGACATGTTTATCAATTCCTGTTTAAAAATAGGAAGTATTTAGATATCACATAACCCCCTTAATTAAAGGCAACACTTTTATATGAATGCTACACTATAACAAATATCAAAACAAGTCAAGTTAAATACACACTTTTCTTCGTAAACTAATAGTTTAGAGTGTCAGGTTCGTATAAGATGATATTTTCCAACATATAACAACACAAAATGTTGGTAAAGTGTGTCCAGATTTGTCCAGATAATGGTGTTAATAAGAAAAATAGACACAGGCCGAATCTACAGTTCAACACGCCCACTAATTTTTCTGATCGCGTTATTGGGTCCAAGTTGAACGTCATGAGATTCTTTGTACTGGTACACAAAATTAAGGGTGATTTTCAACCTAAACATAACTAATTTGAGTGGATTTAAAAAAACTACTCAAGAACAATAAATCAGACATGCAATCATGGAGGGTGTTACACTCTGTCAATTCAACCCTAAAAACGTTTAATTTCTGTAGAATCAAATACCAAAACCAAGAACCCTAAATCAGGTATACAATCTACTCACCCAATAATTTCAATTGAGACACTACCGTGAGAAAACTTACCTAAACAAGAGTACGCTTCGAGCTTTGTTAGGAGACACTACGACGACGACGCTACTGCCGGAGGAATCAAAACACTGCGCAAGGAATTGAGTTTAACGTTTTGATTTCCAGAATTGTGATATGTAGTGTATTATGAGTAGCTTTCAGTTGTATGTTTTATGGAAAGAATATTTAGCATCCGTTTTTTTTTTGTAGTGTATTCTAACTATGGTAAGTATATATTTAATAAGAGATACCATATATTTTGTGAATAATGTAATATATTACATAGTTTACAGTAATTAAAAGGGTTATTTTGGTAAAACTAGTTTTTTTATAAATAGTGTAAAGATTAATCTTAATATATAATTAAGAGTAAGATATTTACTTTTTTTGAAAATCCCCCTTATATTTTTATATTTATATAGTAGGGCATCGTTGAAAATATAGAAGGACTAAACTACCCTGGAACTACCAAACTAATATTAATTATTCAATTAATATTTTATTAATTATTTTAACAAAAATATAGTGAGAGTAAGTGTTTCAATTTATTTAAACAATATTTATGGTTACGCAAACAAATAATGCGTTTAAATAATGTGTTATGGAAACAAAATTTTAAATACATTTGAGTTAATAATATGATAAAATATGTTTACGCAATTATTTTTATAAACAAATAATGTGAGTTAATAATGTCATAAAATATGTTTAAACAATTATTATAAAATACATAAAATTTATAATGTGATTTAATAAATAATGTGAGTTAGTAATGTGATAAAATATGTTTACGAATTTTTATAAAATATATAAAATTTATAATGTGATTTAATATATTTACATAATTATTATTATTCTTTATAATTGAAAAAGATATTTTATTCTTCCTAATTGAAAAAAATATTTCTGGTATGGTGCTCTAAAATACTTATAACCTAAACAATGGACTGAAGTATAATATTAAACAATGGACTGAAGTATAATATAAGAATTGTTGTTGCCCCCATATACTCATATATGTATACCCCTAAAACTTATATCATACTCAAAGAAACTTATAATCAATACAATTATCCTTACCAAAGAAATAATAATTCTTTATTTATTATTTATATTTTAAAATAATAATAATAAATAAATCAATCAATAAAAAACGTTAAATAAACCAATCAAAAAATATAATCTTACCTAAATTTGTAAATAAATAATATTATCTCATATTAGTCATAATTAAAATAATAATAATAATAATAATAATAATAAGTTAATTTAAATATTTTTTATTAAAATATTTAATTCCATTTAAATGAATTGATTTTAAAAAAATAATTGAAGAAAAATATATTATTTTATCTACTTAATTATTTAAATTAATGTTTATTATATAAATTAAGATGATACATATATTTTTATTTAAATTATTTTTTAAATAAAAATATATAATAATTAGAATTATATATGATATTTAAAACATGTAGTAATTTATATTAATTTTGTTTAATTAATAATTATAATAAAATAATAATTTTTTTTTTCTGCTCCTATAAAAGTTCTTCTACCCAAAAATAAAGATCTTCTACTTAGTAAACATCACTATATCTCTAATCTAATGTTTTCTACCTAATTTTTTGGGTGATGAGTATTAATTAATGTTAGGAGTGGGCATGGGCCGGGATGGGACGGGATTTACTTGATCCCGGTCTCGTCCCATAAAATTTTTAATGGGACGGGACCGGGACGGGATCACACTTTTTAAAAATTGATCCCGTGAGTTCGGGATCCTTAAAAAAATCGGGACGGGATCGGGATCGAAACGGGATCCCGTTTAATTTAATTAATTTCAATAAAAAATATTATATACTATTAAAAACAATTTTATACACTTAATTTAATTACGTATTATAAAACTTATTATTATCTTTTTATAAAAATCATAGGTTGTTTGATTTTGTTTAAATTTTAGTATAGTAAATTTTATTTTTTACAAATTATGTATAATTAAATACAATAATATATTATAAATAATTAAAAATATATATTTTTAATATATATAAATATATAACGGGACGGGACGGGATGTTTCGGGATTTATTTAACTAATCCCGGTCCCATCCCATTATTTTAATCCGGGATCGGGACGGGACGGGATTAACACCTTTTATACTTCAATCCCGTTCTGTCCCGTCCCATTTAAGAACGGGATCGGGACGAGATCGGGATCTTGGGACCAAACGCCCACCCCTAATTCATGTAGCTACACTCCTCACCCGGAGATGCTTTAATGGAGCTGAGGACCATTTCGATAAATTACACGTGAGCTAATATCACCACCTCAACTTAAGAGATAATATCATAATAAAACACAAATGGATAAATCATACGATGGCTACTATCACCATCACAAGTTAAATAATTGAAATGGTCCCGTAATTATTTTATCAGATTTACTTTCATACCTCGTAACTAATGGAGCTTAGGCCCATTTTTCGGATAAATCATACGTTGGCTAATATCACTATCTCAAGTTAAATAATTGAAATGGTCCCATAATTATGTTATCGGATTCACTTTCATACCTCGTAACTAATGGAGCTTGAGGACCATTTTTCACTTTCATACCACGTAACAAAGGACAACCCTGCCGCCTAGTCACATTAGGAGGACCACTTACGTCTGTGTTGGGTTTGTCTGCCACTATCGCTTTGTCGCATTAATATGATATTATCGGTTCAGAAAAAGTCCTCACAGTTTTCACTTTAGGACTTGTTGACTTTTTTGCCACGAACCTCAAACGAGGGATTTTGTTGTTGGTGTCGGCCGACAACTTTGAGTATCGTCCGACAGACACCCCAAAAGCCAACTTTTGGGAAACCCGAATTACAATCCGCATCTTAGCCCGCAGTGCGGGTTATACGGCCGACATTTGATAGATTTCAGCGGACGAGATTTTTGGAATAATCTTATTTCGAATCTTCGATGAGGATTCTTTTCCTTTTCTACCGGGACTCTTTTAGGCGTGAATTATTGTTTTCATACAATAACAAGGACCTCCCCTATATAAAGAGAGCTTCTACATGGACACAAACAACACCAGAAAATTAGGTTATAACTATTGTGTGAGATTGAGTTTTAGAGAGCATATAATTCCTTGTACTCGTGAAAAAATATTATAGTGAATTTCATCGTTCCTCCAGTTGTTTTTTCCCGTTTTGGGTTTCCACGTATATATATTCTTTTGTCTCCTTTTATTGTTGTTTTCTTTTCTTCGGTTCTATTTATCGTCATACTATACATCGTCGATTTTACAACAAGTGGTATCAGAGCTAGGTTCCAATGGCGAGCGTGAAGTACGACATACCGATGCTTGATATCAACACAAGATTCCCGATTTGGCAATACAAAATGAGGTTAGTTCTACGATCTCTTAAGCAAGAGATTACTCTCAATGGTATTGACAACATGCTGGTTCATATGGCGACCATAGGGCTCCATGTTTTGAACAGCTTAGCGGAGGACATCATGGAAGCGAAGACAGCAAAGGATTTGTGGGAGATGCTTGAGACGTTGTGCGTCACAAAAATGGTGTCGAGTAAGCACAACTTGAAGAGGAGTCTATATTTCCCCAAGATGGCTGAGGGATCTTCAAGCCAAGCGCACATAGCGAAATTCAAGGAGAAAGTAGCTGACCTTGGGAACATTGGCGTGAAGATCGAAGACGATGATTTTGCGTTTTGCCTACTTGTATCGCTCCCTCCTTCGATGGCAAAGTTTCCAGGATACGATTCTCTATTCTCGAGATAGCTTCACGTTTAAAGACGTAACTTCAGCTCTCTCATCAAGGGAGAATATTTTGATGATGGAAAGCAACAATTCCGGAGAGCCACCAAACGAAGGATTGAACGTCCGTGGGCGGACCAAGGAGAATTCGTGACATGATAGGTCTCGATCGAAGTCACGACATGGCAACAAGATTTGCAACTATTGAAAGAAGAAATGTCACATCAAAGTCGATTGCTACACCTTGAAGAACAAAAAGGAGAGAGAGGGCAACAACAACAATAATTCCGATAAGAGTTCCGGTGAGGTTGGGGTATCCGAGAATTATTGTGATCTCCTTATGACTTTAGGTGACGTGTCCAAATCAAGCGAGGAATGGATCTTAGACTCGGGGTGTACATTTCTCATGTGCTCGAATCCTGATTGTTCGAGACTTTTAAAAAGGTGGAACAAGGTGCGGTGACTATGGGAAACAACGCGTCATGCAAGATCGAAGGGATAGGATGCATCCGGATAAGATGTTTGATGGTGTGATCCGCACCTTAAGTGAAGTAAGGTACGTTCCTAGCTTAAAGCGAAATTTAATTTCGCTTAGTATTTGGTTGTTAAAAGGTTATAGTTTCACCGGAGAGGGTGCAGTCGTGAAGGTAACCAGCAGTTCGTTGGTGATTATGAAGGGTGAATGGAAGTCGAATAGGCTTTACATTCTTATTGGTTCCACAGTGAAAGGTGAAGTAGTCGTGGGCGATTCCAAAATCTCGTATGTTGATACAAAAAGGTTGTGGCATATGCGTCTAGGGCATATGAGTGATTTTGGAATGTTCGAGTTTAGTAGGCAAGGGATTCTTGGGGATAAGGGCTTGTCGAAGTTGGAGTTCTGTGAGCAGTGCATCCTTGGGAAGCAAACAAGAGTGAAGTTCACTACCGGCGCTCACACGACGAAGGAGATACTCGGGTATGTTCATTCCGATTTTTGGGGACCATCCTCGGTCCCAATGACTGGAGGTTCTTACTACATGTTGACCATCATCGATGACTATTCCCGAAAGGTTTGGTCGTTCTTCTTGAAACACAAAAGCGGCGTGTTTTCTACCTTTAGAGATTGGAAGGCTATGATAGAGAAATAAACCGAGAAAGTTGTGAAGAACCTACGTACGGACAATGACCTAGAATTTGTGTCCGGTGAATTCAATAAATTCTGCAAATGTTCGAGGGTTGTGAGGTACCACACTGTGAGATACACGCTCCAGCAAAACGGAGTAGCCGAGAGGATGAATCACACTATTATGGACAAGAAGTTATGTTGCTTGTTGGCAACTTCTGGGTTGACGAAAGGGTTTTGGGCTGAAGCGACTTCTTTGGCATGCTACCTTATCAACCGATCTCCGTCCATGGCGATTAATAAGAAGACTCCACAAGAATTATGTAAGGGATCTCCGGTGAATTATGAGGACTTGAGGGTGTTTAGATGTTCGGCATACATGCACGTCAATCAAGGAAAATTGAATGCACGAGCTAGAAGGTGCATATTTGTTGGCTTTAAGGAGGTTAGACGAGTATAATTTAGTAGCATATGCCTTGAATGTAGCCGATGAAGTTGATTCATATGAGGAGTCTTCCTCATATGACGAGGCGGTTACTTGTGATGACTCAAGCAAGTGGGTCCTAGCTATGCAAGAAGAGATGGAGTCTTTTAATAAGAATGGCACTTGGGAGTTGGTTGATCTCCCTAAAAGCAAGAAGACCATCAAGTGAAAATGGATCTTCAAGAAGGAGGGAATTCCAGGGGTTGAGGACGAGAGATACAAGGCGATATTGGTGGCTAAGGGTTTTAGTTAATTTCTCGGAGTAGACTTTAATAATGTGTTTTCACCGATGGTCAACCATAGCTCGATTCGGGCGATTTTAGGCATTGTGGCAATGCACGATTTGGAGCTTGAGCAAATGGATGTGAAAACGGATTTTCTACATGGGGAGCTCGACGAGGATATCTACATGGCTCAACCAGAGGGGTTTGAGGTTTCAAGACAAGAAAACAAGGTATGTTTTCTCAAGAAGTCCTTATACGGCTTGAAACAGTCTCTTAGACAGTGGTATAAACGTTTCGATACGTTTATGATTAAGAATGGTTTCAGAACGAGCTCCTACGATAGTTGTGTGTATTTTAGAAAGGGTCATGATAGGTCCTTGGTTTATCTTCTCCTTTATGTCGACGATATGTTGATAGCGGCTAGGAGTAAGCCGGAGGTGGAGAGAGTTGTCACAACTTTGGGAAGGAGTTCAAGATGAAGGATCTTGGTGCGGCAAAGAAGATTCTTGGGATGGAAATCACTAGAGATTGAATTAATGGCAAGTTATATCTTGGACAAAAGGGGTTCATAGAGAAGGTGCTACGTCGTTTCAACCTTGAAGATGAAAACCCGATAAGTACTCCACTTGGAACACAATTTAAACTTACCTCTGCTTATTCTCCGACTAGGGAGGAGGACATCGAAGATATGGCTCGAGTCTCTTATTCCAATGTCGTTGGATCTTTGATGTACGCTATTGTGTGTACACGTCCGGATTTGGCGCATGCCATGAGTGCCATGAGTCGGTATATGGCGAATCCCGGAAGAGAGCATTGGAATGCGGTGAAATGGATATTGTCTTATTTGAGAGGTACGTCTAACATGAGTTTAGTGTTCAGGAGGAATCAAGATGTTGTGATGGGGTTAGTGGATTTCGACTATGCCGGGGATCTTAATAAAAGAAGATCACTTACCGGGTACGTTTTCACCATTGGTGGATGTGCTATTAATTGGAAGGCTATTTTGAAAAGTAAGGTGACATTATCGACTACCTAGGCGGAGTATATGGCGGTCACCGAGGCTTGCAAAGAGGCGATATGGTTAAGAGGTTGGTTTGGAGAACTCTTGGAGGGTTCAGAGGCGAATACAATCTTTTGTGATAGTCAAAGTGTTATTTGTCTCACAAAAGATCAAGTTTCCATGAGAGAACAAAGCACATTGATATTCGTTATCATTATGTCTGTGATGTGATCGCCTGAGGCGATGTAAGGTGAGTACTCACGATAATCCGACGTACATGTTTACGAAGAGCTTACCGCAACTAAGTTTGAGGATTGCTTGGACTTGGTTGGACTTCGATCGAGATATTAGTCCCTTAGGGGCGTTTGGAAGAAGACGATAGGCGGAGGATGTTCGCGGTTTGGTGTCAAGGTGAAGATTTGTTGACTTTTTTGCCACAAAACCTCAAACGAGGGATTTTGTTGTTGGTGTCGGCCGAAAACTTTGAGTGTCGGCCGACAGACACCCCCAAAAGCCAACTTCTGGGAAACCCGAGTTACAATCCGCATCTCAGCCCGCAGTGCGGGTTATATGTCGGTCGACACCTGATTCTGTCGGCCGACACCCATGATTTCAGCGGACGAGATTTTTGGAATTTCCTATTTCAATGGGGATTCTTTTTCGTTTCTACCGGGACTCTTTTAGGAGTGGATTATTGTTTCCATACAATAATTAGGGCCTCCCCTATATAAAGAGAGCTTCATAGACACAAACAACACCAAAAAATTAGGCTATAACTATTGTGTGAGATTTGATGGTTTTAGAGAGCATATCAATCCTTGTATCGTGAAACAATATTATAGTGAATTTCATCGTTCCTCACGTGGTTTTTTCCCGTTTTGGGTTTCCACGTAAATTCATTTGTATTCTTTTATTGTTGATTTCTTTTCTTCGATTCAAGTTATCGTCATACTATACATCGTCAATTTTACAACAAGACCCCTTTCCAAAAGACTTCATAGTAATGAAGTGGTGAGTCTCTTTATTAACTTTGGCAGACTTTTTTTTTTTCATTTTTTCGATGTAGGACTTAGTTTGTACTCAACAAACCTCTCCTCAAACCGAAGACCACACATAGTTATCCTCCCACACATAGTTATCCTCCCATTCTCGATAAAATTTGTCCATCTTGCACCGTCGTTATCACTCAACGGGACTTGACGCCTGAACACCATATTTTTCAAGAAGACTTTCGACACAAGGCACCCACAAAAAGCTCTGACACTAATGTTGGGTTTGCCCGCCATCACCGCAACGTCGCATTAGTTTAATAGTGTTCGCTTCGCGCAAAGCCCTCATGGTTTTCACTTTAGGACTCCTTCCCAGAAGACCTTATTGTTAGAATATCCCACATCGGTTGGATAAAGAAACTTGGGCTCACATATAAGTTGGACAACCTTAATACCTTAACAAGGCCTTTTAAGGTGTTATTGACCCAACTTTGACATGGTATCAGAGCAGGCCCAACACGATATGGGGCCCCGGTCGATGGAATTTCCGACTGTGGGCACCCCTGCCGATGGAATTTCCGGCCACGAGTAATTCCGATGGAATTTCCGGCTTACTCGTGAGGGGGAGTGTTAGAGTATCCCACATCGGTTGGATAAAGAACCTTGGGCTCACATATAAGGTGGACAACCTTAATATCTTAACAAGGCCTTTTAAGGTGTTATTGACCCAACTTTGACACTTATACTAATGGAGTGGTGAGTCTCTTATTAACTTGACAGACTCTTCTTCATTTTTCCGACGTGAGACTTGATCTGTACTCAACACTCTCTCTCTCTCTCTCTCTCTCTCTCTCTCTCTCTCTCTCTCTCTCTCTCTCTCTCTCTCTCTCTCTCTCTCTCTCTCTCTCTCTCTCTCTCTCTCTCTCTCTCTCTCTCTCTCTCTCTCTCTCTCTCTCTCTCTCTCTATTTATCTATATATATATATATTATAATTTTAATTTTTACAAATAAAAGTTCATTTTTTTTCATCATGAAAAAAGATATATTTTTTACTTTGTTTGATAAAAGGGAATAATCGTTTTTTTTATTAGAATGAAAGTTAGTGTAAAAGACTAAATTACCCATGTTAAAAAATAACTACCCATTAAATTTAAAAAAGTAAAATAGGCATGTTACTCATTTTTATAATTAAAAAAACAGATATATTTAATTATAAACAAATTTAAAATTTTACCTCTCACCCAAATTTTCCCTTAGAATAATCTTTACAAAATCTCCCATAAAAAAAAGGTCGATAGAACAAATATATAAAGTAAAAAAAAACAAAAAATCAATGCAAAGCATTTTTAAAAAAAATTAGTGTTTCATAATTAATCGGCTAAGAAACACACCAAATCCATTCACGATCTAGGGTTTTCACAGTACAAAAATTTCAGATCTTTATTTTTATAACAACGAAAACCTTAAATCCAATTTAGATCTAGCGATTTCATTATAGAAAATCCAGAACAATTCGGATACGAATCAAATCGCAAAAGGAGAGAAAAAAGCTACGAAAAATCATAAAAAAACATCAGTTATTACTTGAGTACATTGGACATTTGAACATCACGCGAGAATGAATCGAGAACACAATCTTAGTATCAAAACTTTTGAGTAAGAGAAGAAGGCAATTTATATCTTACACCCACGTGCAAGATGCACATCATACACCTAGTCAAAATTATAAAAATATAGTCAAAATTAATCAATTTTTCCCATTTTTTTTTCCTCAGCTCACTTTCTCTCTCTCTCTCTCTCTCGCACATCTCTCACGCAAACCAGGATTCTCGAAGCTCGACTCCTTCTTAGTTGTTCACCGCTGTCATCATCAACGTAGTTCGCCGCCGTTATCCTCAGCGCCCTTCGTCGCCGTCATCATCAGCGTCCTTCGCCGCCGTCATCGCTGTCTTCAATTTGGCGCCTGACTCAGGTGAGCATCCACGATTCATCGCCTCCACAGCCACGATTCATCGTATCCGTTCACTATCGCCTCCACCGTCGTTGTTCACCATCCTCAATTTCGTGCTCGCCGCCGTTCACCAGTCGATTCATCTACGCGTCTTCATCCGACTGAAATCGTCGTCGTTTATCGCCACCGTCCTCTTTGAGATCTGAAATTGAATCATACCCATGGATGATTTATTGGATTTGTCATCGATTATGGTCAAAGGTATGTCGGTTCTATACATCTTCTGTTTGAATTGCATGTTTTGTTATGAGTTTATGTGTTTTGAGTTGTTGAATCATGGTTTTAGATGTTGAATCATATTGTTGCTGGTGATGATCAAACCCTAGATTTATGAAACTGATTCTTACCTGACCTTCATTTAGTATTATGTAAACTTTCATTTAAGTTACATGTCAACCTGCATTTTGTCTGTACTTCAGTTTAATTAATATTTCATTTCTGTTAGATGCCATGGAGTTGAATCATGTTATTGATCTTGATGATGGAAATCTGGATGTTCATACTTCAGGTTATTCTCATATTAATGCTTAATTTCATTTTGCTCTCAATTTAAGTTCATAGTTGATAATTGTGGTTCATTTTGGCTTGTAGATGATATTGTTTATGGTCCTGATAGTGACTTGGTAGGAGTTGTTGTGAATTTTGAGAGTGAGGCATATGATATCTACAACACCTATGCATTTAATGTCGAGTTTAGTGTCCGAAAGTGCAAACAGAGGCTCCGTGTTGATAAAAGTATTTCTATGAAACGATATGTATGTTCTCATACTGGACTTAAACCGAAAAAAGCGCATGGTGATCCTTTGTATACAAAAATGGTTGTGCGTTGTGAATGTCCAGCCCTAGTTCAATATGATGTTGATATCAATGGAGTGTGGGTTGTTAGTAAACATGTAAAAGGGCACAACCATGACTTATGTCCACCGTCGGGTACTTATCTTCTTAGGTCTCATAGGAGAGTTTCTAAAAATCAACTTGCCTATTTGAGAGAGCTTCAGAAAAGTGGTGTTGGTGTGGCTGATGCTGTGAGAGTTTTGAAAAACCAATCAGGGGGGTCTCCTCTTCTCGGTTTTGGCCCACGAGATGCGTATAATGCTTTAGGCAAGTCAAAGGCTGTTGATGGTACCGACTGTAACAGTTTGATTCAGATTTTCAGAAATCGGCAATCTAATGAGAATGACTTCTTCTTTGATTTTGAAGTTGACAATGAAGGAATATTGATTAGTTTCTTTTGGAGGGATGGTCGTATGAAGGAGGATTACTTGACTTTTGGTGATTTGGTGGTGCATGACTGTTGGAGTTGTGTACTTAATGTCTAGATTTAAGTAACGGTAAACTCCCGATCATAGCATTTAATCTATTTAATTAATAAACAATTATTTGCATTTAATTAAATATGCAAAATATAGTTCTTGATTTTATACATTGTAGTTAGTATGGTGTTGCATGGGCACACAGAAGATCATACTATCGGTTACTCGTATTTAATCGAACAATTGCTCACGACCTAGATGGACACGAACTAATCCATCGGTATAGTCGTTGTGTGAGAGAGAAAATAATTTATCTTAATTATTTTATCACACTTGTACACTTGGTGTATTGGGCGGATCAGCTTGAGATTCATCGATTAGGATTGCCGGCGATAATCGATTCGAGTCTCAGTGTATTTTATTCTTAATCCCTGAAACAATTGCGGGTGTGTATATTTAATATAAGTGACTTTGATTTACCAAAGGAATTAACCGGTTTGATAATTGGGTTAATTACCGGTTAAGTTGGGTCACTATATTTTATATATGGCATGCCGTGAATTCTTGAAGGGGCAGTGTATCCCGTAAGGGTTGATAATATCCCCGAGATGAGTTCATAAGGAATTATTATGTAAACCCTGCAGGTGGATTTAATCCGCATAATAATTAAGGTTGAATGGTACTAGTCTCGGATATAAGAGATGAATAATATTTATTGAGCAATAAATAAATTTATTCATGGATATTTAAATCTTAAATACACGGAATATATAATACTACCGGAGAAATATTATTTGATATAATATGGAATAATATTGGGAGTGCAATTTTATTTATATAGTGGAAAATAAATAAAATTTAATATTGATAAGGATTAATGGATTTGGGTTGGACCCAATTTAATCTTCAATATTTAGAAGCCCAATATTTATTCTCCTTATGATCCCCTACGTAGCCTATATAAGCACTACATGGTCTTCACTTTTCATAACACAATTAATTGACCTACGCCAATCATAAAAGTCTTGAGAGTGAGGAAGATCCATAGGAGTTCGATAGATCGTCGCCCACACGACGTTCGAACGAGGTGCAAGGAATACGTGGGAAGATCGCAAGGTCATCAAAGGTGTTTGATTTTGTTTCTCCGCACAACGAATCGAAGGTAAAATCATAAACCCTCTTTTATGATTTCGTGTGAATTAATCGTAGTAAATACATGAACACACGATCCGGTAAACGTACGAACTTCGGGGACGGGGATTCGAGATCCCCGGCGAAGATCGAAAGGGGGCGGCCGAAACCTAGGGTTTCGACCGCCGGTAACCGCGCCAAGGAGCAGCCCCGGCTGGACGCCGGGGCACGCGATCGACCAAGGGTCGATCGCTGGGGAAGCCGCCGTGGGCTGGAGCCACGGCAGATGGCCTCCCCGACCTCCCTGGACGGCGGCGTGCGCACGGGGAAGCTCCGGCCGAAGCCGGAGCGGGCGATCGACCGAAGTCGATCGCGGAGGGCAGCCGCGGGCTGGTGCCGCGGCTGGGGGCCCTCCACCCCGTGAGGTGGTGGCGGTGAGTCGCCGGACTCACCGCCGGCGGGTGCTGATCGGATCAGCCCCGCGGGAATGCCGTGCATCCCCGGCGATCGCCATGCACGGCGATCGCGAACCCTAGCGGGGTTCGGCTAGGGTTTCTAGCCGCGAGTTCATCCCGCGGCGGTGTTACTCTCGTCGAACCCGGTTCGTTGGTGTTCGCGTTCGTGGATCCGACTCGTGGGAGAAAATCGGCTGGGGGCGGGCTGCGTGTCTTCGGGCGCGTAGTCTCCAAAGGTCGGACTCCTGCGGATGAGTCGGGGATCCAATCTCCGGCGATGAAGGATTTCGTTCGGGTTATTATCTTCCGCAATATTAATAGCCCGGGATATCGATTTCCAGCAAATGGTATCAGAGCGTTTGGTTTCGTGTTCATGTATATGCTCGATTATTGTTCTACCTTGCAGGATCTCCGGCTATCATGGTTGGATTTAATTAATTATTGTTTATTAATTAATTATCATGATTATTAAACTCTCGGACATGTCGAGATTCGTTTTGTGTGGATGAATGTTTGTAATAGTAAAAAATTCGGGGGTTGACCGAATTTAGGATTTATTATTACGTTCTTTGTTTTTCCGGAAAATGTATAGGGTCGATTTCATGTATAGAATCGATACCGGATAATTGTAATTTAAATTTTGTAATTTTAATTACGTTGGTTCGATGTTGAGACGATCGCCGGAAGACGAAGAACATGTGACGAAGGAGAAGACGTGAGGGAGGACCGGGGATCGATTGGATCGATCCCATGATGAGATCGATCGATGGCATGGGCGAGGGGCTCGATCGCCCCTGCCGCGGGCTGCCGCCGGTTCGGTGGCTGGCCGGCGTGGCTGGGCGGCGGTGCTCCTCCCCGTGGGCCGGTTGGTCGAAGGTGGGGTGGCGTGGGGTCTCCCGATCTCATGCTATTCCTACCAAGATCCACTTTCCCAATTAATTCGGATTTTTCCTATTTGAGTACTTTCTTGGAAACTCTCATGGTTTAGGAAAAGAATTAATTTAAATTAATTTTATTTTCTATTGATTTATTTCCTTCATGGAAATATTCATAGATTAGAAATTTAATTAATTTAGTACTAAATTTATTTTTCCTATTTGATTATTCCTACTCATGGGAATATTCATGGATTAGGAATAAAA
Organism: Euphrasia confusa; assembly: GCA_954870475.1. Classification (NCBI taxonomy): domain Eukaryota; kingdom Viridiplantae; phylum Streptophyta; class Magnoliopsida; order Lamiales; family Orobanchaceae; genus Euphrasia; species Euphrasia confusa. Next base: position 7,782,633 of record OX940957.1, on the reverse strand, counting down.
ATAAATTTGGAAAGTAGTAAGTCCTAATTTATTTTTCCTTTTTCTATTATAGATAACTTCTAGAGTATTCCAAATTTAATTTGGATAGATTATTCTAGAGTTTTAATAGAACTAGATAGGAAAATAAATAAATAAAAATATTAATAATATTTAATTTTATTTTTGATATATTCGATTGACTTAATTTTCGAATTAAGTAACTTTTGGATTAATTAAAAATAAATAGATTTAAATATTAGAGATTAATATTCTCGTCACATGGAGCATTCAAGAACGAAGACTGAAGACTAGAAGATGCGTACGGAGATGGAATAAAGCCATGATAGTCGGAAAATAATTTTCTAGCATTATTCTGACTATGTGATGCTATATGTGCTTTATTGCTTGTATGCATGCTATATGTGTTTATTTCATGCACTAGATAGCGTATCCCTATTATTATAAAAAGCTAAGTGGGAGAGGGGATGGAAACATTCCCATGGTCTCCATTGCTGTTCTCTTGGTGACTCTTATGGACTTTCGAAGTTCGCATAGACGAGTCATTGGAGGAGAATTCTTGTAATTCCTTTTACAAGAAACATTGATCAAATTTATCAAACAATGCCTAATTTGTCTTTCTGAATCTGACTTCAAGTCGACTCATTCTCACCCCGGGGAGTGGAATGGAGCCAGAGCCACTTGGTCATGTAGAGGACACAAATTAGAGACTTCCGTGCCATTCTTTGATAGATGGGTCGCTTGTCTGCTCGGCTCCCTCATTTATGAGAGATAGGGTCGTTCGCATGGCGAATCACTGGTTAGAAACTTCGAGTTTCACTTATGATTCTCCACGTCTTGATTTACGAGATTAAATGGATCAAGTAATTGGGAGTCAATTATAAAAGTCTCTTAGTGTAGTAAACGTCCACACCACGTGGCTTGCTATGCTGACGGACTTTGGATTAATTGATGTAGACAGTTGTAAGTAATTATGAAGAGTTGTGAAGTTATCGTAAACGTCCACACCACGTGGCTTGCGGTGATGTAGCGATTCCAAGTAATTTACTTTGGTACTGAGTAATGGTTTACACTTAGATACGCCTTATAGTATTCCTCCCCACGAGGTTCCGCTATAAGCGATGTATGACCAAAGAAAATCTAATTGCTAAATCATTTGGGTGGGTAAACGTCCACACCACGTGGCTTGCCTTACCTGATGGGATTTTAGATGTGATTAGTAATTTAATGATGTTATTCCAGGGAGATAGCGTCGGATATTAAATTAATTGTTTGTTTAAATGTGCTTATAGGTTTAGAGAATTGCTATGAATCCACTTTTGTTGATACTTGAGGAAATTAACGCACTGGTTCCATACTGTATTGAATGGAAAGAAGAGTTAGACATTGCTCAGACTGCAAAGGAGTACAAAGATGTACTCAGTGAAACTTGTCCTCCTGGACTCACCATTAACTCAACTGAGGAGGAGATTTTTGACTTTGAAAGGTGGGGTAGTGCTCGTGCATTAGCCACTGATCATGATGTCATGCTCAAACTCAAGTTGCTGTTTGGACATGATGAGAAGGCTAGAAAAGAGGCGATGAGGATACTCGTAAAGATCTGTTACTTCGATGAAACACTTGATCATGTTTTTGAGATGATGGATCTTTTGGACGAGTTGAAACAATCGCGAGCTCTTATAGCCAAAGCCAAAGGTTTCGGACCTAAAGGCAAGGGAAAGGAGAAGAAGACAAGAGGGTCCTATGGTCTTAAAGGACTTGGACCAAAGGGTGGGATAAAGAAGCCTTCGGGCAAACATCCCCAAGGAAAGCAGTCTGAGTACTGGGGGTCTACATCTTGTCCTCTCAAAGGTACGAATTTTTCTTTAGTCGTAAAACATAGTCAGCGGTATTATCTATCAGAATTCTGGTGTGTAGATATGGAACCACTGACGGTATGTGCATTCTAAATGCAGGGGTTCCAGAAAACCCAGCGACTTAGAGAAGAAAAGTTCAAGTCCACCTGGGCGAAGCTGTTGAGGAAGCAGCGGTTGCAGTGGAAGACATTTATCTATCTGTTTGATAGTTATAGGATTTCATTTCAAGTTTATTGCTTTGTACTTTTATTTTAGAAAGAACTTTCGTTCTGGATTTCTATTATTAATGGATATTTTATTTCTTTAATCATTTGATGATTTAGATAAGAAATAATCGTAATATCTATTATGGTACATTAGATAGCAATATATTGAATGATAAATCCTTAGTCTACCACAATGCAACAAACCGTTGTAACTTATTTTACTTATTGGATGTATTTCTTTATCGATCATTATACTTGTGAATTCTTGAACTTGGTAGTGTCTATTCAAAAGGGATTCAGAAGGTCGAAATTGATTTGATCAATTATAGTTGGAGGAATGGACCTCCCGACCTAAGAATCGATCTTGAAAGGTGATACAACTAAATCAACCTTTCTGGGTAAAGGATGGAATTCGGACAAGTATAGAAAATGATTGATGATTAATGCGGTATGTGTGATTGGAGAAAGTACGAGTCATTCTTTCAAGAATACTCGAAAATGGATTAGACTACTTGTTGTGCCATAAAAACCATTATGGGGAACCCTCAAAGTATATCCATTGAAAGCCTGCGACTTGTTCGCGGAGGCTATCACCTATCTAAATAACACATAGCATAAATCAAAGGTTGAGATTAAGTCTCAAACGACTGCACCATACACTGATGTGTAGACATGGTGTATCAGGAATAAGAAATGGGATTCTAATAGTAAAAGGACAAGTTTGTTCGGAACTACCTATGTTCTATGGATATTTCTGGATACAATGACACATTCGATGTAATTGTAGAATATTCTAGAAGAACAAGTAATTGTATGTTCAATAGTACTACGAACCAGAAGGGTGTCTTCGCCCGGTTCTTAGAGGAAGACTATTGGATGAACTACAATGCCCTAATTGACAAAGTACCTTATAAAGAGGAAAGAATAGACTGAGAACCAGCCTAACCGAGTAGTAGTACACCACTAACTGCACCTAATGTTATTACTGTTATACACCGGAACGCCATTGCAGTGGGAGGTTGTTAAGCAACCGGAGATGTTCATAAGACTGGAGGAGTTTTAAACTCTGGATCTAGTAGACATGAAATCGATCCCTAGTTCTGCATAGGGGGCAGTACTAATCTAAATGTGCCTACTTGGAAAGCAATGATATTGTTAAGAGGCAAGACCATTTAGAGGTACAAGCTTAGTGAATCCATTTATGGATTATCACAAAGCTGGAAATTGTGGAACTTGCGAATTGATGAGATAGTCCATTATATGGATTCATCAAAAGGCATAGACAATAAAAGGTATATTAGAAACGTAATGGAAACAAGGTGGTGTTTCTCGGAATTTTGTGTAGATAACACTTCATCATTGGCAACAATGTAAAAGCATTATCAGACATAAAATAGAGGTTGTCTAAGTAAATCGAGATATAAGATTAAGATGAAGTTGGATCAATGTTCTTAGAAATCTTTCGATCTCTAGATAAGAACATTTGTACTTCTCTTTAGATATCTTATACGATTATGGTTTGTTTTAAGCATGCACAATTCTGAGAAAGGTTATTGCCTTTCGAGAACAGAATGCATCTATCTAAGGTATGTGTCTTGAACACATGAAGGAGATAAATATGGACAAAGCAGATTCTTACACTTCGAGTGTAAAGGGCTTTGTAAATGCGGTGTTATAAAACAAGAACCTGATATCAACTATGCGGTTAGCATAGTGGGAGGATATCAAAGTAATCTGGATAAGAAATATTCGAATGCTGTAAAAGTACTTGGAGGTACAGGATTACTGGCAATACGAAATCTTCTTAGATTACGCTTTCTCAGATAAAAATCAGAGAAAGGACCAGTGTAAGTCGATATCAGGCTATGTGTTCACTTTTAGAAGAGGTGGAACCTAAGAAACCGAATAGCAGCCTCAGAGGCAGCGGAAGTTTTGGTTAGGTTCCGGAATGACCTCTGAACTTGGATATGACTCTTGGTTCACCAAAGGCTATGTACATAGCGGTGCATGGTAAACTGGAAAAAGTCATAAGTTCAAAAGATGATGATAACACATAGAGCAAGTACCACCTGATACGAATCATCGTCAGAGAGACGACGCAGTAGTCACCAAGATAGCTTCAGAGCGGCAACCTAGATTGCTCATTCACATGATACTTCTGGAAAGTATAACTTAAGCACGTGATGAGTATGGGAGTCGGGAGTTTGGAGGAAATGACTAGACCTTAGTACAAGTGGGAGATTGTTGGAGTTGTGTACTTAATGTCTAGATTTAAGTAACGGTAAACTCCCGATCATAGCATTTAATCTATTTAATTAATAAACAATTATTTGCATTTAATTAAATATGCAAAATATAGTTCTTGATTTTATACGTTGTAGTTAGTATGGTGTTGCATGGGCACACAGAAGATCATACTATCGGTTACTCGTATTTAATCGAACAGTTGCTCACGACCTAGATGGACACGAACTAATCCATCGGTATAGTCGTTGTGTGAGAGAGAAAATAATTTATCTTAATTATTTTATCACACTTGTACACTTGGTGTATTGGGCGGATCAGCTTGAGATTCATCGATTAGGATTGCCGGCGATAATCGATTCGAGTCTCAGTGTATTTTATTCTTAATCCCTGAAACAATTGCGGGTGTGTATATTTAATATAAGTGACTTTGATTTACCAAAGGAATTAACCGGTTTGATAATTGGGTTAATTACCGGTTAAGTTGGGTCACTATATTTTATATATGGCATGCCGTGAATTCTTGAAGGGACAGTGTATCCCGTAAGGGTTGATAATATCCCCGAGATGAGTTCATAAGGAATTATTATGTAAACCCTGCAGGTGGATTTAATCCGCATAATAATTAAGGTTGAATGGTACTAGTCTCGGATATAAGAGATGAATAATATTTATTGAGCAATAAATAAATTTATTCATGGATATTTAAATCTTAAATACACGGAATATATAATACTACCGGAGAAATATTATTTGATATAATATGGAATAATATTGGGAGTGCAATTTTATTTATATAGTGGAAAATAAATAAAATTTAATATTGATAAGGATTAATGGATTTGGGTTGGACCCAATTTAATCTTCAATATTTAGAAGCCCAATATTTATTCTCCTTATGATCCCCTACGTAGCCTATATAAGCACTACATGGTCTTCACTTTTCATAACACAATTAATTGACCTACGCCAATCATAAAAGTCTTGAGAGTGAGGAAGATCCATAGGAGTTCGATAGATCGTCGCCCACACGACGTTCGAACGAGGTGCAAGGAATACGTGGGAAGATCGCAAGGTCATCAAAGGTGTTTGATTTCGTTTCTCCGCACAACGAATCGAAGGTAAAATCATAAACCCTCTTTTATGATTTCGTGTGAATTAATCGTAGTAAATACATGAACACACGATCCGGTAAACGTACGAACTTCGGGGACGGGGATTCGAGATCCCCGGCGAAGATCGAAAGGGGGCGGCCGAAACCTAGGGTTTCGACCGCCGGTAACCGCGCCAAGGAGCAGCCCCGGCTGGACGCCGGGGCACGCGATCGACCAAGGGTCGATCGCTGGGGAAGCCGCCGTGGGCTGGAGCCACGGCAGATGGCCTCCCCGACCTCCCTGGACGGCGGCGTGCGCACGGGGAAGCTCCGGCCGAAGCCGGAGCGGGCGATCGACCGAAGTCGATCGCGGAGGGCAGCCGCGGGCTGGTGCCGCGGCTGGGGGCCCTCCACCCCGTGAGGTGGTGGCGGTGAGTCGCCGGACTCACCGCCGGCGGGTGCTGATCGGATCAGCCCCGCGGGAATGCCGTGCATCCCCGGCGATCGCCATGCACGGCGATCGCGAACCCTAGCGGGGTTCGGCTAGGGTTTCTAGCCGCGGGTTCATCCCGCGGCGGTGTTACTCTCGTCGAACCCGGTTCGTTGGTGTTCGCGTTCGTGGATCCGACTCGTGGGAGAAAATCGGCTGGGGGCGGGCTGCGTGTCTTCGGGCGCGTAGTCTCCAAAGGTCGGACTCCTGCGGATGAGTCGGGGATCCAATCTCCGGCGATGAAGGATTTCGTTCGGGTTATTATCTTCCGCAATATTAATAGCCCGGGATATCGATTTCCAGCAATGACACCACGTATCGGACAAACAAATACGTCATGATTTGCGCCCCTTTTGTCGGCATGAATCATCATGGCAATAATATCATGTTTGGTTGCGGGTTTGTGAAGAAGCTTTTGAATATGCTATGAATAGGCTGAATGCAGAGGTTGGACCTATTTTCTTTGATGATAACGATGAAGTTTCTGTGTCGAGTAATGTCATTCAGAATCCTCCAAGCAAGAGCTCTCAAGGTCGACGCGAGAAGAGGCCAAAAAGCATGATTGAGAAAGTAAATAATAAAGTTCAGGGGAAGAGGAAACGAGCTGAAAGTGCAAAGGTTCAAAATAAGAAAGTTGTTCAAAATATGCAGGTATTATAGTATTTCATATTAATGGAGACAAGGATGAATTCAAATTGCAAATATTTCTTATATTTTTATTATGTTTAGGTTCAGAAGGATGCATATATTGTTCACCCAAGTTCAGGGAGTGGTACCTTACATGTTGTTCAGGAAGAAACAAGTTCGTTGTTTGTTCCCTTGAGAGATTCTACTAGGTATGTATTTAGGTAACCACATTATGTTTGTTATTTTTAAGTTATTGATTACTAATTAACTTTCATTTTTTTGTGTTGTTTTCTGGAAAATAAATAGGCCTTGTAGTTGATATGGAGATTTGGATGATTGAAGACTACAAGACTTTAGATTTGTTGGTTTCTACTTTAGTCATTTGAAATAATATTGGTTTGTTGAGATTTTGGATTTTGATTATTGTAAAAAAATTGAATTACAGTACTTTGGATTTCCTGTAATTTAGTCATTTGACCATCAGATTGTTTGTTGTCCTCGGACATGTTCATGATTTATTTTTAAAGGTGTGATACTTCAATTGTTAAGTGATGATCCTTCAGTTTGTAAAGGTGTGATACTTCAGTTGTTAAGTGATGATCCTTCAGTTGTTTAGGGTTTAGGGTTTTTAGTAATTTTTACCATGCTTCATTTTTAAAGTTCTTTATACTTCAAATTGCAGATTATTAACCTTCATTTTCGTTTACAATAAACATGCATTTTCATTTCCAGATACTTCATTTTTACAAATATGCAACTTATTAAGTAATTTTTACAATGCTTCATTTTTAAATTTCTGATACTTCAAATTGCAGATTATGAACCTTCATTTCGATTAGAACAAACATTTTACTTAAATATTTTAAGTATCTACCAAATGATAACAAATCAGTATCAGTATCTACCAAATGATAACAAATCAGTCTACCAAATGATAACAAATAAGTTTTAACATACAAGTCATCTGTACTCATCTACAAGTCATCAAAAAATGTGTCATTGAAACCTTAGTCATCCCTGTCTTCTACCATCAGTCATCTGTACCATCAGTCTTCATTTTCAATACAGTTGTGAATCTTTTGGCTTTATCTAATACTTCAGTTTTGATTTCATTAACGTCCATCAATATCACAGAAGCTGTATATCGGGCTCTAAGTTCTCTCAAGAAAGTAGTGTCCTGCAAAAAAAATACAAACCATAGTTATAAACAATACAAATTATAGTATTGATTTACTTGAACTAGTACTAGTTACTGAAATTAAGTAAAAATACCTTGTCTTTCTCAAATCCACAGTCTCAATCATCTCCCTCCCCTTTGTATGTCTCCATATGCCTAATAGCATATATATACTCCACAATCATTATTATTATCCGGGCATCTCCACGACATCTTCAACTGTCTTTTTACAAACTCATTAGGAGAGTGCTTTGTGGTTATGTTCTTCTCTGACATATAATCTCCAAGCAATTGTCCCTAATAAAGTATTATTGTGCTCTTTGTAAGATATGTTACTGGCTGCTGACATATAATCTCCAAGCAATAGTCTATTAATTTTGAAAGATGATGCAATATACAAATGAAGTATGAGATAATAAGTTGACTACATTTTATGACAGAGGATCAGATGAAGTATGCAATATTAAACTGAAGTATGAGCTGTTTTTTAAATGAAAGATGAGTAGTATGTATATGAAGTGTGAGACATTTTAAGAATTTTACCTGTTTCTGTGGAGAACCATGCTGCCCTATGGTTCCTTTGGCTAGCATATGAATCATTTCCTGAAGAATCAATCAATCAATAATATTCGTAATATTCAATAATATTTTTTAATAGAAACTTACTTTTCGATTTCTATTATGTCTCTCTTTATCTTCTGATGGATCCATTGCACAAACTTTCTGTGATTGAACAGGTAATATATATAAGTCAAATAGATAATACTCAAATACATGAAAATGAAACAAGATGAACAAGATGAAAGTTCATGTTGGAACAGATATGTCCTACATCTCAATGTGGTATTATGGAATAGATACACTCATAAAAAGATACAAAGATGGCTGAACCATATGACAGCATACACATACACATAAACATATATATACACACATATTTGTGCAGGTTTTATTGAGGTTTTACTAAAGACATGTCCATAATGCACTTTTGACAATCACAAATATCATATTGACTTGTGTCTGTGTGATTTGTGATTTATACCATTATGCAGTCCATAAACTGAAGAAGGGGAAAATCACAAAATCACAAAATCTCACACACACACACACACACACAAACTGAAGGGAACAAATACAGGGAACATGAAAGACTCAGTTGAAAATCAATTTTGATGGATGAAATAAATAAATCACACAAATGTAACAAGATGAACACAAACAAGAAGAAGCTAAACAGTGGAAGATAAGAAATCAGGAACTACTTAGGGTTTGAGGATAAATTAACAGTTACAATTGGAGGATAAATTAACCATTCCAATTCATCAGAAATCATAAAACTAAATTACCTAGGGTTAGAGGTTAGGAGGATAACTGCAGGATCATAACATTTCAAACATGCAAAACTCAAGCTGAAGAAAGGGGAAAATTTACCTAGGGTTTCAATTGAGTAGGTTCCAGCGAAACTTCGAGGCGGCAAGACGAGGAGGAAGAATCGATGATTGATGGCGTCGAGACTTGTAGGAAGAATCGATACTTCAAGGAACGATGCTTGAAGGCGGCGGGGAGAGTTGACGCCGAGAATAGATGCTTGAAGGAGGCGGGGAGAGTTGACGCCGAGAATAGATGCTTGACGGCGGCGGTAAGCGAAGCTTGACGGCGGCGATAATCGTTGCTTTCGACGGTGGAGGAGAAGCGGTGTAGGAGGACGGAGATTGAAGTCGATGGAGAGAAGATACATAATTCATAGTGGGTTGAATCGTGTTGTTTGATGACGTCACCGTAATTGGGCTGGGTCAGCTTTTTTTATATAGTGGGCCGGAGTAAGATGGGCTTCTTACACCTTGGGTGTAAGATATACTAACCCAGAGAAGAAATACGAAAAGAATCAAGAACACATAATGACAATGTCAATTCCTTATTCCACTTGGTCATCATTTTTAGCCGAGCGGACTCTTCTATTCCAACTTCACTTGTGTGCACACTTTACTTTTTAGCCGAGCGGACTCTTCTTTAAAAAGTTAATAATGTATCTTTTTTTGTTGGTCTAGATCAATTGCAATCTCTCGAGTTTGAACTTTGGACTTCATTATAATCTTCAATTTAAGTGCTTAACCAATTGAGCTAACATTTTTTAACGTTAACAATGTTTCTTGTTCGAGAACAAAAAGTTGTCTCGCCTTGGTCTCTCCTCTCATTATTATCCAAGCCTCTTTGATTAGCGATTCAATATAATAGTACGGAGTACAATTTACGTATATCAAATTCAATTATGGGAATTCTCAAATTAGTTGGTGATCGATTCTTGTTCTCTCAAAACATTCTTAAAGAAATCGAATTCACATTTAGTTTTTCAATTTTATAAAAAATCAAATTTCGTAGTTATATTTGAGGATTTGTAGGTAGTGAAAATTTCAAATTATACATAAAAGATTGTTGTTATAAACTCAAGAGAATTGAGAGAAAATAATATAGTAGAAAGAGAGACAATATGAGAGGAGAATAAAATTGTTATATGAATTGTTTATTCATTGATATGGGGAGACCCCTTTATATAGGATACAAAGTAGGGTTTCTGTCTTGTTCACCAAGAAAGGGTAAACTAGTCATTCACTAATTAATAATATTCATAACACTCCCCTTTGAATGACTATTTACAGGATTTGTTGCCTCGTTAAAACATTGTCAGGAAAACCCAGTGGGACAAAACCTGAGCGAAGGAAAAAGAGTACAACTTGCTCCCCCTGATTGTAATTACCGAAGATCTTTGACTTTGTGATCAATCAGTCTCATTAAAACCTGTAACTAATAAAACCATATAGGAAAAAATTAGTTATTCAAATATACATTTTGGTCTTCAGGACACAACCTTCGAATTGTCGAGTTTCACATTCATTTGTATTATTGTATATTTTTCGTCCTTCTGGGACATGCCTTTACCAGACATCTATATTAACTAGAGCATTCGCAATTGCTATAACCGGCCGGTAACTCTGCTGGAGTATTTTAGATGCGTGTCTAGTGTTCAATATACATTTCTTCACAAATGAATAATAATGTGAACTTCAATTCACAATCATTTGAATTTCATGTTCAATATCTCAGTTTATCTCGGAAATAAACTCATATGAAACATTCTGATGTCCTCATTAATTATTATCGAGTGATGTACATGCCTCGCTAAAAATCTCGTTATAAAACCTTGTAGGAAAAAATACTCGAGGAAAATTATACATGACATTCACATTTATATTGTGGTGATTGTCTCGTTAAAAACTTTTAACTAAGAAAACTCTGAGAGAAAAACTTAGTAGAGGAAAAAAGAGTGCAATCACTGGTCTTCGGGGCCAATCACTGGTCTTCGAGACCTTATATTCAATATCATTTTTGTCCATAATGACATATGTAATATGATATTTTACATTTTCTAATTTTCATTTCCTTTCATATCAGAAATCTTAAAATCCATTCAGGATTTTCATGTATGTATCTTTCTATTGACTTCTACATGGTCAGATCATACATTCATGCATATCTATATTTAGCATTATTGCTGCCAGAAGTATAAGGTAGCGGAACTTAATGTCATCCTTAAAAATATCAAGTTTCTGCGAAAAAACTCTTGAGCAACTAATCTCGCTTTTGTATCTCGCCACATCATTACTCGTTTTTCTTACGAACACCCACGTATATCCTTCTGGGATAATATTTTGAGTTGTGAACCATTGAGTCAAAATATCACTTTTATTCAGCGAGTCATGCTCATCCTCAATTGCTCGTTTCTATTTTTTGAGTGCTGCTGGCACACTATCATTGATTTAAGTTTTGGATCCAAATATTCTAGAGCAACTCTTGAGACAAATATGTCGTTGACGACTTTTTCCATGTTGATGACAATTCATTCAACCAAATCTTTCATCATTTCCTAAAATATTTAATTTGGTTGTTCCGCAATCCCACGATTTTCTATTATCATGTGCACATGTTTTTTCAATGGAATTTCCATCTAACTCTCTTCAGGAGATTTTGAGGGTGACTTAATTTCTTTGTTTTTCCGCGTATTTATTTTATATTTTCAGATCGATCTACTACGCTTTAGGCGTATATTAGAATCAACATTTGAGTTGATCTCTTTGTTATTTGAACTCTTATAGTTCATTTATCACAAATATATGTGATTTTGTCACACCTTCATTAATTTGGCAGATTTACTTGCTGAATATTGCAAGTAACTTATTTTCATGAACTTCGGATTCAATTGATTGGTGCGTGGATCTAGAATTGAAGATCTTTTTCACTTAATGAAATTTCTCGGCATTTATATCTTTTATATTCTTATCTCCCCTAATGCCGGGAAATGAACTTCGTTAAATATGCAACTCAGCGTAATTGATATAAATCGATCTTCTGGATCGTGATCTTCTGGATTGTGGGCTGGAGATATCCTTCAGGGATAATCCATATGTCGAGAACAATCACATTTGGCGTTTCTCTACGAGTATCATCATATAACTTTATTAAAAAATATTTAATGTTTGAACTTTGCTTCTTCGGGAGCAATCAATACAAATAATTTGTATTATTTCTTATAAATATAAATATCGATTTAAAATATTTAAAGTTTAATTGCTACACCGGAAGCAATTTGATTTGATATTTCTGCGAGAATATCATATCATGATGTTCTCCAAAAACATTTAAAATTTAATTTTGATATTTATTCATGAATATCATATCATAACGTTCTTCCGGAACATCTAAAAGTTATTGCTACTACGGGAGCAATTTAGATATTTATCGAATAATATCAAATCATGATTTTCTTCCAGAACGATTAATATAATATTTTAAATCGGAGTATATGTTTTTTAGGAACATTTATTTTAATTGATATATTAAGAATAATTAACTTGATAATACTTCAGGAATATCAAATTTTCATGGGGATTCAAACTCATGTGCTATCCCAATATCCAAGCAAATAACCATCAGGCTATTCAACAAGGTTTGAATTAACTTTTCCTAAAGTTTCACCCACTTTGGAATTCAGGAAATACCTCAATTGATTCATGAGTCGAGTTCTCACATACATGACTTGACCACGAAAGAACTCGCACGATGTTCTTCAGGAACATTTAATTTTGATATTTCTTCAGGAATATCATATCATGTTCTTCGTTAAACATTTATTTTTGATATTTCTTAGGATTATAATATCATACCACAATGTTCTTCAGGAACATTAAAATTTTAATTGATTTACTAGGCATAACTAATTTGATATTACTTCAAGAATATCATATTGTAATGTTCTTCAGGAACTTATGATATTACTTCAGGAATATCAGATTATAATGTTCTTCGGGAACATATGAATTTAAGAAGAAGGAGGAGAAGTAGATATATTTATAATTATTAATGAATATAAACAAACATATAAATTCTTGCCTTGGAGTTCGGATCTTGGATGAGTAGAACTTCGATGAAGAACGAGAGAAAATAATATAGTAGAAAGAGAGACAATATGAGAGGAGAATAAAATTGTTATATGAATTGTTTATTCATTGATATGGGGAGACCTCTTTATATAGAATACAAGTCTTGTTCACCAAGAAAGGGTAAACTAGTCATTCACTAATTAATAATATTCATAACAATTGTAAGTGTTTTGTTTTATTTGATACTTAAGTAAGAGTACTTAATTTAATTAACACAAACACAAATATGAAAAAAATTAAGTATTTTGTATTTTAAAGTAACGTTTACATTCAAACACAACAGAGAGAGAGAGATCAAGTAGACTTTTGATTGGTGAAAATTATGTACGTAAATATCCTATAAATACCCAAGCATTATTACACAGCTCTTTGATCAATCGTGAAATTCAAAACTGAAAAAAAAAAGAAAAGGAAAAAGAAAATGTCTACGGGTGTGTTTTGAAATCCAGTAACGAATGAGACAGTGCAGATGGTTGCGATAGGCGTGACGAACATCACGCAAAGACACAGAGCTGAGGTGGCTCTGTTGTACATGAACGATAGTGAGGGTAAAAAAGTGGAAAATACGATTAGGCACGTGTCGAATCTCCGCCGGAACTACGGCGGGCACCCGATGACCATGTGCAGCATTTACAACGCGACGGGCAATAACCTACATTCGTGGGCAGCCACAATTGGGATGGAGGCAGCGTTTGGGCAATATCTATACCATACACCCGGGAGTACAATATAAATAGTACTCTCACCCTTTAAAATATAAAAATCCAATAAAATCATTATTTAATAATTAAGAAATCTTCATTTCAAAAAACAATTATTATAAATCTTAAATTAACAATCTAATGAATATATTAGCATAGACAATGAATATTTATCAATAAATAAATGAAGATTAAAATCGTACTCCTAGGAACACGGTATAAATTGCGCTCCACTACCCACAGATCATTCAGAACGGGCAGTGGGCAGCCTTTCTTCACGTCAGAGGCCGCCCGATGGGCCCGTCTAAGGGAGCTGTTGTGTATAGAGGAACAGACCACGTATATGGGAACGCACGTGAATGGGTTCTCGCGTGGGAAACGGACAACGGGGTTGGTTATCAGAACCGCGTGAGTAGTAGTACTGTTCATTATTAATTCACATTAATATATATATATATATATATATATATATATATATATATATATATATATATATTATTTTATTTTAATTTGCCTTAGAGCGAACTCGATCGATCTTGTGTACGTGCAGGTGTACACCGAAATCCATCTAAACTCCAACACGATCGATTCGAACAATGTAGAGAGTGCGATGGGAAGAAATCAACTGAATCAGGTCATTCCTGACCAATTCAATTGCTTCTCGTCCGTGGCAATTGGTGGATACAGCCTTAGCCCCCATTTTACAGCAATATTGACCTCGAGCATGGCCATAACTAGTCCCATCATAACCTCCGGAATATTACCGTCCCAGCTTGAACAAGGAGCAGCGGGTGAGGAGCCTCAGCCTGATCACGCTGTTGCTGCTGATGCTGCTAATGCATTGATCAAACCACACTATATATATATAAATATTCATTTTCAATTATGTGTTGTGTTGATTTTATTCTCTATGAATAAAATGGCGGGGCGCCGGAGAGGTATCCTATCCTCTCCGACTCCTGTCTATTAAAATAAGCCTTCTAGCCGGTTGATCGGTATTTAATTAATCAGTGTTTAATTTGATTAATCATTTATATTCCAGCCCTTTTTTACGACTCTTCATTTTCAATTTTTAAATGTCACGACTTAATACGCACTCGACACCAAGTGTAATGCCGCCGAGTCTAGAGAAGGAGCCCGAAAAGTCTGAAACAAGAGATCAGGTCACAATTCAACACCGCAATACAACCGAAACCATGGGAAACACACTGTAAGCCGACTCCCAAAACAACTCTAAAATCTAAATCTCAAAACACACGCGTAGAGGTGTAGGATAGTCAAATTGAATCAAACATCTTTTAGGACATGGTGGCCTGAACTCAATTGAATTTAAGTTCAAATTAATTTAATTTTAAAAATTGAAATATTAATAAAAACAATAATTTTTTTTTTACTAAATCGAACTTAGTTGAACTGAACCACTGAACTAAACTTGTTAAAGTTGAGTCAATATAGGTGAGCCCAAATTCTTTATTCAACCGATGTGGGATACTCTAACACTCCCCCTGTATTCCAACACTCCCCCTCAAGAGTAAGCCGAAAATTCTATCGGAATTACTCGTGGCCGGAAATTTCATCAGCACGGGTTGCCCACAGCCAGAAATTCCATTGACCGGGGCCCCACCTGGCCACCTCCTGTTGTGCCTGCTCTGATACCATGTCAAAGTTTGGTCAATAACACCTTAAAAGGCCTTGTTAAGGTGATAAGGTAATCAATCCAACTTATATTTGAGCTTTAGGATCTTTTATCAACCGATGTGGGATAATTAACACGCCCCCTCACGAGTAGGCTCGGTTTTGTTGGCTCTACTCGTGGACATAGTGCCATCTTTGGGCAAGCCGAAAATTTCATCGGCTGGGGCACCCATCATCGGGTTGAGCCCGCTCTGATACCATATCAAAGTTGGGTCAATAACACCTTAAAAAACCTTATTAAGGTGATATGATTGTCCAACTTATATGTGAGCACAATGTTCTTTATCCAACCAAAGTGAGATACTCTAACAAAACTGAAGTAATAAAGTCCAAAAAAACAAATTCTTATTTGTATTCATAATCATAATTCATAAATATAATAAAGTATTTGTATTCGTAATGGTCGAATATTCGTTCGAATACTCGAATATATTATATACTTGGTATCATTTAAAAATTAAAATTTTATCATTATAATCCAAATAAAAATTCAATAACAATATCAATATTAAAGTACATAATATTATAAAGTAAAAGGAGAAAAAATCAACATTTAAAATTCAAAAATATTAAACTGAAAAATACATACTCCTTCGGTTTCGTAGATATAGGACGTGCATGTAGTCATGTAGATTTAAAAAAATTGATAAAAAAGTGAAGAATATAAATGTATTTTTAAGTTCAAAAATAAAATAATTATGAGTAAACTTAAAGTAGGTGGAAAAGTACAGTAAATCGAAGGATATAAATGTTTCGTAGATATAGGACCGTCGTTTAGATTAAAAAATATTTATTTTTAAATTTTTTATAAAAAAATAAAGGATATAAATATATTTTTAAATTAAAAAGTATATTAATTATGAATAAACTTGAAAAAATAAAGTTGAAAAGTACCGGTATTTTTATTTTATTTTTTTAGAATTAAAAAGTTTGTGTCCTACATATGTGTGAAGAAGACGATTGAGTTATCCATACCACATTGAGTTATCTATTATAGGGTGGTCCACACCTTAATCATTCATGGTGGTCTAACCTTAATCGTTCTTGGTGGTCCAGGTAAGTCGTCTGACAGTTGTTTGGTGGTCATCCAGAACAGTGTGGCCATAAATCGTCTGCATAGAATAAAGATAATCTAGGCAAATTATTATTTTTAGTGTAAAAATACGAAGAATTTTTTTTGGAGAAATGGTGTTGTTACTGTTTCGTGTGGTAATATCTATTGAAAAATATACTCGACTCAATATAAATGAAAAGTATCGATATTTTCTTATTTTTTTCAGAATTAAAAAGTTCGTGTCCTATTATTGGGTGAAGAAAACGATGAAATTGTGTATATTGTACTAGGTTCTACCTACAAAGAAGTAGAAAAGAGTAAAGTACAATTACTTAACACAATTTGAGATTCTATAAAGTAAACTTGTATAGATTCTGTAAAGGGTGGAACCACTTTATAAAAACATCTACAAAATTCTAGCGAATCTTGTAGAAAGGTCACACGACCAAAAACTAAGTCTAGGTAGGACTAATCTAGCGATGAGTACTACTAAGACTAAACAGAGGGTATGACCGGAGCTTTCTAGCGAAGTCTTTTGGTCTACAATAATTCTCTCTCTAGAATATGTCAAATCAAAAGTACAATCAATGAATTCCAACAACCCTCTATTTATAGGCATCGTAAATTAGGGTTTCCGGAATTCACGCTTAATGGGCCGAGCCCATGACGGCCCAATGGAATAATCGAGCCCAAAGCATCTTCAACGAATATTCCATTATTCCGTACTTGATGAACGCAGCTCTACCCGCTCCCACACTAGCATGTGTTCGCGCTTCGAGCTTGTAGCATGCACAACTAGTATACTTGTATTTTCTTCTTGAACTAGAATTCTTCTAGCGAAGTCTTCTAGTCGCACCCGTAGCTGGTTTCATTCCTTAGCAGTCATTCCCCTAGCTCCATGTCTACCTGTGCTTGCTCCGTGTCCATCAAAGTGTTAGCTAATGAGAACTCCATGTTGTTTGTATCACCAAGTCCGCTAATCCAACACTGAGTACACCTTTCATAACATGGCTCCAGGAAGAACCACTTGAATAATCTCAGCTAGCACTACTCATACCTAGCAGACTTGTATGAAATTAAATAATTAAAACATACAAAAAATACACATGAAGTTACTACAAAACACTAGTGTATAGTTCAACGTAGTTCAAACAAGAACAACGTAGTTCTATGTTGAACTAGGGAGAACTACACACTAACAATCTCCCCCTTTTTGAGTCAACTTCATAAGCGGGGGTTCGTAGAGAAACTCCCCCTCGAATTTGTATCATACTCAAAAAGTAAACTAGTGACAACATGCATATAATTAATCATGCGAACAAGGAACCACATGAAATAAACATTCATACGAACAAGCAGCAGAGATAGCAAAAAAAAAAAAACAGCTCAAACCGAGCAAAGTCAGAAAAGCTAATGTATCAAACAGGGTAGATCAGAGTTAAGAAAAACAGTAGAAGTTTAAAACATTGTTCATGGGTAGAGTAGGGATAGAAAACACTTGATACGAAGAATTTAATCTTCATTTACTCCTTCCTCGTCCGAGTCAACTGGAGGTGTGTGTTGATGTAGATCACGGGTGTTGTCAGGATCAGAGAACACTTCCTCTTCGTACTCCTGATTTCCCTCATCGTCGGACTCATCAAGTACCTGAAGTTTTGATTTGAAAGGCGCCTTGGTAGCCAGTTGTTTCCTGCGTTGACCTGCTCCTCTACCCTTTACTGGTGATAGCCTTAACGGCTTTTTCAAATACTCCATTCCTTCTTTGAACATCGTAGGGTCAAGGCCATGAGCATCTTTACCACCAGTTCTACGCTTAACAGTCTTGGGGGCACCAGAGTTTATAAAAGTGACTTTGGGACCAGTCTTTTGGATTTTGCAGCACCAGTTTTGAGGATCCCCGTAGGCTCACTCATTTTTGCCTTGGCAGCAGTCCCAGAGCCCGAAGAGCCAGCTCCCTTGGCCTTCTCCTTTTTCTTCACTTCGTCTACCTCCCTCACCGTACCATCATCTTCCTTTACCAAGTCACTGTGCCCAAGAGCAGCTTCAGTCCTTCGCCTCTTTCGTTCTGCCCGTAGCAGTTCATCTTCATTTTCTCGTTCAAGTTGTTCAACGTCCACCACCTCCACTTTCCTTTTCAAAATTTTCTTTTCCTTCTTGCTGGGTGGACGGTCATCAGCGTTCCGTGCAGCCTCCATCTGTTCCTCAACCAACTCATTCACAGCAGCCAGACGCGCATGGATAACTTTTAAGGGTCCTAGATCTTCGTAGGACGACCCATCTCCCCCTAGACGAGCCGCTCTACGTGCTTTGTTGTGCATATGACCGCACAGCCCTGAACTCATATCAATAATATAATTTAAACGTTCAAAGTCACGTAGAAGCGAGCTCGGCTTACACAAATACAGTTCGTCCTCCGAAGAGTCTCAGATTCGTCAGAGGGAGAGTCCAGTTCATCCTTCACTAGACTCTGCGTGTATCGCGAGGACTTGGACTTTCTGCGCCGTTGGCCCGGTTGTGTGTGTAGAGGAATAGCTGGCCCAGCGATGAACAACGCACGATCTTCTTCAACATTTCCCAGTCTACGCCAAGGGAGATCTTTCACTTTGCTCGAATGTTCATACGCACAGTCAAAACGGAACTGTGTGATCTTGATCAACGGGCCATCAGATTTCTTGAATTTAAAACCCTGACTTTGCAAAATTGTGCTAATCAGGTGTGGGCACGTCAGCTTAGCTGTTTGAATTTGTGTATCAGTCATCTCTCTGTATGACCTGATTTTGTTAAACACGACCTGCCCTAGGTCAACCTGGATGCCATGGCTGAGTTTATACATTAAGTGCAAGGCATCTGCGTGGAGCACGCCAGTGTTGGACGTAGGGATCCAGTTCATAGCTAGCACCCTGTTGAGATGAGAGAAAAAATGGGTGAGTTTAGAAATGGGTGGCTGGTCCGTAGAGACAATTCCACCGGTGACAATAAAACCCATCAGCTTGCTGTCAGGGTGATTCGTAAAGGGCTCATCCCAAGTAGCCTGGATCTGCGAACGACGAAACAGTTTGTTGATTGTGCGGGGGCTAAAATCATATTCAGTTCCACGTAGAATCACTTTCCCGTAGGACCCAGAGCAGGCGTCCCAAAAGCCCGGTCTACGTAGGCAAACAAAACACGGTGGACATATAGACTATAGTCAACGTCAAAGTTTATGGCATCTGAAAGATGCATGTCTCGCATGAAGGCTTCGAGTCCACGGTTGACCCATTTGCTCTGCCCGTAGTAGCGTTCAGCATTCACCTGCTGTGACTCTAAAAATTCATAACGTATGGCCGCCAGTTCTGTGTGGAAGTCATTAGAGAATCCAGGCCCACCAACCCATGTTGGCAAGGCTCTTACAATTAAGTTTGAGGCAACTTTTCGTTCCTCTTCTACGAACGGCGGCGTGGAGTCACGTAGAACAACTGTAGTATCTGTGGACTGTTGTACGGGGGACACGGTTGGAGAAATAATGATTGCAGTCGTGTCAGGTGTGGGAGTGCGGGCAGCAGAGTGTTCAATCACCTGATTCTGCGGTGAAAGGGTGTCAGCAATTAGTGCATTGGCTTCGTCCAGCCGCTTCTGTTCCATCAAGGCTCTACGGTCAGCCGCGGCCTTATCATTTTTCTCCTTTTCGTTACGGATGCGTAGAGCCTCATCCTCTTCCTTCTTCCTTTGTTCATTGGCTATACGTTCAGCCTCTTCATTTTCCTTCCTTATACGTTCTTCGGTGGCTATACGGTCAGCCTCAGCCTTTTTCTGGCGTTCAAGTTCGGCTATGCGTTCATCCTCTTCCCTTTTTCTTTTCTCCTCCTCTTCTTGTTTCAATTTTTCCAAACGCAGGGCCTCAAGTCTGTCCTCCTCATCTTTCTTTTCCTTGGCTAAACGTGCAATCTCCTTTTCTGCAAGGAATTTATTTCTTTTGTGTTCTGTGATGATCTTGCGCAAATCAGAGATTTGAACACCAAGTGGTTCTGCCTTGGAAAAATCTTCTTCTTCATCAAATTGTTTTTCAAGAACGGCCACCTGGGCGTTGAGCTGAACAATTTTTCCAGCGTAGAATTCGGGAGTTTCAAACGAAGTCATTGTGAGTCCGCGTGGAGTGTGTGTAGGGTTGGCGTAGGACAACGAACAAAACACTGGGTAGAGTATATGAGACCGTACGCAGAGAATAAGAACAGCTCGAAAATAGGGTTTTGCTCTCGAAAACACGTAGTGAAAGGTGTACTATGTGTTTGACCCGGGGGGGGGGGGGGGGGTATTTATAGTGGAGCTGTAGCGATTCAAATTATGTGGCCCAGAACTAGCCTCGTGTATTAGTTGTTGATCTGCGTTGGCGGAGACAAGAATAAGACACTGTGTTAGTCGTAGACCAAACAATACATTCCCAAATTTTGAAATCAGTAACCAGAAGAGTAAATGTAGGCCAGCGTGCACCTGTCATAAGAAAAACCAAAAGAGAGAACGCATGACAGTACAGGTTAAGGGTTAGTAAGAAAACTTAAGCTAGATATATATATATATATATATATATATATATATATATATATATATATATATATATATATATATTCGTAGAGGATGGGAACGGGGGTAGAGTGAATAGAGCTGCGTAGGCGGGCGTGGATGAGAGCATCATTGAAGATACGACAGGGCGTTCAACAGGAGCAGTGTGCACAAAACGAATCCAGCGCGTCTGCACAGGCAAGAAGAACAAACGGGAGCACGCACACCACGGAACCTTATGGGTAGGACAACAAAACTTAGTGCAAAATCATCAAATAGTACAAAATACAAAGAGTAGCACGTGAGACATACAGGTTTTCATGAGAACTCAAAGTCCTACACGTAGAGCAGGAGTAATTACACATAGACCTACACTGAAATACCCAGATTTCAAAATTCACAAAAATATGTCTTAACCAACGAAGTCTAATTAAGCACTTCAAGGTAGAACAGGCATGCTTCGGAGACCAGAAGTACTCTGCAAAAATTTACATAAAAATGAAATACAGTTAAAGGCATAACAAGCACACACAAAGTGGACATACGTACCACCACACAGTGAATCAAAATCGCTGGAAAGAACATAAAGTAGAGTTATTGGAGGTAGAGTGACAGTGCTTTATGGACGGTATTGCTATTTTGGCTAGTTCAGCGTGTAACCACGACCATCTCACTTGCTTTTAGGGCGTAGATCAGGCCTATTAGGACCCAATCAGTGATAGGTGTTATAGAATGATGTTTCATATATTTTTTTGTGTTTTCATCATTATATGTATAAGACCATGTCTTTTGCAATTGCCCGAAGACCTAGTCATTCAAGACTCGAGTCCATCGAGGAAATCTTTTAGGTCGAGTTTTCCTACTAGACGAAAAGTAGACAACGTCTATTCCATCGAATTGCTTATATAAATATTTACAGAACAGTACGTCCAAATACTACGTCACTTTGCAACTGTCAGCTACAAACCTCACCTTGCTCTACCCGATGGT
This sequence comes from Euphrasia confusa, assembly GCA_954870475.1. Lineage (NCBI taxonomy): Eukaryota > Viridiplantae > Streptophyta > Magnoliopsida > Lamiales > Orobanchaceae > Euphrasia > Euphrasia confusa. Next base: position 7,760,472 of record OX940957.1, on the reverse strand, counting down.
TCCATTGAGAAAATAAACAGCTGTGGGTGGAGGTAGCCAGTTGCGGCCTACTACCCTTCAAAGCGCACACATGCAGAGAGACTTCCGTAAAGTCAAAAATCTTTCCGAAGCAAGTGGTTTGGTGAAGAAGTCTGAGAGTTGTTTCTCGGTAGGAACATGTTCCATTACAACCTTACCTCGTTCAACCAAGTCTCGAATGAAATGATGTCGTATGTCAATATGCTTGGTCTTTGAATGTTATTCTGGATTCTGACTTATCTTTATAGCACTTTTGCTGTCACAAAACAAAGTTAGTGGTGTGCTCTCAATTTGATAATCCGCAAGCATTTGTTGTAGCCACAATAGCTGGGTGCAACAACTCCCCGCAGCCACATACTCCGATTCGGCGGTAGAGAGAGCAATGCAATTTTGCTTCTTGCTATGCCATGAGACAAGATTGTTACCCAATAGACAACACCCACCACTAGTGCTCTTTCTTTCATCATTGTCACCGTCCCAATCAGCATCTGCAAAACCAACAAGATAAGCAGAAGTATCTTTAGTATACCATAAACCAAGGTCGGTAGACCCGACAACATAGCGAAGGATACGCTTCACGGCGGCAAGATGTTCCTCTTTAGGCTTTGCTTGGTAGCGGGCACAGAGGCACACACTAAACATAATATCCGGCCGAGTGGCAGTGAGGTAGAGCAGGCTTCCAATGAGAGATCTATAAGTAGAGATATCAACGTCCTTGCCCTTCTCTGCCTTGCTCAACTTGTCAGTGGTAGCCATAGGAGTCTTCATACGCTTAGCATCCGCCATATCAAATTTCTTAAGCATGTTGATGGCATACTTAGTCTGATAAACAAATATTCCATTGGGGCGTTGCGAGATTTGAAGACCAAGAAAGTGACTTAGCTCCCCCTCCAAGCTCATTTAAAAAGATGAAGCCATGGCTTCAGTGAATTCTTTTACCAAGCGGTCATGGGTGGCACCGAACACAATGTCGTCAACATAGATTTAGGCAATGAGCATTTCATTCTTAACAATTTTTATGAAGAGAGTAGTGTCGGCATTACCACGAGTAAATCCAAATGTCAAGAGAAATTCCGTAAGACAACTATACCATGCACGAGGTGCTTGCTTCAAACCATAGAGAGCCTTATGAAGAAGGTAGACATGATCTGGTTAGTGAGGATCCACAAAGCCCTTAGGTTGTTCAACATAAGCTTCTTCGTCCAACACTCCATTAAGAAAGGCCGCCTTTACATCCATTTGCCTTAATGGAATATTTTTGTAGCAAGCCACTGCAATAAGTAACCGAATGGACTCTATGCGTGCCACTGGGGCAAAAGTTTCTTCAAAGTCAATTCCAGAGTAAAAATTACACTACAAATTAAACAAATTAAACAAATTTACACTACAAATTAAACAAATTTACACAGTAAAAATTGCAGAGAGAAGGAAAATCTTACCGATTTCTAGATCTGAGAATCGAAGGGAGTTGTGAAGTTTTGAAATTTGAAAAGGGTTAATGTGTTCTGAAAGTTAACCCTGCCTCATGAATTGATCAACGGTTGAGATCAAGGAAGGGGAAGGGAGGGCGGTTACCGATGAAAAACGTACTCAAGTGTCCTCCCACTACCCCGTAAAACCTAGAATACTTGGCCAGGATAATGCCACGTGGCAAATATTTACTGACAAAGGTCAGGTTAAGAAGAAATCCTTTTTCTACATTCTTTTATTATTTATTTATTTATCAAATTATTGATTTATTAAGAAGATAAGTTTTCTGATACTTATCACGATTTACGAATATAAAGAGTCCTTCAAAAACAACAACACTTATTCATTTCACCGGGAAAGAATCCTGGGAAATAAAACCTGGAGAATAAGCCCAGGAAACCTTATTTTACGAAGAAAAACAAATTTTCTATATTTTGGATAGATCTCACGGGGAAGTATATCCCCAATCATCTTTACAGGAAGATTTTCAGGTTCGGAATTGATCGAGCTACCTTCAGAATCAGTTCCCAGATCAATGATCTCCTCTCCATCCCTCCCAAATACTTCGATATTGAAAGACTTTTGCCCACGCAACTCTAGAAAGATGGTTACGCCCACCGAGGCAGGACGGCGTTCACAGAATTTGTTCCAACCGTCACTCAGAGCGAGGCGTCGACCGTCCTTCTCCACTCTAACTGTCCAGAACCGTTCAAAAGCATCTACCAAAGCAACATCCTGTCCATCGAGCTCCGGAAACTTCTGAGAAAAAGACAAAGAAAGAGGCAACTTAGTTTTCATCGACCGATTCCTAATCCGAGAAGAAAAGCTGGTTATTTGATTCGGGTACACATCTCTGTTCCAAGTAAAAGCCATGATATGAAGCCAACTCCAGATCAGAAGAGCCTTTAAAGGCGTAAAATTCAGAATTAAATGAAGTCTCAACCACCAACAGAAAGTCAGAATGCAATTTCCAAGACGAGTCAACCGAGGAAGACGACCATAAACTTCAGGGAAATCAGAGTTGAAAGCTCTAATTTTCCTGGGGGCCTATGTTATACCCAAGAAAACGTTCACCGACACGTGTCACGAATCAAAGAGCCACGTCAACAAGAGAGAAAGTCAGCCAAGACGGGTATAAAGACCTTCGAAAGCGTATCAGAGAAGAAGACGAGGAGTTCGGACAGTAGATATCGCACGGTAGAGTCAGACTTCTTTCATAGGGAAATCGCCTGGGAAGACTTCAGGGACACCAGTCAGTGAGCTGGAACCTCACGGGGAAAGGAACAGATTAAGCACTAAGGGAAATTAGTGGGTATTTAATGCATCATATTAGTGGACTGGAGGTCCAATAAGAAGCCGATATGTGGGCATTAGGTGGCATAATTCAGCCATGCATAGAGTATTATAAATAGAGGGTATGAGAGAGAAAAATAGGACATGCAAACCTTGTATTTTAATTATGAATTCTAAGTATGAATATATGAATAAAGAGGTGCCTTGAGCATCCATATTCTACTTATGATTTCTGCTATAACTTAACCCTCTTGCTAGCTTACCTATAACAAATTTACCATTTTGTGTTGTTTACCAAAACCCTCTATTACCAGCAAATACTACCGACAAGTACAAAAACAACCAAAACAGGTCTTCTTCTGAGGTTGAAATTGGTCCACAAGTGAGGGAGAGTATTTGAGAATATATTCGGCCCACTATAAATATCTAGTTGTCCAACTTCTTTAATAGTTCGAGCTTTTAGATGAAACGATTTCCAAATATGGTATTAGAGTCTAGCCTTGTGGCAGGTTCTAAGTTCGACTCCCGCCATGAGCGACTCCACCCGAATTAATTATCCACTTGTTGAGCCTTCCCATGAAGTTGAAATCAGCCCATAAGTTAGAGGCAGTATTGGAGAATATATTCGGCCCACTATAAATGTCTAGTTGCCCAACTTCTCTAACAGTTCGAGATGTTGGATAAAGCGATTTCTAACATGGTATCAGAGTCTAGTCTTGTGGCAGGTCTTAGGTTCGACTCCCGCCATGAGTGACTCCACCCGAATTAACTATCCACTTGTTGGGTCTTCTCATTAGGTTGAAATCGGCCCACAAGTGACTGAGAGTATTAGAGAATATATTCGGCCTAGTATAAATGTCTAGTTGCTTACCCGAATTAACTATCCACTTGTTGGGTCTTCTCATTAGGTTGAAATCGGCTCACAAGTGACTGGAGTATTGGAAAAATATATTCGGCCCAGTATAAATGTCTAGTTGCTTAACTTCTCTAACGGTTCGAGATGTTGGATGAAGAGAATATATGCTAAAGATCTTTATTCATGGAAAGAATGTTTAAACTTTTACTAAATCCGTTTTATGCAAAGTTTAATACGTAGAGAACATATAATAAACTTTAACTCTCCATGTTTCAAACCACGTATTAAGAAATGCGTTTTTTTTAATTAAAATAGAGATAATTTATACTTTTACTTTTGTAAAAATGATTTTATGTGCACATATAATTATTACATAAATAGTAATTTTTTTAAAAATAAATTTAGAGGTGTATGATCAAAATTTAAAAATAAACAACAAAAACCATATTAATGTTTTATTAAATTACAAAAAAAAAAAACATCATTGAATAGTATAATACCATCGAAATTATATTTATTTTACATAACAAAAGCATTTTATACAATACATTCAATCTGTGATTTGAATTGAAAAAATTACAATTTTATTCTTTAAAATAAATTTTGTAATTAAGTAATTTCAATATAATTCATTGAAACTAATTAATTCAATTAATTTTATTGAAGCGATTTTTAAATTACTAATTATTTAATGTAATTTATTTAATTAATTAATCAATTATTTACTCATTACATATTACACCAAACTTTTTAAATTAATTAAATATTAATTTAATTAATTCGTTAATTCTTATGAATTATTTATTTAATTATTATTTTGATCTAATTGATATATTAATTATTTATTATCATTATGATAAATTTTATTAATTTTACAAAAATATTTTACTTCTATATTAATTTTGCAACAAATTTTATTCATTAGAAAAAATTATTTGAATTGTATTTTTCAATTTTTTAAAGATTCTTAAAATTTATTTTTTTAATTAATATTTTATTTTAATAATAACTAAAATATTATTTATTTCATTAATTATTATAATAATAACAAGTATCGCATTTTGATTGGCGGTGTACCGGGTTTCCTATTTTCTTCATCTTTGTTTTTATATTTATTAAATATAGAAATAATTTGTCCCCGAGCATAGCCGAGTGGTAAGACTTGTGATGATGTGGGTGAGATATTCTCCGGCGACGCAGGGTTCGGGTGGGACAATTTTTTATTGAAATATTATGAAGGTTTGTCCTGAGTGAGACCTGTTGGCTCTCTCGCACAGGTGTTTGCTACTCGGGCACATCCCTCGATTTACATCCTACTCGATCGAGGAACTTCCGATCGGGTGGGGTAGAGTTTCTCGTCTCACCTCCTTATAAAAAAATAAAGTGGGAATACAACATTTTGAACACATTTACAAAACACCTATTTATTTTGTCCTCACTCATAAGAGTACATTTATTTTAGACAAAATCAATTGGAAAAGTCCTCTTTACCCTTACTTTTATTTTCTCTCAAATAATAATACAAAAAAGATTTAAAAACATTTTTAAAACTCAAAATATCAAAACAAAAAAAAAAGTGGGGCCCACGAAAATCAGATTTGAGGTTGGTGGAGGTGTTATTGCATGCATTCATGCATCCATCTCCCCCTACTCAAACCATCCAACCCTAAACCCATTTAAACAAAAAAACTTCATTCTCTCTCTCACAAATATCCTCTGTACAAAAATCGTCGTCTGAATATACGTGGGAAGGGCAGACGAGTTCGCCGGCCGAAAGGTACGTCGAAACGCGTCGATTCTGGTTTTTTTTTCCGATTTTCTGCAAAAAATCATAACTACACGGTGGCTACACGGTGGGTTTCCCAGACCGTGTAGTCACCGTGTAGTTATGAAGATTATCCGGTGTCTCCGTTACACGGTTCGCACTACACGGTGTTTTCCGGTCACCGTGTACCGGATAGTGTCTCGGTACACGGTGACCGAGAGACTATCCGATACATGGTGTTTTCCGGTCACCGTGTACCGGATAGTCTCTCGGTACACGGTGACCGAGAGACTATCCGGTACACGGTGACCGGAAAACACCGTGTACCGGATAGTTTCTCGGTCACCGTGTATAGAGTCCGTTTTTTCATTTTTTTTTTAAATTGTCTAATTAAGGCTTTGTTTATGCTTTTGGATGGATATTTTGGGTTCCCCCACTGAATTCAACTGTGTTTTGTAATTGTAGATGTCGAATCAACGAATCACGATACGGTACGGTGGTCGTTGGGATCGAGCGGCCTATGTTGACGGAGTAGATATGTGCCTCTTCTTTCGGAGAGAAGAACTTACACTCGACGCCCTTACGAGCCGGATTCGTTTGGTTTTGCGCCCTCCGCCCAATGCCGAGTACATGTTGTACTATTTTACCTGAGGCTATGACGCGAGAAGCGTGCGAGCTCCTATGCTTTGCGACGAGGATGTCTCCCGCATGTTAGACGAGCAAGGGGATGAGTGCTTTGTGTTCGTCGTCCAAATAGAGGCACAACCAGCTGCGCCGGAGGTGAATATCGGAGAAGAAGCTCGGGATTCGGGCGTACCGTCAGAGGAAGAGAACGAGAACGAGGCGGTACATACTTCCGAGGACGAGGAAGAAGCCCGTCAGTCCGATCTCTTGGAATCTTTGACCACGGAGTGGACCGAATGGATTAGACAGCCGGGCGTGGTTAAAAAGATAATGTCGCGCCGTAATATGTCCTCGAGTTCTTATGCGGGAGGCGCCGAGCAAGCCGAAGCTTCTCAGAATGCGCAGAATAATCCACAGCGCAATTGGATCATTCCACTGCCGGGGTTTGACCCCGCTGTTCCGTTGCAGTCTATCGAACACCAACCGATTTATGGTCAGATGGCAGTCGGAGCCACGTTTCGAAAGAAACTGGATCTGAAGGTGATGGTGGGGCTGTATCACATGGAGAATAACGTAGAGTGTAAAACTGATCGCTCGAACACTAATCGGGTGACGTTCATTTGCAAGACGGGGCGTGAAAAATGCACGTTCAAATAGTGTTCCACGGGTTCCGATGACACCCTTTGGAGGATCACGAAGCTGAACTTGAATCATACGTGCCGAAACAATTTGGGGCGACTTGCGGATCGACAGGTGTCGAGCAGGGTTGCGGCTACTTTCTTTGCACGTATGTTAGTCGGCAGTCGGGAACTGGTTCCGAAAGATATGGTTGAGGATTTGAGGAGATTGTACGGAGTTCACATCAGCTACAACTTCGCCTTGCGGACGAGGAACCTTGCGCTTGAAATAGCGTACGGCGACTATGAGGGATCGTATCAAAGGCTCCCGTCATATCTGTACATGCTGAGAGAACATAATCCCGGGACACAGTACGATATTCAGACGACCGACCAGGGCGTGTTTTGCCGCATGTTTGTTGCGCTCGGGCAGTGCATTCGTGCATTTGAGCAGGGCACTCTGAGGCCTGTGATAGTAGTCGACGCCACCCATTTGAAAGGGAAAAACACTGGTGTGATGTTTGTCGCATGCACAAAATACGGGAACGAGACTATTTTCCCGCTTGCGTTTGGTATCGGTCCGATAGAGAATGACGAGGAGTGGACGTGGTTTCTCCAGCACCTCAGAGTTTGCTACGATACAGACGACGATGATCTGCTCATTGTGTCCGACCAGCATAAGAGCATCGCGAATGCTATTCGGAGTGTCTATCCCCATGCTACCCGTGCGTTGTGCTATCACCACCTCTCGAAGAATCTAGCACGGTACGGCCAGCAGCTGATCAAGGCTCTATGCAATGCTGCTTATTCTTATCGGGTGGATGATTTTGACAAATACCTTTCGGATGTGGAGAAACTCAGTGACAGTGCTTATAGGTGCCTTACTGATATTGGGGTTGAGCACTGGGCGAGGTCAAAGTGTGCTGCACGACGATACGGTTTCATGACATCGAATGCGGCCGAAGTCTTCAACGCTGCTATCAAATGGCCACGGCGATTACCTGTCTGTGCGATGCTCGAGGCCATTCGTGCGATGATTGAGAGATGGTTTGACGAGAAACGAAGGAAAGATAACGAGAGACAGAATGGTGGACATGAGCTGACCGAACTGGCATTCCTCAAGTTGTCTGGTCAGGATGAGTTGAGCCGTTCTTTTACCGTTCGGGAGGTCAGTGCGAATGCTCGATACAGAGTTCAGGAAGAGGACAGGTCTTATCTTGTGGATATCGCGAATCGCACTTGTGAATGTCGGGAGTTCGACTTAGACCTAATACCGTGTCGTCATGCTTGTGCCGCTATGAGGTATGATATCATTTTACCTTTAAATTTAATTTTAAACAGTTGATTCCACTAACTTGTTTGTTATTATTATGTAGACGAGCCGGATTTTCACCGTACGATTTCGTGAGCCCTTATTTCAAGATGAGCAGCCATGTCGAGATGTACGCGACGCCTATTGTGCCGTTGCCACATTATGATGATTGGGTGGTCCCACCGGATGTGGCATCATACGTAGTTCTTCCTCCGGTAGCGGGTAGACAGGCTGGACGTCCGAGGGTGACTCGTGTTCGTTCTGGAGTTGAGAGCTCTACACGACGTTTGAAGGTTTGTACAATTAATATCATTTCGTCGTGTGTAGGCTTGGACCTAATATCGTGTCGTCGTGTGCAGGTGTGTTCGAGATGTAAGGGCGTAGGTCACAACATGCGGAAGTGCACGGTTTTTATCCCACCCGAGGCTGTTGATTTAAATGTCCCTGCAGAAGAGACGGGAACGCAAGAGTCGAGCCGAAGAAGACAGAAGAAGAAGTGCAGCATCTGCAAAAACGAGGGACACACGAGAACAAAATGTCCAATGAACACGGAGTGACAGAGTTCGAGATTGGGTTTGGTTGTTTTATCGGTGTTTTTAAACTATTTGAGACTAATATTGTTTTATTATCGTCTATTCTCGTTGGATTTTGGACATTTGGTGAGTTTTAGGTTATTGTGTTTGTTTTAGGTTATTGTGCTTGTTTTTGGAGATTGTTTATCTTGTGAGTGTGAAATATGTGAAAAAACAGGTTGGGAATTAGGCTTTGGGGGCAAGGGGGGATTTACTTATCTGTTTTTTAGAAGGTACATATATTACTTTTGCTAATTACATTCATGGAATACTAATAGCCCAACTGGTCAGCCGAAATTTAGAAATTGAATGGAAAACCAGAGGTCAGGGGCTCGAATCTTAAGAGCCCCATTTTAATTCTTTTTTTTACACGGTACCGGGTAGCACCGTGTACCGGTAAGAAATTTTTTACACGGTACCGGATAGAACCGTGTACCGATAAAAAAAAAAAAATACTTATCTGTATTTTAGAAGGTACATATATTAATGTTGCGAAATACGTACATGGAATACTACTAGCCCAACTGGTCAGCCGATATTTGAAAAGGAATGAAAACCCGGAGGTCTGGGGCTCGAATCCTAAGATCCCCATTTTATTATAATTTTTTACACGGTACCGGGTAGCACCGTGTACCGGTAAGAAACGAACCGTGTACCGGTAAGCAAAGCACCGTGTACCGAAAAAAAAACGCTTAGTTTTGCCACCGTGTAACATCGCCCACCGTGTAGCCACCGTGTAACTTAGAACTGGAGTAGTTTTTTTTTTATTTTGAAGCATTTCTACAGTTTTTTTGTTGTTTTGTTAAGCATGAAACATTATTTTAAAGACTAGAAACATCCAATAAACAACATAACAAATCCAATTTAGGAATACAAACAGGAGATGCTTGGAATGTTGACCGTTTTTCGAACTTTCTACTAATATTGTGACAATCTTAACTACATAGGTAATACATTGTTCATGCGTAATCACTTAATTCGTCAAATTCAATAGATGATAGTGTTTTTTTGAATCATTTTGATTATTAAAATGATGTTTCATACTACAATAACAAGTTAACAATCGAAAAATGCCTTAAAATCAATTAAAATGAATTAATGACCTAAACTACACGGTGGACACCGTGTAGGGCACCGTGTACCGGTAGCCACCGTGTAACCGAGTACTGCCCAGAAAATCCACCGAGCAGTTCTTGGCTACACGGTGATCTCGGGATGCTACACGGTGGCCACCGTGTAACCGGATGTCACCGTGTAGCAGAGGCAGACAACATGTTTTTCACATTTTTTCCACCCAAATCGATCAAAACAAACACCTATTTCACCAAAATCAATCAAAACACACATATTTCACCAAAACACACCTAAAATAGTTTAATTGTTTTACAAATTATATTAAATTAATAAGTTAATATATTATAAATAATTTTAAAAAATTTTGACGGGATTTATTTAGTTAATATAAAAGCTAAACCTGCAAATCAATCTCAATACACATACCACTCTGTCCAAACACATGCACACGAAAAAGTCTAAAATCATCCAAAATACAAATCAATCGACTCGATGACTCAAACTGAAGATTTTCCGAGCGACATATCGGCGATACTTCACCAAGTACCCTTCGTCGATGTCTCTATCCCGGTGATTGAGGTGCTTGTTGACGAGACGATCCAGGTACATGCACACGTAAGGGCCGCAGTTGTTGTTGTCGACTTGGACAAACTGATCTATCGGGGCTTCGACTTGGATAGGAGTCTTCTTGTGGGTTCGATGGAAAAGGTTTATACCGTCCCAAAATCCTGCAGCCACCAAGAGACGAGGCAACAACTCCAACAACGGAGACAGTACAATAGACTTGGCAGATAGATCCGGAGAACGGTGCCACAACGAGTCGTACAACTGTACAGTCCAGTGGTCCAGGTCAATCCGTATCACGATCCAATGTTCCCCGGAATTACACACCGTTATCACCTTAAAAAAACAAAAAAAAAAAACGTTATTTACAATTAAATTAAAATATTAAGTTGAATTAAAATCTAATAAAAATGTACGGTTCTTTAAATTACCTCTCGTGCGAGTTCCCAACTCTCGTGTCTCTCGTCTCCCGTGATGTATTTCAGCATGTAGTCCGGCGGTGCCCAGGTCTCATATTTCCTCTCCAAGTTCTTTCTCTTTACGTGTTGTGCCGGAATCTTAACCCTAGCGTACTGGGTCCTCAAAGCGTTCTGTTAATTAAAAATAAATTTAAACGATTAGTATTAGGAAAATGAAAAAAAAAAAAAAAAACGTGTATTTGATAGGATGATTGGAACTTACGAAGAACTCGGTACACAAGAGTATAATCTTCTTTGGAGAGACTCCATCTTTTAAAGCCCTGTTATGTTTTATCTTGTCTTGCAGGTACAAAATGTACATGTCAATCTCCTGAAAAATATACATATTAGAGTTAAGCACAATTTAATAAACATTATAAATTTCAAAGTTTAAATACAAATTAACTTACCATGCTCGAGTACCAATAATGTAGTGACTCAATCCGGTCGAAGTAGTCCTGGTCCAGAGTGACTCCGTTGTAAGGGATTTTGACACTCATTCCATGCCCGTCACGACGGAACATCGAATAGAGCCCCCTAACCTTCTTGCTGCCATTGCGTCGGAACTGCTGGACGTACGGGCTCCGAAGAGCTGCCGAGGGCCTCCTCACACGGGGTCCGAGACTACTACTCTCGGCGACATCATCCTCCTCCTCATCAGCCCCAAGTTCTTCCTCCTCTTCCGACAATGCAATCTAATTTTCGTGTTCATCCTCCACGGGAGATGTCAGCTTGAACAACTGGACCTGGGACTCAGGAGGAAAATAAGTCACTTCATCAACGATAATCTGCGGTTCATCAGCCCCCTTCGGTACAATAAAACCAGGATCATCCTCTGGCCGAACATACTCTGGCCGATAAACAGGAGTCGGACCGAAGATGATGTCGGTGTGAATCGGTGGGAAGGGAGCGAAGACAGCCTGGAAATCATGCAGCCCCCTCGGTGGCGAAAACTGACCGCTATCTCCAACGGTCGAGAATATCTGGGTCGGTGTGCGATAGCTATCGCCAACGACCTGCTGCTCGTACTGGGGCACATGCTCGTACTAGGGCACATGCTCGTACTGGGGCTGCTGCTGCTCGACCTGAGGCTGCTGCTCGACGTGGGTCGACTCGGCATGGAAAGACTCGGCATGGGTCGGCTCGACAAGTGGCGACCTGCGATAACCATCCTGAAAGTGATAATCATGTGGCCAATCCCCACACGAAACCCTGACATCAACGTCCACTAACTCGGGCTCCGAGTCCTGAAAGCGAGGAGGCGCGCTGATAGAATGCCGAGCAGCCGGAAAACCGCCCTGAGATGCATCAGAAGGGCAGGGGCGAGGCCGGGAGTATCGCCTGCGACCGAAGAAGCCCCGAATCTGCTCCATCAGACTGTCGTTGCCCTCCTTCTGTACCCTCCTCATCCGGGCAGTCAATCGGCCCATAAATCCCGTCTCAGACTCATCGTTGAGGATCTTGTGGAGCCGTCGATCAATGCGCCGATCAGTACTGTCGTCTGAAGCCTCAGGTGCCTCAGGTGCCTCAGCTACAGGAGAGGACTCTCGTCGGGCTCGGTGAGATCCACGCTGAGATGCACGCCGCTCGGCAGATGAATCGGGTGTGATGTCATCACGCGTGCGTCGGCTAGTCTGAGGGACATCGCCCATCATCTTGGACACGCGTCCGGCCACGCGCTCAATCAAGTTCTTCTTCTTCTTCACCGGTACTGCAGCCGGTACTCCTCTCGATGCTCCAATCCTATGAGGAGGAACGTACCTCACTTCGTCTGCTCCTCTGGTAAGGAACGAAGTGTAGTACTCAGTCTTCGCCTCCTTGCGTGTCGGCTCCAGAGTCGAGAGGACCACAAGCTGAAAACAAATGAAAATTAATTAATTAAGCATTAATGAAAAGAAAAAAATAATTTAAAACATTAATTTCACAAATTTTACCTGAGCGTCCTCGAAGAAATGAGTGAAATCGAGGTTGCATGCAACCGAAGTCCAGTTGAAAAACCGAGGCCTGGAAATTTTTTCGTTTCGGGCTCCACAGACATTGCCCAGGCTCGGTATAGCCTCGTACGACCATAGCTGAAAGGCCCAAACTGGGCCGTAAAAGTGGAATGCCCTCGAGTTAACCTGACCGGGCATCGTCGCAGCTATGGAGATGTAGTGCGACATGATCTGCCAGGAGTAGGATCCCCATGGAAACGAATCCCAACCGGCAACGTCCTCCACAAAAGCCCAAGCCCAAGTGTCGATCTTGGCATCGTCTCGGCCCAACAAGAAATAATAGTAAATCAGCAAGTTCGCCGCCTTCAGGTAGTCGGCAGGATCCTGACCCATACTCAGAGACGAGAATACCTTACGGAAATCTCTAATAACCGTCGGCTGTCTGAAGTGTCTATAGTAAATAGAGTCCTCAGAAATAGTGTGGGTGGTGGCCGAAGGATCAAAAGCGTGACCACCGAATCGAAGTCCGGTAATCAGGGCATACTCCTGTGCTCGAAAGCGAATAGTCCGGCCCCCGACGAAAAACCAATGCTCCAATGAAGGTATCGTCGGACCCACGATCTCCCGAGCTAGCAGGTGCTGCATCGCCACAATGGACCTTCCGGTTCTCTTGATCCAGAGCAAATATCCGAAACAACTCTCCCTAAATGTCCGGAAAGTTGCCTTGGTAGGGTCGACGTCCAACAGCGTTTTTCTAATTTCGTCTAGTAATTCGTACCGATCGTACAAATTCATGTTCCTCGTCTGGTGTATGAACTCTGGCCTCCTCCAATTGTAGCCCTCCTGCAAAAATGAAGTTAAATAAATTAATATTACATTAAATTAAATAATAAAACTGAAAATTCAAAAAAAAAATAAAAAAAAAAATTGATTTCTGCTACACGGTGACCGTGTACCGGATAACCGGTACACGGTGACCGAGAAAATCCCACCGTGAAGCTCGATTTTCTCGGTCACCGTGTAGAATGTTATCCGGTACACGGTGTTATCCGGTACACGGTGAGCAAGAAAATATCACCGTGAAGCGAGATTTTTTCGGTCACGTTACCGGTACACGGTGACCAAGCTACACGGTGACCGAGAAAATTGCCACCGTGTAGCGCTACCGTGAAGCTTGGAACAGCAGCAAAAACCCAGATTTTTCAGACATTTTAACGAGCAATTTAACACTGAATTTCGAGTCTAGATCAACTAAAACACAATAAGGAACTATAATACACTCAAATACTAGCAATTAACGCATCAAATTCAACACATTATTGAAAAAAAATTAATTTTTCGAAATTGAAAAACTAGGTTTAGGCACTAACCGGAGCTTGAATCGGCCATTGTTGCTCTTCTTGTTGTTCGTTGTTGTCGTTGTTGCCTGACATTGTGCTTCGACTGGCCGGATTTCTCTTTGATTCTCAAAACCGGCGGCGGTTTTTTGAAGGGAGGGGACCGAACGGGAGAGAGAGAATAATAGGGGTGGGGACCGATTGATTTTTTGGATTTTTAATTAGGTTTAATTGTTTTTTGTTTTGTTTTGAAAAGGTAAGGGTATTGTAGTCTATTCCTTTACAATTTGACTAAAATAAATGTAGTGTTATAAATGTAGTCAAAATAAATAGGTTAGTTATAAATATGTTCAAAAATCGAGAGCTCTCAAAAATAAATATATATATATATATATATATATATATATATATATATATATATATATATATATATATATATATATATATATATATATATATATATAAATAATTTAATCCTTATAAAAAAATAAATATATATATATAAATAATTTAATGTATAATCAGGTGGTCCCAGTAGACCTGTCAAAACTGGCCCGACCCGATGGGCCGGCCCAACCATCCCGACAAATAGGATGGGCTGGACCTTGATTTTGGCAGCCCATAAAACACCGGGCCTATTTTGGCCCGGCCCATTGGGCTGTCGGGCTGACTGGGCTTGGGCCGGGCTTGGCCCGAAACCTTGGGCCGGCCCGACTATTTTCCAAAATTTAAAAAATAATATACTATAACTATAAAATACATATTTTTAATAAAATGAAATACATACTTATACTATTTAATTATATGTATTGTATAGATATTTGGTTAATATGTTCTATATTCTATAAATATTCATATTGTTATAATAATAATAGTAATAATAACATATCTACATTTAATATATATTTTTAATTTATTGTTATACTTTATATTAACTTACTTTTACTTCTAAAATTTTTTATATATAAATATATTTTAAAATTTTAATACTTTTCACCATAAAACATAAAATTACTTACAAAATAAATTTAATTATTATTAATTTTAATTTAATTAGAAATTAATTTAATTTAAATATTTGGGCTTTTTTTGGCCCGACGGCCCGGCAGCCCAGCTCGGGCTAGACTGGGCTTCATATTTTTTGGCCCATCAAAAACTCGGGCCGGCCCGACCCGACCCGAATAGATGATGTGGCCCAATGGGCTCGGGCCGGGCCGGCCCGGCCCGGTCTTTTGACAGCTCTAGGTCCCAGTTTAACAATTTTACATTATTGTCAATTTGGTGCTACGCCACTTTCCTTGCTGATATTCCAAAAATTGACACCGCGACGATTGGAATACACCACATTTTACTTGGTGCAGATCTCAAAGGACAAATCCAATATAAAGGCCAATTGTAAACAGCCTAAAAATATTAAAATTCTACGCTTATAAACTTTTAAAAAATGTATAAATTGTTTATTTATAATCTCTTAAAAAAAATTTGTAAATTTTTTTTAAAAAAAATTATAAAACTTAAAATTAATTTATTTAAAAATAAGTAAAGAGGAATGTACTTTTTTAAACAATCTCTTATAACTTAAACAATAATAAATATTCCTAAAATTATTAATATATATATATATATATATATATATATATATATATATATATATATATATATATATATATATATATATATATATATAGTAATAATATTAAATACATAAATTCTAAATTTATTATTTTGTGTATCTTATATAACATATTTTTTTATAATTTTATTTATATAAAATTTTAAATTGTCAAACAAATTAAAATTTTGTAAGTTTTATTCAAACATTATATAACATATTTTTTTATAATTTTATTTATATAAAATTTTAAATTGTCAAACAAATTAAAATTTTGTAAGTTTTATTCAAACAGTTTAACAAAAACGTTTTTATTAAATAAGACATAACAACTTATAAAATATAATATCTTACGAGCTCTTTATAATAAGCTCATAACATTTTAGAAGCTCTTTATAATAAGCTCATCCAAATAGATTCTTAATTTTTGTAATAAACTATAACTCCATGAAAGAATAAAATTTGGGTTCAAATCAGATTGAACCGGTTTTATTTATATATATTTTTGAAATAACTTGAAAAATAAATATACTTTTTGTTTTTACAATTCTTATACTAATACATATCATAGATAGATTTATAAGACTTTTAAAACATGTACTCTCTCGGTCCAAGTTGTTATACTTTCTTTTTTGGGGGTGTCCAACAATAGTTGACACACCCCAAAAAAGAAATAATTATTCTAATTTTTTCATTTTAATATACAATTTTATTCTAATTTACCCAACTACTTTTTAAACTTTACTCACAACTATTTTATTTTTCAATTTTAAAATATATTTTTACCTTTTACTTTTCAATTAAAAAATACAAAAATAGCAATTTTCTAAAATTCCGTATCCAGAAAAGTATGACATCTATTAATGGCTGGAAGGAGTAGTATGGTATTGAATAACTCAACAAATGAATAGACTTTTAAAACTCAGAATTTGAATATATGCAGCTTATTCAAGAGACGGAGAGGATGGGAAACCTGTAGCTAGCTCCTGCCATTTTATTGAAACACAAAAGTAAAATCAACACACACATGAACATATATATAGTGCTGGATCGATTATTCAGCAGGAGTAGGAGCAGCAAGAGGAGTTGGGTGATGGTCATCTGCAGGCGGCTCATCGTCATCTTGATCATCATATTCATCTATGTACTCGGAATCAAGTGAGGGTAATATTAATGTGGTGCTGATGTCATCACTGCCCAAAGCATTGCGCGTCACACCCTCCATGCTCAATATTGCCCTGAAATACGGCGAACTGCCTAAACCCACCGACACGGAGGAGTTGAATCTTAATCTAGTAACTTGATGGTGGAGAAGATTGTTGCCCATTCCTCTATCGACCGTGTCCCAATTGGGGGTCGATCCCGACCGACTGATTGCTGTGAACACCTGCACGCACGCACGCACGCACAATAATAATAATAAGTGACATAATGATGATGTCATCGATCATTAATTGATGAGTACTCACGCGGTTCTGCAAATTCATGCGGGTGGTATTCCAGGCGAGCACCCATTCGATCACCTGGCCGGTGGCATCGTCGAGGCTTCTATACACGACGGCTTCTTTGGAAGGTCCCATGAGGCTGTAGCGGACATGCAAGAAGACTCCCCACTGCCCGTTCTGAATGATGTGAGGGTACGGGGTACGGAAAATGTCACCCGCCCAACCGTGGAAGCGGGAAAATGTTAGGGTACTGCCCGTGGCATTGAAAACGGTGCACAGGGTAGAGGTTCCAGCGCCGTAAGTCGACTTCAGGTTAGTCACATGCTGCCTCGCCTCTTGGGATCTAGAGTTTGCGTCCATCAACCTGAAAGCCACCTCTGATCTGCGTCTCGCGGTCACAGGGACGCCTGGATAAAGTTGTTGCACCGTCGAATCTGTGATCGGAGTGCCGAACACTTGATCAGACATCCTTAATTTATTTGTTGCTTATGGGATGGCTTTTGGTGTATCAAAATGTATGCATTTTGTGTGGGGTTTTATAGGATTCAGCCTCTCTTCTTTTGTGTTCACAGAATTTTCGTTACTCACTTCAAATAAAATATAAAAATGTAGTCAGATATGGAGTATATCTTAATATTATTCTAAAATATTACTATTATTTTAAAAGTTATTTAGATGTGGAAGAAACCGTTAATATACTGGACATATATATGTAATAATTTTGAAATTTATAGTCTAGCTCACTGTGGCAATTTGTGGTAAGAGGTCTATGGTTCTATTTTTAAATTGCCTATATTTATTATGTGTTGGAGTTCCTTTTTTCCTTCAAAACCCGTCCGGACAAGACCTGATCGCTAGAGAAACCGACCTCCACGCAACCACAATACTCTCCGCTCGAAGGGAGTTAGAGAAGAACAAGTCTATCGACGAACAGTATGTCACGCGTGACCGGTGCCCCCGCATTATCGAACAAATGGAACAAGATTTAAACTACGGCCGTAGAGTCTCGACTTGGGCACCGATTAAGTGTCTGTTCGGGGGAAGAGGTAAACCGTCCCGGGTAGAATCCGGTCCGGAGGACAAACCTCGGAGGGAAGGTGATTCGTAACGTGTGATGAGAAGTGAAGCCCGGAAAAACCTCAAGTCATCCGTCTCCCGGTCAAAAGGCATATCCGGCGGACAACTACTGAATCATGGTAACCAGAAGAATCATCCGAGGATGGAATAGGGATGTAAATGGGTTGTGTTTATCTTAAAAGCCCACCTGTTTTAGGCCCAAGCCCATGTTTAAGAAACCCTAAATTCCTTCCTATAAATAGTTGGATCTTTCCATTTGTAAATGACAATTCACGATTCCCGAGAAATAGGGATATAATATAGACGTGTATATCCCATTGGTTGCTCTCTATTTTAGTGCACTTATTGTCCGCTCAAACCTCGAAATATCTTTACGTTCGCGGGTAACTTTCGTTAGGATTTTTCACCCGTAAACAATTGGCGCTAGAAGGAGGGGTGATCCTCGGGCGTTGAGCGAACGAGTATAGCAGAGTCATGGAGCTTTTAGAGATGGGGCATCAGAACACTGCGTTGGTCGACGAGTTTGCGAGCAGGAATGCTCGGGATAATGGAAAATCCCCAATGGTTGAGGGGGAGTCGGAAGTCCAACCGCAAGGAATTACATCCGAAGAGCACCGCAGTGGGCCATGATCGAGAAACTTCGAGCTGAGCAGCGACAGCTCGCAGAAAGACAGCAAGTCATCGAAGGCCAGTTAGCAGAAGAGAATGCGAAGGAAAACGCAAAAGAAGATGGGGTCACCGATCTCAACATAGATCAATTTAGAACTCCAGAGGAGATAAAGCGAACAATCCAAAAATTGAAAGAACGCTCTTGATTCCTGAAGGGAAAGGAGCCACCAAAGACGCCCGAAACAGAGGCCAGACGCCTGGAACCTAAATTCGAGAGGGAAGCTCTCGGACAGAATCTGATCGGGGGAGCCCTGAAGAAAACCGGCGAGCATGGAACTCGCGTGATTACCAGGGGTCGGGGCCCAATTCTGATCGAGCCCGAGTTGGAGCGTCGGCTGACCGAGATGGAGAGGAAAATCTCTCAACAAGATGGTGACCAAAAGAAATGAACCGCTTTGGTCGAACCACTCTCTTTGCGAGTTGAGAGGGCTCGACCTCAACTTGACATAACACCATTACTGACTTTCAATTATGACGGGCGAACGGATCCGGAGGTCCATTTAAACAAATATAACATATACATGGTAGGAAGGGGTGCCAGCGACGAGACAAAATGCAGATTATTCCCATTAACCCTTAGGGACATAGCCCATCGTTGGTACACGGGAATCCCACACAGATCAATTTATAGTTTTCGGGAGCTGGGAGACCTTTTCGTTTCTTATTTGCCTCGAAGGTCAGGTGTCCGGAGGGGTGGCAGCGTTTAATGGGGATAAAACAGCGGGCAGATGAGACAGACGAGGAATATGTTGGTCGGATTGAAGCGATAGTGCTACAGTGTGAACAAGTCGGTGATGAAGTGTTGATACATGCAGCTGTGAGCGGGTTAAAACCGACATCTGAACTTTTTAAACCTATGATGCGGGATTATCCGAAGTCTTATTCGGAGATCCGGTGAGGAGATCGCTCAGCAGCGCCTTTTCATCCAACGTTTGAGGGAGTTGGAACCGGAGAAGGGCGGCAAAGAGCCCGTCGAGAAGAAAGACTTGTCGAGGAAGCCCGGCGGGTATAAGGGATATCAGGGTGCGAAAAAATCGGAACAAGGAAATCCCAAGGTCGACGAGGGGAATTTATTAGGAAAAACCCCGGGGATGATCTTACAGATTTTCCAAGAAAATCAAGTGAACGCACTTTTTCCTCCTAAGCCACTTTACACTCCCCCGGACAAGAGAAATCCGCGCAAGTGGTGCGCTTTCCACGAAGATATCGGGCATACCACCGATGAGTGCAGAGATCTAATTACGCAGTTGCGCCGGTTGTTCGAGGAGGGAAAGCTCGGGCATCTCCTGCGAACACCTAAAAGAGGGCGCGATCAACGAACAAGGGACCACCAATATTACCGACCACATCAGCAACCACGGATCGAAGGCCCTCCACTGAATCAAAACTTATTGCCGCCACCCCCGCCGGTGCAGGGGCCCGGCCAAGATGAAGTTCCCCCAGCAAGGGGCGGAGGACGGATAAATATGGTCGGTGGTCTGACCCCGATCATTCACAAGTCGAAACGGCAGAGGAAGGAGGATCTGCGGAAATGGGAAGGGATAAACGCCGTAATCCCATTTAAAGAACCGACCATAGCGAAGGGGGTGACTATCTCATTTTCTGACCAAGATCGAGAAGGGGTCGCGTATCCAAAGGATGATGCTCTGGTCAACACAACAAAGATTTTGGGAGTTGAGGTCGCACGGATCTTGATCGATAACGGCGCACATTGCAATATAATATTTAAACCCGCTTTGGACCAACTTGGAGATTTAGTAAACTATGTGAAGCCTCACAAAGAGATGTTGAAGGTTTTGGAAATATGGTCGTACGCCCGCTGGGGAAAATAACGATGTCCGTGGAATTGAGAGACTGCAAGGACCCGGAAGTAAAAATTACAAGGATGTTGGACTTCGCCATTGTAAATTCCGACAGCATCTATAATGCATTTTTTGGGAAGCCGTTCCTCGATGTTTTCGAGGCTGTAGTGTCCTCCCACTATTATTGTATCAAATTCCCCACCTTGAACGGATCCGTTGAGACCGTGAAGGGAGATCAATATATGGCAATGAAGTGTTTTGATTACTCTGTCCGTACCAAACGAAATCACCTGATAAATATGCTTGAAAATGCGGAAGAAAAATTAAATACTGGGACATTTGATGATCCCGACCATCAAATGAACTAACAAACAATAAACGGCAACAGATAAATAATTAAAGAAGGGAATGAAAAAGCTGACGAACCAATTAAAACCACCGACGCAGACACATTGCATTTTCAGCTGTTGCAAATCCCTGATCGATGACATCCCAGAAAGAAATCCCGAACGACGAGCAAAAAATTGTCGCGGACGAAATTATCTGGGGGAACGATCCCGACCCCCGTCTAGGTTACGAACCTAAAGAAATCATAGACCCACGCGGGCCTTCGCAATTTACCGCGATCGACGGACTGGACAAAATAAAACTAGACCCTGAGCGCCCGGAATTCTTCATATGGTCTAAAATTCTGGACAAGTTGAAGGGGGAGTTAATAGACTTTCTAAAGAAGAATACGGATGCTTTCGCTTGGTCGCATAAAGATATGGTCGAGATTAGTCCCGAACATGCCTGTCATCACCTAAAAATCAATCCCGATAGGAGGCATGTGGCGCAAAAAAGGAGGAAGATGGGGCCCGAGAAATATGCGGCGTTAGCGGAAGAAGTAAAAAAGTTGGTCGAGAACGATCTCGTAACAGAAGCTTCAGAGGAGCCCCAGTGGGTAGCGAACGTGGTACTGGTCAATAAAACCAACAACTCGTGGAGCTTGTGCATTGATTTTACCGATTTCATACGCAGCGGAAAACAAAAATTTTATTTTATTTTAATTCAAATCTATTAAATAAATAATTCACCATTTAATTTAATTATCAAATAATTAAATATTTAATTCATGCATCCCATACTACACAAATTAAATCTTATCGCAATTAAATTTATCAAATAAATTAATTACTTTTAGTTAACATGATCAAAATTATATAATTCAAATCAAATTGATTTTAATTAACAATTAAATTAATCTCTATTAATTTTATTTGTCAATTATAATCCCAGTACTTAGCGCAAACAATTAACGCAAAACAATTAAATCCAAGTTTAATCGTGAGTACCTTAGGGATTCGTCGGACGAAACGAAGTTCGTCGGAAGTCGCGCGGATGGGACGCGGGGATGCACGCGGGGCATGCGGGCTGCACACGGGGAGAGCCGAGGTGGCTCTCGGGCGCGGGCGGGCTTGGCTCGGTCGTGCTCGGGCGTTGCTCGTTCGAACCTCCGGCGTCTCTCGTCAAATCAGGTTTCACCTCGTATAGGTAATCCCACTCGCGTATTGCACTAGAAATACGAAAGGGAGAATACGACGGGAAAAACGGGCCAGAAAAACGGCGCCGGAATCGGATTCCGGCGAGGCTGGCGGCTGCCGGCGGCGGCGCTGGGCGGCGGCGGGCGGCGGCTCCAGGAGGCGGTCCTCCGAGGGAGGCGGCCGAAGGGGGCGGCGAGAGAGGGGAGAGGAGAGAGGAGAGGCTAGGGCTAGAGCTCTCTAGGTTTTGGTGTGTTCTTCTTCATGCCTATGGAGCTCCTTTTATAGATGAAGAAAAGAGCTACTTGGGCTCAAACCCTAATGGATCAGATCCATTAACCCTAGCCGGCCCAATTCATTAGCCGTCATTACGTTTCTCCCAAATTGACAATCAATTCGATCTCCGAAAAATATAACGATTATATTTTCTTTCTCGTTTTAATTTTCTCATCGATATGAGATAATAATAAAAATTTTCAATTTCACAAAATCGGAAAGCCCATTTCAGGGGTACTGCTAAATCCGGAAATTTCCCAAAATAAAAAGTGTACACCATCGTGTCCGTTTTCTTTAGCTCAGTAATATTTCCAACTCATAATCACAATTATGAATCTCGGATTCAATCATATTGACCTCCGACTATATTAATACATGATCGTATTCAAGGATCGGTTTACACGAGAATGTGACCCTCAATGGTTCAGGTGTATAACTAGTCGTGGGCTCACAACACATTGTGATTCGAACAACATATTGTTCTTATATCAACTACTCCCGAGAGTTTCAGATTAATAATCATATTATTTAATCTCCGAACAATTCGGTGCCCAACGAATCAGTGACGAGCGTCTAGCAACCACGCTTCACTAATTCCCTAGATACAAATGAAGTGCCTGCAAGAACCTTGTAATATAGTTAGCGTACAGTACGATCCCTCCGATTCAAATGTCCTGATCAAACTAAAGATATTGGTCAATCGAGATCTCTTGTTGTGTTTGATAACTTTGCGAACGTTCTAGGTTTCGTAAAATCCAGTCGTGATTGATCTAGAGAAACACATTTCTCTAATCACCTCACTGTTCAACTCTGGCCAGAGATTCCGGGACTACGAACCAAGACGTCACCTCTCTCAACGATCTCGCGGATCAGATGATATTTCCTCAGTACATGTTTGGATTTCTGATGAGATCTCGGTTCCTTAGCTTGTGCTACGGCCCCCGTGTTATCACAGTACAACGTTACTGGATCACTTGCGCTCGGAACGACTCCCAACTCTTGGATGAAGTTCCGTATCCAAACAGCCTCTTTTGCAGCTTCATTTGCTGCAACATATTCAGCTTCGGTGGTGGAATCAGCCGTGGTTTTATGCTTGGACCTTTTCCAACAGACGACACCTCCGTTTAGCTTGAATATGAATCCCGATATCGACTTAGAGTCGTCCACGTCAGATTGAAAACTAGAGTCCGTAAAAGCCTCTATTTTCAAATCGTGACCTCCATAGACTAAGAACATCTCTTTGGTATTTCGCAAATACCTAAGAATGTCCTTCACGACTTTCCAATGAGCCGGTCCAGGATTAGACTGATACTTGCTCGTGATGCTCACAGCATGAGCAATATCAGGTCTAGTACATAGCATGCCATACATCACGCTTCCAATACCGGATGCGTATGGTGTGCGATTCATCCGCTCGATTTCCAGTTCTGTTGCTGGACACATGGTTTTTGAGAGACGAATTCCATGACACATTGGCAAAAACCCTCTCTTGGAGTTTTCCATGTTAAACCGTTTTAAAATGGTTTCTATGTACAAGGATTGTGATAGGCCGATCATCTTTCTAGATCTATCTCTATAGATTCGTAATCCTAATACGTAAGATGCCTCGCCTAAATCCTTCATCGAGAAACGTGTGGAAAACCATGCTTTCGTTTTCTGCAGCATACCTACATCATTCCCAATGAGTAGTATGTCATCAACGTATAGCACTAAAAACGTCACGGCGCTCCCACTAACCTTCTTGTATACACAAGGTTCATCCGGGTTCTTGAAAAAAATCAAACTCTTTGATTGTGTTGTCAAAACGTTTGTTCCAACTTCGGGATGCTTGTTTCAATCCATAAATGGATCGCTGGAGTCGGCAAACCTTTTGCTCTTCTCCAGGAGATATGAAGCCTTCCGGCTGCGCCATATATATTTCCTCCTCAATGTCCCCATTGAGAAACGCGGTCTTCACATCCATTTGCCATATCTCGTAGTCGTACCACGTAGAGATGGCCAGCAAAATCCTGATGGATTTAAGCATAGCAACAGGTGTACACCTTGCTTTTGAGTATATCCTTTTGCCACCAACCTAGCTTTAAAGGTCGCAACCTTTCCATCAGCTCCAACTTTCCTTTTATAGATCCACTTGCAGCCTATGGGAACGATTCCTTTAGGTGGGTCTACCAACGTCCATACGTTGTTGGAATACATGGAGTCCATTTCGGATTTCATGGCATTAAGCCAATGTCCCTTGTCCGTATCCAATACGGCTTCATTGAAGGTTCTAGGATCAGATCCAACATCAATGAGTTCGTGATCACTATCAACGAGGAACAACCGATCAGGCAATCTCCGAACTCTTTCGGATTTACGGACTGTCGGTCGTGGAGGGGTATCAGTGGTTTGTTGAATTGGATCTGGTTCAGGGACTGGTGCATGAACTTCAGTTTGTGGGTCGTCATCTCGAACCTCTTCGAGATCTACTATGCTGCCTTTTCCATCCGCTAGGATTTCCTTCTCAAGGAACACAGCATTTCTCGAGACAAACACTTTTGCCTCAGAAACATAGTAGAATTCATATCCCATGGAATCCACGGGATATCCCACAAAGTAGCACAAGTCGGATTTACTATCCAACTTATCTCCCACTAGCCGCTTCACGTAAGCGGGACAACCCCATATCTTTATATGTTTGAACGTGGGCTGTCGGGAATGCCAAAGTTCATAAGGTGTGGATTTAACTGCTTTAGTGTTAAGTCTATTCAGCAAATAGGCGGCTGTCAAGAGTGCGTGACCCCACAAGTACGCCGGTAACTCAGTGACACTTATCATAGATTGAACCATGTCCAAAAGGGTTCGGTTACGACGCTCGGACACTCCATTCAACTGAGGTGTTCCAGGAGGAGTCCACTGAGAGAGAATCCCATTCTCTTTTAGATAGTCTATAAACTCAGCGCTTAAGTATTCGCCACCACGATCGGATCGTAGTTGCTTAATACGAAGCCCAAGTTGATTCTCTACTTCATGTCGGAAGTCTTTGAACCTTTCAAAAGTCTCCAATTTGTGCTTCATTAAGTACACGTAACCATACCTTGAATAATCATCGGTAAAGGTTACGAAGTAGTTGAATCCACCCCTCGCACTAACACTTAGTGGACCACACACGTCTGTATGGATCAGATCCAATAGACCTTCAGCACGTGCCATTGTCCCTTTGTAGGGAGACTTGGTCATTTTCCCTTTTAGGCAAGCTTCACAAGCTTGGAGCGATTTCACATCATCAAGTGTAAATAGTCCTTCCTTTAGGAACTCATTCAATCGTCTCAGGGAAACATGTCCTCAATGATCGGTTTACACGAGAATGTCCTCAATGATCGGATTCAATCATATTGACCTCCGACTATATTAATACATGATCGTATTCAAGGATCGGTTTACACGAGAATGTGACCCTCAATGGTTCAGGTGTATAACTAGTCGTGGGCTCACAACACATTGTGATTCGAACAACATATTGTTCTTATATCAACTACTCCCGAGAGTTTCAGATTAATAATCATATTATTTAATCTCCGAACAATTCGGTGCCCAACGAATCAGTGACGAGCGTCTAGCAACCACGCTTCACTAATTCCCTAGATACAAATGAAGTGCCTGCAAGAACCTTGTAATATAGTTAGCGTACAGTACGATCCCTCCGATTCAAATGTCCTGATCAAACTAAAGCTATTGGTCAATCGAAATCTCTTGTTGTGTTTGATAACTTTGCGAACGTTCTAGGTTTCGTAAAATCCAGTCGTGATTGATCTAGAGAAACACATTTCTCTAATCACCTCACTGTTCAACTCTGGCCAGAGATTCCGGGACTACGAACCACATAGGACATCCATGATCTATATCAAGCGATCAGATCCCCTACTACCATGCACAGACTTCACATCAGATTTCGAACTGCACGAACATTGCCTCCTTTTTCGACTTACTCCCTTTCCAGGGAATCAGAGACACGTTACGATACAACTAGTCCTCTGATGAAGTCACGGTGATGTCTGGGTCTTAAGGATTAATTGTGTACAACTATATTATGGAATTCTCTACTCGATCAGTGATAACCACTTAGAGATTCCAGGGAGAGGGGGTTCAGTGAACTCATCAATAGTGAGCACCCACTCAAGTATGTCGATGTACCAACACCGAGGCTCGAGATTAGCCCACATACACTAAGTGCTAGTCTCAAGGGGGAAAGACCGGGTATCCTTGTTATTGGCGTAACCCATCGACTAGGAACTGAGTTTGACCAGTTACGTTGTGTTAACAGAATTATCTCTCGGTTTCCACAAAACCGAATTCATACAACATGTGTAACTGTACAGGACTATATCTATGATTCAACATGGGGAGTAGATATAGCATATGCCTTAATTAATCATAATTAATAATTTTTCATAATTTCGAAATAAATTGATAATATTTATTAATTAAATAATAAATTAGGTTCGATCACAGCCACAGGTTGGCTTGTTGGTCACCTACTCTATCAATCTCCCACTTGACCTAAAGCCAACTGCTCTCGTACCTAAGTCCCATCGACTCTCGATGTTTCTCGTGGACAGATCTAGACAAAGGCTTGGTAAAGGGATCAGCTATATTATCTCCCGAAGTGACTCTTTCGACCAAGACGTCACCTCTCTCAATGATCTCGCGGATCAGATGATATTTCCTCAGTACATGTTTGGATTTCTGATGAGATCTCGGTTATATTAGCTTGTGCTACGGCCCCCGTGTTATCACAGTACAACGTTACTGGATCACTTGCGCTCGGAACGACTCCCAACTCTTGGATGAAGTTCCGTATCCAAACAGCCTCTTTTGCAGCTTCACTTGCTGCAACATATTCAGCTTCGGTGGTGGAATCAGCCGTGGTTTTCTTCTTGGAACTTTTCCAACAGACGACACCTCCGTTTAGCTTGAATATGAATCCCGATATCGACTTAGAGTCGTCCACGTCAGATTGAAAACTAGAGTCCGTAAAAGCCTCTATTTTCAAATCGTGACCTCCATAGACTAAGAACATCTCTTTGGTATTTCGCAAATACCTAAGAATGTCCTTCACGGCTTTCCAATGAGCCGGTCCAGTATTAGACTGATACTTGCTCGTGATGCTCACAGCATGAGCAATATCAGGTCTAGTACATAGCATGCCATACATCACGCTTCCAATACCGGATGCGTATGGTGTGCGATTCATCCGCTCGATTTCCAGTTCCGTTGCTGGACACATGGTTTTTGAGAGACGAATTCCATGACACATTGGCAAAAACCCTCTCTTGGAGTTTTCCATGTTAAACCGTTTTAAAATGGTTTCTATGTACAAGGATTGTGATAGGCCGATCATCTTTCTAGATCTATCTCTATAGATTCGTAATCCTAATACGTAAGATGCCTCGCCTAAATCCTTCATCGAGAAACGTGTGGAAAACCATGCTTTCGTTTTCTGCAGCATACCTACATCATTCCCAATGAGTAGTATGTCATCAACGTATAGCACTAAAAACGTCACGGCGCTCCCACTAACCTTCTTGTATACACAAGGTTCATCCGGGTTCTTGAAAAAAATCAAACTCTTTGATTGTGTTGTCAAAACGTTTGTTCCAACTTCGGGATGCTTGTTTCAATCCATAAATGGATCGCTGGAGTCGGCAAACCTTTTGCTCTTCTCCAGGAGATATGAAGCCTTCCGGCTGCGCCATATATATTTCCTCCTCAATGTCCCCATTGAGAAACGCGGTCTTCACATCCATTTGCCATATCTCGTAGTCGTACCACGTAGAGATGGCCAGCAAAATCCTGATGGATTTAAGCATAGCAACAGGTGTACACCTTGCTTTTGAGTATATCCTTTTGCCACCAACCTAGCTTTAAAGGTCGCAACCTTTCCATCAGCTCCAACTTTCCTTTTATAGATCCACTTGCAGCCTATGGGAACGATTCCTTTAGGTGGGTCTACCAACGTCCATACGTTGTTGGAATACATGGAGTCCATTTCGGATTTCATGGCATTAAGCCAATGTCCCTTGTCCGTATCCAATACGGCTTCATTGAAGGTTCTAGGATCAGATCCAACATCAATGAGTTCGTGATCACTATCAACGAGGAACAACCGATCAGGCAATCTCCGAACTCTTTCGGATTTACGGACTGTCGGTCGTGGAGGGGTATCAGTGGTTTGTTGAATTGGATCTGGTTCAGGGACTGGTGCATGAACTTCAGTTTGTGGGTCGTCATCTCGAACCTCTTCGAGATCTACTATGCTGCCTTTTCCATCCGCTAGGATTTCCTTCTCAAGGAACACAGCATTTCTCGAGACAAACACTTTTGCCTCAGAAACATAGTAGAATTCATATCCCATGGAATCCACGGGATATCCCACAAAGTAGCACAAGTCGGATTTACTATCCAACTTATCTCCCACTAGCCGCTTCACGTAAGCGGGACAACCCCATATCTTTATATGTTTGAACGTGGGCTGTCGGGAATGCCAAAGTTCATAAGGTGTGGATTTAACTGCTTTAGTGTTAAGTCTATTCAGCAAATAGGCGGCTGTCAAGAGTGCGTGACCCCACAAGTACGCCGGTAACTCAGTGACACTCATCACAGATTGAACCATGTCCAAAAGGGTTCGGTTACGACGCTCGGACACTCCGTTCAACTGAGGTGTTCCAGGAGGAGTCCACTGAGAGAGAATCCCATTCTCTTTTAGATAGTCTATAAACTCAGCGCTTAAGTATTCGCCACCACGATCGGATCGTAGTTGCTTAATACGAAGCCCAAGTTGATTCTCTACTTCATGTCGGAAGTCTTTGAACCTTTCAAAAGTCTCCGATTTGTGCTTCATTAAGTACACGTAACCATACCTTGAATAATCATCGGTAAAGGTTACGAAGTAGTTGAATCCACCCCTCGCACTAACACTTAGTGGACCACACACGTCTGTATGGATCAGATCCAATAGACCTTCAGCACGTGCCATTGTCCCTTTGTAGGGAGACTTGGTCATTTTCCCTTTTAGGCAAGCTTCACAAGCTTGGAGCGATTTCACATCATCAAGTGTAAATAGTCCTTCCTTTAGGAACTCATTCAATCGTCTCAGGGAAACATGTCCTAGTCGGGCATGCCAAAGTTGTGCGGGGTTAAGACTAATTTCTTTTCGTTTTGCTGTTAGCACATTAACAGGGATCTCGTTTAAGTTAAGTTCATATAAATTGTTCGACAGACGTCCCTCACATATCACTTTATCGTCCTTTTGTTAAGGCAAATCGAATTTCCAAAAACAAAAGAATAACCTTCATTATCCAAAACAGGAATAGAAATAAGGTTCCAAATAAGTGATGGAACGTAAAGACAATTGTTCAAAACTAATTTAAAACGAGAATCGGAAACATCTAAGTAAATAATCCCGATGGCTTCAGCAGCAACTCTTGCTCCGTTCCCCATCCTCAAGAAGGTCTCACTTTCCTTGAGCTTCTTACTTCTTGTCATGAGCTGCAAATCATTACAGAGATGTGAGCCACAACCGGTATCCAATACCCATGAAGAAGAATTTAAGGATAAATTTACTTCTATGTAAAACGTACCATTCTCAGAACGTTTCTGGTCAAGGTACTCCTTGCAGTTACGGCGCCAATGGCCTTTCTTTCCACAATGGTGACAAACGTCATCAACAGATTTGACGACTTTGTCCTTAGATCCACCTTTCTTCCTTTTATAGACCATCTTGCTCGAGGAAGAAACATTTTCTTTCCTCTTCTTCGGATAGGAACGCTTCCTCTCAGAAGTTGAAGCAATGAGAACAGACTTCTCCTTTTTCATAGTCGTTTCAAAACTGACCAACATGTTAAGCAGCTCCTCGAGAGGTGGTGCCAGTTTGTTCATGTTGAAGTTCACTATGAACGGTTCATACGAACTTGGGAGAGACAGGAGGATCATATCCACCGAGAGCTCTTCAGGTAGGACGACCTTGAAGTTCACTAGCTTCTCAATGAGACTGATCATTTTGATACCATGCTCGTGGACCGAAGCCCCTTCGCGCAGTTTCATAGTGGTCAGCTCCTTCGTAGCAGTGAACCTCGCGGTTCTAATATTCTCACTGTATAGGCCATCAAGATGAATCTTGATATCATGAGCCCATTCATACGTTTCATATTTCCTAGCAAGCTCAGGAGACATGGCGGCTATCATATAGCACCGGACAGTATTATTGTCCTCCTTCCATATCTCCATGTCTTTCTTCTCCTCGTCAGTGTGATCGAGGTCCGGGTCAAAGTCAAACTTATCATCCAGGACATAAGTAAGGTGATCAAGTTGCAGCACAAGTTTGAGATTGCGTAGCCAATCAAGATAGATTGGGCCAGTGAGTTTGTTTTGGTCGAGGATCGACGCTAGGGGATTCTTAGACATGATTACTGAGAAAAGTTTAAGAAGATTAATTAGTGATAGTTCGAATTATGATTGCAATTAAAATTGTAAGGACTTCTAGGAATTTTAATTGCCTCCCACTAAATTTTTCGAATTCCACTATCCTCTAGCGAACAGACGGAAAAATCCAATTTTCCTTAGATGGGCTTTAGGTCCAAAGGCGAAAACCATAACTCGTAGTTAATCTAGCCCAGTTATGTTTACCCAATGGTAGAAAACTATTTTTCAATCACATCTCTATGTGATCCTAAAGTTAGCTTTTCCTCACCATGACAATGAACTACGTTAATCGTACCCTTCAAAGTCAACCATGTGTCAAGACCGACCCACCGATATGAGAAGTGAAAGTTGGATTCCAATAAACGTGCACAGCCCATAGTTAATCTATCCGACTGCACAAGTCTAAGGGAATCGTAGCTAACACGTCTCCATCATATGTCGGTAAATCACAGCTTGACTCACAAGCAGTACTCCCCGCTAACACGGCATACCATACTACTTGTAAGTGGCTTTCTCATGATTTACCGTCGACAGAAGGAAAGAAGAAAGAACGACACATCGGTTCTTCTTTATGACTTGATATACATTCTCGGGAGAGAATGGAGGACTACAGGATTATTTATCTCATCAGATTGAGTGAGCGATCGATTGTTGATTCCTAACAACTATGTTCTCTATAGGCCATCCTAATGGAGTACATACGATCATAATATATATCACAATATATATATATCTTACAAAAGATATATAATTCACATAGCATTTAATCACAATTACAACGAGGTATGTAAATTAAATTGGTGCTCTATTAATTAACTTGATTTAACAATTAAATCAAATAATTAATCTATCACCTTGTTGATCGAATATTTAAATCAATTATTTAATCGGTCAATAAATAATTTCACTAAATTAAATATTGATACTTCTTTTCTATTTTAATTTATTAATATCCCAATACTCAAACGTGATGTCTCGTAAGTGAAGCCTCGAAGCTTCTAACCAGCGATTCATCATGCAAACGACCCTATCTCCCATAAATGGAGGAGCCGAGCAGATCATCGATTTTATGTAATCATATGACTCGAAGATCTCAAATTTGTTTTAACAAAAACAAGTCTAGATGAATCACTCCCCGAGGTGAATTCACGTTCGACATTGAATTGTTACTTAACAACAAATTAGGCATTGTTTGAACTATTAGATAAAAATAAATGTCTTAATAGAAACAACTAAGTCCCAATCAAATAACATTAAATCAACCAATTCAACAAACAGCATGCTTAAAGGTGATTATATTCATAGATAATTAATCAATTTCAAAACCTACGCTCTGATACACTGTTGGGGATCGTGCATGTATACGCAGCGGAAAACAAAAATTTTATTTTATTTTATTGAAAATCCTATTTTCAATATTACATTAAGTAATTGATTTAATTCAAATCTATTAAATAAATAATCCACCATTTAATTTAATTATCAAATAATTAAATATTTAATTCATGCATCCCATACTACACAAATTAAATCTTAGCGCAATTAAATTTATCAAATAAATTAATTACTTTTAGCGTAATTATATTTATCATATAAATTAATTACACTACTAATTAATTACGCAAACATGCACACATAATTAATTGCGTCAATTTGACAATTAACATAATCACAATTATATAATTCAAATCAAATTCATTTTAATTAACAATTAAATTAATCTCTATTAATTTTATTTGTCAATTATAATCCCAGTACTTAGCGCAAACAATTAACGCAAAACAATTAAATCCAAGTTTAATTGTGAGTACCTTAGGGATTCGTCGGACGAAACGAAGTTCGTCGGAAGTCGCGCGGATGCGACGCGGGGATGCACGCGGGGCGTGCAGGCTGCACACGGGGAGAGCCGGGGTGGCTCTCGGCTGGTCGCGGGCGGCGCTCGGGCGCGGGCGGGCTTGGCTCGGTCGTGCTCGGGCGTTGCTCGTTCGAACCTCCGGCGTCTCTCGTCAAATCAGGTTTCACCTCGTATAGGTAATCTCACTCGCGTATTGCACTAGAAATACGAGAGGGAGAATACGACGGGAAAAACGGGCCAGAAAAACGGCGCCGAAATCGGATTCCGGCGAGGCGGGCGGCTGTCGGCGGCGGCGCTGGGCGGCGGCGGGCGGCGGTCCTCCGAGGGAGGCGGCCGAAGGGGGCGGCGAGAGAGGGGAGAGGAGAGAGGAGAGGCTAGGGCTAGAGCTCTCTAGGTTTTGGTGTGTTCTTCTTCATGCCTATGAAGCTCCTTTTATAGGTGAAGAAAAGAGCTACTTGGGCTCAAACCCTAATGGATCAGATCCATTAACCCTAGCCGGCCCAATTCATTAGCCGTCATTACGTTTCTCCCAAATTGACAATCAATTCGATCTCCGAAAAATATAACGATTATATTTTCTTTCTCGTTTTAATTTTCTCATCGATATGAGATAATAATAAAAATTTCCAATTTCACAAAATCGGAAAGCCCATTTCAGGGGTACTGCTAAATCGGGAAATTTCCCAAAATAGAAAGTGTACACCATCGTGTCCGTTTTCTTTACCTCAGTAATATTTCCAACTCATAATCACAATTATGAATCTCGGATTCAATCATATTGACCTCCGACTTTATGTACTTAATTAACAGTTAATTATTACATGATCGTATTCAAGGATCGGTTTACACGAGAATGTGACCCTCAATGGTTCAGGTGTATAACTAGCCGTGGACTCACAACACATTGTGATTCGAACAACATATTGTTCTTATATCAACTACTCCCGAGAGTTTAAGATTAATAATCATATTATTTAATCTCCGAACAATTCGGTGCCCAACGAATCAGTGACGAGCGTCTAGCAACCACGCTTCACTAATTCCCTAGATACAAATGAAGTGCATGCAAGAACCTTGTAATATAGTTAGCGTGCAATACGATCCCTCCGATTCAAATGTCCTGATCAAACTAGAGATATTGGTCAATCGAGATCTCTTGTTGTGTTTGATAACTTTGCGAACGTTCTAGGTTTCGTAAAATCCAGTCATGATTGATCTAGAGAAACACATTTCTCTAATCACCTCACTGTTCAACTCTGGCCAGAGATTTCGGGACTACGAACCACATAGGACATCCATGATCTATACCAAGCGATCAGATCCCCTACTACCATGCACAGACTTCACATCAGATTTCGAACTGCACGAACATTGCCTCCTTTTTCGACTTACTCCCTTTCCAGGGAATCAGAGACACGTTACGATACAGCTAGTCCTCTGATGAAGTCACAGTGATGTCTGGGTCTTAAGGATTAATTGTGTACAACTATATTATGGAATTCTCTACTCGATCAGTGATAACCACTTAGAGATTCCAGGGAGAGGGGGTTCAGTGAACTCATCAACAGTGAGCACCCACTCAAGTATGTCGATGTCCCAACACCGAGGCTCGATATTAGCCCACATACACTAAGTGCTAGTCTCAAGGGGGAAAGGTCGGGTATTCTTGTTATTGGCGTAACCCATCGACTAGACACTGAGTTTGACCAGTTACGTTGTGTTAACAGAATTATCTCTCGGTTTCCAAAAAACTGAATTCATACAACATGTGTAACTGTACAGGACTATATCTATGATTCAACATGGGGAGTAGATATAGCATATGCCTTAATTAATCATAATTAATAATCTTTCATAATTTTGAAATAAATTGATAATATATATTAATTAAATAATAAATTAGGTTCGATCACAGCCACAGGTTGGCTTGTTGGTCACCTACTCTATCATTTGAATGAAGCTTGACCAAAAGATTTCTTTCCCTTACCACACATCGACCATTTGATCGATAGCGTTGCCGGTCACGCGATCTTTTCGAACTGCGATTGCTACGCAGGATATCACCAGATACCTATGGCCGCCGAAGATATGGAGTGCACATCTTTCTATACCGAGAAGGGTATTTTATGCTGGAAACGAATGCCTTTTAGTTTGAAAAACGCGGGGGCGACCTATAAGCGATTGGTCAATAAGATGTTCGCCGAACAAATCGGGGACACGATGGAAGTGTATGTAGACAACATAATCATAAAAAGCAAATGTGAAGCAAATCATGTAAAGGACCTGGCCACGGCCTTCGCAATCTTGAAAACGTACAATATGAAGCTGAACCCGAAGAAGTGTCATTTCGAGGTATATGCCACAAAGTTCTTGGGACACATAATCCATCAGCGAGGAATAGAGGCCAATCCCGATAAAAACGACGCGATCATAAACTTAAGAGAGCCAAAATGTCTGAGGGATGTGCAGAAGTTGACCGGATGTCTGGCAACCCTAAGCAAGTTTATTCCGCGATTAGGGGACAAAAGTCGCCCTTTCTTTAAAGCGATCAAGGACCAGAAATTTTAGTGGGGTAAGGAGAGCCAGGAAGCGTTCGGTAAATAGAAAGAGAATTTGAAAGACCCGAAAATCCTGTCAAAACCAGTGCCAGGAGAAAAGCTGTTTTTATATCTGGCCGCATTCGAACACGCTATGAGTTCGGTACTTGTCCGAGCCGGTGGGAAAGTCCACAAGCCGATCTACTTCGTCAGCCAGGCGCTCAATGATGCGGAGACCAGATATACCCCTTTAGAAAAATTGGCCTACGCTCTAGTCATGAGTGTTTGGAAGCTTCGACCTTATTTTTTCGATCACCCGGTGGAGGTCCTGAATACTATGCCTTTGAGGCAGGTCTTGTAAAGGCCCGACACGAACGGTAGGTTACTAAAATGGAGTCTGAAAGTCGGGCAATATGATATCACCTATGCACCCCGAACTGCTATCAAGGGACAAACCTTAGCGGATTTCATCGTGGAACTGACTTTCCCAAAGATTGCCCCCACAGCCGATTTCCCGCCGTGGAAATTATACGTCGATGGTTCTTAAAACAGTTCCTACGTCGGGGCTGGAATAGCGTTGATTGGGCCCGAAGGACAATCTTTTGCGCATGCCATCAAATTTGAGTTCGCGGCGACCAACAACGAGGCAGAGTATGAAGCTTTAATATCAGGATTAAACCAGACCTTAGCCGTCGGAGTTGAACATGTGGCAATTTGTGGTAAGAGGTCTATGTATCTATTTCCCAACGTGACCGGCCCACCGCTATCATGGAGTTCCTTTTTTCCTTCAAAACCTCGTCCAGACTAGACCTGATCGCTAGAGAAACCAACCTCCACACGACCACAATACTCTCCGCTCGAAGGGAGTTAGAGAATAACAAGTCTATCGACGAACAGTATGTCACGGGTGACCGGTGCCCCCGCATTATCGAACAAATGGAACAAGATTTAAACTACGGCCAACAGGCCGTAGAGTCTCAACTCGAGCATCAATTAAGTGTCTGTTCGGGGGAAGAGGTAAACCGTCCCGGGTAGAATCCGGTCCGGGGGACAAACCTCGGAGGGAAGGTGATTCGTAACGTGTGATGAGAAGAGAAGCCCAGAAAAACCTCAAGTCATCCGTCTCCCGATCAAAAGGCGTATCCGGCGGACAGCTACGGAATCATGGTAACTAGAAGAATCATCCGAGGATGGAATAGGGATGTAAATGGGTTGTGTTTATCTTAAAATCCCACCTGTTTTAGGCCCAAGCCCATGTTTAAGAAACCCTAAATTCCTTCCTATATATAGTTGGATCTTTCCATTTGTAAAGGATAATTCACGATTCCCGAGAAATAGGGATATAATATAGACGTGTATATCCCATTGGTTGCTCTCTATTTTACTGCACTTCTTGTCCGCTCAAACCTCGAAATATCTTTACGTTCGCGGGTAACTTTCGTTAGGATTTTTCACCCATAAACAATATGTTTTGAATGATTTAATTGAAATCTAAGGATCAAATCAAGACATGTGACCTATTTTGTAGGACCAACATTTTTTTTTTAATTTTGTATTAAATTATATTCACCCTATAACTGCATTGAATGTATCTTAATTACTACGTATAACTGCACCGGAAAATGCTTACGAAATTTTATTGACGGAAACTCGACGATGCCTTTTCTAGCTACCCGATTCCTCGAACTATTAACCATTTTGACCGTCTCTTTTTCATATGCCTCGTACTAAAAAAATTGGGCTCGATCATGGCATATATGAAATGCACTCTCCGAATCTAGAATCCAATCTTCCCACCTAGCGTCGTTTGCCTCTAACACTGTCAACGCATCGTGCACATACTCGTGTTGAACTGCTGCCGCATTTTCTTGTTGGTCTTTCTTCGCCTTCAATTTCGGACATTCCTTCTTCACGTGACCCTCTCGTCGCAATAATAGCAAATGACCTTCTTCCTCGGCCTCTCCCGGTTTCCACCACCATTCCTCCGGTTCCCGTTGTGACCACCACCCGTATACAATGCTTTCTCAACCTCTGGCTTTTCTTTCAACCTCCTTCTTCCTCGCCTCCTCATTTAATAGGGCATCCGTGACCATCATCATAGTTATCTTCCCCTCTGGCGCGGAATTACTTAGGGAAACCACCAAAGTCTCCCAACTGTCGGGCGGGGAGCTAAGCAAAAGCAATGCTTGAATCTTGTCATCCAAATTCAAGCCCACCGCGGTCATTTGGTTCACAACATCATGGAACTCGCTCACATGATCGGCCACCGAAACACCATGCCTTAGCTTAAGATTAAAGAGCCTCTTTATGAGAAACGCCTGATTCCTCGGTGACTTCGATTCAAACATCTTCTCCAACTTAGTCCACAGATAATAGGCCTCCTTCTCCTCCGACATGTACGGGTACACGGTATGTCCAACGCATTGACGAACAAGGCACATCGCCTTCTTGTTCATTTGCTTCCACTTGTCTTCTTCAATAACGGCTGCCGGTTTGACCTCCTTACACTCCAACGGTATCTCGAGATCCCTCGTCGTGAGATAATCCATCATACGCGACTTCTAAATGTTTGGATAATTCGCGTCCGAATTCCCCTCCTGAAAAGCACACAAACAAACAAAGAACGAAAAATATGGAAATTAAAGAGACACGAGAATTATAGTGGTTCACCCGTTAACAAGGGCTACGTACACTTCTTGCCACTGCAATAATTCACTTGATCGATTATAGAACTCGATTACACGCTTGTAAAGCTATAAATTCGACTCTAGACTTTCTGGAGGTGTTAACCCTATTTTACACACATAGGGTTCTTATATAGGGGAAGGAAAAACGAAAAAGGGAGAAAAAACCTGCTCTGCGTGAAAGCCCCACAATTGTCGGCCGACGCCATATCCCTGTCGGCCGACATCTCATCGGCGCCCGCCGGGCATATTCGGCGACTGCCGAAAGTGGCCCGCGACTGCCAAATGGCCTCCAAAACGTGCAGATCGTCTGACCCCGTTTCCCCGGTTTCGGCGCCCGCCGAAACCCATTCCGCGCCCGCCGGTGGCTGCCCGCGGTCGCCGATGCTCCTCCGGCGACCGCCGTTTCTCCCTTTGAAGTTTTCTCGTCTTCTCGGCGTGAATCGGCCTCTATACTTAACAATCTCCCACTTGGAGCTCATTCACGACCCCCTATCGTCTCTTCCCATTGCAGTGGCGTCCCCGATCCTCATCCCAGAAGACCAACCGAGGTTGAACACAACCTCAACTTGTCGCACGACACCACCTTCGTAAACATGTCGGACGGATTCTTACTCCCAAGAATCTTCTCCAACACCAAAACGCCTTCCTCCAAGGCCGATCGAATGAAGAGATATCTCAGCTAGATATGCTTCATTCGAGCGTGGTACACCGGATTCTTCGCCAAGTGAATGGCGCTCTAGCTGTCGCAATACAAGACACTCCCCGAGTGGTCTTGTCTCAACTCAAGCAGGAAAGCCTGTAGCCACATCATCTCCTATTCTCTTCCTAATTCATGAAAATTCCCAAAAATAGGATTAATCAATTAGGAAGACCAAATTAATTCTAAATTAATTCTTTTCCTAATCCATGAAAATTCCCCAAAATAGGAATAAGAATTAAATTAGGAATAGGATCTCGGCCGAGATGAACGCGGGTTGGGGATCCCCGCGCTCACCATGATCGACCACCCACCTAGAGGAGTCGAACTCCTCATGGTGGTCGATCGAGCCTCATGAGATCGGCCACGGGGATGGCCGATCGAGCCCTCCCTCTCTTCGTCTCCTCTGTCACACTTTTTCCGGAACATTCACAACACATAAAAAACGAATCTCGACTTGTCCGAAAACTCGACAGTACTACTATCTTCTGCAACCTCGACACCCAGCTTATCGCGGTACCCCCGAAAGTGTAAAAAATCTATTAGTGCTCTTCTTACTATCCACGTCACCTCAGTTATCCGCGTCCACGAACACAAGTAACCCCAAATTTGATTTTTGGAACCTCAAAGAAAGATCGGAAGTCCCTCTCAAGTATCGAAAGATCTACTTCACGGCTTCCCAATGTTGCTTCCCCGGATTACTCATAAACCGGCTGACCACTCCCATTGCATGGGTGACGACGACGCGTGTTTGTCGTGGAACAAACGCCAGTTAAAATAAATTTATAAGTTTCCTAAACTTTTCACCAACAACAAGTATTAGTGGCAAGTATAGGGTCGATCCCACGAGGAGTTTATTGTTACTTTCCCCCGGCTTTGCCCAAGGGGTTGTCACGATTTAAAAAGGGTTTTGTGCTCGCTGTGGGCACAGCGGTTCCGTGATCTCCTTACTACCTTGACTGAAATAAAACAAAAAATAAAATAAAAACGAATTAAAAACATTTGGGCAAGTCGTTACCTTGATCACACTGGTCAAGTGTTTACTGTTCACTGGCACATATATCATTTTGCTAACAGCTTCATCTTCCGGTTATAGGCCCTAAATATTAACATCCCTATAATGTCACGCATATTAATACCTCTGACCCTCATTCTCTCTTATGTTTAAAGTCTTATTAGATCTCTCTCAATAGGTCTCCTGACATTGACCAATTCGACATTATGTGACCGCATGAGTCTAAGTTGATCAAGCCGCTTTCATCCTCCAAGCAAACCCAGAATGGCCAATAGCATGCCTGGACAGACCAAAGTCATACGACCACATCTCCAGCAACATGTTGTACTTCGCGGACGCCCAGTCTCACGGTCGCGTTGATCCACGTACTTGTGTGTTAGGCAAGTCGGGGTTCCCACTGGTCATTGTAGGATTGCCCAAGTCCCTAACATGCTCAATATACTACCCTGTTGAATCGGGAACAAAGCTAAGCTAGTTGCTGTCATCAAGAAGCCTCACAGTATTTTACACAGCAGCCTGATCAGGATCAGAACTTGACCAAACGATGTTAATTCAGCAATACATAATTAAAATAAAGAAAGAAAGCAAAAACGAAATTAAATAACTGACACAAAAGGGAAATAAATTAAGAAAAACATAATATACAATTTCGCCCAAACGGCCTGCCCAAAAGGGCGGTGTTCCTCCTCACTCGACTCTCAAAACAAATACATATAAACTCTCATTAATTTTGTGTGTTGTTTTGTGGAGCTCGGGTTGTGTGTTGCGGCGTTCGGCTCTCTTTTTCGTGGATCCTTGTGTTCTTCACGTCCTCATATATTTATAGATGATAGGAGTCTTGGGTAGCAAGTAAAAAATCGCTGATCTTGATTGGATAAGGATTCTCTTGAAGACTCCTAGATTTTCAGGATTCTGGACAGTTGCCTGCCCATGCTGACGTCTTGACAGACTCGTATGTATATAGGACTCTGATTTGATAGAGACGTGTTGGACAATGACTCTAAGGTTGGATAAGAGTCCTTCTTTGATACTTCTTTGAATCTAGTCGCCTTTGAGGACTCCATGATTCCCAGGACTCTTTCGTACACTACTTGCTCAACGTCCGTCTCTGATCAATTGTCTCTCTTGCCCAATTTCTTTATCTTCGATAGCCTTCTTCATTTACGAGGCAGTTGTTCATGCGCAGTACTTGGTCGTGCATCGTTCTTGCTCCACTTTATGACTCTGTCCCAACTTGCTCAACGGGACCTGGATGTTCCAGTCAGACCAGCTTGCTCAACATGCACCCTTGACCATGAAGGTGATTTCCTTGGCATTTTTACGCCTTGGTCTTTTCTTTGCCTTGGTTAAGTCATGGATCACGTGTGTGACTTTAGAAGTTGGGAATCTCCGCAAGGTGCCTTCGCCCATAATGGTTGCTTGCCCAAGTAGGCCCAAGTGTTTGAGTAACCGTTGCTTTGATTCCTTGATTTTCGTCCAAGGGACTGGTTCCCTTCATGCTTGCGGTGTATGCCCATAGTGGTTGATTGCTCAACTGTCGGTGATCAGTCGAGAGTGAGTGTTTTGCCCACAGTGGGTGATCAGGCCAAAGTAGGTGTTATGCCCAAACCGCCAGCTTGTGATGTCTTTTGCCCAGATGGCAGGACTTCTTCAGCTTTCATGTAATTCACTCCTATTATGCCCAATGTGTCACCTGCTATGCTCTGCATCACTCTTACTCCAAATGTGTCCTCCCAGACATAATAAAATAATAAAAGAGAAAATAAAGACTCAATTACTTGACTCAAAAGAACTAAAAATGAGCCAAATATATGACTCATCAATGGGCAATGTCAAGCCTCGTGCACACCTCGGACTCCGAAGTCACACCACTACGTCTAACAAGAAGCTCTATCCGAATAAAGGAGGTCAGACAAACAACCCCAACTCAATATAGGAACTGGAAGAACCGAACCTTCGGCTCGGCCGACAAAGTCATTGGGTCGGGAGGCCAAACACGTCTTTTTACCACCAAAAAGCCCATTAAAGAAAAGGCCCAATACATAATAGAAGCCCTAATTTCCTCTTCTATAAATAGGAGAATAATTGTAATCATTTGGAAAATTCACGATTCCCGAAAAATATGGATATAATATAAAGGTTTATGCTCTCAATTGTTTGCTCTCCATTTACTGCTTTTCTTGCTCGCCCAAACCTCGAAATATCTATTCGTTGGTCGGTGTTTGGTCTTTGATAGGATTTTTTGACCGTCAACAATTGGCGCTAGAAAGAGGGGTGACCCTCGAGCGTTGGACGAGCAGGTCAAGTGTTCGACGGGTGAGCAGATCATAAGGTCAGCTGTTCGACAGGAGAGCAGATCATAAGGTCAGCTGTTCGACAAGAGAGCAGACCATAAGGTCAGCTGTTCGACAGGAGAGCAGATCATCAGGTCAGTTATTTGACGAGAGAGCAGACCATCAGGTCAAGTGTTCGACGGGTGAGCAGATCATAAGGTCAGCTGTTCGACAGGAGAGCAGACCATAAGGTCAGCTGTTCGACAGGAGAGCAGATCATCAGGTCAGTTATTTGACGAGAGAGCAGACCATCAGGTCAGCTGTTCGACAGGTGAGCAGATCATCAATTCAGTTGTTCGACGAGAGAGCAGGTCACCATCTGCCTATCAGAAAACGTAGAGAGCAGGTCGTCATCTGCCTATCATAAAACATAGAGAGCAGGTCGCCATCTGCCTATCAGAAAACGTAGAGAGCAGGTCGTCATCTGCCTATCAGAAAACGTAGAGAGCAGGTCGTCATCTGCCTATCAGAAAACATAGAGAGCAAGTCGTCATCTGCCTATCAGAAAACGTAGAGAGCAGGTCGTCATCTGCCTATCAGAAAACATAGAGAGCAGGTCGCCATCTGCCTATCAAAAAACATAGAGAGCAGGTCGCCATCTGCCTATCCGAAAACGTAGAGAGCAGTTCGTCATCTCTGTATCAGAAAACATAGAGAGCAGGTTATATTCTGCCTAACAGGAAAAATAGAGAAAAAAAGTCGTAATTTGTCTAAATTTGTCTAGTAGATAAATAAAGAGATAGCCGAGCAAGGGACCCAAATAGATCTCCCCAAGTAAACACTGGGGCATTTGATGGGCGTGGCCATCAAATATCGGGAGAGCTTATGCCACGCGCTGCTCATATTCCCGGCAGGAGAACAACTATTATTTCGGAATTGAGTGAAACTCCTCTGAGGGCCTGTCCGGGAGACCATATGCCATGCGGTGCTCGTCGTCCCGGCAGGAGAACAACTAAATCCAGGGAGTTGTAATGAGCTTCCTCCCTGGTCCCGCCGAGCCGAGCAGGCAATGTACTGCTCGAAAACTCGGGCGGGCAGAGAGTAGAAAACTAAATCCAGGGAGTTGTAATGAGCTTCCACCCTGGTCCCGCCGAGCCGAGCAGGCAATGTACTGCTCGAAAACTCGGGCGGGCAGAGAACAGAAAACTTAATCCAGGGAGTTGTAATGAGCTTCCTCCCTGGTCCCGCCGAGCCGAGCAGGCAATGTACTGCTCGAAAACTCGGGCGGGCAGAGAACAGAAAACTAAATCCAGGGAGTTGTAATGAGCTTCCACCCTGGTCCCGCCGAGCCGAGCAGGCAATGTACTGCTCTAAAACTCGGGCGAGCAGAGAACAGAAAACTTAATCCAGGGAGTTGTAATGAGCTTCCTCCCTGGTCCCGCCGAGCCGAGCAGGCAATGTACTGCTCGAAAACTTGGGCGGGCAGAGAACAGAAAACTTAATCCAGGGAGTTGTAATGAGCTTCCTCCCTGGTCCCGCCGAGCCGAGCAGCCAATGTACTGCTAGACAACTCGGGCAGAGAACAGATGAACTTA
Organism: Euphrasia confusa; assembly: GCA_954870475.1. NCBI lineage: Eukaryota > Viridiplantae > Streptophyta > Magnoliopsida > Lamiales > Orobanchaceae > Euphrasia > Euphrasia confusa. The sequence continues at coordinate 7,717,058 of OX940957.1, read as the reverse complement.
TTTTTTTAGAGTTAAAATGGAGTCCTCTTCCAGAAATAACTCTTCCGGAACTCCGAAACAATTATTTCCTGGGGCATTTGTTGTACCCCATTTTAACAAGGCCCAATAAAATCGGCCCGTAGTATGAACCAATAATGGCCCATTTAGCAGCCCGCTTGAGGGGACCAACAACAAGAAAAAAAACAACAAAGCGGCGAGCACGAGAATGCTGAAATTGGAGAATCAACACTTTAGTGTTAATTTCTTAGAATATGGATGCCGATAACAACCTCAGTCCAATTTCTTAGAAGAGCCGGGAATATCGAACAGGGTCCTCGATGTCTGTCCGACGACGCTAACAGAGAACAGCTGCCGAACAGGTCCCCGATGTCTGTCCGACGACGCTAGCAGAGAACAGCTTTCGGGCAGGTCCCCGATGTCTGTCCGACGACGCTAACAGAGAACAGCTGTCGAACAGGTCCCCGATGTCTGTCCGACGACGCTAACAGGTAACAGCTGTCGAACAGGTCCCCGATGTCTTTCCTACGATGCTAACAGAGAACAGTTGTCGAACACGTCCCCGATGTCTGTCCGACGACGCTAACAGAGAACAGCTGTCGAACAGGTCCCCGATGTCTTTCCTACGACGCTAACAGAGAACAGTTGTCGAACACATTCCCGATGTTTGTCCGACGACGCTAACATAGAACAGCTGTCGAACAGGTCCCCGATGTCTGTCCGGCGACGCTAACAGATAACAGACGTCGGACACATTCCCGATGTCTGTCCGACGACGCTAACATAGAACAGTTGTCGAACAGGTTTCCGATGTTTGTCCGACGTCGCTAACAGAGAACAGCTTTCGGGCAGGTCCCCGATGTCTGTCTGACGACGCTAACAGAGAACAGCTGTCGAACAGGTCCCCGATGTTTGTCCGACGACGCTAACAGAGAACAGCTGTCGAACAGGTCCCCGATGTCTTTCCTATGACGCTAACAGATAACAGATGTCGGACACATTCCCGATGTCTGTCCGACGACGCTAACATAGAACAGCTTTCGGGCAAGTCCTCGCCATCACCAATAGGGAACAACATATCGACAAGGATTCAGTTCACCCCTTCGAACTCCGAAGTCACACCACTACGTCTAACAAGAAGCTCTATCCGAATAAAGGAGGTCAGGCAAACAACCCCAACTCAATACAGGAACTGGAAGAACCGAACCTTCGGCTCGGCTGACAAAGTCATTGGGCCGGGAGGCCAAACACGTCTTTTTACCACCAAAAATCCCATTAAAGAAAAGGCTCAATACATAATAGAAGCTCTAATTTCCTCTTCTATAAATAGGAGAATAATTGTAATCATTTGGACAATTCACGATTCCCGAATAATATGGATATAATATAAACGTTTATGCTCTCAATTGTTTGCTCTCCATTTACCGCTTTTCTTGCTCGCCCAAACCTCGAAATATCTATTCGTTGGTCGGTGTTTGGTCTTTTATAGGATTTTTCGACCGTCAACAACTTCTACCCGATAACATCGAGTAAGCTGGAAAATCACTAATTGTCCACAACAATGCAGCCCGAAGCACGAAATTTTGTTTTCTGGATATGTCGTAGGATGAAACACCGATTTCCCACAAGTTAAGCAATTCAGCTATCAATGGCTGTAGGAACACATCAATTTTGTCCTTTGGGTTTTTCGGTCCTGGAATCAATACCGTTAAAAACATGTATTGGTCTTTTTGCACATATGCGGTTGCAATTTGTAATGTGTGACTATTACAGGCCATGAAGAGTACTGTTGACCGAAACTTCCGAACGGTTGAAACCCATCGGTACATATGCCTAATCTGACATTTCGAAAATCAGCTGCGAAATCTGGATATTGTTGGTTGAAATACTTCAAAGCCATTGAATCTAAATGAGTTAGGTTGGGCCATAAAAAATGTTGCCCAAAAGTAGTCGGGCTTTCTTGGCCCGACCCATTGGCCCGATGTGTCACATGGGTCACACAGTTTGACCCGATAGGCTGGTTCGGCCCGATTTTTATTTTATTTTTATTATTATATTTTTACTAATATTTTTTATTATTTTATTTATTTCATATATATTTTATTATAAATTGTATATAATATTAAGTTTATTTATGTTATTTATATACTTTTTATTTATATTATTAAAATAAATTTTTAATATGTATTTTTTTATATTTTTAATAAGTACAATATTTATTTTATGTAAAATTTTTAATTATATATATTATTTAAAAATACAGGCCAAAACACCAGCTCGGCCCGGAATTTTAGTGGGGCCTGTATTTTTGGAATTAATTGAATGGTTCCATAATTCTGCTCCTCGTAACTAATGGAGCTGAGGACCATTTGGGATAAATCACACGTGGGCTAATATCACCACCTCAACTTTAAGAGATAAATAAAACACAAATGGATAAATAATTTGATGGCTACTATCACCATCTCAAGTTAAATAATTGAAATGGTCCCATAATTATGTTATCAGATTCACTTTCATACCTCGTAACTAATGGAGTTTCAGGACCATTTTTCGGATACATCATACGTTGGGGCTAATATCACCATCTCGACTTAAATAATTGCAATTGACAGACAAAAAAAAAAGTTATATAATTGAATTGGTCCTTATAATGGTGTTATCATTCACTTTCAGACCTCGTAACTAATGGAGCTGAGGACCATCATTTCGGATAAATCACCAAAATGGGCAATTTATACATTGTTCCTAGGAGTACGATTCTAATTGTACACCCAATATTATATATTCATGTATTTATTGATAAATATTCATTGCATATGTTAATATATTCAGTAGTATGCTAATAATTGTTTTTTGAAATGAAGATTTCTTAATTATTAAATAATGATTTTATTGAGCTTTTATATTTTAAAGGGTGGGAGTACGATTCTAATTGTACTCCCGGGAGTATGATATAGGTATTGACCAAAATGGGGGTCATACAATTGTGGTATTTAATGTTATTTAATTTCTTACCTCGTAACCAAAAGAGTACCACTTATTTCTATATATATATGTGAAATTGTTCAATTTTTCTAATGGTTTGAGTTTTAAAATGACGTGATTTCTAACATGGTATCTGCAAAGTGTTAGACTAACGCAGAGATCCTGGTTTCGACTCCCGCCAAAGATGACTTCACCTAAATTAATTATCAATTCGTTGGGTCTGTTCAATTAAGTTGAAATCGACCCATAAGTGAGGGAGAGTATTGAAAATATATTCGACCCACTAAAAAAAAGAGTAAAAATTCCGAAAATTTTGAGTGTTTTCTTTGTTACATCTCATTATTTCATTTACGTGTTAGAGGCTGGAGAAAACGAAAATTTTGCTAAAATTTTCGTTAACCCTGATTTTTGGATTTTTCTCCGTCTATCCCTTATGGTTGATAGTTAAACGATTTTTCGTTTGCAGGGGTTGCAAAAAGAAAGTTAATTTAAGTATTCTTACTTTTCTGTCCAATAAGTTTACATGTTTAAAGTTGAGCTTATTATTCTAATGTCTTGCTAACCACAACAAATTGTTAGCCTTTTTTATCCATGTCTAATTGAAATAATGATAATCATGAAACTGAATTTGTAAAAAATGCAGAACTAATAGAATATTCAAAAAAATTGGATAAATTAAATAAATGGGTTATACCTTCAGTATCCCCACATAAAATTTATGAAATTGGGTTTCTTAACTTAAAAACAAGATTTGCTATAAAAACGCTAGAACAAACAATCAGAATATCTGATAATACACAAACAATTAGATTATTGTTAAAAAAAGACTTAGCTTCTTTTAAAATTATAAATTTATCCATATTGGGTTAATACAAGTAGCGTTTAAACCTTTAACTTTGTTAGGAGTAAATTCAAGTATAATGGCATACGTCAGAGATGGTAGGTGTAGGGATTTTAACCCTCTTTAGCCGCCTTAATTGAAACTAGCCTATGTCATGGACCAGTTTACTTCGATGAGTCTCCAAATTTAACTCTATCAATGACAGATAGTAATTTACAAGATGCAATGCAATTAACAATTCATACAAATGGTTAATATTTTAAGCCGGGAAGTGAAATAATAGCGATATGCTATTGAGTTTATTATAAAGTTTTACAAACTTTAAACACAAACATTAATAAAAGAAAATTATCTTCCCCAGGAACTACAACTATGGTTCAAACAAATTTATTAACATCAAACATTGTCACTAACATATTAATTAAGTGGAGTGAAATAAATTTCCCAGAATCTTGGACCCTTCCTCAAGAATTGGAACCAAAACCAAAAATAAATAACGAAATAGATCAAATAATAGAAACATCCAAAAGAGATGTAGAGATAAATTTGGTTCTGATAGAACTATAAGGTTACCTAGAACAACATCATCAAGATGTTCGACAATAAATGATTCTCAAATAAGAGAAGAAATCGACATAGTTGAAACAATAAGAATCAGTCAAAATAAAATTCCAGTAGAATTTATAGCCAAAGTAGGAAATCACCTACTCAGTCAGAAATGAGTTTTCACGTTTAAATGATTGATTTATCTCCAGGAAGTAAGGTGAGAGAAATTCTTAATACATAATTTCAACAAAATAAACATGAATAATTTCGAAAATGGTATTTCAATAAATATTCTTCAAATGAATAAAAAAATTTAAAGAAGAATATTACAATTAAATTGAGAAAACTCAAGATTGCATATCTTTTGTTACTTGGTTTATTAAGAATTATATTAATAATACTAATAATCAAATTTCAGTTTTACAAAAAACTTGGAAAACTAATCAAGGAGAAATTATTACATTTTCCTCCTGAACAAACAATTTGCTTAAATACTAGTACAGAAGCCACCACATACTTAAATTTACAGAAAGTGGAAAGTGATCAAATTACGATAAAATAATTAAATGCAATCATTAAATTTCAAAATTATACAAATACATACTTGATTTGTTTGGGAGATCAATTTCTTTCCCTTGAAAAAAATTAAAAAAATCTTCAACAATCTATTGAGAAACAAATTAATCAACAGCAATTAATAATAGAAAAGTTCAGTAAAAGCGAGAGTAATACTGAAATTTTTCCTTCATTAGTTAATACAACAATGATTCAACCCCCAATTACCATAAATGGTTTCAAAATGGAAACTAATAGTGAAGACTTTATTCAAATTACTGAAAAGAAATTAAAAGATTTACATTTAAGGGTTTTATTCGAAGCAGATGATGCTGAACCTAATGATATAACAAGTCACACAGATTATGTGGATCAGTTAACAAATATGCTTAAAAATCATAAAATAAATGAAATAAATCCTATTTATATGCCAAAACCTCTTGAAAATTATTATTACAAGAGACCATCCCCTCAAGATCTTCTTTTCGAAGAGCCTGAATCTTTTCAAAATTTATACTTAGGAAAAGCTATATATGAATGGAATATAGATGGTAAAAATGATAAACAAATAATTGATGTTATACATAGAAGCATTATGTATTCAACTGTCTGTAAACAACATGGAAATAGTGACAATTCAATAGCATCTTTCATAACAACTGGTTTTGTTGGTCAATTAAGAGGATGGTGGGATCATTATTTAACAGAAACACAAAAAATAGAAATTCTAAACCACAAAAGTTAATTAAGGTAGAACCAAATAATCCAAGTACAAGTATTGCTACAACAGGCGAGGAAGAAGCAGTTTATACACCGTGTTTATCAATTTTACAACATTTTGTAGGAATTTCAACTCCCTTAAGAGAGAAAATTCAAACTCCAGCGGGCATCTTTGGAGACTATGGGATTCCACCAGGTGTTTATCGGTTGGATTATGGAGTGTTTATCTACTCCAGCGTACTCGGTGAACATTAATGGTTCAGCCGAGGGATATTTCAGAGGAGCCAGGGGATTGAGGCAGGGGGACCCGATGTCGCCCTTTCTTTTTGTTCTTGTGATGGAGGTCTTACACGGAATTCTGGAGTGGCACATCCAGGCTGAGCCGGAGTTTCAGTTCCACTGGAGATGTGAGAGGACCCGCACCTACATGCTCAGTTTTGCAGATGATCTGCTCCTCGCTTGCCATGCAGATCCTCTCTCTATTGACACGCTCAGACGTGGTGTGCAACTTTTCTCGGTTTACTCAGGTTTACATGCGAATGTAGACAAGAGTAACATCTATCTCTCGCAGACAGCACAAGAGGATGCGTCGGTTCTGCATACTGTGTTTGACTTTCCAGTTGGTACTCTTCCGGTGCGGTACTTGGGAGTCCCGTTGATTTCTTCTCAGTTGAGGATCAGAGATTGCGCACCACTGCTCCGGAAGATTGATGATAGATTGGGTTCATGGACCTCGCGATCCCTTTCGTATGATGGGCGAGTCCAACTGATTCGCTCAGTGCTCGGCACTCTTCATATATACTGGGCTAGTGTGTTCATACTCCCGCAGGGGGTCATTCAGGAGATTGAGAAGCGTCTGAGGAGATTTTTGTGGTATGGGACGGGAACTCGGGGGTATGCGAAGGTTCGATGGGCAGATGTTTGCCGACCTGCCAGAGAGGGAGGATTAGGGATCCGGGACCTTACTGCTCAGAATCGGGCCCGTATGACCAGACATATTTGGGCAATTTTGAGTCGAGATCCGGAGTCTGTTTGGGTCAGTTGGATTCAGGCGAATCGACTGAGGAGGCATTCGTTTTGGAGTGCAAAGAGTCCTAGGGTCTGCTCTTGGAGTTGGAGACAGCTCCTAAAGCTTAGGCCTGATGTTTTACCGGCTATCCAAATTCACATTGGGGATGGGTCACAGTTGTATCTGTGGAGGGACCCTTGGCACACTTTGGGTCGGTTGGAGGAGGTGTGTCCGATGGGGCCGAATTTGACTGGATTGCAGATAGCCTTGCCTCTCAGCTCCGTCATTGTTGATGGTGAGTGGCAGTGGCCAGTTGACTTTGCTGAGCAGTTCGTTGGTCTTATGGAGTTGCTTCCGGAGATAGGTCAGGGGAGGGATGTTATACAATGGAGGTTGCATAGGTCTGGGAGTTACACTTCTGCCTCAGCCTATTCACTTTTCCGCCCTGAGGGAGTTAAGGTTCCGTGGGCTGGTCTCCTTGCTGGACCTGGGCGTATACCGAGACACTGCTTCATTCTTTGGCTTGCTATCCGTGGTCGGTTGCCAACGCGTGATAAGCTGTGGATTGGTAAGGGTGATGATTCATGTGTTTTGTGTGGAGGAGAAAGTAGAGAGACACATCCCCATCTATTCTTTGATTGCACCTTTTCACAGGATTGCTTGAGGATAGCTGGGAGGGAGGTTACTGGGTTTCTATGGCCACGTGGCAGTTGGGAGTGTGCTGTACTTCGTGCTGCTAGACGATGGCGTGGGAAACATTGGATTTCCTGTACTTATCGTGGTCTTCTCGCTGCACTGATTTATTTTATATGGCAAGAGAGGAATACGCGTATCTGGGAAGCGAGCTCAGAGTCGGCAGAGGAGGTGGCTATCAGAGCTATATCCATTATGAGGGATCGAATCGCTTTGCTAAGGTTACCAGATTCACTTCAGGCGAGGGCTTTGAGGCGAGTGTGGCACATTGCATGGTAGGAGTGGTTGTTGTTGATGGAGTATTTTTATTTTTATTTTTGGAGATTCTGAGAGCTAGCCTGTTAGTTCGCTGATGCGGTAGGATCTTCCTATGCGCTGTACTGTATCTCCAATTTATTTTATTTTTCTCTTATATGATATTGACCGTTAACCAAAAAAAAAAAATTCAAACTCTTCTTCAAAATTTATGATGTCCCTCCTTAACTCATTTTAGATGGTATAAAGACACATTTTTGTCAAGAGTTTATCAACTCACAAACCCCAACTCAACTCATTGGAAATCTAAATTTATAGACGGCCTTCCTCATCTTTTTGCTGAAAAAGTTTGGCAATCATTACGAGTTAAGAATGATGGAATAAATATTAATTACTCCGAATTAACTTATGGTCAACTGATAAATACTTTCATAAATGAATGATTAAATCTTTGTAATGATATTAAATTAAAAAATCAATTAAAAAAGCAACAGAAATCAGAAAAGCACCAACTTAGTGAATTCTGTGAACAATTTGCATTTGACCTAGGAAAGCCTCTTAGGCCACCAGATATTAAGAATAAAAAATTCAATAAGCCTAATAGAAAAAATTATGTAAAAGAAAATTATTATAAAAAGAATTACAAAAGAAATTATTACAATAACAAATTCCTAAGGAAGGAAAAACCACCTATGCCTAATAAAGGTAAAAGAAAAGCTAAAAAACTAGATATAAGCTGTCACAAATGTGGCAAGATTGGTCATTATGCAAATCGATGCTGGACAAAAAAGGCTCTTATTGAGATATAAGATGAAAATTTAAGATTGCAATTAGAAAAGGTATATTAGGGAGTATGCGATGATCCACGGCATTAGACGCCACTGGAGAGTCCAAATGCTGCAATCCGGATGACTGGAGCCACCGGGCCATGACAGCATCGCCCGCGTCTCCACCGGACCCTGTTGGGCCAGCTTTCTCATAGAAAGCGGTGGTCGCCGCCACTCTCTTTTGAGGAGCCGACTTACAAGATCTACTTTTTCCACACTGAAAAAGAAGGAAAACAATATCACCAGCGATTGATAACCTCAAAATCCACGAATTCACACAATTTCATAACATCAAAAATGCAATCAAATTATCAAAACCTCTCTCAAATTCCTCAAATTATAACACTGTTGATCCCAGAATCATCCCCGAAAAAACGAAATCCAATCATAAACAACATGAATATCAAAGGGGTTGAACAGTAAACCTAATCGATGCATTCCGTACCTGAATCGAAATCAATTTAACATGAAATGCAGACAGATCTGAGAATGACCGAGGACGATAAAACCCTATACAACTTCGGAAAAAAAATCCCCACGGACTTTTGTTGAGATTGTTTGAGAGGGTGGAATGGGAGCGTCATAGACAGAAGAACAACGAGCTCACCGGAGAAATTGGGGAGAAGAATCTGAAGAAGCAGCAAAAACCATAATTTAACGAATAAGATTATTATATAAAGATATACAAGAACCCTAAAGTGGCCTGTGAATTTGAGGTACGAGAATAAAGCACGTACCTGATTTTGATTAGCTTCGTTTTCAGGATTGATCGGAGCGCGACAGAGAAACCTATGCTCTGAGCAGAACGAGATAAGAAGAAGGGGAGAGGAAAACGAGTGCGGGTTTGAAAAATAAAACATTACAAAAAAACTATAATTAGTTGTATGTATAGTGTAATCTTATTTTCATATACGTTATAAATAAGCAAAAATTATTAGTTTTTTTAACATCGGTCTTAGCTAATAGGACTGGTATTAAAAAAACTTATAATTTTATTAAAAAAATAAGAATACTATTAACATCGGTCAATAGAAAAAACGGTGTTATAAATGAAATTTGAAATTTGAAACGAAACATTTAACACCAGTTTGTACAAAATCCGGCGTTAAAAATAGTTTAACCTCCTCTTTTTTCGCGACAGGTGTTATAAACATTTTTAACACCGTTCCCAAAGGCATCCGGTGTCTATGAACTTGTGTCTATGTGAAATTTTCCCATAGTGAGGGTACGTGTCTTCACTAAAAGGTACCTATACATGAATAGGTGTCTAATGAAAAGGTACCTTTTCCAAAAGGTACCTATTCGACCAAAAGGTGCTTATATCCAAATGAAAAGGTATCTAATACCTATATAAGAAAGTAAAATTCATTTGATGAATACACTTGAAAATACCTAAAACATAAGAAGCTTTGAAGCAACAAATAAAGCGGAATATTCCATAAGTTGCTCGTGTTCTAAGCCTAAGACTCGAGTGTTGATATTGTCCTATCCTGCGAGGGATTTCGTGATATCCAGGTTTATAGGGTCGAAATACTCTTTAAGGAAAGCGTTGCTACGCAATTCAATATTTATCCAAACATCTAAATCTTTCAGTAACACTCTAAATATACAACAGATTTTTGGGTGAGCTTTAAAAATTTTGGGCTCAGCCGGCCGCGCTTACTATCATCATTCCAACTTCAATTGATATTCACGGCAATTACTTTTTTCACTGTTGTTTCGTCAATTTCTTATTCAACTTGGTCATCATTCCAACTTCACTCGTGTCTATACTGTTGGGGAATATACGCTTCTTAGGCCGATATATCCTCGTCGATCGTCAAAGGGTAGGTTCGATTTGTGAATAAAGCGGAATATAAAGGAAGACAAGAAATTACGTAGTTCGGCCAATAATGCCTACTTCCACGGACACCACACCCAATATTATTCGATAATAATATTCTTGTGTACAGGACCGGATATCGATAGATCTCTTTTCGACTCACTATTTCGTGCTCTAGGTTTTCTCTTGATTATACATGAATGAGGGGAGGAGGTTCTTTTATAGATGGGAGGTGTAAAACCCTAACCCAATCTCCAAGAAACCGAAGTCAAAAACGCGGTCAAAGATCCGTTGGGAACGCCCAGGAACGCGTCGGTGCGCCACCCACCGTCGCACCGCACCCACCGTCGCGTAGATGGAAGGAGGAAACGACTCTGCAAGTCGTCACTCCAGTGGACGAAGCGAGCGCGCGCGTTGATTCCAGCAACTTTTCCGTTCGTTTCGCTCGTCTTTGACTCGTCCCGATGGTTTGGTTCAACCTCTAACACTCCTCCGATGCTTTAATCCGAACAAGGGTTGGACTCCCAACAATCACCCCCTCCAACCCGAGTGAGCAATTATTCCACCAACGCCTAAGTTGATTACCGGCATCTCGACACCACCGAAAATATGAGTCTTCAAAAAACAGTCCAACATGTCAACCCACCCCCTCAACGAGTGTCTCGTATCCAAGCTCCATGAATACGACCAACGAGGCATCCCATGCATCCTCCAAATGCATTAATGCCTCCAACGCCCCCCACCGGGGCATCACCTAATGGCTAGCAAGATTAGGAGATGATGTCGTGCGCGCCTCGACCCTCATCTCAATATTCCGAACTTTCCGCTGAACCTTCTTCCATTGTATTACTCGACCCATGTCCGACACCAGCTCCTCGTGTCACCACACTACCCTCGAGCCTATACAAGCCACCAACTTATATTCCACGCAGAACCTCCCGGTTATTCTTCAGCACCTTAATTTTCCCACACTCAGCCTCGAACTTGCACCCCCTCTCGTCTAGCCACCCGAGAGCAAGCAAATTCTTTCTTATGCTTGGCACGTGTTTTACTCCCGCAACTGTGACGCTACTTCCACCCGGCAACTAAAACTCGACAATCCCTTCCCCGACTACCTGATTCCTCGAACCATTAGCCATTTGAACCGTCTCTCCTTCACATGCCTTGTACTCAGAAAATTGGGCTCGATCATGGCATATATGAAATGCACTCCCCGAATCGAGAATCCAATCTGTCCTCCTAGCGTCGTTTGCCTCTAACACCGCCAACGCGTCGTGAATATACTCGTGTTGAACCGCTGCTGCGTTTTCTTGTAGGTCTTTCTTCACCTTCCACTTTGGACAATCCTTCTTCACATGACCCTCCTCGTCGCAATAATAGAAAATGACCTTCTTCCTCGGCCTCTCTCGGTTTCCACCACCATTCCTCCGGTTCCCGCTGTGACCACCACCCGTGTAAAATGCTTTCTCACCCTCTGGCTCACTTTCAACCTCCTTCTTCCTCGCCTCCTCATTGAATAGGGCATCCGTGACCATCGTCATGGTCATCTTCCCCTCCGGCGCGGAATTACTTAGGGAAACCACCAGAGTCTCCCAACTGTCGGGCAGGGAGCTAAGCAAAAGCAATGTCTGAATCTTGTCATCCAGATTCAAGCCCACCGCGGTCATTTGGTTCACAACATCCTGGAACTCGCTCACATGGTCGGCCACCGGAACACAATGCCTTAGCTTAAGGTTCACTAGCCTCCTCATGAGAAACGCCTGATTCCTCGGTGACTTCGATTGGAACATCTTCTCCAACTTAGTCCACAGAGAATAGGCCTCCTTCTCCTCCGACACGTACGGGTACACGGTCTGTCCAACGCACTGACGAATAAGGCACACCGCCTTCTTGTTCATTTGCTTCCACTTGTCTTCTTCGATGGACGCCGGTTTGACCCCATTGCACTCCAACGGTATCTCGAGATCCCTCGTCGTGAGATAATCCATCATACGCGACTTCCAAATTGAATAATTCGTCGCCGTAAGAACCATCATCTTCGACGTCATACTCTCCTCAGTTGCTCCTGCCATTGCCCCACAAGAAGCACAAGACAAATCCAACCAAGAAACAACCAAATACCTAAAATAGAATCGATTCACCTGTTTAGTCCCTCTTTGTCTTCGCACCCCCGGATCTTCCTCGTATCTAGAACTTCGTCTGGATATGGAACTGCCTCCGGTAAAACCTTCGCCCTTTGAAATAACCTTCGCTCTGATACCAATTGTTGGAGAATATACGCTACTTAGGCCGATATATCCCCGTCGATCGTCAAAGGGTAGGTTCGATTTGTGAATAAAGCGGAATATAAAGGAAGACAAGAAATTACGTGGTTCGGCCAATAATGCCTACTTCCACGGACACCACACCCAATATTATTCGATAATAATATTCTTGTGTACAGGACCGGATCTCGATAGATCTCTTTTCGACTCACTATTTTGTGCTCTAGGTTTTCTGTTGATTATACATGAATGAGGGGAGGAGGTTCTTTTATAGATGGGAGGTGTAAAACCCTAACCCAATCTCCAAGAAACCGAAGTCAAAAATGCGGTCAAACATCCGTTGGGAACGCCCAGGAACGCGCCGGTGCGCCACCCACCGTCGCCCCCACCCACCGTCGCGTAGCTGGAAGGAGGAAACGACTCTGCAAGTCGTCACCCCGGCGGACGAAGCGCGCGCGCGTTGATTCCAGCAACTCTTCCGTTCGTTTCGCTCGTCTTTGTCTCGTCCCGATGGTTTGGTTCCACCTCTAACACTCCTCCAATGCTTTAATCCGAACAAGGGTTGAACTCCCAATATATACTTTTTAGCGGTTTTTTCCATGCTACTTTAATGGGTTACTATCAGAGGCGGAGGGAATGGGGGGTCAAGGGGGTCAGTGGACCCCCCTTTCCCAATAATTTTTAAAAAAAAAAAATTTTTTTTAATTTTTTTTTAATTAAAATAAAATAAAAAAGTAAAAACAAAGTTCTTTCACCTGTTTTCATCCTTTATTTTTTTAAACAAAACACACGCAATATTTTTTTAAACAAAATACACGCAGTCTCTAAACAAAACACACGCAATCTCGTCAAGTTAATTGTGCATCACAAATTATTTCGAAAACACAGTCTTTGTTCCGAAGGTGCAGTATTCATCAAAAGGTGATTTTCTTCTTCTTTTCGGTTCAATTGTGTTTTTTTTTTTTCAGTTGAAGGCTCGATTTTTGTTTGGTTTTGTGTGCGCGCGCAAAGCAGTTTGTTAATTCCCAAAATTTTCGTGATGTTTGAAGGATTTCGTAATGGAATTCTGAAAAAATGGTTCGATTTTGAATGATTAAATTGATTTAGGGTTTTGATTTTTTTGTATTTAATTGTGGAGAAAAAATATTTTCAATAAAAAATTTGTGACCGATTGTTGGTTCAATTATTTGAATTTTTATGCAGATTCATGGATAAGTTTGTTATTCGAATTAAAAAGTTACCGGACTCGAGTACAGTTCTTCCTATCGAATCTCCGAATGTTGAATCTTCTACTTTCTTCCTATCGAATCTCCGAATGTTGAATCTTCTACTGTTGAGAGGATTGTTGAATCTTCGAGTGTGGATATAAATGTTGAGTATTCAACTGTTGATGGAAATGTTCAAAGACGTCTTTGTTGAAAGACGTCTTTGGTTTGTTATATCGAGAAAGACGTCTTCAGAAGTATTGATAATGAAGTTATTATCCAACATTTTCAGAATATGAGAACTCGGAGATTGGACTTGCCTCTTTTATATCCATAAATAATACAATGGTGAGATTATTGTATACTTTTGTAGTTTATCGTATACTTTTGTAGCTTTGAATTTTATTATAGTTATAAAAAAAATTTGGACCCCCCTTCGTAATTTCTCTAGCTCCGCCACCGGTTACTATCTTAACTTATTGATATTATTATTTATAAAAAAGTTAAAAATCAAATTGTGGTAAAATAAATTAAGTTACATGTGATATTATATCTATGGTGTGAAGGTAGAATCAACCTCTTTTAACAAAAGGGACTCTTCTTTCAAGTCAATGTGTCCGGGTTGAGGAAAAAAGGTTGTCCTGCTTTGATTTCTCCTCTCATCATTACCAAAGCCCATTTGATTGGTGATTCAATATATTTAGTATACAATTTATGAATAGCAAACTCATTATGAATTCTCAAATTAGATGGTGATAGATTCTTGTTCTCTCAAAACATTCTTAAAAAAATTAATTATTAGTCGTAACTCCGTAGAAGTTGTCGCACTTTTTTTTTTTTTGAGTCGTCTTATATTAGTTGCCACACCAAAAAAAAGAAAAAAAAACCATAAGTACACTTTGTACCTTCAAACAACACAATATTTCTAAAATGACATCATTTTTACTTAACAAAAGTTAATTTTCCACTAAAAAAAGTCACAATACCCCTTTACTTTGTTTGGTCAACAACAATATAATAATATTATTTATTAACCTCCGTGAACTTACTAGTGTGACAACTAGTATGGGACGAAGGGAGTATAAGTTAGAGGGTCAAAAGGTGCAATGATACCCATCAACTTTTATTTTAATCCTATTTTTTTATATTAATTTTATAATAATATTAAAAAATTAGAATATCAACAATAATTTTTATTTATTTTTCAAGTAAAATTTTATAAATTTTAATGAATTATTATAAAAATTATTTAAATATCCAACTAAATTATTATTTATTATTTTCTCATTAATTTTTTAGTAGCTTTATATATTGGAGTAATAAATATTTTGTTTATTGTAATATTAATAAATTTTTGTGTTACTTACCACATGTTTCATAAATGTATTCACGATTACTTTTTTTAAAATATTTTATAATAATATTAACATACTTAAAAATAAAATAATTAATTTATTTTTATTGTAAAATACGATTTTACTTTACTATTTTCACTCATTTTTTTATTTTTTACTCAAAATAATTTTATTTTTAATTTAAAAAAATAATTTTATTTTACTTTTTGATAAAAAGTTAAAAAATAGTAGTACAAATTTTTTTTGAACTTTTTGATGAAAAGGTAGAATTTTTTCTTTTTCTTTTTCTTTTTTAAATTTCAATTTCAAACCAATACTAATTTGAAGTCGAGAGAATATTGTATTTATTTTTTTCATCAAACTCGCTCTCTAATTGTGGATCGACTGACTTGACTTAATACAAATGCAACATTTATTTTCACTGATTACATACCGATCAACAAGGCTTATATATTTAGGTTTCCTCTCAATCCGGTCATTTGATTCATAAACATGGAGTAATTAAAAAACGAGGGGCAAATTCCTTAATGTATAGTATACATATAGTGGTTGATTATTCAGATAGCAGTAGCAGCAGCAGCAGCAGCATGATCTTCTGTGTGGTCATCAGGATCAGGGCACGGTAATATTGTGCTGATGTCATTAGACAAGGCAGCGGCATTGCGAGTGTTGACACCTGACAAGGTCATTATTGCTGTGAAATCTGGGGCATAGGAGGAGAAGCATCCGAGTTGGTTAAAGACTACACGATTGAGATAATGGCTTCCCATAAGTCTATCTATGGCACTCCAATCGATCCTGTTGGAGTTATCACGAACTTCGGTGTACACCTGATATATATATATTAATATATATATTGATTAACAAATAAATTAATAATTAAAAAATAAATAAAAAGAAAACACAATTAATTAATTAATTACTCACGCAGTGACGACGCTCATCGCCATCCATAGTCCAGGCGAGAACCCATTCGCGTGAGCTCCCAGCAAGGTCAACTCCTCTATACACAACAGCTCCCTTTGAATGATTCCTCGTCGTCGATTCTTGGACGTGAAGAAATGCGCCCCACTGCCCGTTTTGAATGGTTTGAGGGTAGTGGGACCCCCAAACCTGACCGTACCAATTGTGGCTGCGCACGAATGTCAGGTTACCGCCCGTCGCGTTGTAAACGGTTGCGGAACTTCGGTGCGACCAATGGAGGTTGGACACGAACCTCCGCGCCTGTTGGGCCTTTTCGTCTGCGTTCATGAACATCAAAGCCACCTCTGCTCTGTGTCTTGGAGTGATATTCGCCACGTTCATATGCCTATGAAAACTTGCTGCACTGTAGCATTTGTAACTGGATTTCCAAACACGCTGGTAGCCATGTTTTAAGATAGATGATGATCAAAGTGGGTGTAATTAATTTGCTTGTGAATTTAGGGGATTTATAGGCCCACTATTTATTTCGGATTTTTAAATTTCACATTCAATTGTGCACCACATAATTTATAAATAAGTTATTTTTTTATTTCAATACAACTTAATGGTCAAAAAATCGAAACATGTAGGAGTAGTGTAAACATGTAGCACCCAAAAATAAGACACATGTAGGAGTAGTATAAACTATGACAACCCAATTTGGTCAAACGTCGAGATAATATTTGCAAATAACCTCTTTTTGTAAAATCAACTCTATTTTAGCTGCTGGCCATAGAAGTGTCGATATTACGTACGCTCGTCTCTATTGTTGTTTTTGGGTTCGTTTTAGTATATAAATTGTATATATTTGTGTTAGATTATTGATAGATTGCTATGATTGTATTGGCGAGGCTCTTTGTAAATATGTCGACGAGCTGGAGATTTGACGGGACGAACCGAGTGCTGAGCTTGCTGGCGGAGACGATGAAGTGACAATCAAGGTCGATATGTGTTTAGCGCGTTTGTGTGAGATCGGATTCTGACTAAGGAAGATTGAGCTTTTATTATCACATAGGAAAGTGGACAAAAGCGAGGAAGTTGGTGGAGTTCCCGGAAAAGATTTGTGAGCCATATGGTTTCCGAGGCGGTGTTGGCTAAAGTCATGTACTCTGATTCACAACTGGAGTGAGCGACGGTGGGTTGTTTGTTAGCACTCCAAGAGACCAGGTTGCCGACGAGAAAAATAGAGTATTCGTACGTCGAGCGGCGGGTGTCTGGGCAGCGTGCCCAATCGTTGTCAGAATAGCTTACGATGGAAGGATCAAGAGAGTGAGTGAAGGAGAGACCATAGTTGAGGGTACCTTTGACGTAGCGGAGAATATGTTTGACGGCAGAAAAATGATCATTAGTAGGAGCGTAAAGGAATTGACTGACCGTATTGACGGCATAGGATAAGTCATGCCGAGTAATAGAGAGGTACTGAAGAGCACCGACCAAAGAACGATATAAAGTTGGTTCATGAAATGCGGAGCCAACACGTACTTACCAAAGAGATGCCAGGGACCAGAGGTGTAGCGATAGGTTTACAGTCTAGAAATTGGGCACGCTCAAGTATGCCATGGGCATATTTAGCTTGCCCTATAAAGAGTCCAGTGGGCGTGTAAGAAATCTCAAAGCCTAGAAAATAGTTCAGCTTGCCGAGGTCTTTGATAGCAAATTCAGAATGGGTGGTGCGATCGATGAAGCGACGAATTCAGGTAGGGTCATTCCCTGTGAGAATGATGTCGTCAACATACAAAAGGAGATAAAGCACCGAGGGACCACGGATGAAGTAGAACAGCGAGGAGTCCGACTTAGATTGACAAAATCCCAGTGAGAGCAAGTACGAACTGAATCGTTGAAACCAAGCCAAAGGAGCTTGGCGAAGACCATATAGAGCCTTCTTGAGACGACAGATGGGTCGACAAATTCTGGTGGTTGTGCCATGAAGATAGGTGTGTCGAGAACACCGTTGAGAAAGGCGTACGTTCTTGACGTCCAGCTGATGGAGTGACAGCTAACAGAGTACGAACGTTGGTTGCTTTAACGACGAGGCTGAAGGTATGATGAAAATCTGAGCCGGGGACTTGAGTGAAACCTTGAGCCACAAGCCTTGCTTTATAACGCTCGATGGAGCCGTCGGATCGAAATTTAGTGCGAAATACCCATTTCGAACCGACAATATTTGTGTTGGGAGGAGGAGGAACTAAATCCCATGTGGTATTTGATTTTATAGCATCAATTTCCTCCTGCATGGCACGGACCAATGAGGGTGTTTAGAAGCCGACTTAAATCCCTTAGGTAGTACAGATTCAGTAGCAATAGATGTGAGAAGGGCAGTGGACGCGAGATAGGTGGGATACTTTGGTTTAAAGATGCACGCGAGTTGATGGTGTGGTGTTGAAACCAACTTCTAAGAAGGAAGATAGTGGCAACGTGGGTGGCGAGGAGGCAGTCCTATTTTTCTCATGTGATTTTTTTTGTTTCAAAATAATGATTTTTGGAGAGTAAGCCAGGGACCTTGTCTGTTTAATCATCATTTAAGAAAATGATTATTCTCATGATTGTTAAAATGTTATCACGTAGCTACATATACCATGTTGAATTCTCAGTTTTTCTTATTTTTGCGTAGCTAAACATACCTTATTTTCTTGCTCGAGAGCTAAAAAGACGTTTGGTTGATTTATATAATTTTTTTCAACTAAATCACCATTTAAGAATACAAGTTTTACATGCATTTGATGTATTTCAAGGTTTCTAAAAGCACTTATTGCTATGAATATGATCAATGTTAGTGACATAAGTTTTATTATACAGGAGAATACTTATCATATAATAACAAAGTAATGGTCTATAACCTTTTAATACAAGGTCTTGTATTGTATTTTATCAATTGTTCTAACAATTACTCCATCCTTTTCATAATAATAGGATACTGTACATTGTATATATTTTTTAAAGGAAATTGTCATATTTTTATGATACAGAGGTAGTATTATTTTCCGTTTGAAAATTCACTTTGAACTCTAGGTTTGCTTCCCGGAAGAAGATCCGTTAATTCATAAGTGCTGATTTTGCAAAGCTGAATTATTTTCATTTTGAATAACCTTTCCACTTTTTAGGTGAAAGAACCCTCCAAAGAATTAACAAATTTTTCTCTTTCGAGTCTATATGTTAGAAATTCAGACCAAATAAATTTTCTGTCTAGGCTCGCGTACTTGGTCTTTGTTCAAACTCGACATCTTCGAGATTTGTTTTTTCAATAATTGGATTTTGCATTCGATTTTGAAGTGATAGCTTCACTTTTAGTTTCAATGCATTACTACTCTGTACACAATAAATAAATACACAATTAACAACTTTAACTTATTTTCACTTTCTTAGGGAGTGGAATAACCACATTTGTTAGACACTTACACTTTCAAGTATTTGTTGGGCAATTGCTTGACCAAACAATAATACATATGAACTTTTGTCGATTTTTTTTTCATGCCACATTATTTAAAAGGGAGTTAGCGATCACCATCGCTGATCTCCTCACATATTCTGAGTAATCAATAATCTCACAACATAACATTTACTTCGTAGCATTTTGGTAGTAAGCGTTCAACATCGCCTTTACTCACATTCTGAGTAACCAATAATATTTTCAATTCTCACAACATAACATTTTCTTTGTAATAACTATCATTTTTTTTCAATGCTCGTTTCTTGGGTTCAATAATATGTTGTGGAGTGTAATGTACTTATGTGTAGTGTTGTGCTTAATTATATGTTTAAAACAATATTCAGTAAATGAAAACTCGTATTCACTATCAATTATTTGCCTTCTCATTTTTCGATTAAATTGATTTTCTATTTCAGCTTTGAATTTTATTAAGACCCTATAATATTAAATTCATAAATGGTGAATAGTACTACTAGTAGTTTGTTTTAAGCATCTTTTAAACTCTGTATTGAATAACTCAAAAGAAAAAATTGACTTTTATTAAAGGCCGCTTTGACGAAATGGCCTATTGTCTTGTGTTTATTTATCAACTATCCCTCTCTCAAATTTTTTTGACGGCATACCCTTTTTTTATTTACTAATTAAAATATATGTGAAATTACTTTTAACACCCTTATTCACTCCTACCCAAACTCAATTCTAATACCCAATTCTAATACCCACCCGACTGCAAATCAAATCCAAATACTGAAATCGCGTTTTTTTTTTTGGAAACCAAAATTCACGAAATCGATTCTGAAAAATCCAATTCTCCGATTCTCAGCTCCATTCACTTCATCGTCTCCAATCTGCCGTCCTCCGTCGTCCTCCGTCCGCCGTCTTCCGCCTTCCGACGATACCGCGAGCTCATCGTCTCCGATCGAAGCCCGCAGTCGCATTATCCCCCAAATTGAATTCAATGTCGCTGGGTTAGTGTTTCGTCTAAGCGACCGGAAAGTGCTTGTTGTGCAGCCCCGAATTCTATTAACGCTCGATTATTGGCTATGAATAGAGGAGAAGCTTGGTTGTCGGTCTGTTATACAGGGGATTTCACTGTCTCCTCCGAAGGTGTTTTCTCTTGGGTATTCGACGGTGGGATTGAGAATGGTAAAGTAATCCCATTTCTTGTTCCGAAAATATAACCTATTCAGAGCTATACCAGAAGCTTATTGAGAAGTTGGAAATCAATTCTTCTGTTTATGAAATTGTATTGCGATGCCATCGACCGACGAAGAATAAAGACCTACTATTCCATCTGCCCTATTCCATAAACGATAATGATAGTGTAAATTGGTTGGTTTCGTGCTGTGATAAGACTCGTTTATGTGTAACATTGAAGTCGAAGAAGAATATGCAGGTTGAAAAACAAAGTACAGAGGATGGTGAGTATGTTGGGTCTGGTGGTGATGCTATTTTAGATAGGGCGGTGCAGTCTCTTGGGTCTGTTGTAGTTGAAAACTTAGAATCGAATGAAGTGCGTGGCTTGGTGGGTATAGTTGCTGATGTTGAGCCAATGGTGGACTCTAATGAGAAGGTTCCAGAACAGCCGACATCTGAGATTCCAGAACAGTCGATAAATGAGACGAATGATGTTTGTAATGCTATTCAGCCCTCGCCGACAAATGAAAATGGTCCAGAAGTTGGTGATGATTCGTGGTTGGCAAACGAGTCAACTGAAAATCAGATTGTTGTGACTCATGAGGCATTTTGTTGGTGTATTCCCCCGGAAGATGACGTTGAAGTGAAAGAAATATTTCAAACAAAGATGCTGTTGAAAGAAAAGTTGCAGCTCCTTGGGTTGAAGCACCATTAGAGTTCCAAACTAACAAGTCAGATAATTCCAGGTATGTTGTGACTTGTAAATCTGATTTGTGTAAGTGGCGGCTGCTAGCCACTAATTTGGGAGGTTCGACGGTGTTTATAGTTCGAAAATATGAAAAGAATCATAGTTGTTCACGTAGTCTTCCCAATAGATATCACAAGCATGCTTCCTCTAAGTTGATTGGAAAATATTTATCATCGAATTTTCAAGATCCTAGCCATGTTTCAAAACCGAAGGATGTAATGATGAACTTTGCTAGAGATTATGGGTATGAATTAAAGTATTGTACGGCCTATAACGCTCAAAGACATGGGAAAGAATTAATACGAGGTAATCCGGTCGATAGTTATAAGGAATTGTCACTGTTTTTTCATTTGTTGGAGGAGTGTAATCCTGGTAGTTTAACATTTCTCCAAACTAATGATGTGGATGAATTTGAATCTTGCTTTATGGCCCTTGGACAAAGTATTCGGGGGTTCTCGTCAATGCGACAAGTTATTTCTGTGGATGGTACGTTTTTTAAAGGAAGGAAGGGGACTCTTCTTGTGGCGGCATGCCAAGATGGAAATTATCAAATTTATCCGCTCGCGTGGGCCATTGTGGAATCAGAAAGCAACAAATCATGGACTTGGTTTTTTGAGAAGTTGAAAATAATAACAGGTATGTATGTAGTTTGAAGTTTCTAATATTCTTTTCTCCTAAATGAGGGCTAGCAGTTTGTTTTCAATTACAGTCAATTATCCTATAAATACTTCTAATATTTTTGTATTCTGGAATGCTAATCAGATTGTATTCAATTAGTTTGTTTTCAATTACAGTCAATTATCCTATAAATACTTCTAATATTTTTGTATCCTGGAATGCTAATCAGATTGTATTCAATTCTAGGTATTCAATTTTTAACTGTCCAGTAAGAATAGGAGAGCTACTTAGTAGAAGCTAACTAATTTTTCAACATTACAAAAAAGTCTAAATTATGAATATCTCTTTGATAAGTTGTCTGATCAAATAAGAAAATATTTGTTCTATTTCAATCAATTATCCTGAAATGCTTCTAATATTCTTGTCTCCTGGAATGCTAATCTGGTTGTATTCAATTTTTAAATGTCCAGGTATTCAAACAATATTCTGAAAATTATGATATTTTTGTAGGTGACTCAAATGAACTTGCTATAATTTCAGATCGGTCCGAGAGGATCACACATGGATTTAAGAATGTATATAAGAATGCTTGTCATGGCCATTGCACGTATCATTTGAAAAGAAATGTGAAATCTCATTTTCCAAGACTTGATATTGATTTTTTGTTTAATCGGGCTGCAAATGCATACACTGTTGGAGCATTTAAAAAGCATTTTGATGAACTTTGTCTGAAGCGTGAAAGAATTAGAGAATATTTGGATCCGGAAAATTTTCGATATTGGTCTAGAGCCCACTTTGATGGTTTGAGATACAATATCATGACCACCAATAATGCAGAAACATTGAATGGTTTGTTACTGAAGCAAAGAGAGTTTCCAATTGTGGGGTTGCTTAAATCTATATGTGACATAATGCAGAGATGGTTTGCCGAAAGACGAGTTTTAGCTAATTCATGGGGAAAGACACTCACCCCAGCAATTGATAAGATTTTGTTAAAGAAGCTTCAGAAATTAGTTTCACTTAATCCAGTGGTTTCTGTTATTAGCCATCCTCATAAGTTTCAGGTACGCATGGGGAGTTCAAGAGGACGTGTTGTGGACCTGGAGGCAGGCAAATGCTCGTGCAGAAAATTTGATCTACAAAGGTATCCTTGTCTTCACGCACTCGCTGCCGCGAAGAAAGTTGAAATGCAACCTAGACGTTTGTGCACAAAATTCTACTATACCTCTTGTTGGAAAGATGCTTATGCTGACTGCATTATGCCTTTCCCAAATGAAGATGAGTATGTTTATCCCGAGAATGTGCTAAATAAGAAGGTGAAGGCACCCCAGTGGGCAAAACGTTCAGCTGGTAGACCAAAAATGCCTCGGAAAAAGTCTGCAGGAGAAGCGAGAGATCCTGGGGAGTTGAGGAGGGGACGTAAAAGGCGTGCAGTAGATGTAGACGAGCAGCAGCCACCTGAACTTGAAGTAGATGGTGTTATCGAGCAGCAGCCATCAGAATCTATTAATGATGATGAACAACAGTCACCAGAGAAGCAGCAGTCACCTCTAGTCGATGTTGGTATTATCGAGCAACAGCCACCAGAACATATTAATGTTGATGAGCAGCAGTCACCAGAGAAGCAAGTTCATGTCGATGAACACCTGCCCCTTCAGACCGGAGACGCAAGTCCAGAGCTCGATCCGTTGGAGCATCAACCGATTGGGGCATGGAGGAAGAGTCGTAAGAAAATGCGCAAGTTGTTCGATTTATATTAGTTTGAGAATTCACTTTATTCGACATTGTTCGTTTGAATTTCATGAACTTTAATTTGGTTGACTTTTATTAAAATTGTGTGTTTGACAATTTATTAATTTGGTTGACTTTTATTACAATTGTGTGTTTGACAATTTATTAATTTGGTTGACTTTTATTAAAAAATGTGTGTTTGACAATTTATTATTTTGGTTGACTTTTATTAACAATTGTGTGTTTGAAAATTTAATTAAACATTTTAATTACTAATATAATGTTAATATTTTTACTAATTACATTTTAATTACTAATACAAAAGTTAATTTTCTTACTAATTACATTTTAATTACTAATATAATGATAATATTCTTACTAATTACATTTTAATTACTAATACAAAAGTTAATTTTCTTACTAATTACATTTTAATTACTAATATAATGATAATATTCTTACTAATTACATTTTAATTACTAATATAATGATAATATTCTTACTAATTACATTTTAATTACTAATATAATGTTATATTCTTACTAATTACATTTTAATTACTAATACAAAAGTTAATTTTCTTAATAATTACATTATAATTACTAATATAATGTTAATTTTCTTAATAATTACATTATAATTACTAATATAATGTTAATATTCTTACTAATTACATTATAATTACTAATATAATGTTAATATTCTTACTAATTACATTTTAATTACTAATATAATGTTATATTCTTACTAAGTACAATTTAATTATTAATATAAGTTAGTTTCTATGAAATCGCAATTTAATTGCTAATATAAGTTAATGTTACTAACATAATTTAGTTTCTATGAAATCACATTTCAATTGCTAATATAAGTTAGGTTCTATGAAATCGCATTTCAATTGCTAATATAAGTTATATTTCATGAAATCGTATTTCAATTACTAATATCATTAAGTGTCATGAAATTGTAATTTAATTAGTAATATAAGTTAATTTTCATCAATAGGTATATGACATTAAGTACTTAAGTATATAGAAAAACATACTATCACAAAGCGTGATATGCTTATATATGGGTCAGCATGTATGCCTATTGACTGAAAGGTTGTTTTCATCCAAACTATTCTAAATTGCATAAGGTATATAACTACTCTACTTAGGTATATGTGTCTTTAAATTTTTAAATTTTTATTTTTTTTGAAATTTCATGAATCTGTTTAAGATTTTCCATTCCTCGCCATTCACTTTTTCATGTTCGCTCCCTCCCGCCCGACCAATTTTGCATTTTTACTTTTCAACAATTCAAATTTATTTCTATATTTCAAAAGAATTAGTTTCTAAGAGAGAGAGAGAGATTCAATTTTCTCCTGACATTCATACATACAAACCCTAATTCCTAATTCTAATTGTTCGACTGAGAGATTCACCTCTTCAAATCGAGGGTAATGTGCCCCCTGCCTTCATCTCGATATACTCATTGAAATCCAATTATTTGTTAATTTTCCTTTTCATAATCGAGTTTCGTTCGTTTACGTTTCTGAATGCGTTTTTAATGGGGGTAATATCAGTTCATTTCTAATGCGTTTTTATTTGTCGTACAGGGAATGAGTTCTTCGAACAAGTTTACGTTTGATGAAGACGAAAACCCTCCGGTACGCATTTGTGCAAAACGATTTGAAAATCGTAATGTCTGTGATTCTTTTATTTCAGACTGGGAACATAGAATTGTTTATTATGAGCGTGTTGATGATGGAAGACGTATGCTTTTAGATGATTTATACGAGCAAGTGAAACGGAGAGATTGGGGTGATTTTTTGAACATGGATAACCACTGTAATCAATCAATTGTTCGGGAATTTTATGCGAGTGTTGCCAATAACGAGTCTTCCGATATAGCGACTGTTAGAGGGGTTAAGATTCGTTACAGCCCTGTTTTTATAAATTCGTACTTGAAATCATTTGACATGTCTGGAGATTTCTTCCAAACTAATTTTATATCCAAGCCAAAGTTTTTGAGGTCTGTAGCTCATATCATTACATATGAGGGTGATTTCGTGGCTGATTGTGCTGGAAATATCATTGGATTTCCCGTTGACCACCTTCGCCTTCAGGCTAATTATTTGAGGTTGAGTGTCGTGCATCGTCTCTTACCACCTTTACAGTCATACATGCTAACAGTTGATCAGGGATTGCTGTTATGTGCTCTCTTGAATAATGATATGGTCAACATCGGGCAACTCATACATAGGGAAATCAAGAGGGTAGCTAAAACCTCTAATAATGAAGGACTACCGTATGGGTGTTTGATTTGCAAGATTGCTGGAAACGCAGGGATTACGAGTGAAGTTGAAGACGTTCGTTACGATTAATGTTGTAATCTAAAGTTGTAATTTGCAGTACAATAAAGTTGTTTGTTGCTATTCTGGTATTTTAGTTGTTTGTTGTTATTCATAATTTTTAGTATGTGTTTGGATAATCTATGGAACATGATGAATGTATTTTGATAATTTATGGAACATGTTTTTTTTGCAGTAGAATAAAGTTGATTCTGGTTTGTTTTGCAGTCTTTGTAATATATCTACATGTTGATTCTGGTTTGTTTTACATGTTGATTCTCTGTAGAATAAAGTTATTTACATGTTGATTCTCTATAGAATTAAGTTGTTTGTTTTTATTTGCAGTAGAATAAAGTTGTTTGTTTCTTTGATAATTTATGGAACATTTTTCCAAGATGATCAGTTTACAAAACCTAACTTCCAAGATGATTATTTCATAAGTTCTCAAAACATAATTTCCAAGATCAGTTCACAGAACCTAACTTCCAAGATGATCAGTTCACAAGTTCTCAAAACATAATTCGAAAATTCACAAAATATACACAACAAGCCATCTGTTTTTTCAAGTTCACAAAACAGTGTTGCAATAGAGTCTTCAACAATTTAAATTTCTTGCCAACAGATGATCAGTTCACAAAACATGTTGACTGACAAGTTCTGCGACCAAATTCTTTCTGTATTCTTGCATATCTACTGACTTCAATATTCCTAGATCTTGCTTCCCGGCCAAGACCTCTATAAACTTCAATGCATACAAGCCGCAATCGTTCCTAACAAAAGACGCAAGAAAAATTAATTACCAACTTTCCAAACAAACAATATTATTATCAAACAAGCTTAATCTGCCATTTGAGAGAATAAACTTACCCATTGTCTTGTACAACCAACCCATTCAGCTTCTGAACCGTTAACGTCGGCTTCACACCTTCCACAACATTAGAGTATATGATTGGTATCATCACCAGGAAGGGCTTCATGATCTTATCAAACTCTGCCTTTCTAATGTGTCTAGGAAGACTATCATAAACGTATATGCACTGCTCTGTTATGTCCACTTTGCAAGCAAACCAATGTGAAGAATCCGAACAAACAACAAAGTATATGTGTCTAGCCTCATACCATGACTGACCACTTAAAAAGGTTTCAGGATCAAGTTTTATATTTTCAACTGATTTATAGTTGGTAGAATTCTTATATGCTCTTTTGACATATTGCGAAAACCACGGGTTCATAATACACGCACCAATCTGGAATCTTCTAGGATGTTCTCGCATGCGATCACGTAAAATTGCTAGGCCAGACTCCATGATCTGTAGAAACAAACATCGAAATTTCATCACAAAACTGAAAATTTCCACAGTTCACATAATGCGATAATATTAAAATTTAGTCATTACCGAGCTTGTGACCCATCCTGTTGTTAACAATCGTTTAAGCTCATCAGAATCTAACTTTCTATCATGCAAGACCCTAACTTCATGCCTTTCTAGTGCATCAGTCACCAACCATTTTTCTAGATACTCAATCTTCACATCATCTACTTCCATTAAAGGATCATAGTCAGCTACGACTCTTTCAACCTTCCGTCTTTTCCCCCCCTTCGTTCTTTTCTCTCGTTCACACCTTTCAACCTCCACAACTACAACACCATAAATTAAACATATATGAACTGATAATTGATATTTGTATTTACACACATAACCAAAATGAACTTACCTTGAACAATTTCAATCTTACTTTTTCCCCGTTTCGTTCGTTCCTTCCGTTCAGCCCTTTCAACCTCCTTAACTGAGTTCACCATATATTTTTTGTTAATTTAGTTGTTATTATTAGTATAAATCACAAAAATGACAAAAATGAGCCTACCTTCGACATTTTCAATCTTACGTTTCCCCGGTTTCTTTCTTTCAGCAACAGCCTTGCCCAACCCATTGGATTCCTCAATTTCATCACCATCATTATACAGGCAATTGGATTCATCATTTCCAACAAAGGCATTGTCCAGTCCATTGGATTCCTCATTCTCTTTCTCATCTACAATGAAATAATCATTAAAAGAGGTCAAATCAACAAATTAGAAATTGAAGAATTATATCGAGATTATCTTTTGAACCTGACAATGCGACATCGACCCCGATTTTCCTCTCCAGTCTATGTAACATTTTAACAAACTCAGCTTTCTCACCGGTAGATGCAGTTTCAATGAAGGCATCTACTTCTTCCTCAAATTGATGTAATATCTGAACAATGTTCTTACTGACTTTTTCCTCAGGTTCTTTATTCTCAGTGTCGACATCTCCAAAAATAGATGATCGTTCAGCGTCGGTAATCACCAATTCAGAAATTAAATCCTACAAAAATATACACAAATTATATGAACATATAATACTGGTTTTATCATAATTAGCATATTAAAAGACACACACATACCATCTCTTCTGATTCTAAGGCTTTCTCAATTTCACTCGACTTGAATCGTTGCTTAATCAACTGCCAGTTCATCATCCTAGGGAATTTTTCACCATCAAGCTTGGTAGCATATTCAGCAATTGAAGGAATTGATTCAAACGCCCAAACCTACAAAAACAACATACGCAACAATTACAGAATGTAAAATTTGATGAATAATTTAAAAACAAAAATCAAGAAGTATTATACATACCATGATGGAAAGGGGAAATCCATGCACTACATATGCAACTCTCTCCGTATTAAACGGAACAGATAAGTCACGACGCAACACCTCCGTCGTCATCTTATATGATAAATTTCCCCAAGGGTAGTTGTTGAAACTTTTCAAATCATCCACCAAATCAAACCACCACAAACTAATGGCTTTCACATCATCCAAGCCAATAACAACATATGCTAATATCAGAATCAAACCTAGCTTGTATTTATCTATCCGATTTTGGCACGTTTGAAATTTCTCCATAACATTCACTCTATACACTTTTTTTTTACCTTTGAAATATTTTTGAACAAGGGGGGAATTTATTCCAACTGATTCATCAATGGAACTATCAACACTACCAACTTTCAGTCCTGTCACTAATGCAAAATCTATAACGCTAAATCTAAGGGACTGCCCCCCAATGATAAGCCAACATTCATCCTCGCTTATTGTATTCGATGAACGCATAACTAGATGATGAATAATTGTACATGAAACTTTCAATTTTGGCATGGAAAACAGATATTTAAAGCAGCCACCTTTCAACAGCTTTCGACGACACGCGTCCAATCCTTCATAAACCGTAACTAATACTTCCAATTGGCTACGATTGCTTAATTTGAATTCTTTTTCTCTTTCGACAGGGCTTAACGTATATCGCAGCTCCATCCTCTCCATATTCAGCACACCAATCTATACAATAGATACAACAATTAGCACAGGCCCAAATTATAAAACAAAATCTACAGAAGCTGAAAAAAAATTGAAATTCAACAGAAAGTTGAAAACATTTACAAATTCACAACTCGTTTCACCAATGTAAATAAAATTGTCAAATGAAACTCTTTGAACCCTCCCCAACCTCAAAATAATTCAACACAAAACTATAAAACAAATCGCAGTTCAACAGAAAATTCAAAATCAAAATCGAATTCAAAATTGAACTTGTTTCAGCAATGCGAACAACCCCTCAAATGAAATCCCTCAAAACAAACCCAAAATCAAATTCAACACAAAACTGAAAATATCAAACTAACCTTTGTTTTGTATCGTCGGATTGAGGGTTTATTTGCATGTGGCTTTTTTCTTCTTGATTTTGGGAATTCGACCGTCGTAGCACAGTGAGTCGCCGAAGTTGGGGATTTAGCACAGTGGGTCGCCGGAATTCGACCGCTGGCGTGGGGGCTAGGGTTTGGTTCCTTCGCTTACGGAGACACTGTTGGGGATTTCAGATAGCACACCGGGGCGAAGGTGATGTGGGTTGTGGGCTAGGGTTTATAGATAGTAATTTTCTTCAATTTCGCCGGAAAAAAAAACGGGGAGCTTATATTCCGAAAAGAAAACGGGGAGCTTATTTTCTTCCATTTTCCTTAGAGAAAATTGTATTGAAACACAAGGATAAACGAGGGCAATGTGGACTTTTCCATTCCTATTTCAATAAGTGGCCTATATTCCGAATTTCTTTTTGAATTATTTAAATAATGGGGCAGTCAATGAAATAAGGGAGGTCAACGGGGCATCTCATCAATTGTTCCTTTATTAAAACTCTAAATCTGAGTACACGGTACACCCCTCCCTATCTTGATCTTTTATATACTGATCATCAAGGCTTGTTCAAGAGACGGAGAGAATGGGAAACTTCTCCTGCCAATTTATTCAAACACAAAAATAAAATCAACACACATAATTGAATTTGAATATATGGTGCTGCTCGATTATTCAGCAGGCTCATCATCATCATCATCATCATCTATGTACTCAGAATCAAGGGACGGGAATATCTTGGTGCTGATGTCGTCACTGCCCAAAGCAATATTGCGTGTGGACACACCCTCCAAGCTCAATATTCCCCTGAAATACGGCGAACTCCCTGAACCCACCGACACAGAGGAGTGGCATCCGCCCATCGTAACTTCATGATGGATCTCATTTCTGTCCATATTACTATTCACCCTATCCCAAAAGGTCACAAGGGAAGTAGAGATCTCGGTGTACACCTGAGTCAAACATTTTAATTAATTACAACAAATTAGATTAATTAATTAAAACGGAATTAATTAATCGATGGTGATGGCTAGCTCACGCGGTTCTGCGAATTTTGTCGGCTAGTATTCCACGCGAGAACCCATTCACGCGTGTGCCCATTAGCGTTTTGCCCTCTATACACAACGCCTTCTTTGGAGGGTCCCCTGAGTCGAGCTCGGACGTGCAAGAAAACTCCCCACTGTCCGTTCTGAATGATGTGAGGGTACGGGGAACGAAAAACGGCACCTTCCCATGAGTGGAATCGGGCGAATGTTAGGGTACTGCCCGTGGCGTTGAAAACGGTGCAGAGAGTCGAGGTTCCATTCCCGTAATACGACTTCAGGTCAGCCACAAACTTCCTGGCCTCTTCGGATCTGGAGTCTGCTTCCATGTAGTCGAAAGCCACCTCCGCTCTTCGTCTCGCGGTCACAGGGACGCCTGGATAGAGTTGTTGCAACGTCGAATCTGTGATCGGAGTTCCGAACACTTGGTCAGACATCCTTAATTTATTTGTTGGTTATGGGATATGGCTTTTGGTGTATCAAAATGTATGCATTTTGTGTGGGGTTTTATAGGATTGAGGCTCTCTTCTTTTGTAATGAGAGAATTTTCGTTACACTTAAAATAAACTAGGCCGGCCAGAGATGTTAATTTGGTTCACGTCGATTTTAGTTTACTTCTTCAAACCATAAAAATGTAATCAAAATAATCTAATTTCGTCAAAATTTTGGTATATCTAATTGAGTATATCTTAATATTATTCTACAATATTACTATTATTTTAAAAGTTATTTAGATGTGGAAGAAACAGTTAATATGTATATTACATATTCTAATAATCTTGAAATGTATATAATGTCCCATAATAATGGGCATAGCTGGTCAACGTTTATTTTTTTGTACGTCAAATAATTTTATTTTAGTTATTTTTCATAATTTTTTATACTATTTATAATATTTATTTATTGCATTGACAAAAAAAGTCAAAACCACCTGCGTGTGGGACAGAAGAAATAGAGTCTAGTAAACGGATCGGATCGGATAATGCTCTCTCCATATTTTTAATTATATTTTTTTTGTGGATTCGGAGCAAGCGGACCGAATACGGACAAATATTATCAAATATTTGGCTCGAGAGGAACACGAGGATTCATGCGGCTCGTTCGGTGTCTTCTGAAGTGGTGGCTTCTCAGGCGATATCTATCATACAAGAGAGAATCCGCTCGCTACGACTTCCAGATTCTTTTCAGGCACGTGCGCTGAAGAGGGTTTGACATATAGCTTGGTGATTGTGTTTGTATTTTTGTTTGTGCTATATGTTTAGTTAGTTGGGAGGAGAGTTAGTCTGTTAGCTTGTTGATGCGGTAGAGATTTCATTCTTATGCACAGTTCTATAGCATACACTTTTTCATTTATACGTGATTGACCTTTACAAAAAAAAGACATAATTTAAAAAAGCTAAATATATTTTAATTAATTATTACTAAATTAAAAGAAAGTTCACTTATTCTCCCAAGTTGTCTTATATAAAAAATATTTCTGTTAAAGAAAGAAAGAAGATGAAACGATAAATATCACAAATGCGTCCAATAAATTATTATATATTTGGAAAATAAAAAAAAATGATTATATATGCTAATTATAATCGGATAATCTAAGAAGGTCTAATAATCCTCGTAAAACGTCGGATAATCTGCATCCACCGAATAACAGCAATATCATATCCGCTACTATATTCGCCGGATATCCGCACGGGCAATATTCGTATCCTCGTCCGTATCCGGCGGATTCATATAATTGTATACCATATTCTTAAAAATAGATGCGAATGCGGATTTAGAGCGGAAATTATCCGTACCATTTGGACCCCTGTTCAACTATTGGCAATTTGTGGTAAGAGGTCTATGGTTCTATTTTTGGCACAAATGCTATTTGCACATCGATGCGACGCATCTACGTGACAAATAGCAATTCTTATTTTTTTTTTTACTTTTTTTTATATTTTAATTAATTAATATAAATATATTAATTTTATAATAAAAACACGTTTTTAGAAAATATTAATTAAAATTCATTTTTACCAAAAGTAAATATTTTTACATTTTTGAAATCTACAAAATGCGCAGGTAATATAAACATCAATTTTAAATATCAGTTGATTCATGCGTTCCTACTTACTCGCACACGCAATTAAATTTGTCCCGATTGTCAAAACATATGGAAACGCATCACTTAATTTATATTTAAAATTGATATTTATATTATCTACGCATTTTGTAGATTTCAAAAATGTAAAAATATTAACGTTTCGTAAAAACGAATTTTAATTAATATTTTTGAAAAACGAATAAGTATTTTATAGTATAATTTATATATATTTAGGTGTTTCAATATTTTTATGACAATTTTATACTTTAGAAGTTTCGTTGTATTTTTTTATATTTTTTGCGCAATTTTCAAAAACTAATATGTTTTTACAATAGACACGAATTTAATTGGGTGTACGAGTAAGTAGAAACGCATGAATTAATTAATATTTAAAATTGATATTTATATTACTTACGCATTTTTGTAGATTTCAAAAATGTACAAATATTTACTTTTGGTAAAAATGAATTTTAATTAATATTTTCGAAAAACGTATTTTTATTATAAAATTAATATATTTATATTAAATAATTAAAATATAAAAAAGTAAAAAAAAAAATTAAACAAAGACACATCGATGTTGTCGCATCGATGTGCAAAGAGTATCACTCTATTTTTGCACAAATGCTATTTGTCACATCGATGCGAAACAAAGTCACATATCACTCTATTTTTGCACAAATGCTATTTGCATATCCATGCGACGCATCGATATGACAAATAGCAATTCTTAATTTATTTTTTTTACATTTTTCTATATTTTAATTATTTAATATAAATATATTAATTTTATAATAAAAACACGTTTTTCGAAAATATTAATTAAAATTTATTTTTACCAAAAGTAAATATTTTTACATATTTGAAATCTACAAAATGCGCAGGTAATATAAATATCAATTTTAAATATCAATTGATTCATGCGTTTCTACTACACACAATTAAATTCGTCCCGATTGTCAAAACATATTACGAGTAAGTGGAAACGCATCACTTAATTTATATTTAAAATTGATATTTATATTACCTAGCATTTTGTAGATTTCAAAAATGTAAAAATATTGATATTTCGTAAAAACGAATTTTAATTAATATTTTTGAAAAACGAATAAGTATTTTATAGTATGATTTATTTATATTAAGGTGTTTCAATATTTTTATGACAATTTTATACTTTACAAATATCGTTGTATTTGTTTATATTTATTGCGCAATTTTCAGAAACTAAAAAACTAATATGTTTTTACAATCGAGACGAATTTAATTTCTATACGAGTAAGTAGAAACGCATAAATTAATTGATATTTAAAATTGATGTTTATATTATCCGCGCATTTTGTAGATTTCAAAAATGTAAAAATATTTACTTTTGGTAAAAATGAATTTTAATTAATATTTTCGAAAAACGTATTTTTATTATAAAATTAATATATTTATATTAAATAATTAAAATATAAAAAAGTAAAAAAAAAAAAAAATTAAACAAAGTCACATTGATGCCGTCGCATCGATGTGCAAAGAGTATCACTCCTATTTTTGGTAGACTTTCTGTTTTAATAATTGTGTAATTATGGTGATATGACGTCTACATGGAAAATAATTTAATTTATCATTTTTTTCAATTATTCAGAACAAATCAGACATATCACACCAAACTTAATTCATTGGCCAAAAAATTGAATTTTCAATAACTTAAAATAAATTGACTACATTTTTATGATTTGAACGATTAAATTGAAATCTACCCAAGTGAACCAAATCAAGACCTGACTTATTTTGAAAGACCAACAAAAGAATTTTTTATTTTGTATTAAATCAGATTCACCCTATTACTAATTAAATGAATGTATCTTAATTACTCCGTATAATAAAAAAGATTCTTTTATTAAAAAAAACATGATTTTCTACTCAAAATTTATTATAACATTTTTTTTAATTCATCAATTTTTGTATCAAACTAGAATTGTTCGTTTAAGCATGTCTGAAAACCGTCTAAGTAGGTAAAAAGACTGAATTAAACAAATTTAGGCTGTAAAAAGCGGGTTTAGACGGTGTTTAGGCGGTTTTGGGGCCTACAACCTATGCGAAGCTAAACTCTAGGCGGTTGAGCACATCCTAGGGCCTAGGCGGAGATAGACGGAGATTTTTAAAACAGTGATTCTTACTTATCGTCACACTTTTAATATCGATTTATTGAATGTCCTGGTTGTGCATAATTCTACCAAGAACATTATATATATATAATTAAGCATGTTGATATCAGATTATGTTATTGATGTTTTGTTATGTGATAAATCAAATACCATTCAAAATCGGCGGACAAAAACAATTTTGGCACACGACAAGTGTGAGAAATGGATTGCATGTCTTGGAGAGTTGCACTTCGGCCCTAGTTGCTGTACTAAAGACTTATGAGCTAGTTATTCTTCATGACATTTACGCTTTAAGCATGTTTCTTTCGATATTTTTTTATTTTCTTAATAAATTAAGACATTTATCAATAACTTTCTTATTACCGAATCCTAATATTTGTTTGTTATGCTATGTCAAGTAGGAAATTATCATTTCATTTAAATGATAAACATGCTTTTTTTGTGTTTGATATGGTTCATTGTGATTTATGGAGAGTTTGCCTCTGTTACTTTGTTGGCTGATTATCGTTATTATGTTGTCTTCGTTGATGATTTTTCTGGT
This sequence comes from Euphrasia confusa, assembly GCA_954870475.1. Classification (NCBI taxonomy): domain Eukaryota; kingdom Viridiplantae; phylum Streptophyta; class Magnoliopsida; order Lamiales; family Orobanchaceae; genus Euphrasia; species Euphrasia confusa. Next base: position 7,681,481 of record OX940957.1, on the reverse strand, counting down.
TTCTCTTAAATTTATCTTGTGCATGCGAAGTTCGAACATTATGATATATTCGTACAATTATACACCTTTGTATGTACTAAATTTTCAAGGAAACTCAAAGTCTTTCATTCTGATGGGGTACCGAGTTTGTCAACAAACGGATTATTGGATGAATGGCTTCCTGTTCACGGCTTAACGCACGAAATACTTCACAACATCTCATGCTCTCACACCTCGCAATAAAATGGTCGAGCCGAACGAAAACATCGTCACATCACTGAAATCGACATCTCCATTTTTTTCATGCCTCTGCACCGACTTCCTTTTAGTTTGATGCTTTTGTCACGACCGCTTTGTTATCAATTGTACTATTCGACTCTCATGAAGAACAAATTTCCATAGGAGTTGTTATTTTCATTGTACCAAAATATGTTATTACCTGTCTCAATTTCCTAAACACATATTTTATTTGAAAATCACAAAGGAAGTGTCCATAATTGTTTGGGAGAGAGAGAGTATTTTTAAGCCCTTCGAATGTCGTGATTTTCTCTATCTTCGGGACTATGCCCCACACAAATTATCACATCGGAGCCTGAAGTGCCGATTTTATGCTTGTTTTTAGTACGTTTTTAGGGTTCGTTTGTGTTCACTTTTGTGTATATATGTGTGTTATCATTGAGGAATTGCTTATTATTTCTATGACGGAGCTTATGCGTGGTGTAGTCGAGTTTTCATGTCAAAATGTAGGAAAAACGGAGCAAAAATGGGACGATGAACTTCAACGACTTCGGGCAGCAAACTTATTTCGTTCCTCTAGAACCTGGAGCCGTGACACACATGGTTAGAAAGATCTTGAAGTCTTGAATCCGAGGAATTTTGAATCGTGGAAATTGGAGTTCGGACGACGAAGATACGACGAGAATCGCGAAGTCGCGTACAGGGGAGGGTCTGGCGCGAATGCGTCAAGCTACTGAGAGTCTGGCGCGAATGCGTCAAGCTACTGAGGGTCTGGCGCGAATGCGTCAAGCTACTGAGAGTCTAGCGCGAATGCGCCAGGGCTGGTGCGAACTGCTTGAAATGTGTTGACCATGCATTGACCGAGCCTAAAAAGAGTTGACCGAGCTTATAATGCATTGACCGGAGGCTAAAAGAGACATTTCACACTCCATGATTTGGAGGGAGAAAGAAGGGAATGTTTATTTTCTCTCTTGAGCTATAAATAGGTGGAGAACTCTCCACAAACACAACTTTTGCATCTACGAAAACACACTTGGAAATTCTAGAGAGAGAAAGAACACCAAATTGAGAGATCAAGCTCATCTTCCCCCAAATCGAAGCACGGATTCAAGCTCGATCAAGGACCACGGAGTCGAGAATTCCTCTTCAAACTTGGCTATCTCTAAATCTCTACTTTTCCTTTTGTTGTGTAGAAATCTCTTTTATGAATATTGATTTTTGTTGGAAATTTGACTTGGATCTTTGTGAATTCTCGAATTTGATCATGATTATGAGTACTTTGAGTGTTTCTTATATGATCATGATGATTTGCATGGGTTTCCTTGGCTAATTTTCCATTAGGAGGTGATGAAAATGTAGTGCACACTAGGTGTTTGATAAAATACTTGAGTGAATAAACTTTGAGTTTAATTGTGAATCTTCGAGCTACGATTGATCTAACCACCGTTGGGCGGAGTTAGACTCGATCGGGGATTAAATTTTAGATCGACCACCGTTGTGCGGAGTCCTTCTTCCCATAGTTCGATTTTTCATAATTAAGTTCAAAAGGGCTAAGTAAAGGAATTCGACAACCATTGTGTTCACTACCGTTTGGAGTGCTACTTTGGGGAATTAAATTGATTAACCACCGTTGTGCGGAGTTTTTCTTTCCGTAGTCGATTCTCGAACTTAGGTACTTGGGAGTTCAACTCTAGGGACGAGAACTCCCGGAAATCACTCTTGTATTAGATAATTCACCGAATTGGCATTACCATTTCATTACCTCCACCGTTCTCCACTTGATAAATCGTTTGCTACTTGTTACTTTGGACATTTTGTCAAACTCGAATTACTCTTTTAAACACTCGAAATTGCGAATGAATATGACTTTGAGACCTCTCACTTCTAGCCCTCCCTCGGATTGATAATCCGAGTGGTCGACTTCTACAACTAAACCCTCGGTTTTGAAGCGAGGTAAAACGCTTTATCTTTCCTTCGAGATAGAAAAAGTGCTTCTTCAGAGCCGTGCATATATTTTTTGAGCTACAACAGTACTTATAAGGGTTTTCAATATTACGATCTTTCTTTCGCCAAAATATTGTCACCTGTCATGCTCAATTCAATGTGCAAGTGCACCTCATCGCCTGCAACCTCCTTGGAACACTGATACGACGGCTATACATATTATAAGATCATAGTCCTTAATTTCTTAAATTTTAAAATCTTAATTCTTAGAACAATTAAATTACTTTAGAATTCTTAAAATAATTGGTCCTTTTCAGATGATATTTTCAGTAATGTTTTTTTGTTTAATTTCTCAAATTTTAGAATGGAGGACCACTTGTTCATAAATCATATATGAGCTAATATCACCATCTCAAGTTAAATAATTGAAATGGTGAGAGTGCGTTGGCAGGGGTATTTACGAAGAAAATACGCTGCCAAGCTTAAGGCAGGGTGATGCGCTACTTCAGTATGCCGCACCACGAAGCCTTACAATTTAGTTTGTTCGTTTTAATTAATTTAAGAGTTTTAATGTGTATCTTAAATTATTAGTTTAATATATATATGTGATATATGTATAAGTTATGCAGCGGAAAGATAAACGTTAGGCAGAACGAACGAACTCACACACACACAAACGAAACGAGAAATAAATAACACAAGGAATTAAATCTTTGTATGGGTATTTAAATTATACCCATACGAATGTGCCTTACGGCTAAAATATATTATTAAAGATCAATGTCTTTACAAAGGATAATCTCGGATTTACAATCGATTAAACTTAAGGCAATGCGAAGGCATTCCTTCTCGTTTATCGAATCCGGAGATTAGTGAACAATCAAAACTGAAATAAAGTAAATAAATCTATCCTATACTAAATTCCAGATCATTCCTTAGTCATACGTAATTTTCTTCGACGAGAAGATAAATGGACGAAGAACTTCCAATGAAGATCTTGCCTACAAAACTGACTAGTGAATAATCTGGAGTACAATTCGTGTTTTCGGGATAGATGAAAGTGTTAATGAAAGAGCTGAAGTCTCCTGGTATTTATAGGAGGAGCTCTCAACCGAAATCCCTAGTAAAACTAGGTTTAGAGTGGTTGAGAGAAGATAGGAACCGCCTTTGACCCAGCTTCTGTCTCTGCTGCACAGCTAGCTATTCTTCAGGCAGGGCGAACCTTCTTCAATTGACTGGAATGCCTTGCCTCTTGCCAATGCCTTCCAATTCTCTTTATTTTCAGGTTCTCTATGCCTATCACTCCTACTTGAGTCTTCTGCTCTTGTTCGTCGTGCGGCATGCCGAAGGTCTTCGTCCTGCCGCATGATCCTGCTAATGTCTTGATTGTCTAAACATGCATGATTCAACTGGAAACTCATGCTTACACATTTCACACATACAATGAGTGAAAAACAACAATATAAAGATGTGAAGAAAGGAGAAAACATGTAAATATGACTAAGGCATTGTTATGCCCAGTAGCTCTGCCGCATTACTCTGCCTAGCGATATTTACACTAACAAACTCCCCCTTTTTATCTTTCTTCACAAAACATGAGGCAGAGTATAAGAACAACTCCCCCTCAATGAAAACTCTCTTACTTAGAAGTATATGAATAAATTTTGTTTGATTTAACTTTAGGCATGAGTAAGAACTCCCCCTTAGTTAATGCCTTCTAAGTTAGAAAACAAATAACAAACAACTTTGAAAAATAACACACCAATTTTTAAAAGGAAATAAAAACTTAGAATTTAAATTGTTCAAACCAAAATAACTTGAAATAAAGCAACAAGCAAAAATAATTGTTCAACATAACAAAAAACTTAAAATAATTAAAACTTGAAAAAATTTAAAATTCATCAGAAGAGTCATCATCATCTCCATAGTCCACCAGCTTCTTTGCTTCTGTGGCAGCTGCATCTTCATCCTCTTCATCCTCCTCTTCATCATCATGTTCTTCAGTCTGCCTCTCTTGCTCCTGCTCTTCAGTCTGCCTTTCCTGCTCTTTACTCTGCCTCTGCGCAGCTTCTCCCCCTTTTTGTGTAGAAATACCATGATTATCCAGGAAGTAGAAGATGGCATTTTCAATGCCAACAGCCATATGCCCAGTCATACTCTTGCACAGCTGAACCGCATATTCTTGAGCAAACTTGTGAGCCTTAAGATAAATATCAGGGAGGCCTTGAGAAGAGGCAGCACCACCAGTGGCATCAGCATGCGGCATGGCAGTGGCAGCAGGTTCCTTTGTTTCAAACAGGTGATACCCTTGCCATGGAAGATCATTAGGTTCCTTAGGTGTGAACTTGATTATTGGACTGCTACGACCCACATTGTCGGAGGCAATGGGTTCGTAGCCTTGATCTTGAACCATTTCCCAAATCAAGGAGGGAAAACAGAGGCTGTGGGTAGGTTTGAGATTTTCAATTTGCTTGGCCATCTTGGAGAAGATAAGCTCACCCAAATTTACTTGTTTACTTGCCCCGAGGGAGTAAATGAGCTCGGCAGTGGTAGCATGGACTCGATGGGTGTTGGTAGTTGGAGTCCAATTTGACTTTGCAATAGTAAACAAAAAGGAAGAGAATGCACTTATCTTTGGCACAAGAGGTGGGTTGACTGAACCGAGACCACCGAGGAGACGACGAGCGACGGCAGTGGGATGAGGCTTGAGTTGTAGAGGATACTGAACTTCATACCGATCAAGAAAAACATTTATGGCAGTGGGAGAGAAGTTGTAGACCTTTTGGCGAACATAAACCTTGCCATAACCACAAGATTTTGGATTTGCAAAACAGGGACGCAGGTTTGCGTAGAAATCTCGAACCAACTCCGCACAAAAACCTCCTGCATAGGTGACGGCCTTGCGAAGCTTCATTTGGTCCAAAAATTGATCAAGTCGTTGATCAATAATCGTCGAGAAATCAACCCGGCGGTCGGGGATGATTGGTTTTGCGGCATAGTAAGGCCCAAGAGTGGCACGACGACGGGACCAATACCTCTCGGAGTAGGCACCCATTTCTTCCATGTCTGAATTTGCATCTTCGGCAGGGGCATTCAGAATGGCATCAGAGGCAGCCGGAAGCTTGCCCTTTTTCGCGGCTGAGGCAGGGGGAATGGTAATGGCTTCCGGGTCACTCTGGGAGCTCGCGGCCTTGGATCCGCCGCCTTTTTGCTTCTTTCCCCGTGTTGGCTTTGAAGGAGAAGTATCCAAATCAATAGGGTTGGATTGAGTGGTTGGTGGCAGGTTCTTGGCCTTGAGTCGAGCTGCCTGAGTCAAGGGACGATTGGATTTGCGAGTAGGTGGTCCATATTTTGCAGTGGCCTTGCGCTTTTTGCTTTGACCCAGGTCAATGGGTTCTGAATCAGAGTCATGAACTACCTCATGATCATCACCCTCGATATCAGATCCGGAAACAGCAGCATCAGGGATTTGTTTGATGGCAGGGTGAAGGTTTTGTGGACCTGTGGCACCCTGAACGTCCGCGGCAGGGTTTGCGAATGTCAGATCTGCGGCCAGAGTCACCTGGGTTTGCGGCGGTGATTTAGTGGTGACATGAGAGAATGACTAGTCTCCTGCAGTGTAATTATTGTTTTTTTAATAGCTGGAGAAAAAAACACAAACTGTTCCTTATACGGCAGGGTGGTGCCGCAGTGCACTGCCTTGTCAAATTTTTTTTTTTTTTTTTTATTTCTATTTTTCTGTTTTTTTTTTTTTATATTTTTTTTTATATTCTGTTTTTTTTTTTTTTTTTTTTGTAAAAAATAAATTTTTGTTGGTGTGAATTCTTCAAAGATAATAAAAATCCTAGGAAAAGAAAAAAAATCATAATCCTAGGTGTTCTTCGTGCTGCATAGGTAGAGCGTGCCCTGGCGTAGGCATTGATATCAGAAATAAATATTGAGTGTATGAAATACCTAAATCGAATTGTACATGAAATTCTTAACCCTAGTTAGTCTAATTACATGTATGTGGGTTCGTCCATGTTACCAATGTGATGTTGGTATGTTCTTTTCCTTCGGAAAGTTTTTACACACAATTTTAATTTGATAAAAAAAAATAGGCAGAGCGAAGCTGACATGACATTGCGGCAGCACGAAGCAGAATTGCTTCTAGGGCATGGTGCACATGCACAAAGATCTTCTTAGTATGATGAAGCGATCTGAGCTTAGTGGTTTAGTGAATATGTCGGCTTTTTGATTCTCTGTTGGTATGTGGCCGAGTCTTAAGAGTCGTTTTTCCACTAGGTCACGTATGAAGTGATGCCTAATACTGATGTGCTTGGTTCGTGAGTGTTGAACAGGGTTATGGCTGATGTTAATGGCACTAGTATTGTCACAATACAGAGTAAGGGTGTTACTCTCCAAATGGTAGTCATCGAGCATGTGTTTGAGCCAAATAAGTTGAGTACTGCAACTCCCTGCGGCAATGTATTCGGATTCGGCAGTGGATAGAGAAATGCAGTTTTGCTTGCGGCTATGCCAAGAGATGATGTTGTTTCCAATGAAGCATCATCCTCCACTGGTACTCTTTCGATCATCCAAGTCTCCAGCCCAGTCGGCATCGGAAAATCCAACCAAGTTGGTGTTGGTGTCTTTTGTGTACCAAATGCCTTGCTCGATGGTTGAGGCAACATAACGAATGATGCGTTTGACTGCCTTCAAGTGGTCTTCCTTTGGGTCTGCCTGAAACCTAGCACAAAGACAAACACTATACATAATATCTGGTCGCGTTGCCGTTAGATAAAGTAAACTTCCTATCATAGACCGATAGAGTGTCTAATCTACTGCGGCAGAACCAGTATCTTGAGCAACTTTGTCCGTTGAGCCCATTGGTGTCTTCATGGGCTTAGCTCCATCAAGATGGAATCTTTTCACAAGATTTCGAGCGTATGTTGATTGAGATATGAACGTTCCAGTAGGTAGTTGTTTGATGTGCAAACCTAAGAAATGGGTTAGTTCACCTACCATGCTCATTTCGAATTTCGATGCCATGGCAGTAGTAAATGATTTTAACATAATATCGCAAGTAGACCCAAATACAATATCATCTACATACACTTGGGCTATCAATATCTTGGAAGAATTAAACTTAATAAATAAGGTTTTGTCGGCAGTGCCACGAGTGAAACCAAAACTTAAGAGAAAATCGGTTAGGCACCCATACCAAGCTCTAGGAGCTTGTTTTAGGCCATATAGTGCCTTGTGAAGTTTATACACATGGTCTGGAAACTTAGGATCTTCAAATCCTTTTGGTTGAGCAACAAAGGCTTCTTCGTCAAGTATGCCGTTAAGGAAGGCAGCCTTAACATCCATTTGATGCAAAGTGATGTTGAGGTAGCAAGCGATGGCAATCAGCAGCCTTATGGACTCCATGCGTGCAACTGGAGCAAATGTTTCATCGAAATCGATGCCTTCGATCTGTGTATAGCCTTGTGCTACTAGTCTTGCCTTGTTGCGCACGATCTGCCTATGTTCATTTGATTTGTTCTTGAAGATCCATTTTGTCCCGATTACATTCTTGTTCTTGGGACGAGGAACGAGTTTCCAAACTTTGTTTCTCTCGAACTCGTTCATTTCCTCTTGCATTGCCATTATCCAAAATTCGTCCGTTAATGCTTCTTTAACATTTTTGGGTTCTATCGTTGAGAGATATGTGACAATGCCTATATCAATGCATGTGGCCGACATGCTCACATTTCTTGTCATATTTTTGTAATCAATTTGTGGATGGTTCCTCGTGCGTTTCGGCAGAATTTGACTTGATGGGTGATTTCGTCGAACATGCCCTGGTGGATCTCGTCGTGGTTCTTCTAATGCCTCTTCTATATCTGATGAATCAGATTCTTGAGGTGTTGTAATGTTATTGGGCTGATCCGAGGATGCTTCAGAGTTTCGAGCATCGGCATTGGGAGCAGTAGGTAAGGCAGCTGGGTTCGTAGTGCCTTCTGTTGTTCCTGCTGCGGCAGGGTGTTCGAGTAGTTCTTGAATACCATCTTCTCGAGGTTTCTTGGGAATGCTTAGATCATCGAACTGCACATTCACTGATTCAATAATAGTTTTAGTTAGTGGGATAAATATTCGATAGGCATGACTATTTCTAGAGTATCCAACAAACAATCCTTTGAATGCCTTTGGTTCAAACTTTGTTCTAGCTATTCTATCATTCAACACATAGCATACAGAGCCAAACACATGAAAATATTTCAAATTTGGTTTCCTATTATTTAAAATTTCATAGGTTGTCTTCGATGTGCCTCGTCGTAGGCTGATGCGATTTAGAATGTGGCATGCGGTGTTGGTTGCTTCTGCCCACAGAGCTCTGTTGAGATTTTTTGAGATCAACATGACACGGGCCATTTCTTGTAATGTTCTGTTCTTTCGCTCTGCCACACCGTTTTGTTGAGGTGTGATTGGGGTAGAAAACTCTTGGGCAATGCCTTGTGCATCACAAAACTTGGCAAGTTGTTGATTCTCGAATTCGGTGCCATGATCACTCCTTATTCTTTTGACATTTGTCTCATGGTTTGTCTTGATCCACCTAATGAGTTTAGAAACTTCTCCAAACGTCTCGCTTTTATCCTTTAAAAAACGTACCCATGTGTATCTTGAGAAGTCATCGACAACAACAAGTACATATCGATTCTTAGAGTGACTTTCTGTCTCAATAGGTCCCATTAGGTCCATATGAAGGAGTTCAAGGCATTGAGATTGCTTCTGGTAAAGGTCTGCCTCCGAATTTGCTGAACCTGCGGCAGAGGCAGTTCGCTCTGCGGCAGGGAGAGCTGGATGACTTGTCCGGGTCATTTTTCCTTGTTGGCATGGTCCACATACACTTTTCTCGATCTTGGAGAGTGGTGGAAGTCCACGGACGGCATCGAGCTTGATAAGGCGCTCCAAATTCCTAAGGCTTGTATGACCAAGTTTTTGGTGCCATAGATCTACCTCATTTTATACTTTTGCGGAGAAGCAAGTTTCTCCAATGGAGTAGCAATTGTTTGATGTAGATCTCTCCCCCTTAACGAGTGGTTTTCCTTCACGGTCAAAGACTTCGCATGTTTGATGTGTGAATTTGACATGCATGCCATCATCGCATAGTTGGCTTATGCTAATGAGGTTGGTGATTAGGCCTTTAACGTGGAGAACTTGTTGCAGTTTAGGCAGACCTTGTACGTTCAAAGTGCCTCGGCCTACAATTGATCCGCTGGATCCTCCTCCAAATGTGACTTCGCCTCCTTGAAATGTTTTATAGTTGACGAGGTGATCACTATTGCCGGTCATGTGTCGCGAGCACCCACTGTCAAAGTACCATTTGTCATCCTTGGTAGCTTTGAGGGCGGTGAATACGACACTACATTTTATGTCAATTTTGTTGGTAGCTGATGTGGCAGGACTAACAACAGGGAAGGCAGGAGGAACATGACTTTTCATATTAGCAGTGGATTTAGCTTTTGGAACCCACATATGTGATGCAACATGTTTAGATTTCTTTATGTAAGTCTCCTTTGTCTTAGTCGCATTTGATTTAGGTCGAGTGTTGTTGACCTTCTTGATGGTATGCCATGATCCAACGTTTGAATGAAGGTGACGGCCATTCTCCCAATCCTCTTCACGTCTCCAACAATAAGGTCGAATATGACCAGGAATTAAGCAGTAGTGGCATACATATCGTCTCTTCGATTTGTTCTTTAGTTTAGGCAGGGGTTGCCTTGTCTTCGTTCTGCCTGCTGCAGCTTGTCCTTGCCTCTGCCTACTACCTTTGCCGTGAGCAGTTATTTTCTTGCTTTCTCTTGTAGTGGATTCTTGTGAAGATGTGAGATTGAAATTGTCTTGTGGACCATCATTTGATTCCTTCACAAAGGAGATCCCCGTTGAAAACTTTCTCGGGGGAAAAACGGCATCTACGGTCTTTTGATAACCGAGGCCTTGTCTTTCAACATTTGAAATACTCATCACGGCATCAAGTTTTGATGTGGCCGTGTTGAGTTTCTCAAAAGTGTTGTTGGCAGCCTCGAGTTTGCCATTTGCTCGTTCAAGCTCATTTTTTAGTTTTACAACTTCCATGTCTTTTCTTGTGAGTTGAACATCGAACTTCATCAAGCGTCCTTCAAGATCATTCTTTTCAATGAGCATTTGTTCTATGGTTATGGCTTGCTTCTTTAGCTTATCTTCATATGAGGCTTTGTTGGAGGTTAAAACTTCCACCATTTTGTTTTGCCGTTGAAGATCCATGCGTAGCTCATCAAATTTATCTTTTAGTTCAATAAATAGATCAAAAGGAATTGCCTCATCCTCATATTCATTGTCTGAAATGGAGGCAGTGAGCCAAACGATCCGTTCTGCCTTGGCTGCGGCAGAGGTAAAGAAGGCAACATGGCTTCGGTCTGCGGCAGGAGCTAGATCGTCATCTTCTGCATCCGAGAGAGAGAGATGCCATCATAACGAGCAGCCAGTGCGGTTTCGGAGAACTCATGGCATAGTTGTTTCAAATCTTCTGGTTCAATCATGGAGTTAAAGGCAATGCCTCGATCTTTTGATGGGCATTCCGAAGAGTAGTGCCCAAGTCCATCGCATGTATGACAAGTGATCTTAGACCAGTCCTTCGAGGAGTTTGAACCGGAGCTTGATACAGGGCTTGATTGACGTGTCACGAGCCTTCTATCTTGATTTGAAGTGGTCTTGGGAGGAAACTTCCTTCGGCGGGGATCGTATGGTTTTCTTAACGACCTAACAAGCATAGCATCCACCTTCTTTGAAAGTAGGGCGTACGTGTCTCCTCCGTCTTCTTGTCCCAGTAGCTCATAGATTTCTTCGTCAGTCAAGTCATTTGTAGAGGAGTTGGTGCTGCTGCCTTGCGAGCTTCTGGAGTCTCTGCCATGCGAACTTCTGGAATCCCTGCCATCAGGTTCTGCCACCGTATAGGCAAGGTTTTTCTCGTTTTTTCTTTCGCGTGGCTGACCATGAGATGCACGATCTTCCTCATTTAGCTCATGGTTCTTGAGGATGCCCATAATGGAGACAAAATCCTCAGAAGTACCAATGGGGCCATCTTCAATTGCTGTAACTTTTGATCGAAACTTCGAATTCATCGATCTCAATAGTTTACTACATACAACCTCATTGCTAATGGGAGAGCCTAGATCAGCACATTCATTGACGATAGACATAATTTCGCCAAAGTACTGCCTTGTTGACTCATCCTCACGCATTCGTAAATTCTCAAAACGAGACATGAGCATGCGGGTCTTGGTTTTCTTCACCGTGGTACTTCCTTCACAGTGAAGTTCCAGTTGATCCCATATGCTTTTGGCCGATGCGCATTGTTTGACAATTTTGTACATATCACAATCGATAGACTCAAGGATGGCACACCTTGCCCTATCGTTGGCAGTAGCTGCGGCAACCTCATCGGTAGACCATTTTTCAGGTGCTTTTTCAAGCATTTTACCTTCACCTTCCGGTAACTTCTCCAAAGGAGGTTTCCATCCTCTAAGGACTGAAAGCCAAGCATTGCGGTCAATGGATTTTATCCTTGCCTCAATACGAGTCTTCCAAAATCCATAGTTGGTACCGTCAAGAACAACCGGTGTTCGTACGATATAGGACGGATCTGACATTGTGAGTGTGTAAAATCAGAGGGACCGTTAGCACTAAGTGAGTCTAGTGTCGGCTCTGATACCACTTGAGAGTGCGTTGGCAGGGGTATTTACGAAGAAAATACGCTGGCAAGCTTAAGGCAGGGTGATGCGCTACTTCAGTATGCCGCACCACGAAGCCTTACAATTTAGTTTGTTCGTTTTAATTAATTTAAGAGTTTTAATGTGTATCTTAAATTATTAGTTTAATATATATATGTGATATATGTATAAGTTATGCAGCGGAAAGATAAACGTTAGGCAGAACGAACGAACTCACACACACACAAACGAAACGAGAAATAAATAACACAAGGAATTAAATCTTTGTATGGGTATTTAAATTATACCCATACGAATGTGCCTTACGGCTAAAATATATTATTAAAGATCAGTGTCTTTACAAAGGATAATCTCGGATTTACAATCGATTAAACTTAAGGCAATGCGAAGGCATTCCTTCTCGTTTATCGAATCCGGAGATTAGTGAACAATCAAAACTGAAATAAAGTAAATAAATCTATCCTATACTAAATTCCAGATCATTCCTTAGTCATACGTAATTTTCTTCGACGAGAAGATAAATGGACGAAGAACTTCCAATGAAGATCTTGCCTACAAAACTGACTAGTGAATAATCTGGAGTACAATTCGTGTTTTCGGGATAGATGAAAGTGTTAATGAAAGAGCTGAAGTCTCCTGGTATTTATAGGAGGAGCTCTCAACCGAAATCCCTAGTAAAACTAGGTTTAGAGTGGTTGAGAGAAGATAGGAACCGCCTTTGACCCAGCTTCTGTCTCTGCCGCACAGCTAGCTATTCTTCAGGCAGGGCGAACCTTCTTCAATTGACTGGAATGCCTTGCCTCTTGCCAATGCCTTCCAATTCTCTTTATTTTCAGGTTCTCTATGCCTATCACTCCTACTTGAGTCTTCTGCTCTTGTTCGTCGTGCGGCATGCCGAAGGTCTTCGTCCTGCCGCATGATCCTGCTAATGTCTTGATTGTCTAAACATGCATGATTCAACTGGAAACTCATGCTTACACATTTCACACATACAATGAGTGAAAAACAACAATATAAAGATGTGAAGAAAGGAGAAAACATGTAAATATGACTAAGGCATTGTTATGCCCAGTAGCTCTGCCGCATTACTCTGCCTAGCGATATTTACACTAACAAATGGTCCATAATTGTGTTATCGGATGCCTTTCATTTTCATACATAGTAAGTAATGGAGGACCATTTTGATGAGTGGACTGGATAACCACTTCGGATAAATCACACGTGGGATAATATCACCATCTCAAGTTAAATAATGAAATGGTCCCCTAATTTGGATTTAATTTAATTTAATTTCACCTAACGGAGGACCATTTTGATCAGACTGTGGTCCCATATCTTCCGGACCAAGTTGTTATTAATGAGAACATGGAGATTGTACATACGGTTTGCCTCAAAACTTCAAGGATAGTGACGGGTGAGGCCATACCAGAGCTGATAACTTCGGCAACACAATTTACTTCCAAGAGTCGCTTTAATTCATGTATTCATTTTCGCCTAGTTCATTTCCGACTTCGCAGATTTATAGTTAAATGATAAAATTTCAAAATTCCAAATGATTCGTTGAATGTTTTCGTATGTTTTAAGATCATGTTTTTAATTGCTTTCATTTAAGTTTTTTTGATTTCACGTCGTAGTTTAATTTTCGTTTCTATTGTTATGCTTTTGTGTTATTAATTACTTTTTTTTATAGGTCAATTGCATAAATTTAAATACTTACAAACACATGTTCTCCAGTTCGAACCTTGAACCTTACTGTTCTCGATTCAAGTGATCAATCAATTGAGCTAACAACCATTGACTAGACAATCACTTAAGCGATATCATATCGTTCTGTGTTTTTAATTGATAACCAATTTAACTACAAGTACAACTGACCTCAGATTTTGACAAACGACGAACACCAAAACATCCAATTACTAGTTCGTCGAGCTGAGAAAATTAAAAAAAATATATTGTTTAATGCAAATTTAACTTTAATATTAATAAGATATTAATATGTAATAATAATTGCTATAATTATAATAGTTAAATTGTTTGAAACTTCAAATATTAATCAATACTTTAAGTATTTAAAATTGTAATTTGAGTTGATATTTTTTTAATTAATCAAAAAGTTTATGTCAATTCTTAAAATAAACTCTAATGTTATGAAATAAACCGGGTTTGTCGGGCTCTTTTGGTTCTGGTTAAAAATTATCAACCTTAACCTTTCATTTTTTTTGGGCAAGCTCGGACCGACCCACAATTTCGAGTTGGATCGACATCTCTACTTGTATGTATACCTTCTAGATGAGCGAACTCCTCTATCAAGAGTCGAAAATCAGCCTCAGCTACTTCCTTCAACGTGCCTCGTTTGAAGACAAAAGGTTGCCCCGCCTTGGTTTCTCCTCTGGTCACTAGTACCAAGCCCTTTGGTGATTCAATATACTTAGGTATATGTTTTGTATAGCAAAAATTGAATTATGAATTCCCAAATGAGTTGGTGATTCTTGGAGGAATAATCAACTATATGAGTTCGGTCCCTAACTTGACTTAATACATGCAACATTTATTTTCACTGATTACACAATACCGATGAATAAGATTTATTCAATATTTTATTCACACACATTATATAGTGCTTGATTATTCAGCAGCAGCAGCAGGCTCGTCCACCCCATGATCGTCAGCTGTGTGCTCGGGATAATTAGCTAAGGCGGTGGCATCGCGAGTGTTGACACCTGACAAGGCCAATATTGCAGTGAAATTTGGGCCCGTGTAGGCCCCACCCATGGCCAGGGAGGAGAAACATCCGAGTTGGTTAAAAACTACGCGATTAAGAGGATTGCTTCTCATAAGTCTGTCTATGGCACTCCAATCGATCGTGTTGGAGTTCTCACGGACTTCCGTGTACACCTGAGATATATGATTAACAAATTAATAATTAATTTGTTGGTATAATTAATTAAAATGGAAAACACAAATAATTAATTAATTATTAATTAATAGTGGGTCACTCACGCAGTGCAGAGTCTCGTCGCCATCCATACTCCACGCGAGAACCCATTCGCGTGAGCTCCCAGCGAGGTTGGCTCCTCTATACACAACAGCTCCCTTTGAGTAGAGCCTCGTCATCGATTCTCTGACGTGAAGAAACGTGCCCCACTGCCCGTTTCGAATGGTTTGAGGGTAGTGGGACCCCCAAACCTGACCGTACCAATTGTGGCTGCCCACGAATGTCAGGTTACTGCCCGTCGCGTTGTAAATGGCGCACAGGGTCGCCGGAATACGGCGCTGCGACAAATAGAGGTCGGACGCAAACTTGCGCGCCTGTTGGGCTTTATCCCCATCGTTCATGTACATCAAAGCCACCTCAGCTCTGTGCCTTGCCGTGATATCCGCCACGTTCATGCCTATGTAAACTTGCTGCACTGTAGTATCTGTCACTGGATTTCCGTACACGCCCGAAGCCATGCTGATGCAGCTTTTTTTTTTTTTTTCTTTGAGATAGATGATGATGAAAGTGGTTGTAATTTGCTTGAGAATTTATGGGATTTATATAATATAGGTCCACAATTTATTTCTGATTTTTAAATTTGGGCACCACGTAATTATAAATGAATTGTTGGGTACAAACCAAGTCCCACACTCGTAAGAGGCCTTTTGGGAAGGAGTTTCAAAGTAAAACAGTACGTGATGGACAATTTCATTTAATGCGACGGAGTGGTGGTGGGAATTATACTATTCTCACCTTTTTATTCAATTTCACGTCCCTACACTAGTCGATCACCGGTCTGAACCACCTTCACCTCCGACGAACCGTCAGACCACCTTCACCTCCGACGAACCATGATAACTTATAGGATATCACATGCTATATAACAGGGCCGTCTTGAAAGTTTCGGTAGCCCAATGCAAAATGTCAATATGGGGCCCCAATTAGTGCGTAAACAAATACAAAATAATAAACAGTATTTTTTAACTATTTTTTTTGCATGAATTTTAAAAAAAAATTCAGATCAATGTATAAGAGCATGTACAATGGTACCAATTTTTTTGAGTTTGAACTCGTGAAAGTGAACTCTTACCATTGGGAGTTCCAGTTCATTATACCCACTCTACTTATCTCACCCAACCAAAGTGAACTCGGTTCAAAGGTATGAACTGATTTTTTTTTCCTGTCAGAGTATACAAATGTTCCCAAATAAATGGATAGAAATGCTGCGTGTGGGAGACACGCCCCAAATGCTTTTGTAATTCAAATGTATATTTTATTTAATAATAATATATATAATTAAAAAAAGTAAAAAGTGGTATGAGTATGACCCACCTAATTCAGTTCAAACTAAAAAACAATGCAAGTATAGATAATGTAGTTCATTTAATAAGAAAAGTGATTGAAAATAAATTAATAAATTATTAATTTGTGGTGGATTGCTATAAATTATTAGCGCTAAAATAATATTTTTTTCTTAAACAAATTTTCTTAAAACATAGACAAAGATTAAGCACAAAATGTCAACATAGGCCCTAACTAGTGCTTAAATAAATACTTAACTTTATTTTATTGCATGAATTCTTTAAAAAAAATTAGATCAAACAATTTTATTAACACTAAAAAAATTTTATTAGCTAAAATAAATTATTTTTTTAAAACAATTTTTTGTAAAACATAAACAAAATTAAGCACAATAAAACTTTATTAGCGTTAATTTTTTTTTTTAATAGAATCGGTATAGAAAAAATTGGGTCCCAAAATTTTGAGGGACTTGTGCATGGGCACAACCTGCACATGCTAAAAACCGACCCTGCTATATAATATGTAATTTTTTTATATTTCAACCTTGGTGCGGCCTAATATCAATGACAACTTATACGTTCACAGGACTAATTAAAATAGCATGTTTCAAACTTTCAACCCTTGTGCCGGGCCTAAGTGCGATGACAGCTTGCTTCTTTTTGAACTTCGCCGAAGTCCAATAATCGCAAAAACCCCTCCACATATCAGAGCTGAGGTATTCAGGCTTGTGGTCATAGTCGTTCACAGGACTAATTAAAAATTAAAATAACATGTTTCAAACTTTCAACACTTGTGCGGGCCTATGTGCGATGACAGCTCACGCGATCACATATCTTTAAGGATATTTGCTAAAACATTTAACATATAGATATTCATATTTAGGTGGTCAATTTTGATTTTTTTTGTCCGTTCAATACATATGAGTCTACAAAAATTACTAAAATACTAAAATTTAACTATTAAATTACTATTAAATAAAATTACCATTAGTGTGGGACAGAGGAAGTACAATCCAATCACATGCAAGTAGCATACTTTGAAATATAACGATAAAAATAAACGATCACGTGTTATCGGATTATGTAGGTATTCATATACAATCCAATCACGATAAAAATAGATGATTACAGGTAGGTGAGTACAATTTCACCTAAGTTCAGTCATTGAAGTGCAAAAAAAAAAAAATTGAATTATGAAATTACATAATGTCATAAATTTATGTCATTAAATATAATTTTCCCTTTAGAATAAGAAGGGAGAAAAATTATTTTGATCCCATAAATGTTGATCATTTTCGATTTGGTCCCATGAAAATACACATTTTCAATTTAGTTCCACATAATTCAGAAAGTGCGCCAATTTCGTCCTTTTTTGTTGGAAAGTTCAATTTTGAACGGTCAACGGGTGACGTGGCCGTCGGGAGTGTGGATCTCCGATATGATTATCCATTTGACGTCTTCTGATTGGCTAGAGATCAAAATTTTAAACAAATAAAAAAAATCCAAGTCATTACTTTAATTATTAAATGATATATTAAAAACATAAATTGAATTAAAAAAAAAAGTAAAAAAAAAAAAAGAATAAGAACGCGCAGTTCTCTCCCCCATTTTATTTCCCCATTTTTCACATAATAACCCTAAGGCGAAATCAATCAATCACAATCCTCATCTCTTTCGTTTTCAATTTCAATCAATTAGTGTTCTTTTCTGTAGGTCGAATATGTTCCAGCCTTCTCAGGCGATCTCTATCATACGAGAGAGGATACTCTCGTTACGACTCCTTGATTCTCTTCAGGCACGGACATCGAAGAGGGTATGACATATAGCCTGGTGATTGTGTGTTGTACTTTTAGTGCTATATATTTTTTTTGTTGGTTAGTTGGAGAGCTAGCCTGTTAGCTCTGTGATGCGGTGGGGTATCATTTCCTATGCGCAGTATTGTATTATACTTTTTATTTTTCTATGTGATTGACCTTTAAGAAATAAAAGAATATGTCCCAGCCAAGTGGAAGCTATGATCCAAGGTTTTGCTATTGCCCCAAAAGAGCCGCCACTGCAACTTCATGGAAAAACGACAATCCTGGCCAGAGATTTCTTGGTTGCGGAAATTACCCGGTTTGCATACATTTTGTAATTGTTTATTTTTAGTATTCTGTAAATTTCTCATTCTCATCTTGATCTCTCAAATTTAGAATGTAGGTTATTTTAATTTTTTTAGGTGGATTGATGGGAAAATATCACATTTGGTCCTGCGTGGATGTCATTTTCTATAAGTAGTCCTTTATTTTATAAAATTATAAAAATTGGTCATTTGACCTGCTATAACAGGTAAAAATATTAAATTATAAATTGATGGGAAAATATCACAGTTGGTCCTGCGTGGATGTCATTTTTTATAAGTAGTCCTTTATTTTATAATTTTTTATAAGTAGTCCTTTATTTTATAAAATTATAAAAATTGGTCATTTGACCAGCTATAACAGGTAAAAATATTAAATTATAAATTGGATTCGTTAGGAGTTGAACTCATGACTACTTGAATACTTAAAACTAAAAGTGCACACCTACCGTTATACCAAATATCTAGAATTAATAAAATTAGAATATTATATGATAATATACTGTAAATAATTCATTTATAAACAAATAAAATAACTTAAATTTAATCACAAAATAATTCTTTCAAAAATATAATAAAAAACATTAATTTATTTATTTTTAATGATTAATTAATTAATTAAAAAAGTTGTAACTTTAAAATTAAAAAATACAAATTAATTTAAAGTTTATAATAAACTAATAAAAAATAATAATTATCAAAAAATATCATAAAAAATTAATAAATTATATAATAAATTTAAATTTAATAATATCTAAGTTTACATTTATTACTTAATTAATAGTAAAAATATATTAATAAAAAACTTAATAACCAAAATTATACCACTGACAATTAATTAAATACAAAATAATTAAAATTTAATAATTAATTATTTTGCATTTATTAATTAATTAACCATCAAAAATATTTTATTATCAAAATTAATAAGGCATGAAAATAATTAATTTTTTACTTAATAATTTACATTATTTTAATTTAATTTGGAAATTATTCTTTATTTTCAATATCAAATTAAAATAATTTGTAATTTTATATAGTGTTTAATTTATTTTTAAAATGATTGCTATTTTTAATTTATGATTTGATTTTTTTTATTATATATAAAAAATATTTAACAATTTGTTTTTTATTTTTACTGTGTTTTGTTTTTTTATAATATTACGGTAGTAATTGTTAAATACTTCTAGTACAAATAAATTAATCGTTCATTATATTGTATTTGATGTTAATGGTCAAGCGGGGTTTGCCTTGATTTGTTTTGTAGAGGTCAAGGGTTCGAGCTTTATATATCATTTTTATTTATTTACATTATTTGACAATATTTTACCGGTTTAAAAAGTTAGAGGTCAAGGGTTCGAGCCTTATACATCATTTTTATTTATTTACATTATTTGACAATATTTTACCGGTTTAAAAAGTCACCAACGTGCCACGTCATATTTTTACCTGTTATAGCAGGTCAAAGGACCAATTTTGATAATTTTATAAGATAAAAGACTACTTATTGGAAATGACACCCACACAGGATCAAATTTGATATTTTCCCTGGATTGATCCACCTATGTGTCAAAGATCCACACAAATTATTTCGGGTTTGTTGAGACGATTGAATGAACGAGAAAATAATATTAAAGCTGGAGATCGTGTGAATGAAGAACTTGCGGTCGAAAACGCAGTGTTGAAACTTGAGTTGAAGATGTTGGAAGAAAAGAATGTGAAAATATTGGAGAAACATAGAAAGTTGATTCGCAGGGTTTACACAATTTTCATGTTTGTTGGAATTGCTCATTTGGTTGTGTATTTTTTATTATGGCTTTAGCTAGAATTGGATTTATTATGGAGTTTTATGAACGATTTTTGAATCCTTGTATTTGCAAATTTCATAATGAAGTTTGAATCTTATCCAATAAAACAGATGTTCTTTGCATAATAAACCACCAAATAAGTTTAAACATTACAAAAAGTGACAAAAACTAATCAATCCAAGAACATAAACCACTAAATCATTTTAAACTAGTGCAAAAGAAGCCATGTCCAGAACATAAACCACCAAATTAGTTTTGAAAAACGTAACAAGCAAAAGTTGGATTGATTAGTGCAAAAGATGTCATTTCAGTCTTAGTGCTCCCAAAACCTATTTGCCCCTACCCTTCCTTTGCCTCTTCCTTGCCTATCAGCACGTGAACTCTTTCCCTTGCCCCTACCTCTTCCCCTACCCTTGCCCATCAACAGTTGTTCATTCACACTTGGACCATGGACTCTTTGCATCTCTGTTTTGGTTCTGTTGTGTGCTAATATCATTGGTGACTTGACTATCCATTTCATTCTCTACAATTGGCCTTTGCTTTGGTGGTGCAATATGTGTTGTAATCTGAAAAAAATAAAAAAGAGAAGAAATAAAACTATTGACTTCAATGGACTGAGTACATCAAAGTAAGTTAATAACACTTACAAGGGGTTCTCCAGAGGAGTAGGCAGGTTAATTTTCTCCTTCATTTTCAGCAGAAGCTCTATTTCCTTCAACTTGTGTTTTTGTGGCCTTCCTTCCCCATGAGATTATGTTATTTCCTTCTTTACCACATTTTCTGCACTTGTAGGAGGGAGCCTGTCTTCTCATCTTTTAGAACTTCTCTTTGCCCTTCCTTTATTTCAATTCAAAAGGCTCCAATATTCTCTTAAGTGATTTCCTACCCCTAGGTGCTCTTTTTTCCAAAATTTGGAGGTATAGGGGGAATGTACATGGTTTCTCCCCATAACACATCATAATTAACTCCAAGAATTGGAAGTTCATATGTCTTTGTAGGTCTCAACTGAGTATCACTTATCAACATAACTCAATGGCTCCAGCTTTTGTCTCAATAAAGCACAAATTACATGAGTGCAGGGAATGTCAGTGAGCTGCCAAGCTCTACAAGAACAAGTCTCTTTCTTCAAGTCCACAATGTACTGTCCACCATCAAAACAAGTAATCTGAAAATCCCAAGCTGATGCCTTCAAAGCAATGCAATCAACTACCTTCTCAGTGTTATAATTCATAATTTTTTGAATCTTAGGACACAAAAGACCTTTCCACTTTCCTGCAGCCCTGTCCCTATTCTTTTGTAGCTTTACTAACAAACTCTCTCTGATCCATTCTAACATAGTAATTATGGATTTGTCCCTGACCTCTAATATGTTGGAATTGAATGACTCACACACATTATTGAGAAGCATGTCACATTTAGCTTTCTCAGTGAATTATGCTTTGGACCATTGATGTGGAGGTTTGTTATTCAACTACTCCCAAGCTCCCTGACTTTCTGTTTTCATCTCACTCATAGCTTGCTTAAATCTGCCCTCATAGGTGCTACAGGCAGCCTTCATGAAGATTTTTTTAATGGTTTCACCTGTGAAACCTGCCACCTTGAGGTTACAATGTAAGTGCCTAACACAAAACCTCTGATCAACCCCTGGAAAGACAGATTCCATAGCTCTTATAAGTCCCTTTTTCTTGTCATACATGAATGTGAAATCATCTGACTTGATATCCAAATCAGTCTTCAACACAGATAAAAACCATTTCCAAATCTCTTGATTCTCCCTCTCCACCAGTGTTTATGCCACTGGAAATGGATTATAATTACCATCCACACCAACTTCACTTAGCAACATCCCACAATGTTTGCCCTTTAGGAAACAACCATCAACTCCTAGCAGTTTCCTACAACCAATCTTAAACTCTGTTTTCAAGGCATTGAAACAACAATAAAAAGACCTAAATATGGTCACCCCATTATTCACTTCTGTATCAACAATAATAGTAGAGCCAGGGTTTGTTTTTATAAAGTTCCTCAGCATAATCACATTGCTTAGCATATTGTGCATCTGGATTCCCTTCAATTTTTTTCCAGAGCCCTTGTCTTTGCTTTATATGCATGTGCCCTTGAGACTTCACACCTGGTGTCATGCATGACATCCACCATAAACCCTTTCACAGACCTGCCCCCATCACTTTGAAACCTTTGAAGAAAACTCTCACTTAACCAAGTAGAAGTCATAGCTTTAACCTTGTGAGAAGGTGCACATGTGTGCTTATCTAGCAACTTCCTAATCTGGAATGCAGTATCCTTTTGCATCTTCAAGGCATTAATCATCCACTTGCAGTCTTTGGATGCACACCTCACATACACCCTTCTGCCATCATTCTTGACAAACCTGATGTTCCTCCTCTTGTCGACTGCATGTGATTAGGCAACAAACTTTAACTCTTGCTTTGTTGAAAAGACTTGACGTATACCAAACTATGGCTTGAACTTCTCCTGATGATTGAAACTTTGATATTGCTTTGAATCATCTTCTTCATCAGAAATTCTACTCTCGTCAAAGTTCATTGTTGAGTATACAACATCTGGTTCATCATCACTATTCATCTCATCATAACTGCCACTAACCTGTTCAACATATTTACATTGCTTAGGATCAATTGTATTTGCAGGATCCATAGCAACCCAGTCCTCATGCCTTTTCTCAACTTCTACATTAACTATGCCATAATCTTCTTCATCACTTAACTCAACTCCAACACAGAATTTAGATTCTTCAAAAGATGAATAATCTGTATCAACACCTCCTGCCTCCTCATCCTCCTCAGCCACCACATTTTTGCTACATTCACCCTCCACTGGTTCAGAATCATCTAACACCAATAACTTCTCCATAAAGACATGCATTTCCCTATAACAATTAAGAAATTACTACCCCATGTCCTAATGTCTGAATCATCAATCAACAACTTATAAGAACTGTCAGTCATTCGCAAATAATATCTCTTCTCTCCTTTAACTCTAGCTTCTACACAATAACGGTCAAAAAAAGAAAGACTTAGCTCATCAACATTACACCAGTCTAGTAGAAGAATTTCACCCCCTTCATATTCCGGCTTTGGCGCATCAATCTTAAAAGTATCCCCCAAGTGTAGGGCAACTCTGATATTTTTACTTTTGGTATCTGTAGCGAAAAAAAAAAGCAATAAGAAGAAGGAGAAGAAGGGAAAAAGAAAATAGTAGAATTTAAGTGTTAATTCACTTAAAATAGTAGAATACCAGATGATTTATTTTTCAATTTGAATCTTTCATTTTTGCATATACAATAAACGCATAGGCTTAGAACTCAAAATTTACTGTAACCTAAAAGTATTTTTGATTTAAAATTGGAAGTTATAGTATTAAACCAGATTTTTTTAATGTGGGTATTCGGTCGGAGTATTTGAAATTTTGTTAGCTTGTTTCTGATTTATTTTATTTATGTTGATTTTGTTTAGAGTATGGGTTGCAGAGCACACTGCTTCTACAAGCAACTCAGCCGCTTTTCAGCTTCAGGAGAAGTTATATCCAAAAGCGCCTATTTTGCGTAAGCGAATCTGCACATCCAAATCAATCTCGAGCCACTGAATGTCGCTCGTTTGTCTTAGACGGCTCAGATTTCCCCAACTCCAAAACAAGTATTACTTCCAACTTAGATATA
Source organism: Euphrasia confusa (assembly GCA_954870475.1). NCBI lineage: Eukaryota > Viridiplantae > Streptophyta > Magnoliopsida > Lamiales > Orobanchaceae > Euphrasia > Euphrasia confusa. The sequence goes on along the minus strand of OX940957.1, from coordinate 7,657,685 downwards.
TTTTGGAAATCCAATTTATTCGTATATTATCTTGCCTCTTTTTTGTTTATTTAATTTTTAAGGTTGAGCAGTTTGGTCCCAAAATCCTTCAAGTGGTTGACTGGTATCATCTCTATCGATCTTGCCATATGCTCTTGTTGGTATTGGTGCATAATGAATTGGTGACACAAAACCGAGAAGAAAAAGGAAAAGTGAAGCTAGCAACCCGCTACGTTCCTAGCGCCCCACTAGGACAGAACGTGCCAGTTCTGCGGGCTCAGCATGAATGTGACAGGAAGCTAGCGCCTCGCTAGGATCCTAGCGCTGCGCTATGTCCCCAGATTCAGCAATCGTGAATTTTTTTTCCTATTTTAAATAGGATTTGTTTCCTACTTCTCTTGGGACTCTTTATGGGCGTGAAATATTGTTTCCATACAATATTTAGGACTCCCTCCTATATAAAGAGAGCTGCTCCATTGACACAGATGAGCTAAAAACACGAGTAAATACCATCAATTAGAGAGATAATATTGTGTGAGATTAGAGGGTTTTAGAGTGCATATCAATCTTTGTAATCGTCAGCAATATTATAGTGAAAGTTCTCTTCGTTCCTCCCGTGGTTTTTCCCGATTTGAGTTTCCACGTAAAATCCTTGTCTTCTTTACTTGTCTTCTTCTTTGTTTATTGTTGAGTTATTTTCGGGGTTCCGCATTATTATTCGTACTATACATCGTCGATCTGCAACAAGTAGTATCTAGTGGCACCGGTCTTGATCGTGTGGCATTCAGAGCTTTGTCCTTAAAATCTAACAAGTGGTATCAGAGTCAGGCAACGATCCCGTGACCTTTCAGAGCCAGACTACGATCCTACGACCTTCCGGAGTAAGGTTTCTATGGCGAGCGTGAAGTACGATCTACCGATGTAAGATCTCAACGGGGTGGTATCCTCTTTACCATCACGACATGGAGGAGTCCAGAAGGATTGAACTCGATCGGAAGCTAATTACTATTGACCTTCATCTATCGAACTACATGACCGAGGAAACCATAGAGACAAGGTCCGCAAAGGAGTTTTGGGAATTATTGGAAGAGTTGTGGCAACTTTTCGAAATAATATCCTACGTAGCTGTGTTATTGGCGCTATTTGCGGGGGAGAACGTGAAAAGAATTGGTGTTGGTGTCTCCGATGTGGCATCGTGTGATGGACTTAACGTCCAAAATAAGTACCGTGATAAAGGGAGCGACTCGGGGAATTCGAAGTCGCGACACGGGAATAAGGGAAAGAGAAAGACGAGTCGTCTTTATGTCCTCGATGGAAGCTCGGCGAAAGAAGTAACCGAGGTCAATTCTAGCTAAACCGGAGAATGTGGAGCTTTTAAGGCTACCGAAGAGGCTTTGGTAGTGTTGGGAGGAGAGGACAAGGCAAGGCGACCTTATGTCCTCCAAGAAGGCGCGGTGAAGGAAGTAACCGGGGCCGAAACTCGACTCTTGGTAGAAGAGTCTATCCGACTTAGAGGCGCGCAACCAAGTAAGGCCGGAGTGACCAAGATGATTGAAGATGAAGCGATGAACGAAGTAACCATGGGAAAAAACTAGGCTCTCGAATGAAGAGTCTACACGACTAGACCATGTGCAGCTTGGGCATGTGAGGAAAGTCGACAAGAAGGATCGAGTGTATATCGACCGATGGAGTGTTTCTAAATTTGGTGAGCATTGTGCGCTTGAAAATCGGTAGAGAGGGTATATCTCGAATTGGGCTCACAACCTGAAGAAGACACTCGGGTATGTACGTTCCGATTCATGTGGACCTTTGAAGGTCCAATATTCTAGGAACTAGGCCCGTTGGGGCATTTGGAGGAATACGAGGGATGAAACTATGGAGTGCGATGTGATTTCGCTTTATGATTTGATGGGCGATGTGATTTCGCGGCTTGGTGTTATATGTGATGGGATTTCGCGGTTTGGTGTCAAGGTGGAGATTGTTGGAATTGGTGCATAATGAATTAGTGACACAAAACCGAGAAGAGAAAGGAAAGTGAAGCTAGCAACCCGCTACGTTCCTAGCGCCCCGCTAGGACAAAACGTGCCAATTCTGCGGGCTCAGCACGAACGTGCCAGGAAGCTAGCGCCTTGCTAGGTCCCTAGATTCAGCAATCGTGAATATTTTTTCCTAATTTAAATAGGATTTGTTTCCTACTTCTCTTGGGACTCTTTATGAGCGTGAAATATTGTTTCCATACAATATTTAGGACTCCCTCCTACATAAAGAGAGTTGTTCCATTGACACAGATGAGCTGAAAACACGAGTAAATACCATCAATTAGAGAGATAATATTTTGTGTGAGATTAGAGGGTTTTAGAGTGCATATCAATCTTTGTAATCGTCGGCAATATTATAGTGAAAGTTCTCGTCGTTCCTCCCTTGGTTTTTCCCGATTTGGGTTTCCACGTAAAATCCTTGTCTTCTTTACTTGTCTCCTTCTTTGTTTATTGTTGAGTTATTTTCGGAGTTCCGCATTATTATTCGTACTATACATCGTCGATCTGCAACAAGTAGTATCTAGTGGCACCGATCTTGATCGTGTGGCGTTCAGAGCTTTGTCCTTAAAAGCTAACAACTCTTGTATTTGTATGTGCTTTGTGTGTGTGTTTTTAATAGTGGAGCTTTGAGTTTCAGAATTGAAACCTAATTCAAAATGAATTTTTTGGTAACTAATTGAATGCGTTACGGGTTGTAGAGTGTATGTACAAGTGAGAGAGAGAGAGAGAGAGAGAGAGAGAGAGAGAGAGAGAGAGAGAGAGAGAGAGAGAGAGAGAGAGAGAGAGAGAGAGAGAGAGAGAGAGAGAGAGAGAGAGAGAGAGAGAGAGAGAGAGAGAGAGAGAGAGAGAGAGAGAGAGAGAGAGAGAGAGAGAGAGAGAGAGAGAGAGAGAGAGAGAGAGAGAGAGAGCTTTTGTCAGCAATTTGGGACTAATATAGAATTTGTCTCCCGAAATGTTTAGAGTAGATCCTATTTCCGCTGTAGTTGGAGGTTCAGAAATTATGCCCCTGACACGTTTTTAATTTGGCAGTGCCAAACAATGTTTGCAACAACTTACTCTCTTTCTCTTACGTACCCTTTGAATTTCTCTTTGTACATTGCCTAAGCTACTGCTAATCCAATAAGTACAGTAAAGAAAATGCACGAGTTTTCAGTACGTGTATGCTCCTTGACAGTGACGGAATCAAAAATTTTGTTTAGGGAGCCCAATATTACAATAATTTTCCTTCAATTTTTATGATAATTTTATAACTTTAAGTAAGATAAAAATCATTCTTACAAAACCAATATTTTCTGAAAATGCATAAGTTTTTAGTGTTTTTTTAAATATTATTTTCACCTAGATATTATTTGAGTTCTGATCAAGTGATGAACCACTATATATACTTTAACATTAAACAATATAGTTTTAACAGAAAAAACTTTAAATCATTATTAAAATTATGTTTGAATACTATTTACCAATACTCATATTTTACTTTATTTTTTATTACTAATCTAATTTTTAAAATATTATTTTTATTGTACAATAATATATCAATATTATACTCTATTGATAGATAATTTAAAATTAAAAGTTTTAGATTTTTAATTTTTTAATTTTGTGATATATAAATAAAGTTATTGCCAATATAAATTTAATATTTACAAAAATTATCTTAATAAAATAAAACAACTAATTTAATAAAAAAAATTATAACTAAATTCACATTTTTTGTGGAAGAAAGAAAATGAAGTAAAACACCAACAAATGGGCCGCTTCTCATTGCCCACTAATTAGCCACTACCAAGTGGCAATGCAAGTTACAAAACTGGTTGGGTAATTCGTATCATAGCAAAGTCAAAAATCAAAATAATAATGTAAGGGTATATATATTCGTGAAATTATAAAAAGTTCAGGGGGCCCAGTGCCCCCTGGCCCCAGTGTGGTTCCGTCCCTGCTCCTTGAAATGGTTTGTGGACATGGAAACTTCAAGCCGTTAACCTTCTGTTCTCTAATAAATTAATGTTTTTATGTACATTTTTTTCTTCTGACGTTGTGTTGATATGTGCTCATACTGACGCCGAAAATAATAAGAACGATATGAGGTATCACACGAGACGCTAAAGAAAGCTTTTCACTCTAAGGAATCCACCAAAGAGATTGAAGGAACTCTTCACTCAACGGAATCCACCAAGAGTTAGAGTAAAATAAAAGAAGATATACTCTTCTTAACAAGCTTAAAAGCTCAAATTTTATTAATAATCTCAAGATATATTCTTCTCCAAACAATACATGAGAGGCCTTTTATAGGCTATTCTTGGAACACCCCTCCAAGATGAGTCAAAGAAATAAATGCTATTAAGCAATAATCATTTTGAAACTAAAGATAAAAAATAATCTTGACCAAGGCTTTTTGGATGAATAGAACCATAAAAAACATCAAAGGTTGGAAGAACCTTTTGAATTCCCGAGAGTAAAAGCATCCTGGCAACACCTCAGTCAAATGGTCATAACTTATTGTAGAGATAATATTTTTTATTACCGTTTGTTTTGTTGAAAAGTAGACTTCTAGGGCTTTCCGGTGATGTATGGTATTCCCCCTCAAACTGCCCCAGTTGAATCAGAATGTTCAATGAAGTTGCCATAAAATTCTGTGTCATTCTCTCCTGGTTCGAAAAGATTCGCCCTCGAATCTGGATCAAGTTCTTCGCCAACATAGGGACTGAGGCCTGCAACATTGAAAGTTGCTGAAACACCATATTCACCTGGTAGTTCAACCTTGTACGCATTGTCTCCAATTTTTTTCAAAATTTTAAATGGTCCATCGGCTCTAGGCTGCATCTTTGCATGGCGTCCTCGAGGAAAACGTTCCTTCCTCAAGTGAATCCAAACCAAATCTCCTTCATTGAACACGAATTTCTTTCTATGCTTATTGGCATTCTTTTGATACTTCTCGTTGTGCTTCAAAATCTCCTGCCGGACTTGTTCATGTAACTTTTGGATGAATTTTGCATGCTCTTCACCATCTCCACTATAATTTTGGGTTACTGGAATGAGAGTCAAATCCAGTGGAGTATGTGGATTATTTCCATAAACAACTTCAAAGGGACTTCGACCAGTTGTTTGCTTGGACGATCGATTGTAAGCAAACTCTGCTTGAGCCAAAACAACATCCCATTGTCGTATGTGTTTACCTTCCAAACTCCTCATTAGATTACCCAAACTTCTATTCACAACTTAAGTTTGACCATCAGTCTGTGGATGGTGGGATGAACTAAATTGAAGTTTAGTTCCAAGCTTCTTCCAAAGTGTTCTCCAGAAATGACTCATGAACTTCGGATCCCGATCGGAGGTTATAGTTTTCGGAATCCCATGCAATTTCACAATCTCCTTGAAATTAAGATCAGTAACGTTAGTAGCATCCAAGGTTTTTGTGCAAGGAACAAAATGGGCCATCTTAGAAAATCGATCAACAACCACCATGACCGAATCTTTGTTTCTTTGAGTTCGAGGTAACCCAACCACAAAATCCATGCTAACGTATTCCCATGGACTTAATGGTACTGGTAATGGAGTGTACAAACCGGTATTTCGCCCATGACTTTTGGCAATGTGACACGTCCGACATCTTTCAATGCACCTCTTCACATCTCTTTCCATTCGCGGCCAATAAAAATTTTCTTGAACAAGTTCAAGTGTCTTGTTTCTCCCAAAATGTCCAGCAAGGCCACCACCATGAGCTTCATTGATAATTGATAGCTAGCCTTAGAGAACAATCAGGAACACATAAGAGTTTATCCTTGAAAAGAAATCCGTCGTGAATCAAGAAGAGTTTGAATGGAGCCTTTTAACATTCTGCCCAAATTTTCCCGAAAGACGCGTCAGTTTCGTAGAGATCTTTGATGACTTCAAACCCTACGACTTGCAATTGTAGAGTTGATAACAATGTATATCGTCGACTGAGTGCATCCGCCACACGATTTAAAACTCCAGATTTATGCTTGATAACAAAGTTGAAAGCTTGTACAAATTCCACCCATTTAGCATGACGAGGATTCAACTTTTGTTGCGTGCTTAGGTAATTCAAAGCTTCATGATCAGAGAAAAGAACAAACTCTCGGTGAAGGAGATAATGTTGCCAATGCTCCAAAGCTCGAACAATAGCAAAGAATTCCTTGTCATAAGTGGAGTAATTTCGTCGAGCTTGGTTTAACATCTCACTAAAGAAAGCAATCGGCTTTCCTCCTTGGCTAATAACTCCACCTACTCCCACATTGGAAGCATCACACTCCACCTCAAAAACTTCTTCAAATTTTGGTAGTTGCAATATTGGAGCTTCTGTCACCTTCATTTTCAAAAGTTCAAAGCTCTATGTTGCGGCCTCTGAACAATTAAAATTTCCACCCTTCAAGCATTCGGTTATTGGTGCAATAATGGTTCTGAAATTTTTTATAAACCGGCGATAAAAAGAAGCCAACCCGTGAAAACTTTGAATATCATGTAGAGACTTAGGAATCGGCCAGCTTGTAATTGCCTCGATCTTACTTTCATCCATCTTGATACCATCGGAGGAAATAACATAGCCTAAGAAAACCAGGCTATTAGTAGAAATGACATTTCTTCAAGTTCGCATACAATTTTTGCTCCCGTAGTACTTTAAAAACTTGTCGGAGATGATCTAAGTGCTCTTCCGCGCTTGTGCTATACACAAGAATGTCATCAAAATAGACAACAACAAACTTTCCAATAAAGGGCTTTAAAATATGATTCATAAGCCGCATGAAAGTAGAAGGGGCATTTGAGAGACCAAAGTGCATAACCAACCATTCATAAAGACCATCTCTTGTTTTGAACGCCGTTTTCCATTCATCTCCCGGCCTCATACTAATTTGATGATAGCCACTTCGTAAATCAATTTTCGAACCAATCTTAAAACCATGGAGTTGGTCAAGAAGGTCATCAAGACGCGGTATCGGAAATCGATATTTGATAGTGATTTTGTTCACAGCCCTACTATCAATGCACATGCGCCACGAACCATCTTTTTTGGGTACGAGAAGAGCGGTGACGGCACAAGGACTTTTACTTTCTTGGACAAGACCTTTATTCAAAAGATCTCCAACTTGCCTTTGTAATTCTTCATGCGCTATCGGACTCATTCGATATGCTGCTTTATTTGGAATAGAAGCACCGGGAACTAGATCAATGGCATGCTGAATATTTTGCATCGGAGGGAGTCCTGGAGGAATCTCTTCAGGCACTACATCATGAAATTCGCGGAGAAGAGATTGTACTTGGAAAGGGACAGCATGACCTTCTTCGTTTTCTTCCAAGACTACCAATGCAAATGTCTCATTAGATTCAACGATTGTTTTTTCAAATTCAGATTTGGAGAGAAAATTATTTCCCTCTTTTTTTCTTTGAACACCCACCATCTTGGACAGCCCCAAAATAATTTTTTCGCCATTCTTCTCAAATGTATACGTGTTCTTAAAACCATTATGATGAGTTTTCCTGTCAAATTGCCAAGGTCTGCCAAGAAGCAAATGACAAGCATCCATAGGAATAACATCACACCAAACCTCGTCATTATATTTGCTTCCAATTGAGAATTGAACAAGACATCTTTGGGTTACCTTCACTTCATTACCCTTACGAAGCCATGTTAGCTTGTATGGTTGAGGATGATCTTCTGCCTTTAATTGTAATTTCTCCACCATCTTAGTTGCCACCACATTTTCACAACTTCCACCATCAATAATAACATTACACACCTTTCCATGAGAAGTACACCGAGTGTGAAATATGTTATTGCGTAACCACAAATCATCTTCAGCGGAAGTGGTGTTGAGAAGTCGGCGTATAACTAAAGATTCCCCATGATCCTCATATATGACTTCATCCTCGGACTCATCATATACAGGGGCTGTCTCATCTTGTTTTTCTTCGACGTCTTCCTCAACAATAGTGATAATTCTCCGATTTGGACATTCCGAAGCAATGTGTCCAAAGCCTCTGCACTTGAAACATGTTTTTTGATTATTAGGGGTGCTTGTTTTGGAAAAACCACCATTATTCTCCTTGCTTCCAAAAGTCTTTTGTTTCGTATCCCTTGGGATTATTTTTGAATTAGATGAGCTTGCCCGATTGACAACACCGCCATTTGGAGAGAAACGCGCACCACCCCGATTCGACTCTTTTTGTTGTTTTTCGACCTTGAGAGCCAACTTGCATACATCATTGTAAGTCCAATACGGTTGTAGCTGGACAACGTTTGCAATTTCAGATCTAAGACCTCCAAGAAAACGAGCAACCATTTGTTCGTCTGGCTCTAAAATATCACATCTCATCACGAGATTCTCAAATTCAGCCACATACTCTTCTACAGACACATCTTTTTGCTTGAAATTGTGATATTTGAGAAAAGCATCTTGTCGATAATTATCTGGCAAGAATTTTTTGCGTAGCTCCTTCTTCATCTTGTCCCATGTTCGAATATTTTTCTTTCCATCACGAGCACGCTGCCTCTTTAGATGTTCCCACCAAATGGATGCATATTTCTTCAACTTGATAGAAACGAATTTCACCTTGCGATCTTCAGCGATATCTTTAAATTCGAAGACTCTCTCAACCGAATTGAGCCAATCAATAAATTCATTTGGGTCATTTCTTCCATCAAAGTCAGGAATATCAACCTTGAAATCAAAAGAATTTTCACAAACATTTTTTCGAATATTTCGACCATGAGATGCATGATCACTTGAATCATCATTCTTATCTTCGTGAAATGGATTGCCATCCGATTCGTGATCTGATGGATTAGGATCAGAATCTTGATTCTCACCATTAGGATTCACAGGTCCACTTTGCGCAATTTGTTGTTGAAGTTGTTGCACTTGTCTCCTTAACTCGTCCAACTCGATATCACAAAGGCTTCTTTGACGAGTTGGTGACTTGTTGGTGTTTTGAACATTCCTTCTTCGACCCGCCATTGATAACCTCAGACCTGTAGCTCTGATACCACTTGACGCCGGAAATAATAAGAACGATATGAGGTATCACACGAGACGCTAAAGAAAGCTTCTCACTCTAAGGAATCCACCAAAGAGATTGAAGGAACTCTTCACTCAATGGAATCCACCAAGAGTTAGAGTAAAATAAAAGAAGATATGCTCTTTTTAACAAGCTTAAAAGCTCAAATTTTATTAATAATCTTGACGAGCCCGTATGCTTGTCGTTGGAACAAACGAGCTGTCAAAATGAAATTTATATTTAGCCAGTACTCTTATAACTACAAAACGTAGATAATGGCAAGTACGTGGGGTCGGTCCCACAAGGAGGCAATTACAGTAGGTGATCTCGGCTTTGCCCAAGGGGTTGTCACAAAAAGATTTTGGTTTGGGGTGCTGTGGGCACAGCGGTTTTGCAATCGTTTCAAACACCTTGATCTAACTACGGCTAACCAAACTAACATGCAAACAAACAAAGTGAAAGTAAACAAAGCAAACACTCAGATCTAACAGAATATTAAAAGGAAAACTTAAATCAAATAGGAAACAAAGCATCCGGGCAGACGACTTCACTCAGGATCATCAGGGCAAACTACCGGTCATTGGCACTAAGGATTTTTACCAGCGGTTTGTCAGCAGTTATAGGGTGCAAAAACAAAAGTGGTCCTATTGCGTCACGCCCAACAATTGCCCCACCCCTCATCTATCCTTACTGTGTAAAGAGAAGGCTAGCTATCACTATGCCTAAACCCCTGGATCTGAACAATTCGATAACCTATGCGACCAAACATGGATCTAGTTTGCCCAAACCCGCATTACCCTCTAGACAGACCCGCTCGGCCAATAGCATGCTCGAAACATACGACCGCATCTCCTGCAAGTTCTAGTGCTATGCCCGCAACAATATTACAAGGTACATCTATGCGGTTTGCCAATCACCAGTATCCCAGTTTGTAAAGGTTCACTAGTGGTCGTCCTAGTTTGCCCAAACTCCCCAGAAATAAACCTCAACCAACTTTGCCTTGGGAACAAACACCCAACCGGTTAATTCAGCCCCTCCAACCTCGCGGCCTAACTAAACCCTAATTCTCCTTCGATCCGTCCCTGCCCAGATGCACAATTTACTTAGCCGATCATACAGAAAATAAAAGACAAAATAATTAAGGAAAAGCAAACTATATTAATCATAGCTTCAAATCGATAAACGTTTTTTGAAGGAAATCGAAATACGGAATTAAAACTTAGAAACAAAACATAAGGGAATTGTTTCTCGACCCGAAGGTCGGATCTACTCAAAACAAACAAGAGACTCGGTCGAACAGCTCCGATCTCTATCTCCGGCGACTCTCCCGGCGGCGACGGCGACGGCGACTGCGGGACCGGCGGCTCTCTCGATTTCTCGATGCGTAATATCTTGTGTCCTTCTTGCTGCCCGTCGCGTCCCTCTTTATGGACTTCGAATTTGAATTTTGAATTCCCGGTTGTTGCTCCTTCCTAAAGAATAGGCGCCAGCAGTCAACGGTTTTGAGGATAAATCAGATCCCCCGAATCCAGGGATTCTGGTACGCTGACGCCTTGCCCACAGTGAATCTTCTGTCATCAGCCGTTCTCTGCCCAAACTGGAATTCTGCAGGTATTTCTTCTCCTTCACAGATGGTCGGACCAGGCACGGTACTTGGTAATTCTGGTTCTTCTGCTTCGTGACCTTACCCATTTGCCCGATGTGGTCAAACTGTTGCTTGTCACTACCGCTCCAGAACTTTGCCCAAAGAAGGGGATTTCCTTGCCTCTTTTGCCCAGTGCGCCACCTGTTACCTGCATCACCACACACTCTGCCCAAACACCTAATTGTGCCCTCCCAGACACGTTAACGATTCAAACTGACTCAATAAAGGGTGTAAAAGTGCTCTAAGATGAGCAAATAAAATGGCTCATCAGAACCGCACACACTTGGATACGCTTGTCCCCAAGCGTGGGCTCTGATTTGCCTGACTCAAGACCAAAGTGAAAACAGAAATGAAAGAATTAGGGAGAAATAAAACAAAGGACTTTAGCATGATCAGTACAGGGCATAGTACATACAGATAACACAAAATTCAAGTAAAGACAAAAATAAGTCAAGAGTCTGTTCTAGGTCTTTGGGTTCACTCCCTCACAGTTTTTCTCTCTTTTCAGTGTATGGTTCAATGACACTCATTTTCTGCTGTGATTCCACTTTGCCTAAATTTGCCTTATTGCTAATCTGAGTTTGTTTTAACTAAGTAGGGGGGTTATCAAAGGGACTTTTATTGGGTTGTAGTGTTGGGCTCATATGGGTAGATTTTGAGGAGTAGGCTCTATTTGGGCAGAGGGCTTTTTGATGTTAGCCTTTTCTCTGCCACTTTGCCCCTTTTCTTACGGGCCTTAGCACAACAACTATTTATTCTATTTTTTTCTTTTTTTTCTTTTTCTTTTTTTTTTATTTTTTATTTTTTTTCTTTTTTTTTTTCTTTTTTTTTAAGGACTATGCCCTAACTCCCTCTTTTCTCTCTGGCTGCCTATGTAATGTGGGCATAATACCAGATGGGTTCACAAAGAATATTCAATCAGGCTCAAAGGAGCTAACAAGGGACAGTGTTATTTATTTAAGCAAACTGAAACAAGAAAATGCCCTAATCATTTAACAACCCTACTCAGTCAAACTACTCAATTCAGCAAACAGGCAAAGACAAGCATTGTAAAGATCACAGTAGACTCTCAAAGAAAGAAATCATTTATCAATGTAGGCTCAATTCTCACAGTTTGCCTAGAACAGTTTCATCATCCCTATTTCATGCATCTTAACTATAAAGTTTGAGTTACTGTATGTACGTTTGCCCAAAGTGATCACATAATCATGCTGACTCGATTAGAAACAGGGGTTTGCCCTTTTCCTTTCCCCCTCACACACTTTGCCTGGGCAAAGTGTGCAAAAGTAATAAGATTAGTAGGGGCTACCCACGACCAGACTATGACTCAAAATTTTGGCGCACCTGCCCCCTCACACACTTTGCCTGGGCAAAGTTTGTCAGCAGGGAGATCAACCTAGTCTCCCCCGAACCAAAGTGACTCGGGGGTGACTTTAACAAAAAACAAACAAAACAAAAATAGGAAGAAAAAAAAAAAAACCTAACTACTAAAACAAGGGAGGGTACAAATTAGGAGGTGGAGGCAGGTGCGTACCTGAATCCACTGTAGTAAAAGTATGCGATCATCATCGCCTTCACTTCCTCGAACACCTTCTTGATCTTGTCCAAACGAGCCTCGATGGCTCCCTGTCTCTATGCAACTTCCTCTTTGGCCTTAGCCTCAACAACCGAATCTCTCACCTCTGCTTTCACCGCAACTGGTTTCTCCTCCAAGAACTTCACACTGCCATCACTCAAAGGGACTATGTCCTGCATGCGCTTGAAGCACTGGATGTCAAACTTGCCCTCCACCATCATTTCTGGCTCTTTGCCCTTCCTCTTCAAGTTCATCTTGGTTGCGTACACCATCGGGAAGTGAGCCAGTGAAAGGCGCTGGAGAGGGTGAGTATGCAACCACTTCATTTGGACAGAGAGGCAAGAACTGAAATGTAGCCTGATCTTCTGAGTCATGCACCATAGTATGCCCAGCTCGAGATGGGAAATAGCACTGCTGGTGTCGATCTTGCCGAAGAAATTGATTGCCAAAATCCGGTGGCAAACCCTGAGTGCATGGCTCTTCAACTGGATTGACTTGGTGCTTTGCCCCACGAACTCGCCTCCTTTGCCCAGCTGCTTCCAAATCTTCTGCAGCTCCTTCTTTGTGTACTCTGGCAAAGCCCTCAGTTCCTCCTGGTACGCATTTGACTTCAGATCCGCGATACCTGCCATATCCAAACACAAATCAAGTTCATTACCACCAGTAGAAACAGCTTGATCAAACAACTCAAACTGGATCCCTATAACTCCTTCATCTCTGGTTTCCTTGATTCCCAGTGAACCAAAGAATTCTCGCACCACCTCCTCACTGATTTGCCCAGACCACTTAAGAAACGGTTCCCACCCAATAGCCTTGAAATAACCTCGAACCTCCTTCTCCACTCCCATCAGTTTGAGCGATTCAAAGCACACCGTTTTGGGGGCCGCGATTTCGCGCGCCAATGTGTCGACCGCCTTTCTCTTCTTCGTGGATGCGCGGGTCCGGATTTTGGGGGTTTTGTAGGTCACCTCCTCCACATCGTCTTCCTCCATCGACGTCTTACCGGCGGCCGTCGATTCCTCTTTCTCCTTGTCGTCGTAGGTGGATCCGGCAGTGGGGGTGGGAGTGACCTTCTTCTTGCCTTTGCCCGCCGCCTTTTTCTGCTTCTTTTTCGGGGGGCTATCAGCGGCGACTTTGCCCTCCTCCTCCTGAGCGGCGGTGGCTAGGGTTTCCAGATCTTTCTCGCTAGTGGTTTTGGACTCGTCGATCTTCTTGGCCAGATCGTCGATAGGGGTGTTGTCTGTCTCCGTCGTGGCGGGGCTTGGCGGTATGGTGGCCAGGGGCACGACATGGATGGCTTCCTCGGCGGTGGGGGACTTAGGTTTCGCTGGGCTTGACTGCTTCGGCGACACCATCTTCTTTAACTTGGTTGCGGCGGTACCTATAGTAAGATCAATTAGGGTTCCGTGAGGGATTTTTCTTAACTTGTTTTTTGCTCTTGTAGAAACCATATGGTGAGAGAAGAGATATATAATTGTTTTTGAATTTTGAAAATAAGGGAGTTAATGGCAGTTATCGGGAATCGCGGATGAATAGGGGGCGTGATGATGGTGGAGTTGCAGAGTCCTTAGATGGGACGGTTTTCAGCCCCTTGAAAATCGCAACTGCCCACTTGCGTCTCTGTTTGCCCAAAGTCTCAGTCTGCCCAAAGTAAACTCCTGCAAAATCAAAAATTCACATACCCTTCCTCACGGCATAGTCAAAGTCTCTTGTTGCAAGTAGTTTTATTCCTAATCTAAATAAAAGGGAAAATAACAACAATAAACAAACATACCAGGTTGCCTCCTGGCCAGCGCCCTAGTTATAGTCCCGGGCGGGACCCAATTGCTTGATTTGATCACTCGATCAGGGCAAGCTGCCCTTCCAGATTCTCTTGCCCAAAGTAGGGCTTCACTCTATGACCATTCACTTTGAATATGTAGTCATCATCTTTTTTGCTTTTCAACTCCACAGATCCATTTGGGCTGACATGGTGAACAAAGTAGGGTCCTTCCCACTTAGAGGACAGTTTGCCCGAACGGAACTGATTCCTGGTTTGGTACAGTAAGACTAACTGTCCAGCCTCAATCCTTTTCTTCTTAATCAGTTTGTCATGGGCTCTTTTGGTTCGCTCTTTGTAGTGGGCAGCATGGTCATACGCCTCAATGCGAAGCTGCTCCAATTCGACCAAGTCAAGTTTACGCTCGTTCCCAGCCAGATCCCAGTCAAAATTGACTTTGTTCACAGCCCAGTGTGCCTTGTGCTCTATCTCTACGGGCAAATGACAAGCTTTCCCAAATATCATTCGGTAGGGAGAAATGCCAAATGGAGTCTTGAACGCAGTGCGGTATGCCCACAGTGCATCATCCAGTTTGCCTGCCCAATCCTTCCCCTCTGGCCTAACTGTCTTCCTCAGAATAGCCTTGATAATCCTGTTGGATAGTTCTGCTTGGCCGTTTGCCTGGGGGTGATAGGCACAGGTGATTCGATGAGTGACTCCATATTTTCGCAGTAGCCTCTCAATGATATAGTTGCAGAAGTGGGTCCCTTGATCACTGATAAGCGCTCTGGGCACACCGAATCGAGTGAAGATATTCCCTTTGAGGAATTCAGCCACAATGCGCGAATTATTGGTGGTGGTGGCCTTTGCCTCGACCCACTTAGAGACATAATCAACTGCTAGAAGTATGTATTCCTTACCTTGTGAATTCGGAAATGGCCCCATGAAGTCTATGCCCCAGACATCAAAGATCTCTACTGGCAGTATGGGCACAGAGGGCATTTCATTGCGCTTGGTCAAGTTGCCTTCCTTCTGACACTCGTCACACCTCTTACATAGGTCATAGCAGTCTTTGAGCAAAGTGTTCCAGTAGAATCCGCAGTCCAGAATCTTTCTTGCTGTTCGCCTAGGCCCAAAATGGCCTCCACAGGGTTGCTTGTGGTAGTGATCCACTATGCCCTGCTGCTCAGACTCAGGAATGCATCTTCTAAGGACTTGGTCTTCACATCTTTTCCACAAATAGGGTTCATCCCAAACGTAGCTCCTTGCCTCGCGTTTCATCTTGTTTTTCTCATAATACGTCATGCCTTCCCTGAAAATCCCTGTAACTATAAAGTTCACAAGGTCAGCAAACCAGGGCTCTTCGCCCAAAGTGGTAATAGAATATAAATGCTCATCGGGGAATGTTTCGGTGATAGGCATATCCTCTTCTTTCTTGAGAATCCTACTGAGGTGATCCGCCACCAGATTTTGATTCCCAGACTTGTCTCGAATTTCAATGTCAAACTCCTGGAGTAACAGGATCCATCGAATAAGCCTTGGTTTAGTCTCCTTCTTTGCCATAAGGTACTTCAGTGCAGCGTGGTCTGTATACACTATGGTCTTACTGCCCAGCAGATATGACCTAAACTTCTCGAAGGCAAAGACTATGGCCAAAAGCTCCTTCTCGGTCGTGGCATAGTTGCTTTGGGCAGCATTAAGGGTCTTCGAGGCATAGTAGATCACATGCCTTTCTTTCCCTTTAATTTGCCCTAGCACAGCTCCTACTGCATATCCACTTGCATCACACATCAGCTCGAATGGCATGCCCCACTCTGGTGGTTGAATAATAGGCGCTGTGACCAATCTCTCCTTCAAGTGGTTGAAAGCAGCCTTGCAGTCCTCATCAAAGTCCCATTCTACATCGTTCTGAAGCAGTCTGGTCAAAGGGCGAGCAATTTGGGCAAAGTCCTTCACAAAGCGTCTGTAGAAACCAGCATGCCCTAAGAACCCTCTGACTTGCTTCACATTCCTTGGATATGGTAGCTTCGAGATGACTTCGATTTTTGCTTTATCTACCTCTATGCCCTTAGCTGAAATAACGTGTCCAAGGACAATTCCCTCTTCGACCATGAAATGGCATTTTTCGTAATTCAGTACGAGGCTCTTCTCCACACACCTTTTGAGCACCATCTCTAAGTGTTCCAGGCAGGAGTCAAAGGAGTTTCCATACACGGTGAAATCGTCCATGAACACTTCAATTCCATTCTCGAGCAAGTCAGCGAAGATACTCATCATGCATCTTTGAAAAGTTCCTGGTGCATTGCAGAGGCCAAAGGGCATCCTTCTGTAGGCAAAGGTGCCAAAGGGACAGGTGAAGGTGGTTTTGTCCTGATCCTCTTGAGCAACCCATATCTGCATATACCCTGAGTAGCCATCTAGAAAACAGAAGTGCTTCTTCCCAGCCAATCTCTCTAACATTTCATCAATGAAGGGCAAAGGGAAGTGATCCTTGCGGGTTACCTTGTTCAGTTTGCGGTAGTCAATGCAAACTCTCTACCCAGTTTGTAGTCGTGTGGCAATCTGTTCATTCCTTTCGTTCTCTATGACTTGAACTCCAGACTTCTTTGGTACCACATGCACTGGGCTAACCCACTTGCTGTCTGACACTGGGTAGATTATGCCCACACTGAGAAGCTTTTTGATCTCTTTGAGCACAACTTCCTTCATTGCTGGATTGAGCTTCCTTTGAGGATCACGTACGGGCACAGAGTCATCTTCCAGAAGAATGTGGTGTTGGCAGATGCTTGGACTTATCCCTCTGATGTCAGCCAAAGTCCACCCTATGGCCTGTTTGTACTGCCCCAGCACATATCTCAACTTTGCCTCCTCTGTCTCTTGCAAATAGGCACTTATGATGACGGACAAAGTGTCATTATCTCCCAAATATAGATACTTGAGATGCTTGGGCAGTTTTTTCAATTCCAGCATTGGTGGCTTTTCAAGGGAAGGCACCATGATCATTTCTTCAATCTCTATCGGTTTGCCCGGGTTGCCTTTGAAATCCTCCAGAGAGTCTAACTGCTCAATTGCCTCTTGTAATTCTTCTGGTTCGCCCTCCATATCAAACTCAGTAAGCCCTTGCTGAATGGCTATCTCAGTATGGTCATACTTACCACATTGGAG
The DNA here is from genome assembly GCA_954870475.1 of Euphrasia confusa. Lineage (NCBI taxonomy): Eukaryota > Viridiplantae > Streptophyta > Magnoliopsida > Lamiales > Orobanchaceae > Euphrasia > Euphrasia confusa. The sequence continues at coordinate 7,640,508 of OX940957.1, read as the reverse complement.
TGCCTTTGCCTCCACTGCTTTCTCAATTTGGTCAATGTAGTGGATTTCTTCGGTGTCGGCTGGGTGCTTCATGGATTTGTAGAGGTCAAAGGTGACCGTCTCTCCTTCGAATTTGCACGTTAGCCTTACGGTTTCACAGTCGATGTGGGTCCTTGCTGTTTTGAGGAACGGTTTGCCCAATATCATCACAGGGGCTTTACTTGATCTGCCCATATCGAGCACATAGAAATCAGCAGGAAATATCAACTCTTCCACTTTGACCAGGACATCTTCCAGTATGCCCTCAGGATAAACATTAGATCTATCAGCCAGTTGGATCACAACTCGAGTGGGCTTCAGTTGCCCGATTTCCAGGTCTTCGTACATCGTTTTGGGCATAACGTTAATTGATGCTCCCAGATCGAGCATTGCCTTCTCTATCTTCATATGCCCTATGATGCACGAAATGTAGAACATGCCTGGGTCTCCACATTTTGTAGGTCCAGTCTTTTTAATAACGGCAGAGACATTCTCCCCCACCTCAAACTTCGCATCATCCTGATATTTGACCTTTTTTGTGCAAAGCTCCTTCAAGAACTTAGCACATCTGGGCATAGCGTTCAGTATGGTCAGAAGGGGCATATTGATTTCCACCTTCTTGAACATTTTGAACATCTCTTGAGTTTCTTCCTTCTCACGGTTTTTACTCAGTCTGCCCGGGAAGGGTGGCTTGATTTTCGGTGGTGGAGATTTGTCCCTCTTTGCCCTGACTATCACCTCTTCTTGCTCAATATCTGTTCCAGGGTCTTCCTCAATGACTGGGGGTTCATCTAACACGGGCTCTTTGCCCTTTTCTGTAGTCTTTTCAACTATGGTAAGTGGTTTGCCACTCCTGAGCTGGACGGCATTAACATGAGCATTGTTCACTTCGACTTTTGGGGGCAAAGTACCTCCTTTCTGTTCCAGCTTTGCCACCACTTGAGTAAGATGTGAGACTTGGGCTCCTAGATTTTGGAACTGCCCTCTAGTCTCTTGCTTGAATTTCTCATTCTTTTGGTGGGCTTTGGCATTCTCTTGCTGGAACTTAATATTCTCTTTGACCAAAGTTTCCATCATTTCAGACAAGGTAGGCCCTTTGGTCTGCGCGGGCTGGTGGTACATCCCTGGGCCTTGCTGTTGGTACTGCCCCTGCTGATTGTAGCGCTGGAAATTCTGGTTACCATTATACCCCTCATTGTAGTTGTTGCTATTCCCATACCTATTATCATAGTATGGTTTCCCCCTTCCTTGCCCATTACCGTTACTCTGCCCCATCGCTTTGACCTCCTCGTCATACAGTGAGGGGCATTCATCAGTGGCATGCTCTATGCCCTGGCAGATCTGGCAAGCTTTCACACCTCTCTTTGGCCCGGTGGCCATAGTGTTCATAAACTTTTCCATCGCGCTGCATAGTTTGTCGATTTTTAGATCCGCAGCAGTGGTTGTCCCCAAATTGGTCCTGGGCAACTCACTTCCATCATCTCTGAACTCCTCTGCCATCTCCTTGAAAAGTTTAAATGCCTCCTCAACACTTTTATTCAGGATGGACCCTCCACTGGCAGCATGCAAGAGGGTTCTCTCGTGCATCCTTAGCCCAGACACAAAGTATTGGATCAAATCGTGATCAGGGATCTGGTGCTGAGGACACTTTGCCAACATCTGCTTAAATCGTGCCCAATAGGCGGGAAACTCTTCGCCTGCCCCCATCTTAATGCTACTGATGTTCCTTCGCATGTGTTGGATCCGGGCGGCAGGGAAGTATTTTTCCAAAAACTTCTGCTGGAGCTGTGCCCAAGTAGTGATTTGTCCTTCGGGCAGAGTGTAGAGCCACTCTCGTGCTCCATCCCCAAGTGAAAAGGGAAAAGCCTGCAGTCGGATGTATTCACTCAAAGGGGGCCCTCCCCTTATGGTTCCGCAGGCTAACTCGAAGTCTTGAAGATGCCTCTGTGGGTGTTCCATGGGCATATCGCTGAACTTAGGTAGTATTTGGATGAAATTGTGTTTCATCTCCCAGTTCTCGTTGATGGCGGGCAAAGTGATGCCTGATGGTTGGAGGTTCAGATTGGCAGGGAACATCATTTCCCTGAGGGTTGCCATTATGGCTGGTTCCGGTGAAGGTCTTGGTGGGGTAATTGGTTCACCTCTCCTTGCCCTTCTCGGATTTTCTGCCCTTGGTGTTCGGGCAGCTTCTTGGGCGGCACGTGCTAATGCTTTGGCTAGCCTTGTCTCTTTTCGGATTCGCTTCGCGGTCTTTTCGATCTCAGGGTCGTACCAGGGTACAATCTCTTTGCCCGAAGTGGAATCCTGCATAAACAAAACAAGTCAAACTGTTAGCACAGACGACTTACTGTTGGAAATTTGCCTCCCCGGCAACGGCGCCAATTTTGACGAGCCCGTATGCTTGTCGTTGGAACAAACGAGCTGTCAAAATGAAATTTATATTTAGCCAGTACTCTTATAACTACAAAACGTAGATAATGGCAAGTACGTGGGGTCGGTCCCACAAGGAGGCAATTACAGTAGGTGATCTCGGCTTTGCCCAAGGGGTTGTCACAAAAAGATTTTGGTTTGGGGTGCTGTGGGCACAACGGTTTTGCAATCGTTTCAAACACCTTGATCTAACTACGGCTAACCAAACTAACATGCAAACAAACAAAGTGAAAGTAAACAAAGCAAACACTCAGATCTAACAAAATATTAAAAGGAAAACTTAAATCAAATAGGAAACAAAGCATCCGGGCAGACGACTTCACTCAGGATCATCAGGGCAAACTACCGGTCATTGGCACTAAGGATTTTTACCAGCGGTTTGTCAGCAGTTATAGGGTGCAAAAACAAAAGTGGTCCTATTGCGTCACGCCCAACAATTGCCCACCCCTCATCTATCCTTACTGTGTAAAGAGAAGGCTAGCTATCACTATGCCTAAACCCCTGGATCTGAACAATTCGATAACCTATGCGACCAAACATGGATCTAGTTTGCCCAAACCCGCATTACCCTCTAGACAGACCCGCTCGGCCAATAGCATGCTCGAAACATACGACCGCATTTCCTGCAAGTTCTAGTGCTATGCCCGCAACAATATTACAAGGTACATCTATGCGGTTTGCCAATCACCAGTATCCCAGTTTGTAAAGGTTCACTAGTGGTCGTCCTAGTTTGCCCAAACTCCCCAGAAATAAACCTCAACCAACTTTGTCTCGGGAACAAACACCCAACCGGTTAATTCAGCCCCTCCAACCTCGCGGCCTAACTAAACCCTAATTCTCCTTCGATCCGTCCCTGCCCAGATGCACAATTTACTTAGCCGATCATACAGAAAATAAAAGACAAAATAATTAAGGAAAAGCAAACTATATTAATCATAGCTTCAAATCGATAAACGTTTTTTTGAAGGAAATCGAAATACGGAATTAAAACTTAAAGACAAAACATAAGGGAATTGTTTCTCGACCCGAAGGTCGGATCTACTCAAAACAAAAAAGAGAATCGGTCGAACAGCTCCGATCTCTATCTCCGGCGACTCTCCCGGCGGCGACGGCGACTGCGGGACCGGCGGCTCTCTCGATTACTCGATGCGTAATATCTTGTGTCCTTCTTGCTGCCCGTCGCGTCCCTCTTTATGGACTTCGAATTTGAATTTTGAATTCCCGGCTGTTGCTCCTTCCTAAAGAATAGGCGCCAGCAGTCAACGGTTTTGAGGATAAGTCAGATCCCCCGAATCCAGGGATTCTGGTACGCTGACGCCTTGCCCACAGTGAATCTTCTGTCATCAGCCGTTCTCTGCCCAAACTGGAATTCTGCAGGTATTTCTTCTCCTTCACAGATGGTCGGACCAGGCACGGTACATGGTAATTCTGGTTCTTCTGCTTCGTGACCTTACCCATTTGCCCGATGTGGTCAAACTGTTGCTTGTCACTACCGCTCCAGAACTTTGCCCAAAGAAGGGGATTTCCTTGCCTCTTTTGCCCAGTGCGCCACCTGTTACCTGCATCACCACACACTCTGCCCAAACACCTAATTGTGCCCTCCCAGACACGTTAGCGACCCAAACTGACTCAATAAAGGGTGTAAAAGTGCTCTAAGATGAGCAAATAAAATGGCTCATCAAATCTCAAGATATGTTCTTCTCCAAACAATACATGAGAGGCCTTTTACAGGCTATTCTTGGAACACCCCTCCAAGATGAGTCAAAGAAATAAATGCTATTAAGCAATAATCATTTTGAAACTAAGGATACTAAATAATCTTGACCAAGGCTTTTTGGATGAATAGAACCATCAAAAACATCAAAGGTTGGAAGAACCACTTGAATTCCCGAGAGTAAAAGCATCCTGGCAGCACCTCAGTCAAATGGTCATAACTTATTGTAGAGATAATATTTTTTATTACCGTTTTTTTTTTTTTTTGTTGAAAAGTAGACTTCTAAGGCTTTCCGGTGATGTATGGTATGCCCCCTCAAACTGCCCCAGTAGAATCAAAATATTCAATGAAGTTGCCATAAAATTCTGTGTCACATACCATTCAGAACACTTCCATTTTAGGGTAAATTATAAAAAAATAAAATGCCCTTCTCCTCATGTCCTTGGACGTGAGATAAATCTTCTTTTTCGGTTATACAGATACTGAAAGCGAAAATTTGCGTGATGACGAGCCTGAAGAGTTGAAAATTTATGTATCATGCATAAATCTAAAACAATGTCCTGTTAGGGATGCTATAAATGCAGATGTGCCCACCTATGAAGACCCTTACACCAAAGTCCCCAAAGTCTTGCACAAGGAGTAATCACAATTTTCTTTTTTAAAAATAAATGTTTTAGAATTATTATTTTTATTTCTAGTTCTCATTATCAATGATAAGGGTATGTTTGGTTGTATAATTGATTTGTTATAGAAATTTGGATGGTTATAAATTAAGTATAATTTTAATATTTAGAATTGACCTTTTATATTTTGGAGTTGTCCTTTGTGATATGCATCAAGTAAATGTGCTTATGAGTTATGCCAATCGTTGGTGTCAATTTGCGGAATATCGATTGGGAAAGTGGCGAAGGACCAAATTGACAATAATTCAAAATCGAGGACCACCTAATTATAATTGTACATTAAATTATTTATATACTTAAAAAATTGTATAGAAACGAAGACGAAGAAAATGACAAATGTGGCTCCCTTGTCTTTCATTTGATGCATTGTTGGGACAAATTGATATTTAGTTTTATATCATATGTACTCCTACCGTCCTACTCCATCCATTCCGTCAAATTTTTAAGAGAAAAATATATTTTCGTATATGAATTTAGGATACTTTTATGTTTTAAACTTTAGTACTCAACTATGCTATTTTTGCATTTTACCGTTAATTTGTGTGGAATTCGATTTTTAAAATTATTTTTAATATAAATATAAATTAGGAAATTACTCTATTAGCCTTGTTTTAATATTTTATTGTTAGCCTTGTTTTAATATATATATATATATATATATATATATATATATATATATATATATATATATACACGTGTGTGTGTGTGTAATGTAAAAAATTAATTATTATATTATAAATATAAAGTATATTTTTTTATCAACTAAAAATAATTATCAATTTAATCTTATAAAGGAGGCGAAGTCTCGTTTTGGTACCACTTTTATTCGAGTTTTCGATTTAGTCCTATAAAACCTAAAAATGAGTCAATTTCATCCTATTTTCGCCGGAAAATTCAAACCTCGCCTGAAATTGATCACATGCGTTGCGCGTGACCTTTAAATTGGGAATTTCCGGCAAACTATTTCCAAGTGTCATTATTTAATTAGCTAAATAATTAATTCAAAGAGAAAATTTTAGAAAATGACACGTGGCAATTATTTTAATTAATTTAGCATTAAAAAAAGTAAAAATAAAAAAACAAATAGAAATTAAAAGTGGCAGCGAGAGCAGTGGGTTTTCATTTTTTCCTCGAAATTTTATCGCTCTAAAAAACTTAGTTTCCCAAATATATCTCCAGAATTAAGAACCCTAATTTTCGCACTCTTTGTTCTCGTTTCAAATTTCATATCAATTAGCTTAGAATCTTTTGCCCCTTTCTATTTCTTTCGAACCCAAACCATTTTTTTTTTCTGGAAAGAGCTTGTGATAGAAATATTGAGAGCTTCGTGCGGTATGAGTTTTGGTGTTTTCGCTATTGATTCACCGTTAGAAATGTCAAAGAAATTAGGGTTCTTAAGTTGTAGAAATATTTGGGAAATTAGTTTTTTTTTTCTATAATACGGGATTTTGAGGGAGAAATTCAATGAATTCGCGTTGCTCTCTTGCTCATTTTAATTTTGATTTTTTTTTTGTTTTCATTTAATGTAATATTATTGACTGAGCTTGCCACATGTCATTTTTTGGAAAATTTCTCTTTTAATTAAATCATGCATCCAATTAGAAAATGACACGTGGAAATGGTTTACCGGATATTCTCAATTTAAAGGTCACGTGCAACGCATGTGATCAATTTCAAGCAAGGTTTGAATTTTCCGACGAAAATAGGATGAAATTGACTCGTTTTTTGGGTTTTATAGGACTAAATCGAAAACTGGAACAAAAGTGGTACCAACACGAGACTTTGTCTCGTTTATGGGACTAAATTGATAAATATCTCTCAACTAAAATATAAAATTTCAAATGTATTGAGTAAAATAAAAAAAATATAAATATCAAAATTAATTTAAATTATTATTTTATAGTATAAATTTTATCAATACCTATAATAGTAAATTGATAAATGGTGAGTAATACTAGTAGATTTTTTTATACATCTTTTAAACACGTGTATGGAAAAAAAAAATTACTTTTAAAACCTCTCCTGCCATTTTATTCAAACACAAAAATAAAATCAACACACAATTGAATATATAGTTCTCGATTAATTATACAGCAGGAACAGCCGGAATTGGCTCATTGTCATCTGTAGGCTCATCATCCAATATCCCTTGATCATCTATGAACTCAGAATCAAGGGACGGGAATATCTTGGTGCTGATGTCGTCACTGCCCAAAGCAATATTGCGTGTGGACACACCCTCCAAGCTCAAAATTGCCCTGAAATACGGCGAACTCCCTGAACCCACCGACACGGTGGAGTGACATCCGCCGTTCGTAACTTCATGACGGAGCAAATTTCTGTCCATGTTACTATTCACCCTGTCCCAAGAGGTCACAAGGGAAGTAGAGATCTCGGTGTACACCTGCAGGAAGAGTCGAACATTATAATTAATTACAACAAATTAGATTAATTAAAACGGAATTAATTAATTAATTAATTAATTAATTAATTGATGATGGCTCACGCGGTTCTGCAAATTTTGGCGGCTAGTACTCCACGCGAGAACCCAGTCGCGCGTGTGCCCATTAGCGTTTTGCCCTCTATACACAACACCTTCTTTAGAGGGGCCCATGAGCCGAGCTCGGACGTGCAAGAAAACTCCCCACTGCCCGTTCTGAATGATGTGAGGGTACGGGGAATGGAAAACGACACCTTCCCATGAGTGGAAACGGGTGAATGTTAGGGTACTGCCCGTGGCGTTGAAAATGGTGCAGAGGGTCGAGGTTCCATTGCCGTAATTCGACTTCAGGCCAGCCACAAACTTCCTGGCCTCTTCGGATCTCGAGTCTGCTTCCATGTAGTCGAAAGCCACCTCCGCTCTTCGTCTCACGGTCACAGGGACGCCCGGATAAAGTTGTTGCAACGTCGAATCTGTGATTGGAGTTCCGAACACTTGGTCAGACATCCTTATTTATTTATTTATATATTTTGGTGTATCAAAATGTGGGGCATTAGTTTGGGTATTTATAGGATTCAGGCTTTCTTCTTTTGTATCGACAGAAAAATTTCGTTTAAAGTCACTTAAAATTGGTTTGATCTCAATTTGGTTTTAATTTGGTTCTTCAAACTATAAAAATTCTAGTCAATTTAATCATATTTCATTGGAAAATTTCAATTTTTTGCCATAAAAAGGTCAACTGACTTTTAATTTGGGGATTTCTAGTGAAGTTTGATATATAGGCACCACATGGTTGCGCGTGAACGATAAATTTAACTATTTTTCACGAAGACGCCATGCCACCATAATTACACAATTTTTTAAACAAAAAGTTTTCAATAGAAATTGATTTTTTTTTTTCAATTATTCAAAACCAATCACGCACAGCCACATGTCGCCTAGTCAGCAAACATCACTAGAAATCTCCAAATTCAAAGTCACGTACTGTGCACGTGACTTTTTCCTGTAAAAAATTGAATTTCTAATCAAATTGGAATAAATTGACTGTATTTTTTCTAAAAATTAAAAGACTAAATTGTAATCAACCTATTTAAACGGAACAAATCCAAAATTTGATCTATTTTAAAGGAACAACAAATATTTGCTGACTTTTGTATTAAATCAGATTGACCCTATATAACTAAATTGAATGTATCTTAATTACTCTAATATAATAAAATATTTTTTTTTTATAATACCACTTAAAGAACTTCTTTTTCTACACACGAAGTTTACCACTAATAAATTGAATGTATCTTAAAAAACTTGATTTTCTACTTAAAATATATCATAACATTTATTTTTTTAATTCATCAAAATTTGCATCAAATAACAGTTGTTCAATTAAGCCTGTCTGAGAACCGTTTAAGTAAGTAAAAAGATCGATTAAATAAATTTAAGCAGTCCAAAGTGAGTTTAGGCGGGCCTATGCGGTGCTTAGGCAACTTGGTGGCCTAGAGCCTAAGCGAATCTAAACTCTAGGCGGTCGAGAACAGTCTAGCACCTAGATGGGGCCTAGGCAGAGATAGGCGGGGATTTTAAAACAATGATTGTTACTTGTCGTCTCACTTTTAATATCGATTTATTGAATGTGCTGGTTGTGCATAATTTTACCAAGAACTTTATATATATATATATATATATATACATTTTATAAGTTTATCAGTTTTTAAAACAACGTATGAGACGTAACATCTTATAAGCTCTTTTAAATAAGCTCGTCTGTTTATGATTTAAGTGAAATCATTGTCCGTTTAATGTAATTGGAATCAATCAAGGCTTCAAATTAAATCTAGTCAATATAATATAACTTTGGAGAAGTGGTTATATAAAATTGATATGATTTAAGTATTTGGATAAGCATAATAATGCATGTCGAGTGTGATCTCGTGGTTGCATGGTTGCATGGCTAGATGATGATATTACATCATTAATATGATGAAAATTTGAAATTACATGTAATGCCATGCAAAACAACATGAATAGGTGTCAAAGTGAAAAGGTGTATTCACTAAAAGTTACCTATACATGAATAGGTGTCGAATGAAAAGGTACCTTTTCTTAAAGATGCCTATTCGACCAAAATGTGCTTATATTCAAATGAAAGAGTTTCTACCACCTATATAAGGAAGTGATATTCATTTGATGAAAAAAACACAATTTCACCTACGAAACTAAGAAGCTTTGAAGAAACAAATAAAGCAAAATATTTCATAAGTTGCTCGTGTTCTAAGCCTAAGACTCGAGTGTCGATATTGTCTTATCCTGCGAGGGATTTCGTGATACTCAGACTTATAGGGTCGAAATACTGTTTAAGGAAAGCGTTCACGCAATTCAATATTTATCCAAGCCCCTACATCTTTCAGTAACACCCTAGTATACAACATCGTCCAAACGGGCTCTTTGGCCAGAGTTGCTGCACTAAAGACTTATGAGTTAGTTATTCTTCATGACATTTATGCCTTGGACATGTTTCTTATGATGTTTTTTCTTTGCTTAATAATTGAGACATTTATCAATAACTTTCATATTGCCGAATCCTACTATTTGTTTATTATGCTAGTCGGCATGTAGGAAATTATCATTTCATTTAAATGATAAATCTAGTTCCTTTGTGTTTGATATGGTTCATTGTAATTTATGTGGGTCTTCCTCTAATACTTTGTCGGCTGATTATCATTATTATGTTGTCTTCGTTTATGACTTTTCTTGTTCTCTTGGATTTATCACGTGTATGCGATTGTGGAAAATTAAATACCAAATAAGCATGATTTAATCACATAAAGCATGCTTCATCAATTACCTTAATTTTTTTTATAACGATTAACCGAAATATATGAGAATATTAATAAATAAGACGAAAGTGTATCTGAATCCATAGAATGATTGAGATGAACGAGATTACCAGGTTGGTTGATGGTTTACCAAACTATCAGTACTCCTTTGGATTGACAGCGTAGAGAGACTACGTGAGATTAGAGATACTGATGTTTGGGACCATAACCTAATTTATAGATCTAGTGTATTGATTTGTGAAAATGCGGTCGACTCACAGTTCACGTACTGAAATAGAAAAGCCAGTCACTGTAACGAGTTTAAGTTCTGCTGTCCAGAGAACAACAAATTGAGTACTGCTGTCATAGAACAACAGATTCAGTTATGCAGCGGAAATAGTAAAAAGTACAGCAACTGAAAAACGTAAAGAATAAGGATATAATCTTCGTAAGTTGTATCAATCAATACAACCTACCAAGCTGCTTCAAAAGCAATAAACTTTCACTATAATCGTGAATACAAAATAATCCGAGAAAAATAATAAAAGAAACAGTCATGAGACTGAATAATTATTACTCGAATAAATAATTAAAAAAGAAAAACGTGTGCTGGAAATTTTTCTCTCTCCACTATGGCGTCGCTCCAGCTTCTTAATCTTCAATCCACGTGAGTCTTCTATTTATAAGGGACAAGTCTTCTCCTCCATGTAATTAGTCTTCTATGGTAAAAAGACTCCTTCCATAACTAGAAGATCTTGTACCTTATCTTGTAGATCTTGAATATATTTTCCCTCTTTAACTTGGATTCTCCTCTCAATAATAAATATTTCCAAAATAAATATTCCACCAAGGAAAGTCAAAATTAGTCAAAGTCAAATTAATTAAAATAATTAATTTAACTCCAACAATTTGGTGTCTCAACAAATCAAAGTCCACTTAATGGTATCCACACATTATAGCTCATAATTATTTTGACTTACATAAGCCCAACTTTAATCTTTAATTGAAGATATGTTGAATTTAATTTGGCACATGAAAGCCCAATATGTTGAATTTATAGATGCGAAGTTCGAACATTATGATATATTCGTACAATTATACACCTTTGTATATGCACTAAATTTCTAAGGAAACTCAAAGTCTTTCATTCCGACGGGGTACCGAGTTTGTTAACAAACGGATGAATGACTTCATGTTCACGCACGAAATACCTCATAGCATCTCATGCTCTCACACCTCACAATAAAATGGTCAACCTGAACGAAAACATCGTCACATCACAGAAAACAGACCTCTCCATGCTATTTCATGCCTTTGCATCGGCTTCCAATTAGTTTGATACTTTTGTCACGACAATCGTTTGTTATCAATTGTCATATTGGACTCTTATGATGAACAAATTTCCATACGAGTTGCTATTTCACATTGTATCGAATTATGTTACTACCTCCTGACCCAATTCCCTAAGCAAACTTTATTTAAAAATTACAAAAGAAGTGTGCATATCTGTTTGAGACAGAAAGAGTATTTTTACACCTTCGACTGTCGTGTTTTTTTCTATTTTCGTGACTATGCACCACACAAATTATTACATCGGAGCGATGCATGTATTTTTTGGGCTACGACAATACTTATAAGGGTTTTCGATATTTCGATCCTTCTTCGCCAAAATATTTGTCAATTGCCATGCTCAATTCGATGTGCAAGTGCACCGCTCTCAACCTCCTTGGAAAACCGATACATATTATAAATTCATAGTTTTTAATTTCTTAAATTTTAAAATCTTAATTCTTAGAGCAATTAAATTACTTTAGAATTCTTAAAATTATTGGTCCGTTTCAGATGATTTTTTTCAGTTCCTTTTTAAAGTTTTTTTATTTAATTTCTCAAATTTCAGAATGGAGGACCACTTATGTGGGCTAATATCACCATCTCAAGTTAAATAATTGAAATGGTCCATAATTGTGTTATTGGATGCCTTTCATGCATAGTAACTAATTGAGGACCATTTTGATGAGAGTGGAGGACCACTTCGATCGGATAAATCACACGTGGGTAATATCACCATCTCAAGTTAAATAACGAAATGGATTTCCCGTAATTGGATTGATGGGTCGGAGGCATTTAATTTCACCTAACGGAGGACCATTTTGATCAGACTATGGTCCCATATCTTCCGGACCTACTTGTTATTGATGAGAACATGGAGATTGTACATAAGATTATGACAGGGTGACGCCATACAAGAGCCGATAACTTCAGCAGCAACTTTAATTCATGTATTCATTTTCGTTTCGTTCATTTTGACTTCGCAGATTGTAGAATAATGAACTTTCAATATTCCATATGATTTGTAGAATGTTTTCATACGTTTTAAAATCATATTTTTAAAACATATCTACTTATGATTGATGCTAGACTAGGTTCTTGGACTTCTCGCTCTCTATCTTATGCAGGGCGATTCCAACTGATCAGATCTGTTCTCGGTACGCTACATATCTATTGGGCCAGTGTGTTCATCCTCCCAGGGGGTCATTGAGGACATTGAGAAGAGGCTGAAGAAATTTTTGTGGTTTGGGACGGGCAATAAAGGGTATGTCAAGGTCCGGTGGGTTGATATTTGCTGCCCTGCCAGTGAAGGTGGACTGGGTATCCGGGACATTACCACTCAGAATCAGACCCTTATGACTAGACATATATGGAATATTTTGAGTGAGGACCCGGAATCCGTTTGGGTCAGTTGGATTCGGGAGAATCGACTGCGAAGACATTCTTTTTGGAGTGCAAATATGCCTAGGGCGTGCTCTTGGAGTTGGCGACAGCTTCTGAAACTACGTCTAGCTGTTTTACCAGCTATACACATGCAGGTTGAGGATGAATTGCAGTTTTACCTCTGGCGGGACCGTGACATCCCCTCGGTCGTTTGGAGGAGGTGTGCCCAATGGGACCACGACTCACAGGTCTATCTAGGGCTGCGTCGTTGAGCATGGTCATAGTAGATGGGGAGTGGCGTTGGCCGGTATATTTTGAGGAGGAATTCGTTGATCTTATACATGAGTTACCGAGGATCGCTGTGAGGACAGATACTGTGCAGTGGACATTGCGTCGATCCGGGGCTTACACTTCCGATTCGGCCTATACACTTTTACGCCCAGAGGGTCCCAGAGTGTCTTGGGCTGCCAGTGGGTTGCCATTTTGGCTGGACCAGGACGTATCCCACGACAATGTTTCATTCTTTGGCTTGCTATCCGTGGTCGGCTGCCGACTCAGGATAAGTGTTGAGACACATTCCCAACGACGCACGCTGCCGATTGGTCGTGGGGATGACTCATGTGTGCTATGTAGTGGGGAGAGCGTTGAGACACATTCCCACCTTTTCTTTGAGTGCCCCTTTTCAAAGGATTGTTTGCGAAGTCTACAGGTGGAGGTGAAGTTTGTTTGGCCATGCACGGGGTGATTGGCATAGTGCTGTCTTACGTGCTGCTAGTCGGTGGTGTGAAAAGCACTTGATATCTTGCGCATATCATGGACTTCTTGTTGCCTTGGTATACTTTATATGGCAGGAAAGGAACACGAGAATACATGAGGCTCGCTCGGTGTCGTCAGGAGTGGTGGCTACTCAGGCTCTTTCTATCATACAGGACCAGATCATCTCATTACGACTTCCTGATACTCTTCAGGTACGGGCACTGAAGAGGGTGTGGCATATAGCTTGGTGAAAGTGTTTTCTGTTTCTTTTGTGTTAAATGTTTTGGTTGGATGTTTGGAGAGCTAGTCTGTTAGCTCGGTGATGCGGTGAAGTTTTCTTTCCCCATGCGTTGTACTGTACTACCATACATTTTTATTTATATGTGATTGACCTTTACAAAAAAAAAAAGCATATTTTTAATTGCTTTCATTTATGTTTTTTTGATTTCCTGTCGTAATTTAATTCTCGTTTCTATTGTTATGCTTTTGTGTCTTACATATATAGGTGAATACTTTATTTTTGTTGTTTTTTGTTATTACTTTAAAGATGATGAACTAAGTTAGTAACTCAGGAAGATGATATGATAAACGTAGCGGTTGATTGGTAATTGCTAGATGATTGATTCAATTAGCTAGTATAATCTTAGATTCTAATCCGATCTGGAGCTAATTTCTAAGCGAATTAAACGTAATTTTACGAGTACTTAAGTAATCTGACCGGGAACATGACTTTTGTGTGTTAAATTGAATTGATTGAAAAAGACAATTGTGAATCTAACATTGAGTTTTAATTACTGTTCATTTATCGCATTTCAATTTATGACTTTGAGTTATTGTTTTTATGCAATTTTACATTTAATATTAATAAAATATTAATCTGTAATAATTATTATTATAATTATAATATTTTCTTCTTAAATTATTTAAAATTGCAATTTGAGTTGACATTTTTTTATTAGTCAAAATATTTATATCAATACTTAAAAATAATTTCTAATGTTGAGAAATATATAGAGTTGTCGGGCTAGCCCACTCGTTTATCGAGTTCTTTCAGTTCAAATCGATCCAGTTTCGATTTTTTCGAATTGAAAATTTTCATCCTTAACCCTACATTTTTTTTGGGTCGGCAAAGAACAGCCCACAATTTTGAGTTGGATTGACATCCCATACCTTCTAGTTGAGCGAACTCCTCTATCAAGAGTCAAAAATCAGCCCCCATCTACTTCATTCAATGTGCCTCGTTTGAGGATAGAAGGTTGTCCGCCCTTGATTTCTCCTCCAAAGCCTCTGGTGATTCAATATATTTAAGTAGAAGTTGTGTATAGCAAATTCAATTATGAATTCCCAAATTATAGTTGTTATTCTTAATACATGCACTAATTAGAGAGGAATGATCAACTATGAGTTGGGGTCTACTGACTCGACTTAATACATGCAACATTTATTTTCACTGATTACACAGTACCGATGAAGAAGATTTATTCAATATTTTATTCATACACACATTATATAGTGCTTGATTATTCAGCAACAGCAGCAGCAGCAGGCTCGTCCATCCCATGATCGTCAGCTGTGTGCTCGGGATCATTAGTTAAGGCTGTGGCATCGCGAGTGTTGACACCTGACAATGCCATTATTGCAGTGAAATTTGGGCCCGTGGAGGCCCCACCCATGGCCACGGAGGAGAAGCATCCGAGTTGGTTAAAAACTACACGATTAAGACGATTGCTTCTCATAAGTCTCTCTATTTCACTCCAATCGATCCTGTTGGAGTTCTCACGGATTTCGGTGTACACCTGATTAACAAATAATTAAAAAAAGAAAACACAATTAATTAATTAATCAATTAATTAATCGTTGTTCGACACTAGCTAGCTGACTCACGCAGCTGAGAGCGACGCCATCCATAGCCCATGCGAGAACCCATTCACGTGAGCTCCCAGCAAGGTTGACTCCTCTATACACAACAGCTCCTTTCGGGAAGAACCCGGACTGTGCGGCGTGAAGAAATGCGCCCCACTGCCCGTTTCGAATGGTTTCAGGGTAATGGGGCCCCCTAACCTGACCGCTCCAATTGTGGCTTCGGACGAATGTGAGGTTACCACCTGTCGCGTTGTAAATGGCGCACATGGTCTCGAAACCCTGCGATGAATTCAGGTCGGACGCAAACTTGCGGGCCTGTTGGGCCTTATCCCCATCGTTCATGAACATCAAAGCCACCTCTGCTCTGTGCCTTGCCGTGATATCCGCCACGTTCATGCCTATGTAAACTTGCTGCACCGTTAAATCTGTCACTGGATTTCCGAACACGCCGGAAGCCATGCTGATGCTGATGCTTTTATTATTTTTTTTTTTTTTTGAATATGGATGATGATCAAAGTGTGGGTGTAATTTGCTTGTGAATTTATGGGATTTATTTATAGGTCCCCCACAATTTCTTTCTAGTTTTTAAATTCACTATCCACGGTTTCCTATTGGGCACCACATAATTATACATGAATCACATTCACCTTTTTATTCAATTTCACGTCCCTAAAGAAAATGGAAGAGTTTAATTTCAGTATATACATATTCGACGTTTATGCGCGCTCATTGAAATGTTTTGTTTGTTGAGGCAGATTTTTGCTAATCTCATTGAAAGAAAGCATTTTTGCTTTTATAGATTTTTTCAAGAAATTAATGAAATTCAAAAGAGTCGTGCACATTAAAGTGAGCCTGGACATGTCGAAGAATGTCGTGTGATCCATTGATCTCATGGGCTAAACAAGTAAAATTAATGGGGTGCACAAATAAAGATATTGGGCCCAACATGTTAAGTCTTGGGGCTGATTTCGTGGCTAGGACAAAAGAGTGGGAGGCATGAGCTGGAAATTGAAGTGCATTAAACAAATGACTTGGTAGGGGTGGGAGTTGCTGAATGTGGGAAAAACAGTAACTACCCACTACTTTGGAGAATTCATGGTGAAAAATATATTGAAGTCAATCATCATTTTCATCATTACATTTTTAGGATTGAAGCTAAAGAGTGAAGAAAAATAGAATTACTTGAGTGAAGAGTTTTTTAATTTTTTTTTTTTATTATTTTCGTGAGAGTTTATTTCAAGTACTACAACTGTTTTGTAGTCTTGAAATTGTGCGAACCTTATAATTATTTATGAGTAAATTTTGTGGCCTTGAGACTATCGCTAGATGTTTAGTGAAAAACAGCTCGTGAATTTTTTATCCACGTTGTCATTTTAATTTCCTCTCTTTATTTAGTACAGGTACTTCCTAGTCACGGATCCGGTTCTAACAAGTTTGTGGACATGGGAACAGGTTTAGGCAACTTCAAGCCGTTGACCTTCAAAGTATCTAACCATCCCTAAGTGCAAGTGCTTCAGAACCATCAACTTAAACTTTAGTCCATACTTTGGGCATCATCAATAGTTAATACAAAGATATAACACTTTTTTTCGTCTATTAACACTTGGTATTTGTTGAGCGTGGAGGCCGAATTCACGCCGAGAAGACGAGAAAAGTCGAACGGAGAAAACGGAGGTCGCCGGAGGAGAAACGACGACCGCGGAAAGCCGCCGGCGGGTGCCAAATGGTTTCGGCGGTCGCCGAAACCGGGAGAAACCGAGCCTGGGCTACTGCATCTTTTTTGGCCTTTCGGCGGGCGCCGATTGGCCTCCGGCGATCGCGGAACAAATTCGGCGGTCGCCGTTTTGTGTTCAGCGGTCGCCAGTCCAATGTCGGCCGACATTGGATTACACTGATTTTAGCGTCGGCCGACATTTGGGGGGCTTTTACGCAGAAGCGGGATTTTTCACCCCAATTGTTTTCCCTCCCCTATATAAACCCTATATGTGCGTGTAAAATAGGGTTAAAACACCTCCAGAAAGTCTAGAAGCAATTATAGCATTACAAAGTCGTGTAATCGAGTCTGATAATTGTTCTAGTGAATTATTGCAGCGGCAAGAAGTGGACGTAGCCCTCGTTAACGGGTGAACCACTATATTCTTCGTGTTCTTTAATTTCCGTAATTTCGTTCTTGTTTGTTCGTATTGCTTTTCAGGCGGGGATTTCGGACGCGAATTTCCCAACAACTGGTATCAGAGCGCTAGGGTTATAGCGATCGGGGAAAAGCGATGACGGACACCACCACCTCTTTCGGGGTTACGAAATTTGACGAAAACAACTATGGACACTGGAAGATGCAGATCGAGGACTACCTTTATGGGAAAAAGCTCGGAATTCCTTTGAAGGGTAGACCGGAGAAGATCAAGGATGACGAGGAATGGGAAAGCCTCGACAGACAGGTGTTGGGATTGATACGTTTGTCTCTAGCTTCAAACGTGTCATTCAACGTGCGCTCAATTACCACAACCAAAGATTTGATGGCTGCCCTATCAAACATGTACGAGCAACCTTCAGCGAACAACAAGGTGTATCTCATGAAGCAGTTGTTCAATCTGAAGATGTCGGACAATGCAAACGCAGCCAACCACATAAACGAGCTGAATTCCATCTTGGACAAGTTGAAGGGAGTCGGGGTGAATTTCGATGATGAAATTTATGCTTTGATCCTACTTGCGTCTCTGCCGGATAGTTGGGAGCCCATGCGGGCAGCTGTTAGCAACTCTATGGGGAAGGAGAATCTGCAGTTCTCCGAAGTTAGAGATAAAATCCTAGCCGAGGAAATCCGGAGAAAGGATTTCAAGGGAAAGTCTCCTAGTTCGGCCTTGAGTGTGGAGAACCGGGGGAGAAACTCGGGCAGGAACGCTAACAGGAACAGAGGGAGATCCAAGTCTAGGAATGGAAGAGATAGCTCGAAGTCCGAGTATAATGATGTTGGAATTGTGGGAAGACGGGGCACTTCAAGAGGGATTGTCGCTCTCGGGGGAAGAACGACAACAAGAAGAAGGGAACTGCCAATGTGGTAACACAAGAGGATGACGACGATGGGGACGTCCTTCTCTTATCGGTCGACTCGCCGATCGATTCCTAGGTGCTTGACTCAGGGGCTTCTTTCCATACTACTGCACAGCGAGAGGTAATGTTGAATTACGTCTCGGGTGATTATGGAAAGGTCTTTCTTGCAGATGACGAGCCACTCGATTTAGTCGGGATGGGAGATATCAACCTGAAGATGTCAAATGGGCAAACTTGGAAGATTTCCAAGGTCATACATGTGCCGGGGTTGAAGAGGAACCTGATTTCGGTGGGCCAGCTTGACAGTGATGGTCACCGGGTGTCATTTGGAGATGGGTCGTGGAAAGTTTCGAGGAACGCCATGACCATAGCTCGAGGTCATAAGACGGGCACACTTTACATGACGACGAGCGTGAGGGACTCGGCTGGTGTTGTTGATAACACCAAGAAGACCGAGCTATGGCATTGCAGGCTGGGGCACATGAGTGAGAAGGGGATGAAGATCATGGCGAAGAACGGGCTACTGCCCGAACTCAAGGCGATTGAGTCTCACGTGTGCGAGAGCTGCATTCTTGGAAAACAGAAACGAGTGAGTTTTTCCAAAGATGGAAGGGAGCCCAAGGCGGAGAAGCTGGAACTAGTACACACGGATGTTTGGGGTCCAGCTCCCGTCGCCTCACTCGGAGGATCACTCTACTATGTTACCTTCATCGATGACTCCACAAGGAAGGTATGGGTGTACTTCATGAAAAATAAGAGTGACGTGTTCTCTGTTTTCAGGAAATGGAAAGCCGAGGTTGAGAATGAAACAAATCTCAAGGTGAAGTGTTTGAGGTCCGACAACGGTGGTGAGTACGTTGACGCCGACTTCAAACAGTTTTGTGTCGAGAGTGGGATCAAGATGGTGAAGACTATTCCGGGGACCCCACAACAGAACGGAATAGCGGAGCGAATGAACAGGACGCTAAATGAGAAGGCCCGGAGTATGCGGTTACATTCGGGGATGCCTAAAATGTTTTGGGCATATGTCATCGACATGGCGGCTCATTTAATCAACAGAGCACCGTCAGTTCCTCTGGAATATCGGATTCCTGAGGAAGTTTGGAGTGGGAAGAAGCTGAATCTGTCCTACTTGAGGGTGTTCGGGTGTCTGGCGTATGTCCATATCGACGAAGCTGCTCGTAGCAAGCTTGATCCTAAATCCAAGAAGTGCTTCTTCCTTGGATATGGCGGCACGGAGTTCGGGTACCGATTTTGGGATGCCGAAAATCATAAGGTGATCCGAAGCAGAAATGTGATCTTCAACGAGGCGGTCTTGTACAAGGGTAAAGACGAGGTTGTTGAAGAGAGCATTGATCCCGTGAGAGACACGGAGGAGGTTCCGGTGGAGGTCGTGGAGACCGAGAAGATCGAAGAGGACAACACGAGCAGCGAGGATGAGGAAGATGAGAATGCTCATCCCAACATCGATCCAGTCACACCGAAGCCGTGGAGGTCGACTAGGGTAAGAAGACCTCCCCATAAATTTTCACCTTCCCTTAACTATATCTTGCTGACTGATAGGGGTGAGCCGGAGAGCTACACCGAGGCTATACAAGCGAGGGATTCGATCAAGTGGGAGTCTGCCATGAAAGAAGAGATGAGCTCATTGATGTCGAATCAGACTTGGGAACTAGCCAAGCTTCCGCAGGAGAAGAAGGCCTTGCACAATAAATGGGTCTTCCGGGCAAAGGAAGAACACGATGGGAGCGTTTGGTACAAGGCAAGATTAGTGGTGAAAGGATTCCAGCAGAAGGAAGTGATCGACTACACGGAGATATTTGCTCCGGTAGTCAAGATGGTAACCATCCGGGTGGTGCTTAGCTTGGTGGCAAAGGAGAACTTACATCTTCAGCAAATGGATGTAAAGACCGCATTTCTTCACGGGGATCTAGATGAAGAAATTTACATGAAGCAACCGGAGGGGTTCGAAGTCCGAGGCAAGGAGAAGCTGGTGTGTAAGCTTCAAAAGAGTTTGTATGGGTTGAAGCAAGCTCCTAGGCAGTGGTACAATAAGTTCGACATGTTCATGAAGCGAGTCGAATTCACGCGGTGCGAGGCGGAACACTGCTGCTATTTCAAGAGTCTTGGAAGAGGTACCTACATAATATTACTCCTTTATGTAGATGATATGCTGATAGTCGGGGCGAGCTTGACGGAGATCGACAAGCTCAAGAAGAGTCTATCGAGGGAGTTCTCTATGAAGGATTTGGGTGCTGGCAAACAAATCCTGGGGATGAGAATCACGAGGAGTAAAGAGGGTCTTGAGTTATCTCAAGAGGAGTACTTGAAGAAGGTACTGGCAAGGTTTAACATGGAGGATGCTAAACCTGTTGGCACTCCTTTGGCTAGTCACTTCCGTTTGTCAAAGGAGGACTCGCCGACGAGCGAGAAGGAGATGGAGCATATGGATAAGGTCCCTTACGCCTCTGCGATTGGGAGCCTTATGTATGCCATGGTGTGCACGAGGCCTGACATTGCCCATGCAGTGGGAGTTGTCAGTCGGTTTATGAGTAATCCGGGGAAGCAACATTGGGAAGTCGTCAAGTGGATCTTCCGATACTTGAGAGGGACTTCCAATTTTGCTTTGAGGTTCCGAAAATCAGATGTGGGGTTACTTGGGTTCGTGGACGCGGATAACGAAGGTGATGTGGATAGTAGGAAGAGTACTACTGGGTACGTGTACACTTTCGGGGGTACAGCGATTAGCTGGATGTCGAGATTGCAGAAGATAGTAGCACTATCGAGCTGTGAGGCGGAGTACGTTGCTGTGACGGAAGCCGCGAAGGAAATGATGTGGCTACAGGCATTTCTGCTAGAGTTGAGACAAGACCACTCGGGGAGTGTCTTGTATTGCGACAGTCAGAGCGCCATTCACTTGGCGAAGAATCCCGTGTACCATGCTCGAACGAAGCATATCCAGCTGAGATATCACTTCATTCGATCAGCCTTGGAGGAAGGCGTCTTGGTGTTGGAGAAGATTCTTGGGAGTAAAAATCCGACCGACATGTTTACGAAGGTGGTGCCGTGCGAGAAGTTGAGGTTGTGTTCACCCTCGGTTGGTCTTCTGGAATGAGGACCGGGACGCCGCTGCAATGGGAAGAGAAGATAGGGGTCGTGAATTAGATCCAAGTGGGAGATTGTTGAGCGTGGAGGCCGAATTCACACCGAGAAGACGAGAAAAGTCGAACGGAGAAAACGGCGGTTGCCGGAAAGCCGCCGGCGGGCGCCAAATGGTTTCGGCGGTCGCCGAAACCGGGAGAAACCGAGCCTGGGCTACTGCATCTTTTTTGGCCTTTCGGCGGGCGCCGATTGGCCTCCGGCGATCGCGGAACAAATTCGGCGGTCGCCGTTTTGTGTTCAGCGGTCGCCAGTCCAATGTCGGCCGACATTGGATTACACTGGTTTTAGCGTCGGCCGACATTTGGGGGGCTTTTACGCAGAAGCGGGATTTTTCACCCCAATTGTTTTCCCTCCCCTATATAAACCCTATATGTGCGTGTAAAATAGGGTTAAAACACCTCCAGAAAGTCTAGAAGCAATTATAGCATTACAAAGTCGTGTAATCGAGTCTGATAATTATTCTAGTGAATTATTGCAGCGGCAAGAAGTGGACGTAACCCTCGTTAACGGGTGAACCACTATAATCATCGTGTTCTTTAATTTCCGTAATTTCGTTCTTGTTTGTTCGTATTGCTGTTCAGGCGGGGATTTCGGACGCGAATTTCCCAACAGTATTATATGTGTCTGTTGTAGGGATCGGATTATGGAAATGGCATGAAAAGAAACGAAAACAAGGCTCGTGTTCAACACGATCTCCTTAAAACAAAATTCGATCTCTACCGATCGTTTGTTTCCCAGGATACAACGTTTTCACGCAACTACGTTGCACGTCGAACCGAGATGTTGCCCGAGATATTCACCGGAGGGCCAAGGAAAGCTAAGCAAAAGAAAATAAGCAAAATGTGCTGGAATGTGTCTGTATAAACTCGATTCTTTTTCGGTGTTTTTTGTATGCACAAAGAGCTGCAATATATAGGAAAAGTTGGACAAGAAGGGTTGATGAATCTAGACGTATTGACCGTAACGTCTAAGCATTCATCACCCACCATCATTGTAATTAAACACAATTAATTCTTATGTTTAAAATTAAAAAATGTAACCTCCATCAATAATGAATAATATTGAATATTATTATTATTATTATTATTATTATTATTATTATTATTGTAAAATAAATAATTAATAATATTTCTATTATTATTATTGTATTAGAATATGCAAAATGTTGGCTCGTACGCCAATTCAAAGGGTTAGTAAGATACTCTCCCTTATACACTTACTCAATTTTGCATATTTTTCCAATGTGGGATACACATTATCCCTTTAGAATTGTCTTTCAATTCACAATTTTGTAACAAGTTTGAAAATTAATTTGTCATTCATTTCTACTCCGATTTGAGCAAATGAGATATCGAATCGAAGCTCTCTTCGATCTCTATATTTTCCAACATTTGTATCTCTAGAGAGTTGAAGTTCTCTAATAAATTCATGTTTTTATGTACATTTTATATATTCTTCTGACGTTTTTGTATTGATATGTGCTCATACCATTCAGAACACTTCCATTTTAGGGAAAATTTAATAAAAATAAAATGTCCTTCGCCGACATGAAATAAATCTTTTTTTTCGGTTCTACAAATACTGAAGGCGAAAATTTGCGCGATGACAAGCCTGAAGATGTTGAATTTGTGATAAGAGATGATAAAGAGATGAGAGAACGGGACGAAAAGAAGAAGAAACAAATATAAAATAAACTTCGGATACTTTTTATTATTAACTTGATTGTGTGCGTTTATATAGACACACAGAAAACCTAATCATAACAATATTAGGAAAATAACTTCAATAAGAAATCTAACAAATAAAGAAAAGATATAAACGGGCCTCCATACTTCAATAAAGTTCAATAATAGGTACCCGTCTCGTATTTGTTTTTTCCAGCATTGTTAAGTACCATGGGAGTGTCACGATTATCTAAAACTAAAAAATAATGTCCCACTTATATGTTGAAAATAATAATTCATATTTTCAATAATAAGTTGGAACATTATAATGTACTCTTGATCAAGTTTATTGATCATTCAACAACAAAAATAAAAACTAATGATAAGGGTACGTTTGGTTGTATAAATGATTTGTTATAGAAATTCGAATGATTATAAAATCATGATTAGTTTTAATATAATCAAGATGGATAGTTTATTGTTTATTTATTATAAGCAATAACATATTGTATAGTGTTTGATTGATTATTCATCATTAGCAAGAGGAGCAGGAGCAGGAGCAGGAGTTGCCTCATCTTCAAGCTCATCCACTGCATTCATTCCTTTATCAAGAGACAGCGGTAATAGTGTGCGGATGTCGGCCAAGCCCATTATCCCCGTGAAACGCGTCACACTGGTGTAGCCACCAATCGCCGCGGAGGAGAAGCATCCGAAGTTGTAACCTACATCATTGCCCAGATTTCTTTCCAAGAAGCTATTGACCGTGTTCCAATTGATCGTGTTGAAGTCTCCATAGGGTTGAGTGCACACCTGCACGAGACTCCTGCTCGGGATTAATGAATGAATACTACTACGAGACTACTTTACATCATCAATTGCTCGAACTGGTAGAAAAGTTAGACAATTTCACATTTATATTTATAAGGCGAATAATATTATGTAATAATAATTAATCACCACTTACGCGGTTCTGATGGTTCTGATTATTATTCAAGAGGAGGCTCGTATTCCACGCGAGAACCCAATTGCACGTCTGCCCATCACCGTTGACTCCTCTGTACACAACAGCTTCCTTAGAGCGGCCCCTGAAGGTGTTGGAGTTGGCGACGTGAAGGAATGCTGCCCACTGCCCGTTGAGAATGACATTAGGGTATGGGGACCTCCAAACGTTGCCTTCCCAAGAGTGGTTGCCGGCCAATAAGAGGTTACCGCCCGTTGCGTTGTAAACGGCGCAGAGGGTCATGACCGGAATCTGATAACTCAGAGAGAGGTCCGACACAAACTTCCTCGCCTGTTGGGCCTTTTCGTCCGCGTTCATGTACATCAAAGCCACCTGAGCTCTGTGTGTTGGGGTGATGTTGGTTATGCCTATGAAAACTTGCCGCACTGTCGAATCTGTCACTGGATTTCCGAACACGTTGTTAGACATATTGGTGGTGAGTGGTGATGCCTTTTTTTTTTTTTTGTTTGTTTTTCTTCTTTTTGACTAGTATTGAATTGATGATCAAGTGCGTGTAGTTTGCTCCAGTATTTATAGGATTTATTAGTATCGCGACTGTGAATTATTGTCGACCACATAATTATAAATGAATTATAAGACAGGAAAAATATCATAAAATGTTGGGTAAGTTTAGTTGATTCCACAAATAATTTGACTCTATCTTTTCCGGCAAAAAACCCATAAAAAAGGCACGATAGATGCAAGTGATGGCCTAAGTGTCTCAATTTTTTGCCAGAGTGCTTAAGTGCATTTTTCGTAGGGGTGTCAAAGGGCCGGGTTCATGTCGTGTCAACACTATTCGCGAATCGGGCGGGTCACAAAACATAAATCCAAACTCAATTCATTTAATAATTGTGTTGAAAAATTAAACTCAAATCTAACCTATTTTATAAATAGACAACTTGTTTTCAACACATTTAACTAATTTAATTAATAATTAAATTGTGTAATTTTAATAATATAGAAAATATATTAACAAATCGATTTAACTGAAAATAAAAAAAAAAAATTATTTAAATTATTAAAATTTTATATATTTTTATAAATAAAATATAATGAAATATTTTAATTTTTAAAAGGGCTAAATACACTTTGCTACCCCAGGATATGGGGTTTTTATACTTTGCAACCTCGTCGGAAAACTTTTACCGATCAGTACCACAGGATAAACAATATTACAATTTGCAACCTACAGGCTGCCGGATCGGAATATTCCATGGAATATTCCGTTTTGAAAGGTTTTTTGGTCAATTTCAACTCAAATAAAAGGCTGATTACATTTTTACCCTCAAATAAATATTTTGTATTTATTTTTATTTTTTTAAAAAGTGAAATACATCTTTAGATATACAAATTACGCAGCTCCTCCTTTCTTCTTCCCTTTCTCTAACACTTAAACCTACATCCACCATAACCCACCTTCGAGTTTGACCACCAAACCCAATTTCAACCGTGAAACTTGGAATTAAACAACAAGTTTGACCACCAAACCCAATTTCAACCGTGAAACTTGGAATTAAACAATATAATCGTGTTCTCCACCCTCCCAAACCTAGGTTTCATCTTCAAAATCCCCTAAATCTAAAACTTAAATCAAACACCCAAATCCCAACCAACACGGCCCGGGCCCGCTTCAAGCTTCAAACTCCGACCGACCTTCACTCCGGCAACGATGTCGCCTCGAACCCACCCCCGTGTACATCGTATCCAAGAATTGAAGCCCCAAATCTCACCCAACTCATTTTCTCCAATTATATATATATATATTTTAAAATCTGTGTATTGTTTGAGACGATTAGTTAAGCTCACGGTCTTCGATTTGTGCGTTTTTGGATGTTTATTTCCTTGTCGATTTGTAAGAATTGTAAGAATTTCACTTGTGCGAATTTTAGGATTGTTTTGGGATTTTTTTTTTCTTGACTAATTTTTTTAAATAAATAAATATATTAAAATGTTGTTAATTCTTTTCTTAATTTTTTGTTTTTAAATTAAATTTAATAATATATTGTGTAATTACAATATTATCCTTCAAAGTTTCAAAATTGTGAAAGCACACACACCAAAAAAGAGCGTGCAAAACACTCTCTCGGAATATTCCATGGAATATTCCGATCCGACAGCCGGCAGGTTGCAAATTGTAATATTGCTTATCCTGTGGTACTGATCGGTAAAAGTTTTCCGACGAGGTTGCAAAGTGTAAAAACCCCATATCCTGGGGTGGCAAAGTGTATTTAGCCCTTTTTAAAATGTTGACATATTTAATATAGACACATCATAAAACTTTGTATGCTTGTCGTTTTACATATTATATAATGATACTAGTTTGAATAGTTACTCCATTAAATGCATCAAAAAACACAAATCTAAGAATTTAGAGTGTTAATAATTCCAATTGTAAAAAAAAAATGTTACAATAAATATAATTGTAAGTAAAAAAAATTAATCAATCCTTCTAAACAAGTAATATATTATTATTATTATTTATTTAATGAATAATATATTATTATAATATAATAATTGAAAATAAAATAAATAAATGCATTAAACGAGTTAATTTCGAGTTCGCAAGTCGACTCGCGGTTGACCCCTTTAATAAAAGGGTCATGGCGAGTTGACCCGATGTTGACCTGCTTTTTAATCGTGCGGGTTCAATCGACTTTATTTTGTGCGAGTTTCGAGTTGTGCTATCGGGTCGTGTCAAAATTGACAGACTTAATTTTTCGTGCCTTATTTATGACATTTTCGCTAAAAAGATGATCTATTCTTTTGGAATTATTTTCAGTTTGCTTCAGTTTAATTTAAACCTATAATTTTAGTTTACTTCAGGTCCATTAACTTCAAATCAAATTCATTAAAGTTCAATTCAGTTTAATCATTTAATTTTTTATTTTTTTTAAATATTTTTTTATTTTTTAATATTTTATAATTAAATTAAATTAAACTTAATTTCATTTAAGTTCATTTTAGAACTATTAAACAAGACCTTTTTATCTCAAAGAATTACTTGGACTATTCCTTTAGCGAGAATTATATTGATGTAAAATTAAAATGTGTGTTAAATGGTCGTTAATTAAAATGTGAATAAAATTGATATAATTAAAATGAGAGTGAATTAAATTAGCCCAGGGAATGTAGCGTCTATATACCTACGGCCATTCCCTCGTCTATATACTTGTGACTATTCCTTTGGCGTGAATTATATTGATGTAAAATTAAAATGTGTGTTAAATGGTCGTTAATTAAAATGTGAATAAAATTGATATAATTAAAATGAGAGTGAATTAAATTAGCTCACGGAATGTAGCGTGAATTGCATAGCTCAAGGTTTAAACCTGTAACCTCATTAGTGAAGAAGAAGCTGAGCTATATGAGTTATATTTACAATTTATTAAACGATAATATATATGTATCATTACATTATATATATATATATATGTAATAATAATATTTAATACAATATATATATATATATATATATATATATCAAATTATATATTTAAAATACATATATTTTATTGCTTAGTTTTTTATTTGGAACATTTATACGGTTTTGTTAAAAATAATAACACTTAAGCATTATATTATATTTATTATTAAAAATGAAGCTTTTTTTAAATATTTTTAATTTAAATTTATTACAAATAATATACTAACATTTTAATTAATTAAAAAAACTTTGATTGTAATTTTATTATATAATTTATTTTGTTGTTGAAATTATAAATTTAAAAATATATTTTTATAATAATATTTAATTAATTTATTATTAATATTTTTTGCTTAATTGCGTATAATTAATTATTTTTATAAAATTGTAATTGCGTAGTTGCATAATTGATTGTAATTGCTTAGTTGCATAATTGTGTATGCGTAAACACTTAAAAAAAACTTTAATTGTAATTTTATTATTTAGTAAAATAGAATTTAAAAAAAAACATTTAAAATAATTTAGCATAATTTTATAATAACATTTAATTAATTTATTATTATATAAATTAATAGTTTATAAAAAAAATCAAAAAAATACTCCCCTACGACAAATGCCGTAGAGACTCCTACGAGGAAAATTCCTGTAGGACGCGAATGCGCGCGCAGTCCTCTACGGGGATCTCCTACGGGGCCGTAGGTAATGCCTTAGGAAACCCTTACAGGAAAAATGCCGTAGGTAATTTCAGTAGGATTTCCTGGTTTTTTTGTAGTGATCTACTTGATCGGTTCAATTATCTCTCTAATGTAAATTTTATGAGCGAATTTACGTAATTTGAATTTTCTGTCTTTTTCTAGAGAGACATATAAGTAAATTATTATATAAAACGTGATTTTTTAAGTTGTAAGATAAATAAGAAGTTATTATGAAATAATATATTATGGATGTCTATTAATTAAAATGGACACATAAATTGATGATATTATTTATTTATATTTCTTCCCACCCAGAAAAGTAGTCATGCTTCATTTTTTTTAAATTACAAAAGAATTATGACCACCTTTTTGGGTGGGAGGATGTAATATTTATTCCTACTTAGTGCATGATGATGCATGTGTACCTATAAATAGGTAGTCACACTTCTTTTCCTTTAAAAATCACAAAGGAAATATGACCACGCTTTGGGTGAGATGATGTAATATTTATTCTTACTTAATGCATGATGATTCATGTGTACCTATAAATAGGTGTTTTTTTATGGATTGTAATACACAGTTGAATACTTAAAATATAATAAGAATATTCTCTTTCTTCTGTCTCTATTCTCTTTGGTACTGCATATTTTATATTGTTATGAGCTATTAAAATATTATCATTCTCTCTACCTCTATTTTTTTTTTGTACTTTATATTTTATATTGTTCTTAGCTATAAAAATTACAACAGAAGTATTTTTATCCACTTTTTTTATATTTGTAAACATTAACAGAACAAAAAATTATTCAATCTAACATAAATAATTTTAAAGCGGTAATGTTTAAAAATACATTATAAAAACATGCTTTTTTAAACAACTTATGTCTTATATCTATATTTTTACATTTTTTGTTATGCTCCAAAAAATTGAAGTGCTTAAAAATATTGAATATTTTACTCATATCAATAAAATGCATATTTTTTTTGAGAATCTGAATTGTGTCGTGTTTATGTGTTTTTAGTTTACGTTTTGTGTAGAGTGTGAGTTATGTTTTATTACTTTGGTGTCGTTTTAATTTATGTTTTATGTTGTGTTGTGTCGGATCTCACGGGTGGTCGGAAGTTGTTTTCTTGTCATGTTTTAGGCTGAGAATCGAAGGAAACGAGAATGAAACGGGTTGGGAACGAGAAGACGAAAGCGGAGCTGAAAATTGCATTATTGTCGGCCGACGGAGAAGGGTGTCCGCCGACGACGCTGCACGGGACATTACTAGGGACGCTCGAAGTTCGTCGTGTTTTGAAGAGTTTTGGGTCTGGACAGGGGTAGTGACCGCTACCCCATAATCAGCGGTCGCTGCATGTATTGTCGGCCGACAATATGGAGTGTCGGTCGACATGTAGTGAAAAATTCAGCAATTAATTATGACAGTTGGAGGGGCGGTTTCTGGAGGATTTGGACATGGATTTAGGCGAGGAAATAAAGGAAAAAAAAGATATCTCTCGTCTTGGAACTCGACGTAGAATGGGGGGCGTCGGTATTGACGATACCGACGTTCTAAGAATCGTAATCAAGTTCTACGGTGTTTCGCACGTTTTTGTGCGAGTTTTTCCTTTGTTTTGTGTACATTTATTGTGTTGTTTTTGTGCTTATATAATCCTATTCATGTGATTTTGTGCATATGTTGTTATGGTTGTGGTTTTGTAGGATTTAGACAAGAATCGAGCAAAAACGAGAAACACTAGTCCGATGTTCAGCGCGCCGCGGTATCCTCCTTTGCAAATCAAGCGCGCCGCGCTCAAAAGGGTCGAGGACTCCCAGCGCGCCGCGCTATCCTCCTTTGCAAATCCAGCGCGCCGCGCTCTGAAGGATCGAGGACTCCCAGCGCGCCGCGCTCTCCTCCTAGGCAAATCCCAGCGCGCCGCGCCCAGTGTGTGACTGCACTGCTCAGCTGTGCCAAAATTTCATTTCCGACTTCTTTAACCGTTGGATCGGCCTGAAACTTTCACAGCATGTTCCCAACTTCAACATCTACAATTTCAACGGTCGGATTGACGAAATTATAACCGAGCAAGATCCAGTCACCCCCAGAACGTACCAGCAATGTGTTTGGACGAAATTAAATAGTGAAGAATTGTTGACTTGACTTTTGGGGCATTTTAAGGGCTTTTTGGTCTTTTTGTATGGACATGTGGGAAAATATAAATAGTAGGTTGGTGGAAAATCACAATTATCCATTCCATCTTCACCAACACCCATCTTTCCCCCATTTTCTCTCTCTTAGATATTTTCATGTTCTTAGATCTAGTTTTAGTTTCAATTTTATCTCCATCATCCATTGAGATTTTGTATTCAAGCATTTGAAGAAGGTTGTTTAGATTGCTTCAAGGAACACATTGATGTAAACAATATTCGATTTGAAGCTCTTTGGTAATATCTCCATTTTTTTTGTTTGTTTATGATTTTGATGATGAATGATTGTGTTGATATGATTGATATGTTTAGCTAGATTGCATGTTGGGGATTGAGTGATGAGTAATTAGGGTTGGGTGATTTGTAAATGCATGAATATTGGGGATAGTTGATGTTTTGACTTGTTGAGGAGATGGACCAAATCCCTCACTTTTGGGTATGCTTTTAATGTTCGATATATTCATGTTAGACCATAATCAATTATCTTTGGCCTAATCGTAGTTACGTATGGCCGGCCTAATCGTGGTATCGTATGGCCTAACTCAATTAATTGTGATTTCCGATTATGAGAGTTTTTACATGTGAAGTGAACCTATATAACCTCGTTTTGATGCTTAGACTTGAATCTCGGTTTTGGGTATGGTTGACGTTGATCACGAGTGAGTGTAGTTCCACTTAACATTGTTATTCGTGTATTTCATTGAACTCATTCCAATTACTACGATCTCATTCCCTAACGTTCCACATACTTGATCATTTGCATTTTAAATAGTTTAGTATTTATTAGTCTATGCATGCTACATTTTGTTTTAATTCACTCCTAGCTTTCACTCTTACAAAACCCCCCTTCCGTGCTTTGGTTTCTTTTATTATTTTTCCTTTTCACTTGAGCAAGACCGATTATCTTGAGACGAAACACAAAGCCGATAGCATTGCTCCCTTAGAGAACGACATTCGGGTTATTAAATAACGACACACATTTTAGTGAAACAAATTTTGGCGCCGTTGCCGGGGAGCAATTTAGGCTTTTGTGTGTTTGTTGATTGGTTGTTTTTCTTGCACTTGTTTTTCTTGTTTACTTTTTCTTCGTCCGCTTGTGTTATTGTTTCCTTTCCACTCGGTACGTGTGATTTTGTGCGTTAGTGTTGTGTATGCAAGGTTGAAGACGTTCATCCTTCCATCGCTACTACAACGACCGAGGTGATATCATGGCTAGACGCAACGGTAACCGGGCTTATGACGATGATTATTCCGATTTTCCATACGAGAGGGACTTTTCTCCGAGTTATTGTTCAAGCCGCCGAGCTCATGATTTATATTGCCGACCTCGGCATGCCGGTGTTTCTTATTATGATGACCGAGATTACTCACCTCCACGCCACCGAAAGCATCATAGATACCGCGACCAAGATCTTGATTACTCATCCACCGAGAGGGATTCCATGTCACCGCCTCCTTGTCGAGACCGAAGAGAAAGGGAGCCGCCTCGGGACCTTAACCGTGGAAACTACCGCGAAGAGATATTTGTTGGGAATGGATATGATTATTGTCGTCAATACACCGTGGTGCAAGCGACGAACTATTGAGGATTTCTCAAAGCCAAAACTTCACCATGTGTTGCCTCCACGACGTGAAATTGGGGATTTCAATCGAACGAGGTACTCATCCAACCCTTCTTGCAAAAGCCGTTTTCCGAGGGTCCAAGACGACAAGCTCTTGCCGCATCATCTAGCTCGACTACCGTCATTCTCCGGGTTGCCTAATGAGGACGCTACTTTGTTTCTTAAAGATTTTATCATTGAAGTTGAGACACTTCCATTGGACGGCTTTGACAAGGATGAATTGAGAGTATGGTGTTTCAAATATTGCATGAGAGATGGGGCCCGTGATTGGGTGATGTCATTGCCTTATAGATTCGTGCACACGTGGAAAAATCTCTTCAACGCATTTATCGCCCGTTTCTTTCGCCCACCACAACGGTCTCCTATGCCACCTCCTCCATCTATAGGCATATTGATGGATGTTATCGAGGTCGAGATTGATCACTTGCTTGTTGAGGTGATTTCACACTTTGTCGAGGAGCGTTCCACCGAAGAGGAGTGTGAATTTGAGCCCGGCACGTACATCAAGCAAGATAATGCTTTAGTTGCCCGAAAAGACGAGACGTCTATGATAGATGCTACTCTTGAGGTCGAGAGTCCTCCCATTAATGACACAAGCCCCGAAGAAGACGAGTTTGAGAATATGTCTCTCCCATTGGGTCATTCGTTCGAGCCTCCTCTCTTATCTTCGGTTGACTTAATTTGTGAGAAACCGATTGTGAGTTATGTTTCCCAAGCCCCTAGGTCGCTTGAGTCCGGTGTGGACAAGATGGGATTTGGGTGGAGCTTCGGTAAGAAAATTTCGGGATTGGTTGATTTGGGTGTGGATATTGGATTTTCCCGAGGTATGACGGATTTGTCGAGAATTAATGAAGATAAAAGAGATGATTTTGGTTGCGATTCTCGGAAAGTTCTATGGACTTTGGTGGAGGTGATCTTTCTCCAAAAATTAAATTCGATATTTTTAGAGGTCTCGGGGGAAGAAAGGAGTAGGGACGACTTATTGTATCCATTTTCTCATCCCGGTCGAGTATTTACTTCTTCCCATCTAAAAGATCGACCTCCCATGAATGAAAAGTTGTTCTTGAGAAAGTATAGTTCGATCTTTTTAGCGACCGAGGTAGTCGACGTCTACTATCTACATCTTGATGCAAGTGTGGGGGAGACTCTTTTATCTAAGCTTATTATTCGATGCCTCACCTTGCGTTCCCTTGATGGACCCTCTCTTGAGAACCGGGAGCCCTTGGCCGAGATGGTTTTCTTGAGAAGGTGGAGTTCTATATTTTTAGTGTCGAGGTGGTAGATCGTGGATGGTTTTTGCTCGGGACGTGAAATGAGTGCCTCGTGGGGGCGAGCCCACGGACGTCAAGCTAATGACGTAAAATAAGCGCTTCTTGGGAGGCAACCCAAGGTTTCTTTTATGTTTTTGTTTTCTTTTTGTAGGAGAGAGTACGTGGATCCCCATGCCCGATGCCCAAGCCCTCGATGCGATGATTGTCTCTTCTCGACTAAGTCTACCATTCCACGACCACAAACCATGAAGGATTGATGTTTTCGTTTGAGGTTGGATGTCCATTGCCGCCCCGTTGATTAGTCTTCGACTTGCCATGTCCGGTTCTCTCCATTCTAGGGAAGTTTCGTTATCCTTTCGTCTCTTTTCCCTTTATTTTTTTGCATGAGGACATGCTTTTATTTTAAGTGTGGGGGAGTTTTGTGGAATCCATCATGTGTTTTGTTTTTTGTTTATGTGGTTTATAGGGATGTTTCCATTTTATTTTGGTGGATATTTTACTTTGGATTGTTTACTTTTTGTGTGATGTTTGTTATTGTGGGGGGATTTTCCGAAACCTCGGCGAGTTTGAATTGATCGAAAACATGAAGTTTATTCCGGTATATATAAATAAAAAATTTTGAGAAATGGTCGGATGTTACAAAGTTGAATGTTGTTTGAGTGATTGGGTAATTGTGATGTTTTAACAAACTCGAATTTTCAAAAAAGCCGACATTGTGAGGTTTGAGCTTTTTAACTTCGTTTGATGAGTGATAATTCTTTCGATTTCGATTTCTCGTTGATTCTTGAGACCCGTGCTTCATTGTTCTATGACTTGGTGTGTAGATGATAAGAGATAACTAGAACATGTGCATTTCGGTTTTCAAAACTCGTTAGCATAACTTTCATGATCTTGAAAATGACGGGAACTAATCGCTTAGGATCTTAGCCGTTCAAGGAGATTTTTGAAACCCCCGAGCCCGTCGAGGGACACCCTAGAAGCCCCTTTGAGACTACGTTTAGCCCTTTTGTTCATCACCCTATATTCCCGATGTTGGAGAGTTATGTTGAGAAAAACTCCGTGTTGTGTGATGAGTGCTACGTGCCTCAAGGTGTTGCTTTTAACCACCAATTCTTGATTTATCCATTATTATGTGGGCGATTAGCCGCGTGTACTCCCAAATATTACCCCATGCTATTATTGTCTCTCTATAAAAAAAAGAGTGATCCATTATATAATAGAGAGTGTTGTGTTGAAAGTGAGCATCAATCTTAACTCATAAAGCGTGAGTACTTGATTATTATTATTCCTTGATGACCCGAAAAATAGGGTAAGTGTTTCATTATATAAAAGTGATCCTTGAGTGTTCTTTTGAGAGTTGAGTGTGGTGATGAGGGTGAGGTAAAGGAGAAATAAGGATGGGACCACAATGGCCAATGAGTTACTATTCCAAAAAATTTCCCGAATCTCCCCTTACCTAGCCCAATTACAACCCTTTAACGATTAAGAGTTCCCCGATTCTTGAGATTGACAACTTTGTTGAGTGGAGTCTTCCGTATGTGCATGCTTATGGTTGTTATCATCGCATATTTTTAGTTGTTACATGTGGTCTCTTCCTTGAATGCTCCTTGTGTCCTATCTTTCTTATGTGTGCAAGTTCAATTTTGACTTGATTCCTTTCACTTGCATATGACTATTTGGAGTGAACCCTATTTCGAGTGGAAAAAGAAAGAGTGAATCTCTTGTGAGGAAACTTCGGTTTGTTGAGATTGAATAATTGCTTTTTGAACTCGCTCGATGTGATCTTTGTGACGTTTGAACTTTTCTCGGTGGGTATGTGTTCTTGATTGATAACCGGAATGAACTTCTAAATTCTTTTGTGGAGAACTTGTCTTGTTTTCGTGGTGTTTTGTGTTCTTTTGTTGCTTGAGGACAAGCAATGTCTTAAGTGTGGGGGAGTTGTTTCGCACGTTTTTGTGCGAGTTTTTCCTTTGTTTTGTGTACATTTATTGTGTTGTTTTTGTGCTTATATAATCCTATTCATGTGATTTTGTGCATATGTTGTTATGGTTGTGGTTTTGTAGGATTTAGACAAGAATCGAGCAAAAACGAGAAACACTAGTCCGATGTTCAGCGCGCCGCGGTATCCTCCTTTGCAAATCAAGCGCGCCGCGCTCAAAAGGGTCGAGGACTCCCAGCGCGCCGCGCTATCCTCCTTTGCAAATCCAGCGCGCCGCGCTCTGAAGGATCGAGGATTCCCAGCGCGCCGCGCTCTCCTCCTAGGCAAATCCCAGCGCGCCGCGCCCAGTGTGTGACTGCACTGCTCAGCTGTGCCAAAATTTCATTTCCGACTTCTTTAACCGTTGGATCGGCCTGAAACTTTCACAGCATGTTCCCAACTTCAACATCTACAATTTCAACGGCCGGATTGACGAAATTATAACCGAGCAAGATCCAGTCACCCCCAGAACGTACCAGCAATGTGTTTGGACGAAATTAAATAGTGAAGAATTGTTGACTTGACTTTTGGGGCATTTTAAGGGCTTTTTGGTCTTTTTGTATGGACATGTGGGAAAATATAAATATTAGGTTGGTGGAAAATCACAATTATCCATTCCATCTTCACCAACACCCATCTTTCCCCCATTTTCTCTCTCTTAGATATTTTCATGTTCTTAGATCTAGTTTTAGTTTCAATTTTATCTCCATCATCCATTGAGATTTTGTATTCAAGCATTTGAAGAAGGTTGTTTAGATTGTTTCAAGGAACACATTGATGTAAACAATATTCGATTTGAAGCTCTTTGGTAATATCTCCATTTTTTTTGTTTGTTTATGATTTTGATGATGAATGATTGTGTTGATATGATTGATATGTTTAGCTAGATTGCATGTTGGGGATTGAGTGATGAGTAATTAGGGTTGGGTGATTTGTAAATGCATGAATATTGGGGATAGTTGATGTTTTGACTTGTTGAGGAGATGGACCAAATCCCTCACTTTTGGGTATGCTTTTAATGTTCGATATATTCATGTTAGACCATAATCAATTATCTTTGGCCTAATCGTGGTTACGTATGGCCGGCCTAATCGTGGTATCGTATGGCCTAACTCAATTAATTGTGATTTCCGATTATGAGAGTTTTTACATGTGAAGTGAACCTATATAACCTCGTTTTGATGCTTAGACTTGAATCTCGGTTTTGGGTATGGTTGACGTTGATCACGAGTGAGTGTAGTTCCACTTAACATTGTTATTCGTGTATTTCATTGAACTCATTCCAATTACTACGATCTCATTCCCTAACGTTCCACATACTTGATCATTTGCATTTTAAATAGTTTAGTATTTATTAGTCTATGCATGCTACATTTTGTTTTAATTCACTCCTAGCTTTCACTCTTACAAAACCCCCCTTCCGTGCTTTGGTTTCTTTTATTATTTTTCCTTTTCACTTGAGCAAGACCGATTATCTTGAGACGAAACACAAAGCCGATAGCATTGCTCCCTTAGAGAACGACATTCGGGTTATTAAATAACGACACACATTTTAGTGAAACATACGACATACGTAAGCTCTGTAATATGATCATTTCTTAGTTTTTCATTCTGTTCTTAGTTTAAGAATGTTGATTATATTATGTTCGATTGTATTTATAAATTGCTTTTTATTAATGTCTTAATGATATTACTCAATTCTCTTTAGTTGTTTTCGTTAATCATACTTTCGTTTATGTTTATATATTTTTTTTTCATGTAATTTTCATATTTGCTCGAATGATGAATTGCGGGTCGGGAAAAAGGAATTTTATGTTCAATTGACCTATGTCATTTGATGCGACACAACCTTAGGACTCATAACTTGATCAAGAGCGAGACCCCTAAGTGAAATAAACGCCTTAGAGTGAGTTTAGTAATAACCCGACCGAGAGCTTTACTTTCATGTGTCGAATATTTTGAATTATGCATGGGATGTTGTTATGAAATGACCGGAAACGATTTGATATAAATTATTCGAGTTTTTTAATTTCATGTACTTTCATGTTATTTATTTTTTTGTCATTTAATTTATGTGATCTACTTTTATTGTAACCTGAACTTAGGATTTAGTAGAAATGAATAATGCATCTAACACTTTTCATTCACTTAAACTCTAATCTTTCGTTTCCTTTGATTGATACCGAGTCAACTACAACTGAACTCGGATTTTGACGAGAGACGCACACAAAAAATGTCTAATCAGAATCCTTTTATAAAAACTTGAAAGTTAACTCTGCTCACTTTGGATTAATTTTAAGTGACCCTTGAGAAGTGTTCCACAGCGCAAGAGTAAGGACAACGTGCGCTAAAAAAATACGTGTTTGTCTAGTGAGATCAGAATATCTCTCCAACGAAAGTTATTGGTAAGTGGTATG
This sequence comes from Euphrasia confusa, assembly GCA_954870475.1. Classification (NCBI taxonomy): domain Eukaryota; kingdom Viridiplantae; phylum Streptophyta; class Magnoliopsida; order Lamiales; family Orobanchaceae; genus Euphrasia; species Euphrasia confusa. The sequence continues at coordinate 7,602,601 of OX940957.1, read as the reverse complement.
AGAGTGAATATAAAATCACCGATACATCATTCAGTGTAGAGATTACGTTATATATAAAACCGGATACAACAACTATGCGAATCCTAAGGAGTTCTATTCTATAGGAACAGTACAAAAGATATTCAATAAATAATAACATACGTATCTATTTAACTATTTTCCCTAATACCTCCCGTCAAGCGATGCGTGGGATGGAAACAAATGCAAAGTTTGGAACGCAAAAATTCGAAGGCGACCCACGGTAAGTCTTTGGTGAAGATGTCGGCAAGCTTTTCGGAAGAGACCATAGGAGATGGCGCAGCAGGTGCTGCGGTAGGAGCTGTGGCAGAATGCTAAACAGGCATTGCGACAGAGGTAGTGTGACGGCACGACGGAAGGGGCGAGTCCGGCAGAGGTAGGTTTTTTCCTAAAGGGTTTTACTATGGAAGATTTTTAACGAGACAACTTAGTAAGAATATTAAATAAGTTTTCGTTTACTTAGGTTTTCCTACGGGTTTTACATAGTAATTGGAAACGAAATAAAAATACGATGTTTGAATCCGTATGAGAAATACAAAGACGAAAAATGGACATTCGATCAAGTGAGAATATTATAAAATAATAGAATTGTGGATGTCTCTTGAAATGCTAAGTAGTGGTTATGAACATGTACACTTTATTGAATCACAAATTGATGATAATATTTATTTATAGTATTTTACTTCTACCGTGCATGTGTACATGTGTCGTTGTATTCTATTGTAATACACTTGAATTACTTCGTGCATGTGTACATGTGTCGTTGTATTCTATTGTAATACACTTGAATTACTTGATAATAAGAATACATTCTTTCTCCCAACTTAGTTTCTTGTTACTTTATATTTTATATGGCTTAGCTATTAAATTTACAACATTAATTTATTATTCATACATTTTAATGTATTCCCATGCATAAATACATGTAATACATGTCACACTTGTACGAATAACAACGTACATTCATACACATATTTATATATTATGAATAATATATAATATACTAATTAATCTTTAATTAATAAAATTAATTAATTTTTAATTAAATACTTTCTTTTATACATTTTATCAATATAAAATATAACAAATATTTATATATTCATTATTTTATATTTAAATTGTCAACTACATACTTTGTATACAATTAATCTTGCATATATACATGAATTTTAGTAATTATTGATGAAGTAACACCTACTTAAATAGTAAAATAATTACGCTCCAACAATTAGCAATTGTTGGTGATTTAAGTGAAATCACTGTCCATTTAATGTAAATAGAATCATTCAAGGCTTCGGATTAAATCTAGTCAATATAATATAACTTTGGAGAAATGTGGAGTACACGGTTATATAAAATTGATATGGTTTAAGTATTTGGATAAGCATAATAATGCATGTCGAGTGTGATCTCGTAGTTGCATGGTTGCATGGCTGGAAGATGATATTATATCATACAATTGATACAAATTCGAAATTGCATGTCTTCCCATGCAAAACAACATGAATAAGTGTCAAAGTGAAAGTGTATATTCACTAAAAGGTACATATACATGAATAGGTGTAAAGTGAAAAGGTACATTTTGGAAAATGTACCTATTCAACCAATAGGTGCTTATATTCAAATGAAAAAGTATCTAATACCTATATAAAGAAGTGAAATTCATTTGTTGAATACACTTGAGATTACATACAAACATAAGAAGCTTTGAAGCAACAAATAAAGCGGAATATTCCATAAGTTGCTCATGTTCTAAGCCTAAGACTAGTGTTGATATTGTCTTATCCTGCGGGGGATTTCGTGATACCCAAGCTTATAGGGTCGAAATACTCTTTAAGGAAAGCGTTATCGCGATTCAATATATATCCAAGCCTATATCTTTCAGTAACACCCTAAATATACAACATCAATTCTGTCGACGTGTAGTTAACATTAAATGTGCGTATGTCTATTTGTGAATTATTGACCCGTATGTCCGTTTGTGAATTATTGAGAGTGATGCAGAACCAAAATTCACAATAATTTAAAATTGAGGACCACCAAATTATACATTTAAGTAATTTTATATTTAGTAAATATATAAAAACCAAGATAAAGAAAAAGATAAATATGACTGACTCCCTTGTCATTCATTTGATTTAATTGTTGACAAATTGATATTTATTTGTGAAGTTTGTGAAAATGGACAAGAGAGTGCAGGACCAAATTGACAATAACTTAAAATTGAGGACCACCTAATTTTACATTAAACTATTTCTATATTTACGGGGAAAACTGGTTTCCTGATATTCTTCATATAAAAATAAATTAAATTTTAATATATAATATTAATAACTAAATTTGATAAATAAATCAATATGAAAATTATATAGTACTATATTTTATATTAATATTATATAATTAATTGTATATTACAATTTACTTTACGCTTAATGTAATGCAATTATCACACTTCCTTCCAAAATAAATAACAAAGAACGTGTGACAATTAATATGGAATAAAGTGAGTATATCTATTAGAAGTTTGAACACATGAGACTTGAGAGTACACTTAAATTTACATAAATACGGTAAAACCTCTATAAATTAATAGCCTCGAAATCATGAAATTTTATTAATTTAGAGAGGTTATTAATTTATCGAGATTATTTTTTCATTTAAAAGACCAGAAAATTCTATTAATTTAAAGAGGTTATTAAAGTTTGGTGTATTAATTTATAAAGGTTTCACTGCATATACTTCAGTAAAAAAAATATTATTTTTTATTAAATAATATAAAATAAGAGTATAACGGATATTGTTGTATAAACAAGATTATAAATATAAAATATTATTTTTTTGGTATTTTTAAATAAAAAGACTTTTAAATTTATTAAATTAAATAAAACTCTCAATTTTTTTTTATTAATTTTTATTTATTTGCGTTTGCATGTTTTAGTATATTTAAAAATTATTTAACAATAGTTTTTGAAATTTGTTTAGACTATAATATCATTTTTATTATTTCTTTTTTTAGTGCATGGCAATTTATTAAATTAAAGTTTTTTATAAAATTGCTAGTGTAACCACAATAATTATATTTGCCCCCTATATGGAGGTGGATATAATTTTATCTGTTAAATAATATAAAATAAGAGTATAAATATTAAATATTAGTAATTTTTTAGTGTTATATGTTAGTTTGGCATATTGGAGAGCTAATAGCTTTGTGATGCCGTAGGATTTTGCATTTTGTACTATATGATACTCTTTATTTTTTGTGATTGATCTTTAAAAAAAAGAGTTAAATATTAATATAAATAAATAAGTATTAATTGAAAAAATAAAGTTATTAAAAACATTCTATTTACGGCAGAATTTTGTGACAATGGCTAAAAAGGCTAAAAGTGAGTAAAGTGTGCAAATCCTATGCAATCTTACCAGTTACCCTTACCACACAAATATTGGTAACTTTGAACTTGGGAGAGAGTAGTTGTGAAAACGAAGATCTCCTTTATTTATTTATTTTAAAAAGGAGTAGTAAATCAAGTAGAAAATAGCCAAAAAAAAATGAAGTAAGAAACTATAATTATACATCCGATAATATTCATCGGAGTAACAATTTATTTGTTAATCAAATTATGTAAATAGTCCATCTGACCTCTATAAAATGCAGACACTTTGATACACACGAAAGCATAACGAAAATAAATATAAGTAAAGTGACGAACAGGCTAATTAAGATGTCGGACCAAGTGTTTGGAACTGCAGTCACAGATTCTACAGTGATGGAAGTTCTAGGCGTTCCGAATATCACGGCAAGAGACAGAGCGGAGTGGGCTTTGGTGTACATGGCATCCGAACAAAAATCGGACCTCGCAAGAGAGTTTGTGGACGGCCTGAAGAGGATGTACGGCAGTGGAACCTCGACCCTCTGCTCCATTTACAACGCCACCGGAGGAACCCTAATATACGCCAACAGCAACACTTGGGAAGGTAACATATTCCTTTCCCCGTACCCTCACGTCATTCAGAACGGGCAGTGGGGCACCTTCCTCCACATAAGCCGCCCCGGGAGCCTCTCCAAAGAGGCTGTCGCCTATAGAGGGGTCAACGAGGCTGGCCGCGTAAACGAATGGATTATCGGGTGGAACACCAGGAGCGGAAATAATAATCCAAATCGCGTAAGTTTGATAAAAAAGAAATAAATATTCTTACTTTTTTACTTGAAAATACTATTTTACCTTTATTTTATTCACTTGCTATTTAAATTTCATTCACAACTACTTTAGTTTTCAACTTAAAAGTATATTTTTACTCTGACTAGGGAATATATATATATATATATATATATATATATATATATATATATATATATATATATTTTATTATTTATTTATTAATTAATTAAATATATACTTATATATCGCTCTTGTGTGATATCATGTGTTGTGTGCAGGTGCACACCGAAGTGCGTCAAAGCTCGAATATGTCTTGGGTCGCCTTCAATAATAATTTGGAAAGAAATACAAGCAGTCATGCACATTCCATGAACGGATGCTACTCCTCTGTGTCGGTTGGCGCAGGTGGTTCGCCATATTTCACGGCAGTAATGACCTTGGAGGGTCTGAGTCGTGATGCCACGGCCTTGGCCAATGACCTCAGCACAATATTCCCGTCCCTTGATTCGAAGCACATAGATGATGTTGAAGGAACTGATGATGGAGTATTGAATTGAATCATGAGCCTCGTGGTGATGATGATGATGATGAGGCGCGCATTAACTGTAAAAACAGAGTGCTATTGGAGCTGTTTTGAAGTGGAAAAAGGAGGGAAGAAGAGTTGCTGTTTTATTTTTATAGTAGCACTTTTACATTAAGAATAAAATGTATTTTCTTTTATTCTGGACCACTATAAATGCGCAAGGTGTGAGTATGTCATTAGCTGAATGAGATACATTCCATTTTATTCAATATTAAAATAGCTCCTCTTTTATCTGTGTTCTTGTTCATCTTAGCTCGTTTTGAGCTCGCTTTTACTGTTCTATTGGATTTGTTTCTTGAATTTTACATGGTATCAGAGCACGACAAATTTTCCGCTGCCCTCGATCTCTATTACCACTGTTTTTAATTCATTTGTTCTTGTGCGATGGTGAGAGGAACGACGAGTCGTGAGACTGTGCCGATGATGGAAGATCATGGCAGCCCGTATTATCTCCACCCGAGTGAGAATCCAGGTGCGATTCTCGTTGTCAAAACCCTAGATAGCTCGAATTACAACAACTGAAGCAGATCCATGATTACTGCCCTAGTTGCGAAGAACAAATTGGGATTTGTTGATGGCAGCATACCCAAGCCAGATCCCGATGATCTTCTATACACAGCTTGGGTTCGTTGCAACAGTATGGTCGTCTCTTAGCTTCGCAGTGCTGTAAGTCCAGAAATATGTTCTAGTCTAATGTACTTTGATGATGCTACTGCTCTCTGGTCAGATTTGAGAGATAGGTTTTCTGAGGGCAACATGGCTCGTTTTTACCAGTTGAGGCAACAGTTTATGAGTTTAAATCAAGGAAACATGGATGTGAATGCCTATTTTACTAGGCTCGGAGTTATTTGGGATGAGTTAAAGAATTTGCAGCCACTTTGTTGGTGTACTTGTAACAATTGCAGGTGTGATAGTAATAAGAGATGGAGTGAATACCAACAGCAGGAGTGTGCTGTTCAGTTTCTTCTTGGTTTGAATGGTTCTTATTCACAGCTAAGATCTCACATTATGTCAATGGTCCCTTTTCCATCTTTGGTAAAGATATTCTCTATGGTGATTCAGGAAGAGAGATAGAGGCATCTTAATGGTGGTATGCAACAGTCTTTTAGGCAACCCTTCAGTGAACAAGCCAGTCCAGTAGCTAATGCTGCAGTGGGGTATAACAGAGGCAAAGAGAGGTTTCACTGTACCCATTGTGGTAAAACTGGCCATACCATTGACAGATGTTATGAATTACATGGATATCCAGCAGGTTCTGGTAGAGGCAGAGGTAGAGGGGATATCAAACCACCTCAGTTTGGAAATGTTCAAGGTAACTCCACTATTGGTGAGGTCAGTGGAGATACTTGTAGTCAAGGAAGTTTCTCTAATACTCCTGGTCAAGGGAGCTTTTCTAGCCCTGCACAGCCTTCTCCTGTGCTCAGTCATGATCAATGTATGCAAATGATCTCTTTTCTACAAGGGCAAATGCATCTTGCTTCCTCAGTGCCACCATCCAGTTCTTCTAGCACATCTTCTAATGGTTCCCCTGCCAATATTAATTCTGCTTCTGCAAGTTTCAGTGGTACAGTTTCATTACCTTTCTTTTCTAGTGCCATGATTTGTTCTCCTACTCACTGGTTGCTAGATACAGGAGCAACACACCATGTCTGTTATGACATGTCTGTTTTAATTGATCCTCAACCTGTGAGTAATATACATGTGAATTTGCCTAATGGTTCAGTGGTGGAAGTGTCTCACATTGGATCAGTTTTCATTTCTGATCAGATAATGCTGCAATCTGTCCTATATGTGCCAACTTTTACATACAATCTCTTATCTATAAGTGCACTGACATTGACCTCTCATTGCTCAGTTGAGTTTACACATGATTCTTGTATTGTCCAGGAGACTTCAAGGGGGTGTCAGATTGGGATGGGTAAAAGAGTTGGCAACCTGTATGTTATGGAGGCAGGGAGTTCAAGAGGTTCTTCTTCTATCTTGGTTGGTTCTGTTGTTTCATTTACTACTTGGCATTCTAGATTGGGACATTTGTCTTCTTCTAAACTGCATTTGTTATTCAAGGATCTTCATGTTTCTTGTAATAAAAATTTTGTGTGTGATATATGTCCCTTGGCAAAACAGAAAAAGCTAAAGTTTGATATCTCTCTTTCTCATGCTGCTGAAAATTTTGATATTTTACACTGTGATGTTTGGGGACCATTCTCAGTACCTACGGTTGATGGATTTCAATATTTTTTAACTCTTGTGGATGACCATAGTAGGTTTGTATGGACCTTTCTTTTAAAGGCCAAATCTGATGTGCTGCCAGTATTAACACAGTTTTTTAAAACTGTTCAAACTCAGTTTGGGAAAGTTATCAAATGCTTGAGATGTGATAATGGTTCAGAGTTCTTTGTGACCTCTCTTCTTGCTAAATATGGTACTGTTATGCAACATTCATGTGTTGAAACTCCACAGCAGAATGCAAGGGTGGAGAGAAAACACCAGCATTTGTTGAATGTTGCAAGAAGTCTTATGTTTGAATCTCACATTCCTTTGGAATACTGGGGAGATTGTGTGTTAACTGCCTCCTATCTAATCAATAGGATTCCATCATCAGTGTTATCTCAAGCCCAAACTCCTTTTTATGTCCTTTTCCAGAAGGCACCTTCTTATTCCCATTTAAAGGTGTTTGGTTGTCTCTGTTTTGCTTCTACCCTTGACATACACAGAACCAAATTCCAACCAAGAGCCTCCAAATGTGTCTTTCTGGGATATCCCTCTGGGGTCAAGGGATACAAACTTTTAAATCTTGAAACACATACTGTTTTTGTTTCAAGAAATGTGGTCTTTCATGAGTCTATTTTTCCTTTCTCTCACTTGGAACCACAGTCTTTTCCTTCTTCCTTTAACTCCACTGAACCTAATACTGAACCTCACCTACCTTCCCACACACCTGTTTCATCACCTCCATCACCTTCAATACCTTCATCCTCTTCTGAGCCTTCCTCTCTTGCACCTATCAGTTCTTCTAGACTCTCTGGAAGACAAATAAAACCACCATCCTACCTCAATGATTATTTGTGCCATTCTCTTACCTCTTCTTCCTCTTGTCCTTATCCTATTTCTTCCTATTTGTCTACATCAAAACTGTCAGCTCCTTATTCCCATTTCATTGCCTCTATTACTGTTGTCCCTGAACCACATCACTATTCCCAAGCTGTTTTGCATCCTGAATGGTGCAGTGCAATGCAAGATGAGCTCCAAGCTTTACAGAACAACAACACTTGGGAAGTGACCACTTTACCACCTGGTAAAACACCCATTGGTTGTAAATGGGTGTATAAAGTGAAATTTCTTGCAGATGGCACAGTGGAAAGATACAAAGCTAGGGTAGTTGCTAAGGGCTATACACAGCAAGCTGGCCTGGATTTCCTTGACACTTTCTCCCATGTGGCCAAGCTAACCACTGTCAAACTTCTCCTTGTTGTTGCCTCTGTTCAGAACTGGACCTTGTGTCATCTGGACATCAACAATGCTTTTCTCCATGGAGTGTTGACTGAAGAGATATACATGACACTTCCTCCTGGCCTGCTCAATCAGGGGGTGGAATACCCAACTGGATCAGTGTGTAAGCTCCTAAAATCCATCTATGGACTCAAACAAGCCTCTAGGCAATGGTACATCACTTTCTCTGCCACTTTGGCTCTTTTTGGCTTGAAACAATCCCCTTATGACCATTCCTTCTTTATAAAGCATTCTGGTACCTCTTACCTTTGCTTGATAATCTATGTTGATGATATACTCCTTGCAAGTAACTGCCCTGAATCCATTGCCTCTTTTAAAGAATTTCTTGGCTCTCATTTTAAACATAAGGACTTGGGATTTCCTAAATACTTTCTTGGATTGGAGATTGCACAAAACAATACTGGAATTTTTATTTGTCAAAGAAAATATGCTCTGGATTTGATTAAGGATGCTGGATTAACTGGTTGTAAACCATCTTCCATTCCTATGGACTCTGTGAAACATCTTAGTATCACAGATGGTCAAGCTTTACCTGATATATCCATATACAGGAGGTTGATTGGTAGATTACTATACTTGTGTATTACCAGAGTTGACATTACCTTTTCTGTGAACAGATTGAGTCAATTCTTGCAAGTTCCTACTGATCTGCATTTAAAAGCTGCTGAGAGAATTTTGAGGTATGTGAAGGGGACTCTTGGACATGGTTTGTTTTTTCCAAGGAAAAACAACCTGGAACTCAAAATATATTCAGATGCAGATTGGGCAAGTTGCCCTGATACAAGGAAGTCAGTTACTGGTTTCTGTGTACTTCTTGGTGATTCCTTAGTTTCATGAAATCTAAGAAGCAACACACCATCTCTAGGTCTTCTACAGAGGCAGAATACAGGGCAATGGCACAAGCTTGTTGTGAGTTGGTTTGGACAAAGGGGTTGTTGTCTGAAATGGGGATTGAACAGTCCAGGGCCATACCTCTTTACTGTGATAATGAGGCAGCATTACATATTACCTCTAATGCTATGTTTCATGAAAGAACTAAGCATATAGAGATAGACTGTCACACAGTTAGAGAGAAGTATCTTGCAGGGGTTGTGAAGCCACTTCATGTTCACAGTAACTTGCAACTTGCAGATGTTTTGACTAAGCCTTTGGGAGCTGCACCTCTTCAGGAAATTCTTAGCAAGATGGAGTTCAAAAGCATCCACACTCCATCTTGAGGGGGTGTGTAAAAACAGAGTGCTATTGGAGCTGTTTTGAAGTGGAAAAAGGAGGGAAGAAGAGTTGCTGTTTTATTTTTATAGTAGCACTTTTACATTAAGAATAAAATGTATTTTCTTTTATTCTGGACCACTATAAATGCGCAAGGTGTGAGTATGTCATTAGCTGAATGAGATACATTCCATTTTATTCAATATTAAAATAGCTCCTCTTTTATCTGTGTTCTTGTTCATCTTAGCTCGTTTTGAGCTCGCTTTTACTGTTCTATTGGATTTGTTTCTTGAATTTTACATTAACTGATATATATCTTGTCGTTGATGCTCCTGCTCCTGCTGAATAAATCTTTGTTTGTTTCGTTTAAACTCAAAATAAATGTAGCATATTAAAGTTGAAGAATGTTTTGAGAGAACAAGAACCTTGGTGAGCGAGATATAATTCTCTTGCACACTCGCGGCCCGAGGTAACTCATCAAGACAACAACGTCTATCTCTTTAAATAAAAAATATGAACTAAACTTTCAGATATAGATCATTTCGAGCAAGATAGCACGATCATGCATGGTAAAGATATAAAGTAGCCGATCGAAATGTAGCATACTAGCACCATATGATCAAGTCTCCCTTCAGGTAGTACAATTCATTCGTCTTTTCTCCTGCTAACACTACCATGCTACATATCTTCGCTTAAAAGCATCCTCCACTAGAACATAAACTTGCCTTAGTTAAATGCTTCGTCTAGCTATCAACCAACTTCCATATAGACAATCCCTTCAACTTAACAAGTAATGTTATTTTCAAACATGACTGAACTTTAATCCATCTCCTCAAAATCATCAAATCATTGCCTTATGAGACTTATGTGAATCGTGCACCATTAATCTTGAATTCGCTATTCCCCTTCAAAGAACGAACATTAGAGACCTGCAAAGTAGTTACTGTCGTAGTTACCGCCTTAGCATCATTAGCACCATGATGCTAGATTCTTCCCATAATTCATTTGCTTCTTGAAAAAATGACAATCTAGCATAAAAAACATCAAAAACCACTGTCTCATGAGTCTTATGTGAAGCATGCAAATTGAATCTCGAATCTACATTGTCCCCTTCCTTTAGTAACATTGGAGACCTCAGACCTGCTTAGTAATTATTACCTCAATTACCTCCTTAACAATGTTGGTTTTCAAAGCAAATAATAGGATGAAAAATATAAAACAAATGACAAGAGAGGATTTTGGTGATGCACTTGATGCTACATCATTTTCTAATACTTCTTCTTAAATAGGAAAAATACAAAACGTAACTCCTACACATAATAATTATGTAAACCCTGCAGGTGGATTTGTTCCGCATAATAATTAAGGTTGAATGGTACTAGTCTCGGATACAAGAGATGAATAAATTAATTAACAATAAATATAATTTATTCATGGACATTTCTATCTTAAACGCACGTAATAAATAATACTACCGGAGAGATAATATTATTTGATATAATATGGTATAATATTGGGAGTGCAATTATATTTATATAGTGGAGTTAATATATAATTAATAGATTAATTAATAGCTTGAGCTCAATTTAATTAATTCTATTGGGAGCCCAATATTCCACCTCCTTAATATCCCCTACGTAGCCTATAAAACCACTACATGGTCTTCACAAATAGACAAGACAAGATAATCATACTTGATTAGTTTAGAGAGTTCGTGAAGGATATCCATAAGCTTGGAGGATCATACTATATATATGGCATGAGAGGACCACGGGTATATGGGAGGCTCGCTCGGTGTCGTCTGGGGTGGTGGCTGCTCATGCTCTTTCATCATGCGGGATAGGATCATCTCATTACGACTCCCTAACTCTCTTAAGGCACGAGCACTGAAGCGAGTGTGGCAAATACCTTGGTAGTTGCTCACTTTGTATTCTAATGTTATATGATGCGTTTGGTTGTTCGGAAAGCTAGTATGTTAGCTCGTTGACGTGGTAGGAACTTCCCTTATGCGCTGTTTTTTTCAGTACACTTTTTTCTTTTATGTGATATTGACTTTTACAAAAATAATGATTTAAACCTATTTTTTATCCTATTTTTTTATAATATTTAAGAAAAATTAAAATATCAAAATCAAATTTACAAAAAAATATAAATATTTAATAATATTTTGATTTATTTTTTGTAAAATTTAAAATAAAAATATTGCATATTTAAAATATTATAATCTTAAAATATGTTAATATTAATAAACATTTTGTTAATATATATATATATATATATATATATATATATATATATATATATATATATATTATGTGAACTCAATATCAAACTTTATATACATTATATTAATAGATTTTTAATCATTTATTTTATTAAATAAAATATCTTATTATAAGTGAATAATTAAATGGTATTAGTAATTGTGTAAAATTATTATTCATAAAATAATATAATACTCTCTCAGTCTCTTAAAACTCTGCACAATTACTTTACAAATTAAAAAAAAAAAAGGTATAGAAAGTTGTGTGAAACGGATAGAGTAACATAAAATCAAAAAAGTAAAAACACAAATTAATTTTTTTGTTGAAATAATGTTTTTAAAAAAGCACACAAATAATTTATATATTTTTAAATATAATGTCTAATGCAATAAATCTTAATTAATTAATTTAATTTCTTTGCTACTTAACAAATTTACAATATATTTTTTTAAAATAAAATTTCTTAATTTCAATAAAATATTCTTACTAAATTTAATAATTGGAATAAATTAACTAAAATTTAATTAGATTCTCCTTCATTTATAAATACCATAAAAGAAATTATAATAATATAAAAAATAATATAATGTGGCCTAATATGATTGACGGTGTATAGAAAGATCTATACACTAGTGTAAATGTAACGTCTTTAGTCTAGGAATGTGACATTCAAATTTTGAACATACATATTAAATTTTAATCTTTTTAAACTACTTATAATTGATTGTTTATAATTGGATTTGTCCTTGGATCATCTCAAACCATCTCCAATCGAACACCAAAATTTAAACTCAAAAATAAATTAGTTTTAAGTTTATAGTAATTTGACTACAACCGAGACACCAATACTCAAATTTAAAATAACTAGTATCACTTCCCGTGCGATGCACGTGATTTATTTGTTTGAAATAATCTAAAATTTTATTTAATCTTCAACGTATTTTGCCAAAAAATTATTAATGGACTAAAAAATTATTTTATTTAATAATCGAACTCTCTCTTAAATTTGTAAACTCGTATTAATCTCATTATTAACTGTTATCTCAATTATGAATTTTTTTATTGTTTTCAAAGATTACGCCTGTTTGATGTAATTTATAGTATGTAAGCTTCTTGGGGCATAGGCGAGTGGTAAGGTCTGTGGTGATTTTGGTGTAATTCCCCGGCGACGTAGAGTTCGAATCTCGGATATGACAATTTTTCATTGAAATATTATGAAGTTAGTCCTGGGATGAGACCTATTGGCTATTTCCCACATTTGTCTGCTACTCGGGCACATCACTTGATTACATTCTACCCGATCGAGGAGCCTCTGATCTAGTGGCCCGGAGAAGAGTTTTTCGTCTCTGCATTACGTTTCTCGTCTCTGCATTTCTCGAGTGTCAAACGCATCCAACAAATACCTAAAACCGATGGAGAAAAAATCAAAATAAATGGAAAACAAAAATTATAAAGCTGGAAAATAAATAGAAATATAAAAAAATTGAATTTACTTGGTGAATATGAATGGGATGAGATGACACAAATGCAATTATATTAATATAACGTACCGATAACCTGCAAAACAAATTTTACAGAACTGAATTAGGGATAAACTAAAAATTTTAAAAAAATCTAGTCGAACATAATTAATACCTCGACAATTTGATTCTGGAATATGCGAAAAAATCATAATTAATATGTAAAATTAAAAAAATCGAGGGAAAAAATGAATGTATAGAAGAACGTATACATGTAAATCGATTCAATGTTCAGAAAAATAAAAAGGGACATACGAAGCCAGATTAGAGCAAGAGAAAATAATATACCTAAAAAGTTTGATCAATTTTTTTTAACTGCGGTGGATTAAGAAATAGGAGGAGATCGATCTTTATGAGATACGATTAATTGAAATTAAATTAATATTAATGAAATAAAAAAGAAAAGAAATAGAAAGATATATATATATATATATATATATATATATATATTTAAGATGATAATTAATTATTATTACCAAAAATATATAATCTAAATGTATATATAATTTAAATATATTTAATAATATTACTACTTAAAATTTATAATTTTTTTATTTATAATTTATAATGTGAACACAACATTATTATTGTTTTTCTAATTGGTCCACGTGTCATTAGTGGATCCAGAAATTATATATGTATAAATAGATAATTTAAAAATAATCTTCTTATATCATTTTTCTACTATTTTTATAAATAATCAACATCTTCACAAATTTAGAATTTAACCTCATAACTTTTGACATTAAAAAATTTAATAAATATTATTTAAATGTAAAATTTCAAACATAATAAACATAATTAAATATTAAATAAAATATTAATTAAATAATTTTTATTAAAATTTTATATTGTGATATATATTTTTATTTCATTATTAAAAATATTTTTATTAAAATTTATTTTAATTATTAATGATATTATTTTTAAAAAATATTTCATTAGGAAAAAAATTAAATAAAAAACTAAAAAAATTAAAATTAATTTGATATGTTATTTTAATTCATTTGTAAAATAGAAAGACTCTTTTATAAATAAAGAATAGTTATTGGTATGAGTTTGAGATAAACGTAAATTTATGTATTTTTTTTGTGGGTCCAATACAAAAATCAAAAATAGGTTTATGTTTTATTATCGGTCGGATCATCTCTCCTACTCTAAAATGAGTTTTTAGTATCGTTTGGAGATTCCCTTACAACAGATATCAAAACATTATAAATTTAAGGGTTTAACCCACACAAAAAATACTCAACTTTCGTTTAGCTCAAACTCAAATCAATAACTATTATTTATTAATAAAATAGACATTTATTTTTTACAAATTAATAAGAAATGACATAACAATTTTTTTTTAATATTTATTTAATACTTTTTTACAATATAACTTTTTTTAATAATCATATCATTAATATTTCAAATAATTTTTAATAATATATATATATATATATATATATCATAATATATGAAATTAAATTAAATACTAAATTATTCAATTGATATTAAAATTAAAATAATAAATACTTAAAATAATATTATCAAATACTTAAAATAATATTTATTATTTTTTAATTTCATAAGTTAAAAAGGTTAAATTGTAAATTTGTAAAGATATTGGTTAATTATAAAAATAATATAAAAATGGTATTAAAAGAATATTTCAAAAACAAGTTTTAGTATTGGTTTCTCGATTAGAGTGAAATTACTGTAAACTTAAAACTTGTTAGGATTTGCGCTCAATTATGTCGCTGCAAAAACGAATACGAAACACGAACGAAAAATAAAACGAGAAAAAAGGAACACAAGAATTATAGTGGTTCAGCCAAATAGGCTACGTCCACTCCGGGAGTTTACAAACGCACACACACGTATCATAGTATTCTCGCTAGCTCTCATCTATTCTAGCACTCTAGAATTCTCTCGATGATGCTCTTGATAGTTAATTACATTGTTGGAGACCCTCTTATATAAATCATAATCTTGTATTAGGAAGGAGTCCACGTCGAAAGAGGACACGAAATCGCGCACAAGAGGAAATCCCACAAAAAATCTTGATCTGGATATTCAACGCCCGCTGAAACATCACCTGGAAACAGTGGCGGACCCAGCCTTAGACCAGTGAGGGCAGAGGCCCACACTGATTTTTTTTTTTACTAGGTATAAGGCCTTGTGTGTTAGGCCCGCACTGGAAAAAAAACATGAATAGACCCAGACCAGAATCCATCTGTTGTACAAACACATTTTCAATTAAGTCCCAACAAAAATAAACATGTCCACATTAATTAAATTGCGTAATAATTTTTTTAAACACGCTCACATTAATTAAATTGCATAATTATTTTTTAAATTAAATTGCGTAATAATTTTTTTAAACACGCTCACATTAATTAAATTGCGTAATTATTTTTTAAATTAAATTGCGTAATTATTTTTTACTGTGTAAATTCGCTTACCCAATAATCAATATTACAGATTCACAAAATCCAAATTACACAATTTCTCACCCGAGTCCTTGTCTCCTTGACACAAAGACGATCGGACTTCAGACTACAAACGCAACTGCAACTCCGCAAAGGTACTTTTAATTAGATTTAGGGAAAAGGCGTATAGATGCAGTTTGAATTAATTCATTAATAGCAATTAGGGTTTATGAAATTAAAATTATATTTATACATATGAACAACATAACATATAAATTGGAGATATATAATATAGTATGTGTTAGTGTGTGAATATGTTATATATATATATATATATATATATATATATATATATATATATATATATATATATATATATATAACTAGGGGGGTCTCGTCTTGCGAAGCAAGACGAACGCCCATGCGTGTCGATACAGCCATAGTGCAAAACATGTTGCAAACATCATTGTTGCATTCACAGTTAATTGAAAATAATGCATAATAATATGCAAGAAACTTGAAGAACACAAGAATAAGTAAATGAATAAATTTGAATCCATGAATGAGCAAATATCTATTATTTTGTAAAATCATGTGAAGCTCCTCAGAAGTGAGTTGACAACTTAACAAAGGCATAAAAAATGCAAAGAATCATAAGAAGCTGAACTGGAATCCCTGAAAAATCAAGAAGACAAAATCCCTGAATGTGCAAAAACGAATCATTGAGAATAAGCATGTAATTTGTACAAACCACAGAACTTGTATCACAGAAGAATAAAAGTACTCATACGAAGAAACACAGGGTTAGTCCATGAAACTTGGTATCATCAAGCTTAAGGCATTGTGCAAAAAACAATATATAAATATACAAACTAATATCAAGCCTAATAAGTCAAAACTGTTAAAAAGTATTCAGTTTAAGGCATTATACAAAATAAAATTCAAAATATTAGAGAACTAATCATGTATTTCATTCAACCTACCTTTTTGGTTCTTGAACTTGCATCGTCTTTAATGACTGCATATGGAGAGTTGAAATTGTATCACTTCACATGCATGCTACATCAACTCGAATGTAGCCATGTTCTTATGAAAGAAGGCGAAACAACAATATACTAAAAAAAATCCAATAAAAAGCTTGAATTAAAGGAAAAAGGTAAACATAAAACACACACATGCTCACCTGCTGAAATCTTGTTTTGAGGTCCATAGGAACTTTCTGCCGGAACAAACAACAAAAAAACTCCTTGTTTAAATGGAAAATCTGAAGACAACAACTGTTATTTACATACGATCGACTCACCATTCTTTTTGGTACGTTGTTGTTCGTGACCATTCGGGTTCCTAGCCGGTTTCTATCCACGGTGTGATTACTCCATGGATCGAGAAGAGAACATTAGGTGTAGCCCATAAATGACCCTAAGGTGATACAACGTCAAGCCTGTAAGTCCTCCATTACTCTCATTACTGATTTAGGTGTAGCCTCTGCAGTTTCTTAGTTACATAAGTCGGACATATCAGAAATCGAACACGGTAATGCATAATTTATTCAATTCATTTCAGATCGCCTCGAAAACGAAAAAACAACAAAACAACTTAAAACAGAGATTCCCATGTATTGTGAAGCTCAGAATATTGACAAAAATAATAGCAACTACCTTTGGACTGAGACTGTTTTCATGCTTATAAAGGGAATAAAGAAACCAAAAATATATTAAGCTTACCGTTAAGAGTACTCAACATCTAGAATTAGGTGAAGCACGTAATCATAATACGGAGCTTGACTGCTCAACCCGAAGAGGTTTAAATCATCTTGGATATAGTCATCATCAACTTCACAAAAGAACTCGTTACCGAACAAGTTGCAAAACCACGAAATCCAAGAAGTGTGATCATCCCAATCAGAAACGTAACATCACACGTTTCACTGTCAATTTTAGATTCATCTGCAATTTTTGCATACAATATGGATGTTAATAATTTATCTTATTAATAATACAAATCTACAGAGATGACATGCAAAAATAATAGAATACATTCACAAACAACTATAGTTGTGTATGCTCAAATTTTAGATTCATCTGCAATTTTTGCATACAATATGGATGTTAATAATTTATCTTATTAATAAATAATAATACAAATCTACAGAGATGACATGCAAAAATAATAGAATACATTCACAAACAACTATAGTTGTGTATGCTCATAATAATTAAAAGTAAAATGCATACATAAACTGATAGTAAAATAATTTCTTAAGTAGCATGTTTGATTTTATAAAAAATGTTGACTTTAAATTAAAGTATTCATATGAAAAAATGTTGACTTTAAATTAAAAGTATTCAAAAGGAAAAAAAAAGTGGAATTACCGGTGCCCCGTGGTCGATGATTATAAGCTTGAAGCTTGGGTAATCCGCATTCTGTTAATTCGGCAATGCCTAAAAACCCAAAAACAAATACAACTAAACCAAAATAACATACAGATAAACAAAAAACGAAAATACAGAAATCGAAATCATATCGATAATCAAGAAAAAGATCACCATTCGATCCTTGAGAAATTGAAGTTGCATAGAGAGATTTCGCTGCGATGTTTGTATAAGAACATTGAATTAACAATAACCCTAAATTCACCCGTAAGTGAATCTAACTCGACAAGAGCTAAGAAAATATGATTACGAATATGAAGCTTACAACCATACAATGATAAAAAGAACAGCCAAACAAATAACACATGTCAAGAAAAAATAACATACGAATCCATAGCAACCTACACATCACAGATGTAGGATACTCAAATAGTCAATCACGAACAACGAACTATATTCATTATACCTGTGCGATGTCTTCACGATCCTATTTAGACAAGTCCAGAGCAATTTTCACAAGCAATGGAGGAGGCCCATCTTCCTCCAGCAACCCCTTGTCCCCTTTGAAGCATCACCCGATCAGATTGGACATTTACTCGTTTCTCAGATTCTCCACCGCCCTCGCTTAGTCCTTGAATCGAACGAACAATCAAACTCACAAAAACAGATTTCAACAGAGAAAATTTCGGGGGGAAACAAAAAAAAAATCACCGACTATGAACTGTTGGGTATCTAGCCGTCTACCCACGCCGAGTTGCTGAAGCGCTTGACGGCGACCCATCCTTCGTTCTCGAGGAAGCCTCTGTAGACCACGTTCGGATCCTCCTCGCCGTGCTCTGATACGAAGTTGTCAGAGATAAACCCTTTCGTCGCCGGCCGGAGCTCTTCGAAGCTATATTCTATGAATCTCGCAACTGGGAAGAAGGAATTCGGCAGAAATCCTAATTTAGTGAAATTGGACGCGACTGATTCCAAAAAATTGCGAAATGAATAAACTGAGAGAGTGAAAGGAGAAGAAGAGGGATGTACCTGTTTTCTTACCGTGGTCGTCTTCAAGATCGTTCTGGGATTTGTTTTTGGTGTAATCGCCAGTTGCAGAGAAGAGATGCCAAGGAGATTCAACTTTTTTTAGAGATTATGTACGGAATATTTCTATTGCTCTTAAAAGATAATGTTAGTAATTAATTAAATGTAAAATATATATAATTAATCTATACATACAACTTACATACATAAAAGGGATAAGACGTGGGCAATTGCCCTTGTCTTTATATATATAATGATATATATATATATATATATATCTATAACTTATATAGAAAGATCTTTTTTTTGCCAAGAGAGTGCCACGTGTCTTAACTATACATACAAACTACATACAACTACTATATATCTATATCTTATCTATATATACTAAGTAGACACGTAGCATATGTAGCTATGTACGCAATGTTGTATCAATTGTACGTATATAGTAATTACATATTTTTAAAATTTTAATAAATTAGAACATTATCTCTTCGTCTCTTCAGCAAAACAAAACAGATCTAAATCTTGCTTTCTCCTTCTTCTCTTCAATTACTCGGAATTCCGGCTTCTTCTTGTTATTAAGGTAAGTTCCGTCGCCTCCAATCTCAGTTGTTTCGTTTCATTTATTTTATATTTTTGAGAATCAACCACGTCATATTCTGTTGGTTTTTTGGATGTATTTAGTTCAATTGCTATTCACGATTTTGATTTTTAATTTAGGGTTCAGTCTCAATTGTGGCGGAGGGCGATGCAAATTTTTTGATTTCTGTAATTTAATTCAATAATTTTTGTTTGTTCTTGGCCAGATGCTGTAAATTAATGGCCGAAGTTTCGTCATATTTGTTTCGTTCTTTTTACGGCCGATGGCAGGACCCTTTTTTGAGTTCTTGGATCTTTCCTCTCTGGATGATGTTCATGCGTCTGGCCGACAGCCCGTTTTCGATCATTTGGATGGCGGTCGATTCTTCTTTCACTGTGGTGAGGGATTTTATGGAGATCTTGCTACTCCCACTCTGGTATGCCTTGATGCTGGCTTTGCATGTTTGTGAGTTTACGGTGTTTGATATAACTATTTAATTTTTTACTTCTTTTCTTTTATTTTTATGTGATGCAGCATCATCTTTCATATACCCTGTATTGTGGGTCCTACTGTATGCTCCATTCAAGATGGTCCATGTGCTCTATAACCTGATGTCTTTCATGGGCAGTGGGCACATCCATGTATGATCTGGTTGACGATGTATGGATATATGCAAGGAGCATCCAAAAGAGGTTAACACGATAGTGAGCTCGGTCAAGGTCTCCATGTGATGTTTGCTTTGGAAAGACCTTTTCTCACAGGTTCGTTCAACAAAAACTGATCCCCTGGTTTCTCTTTGGCTTACCTTTTTTGTTTTGATTTTTGCCAGCTTTTCAAAGCTCTGCGAAGTATTCTTAATGGTTTAGTCGATTTCTTCGCTGCCTGTAACAGGCACCGTGTTAGGTATGGCTCTAAGTCTTTTGTGATCTGTATTACTAGATAAGTTCGTGTTCATGACTATATGTTTATTTGTAATGAATTTGATCCAGCATTTATAATTATGTGGTGGTGTTCACGCGAAGCTTGTTACAAACGACCAAAAATCAGGAGCTAAAGAGAATATTCAAATTGGAGATGGACAGACTCATGTTAAACGTAAGCCCCATTCTCCGGTTTTTTTTTTAATAATGACCGAAGAACACATCTGACGATTCTCGACACGTGACTGATTTAAATTGTTGCAGACAAGAATTCGGAAAGTGAAGAGAACCCTCTTCAACATATGAAGACTATGTAAGTTCATGTTTAGGCTTATATATAATTAGATATGAGAGCAAAAATTCCTAGAGATAAACATATCCATCGGTGAAATGTGTGTAGTATAACCACGGTTTTAGATACGAGGAAAATTGTACAAATATCACTCATCTTGTCCTGCAGATTTTTGCGAATTTTGGATTCTTATTCAACCCTTTGTTATATACTGTTACTTTCAGTTTTTATGTGTATATGCATTCTTGAATATACTGTATTTTTCTATTATAAGGTAGAACATTTATAACTATATCCAGTCTTTCCAGAAAATACATTTCTTTTATGTTATTCTTAAGATTATTTTTTCAATATTATACAGGCTTCCAGTTTTTGCTGGTGCTGCTGGAGCACTGAGAGCGAGATATTCGTATATTGTTGTTGATGGTTCCTATCATACTCGACCATCTGGATAGCTTTCTTCAATTACGACAGCATCAAGGTATGTAGGATAGTAGCTGTTGTTGCGTTCTCTCTTTCTTGACCTGCATAACTTTATTTAAGTGATTTTCCTACTGTAGTATCAGAACAACTCCATCCGTGAGCCCTCTTATTGAGCTTGCAAGAACACGTATACAGGTATTTTTTTCACTTGAAATTGATGGTTGCGTTTGTTTAGGTCTCTATTGTTTTGACTTTTTGTTTTCGTCGGACTTTTTTGTCCTACAAAATCAAATATTTGGACTTCTCACCAAGAATTTAATGATATTATTTATTGTCATAGGCATTCTAACACAGCCAGGGTGGTGCACTGAGAACTTTGATCGGTGTCATGTCTCCCGTCAAGGGATCTAATAATAATCATCGAGCTTGTATGTGTCCTATGAAATAATCTTTGTTCCCTAACTAGATGTTTTATATTCACGTTTCTTTATGGTGTTTTTCTGTTTTTGGAGTTGCACCAGGTCAGAACTACCGTAGGTTATGGACCGGGCTCGGAGCACAAGTTGCACGCGATGTTCCTTTTTCTGCAGTTTCCTGGTCATCTTTGGAGCCAATAATCGTCTTTCACCACACTATCTATTTTGGAATACTACTTTATTATAATTTACAGTTATGTTTTTTTTTGTGCAGCTTAGAAGAAGGATTCTGAGACGGGTAGGAGATGAGGCGAGTGCGTCGAGTATTCTAGGCGCAAATTTTTGTGCTGCTTTTGTGGCCGGGAAGCCTTGCTGCTACTGCCACCTGTCCTCTGGATGTTGCAAGAATGCGGCGGCAGATAGAGGTTTTTCTTTTATACTTATAAATTATGACTGATCATTTAAAGGCACGTGTTCGATACATTTGCTCTTGATAATTTCTGACGTATTCATGTTTGTTCCTTCTTTTTCTTGATAATAAAGATCTATATTTTCAATTTTCAGAAATACCCCACACGAGCATTGACGATGAGCACGAAACAAACATTGGTTCAGATACAGAGGTATCTGTGTTTGGTTTATTATATTTTTTTATGATCGAACAAACAATGAATGCTTCTCACATTAGCTGTGTGCAATCTCTTTTATAAAGGCTAACTTACTCTCCTGTGCTTGTGAACTAGAGATGGGGGTATTAGTTAAACCTGTTTTCGTGTGTTTTACTCGTGAAGATTTTATTTTATTTTCGTTTGGCGTTTTGTCTTAATGCCTGATGTTATTAAGATTTTAATGTGTATAATAAGGTTTTGTGATTTACGTTTATTGGAACATTTCTGCCTTGTTTTCAGGCCTCCCACATTTGTTCTCAGTATGCTCAAAGCTGTTTGCCCTCACTACATCTCGTGTAAAACATGAACTGGGCCCGTCTTGCATCGCAAGACGGTGTAAAATCTAGTATATATATATATATATATATATATATATATATATATATATGATATATCGATATATGTATATGTCGGGTGCTGACTTGCTGTATGTAAGTTGTGAACTTGTTAAATGTGATGCTTTGGCTTTTGTTGTTGTCATTTGAAAGGAAAAAGAGTCAATTGGTATGTGTTTTTATTAAATGAATAAACAGTAGTATATTATATAATTTATATATACAAGTGTGCTGTGTAATATAATGTGAGTGTGCATTATTCAAATATGAATTTTTTATTACTTTTGTCTATATATATGAATGTCTATTTATTATACTATTTAAATATATATGTAAATAATGTAGTATTTTATTAAAGTAAGTTTGTTTATTTACTTTAATTTCTATGTTAAGATTTTTTTTGTTTACTAAACAGGAAATGGAGAAATATTTTAAAAAACTAAATCGTCCAGCAAATGATTTGGAATCTAATATACCAAGACTTGTCTCAACTTCGAATTCAAATATTGTTGAGAAAAGTTCAAACATGATTACATAGTTTGATCCTTCCAATCTTCCTTCGGATCCTTGATTAAGAGTTTCTATTTCGAGGTACCATCCTGAGATTGACGATCAAGTTCGGAGAGCATATTTACAAAAAGGTCCATGTCAATCGGTTGATCACGAATTTCCTATGACGAAAGTTTCTTCAGCATCAACCAAGTCTAGAAGATTTATTTCTGCTTGGTTCTCTGAACATACTTGGTTGGAATATAGTATATCTAAAGATGCAGCATATTGCCTCTATTGTTATCTTTTCAAACCGAATAGAGGAAAACAATTCGGAGGTGACGCTTTTGTTACATTGGGATTCAATAGTTGGAAAGACAAATCGAGACTTGGTGTGCATGTTGGGAAACATGATATTGAACACAATCAAGCTCGAATGAAGTGTGATGCATTGATGAATCAAGGTGTGCATATTCAAACAGTTCTTGACAAGCATTCAAATCAAACAAAAGAGGAATATCGAATTCGGCTAACTGCATCTCTTGATTGTGTGCAGTATTTGTTGAGACTGTGATTACCTTTTCGAGGACACGATGAATCGGAGAGCTCTCTTAGTCCAGGTAATTTTCTTGTCACCATGGAATTTTTAAGAGATCATAACAAGGATATTGCAAGTGTGATTGCCAGAACTTCTTTCCAGATTAGCATTGACGGTGTTCCAATTGATCGTGCTGGTGCTCGCACGAACTTCCGTGTACACCTGCACAGGGAGAAAAATACATTTTCAACTTTTATTTTATATTTTTTGGTCAAAAAGTCAAAAAATAACAAAATGAGTAAAACAGAGACTCACTCGGTTCTGGTTGGGAATATCGGTGAGTCTAGTATCCCATGCGAGAAGCCATTCACGTATGTTCCCAGCATTGTTCCGGCCTCTATACACAACAGCTTCTTTAGAGGAGCGGTTGTCCCTGACGTGCAGAAACGTGGCCCACTGCCCGTTCTGGATGATGTGAGGGTATGGGGAAACCCAAGTCTTACCTTCCCAAGTGTGGCAGCGGACGAATGTAAGGGCACTGCCGGTGGCGTTGTAAATGGAGCAGCGGGTCGAGACTCCAGACCCGAACCGCTTCCCGAGGTCGTCCACAAACGCCCTCGCCTCGTTGGCTTTCGTGTCCGAGTACATGTACCTCACAGCTAGTTCACCTCTGTGTCTTGCCGTGATATTTGTAATACTCATATCCATTTTCTTAACCATTGCGTCCGTAATTACATTTTTGGTCAGACATCCTGCCTTGTTTTTTTTTTGGTTTTGATTTGGTGATCAGTGTGTGTATTGCTTGCTATTTATAATATTTGTTACCTTAGATTTTTTTTAAATGCTAGTTTTATAAAAGGCAACAAAAGGAAATGAGTCTTTTAGAGCCTTTTCTCTAATTTCTCACTTTTTTTACTTTCAATTATTTAAATAATTATTAAAAAACAACCACTCAAATTTATTTAAATATAAAATATATTATTTTTTAATTTTTACCATCAACGAGTGGCGGAGAGAGTAACAACTTACTGTTTCTTCTTCGGATCATGGTCCTAAGTTTCTTGTAATTTTCAAAGAATTTAAGATAATTAGTCTGGGTGTTTATGTTGATTTTTTTTTTAATATTTATAGGTTGTGATTGGAGATAATTGATAGTAGTAGTACGCAGGAGTAGGACCACTTCCGGATAAATAATTTGAAGTGTGTTATACATATTATTAATTAGTGTTAATTAGTGAAGGACTAACAAGACAGAAACTTCCGGATAAATAATTTGAAGTGTGTTATACATATTATTAATTAGTGAAGGACTAGTTCAACAAGACAAAAACCTATATAAAGGGATCTCCCATATAAATGAAAGAACAATTATATTCTTTTCTCATATTCTCTCTTTGTCTACTCTATTATTATCTCATATTTTCTCTTTCTCTATTCTATTATTCTCTCTCAATTCTCTTGAGTTTATAAAACAGCACGATGCCCTAAGAAAGTTCAATCGTTCTTCATAAGTTCTACTCATCCAAGATCCGAACTACAAAGCAAGAATTTATATGTTTGTTTATATTCATTAATAATTATAAATATATCTACTTCTCCTCTCTTCTTCTTAAATTTAAATGTTCCCGAAGAACATTATAATTTGATATTATGATATGTTCTTGAAGAACATTATAATCTGATATTCTTGAGTAATATCCAATTAATTATGTCTAAGTTCCTAAATTCAAATGTTACCGAAAAACATTGTAATTTGAAATTATGATATGTTCCTGAAGAACATTATAATATGATATTCTTGAGTAATATCCAATTAATTATGCCTAAGTTCCTGAAGAACATTATAACATGATATTCTTGAAGTAATATCAAATTAATTATGCCTAGTAAATCAATTAAAATTTTAATGTTTTTGAAGAATACTGTGATATGATATTCCCGGAAAAATATCAAAAAATAAATGTTCATGAAGAACATGATATGATATTCTTGAAGAATTATATCAAAATTAGATGTTCCTGAATAACATTATGATATGATATTCCCGCAGAAATATCAAATCAAATTGCTTATGGTGTAGCAATTAAAATTTAAATACATTAAATCAATATTGATACTATACAAAATATTTCTGAAAAAATATTTTTATTGATTGCTCCCGAAGAAGCAAAGTTCAAACATTAAATGTTTTGAATAAAGTTACATCGATTGTTCTCGTTGAAACAATAATTACATATGAATTATCCCTAAATGATATCTTTTGAAAATCAAGAACAAATGTATCTTATTATGTGGTACTCATGAAATATCAAAAAAAATCGATTCTAATTAAATGTAATTTCTGAGAAAATTATATATTGAGATTTATTTTGATCCCCGATGGATCATTGGTAAAAATACTGTATCCCCGAAGGATCATTAATAAATATATAATGTTATGCAAATTATGACATGTTAAGAGTGGACTCCCGAAGAGTTTTACTAATTATCTCCGGAAGAGCTTTACTAATTATCCCCACGAGTACTACAAATGTACTTAAACATGAAAATGATGCATATCATGATTGTGCGTGGAAATGAATCAAACATTTCTCATCTGCGAATTTATTTAAAATATGCAACTTATATTTATATCACCACTAAAGTGAATGGTTATGAACGGGCATAGTAGAAAATAAGGTATATCTCGAGCCCACGATCCAGAAGATCGGTTTATAGTAATTACGCTGATTTGCATATTTAACGAAGATCATTTCCCGGCATTAGGGGGAGATAAGAATATACAAATTATAAATGCCGAGAAATTTCATGGAATGAAAGCGATATTTAATTCTAGATCCACAGGCACCAATCTTGAAGTTCATAAAAATAAGTGACTTGCAATATTCACCAAGTAATCTGCCAAATTAATGAAGGTATGACAAAATCACATATATTTGTGATAAATGAACTATAAGAGTTCAAATAACAAAGAGATCAACTCAAATGTTGATTATAATATACGCATGAGGCGTAGTAGATCGATCTCAAGATATAAAATAAATACGCGGTAATAAAATTTAGTCACCCTCAAAATCTCTTGAAGAGAGTTAGAAGAAAATCTCATTGAAAAAGCATTGTGAACATGATAATAGAAAATCGTGGGATTGCGGAACAACAAAATTAAATATGTTGGGAAATGATTAAAGATTTGGTTGATATATTGAATTGTCATCAACATGGAAAAATAAAAAGTCGTCAACGACATATTTGCCTCAAGAGTTGCTCTAGAAAAACTGGATCCAAAACTTAAATCAATTATAGTGTGCCAGCAGCACTCGAAAAATAAGAAACGAGCAATTGAGGCTGAGCATGACTCGCTAAATAAAAGAGATATTTTGAAGTTCAAATGATTGAAGTTCACATTATTGTTCATTTGTCAAGAAATGTAAGAAGAGTTACCAGCCGGTTATAGCAATTGCGTATGCTCTAGTCAATAGATGTCTAGTAAAGGCATGTCCCAGAAGGACGAAAAATATACAATAATACAAATGAATGTGAAACTCAACAATTCGAAGGTTGGGTCCTGAAGACCAAAATTTATATTTTAATAACTAAGTTTTTCCTATATGGTTTTATTAGTTACAGGTTTTAATGAGACTGATTGATCATAAATAATTACTTTCAAGAAGTCAAAGGTCTTCGGTGATTACAATCAGGGGGAGCAAGCTGTACTCTTTTTCCTTCAGGTTTTGTCCCACTGGTTTTCCTAGCAAGGTTTTAACGAGGCAACAATCCTGTAAATAGATAGTATTATGAATATTATTAATTAGTGAATGACTAGTTTACCTTTTCTTGGTAAACAAGACAGAAATCCTATTTTGTAGGGTCTCCCCGTATGAATGAAATAACAATTATATTCTAATCTCATGTTCTCTCTTGTCTACTCTATTATTCTCTCATATTATCTCTTTCTCTATTCTATTATTCTCTCTCAATTCTCTTGAGTTTATAACAAAGTGTTAATTAATAATAAGATTTTGCAAAATGGGCAGATTTGCCTAAGGCAGAACCACTTTAAAAAATTTATTTTATATATGTAATAATATTTTAATTGTTTTTTTAACCTATATAATAATTAGTTATATTATATAAAATATATACTCTACAAAAAAAAATATAAAATACAATTTTTTAGTAGAAGATAAAGCATATTTTTATATTTATGTTAAAAAAATAATTAAATAGAAAAAATATATTTTAATATATAATAATAAAAGATAAAATTTTGATTTTAAGATAATTATTAACTTTATAATATTGATGATTATATAAAAATAAAAAATAAAAATAATAAATATATTTAGATATTCTGTTCAAGTGCAGATTCTACCAATTTATAATTACCGTTAATAATATATGGATGCCCTTTCAAAACCTGTAGCTGTCTCTGGATAAGAGCTCAAGTCGGATCGTCGACCTCTCTTAGTCTTTCGCTTCAAGACTTTTGTCATGTACGTACAGTATTTATTACTCATTTTGGACATCACAAACTTATAAATTTCTTCCAATAGAAATTAAAATCACGTGCACTAAATTTTCAACGAATCTTTTTAATTTCTGTCTTGTGAATTGTGATGTAAATATGTCGGTCATTGTGCTTAATAAATTAAATTTCTCTTTCATAAAAAAAACAAAAGAAAAGAAATCTATCAACGGTGTGATTGCACAGAATAATTACTCACATGAAGGTGAACGATGTAACCGTGTGACCACCTGCTTCTAAAATGAAAATAAAAAATAAATTATTTAAGTAAAATTAATAAAAATAGGTTAAACATGTGATATGTAAATTTATGATTAATAACAGATTTAATTTTAGATATATTTAAGGAAAAGGGTATATTGGTTTTACGTATTATCACCAATTCCCCATATTTTTTTCTTTAAAAAAAGTGTTATATATTTTTAACTTTAGTTAAAGAATAAGGTGTTAAAATATTTTTAATTATAGTTAAGGGTAATTTTTCAATTATAGAAAGACTATAATACCCTTATGAGTTATTATAAAAATTTAACAATTATAATTAATAAATTAATTTATATTAACAATTATAAACTAGTTTTGACCATTTAAATTAAAATTTATAAAATTAATATTTATTTTGAAAATTAAAATTACGAATAAAATTAAATTTTATTTTAATTAAGATTTAAAATTAAAATTAATAAATTTTAATTAAGATTTATATAATATAAAATTAAGTTAATGCCAGTTATTGCGCATAAAACAGTTTTAATAATTGAAATTTATTTTATTTAGAAAACTTATAAGGGTAATAATGGTATTTATTACCTAACTTGTAATTAGAATAAAGCATGTTATTTAATTTTAAAAAATCATAAAAAACTTCCCCTTAACCAAATTCACCCTTAATTTTAATAAAAATATCCATAGCTCTCTATATATTGTCGTGCTTTTGAAACTCAAAAGCGTATATGTTTTGCTTTCAAGTGTTTTGCATATACTATTATTCATCGTAAAATCCGAACACGTCGCCACTAATATCAACTACTCCTAGTTATGTATTGGTATAAAAAAAAAAATATCGTCTTACCCTCCCCCCTTTCAACAAATCACCCTTTTCTCATAGGTTGAATTATAAGATAACCTGTTAAATTTTTTTGTAACACATTTCACATTTAGTTCCTTAAATTTATGAAAAATCAAATATTATGCTATTTAATTATTTTAAGTGGAATTTCTAACGCTAGTCTTATTAAAAATATACTTGACAAGCTTATTTTAGTTTTTTTTTAAATTAATTTAATTGAGTAAGTGTCACGAAAACATGACTTTAAAAAATAAAATACATTTAATTTTTTCATATTTGTGTGATACTTACTTAGTTGATTAAATATTAAATAAGACATAATACTAAAGTAAGTAGTCATGCATGTAGACTTCGAGTATAATGAAATTCCACTAAAATCATCAAACAAAACGAGACTTCTTATAAACTTAAATGAACCAAATGTGGAATCAGCCTATATATGTTTTAGAAGGTTTTGTAAAGAATAAAGTACTGATTATTATTGTTACTCCTTCATTATTATTAATAGTGGTTGATTGATTATTCAGCGGCAAGAGCAGCAGCAGGAGTTGTGGTCTCATCATCACCTATGTGGTCGGAATCAAGGTAATATCGCGCTAATCGCGGCATTGGCCATGGAATCGCGATTCGTCACACCGTCCAAACTCATTATTCCCGTGAAATGCGGCGCAGCGGTCGAGCCAATCGCCACCGAGGAGAAGCATCCAAGCGAGCTAACCACGTGATTGGCCAAATTTCTATCCATATTGCTACTCACAGTGTTCCAATTGATCGTGGCGCTCGTCTCACGGACTTCCGTGTACACCTGCATACGATGCATATTAATTACAGTATATTGTACTCCCTCCTATTCATAATAACATGATAACTTTTCTTAAATTGGACATTTTATAATAACAGAAAGAAAATAAATATTTTTACTTTTTCACTTTAAAATATAATTTTACCTTTATTTTTTCAAATTCACTCGCAACCATTTTCCAGAGGTAATTATACCCTTCACTTTTCCATCAAAAAAGATAAAAACTAAAATTTTTCTTAATCTTCGAGCCCGGAGAAAAGTTCCTATATTTATGAATCAAATAAAATAATATTTTACTCACAACTATTTTATTTTAAAAAGTACTCACGCGGTTCTGCAGAGGAAACTCGCTGACCGTGTCCCACGCGAGGACCCACTCGCGGGGCCTCCCGTCGAGGTTGGATCCTCGGTAGACGACAGCCTCTTTGGAGCGGTTGCGGCTACGGACGTGGAGAAACGCGGCCCACTGCCCGTTTAGAATGATGTGAGGGTACGGGGAACTCCACACGTCGCCCGACCAAGAGTGGTTGCGGACGAATGTGAGGTTGCCACCTGTTGCGTTGTAAATGGTGCAGAGGGTCATGGGTTGTTTGCCGTAGCTCCAATAGAGGTCCGACACGAACTTCCTCGCGAGTTGAGATTTCGAGTCGGCGTTGATGTAGATCAGTGCTGCCTCGGCTCGGTGTTGCGGGGTGATGTTCGTCACGTCGAGGAGGACCTCAAGGACGATGGAATTCGTGACTGGTTCTCCGAATACGTTGTTAGACATGTGAAATTGTGTAATTTGTACTTGGTTCTACCTATAACAGAATTGTAAAGGGTAGTATACAAACACTTAACACAATTTGGAGATTCTAAAGAAAACTCTTTTGTATAACTTGTAAAGGGTGGAACCACTTACAAACACATCTACAAAATTCTAGCGAATCTTGTAGAAAGGTCAACACGACCAAAAACTAAGTCTATGTAGAACTAATCTAGCGACTCGTACTACAAAGACTAAACTGACAATAGAACCGGAGCTTTCTAGCGAAGTCTCTCGGTCTACAAATTTTCTCTCTCTAGAAAATGTCAAATCAATGCATGAATAGTGAATTCCAACAACCCGCTATTTATAGGTGTCGAGAAATAGGGTTTCCGGAATTCACGCTTAATGGGCCGAGCCCAAAGCATCTTCATGGAATATTCGAGATTCCATTTCAGTTGTACTTGACGAACCCAGCTCTACCCACGGCCACACTAGCGTGTCTTCGTGCGTCGAGCTCGTGGAGGGCATAGCTGGTTTACTTGGCGTTTTTCACTGGACTATCATTCTTCTAGCGAAGTCTTCTAGTCGTACCCACAGCTGGCTTCATTCCTTAGCAGTCATTCGTCCAGCCGTATGTGTAACTATGCTTGCACCGTGTCCGTCAAGGTGTTATCACAGTAATGCCTTGAAGCGCGTTGATGAACTTGCAATTCTCTCTGATCCACGTTGAACCAAGTTGATAGAATAGCTCGTTCCATGCAAACGCACTGATGCAACTCCATGTTGTTTGTAGAGGCTAAGTCTGCTTGTTCCATGCTGATGAACCGTGGTTACGCGTTGAGCCACTTGTTAATTCCACAGTTCACAGGGCTCGTTCTATGTAGACCTAGCAGACTTGTATGAATTAATGAATGGAAAACATACAAACATGAAACATGAAGTTACTACAAAACAAAGTGTATAGTTCAACGTAGTTCAAACAAGAACAACCCTGTTCTATGTTGAACTAGGAAGAACTACACACTAACAATCTCCCCCTTTTTGAGTCAACTTCATAAGTGGGGGTTCGTAGAGAAACTCCCCCTCAAATTAGTATCATACTCAAAAAGTACAACGTATGACACGATAGATAGAAACAGACAATCATACGTAAAACAAGGCAAGGAATAAAACATGCATACGTAGAGCACAAAGAGATAGTGTATATAATCACAAAGGCTCAAACTGAGCAAGGCAACATTGTAGCAAACAAAATACACATAGAACAGAGCAAAAGTGTTAATAGAGAAACAAAACAAAAAAATCAAAACGTAGAGCAGGGATAGAGAACACTTGGTCATTCGCTTGCATCTGCATCTGACTGCTCAGGCGTGGTGTGATGGCGCAGATCTTCCTCTTCATCGTCAGTTGGCACATCAAGGAGCTTGTGCTGCGTTGGTTTGGGCTTGTGCTGCGTGGCCTTAGGTTTATTTGCCATTTGTTTTCTGCGTTGAGCAGGACCCTTACCCATAGCAACCTCCTTTTTGGTGAGCATCGAACCACCCGGTGCACCTGTACACATTAAACCTTTACCTGCGCCTTGGACGAATGGAGGAGGCGCACCCTTTGTGGTTGGTTCTTTACTTACACCAGCTTTTGAGACCATCAGTTTTGGCAACTTTGGTTTGTCCAACGTAGAGCCAAGGCCTGTTTCCTTGTCCATTTGTTTGATGCCCGAAGAGCCCGCACCCTTGCCTTTTTCATCTTTCTTTACAGCAGCCAGCTCCCTCACCGTGCCATCCGCATTTTTAACTAGGCCGCTGTGCGCATCACCGGCTGCCTGTTTGCTTTTCTTATGCGCAGAGCGCAGATCCTCAACTTCATCAGCTTCCACTTCCTCCTCTACGTCCACTTCGCTGGCTTTACGCTTCGCACTCTTCCTTTTGGCTTCAGTGGGACGGTCCTCTGCATTCCTTGAAGCTTCCATTTGTTCAGCCACAAGATTCACCAACCCTGATAACCGCCCATGTAGCATCTTCAATGGGCCTAGATCAGCGTACGAGGACCCATCTCCCCCTAGACGGGCCGCCCGACGGGACTTCCGGTGCATGTGAGCTGTAAGGCGGGCCACGACGTCAATCGTGCCACGTAGTTGCACGAAGTCCTGGAGGAGCGAGGTCGGCTCACAAAAATACAGCTCGTCGCACGAAGAGCCAGAGTCCTCGGACGAAGAGTCAAGAGTGACATCTTTACTCCTCTGCGTAGGACGAAAGGACTTGGTTCTTTTGCCTTTGCCTTTTCCTCCCTGTTGGATGTGCAAAGGAATGGCCTGTGAGGCGTTGAACAGCACACGATCCTCAGCTTCACTTCCAAGTCTACGCCATGGAAGATCCTTCACCTTGTGCTCCGCCATATACTTGGAATCAAAGCGAAAGGAGGAAATGCCGATCATCGGGCCATCATCGTTGTCGTACGTGAAGCCCTGACTGAAAAGCGCAGCGCTGATCAAGTGGGGGCACGGTAGATTAGCTTGCAAAATCTCATTGTGGGTCATGTCCCCGTACGACTTGATTTTATTAAAGACAACTTGGCCCAAATCCACTTGGATGCCACGGCTCAGTTTATACATGAGATGAAGTGCGTCTGCGTGGACCACCGAGGAGCTCGTCGTAGGGATCCAGTTGTTAGCTATAATCTTGTTGAGGTGAGTGAAAAATTGGGTCAGCGAGGTACAGGCGGGTTGAGCCGTAGAGGCAAGGCCACCAGTCACAATGAATCCCATCATCTGACTGTCTGGGTGCTGCGTAGAGGGAGCCTCCCACGTAGCCTTGATATGCGAGCGTTGAAACAGCTTGTTGAGCGTACGAGGAGATAGGTCATACTCCCGCTCACGAATAATAACCTTCCCGTACGACGCATGAGTAGGGTCCCCAAACTGTTGATCAATGTGCGCGAAGACGACTTTGTGGACGTAGTGGCTGTAGTCTACGTCAAAGTTAATGGCATTGAGTAGCTGCATTTCCCTCATGAAAGCCTCCAAGCCGCGTTGCACCCACTTGGCTCGCCCGGCGTAGAACCGCTCTGCATTTATTTTCTGATCCGCAAGAGAGTCATAGCGATCAGAGGCTGCTTCGTAGTGGAAGTCAGCAGAGTACCCTTCCCCAACGAAGCGGGAAGGAGAAGGCACCACAAGCCTGTTCTCCGGCACCTTGTCCTCCTCTACTACGGGTGGCTCAACGTTGAGTGGGGACGGGTGGACAGTAGTATTGACGTTCTGTGCCGTAGAGCCACCATCCTTAGGGGAATTCGAAGCACCAGCATCAGTGGCCACAATGATTGTGGCCATGCGTTCAGCAGTAGCAGTTACGTCGCCTGCCTTTTTCTTCTTTTCCAACGCGGCTCTACGGTTAGCCTCGTCAGATTTTTGTTTTTGCAACAAGGCTATACGGTCAGCCTCTTCCTTCTCCTGTCTATCTTTCTCCTCCTTGGCTATACGTGCAGCCTCCTCATCCTTCTTTTTCTGAATGTCGGCCAAACGATCAGCCTCCTCCTTTTCTTTCTTTTTCCTCTCTTCTTCGGCTATACGTAGCCGTTCCAGTTCGGCTAAGCGTTCGTCCTCCTCCTTCTTCTTTCGTTCCTCCTCTGCTCTACGGGCCTCCTCATCCCTTATGGCTTTCTCAGCCATCATTTTATTTCGACGGTGAGCAAGGATAGTGGTACGTACCACACTGATCTGTGCTTCCAGGTCAGTGACTTTATCAAAATCTTCTTCTGCGGCGGACGCGGCTTCCAGTGTGGCTTCTTGGGCTTTTAGTTCAGTGATCTTGTCCGCGTAGAACGAGGGCAATTCATATGTGGGCGTAGTGGTAGAGGGAGTAGCAGAAGAAGTCATTGTAGTTGAACGGGTAGAAGTAAACTACTGCGTAGAGCAAAGTGCAAAAGTTGGAATAGAAGATATGAGCTTCAACGTAGAGGTTATGAACAGCAAGGGAATAAGGATTCTCTCTCTAAAACACGCAGTAGAAGGTGCACTATGTGTTTGACCGAGAGGGGTATTTATAGTGTAGCTGAAGCGGTTCAAATTCTGTGGCGTAGAGTGTGCCACGTGTCCAGTGGCTTGTGCTGCGTAGATAGAAAAACCAACATGCAAGTGGTGAGGCGCAGACAGAGAAGCATAGAGTGCACGAGGTGCGTGGAGCAGACAAGCTATCTCATCGTAGCTGCAAGGAAGAAAAACAAAACACACAACGTACAACAGAGAATATAGAGCGTGTAGCAGTGATACTTAGTCAAAGTAGACAAGAAATAACCAAATCCGGAAGACATGTAGATCAACGATGGGCGAGCTGGCAAATGCACTTGGTGATGCGCGCAACTGGTAGAATTGGGCTGCCAGAGAGTGTGTACAAGCTAGGTAGTACAACGTGTAAGCAGCACCAAATTTGCAAAGGATAGCACGCCCTACAAAGAAGGTTATGGGTAGAGCAACGATACTTATAATGTAAAGTCAGCAAACAGTACAACAAGCAAAGAGTAACACGTAAGACAGGAGCGACTTTCATGAATACTCAAAGTAGCACACGTAGAGTAGGGGCTATTACACACAGCCCGGCGGTGAAATACCCAGATTTCAAGTTCACTAAAAAAAATCTAGACCAACGAAGCCTAAAGAAGCACTTCAAGGTAGAGCAGCCTTGCTTCGTAGACCAGGAGTTCTCTGCACATTTGTAAAACACGAAATACAGTTAAAGGCATAACAGACACACACAACGTGGACATACGTACCACCACACAGTGAATCAAAATCGCTGGAAAGAACATTAAGTAGAGATATTGGAGGTAGAGTGACAGAGCTTTATGGACGGTATGCTATTTTGGCCAGTTCAGCGTGTAACCACGACCATTTCACTTGCTTTTTGGGCATAGATCAGGCCTATTATGACCCAATCAGTGATAGGTGTTATAGAATGATGTTTCCATATATATATTTTTTTTGTGTTTTCATCATTATATGTATAAGGCCATGTCTTTTGCATTTGCCCGGAGACCAAGTCAGTCAAGACCCGATCCACCGAGGAAATCTTTAGGCCGACTTTTCCTGCTAGACATAGAGCAAACAAAGTTCACTCCAATGAATGGCTTATGATAATATTTAAAGAACAGTATGTCCAAATACTACGTCACTTTGCAACTGTCAACAACTAATCTCACCTTGCTCTACCTCATGGTTCCATTGACAAAATAAACAGCTGTGGGTAGAGGTAGCCATTTGCGGCCTACTACCCTTCAAAAGGCACCCATGCAGAGAGACTTCCGGAGGAATAAAAATCTTTCCGAAGCAAGTGGTTTTGTGAAGAAGTCTGAGAGTTGTTTCTCCGTAGGAACATGTTCCATTACCACCTTACCCCGTTCTACCAAGTCTCGAATGAAGTGATGTCGTATATCAATATGCTTGGTCTTTGAGTGTTGTACCGGATTCTGACTTATCTTTATAGCACTTTGGTTGTCACAGTACAAGGTTAGTGGCGTGCTATGAATGTGATAGTCGGCAAGCATTTGTTGAAGCCATAGCATTTGGGTACAACAACTCCCGGCAGCCACATACTCGGATTCAGCGGTGGATAGAGCAATGTAATTTTGCTTCTTGCTATGCCATGAAACAAGGTTGTTTCCTAAGAAGCAACACCCACCACTGGTGCTCTTCCTTTCATCATTGTCTCCCGCCCAATCGGCATCTGCAAAACCAACAAGATAAGAAGAAGTATCTTTAGTGTACCATAGACCAAGGTTTGTAGACCCGGCCACATATCGAAGGATACGCTTCACAGCAATAAGATGCTCTTCCTTTGGTTGAGCTTGGTAGCGGGCACAGAGGCACACACTATACATAATGTCCGGTCGAGTGGCTGTGAGGTAGAGCAAGCTACCAATAAGAGATCTGTAGGTAGAAATATCAACATCCTTGCTCTTCTCAGCTCTACTTAGCTTGTCAGTGGTAGCAATAGGAGTCTTCATAGGTTTAGCATCCGCCATATCAAACTTCTTGAGCATGTTGATGGCATACTTAGTTTGAGAAACGAACATACCATCCGGTCGTTGAGAAA
The DNA here is from genome assembly GCA_954870475.1 of Euphrasia confusa. Taxonomy (NCBI): domain Eukaryota; kingdom Viridiplantae; phylum Streptophyta; class Magnoliopsida; order Lamiales; family Orobanchaceae; genus Euphrasia; species Euphrasia confusa. Next base: position 7,565,631 of record OX940957.1, on the reverse strand, counting down.
TTTGAAGCCCAAGAAAGTGACTTAGCTCCCCCTCCAAACTCATTTGAAAAGATGAAGCCATGGCATCTGAAAATTCTTTAACCAAGCGGTCATGGGTAGCACCAAATACAATGTCATCCACATAGATCTGAGCAATAAGCATTTCATCCTTGACGATTTTGATGAAGAGAGTGGTGTCGGCATTTCCACGTGTAAACCCAAATTTCAAAAGAAAGTCTGTGAGACAGCTATACCAAGCACGAGGTGCTTGTTTCAATCCATAAAGGGCCTTGTGAAGAAGATAAACATGGTCCGGCTTGTGAGGGTCCACGAACCCCTTAGGTTGTTCTACATATGCTTCCTCATCCAACACACCATTCAAAAAGGCCGCCTTCACATCCATCTGTCGTAACGGAATATTTTTGTAGCACGCCACAGCAATGAGTAGCCGGATGGACTCTATGCGTGCCACGGGAGCAAAAGTGTCTTCAAAGTCAATTCCTTCAACTTGGGTGTACCCTTGAGCAACCAGTCGCGCCTTGTTGCGCACTATTTGATTGAAGTCATTGGTTTTATTCTTGTAGATCCACTTGGTACCAATAACATTTACACCCTTTGGTCTTGGGACCAAAGACCACACCTTATTCCTTTCAAACTCATGTAGCTCCTCCTGCATAGCCGCAATCCAGAAATCATCGAGAATAGCCTCCTTTATGTTTTTAGGCTCAATTTCGGAGACAAAGCTCATTATGCCCACGTCTGGAGATAGGAGAGCCAAGTTAGAGAACGTGTTAGGATAGCTAGCGGGCAAAGTGTCAATAGAGCAGGTAGAGCGAGTAACTCGTTGGTTGAGATCACCAATCATTTGTTGGTTTGGGTGTCTCTTTCGAATATAGGCGGGAGGACCCGAGTTTGGTACTCCGGTAGAGGTAGAGGCTCCAGTGGTACCTATAGCAGGGTTAGACGAGCTTGGATTCAACCCTTCATCATTGCTTTCAGAGGGAACAGAGTCACAGGAGTTGTGGGGAGTAGAATGAACATGACCATTTGGAGGCATGGAAGACCCAATACCCTGCTCTACCTCCCCCTCAACTAATACTTCAGCCAAGGGTAGAGCAGGATTGGACGCTTCTTGTTGCAAGGTAGACTTGGACGGACTCTCATGAAAATGATGTTCATCAAACTTGATGTTAGTCGATTCTTGCACCGTCTTTGTACGGAGATTAAACACGCGATAAGCATGACTATTAAGGGCGTAGCCAACAAAAATAGCTCTGTCCGACCTTGGATCAAACTTTTTCAAGGCATCTCTATCATTTAAAATGTAGCAGATGCATCCATACACACGGAGATGAGCAACATTTGGCTTCTTAGAAGTTAGTAATTCGTAAGCCGTACATTTTGTCCCGGCACGTATGCTTATACGGTTCACCACGTAGCAAGCCGCACTTAAGGCTTCTGCCCAAAAACCCTTGGCCATACCCGCAGCCACCATCATCACTCTTGCCATTTCTTGTAGAGTCCTGTTCTTCCTCTCTACAATTCCATTTTGCTGCGGAGTCTTTGGTGCAGAGAATTCATGGTGGATCCCTTTACGAGTGCAATATTCAACAAACACTCGGTTTTAAAATTCACCTCCGTGGTCACTTCTTATACGTTGGACCCGTTTATCATAAGTGGTGCGAATTCTACGAGCTAATGATCGGAAGGCTTCAAAAGCCTCGTCCTTGGTTCCAAGAAAATTTACCCAAGTGTACCTCGAGAAGTCATCAACAATAACAAGAGTATACCACTTGTGTCCCAAACTCTGCACTTCCATGGGCCCCATGAGATCCATGTGTAGTAGCTCAAAACATTCTGTAGTGCGGTTATGGGTAGAGATAGCAGGATGAGGAGCTCGAGTTTGTTTACCCATCTGACATTCACCACATACTCTCTTGTCAATCTTGGGCAAACTATCTATGCCTCTGACTGCCTTTATTTGAACTAACTTCTCAAGATTCCGGAGGCTGGTATGACCAAGCCTTTGATGCCAGATATCTATCTCGTCATGGGTAGAGGCACTTAGGCAAGATTCATTGATGGCGTAACAGTTGTTCTTCGCACGAGCAGCAGTGAGAATGCACTCCCCCTTAACGTTGTACACTTCACAGTTCTCCTTATTGAATTTCACATTAAGTTCATCATCACAAAGTTGGATAATGCTTATGAGATTAGCACATAGCCCATCCACCAAGAGAACGTTCTTGAGTGCAGGTAGACCTTTCACGTTTAATGTTCCACTTCCAATTATACTCCCCTTTGCCCCACCTCCATAAGTGACGGGTCCACCGGAGTGAGGAACAAAATCGACCAACGAGTCTTTGGTTCCTGTCATATGCCGAGAACACCCACTATCGAAATACCAAGTTTCCTTTGTCGTGCCTTTGGCCACAGTGAATGCAACATTACATGTCACCTCCTGCTTTCTTCTCCGTATTTGCTTTGGCTTAATGTTTGTTGCTGTGGGTACAGCGGCTTTAATTCTCCACACACGGTTTGTCTTGTCACACGTGTGTTTAGTAATCTGTCTCCATACTTGCTTGAAGGCCATAGTACGAGAACTTAACTCCTCGGCACGCTTGTAGCAGTAAGGTTTGATGTGTCCTTTCATTCCGCAGTGGTGGCACACATAGACTCGCTTGTAGTGAGAAGAAGGAGTCCTCTTCTTGTGAGTAGTCAGACCCTTAGCAGGGTTTGACTGAGGAATAGCATTGGGTGATCGAAAGTTCAAGGTCGATTTAGTTGTTGTGTTGGGTAGCTTCGAACGATTTGAGACATTTCGTGTGAAAGTTTTCTTGTCATGGGTAGACCCGGATTTGTCCACGGGTAGAGCAGAGGTAGAAGCCGGTGTCAACGAGGACATTGAAGCATTTTGAAGAAAAGGAGTAGATGTGCGTTTGAGAATTTTGATGTTAGATGTAAAAGCCACATTGCCTTTGGATGTATTAACATCCTTTGACTTGGTCTCATTGTTAGTGATAGCTTTATCTCTACCATGCACAAACTTAGGAGAAACATAAGGAGAATCGGAGTAAACGGAATCAAAAGTTTCCTTAAATCCAAGCCCAAAGTGCTTGGTGTTAACACAGCTCAACATATTATCAAGTTTAGACGTGCCAGTATTGAGTTTTTGAAAGAGACAATTAGCAACATCAAGTTTGTCTTTCACTTGGTAGAGCTCCTTGGTACGCATAGCATAGCCTTCTTCCATCTTGGCAAGAGAGTCTCTAAGGAAGTCTTTCTCCGTGTCTTCCTTTTGCACAATGGCCTCCAATTCACTGGCCTTCTTTAAAGCTCTCTCCAGCTCCAGCTTCACAATATCAAACTCCCTCTTGCTCACCCTCTCAGAATCAAGGGTAGACTCAGCTTCCTTCTTGGTCATACCCCCAGCCAGAGATCTGGGGGTAGAACTAGCACCCTTCTCAGTAGTACCTGCAGCCACAGAGGTATAACAAAAGATATTGTCATGAGTAGCCAAGTCATCCTGATCTACCTCGTACTCTTCATCGCTCTCATCATCAATGGCACTTAGGAGTGCATTGACTTCGTTTGGTTCCACCATCTTCCCTTTGTCTTCCTCAGAGGAGTACAAGGCATCATCTCCATCAAACACCAAATAACTCACATCCATGTTGTTCTTCCGATGCAAGTTAGGACATTCATTCTTCACGTGCCCCATCCCCTTGCACTCAAAACACTTGATTTGAGACATGTCCTTGCTAGGGGCGCCACTAACAAACTTCCGACTAGGAGTATATCCACTGCGGTTGGTGGCGGGTGGAGTAGAGAAGGAATTTCCATGAGTCCTTTGATTTCGAAATTGCTTGAACCTCCTCTTCCTCTTAATGTCTTGACGGACAATGTAGCTCACAGCATCTTGAATGGCGATGAACTTGTCCGGATTTGGAGAGTCAAGAAGAGAGAGAGCTTCACTCTCATCATCGGAGTCTTCAGCTAGAAAAGCATTGCTCTCGGTAGAGTGTGGAGAGTGGGTGGAGCTGGCCCTGTTGGGGGTAGAGCTAGAGGCATTCTGTGAGATGTCACTCTTGACTCTTCGTCCAACAGGGAGGAAAAGGCAAAGGCAAAAGAACCAAGTCCTTTCGTCCTACGCAGAGGAGTAAAGATGTCACTCTTGACTCTTCGTCCGAGGACTCTGGCTCTTCGTGCGACGAGCTGTATCTTTGTGAGCCGACCTCGCTCCTCCAGGACTTCGTGCAACTACGTGGCACGATTGACGTCGTGGCCCGCCTTACAGCTCACATGCACCGGAAGTCCCGTCGGGCGGCCCGTCTAGGGGGAGATGGGTCCTCGTACGCTGATCTAGGCCCATTGAAGATGCTACATGGGCGGTTATCAGGGTTGGTGAATCTTGTGGCTGAACAAATGGAAGCTTCAAGGAATGCAGAGGACCGTCCCACTGAAGCCAAAAGGAAGAGTGCGAAGCGTAAAGCCAGCGAAGTGGACGTAGAGGAGGAAGTGGAAGCTGATGAAGTTGAGGATCTGCGCTCTGCGCATAAGAAAAGCAAACAGGCAGCCGGTGAGATAGCAAGGGCCTTCATGGAGTTCTCAAATGGAGTCATAGAGTAGGACTTGTCTTTCAATTTCAAGTTTAGCTCGTAGTTCTTCAAATGGCTCATGATCTCGTTATAGTCGCCCGATTGACCGAGCTTCGTGTCTTCCATCGTAGTGACCTTAACACTAAACTTCTCCGTTACACCTCGTAGAACCTTGGTGCAAATGAGTGGAGGAGGTATAGGATCTCCAAGTTCTTGACACTCACTCGCAATAGCCATGATTTTGTTGAAGAAAGAGTCAAGGTCTTCATCTTCCCTCATTTCAAGCCGGTGGAAGGTAGTGTTGAGCCCTCTGATTTTGGATCTCTTGATACTATCACTTCCTTCACACATGCGTTCCAAAGTGTCCCACACTTGCTTAGCCGAAGTGAGATGCCTAACAACAGAGAACATGTGGACATCAATGAGATCAGTGATAATGTGAATGGCCTTCGAATTGAATGTGGCAGCTTCATGTTCAGCCGTGGTCCATGTAGACTCGTCTTTTGGAACCGTGTCATTATCCCTATCAATGTGGGTTGGAGGAGTCCAACCGTTCAACACAGCACCCCACACACGTGAGTCCACATTCTTCAACTTCAGCCTGGTCTTGCTCTTCCAATAAGAGTAGTTGGAGGAATTGAGGATGACGGGCTTGACAACAGTGAATGACTCCATTTTAGAATCTCTCCCTAGGATCACACCAAAGATGGTGAACTCGCTCTGATACCAATTGAAATTGTGTAATTTGTACTTGGTTCTACCTATAACAGAATTGTAAAGGGTAGAGTACAAACACTTAACACAATTTGGAGATTCTAAAGAAAACTCTTTTGTATAACTTGTAAAGGGTGGAACCACTTACAAACACATCTACAAAATTCTAGCGAATCTTGTAGAAAGGTCAACACGACCAAAAACTAAGTCTATGTAGAACTAATCTAGCGACTCGTACTACAAAGACTAAACTGACAATAGAACCGGAGCTTTCTAGCGAAGTCTCTCGGTCTACAAATTTTCTCTCTCTAGAAAATGTCAAATCAATGCATGAATAGTGAATTCCAACAACCCGCTATTTATAGGTGTCGAGAAATAGGGTTTCCGGAATTCACGCTTAATGGGCCGAGCCCAAAGCATCTTCATGGAATATTCGAGATTCCATTTCAGTTGTACTTGACGAACCCAGCTCTACCCACGGCCACACTAGCGTGTCTTCGTGCGTCGAGCTCGTGGAGGGCATAGCTGGTTTACTTGGCGTTTTTCACTGGACTATCATTCTTCTAGCGAAGTCTTCTAGTCGTACCCACAGCTGGCTTCATTCCTTAGCAGTCATTCGTCCAGCCGTATGTGTAACTATGCTTGCACCGTGTCCGTCAAGGTGTTATCACAGTAATGCCTTGAAGCGCGTTGATGAACTTGCAATTCTCTCTGATCCACGTTGAACCAAGTTGATAGAATAGCTCGTTCCATGCAAACGCACTGATGCAACTCCATGTTGTTTGTAGAGGCTAAGTCTGCTTGTTCCATGCTGATGAACCGTGGTTACGCGTTGAGCCACTTGTTAATTCCACAGTTCACAGGGCTCGTTCTATGTAGACCTAGCAGACTTGTATGAATTAATGAATGGAAAACATACAAACATGAAACATGAAGTTACTACAAAACAAAGTGTATAGTTCAACGTAGTTCAAACAAGAACAACCCTGTTCTATGTTGAACTAGGAAGAACTACACACTAACAACATGTTGATGATGAATCGATGGTGATCGATCAAAGTGATTGTAATATGCTAAGTTATTTATAGGTCCACAATTATATTAAACGAGTAAATTTAAAAACTAAACTTAGGTAAAAAATACTATAATAAGATAAAAGTAATTCACAAACAATAAAATCTATTATTATTATTATACTATGTTCGTTCATTTGAAAATGTTAATTTGTTTTTCGACACAGTATCTAAAATAAAAAAACAAGTTACGAAATTGATTTTTTGTTGTTTTTAAAATAATTGTTTAAATAATATTACTTTTGAATGATCATATATAGTTTATAAATTATAAAAGATTTATTGTTACGAGAAATTGTAAATAGTAAAAAGTAAGAAATGAGACATTTTAAAAATGATGAATGAAGTATAAGATTTTCATTTTATAATTGTTTAAATAATATGTAAAGTATAATATAAAAAAATGTAAAATATGATTTATACTGTGTAGAAAGCTTTAAACACCTTGTTTAAATGTAGTACTAGTATCTTCCATTGGTTTAGTATTAAACATTTTTTCTATAGTTAAAGAGTACTCAGCCCTTTGGACGAGCTTATTTAAAAAGAGCTTATAAGATGTTACATCTTATAAGTTGTTTTAATAGCTGATAAGCTGTTATGTCTTATTTAATAAATACGTTATTAAAGCGTTTCGATAAAATAAATATATAAACTTATAAGATGTTAATTTGTTTGGCAATTTAAGATCTTATATTTATAAAATTACTCAAAATAAATTGTTATATATGAAAAAAATAATTAAAAATAATTATATTAACTAAATAATGAATTTGGAATTTTAGTATATATATAAAAGGTAATATTTTTAAGGGTATTTTGGTCTTTTATTGTTTAAGTTACAAGAGCTTATAAGCTGTTTAAAAAAAAGTACCTCCCCCTTTACTTTTTTCTAACAGCTTATAAGCTGTTAAACAGCTTATTTTTAAAAAATTTAAGATCTTTTCACAAAATTTTACCAAACAAATTCTATGAACTTATAAGCTCTTTAACAGCTTTTAAGCTGTTTTAAAGAGCTTATAAGCTCAGCCAAACAGGCTCTTAGTCTTAAAGAAACGTGTACCTGTATTTGTATTTTGTGATGAAAGTACACATATTTCTTGGGGCCGAAATAATATAACATTATTAAAATTGAATATTTAAAATTAATTGTTTTCAAAATAAAACATACAAATAACTATTTGATTTGGATTTGGCAACAAGGGGCATGTCAAGGTTCGTTGGGTTGATATTTGTCGCCCTGCCAGTGAGGGTGGTCTGGGTATTCGTGATCTCATTGCCCAGAATAGGGCCCTTATGACGAGACACATCTAGGCTATTCTGAGTCAGGATCCGTAATTCGTATGGGTCAATTGGATTCAGGAGAATCGACTGAGGAGACATTCCTTCTGGAGTGCCAAGATGCCAAGGGCATGCTCCTGGACTTGGCGCCAGCTTCTGAAACTACGTCCCGCTGTGTTACCAGCTATTCAGATGCAGGTCGTGATGATTCGCAGTTTTACCTTTGGAGGGACCCGTGGCATCCCCTTGGTCGATTGGAGGAGGTGTATCAGTTAAGACCGTGGTTTACGAGGCTTCCTAGGGCTGCGTCGCTGAGTATGGTCATCGTTGACGGGGTGTGGAGGTGGCCAGTAGATTTTGCAGAGGAGTTCATTGATCTTATGGACGACTTGCCGAGTATAGATGGGAGAACAAATACAGTGCGGTGGACATTGCATCGATCAGGGACCTATACCTCCGACTCAGCATATATATACTCTTTTCCGCCCGGAGGGTCCCCGGGTGTCGTGGGCTGCCCTTTTGGCCGGACCAGCGTATCCCACGACATTGTTTTATTCTTTGGGTGGCTATCCAAGGTCGGTTGCCGACTCGGGATAAGCATTGGATTGGTCGGGGGGATGACTCGTGTGTGCTATGTGTTGGGGAGAGCGCAGAGACACACTCCCACCTTTTCTATGAGTGCCCCTTCTCACAGGATTGCTTGCAGAGACTACAGGTGGAGGTGAGATTTCTATGGCCACGTGGTGATTGACATAGTGCAGTATTACAGGTTGCTAGTCGATGGCGTGGGAGGCATTTGATATCTTGCGCGTATCGTGGACTTCTCGTTGCTCTGATCTATTATATTTGGCTAGAGAGGAGCACAAGGATACATGAGGCACGATCGGTGTCGTCTGGAGTGGTGGCTTCTCAGACGATTTCTATCATACGGGAGAAGATACACTCGTTACGACTCCCTGATTCTCTTCAGGCACAGACACTGAAGAGAGTATGGCATATAGCCTGGTGATTGGATTTATATTGTTTAGTGTTATATGTTAGTTTGGCGGATTGGAGAGCTAGTCTGTTAGCTCTGTGATGCGGTAGGGATTTTCATTTTCTATGCGTTGTACTGTATGATACTTTTTATTTTTCTATGTGATTGATCTTTACCAAAAAAATAATTTTGTATATACAATTTCTTATACTAGAATACTCATCTGTCCCGGACTAATGGGCATTGCTGGTCAACGTTGACTTTTTTTTGTCCGTCCAATGCATATGATAAATAGTATACAAAAATTATGAAAAAATTACTAAAATAAAATTTAATAGTTAAATTTTATTTTAGTAATTTTTTCATAATTTTTGTATACTATTTATCATATTTATTGAACGGACAAATAAAGTCAACGTTGACCAACAATGCCCATTAATCCGGGACAGAGGGAGTATTATTTAAGCTTTAGATATTAACATGATTTTTTATTGGTTACATATTTCAAATAATAATTTTGTTCACCACACATTTTATTTATTAATTTAAAAACTCTATTAAAAGATCAATTATTTTTAACAAAAGAGTATTATTTTATTTGAGTATACTGTCTTTGTCCTGGACAATGATCTAATGTTTCAAAATTAGAAAATTTTGGTTGATCACTCAAAATGAGGAGTGAAGTCTCGATTTGATCAACTAAAAATAGTTAATTTTAATTTAGTCTTTTAAACCACAAAAATAAAATCAAATTAGTCATTTGATCAGAAAATTCAAAATTTCAGTAAAAAAACACATGAACTTTTTTAAAATTTCAGTAAAAAAACACATGAACTTTTTTTAAGATAAACTTTGCTTACCAATAGCCATGTGAACATTATCTGTACCTATTTTGTTCACAAAAGAGATCAATTTCAGTTTAGTATCTTAAACCACAAAAATATAGTTAATTTAGTTCAATTTAAACAATAATTGAATTAAATTAATTATATTTTTGTTATTTAAAATACTAAATTGAAATCTATTTTTTTAGTGAATCAAATCAAGATTTGATCTGTTAATGATATTTCGTGATCTATGTATCTCGTCTATTATTTTCATGTTTATCGTTTCCTTCATTTACGCTCCTATTGTATTATATATACTCTAGCTATCAATAAAATATTTTCTGAGGCAAATAGTTTATTTTCTATCATGGTATCAGCCTAACCTTGGCTCGAAACCCTAATTCTTCTCTTCCCTCTCGCAAGTCTCTGCTCGTTCCATCTCGATGGCTGCTCTCGAGATTCCTACTCTTCCTTTATCTACCATGATTCACATGGTCAATATTAAACTAACCTCATCCAATTATCTTCTATGGTATGCACAGATCGAGCCCCTGCTTACAAGCCAACAATTTATGCCGTTGCTCGATGGGTCTTCTCTCTCTCCATCGCCAACCCTACGCACGGCCGCCGATGCCATCATCCCCAACCCCAAGTTCGCTACTTGGCAGCACAGGGACCAAATCATAAAATTATTCCTTGTTTCCACTCTTACTGAGGAATCGATGGCCATCGTCATTGGTTGCAAAACCTCAAAGGAGGTATGGGACGCACTTTCTCGGGCTTACAGTCATAACTCAAAAGCTCGTGAACTAAGTCTCAAGGATGAACTTCTGTCTACCAAACGAGGCGACAAATCTGTCAGCGAGTATGCTCGTCATTTTAAGGCCCTCTCGGATCAACTTACAGCCATTGGTCGTTCGATTGACGTCTCAGATAAATCTCATTGGTTCCTTCGGGGACTTGGCCCTGACTTCGCGAGTTTCACGGCAGCGCAGATGGCGCAGGATCCTTTACCAGACTTCACCACTCTCGTCGCTCGAGCGCAATCACATGAATTATTTCAAAAATCTATTGATTACACTAACTCTTCTCAAGTTATGTCGCAGGCAGCCTACTCTGCTGTTACTCGTGGTGGACGTGGACGAGGACCTGGAAATCACCGCGGTCGCGACTATTCCTCCACCAGAGGTCGAAACCCCTCTCACAACTCCGCTGGTAGTTCCGGTCGCGGTCGTGGCCGACGCGATTACACTCTCCGATGTTTCTTTTGCAGGGAAACGGAATATGATGGTTTTGACTGTCCGAAACGTTTCGATCGATCCTACGATCGTTCCTGTCGCCCAGCCAATACCGCCAACCTCGCCGAGGCTTTTTCCGCCGGTTGCAACGTCTCTCCGTCTTCTTCATCCGATTGGTACTTAGACACCGGTGCATCGGCTCATATGGCTGCTAATCCTACTTCACTCGATCATGCGTCGTTCTACTCTGGCACTGATCACGTAACAGTTGGAAACGGTGCGAATTTATCGATTTCTCATTCTGGATCTCTTACTCTTTCAAATGATCTCACATTACAAAATGTATTTGTTGTGCCTGGTCTAACCAAAAACTTGCTTTCAGTTAGTCAATTGACTCGTGATCATCCAGTTAGAGTTATATTTAATGACTCTAAATTTTCTATTCAGAATCGTCATACGGGACAGGTCCTCGCAACCGGAAGTCTTGATCATGGTCTCTATATTTTGGACTCCCCGTCTCATGCCTTAGCCGCGGTCCACGAGCGCAGAAGACAATCTGTCTCTTTTGAATTATGGCACAGTCGTCTTGGGCATGTCGCCTCTTCTACTATTTCTATTTTGCAAAAGCTTGGTCTATTATCAGTAAATGCTTTGCTACCTATTCCCACTGTTTGCAAGACTTGTCAAATTGCCAAAAGTACTCGTTTACCTTTTGTCGCCAATAATAAACGTGCTTCTGGTATTTTAGACTTAATTCATTGCGATCTATGGGGCCCTGCGCCTGTTACGGCATCTACCGGATTTCGTTACTATGTAATTTTTATCGATGATCATACTCGATTTTGTTGGTTCTATCCTCTACGAGCAAAGTCCGTTTTCGTGGGTACATTTCTCACTTTTCAGAAATTCGTTGAGACGCAATTCTCTCGAAAAATCAAACAATTTCAAAGCGACGGCGGCACGGAGTTTACTAATAATCGTCTACGCTCTCACTTTGCGTCAACTGGTATTCGTCACCTTATTTCTTGCCCATACACTCCAGCCCAAAATGGTAGAGCCGAACGTAAGCATCGCCATATAACTGAAATGGGTCTTGCTCTACTTTTTCATTCATCTGTCCCGTTATCATATTGGGTGGAGTCTTTTAGCACTGCCGTCTATGTCATAAATCGCTTGCCTACTGGTGTTCTCGAAAACAAGTCTCCATTTGATGTTTTATTCGGACGTCCGCCGGCATATGATTCCTTCCATATTTTTGGATGTACCGTATACCCGTGCCTTCACGACTACGCAAAAACGAAGTTTGATCCTCGTAGTATGCCATGCGCGTTCTTGGGTTATAGTCCACTTCATAAAGGCTTCCGATGTTTGGACTACTCGACCCGTCGTATTTATATAACTCGACATGCTCGCTTTGATGAAACAAGTTTTCCGTTCGCTGCCGGCAGTAAATCTCGCTCGCCTTCGTCCCTCACTCTCTCTGAATTTTTTGAGGTTGGTGACTCGTCCAGTGTTGGGATCGATAACCCCTCCCCATCTTCTCGTGCTTCTCCATGCACATTACCACCACATATAATTTATCCCACTACTGCATGCATGTCACCACATATTATTAATCCCACTACTGAATGCATGTCAACTCCTACACATCAACCACCTCCAGTTTTGCCAACTGTTGTTGTTGGTTCACCACATGTTGACCAGCCACTCCCCGCATCGGTTAATCCTTCTGCCACCCAAACCGTGCACCAGCCGCTCCCATCGTCGGCTGATCCATCCACGCACCAACCGCCACCTCCTGCCCGCTCTCATCAAATGCGTACTCGTGCTCAGTCAGGTATCTTCAAACCTCGATACCCGGCTGATTTGACACTTCTTGAATCAAGCCGATTATTCTCCGCTCTCACTGCCGTAAACGAACCTAAAGGTATTAAAACCGCACTTAAAAACCCTGAGTGGGTTCGTGCAATGGATGAAGAGATGGCGGCTCTTCGTCACAATCGTACTTGGGAACTCGTACCTCGTCCTCCTCATACAAATATTGTAGGCTCCAAGTGGGTATACCGAACTAAATTCCTTGCAGATGGTTCTATCGATCGCCACAAGGCTCGCCTTGTCGCACAGGGTTTCAGCCAAATTCCTGGTTTCGACTTTACTCATACTTTCAGTCCGGTCGTTAAAGCTTCTACCGTTCGTATCATCCTATCCCTCGCCGTTCTACGCTCGTGGCCTCTACATCAACTTGATGTCAAAAATGCTTTTCTTAACGGAGTTCTCTCTAAACCCGTCTATATGGAGCAACCACCAGGGTATATCGACCCTCTACACCCTAATCATGTATGTCATCTTCACAAGGCGTTGTACGGGCTCCGACAGGCACCTCTCGCTTGGTATCAACGTCTCCGTGCTTTTCTCATACGACTTGGTTTCACATGCAGCACAGCTGATACTTCTCTCTTCATTTTTCGTCGCCAAGAACACCTGATTTATCTTCTTGTCTATGTTGACGACATTATAATCACCGGAAACCATGACGTCTCGCTTCACACTTTGTTACGTCAGTTGCGCAATGAATTTGCCTTGAAAGACCTTGGACGCCTCAGTTACTTTCTTGGATTGGAGGTCTCATATCTATCGTCGGGACTTTTTCTTAGTCAGTCCAAATATGCTCGCGATATTCTAGTTCGCGCCGATCTTCTGGACTCCAAGCCTGTAGCAACCCCTCTCGCCCCAGGAGCTTCCTTTACTTCGGTTGGTACAACTTTCTCCGATCCTACGCTCTATCGCTCTCTAGTTGGCGCTTTGCAATACTTAACCATTACTCGTCCTGACCTATCTTATTCCGTCAACACCGTTAGTCATTTTTTGAGGGATCAGCAAAAAAATTGTTTAATGTTTCAACTTATGATTGAACATAAATGTAAAATTTAAATTTAAATTTCACCCAATTTTTCAATTTTTGTAGAATAGAGGACCACTTGCGAATTAGTAATAATTTGATGGCTAGTATCACCTCACCGACAAAGGCAATTTATTGAAATGTAGTATCACTGTCAACGGTAAATTATTAATATGGTCCATATGGGACATATATAGAGTTATGGGATGGATCTTTCATTAGTTTTAGCCGATAAGGGTCTCCAGATATGTGTTGAAGCTGGATCGTAGACTTACCTTTCGCTTCAAATTTCATTAGTTTCATACCCGATAGATATGATAGCTGGATCGTAGACTTACCTTTCATTTCAAAGTTTAAAATCAAATAATTTAGTGAACATATGATATCACTCAAGATACTCTCCGGTTCAAGATTTTGAACATGTTTTTGTGAACTTAATTTTAGTCTATTCCATATTATTTTAGTCCCTTTAACTTTAACAACAATCAAAGGTCAATCCTCTTCGACCATTTTTTATTGGGAATTGGGTAAAATTGCATAAGTGTTTTTATATTTCTTCAATGTGATGGTAAATAAAATTTATGTTGTTCTTTTATTGATACCACTTCTTGCGATATTGAAAACTAAACCGCTCTCGACTCTCGAAATATATATGAGATACAAAGAAAATGATAAACGAAATAATGAACATACAATTTACGTTTAAACCCAAAACACGGAAAAAACACGAGAAAAAAGAAAATTCACTACATCGTTGAGGCTTATAATAATCCACTCTATGCACTCTATTACACTCTAGGTGTAGAAAATATATCAAATTGGAAACTATTACAATTAAAAATAAATCATTTTCCTAATATAACTCAAAATACCATATAATTATATTTCTAATATAATTACATTATCCCTAAATAATAAACAAATAAAAAAATAGAAAGAGAAACAATCGGACCAACATTAAAATCGAATCACGCACCAAGACAACCTACCCTTAAATCGATAAACCGATTTCCTTAAGGTGGGTGCGTAATTGGGATTCAATTAATACAACTGATAGATTTCGTAAGAGAGCTATATGATTGATAATGTAATTCTGTGTTTATTAAGCTTAGCCAAGAGGCTTTATATAGTACAAGTGAGTAGCTCAAATAAGGCTACAATTAAGGAATAAGACTACAATTAAGGGATACGACTAAATCAATTAGGAGTCACAATCTCCTAATATCACGCCTAATACCCCCCTCAAACTGGAGCATGGAGGTCGAGAATGCCCAGTTTGCTAAGAAGATAGTGAAACTGTTTAACACCCAAAGGTTTGGTGAAAATATCTGCAAGCTGTTCTGTAGTAGAAACGTGAACTGGTTTGATAATGCCGTCTGTTATCGCATCTCGAGTAAAGTGACAATCGATCTCAATGTGTTTTGATCGCTCATGAAAGATGAGATTTTAAGCGAGATGAATGGCAGACTGACTATCACATGATAAGGACATAGGTAAAGTAGAAATGACGTCCAAGCTGGTAAGGAGACCTTTGAGCCATTTGAGCTCACAGACAATGGAGGCCATCGATCTGTACTCTGCTTCTGCTGATGACAAAGATACAGTATGTTACTTCTTCGTCTTCCAAGAAATAGGGGAATTACCCAAACAAACGAACCAGCCCGTCACAGAACGACGAGTCAACGGACAAGTCGCATAATCAGAGTCACACCATCCAGAAATCGTAAGGCTACTATCAGCACGTAGCAATATACCTTGTCCCGGGCTGCCCTTCAAATATCGAACAACACGTAATGCAGATGTAAGATGAGCCTCACGAGGATGTTGCATGAATTGAGACAAGACATGAACAGCAAAAGACAAGTCTGGACGGGTGACAGCTAGATACACTAGGCGGCCTACCAAACGCCTGTAACGCTCCGGATCAGCCATGAACGGGCTTGTATCAGTGCCAAGATTATGTGTGACTTCCATGGGTGTAGATGCAGGTTTAGCACCCAAAGACCAGTTTCCGACACAATATCAAGTGTATATTTATGCTGATTAAGAAAAATACCCTCTTTACTTCTCGCCACTTCTAGACCAAGGAAGTATTTTAAAGTACCCAAATCTTTCATTTTAAAACAACGATTCAAATATTCCTTAAAAGAAGAAATTGCCGAGGAAGTATTACCAGCTATAATCAGGTCATCAACATAAACCAAGACATAAAGTCGTACCTCATTGAGCGAGTAAGTAAATAGTGAATAGTCTGAGTAAGACTGACGAAACCCAAATTCCCGAAGTGCACCGACCAATTTAGTGAACCAGCAACGTGGAGCTTGACGCAAACCGTAAAGAGACTTCCTTAAACGACATACCTTCCCTTCATGACCACGACTGAACCCAGGGGGGAGCTTCATAAACACTTCTTCGGCCAAGTCACCGTGAAGAAAAGCGTTATAAACATCCATTTGGTGTAATTCCCAACCCTTGACCGCAGCAATAGCAAGAAAAGTTCGGATTGTAACCATCTTGACAACGGGAGCAAATGTTTCTCCATAATCTAGGCCTTCGACTTGATGATTCCCAAACACAACAAGGCGAGCTTTCAAGCGTTCGATTGATCCGTCAGATTTATATTTAATTTTATAGACCCATCGACATCCTAAGGCCTTCTTATCAGGTGGAAGCTCGGAAAGCTCCCAAGTACCATTGGATTCAAGAGCATCAATCTCATTTTGCATTGCACGACACCACCCCTCATCCTGTACCGCAACTTTAAACGAGGTCGGCTCGACACCCGTAGTTATAGCAGCTAAAAAACACTTATGTTTATTGGAGAAATTATGACAAGCAATATAATTTGCTAACGAATACGGAGTACCTGAGGGCGATGGAGGTGGACTCGGTGAACTAGACGAGGATGGACTATTAGTTGTGTTGAGAACATAATCTTGCAATCGGGAATTTGGAACTTTGAGGCGGTAACCTTTTCCCATATTTTGTGGGTCGAGAGCAGTACCGGTTTGAGAACCCGAAATAGAAGAAGTATCAGTTGTATCCTCGGTATTGGACTCAGAAGTAGCAATATGTTCGGTGTTGGGCTCGGGGGGTGCATTGGGCTGATTAGGGGCAGCTAAAATGGGTTCCTCTGGATTGACGTCATCATCGGTGTTCACAATTAGTTCATTTTCCAAATTCGTCGAAACGTCATTCGGATTAGCAAATGGAAAATTGTTTTCATAAAAGAAAACATCACGAGAGACACTAAATACTTGCGTTTCCAAATCGTAAATCTTCCAACCCTTTTTATTGTGTGGGTATCCGACAAATATACATTTACGGCTTCGGGGTGCAAATTTATCACCATTTGTTTGTTGACTATGAGCAAAACAAAGACATCCGAACACCCGTAAATTAGAATAAGACGGCGAGGTGCCCACCAACATTTCATAAGGAGATTTATTATTTAGGAGACTTGTAGGTGTGCGATTAATTAAATATGCCGCTGTAAGAATCGCCTCACCCCAAAAACTTGTAGGCAAATTTCCTTGAAACAACAAAGAACGAGCAACGTTAAGAATGTGGCGGTGCTTGCGTTCAACCCGACCATTTTGTTGAGGCGTGCCGACACATGATTTCTGAAACTGAATGCCCTGTTGAAAGAAATATGTAGCCATAGTATTGAACTCAGTACCGTTATCACTCCTCACAATTTTTACCGTTTTTGAGAATTGAGTCCGGACCATAGCCAAAAAACTCATAAACATGCTAGTAACCTCCATTTTGTCGAGGAGTAAATAAACCCATACGGATCGGGAGTGATCATCCACAATAGTTAAAAAATATCTGGCACCGCAAGAAGAAGGAGTGCGATATGGACCCCAAAGGTCACAATGAATTAATTGAAAAATATCCGAAGCAACATTATCACTCAAATCGAAACTAGTACGGGTTTGTTTGGCAAGATGGCACACATCACATACCACACTCTTATTAAAATTAATAGGAAAATTCAAAGAAATAGATTTAACAGCTTTATCACCCGGATGACCAAGCCGACGATGCCACACTTCGTAAGACTCCCCTGATCCCACCGAGTTCACAGAGCAAGTTCTGTCGTCCGGATCAAGCATATATAGTCCATCTCGTAGTTCACCTACTCCAATCATCGTCCTCAAAGAACGGTCCTGTATTACACAAGAAGTATTAGCAAATTGCAAGTCAAAATTGTTATCATTTGTCAACTGAGAGACGGAGATTAAATTGCAAGTAGGCCGAGGAACAAATAAAACCCGCTGTAAAGATATCTTGGCATTAATTCGAATAGTGCCCATTTGAAACGCCATGATACGCTGCCCATTTGGTAATCCCACAGACCTAGGTGGAATATTTACAGTGTCCACAAAGAGCGAGAGGTCACCGGTGACATGATTAGAAGCACCGGTGTCGATTATCCAAAGAGAAGACTTACCAGAAAGCCGATCCGAGGAAGCAAGAGAAGCAGTGGTGTGGACCACATTAGCGTGTACTATAGGCGCGGCAGTAGCAGCCGAATTCGACCCGCCTTTCTTGCGACTAAATTCAGCCAGAGTCCTTGGACGATTACCCCACCAGTCAGGGAACGTATTGAGGCGAAAGAAACAGGTCTTAAACTCATGACCAGAAATAGAACAATGTTCACAAAACATTTTGCGACGCGCAGCTTTTTCTTGCTCGCGAAACACCTTCCATTCGGCTGGTGTGCGAGACATACTAGAGGCAGAGGGGACAGCATAGGCCATGACATCAAGGGTATCAGTAGGCGTCACAGCGTTTCCTTTGAGCAAACGTTCGGCCTGAAGAACGGAGTGATAGCCACGGTTCAACGTAGGAAGAGGGACCATTTGGAATTGCTGGTTACGCAAGGTACCATAGAGGCTATGATCTAATCCCATAAAAAATTGATGGAGCCTTTCATTATCGAGTCGTTGAATAGCCTTAGTCGATATGTCGCATGTGCAATGACCACACACACAAGCAAAGGGGGGTTCGTGGACAGCAAGGGAATCCCACAGAGATTTCAATTTACCATAATAATCTGTTACCGACATACCTTTGAGTTGTCGACAATTACCGAGTTCAGTTTTTAAGGAATGAATCGAAGTGCCATCCACAACCGCGAAGCGCTCTTCCAAATCGCTCCACATAGGCTTGGCTTCCTCGACATAGGGCACACTTTTCAGCAAGTTTGGATCAATCGTATTGCGAAGCCATTGGACAATAGTGCAGTTAACTACATCCCATTGTTCAAGCAAATTTTGGTCCGTAGGTTTCGTAATGGTTCCGTTACAAAAACCAAATTTACGACGAGACTTTAGTGACATCCGCATTGAACGACACCAATCGTCATAATTGGAACTGGTTAAAGTGACAGTAGAGATTTTTATTCCAGGGGCGTCATTCGATCCGAGGAAGTATGGGGACAAGGGATCAATTTTGAAAACAGAAGTGGCATCGTCACGCGCCATGAGAAAGGACGATTAATTGAAAAAAATTAGGGTTCCTGCTCTGATACCATGATAGATTTCGTAAGAGAGCTATATGATTGATAATGTAATTCTGTGTTTATTAAGCTTAGCCAAGAGGCTTTATATAGTACAAGTGAGTAGCTCAAATAAGGCTACAATTAAGGAATAAGACTACAATTAAGGGATACGACTAAATCAATTAGGAGTCACAATCTCCTAATATCACGCCTAATAACAACCCATCACGAACTAAAGAGCGTGAGTGCTGCAGAAGTCGGTCTCGACTCTTACCAATTTTATGTCCGTCCTCTCCATTTTATTCCGTTTTTCTTTTAGATTCGAGTCATAATTTAACGATATAACTTTTGTGATGGAGCGTCAAAAATTGAAATACTAGACAACACTTGTAGTGATAGTAATTTATTCTAAAATATTTAGATCCGAAAAAAATAGATTATCTAAATACTAGTATTACATTTTGCATTATTTTTCAACAAAAATGATTAGCTCAGTGCTCATCAACATTTTATTAGAACACGGGGTATGGAGTATGAGGTGTTCATCGGTTCAAAACCAGATTGAAATTAAAATTATTAAAAATCATGACTTGAAAATCGAATTGAAATAATATCAGTTTGAACCGAACCGAATCGATAAATTCATGTTCGATCCGGTTTTGAACCGGATAAAATCGTAATAATTTAAAATTTTTAAAAATTAAATATAAAATAATAATTAAAATAAAATTTTATATTTATAAATTTTTAATTTTATTCCATAAATATAAAATATCATTTTTAAGTAGATAAACAAACAAAAAATAGTTTCAATTTACATTATTTAATTATATAGAACCAATCGCATACAACTATGTACAAAGGCGGAAAATAAAAACACCAAGGAACGAAAATTGAATTGAAGGAAAAAAAAGTGAAAACGAATTTATTATATATGTTTTCTAAGAAATTAAAGTGTTGATGAAAATCGTGGTTGACTTATACTAGTAAGTCCTATAAATACACCCAAGCAAATTAATAAAAAATTGAAAATAAAAATAATAAATAAAAAGACAGAAAGCCAATCATGTCTAACAACGTGTTCGGAGTTCCGGTGACGGATTCGACGGTGAAGATAGTTCTGGTAGGCGTGACCAACATCACGGCGGCCCACCGAGCTGAGGTGGCATTGCTTCACATGAACGAAAAATCAATAGCTGACGAGGCGAGGGCTTTCGTGGCCGATCTGAAGAGGCGTTACGGGCGCGGGACCTCCACCCTTTGCGCCATCTACAACGCCACCGGAAACAACCTCTCGTTCGTCCGCGCCCACACTTGGGGAGGCCACGTTTGGAGTTCCCCGTACCCTCCGCTCATTCAGAACGGGCAGTGGGCCGCCTTCCTCCACGTCAGCGCTTCCTCCAGCCGCTCCAAGGAGGCTGTTGTGTACAGGGGAGCCAACCTCGATGGGAGCTCACGCGACTGGGTTCTCGCGTGGAATACCAGCAGCGGCAATAATCAGAACCGCGTGAGTCATCCATTTATTATTATTATTATTAGATATATTTAAAAAAAAAAAGATAAATTAGTTTTTTTAATTATAATAAACTCTCAACACAAATACACAATGTTTTCCATTTTACAAAGTGTAAATATTTTATTTTATTTTTATATATAATAAAAAAGTATATATACTTTTAAATTGATCTTTTTGTTTTATATTAATTGTCACACTTTCTTTGTATTAATTATTATCGTGAAAGTGTACACGGAGGTTCGCGCAAACACCATCAATTGGAACACGGTCGATAGCAATATGGAAAGAAATTTGGCGAATCACTTGGTCACCACGCTCGGATGCTTCTCCTCGGTGGCGGTGGGGGCGGGGAGCTCACCACATTTCACGGCAATAATGAGCTTGCAGGGTGTGGCTCGCGATGCCAGTGACGTCAGCAAAATATTCCCGTCCCTTGATTCGGAGGAGTACATGTATGATGACGAAACTCCTCCTGCTGCTGATGCTACGTCTACTAATTAATAATAATTCCTTAATTTGGATTATGTTGTTGGGGTTGAACAAACTGCCCTGAGAGGTTTCTCGTTCTCTCTGTAGATCTATTAAATAAACGTTGATTCCTTTTAGGAATTTTTTGAGAGTACAAGATACGAATTTCATGTAATCCTTCTTCATTATCGGTCACATGTGTCGGTTAAATTAAAAAGAAAATGATATTTTTATTGACTCTTGATCGGTCACATGTGTTGGTTAAATTAAAAGGAAAATGATATTTTTATTGACTCTTAGTCGAAAAGTTACGAAGAAAATTTATTTTTAAATTAATAAATCAATTACTTCTTCCATTTCAACTATGTATACATTGGTTCATGCAATCAGAAACCAAAAAAATGTTTTTTTTTTTTTTTTTACTTTTTGACCAAAGATGAAAAATTATATTTTTTGTTATAAATATTGTAATTAGTGAATGATTAGTTTACCCTGGTGAACAAGACATAAACCCCTTATATAAGAATCTCCCCATAAATGAAACAACAATTTTATTCTCTCTCCTATTGTCTCTCTTAATACTCTATTATTCTCTCTCAATTTTTCTTGAGTTTATAGCACTTTATCAGTACGAAGCTCTAAGAAAGCTCAATCGCGTTCTTCATCAAATATTTATCGAAGTTCTACTCATACAAGATTCGAAGTTCTAATCACAAATGATTCAATATCAAGTAAGAATTTATACTTATATTTAATAATACTTATACATATATCTTCTACTTTTCCCCTTCTTCATAAATTGCTCATGTTGAAGCAATTAAATGTATAATGGTCCCAAAGAACATTATAATCTGATATTTTTGAAGTAATATCAAATTAATTATGCCTAAGTTCTTGAAGAACATTGTAATATGATATTTTTGAAGTAATATCAAATTAATTATGCCTAGTAAATCAATTAAAATTTTAATATTCCTGAAGAACATTGTGATATGATATTCTCGAAGAAATATCAAAACTAAATATTCTTGAAGAACATGATATAATATTCCTGAAGAAAAATATCAAAATTAAATGTTTCTAAAGAACATCATGATATTATATTCCTGCAGAAATATCAATATCAAATTGATTGTGATTATATACTAATAATTCTCGAATAATATGTTTGAAAATTGACCGTGAAAGATCCAAAAGTTTTGTGGAAAGATTTAGTGATTTACTCCACATTGGATTATAAGATTTTAAATATGTTGAAGCATATAATAAAGCTATCATGAAAAACATTATAATTTGATATTCCTGAAATAATATAAAATTAATTATTTTTAATATATCAATTAAAATGAATGTTCCCGAAGAACATATACTCCGATTTAAATATTATATTGATCGTTCTGGAAGAAAATCATAATTTAATATTATTCGATAAATATCAAATTAAATTGCTCTTGTAGTAGCAATAAGTTTGAAAATATCAAATTAAATTGCTCCCATAAGTTTTAAATGTTCCTGAAGAACATTATGGTATGATATTTATGAATAAATATCAAAATTAAATTTTAAATGTTGTTGGAGAATATCATGATATGATAATCCAGCAGAAATATTAAATCAAATAGTTTCTAGTTTAGCAATTAAACATTAAATATTTTAAATCGATATTGATATTTATAAGAAATAATGCAAAATATTCTTAAAAAAATATTTTTATTGATTGCTTCCGAAGAAGCAAAGTTCAAAACATTAAATGTTTTTAGTAAAGTTACATCTCATGATACTCATAGTGAGCCAAATACGATTGTTCTCGTTGAAACAATGATTACATATGAATTATTCCTGAAGGATATCTTTTGAAAATCGAGAACAAATATACGTCTATGTGGGTACTCATGGAATATCGAAAAATTCGATTCCAATTAAATGTAATTTATGAGAAAATTATATATTGAGATTTATTTTGTTCTCTAAAAAGTTTTGAGTGAAACAATAAAAAAAAAAAAAAAAAAAACGAAATCCCTGCAGGATCGTGCAAAATCATTCATCCTCTGTCTTCGTCAAATTAATTAAGGAAAAGTTGAGTATCTCATTGACAAACATTCCATTCATCAAATTTGCTCCTGCAGTAGCAATATTATTTGAATAATTTTAAGAAATATCTTCAACTCATATAATGTCTACTTGTAGTAGAACAAAATAATGAGATTGATGAGTAATTATGAGATACGTCCAACTCATTGTATACTATTGCCTGAAGCAAATGTAAATGAACATCAAAATGGTTCTGTTCGCAAACGAGGACGAATAAGCAAATATGAACGAGAACGTGGTCATGAAAAATCTCATTGACAAAATAATTGACAAAATAATCAGCAATACATTAGCCTTAAAGGCATATATCAAACGAGAGTAATCCACCAAATAAGGTGTGTGAAGACAATGCAAAAAATGTGGAATAAATTGGCATTGTGTGCGTACTTGTTGTACGACCAAACATTTTGAATCTGGACGAAACGAAAATCGACATACTGAATTAATTGAGACATTGGTTCTCAATTCGAATTTAGTCGATTATTTTCTCAGATATTTGTTATATATAATCTAGACGTGTTATTCCTGAAGAATATACAATTGATTTATGTGTATATTTCTCGAAGAATGATACACAATACAAAATATTATTGAAGAATATTTTATGAATAAAGTAGCAAAATATATATTGCTTAAAGAGCAATGTAAGAGATTATTAAATTTGATAAATATTCTTGAAGAATATTTGATTTGATTATTCGTCAATAAAGTTTGAATTAAACAAGTATTTTGATCCCCGAAGGATCATTGATAAATGTATTGTATCCCCGAAGGATCATTGATATAGATATTGTTATGCAAATTACGACATATTAAGAGTGGGTTCCGGAAGAGCTTTACTAATTACCCCCACAAGTACTACAAATATACTTAAAAATGAAGATGATGCACACCATGCTTATTATTAAGTGCGTGTAAATGAATCGAGCATTTCCCATCTACGAATTAATTTTACATATGCAACTTATATTGATATCACCACTAAAGCGTGTTTTTATGAACGGACATAACAGAAAATAAGTTAGATCTCGAGCCCACGATCCAGAAGATCGGTTTAAAGCAATTACGCTGAGTTTAATATTTAACGAAGATCATTTCCCGGCATTAGGAGTAGATAAGAATATAATAAATTTAAATGCCGAGAAATTTCACTGAATGAAAACGATCTTCAATTTTAGATCCACGCACCAATCAATTGAACCTGAAGTTCATGAAAATAAGTGACTTGCAATATTCATCAGGTAATCTGCCAAATTCAATTACATATTAATGAAGGTGTGACAAAATCACATATATTTGTGATAAAATGAACTATAAGAGTTCAAATACCAAAGAGATCAACTCAAATGTTGATTCTAATTTAAGCCTGAAGCGTAGTAGCTAGATCGATCTCAAGATATAAAATAAATCAGCGTTAATAAAATTTAGTCACCCTCAAAATATCCTGAAGAGAGTGTTAGATGAAAATTCCATTGAAAAAGCATGTGCACATGATAATAGAAATTCGTGGGATTGCGGAACAACCAAATTAAATATTTTGGGAAATAATTAAAGATTTGGTTAAAATATTGAATTGTCATCAACATGGAAAAATAGAAAGTTGTCAAAGACATATTTGCCTCAAGAGTTGCTCTAGAAAATTTGGATCCAAACTTAAATCAATGATAGTGTGCCAGCAGCACTCGAATAATAAGAAACGAGCAATTGAAGCTGAGTATGACTCGCTAAATTAATGATATATTTTGACTTTATAGTACACACCTCAAAAATATTATCCCATAAGGATATACGTGGGTGTTCGTAAGAAAAACGAATAATGATGTGGTGAGATATAAAAGCGAATTTAGTTGCTCAAGAGTTTTTCGCAGAAACTTGATATTTTAAAGGATGACATTAAGTTCCGCTACCTTATACTTCTGGCAGCAACAAAGATAGATATGCATGAATGTATGATTTGACCATGTAGAAGTCATTAGAAAGATACATACATGAAAATTCTGGATGGATTTTAAGATTCCTGATATGAAAGGAAATGAAAATCAGAATATGTAAAATATCATATTATATATGTCATTATGGACAAAATTGATATTGAGACAAGGTCCCGAAGACCAGTGATTGCACTCTTTTTCCCTCTACTAAGTTTTTTCCACAGGGTTTTCTTAGTTAAAGGTTTTTAACGAGACAATCACCACAATATAAATGTGAATGTCATTTACTCTTTTCCTCGAGTATGTTTTCCTACAGGGTTTTATAACGAGGTTTTTAACTAAACATGTACAGCACTCGATAATAATTAATGAGGACATCAGAATGTTCCATATGAGTTTGTTTTCAAGATAAACTAAGAAATTGAACCTGAAGTTCAAATGATTGTGAATTGAAGTTCACATTATTGTTCATTTGTAAAGAAATGTATATTGAACACTAGACGCATCTAAAATATTCCAGAAGAGTTACCGGCCGATTATTGCAATTGCGAATGCTCTAATCAATGTAGATGTCTGGTAAAGGCATGTCCCTGAAGGACGAAAAATATACAATAATACAAATGAATGTGAAACTCAACAATTCGAAGGTTGAGTCTTGAAAAACCAAAATTTATATTTGAATAACTAAGTTTTTCCTATATCGTTTTATTAGTTACAGATTTTAATGAGACTGTTGATCACCAATAACTACTTTCAAGAAGTCAAAGATCTTCGGTGATTACAATCAGGGGGAGCAGACTGTACTCTTTTTCCTTCGTCAACGTTTTATCCCACTGGGTTTTCCTGGAATGGTTTTAACGAGACAGCATTCCTGTAAATAGTCATTCAAGGGGGAGTGTTATAAATATTGTAATTAGTGAATGACTAGTTTACCCTTTTTTGGTGAACAAGAGAGAAATCCTACTTTGTATCCTATATAAATTGGTCTGTCTATATGAATGAAACAACAATTTTATTCTCCTCTCATATTGTCTCTCTTAATACTCTATTATTATCTCTCAATTTGTCTTGAGTTTATAACATTTTGAAGTTTAAAAATAAAGTAGTTGAAATAAATTGTAAAAAATAGGTGAATATAGAGTACAATTAAAATTATATTTTAAATTCAAAAAAATAAAGTAATTATTTGATTTCTGTAGGTGTCCACACTAAGTTAAAACATCTAAAAAAAGTGTTATAAATTGTCTAATATTATAAGTAATTATAAGTAATTATTATAAGTAAATATTTTTTTTATTTCTAATTCTTTGAATTACATTATTTTAAAAAGAATATTCAATGAAATAAAAAATATATAAATTAATATTTAATATTACAAATACTTAAATACACTTATGAATAAAAATTTAATATTAAAATATTCAATTCGTTGATGATTGTATAATGCAGGGCGAAGACTGTCTCGGTTGAATATTTTAAAATAATATATTGTCACTATTTTTTTATTAGTTCGTAAAATTACTTAACAATGAATTAAAAAATCCAAATATTAATTAATATATATATATATATATATATATATATATATATATATATATATATATATATATATATATAAAGTAAGAAATATTTTTTTAACTAAGATTTTCTTAAATAACGAACAAAGTTTTTTTTTTTTTTTTTGAAAAACATAATTCGT
This sequence comes from Euphrasia confusa, assembly GCA_954870475.1. Lineage (NCBI taxonomy): Eukaryota > Viridiplantae > Streptophyta > Magnoliopsida > Lamiales > Orobanchaceae > Euphrasia > Euphrasia confusa. The sequence continues at coordinate 7,538,835 of OX940957.1, read as the reverse complement.
GTAAATTCTGAAAAAAATGAGTTTGATAAGTTAATCTAAATATACACTGAAATCTCTATAAATTAATAGACGATAAATTAATAAACTCTGTAATATAATAGAATCTCTTGTTCCCGACTCGAGCCTTTGAAAGAATTTATTAAATTCGATAAGATAATATAATAATAATTTTTTGGATTTTTTTTTATAAATATAAGATCTCATTAAAATTCTAAATTAATAATTCATAAATATTATAATTATAAATATTATTATAATTTGCAAAGATATAAATTTATTGTTAATTTATTTTAATCGAATTTCATTTATAACATTTTTTAGACAAAAAATCACTAATATTTTATTTTCATATTAAAATTTATATATTTTTCATTTATCATTTATTTATTTTATTTTCATATTAAGATCTATTTATCTAAGTTACTTATTGTTGAATACATAGTTTCCATATTATATTTCTCGTGCATTAATATACTTTATGTGCAACGAATTAATGTAATCCTGTATTATTATTATTGAATTTAAATAAATACGTACATTTGTGAATTAGTATATTAGTAGTTAATTGTATACAATGCATCGATAATACAAGAATATATATTTTAAGTCGAACGAATTAATGTAAACATGTATATTTAATTAATTCGAGTAAATATATACATTTTCGTAAATGAATATAATGTAATTATTTCATTTATTAAGGTGTGCACATTAAGTTAAAACATCTAAAAAAGTGTCTAATATTATAAGTAATTATTATAAGTAAATAGATATTTTTTATTTTGTAATTATTTGAATTACATTATTTTAAAATGAATATTCAACGAAATAAAATAATTTAAATTGATATTTAATATTCGAACTATTACAAATACTTGGATACGCTTATAAATACAAATTTAATATTAAAATATCAATTTGATGATGATTGTATAATGCAAGGCAAAGATCGTGTGGATTGAATTTTTTCAAATAATATGTTGTCACTGTTTTTTTATTAATTCTTAAAATTGTTTAACAATTAATTAAAAAATCAAAATATATATATATATATATATATATATATATATATATATATATATATATATATATATATATATATATATTAAGTGAAAATTATTTTTTAACTAAAATTTTCTCAAATAGCGAACAAAGATTTTTTTTTTAAAAAAAAATAATTCGTGTAAATCCTTTAAAAAAATGGGTTTGATAAGTTAATCTAAATATATAGGATAATAATATGGTGTTTTAACCTTCACTTTATTATGGTATTTTTTGACAAATCTAATGATCCATGTTAAATATTTAAATTTAATGGTTGAAATAAAATGTAATGTAGGGTGCATTCAATGCATGGTAAAACTACCCAAAAATATGATATAAAAAAATATGTAATTATTTTAAAACAAGTATTGATAACTAGGGTAGTAGATTTAGTATTACTTTATTTATAAATAACTGAGTAAAAAATTAACGGTTATTATGATTAAAAAAAACTTTTAAATTTTGTATATAATTTAAGATAATTTTTTCATCTCACAAAACAATGCACACCTCATTGGTAAATCACAAATGAGGTGTGCACAGTTTTGTAAGATAAAAGTAATACTGCAGGGATAATATCCTCCTTGCACAGGAGATACTGTAGGGGTACGGACATAGGCGAATTCCGGCTAGATGTGTGCTGAAAGTCGATCTAATGAAGGCTTATGATACAGTTGAGTGAATTTTTGTGCGGGCGACGTTGGAGACCATGGGATTCCATCAGGTGTTCATCGATTGGATTATGGAGTGCCTCACTATTCCGACCTACTCGGTGAACATCAATGGTTCGGCTGAGGGTTATTTCAGAGGTGCTCGGGGATTGAGGCAAGGGGACCCGATGTCACCCTTTCTTTTTGTTCTAGTGATGGAGTTCCTACATGGGATGTTGGAGTGGCAGATTCAGGCTGAGCCAGAGTTCCAGTATCATTGGAGATGTGAGAGGACCCAGACCTATATGCTGAGTTTTGCCGATGAACTACTACTTGCTTGTCACGTTGACCTTGTGTCCATCGCTACACTCAGATGGGGAGTGTAGCTTTTCTCTACTTACTCGGGTCTACATGAGAATGTAGATAAGAGTAATATCTATCTCTCCCTCCAGGCGCAGGATGATGTGTCGATACTCCAGCCCGTTTTTGATTTCCCGATCGGGACCCTTCCTGTGCGTTATCTGGGAGTTCCTCTGATCACTTCTCGGTTGAGTCTGAGGGATTGTGCCCCCTTGCTACAGAGGATTGATGCTAGACTGGGCTCTTGGACTTCTCGTACTCTATCTTATGCAGGACGATTACAGTTGATCCGTTCAATTCTTGGTACCTTACATATCTACTGGGCCAGTGTATTCATCCTCCCCCAAGGGATTATCGAGGAGATTGAGAAGAGGTTGAGGAGATTTCTTTGGTTTGGGTTGGGCAACAAGGGATATGCCAAAGTCCGATGGGTTGACATTTGCCGCCCTGCCAGTGAGGGTGGTTTGGGTATCTGGGATCTCACTGCCCAGAATGGGGCACTTATGACCAGACACATTTGGGCTATTTTGAGTCAGGACCCGGAATCCGTTTGGGTTAGCTGGATACGGGAAAATCGACTAAGGAGGCACTCTTTTTGGAGTGCTAAGGTTCAGAGGGCATGCTCTTGGAGATGGCGATAGCTTCTTAAGCTACGCTTGGCTGTTTTACCAGCTATACAGATGCAGGTCGGGGATGGATCGCAGTTTTATCTTTGGAGGGATTCGTGGCATCCCCGTGGTCGATTGGAGGAGGTGTGTCAGTTGGGACCGTGGCTTAGGAGGCTACCTAGGGCTACATCGTTGAGTATGGTCATAGTTGATGGGGTTTGGAGATAGCCAACAGACTTTGCGGCGGAGTTCGTTAATCTTATGGATGGCTTGCCGGGTATAGAGGTGAGGACAGATACAGTGCGGTGGACATTGCATCGATCAGGGACCTATACCTCCGATTCGGCATATACTCTTTTTCGCCCGGAGTGTCCCAAGGTGCCATGGGCTGCCCTTTTGACTGGACCAGGACGTATACCACATCATTGATTCATTCTTTGGATGGCTATCCGAGGTCGGTTGCCGACATGGGATAAGCGTTGGATTGGTCGGGGGGACGACTCGTGTGTACTATGTGGTCGTGAGAGCGTTGAGACACACTCCCACCTTTTCTTTGAGTGCCCATTCTCACAGGACTGTCTGCAGAGATTACATGTGGAGGTAGCATTTCTATGGCCACGTGGAGGTTGGCATTGTGTTTTACTACGGGCTGCTAGTCGATGGCGTGGGAGGCACTTGATATCTTGTGCGTATCGTGGACTTCTCGCTTCTCTGATATATTATATTTTGCTCGAGAGGAACACGAGGATATATGAGGCTCGGTCAGTGTCGTCTGGAGTGGTGGCTTCTTAGGCGATCTCTATCATACGAGAGAGGATACTCTCGTTACGACTACCTGATTCTCTTCAGGCACGGGCATTGAAGAGGGTATGGCATATAGCCTGGTGATTGTGTTTGTACTTTTAGTGCTATATGTTTTTTGTTGGTTGGTTGGAGAGCTAGCATGTTAGCTCTGTGATGCGGTGGGGTTTCATTCCCTATGCGCAGTACTGTATTATACTTTTTATTTTCCTATGAGATTGACTTTTACCAAAAAAATAAAAGTAATACTAAATTTTCGTAATTACCAAGTTAAGGTGATTTATCGAAATTAACATTTTATTAATTGTTGGTATACGTAGTTATTACAGTGTTCGTTTATGGATTAGAATCAAACTACTCAATCTTAACACTTTTCCAGAAACTAAAATAAAATAAAGAAATGAAGAAGAGAAACAATCGAACAGATCTTCAACTTCGGTGGATCATCAGAACTGGACCCGAATTTCGATCAGAAATTTGTTGCGGGTAGTCGAGGCGCTTTCGCTATCCTCAAGACAAATACGTCCCGTGATTGCTACGGTTTTCATATGTAATGTCCCCAAAGATACAACAACTTTCTTTTGTTCTTCTCTGAAGCAACCAGAGTCGAACCTCTTTCGAACGCGAAAAAGTAGGGAGTATAAACTTATAAAATGCTGGGAATGCTTTTGCTTTTTTGTTGGTTTATGAAATGCATAATAGGACTCACTATTTATAGTTGGGCTCCATGTATGTGAGGGGTCAACAGCTCTTTACTCAAGCATTCACTCACGTGGTTAATGTCTTTAGCCCACTACACGTATGCTAAAGAAAGTAATTATTATTCTCCAACCAGGCCTAAAGCCTCATGTGTTCAACCTTTAGCCCACTACACGTAGGCCCAATAAAAAACAATAGTTCAGCCCGTCAGCAAAACTATTACGATGGTCATGCCCAGGACCCCAGTAAGCCCAAGGAAGCCCAAGTCCAGATGCCAAGATCCAAGTCCAAGTCCAAGTCCAAGGACGAGTCGAGTCGAGGCGGGTCGGGACGGGCCGAGCCGAGCACGAGACGTGCCGAGCCGGACGGGCGGACGGACGGACGGACAGACGGCGCGCGTGTGGCGATTGCCATGTACCTTAACGGTTCATGGTCATACTCACTGTTGAACACATTAATGCTCCAACCACTTATTAAGTGTAATCATTTTATTACATCTTTCAATGTGGGATGTAATAATTATTACACTTCTCAATGTAATAAAGTCTTAGACTTTATTACTGTATATATTTAATTAAATATTTTTTTATTTGGCTATCTTTAACAATTTATTTCTCACTCACCGAAAATCGGATTTTGACGAAATAAAATTCTATAATTATCTATGAACAACGTAGGATATTATCATATCAATTAATTCTCAATCCGAATAATTATATAGCTAGTCAACCCAATCAAACGTTGGACAAAACCAACTTTGACTTTGAGATTTTCCAACAATCCCCCACATGAGTGGAAATCAATGCATGCATTTATGCAGACTTTTCGATCAATTCCCCAAAAGAATATATCTCTTCCGGAAAGGTAATTTGTGGCTTTGAACCTTCCGTAGTGAACAACATCGGAAGTACGGAGTTTAGTGGACGCGATGCCTTGAACTATTCCCCCACAACGTACAACGAATCAATGCTATTAACGCAATAAATTCCGTTCAATTTCCCGTTCTATGTTGTGTCCGTTTTGGCCATGGACAACACTTTGGATTCATAAATTTTTACATTTGAAGCGGCCCTCACTTCACATTTATATAGGTGACCTCCCATCAAAAGTATCCTGATATACTTCACCTTTTTAAGGTAGGGATTCATTAAAAGTTATGAAATTTCAGTGAAAAGAGTAAAGGAGAAAGGCTTTTGGAATAAGATTGTATTAATCTTGTTAATTGAGTGGGTATTACAAAGATAAAACAACAAATAAATATACATGTCTACTGGACTATTAAGGAAAACCTAGTAAAATCAGTACCATAATTGAAGCTACCAAATATAAAGGAGCCCAATCATATTTACATTGTGGGATGTATGTACTAATTGAGCTTAGCCCAATATAACAGTTAATACCTCCCCGCAAGTGGAACGTGGAGATTCTTTATGTTCAACTTGGAATGGAACAAAGGATAATGATTGGAGGGCAGAGGCTTTGTGAAAATATCTGCTAGTTGATGCTCATTTGAAATGTGATGGAGTTGAAAAGGACCAGTCTCCAGCTTTTCTCTAATGAGGTGGTAGTCCAGTTCTATGTGTTTAGTGTGTTGATGTTGAACAGGGTTGTGTGCAAGGTAATGTTGGAGTTGTGTACTTAATGTCTAGATTTAAGTAACGTAAACTCACGATCCATTGCCACTAATCTATTTAATTAAATAAACAATTATTTGCGTTTAATTATTTATAATTAAATATATGCAAATTATAGTCCTGGATTCTATACGTTGTAGTTAGTATGGTGTGTCGGGCCCACACAGAAGATCATACTATCGGTTACTCGTATTTAATCGAACAGTTGCTCACGACCTAGATGGACACGGACCAATCCATCGGTATAGTCGTTGTGTGAGAGAGAAAATAATTATCTTAATTATTTTATCACACTTGTACACTTGGTGTATTGAGCGGATCGTTGAGATTCATCGATTAGGATTGCCGGCGATAATCGATTCGAGTCTCAGTGTATTTTATTCTTAATCCCCGAAACTATTGCGGGTGTATATATTCAATATAAGTGACTTTGATTTACCAAAGGAATTAACCGATTTAATTATTGGGTTAATTACCGGTTAAGTTGGGTCACTATATTTTATATATGACATGCCGTGAATACTTGACGGGAAAGTGTATCCCGGAAGGGTTGATAATATCCCCGAGATGAGTTCATAAGGAATTATTATGTAAACCCTGCAGGTGGATTCGTTCCGCATAATAATTAAGGTTGAATGGTACTAGTCTCGGATATAAAAGATGAATAAATTAATTAGCAATAAATTAATTTTATTCATGGATATTTATATCTTAAATACACTGAATAAATAATACTACCGGAGAAATATTATTTGATATAATATGGTTTAATATTGGGAGTGCAATTAATTTTATATAGTGGAAAATAGAATTAATTAATATTGATAAGGATTAATGGACTTGAGCATTGGGCTCAATTTAATCTTCAATATTGGAAGCCCAATATTCCACCTCCTTAAGATCCCCTACGTAGCCTATAAAAGCACTACATGGTCTTCTCTATTCTCATAACTTGAAGATCACAATTCTAGAGAGAGAGAGAAAGTAGAGAGGAAGATCCATGGAGTTCGGTAGATCGTCGCCCACACGACGTCCGAGCTAGTGCAAGGAATACGCGGGAAGATCTCAAGGTCGTCAAATTGAGTTCTTCGTTTTTCCGAACAACGAGAACGAGGTAAATCGTAAAACCCTCTTTATGATTTTATCGTTTAATTATCGTAAAAATATCGTGAACCAAGATCCGAAAGACGCGACCCATGACGAGGACGAACCGGGCGGTGGTGGTCGAAGACCACCGGACCGCCGGCGGATTGTCGGCTCGGGCTGGAGGGTCGAAGGGCGAGAAGCCGGCTGGACGCCTAGCGCCGCTCGCACGGCGCTGCCTCCGCTTACGCGGAGGGGCTGCCGCTCGCGCGGTGGAACCGCCGCTCGCGCGGCGGCAGCTGGGATGATCGCTAGCCACGACTTGGTTCGTGGCGGGCTGCGATCATCGGGGGCGTAGCTGGGCAGCCTCGTGCATGCTCGCAGCGAGCTACGGGTGGTCCCGTAGCGGACTCGCGTGCGATGCGAGCGGCTGCACGGGGCGATGCGGGCTGTCCCGCACGGGCTGCTACGAGCAGCCCTAGGCGGCTGCCAAGGACAGCCGCGAGCCTACGCGGGGTCTCGATCGGGCAGCCACGGGTTCTCCCGTGGCGGGTTGCTCGGTTGGGCTATCCCCGTGGAGGTTCGTGGCGGGATGTTCCGGCAACCGGGAGTCGATTGGAGTTGTCGTTCCGCAATTTGACAACACCGGATATTCGATCTCCAAAGGATTTCGGTCGAAATTAATTAGATAATTAATTTTAATTAATTTATTAATTTCGGGATATCGATTTCCAACAATTGGTATCAGAGCGTTGGTTTTAGTTCATGATATTTTTCGATAAATTGTTCTACCTTGCAGGGTTTCCGATTATTATGGCTAGATTTCATTATTGTTAATTAATGTCCATAATATTGCTCTTGATTATTAAACTCTCGTTGATGTCGAGATTCGTTCTTGTGTGGTGAATGCTTGTTCTTAATTTTTCCGGAAATTGTTTGACGTCGATTTCATGTAGAGAATTGATACCGGATAATTGTAAATTAATTTTGTGAAATTATTTACGTTGGATCGATTCCGAAATGACCGCCGAAAAAGTGTGACGGAGGAGACGTAGAGAGGGAGGGCTCCGGATCGGCCAACCCCATGGCCGATCCCTTGGATCGATCGACCCAAAGGAGGAGGGGTGGCCATCGAGCCTCTCGTCCGTGCGCGGTGCCACCAAGGGAGGTGGTGCGCCGGCGAGGCGCCGGCGGCGGTGGCGTGTCCCCTCGGCTCTCGATCGAAGGTGGTGGGGGGCGCGGGGTCCTCGTGATCTCGTGCTCTCCCGCCAAGATCCAACTTTCCTAAATTATTCGGTTTTCCTATTTTGAGTATTCCTATTTTTGGGAATTCTCATGGAATAGGAAAAGAATAAATTTAGAATAAATTTATTTTTCCATATTGGTTATTCCTATTCTTGGGAATTTTCATAGATTAGGAAAAGGAATAAATTTATAATTAATTCATTTTTCCTATTTAATTATTCCTTTATAGAATTTTTAATGGATTAGAAAAATAATTAATTTGGAAAGTTTTAAGAGTCCTAAATTAATTTTTCCTTATTTAATTATTCCTTTATGGAATTTTTAATGGATTAGGAAATGAATTAATTTGGAAGGACTAGGAGTCCTAAATTATTTTATTTCCTTATTTCATTATGGAAATCATCTAGAATATTCCAAGTGGGTCTTGGATAAGATTCTAGAGATTTAATGAAATGAAATTAGAAAGGAAAATAAAAATAAATAAAAATATTAATAATATTTAATTTTAATTTTGATTTATTCGATTGACTTAATTTTCGAATTAAGTAACTTTTGGATTTATTAAAAATAAATAGATTTAAATATTGGAATTAATATTCCCGTCACATGGAGCATTCAAGAACGAAGACTGAAGACTAGAAGATGCGTACGGAGATGCGATAAAGCCATAATAGTCGGAAAATAATATTCTAGTATTATTTTGATTATGTGATAATATTCTATGTGCTTTATTTCATGTATGCATGCTTATGTGTATTTAATTATGCATTAGATAGCGTATCCCTTTATTGTAAAAAGCTAAGTGGGAGAGGGTATGGAAACATATCCATGGTCTCCATTGCTGTTCTCTTGGTGACTTTTATGGACTTTTGAAGTTCGTTTAGACAAGTCATTGGAGGAGAATTCTTGTAATTCCTCTTACGAGAAACATTGATTAAGTTTATCAAACAATGCCTAATTTGTCTTTCCAAAACTGATTTCAAGTCGACTCATTCTCACCCCGGGGAGTGGAATGGAGCCAAATCCACTTGGTCATGTCGAGGACACAAATTAGAGACCTTCGTACCATCCTTTTTAAGGTGGATCGATTGTCTGCTCGGCTCCCTCATTTATGAGAGATAGGGTCGTTCGCATGGTGAATCACTGGTTAGAAACTTCGAGTTTCACTTATGATTCTCCGCGTCTTGATTTACAAGATTAAATGAATCAAGTAATTGGGAGTCAATTGTAAAAGTCTTTTGGTGTAGTAAACGTCCACACTATCGTGGCTTGCTGCATTGAATGGGATTTTGGAACGATTGATGTAAACAGTTATAGAAGGGAGTAAAGGAGCGTGTGTTAACGTAAACGTCCACACTATCGTGGCTTGCGGTGAATATACGTATCCCAAACAATATTCTTAGATACTGAGTAATGGTTTACACTTAGGTACGCTTCTTAGTATTCTTCCCATCGAAGTAACACTAATGATGATGTACGACCGAAGCAAATCTAATTGCTAAATCATTTGTTAGGTAAACGTCCACACTATCGTGGCTTGCCATATCTAATGGGATTTTAGATGTGATTAGTGGTTTAATGATATTATTTGAGGGAGATAATATCGGAGATTAAATCGATTGTTTGTTGTTATATGTGCTCATAGATTAGGATATGGCTTTGAACCCACTTTCTGTGATACGTAAGGATTTTAAACTCATTGGTCCCTAAATGTAATGATTGGAATAGAGATCTAGACATTGTCCAGACTGTTGAAGAGTACTGGTTAGTACTCAGTAAGCTTTGTCCTCCCGAGCCTATTGACATAGGCGGCTAGACAAGAAGCGATGAGGATACTCATAAAGGCCAGTCGCTTCGAGGAAACGCTTAAACACGTTTTTGAGATGATTGACCTTTTAGACGAGTTGAGACGGAAATCGCAAGCTCTTGTAGCCAATGCCAAAGGTTTCGAACCTAAGGGAAAAATCGGGGGAAAGGAAAAGCAAGCAAAGAAACCCAGTGGTCCTAGGTTTCTTGGACCACGAGATGGGACGAGAAAGCCATGAGGCAAGAGTTCTCGATGCAAACAGTCTGGGTACTGGAAGTCTGATTATCCTCGCAAAGAAAGTACGAAATTCTTCATTAGTCGTAAAACATAGTCAGTGGTATTATCTACCGGAACCTGGTGTGTAGATATGGAACCACTGACGGTATGTGCATTTTAAATGCAAAGGTTCCAGGAAACCTAACGACTTGGAAAAGAAGAAATCGTAGTCTACATGGGCAATGCTGTAGAGGAGGCAGCAGTTGCAGTGGAGGACATTTTATAGGATTTCATTTTGAGTTATTGCTTTTATGTACCTTTCATATTAGAAAGAACTTTGTTCTAGATTTCTAATAAATGGATATTTTATTTCTTTTAATCATTTGATGGTTATAAGAAGAAATAATGATATTATCTATTTTGGTACATTGGCTAGCAATATATAAATGATGAATCCTGAGTCCACCACGATGCAACGAACCGTAGTATGAAACTTGTTTTACTAATAAGAGATTTCTTTATCAATTATACTTGTGGATTCTTATGCTGAGTCATGTCTATTCAAATAAGAAGTTCAAAGGTCGAAAATTGATATTTGATCAATTAAGTTGAGGGAGTGGACCTTCCGACCTAAGAATCTAATTTGGAAGATAATGTGACTAAGCAATCCTTTATGGATATAAGATGTAAGATCCGGGGACAAGTATAAGAATTGATTGACTCTGATGTATGCAGACCTATGCCTACTCAGACAATAAGGTACGAGTACTTCATTTTATGATTACTCGAAAAATGGATTAGAATACCTGATGTGCCACAAAAGCAAGTGTTTTGACAAGTCAATGGACACTAAGCAATTGTGGAGAGCCATTAGGGTATATCCATTTGTAGCCTGCGATTTGATCGCGGAGGCAAGTACCTATCTGAGGAATGCATGACATACTAATCAGAAATTGGGATTTGATCCTAAATGACTTCACCATACACTGTTGTGTAGAAATGGTGTGTCGTAAACAAGAAATGCAACTCTTATAGAAATAGTAAAAGCATGAGTTATACGGAACTACCTATGTTCTATGGATATATCTGGAAACAACGGCGCATTTAAATGCGGTTGTAGAATGTCCTAGAAGAACAAAAGATGTGTGTTCAATAGTACTATGAACCAGAAGGACGTTATAAGTTCTAATGCCCGGTTCTTAGAGAAAGACTATACGATGAACCACAAGCCCAAAGTGACATGATACTTTGAAATGAGAGAGAAAGATTAAGACTTAGAACCAGCCGAACCGAGTAGCGGTACACCACTAACTGCACCTACTGTTATTACTGTTTATACACCGGAATGCCGTTGTAGTGGGAGGTTGTGGAACAACCGAAGATGTTCATAAGACTAGGTGAGTTTTCGGACTATGGACCTAGTATACATGAAATCGATCCCTGGATCTACATGAAGGCCGTACTAGATCTAAATGTGCCTTCTTGGAAAGCATTAAGGATTATTGCTAAGAGGCGAGATCATTTAGAGTACAAGCTTAGTTGATCCATTTATGGATTGAAACAAAGCATTGTGTTCGTGGTACTTGCAAATTGATGAGATAGTCCATTTTATGGATTCATCAAAAGCATAGACGAATCGTGTGTATTGGAAACGTGATGGAAAACAAGGTGGTGTTTCTCGGAGGTTTTATGTAGATAACATTTTATCATTGGTAACAATGTAAATATGTTGTCAGACATAAAATGGTGGTTGTCTAGATAAATCATTATGAAAGATATAGGAAGAAGTTGGACATGTTCTTGAGATCTTGGATCTCTAGGAATGAACATTGTACTTCTCCTGGACATCTTACATATATGATTATGGTTCGTTTTAACATGCAAGATTCCGAGAAAGGTTCGTTACCTTTCGGAGACGGAATGCATCTATCTAAGGATATGTGTTTTGGAACACAAAAGGAGATAGAAGCAATGAAAGCAGTTTCCTACACTTTTAGTGTGGAAAGCTTAATAAATGCATTGTTGAAAACAAGAACCTGATATCGGCTATGCGGTTAGCGTAGTGGGAGGATATCAAGGTAATCCTGGAAAGGAATATTCGACTGCTGTAAAAGTACTTTCGAAGTACTGTTCTAGACTACGAAGCAGACGAGCATTTCCTTTGGATTACATTCTCTTAGATTTCTAATCAAATGAGGACCGGTGTAAGTCGATATCAGGCTATGTGTTTCACTATTGAAGGAGAAGGAGTTTTAACATGGAAGAGTGATAAGCACGATGCTTTTCGGACTCTGCCATGGGTAACCAAATAGCGGCCTCAGAGGCAGCGGAAGTTTTGGTATAACTCCGGGATAATCTCTGGGACTTAGAGGTGATTCTTAATTTGCCAAAAGGCTATGTGTATAGCGGTGCGATGGCAAATGGTAAGAAATCACAAGTCCATAAGTGTAAGATAACACATAGAGCAAGTACCACCTGATACGAGTCATCGTCGAGGGAGACGACGCTGTAGTCACCAAGATAACTTCAGAGCGACAACCTAGAGTGCTCATTCACATAGTACTTCTTGGAAGTACAACTTAAGCACGTGATGAGTATGGGAGTCGGGAGTTTGGAGGAAATGACTAGACCTTAGTACAAGTGGGAGATTGTTGGAGTTGTGTACTTAATGTCTAGATTTAAGTAACGTAAACTCACGATCCATTGCCACTAATCTATTTAATTAAATAAACAATTATTTGCGTTTAATTATTTATAATTAAATATATGCAAATTATAGTTCTGGATTCTATACGTTGTAGTTAGTATGGTGTGTCGGGCCCACACAGAAGATCATACTATCGGTTACTCGTATTTAATCGAACAGTTGCTCACGACCTAGATGGACACGGACCAATCCATCGGTATAGTCGTTGTGTGAGAGAGAAAATAATTTATCTTAATTATTTTATCACACTTGTACACTTGGTGTATTGAGCGGATCGTTGAGATTCATCGATTAGGATTGCCGGCGATAATCGATTCGAGTCTCAGTGTATTTTATTCTTCATCCCCGAAACTATTGCGGGTGTGTATATTCAATATAAGTGACTTTGATTTACCAAAGGAATTAACCGATTTAATTATTGGGTTAATTACCGGTTAAGTTAGGTCACTATATTTTATATATGACATGCCGTGAATACTTGACGGGAAAGTGTATCCCGGAAGGGTTGATAATATCCCCGAGATGAGTTCATAAGGAATTATTATGTAAACCCTGCAGGTGGATTCGTTCCGCATAATAATTAAGGTTGAATGGTACTAGTCTCGGATATAAGAGATGAATAAATTAATTAGCAATAAATTAATTTTATTCATGGATATTTATATCTTAAATACACGGAATAAATAATACTACCGGAGAAATATTATTTGATATAATATGGTTTAATATTGGGAGTGCAATTAATTTTATATAGTGGAAAATAGAATTAATTAATATTGATAAGGATTAATGGACTTGAGCATTGGGCTCAATTTAATCTTCAATATTGGAAGCCCAATATTCCACCTCCTTAAGATCCCCTACGTAGCCTATAAAAGCACTACATGGTCTTCTCTATTCTCATAACTTGAAGATCACAATTCTAGAGAGAGAGAGAAAGTAGAGAGGAAGATCCATGGAGTTCGGTAGATCGTCGCCCACACGACGTCCGAGCTAGTGCAAGGAATACGCGGGAAGATCTCAAGGTCGTCAAATTGAGTTCTTCGTTTTTCCGAACAACGAGAACGAGGTAAATCGTAAAACCCTCTTTATGATTTTATCGTTTAATTATCGTAAAAATATCGTGAACCAAGATCCGAAAGACGCGACCCATGACGAGGACGAACCGGGCGGTGGTGGTCGAAGACCACCGGACCGCCGGCGGATTGTCGGCTCGGGCTGGAGGGTCGAAGGGCGAGAAGCCGGCTGGACGCCTAGCGCCGCTCGCACGGCGCTGCCTCCGCTCACGCGGAGGGGCTGCCGCTCGCGTGGTGGAACCGCCGCTCGCGCGGCGGCAGCTGGGATGATCGCTAGCCACGACTTGGTTCGTGGCGGGCTGCGATCATCGGGGGCGTAGCTGGGCAGCCTCGTGCATGCTCGCAGCGAGCTACGGGTGGTCCCGTAGCAGACTCGCGTGCGATGCGAGCGGCTGCACGGGGCGATGCGGGCTGTCCCGCACGGGCTGCTACGAGCAGCCCTAGGCGGCTGCCAAGGACAGCCGCGAGCCTACGCGGGGTCTCGATCGGGCAGCCACGGGTTCTCCCGTGGCGGGTTGCTCGGTTGGGCTATCCCCGTGGAGGTTCGTGGCGGGATGTTCCGGCAACCGGGAGTCGATTGGAGTTGTCGTTCCGCATTTTGACAACACCGGATATTCGATCTCCAAAGGATTTCGGTCGGAATTAATTAGATAATTAATTTTAATTAATTTATTAATTCCGGGATATCGATTTCCAACAGGTAATATGTAGAGAGATTATCAGTGTAAATATGCACAGGTAAAGGAGAAATGTTAAAATCTTTAAGTAAGTATAACAACCATTGACCTTCACAAACAGTGTTAGCTGTTGCTCTGTATTCAGCCTCTGTGGATGATCTGCTCACAACAGGTTGTTTCTTGGATTGCCAGGAGATCAGGCATGTGCCTAAGAAGAAACAATAGCCCGATACACTTCTTCTAGTATCAATGCAACATCCCCAATCAGAATCTGTATAACCTGTCAAAGTAGAAAGAGAAAGAGAACTGTAGAATAATCCTACTCCTACATATTGTTTAAGATATCTGTGTACTCTATGTGCAGTCGTTAGATGATGACCAGTGGGACAAGATAAAAATTGGCTTAAAGTTTGAACACAAAAGGCAATGTCAGGTCTAGTAATAGTTAAATAGAGTAGTTTTCCTATAAGAGTTCTATAATGATTAAGGTCAGAAAGTGCAATTCCATCTGATTTTGAAAGTTTTATATTTGAATCCATAGGACTTTGGATTGGTCTACAATCTAAATAACCATGTGAAGATAAAATGTCAAGATAATATTGTTTTTGAGATAGGTAAATGCCAGTAGAATCTCTTATTATTTCAATGCCTAAAATATATTTCAGGTCACCTAGGTCTTTAATAGTGAATTTGTCATGCAAAAAAATTTTAACAGCAGTGATATCCTCTAAGTCATTACCAGCAAGAATTATGTCATCCACATAGACAAGTAAGACAGTAATTTTAGAGCCAGAGTGTTTTATAAAGAGAGAGGAATCAACAGTGGATTAATATAGCCAAAAGTGATTAAGGAATCAGAAAGCTTACAAAACCATTGTCTAGAAGCTTGTTTAAGGCCATATAAACTCTTGAGTAACCTGCAAACTCTTTTATCAGAAGGTGGACAGTAACCAGGTGGTGGAGTCATGTAAATTATTTCATTTAAATCACCATGTAAAAAGGCATTATTAACATCCAATTGTTTTAAGAACCACCCTTTTGAAACAACAATGGAAAGTAGAACTCTTACAGTAGTAAGTTTAACTACAGGTGAGAAAGTTTCAAAATAGTCAATGCCGTCTTCTTAGGTGTATCCTTTAGCAACTAATCTAGCTTTGTACCTTTCTAAGCTACCATATGATTTCAGTTTAGTTTTAAATACCCATTTACAACCAATAGCATGCATATCCTCATGTAAATTAACTAATTCCCAAGTATTATTCTGTTCTAAAGCTTTTAATTCTAATGAAATGGCTTCTTGCCATTCAGGGAACTTGATGGCCTGAGAGTAAGATTTGGGTTCAGATATGGTGGAGACAGAGGCAACATAGCTCTTATATTCAGTAGGTATGTTATAATTTCTTACATAGTTGTGAATAGGATACCTGACTTTGATAGGAGAAGGTACTACCTTTTTACTGGATAGCATTGTAGTGGAAGGGAGCTGATCCAATTCATAACTGGCCAAGTGACTAGGTAGTTTTCTGATCCTTGAAGATTTTCTGATTGTGTCTGTAGGTGGAGGTGCTGAGTTTGTTGTAGGCTCTGTTGGTTGTAGTTGTGCAGGGACAGTGTTATCAGTGGAGGTAGATATTGTTTCTGCTGCTGGAAGAGGAATGGTAGTAGGTGGCAGTTCCACATGAATAGGAAGATTGTTGTGGATGTTATCCTGCAAAAGAGATGAGAGAAAAATATCCTTGGAGTGGAGAGATTCAGAGAAGTTTTGAAAAGAATCAGATTTTTGGAAAACTTTGTCATCATTATCTCTTTTGAAAGGAAAGGTTAGTTCAAAAAATTTAACATGAGTGGAAGTAAAGATTTGACGAGTAGATATATCATATAATTTGTAACCTTTAGTACAAAAAACATAGCTAATAAAAACACATTTGGATGCCCTACTGGAAAATTTGTGCCTGTCAGAGCTCAAGATAGAATCATAACATAAGCATCAAAAAACTTTTAAATAGGAATAGTCAGGAATTTTATTGTAAAGAATTTCAAAAGTAGACTTGTTCTCTAATAGTACAAAAGGTGTCATGTTGATAAGATGTGCAGCAGCCTGTACAGAATCAGCCCAAAAGGTTAGAGGCAAACAAGATTGAAATAATAAAGCTCTTGCAAATTGAAGTATGTGTCGTGTTTTCTTTCAACCCTGCCATTTTGTTGAGGTGTTTCAACACATGAAGTTTGATGAATTATACCTCTGGAAAGATAAAAATCAGAGAAGAGGAATTCCATTCCATTATCAGTTCTAATACATTTTATCTTTTTGTCAAACTGAGTTTGTACCATAGTGTAAAAGGTTTTCATATGAATTCTGGTTTCAAGTTTGTTTTTCATCAAGTATATCCATGTGCACCTAGAATGATCATCAAGGATAGTAATAAAATATTTATAACCATTATAAGATTCAACCCGAAAGGGTCCCCAAATATCCATATTAACCAAATCAAAACAAGCAGTGGCATAAGAAGAACTGTAAGATAAATGGAGTTTATTTTGTTTATCAAAATGAACAAATGTCACATGGCTTTTCAATAGTCTTATTAGAAAGATGTAAAGAAGTAATGGTATGTAATTTTTTGAAAGGCATGTGCCCAAGTCTATAGTGCCAAAGTAATGAATTATTAGAGCAAGTTTTTGTAGCATAAGCCACTGGTTGTTGTTGCATAGTAATAGAGTTTATTTTTAGGTGGTACGGTCCATGTGAGGACTTAGCATAGACAAGGATTGTGTTGTTGGTGAGGTCCTACATAACACAATGAGTAGAGGCAAAATTCACATAAATATTCCCTTTGGCAGTTAACTTGGAGATAGAGATAAGGTTGAAATGAAAACTAGGCACTAAGAGAACATCATGTAAGATTAAACATGCATTTAAGAAAACAGTCCCTTTGTGAGTTGCAGTAATGCAATTTCCAATTGGCAATTGAACTTTAATGTTGACTTTAGTAGGTGAATCACAGAAAAAAAATCTAGGGAATTGACCATATGGTCAGATGCACCAGTGTTAAGAATCCAGACAGTAGAATTGAAGACAGAGGAGGGTAGAGAGATACTTGGAAACTCTTTAGAGTTTGAGGTGGTGTTAGGATTAGTCCGTGAAGAGAAGCCCAAGGCCATAGCAACATGAGCTGGAGAGGCAGTAGCTTCAGTGGTGGAGACCTCTTGATTTTTCATAAAGTGCAGAAACTTGTCATAAAGCCCTGGATCACAAAAATCAAGTTCTGTGCTGGGAGTAACAGAACTCAGATTTGCAGAGGAGAGGGGCTGGATACTGGGGTGCAACTTTGAAGGTGGCACATGTCCATGTGCAATCCTAGCAGCCCTGATACTCTTCCAATGACTTGGGTATCCTTTTTGTTGAAAGCACCTATCTACTGGATGGCCATTGAAACCACATAAATCACATTTACATGTATACTTGGGTTTATCTTTACCTGCATATTTAACCAGGTTAGCAGCACTATTGTTATCAACAGGTACATTACTATAGAGGCCCACAGATAGAGAGTCATGTTGTAATGATCTTTGACTCTCCTTTTGTCTCAACAGTGAATAAACTTTAGATAGTGCAGGAAGTGGGTGATTCATAAGAATTTGACTACGCATAGTGGAGTATAAATCATTTAAGCCAATGAGGAACTTGAGAACCGAATCCTTTTGCTGGAGATCCAAGAAGGCTGTTACAATGTTGCAAGTGCACAAACCACAAGAACAAGAAAGAATTGACCTGTAATTGGTGTATTCTTCCCAGAGTCCTTTGAACATGTTGTTGTAGGTGCTGAGGCTTTGCGATCCTTGTGAGATGGTGTTGAGATTCTTCTCTATTTGAAAGACTCTCGGACCATCACTTTTGGCATAGCAGAGTTGGATCTCATCCCACAGCTCCTTGGTGTTGGTGAAAGAGAGCAGTGTCGAGCGGATTTCAGGGCTGACCGAATAGAGGAGCCATGAGAGCAAAAGGGCGTTGACCCGATACCATGCAGTGAAGGCAATCGGAGCCAGAGTAGATACATCCAAGAAACTGAGTTTGTTCTTGATGGCGAGGGACATCTCCACTGATTTCTTCCAAGCACTGTAATTGTCGCCGGTGAAGGTCTCATAGATGACCTTTACGTCGGCATGATCAGAGGCGTGGAGATAGAACGGTGAGGTTGGATCTTCGTTTCGCGAGGGAGGGTTTGATCGTGAATTCGATCCAGTTGAATTAGATTTTTTCAGGATTTTCTGTGTTCGTCATTGAACAAAGTGGAGGAGCAGGAATTGAGGGATCGAGAAAGAGAGAAGGAAAAAAATCTCAAAACCCAATGCTCTGATACCATATGAAGTTTCAGTGAAAAGAGTAAAGGAGAAAGGCTTTTAGAATAAGATTGTATTAATCTTGTTAATTGAGTGCGTATTACAAAGCTAAAACAACAAATAAATATACATGTCTACTGGACTATTAAGGAAAACCTAGTAAAATCAGTACCATAATTGAAGCTACCAAATATAAAGGAGCCCAATCATATTTACATTGTGGGCTGTATGTACTAATTGGGCTTATCCCAATATAATTGTTAATAAAAGTATCCACGAGAACTTAACCTATTACCACACGTCAGGAAACAACACTTGAATTGCCTTTAGGATGAGTACAAGTGATCGACTGAAGTTTCATAACTTAGTTTTCCCTTTGAACCAAGTTCATGGGATCTCCATTCATCAAGGTAGGGTTACCGTTATGATCGTTCGATGGATTGTTGTTTTCAAATCCATTCCCTCTAGCAACACACCCAATTGATCTCGATTCATTTCTTTTGTCAAAGCATCAGCCAGATTTTCCTTAGATTTTACATACTCTAAGGAAATTACTCCATTTGATATCAATTGTCGAACGGTATTATGTCTCCGACGAATATGTCGAGACTTACCGTTATACGTATTGCTTTGTGCTCTCCCTAAAGCCTCATGTGTTCAACTTTTAGCCCACTACACGTAGGCCCAATAAAAAACAATAGTTCAACCCGTCAGCAAAACTATTACGATGGCCAGACTTAGGAGCCCCAGTAAGCCAAAGTCCAGCCCAAAGTCCAATTGCCAAGATCCAAGTCTAAGTCCAAGTCCAAGTCCAAGGACGAGGCGAGTCGGGACGAGTCGGGTCGGGCCGAGCACGAGCCGATCCGACTAGATGGACGGACGGACGGCGCGCGTATAGCGATTGCCATGTACATTAATGGTTCATGGTCTTACTCACTGTTGAACACATTAATCCGCCAACCACTTATTAAGTGTAATCATTTTATTACATGTAATTATTACACTTCTCAATGTAATAAAGTCTTAGATTTTATTATATATTTAATTAAATGTCTTTTTAATTATTATATATGAACGACGTAGAAAATTATCATATTCATTTAATACCAATACGAATTAATTATATAGTCACTCAACTAAACGTTGGACAAAACCAACTTTAAATTTGAAAATTTCCAACATTAATAATATTTATAATATAAATTAAATATAAGGGTAAAAATAATAATTAATATTTTAATAATATTACTTGATTCAAATAACACGAAGGTATTAGTACTACTCTAAAAGCTAAATAAAACAAAACATTTAAATACTAATTACACAGTTATATTTTATGAGGTATATATAAAATATAAATACATAAATCAAAATTCTCCAAAAAAATTTAAAATTAACTACAACATAGCTAGGGAAGTTTAGAACCTGTTCATTTGGACTAAAACCGGCTGAACTGAACTGAATTGAACTTAAGACTGAACTATTTGAACTGAACTGATTTTTTTATAAAAATAATAATAAATTTTATAAATTATTAAATATTTTTTTAAAAATATTAATAATATTATGACAATAACTGTTCAGAACTGAACTGATTTTTTTATAAAAATAATAATAACTTTTATAAATTATTAAATATTTTTTTAAAAATATTAATAATATTATGACAATAACTCGATTGTATATTAAAAATTATAGATTGAAATTATTTTTTATTTATTTTATATTAATTTATTTTGAACCGAATTGAACTGAAGCGATACTGAACTGAACTTAACTAAACTTAATCGATCTGAACTGAACTCAACTGGACTGAAATTAAGTTCAAAAGAACAGTTCCTAATTTCTCTGTCTTTTATCAATTGTCACAATTTCTTTTTCGAGTTGTTTTATATCGATGATTACATTTAATTCAAGGAAATAATTATTCTTAGTTTTTTTTATTATAAAAGACATATAGTTTTATTTTTCACCTTATTTTTTAAACATTACATTCAACTATTTATTTTATTAATTTAAAAATATATATTTACTCACAACTTTTAATAAAAAATCAATAATTTTTTTTTTTATTTTTGTGATTCGTTACGTGTGAGACGAAGTATGTGTGGAGCACACAATGTGGTCCTGCTAAGCGTTCTCATAAGACTGACAATTGAGATAGAAACATAGGCATAGCTCATTCCAAGCTAAGTATAGAGCTCAATAATTGTGCAATAGTTAAATTATTGTTGGAGAATGCAACTGATGCAAGGATGTAAAACCACTGAGTTGAAAAATAAGCATTTATAATTGTTGGAATTATTTTAAATAATTTATTTATTTTGACCAAAGTTGTGTAATTTTTATGGCTAATATAAATTATTTGATTTCGAGTTTAATTGTTACTATAATTATCTACGTGTTACGAGATAATTGTGAGATTTTATTTCGTCAAAATCCGTTAATTGGTGAGTGAGAAATAAATGTTTAAAGATTGGCATAAATACTACTTTGGTAAATGAAGCTATTATTATTTTATTGGGATAAATGTTATCCCACATTGAAAGAATACCAAAAAACATCTCTCTTTAAAAGTGATAAGAGAGTATGAGTGTTCAACAAGTTGACTAAGTCCATGCACCCTTAGTGGTACATGGCAAGGGCCACACGCGCGCGCCCCGCCCGGACCCGGACCCGGGCTTGGGCTTGGTCCTGGCTGTGAACTGCCCTGAACCGCCAACTGCTGTGAGTGGTGTGTAACCTCCCAGAGTGATGTCTATATATAGACTTGTACATGCATCATTCCACGCACGAAAAATCAGACGGAAAATCATACATTCATATCATCATATCACGAGTGTGCTCAGTTATCACGGTTTCCGTTCAACCGAGGGTTCGATTCAGTGTGCATTCGTTCGAGCCCCGCTGCCGTTGTATCTTTGGGATCAGGCAACATACATTCATATCATCATATCACGAGTGTGCTCAGTTATCACGGTTTCCGTTCAACCGAGGGTTCGATTCAGTGTGCATTCGTTCGAGCCCCGCTGCCGTTGTATCTTTGGGATCAGAAATGCCTGAAAACCGTAGCATACACGGGCCCGGACCCGGACCCGGGCTTGGGCTTGGTCCTGGCTGTGAACTGCCCTGAACCGCCAACTGCTGTGAGTGGTGTGTAACCTCCCAGAGTGATGTCTATATATAGACTTGTACATGCATCATTCCACGCACGAAAAATCAGACGGAAAATCATACATTCATATCATCATATCACGAGTGTGCTCAGTTATCACGGTTTCCGTTCAACCGAGGGTTCGATTCAGTGTGCATTCGTTCGAGCCCCGCTGCCGTTGTATCTTTGGGATCAGGCAACATACATTCATATCATCATATCACGAGTGTGCTCAGTTATCACGGTTTCCGTTCAACCGAGGGTTCGATTCAGTGTGCATTCGTTCGAGCCCCGCTGCCGTTGTATCTTTGGGATCAGAAATGCCTGAAAACCGTAGCATACACGGGCAACATACATTCATATCATCATATCACGAGTGTGCTCAGTTATCACGGTTTCCGTTCAACCGAGGGTTCGATTCAGTGTGCATTCGTTCGAGCCCCGCTGCCGTTGTATCTTTGGGATCAGAAATGCCTGAAAACCGTAGCATACACGGGGCTTTACTGATTTGCGGAAAGTGCAAACGCCTCGGCCAGCAACCTGCCGTTTTACTTTCCGTTCTCCGCCCGGACCCGGACCCGGGCTTGGGCTTGGTCCTGGCTGTGAACTGCCCTGAACCGCCAACTGCTGTGAGTGGTGTGTAACCTCCCAGAGTGATGTCTATATATAGACTTGTACATGCATCATTCCACGCACGAAAAATCAGACGGAAAATCATACATTCATATCATCATATCACGAGTGTGCTTAGTTATCACGGTTTCCGTTCAACCGAGGGTTCGATTCAGTGTGCATTCGTTCGAGCCCCGCTGCCGTTGTATCTTTGGGATCAGAAATGCCTGAAAACCGTAGCATACACGGGGCTTTACTGATTTGCGGAAAGTGCAAACGCCTCGGCCAGCAACCTGCCGTTTTACTTTCCGTTCTTATCTTTGTTTTATTCCGGTTTGACTAACCCGTTCTCTACATTTTTCCTAACAATCGCAAATCAGTAAAATCATGTCTACCGGAAGTGAAGCCAACAACGATGCCCAGAAGAACAAGGAGATTCGATTCAGTGTGCATTCGTTCGAGCCCCGCTGCCGTTGTATTTTTTGGATCACAAATGCCTGAAAACCGTAGCATACACGGGGCTTTACTGATTTGCGGAAAGTGCAAACGCCTCGGCCAGCAACCTGCCGTTTTACTTTCCGTTCTTATCTTTGTTTTATTCCGGTTTGACTAACCCGTTCTCTACATTTTTCCTAACAATCGCAAATCAGTAAAATCATGTCTACCGGAAGTGAAGCCAACAACGATGCCCAGAAGAACAAGGAGATTCCTGTCATCAACGTTGAACAACCAGTCAACAACAAAGAAGTCCTCATCGGTAAGATTCCAGTGGCTTTGCCCATCCACACCCAGACCATCCTGAATGCCGAGAAACCCGAGAAGTTCACCGGCGTCGACTTCAAAAGGTGGCAGTCCAAAATGATGTTCTATCAGACCACCCTTGGCCTGCAGAAGCATTTGACTGATGACCCTATGACCATAACTGACAAAGACACTGATGAGAGGCGCTATGCCTTTGAGGCCTGGGGGCAGAGTGATTATCTCTGTCGGCACACCGTCTTGAACGGGCTGTGCAACGAGTTGTACAATGTGTACAGCACGTACAAGTCTGCCAAGTCCCTTTGGGATGCCTTGGAGAAGAAGTATAAGACCGAGGACGCTGGTACAAAGAAGTACGTCGTCGGCAAGTTCCTGGACTACAAGATGGTCGACTCAAAGTCTGTGATCTCTCAAGTCCAGGAGTATCAACTGATCTTGCATGACATCGCCTCTGAAGGGATGAAGATCAGTGAGTCCTTTCAGGTGGCGGCTGCCATCGAGAAGCTGCCTCCCGGGTGGAAGGACTTCAAGAACTACCTTAAGCATAAGCGAAAGGAGATGAGCCTTGAAGACCTCATTGTAAAACTTCGGATCGAAGAAGAAAATCGTGATCGAGAGGTCAAACCAGGGAAAGTTCCTATGGAGGCTCGGGTGAACTTGACTGAGCCACATTCTGCCAAAAGGAAGAACACTTCTAAGGGCAAAGAGCCAGCCAAAGTCTGGAAGTTCACTGGGGTTTGCCATAACTGTGGAAAACCGAACCACATGGCCAGAGACTGCAACAAGCCAAAGAGGCCAAACGGGCAGAAGAAGAAGCGACCAAGTGCCAACGTGGTTCAACACGAGCTGACATGTGCTGATATGACTGTTGTGGTCTACGAGGCCAATCTGATTAGCAACAACAAGCAGTGGTTCATTGATACCGGAGCCACACGACATGTATGCTCTGACAAGGATGCCTTTGCCTCGTATGCTCCTTGTACCGGTCGCAAACTCCACATGGGTAACTCCGCATCGTCTGAAGTTGCTGGAGTTGGGAACATTGTCTTCAAACTGTCTTCTGGAAAAGAGCTGAAGTTGACTGATGTGCTGCATGTCCCAGACATCCGAAAGAACCTGGTTTCCGGTTCTGTTCTTGTGGAGCATGGCTTCAAACTTGTATTTGATGCTAAGAAATTTGTACTTTCTAAATTTGGACTGTTCCTAGGTAGGGGTTATCTTGATCAAGGTCTATTCAAAATGTCTGTAATGGCTGTTCGCCCCCCTTTGCCCAGAGCACTAATGAAAAAGTTGTTTCCTCTTACTTGATCGAGTGTTATGATTTATGGCATTTTCGTTTAGGACATGTAAATCAAAATGCAATAAAAAGACTTATGAATTTGGAATTAATTCCAACTTCTAAAATAAATTCACAACATAAGTGTGAAATTTGTGTTGAAGCCAAAATGGCTAAGTTACCGTTTCGATCAGTCGATCGTTGTACCGAACCTCTTGGACTTATTCACACCGACATATGTGATTTAAAGTTTGCACCGACAAGAGGTGGTAATAAATACTTCATCACTTTTATTGATGATTGTACGAGATTCTGTTATTTGTACTTATTAAATAGTAAAGACGAAGCCCTAGAGGCATTCACTAAGTACAAAACCGAAGTTGAAAATCAACTTGATAAACGGATTAAGATAGTCCGTAGTGACCGAGGTGGAGAGTACGTAGCTCCGTTTGAACAATTATGTTCTGAAAATGGAATAATACATCAAACAACAGCCCCGTACTCACCTCAGTCAAATGGCGTTGCTGAACGAAAGAACCGAACATTAAAGGAAATGATGAACGCTATGTTGATCAATTCTGGGTTACCCCAGAACATGTGGGGGGAAGCCGTTCTGACGGCAAACCACCTACTGAATAAGATTCCTCTTAAAGGGAAAAATGAAACTCCGCACGAACTTTGGAAAGGTCGTAAGCCATCTTACAATTACCTTAAAGTGTGGGGGTGTTTGGCCAAAGTGTCGGTTCCTGAGCCAAAACGAATGAAGATAGGACCTAAAACGGTCGATTGTATCTTCATTGGATATGCTTTGACTAGCATAGCATACTGATTCTTAGTACACTATTCTGAAAATCCAGAAGTGACTAAAGGTACTCCAACAGAATTTGTGATAGTATGTCTCTATGTGGACGATATGCTAATCATGGGAAGTAGTCGTGATCAAATCACGAACACTAAGAACATGTTAAAAAGAAACTTTAACATGAAAGATTTAGGAGTTGGAGATCTAATCCTCGGGATTAAGATTAGCAAAACCGAAGAAGGAATTGTTTTGTCACAATCTCACTATGCCGAGAAAGTGCTCAAAAAGTTCAATGCCCTTGATGGTCCTGATTGTAGGACTCCGATTGACCGAAGTGTCAACTTAACAGTCAGTTTGGGCAAACCGATAGCTCAGTTGGATTACTCCCGAGTAATAGGTAGTCTGATGTACCTAACGAATTGTACTCGTCCTGACTTAACCTACGCTGTGAGCAAACTGAGCCGGTACACGAGCAATCCAAGTCATGAACATTGGGATGCTTTGAAAAGAGTGTTAAAATACTTGAAACACACTCGAGACTATGGACTATACTACACAAGATATCCTAGTGTACTTGAAGGATATTGTGATGCTAGTTGGATCTCAGACTCAAAGGATTCTCATTCCACTAGCGGTTATGTCTTCTGTATAGGAGGCGGAGCAGTCTCGTGGAAATCCACGAAACAAACTTGTATAGCCAGATCAACTATGGAATCTGAGTTCATCGCTTTGGACAAAGTCGGTGAAGAAGCTGAATGGCTTCGAAACTTCTTAGAAGACATTCCATGTTGGAAAAAGCCTGTGTCTCCAGTGATGATGCACTGTGATAGCCAATCGGCCATAGCGAGAGCACAGAGCAATATGTATAACGGAAAATCTCGACACATACGTCGAAGACATAACACCGTTAGGCAATTGATCACAAATGTAGTGATTTCCTTAGACTATGTTAAGTCACAGGAAAACTTAGCCGACCTTTTGACCAAAGGGATGACTAGAGATCAATTAAGTGTTTTGCTAAAGGGAATGTGTTTGAAAAACCACAACTAAAGAATGACCATGGCGGTAACCCTACCATGCTGAGTGGAGATCCCACGAACTTGGTTCAAAGGGAAAACTAAGTCATGCTAGTTCAATTAAGCACTTGGAAATAAAGATTTTCGTTTCCATCCCTATGAGCAAATAAGTGCTAGAACCTGAAATGTGGTAAAGGTTAAGTCGTTGAGACTTTTAATGAATCCCACACCTCGGAAAGGTGGAGTATTTCAGGGTACTCATGCTAGGAGGTCACCTATATAAATGTGAAATGTAGGCCGCTTCAAATGTAAACATTTATGAATCCAAAGAGTTGTCCAGGGCCTAAACGGACACAACAGAGAAATGGAAACTGATAGGGATTTGTTGTGTGACTATCATTGACTCGGTGTACACTTCGGAGGAATAGTTCAAGGCATAGCGTCCACTAGCCCGCCAGTACATCCGATGATTTTCACTAAGGGAGGTTCAAGGCCAAAAGCTACCTTTCCAGAAGCAATAGATCCTTCCGAGAACCGAGCACAAGAGTCTGCATGCATGGCATTTGCATTAATTTCACTCATGTGGGGGATTGTTGGAATTATTTTAAATAATTCATGTATTTTGACCAAAGTTGTGTAATTTTTATGGCTAATATAAAGTATTCGATTTCGAGTTTAATTGTTTCTATAATTATCTACTTACAAGGTAATTATGAGATTTTATTTCGTCAAAATCCGTTAATCGGTGAGTGAGAAATAAATGTTTGAAGATTGCCATAAATACTACTTTGGTAAATGAAGCAATTATTATTTTATTGGGATAAATGTTATCCCACATTGAAAGAATACCAAAAGTCATCTCTCTTTAAAAGGGATAAGAGAGTATGAGTGTTCAACAAGTTGACTAAGTCCATGCACCCTTAACGGTACATGGCAAGGGCCACACGCGCGCGCCCCGACCCGACCCGACCCGTCCCGTCTCGGACCCGGGCTCGGGCTCGGGCTCGGGCTCGGGCTCGGGCTCGGGCTTGGTCCTGGCTCCTTGGTGATTTGGTGATTTGGTCAATTGGACTCTGGGCTGGACCTGGGCTTCCCGGGGCCCACTGGGCCAATTGAGTCAATTGGGCTGAATGTATATATCTTTTTGGACACGGTCCGATTGAAAAGAGTTGAACACATTGGTTAAGCCTTTGGGCTCGGCCCAACTTAAAGGTTATGGATATTAATTAATTGGGTTAATTGCTGAACGTGGGCAGTTAGAGATGGAGTGGTCAAACTCCACTCGGCTGGAACTGCCGAACTGCCCTGAACCGCCAACTGCTGTGAGTGGTGTGTAACCTCCCCGAGTGATGTCTATATATAGACTTGTACATGCATCATTCCACGCACGAAAAATCAGACGGAAAATCATACATTTATATCATCATATCACGAGTGTGCTCAGTTATCACGGTTTCCGTTCAACCGAGGGTTCGATTCAGTGTGCATTCGTTCGAGCCCCGCTGCCGTTGTATCTTTGGGATCAGAAAAGCCTGTAAACCGTAGCATACACGGGGCTTTACTGATTTGCGGAAAGTGCAAACGCCTCGGCCAGCAACCTGCCGTTTTACTTTCCGTTCTTATCTTTGTTTTATTTCGGTTTGACTAACCCGTTCTCTACATTTTTCCTAACAATAATTATGACGATCCCAATTTTTTACATTATAAATCAAATATTAATGATCCTCTAAATAAAGAGAAAAATCTAATGACTTGATTTTCAATCAAAAAATTGTGTCCAACTTCTTTTAGGGGGTGTATTCGTTCCGGAGTCTGTAGGATTTTAATAGACTTTTAAAATCATGAGGTATTCAATTCGGATTTTTAAAAGTCCATTAAAATCTGAAGGTATTCAATTAAGATTTTAAAAAGTCTTTAAAAGTCCATAGGTATTCAAATGCTATAGATTTTAATGGATTTTAATAATTCATAGATTTTAATGGATTCTTTTTAAAAAATTATAACTAAACTTGACTTCTTCAAAATCTCTCATAATTATGAGAGATTTTGACGGACTTCTTTACTACCCGAAAATTCTAACATGGAAACTAAAAAAAACAATAATCATTTAACAAGAATATTACACAAATCTATCTATATAAAATAATCAAAATTTTATTTAAGAAAATTGATCTTATCATATTTTATTTAAAATTAATTATTTATATATCATATTAATAATAAATTATTTTGTGTTTATTATATACAATAATATATTTTTTCAATAACAATCCAAATATAATAAATTTATATTATTAATATTATTATTATTCAATTTATTTAAAATATTATTTATGATCTTTTATTTAGAATGGTGTATTGTTTATTTTTTGATAAAATATTATAAAAATTCACCCGTCTACACACCAATGAAGATTTTTTTTTAAATATGACGAGGGAGGTAAACAATACGTATATTTTATATATACGTATATATATGTCGTTGTATAACAATCATATAAATGAAAATGAAAATAATAATGTGAGAATGAGATTGACGTATAACAAGTAAATGAAGATTAATAATAGTGATTGATAATAATTTATTTATTTTAAAATTTTGAATTAATGAATTTTTCGTTTTTTATTTTTTAAATAATTTAATTTTTTTAAAATAATTTATTATTTTTTATAAATACAAGTCTATGAAAATTAATGTTAATAATTAAAAATATATTTCACAAACTCTATGAAAATCCATGAAAATCAATACAAAAAGTTATTCAAAATTTTCATAGACTCCGTGGATTTAAAAAATCCATAAAAATCCACGAACTTTTAAAAATCCAAAAAAATCCTTTAAAACCTGAATTGAATACACCCTCCTTAGTGTATTGTTTTAAGGGTGATTTTGGATAAAGAGGAGTTTTTAAAGTTTCATTAAAATTAAAGAACTCAATTTTTCCTAATTATTAATAGAAGTAGTTTATATAATTTTATTTTAATTTTGTTAATTTACACGGCGGTTATTAATTAATATTTATTATATTAATTACACCCTATTATAATTATAATTTTAAAGTACTTTTATTAATAAAAAATCTAAAAAAATGAAACATTAATTTGTAAGCGTTAATTCATGCGGTAAAACTTAAAATATTATAAACTATAATACCCCTTTTGCTAAATAATTCTTGTTTTAATTAGTTTAGAAACAATCACCCTTAATTAATAGTTTTTAATAATAAATCTTATTTTATTATTATGAACATTGGAGTAACAGTTAAAGGGGATGTATTCGTTAGGATTTTAATAGACTTTTAAAATATAGAGGTATTCAATTCGGATTTTTAAAAGTCCATTAAAATCTGAAGGTATTCAATTAAGATTTTAAAAAGTCTTTAAAAGTCCATAGGTATTCAAATGTTATGGATTTTAATGGATTTTAATGGATTTTAATAATTAATTGATTTTAATGGATTCTCTTTAAAAAATTATAACTAAACTTGACTTCTTCAAAATCTCTCATAATTATGAGAGATTTTGACGGACTTCTTTACTACCCGAAAATTCTAACATGGAAACTAAAAAAAACAATAATCATTTAACAAGAATATTACACAAATCTATCTATATAAAATAATCAAAATTTTATTTAAGAAAATTGATCTTATCATATTTTATTTAAAATTAATTATTTATATATCATATTAATAATAAATTATTTTGTATTTATTATATACAATACTATATTTTTTCAATAACAATCCAAATATAATAAATTTATATTATTAATATTATTATTATTCAATTTATTTAAAAAATTATTTATGATCTTTTATTTAGAATGGTGTATTGTTTATTTTTTGATAAAATATTATAAAAATTCACCCGTCTAAACATCAATGAAGATTTTTTTTAAAATATGACGAAGGAGGTAATATTTTATATATACGTCGTTGTATAACAATCATATAAATGAAAATGAAAATAATAATGTGAGAATGAGATTGACTATAACAAGTAAATGAAGATTAATAATAGTGATTGATAATAATTTATTTATTTTAAAATTTTGAATTAATGCATTTTTCGTTTTTTATTTTTTAAATAATTTAAATTTTTGTAAAATAATTTATTATTTTTTATAAATACAAGTCTATGAAAATTAATGTTAATAATTAAAAATATATTTCACAAACTCTATGAAAATCCATGAAAATCAATACAAAAAGTCAGTCAAAATTTTCATAGACTCCGTGGATTTAAAAAATCCATAAAAATCCACTAACTTTTAAAAATCCAAAAAAATTCTTTAAAACCTGAATTGAATACACCCTCCTTAGTGTATTGTTTTAAGGGTGATTTTGGATAAAGGGGAGTTTTTAAAGTTTCATTAAAATTAAAGAACTCAATTTTTCCTAATTATTAATAGAAGTAGTTTATATAATTTTATTTTAATTTTGTTAATTTACACGGCGGTTATTAATTAATATTTATTATATTAATTACACCCTATTATAATTATAATTTTAAAGTACTTTTATTAATAAAAAATCTAAAAAAATGAAACATTAATTTGTAAGCGTTAATTCATGCGGTAAAACTTAAAATATTATAAACTATAATAACCCTTTTGCTAAATAATTCTTGTTTTAATTAGTTTAGAAACAATCACCCTTAATTAATAGTTTTTAATAATAAATCTTATTTTATTATTATGAACATTGGAGTACACAATTAAGGGGGGTGTATTCGTTCCGGAGTCTGTAGGATTTTAATAGACTTT